>CM055311.2:53217047-58017047 GCA_029255685.2 Silene conica | reverse complement strand
GTTAAGTTCACCTCTGGACCCGGTGTGCGATAGCTGTGTATTGGGATATGTGTTAAGTTCACCTCTGGACCCAATACTTGTTTGTAGCATTGGGATATGTGTTAAGTTCACCTCTGGACCCTTTGCTTGTGGATGTATGTTGGGATATGTGTTAAGTTCACCTCTGGACCCGACATTTGTTTGTAGTGGGATATGTGTTAAGCTCACCTCTGGACCCATTACTGTGTTATGTTTAGGGATATGTGTTAAGTTCACCTCTGGACCCTTTACTTGAATTGTATGTTTAGGGATATGTGTTAAGTTCACCTCTGGACCCTTTACTTGAATTGCATGTTGGGATATGTGTTAAGTTCACCTCTGGACCCGACATTGTTTGGTAGTGGGATATGTGTTAAGTTCACCTCTGGACCCATTGCTAGTGTTTATTGATATCTTGGTTTATGCCTTAAGTTGGCCTCTGAGTCCTTGATTGTGAAAGTGTGTTAGTATTCAGGTTATGTCTTAAGTTGACCGCTGGACCTTTTTACTTGATGTTTTATATCTGCTTGCCTTGAGATTGGTACAATGTCAGATATGCATGATAAAGTTAGTGATTGTACTACTTGAGTGATAGTTCGTTCATCCAAGGCATTGGATGACTCTTTGATCTGTTTCATAAATAGTTGGACTGAAAGACCCCCCGACTGGGTAACCAGTAGGGAAACCGGCTCTCCTTCCAAACGGTTTATGAAGTTGGTTGAGGGCCGTGCATTAGTAATTGCATGATAGTTGATGATCAGTTATTGAAAGATTGTTATACTTCACATGTTTATATATGTTGGAGTATTCTGTTTGTATTGCTTGTTACGTGTCGTTACAAAAGGTGGCTAGGAAAACTCTAGTCACTCCCCACTGATTGTGGCGTACCTGTTTACATGTATGTAGGTACATGACAGGTGGTTGGCAGAGGTTTGCATGGAGCTAGCGAGCGATGATCCTAATCATCGATTGACTTACACGTTTACGTTAGCTAGACTTAGTTTACATTTCAGTTTTGAGTGCCTGTAGGGATGTGCCATCCCAGGCTGATTGTATATATATATTTTACTTTCAGTTTCAGTTTTAATTCACCTCGCATGTTAGTTACGTTAAAAAGTTTTAATTCCGCTGCATTTTTAGTACTTTGTGTGTTCTATATTTCCGCTTTCGCGAGGGGTTTTACATCACTACTACAAAATCGGGCTAATAGAACGCCCCTTTAAGAACGGTTAAATGCGGAACCGTCCTGTTTTGTCACTTTATTTTTGGCGCTCATATATGACTACAAAAGAGAACGGTTATTTGTATAAACCGTTCTCGTAGATTAACAACGAGAACGGTTATGTTTGACCAACCGTCTTAATATATCAATATATTAAGAAAGAGAACGCTTATTGTGTATGACCGTTCTCGTAGATTAACAAAGAGAATGTTGAACATGTATGACCGTTCTCGACGATTAACACAGAGATCACTTATTATGTATGACCGTCTTAATATATTAATATATTAACAAAGATAACGCTTATTATGTATAACCGTCCTCTTTGTAAAATAAGATTTCCTTAAAACAAAAGAATTATTATTAGTTATTTTGTTTATTTAATATTTAGAAAAAAAATAAGAATCAATCATCACCGCCAAAAAAAAAGGAAAATTCTCTATAACAATTTCCTTAAACCGACATACATATAAATCTAACATATACCGCTTATTATTTAACGAAAATACCGCTTATTATTTAAGACCGTCCTCTTTATAAAATAAGATATCCTTAAAACAAGATAACGCTTATTATGTATGACCGACCATCTTGTTTGTAAAACAAAATTTCCTAAAAACAAGCGGAAAAAAGAGAGAACAAATTACTAGATAATTACCAAAAAAAGAGAATGGGTTTCATATAAATATTAAACACGTATAAATCAAAATTATTATACGAACAAAACAAAAAAACAAACCGAGTCACAACACAATCATAGTACGATTTCTTGCTATTGAATTCATCTAATTCAAACATCACGTACGTTTCTTGCTATCTTATTCCTAATAGAAATACATATGCAACATGTTCATCTACTTCGTTCATATATTTGTTTCATAGCGCGAATAACGGTCCTCTGTTTCAACGAGAACGGTCCTCTTATCAACGAGAACGGTCCTCTTATCAACCGTCTTCTTATTCTCTGAAATCAACAAAGAGAACAGGTAACCAACAACCGCCCTCTTTGTAAATCCCTCAATTTCAATGTTTGTTTCTTTAATAAGATAGAGAACGGTTATTAAACAACCGTCGTCGCTGTTCTTTACAAAATAATTTGTAGAATAATATAAGCTTAATTCGCGCGTGCCCTATGAACTTCCCTCTGTTTCTTTAATTCATACAAAAGATATCACTTTTGCCCTAAAATTGTTTAATTTTGCTCGTCCAGTTCGAGAACTCCGACTACACCCTAATTTAATCGCTTACCTTTTATCGTTGCCGAAATCAATTGTTACTGGTAAGACTATTTTTCAATACTCGTCAATATATTGTTTTAGACATAGATAATTTGATGATATGGCTTAGTTTTTGGTTTAGTTTTGTTATCAAAGATTATATACAAGAATTTGAACCTAGTTTTGTTGATGATAAGTCGGTTTCTTGAGAATAAGGCAGTAGCAGTTCATAGGAGTTGCAGTAATAGCCTGATAAGACGGTTTCTTGACAATAAGACGGATGTTGTAGTTAACATTATCGACCAAACCAGTTGCTGAACTACTACTGTGACCATTTCTGCTGCATACTACTACTTCTATTTATACTCTACATTCGGTCTTCTTATTACTAGTCTGTACTACTTCTGCTACTGCACATTACCATCGGCATATTACGACTGCACTCATGTCATTGCTGCTGCCCGTGCCTCAGACCAGACCAGTTGCTGAACTACACCCCTAATGTACTTAGTATTACCTACGCCCAGTTTCCTTCCTTTTCTCATAGGGATACTTAGTGATTCCTAAAACTACACCCCTATTGTACTTAGTATTACGCCCAAACAATTGTTGTATGCTTGTCAAATTTTTATGATGTTAGGATTTAGATAGATTATAAATGTGATTGTGTTTTGATTATTTGATTTATTGTTTTTGTTTTTGTCTTTGAAATTTGTAAATTTGTTCAAGTTTGACTTTGTAAAATTTGTATGGTGTTCTTGATTAAATTTGTTTTTATTGTACACCCAGTTTTCTTCCTTTTCTCATAGGGATACTTAGTGATTCCTAAAACTACACCCCTACTGTACTTAGTATTACCTACGCCCGAACAAAGATCCCGCCCTTTTACGAAATAGTAATCAGTTGAACTGAAGAAATGCCTTGTATTCTTGTATGAAAGGTACCTATCCGGGGGTCAAACGAGTGTCACACGGTCAGAAATACAATTTAAAGGTTCTTCCCGAAGCTAAGCTTATAACTTTCTCTATATGTAATGTATATATGGCTTTCATGAGTAGACAAGCTAGCAGCTAAGGAGTATCATGTTGATATTCGTTGCCTTTTTTCTATTATATAGATCAAATATGAATCGTACATGGATGATGGATGGGAAAAGAGGTGATCCTAAGTATGATGCTGGTTTAGCTGAATTTTATGAATTCGTTACAAAGAATGTGAAAGACACGTCTAAGATGCCATGCCCTTGTGATATGTGTCTGAATATTAAATACATGAGTTTCTCGGAAGTTAAAATCCATTTAGAAAAGTATAATTTTAATCCAAAGTATAAACTTTGGAGGTTTCATGGGGAGTCTAGAGTGGTCCAGATAATGGAGAAAGATATTGATGTTCAGTTCGGAGGAGAGATTGAGATTGAGGGGACAACTATTCCTATGGAAGAAGGTATCGACTCACTGGAAGATTCAGATTCAGATTGGGCTGATGAGTTTGATGATGATGAGTTAGAAACAATATTAGGTGATCAGTTAAGTAAAGAAAATGTAGAACCACCTTACCCTGACCAAGATCCTGATGATAAAGATGACATTCTAGGTGAAGATGAAGATCCCGATGTTAATTTTGATGACATAACAAGCATTGTATTAGAGAAGTTAAAAGACTCTGAAATGCCTTTGTATAAGAGTTGTGAGAATTATACAAAATTGTCAGCCGCTCTGTTAAGCTATATAATTTGAAAGCAACAAATGGGTGGAGTGATAAAAGTTTTACCGAACTCCTCGAATTATTGAAGGACATGCTTCCAGAAGATAATGTTCTTCCTAATCGTACCTATGAAGCAAAGAAGGTACTCAGAGAAACTGGTATGAAATATGTGAAGATCCATGCATGTCCTAATGATTGTATATTATATCGCAAGGAGTATGAGAGTTGCACTCATTGTCCAGTTTGTAATGAATGGCGATATAAAAAGAAGGAGGGGGTCCCCGCCAAAGTTTTGTGGTATTTTCCAATAATACCTAGGTTGCGACGACTGTTTGCGAATAAGGAAGATGCAAAGTTGTTGACATGGCATAAAACTGCAAAACCTAATGATGGCAAAATAAGACACCCCGCTGATGGTTTAGAGTGGAAACATATTGATGTCAAGTATCTCGAGTTCGGGAATGAACCTAGAAATCTTCGACTTGCACTCTCTACTGACGGGATGAATCCTTTTGGGAATTTAAGCAGTCAACATAGCACTTGGCCTGTACGTTTAGCTATTTACAATTTACCTCCCCATCTGTGCATGAAACGGAAGTATTTGATGTTATCCTTGTTGATTTCGGGTCCTAAAGAACCGGGCAATGATATAGATGTTTACTTATTAGATTTGTTTAGTTGTTTTGTTTTGGTAAAGGGTAAGTATACCAATTTTCACTTATGATCTATATAAAGCCTTTGATATATGTATGTATATTTGTTTGAAACGTAAGGAATTAAGTGAAAGCAACAAGAAGAATGCCTCTTTAAATAAGACGAGGTTCTATGGCTCTCGAGGAGGTTACCGTGGGATTGAAGATAAAATCGTAAGTACACCTAGACATATCTTTTAATCTTATAATTGTATGATAAAATCTAATTTTATAAACCTTTCCATTTATTCACATCTAGAATTATTTTTGTAGAAGCAAGACTTTGCCGCTGCCAATGGACGCGTATTGGAGAAAGTTGACAGACACTTAGTTTGGCTAAAGGGTCACACGCCTAAGAACGGTAATATGACCGAATATGATAAGGAAGTCGCTTTAAATATTGTATGTTGTTCAATTATTGTTATGACAATCAATATTTATTTCTAGGAATGATACAAACATGTATTTATTTATATAATATAACATAATGAATGGATGTAGAAAGCAATGGAAAAAGAGGTGGAGGCAGGTACGTTTCAGCCCGAATGACGAGAAGATATACTTGCTAAGGCAATTGGCAAACATGAACATGGCGGTCGCGTACGAGGAGTTCCTGGTGGCATATGCATAACTGAGTATTTTGGGAAGGCTCCGAGAAAGGCAAGGACAGAAGTAGAGTGTCTTAAAGAGACGGTAAGTACTTAGACATACATAAAATAAGCAAACTCATTTCGTCTTTTGATGTCTTGAGAATTTGTTTCTTATATACAGATAAATATTATGCAAAACACAAGTATCAAATATGCAAATGATGATGGTGCATTTTTGGCAAAGTGGTGAGAAGCCAAGTCAAGAATTATTAGAATGTTTCATGAAAGGAATGTCTATGAGTACTCAAGGATCGAAAGTTTGTGCATCTACGGATGGTTCTCATAGTACCTCAATACAAGAGAGTGAGGAGCAATCCCGTCAAGAGCCGCACCGTGAAGAGATGCCACATGAAGAGCCACCTAGTGAGACACACCATAAAGAAAGTAAGGAGCAATCCCGTCAAGAGTCACCTCGTCGTGAAGAGATACCACATGAAGAGCAACCTAGTCAGAAGCAGGTAAAATTTTATTTATCACTTTGATGATTTGAATATTTTTTTATGTGTCACTTTAAAATTATGATTTTATTAAAATTTGAAGGGTTGGAAAGACTGTGAATTATCATTACCGGGAAATCCGAATAAGATGGTGGCATCAGGCATGATGTACATGGAACGGAAGGAGGAATTTATAACTATTCACGGCACTTCACTACTCGATGGTTATAAGAAAGTTGAAGTTAAGAAAGTACATTCTAGTTCTGAAAATGCTAAGTTGCCCGTGCCTATTCAGGATGAGTTGATAGTATTGATTGATGCAAAGGACTCATTTGTTCAGTGGCCTCGGAATCATATTCATAGCCCTTCTAAGGTAATTTGTATTTTTAAAAATTGAAAGTATTATCTTATACAAAGTTATTATAAATATTAACTTTTTAGAGAAAAATGAACAAAGATGGAGATTATAATGAAGAACAAGAAGAAGAAGAAGATTCAAAAGTTTCCACCACACCACCGGTCCCGACTTTTCTAGGTGTAGAAGTTTGTAGTGAGTTTAAGCAAAAGTTGAGAACCCCGCTGTTGAAATCTTTTCTTGAGGCTCGCATATTGAAGACTAGCGGGGCACTTATTGAAGTTCCAATTGATGACCATGTATTACACGTTGATGACTACACTTCTTTCATTTCTTATGAGGAGCTTATTCATTGGTGTGATGAAGGCAAGATAGGTGCCTCTCACATTGCTATTTTTATGAGGTAAGAACTTTTAACATTGAGGTCTACATGTATTAAATTTCCTTCTTGTTAACAAGTTTAGTTCAAATTGTTGTAGGTATTTAAATGAACTTAGCGATACTATGAAGTCTACTAGTGTTTATGGATTCCTGTTCCCCGAGCAGTTGTCTAATTTTGCAGCCGTAAGTGAAGATTATCGATCCGACTATATTGCTAAGGCTATGACATGTACGGATTGTGGGAGAGGTCGAAAACTTATATTTGCGGCTTATCCCGAAAGGTATACATAATCATCACCTTTTTTAAACTTCTATTTATTTATTATTCATGGCTAATTATGTGAAAATATTCTCATTGTTCTCTTTATTTAACCGAAGTGATCATTGGATGTTGGCTGCGATTAATCCATCTGAAAGTACCGTGTATTGGTGTGATCCTATTGGATATACGAAGCCTCGTCAGTTTTTCGTGGAAACAGTTACTAGGTAAATCATTTATATATATTTGATATTGTTGATTAGAATTAAGTAATTTGTCCACCCCTAATTTTATATAAATGAAATATAGAGCGTTCGAGAAAACAAACTTTATTGATCCACTTGCCAGGTTCGAGGCAAAACCACTTACATGGAAAATAATTAAGGTATGTGTTTTCAATTGTCAATATTTATTATCATAGTATTCCAATAATTGTTTTTTTTATCATAACTAAGGAGTAGATATAATATGTTAATCTCATTATGGTTTTTATTTTAGTGCCCTCGTCAGCCTCTCGAGAGTGAATTATGCGGATATTATGTTTGCCGGTATATGTTGGATATTATCAAAGGAAGATATATTACTATTACCCCAAATGTAAGTTTTCTTTTCTTCATTTCAATATAGTTTAAAAATATAAATAGTTTGCTGATTACATACATATTTTGGTGTCTTATATATATATAGTTTATGCTTAACGCTCCAAAGACATACACGGTTGAGCAAATTGACGAGGTGCACAATATTTGGGCTGAATTCACACTCAAGTTTAAGCCGTCGGCATGAAGATGAGGAGAACTGAATGATTTTTTATTTCTGTTTTGAACGTATTTTTGTATTTTTTTTGTCTAAAAACATTTATTCACTATGAATTCAAATTCAATATAATAAAGGTTTTGGTTGCGTAAAACTTGTTGGAGTTTCTGAATTGTAATGCAGATTTAATTGTTATGAGCTATACGATTCAATCGTGTAGGGGTTACGGAAAAAACATCATTATTTAAAAAAAAAAAGTTGTAACAACAAGAACGGTTCCTTACCTAGCATGTTCTCTTTGACAATAACAAACAGAACGGTTGTAACATTCGTCGCTCTCTTTGAAAATAACAAATTTGAGGCACCAAATAAACTAATCATATCAACGAGCACGGGTAAGAAGCGTAACTGTTCTTATTGTACTTACAACGGGAACGGTTCCGTGTTACACCGTGCTCAATGATATATCAACGAGCACGGTTGTGGTGGGTAACCGTTCTTATTGTACTTACAACGAGACCGGGTTGCATGAGTTATAGACTTTGTGATATATCAAAGAGGACGGTTACGCAGAGAGACCGCTCTTATTGTAGTTACAACGAGACCGGGTTGACTTAATTTCAACCGTTCTCTTTGATCAACGAGAACGCCTGGCCACAGGACGGTCCAAAACGCCTTTAAGGACGCTTTTGAACCGTTCTCGTTGGTCTAATTTTTAGTAGTGTTTGTAAGGTGAAGGATGTGATACAAACTGATTTTGAATTAGGAGCGTGGAACTGGAAGGGTGTCAATGGATACACAATATCTAAGGGTTATCAGTGGATAAAACAGAAGAATGAAGAAATCAATTGGCACAAATTGGTATGGAACAGATGGACCATACCAAAGCATGTGCAATATTAATTAAGCATGAGCTGAGTAATTTCTATAGAAGTCAAAGACATGACCTTTCTTCAAGGCCTGATCTAGTCTTCTCTTGTAAAATTTATTTTTTACATTAATATATACTTGCCTTTTACCAAAAAAATTAACAAAAACCAAACTCAATACAAAACCCTAATTAATACGGAGTATTTTTTGTGTATGAGTTTAATAGAGAACTAATTTTGTATCGATAAAGTCTATTTTCGAGGATATATTGTTTGAATTTTTTTTAACCTAATCGTTATATATTTATTATTGTTCTCATTTTCTTTCAAATATATTGAAAAAATTTCATTATGACTTAATACTAACAACACCAACGACAATAACACACGAATAATAGTAAAATCGTAAATGATATCAATAATAAATTATGTCCTTTTACGTCATTTCGTCAAATATCAGCTACATTTTCAACTAGTTTCCAAACATTTTTAACAAAAATTAGCTACCTATTAGGTCTTAATTTTCAGCTATCTTTTCAGGTAGCTTTTCAGATTTCAAGTCTCTTCTCAAATTTCATGTAGTTTTGCCAAATGGAGACTAAGTGACGTTCAATTTTATCAATGGAATACATACATTCTACCATAAAAAAGATAATTATTAAATGAGTAAATTAGATTTTACTCTCTTTTGAAATCAATTTTTTTTTAAAATTACTCCCTTTTAAATTTTTTTTAAAAATTAATCCCTTAAGTTGCATTTTTTTTGCTAAAATTAATCTCTTAAATTGCATTTTTCCTAAAATTGCTTCAAAACACCGTTTTGAGTTGATTTATTTCCTCTGTTTTTTGACCCTCTTACATGTGTCTACATTTTTACACCTTCGAAAGTGTAGATTGGCTAAGACACAAACGAAATATGTTCAAAGAAAGACGAAGTAAGTCACTAAAAGTGGTTTGGGAGCAATTTTAGTAAAAAATGCAAATAAAAAAGTAATTTTAGGAAAAAAATTCAAAAAGGGATGATTCTAAAAATATTAATTTCAAAAGGGAGTAAAATCTAATTTACTCTTATTAAATTTCCCGGTTAGGTTTTGTAGACGACATTTTAGTAAACGTAGACAGCGTTTTTCAGAAAAAAGACGGAAACTACCCTTGGTCTCTCTCCTCCTCTCTCTCACGTTGAACACACCAAACCCCAAACCCAAATAATTCTCAACATCCAAACAATCAATCCCATACACCAACACCCTCCACCACCGTAGCCCACCACCACCCACCACCACCCTGACCCTTGACGACCGGCGCACGCTGACGACCGGCGACAGCCACGACCGTCGACAGCCACGTAAGTTCTCCTTTTTTTCGAAATTTGTTAAATTAATGTTTCAAAGACCAAATTGATACTAAAATAAGTTTGTAAATGACATATTGATATGAATATGTGATTAGTAGCTTTAATTTTGTTACAAATGTGGTAATAATATGAGTTTTTTGTGAAATTTGAATTAGGTAGTAATTTGTTTGATTTTTGTTGTAATTATATATTTAGTTTATGAATTGTAGCGTTGTTAATTGTTGAATAGGTAGTAATTGTAGTGTTGTTGATTGTTGAATAGCTAGAAATTGTTGGATTTAATTTGGGCAAAAATGTGGGCATTAGGGCTTGAAAATCGAAATCTGGGCAGGGGTGGTAATGCTCGAAAATTCTGGGCAGCAAAGACACGAAATTTGGGTCGAAAATGGTAAATTTCTGGGCAAGGTTGAAATTGGGTCGAAATGTGGAAGGATGAATGGTTGGACATTGATATTCAATATGAGAACCATGGTGGAACCTTGATATTCAATGTGAGAAGTGAGAACCATGGTGAACATTGATATTCAATGTGAGAACCATGGTGGAACATTGATATTCAATGTGAGAACCATGGTGGAACATTGATATTCAATGTGCATCCATGGTTGCACATTAGAACTCATATATAGTCCTTCCCACGGTTGCACATTGAATATCAATGTCTGTCCATGGGTTGGACATTGATGGACCATGGGTTGGGGTTTAGGTTAGGGTTTAGGGTTAGGGTTTATGGTTAGGGTTTAGGTTAGGGTTTAGGGTTAGGGTTACAGTTTAGGGTTTAGATTAGGGTTACGGTTAGGTTTACGGTTTAGGTGATGTTAGAGTTATGGGTTTCGGTTAGGGTTAAGGGTTAGGGTTAGGGTTTAGGGTTTTGGGTTTTGGGTTTTGGGTTAGGTTTTAGGAATTATTTTTTTTAATTTAAATTTTCATTTTAAATTTTCATATTTTTGTTAATTTTCAATTTTCATTTTACTTGTTAAATTTTCATTTAATTTCTTTATTTTATTTTTGTTAAGATGTTTTTATTTTGTGGTATGACGACATCTCTCACCCGTACTTTTTCCTTAAGGACCGGAGATTTCAGGCGATGGAGATTCCCATGCACGAGGAGCCGGAAGTCGCCCTAACCGTTAGTCGACACGTGAAGACTCTTTTCCATCAACCAACAGAGGAGGCGGTTATAGATCGTGTCCGTGTTATGATGCGGGAGTTGACTCCGTATTTCGGCCGCTATGATGATGATGAGTAGTGTTTTTAATGTTTTTTAGTGGATTGTTGTAGTTTGTTGAATTTTTAGTTTAGCCTTCATATATACATGGTTTTAGTTTGTTGAATTTAGTTTAATCGAATTGAGTAGTTTGTTAACTTTGTAATTTTTTAGTTTGTTAACTTTGTAGTTTTTTAGTTTGTTGAATTTAGTTTAATCGAATTAAGTAGTTTGTTGAATTTAGTTTAATTAAAACAATAGAAAATTTAAAACAACATAGGTCTATTTAATTAAAACCATAGAAAACTTAAAACAACATAGTACTATTTAATTAAAACTATAGAAAACTTAAAACAACATAACACAATTTAACTAAAACGGTTACAATATCAAAATAAACGGTAACTAAACTGATCACTATTTTCTTCGACGACGGTGTGGCGTAGAACCCATAGAAGTGTGCCAATGCTCAATGTGGTGGTCAACACTTCTATCCGGCCATGGATTAGACAATGATATTCAATGTGTGTTCATGGATAGACATTGAATATCAATGTTCGTTCCATGGCCGCACATTGACATTAATGTCCCGCAATGGAATGAACAATGACATTCAATGTCTGTCCATGGATAGACATTGAATGTCAATGTTCACTCCATGGCGGGACATTGAATGTCAATGTGCGGCCATGGAACGGACAATGACATTCAATGTGTGGACAAACATTGAATAATATGTTTGTAATAAGCATTGAAATTGCACTATTAATCGAAAACTAAAAAAAAACTTGTCCATGGGCGAGACATTGACATTCAATGTCCGGCTATGGAGTAAACATTGAGATTCAATGTTTGTCCATGGACAGACATTGAATGTCAATGTGCGTTCCATGGCCGCACATTGAATGTCAATGTGCGACCATGGAACGCACATTGACATTCAATGTCTGTTCCATGGACAAACTTTGATTGCTATTTTCCTAAAATGTCGTCTACAAAACCTAATCGGGTTGAAAAAATCGATTTCTATCATTAATCTTAAACGAAACTATAAATTAAACATAACTTAATTAATAAAATGTTAAGAATAATTTGATAACTAACCGAAGATTGGTTGAATGAGATTCCGTCATGAATTTTAGGTGATTTTCGTGTTTTAAATTTTTTGTGGTTTTAGATGAATTAATCGGGTTTTCTCAAGAATTTCAGAAAATTTTTCTAGTGAGATAAAGTGGTCAAGCGTATTTTCGTCTTTTTTATGAAAAACGTCGTCTATGTCTACTAAAACATCGTCTACAAAAACAAACCCCCTTCAATTTGTTGATAAATAACATATTTGATTTGTAATACCAACGTAGAGTCTAAACTATAAACCATTAAACCCCCATATATGGGAGAGAGATTGGGGATTGAGATGAGGCCATAGAAATACAAGAACACAAGACTGTCGAGACGACCACGTTTCATGGATGATATACGATCGAGTACCAACTTTCACCGATAATATATATCATTTACCAACAATAATATCTAGCTCTTGTAAACATTGATGAATGTCAAAATCATCAAACAAATCAACCCAATTAGTATCATCGTTGACAACCCCTAGAGATGAAGACGATGACGCACTAATTAACCCATCGCTAGACGACATCGTTGCAACTCCATGCACATCTTGATTCATAAATACACGTCGCTTCTCTTGCTTTTTCTGTGTAACACGTTGCTCATAGTTATCGTAACCAAAAGGCAACATTGTGGAACTACTTGTATCAATATCAAATTGTTCTTCATTTCTTTCTTGGCTAAAACTTATGTTAACTGGACCCTTTTGCACACCTAGTATTGTAGATTCGGTAGGGCGTCCGGTTAATTGTTGAACCAAGGTTCGGAAATTAGCAGGATCCGTATTGAGTATAGGCGCCGTCGTCTTCTTAGACTCTCTACATCTCTTAGCCCGCCTTGTATAACTCAAAGAATTCATTGAGCTTGATGAATGCGAGTTTATTGAATAATTATAAATATTATCTTTAACAATGACGGGTTTATCGAAAGGTGATTCACTAGTAGTAGATGAGCAGGACATTTTGGTAACAGTAGACTACTTGTTGGATTATGGTGGTATGACACCGTACTAGTGTTATATATAGGGCTATGTGCTCGCAATCCAAATTCTCATTTAAATGGTATTATTTGTGTTCAGTTTAAGACAGGTTCAATATTATACCAATTGTTATATAAGTCAAATTTATTGATTTTTATTATGCAATTTTTATACACAAGTCGTATGTACGTAATTCATCTCAAGCGTAAGCCGTTTCCAAGGGGAGTTTCTCGCAGGTCAAAGTAAACTATGGTACTTGACTTAATTAATGGCTGGTTTCTTAGTTGTGAGTTATGTGACGACTGATTCTTCCAGGAAACAGCATTTGTTGATCTTCAAAGTCAAGCTCGTGTAGATGTTATTTTAGTATTCTGTTTTGACTATTGTGTTTGCGGTAAGAGGGCCCTAATAGGGGCGAAATTGAGGTCACAATTTAAGTCAATTGTGTATAAATTAATGGTTCTATTGGCAAAATTTGATATACTCTTTTTTTCTGGGTTGACAATAAGAAAAGGTTGATTATAGTACCTAAATTAAAAATTACAATACCAGTTAATCGACTAAGGCCCTGTTCTTTTGGACTTATTTTTACTTAATTTAAGTTAAGTTCAGCAAAAATAAGTTAAGTTCAGAAAAGTTCAGCAAAAATAAGTTAAGTTCAGAAAAAATAAGTTAAGTTAAGTTCAGCAAAAATAAGTTCAGAAAAGTTCAGCAAAAATAAGTTAAGTTCAGCAAAAATAAGTTAAGTTAAGTTCAGCAAAAATAAGTTCAGAAAAGTTAAGCAAAAATAAGTTCAGAAAAGTTAAACAAATACTCTCATACCCGTTTATGGTATTGACGAGTTTTGAAAATTTTAAGATTTTTACAAATTCTCTCGTACAAACATCTCATGTGTGACCACTTGTTTTAATTACCCAAAAGTCACCGTTAACAAAAGAATAGTCGGATTTTCCAAAAAAAACCCCGGGTTAAAAATTACACACAATAATTCTCGTACGATAATGAACATACTATAATTATATAGAAATAGATTATTAAAAAATTGTGATAATATAGAAATAGATTATTAAAAAAAAATTGTGATATGTGATTCACTTTTTAATTATGTATTTAAATAAGATAATGAATATACTATATTTATATATACAAAAAGAAACTATTATTATTATTATTACTATTACTATTATTATTATTATTATTATTTATATTATTTAAGTTAATATTTATTTAGTTCGAAAAAGTTAGACGTATATAAGTTAAGTTCAGAAAAGTTAAGTTCATAAATGTTAAGCAGATATAAGTTAACTTCAGCAAATATAAGTTAAGTGAAGTTCAGCAAAAATAAGTTCAGAAAAGTTCAGCAAAAATAAGTTAAGTTCAGAAAAAATAAGTTAAGTTAAGTTCAGCAAAAATAAGTTCAGAAAAGTTCAGCAAAAATAAGTTAAGTTCAGCAAATATAAGTTAAGTTCAGAAAAATTCAGAAAAAATAAGTTAAGTTAAGTTAAGTTAAGTTAAGCAAAAAAAAGTCCAAAAGAACAGGGCCTAAGTTACATTAGAAGTCCGACTAGCAAAATAATGCTATGATGTCAAATATAAAGACTATATAACAACAACAACAACAACAACAACAACAACAACAACAACAACAACAACATCAGAGCCTTAGTCCCAAAATGTTTTGGGTCGGCTGACATGAATCATTCCTTGGAACCGTCATGAGTGAACTCTCATCTCAACAAGAGAAAAAAGAAGGAAAATAAAAAAACCGAAGTGGAGTGAAACAAAAAATGGAAGGCAAAGGGGTTTTATAGATTTTAAATCGAACTTATCACATGTATAAAAACCCAAAAAAATTAATCAAAAATAAAGTTTAAAGTGATTTTGAGAAACGAAGTAAAAATTAAAATAAGAGTTTTGGGGGAAAAAGTGTAACAAATCCAAACAGGAATTTTTTTTAGAAAACTTAATAAAAACATCAAAGGCTAGAAGTCCACATGTATCATATCCCTCCATAGTGCCCTCTCCATCACCATCCCCTCCTAAAACCCGAGAAATCTCATATCGTGCTCAATCACTCTTCTCCAAGTTTGTTTAGGTCTCCCTCTACCCCTGGCAACCGTTTCGGCACCCCAGGTCTCCAACCTCCGAACCGGTGCGTCCATAGGTCTCCTTCTCACATGGGCAAACCATCTTAGTCGGTTTTCCATCATCTTGTCCTCTATTGGGGCCACTTTTACCTTCTCTCTAATCACCTCATTCCTTAACCGGTCTTTCCTTGTATGGCCGCACATCCACCTCAACATACGCATCTCTGCCACACTCATCTTATGAATGTGACACTGCTTCACGGCCCAACACTCCGAGCCGTAAAGTAAGGCCGATCTAATCGCCGTACGATAAAATTTCCCCTTTAATCTTTGGGGCATACCCTTATCACACAAAAACCCCGTAACACTTTTCCATTTCATCCATCCCGCTTTAATTCTGTGGGCCACATCTCCGTCTAACTCTCCATCTTTTTGGATAATAGATCCGAGATATCTAAAGGAATCTGACCCCTCAACAACCTTTCCATCGAAAATAATGCTCCCCACCGCCGTCGATCTCGGCCCCGCAAATTGACACCTCACATACTCGGTCTTACTCCTACTTAGCCTAAACCCACGAGTCTCCAACGTATCCCTTCATAATTCCAACTTTCTCTCAACCCCCTTTTTCGTCTCATCAATCAACACAATATCATCCGCAAACACCATACACCAAGGGATCTCGTCCTGAATATCCCTTGTCAACTCATCCATAACTACAGCAAAGAGAAAGGGACTAAGTGCGGAACCTTGATGCACACCAATGGTAATGGGGAATTCTTCCGTTCTCCCAACATTAGTTCTAACACTTGTACTAACCCCTTCATACATGTCATTTATGAGGTCGATATATTTTCTTGACACACCCTTTCTCGCCAAAGCCCACCAAAGTATTTCTCTCGAGACCCTATCATATGCCTTCTCCAAATCAATAAAAACCATATGCAGGTCTTTCTTCCTCTCCTGATGGTGTTCCATCAACTGTCTCATGATAAAAATTGCATCCATAGTCGATCTCCCAGGCATAAAACCAAATTGGTTTTCCGAGATATCTACACATTTCCTAAGCCTCTGCTCGATTATCCTCTCCCATAATTTCATCGTATGGCTCATAAGTTTAATTCCCCGATAATTGGAACACTTTTGAACATCACCTTTATTTTTATACAAAGCGACTAGACTGCTTCTTCTCCAAACTGAAGGCATCTTGTTACCCCTCTAAATCTTGTTGAAGAGCAATGTTAACCACTCAATGCCTTTCTCCCCCAAACACCTCCAAACTTCTATGGGTATACCATCCGGCCCCTCTGCCTTCTTTGACCTCATTTTCCTTAATGCCTTCCGAACTTCACTCTTTTGTATTCTACGCACAAATTCTCGATTCACCATGCTTGGCGTCACTTGTACATCTCCAAAACCTTGCTCCCTAGGTCCATTGAATAGAGTATCAAAATAAGAACTCCACCTAGCCTTTATGTCGTTATCCTGAACGAGTACCTTGTCGTTCATATCTTTCACACATTTAACTCTCCCAATATCCTTCGTCTTACGGTCTCTTATGCGAGCCAGTTTATAGATATCCTTCTCACCTTCTCTAGAGTCCAACCTCGCATACACCTCTTGGTTAACTTTGGCCCTCGCATCACGCACTGCCTTTTTAGCGGCCCGGTTAGCCTCCTTGTACTTTGTCAAGTTCTCATCACTCCTGCATTTCCCCAAAACCTTATAACATTCACGTTTTGTCTTTATCGCTTGTCTCACGTCATCGTTCCACCAAGATGTGTCCTTACTTGATGGTCTATTACCCTTAGACTCCCCTAGCACCTCCTTCGCCACATCCTTTACCACAAGCTCCAATTTATCCTACGATGCATCTACGTCTTGCTCCTTGCAATCCGACCAAAAGTTGTTACCTCCGACCTTATCCACAAACGCTTGTTGGTTTTCCCCTTGTAGCTTCCACCACTTGATTCGTGCCTCACCGATTACCTTTCTCTTCCTGAAGTCTTTCCTACCCCGAAAAATTAAAATTAAAATTATGACAAAGCAAAAAGTAGTAACGCATGCAGGATGATGAAGAATAGTTTGGACATGAGCAACGACATCTACGTCAACAACTTTACTAACAATTCCTAGTGGTCAACGGAACGGATCAGGTGCACTTATTACGCCACAAATGCGTAGAAAGAAAAGGGGAAGAATGAACCAAATAAGTTTATCATCAGCGGAGAAGAATCTCCTACACCGTGGTGAACAGTCCAAAGACCAACAACCCAAAGAGTCGAGTAAACTAAAAAGAAGGACTAAAGAGCTCGCTTCAACCAATCTATCAGCCAAAAACCTCGAACGTGCCCCAAAATGACAATAAAGACTCATATAGAAGGAGATTACTACAAAATAAAAATAAGAAAGAAAGTAAATGGTGATGACATCGGTAAAATTAAAACCAACACCTCCACAACAGTTAACCACCCTGAAGACCCAACTCAAATAACCCACACAATCCAAAATAAAACAAAAAACACCCAACTTCGCCAATCAAACTATAGAAATAAACCCAACAAATGCCAAAGGTCAGCAAAAGATCTCCCAAAACACCAACCAAGCAGCCAAAGATCCAAGGACCCAAACACTACAACCCTGACTGACTCAAAATCAGCAAAACACACATGCATGCAACCAAATGAGGAGTTGAAGACTCAACTAGAAAACCACCAGGCGGGTCAAAGACACAACAAAAGACATTTATTTGTTTCAACAACCGACACCTCTTAGGACTACCGTCATACAAGCAACCAGACCAAGCAAAGGGACAACATTCACAGACACAAGTTGTACAGAAAACGGGTCTTAACCTCAACCTCCGCCTCAGATGAACGTACATCCATGAGCTTACGAGTCTTAACCTCACCCCGATATTTCTCTTCCACCTCACGTTCTCAGACCCGTTTATCCCTCACTCCCACCACATTTGCGTCTACTCCCTTACTCTCCACGCCTTGCCTCATCCATGTTTCTAGTCTAGCCAGTCGTTTCCAATTCGAGCTTTGTACCATCTCTGAAGAATCACACCCACCACCCACTTTCGGCATATTATCAACTTTTCCCTCATGCTCATGATGGACCTTATTCCCCTCATGATCACGTCTACCTCTCTACGCATTGCTGTATTATTTTCAAGATTATCGCAATCCTTATCTGTCGCATTCTGCGTACCACCTTGCAACCCAGAGCTCTCCACCTCCACGTTCCCCCCATCTCCCATATTCCTAATGTTCTTCTTTGTTTTCGATAGAAACGAAACCTGCTGTCATTTCGCAATTATTTTTGATATATCTTCTTCTTCTTTACATTTTAACTCCTCATCAGAAGCCCTACCCAAGGATTGAGCACATTTTTGACCCACGTCCGTAACAATTTCATAGCTCTCCTGGGGAAGCCCTCAAGTTCTCGCTAAATCGTAGTTCCCTATCTTCATATGTCCCTCATCACAGTCTTTCTCCCCATGCCCTAACACCCCACAACCGTAGCAAAATATAATTAATTTTTCGTACTTAGTTTCGAACTCAATTTGCCCTGACGCCACACGAGCCTGAGTAATACGAATTACCCTTTCAAGCTCAGGAAGCGGGGATTTATTCATCTTAATAAACCGCCCTAATTGTGAACCCAGCTTACTAATATTCGATAAATATGATCGCTCGCCCTCTCAAAGGTAAGTCATAAACCCTAGCCCAAAACGGAACATGAAACAATGGTGTATCAGAAATTTTTCCATCAAAAGTAGGGTAATTAAAACATCATATAAATTTATCGAAGTGCAACGGTTGTCCATTAACTATCTTAGCCTTATCGAATTCCGAAGCAAACTTAAAAAAGAAAGACTTTATTTTTAGCATCAATTAGGTTTCCAACGGCAGTACCTTTAGTACCACTAGTAGAAAAAACCCCTATAGCGGCGGTTGTAAATGGGCTTTTTACGGCGGTTCTTACAATTCTTGGGTGCGCCGTTTATTTTGGCGTCGTTTAGTCTTTGCGGCGGTTGTGCAACCGCCGCTAAAAGTGACCTATTGTGGCGGTTTTGAAACAGAACCGCCGTATTAGGTTTATACAATACGACGGTTTTTAAACAGAACCGCCGTGTTAGGTTTATATATAACGGCGGTTTTTATACAGCGCCGTCTTAGGTTTATATAAAACAATGGTTTTTATACAGAACCGTCGTTTTTATTTATATACAACGACGGTTGTTAAGCACAACCGTCGTTTTATTTTTATATAAAACGACGGTTTTTAAACACAACCGCCATTTAGATTTATATGTTTCTAAACAAAACCGTGATTTTAACTCATTTAATTTTATCACGTCGTTTCTAATGGAACCATCGTTAAAAACATTTATATTTTTTAAAAATAATAATTTTCTAGCGGAAATTTCAATAACATCTCCCTATAAATTTGATAATTCCAAATATTATTCATACAAAATGAAACTTGTCAATAGAAATGTCACCACATTTATAATATTTCTAACAATACAAGTCCAACAACGTTACATCAATCTCGCATCGATTACTACCAACATATAAAAATCTGACGACTTGATGCCCGGCGACAATAGCTTATCAACCTGCAAAATAGAAACCATTCTCCTGAGAATTAATAAGCAAATATATCACCCAATACAACAGGAGAATATCAGCACAAACACTTACGTTTGCATAAATAATAGCAGTCACCACAAAATGAGAAGAGTCAACTAGCATCAAAAGCCACTGGAAAAGGGGATTTCAATGAATAAGCAACTTGTTTTCGAACTTACGGAATGACAGCAGCATCAGCAATGTCCGAATGTAAAAGTAGCAAACGTTCAAGTTCGGCCGGTGGAACCTAACAATACAAAAGGGCTGTGATTCACAGAAAACATGAAACTACACAAGAAGACAATAAAGAGAAACCTCGACACAGGTAAATGGCTAATATTATAACCTGATCGATATCCCTTGTACTTGATTAACTCCTTCAACCGATCAACTATATAAAGACAGGCATCAACATCAAAATAGCAGAGGTTGCCTGTTTTCAGCCAACCATCGGGAAGCAATATTTCAGCAGTTGATTCCTTTTTTTTGTTTGATGAAAGGTAAGTATTATATCATAAAATCTAACCAACTGTACAAGGATCATTCAAAGCGATTACATATAAAGATGATTTCTAAGCCATTCTATGTCCGCTTCCTTGTGAATATGCGCTCTTTTCTGTCGAACACGTGCTCTCACATCATCCATAATCTGGGCAGCAACTGTTCTAGGAACCGTCAGCCTCTGTTCATGTTTGCAAGTGTTGCGCATAGACCATATGTAGTACATGCTGCTCATCACCAATGCGCCCTGAACAACCTGCTGAATGCCCACAACAGGACTGATCGTGCACCAGTGGAGTGCATTCTGCACAGGAAGAGTAATATCCAGTTTGCTATTTACTTCCTGCATCACCCGTGTACTGTAAGCACACTCAAAGAAAAGATGGTCTGTCGTTTCATCCAGGCAGCCACAAAGGAAGCAACCAGTATCAACATCCAGCCCATAAGCATACAATTTGGTGTTGGTTCTTAATGCAGAAGCAGTTGATTCCTTATTTCCCACATAAGCTACAATTCACATAATTGCAATTAAATGAACCAAAAGGAATTTATCGTCACATAAACAGGAACGAACTTTGGATGGGGTACAAGGTGTTTCATTATCTTTATGATTATCAGAGTTCCAACGAGAATCCTACTGAACAGAGGTAAGGGGTGGGAGTTGGGACACACATAAATTTTCATTTACAAAGAGCGGAATGTTTTTTTCCTAACAACACATAAAACTGAAAATGAAAGATCGTCTACTACTTTTTGTTCAAATTTATAGTGTTTCAAGTATAAAGTTATGTAGAAAAGATAACATAATTAAGGAAAACTGTAAAAGAGAACAAACAAGAATGAAAGTACACCACCCTGCATACACTATCTTGTTCAAGTATTTAATCTGCAAAACGCAACAAGCAGCAAGACTTATAATGAAGAACCATGCTTGAAAGTTATGACAAGAACCTTCCCCAGCACAAGAACAGTGTATACAAGGAAATCCGAGCACAAAAATATTCAAGTCACCTATTTTAGATGCAGACAGTCATATATTGATGCTAATATGTCAATATTCTAAAAAAAGGAAAAATTACAGCATCTAGGAAACATCCATATATTAGCATTGTAATAACAAACCTCAAAGTATTCACGCAGCCTTACAGTTACACCATTTGGAAAGCTCGTAATATGGCCTATTTTGATGGACATCTGAGATATCTTAGCACTGAGCTTGAAGAATTGAAGCAGGAGCTAATCTGTCGCATTAAATCTATGATGCACAGGGATAATTTAAGTCAGGCATAGAAAAGCAAGGTTGAGCAGCTGATTATGCGATAGTTGTACTGGTAGCTTGGTTTTCTGGTTTTGATGTGTTCATTTCATCTCTGAATGCTTAACTACAGACACCAATTTGCAGAAAAATAATCGAATAACGACATTACCAAAATTCAGCTATTCTATTTGGCGTATTCGAAATAGAGCTGGGTTTGAAAGATTATCTAAGTGCCTATGACAAATTCTGAAGATATGATAGAGGAATTAAGTCGACGCCCTGAAGCTATGAAGAAAGTTGAGGAAATTCAGCATGAAAAGTATGCCCAATTCGTTGTCTCTGATAAGGAGTTAGAGATGTTGACAGTGCTTTGTTTATTCTGGTCATCAGAATGCTTTTTTGGTAGTATGGCTGTCAACCATAGGTGCTATAAGCTATAGATCATATAGTAGAATTAACATTTAGATCGAAAACTAATTTACTATGATGATAGTAAACAACAGCGTGCAAAGAAAGCGAACATGAATCGAAATGCAGATAACAAAATCAGTAAGATGATAAAACTGATGATCATGATCAAAAGGATGATGAAACAAATGAAGTGATTACAGAATTAAGGATGAATGTGGGAGCAAAACTTACCAGGTGAAGCAGACTGAGACCGTGAATAAGAACAGTTGATGTTGAGGACAGACGTGGTAGAGCAGGATGCTCAGAATGTTGCGCTATGACTGGCATTAGTTTATTCTGATCAAATACATATGTAAATTAAAATTAAATTATGAAGTATAACAAAATCCTCAATTTTCATAACCCTAATTCATAAAAACATACGTAAATGAAAATTAAATTCTGAAATTGACAACAATTACATAATAAATCAACAACAAACATCCTGAACTATACCAATTATTATTTAACAAAATATAAAACACAAATTAAAAGCAAAAATAGCTTTACAAAAGAAGAATACTAAGCTTTAAATCAATAGTAGTGAACTAGAGCGATGGTGCAGACGACAAGCGGTGGTTTTGCGGTGGCGCGATGGTAAAGGTCTGAAGGAGAGAACGATTGTCAATCTTGTCACGACTCGCATTGTGCTGGTTAGGTTAATAGGAGTTTTGTTGATTGAATAGGAGAGACGGAAGCACAAGCACCGCTTAGGTTTTCGATATTATTGTTAGATAATTATTATTATATGAATGGGTTTGACGTCGGTTCTAGTTAAAACCGCCACAAAAACATATAATGGCGGTTCTTTAATACAAAAGTTGTGTCAAGTATTATTAGCTTCAACGTCGTTATTAACGGCGGTTTTATTTACAACCGCCGTAATTGACTTATAGCGGCGTTTCTTATCTAAAACCGTCGTGAATATCTACTTCTATTACGACGGTTCTTAATTTAAACCGCCGCAATAGACCTCCTATACCTTAAAAAATTCCCTCCCGCCAATTTTATTGGCTTTTCGCGACGGTTTTATTAGAACCGCCGCGATAAAGGCGTCGCCGTAGGGGTATTTTCTACTAGTGGTACTCTATAATTTGATCATCGTATCAACTGCCGCCTTCGCATTGATTGATTTTGACGACCAGATTTTTCCGACGAGTGTGTATACAGTAGACTCCTTTTCCCGTGCATCATCTTTGACATCCTAGACGAAATTGATTTCCTGCCCTACTATCTCTTTGCCTTTGGAACGCCTTTGTTCAACAAACGAATTCGTCTTCGAAACCCTACCTCTTTAGATACATGATTACCATCACACGGATCCAAAAGAGAATGACGAAATCCAACAAAAACCTTAGATAGGAAGCAGCGAAGTAAGAATGAGCCTTCCACAAGCTAAGGAAGGAGAAGCCCTAAAACTAGGTTTAGGCAACAACTCTCATAGGGTTTCTAGAGTGAGATTTCCTAGCCAGTTTTTAGATATTAACATCAAAATTTCATAGGTAATCGCCCAGGATTAGAAAAATAAAATGAATTAGTAAGAAGTCTAATGTGAATAAGTTTTTAAAAAAAAAGTTAAGTCTCAATAATAAGAAAAAAAAAAATAATTAAATTTATTGAAAAGTAAACACAAAAAAGTCTTTAAATTAGAAGATTTAATATTCAATTCTCACATAATATATTTTAATAATTTATTGATTTTAAAATAAAATAATCTGATGCAAATATTATAGCATCAATTAAACAATAGGTCTTTTTTGAGACGCGTATATCCGTCATAAGTTTGTTACGGGTCAAGTACACCCACTTTTTTAGATAAGACCATCCCCAAGCAAGATTCCCAAGGAGGTCACGACCTTGTTGGATCACGGTTATTACGTAATTAAGACGGGTGACCTTGAAGTTTTCGAGGTCAATTTGTGACCGTGAAATCAATTGGTGACTTTCTTGGTGACCTTTGACGTGTCAAAATATTATTGGCTTATTACATTATTTGTTTAGGTATAAAATGTAGTAAATGATAGGAAATATTGGAAAATGAAAAATGAGTGAAAAAGTTATTGGTTTGATGGCATAGGTTCGTTCTGCTTGGGAGGGTGAGAGTGGCTTGAAAGTCGATCAAGATAATTAAGGTGAGACTAATAAGAGTAAAAATATTGATGAACCGATTAGTGCGACCTTTTGCTTTGGGATGGCCTAAAGTAAAAATAAAAGTACATAAAAAATCATAAATAGTGTATCTTTATCTCTCTAAATAAATTTTATTTAATTCGTGACAAGCTCGTGATGGATATTGCACCGTCACCTATAAGAATTGGTGTGAAACAAAACTATTCCCTCCCTGTTATGCTTATTATCTTTTCATTAAACCGAAATAGCAGAAGTATTTATTTCCTATTCTTGTGCAAAAGAAAAAATCCGAGTCAAAGTAATCTCACTCTATTGACTTTGAACACTTTTATACACTCTTCGCACCATGGTCGCTGGTCAGAGAAAACGATATAAATCACACTTGTTAGCTATCACATTTGTTGTCCGTTTGTGAATTCCCAGCATAATCAAGATTAACTTGGTCAATATGAATTAAGATGTATGACTAATTAGGAAATTTTTCTTTTGGTGCTAGTGAAGGCTTTAAGAACATGATCAATGAATAATTTATTAAGCAAAATGCTTGTCAAATATCGTAGCTAGCAAGTAACTAAAGCTTGTCTTACGCTTCAACTATTTAGGTCAAGTCTAACACAATTAATCTTTTTTTTTTTTTTTTTTTTAAAAAAAAGGTTTACATACACATAGCTTGACAGGCCAAGTTATGTACCAGCCTATTCAACGATCTAGGAACAAAACTAATACTCAGGCAATGAAAAAAACTGTAAAGAGAAGACAATTCTTCTAAATCATCTTCAACCAGATAGTGTCCTTGTTCCAAGTGCGCAATCTGCAAAATACCGTTGAGACAATCTGATAGGACTTCTATATGCAACTCCTTATTATTAACCGCCCATTGCAGAGCCATCTTGACACCCAGCAACTCAGCATATAGAGGAGGAAGGTTGTTTCGCAGTGTCAACTGATAGGGGCTATTTTAGGAGTACGTCGCGAGGGATGTAAAAATTTAACAATGATTTTGGTGATATGAACTAAAATGTAAATATTAGGGGTCAAATTTATGGCCAAACAAATAGAAACTATGTATCTGACCACTACACCACTAAATATTTGACGAACTTTATTGAAACTAATTTGTAAATATTTCAGAACCAAGGGGCTGTTGAACCCCTACATCCCGTTAAATACGCCTCTGTTTATAGCTAGGTCTAATAAGGGTTCGGTCTTGAATAAGAACAAAAAATAATTAAAATAAAAAAGTAAAGTAAAATAAATTCTAGGAACTAGTACACCATTATTCAGTCCAAACGGTTTAAAATAGATTTAGGCCCTGTTCTTTCTGGCTTTTTAGAGCTGAACTAAACTGAACTGAGCTGAACTGAATGAGGCTGAGCTGAACTGAACTGAATCGAGCTGAGCTGGACTGGACTGAACTGAACTGAACTGAGCTGAGCTAAACTGAATTTAATTGAGCTGGACTGAACTGAGCTGAATGAAGCTGAAAAATAAATTAAGTTTAATTAAAGTGTATTAACTAACTAACTAACTAACTAACTAATAATAATAATAATAATAATAATAATAATAATATAAAAAAATGTTCGATTAATACAAATTTGCGATTTTTTAGAAAATAATTATATTAAAAAAATTAAAATATTAATTTTTTAGGTATTTTTTTTTTGTAGTCAACTCTAGTGGACTTTGCTTTTTCTTTTCTTGTGTTTTAAAATTAACAAGCAACATTTACAGCTTGCTTTATGTCAATTGCATGGAGACCATGCTTTAACTTTTTGCACATTTTCAGCGTTTAGTCAGCTAAAGAGAAGGTAAAAGGTGTTAAAAAAACATGTCACACATGACAACGAAATATCAAATGTTAATTATCGTATCCGCTTTTACACTTCATAATTTCATTCGGATGCATAAAGTTCGTATTCCAGTTGTACAACATCAAAGTATTCAAGGAAGAACATATTCAAACATGGATGATAAAGAACATAAGAAACTCATGGACAAAGTTCGAAAAAAATTTGCAAAAAAACAGGGTGTGATATTGGTGTCCCATAATGACCTCGATAATGAAGCACCTAAAGATGATACGAAAGTTAATAACGAAACAATATAGATGATGTCTTTGTTAATAATATCTATATTTTCAAGATTATGATTTTTGATTGTCTTAACAAATATTATTATTTAAATGTTATTAAATTTTACTTCTCAATTAAATTTTTCTCGACTCTCTCATTTTTACTAATAATAATAATAATGATACTACAACTACTACTACTACTAATAATAATAATAATAATAATAATAATAATAATCAATAAAATATATATAAAATAATAATAATAGTAAAAATAATAAGAAGAACAAATAATAAAAACAACAAAAAAAACAACAATAATAATCATATAATAATTATTAATTAATAATAATAAATAGAATAATAATAATAATAATAATAATAATAATAATAATAATAATAATAATAATAATAATAATAATAATGTGGGCTGAACTTAATAAAGTCGAGCTGAACTGAACTAGACTGAATTAAAGGAAGCTGAGCTGAGCTGA
The DNA here is from genome assembly GCA_029255685.2 of Silene conica. Lineage (NCBI taxonomy): Eukaryota > Viridiplantae > Streptophyta > Magnoliopsida > Caryophyllales > Caryophyllaceae > Silene > Silene conica. The sequence continues at coordinate 57,990,185 of CM055311.2, read as the reverse complement.
ACTGAACTGAACTGAACTGAATAAAGCTGAGCTGAACTGAACTGAACTGAACTGGGCTGAACTGAACTGAGCTGAACATAAGCCAGAAAGAACAGGGCCTTAGTGGAACGTTTGTAGGAACTCTAAAAAGAACTCTTCATATTTGCATGATGGGTGAGCCATGCATGTTTTCAAACATTTCCAACAAGTATTTGCATGCGTGTATAACGCAAGAGTTGCTAAAGATTCTCCAACATTTTTTCTTTTTATTTCTCTATTATATAGGTACAAACACATCTAACAACAATTTATAACTATTATCTATTATCAAAATAAAATTATGATGTATGGTTATAATAAAATATATAATGTTAAAAAAAGAGAAATTAGGTCTAACTACGGCTTGATAAAATAACAAAACCAGGAACAGTGTTTGATAAGTAGGTTAAGAAGTGTATATTAGTTTCAATGAAGGAACTAGATCTAATTAATAAGTTGGGTTGCAGGAACTACCAATAAACATCATCTAACTTTGAGTTTTAAAGTTCTCATTCATTACCACGAACATGCCGCTACTATCCTTCAAATAAACTGACAACTAAGGTAGTATTAGTAAGACGAGATCATTCACTAGTTGTTCGAGCACGGCTCGGTTAAAAACTCAAATACTTAACAAGTCAAATCCGACTAATATTTACTCCGTTCGAACAGGCACAGTATGATATCTTGCTCTTGTTTTATACTCCCTCCGTCCCGGTCATTTGTTATCTATTTCCATTTTGGGTGTATCATTAAATTGTTATCTATTTCCATTTTTGACAACTTTTTGTGGATGACATTTGATTACATGTGGGGCCATATAATTTGTGTGGTCCAAATTCATTTACACTTCTTTTCTTAATCTTTGTGTCAAAAACAATAGATAACAATTGATCGGGACGGAGGGAGTAAAAGCTAATTACTGTATGGACCCCAAGATATTTATACCAGCGTAGCTCGATTCCTTGAGCGTGTCAATGCCATAAAGGGCAATACAAAAAGCACACGCGATAGACCACCTATTTTTCTTTGTGATCGCTTCTATAAAGGGTTGAAACGCAATTTTGGGATCAAAATCATCCCCAAAATTTCATTCGGGTTAAACAATTAAGATCTTTGTTATAAGAGTTTGGATCCACATTCATCAAGTTTATATCACTATAGACTTGAGGTTTCTTTTTCAAGTGACACTATAAAACAACAGTGTTTTTGCGACGGAAAATCCCGTCGAAAAATAGCTTTTCCCATCTCAAAATCAAATTTGCAACGGAATTGCGATGAGAACCGGTTGTCGCGGGCTTTTGTTGCAAATTTTGTTTTTGCGACAGACTGTTCCGTTGCAAACTGTTTTTGTGACGAAATTCCCGTTGCTAAGCATTTTGCAATGGAATCCCTGACTACGATCAAAGTCAAGGTAAGACGAGAAATCCGACACAAACTTTGACTTTTCTTGACTTTGACCCTCATCAAGTCAAAGTCAGCCAAATTGGCGACAGATTTCTCGTCGCAAACTTGACTGACTTTAACTTGACCAGGGTCAAGCTCAAACAAAGTCAATGTTTGCGACGGATTTCTCATCGCAGAAATTGACTAACTTTAACTGGACCATGGTCAGAGTTAAGGTTAGTCAAACCTTCCAACGGAATTTCCATCGCAAAAATTGACTTTTCCGTCGAACCTGTGTAGGCAGCGGCTCATTTCAGCCATTTCTAGCATCTTTAGCAAACCTGCATAATCAGTGGCTTATTTCAGCCAAAACAACCCAGCACACAACTTGTCCGAGACAAGATTTTGAAAAGCTTTTTCATAACTAAAAGTAAAGTCTTACATAGTCTTACATCGGGAGAATCTAAAATAAAAAAAAATCGATCCAGAAGAGGTAAAAATACAAACAAACTAACTTAATCAACAAAATTACCTTATATTAACGGAGGTGAAAGGGGTGGAAGGGTAGGCCGACCTAGCATTGTCGCCACCGTCATCATCAGAGTCACGTCGAAGCTGAGAAGGATCTCTCGGGTTACAGTTTTGAGTGGAGAAGCCTTGTTGACTTAAAAAGTCTTCAATGGCCTTAAATCTTTGAGATTGCTCGGCTTCTTATTGCTTTAGATGAGCACTCTCTTCAACCACTCTACTAACAACACCCGGGCTATACGAAGTGGTCACATCAGTCGAATGACAGTGGTGTTCCCAAAGAAGTGGTGATGCATTTCCCGCACCATATACCTGTTGGAGCTTCTGTCCTCCACATGTAGTGTGATAACGTCATTGCACATACCCTTGTACGGACAAGTGGGAGATTATTGGGGCTGGTGTCCTTGACAATTAAGTACAATGACTTATTAAATCTCTTTAAGGATCACAAGGGCATACTTCATTATTATTACCAGTTGATCCACGTTTATCAATAACGGTTGGCTTGCTTATTGTCATACGGATGGCGGTGATCAACTGGTCCCTATACGTCACACCTATAGGACACGTTTGAGAGATGTGAAGGTATGAAAATACAGTCACATTTATGCCGAATACGACTAAACAGTTAGTCAGAGGTATTGACTATTAAATTAGTCAATAAGATGTTGAGATTATTATTTAATACGGATTAAATAATTTTAGCTAATACGGATTACATGATTAATTCGTAAGTTAAATATAAACGGTTATATTTAATTAAATATTGTATTCGCGTATTAATATAAACAGTTATATTAATTTGGGTAATTATACAATATCGTATTTTATCAGACCATTATTAATACATCGACTGCGTTAATATCTGATAACAAGTGTACGATTTATAATTAAAATCCCGCAAATAACTTATAGCTAAATGGGTCGAATCACGAATCAGAATAAGGTAAGAGTGGAAAGCCCACTCTTACCCTACTCGTTTATTTCGGCCGAGTATACTACATAAGGAGAAGACTTCTCCTTATGTCAGGTTACTCTTGTTGCACTGATTAAATCAATCTCAAGGAAAAATTAGGGTTTGAGAGCATTCATCTCCCATAACCCAGATCTCACATCTAAAACTCAAAAGGCTCTCCCGATATTGCAAGGCAGTTGGAGAGGATTTCTAGCACACGCGGCAACGTCTCAATCTAAGTCTTGGGTGCAAGTTATAGGAGGGAATTTGCGTTAATTCATGTTCTTAGGCCTTTCGCGCAAGGACTAAAGGTTGTACTCTTTTTCATGTCTTTTAATCTTATGACCATATTCACGACTGTAATTTTCATTATAATCCTGCAAGTTTAGGGCGAATACATGCTTTATTCCCCACAATACCAACCCTTTCTGATTGTAGCCTCCATATTTTTCAAAGTAAATCTTGTTGTCATTGATTGGCTCTTTTAGTTGTTGTTGTTGAACCATTGGAAAGCATAACACTCTTGATCTCCCATATCTTCACATCCCTCATAGGCATTGTTGGCACACACCTCAAAGGTGTGGTCGTTCCCACCACATAAATCGCAAGAAACTATGTTGTTCACTTGTTGCATGTCCGGTCCTCGGCTTCCACTTGCTTGATTTGCTTGACCCTTGGTTAGTTCTTTAAACTTCTTTGTCAACAAATCGATTTTAGCATTTGTTTCTTCATTTGCCTTGGCATTAGCACTGATATTGGCATCGGCATTGGTGCTTGCACTTGAAAGATTTTCGTTGGGGTACTTATTTTTCCTTCTCAAGACATTTCCTCTTGTCCCATAATTCTCCTCCGAGTCAACCATCTTTTTTATTAGCTCCGCCCCCTTTACATCTCCAAGGTGGTCAAAACTTGTGGAAAAATATATGTATATGCAGGATTATAACGAAATTATACTTATGATTTACAGTCATAAACGAAATACGAGATAGAAGGATTGGGAACAAGAATTAACCTTTGGTCCTTACAAGAGGCCTAAGAACAGATATCAAAATAGATATTGACACCCGTCGTTGAGGGCGTCAAAGATAAAATTTATATTCCTAAACTTTAACTATAGATAGTGAAAGTCAGGGTCGAACCACAAGGAGGTGGGGAATGTTTATTGTTCTAAGTCAATGTTTTAGGGTAGTAAATTAGGGGTTGTTTGTTTGTTGTCACTAGGTCTAAAGAAAATAAAGACAGGAATAAAACAGAAATAGGATAAAGATAAAACTTATGATAAAACGAATGCTAGGATGTTCGGGTAATAAAAGCTATGATGGTATAAATTCTAAGTCAACATGTATTGCAATCGCATAAGGGGTGTAACATATCCTCTCGGTCTATGATACCTAATAGATCCTTTCGGCCTATGCTATTAGTTCCTAAGTCTCACAAATATTGGGTGTTAACAATAAGGGTGATTCCTAAATTCTAGGTCACACACCTTTCAGTCTTAAGTAACCTAGCCGTCTTAAAGCGTTAGCCAATGCCCTTCCCGTATCTTTCAACCTTGGATAAGTCATTACTAACATCCTATAAGTCTCCTTTCAGTCTCATTATAGGGTATTATAATTAACGAAACAAAACGAACTGAAAACATGCGCGAGGTCAGTCGGCCGACCAACTACCTCAGTCGACCGACCAGTTAAGCCGGTCGGTCGACCAAAGTCTGCTACCGGTCGAATCTGATTTTATACCATCTTCGCAAATTAATCCCTACATCCTAACATATGAAATTAGCTACTCATAACTACAGTAATACCAACAATAAAGATTAAGAAATTAGGATTCATAACTAATGATAACATAAACATGCGATAATCAAACACGGTCTTGGGATTCTACACTAAACCGGATGCTAGTAATTCTATTACGACAACAATTAAGAAACTGAAATTAAAAGAGGAATTACCGCGAATAGGAATTAGGGCAGAAAAGAAGAACTTTATTGATCCGTGGAAAGATTGTTTGAACAATGAAACAAAACTAAAAACTTAAGGAAGAGTAACTTTATTGTGATTACAGAAAACTAAGGGATTAACTACTAAGACTTGATTATGAATAAGATCTGATTAAAAGACTGAATGATAACTGATGATATAACCCCTAATCACGAATTAGGCTTAAGTAGAAGAATTACAAAAGCTTCTTTCATAACCTAATCACGCGTGGGCTTTTGCGGAAAATTTCCTGACACTGCGCTGCGGTCGACCGACCAGGGGTCTCGGTTAGTCGACCGATTATCGGGCCCAATGGACTTCTGCTTCCGTAAGTTGAATTCTGGGTTTGAGATAACAGCTATCTTGGTCGACCGACCAGGTCGGTCGACCGGTTCGTCGGTCAACCGGTTTTCCAGTGTGTCAGCCTTGGATTCGTCTTAAATTGATCCTTTGGTCCTTGTTTCGCGCTTTAGGTTGTTTTCTCCTTGTTCCTTGGTTATGCAAAAATCCCGAGGGTAGCAATTTGGCCTAAAATCACCTTTTTTCCGCATAATTCTGCAAAGGAGCATAAAAATACGAAATTAGACAATTGTTGGGAAATAGAGGCTAAAACATCGTAAATGAGCTCTAAAATGCGTGTAAAAATAGATGTAAAACATCATAAAAATAGATGTAAAACATCATAAAAATAGATGTAAAACATCATAAAATGCACATTTTCAGTGTTTGTTAATGTAAAACCCCTCGCGAAAGCGGAAATATAAACATACAAAAGTACTAAAAATGCAGCGGAATTTAAACTTTTTAAAGATAAACAACATGCGAGAAGTCTTAAACTGAAATGGAAACTGAAACTGAAATAAAACCAAAATAGATAAGTAACAGTTCTAAGTATCAAAACCAAATATGTACAACAGCCTGGGATGGAACATCCTTACAGGCACCAAAACAACTGTATCAAAAGTCTAAAAGTCTAGCTAGGCGATATAAGTCTAAGTCATAAGATGACAACAGGATCATCACTCGCTAGCCCTCTCGTGAACCCCGCTCCAACCTGCATGTACCTACATACATGAAAACATGTACGCCACAATCAGTGGGGAGTGACTAGAGTTCTCCTAGCCACCTTTTGTGACAACACGTAACAAGTAAAGCAATACAGAATACTCCAACATATATCAACATGTGAAGCATAAACATCTCATCAACAGATCTCATACTATCATGCAAACTCTAGTGCACGGCTCTCAACCAACTTCATAAACCGTTAGGAAGGAGAGCCGGTTTCCCTACTGGTTACCCAGTCGGGGGGTCTTTCAATCCAACTATTTATGAAACCGATCATAGAGTCATCAAATGCCTTGGATGAACAAACTATATCTCAAACAATATAAACACCAACTTCATCATGCATATCTGACACTGTACCAACCTAGGCAAGCAGATATAACATAAACACTGGCAATGGGTCCAGAGGTGAACTTAACACATATCCCACTACCAAACAAATCAAGTAAAGGGTCCAGAGGTAAACTTAACACATATCCCTATACTTTACAATTCAAGAAAAGGGTCCAGAGGTGAGCTTAACACATATCCCTAATCATCCAAAAGCAAAGGGTCCAGAGGTGAGCTTAACACATATCCCAATGCTACAAACAAGTATTGGGTCCAGAGGTGAGCTTAACACATATCCCAATACACAGTTATCGCACAACGGGTCCAGAGGTGAGCTTAACACATATCCCGTGTACGACAACCGATCACGTGTCAGGTCCAGAGGTGAGCTTAACACATATCCTGACACGCCACAAGCAAAACACGTAACGGGTCCAGAGGTGAGCTTAACACATATCCCGTCACGCAACATACAAAACACGTAATGGGTCCAGAGGTGAGCTTAACACATATCCCATCACGCGACATCCAACTTAACCATTAACATCCAAAGATAGAAACTAACCTATAGTTCTAACTTCTTAAACCACTAATCGACACTTAATTGATCCCGGGAACTAAGACGAGGGAGAGCCGGTTTCCCTTTCGGTTACCCGACCGGGGGGTCTCTATCCTCATTCCATTCCCGAACCCAATATAGTGTCGCCCGTCGTCCGGGAACCTCAAATACATATCAAAGATGCAAGGAACAAGTTTCAAACCAAACCGATTAAGCGTTTGAAAGTTACGAACGATTACAAACCAAAACAGCCTACAGGAGTCCCCAGCCGGTCGGCAGGCAGCCGGTCGGCAGGCAGCCGGTCGGCCGGCTGGTGACCCTCTCAGCCTTCTTTCCTTTAAAAACGAGAAAAACGCAAAGGACTCCCAGCCGGTCGGCAGGCAGCCGGTCGGCCGGCTGGGAACCTCAATCCTAGGTCCTCAACAATGCATAACCCAAACCCCAAAGCACTCCCAGCCGGCTGGCAGGCGGCCGGTCTACCGGCTGGCAGGCGGCCGGTCTACCGGCTGGGCTCCCTTTCCTTAAGTTCATCGCAAAAGCAACAAAATAACACAAAGAGACTACCAGCCGGTCGGCAGGCAACCGGTCGACCGGCTGGCAGCCCCAAGCTAAATTGCTCAGAAATCGCAAAAACACAAGGAAGCGCTCCCAGTCGGTCGACCGGCTCAGAGAGCCTGATACGAAAACGCGATTTTCCAGCCATTACCAAACTTCACAATTCGACACCAAAACTCAAGCATTGTTACAATTGATGTTCACCCAACATTTCCTATCATCTAATACCACTTTCTACCAGCAAACAAATCCCATAACAATCCTCAAACGATTAATTCAATGTATCCGTCTTAACTTGTGAAAACTGAAAATAAGCTTAAGAACATACAACAACATCACCAAGCATGAATACATCACATAAGCACAATCCTAAACATGATACTAAGTCCTTTGATCAATAAACATTAACAAAATCAGAAACTAACATAAGAATACATCAAAACTTGCTAATATTCACATTAAGGCCGAGTTTCTCATTATCGTCACCTTAAAAGCACTCCGGCCTAAAGATCCTCCTCTACCATGAAGCTATCAATGTCCGGGTTGTCCAATCCTTCACCTACAAACACGAAAAACAGGTTTAAGGACATAAAAACGGAATTTATGTAAAACAGCCCCATTTTCGAAGTTAAGGATTTGAAAAACGAAAGTGGTAGATGGCTTGGAAATTAAATGAGGATTCCGAAAATGTTATTATTACCTTCAATCGGTAGACGGATGATGAAGAAAAGAGCAAAAGAAGAGGTTAACAATGGAGGCTTTAAGAGGAATTAGTTTACAGTGTAAAGTTTGAAGGAGATGAATGAATATGTCGACTAATGTGTTTTTAGGGGTTTAAGTAAGTGTCCTTTCCGAGTCAATTAAACAGGTTAGGATACTTGAACGGATATTAAGATGTGAGTTTAAGTTTACCAAGTTTGTATTCGTCTTAAGGACTTAAGGTTCTTAAGACGGATCTTACTAATTAAATTAAAATCTTTCACAATAAATTATTAAAATATTATTTTATTACTTAAAATAATTTAAAACGCTTAAAATAGATTTTACGAAAATACGGGATGTTACAGTTAATAAGTATAACTCTTATACATAACCTTAACCATCTTGCAGAGTTTAGATAGGATTTCTCAAATCCGTATTTGAGTATACCTAAACTGCTACAAACTCAGAACTGACCGAGTACCACACCATTATTGACCGAACACTACTCCACTCGGCTCAACCAATTTTATCAATATAAGATCGATTTTTTACCTATCTTGTGTATAATGTTTATCTTATAAATACCGTATATTTATAATTTACTAATTAAATATAACCGTTTATATTTAACTAAATTATTCAATCTTTATTAAATAATTACATTACACATACTAATTAAATGTAACATTTTACATTTAAGTACGAATTAACATTTTAATTCGTCTCAGCTAATATTATTTAATCAGTATTAGATAATCGTATCATCATTACATTGACTAACCGTTTAGTCGTATAAGGTATCAATATGATTACATTTTCATCTAATCATATATCTCAGATTACATCCTTTAGGTGTGACTTTTAGGGACCAGTTGATCACCGCCATATGTATGACAATAACGTCAAACTTTTGGTAAGCCAACGGTTATCGATAAACTTTAATCAACTGATTATAATACAAAGTATACCCTGTGAACCTTTAAGAGATTTATACATGTTATCACACTAACTGTGGAGGACACTGGCTTCAACAATCTCCCACTTGTTCGTACAAGTATATGTGCGATAACCGATTTTCAATATCCATAAATTTCTCCCACTCAATGTAAAACAATTTGCAAATTTGTATTCATAAAGGTTGTATTTTACAAGCAATCAAGATCAAGAGTGGTTTTCCCGACTAGAGAGTAATTTAACTGATAACGAATCATTATTCGAGCATGGCCATGCATTTCAGTTACAACTCATCGAGTGGCCCTGAGAAATAACAAAACCTAATAAAGGTTGAATATTTTCCTCAACTCGAATCTTGCAGATAGAAGTGCAGTATGAAATGACCCAAAAAAATATGCTTAGCCCCAATTACGGTCGACTAGTGAGAAAGAAATCAAAGTCACCCAAAACTGCTCTTTATCTCAAGAAACGGTCGATGGTCAAAAGAATCGACTCTAGGAACACTATGGACGTCATATCCACGACCTGGCACCGAATGTTCTGAAACATTTAGGACTTCATTGCGTTGTCACGAAATGTCCTACGAGTCATCGTTATAATCTCGTATTTGTGATCGATCAGTCAATAGTTTGACTTATGGCTCGTTGAACCCACCATCAATCGACGTCACAAAATAATTGTCCGAGTTATCAGCTCATGTGGGCTATTACGGACTAGAATAAATATAATGTAATTCAGTTCACTTTGTGGTGTTCAATGTTTGTCGTAAAAATCCACATAAAAAACAAAATATGAAAACAAAAACGATGATGTTATAAATAGTATATGAAAGAGATTAGGGCTGAGCAAAAAATCTGATGATCCGAATTGATCCGACATCCGATCCGTATCTAATCTGAAATAATGGATATCTGATCCGAAAAGTGGTTCGGTTCGGATACCCGTATCCGAAATATTCGGATATCGAATCAGATACGGATATCATGCTTAAAAATTTGGATATCTGATATCCGAAAGTTATCGGATCGGATATCAAATATCGGATCGGATACCCGATATCCATTTAATATTTGATCCGTATCCGAGGTTTGATCCATAAATATTAAATAACACTAGCTAATTTCCTTTCTGATCCGTATTTGGCGGACTATTATGCTCGGAATGTCATGTATATGGATATCTGTCTTTGTATTTGGCGAACTATTACGCTAGTTTTCCTTGGTAGGTAGCGGATTTATGTTTTGTAAGTATATCAAATGAAATTAATATTACGCTAGTTTTCCCTTTTATTACAGTTTTGACAATATATATTTACACGGATCAAATCTCGGATATCGGATAATTGATTCGAAATTTTCGGATAGTTTCGGATACTAAATTTCGGATATCCGATCATTTCGGATCAGATCATGGATAATGAAATCTTGGATTTTCGGATCGGATATCTGATCCGAAGTATGGTTTCGGATCAGATACCCGATCCATACTCTGCCGTAAAAGAGATACAATTATCCAATCCATCAAAAGTACTAATACAGCTCAGGAACACGTTTAATTCCCATGGATATAACGTGCCCTTTATGCTTTTCATATCTTAACGGTTTAGTGAGAGCATCCGCGATGTTGTCATCTGTAGCGATCTTCTCAACCACGATCTCCTTTTGCTCCACGTAATTAATCCCGGATCATGTGAGCGTTCCACAATACATGTATAGATTTGTTGCTAGACTTAGGCTCCTTAGCCTGGAAAATGGTACCTCTATTATCGCAATAGGCTGTGATAGAGTCATTCGAACTAGGCACTATTGTTAGTCCTTGTAAGAACTGACGCATCCATATAGCTTCCTTTGCAGCTTCTGAAGCGGCATAGTACTCGGACTCGGTTGTAGAATTTACTATAACACTTTGCTTGGAACTTTTCCAGCTGACTACCGCGCCATTAAGAGTAAAAACGAATCCAGACTGAGATTTCGAGACATCTCGATCCGTTTGGAAGCTAGCATCTGCGGAACCGTTTGCGCAAAGCTCAGTGCCTCCTCTATAAGTCAATACCCAATCTTTAGTCATTCGTAGGTACTTAAGAATGTTTTTAATAGCCATCCAGTGAGAATCACCTAGATTGCCTTGGTACCGACTCGTCATACTCAATGCATATGCCACGTCTGGTCGTGTGCATATCATGGCATACATGATCGATCCTACAGCTGAAGCATAAGGAATGCGACTCATGCGCTCGACTTCTTCCGATGTCTTTGGTGCCTGAGTCTTGCTCAAATGCAACCCTGAGATCATTGGAAGTAACCCCTTTTTGGAGTTAGTCATGCTGAATCTTTCAAGAATCTTATCTATATAAGACTCCTGACTAAGTGATAACATCTCTCGTGATCTATCTCTATAGATACGGATTCCCATTATGCAATATGCCTCACCCAATCTTTCATCTGGAAATGGTTCTTTAACCATACTTTAACAGAAGATAGGAGAGGAATGTCGTTCCCAATCAAGCGTATGTCATCGACAAATAATACTAGGAAAACAATCTTTCTCCCACTCGACTTGATAAATAAGTATGGTTCCTTGACTGATCTAATGAAACCATTCTCTTTTATCACATGGTCGAAACGATGATTCCAACTCCGAGATGCTTGCTTAAGTCCATAAATGGAACGCTTAAGCTTGCACACTTTCTTATGATTCTTAGGATCAGTGAAACCTTCGGGTTGTACAATGTACAAGTCCTCCTCCAAATAACCGTTTAAGAAGGCGGTTTTCACATCCATTTGCCAAATTCCATAGTCATAAAAAGCGGCAATCGCTAAGATAATCCGAATGGAACGCAGCATAACTACAAGTGCAAAAATTTCATCATAGTGCAACCCTTGCACTTGAGTGAAACCCTTTGCCACTAGTCGTGCCTTATAGATATCTGGTTGTCCTTCTACAAAATGCTTTATCTTATAAAGTCATTTGCACTGAAGAGGACCTTATTAGGTAAGTCAACCAGATCTCATACGTTATTCCCATACATGGAGTCCATCTCGGATTGCATGGCTTCAAGCCACAGCTTAGAGTCGGAACAGGTCATGGCACCTTTATTGGTTGCAGGTTCGTTACTCTCTAGGAATAAAACGTCAACTCCATCATTCTCCTCGATCATACCAATGTATCTATCAGGAGGAATGGAATGTCTACCCGACCTCTTAGGTTCCTCGGGAATATTAACTGTTACCTCACTTAAAGGAACAGATTCCTCCATAGGTTGTTCATTTGTTGGTTCTTGAATCTCCGACAGTTCGAAGGTTCTATTACTTGTCTTGTTTTCGAGAAAATCTTTCTCTAAGAACTTTGCACTAGCTGCAACAAAAACTCGATGTTCGGTTGGCGAATAGAAGTAATGACCAAACATTCTCTTTGGATAACCAATAAAGTATGTCTTGACCGATCGCGGGCCGAGCTTATCCTCATGTCTCCACTTGACATAAGCCTCGCAGCCCCAAACCCGAATAAAGGACAAATTAGGGACCGTTCCCTTCCATATCTCATATGGAGTCTTGTCAACAGCTTTAGACGGACTTTGGTTAAGTATAAGAGAAGCTGACAAAAGAGCAAAACCTCATATTGAGTCAGGAACTACCATGTGACTCATCATGGATCGAACCATATCAAGTAATGTTCGATTTCTCCGTTCGAACACACCATTTAATTGTGGTGTTCCCGGTGGAGTTAACTGTGATACGATACCACAGTCTTTTAGGTGTTGATTAAACTCAAGTGAAAGATATTCGCCACCACGATCTGATCGAAGTGCTTTAATCTTTCTGTCCAGTTGGTTCTCAACCTTATTCTGGAATTCCTTGAACTTTTCAAAGGACTCACTTTTATGCTTCATAAGGTAGACATATCTGTATCTATTGAAGTCATCCGTGAAAGTGATAAAATATCTATAGCCATCTCTAGCGGTGATTGACATAGGTCCACATAAATCTGTATGTATGAGTTCTAATAGGTCAGCAGCGCGCGCTCCAACACCTTTGAAGGAGATTTGAGTCATTTTCCCGATAAGACATGATTCACATGTGCCAAATGATTCGTAATCAAATGGGGATATAGCTCCATTTTTAATGAGCTTCTTTACACGTTTCTCATTTATGTGTCTCATACGGCAATGCCATAAATAAGTTGATCTTTGTCACCAACCTTTAGTTTCTTATTATTCACGTGTAATACTTCTGAAGTTTGATCTAAGATATAAATGTCATTCATGGAAACTGCTTTCCCATAAATCATTCCATTCAATGAGAAAATACAACTATTATCTTTTATTGAAAATGAAAAGCCGTCTTTATCGAGTATGGGAAACAGAAATAATATTCTTAGATAAACTGGGTACATAATAACATTTATACAGATATAACTCGAATCCACTCGGTAGTTGGATTACATATGTTCACATCGAGGTTGCAGCAACTTTTGCTCCATTCCCGACTCGCAGGTCCACATCACTCTTTGCGAGAGGTGTGATGTTTCTTAGGCCCTGCATATGAGTACACAAATGCGAACCACAACCAGTATCAAGTACCCAAGTTCCGAAACTTGCATGGTTAATCTCAATCATATGAATATAAGATGACACACCAACAGGAGTGACGCGACCTGCTTTTATGTCTTCACGGTACACTAGATAGTTCCGCCTCCAATGCCCAGTCTTGTGGCAATGGTGGCACTCAATGTCACCGTCTTTGCTCTTAGTCTTGCCTTGTGAGCTACTTGTCTCACCAGGCCCACTCTTAAATCCATTTCCTGGGTTTTTAATCTTTGGCTTCGCTATAGTTAGCTCGCCATGAGCCTTAGCCTTACATTTGCCCTTGTTAGCAATCATGAGAACATCTTGCTTCATGCTCCCACTCAATTTAAAATCCTTCTCGGTCTGTACGAGAAGGGAATGTAGCTCATGAGGACTTTTCCTCATGTCATTCATATAATAGGTCACCCTAAATAAGGAAAAACAAGCATTCGATTAATGATTAATTATGTTCTCACTGATTTTGCAATTCAGGGACTCCAATTTCTCGACATTCTCAATCATATTAAGAATGTGTGGGCACTGGTTGGCCCTTCTGGAGTTTCATCAAAGAAGCGACAGGTATGCTCATAAGTAACGATCCTCGGTGCTTTGGAGAACTCGTTAGTGAGCGTGGTGAAAACTTTATTTGCACCATAGGCTATGAAGCGCCTTTGCAAATTGGTTTCCATTGCAAAAATGAGTACGTTCTTTATCGCACCCGCTTCCATTACGAAATCACTATAGGCATGTGATACGTTAGCTCTAGCATTGGGGCCTGGGTTGGGTGGTAACGGCTCAGTCAAGTACTTGAGCTTACCATCAGCTATGGCTATATTCCGTAATGCCGCCTCCCAGTCTGCAAAGTTGGACCCATCATTTTTCAGTCGCGTGGACGGATTCATGTGGTCCATGAAAGCTTTTAGCCAGGAATCACGTGCTAGTGTGGCACTAGGCATGGGGACATCAGCATGGTCTGCCATTTGTTATAAACAGTAATATCAAATGTGAAATGATTTCTACACTGAAAAAGCAGAAGAAAAAATATGATAAGCAATCATCGATTTGTTAATTTAAGTCTAGTGATAAAACTTTTTAATACTAAGACTTTTAACATTCATACAATTGATCTTCCTCAATAATTATATAAATGATCCAAAGACTCAATTTCAGAAAATTGATAAGCCAACCTTTTGGCTAATTCTACATTAAAATTCTTGGTCGACAAATTTCTGTAAATTATATCTTTAATCCACCATAACCACAAGATCGTACAAGGATCATGATGTTGAGGTAAAATAAGTCAACAGCTACTACTTACCCAACGTAGAAGGGGTCATATGGAGAGTAAAGTCCTATATGCCTGACGACGAAGAAGGGATTCATATAGTAATTTGACTTATAAAAGATTAATCTCAATTTTAGGTTATAGAGGAAGATCCCATCAACTTTATTTTAATCATTTTAAGTGAATGAATATCTAGCATGCGAGAATGAATAAACTAAGGTGATGGCTTTAATGTAAAACTGGCGTGTGACATCAGTATGTCAATGGAGACTAGCATACAACTTATATGAGTCAATTTTCATTCAGTATTAGGTGGTTTGGTTTAGGCGGAATGTGATGCAAAACATATTAAGGGAAAACAATAACGGAATAAAAAAAACAAGTCCTAGTGTGGCCTATCCTACCAAAACAAAACAAAATACAACTTTGGAATCCATTTAGCAATGGACCATAGAAGCTTGTCTTAGTGTTCCATATTGGTGTTCCATCTTGGTGCATGTAGTGGGAGTGAGCAATCCGGCCTCCGTATCTTTCTTCAAATTACATTTAATGAAAAATTACATAATTGACCTATTATTACATTCTAATTCCCAAAAACGTAAAATAAAGAAAATGAGATTCGAGATCTCATAATTACATCACCAACCATGTTTCCATCATTTCGAAAACATGATCAACTAAGGCCACACTAAGTAAAATTACAACCGTTTGCAAAATACGAAAATTAAACCATTCATTCATTCAACAATAATATATAAAAGATGCATCAACTAATTAAATTAAACTTTCAAGACATAATTTAGTACTTATGTGGAGTAATTTACCCTAACCACCATTTAATAATGACTAAATTATGTGATAAGTCCTAAATTAATCACATAACTTTAATCAAACAAAACGCATTCATATTATCGAATAATATGAATTAATCCAACATTATTTTAAACCGTTTAAAATATTTGGGTATCAAAACTTGTGAACTTTTTCACAACATGTACACATTATCCTTATAATGCATAACAAGAAAAAAAACAAGACGAAACAACCCGTAATAAAATCAGCCGAAATAAAAAAAAAAAAAAAAAAAAACAGGCTGCTCGGAAAAAAAAACAATTTTTTTTTTCGTGAACAATATTTTTTTTTCCCAAAAACGTTTATGAAAATCATACAAAAATAAATTTGGTAAACCTAACACTCTGATACCACTTGTGAGAAAATATCTGTATATATCTCAATACTTTATATGTACGATTATAACGAAATTATAATGATTTACAGTCATAAACGAAATACGAGATACAAGGATTGGGAAGAAGAATTAACCTTTGGTCCTTGCAAGAGGCCTAAGAACAGATATCAAAATAGATATCCTCCTAATTGTTGCACCCAAGACGCTCCGAGAAATACCTTTTCACTAGAGCTAGAAACTGCAAAAATTAATGTTAATTTTTGTGAATGATGAAATAGAGAGAGGAGGGAGTATCACGTCTGTTTTTTGGAACTCGTGAATGTATGTGTGTCGTGAGGCTAGTATATATAGTAGTAGGAGGTGTTTGTTAATAAATATAACTCTTATACATAACCTTAACCACCTTGCAGAATTTAGATAGGATTTCTCAAATCCGTATTTGAGTATACCTAACCTGCTACAAACTCAGAACTGACCGAGTACCACACCCTTACTGACCGAACACTACTCCACTCGGCTCAACCAATTTTATCAATATAAGATCGATTTTTATCCTCTCTTGTGTATAATGTTTATCTTATAAATACCGTATATTTATAATTTACTAATTAAATATAACCGTTTATATTTAACTAAATTATTCAATCTTTATTAAATAATTACATTACACATACTAATTAAATGTAACATTTTACATTTAATTACGAATTAACATTTTAATTCGTCTCAGCTAATATTATTTAATCAGTATTAAATAATCGTATCATCATTACATTGACTAACCGTTTAGTTGTATAAGGTATCAATATGATTACATTTTCATCTAATCATATATCTCAGATTACATCCTTTAGGTGTGACTCTTAGGGACCAGTTGATCACCGCTATTTGTATGACAATAACGTCAAACTTCTAGCAAGCCAACCGTTAGCGATAAACGTTAATCAACTGATTATAATACTAACTGTGGAGGACACTGGCTCCAACAAAACCACCTCTGGTCGAGGCATTCACCATCTCCTTCGTCCTCAGTAAAAGTGTTGGAAAGAAGGTTTTGGTTATGTACCACGCCGGAATTCCGTGGTGAGGGCATCGAGCTAAAAAATCTTGGTATCGATACCAAGCTTCTCGCCCAAGGATTCTCCATCGTCTTGTTGGAATTGAGTGATCTCATTCCAAATCATGGCGGTTTTGGAGTATGGGTAGTATTTGGCTAGGAAAGCTTTGGCGAGTTTGTCCCAAGTAATGAAGGTATCGGGAGGGTGAACGTTGAGCCACTTATCCGCCCTATCGGTTAAGGAGTCAGGGAATAGCATGAGTCTAAGTGCCTTCTCCGGCACCCCGGTTTTCTTCATCATTGACACTTTTCCTTTAAACTTCCTCAAATGAGCATGGGCATCCTCGTGGGAATCACCCCCAAAGGTATGTTTCTCGATCAATCCAACTTGAGCCGGATGGATTTCAAAGTTATTTAGGCCTATGGATTCGAAGTTGATGGGATTTGAAGTGTCATTGTAGTTGGGTCGGTTATGCTCTCTTAAAGCAGCCATATTGTTTTGTGATTGATTTCGAGTGGGTAGGGTGTTTGGTGGGGTATCTTCCTCAATCTCGTTGTTGTAGAACGGATTATCGAAGTTATCAATGGTTGGATTTGATTATTCGTGAATTGGGCTTTGAATTTACGGTGAAGTGGTAGCCTTGGTTTGGCTAGATGAAGCTTGGGATGCGGTCCTCACCCTTGCTAAAGTTCTACTCCTTAAGGCCCGGAAGAGCCTTTCCGTTCAGAACTAGAAAGAAGGGAAGTAGTATCACCCCTAGGCGTAAACTCAAGGCAAATCGTTAGTCGGCCTAGTGCTTTTTAGACACTAGGGAGAGTAATCAACACACACTCTACAAGAATCTAGCAAAACTTGATCAAGAACAAACAAAAGCAACAAACTAAAGCTCAGACGAAAACTAAACTACACAAAATCTAGCACCATCCCCTGCAACGACGCCATTTTGATAGCGGTATATTTGCCGTCATTTTCCCGATCAAAAGAAATTTATAAACCCAATTAAAAGTAAAATTTTAGTCGGGTGTCGAACACAAGGTTGGTGGGGATTTTTGTATAGTTACGTTCTAATCTAAGTTTAATCGGGGGTAAAAAGAGTTGGTTTGAATGATTGTTTCAACTAAAGTAAACAAAAACTAAAGATGTAAATTATCAAGGTTAAGGAAACTAGGGTGTCGGGGTTACTACGAAGTGGTGATAACGAAACATGCAAAGGGTCGATTAGGCTACTCTTATGAGTCGGTCTCGGCTTGTCTCGTCTTTTGAGTCAACTAGCCTTAGGTCCAATCTATCCTAGCTATCGCTATGAACATACTTAACCAACATAAAAACATGAATATAAAAGTCTCAAACTATTGCTAAAGACAAACAAAAGTGACAACTCAAGCCCAACCGTCGCTGAGGCATTTCATCGAACACCTAGCATGCATACTATAAACGACCTTAACAAAAGAGAAACTAAGTCTAATATTAAGCAAGTAACATCACTAACAACCAAACATAGATCACCCTTAACCTTAGAATGAGTCTAATCACACATACTTGAAACAAAAATGTAAACAATTGAAAGAAAATAGGCTAACATTTTAACTATTTGAAATGTAAACAATTCAACACAAAAACTAAAACAACTGTAAACAAGTGGAAAAACTAAGAAGAGGGAAGAAACATAATACCAATACTTGCATTAAAATTTGGAACTTGGCTACAAATGAAGAATTTTCTCGAATCTCTTCACAATACAACCAAATACCCAAATTTAAACTATTGAACTTGCTAAGGAAAGATTAAGACTAATTAATTATGATTAACTAAAAGATTATAAAAATTAAAGAAAGATTATATGTGAAAGTAGGCTTGAGAATCTAAAACCCTAGAAATACGTGAAAATTCTGAACAGTGCGTAAAAGTGTCGATCTCCCTAAAAATATCTAAGTATGGGTATTTATTGTTTCTGAAAATGCGGAAAAATCTGAAAAGGGACTCTCAGCCGGCCGACCGGCTGCCTGTCGGGGACCGGCTGAGGACCCACCTGACTTGTCTGGACTTTTTAACTCTAATGCTTCTCTCTCAGCCGGTCCACCGTCTGTCGGTTGGGGATCGCCTGAGGACCCTATTCTTGAGTTCTCATATTGACTTGATTTTTCCAAGATTGTCAGGTACGTTGGGCCGGTCAACCAGCTGCCGGCGTGGCACCAGTTAAGGACCCCTACTTGATTCTCCGATTTGTTGAGCACTGAAAAATAATCTAAGTATAGATTTGGGGTTCTACGCCGATCCACCGGCCGTCGGTCATTCACCGGTTGAGGACCTTCTGGAAACATTCTGAAATTTTGCACTTTCTGAAAATGGTTAAGTATGGGAAAGGGGTTCCTTGTCGGTGGACCGGCTGCCGGCCAACCGACTGAGGACCTTTCTTCTCTTTTCTTTTTCCTTTTGGCCTGAGTCTCGGTAATTTTGGTTCCCAGTCGGTCGACCGACTGAGACCCCTCTTTGTCATTTCTTCACTTTTTCTCCCTTTTTGCATCAAAACCGCTTTGTTTGCTCACGTTTCTTCCAAACGCCTCATGTCCTACAAAATGAGAACCAAATATGCATAATAGAGGCAAAGGGCAATAAAATCAAGCCATGACACGCAAAACGGTGCAGAAACGGGATCGAAATTAAGGGAAAAACAAAGAAAATAATGACTAAAATGGGATTCATCAAGCAGGTACCACCAGCTGCTCGGCCGGCAGCCAGTCGACTAACCGCCTGGTAATCCTCATTGGATTTATTATATATCTTTAAGTGGGAAGGGTTCTCAGCTGGGTGGTCAGCCATCGGTCGATCGGCCAAGAGTCCCTATTGTGTGACATTTTGATAAGTTGGCAATTAAGGGGAAGGTTACCAGTCGCTGGACCGCCGGCCGATCAACCGGCTAGGGACCCCTCTTCTCCCATTTTGTTGTTTTGAAAGTAAAGTAGAGAGTGTTGCCAACCGGGTGGCCGACAGCCGGTCCACCGGCCTCGTTTTCTATTTTGAAAACTTGGCTGGAAAGGACTACCAGTCGGTCAACGGCAGCCGGTGCCACCGGCTGGGAGCCCCTGATCTTATTTAATTGGATTTTTACTCGTGATCGGATGTTCTGATTTGAGTGATTCTTTCTCCGTATGATTCTTATGCTTCAATATTATCGTATAGTGTATTGTATAGCCTCCTTAAGGAGATTCATGTGTTGATGCATGTATAGTTACGTATTAGGATATGTGTTAAGCTCACCTCAGGACCCGACTCGTGTGTGTTTGTCGCGTGATGGGATATGTGTTAAGCTTGCCTCTGGACCCATTACATGTTTTGTTTGTGGCGTATCGGGATATGTGTTAAGCTCACTTCTGGACCCGGTACGTGTATGGATGTGGCGTGTCAGGTTATGTGTTAAGCTCATCTCTAAGACCTGACACGTGATCAATTGTTACATATTGGGATATGTGTTAAGCTTACCTCTAGACCCAGTGTCTTATTGAAGTGTATTGGGCTATGTGTTAAGCTCACCTCTGGACCCAATACTTGTGTGTGGTAATGGGATATGTGTTAAGCTCACCTCTATACCCATTACTTGTGTATGTATGTTGGGATATGGGTTAAGCTCACCTTTGGACCCAACATTTGGTTGTAGTGCGATATGTGTTAAGCTCATCTCTAGACCCATTACTTGTGTATGTTTGTTGGGATATGTGTTAAGCTCACCTCTAGACCCGATATTTTGGTGTAGTGGAATAGGTGTTAAGCTCACCTCTGGACCCATTACTTGAGTTTGTTGAATTTTGATATGTCTTAAGCTGACCGCTGGACCAGATACTGAATGGTTATATTGTTTTCATATCATGTTAAATGTGTTACATTAATTTAACTCGTATGTTAATCTATTGCATGATTAGTTCAAGTATAGTTATCACATGATTTTTGATTGAATTGTATACCTCGTATGATTTTACGGTTATATCATAACATACTTATTAATGTATTAATGTTACATGCATGTTTACGTGTTTATTGACAATAAGTGGCTGAGAGAACCTCTAGTTGCTCCCCACTGACTGTGGCGTACATGTTTCACGTATGTAGGTTGGTGCTGATCTGGGGACACCGTGAGAGCTAGCGAGCGATGCTATGAATCGACATAACTACACTTCTACATCGTTTAGCTAGTCTTAGTTCATTTACTATTTTAATATTCGTGGGATGTGTCATCCCCGTTTGGCCTGTTGTATCTAAATCTAATAATTAATTTAGTTAAATTTACGCTTTCAGTTTTACTTTAAAATCACCTCCATTGTTTAATTCATGTCAAAAAGTTTTAATTCTGCGCACTTTTCCGCATGCTTCTTTGTTGATATTTCCACTTCGCGAGGGGTTATACAAATGCCCCCTTAGATAAATACATGGTTCATAACACCATTTGATCATTAGTTTGAGGAGAATATAAATTGGATAGACGGAGAAAATTACAGGTAAAAATGACCGACCTGTGAGTCTCTTATATCTAGCCTTGCACTGCGGGAAACATTGGTTTCCATCTTCTCTCGTATTAATAACAAGGGCCAAAAACTGGTAATGCACGTTCATTACAAGCAAAAAGTACATTAGCACTGGGAGTAACTCCCACAGTATCCTTGTAGATTTGACATAATTGGCCATCCAAATTATTTAAAGCTTACTAATGGATATCTAAGATCAATCTTAAATAATTCATAATATTCTGCAATAATACCATGTTTCTCAAAAGTTGCCAATAATACTCAAAGGTAAACCCTTGTTTCTGCCAGGAAACCATTCTGATATGCACCAAAAAAAATTAGCATTTACGGGGACAAATAAAAGTACCAGTTGTACACACAGTCGTCCCCGACATGTCAACAAGCCTCGGTTGTAGCAACAGTAACACCAAGTTCAACATTAAAATCAGAAAAATGGTCACCCCTAATAAGCAAAGCTCCCAGTAATCGAACCAAAGAATCGGCTCAAGTCGATAACATACACCAATTGAAGGTTTAAATAAATATAAAACGAAGTAGTATCTCAAATTTGCAGTAAAACGTAAAACAATACTTCCTCCATTCATATCCAAGTTACACTTATGCTTTTTGCACAAGTTTTAAGAGTAGAATAAAAAACTATAAAAAGTATATTGGAAATTGTAAAGGTTGCTTTTTAGTTAAGTTAAATGTGTTGTTAACGTGTAATTTCTGAAATGTTAATTGTGATGTTAGTTGTTAATTTTCCCACCAAAATCACTTTTTGAAGTTTCAGATTTAGTGTAATTATACACCAACTTATTTCCCCCCAAAAAATGAGTAGAATACAACCTATTGCCAGCATGTTGCCAGCCTGTTAGTACACTCATTGGCCATAAATAGACCACTATTCTCAGTTCATTAACTGAGTACCCAACAAAAAAAAACTTTTCACTACATTTACTTACTAAAGTGCAAAATTACAGTCCCAAAGAAAAACAATAAAAGTCCTTAATTATTTATTACAACCAGTTACAACACTTTACAAAATGGGATACAAATGCATGTCCGAGGACCTACGTTCTGAAATTGTCGTTTACTTGCTTCAGAAATCAGTGAACGGGAAACTAGACCGTGGTGAACTCCAGAAAACAGCCCTTCGCTTCAACCTCAAAGAAAGGAGTGTCTCTAACATTTGGCATCTCGCAAAAAAACCACGAGTAGTTGGTCAGAAACTAAATGTTAGTAGCGGGAGAATGGGGAACAATAACAAGAAGAAAGTTCTACCTAATGTCGAGTTTATCAAGTTCCTCATTGCCGCAAAAACGAAATACTATGAAAAGAGTTTCATAAATTGTGGTGTTGCCATTGGCATGGTCCACAAGTGGGTGCAAGAAGGTTTACTAAAACCTCATTCCAGCCCAATTCATCCTAAACTCAGCGACTTACACAAAGAGGAACGGCTTCTTCACTCACTAAAGATGCTAGTCGTAAAACAAGTGATCGAAGATTTTCTCGACCTTAATGCAGTACCAGTTACAGAAATCAAGTTCAGCGAGATGAGCAACGTAATACACATGGATGAGAAGTGGTTCTTTATTACGGACGACGACAAGAAAACTTACGTGGTAAATGGGGAAGAGTTGCCTTACCGTAGCTGCCAATCAAAAAGGTACATCACAAAAGTGATGTTCATGTGCGCGGTCAGCAGACCGGTTTACGATGCACAAGGGGAACTAATTTTCGATGGGAAAATAGGGACGTTCCCTCTTACACGTCAAGTACCAGCAGCTAGAAACAGTAGAAATGGGCCAAGGGGAACAATGGAAACGAAACCAATAGACTCTATCACGAAAGAAGTGGTGAAAAAATGTCTAATTGAGGAAGTAATTCCAGCTATCAAAAGTTCCTGGCCAGAATGTCTAAGCAAAGAGATTTACATTCTACAAGACAACGCTCGCCCACATATAAAGAACAACGATCCAGATTTTATGGCGGCCGCAAATTCAGATGGTTTTCACATTAAGTTAGTTTTCCAGCCACCAAACTCACCCGACTTAACTTGTAATGACCTTGGTTATTTTAGAGCAATACAATCATCCCAAGCAGCTAAAACAGTCGATGAACTAGTGAATCAAGTCATGCAAGCATTCGTGGATTACAGCCCAAGTAAGCTAAACAACATATTCTTAACATTACAATCGGTTATGGTAGAAATCATGAAATGTAAAGGTCACAACAACTTTGCAATTCCTCATATGGGGAAGGGTCATCTAGCAGCCATTGGTATGTTACCAAAAAATTTAGTGGATTCTGAATCACTAGTTAGGGAATGCGTTGACTACTTATGTGGAATAGGCAAGACGCAAGGGTTAGAGAATTTAATGTCCGAGCTAGGGTATAATGCTCTATGAAATCGCTTGTAATGCAAAGAATATGTAATGTCCAGCTTCTATTTTAATGTTAGTGTTTAATGTTCAGCTACAAAATGTTCCATTTTAATGTTATTATTTAATGTTCAGCTACAAAACAGACTGAAAAACAAATAAACAGAGGACTCTCAGGACTAAATAGCCTCATCATTGAGTTTTGTTTGGTTAATAAGCCTCCTACACATACACAAACTAGGTAGACCATACAACAACCATTTAATGACAGCTATCAAAAATACAAATGTCATAACTAAGCTTTCAAACCATTCAGGTAATGTTATCAGCAAGCTCTGTATAACTAAGTAATTATGTGACTGTCATTTAAATGTTTGCGCATACACACCTACGAATGGTAGACCATGTGGTGGCTTATCAACCATATGCAACATGCCTCCTACACACACACAATTCAGGTAGACTATGTGGTGGCATGACTACTTAAATGGCCAGTAACCTGTTTACTACACTTGACACATGTTGCTCTCAAACCATTAAGGTCTTTCATCACTGAGCACCTTCATAAAACAAACATAGGACATTAAAACAATCTCAAAGAGCTGGAATTTTAATTAAGAAAATTTGATACGAATGCCAAACTCAGTTGATTTGATATGAATGTCAAACTCAAATTAATAGTCTAGAATTTTAATTAAAAAAATTTGAATTGGCGTTTTGTTAATGAACAATTAGATAAGCAAGTAATCCAAATTCACAACACAAAGTTGATTACGATAGCACAAAGTAATCCAAATTTCCCAGCAACAAATTACTCTACTGTACCAAACATGAAACATGCAGATCTAATTTCTCGTATGGCAATAATGTTAATCTAAACAAAATAAAAGTACAAAATTAATGGCGTACACTACTCTACTCTACCAAACATGAAACAAGCAGATATAATTTCTCGTATGGCAAGCAGTTTTAATCACAAAAACAACAAAATATTAGTCTGATATTAACAAATTCTTTACGAATAATCACAAAAACAACAAAAATTAATCTAACCCAACAGCAAACAATTTCCCAGCAGTTTATAAGATACAAATATTAGATCTATATGATAATAACTTAAAATACAAAGTTAAAAAGAGAAAATCATACCATTTCATCTTCATCATTATCACCAAAACCAGGCCAATAGTTAGATAATTCCCCCTTAAACCACTCCGTAATAACCGGATTTCCTCGTATGGAAGGGTCATCTAATTTCTCCTCACATATACAATGAACAGACCCACATGTAACATTATTTCCCCTCTCCTTTTTTTCCTCCTCAATCTCATACTCCATTAACATCTCAAACTGCGGCCAAACACGACATAAATCACTCATAAAATGTAATCGATTTTCCGGCAGTGATTTACGCCAAACTAACCAACCACTCGCTTTCCTCTCCCTCTCTTCTTTACCCTTACTTATCCCCATCCTCACCTCCTCTTCCTCAAACTCTTCCTGAACCTCAGCCGAACCTTCACTGTCATAATCCTCATACTATTTCTCCATAAAACGAAGATCAATAACGGACGAATCGGAGAGAACATGATCCATAATAACTGAACGGAGCAAATAGATCACAAATATTTAGGAATATTTTAACCGTAGATACAGAAGAGAAAATAGAGAGAGTTTAGGACGAATCGTAGAAGATGAAGGTCAAAAGTTTAGGATGTGAGATGACGGAATAGAGGAGATGAGAAGTTTCAGATTAGGGTTTTGAATATAGAGAGTTTTGTAGAGAGATCGAAAGAGAGAGCAGCGGAAGAGAGAGAGCGGCGGAAGAGAGGAAATGATTTGGATCTTAGGGTTTACGAGATTATATGGTAGGGTTTGGGGTTGGGCATAATGGGTTTGTAATTGGGTTGGATTTCATGGTGTTGTAGTAATAGGGTAGGCTGGTTTCATGGGTTAGGTAATTGGGTATTTAGGGAAGATGAAGTGGATAATTCAAATTTATTTGGTGAGAAATTTGGGTGGGTTATAATTTTTGAAGGGAGTGGTTAGTTTAGTAGAATTGGGTTAGGGGATGTTAATTGGGCCTGATTAAGGTTAAAGAGTATTTTGTGGTAAATTTTAGATGGGTCATTGAGTGGTTTTTTTTGTAGATAATTGGTTTCCATTAGGGTAGTTTAGTAATTTTGATTTCTTTTTTAGGAAAGTGGTAGGGTGGATATGAATGGATGAAAAAGGAATAAGTGTAATTTGGATATGAATGGAGGAAGTATCATTTATATCAACTATCGTAATGCACAACTCAGATCCTTAATGCACTGAAAGCTCCCAAATGTATAAATGTTGTCTTAAGAGTCCTGATTGTGCCTTTTGTTGGAGGTACTAATATGTGAACTTGCCACCCTAATCCCTATTGTGTACCTAAATAAGCATGAAGGAACATTGTAATAAGAGTTTGTGTGTGTTTGTGCCTTTGTCTGTCAGTGCCCTCAAACAAGTAGAAGTAAATAATTTGAGTACTTAGACCATCCACATTCATCCTCACATTTTTTCCATCACTTTAATTTTTTTAATCATTTCTCTATCCTAATCATCTATCCACCTCACTTTTTCTCCCATCACCAAATTTTACTCATTTTTTCCCACATCAATTAACAATCAAGTTTCCCCCTTTCTTACTTTATTCTACCCCACACATTTTTCAATTAACAAAAAACTAACATTAATTTCATTTATATTTTGTGTAAGTTAATTATAACCGTAATTAGTTAATAATCGTAATTAAAAATCGTACTTTTAAATATAGAGGACATTTTTTTATTAAAAATCATAAAGCACTACAAATTTTAACTTAATAATACATAAATTAGTAAGAAACTTTGATTACAATTTGCTGATTTAAATGCTTTAATTTGCAGGTCTGTAATCCGTATCGTTGCCAAATATGCTCAACTAGATTTTTTTTTAGTGACAAGTGTGTTTCTGGAACGCAAATTCTCGCGGTTTGCTATATATCTATCAATTTCAATTTGATAACCCGCTCCGTACTCTGCGTCTTGAACTTGTGAATGGAGATTCTCATACTCTGGATAATCTGCATAATTAGCATACGTATCACGTTCATCTTCGGCTATCATGTTATGTAATATAATACATGTCGTTATTATCTTATTTAACATGGACTCTTTCCATGTTAAAGCCGGTTTTCGAATAACTATGAATCGTGCCTGAAGTACTCCAAAAGCACGCTTCACATCCTTCCTTGCGGCCTCTTGTTTTTCAGCAAACAACTTATCCTTAGGTGTTTGTGGAAGAGAGATTGATGGTATAAAAGTTGACCATTGAGGTTATATACCATCGGTCAAATAATAACCCATATCAAATTATTCGCCATTAACCACATAATTAATGCGAGGTGCTCGCTCGTTTAATACGTCATCAAAAACAGGTGACCACTGCAACACATTTATGTCATTACACGATCCAGGTACACCAAAAAATGAATGCCATATCCATAAATTCGACGCTACTGCTTCCAATATCACAGTCGCTTCCCCACTTCGTCCCTGAAATTGGCCTCTCCAAGCCTTAGGACAATTTTTCCATTTCCAATGCATGCAGTCAATGGTTCCTAAAATGCCTGGGAACCCTCTATATACTCCAACCTGTAAAAGCCTTTGAAGATCATGAACAGTTGGACGCCTTAGATACTCATCCCCAAATTGGTGAATCACAGCTTTGGTAATCTAACAAGAACTTTCCTAGCTGTTGAATCCCCCAGCCTTAAGTACTCATCTACTCTATCAGCGGCCTCACCATATGCTAATAGACGAAGTGCTGCTGTGCATTTAATCAACGGTGATAGACTCAACCTACCAGTAGCATCAGGTTTGTGTTGAAAATACGTATCAAAAGCTCCTACACCCTCTACAATACGCATGAACAAATGTTTGCGCATTCGAAATCTACGTCTAAACATTTGTGGAGGGTAAACTGGGTTTTCAGAAAAATAATCGTTAAAGAGACGATCATGACCCTCCTCTCTGTTCCTCTCAATGTATGTTATTTGTTTATTATTTGACATATAGTTTTCCAATATAAGTGGTATAACATTATTTGCCATATAATTTACCATATAACTGACTGCTTCGTATGTTGCAGCTCCTTTTTCCTTTCGCCTCGCCTGCCTAGCATTCTCTTCTGAAGATGTCGATGATGAAGAAGAGGAAGAAGACGATGGTGGTGAGCCATAAGGGGAAAGAGGATGAGAACTTGATGAGTGCCACATTTTTTGTTATATATGAGAATAATTTAGAGTTATTTGAGTGATATATGTGATAGTGAGGATGAATGTTTTGTATAAAGGTAATAGATTAGGATAAGATAAGATTTTATCTTGATACTAGAGATTTCATTTAGATGTTGATAAGATTTTATGTAGATAGGATAAGATTTTGTTTGGATAAAGAGTTATCATTCTACTTTTGTTTATAAGATAAGATATAAAAATCGAATTACAAGCACGTAGAATTGAATATATTACATTAGAAGATGATGACTTACATAATCAAAATACATTAGAATAGGTTTAAAAAGTGCATAAATAAAAACTAAAGTACTACGAATTACATTACATTATAATAAAAACTAGTACAAAATATTATAATAGTTCTCTTATGAGTTTATCCTTCAGCTCTTCCATTTCCGGAGTCAAACACGGAGTATCAAGTAGTTTGCCAAGTATAGACCAATTAACTTTCTTATTTTTCACCCTTACTTTCTCTGCATCTATGACGAGCCTTTTCGCCTCCATATCTTTATCAGTACTCATAGTAAAATCCAATTTTTTTCACAACGTCAGTAAAATGACTTACCTCTTCGATAACAGTTTTCATCGCTTTCTTACCTTTATTAGCCCCATTTCTGCCAATTGGACGAGTAGTAGATGCACTTCCATCTTGTACAGGGCAATCCGGGGAGAACCCTTCATCATTAAGCCTAGACCTCTTACCACTACTACCAGTTTCGGGTGTAGCGACATTTGTGGGAGTAGTTGGATCTTCTTGTTGGGCACTCTTCCCCGGGTTACAGGAGTATGGAGCAATGTATTCTTGCCATTTTCTGCATTGTTTTAATATGCGCCAAGCATGTTCATAGTTGAATTTCCCCTTATGAAATTTATGCGCCATTTGAATGACATCGTCTTCCGACATCCCACTTGTCCTCCTCCGATTAGCTTCTGCAAAACAATCACCCCATACCATAACGGCTTTGCATATACGACGCATTCTGCAACTAAGAGAATTGATATTCTTTTCCCTAATTCTAGTTGGTTTGGAATGACGAATTTATTCATAATGAGATTCCACTTTAGCCCAAAGTGCCTCTTTCTTTTGATTAGTGCCAACAATACTATCTTCAGAGACTTTCACAAATGACGAAATTAAAGCCTCATCCTCTTCGGAGTAAATTTTTGTCCACTTTGACTCGATGCCTCATTCTTATCGTTACCTAATTCTTCAATTTCAATATTTTGTTGAGGAGTATTTTGAAAATTTGGAGGTGTTTGAGAAGAATACGGATGGTAATTATTTTCTTGCGATAAATAATCTTGATTAAAAGGTAGCATATTAATATTTGGTTGATATGGTGGCGGTGGAAGGTTAGAATAATTTTGTGGAAATGAGGGATATGGAATTTGTGTGGATGGCGGATTTTGCCAGATAAACGGATTTTGTTGACGATACGGATTATTATAGGTTTGTTGAAATTCAGTCCACAATTCCAACGTTCTAAGGTTGCTAATCTCATACGGTGGACGTGGATTATTTGGATCCATAAAATAGATAAATATGAGAGAATAATAAGTAATATGTAATTAGAGAATATAGTAAAGATAGATAAGAAGAAAAGAATGATAAATTGTGAATAAATTTACCTCTATTTATAGAAAATGTACATTGAAAAAAAATTGGATACAAAAAATTAGACGTTGAGAAGTAGCCGTTACATTGATATTAAACATTTATATCAGTAGCCGTTGAATAAAGCAAAATTATGTCTGTACATTGGGTTGAATAAAAAGTTGGATAAAAAATTAAATGTGTACACCCTATCTCATGTGCATTGGGTTGTGCACATTTTGTCTTCAAGCAAAATTATGGCCCATCAGAAAGTTGATCCTCATCACTTTTTTTCACCAAAGTGATGATGGATGTGGAGATATTGACCATTAATTCTTCAAGTGATCATCACAAATTCCACCGATGCACATGGTCTTAAATAGAACATAGCATAACAAACAAGGTGACCCAATAAATTACCCACCTCCAATCATCATCGGACACAAGCATTTTGATGAGACAGTCTTACAAATGAGGCAAACTCACTGCAAAAATATAGTCGTAGTAAATTAGGTATATTTACTGATTTGGGTTGGTGCTCAACTGATAATGTCTCGAACAAGACTCACTACACTAATCCATGATCATGAGGATATTGCAAACTAACCAAATGACATGATATGAAGTAAACAATGAAAAATTCAGCAATCAACAAAATGGTATTGCTTTATTCCTTGGAATAAAAATCAATATTCTCAATCAAATCCTTAGAAGAATAGAGAACCTTCTTACCAAAGTTACACCCACCAAATACTAATAGGTGTTTGCTCCTCTCATAATCATACGTCATATATTTTGCTAATGCAGTTGCCACCTCGTTGACTTGGCATCACAGAAATTTTCCAAATTCTGATGTGGCAAAAAATTAGAGCTATTACAAAATTCCAAAAATATTTAAATATAAAAAACTAACTATAGAATTGATTTATGCGAAAATCATGGAACTTTATAAACTGTAGGCTAACTGTAAGAAATAATTTTAACAACAGAAATATTATGGAATGGAATCAAATCAAATTTGCAGCAGCCAAATATTATGGAATTATGCAATATTCTATAATTCCATAATATTCGGAATTACAGAATGTTAATATAATATTCTTAGCAATCATATCTTCAAACTAATCATATTTTCTGTAATTCCATATTATTCGGAATTACAGAATGTTAATATAATTTACTAGAGTGCATTTTTGTTATAGTGTATTTTTACACAGATAATATTTATTTAATAATTTACTAAAGTGCATTTTTGTAGGTGGAATATGTCGGAAGCGGTGCGCAAGATAGTTGACGATTCGGAACTTGGTCACTTGCCCGACATTATGCATAAATAGTTGAACCTGCCTTTAATTTGTGCTTTTATTGAGAGATAGCAACCTGACACCAACACTTTTCACATGCCTTGGGGTGAGATGACTATACTACTTCACGATGTTTAGGAGATCCTTGTGGGATTGAGATTGACGGGTATTCATGTACTATACCTGATGCTGATATGACACATCATGTGCTTAGCATGTCAGACTTGTTGGGTATGACAGAGGAGGGGTTGGGTGTGCAGTGGGGAGCCAGAGAAGGATGCAAAGAATTATAGAGGGAATTTGATCCTAAACAAAGCTTTGAAAGAGTTAGTACAAGGTGATAGGTGCGGGGTGAGGGCCGAGGCTCAGGGTTACTTGATGATTATACTGAGTTCGACATTGTTTGTTGATAAATCGAATGATAGGGTCCCAGCAAACATATTCCCAATGTTGAGGGATGTTGGTAATATTAGTGGGTACGCTTGGGGGGCCGGAGCTTTGGCTTATTTATATAGGCATTTGGGGATTGCGTCAAGGGCAAATTGCAAGGGTTTGTGCGGTTGTTTGACCTTGTTGCAGACTTGGAACTTTGAATACTTTCCCACATTTAGGCCTGCAGCTATGTTGGCGAGCAATCCCGAGAGGCCAAGGGCAACATTTTGGTCTACTAGTGGGATACCAAAGGCTGAGTCTTATAAAGCTCTTGTCTCTTACCGAGAGCAACTAGATATGTTGTCGATTGAGTCGATAGTTTGGAGACCATATCCTAACCCTCATGAGATCGAGCATCCTCGTAGTCTATACCATGGCTTCTTGAGATTTATTGATATTGTGGAACCATACCAGCCAGATGGTTTGTTAATTGCTATTATTTTAATCCTAACAATTTTAATATGTTTGTGTTTTATTACGTCGGATAGTCGCTTATTCAAAGGTTCTCACAGTTCGACGATGTTGAAGACCCTGCAATCACAAAGGAATTTATGCAGTTCATGCGCACCGTCCATCCCCAAATGCGTGCATATGCCGGTAGATCTCCCGTTGTTAAAGGAAGTAGGGGGCAGGCAGACGTCGTGGCAGTGGTAGAGGCATGAGAACCCGTGAGGATGACGACGAAGGCAATGATTAGTAGCAAGAAAAACAAAAGAATTTGCTACTGTTTTATTTTTATATGTTGCATTTGTTGAATTTTCTTTTATTTCTCTTCTTTTCGTTGTTGAACATTTTATGTTAGACTTTGTAATTCAGACTTTCTAATGTGGACTATTTTAATTTGGTCCAAATTAAAATAGTCCATATTAGAAAGTCTGAATTACAAAGTCCAAATAAAATAGCAAGACCAAATAAATTAAACAAATATTACAGCATCATCGCCATCATAAGGATTGTGTATAATACCCGAAAACACATACGACATCCAATAATCTAGTCTCTCGGTATAAATATCGTCATAATGAGAAACGTCTTTATGACACAGGGAATACCGAAGATTGTGTATCGAGGCGTAGCACATTTATCATCCATAAATGATTACATATAAAAAGAATCCATAAAATTCCAAAAGGAGCTCGAACACCCAGAGCAGCTCGTAAAGGTAGGTACGTTGAAGAATCTGGCCATATGTGTGCGCCATATGCTAGATATGACATAGTGAGCAAACATATGGTCCAACTGACCAAAGTAGCAAAACCAAATAAATCCAAACCTTCCATCCAATTTGCCTTCTGACATGTTTTACGTTTGACCCATTTGATTCGTCTACATGCACCGTTTCGCTCACCCATAATAAACTTTGACATAGACATTGTCTTTCAGCTCCCCCAAAAGTAAATTTCGCATCTCTAGATAATTTCTTTCATTACCAGTTCTCGCATGCGACATTACCCGAAAACCACAATGACCATCCCCATCAGGGTCAAAAGCACCTAGAAAACCATCTTTGATCGGGATCGGCACGAACTCCTCATAAATAAAATCCTCAATCTGTGATGTAGGACCAAAGTTGATCTGAAGGGGAGCTTCGTCAACTACATTCAAAAAAACAATAACTTTTAAAAAAAAAACACAATAATGATTTAACTTTTTCTTTAATTATTTTTAATATAACATACCTCTGTCATTACTTGTTGTTGTGCTCGGGTGACTACGTCTAGCATGTTCTACGCCAGATTTATTACGGGTGTTGGACTTCCGTAGACGACCACGACATGTATCTGCATATTCAGGTTCTTCAACAACTTCGGTCTCAGGATACATCTTCCTGAACAACGTCTCCACAACATCTCTTTGGACTGAATGGTGTGAATTTCGCACTTTACTGAAAAGATCCTCCATAACAGCATTATGGGTACAACGACGATGGCTGGATTCCGTGTAAGCTAACCTTGACCAGAAATCATGTATATCAGTAGGATGAATTTTTTTACCTTCCTCGACCATTGCATGTAGTTTACAAGCATACAAGAGTTTATGGGTCGTCCAAATAACGCAACCACAATGATCAATAATAACCCAGATTTGTCCGCCGATTATATTCCACTTGCATTGCTATTCAATGGCGGCCGCCGAGACTCTTCCACTCAACATTGAGAATAAATTCTCATGATACAAGTTACTCACAACTCTCTTGCTTATAGAATCTTCCAAAGCCTTTCTAATTTCAATATGTTGCCCGTGCATCATAACATCAGCTCGTTTCCATAAACTGTCAATAATAAGTTCAGCTGATCCGAACCACATTTTCAATTTGTTTCAAAACTGGAGGCGCTTGATCAGGAAATCTAAGAGTAAAACCATGTCTAACCATCCCAGGTTTAACATGAGACTGCCTTTGTTGCTTAATAAATTCTTTTTGTTCATCAGTTAACTTGGCTCTATGTCTGTGACCTTCAAGAAACTTTCCAAACTATGGTCGAATGCTTCTTTAAAGGTGTGAAATGTATTATAAAATATAAAATTATCACTATAATCAACACCGTCTCCTTGAACATCTTCAGCGTTTACCTAATTAACGTTATAAAAAAAATTTAAAAAAAAATGGTTTATTCATATAATTCACATGAACAGGCCTGGGCGAGTTCATGTGATTCACATGAACAGGCCTGGGTGAGTTCATGTGATTCACATGAACAGACCTAAGCGAGTTCATGTGAATTACATGAATAGACCCAGGCAAGTTCATGTAATTAACATGAACAAGCCTGGGCATGCATGTTCATGTGCATTACATGAAGAGGCCTGGGCGTGTTCATGTGATTCACATGAACATGTCTGAGCCTGTTTATGTAATTCACATGAACAAACCATTTTACAATTATTCTACATATTAAATAATGTGACAAAACAATAAAAATAATTGACGGAATTTAATTAAATCGATTAATACCTCATTTTCTGCTTCTTCGGTATAATTATATGAACCCGTATTGTTTTCATCGTATATAAAACCGCTTCCTTCTCCATGTTGGTGACTACTATACTCATCATAATATCGAAAATGTTGTTCGGCATTCCAATCATTGTTAAATCGATTTTCGTCATTGTTGTAAGAACTATTATTATTGTACGATTCAAAAATATAATCGAAAAATGGGTTATCGTCACCCATTAATCATAAATATATTTGTTAAGTAATTTTTTAGAAAAAGAAAATGTTACAAAGTGATGATGTTTGGTAATTAAATTTCATCTTAAAGTTATTTGGGGTAATTATATTAACCCGTAATGTTTTTACCGTAAACAAAATTATTAAACTACGCGTATTCGTAACTATTTATATTTATCTTATACGATTAACCAATATATTTATCTTATAGCAATTGACTTCATCAATTATAGATAGCAAACTGATCATGACAATGATGAAGATGTCATTATTATCGGAGTAAATTTTATGGAAAAAGGTGGCCGCTATTATCATCGGAATTAACCTCGGAATATGAGAAAACGAAAGGGGAGAAAGTTTAGGGGAAAGTGAAGGAAAGTGTAAAACGAATGACTAACATTCACAGAAGGCGAAGCAAGGAGAAGTCAAAACGTGGTAATGGTAGCTGGCAAACACAAGATGTCTACTTAGCTTTAGAAAGCTATTGGGTTGAAAGGTTAATGGGCCAGTCCCTTAACTCCACGCCTGCCCAACTCCTTAGTTTAAGCCCGTAGTAAAGTCCAACAAAGGCAAGCAAAAAAACATTATTCAGTACAAAAATTCTCATTTGCGACGGCAATAGTAATATGCCCTACCTACATTATGAATAGTAATATGCCCTACCTACATTTTATTAAGGTGTGTAGATGTGTAGATATGGGATGTTTTACATGGTTACCAAGTGTTCTTTTCGTTTTCTACCCAGTTACCTCATTTTTAAGAAAAATGCCTTCGACTGACCATAACTCACAATCACGAGATTTTAAAGCGGCAATTTTTACTTTTTAAATTGACCGGTTTTATGAGATCTTTGATCTAGGAAAAAATACCAATTTTTGAGCTTGTGGCTATAATTACTGTCAGTCAAGCTTTAAACGGACTAATCATAGCTAATTGTGGCGAGTTTCGAATATGACATTTTTTCTTTTAAATTGACGTTGTTTACGATATATTTGATTTGAAAACCAAAATCGCCACTTTTAGAACTCATGGTCGTGAATTATGGTTACCCAAATGCGTTTTTGGTGAAAACAAGAGTATAATCTAGAAAACCAAAAACACATGTTAAGAGCAAAAAGAACTAGTAATATATTTTACAAGAGATGTTTTAGCCAGGGACACTTAAACTTAGCTTGGATATTGCAAGCATCATTAAAGTCTTCTATTATTATCTTTTTAGGTTAAGAACAAAGAAAACTAGCTAGGCTATCATTTTATAATTGTTGGGGTTTGGTTACTTTCTCCATCCTAATTTTTTGGCGGATTGCTCCCAAAATTTATCCCAAAATAATTTTCTCCTTTTAAAATTAAGTAGGAATATTCAACATGGTACTTCTTAGTTTTTCGACTTTCTACGTGGTACCCCACACTTTTTAAAACATACTACCTCTGATTTCCTATGATATTCCCCTTTCCGTTTTGGTCTAATAACATTGATGTTCACTCTTTCCTCTTTTGGACAACTTTGTGTGGTCCAAAATCAATTTTATGTGGAGTCATGTGTATTGTGTGGTCCAAATTAATTTCCTTATTTCTTGGGTTAAAATCGAAAGGGAACAACACAAGAAATCGGAAAGATTACATGATACCCCTAACTATTGTCATTAGAACTAAGTATACCCTTAAACTTTATTTTTCGCCAATTAAACGCAATTTTAGGCTTTAAATAATTACTTGGGCGCATAACCAAGCTTGTCATTTATCATCCCATGACATAAGAACTCTATTAGAATCAATATCCATCTTTGGACATGATAATTTGGCAAAAGATAAATAATTTTTCCGTCAAAACGTTTTTAGCCCATATATATCTATAAATATTATGATCAAGATGAATATTGAGTCTAATAGAGTCCTTATGTCATGTGAGAATAAATGACAAGTTTGCTTACGCGTCAAGTCATCATTTAACGCTTAAAAATAAGTTTAATTGACTGAAAATAAAGTTTAGGAGTACTCTTAGTGATAATGATAGCATTTAGGGGTACCATGTATATTTTAAAAAGTGCAGGGGTACCATGTAGAATGTCAAAAAATTGAAGAGTACCATGTAGAATATCTCAATTAAGTATATAGACTACAAATCACCCATTCCTTCCCATTTTTATTAAACAAAAAGTCTTATTTGTGACGGATAATCAATTACAAGGTGAAGACGGATATTTTACTCTCACAATAAAGCAAGTGGACATACAAGTGGGAGAAAATGGAGGAACATCTTATGGATAGTGCAACTTGCATTATGTGAGAGAGCACTATCCTTCATCAGCTTGCGACAGATAGTGCTCATCTTCAATGAGAATTTGTGTTTATTAAACGTACTTGCTAAATCCCGCACACTAATTTGCTTAATCCAACACTTTTTTACCCCAAATTTTCATAATTGCCCTTAGTAAAAAAAATTAAGAAGAGTTTTAAAGAATTTAAAACTTCCCTCTTTAAACCTAATCAACCTCTTATTCGTTTGACTATTATTGATCGTAATTCGCACATATCAAACGTATGTTCGTCGTTTCATCGTAATTTTTTTTTTATCAAATTCAGTCTTTTATTCAATTTAATTAATGTTTCTTTTTCTAAAAAGAGGGTTTTTTAATTGCAGTAAAATAAGAACATCCGTTGATACCGTACGGGGTTTGGCCAATCACCTTGGAATTTCGGACTTCAGCATACTGTTGCTCATGATCTCTCACGATTGAGAGGAGGCTCCAATAAGAAAACAAGACCAAAAGTACTCAAACTCAACCCTCGTATAAAGAGAGCAGAAAAAAATGACTAGGTTTTGGCGCATTGAATAGGAAATCAATTGCAAAAATTAGAACCAATTGGGAGGGATTGTGGAATCATGTTCGTCGTTAATTCAGCAAGTATTCAAGGGTGAAAATGTGTTTATGTCTGGAAATCTAGCTTCGCCCTCTGAAAACTGATTTTGGGGAGAAGGAGTTAATTTTTGGGAACTTTTTTTGGAATTTTTGTTTTTTTTTTTTTTTGCGGAGTATGATAGAAATGAGAAGGGTATAGTCGGAATAATTGTAAAAAATGTGTGGAATTAAGTAAAATGATGTGCGGGATTTAGCACGTCCCTTATTATATTTGTCTTAAATCCACCAAAATATAAAGTAGGACAATATAAAGGAGATGAAGGAGTATCCGACAAGCAATTTTGATATTGTCCATACTATCTCATGTTTTCGTATCCATTCCCACGCATCTTTTTCCCACTCTGTCAAGAATTCCGGAAGAAAAACCTGGACAACTGGACAAGGGGCAATAACCAAACAAGTGGGAAATGTTACAACAATGGCATTTACAGAGCTGGGCGCGAATTTCAACCCTGGCTCATAAAAAGAACATTGATACCAATATACAAAACTGGGAGAACTTTAACTAACACAAAGTACATTCCTTCCTCCCACTATTCTCCGTTTCACCCTACTCTACAGTTATTTCAAGTATACTAGTGAGTCTCGGTTTTCTGTATGTCCTTAGAAGCAACGAAGAGCAAACAACACTAACAGAAGAGAGAGCCATACAAGCACCAGCAACCCATGGCGGCAACATGAACCTTATCCAAGGGTATAAGACGCCTGCTGCAATCGGAATCGCTATCACATTGTACGCCATAGCAAAGACATAGTTCATTCGAATACGCATGAATGTTTTCCTTGATAGGTCGATAGCCGTTATGACATCTTCCAAATTGTTTCTCATCAAGACATAATCTGCAGCCTCGATGGCTACATCGGTTCCCGCCCCTATGGCCATACCTACATCGGAGGCGGCAAGGGCGGGCGAGTCATTTATTCCATCACCCACCATTGCTACTATGCTTCCATCTTTTTGGAAGGAGCGAATTACTTCCGCTTTTCCTGCTGGCATTACTTCAGCTCTTACATCATGTATACCAACCTGCAGGATGAGTTAAATGATTTAGTCTGATCTGCCTTTCAGCTTTTCTGGATTTAAGTTTACTCTTGCTTAGTTGCATGAGACGGCAAGGAGTCAATGGGTTGGACACTTGGACTCATATGAAAATCATCTTAGGTTTAAGTAATACTCATCATACAGAGGATACAAAATATATATGGGTGCTTGCAACTAGAGCAACTAGTCTTAAACCCGTGTAAATTGCATGGGTATGTTTTAAATTTTGTTATTATAAAAAGTATATAAATAATTAAAAGAATTTGTTATATTAAAAATAAATGTAGTATTTTTGCACTAAAAACCAAAATAAAAATAAATGTAGTTTTTACTTGGTCTTATTATAAACAAAAGTGTTTGTAATGCTACTTCAAATTTTGTTCTTATACATTTGAATTTCGTTTGCAATACAAAATGTTTTGTTTGTATCGTCGATTATTTTGTTTGCAACAGCAAATACAAAGTTTCATTTGCCGTTAGCGTAAATGATTCATTAATGTCATTTGGTTGAATAGTTATAGTACGATATGTACTTTTATTAGCTAAATTTCGGTTTTAACGGTATCTTTTTTACTCGAATTATACACATAAATCCTAAATCATACACCCCATTAGAAAACAGTTATTCAGATTAAAAAAATAACACATAGTTCGTCAAATTACGTGGGTTTGATTAGTTTTAGCCTGTGCAAATTGTTAAACATGTGTTTCATTAAACTCGTGTGTGTTTATAAAACACGTGCACACGTCTGCACTAAATCAGAATTTTGGCCCGTCTATCATTTCGTACACATTACGTAATACTAATCGGTGAAAATAATACGAAATGAAAATTGTGGCCTGTGTATAATTGAAACGATTTAGTCAAGTTGTAAAATACGCAAACTCG
The DNA here is from genome assembly GCA_029255685.2 of Silene conica. Classification (NCBI taxonomy): domain Eukaryota; kingdom Viridiplantae; phylum Streptophyta; class Magnoliopsida; order Caryophyllales; family Caryophyllaceae; genus Silene; species Silene conica. Next base: position 57,950,512 of record CM055311.2, on the reverse strand, counting down.
TGATATAATCATACAAAAATAATGCTAAATTTGATATACAGACACGTGATATAATATAATTTAAAAATCATAATTTTTAAACATACCTTGCTTCATAACCTAAACATGTCAGCCCTTGACCCATTACTACCCTATTTAACCCACCTTATTAATAACCCAAAAAAACACACAATTACCATTTCACTAACCAACACCGTCTCAATCTAACTCTCTTTTTTACGGCCTCCCCTTATCAACTCCATTTAATAAAATCATCACAGATTATGAATTGATGATAATCGGAATTGTCTTTCCTTTTCTCTTTATCATCATCTTAAGTCCATCCATATTCATCAATCAATTAGTCTATTTTAACTTAACTAGTTATTAAAGAATTCTCATATTTAACCTAGTTCGTTAATATTGAAGATATTACCCGATCTTCAAAAGATTATATTTACTCCAAAATACTGTCCAGATTTAATATTTGTATTTTTGTGCCCCTTTTTTTTAAATTCTCCTGATTTTTTTTTTGTGAATATACATTTATTTTCACTTGCTGAGATGAGAGTTCACTCATGACGGTTCCAAAGGATGATTCATGTCAGCCGACCCCAAAACATTTTGGGACTAAGGCTCTGATGTTGTTGTTGTATACATTTATTTTCAGATCTACCTCATCCAATTTTTTCTTTCTGCAGAAGTTTTTTGTGAAGATTCAAGCGCATGCAAAAAAAAAAATATAATTGTACTCAGACCTCTGTATTTTTTGTGTTTATGAGTTGTTACGATTTGCTTTTAGAAGAATTTAGATTTTCTTATTTTCAATTTGGATCCAATCTTTTCCCTAAAAATGGGTAATATCACTAACTATTTGGTTGAAGGTAGTTTTTAGTTTTTGAATTGGATTCTTCGTTATGCAATTTCTTATTTTTTGCTAACAAAAAAGGTTTATTAATAAAATATGTAATCCAGATTAATTAATGTGTCACTCACATAAATAAGATTAATTTACTATATGAGTTGTTTATTTATGTATATATAAAAGATTGACATTTTGAAATAATGGGTATATCACATAAAAAAGGGTATTGTATCTTTTATATTGCAATATTTCAATGACATTTATCTATCACAACAATTAATTAACGGTTAGCATTTTTTAGTGATATTGTTCATGGTTGCAGATTATTATTATTGTAGAATTTAATTTATTGGGAGGAAAACGATGATAAACAGATTCTTGTAAAATTGAGTCCGAAAAAAATGATATAGTAGAACGTGGGGGATAGTGTGGGGCATTAAATTAATAAAAATACTCGCTCTGTGGAGCCAAAAGGCACAAGGGAGGTGGCAGTATTAGTCTTTCGAAACCTTATCCATCATCCAATTTTCCATAAGAAGTTGTCATATGTTAACTGTGGTGTGATCTTTCACCTTCCATGAATGTTCCCTAAATAAAGTATCTCCTCCATCCATACCCCATTATTTTAAACGATTGTAATACTAACTTCATTCTTATGGACGTGATTATGTGAAATAGATTTATGTGAATGATATATTCGTACCACCACAATAGTGGAACAGTGCAAGCGAAGTACTCCGTACAAAGTTATGCAACAATAAATCAGAAAAGTATTACATACCTCCTTAGCGACAGCTTGAGCGGTACGCCAATTGTCCCCCGTGACCATTACAGGTCGTATGCCCATCTTACCAAGCCCCTCGACCACAATAGCAGCTTCTCTCTTTAAAGGATCTGCTATTCCTAGAACTCCAATAAGAACACCATCATATGCAACAAGTACTCCTGTTTGTGCACTCTGCTCTAGCTCCACCATGACATCTTCAACCAGTGTCGGTATATTCATGCAATTTTCAGTGAGCAGCTTCCGGTTTCCAATCTAGCAGTGGAGTCAAATAAATGCTCAAGACAATGCCAAGAAGCTGCTGGAAATGGCAAACAATTAGAAACATAAAAGAATAGAACTCACCAAAACACGCTTTCCATCTATAGAACACTGAACTCCTCTTCCAGGCACAGCAAGGAAATCTGCAACATCCAAAAGCCATCCGGCATATCTTACATCATTGTCATCATTCTGTTTATTCACGGCTTCTGATGGCTCAAAGAAATTAAAATGTCGGGCATATTCAACCACTGCTTTTGCCAACGGATGTTCACTACTAGCCTGTACCATAAATAAACACTATCAATATCAAAACTTGAAAAGCTAGAACTATGAGACCTTAGATGCATGTGTTTCCTTCAGCCAAACATATCATAGTATTAAAAACATGGTGGATATAGCTTCAAAATGGGGTCACATTAACTGTCAAGATTTTACTAAATCAGTCACGATGGGTGCTATGCTATAATATTTAGTACAATACTACGTAGCTGTCATAACCCCCACTCCCCTGAAAAAAAAGGAAGAAAAAAACGAGAAAGAGGCGAAGATGATGACAGAACTCATTAGCAAGGCTACAGGAGAAAGCGCACCTCAGCAGAAGCCACCAATGTAAGAAACTCGCCGCGGTCCATGCTAGTGAATACTTTAACAGTTGTAACAGAGGCTTTTCCCTGTGTTAGCGTTCCTGTCTTGTCAAAGATGACATACTTAACCTTCTGAGCCCTTTCCAATGCATCTCCGCCTTTTATAAGAACGCCATTTTTGGCACCAACCCCAGTTGCAACCATAACAGCTGTAGGTGTAGCCAAGCCTAATGCACAAGGGCAAGCAATGACCACAACTGATATAGAGAACATCAGGGCAAATACAAAATAATTGCCATCTTCTGACAGCCAGCTTTTTGGATATGCTCCAGCGACACCAGCAATATACCTGGAATCATTATGGAAGAAAGGAAACAAAAAACACAATTACTGGTGACATATAGAACGGCAATATTTCGAAGTTGCATACAATACCTGCAACCATGAAAATAATGTACAAAGCACCAAGCAATGACTCACTAACCAGCCCAAAAATGTCATCAACGCCATACCCACCACTGTAGGAACAAATATGCTTGCAACCTGTGGTAAACAATACAAGTTCAATTACTTATACAAAAGAGGGCCAACCATAGGACAGTTTAGTTGGTAAAGGGAGGGGAAAATGTGCATTTTGAAAACAAAAAGGCCCAGGGGAGGGGGAAAATGTGCATTTTGAAAATAAAAAGCCCCAAATATATCAGCACAAAAGTAAATAAATCCATAGGGTAGTTCTTGAATTCATTGAGACATGCATTTTACTAAAAAGAATATTAGATCAGACTAAATAGGCACTCAATCTGGGAAGTCGTATAAAAACTGGGAAATCATAATGAGAAGCATGGGTACAATATCCATAACATAAAGAAAGGACACTTACAAAGTCCGCAAATTGTTGTATTGGGGCTTTAGACATCTGTGCAGTCTCAACTAAGTTTATTATTTGGCTCAAAACAGTGTCAGATCCGACTTTTGTAGCCTCAACATGAAGTACCCCGTGCAAATTCATGGTACCCCCAATCATAGGTGAATCGACTTCCTTTAAGACAGGGACAGATTCACCAGTGACCATACTTTCATTGACATAGCTTGATCCCCACAACACTACACCATCTGCAGGAACCTTGGTACCGGGAAGAACCTTTAACAGATCACCAGGTTGAATCAGCAAGGCGTCTATTTCTCGCTGCCCGATGCTCTTACCACCTAAAAAAAAAGTGAAGAGCGTGTAAGAAAATAAGCATCATTGAAACTAGGGTTTGATAACACGCGCCAAAAAGTGCTTCTAGTATTGCTATATACAACTATACCTTTATCTTTCACAAGCAGCAAAGCTGTAGCAGGCGCAAGCTCAACGAGCTTCTTAATAGCATCAGAAGTTTTTCCCTTCGCCAGAGTCTCCAAATATTTCCCCAAAAGAACAAAAGTGATCAGCATGGCACTCGTTTCAAAATATGTTGGAGACCAGAAACCAGATACAGCACCGTAAAATAGTGCACAAACAGAGTAAAAATATGAAGCTGAAGTTCCCAACGCAACCAAGACATCCATGTTTGTTGCTCCGCGCCTTAGGGCTTTACCAGCTGCCACATAGAAACGTTTTCCAACACCAAATTGAACAAAACTCACTAAAACCCACTTCAGCCAATCTCTCATTAAGAATGGCCCACATCGCCAAAGAAGAAAAGGATATAACACAGGCACATGAGGGCATATTTTTATAAGAAAAACAGGAACCTGCGATTACGAAGTAAGAAAATATAAAAGATTATACGTTACTGAACAGTAAGCATATATGAATAGTCATAGGATAACGAATACATGAAAATTCACATATGTGTGTATATTCCACGCTAACAGTTGCTACTCACTCAAATACACAACCATTAGGACCTATGGCTCGCATAACACATAACACTGCTAATTTGACTCCCCAAAGGTACAAAGTAGAATTTTTATTCCACGTTGACCGTAGCTAACCACTCGAATATACAACCATTGGACCTCTTGCTGGCATAATACTACCTACATTTTTTTCTTTTCTTCCCATTTGACTTTTTGGTCAAGATTACTATATTTTGAGATTAAATATCCTAAAAACTATAATGAATGTCCTGAGCAAAATAGTCCTAAGCAGATGTGCTTGATTTATATCTAAAGCTCCGGTATACATATATAACTCAGTGCAGGGGTGCGTGTGACCTAGTTTCTACTTACTATGCTAGGTTAGGGTTTTCCTGAAGTAAAGATGTGACTGGAAGATTTCAGTGATTTGTTACGTTTTTGTGAAGTATTAAAACTCCAGAAGTTGGTGTGTACTCCCTCCATTTTTTTGTTTTCTTCATATTTTACTGCATGGTCAATGCGATACCTTGACGGTTTGACCATTTTTGTTGTGTAATCTATTTTTTTTGTTGAGAGTATAATTTTTGAAATCCCTTAGAATGGTAAATATAAATATATTAGTAGCACAGTAAGAACTTCCTAGGAAAGCAAACTCACTGCAATCAGATAATACCTGCTTTCATAGCTTTCTGCTAGGGACTGTGTGGTTGAGATATAAGGGTAGCATTGGTATCCGTAGGTTTCAATTATAGACGACACAATCACAAACAATACTATCATCTCTTTGCCGGACAAAAAAAGAAACAGGGAAGAGAGAGAGAGAGGGGGGGCAATTTAAAGAATACTTACACTGAGAAAAACACTGGTCGTAAAAAGCTGGAACATCTTTGACGATTCCTCCAAATTTTTTGATGTCATTCTTGTAAGAGGGTTTTTCACTCGTATTTTAAATAGGCCACCACTTGCCTCATCAATGGCATCAACCAAAGACCTCGAACCAATTACTTCAGAATCAAAGCAAACTTCCAGCTCTTTTGATGTCCTCTCAAAACTGAACTTTCGGACACCTTTTATATGGCAGAGCAAGCCTTCCAAATACTGGGGGTCCACCTCACTCGAAATCCCTACAACTTCAAGAATTATTTTACCCTGTTCACTACTCTGTACAAGAGATCCCTCAAAGCCAGCATCTTCAATAGCATTTACTATATCATCCTTGTTGATAACAGTAGGATCATATTCAACCTCTCCTAAATTAGTAGTAAGGGAAACAACGGCTCTGACAACCCCCGGAAGTTCCTTTAGAACACCTTCAACAGACATCACACATGCAGCACAGGTCATACCTCCTATATTAAACTGCCCGGTCAAAATTCTATTAGGTTCTGTCTGAGAAGATTTTGCTTCAGGTAAAATTTCAGCTTCAAAGCCAGCATCTTCTATTGCAGCTTTTATATCCTCATCCTTCAAAGAGAAAGATGTAAATGGTATCAGGATTAGCAACTCAGCTTACAACAACGTGAAGAGAAGTTAGATGATGAAGTAGTTTTGATTTTAAAAGAAGCAAATGATTTAGCATCATAAAGGCCATGGGCATCACATGAGATTGATAGATATGTCAAGTGGATGAAAATGTACATCCTTTAATATTAATTTTATTACTAATCATGTGTACCGCCATCTAAAACAAATTTCAGGTTTTAACAATCTACTGATGAACCTGCCCACCATTGCTGAGTACTCCGTAGTTACTATGGTTGATCTGACAGCTCATAGTATGTTCATGTTGGTCGTCCAAATTATATTTCTCCAACATGAATCATGAATCAGTAGAGAGTTCCTCACGTTAGTTATATGAGAGAAAGGCGGGCAGCCTTTGTCTAAAGCAGAGGTAGGTAGCAATTTAGTTGATAGCAATAACATAATCCACCCGTATCCATGAGTTAACCTTTGCCTAAACCAGATGTAACTAGCAACGCATTGGCGCATCCTCGACAGTTTACAAAGCATTTGCCGTTACCCGGAGCTCAATTCTATTAGCATTAACCTAATTCCTTGTCTCACAAGATTAGACAAGTAGACAGTGAGTGTATATATAAATAAGACGGTGATCAAACATCCGGAATGAATATAAGAATGGAGACAAACCTTGATTAAATCTGGATCAAAAACAACAAAAGCTTGATTCTGCAACAAAGCAACGGAAGCTTGATGGACACCGTGAAGAGAGCGAAGAGCAGATTCAACGGAGTTAGAACAGGCCGCACAGGTCATGCCACCAACACTCAGTTTAATTTTCGTGGTGTTTCCGGTTGGGGTTTGGATATCGAAATCATCGAGGAGGCGGACGTCCTCAAGGTGGCCGGATTCCAGGTCATCGCCGCCGGAGTACGCGGGCGTCAATTGTACGTCTTTGACGCTCAGCGCCATTGTGGGACCCCCCAGCGATGACGAGGAAAGAGAATGAGAGAGAAAATAAGGTGGATGTTGTTTGATTAAGGAGGACTTTTGATAGAATTATACGGAGTATAAATAATTAGAATTGAAAATGAAATAGAAATAGAGAGAAATGCGGAGGATAAAGGATTAGAATTATAAAAGAGGAAATAATGGAGCGAAGTTGGTAAAAGGCAGGTGAGACGAAGGGAGAACTGCAGAAGTCCGTATGTAAGTTATTGACGAAAATAATGGGTAAAGTAGACGTTTATGGAAGTCTGACCGAGATGAGCAACTGTTTTTGCTTCTTGTGGATTTCTGATTGTACTACCATCTTTGCTACTTGTACTTCATATAATGCATAAATGGCGTACACAAATTCACATTTGTAGCACCAATATTCGTAAATTTATGACGGGTTAAATAAAATTTACGAAGTATTTGACTAGATAAAGATAAAGCATTTGTGATTGATTGTCTATGCACTTTTATTTTTCCCTCACATTTTTTAACATAAAATGATGACTTTTAAAGTGATCATACTATACAACAGTCTTATAATATAGTTTACAATATAGTATAATCGTACCTATTTCATTCATAAAGAATTGATTTTGTATTCTATTTTGATGAAAATATATTTATACAACAATAAATGAAAAAAGAGAAACTAAAACAAATAGATTTGGCTAACAACTAAAATTATCTAAAACACTTAGTATGAGCTTAACCAAACATACCTAGTACATGTTTGGCCTTATTTATAGAAAATAATTTTTACTTTTGTAAAGGAGTTTTTATAAAACTACTTCTTGATAAAATTGTCCAGGTTTGGCCAAAATTTTTAAAAAACTATTTTTATCAGTTTTATCGTGTTTGCCCTAACTAGTTTCTATCAAAAAAATTTCGGATTTTGGCGCTCAAATAACTTAAGAGCAACGTGATTAGAGAAACAGAAGTAACAATTTGCTACTTCTGTTTCTAGGAGCCAGTTTTAGAATTTTTGTTTAATAAAATTAGTTTTTAGTTTTTTAAAAAGTAGTGTTTGACCCGGCTTCTATTTCTTTAGTTGAAAAAACAGTTGAAAAGCAGAGCCAAACACCTACCTAATTGTTTGAAAAAACACTTATTTGAAAATCACTTTTGAAAAACAGAAACTATATTATAAAAAAAAGGGTCAAACATGCTCTTAATTGTTTATTATCAGTCAAATTAACATTTCTTTAGTAACTTTTTGGGATATTCTATGTGGTACTCCTATCACTCAGTTTTTTGATTTTCTACGTGTTACTTCTACATTTTTTAAAACATAATTGTTGTTATTATCACTAAGTACACCCCTAAACTTTAATTTCAGTCAATTAAACTTTAAGCATTAAGTGATGACTTGAATGAAAAAGCAAGCGTGTCATATATTATAACATGACATATGGACTCTATTATGCTCAATATCCATCTCGATCCTAATATTTATAGATATATATGGGCTAAAAAATTTTGACGGAAAAATTATTTATCCCTTGCCAAATTATCACGTACAAAGATCGATATTGATTCCAATAGAGTTCTTATGTAATGAGACGATAAATGACAAGCTTGGTTACGCGTCCAAGTACTCATTTAACGCCTAAAACTAAGTTTAGTTGGCGGAAAATAAAGTTTAAGGGTACACTTAGTGATAATGCCAACGATTAGGGGTACCGTGTATGTTTTAAAAAGTGTAGGGATACCATGTAGAAAGTCGAAAAATTAAGGGGTACCATGCATGTAGAGTATCCCTTAATTTCTTTTATTGATTTATGTAAGCTACAGTTGTTTAGATGGGTGTTCGGCAGCGAATGAAGGAATGGATCACCTGGGCGGGTGAGGGTCGACGACAGGTGTCAACAATTGGTGTATGCGGGTGTGGTGGTCGTAGGGGTAAGCGCACAAGTGGAAAGGAGTTTTATGGCCGTGGCAATGGACAAGAAAGAGGATGTGGTGGCAGACGGACGACAATGGCCAACAAAGGTCGTGACGAAAAGTGATGGTCGATGACGAATCAGATGGCGTGTGGCTGTCGTCCTAGGAGGGGTAATGGTGGTGGTAGTTTGAAGTTGTTGGTTTGGAATTGGGATGAAGGGTACCGTGTTTATATTCTATTGCGAGGGTAAATAGGAAAGATAATATTGTCAAAAACGTATTATAATAGCGAAACACAAATATACAGTTTCAGAAATTCTTTTTTAAAAAAATGTTTCTTAAACTTAAAACGAGTCAGGTAGTACAAAAAAGACATAAGATTGAGCATCTGAAAATTCTACACCCATAATTTCGCTCGTCCACGGCTCAAACCCGCAACTAATTATACATTGACTTGAAACATGATAAGTTTAGTAGTTATCTTGTGCGATTGTTTCATCCCATGTTTTTTTGCAAAATATAATCATTTTTGGTAAAAAATAACCATTTTTTGATAAATAATGACCAGAATAGGTCATTTTTTAGATTTGTTTTTTTAAAATGGGCAATTCTCAATAATTAATTAACGAAATAAATAACTTTTGAAATTTATTATCAAAAATGGGTACACGTAGGACCGAAGTTCCTGAATAGGCAAGAAATCAATGAATTCAATCCTTTCTTTAACCCTAGAAATTTGGGGAAACAAGGGGGGAAAGAAAACGGGGAAATCAAGTCGCTCACCCTTAGAGCGGCTTGATTTCTTGCCCATTCAGGAAGTCTGATCTTACCTCGGGAAAAAAATCCATTTTTTAACCAATAAATAGTCAAAAATGATAACTATTTTCAAAAAGTGGTCACTTTTTTATTGATCGCACTCGCACGTGCGACCTTGGTAGAGAAGAATTTGTATTATAAGTTTAGAAGCATTGAATTATATGTTATCTTTACCATTGGTGAAACACAAATTCTCATTCGTGACGGACATATTCGTCACAAGATTGTGACGAGTCAAATATTATCTATGTGGATAGGAAAAGACAAACATAATTCCAAAACCTGTCTTATCTACACAAATGAAAGCTACCCAATTTATTATAAGCTTGTAAGTTGTAACGGATATATCCGTCACACGGATACTTATTGTTGATGAAATGCCTTAGGTAGACATATTAGCTAAGCTTTATCGTGCAAAAGATAAAATAAAGATTAAAAAAGGGTGGATTTGTGATTTGGACCAAAAAGATAGGAGTAAATAATGGAGTGTAGGACCGTTATCTTACTTTATTATTTTTGTAAAGATAGCAATAGCAATGGCTTTGGTAGTGGAAACGTATATGGTGTTGGAGAGTTGCGGTGTTTTTAAGAAATTGTAGGTGGGTTAGGCACAACTGATACATTGCAGTTGTTGCATTCCAGTTTATGATTTGCGATTGCGATTTGGAGCAAGTTTTGTTATACTCCAATGAAACTTAAGAGGATAGAGTTTGTTTGATTAGGTCTCCGGTGGGGCTCATTTTTAAGCTACGGAATAATATTTCACCAACGAAAACAAAAATTATTCAACCTAAAGACTTACTTAGCTTCTAGATTTGTACCAAATATTGGAATTTTGAACATAATTTAGTCCAGTACGAGTACCAGATTTTGTACTTCAACGATGTACTCCCTACAAAAATATAAAGATTAAATATAAATACACAATATTTTGTTTGAAACTAACTTGCAAAGTTGCAATTCGATTTTGTATTATTATTCACTCTAACAATCTCCAATAAGTAATTTAATTATTAATATAGTTTTTCTCTCTAAACTAGAGAGAGCTTTCCTCTCTCCTTGCGAGAGTTAATCATTACTTTTTCTCTCTTCTAATTGGAGGTTCTCTCTCCTTTAACCAAACGTTTTTCTTGTCGTGTTCTATAAGTTCTAATCATTGCATCTCGTCCTTCTATTGGTCTTTTACGCAGTGAATCTCTGCATCATCTTCATTCCCCTATCGAATTTCTGACATGCAGGTTATGGGGGATTGCAATCATCTTACCGATTTTACAGTAACTTCTTTCCTATGGGCATTTTCATCTATTTATAGTGTTCATTTATTGAGTTTATTCTCAATCCATTCTTAATCATTTTATCAATCATCTTTGTTGTTCTTATAGTGTTTTGTACTTAGTTTTGTTTTATTTTTGTTATTTTCTATGGCTAATTTAATGCATGTAGAAGATTATGATCACTACAAAACAATGCGCTCTTTGCGACGGAATTGTCCGTCGCAAAAAGGGTGAAATCCGTCGCAAATGATGTTTTTGCGACGGATTTGCGACGGACTGCATCTGTCCCATATTTTTGTCGCAAAAAGTTTATTTGCGACGGATTTTTCCGTCGCAACACTTTTGCGACGGATTGACCTTATTTTGCGACGGACTGAACTTGACCAGAAGTCAAAGTCAGTCCAGATTTGCGACGGAATTTCCGTCGCAAATAGTCCCTTTTGCGACGGATTTTCCGTCGCAAATCTGGACTGACTTTGACTTTTGGTCAAGGTCAGTCCAGATTTGCGATGGAAAATCCGTCGCAAAAGGGACTATTTGCGACGGAAATTCCGTCGCAAATCTGGACTGACCTTGACTTTTAGTCAAGGTTTGCGACGGAATTCCGTCGCAAATTGAGACATTTCCGTCGCAAATTCCTGTATGATTTTCGGGTTTCAGCCGTTTTTCCAGCTCCCCATTTCCATTGAAATGATTCATTTTTTCCCTTTTGCATGATCTGTAAACCTGCAATTTCAGAAAAACAACCCAGCAACAAAAAACTTGTCGGAGACAAGGTTTTTAAAACGTCTTTTCATAACTAAAATGAAGGTTGTACAAATGATCATCCAACTAAAAACTAAACATAATCCGCGGTACATCAACTAAACAACCTAATAAAACCTATCTAACGGTCGTGTCGGTGGGCTGTGGGGTGGCGAAATGAGTGGCCGCCCTAGCATTGTCGCCGCCATCATCGTCGAAGTCACGTCTCGGCTGAGAAAAGCCTCCCGGGTTGCAGCTCTGAGTAGTGAACTCCGCCCCCTGTTGACTTAAGTATTCTTCAATTGCCTTCAGCCTTTGGGATGTCTCGAGATCACGTTCTCTTAGCTGAGCATTCTCTCGAAGAACTCTGCCGACGATACCTGCAATGAATAGTCAAACATGATATTATATTCATTTAATAAACGGTTAAATAATTGGTTAGTCTTAATTTTTAATAAACTATAAAATACAAACCTGGGGTGTATGATGATTGGGTCCCAGCACTTGAGTGACGACGACGCTCGTAAATGACTGGGGCTGCATTTCCCATACCGAGTATCAACCCTTTCTTGTTGAAACCGCCGTGTTCTTCGAAGTAGATCTCGTTGTCGTCGATATCTTGCTCCGGGATCCCTTCACTTATCATTTTCGACTTTCTTGAAAAAACTTTTTCCTACAAAACAAAAATAAAATGTGATTAGTATACGTTAATTAATTAGTAAACCAAATTACTAAAACATAAAGAAAAGTTTCTGTTAACTAACAAAGAGTGCTTTGGGTTTCGTTGATAGCCAACCCTTCTTGGCATGCTTTTTTGTCTTCTCCAGCAACTTCAAGGCGGATGGTACATCCCTCCCATCTTCTCCAACCTGCAATTTAAATCCAAAGGCACTTGTTAAAAAAAACATTCAAGATTGTCAAAGGGTGAAAATTATTCAAGACAAGAAAAAGTGAATTAAAAACTAAAAAATTACCATTTCATCCATCATCTGTAGGGTGTTTTTACGACCCATAATGTGAGTACCTAAGGCCTTGCCTTTTTCGGTACTTCCCGACATCCGGTTGGTCTTGTTTTTGTCGGATTTCTCTTAGAATTTTGGATCGTCCTTTCTTCCCTTTAGTTGTTCGAAAATATCGGCCGGTATCCACTGCGGCCTTTGCTCCGTTGTTTTCCTCATAGCGTAGTGGATTATTTTGCGAAGGCGGTCTTTCATCATGTCTTCCCACGCCGACCTAACCGCTGCTCTATCACGAGGGTGAAAGGTAACTTTTTTCTGTTTCAAAAAAAAAAATAGTTAAATAAATATGAAACAATAAATAGGTAATAAATAATAAAACGGAAATAGGTAGTAAACAGTTAATAAATACCTCAAACCAATTCCACCACTCTTCCTTAATGGCATCCGACGCTTCTGACTAGTTGGGCGCATACTCCTTGTAGTTGCAAATAATGGTCTGTGTTATAAGATTAGAAACGTCTTTGTGACTGAACCTGAAAAAGAGTTAGATGTGAAAATAAAATAGTCAACAAGTAATCATATTATAATCAATATATACATATATATAATCAATTATCCGTAAACAAATAAGATACTTACCACTTGGCGCCTTCATAATCAGTCGGATCGAGGTGTATTCGATGTGTAGGCGGCTGAGGCTCAGGTGGAACAATCTCGTCCTCATCATCATTAGCTCCCGATCGTCCTCCCTCAGGCTGACGACTACCACCACCTCGTCGTCTTCCGCCCGGCATATAATTATCAAACTAATATAGCAATAATTAGAAAGAAATGCTTTACGTAATTAAAAACTTGAATAATAAGATTAATAAGATAATTTCATTGACATTAAGCCATACGGCATCTACAATAATTTCAACAAATACAAGATTATCGAATCTAATAGATAGTAGTCCTAATCATCATCATCATCACTTGAACAATTTATTCCTACATCCTTACAAAGAGAATCTATAATATCTTCATCTTCATCCTCATCCTCATACTCATCCTCATCCTCATCCTCATCCTCATCCTCATCGTCATCCTCGTCCTCATCCTCGTCCTCATCCTCATCCTCATCCTCGTCCTCATCCTCGTCCTCATCCTCGTCCTCATCCTCATCCTCATCCTCATCCGCAAATTTTATATCAAAAATCAATCGTCCTAAACATCTTAACAACAATATGCGACGGATTTGGGACGAAATTAGCTACTAACCTAATATCACTAACCACCTAACAATACTAACTAAACTAATCAAATAACAATTAAACTAAACTAACTATTCCTAATAACAATAAAAAAACAATAATACGGAATTTGCGACGGAATTTTGCGACGGATTAAACATAAAAAATTAAGACGGTATATTAATAACGAAAGTTAGTATACATACATAAGGAGAAATGGAGAAGGAAGAAAGAAGTGGCGGCGGTGAGGTGGCAGGTGGAAGGGAGAAGAAAGGAGAAGGAGGAGGAAGGAGGAGGAAGGAAGAAGAAGGAGGAAGGAGGGAGAAGGAGGGCTGGTGGCGGCGGCGGCTGCGGCGGCGGCGGCGGCGGGATTGTAGGGTGGTAGGGTGGTGGTGTGGTAAATCGCCGAATCGCTTTTAGGGTTTTTTTTTTTTTTTTTTAAATTTTGAAATCGATTTGGGGAAAAAAGAAGACCCGCGGGGTCTGTATAAAAAAAGTATGCGACGGAATTTTGCGACGGAATTTCCGTCGCAAATCTGGTCAAGGTCAAACTTTGACCAGATTTGCGACGGAAATTCCGTCGCAAATTTTGACTTCTGCGACGGAATTTCCGTCGCAAATCTGGTCAAAGTTTGACCTTGACCAACTTTTGGTCAAGTCTGGTCAATATGTTTGCGACGGAAATTCCGTCGCAAAAGTCAATATTTGCGACGGACTTTCCGTCGCAAACTTTCCCGCCATTTGACTTTCACTTCGCGGGTCTGGGAAATTTAGGTCCGTCGCAAATTCAGTCGCAAAAAAAAAATCCGTCGCAAAATCTGTCCCAAACCCAAGTTTGCGACGGCTTTTCTATCCGTCGCAAATTTTCCGTCGCAAGGGGAGCATTTTTTTGTAGTGGATCATCATCAAGAGCCTGATGTACCATCTCAGGGTCATAGCTACTTCAGTAATCATCAATACCATCATACATTCTCTAATGTTTCCTTCCAACCTTCTAATGCCTTCCATGCAGGTGCTTGGAGATTCCCTAGGTCAAGACCTGTGTTTCAGCTTGATCCTTCGACTTTAGATAAGAATAGGGACTTTTGGAAAGAAGTGTGTTTTGGGCTTTTTCGTAGATTATCGTTTATTTGGGATCCAAAAAGTGACAGCTATCATTAGAGAGAAATGGAAAACAAGGGGACGAATTTCTGTTCTTATGCTTGGAGATCTTTATGCATTTCACTGTGAATTTGAAGAAGATCAAGAAGATTTGTAACAAGAACTTACTCCACCTTTCATGGTGCTTTATTAGTCTTCTCGAAGTGGTTCCCAGACTCTGTGCCTCGTTCTATTCGCTTTCCATATGCTGATCTTTGGGTGCGCGTATGTGGATTATGTGGGAAAAATATCTGTATATATTCTCAATACTTTATACGCAGGATTATAACAAATTTATAATGTACGATTTATGGTCATAAACAAATAACAAAATACAAAGATATGGATCAAGAATTAACCTTCTGTCCTTGCAAAGGCCTAAGATCTGTAATACCCCGTATGTTAGCCTCGGTCAACGGCGGTCAAACCATGTTTTTTTACACGTACTTCAAAAGGAATGTTTATAAAGTATATTACGTAACTGTTACTGATTATAAATCGTATTTCAACGATTATTTTGTATTTCTTTACTTTTAATAATATATTTATAATTAAATATATTTCCTAATTTATATTTATTTCTCAGCTGTACTTAATTTCTATTATTTTATTATTTAAGTCGTAATTGTATTTAAATCTTAGTTTTTTTTATATATATTATTCTTATGTAATTGCTAATATTTCTAATAATTCTAATTTATATTATACGGACCAAAATACTACCTTACATTTTATATGCTTGTAATTAATTTAATTAGTATTTACTAATACTAAATTATATAATTTATACAAGTTAAAAACTTAGTTGCCTTATTTTCTTTTAATTCTCCTATTCATCATTCTACATAAAATAACCTAAAATATAATTTGTCTTGTTTTATTTCTTAAAACCCTAATTACACACTACACCCTACCCTAACTACGTTATCTTGCCTCCAACCCTAACTACGTTACGTTGCCTCCAGCCAAAACTGGTTTTGCTCTCCTCCTTTCCCTTCTTCTTCCTTTCTCTTGCGTCCTACAACTTCCTCGTCTTTGTTTTTAAAAATCGGTTGTCAAGGTATGATTATATAACGCTCTTATCATTTTAATTCTTTTATCGCTTTGTTTTAGGGTCGTGCTTTTTCACATACGGATTTTACTCTTTTGCATACGCTTTTTACGATTTTACCCATGTTATTTTTTCAATTTCTCATTTCTCATTCAAAACCATAGCCCGATTCAATCTTCCTCCGCACCAATCCTGAAACCACCACCTTCCCAGCCGTCATAAACCAGCCGACTACTCTCATCAAAACGCAGTCGACCACCAACAAGCCACCACAACACCTAGTTCGGCAAAAAATGATGACAATTTTGTCGACTTCGCCATCAGACACCCAAATGGTAATCAAATAAACGACACAATCAGCAAATCAGCAACAACAAGCATATCTCTTCTACTCGATTATAGAAGAAGGTAAATTGGTGCAAATAGAAAATCGACGGTAAATTTATGAACAAAAAAATTCGTAACAATTTCGTATTTTCCACAAAGATAAATCGCACAATGAAAATTGCAATGATAGTGATGATGATCGAAATCCTAATTGTGATCAACATCATCATGATTTTGCTCATATGATGAAGTTATTGGCTTCCTGCTATTGCGTCTCTGAATGATCGATTCGATTTATTAATTGACTTCGTGATGTTTCAATTTTTTTATTAGGTTTTAGGTGTAGGTGGTTTATGGGTAAAAGGGTAATCAATGGAAAGTTAGGGTAAAAGTGTATGTGAAAGAGTAAAATCCGTATGTGAAAAAGTAATTCCGTTGTTTTATTGTTCATCGTATTCGCTCAGAATCGACCTTACTAATGAACTGACCCAGACCTTGGTCGTGACAACCACCGTGGTGGTGGTGTTTGGGTGCAAAACGAAATAGAGAAACGGGAAAACAGAGTGGTCCTGTCACGTTTTGATCCTTTTATGGGGAGTGTTTGGCATCTAGGTTTGTGAGTGATGGTTGTATGGGCAGAGACGACCACCCTAGTGCGTGGGTTCTGGTCATGAGTGGTGGAGAGTGACGGTGGTGGTCGTTCAAAGCAGGAGTGGAACTTGATATAAAACAAGGGCTGTAAATTTTCCGAGTTGGGACATGGAGTTTCGAGGGGCTGTGCGACGGCGATAGGGGAAGCTAGGCATATGGGTAACCACCCCTGGAACCACCATGTGTCAGTGGTGACAACGGTGGTGGCCAAAAGGTGGTGTTGGGCATGATGGAGAGAGAAAAAGGCGTGAGAAGAGAGTGGGGCAAGGGAGTTGAAAACATAGTACGTATACTTGTGTGCAGGCTGGTTTGGCTATGCGTGGTGGCTGATATGGTGGTTTTAGGTGGTGGGTCAGATGCGTTATAGGTAGTAGATAGTACAAGGATGGTGGAGGGACTCTTCGTGGTGGCTAAGGGTGGCTGGGCTGTTGGTTATCAGGCCGTAAAAATAGGGTGTTCAAGCCTGTTGCGGGTTAGTTTAGCGTTTTACTCTTGTTTGTTCACTTTGAGTCTACGTGCCCATACTTGGTTTTGGTCTGTTTTAATAGTGTTATTAGTTTATTAGTTAATTAGTAGCACTTAGTATATTTCATTAATCTAATAAGTTAAAGGGATATTTGTTATTAATTATTAGATACTAGATATTAAATAATTAATTTGATGAATTGATATATTATACTCGTTTGCGTATTTATATTAGTTGGTTGTTTAATCTATCTTGTGACGGTATTTATTTAATCACTTTGTAACATCCCGTATTTTTATAAAAGTAATTTTAATAATTTAAAGAAGTTTTCGGAATTTAATAATACTTTAATTATAATTCGTAAGTTTTATATTAAGAAAATGTTGTTAAGTTCGTCTTAAGTTTAATTAATCTAAAGATATCGTGTTTCTTGGCTTTCCCGTTTACATTTAATTCCCGTACCGCTTAAGTGAAACCCGTCTCAATCTTAACTTAAAACTAATTGTGAAAGGAACCTTCCTCCTCATTTCTTAACATTCATAAACCCTTTCTCAAGAACAAAATATCAGAGATTCCATTTCTCATATTTCTCACATCTCCATCTTCACAAAATTCAACCTTGTGGATTCGTTACAACTCCGATTGACGCAAGGTTTTCGCCTACGCTTTCATCTCTTCATTTCCTTTCTTTCTACCTCTTTAAATTTCTGTTTCGTCAAAGTCGATTTTGGGGCTGTTTTGAGGTTAACTCGAAATTACCCCATAATAATCCGTCTTTGTTGTTTGTAGGTGTTGACTCGGACGACCTGGACAAGGACTCGTACATAGTAGAAGACTAGAAGTGAAGAATCACTCTTTTAAGGTGACGATAATGAGAAACTCGGCCTTTTGTCTATATTAGCACTTTACATGATTTTTAGTATGTTTAGCTACTAGAAACATGTTTAGGTTATGTGGATTGTGTTTGTGATGCTGTAAATTAGTTAGTATCATGCTAGGGTTTGATGTTTATATGTTTCTCACATGATTTATTGATTGTTGAAAATGGGTATTATGTTTGGGTGGAAAAGATGAATGTTTGTATTGTGTTTAGGAATGTGTTTGTTAATCCATGATAATGATTTTAAGATGCACCATGAGAGTTTGTATATGCTGTAATTTATGATTTTAGAAGTATATGCAAAGTATAGAAACAAGTTCTTTAAGTTTGATTGAAGTTTAAGAATGGCGAAATGCGCGATTTTGGTACAGGGGGTCCCCAGCCGGTCTGAGGCCGGCGGCCGGTCGACCGGCTGAGAGCCCCATTTGGTGATTGTTGTTTATCGTTCTTGATTTGCAAAATTTGGGAAAAAGGGTCCCCAGCCGGTGGACCGGCAGCCGGCCGGCCGGCTGGGAGACCTTCTTGTTGTGTCTTTGTTGTTTCGTAAGATTTGGGAAAAAGGGTTCCCAGCCGGTGGACCGGCAGCCGGCCGACCGGCTGGGAGTACCTCATAGTTGTTTTTGTTGGTTTTGGGCATGGTAGATTGGGACTCTCAGCCGGCCAACCGGCAGCCTGTGGCTGACCGGCTGAGAGCCCCTGATCGAATTGTTTTGTTCATAACTTGTGTTTCGCATGTCGGATTTGAGTGATTCTTTTTCCGTATGTTTCGTATGCTTGTTTGAAGTCCCAAGAAATTGGGCGGCGCTTATGTCGGGTTTGGTAATGGATTTGAGGATAAAAGACCCCCCGGCCGAGCAACCGGAAGGGAAACCGGCTCTCGCCTCAAATTAGTTCCCGAAGTCGGCTAAGTGTTACATGGATGTTTAGAGATGAGATATATATGAAATGATTGTCATTCGAGTTTGAGTTGTTGTACATCTTTGAGATGACATTTTATGATTTGTGTAAACCTGCTGTGCGCTGCTATAGTACTCGAGTTCTCACCTGATTGCATTGTGTAGCTGGTTGGCCGTAGTGACTTGGTTCTCACGGTCAGGTCTTAGATTGTCTTCCCGCCTTCGGGCATATCTCGTTCCTAGCTAGTTCGGGTCTTGGGGGTGCCTTGTGCACTTGTCGAATCAGGGATCGTGATTCGTTTGCGCTCCGAGAGTCTGGCCAGGTTTAGACTAGGACAGTCTTTTGATGTCGTCCTACCAGGGGATTGTATAGTCTGAGATTGGGGATGTCGTAGTATATAGACGAGTTGATTGTCGGCCTGCTCATAGTAGTCTAGTCGAGTCAATTGTTGGTCAATCTAGTTAGAGTCGAGTCAATTGTTGGTCTATCTATTGTTTGTAGAGTCACTTGGTTGACTTATAGTTGTTGGAGTCGAGTCACTAGGTGACCTATCTCTTGTTGATATAATTGGATGTCGAGCATGCTTTAGTTTGTGTATAAGAATGTATTATACTTGGTTATCTTAGTATTGTTCGTCCAAGGCATTGGGCGACTCTTAGTCTAGTTTCGTAAATGGTTTGGATTGAAAGACCCCCCGGCCGGGCAACCGGAAGGGAAACCGGCTCTCCTTCCAAATAGTTTCCGAAGTTGGTTGAGAGCCTTTGCATAGTATTGCATGATGATATGAGATTGAGATATTGTTATACATGCTTCACATGTTATAGATGTCGGAGTATGTTGGATGTTTTACGTGTTACATGTTATTGACAATAGGTGGCTATGAGCACTCTAGTCACTCCCCACTGACTGTGGCGCACATGTTGTATGTGTGTAGGTACATGAGGCTGTTCTGCGGGGGTTACGTTGAGGCTAGCGAGCGATGATCATTCATCGTTGACTTTTACCTATTCGTTAGCTAGACCTTAGACTTACGTTTCAGTATTTCGTGCCTGTAGGGATATGCTATCCCGGGCTGTTTTGTATCGCACTTATATACTTATTAATGTTTCTTTTCTTCCGCATGTTTTATATTGTTAAGACACCTCGCATGTTTTCTTATCATGTCAAAAGTTTTAAATTCCGCGTATTTTTGGCATGTTTTGTGTGTTTACTTTTCCGCTTTCGCGAGGGGTTTTACACACTTAGTTAAGTTATTTAATTAGTTACGAATTACAAAGTTACGATATACGTGTTGACAAGTAATCGTCATTTAATTATTAGTGATATGTTATTTATTATTCGCTAATTTTATATTAAGAGATAATTATTTATAAATGATTTTATATCGTTCGGGTCGGGTTGGATATTAGAATGCATACTTGGTTTACGTCATTTCCGTATTTGTTTATATAACTAATATTTATGAGTAGTCTAAGTTAATTATAAGAAACCGACGGTATGAAAATTAGTAATCGAATAATTTATATTTGTTAGGTGACGATTTTGAGGTGGCATAGTTCGGTTTACCTGCTGGCTTGCTATTGGATGGTTTTTCTATCCAGGTAGGATACACTGACACTATACTTTGTGAAGTGTTATGAATGGATGTTTACTCTGTAATGTGTTATGAAAGGATGTTGCCTTGTATGTTATGGATGCAAGGATGAATTATATAAGAATGATATTGGTTGGATTAATCGTGGATTATTGGCAATGGCATGAGCATTTCAGTTTTTGATAGCATGATTGAATAATTATATCGTTGCATTCATGAGCATAGCATATGCATTGGTTACTGAGAAAGATGTGAATCAGATGTTGATCTGATATAAAGCCCAGGGTGGTTCTGCAGACCAGGCCTGGTGTCTTATCAGTTGTTGAGCTGGTGTTCGGTGACGACCGATTATAGTCTGCCGGGAGGTCGGTATGGCTTGGTGCAAGGGTATGAGTTTGAGAATGAGATTGAGATTGAGCTCGAGCATATCATGGCATTTGCATATCATTTAACTGTTGCATTATAATTATTGTGTTATCCTACTCAACCGCGAGGTTGACAGTGTATTCGTGTACACCTACGATAATCCGGAATGGGGAGTAGATTCTACAGGTCAGAGACAGATGGATCAGGAGCTTGGGCATGGAGAGAGATATAGCTTGGACCTACTTAGAATTAGATCACATACTTAGATGTCATCAGTTGTACTTTTATTCTTTGCGTAGTAGTTGTAATAATAAAAGTTTAAATTTAATCGGTTTTTATATTAAGTACTTTGGTTTGTTTACTTTGTTATTCACTACCTCGGTTATTCCGAGATGGTAACAACTCTATTTATTTGAGAATGTCTTGCTAAAGTCTCTTGAATAAATAGGGGTGTTACAAAGTGGTATCAGAGCGAACGATCCTTAGGCCTGAACCAATGAATTTAATGAACTTAGGATGTGTCTAAATAAATGAACCCCAGGTAGAAACTGTTAGGAGCCCCTTAGTACGGTTAGGAAAGCGCGCCTAATTCGTACCCTTGCCCTCTCAGATTTGAACTGGGAATACCTTGGGAAGGGAAAACAGAGAGGTGAGAATATAAAGGAACTAGATTTCATAGGAAACCGTTATTGTTTGTAGTTAGAACCGTGTAGGTCTGTAATTTGGAATGTATTCTAAACTTGTTGCAGGATGCGGAATCAATGTAAGTTTTATGTGTTAAGGCCAGTAGGTCGAAACGTGTGATGTGTGACGTTGACAATTGTGCTTTTGTTGCTATTCTATTCGTGTATACAATTCTTATTTGAATGCCTTGTTCTTTGCAAAAGAATTGATGTTGGCTTTCTATACGAATGTAGTCGAATTTTGAGATTTATGCTTATTATTATTTTACTACTTGCCTTAGTAATCCATGTCTAAAGATATGCAGAATGTGTTGCCCAAAGCCATGAATGTTAAATAGTTAAGTGTTGCATAACTCATACTTAAAATTTACATGCCAATTTTTTTTTATGTCAATTTCTACACATTTAATTTAGTTATAAGGTTAGTATTCAATGTGTCACCTTAGTGATTTCTAGTTTATATTTACGTACTTTAATAAGTTGTGATTGTTACAAGGGTGGAAACTGATTCATTCATCTATACTTATATAACTATTGAGTTATTTAGTTGATTCTACTTCTCGGTCTCGCAATCATTACCGTTTTCTATATGGCAACTACAGTTTAAAAATAATGAGTAAATGTTAATATGATACAATGTGATTTCTATGCTTCAAGAAATATGTCAACATGTTTTGGAGAAATAATGGTTGTGTTAAATGTGAGAATGTGAACTGATGTGAAATTTTAATGGAAACAAAATTGTAATAAATTTCCAGAATGTTACGTTGATTGTACGTGTTGCCATTTAAAATTTGCTCCATATATGAAGATGAAAACATTATGTATGATAATCTTCTGAGTTAGCTTTCCAATGCATTTGGTTTCATGTTAATACGATTTATATTTGAGAGAAATAAATAGTTTAGTCGCCAGTGGTCAGATAATTACTGCACAATTCTGTTTTGACTCATGTTTTTGATAATGAAATCATTTAAAACGTATTTATTGTTTATGCATAATTCCAACTCCACTGTTTAGAATATTCATTCACGTTTTCAAAAAGATAAGCCACGTAAAATCTTAAGAAGTCGTTATTTAATTGTAATTTTTGCAAATTGCCGAATTTTCTGTCTAATTGATGTAAAGTTTCTCTTCAGACCAACGGAGTTGTAAAATTTGTTATAAATAATTTCCTTAAGCCTTGCATTTGATTCTTTTCGTATGATTAGTTAATTCATTATATTTTTCTAAAAACTGTAATAACTCACAAATGGCTAAGCGGTTATTTAATTATGAATTTTGTTTGGAAGTTGCAGCGTGTTGTATGATTGTTGAAAATGACAAGTTATGAAAGTTTTAAATAGAAAAGATTAACCAAATATGAATTATGTAATGTGACCATGTAATGTTCTAATATGAAATTAGTAGCATGAG
The DNA here is from genome assembly GCA_029255685.2 of Silene conica. NCBI lineage: Eukaryota > Viridiplantae > Streptophyta > Magnoliopsida > Caryophyllales > Caryophyllaceae > Silene > Silene conica. The sequence continues at coordinate 57,927,357 of CM055311.2, read as the reverse complement.
TAGTAGACATATGAAATGAATATAGCATTTATTATGTGGGAATATAACTTTGTCGTTACAATAATGTGAATGAATTTCATGATCTTATATGACTATTATTTGCTGAAGTTGAAACAAAGTATACAAGTCCAAGTATGACAATGTGATGGCTATTATTTTACAATATATAGTGTGGTTACCAGTATATAAATGACTGGATATGTGCCTTTATATGCTTATAGTCGTGCTTAATTATAACTGTTAATTGTTAACTTTGACCAGTTCTTGTAATAAGAGATTTGTAATAGGTGTATTTATGTATGTTTTGGTACGTGTTACCACTGTTAATTATTTTATCACGTGTTATGCAATATCGTAAGAAGTTCGAATTTTTTTTTATTATATTAGTGAAGGGATGTTGTCAAATTGTTTTGTGACCACGTAATTCCTTATATGGTGATCCCGGTTGTGCTCAGATGTTCATGTTGTATGATTTCGGTGACTTAATGCCTTTAGCGAGACTATGTATGTTGTAAGTCATAATTGCTGCTTAGTTGTGCTGAAATGAGGAAAGAGAAGTATGTTTGGTGATATATGAATGCGATGGAGGTTACGGGGATGTAACCATGTTTAAGGAGGATAGGATTGGAAAATCTAGAAAGAACAATGAAAATTATTACATGAGTTGAACAGTGTTTCTATGCATGAAAGTATTGTATAGTTTTATCTTTTGAGTTTGTGCCATGATGCGAGTTATGTATGTATATATATTTTTGCATTCACTTGTTGGCCTGTTTCTTTTAAGGAGGATAGACCGTAATAGAATGTCTTCATAAAAGATTTAGGGAGTCAGTGCAAAAGTGTGGAGGAGTGTCGTGTTAGGTTGTGTGGTTGAGATCGTGTTTTGAAAGCTGTTACACTTCGGGACGAAGTTTGGTTTAAGGGAGGTGGAATGTAACACATGCCATTTTTAAGGGGAGTGATCTAGAGTAGAGGGCGTCAGTTGACTTTGTTTGGGTGATGGGTAGTGTGGTGAACTTCGGGGACGAAATTCTTTTTAAGGAGGGAAGACTGTAATACCCCGTATGTTAGCCTCGGTCAACGACGGTCAAACCATGTTTTTTTACACGTACTTCAAAAGGAATGTTTATAAAGTATATTATGTAACTGTTACTGTTTATAAATCGTATTTCAACGATTATTTTGTATTTCTTTACTTTTAATAATATATTTATAATTAAATATATTTCCTAATTTATATTTATTTCTCAGCTGTACTTAATTTCTATTATTTTATTATTTATGTCATAATTGTATTTAAATCTTAGTTTTTTTATATATTCTTATGTAATTGCTAATATTTCTAATAATTCTAATTTATATTATACGGACCAAAATACTACCTTACATTTTATATGCTTGTAATTAATTTAATTAGTATTTACTAATACTAAATTGTATAATTTAAACAAGCTAAAAACTTAATTGTCTTATTTTCTTTTAATTCTCCTATTCATCATTCTACATAAAATAACCTAAAATATAATTTGCCTTGTTTTATTTCTTAAAACCCTAATTACACACTACACCCTACCCTAACTACGTTATCTTGCCTCCAACCCTAACTACGTTACTTTGCCTCCAACCAAAACTGGTTTTGCTCTCCTCCTTTCCCTTCTTCTTCCTTTCTCTTGCGTCCTACAGCTTCCTCGTCTTTGTTTTTAAAAATCGGTTGTCAAGGTACGATTATATAACGCTCTTATCATTTTAATTCTTTTATCGCTTTGTTTTATTGTTCATCGTATTCGCTCAGACTCGACCTTACTAATGAACTGACCCAGACCTTGGTCGTGACAACCACCGTGGTGGTGGTGTTTGGGTACAAAACGAAATAGAGAAACGGGAAAACAGAGTGGTTCTGTCACGTTTCGATCCTTTTATGGGGAGTGTTTGGCATCTAGGTTTGTGAGTGATGGTTTTATGGGCAGAGACGACCACCCTAGTGCGTGGGTTCTGGTCATGAGTGGTGGAGAGTGACGGTGGTGGCCGTTCAAAGCAGGAGCGGAAATTGATATAAAACAGGGGCTGTAAATTTTCCGAGTTGGGACAGGAAGTTTCGAGGGGCTGTGCGACGGTGATAGGGGAAGCTAGGCATATGGGTAACCACGCTTGGAACCACCATGTGTCAGTGGTGACAACGGTGGTGGCCAAAGGTGGTGTTGGGCATGATGGAGAGAGAAAAAGGCGTGAGAAGAGAGTGAGGCACGGGAGTTGAAAACATAGTACGTATACTTGTGTCCAGGCTGGTTTGGCTATGCGTGGTGGCTGACATGGTGGTTTTAGGTGGTGGGTCAGATGCGTTATAGGTAGTAGGTAGTACAAGGATGGTGGAGGGACTCTTCGTGGTGGCTAAGGGTGGCTGGGTTGTTGGTTATCAGGCCGTAAAAATAGGGTGTTCAAGCTTGTTGCGGGTTAGTTTAGCGTTTTACTCTTGTTTGTTCAGTTTGAGTCTACGTGCCCATACTTGGTTTTGGTCTGTTTTAATAGTGTTATTAGTTTATTAGTTAATTAGTAGCACTTAGTATATTTCATTAATCTAATAAGTTAAAGAGATATTTGTTATTAATTATTAGATACTAGATATTAATTAATTAATTTGATGAATTGATATATTATACTCGTTTGCGTATTTATAGTAGTTGGTTGTTTAATCTATCTTGTGACGGTATTTATTTAATCACTTAGTTAAGTTATTTAATTAGTTACGAATTACAAAGTTACGATATACGTGTTGACAAGTAATCGTCATTTAATTATTAGTGATATGTTATTTATTATTCGCTAATTTTATATTAAGAGATAATTATTTATAAATGATTTTATATCGTTCGGGTCAGGTTGGATATTAGAATACACACTTGGTTTACGTCATTTCCGTATTTGTTTATATAACTAATATTTATGAGTAGTCTAAGTTAATTATAAGAAACCGACAGTATGATAATTAGTAATCGAATAATTTATATTTGTTAGGTGACGACTTTGAGGTGGCATAGTTCGGTTTACCTGCTGGCTTGCTATTGGATGATTTTTCTATCCAGGTAGGATACACTGACACTATACTTTGTGAAGTGTTATGAATGAATGTTTACTCTGTGATGTGTTATGAAAGGATGTTGCCTTGTATGTTATGGATGCAAGGATGAATTATATAAGAATGATATTGGTTGGATTGATTGTGGATTATTGGCAACGGCATGAGCATTTCAGTTTTTGATAGCATGATTGATAATTATATCGTTGCCTTCATGAGCATAGCATATGCATTGGTTACTGAGAAAGATGTGAATCAGATGTTGATCTGATATAAAGCCCAGGGTGGTTCTGCAGACCAGGCCTGGTGTCTTATCAACTGTTGAGCTGGTGTTCGGTGACGACCGATTATAGTCTGCCGGGAGGTTCGGTATGGCTTGGTGCAAGGGTATGAGTTTGAGAATGAGATTGAGATTGAGATTGAGATTGAGCTCGAGCATATCATGGCATTTGCATATCATTTAACTGTTGCATTATAATTATTGTGTTATCCTACTCAACCGCGAGGTTGACAGTGTATTCGTGTACACCTACGATGATCCGGAATGGGGAGTAGATTCTACAGATCAGAGACAGATGGATTATGAGCTTAGGCATGGAGAGAGACATAGCTTGGACCTACTTAGAATTAGATCACATACTTAGATGTCATCAGTTGTACTTTTATTCTTTGCGTAGTAGTTGTAATAATAAAAGTTTAAATTTAATCGGTTTTTATATTAAGTACTTTGGTTTGTTTACTTTGTTATTCACTACCTCGGTCATTCCGAGATGGTAACAACTCTATTTATTTGAGAATGTCTTGCTAAAGGCTCTTGAATAAATGGGGGTGTTACAAGATCAGATATCAAAACAGATATCCTCCTAATCGTTGCACCCAAGATGTCCTGAGAAATACCCTTTCCTGAGCTAGAAACTACAAACTTACCTTTAATTTTGTGTAAGTTGAAAAGCTAGAGAGATGAGGGATTTTTGCGTGGGAACTCGTGTGGTATAGGGAGGCGTGCCATATGCTATTTATAGGGTTGAAGTTTGATAGTCCGTATATCTCTTAACCACCTTACCTAGTTTAGATAGGATAATCAAATCCGTATTTGATTCTACCTAAACTACTGCTTAAACAAATAACAAACTCTATCTTATGGCATCTCCAACTACTGACCAAAAATCCACCATCTGGCCGAAATTTTATCAGTTTCGGCCTTAGTAACCGTTTTTATATTTACTTAAATTCGGTTATTAAGCTCTCTTTTTCGTAATGTTTTATCTTATAAATATCGTATATTTATAATCTAAACAATTAAATATAACCTTTTATATTTAACTGAATCATTTAATCCTTATTAAATGATTTCAGTAAACACTAATTAAATATAACATTTTACATTTAATCACGAATTAACATTTTAATTCGTCTTAGCTAAAATTATTTAATCAGTATTAAATAATTATATCATCATTACTTTGACTAACCGTTTAGTCGTATAGGGTATCAATATGATTACATTTTCATCGAATCATATCTCTCAGATTCCATCCTTTAGGTGTGACTCTTAGGGACCAGTTGATTACCGCCATCTGTATGACAATAACGTCAAACTTTCTAGCAAGTCAACCGTTATTGATAAATGTGAATCAACTGGCTAAAATACAAAGTATACTCTGTGTTCCTTTAAGAAATTATCCGTGTTGTCGCACTAACTATTGAGGACACTAGCTCCTACAATCTCCCACTTGTCCGTATAAGTGTATGTGCGATAACCGATTCTCATATCCAATTAAATTTCTCCCACTCAATGTAAAACAATTTGCAAATCTGTATTCACAAAGGTCGTATTTTACAAGCGATCTGTATCAAGAGTGGTTTCCCCGACTAGAGAGTAACTCAACTGATAACGAATCATTATTCGAGCTTGGCCAAGCCTTTCAGTTACTACTCCTCGAGTGGCCCTGAGAAATATTAAAACCTGATAAGGGGTGGACATTTCCTTCAACTCGAATCTTGCAGATGTAAGCACATTATGAAATGACCCAAAAAAATTTGCTTAGCCCCAGTTACGGTCAGCTAGTGAGAAAGAAATCAAAGTCACTGATGCGGCTGTCGCAACCCTATCAAAGATAACCAACTGGCCTAACTAATGTAGTAAGGAAGTCGGGATCGTATCCACAGGGAGACAGATAAGAATTCTAAAAGCTAAACTAAAGTCTGTCAAGGTAACCAAATTGGGGGGTTTTGATTGTTTGTTTTAACTAAACTAACAGTAGTGAAGGAAAGGTAGAAAAGAAAAGCGTAAGGAAAGAGTATAAAAATATAAGGGAGAGAAAACTAGGATAGTCGGTTCACCAATGATTGTGTGACGATAAGGGGTTTAGGTCGCAGATCAGTTGCAATTATCGGTCTAAGGGGTAGTGAAAAGGTCCTCTCGGATCGCTATTCGCCCTAGAATGCTTCTAGCGGGCTCTCGCAACTTACTAGGGCACTCTAATGTTTGTAGTAGATCTAACCCTCACCAGGCTTTCGATCTTAGGTCGGGGTTTTATCAAATCAACTAATCAATCATGCGCATTAAATGACTAATCGCTATCAAATGCTACAATTAACAACAGAGACATACGATTACGAACTAGTCTAAACCTAAACGAACATCGTCACATCATCAAAGGATCACCTATATCCTAGTCGAAGGGATTAGCTATGCATAAAGGGATTAACAATTGAAATGAAAGAAGTAACTAAAGAGGAAAACATGATCGCGAGATAAGCAGAGATGAATAAAGATAATAGAAAGTAAGAGCAAGGAATAAAATTACCAATAAAAATGTTGAGTACTGAATTCAGGAACGTTGGATCTTACAAGCTTGAAGATGAATTAAAATAAAAACAACTGACTAAAATTTTTTCTCAGGAAAAGTAAGAAGAGTAGATTTAAGATTAAGGTTAAAAGTAATCTCAAGAAAAACTCTAAAGGCTGCTTAAAAACGAAATGTTCTGATAAACTTTTCACGACCTAATGGGCTTAGGTCAAAATGAGCTTCGGCAGCGAGAAACCGGTCGATCGACTAAACAACCGGTCGATCAACTTTCCTATCGACCAAGATTGGTCGATCGACTGAACAACCGGTCGATCGACTTTTACTATCGACCAAGAGTGGTCGATCGACTGGTTCTGGGCTTGACTTGGACGTTGACTTCAAAAATGCGCTTCCTTGACTTGATACAAAGGGTGGTTCACTTCTCCTGACCTCCTAAATGCAAATTTGAGGACGAACTTCGACTCCGAATACATACTTCCGAATATATTCCTGCAATTAACACAAGAAGGCTCAAAGTAGGCAATTCGGGGCTAAAAGTAGTAAGGTGTTTGGCAAAAGAGCATAAAAATGCATGAAAAAGAGGTCTAAAAGACTATAGAAATGGCATGCATCAGTCACCCAAAACTGCCCTTTATCTCAAGAAACAGTCGACAGTCAAAAGAATCGACTCAAGGAACACGATGGACGTCCTATCCACGACCTAACACCGAATGTTCAGTAACATTTAGGACTCCATTGCGTCGTCACGAAAATTTTCCTACGAGTTATCGTTATAATCTCGTATCTGTGATCGATCAGTCAACGGTTTGACTTATGGTTTATTGAACCCACCATCAATCGACGTCACAAAATAATTGCTAGAGTTATCAGCTCGTGTAGGCGATTACGAACTAAAATAAATATAATGTAATTCAGTTCACTTTGTGGTGTTCAATGTTGTCAGTACAATCCACATGAAAAACAATATATAAAACAAAATCGATGGTGTTATAAATAGTATATGAAATAGATATAATATCCAATTCACAAAAAGTACTAATACAACTCAGGAACACGTTTAAGTCCCATTGAAATAACGTGCCCTTCATGTTTATCATGTCTTAATGGTTTAGTGAGAGGATCTGCGATGTTGTCATCTGTCGCAATCTTGTCTATCACTATCTCCTTTTGCTCCACGTAGTCTCGAATGAGGTGAGCTTTCCGCAGTACATGTCTAGCTTTGTTGCTAGACTTAGGCTCCTTAGCCTGGAAGATGGCACCTCTATTGTCACAATAGATGGTGATCGGGTCGTTCGAACTAGGAACTACAGTGAGTCCTTGTGAGAACTGACGCATCCATATAGCTTCCTTTGCAGCTTCTGAAGCGACATAGTACTCGGACTCAGTAGTAGAATCTGCAATAACACTCTGCTTGGAGCTTTTCCAACTGACAGCAGCGCCATTAAGAGTAAAAACGAATCCATACTGAGATTTCGAGTCATCTCGATCGGTTTGGAAGCTAGCATCTGCGTAACCGTTTGCGCAAAGCTCAGTGCCTCCACCATAAGTCAATACCCAATCTTTAGTCCTCCGTAGGTACTTAAGAATGTTTTTCACAGCCATCCAATGTGGTTCACCTGGATTGCCTTGGTACCGACTCGTCATACTCAAAGCATATGCCACGTCTGGACGTGTGCATATCATGGCATACATGATCGATCCTATAGCTGACGCATAAGGTGTTAGGGCTGGTGTCCTTGACAATTAAGTACAATGACTTATTAAATCTCTTTAAGGATCACAAGGGCATACTTCTGTATTATTACCAGTTGATCCACGTTTATCAATAACGGTTGGCTTGCTAGATAAGTTTGACGTTATTGTCATACGGATGGCGGTGATCAACTGGTCCCTATACGTCACACCTATAGGACACGTTTGAGAGATGTGAAGGTATGAAAATACAATCACATTTATGCCGGATACGACTAAACAGTTAGTCAGAGGTATTGACTATTAAATTAGTCAATAAGATGTTGAGATTATTATTTAATACGGATTAAATAATTTTAGCTAATACGGATTACATGATTAATTCGTAAAATTAAATATAAACGGTTATATTTGATTAAATATTAATTTCGCGTATTAATATAAACAGTTATATTAATTTGGGTAATTATACAATATCGTAATTTTATCAGACCATTATTAATACATCGACTGCATTAATATCTGATAACATGTATACGATTTATAAATAAAACCCGCGAATAAATTTTAGCTAAATGGGTCGAATCACGAATTAGAATAAGGTAAGAGTGGAAAGCCCACTCTTACCCTATTCATGAATTTCGGCCGTGCACTACATAAGGAGGAGGACTCTCCTTATGTCAGTTTACTCTTGTTTCACTGTTTAAAAAAAAAATCTCAAGAAAATTAGGGTTTGAGAGCATTCTTCTCCCATAACCCAGATCTCACATCTAAAACTCAAAAGGCTCTCCCGATATTGCAAGGCAGTTGGAGAGGTATTCTAGCACACGCGGCAACGTCTCAATCTAAGTCTTGGGTGCAAGTTATAGGAGGTAATTTGTGTTAATTCCTGTTCTTAGGCCTTTCGCGCAAGGACTAAAGGTTGTACTCTTTTCATATCTTTTTAATCTTATGACCACATTCACGATTGTATTTTTCATTATAATCCTGCAAGTATAGGGCGAATACACGTTTTATTCCCCACAAGTGGTATCAGAGACTATGGCCATGAAATTTTACAATTGTGTTTTTCGTAAGATTTAAAAATTTTGAAAATTCGATGCATTCTGCCTCGACACTCGATCGAGTGTCCTCGTACCAGGCTTCATGCGTGTGGTTTTTGGGTTGTAATCGATCTTGTTTTCGATTCTTATTTGCATATTGTTAATTAATCGATATTTTTAGCAATATGTGAATCTTTTGTTGTTGTTTATTTATGATTTACACGTTTTAAATCCAAGATATAAACTTGTTTTGATTTCCAAAGTGCAGCGTTTGCGTTTTAACGAGTCACTCGATCGAGCCCCTGCTGCACTCGATCGAGTGACACTGACACTCGATCGAGTGCCCCTGTTGCTCGGTCGAGTGCTCATCTTTTAGGCTTTCTTTTTCGAAAATAAGTTGTTTCTTATTTTCACATGGCCTAAAATAATATACTGTATACAGAAATAGTATATTATTTTTGTGAAACGGTTTACCCTCGTTTGATACATATTATTTTAAAACAGTTTAAGATAATGGATTATAAATTTATTAAAATTGGGTGATTAAAACGGTATAATCACATAATTTTAATCCCGTAAGGTGGTTTGGTAAAATTTATTAATCATAATAACAGTATTATGTCATGAATGAATTTTATTTTTAGTTGATGCATTTTATTTATCGTCTTGTGAATGCCTTGAATGCTTTCGATAACGTATTTAATTTTGCAAACGGTTGTAACTTAGTGTGGCCTTAGTAGATTGTGTTACCGTAATGATGGAACACAGTCTTGCTTGTAATTTTGAGATCTTGAATCTCCGTTTTGGGTTTTTGGCACGTAATTACTTTTGTATTTAAATTAGAATGTGAATAGGTTATATTTGTAATTTAAATTAGTAATTTTGTGAAGACCAAAGACGGAGACCGGATGCTCACTCCCGCTGCAAGGACCAAGATGGAACATCAAGACAAGCTTCTAGGGTCCAACGGTGGATTCCAAGTTGTTTTATGTTTATTTTGGTAGGATAGGCCACACTAGGACTTTTATTTACGTTTATTGCATTTATCTTTATGCTTTCATCGATAATAGCTTGCATCATATTCTGGCTAAATACCAAACCACCTATAACATGCCTGAAAACTGACTCATGTAGAGGTTACGCGTTAGTTTTCTGTGACAATACAGATGTCACGTGTCACATGTAAAGCCATCACTTTATTTAATTCATTCACGTATATGCTAGTTTTTAGTTCACTTAAATATGAATAAATAAAAGTTGATTGGGTCTTCCTCGTATAACCAAAAATTGGGATTAGTCTTTATAAATCAGCCTCCCATGAATCCCTTCTTCGTCGGTAGGCATAATATGACCCCTTCTACGTCGGGTAAGTGGGAACAGATGATTTATTTTATCTCAACATCATGGTCACTCGATACTATCTAGCGACTAAGATGGACTAATAGATAGGATATACAGAAATCTATCGACCAAGAATTCCAACGGTGGAATTAGCCAAACTGTGGGCTTATCAATATACGGAAATTGAGTCTTGGGATCGTTTATATAATTCTTGAGGGAGATCAATTATATAAATGCATGAGTCTACGAGTTTAAATTCAATTTAATATAGACTTAAATCACAACAATAAGTTGCTTATATGGTTTTGTTTTATCTTCTTTTTCAGTGTAGAACACGTTCATTAAAACTGTTGTATAATTAAATGGCTGGTGAAGACCCAATGCCAAGTGCCAAGCTAGCACGTGAATCCTGGCTAAAAGCCTTCATGGACTCCATGAATCAGTCTACTAGACTGAGAAATGATGGGTCAAACTTCTCTGACTGGGAGGCAGCACTACGGAATGCTGCCATTGCTGACGGAAAGCTTAAGTATTTAACTGAGCCCATTCCGGCACACCCAGGAACTGGAGCTAGAGCCAACGAAGTTCGCTCTCATAGCGACTTCGTCATGGAAGCGGGTGCGATAAAGAACGTACTCATCTATGCAATGAAATCAAATTTGCAAAGACGCTTCATATCCCATGGTGCAAACAAGATTTTCACCACGCTCACTAACGAATTCTCGAAAGCTCCGAGAATCGTTTCTTATGAGCATACCTGTCGCTTCTTTGAGGCGAAACTCTAGAAGGGCCAAGCTGTTAGCCCACATATTCTTAACATGATTGAGAATATCGAGAAACTGGAGACCCTGAACTGCAAGATCAGTGAGAACATAATCGTTGATCGAATGCTTCATTCGTTTCATGATGGGTTCGCCCTCTTTAGGGCCAACTATTACATGAACGACATGAAGAAGACTCCTCATGAGCTCCACTCCCTTCTTGTACAGACCGAGAAGGATCTGAAATTAACTGGGAGCGTGAAGCAGGATGTTCTCATGATTTCCAGTAAGGGAAAGGGTAAAGGGAAGGCTAAAGCTCAGGGCGACCTAGCAGTAGGTAAGCCCAGGTTCAAGAAACCAGGATTTACTAAGAGTTGGCCTGGTGAGTCGAGCAACTCACAGGGCAAGACAAAGAGCAAGGATACTAGCATGGAATGCCACCACTGCCACAAGACTGGGCATTGGAGGCGCTCATGCCCCGTGTATCGCGAGGACATTAAGGCAGACCGCGTTACTCCTGTTGGTATGTCTTCTTATTCTTTTATTCACATGATTGAGATTAACCATGCAAGTTGCGGAACTTGGGTACTTGATACTGGTTGTCGTTCTCATCTATGTAATCATGTGCAGGGCCTCCGAAACCAAGAACCCCTAATCAAGGGTGAGGTGGACCTGCGTGTCGGGAATGGAGCACGCGTTGCTGCAGTCTCGAAGGGAACATACGTGATCCAGCTTCCAAGTGGATTCGAGTTATTTTTATATAACTGTTATTATGTTCCTAGTTTGTCCAAAAACATTATTTCAGTTTCTGCACTTGACAAACTTGGTTTTTCATTTGTAATAGAGAATAATAGCTGTATTTTCTCCTTACACAATATGATTTATGGCAAGGCAGTTTCCATGAATGGAATTTATGTTTTAGATCAAACTACCGAGATATTACATGTGAATAACAAGAGATTAAAGGTAGGTGACAAAGATCAAACTTACCTATGGCATTGTCGTATGGGACACATAAATGAGAAACGCGTAAAACAGCTCATACAGAATGGAGCAATATCGCCCTTTGATTTCGAATCATATGGCACGTGTGAATCATGTCTCATCGGCAAAATGACTCGTATTTCCTTCAAAGGTGTTGGAATGCGCGCTGCCGACCTATTAGGACTCATACATACGGACGTATGTGGCCCTATGTCGATCAACGCACGAGAAGGCTATAGGTATTTCATCACTTTCACGGCCGATTTGAGTAGATATGGCTATGTCTACTTGATGAAACATAAAAGTGAATCCTTTGACAAGTTCAAAGAATACCAGAATCGGGTACAGAACCAGCTGGGTAGAAAGATTAAAGCACTACGTTCGGATCGTGGTGGTGAGTATCTTTCACACGAGTTTGATCAACACCTTAAAGACTGTGGCATCGTGCTACAGTTAACTCCACCTGGAACACCACAATTAAATGGTGTGTCCGAACGGAGAAATCGAACTCTACTTGATATGGTTCGATCCATGATGAGTCACACCGTTGTGCCTGATTCATTGTGGGGCTATGCTCTTTTGTCAGCCGCTCTAATACTTAACTGAAGTCCGTCTAAAGCTGTTGACAAGACTCCATACGAATTATGGAAGGGAACGGTCCCTAACTTGTCCTTTATTCGGGTTTGGGGCTGCGAGGCTTATGTCAAGTGGAGACACGAGGATAAGCTCGGCCCGCGATCGGTCAAGACATACTTTATAGGCTATCCAAAGGGAACTTTTGGTCATTACTTCTACTCGCCAACTGTAATACCTCGATTTTGAGCTTAAGGGTATCTTATTTTCTTATATGTATATGTGTGTGTGTCGTGCTAGTTAGGGGATTCGAACTAGGGATCTCTTATATGTGTATCATGCTTGGGGTAGGGTTCGAACTTGGGATCACTAGGAGTAAGGTCTTGGGCCTCGAATGTCGTGTAACACAAGGAGCCCATGATTCATGTTACTCACGTTTTATGAAACCCTCACACACCCCTTACTCTTGCCGCCATATATGAGGCATTTCGACCTAGTTCTGACCTATCTACAAACACCACCACTACCCTAGATTGCTCAGCCGCCATCACACTCCAGAAAGATCAGATCCCCACGGTTGTTTACCTCCGTCTAACCCCTTCGTTTCGAGTCAGAAAACAGGTATGCGCAGCCTGTGTCTTTCGTTGGTAATCTATTTAATTTGTTTACGTTTGTTGCTCTTTCGAGAAGGGTTTGCGTGTCGGGGTTGCGTTAGTTTTTGTGTTGTTGTTTTGCTAGTGTCTGAAGGTTGGTCAGGGGGTTAGTCATGGTGGTTTTGGGGTGTTAAGTACGGTGGAAAAGGGGTAAGCGTTCTGCTGTCTGGTTCTCGGTTTTAGTCGAGGGTCAGGGATATCGTCACAGGAGGTGTAAGGGGGTGGTACCACTGTTGACTCGGGGGAGGTCGACACAGTGGCACCACCACGGTGGATGAGTCTGGTGTCATAGGGTTTATAGGTGGCGGTTGTGGGTGGTGGAACCCCTGGTGGTTGCGTCGACAGGGACTTGTTCAGGGGGGTAGCAGCGTCGTGGTGAGGAGGAACCAGTGTTTGGTTTTGGTCTGGTCGGACTTGTTGGGTGGAGTCGACGGTGTTGGTGGGTGTCAGGGATGGAGTAGGTGGTTTGGGTGTCGCGTGGGGTGGCTGTCGGCGGGCATAGGGGTGTTCGTGAGGCGGTTAGAGGAGTTGTTAGGGTGTAGGTGAGTCGTGAAGGTAGGAGGGCTGTTTTGTTGTTCTTTTACGTTTTATTATTTCGATTTTATCAAAAGTATTATTATTATTATTATTATTATTATTATTATTATTAGTATTATTATTATTATTATTATTATTGTTATTATTATATTATATTAAGGTTGTTTTATCGATATTAGTACTTTGTTATTCTTTCTTTCGGTTTTGGGGTCGTGTTATTTATATATATATATATATACGAGTCGGGAAGTATTTAATCATGGGACGTCTAGTTTGGGAAGTTACTATTTTTGGAAAGTTTCTATTTATGGAAACTTTCCACTTTTGGCATGTTGTTATTTATAGTAAGCACGTTCGTTAAGGGTTCGGGAAGTTTGTTAATTCGTGCATATATCTGTTTAGGTAGCGAGTTTCGGGTGGAACATTTCTAAGCATATCCCGGATTGTGTTTGCATTCCTGCTATTTCAGGTAGGGGAAAGTACTGGTTATAATAATGATGTGTATCTATTCTTATTTGGCATTACACATGTTGCTACCTAATATCCTGTGATCATTGTATTGAGTTGTTATCTTATTCTGTGCTATCATATGATGTGAATATATGTATATTGGGCCTTGTGATATGGAGTTGGATCGGTGCGGAGTATGTATATGGAGTTGGATCGGTGCGGAGTATATATGGCGTTGGATCGGTGCGGAGTATATATATATGGTGTTGGATCGGTGCGGAGTATATATATGGCGTTGGATCGGTGCGGAGTTTATTAAATTATAATCGTTATGTTATTCTTTACCTACTCAACCTCGTGGTTGACCCTGTGTGTTCGTGATCACCTGTGATGAACCAATTTTGGGGAGCAGAATGACAGGTGCTGAGACTAAGGGGGAAGCTATGGGAGGAAGAGCTTGGATCCAGACCAGAGTAGATGTCTAGATCACTTAGTCAGTTTTATGAGTTGTACTTTACCGTTTGTTAAGACTTTTTGAAACTGATGTAAGAACATGTCTTGAGTTTAATTCAAATTAAAGTACTGTTTTTCTTTCCTTTGTATCTACTGCCTCGGGAAACCGAGATGGTAACACCCTTACTTATCTGAGGAGTCCTAGTACAGGCCCTTGAATAAATGGGGGTGTTACAAAGTGGTATCAGAGCGAACGATCCTCAGGCCTAAACTAATTAACCCAATGAATGTAGGAGAGTCTAAATAAAATGAACCCCGGGATAGGACTGTTAGGAGCACACGAAAGGGGAAGTATGAGTCTGGGCCCCCCTCACACCGAACCATAGGCCCTATCAGTTTTACCCGGGAACCCAGAGTGCATATACGAGAGAAAAGGGTAGATAGGAAGTGGTGGAAGTGATAGCTTATAGTGATAAGTACGATATTAGAATTCTGTGTATAAAGTGACCTTTGGAAAAGCCGGAAGGGGCATAAGCATGAATGAATCATTAATTGTTGGAATAAAAGGTGTATCTTGATATGACATGCCAAGTGATTTAAAAACATGTTAGAAATTCCTCCTTCATCATGTCTAGCGATATGCGGTTATGTGATCCCTGAGCCATGTTATAGTTTTATGATGCTAGACTTTATTGTTAGGGATATTAGCCCTAATACTAATGGGTACCCCACATGAGCCGGGACTCATTTCTTTTCTGTTGAATTATAGTATGCCTCCGCGAAGAGACAACATTGCTAACATCACACAAGAGGAGTTAGATCTATTACGAGCTGAGATTGCGACTCTAAAGGCTAAACGAATGGACTCCGCGAAAATGAGCACGATAATTGCAAGGCACCAACCCACCCATTTCACCGGGGAGGGTGAGCCTCATTTGCTGGGGGCCTGGTGCAGAGAATTCGGTAACCTGTTCGAGTTAGTGGACTGCCCTGAAGAACTGATGGTGGACCAGGCTGCCCACTATCTGAGGGGTATGGCTGGAGACTGGTGGACCGCGAATAAGGGAGAGCTCCGGGAAGCAGCTATAGAGGGTGGGTCCGCGTTTGTTCCGTGGGATGCATTCAAGGGGGTTCTGAACGAGGCGTTTCTACCAGAATTCCAAAAGAGCAAGCTGAGGGAGGAGTTCGACTCATTCCAGATGTCGGAGGACATGACCATAGAGGCTTACTACAGGAAGTTCATCCAGTTGGTGCACTACGTGGGAGACATGGGTTTCGACGATGCTATGCTCGCCATGAAATTTGAGAGGGGATTATCTATCGCCATCAAAAAGAGACTGATTGCAGCTCCGCCCACCACAATCCGTGACATCTATTTACGGGCTGGGGCGGCGGAGAGGCTTTCGGATATGATCAGAAAGGACAAACAGTCCAAGACAGAAAAGAGGAAAGCTGAAACAGTAACTGAGGGTTCAGGATCGAAGAAGCAAAATAATAACAAGTTCAGTGGGTACTTCGGAAGTAGTGCCTCTAGTGGTGGGAGAAACCAGAGTGGGGGTAATCACATGAGTGGGATTTCTGGCAGTGGTTCGGCAGGAATTGTGTGTTTTGGTTGTGGAAAGAGGGGACATAAGCAGGCGGTGTGTCGTTCGTCTGGAGGAAATCAGTCCGGGGGTTATCGTACTCCTACATCCGGATACCAGGGACCTCGCACTCAGTCCTATGGCAGCAGCGGCTATCGCACACCCATGACAAACTATGGTGGGGGTGCGAAGTCTGGGGGCAGCAGCAATTATCAGAGGAACTATAACAATTACCAGAGCCGTCCGTACCAGAATCAGTTCAATGGAAGTGGAAGCAACCAAAAGACAGGAGCGGGAGGAAATCAGCAGGCTGGGACATCTTCTGCCAGCCAGAGTGGAGTCAAGTCCAGTGGCAAGCTCTTTGCCATGGGAAAACAGGCAGCTCAGGAGGATGCGCACGTGGTAACCGGTACTTTTCTTGTGAACTCTAAGCCTACTTTTGTACTTTTCGATTCCGGTGCCACCCATTCGTTTGTGTCTAGAGATCATGTTAAGGCTTTGGGACTTGAGAGATTTGATTGGATCGCGGATCCAGTGACCATACCATCAGGCGAGTCGATAGTCTGTAATAGAGTATATGGTAGTGTACCCATCAAAATCGGGGAAGCAATTTTCTATTGTGACCTCATAGAGTTTCCTCTGGGGGGCTTTGAGGTGATATTGGGGATGGACTGGCTAGGGAAGTATCGAGCTTTCATCGACTGTCATCAAAAGAAGATTTCATTGAAGGGACCCAAGGGAGTGAGGGTGTCCTATAAGGGATACCGAGTCAAGCCAAAAATCAAATTCATATCCGTCAATACCTTGAAGTCTAGCTTGAGGAAAGGAGAAAGCTTAATCTTGTGTCAAATGTGGGATTGTGAGGCTGAGACCCCCAAGACTAGCGAGATACCTGTGGTACGGGAGTTTGAGGGAGTGTTTCGGGACGACGTGCCAGGGCTACCACCGAGGAGGGAAGTGGAGTTTTCCATTGACCTAAAACCAGGAGCTGGACCGATATCTAAATCACCGTACCGTATGGGGCCGAAAGAAATGGAGGAGTTGAAGAAGCAATTGGATGAACTAGCTGAGAAAGGGTTCATCCGACACAGTGTGTCGCCCTGGGGAGCGCCTGTTTTATTCGTGAAAAAGAAGGATGGGAGTTTGAGGTTGTGTGTTGACTACCGAGAACTGAATAATGTAACCATCAAGAATCGTTATCCGTTGCCGAGAATTGACGACTTGTTCGATCAGTTAAGTGGAGCTGGGGTTTTCTCCAAGATTGATTTGAGATCCGGGTATCATCAATTGAGGATAAAGGATGAAGATATTCCGAAGACTGCTTTCCGAACGAGGTATGGCCACTATGAATTTGTGGTTATGCCCTTTGGATTGACTAATGCTCCAGCTGTGTTCATGGACCTGATGAATCGAGTCTTCAGCCCGTATCTAGACAAGTTCGTGGTGGTATTCATAGATGATATTCTGGTATATTCTAAGAATGCAGAAGAGCACGAAGATCATTTGAGGAAGGTACTTCAGACCTTGGAGGAGCATAAGCTCAATGCTAAGTTGAGCAAGTGTGAGTTCTGGTTGGAGAAAGTGGCATTTCTGGGGCATGTAATTTCAAAAGAGGGGGTGGCTGTTGACCCTAGCAAGATCGAGGCAGTGACCAAGTGGCAGAGTCCGAAGAATGTGAGTGAGATTCGAAGTTTTCTTGGTTTAGCTGGTTATTACCGGAGATTTGTCAAATATTTTTCAAAGATAGCAAAGCCGTTGACGTCATTGATGAGGAAGGAGAACCGTTATATCTGGGATGAGAGTTGTGAGAAGGCATTCCTAACCCTTAAGGAACGCCTGACAACAGCTCCTATCCTGGCCTTGCCAATTGGGAGTGATAATTTTGAAGTATACACCGACGCTTCAAAGCATGGGTTGGGTTGTGTGCTAATGCAGAATGGTAGGGTGATCGCGTATGCTTCTCGCCAATTGAAGACCTACGAAGAGAATTATCCGACTCATGATTTGGAGTTGGGCGCTGTGGTCTTTGCACTGAAATTGTGGCGTCATTACCTTTATGGAGCCACTTTTAAGGTGTTCTCTGACCATAAGAGCCTGAAATATATCTACACCCAGAAAGAGTTGAACATGAGGCAGAGGA
This sequence comes from Silene conica, assembly GCA_029255685.2. Taxonomy (NCBI): domain Eukaryota; kingdom Viridiplantae; phylum Streptophyta; class Magnoliopsida; order Caryophyllales; family Caryophyllaceae; genus Silene; species Silene conica. The sequence goes on along the minus strand of CM055311.2, from coordinate 57,909,261 downwards.
GGTGGATAGAGTTGATCGGAGATTATGATATGCAGATTGTCTACCACGAAGGCAAGGCAAATGTGGTAGCTGACGCTCTAAGTAGAAAGTCAGTACATGCTCTGGATTGTGCCCGATCGAGAGGGAGGTTGTATGGTGAACTAAGGGAGATGGGAATATTCATGATCCGGAAAGGGGATGCTCTTTGTGACTTGACTGTAGAACCGGAGTTGTATGGTGAGATTCGGGAGTTGCAAGATAATGATGCGAGAATCCAGAAGTGGCGCAGGATGGTGGAGAGTGAGGGTGGAGGGTCTGCAACCAGGTTCAGTATTCATACTGATGGTAGTTTGAGGTTCAGTGGACGATGGTGTGTTCCGGATGTGGAGGAGCTAAAGAAGAAGATCCTGACTGAAGCTCATGCTACTCCATATTCAGTTCACCCAGGGGGTGATAAGCTCTATAAAGACCTTAAGAAGACGTTCTGGTGGCCTAACATGAAGAAGGAAGTCGCAGAGTTTGTATCGAGATGCTTGACTTGTCAGAGAGTGAAAGGGGAGCATAAGAGACCTCAAGGGAAAGTTCAACCGTTGGATGTGCCAGAGTGGACGTGGGAGAATATTTCGATGGACTTTATCGTGGGGTTACCTCGGACTCAGAGGGGCAACAACATGATTTGGGTGATCGTGGATCGTTTAACTAAGTCAGCTCACTTTATTCCCATGAAAGATACCTGGAGTAAGGCTGAATTGGCTAAGTCATATGTTCAGAATGTGGTCAAACTGCATGGCGTACCCAAGGACATCGTTTCAGATCGAGATTCGAGGTTCATATCTAGATTTTGGCAAGAGTTGCAGGCCGCTTTGGGTACCCAGTTGAAGTTGAGTACTGCTTTCCATCCGGCTACAGATGGTCAGACTGAGAGGACGATTCAGACCCTTGAAGATATGTTGAGGGCTTGTGTACTCGAGTTCGGAGGATCTTGGGAGGATCGACTGGGGTTGATCGAGTTTTCTTATAATAACAGTTACCATGCAAGCATAGGCATGGCTCCTTTTGAGGCATTGTACGGGAGGAAGTGTCGGAGCCCTGTGTGTTGGGATGATCGAGCTGATGTTGTGACATTGGGGCCAGATATGATCCAGGAGATGGTGGAGCAGGTTCAGATTATTCGACAGAGGATGAGGGCCGCTCAGGATAGACAGAAAAGCTATGCCGATCTGAAAAGGAGCGATATTTCATTTGAGGCCGGGGAGAAGGTACTACTTAAAGTCTCTCCGATGAAGGGTGTGATGAGATTCGGCAAGCGTGGCAAACTGAGTCAGAAATTTATTGGGCCATTTGAGATCTTGGACAGAGTTGGAGAGGTGGCATATCGTTTAGCTTTGCCTCCAACCCTATCCAAGGTCCATAATGTGTTCCATGTGTCCCAGTTGAGGAAATACGTGAGTGATCCCTCACATGTGCTTCAGCATGAGGTGATTGAGGTAGACGAGCAGTTGGCATACATTGAGACTCCGAAAGAGATTTTGGACAGGAAAGTACGGAAGACTCGCAATGGGGAGACATGTTTGGTGAAAGTCCTGTGGACAAATCATAACCAGGAAGAGGCTACATGGGAACCTGAGGCGTCCATGAGAGAGCGTTATCCGCATCTATTCGATTGAGGTAAGTTACGCGGACGTAACTTTTCTTTAAGGGGGGCGGAGTGTAACATTTTGTGATTTAAGTACACTTTTTGTGACGCTTGGTTTGTTCTGTGACCTAGATGGGGATGAACTTCGGGACGAAGTTCCATTTAAGGAGGGAAGACTGTAATACCTCGATTTTGAGCTTAAGGGTATCTTATTTTCTTATATGTATATGTGTGTGTGTCGTGCTAGTTAGGGGATTCGAACTAGGGATCTCTTATATGTGTATCATGCTTGGGGTAGGGTTCGAACTTGGGATCACTAGGAGTAAGGTCTTGGGCCTCGAATGTCGTGTAACACAAGGAGCCCATGATTCATGTTACTCACGTTTTATGAAACCCTCACACACCCCTTACTCCTGCCGCCATATATGAGGCATTTCGACCTAGTTCTGACCTATCTACAAACACCACCACTACCCTAGATTGCTCAGCCGCCATCACACTCCAGAAAGATCAGATCCCCACGGTTGTTTACCTCCGTCTAACCCCTTCGTTTCGAGTCAGAAAACAGGTATGCGCAGCCTGTGTCTTTCGTTGGTAATCTATTTAATTTGTTTACGTTTGTTGCTCTTTCGAGAAGGGTTTGCGTGTCGGGGTTGCGTTAGTTTTTGTGTTGTTGTTTTGCTAGTGTCTGAAGGTTGGTCAGGGGGTTAGTCATGGTGGTTTTGGGGTGTTAAGTACGGTGGAAAAGGGGTAAGCGTTCTGCTGTCTGGTTCTCGGTTTTAGTCGAGGGTCAGGGATATCGTCACAGGAGGTGTAAGGGGGTGGTACCACTGTTGACTCGGGGGAGGTCGACACAGTGGCACCACCACGGTGGATGAGTCTGGTGTCATAGGGTTTATAGGTGGCGGTTGTGGGTGGTGGAACCCCTGGTGGTTGCGTCGACAGGGACTTGTTCAGGGGGGGTAGCAGCGTCGTGGTGAGGAGGAACCAGTGTTTGGTTTTGGTCTGGTCGGACTTTTTGGGTGGAGTCGACGGTGTTGGTGGGTGTCAGGGATGGAGTAGGTGGTTTGGGTGTCGCGTGGGGTGGCTGTCGGCGGGCATAGGGGTGTTCGTGAGGCGGTTAGAGGAGTTGTTAGGGTGTAGGTGAGTCGTGAAGGTAGGAGGGCTGTTTTGTTGTTCTTTTACGTTTTATTATTTCGATTTTATCAAAAGTATTATTATTATTATTATTATTATTATTATTATTATTAGTATTATTATTATTATTATTATTGTTATTATTATATTATATTAAGGTTGTTTTATCGATATTAGTACTTTGTTATTCTTTCTTTCGGTTTTGGGGTCGTGTTATTTATATATATATATATACGAGTCGGGAAGTATTTAATCATGGGACGTCTAGTTTGGGAAGTTACTATTTTTGGAAAGTTTCTATTTATGGAAACTTTCCACTTTTGGCATGTTGCTATTTATAGTAAGCACGTTCGTTAAGGGTTCGGGAAGTTTGTTAATTCGTGCATATATCTGTTTAGGTAGCGAGTTTCGGGTGGAACATTTCTAAGCATATCCCGGATTGTGTTTGCATTCCTGCTATTTCAGGTAGGGGAAAGTACTGGTTATAATAATGATGTGTATCTATTCTTATTTGGCATTACACATGTTGCTACCTAATATCCTGTGATCATTGTATTGAGTTGTTATCTTATTCTGTGCTATCATATGATGTGAATATATGTATATTGGGCCTTGTGATATGGAGTTGGATCGGTGCGGAGTATGTATATGGAGTTAGATCGGTGCGGAGTATATATGGCGTTGGATCGGTGCGGAGTATATATATATGGTGTTGGATCGGTGCGGAGTATATATATGGCGTTGGATCGGTGCGGAGTTTATTAAATTATAATCGTTATGTTATTCTTTACCTACTCAACCTCGTGGTTGACCCTGTGTGTTCGTGATCACCTGTGATGAACCAATTTTGGGGAGCAGAATGACAGGTGCTGAGACTAAGGGGGAAGCTATGGGAGGAAGAGCTTGGATCCAGACCAGAGTAGATGTCTAGATCACTTAGTCAGTTTTATGAGTTGTACTTTACCGTTTGTTAAGACTTTTTGAAACTGATGTAAGAACATGTCTTGAGTTTAATTCAAATTAAAGTACTGTTTTTCTTTCCTTTGTATCTACTGCCTCGGGAAACCGAGATGGTAACACCCTTACTTATCTGAGGAGTCCTAGTACAGGCCCTTGAATAAATGGGGGTGTTACACCAACCGAACAACGTGTTTTTGTTGCGGCTAGTGCGACGTTCTTAGAGAAGGAATTTCTCGAGAACAAGTCGAGTAATAGAACCTTCGAGTTATCGGAGGTTCAAGAACCAACTGCCGAGCAACCATTGGAGGAAACAGTTCCTTCAACCGAGGCTGCGGTAGATATCCCTGAGGAACCTAGGAGGTCGAGAAGAGTCTCCATTCCTCCGGACAGATATATTGGTATGGTCGAGGAACATGATATGGATGACGTCTTACTCCTAGAGGGTAATGAACCCACAACCTATAACGGTGCCATGACCAGTTCTGACTCAAAGCTATGGCTAGAAGCCATGCAATCCGAGATGGACTCCATGTATGAGAACAACGTGTGGGATCTTGTGGACCTACCTGCAAAGGTACGTCCCCTTCAATGCAAATGGCTTTACAAGATAAAGCATGCTGTGGAAGGACAACAAGATATCCACAAGGCTAGACTAGTTGCTAAAGGTTTCACCCAAGTGCCAGGCTTGCACTACGATGAGATCTTTGCACCCGTAGTCATGCTACGTTCCATTCGGATTATCTTAGCGATCGCCGCATTTCACGATTATGAAATATGGCAAATTGACGTTAAAACCGCCTTCTTAAACGGTTATTTGGAGGAAGAGTTGTACATGGTACAACCCGAGGGTTTTATTGATCCAGAACATCCTAAGAAGGTTTGCAAGCTTAAGCGTTCCATCTATGGACTTAAGCAAGCATCGCGGAGTTGGAATCATCGCTTCGACCAAGTGATAAAAGAGAATGGGTTCATTCGATCAGTCGAGGAACCATGTCTCTATATCAAGTCGAGTGGGAGCAAGATTGTATTCCTAGTACTGTATGTCGATGACATACTCTTGATTGGGAATGACATACCTCTCTTATCTTCGGTTAAAGCATGGTTGAAAAACCATTTTCAGATGAAAGATCTGGGAGAGGCACAAAGAATTTTGGGCATCCGTATCTACAGGAATAGATCACGACGGATGTTGTCTCTCAGTCAGGAGTCTTATATAGATAAGATCCTAGAGAGATTCAGCATGACGAACTCCAAGAAGGGGTTCCTTCCTATGACTCCTGGGCTTCACTTGAGCAAGACTCAAGAAGCTAAGTCATTGGAAGAGAAAGAGCGCATGAGTCGGATTCCTTATGCTTCGGCAATAGGATCGATCATGTATGCCATGATATGCACACGTCCTGACGTTGCATATGCATTGAGTATGACCAGTCGATTCCAAGCTCATCCAGGTGAACCACACTGGATGGCCGTGAAAAACATTCTTAAGTACCTACGGAGGACTAAAGATTGGGGATTGACTTACTGTAACATTTCGTGCTTTTAAAGTACTTTTGTTAGTTCTTGATGCTATATGATGTCACACTTTGTGTTGTTACGTGTCTAGTGACCAGTTGGATGGTGAACTTCGGGTCGAAGTTCATTTTAAGAGGGGAAGACTGTAATACCCCGTATTTTATTTAAATAATTATTAATTTATGTTGATGTGTTGATAGCTAATGTTGAACATTTATATCCGATAATTTATTTATCGAGTAAGTTTGTTATATTTTTTTTATATGTGTTTAATAAGGGGTCGAGCATGTGAATTAGTAATAAGACCGTGTTTAAATATGAGATTAGGCCTCGTCTTTGCGTAAACAATTATTTCAGCCCATCTCGACAACCAAAACACAATACCTCACGTTTCACTCAGTCACGTTTACAAAACACCACCTAAAACCCTAATCCCCGCTAGCAGCCACCATGGGATAGAGGAAGGATGAAAGATGAATTTAACCCGAACACCAGTCATCACCGTCAACCACCATGGCCGAGTGGTAAGCGTTCGTTTTGGTCAGTAATAACAATATCTCATTCGTGTTATGTCCATGTCTTATTTGCTTTTGAACGGTATTTTGTTTGAGTTTTGGGTACGAGTCTATGGGTGGTCGTGGTAGGGTGTTCATAGGTTAGTATGATTGTGATAGGGTAGTGGTGGATGGTGGCCGGAGCACCACCAGTATCGTGGCTGTTTAGAGACGGCAAAACAGGGGATAGGGACGTGTGGAGCAGGTCGTTGTGAGGAGACTTCGTGGTGGTACAGGGGGTGACGAAGGGAGGGTATGACCATCTCTGGAACCACCGCGGGTCAATGGTGAAGATGGTGGTGTCCAGGGAAGGTGTTGGGGCTAGTGGTTGGCGAAAGACCGTGAGAAAAGGAGGGTGTTCAGGTGTCTGTAACGGAAAAAAAAAACAGAGTGACCGTGTGTGTAGTCGGGTTTTGGGCAGTGAGTTAGGGCGTTCATGGTTGGTTCAGGTGGCAACGAAGGCTTGGTGTTGTAGTAGGTGGTACCGGCTAGAGAGTGGGGTTGATAGAGGTGGCTAAGGGTGGCCTGGATGGTGGTTGTGCGTCTTGGAAGTGGTGGTGTCGTGAGGTCTGTTTCGACTTGGCTGTTTACGGTTGCGTGTTACTGTTCCTGTTCATTATTGTTTAGTTACACGTGATTACGTGTTTGTTTCTTTATATTATATTATTATTATTGTTAGTAATATAATTATATGATATTATTATTAATCTGATAGAATTATTATTGTTGATATGATGATTAGAGTAGTTTAGTTTATTAAGTTTATTAATAATTGTCATTGGTAGTATGTTTATGATTATTGTATGAATAATGTTAACTAATATTATTATTGTTTTAATATGGATTATTATTATATATTGTTTTATCATTATCATTATTAACATTAGGTTTGTTATTATTAGTTGTGTTGTTATATTGTTATAGGTTATAATTGTATGATAATATATTATTTATGTTAATATTGTTATTAATCACATTATTGGTTATTAATATTGTTAAGTTTATTGTGATGACAACCAGTAATTTATATTGTTGTTGTTATGTTTTATAATAATTGAATATTTCAATCGCATGTCATATATAGTAAGTCTATATGTAGTAAGTAACATAATTAGTAAAGTTTTAATCGACTAGTGATGATTGGATAAGTTTATCATTTATGAACATGATCGAATATTTCAGTAGTATTTGGTGGTATGGTTAGATGTTGATATTGAGTACTATTTATAGGATCCGAGTTCGAGGTGGAATAATTCTAGCAGCTGTTCGATTGTCCTTCTGCAATTGAGGTAGGGGAAATATTTGAGATCCTGTTTATGATATTGTGACATAATTGTTGACAGTGGTGAATTATATACGTTATATTGAATGAATAATATTATAATGTTATTGATTGTCTGTATATCCTCATGACACGGAAATGTGATAAAGGGTCTGTGATTGGTGCGGAGATAAAGGGTCTGTGATTGGTGCGGAGATAAAGGGTCTTGTGATTGGTGCGGAGATAAAGGGTCTGTGATTGGTGTGGAGAATTATGGGTCTTGTGATTCAGAGTGGAGAAGTTCGACTTTCTATTTATAGTAATGTGGTTTGTTTACAGTTTTTCTCTACTCAACGTCGTGGTTGACCCTGTGTATTCGTGATCACCTGTGATGAACCAATTATTGGGGAGCAGATTGACAGTGTTGAGACTATGGGAGCTAGGGGAAGAGAGAAGCTTGGATCCGGACCTGCCTAGAGTCTAGATCACCATAGTAGTTACTTATGAGTTGTACTTTTGTTTTATCAAGACAGTTTGTTTTAATTCAGTTGTATAAACTTGTTCTTTGAGATAACTTATCAATTTAAAGTACTGTTTATCTTCCTTTGTATCTACTGCCTCGGGAAACCGAGATGGTAACATCCTCATTTATCTAGGGAGTCCTAGTACAGGCCCTTCAATAAATGTGGGTGTTACACTTACGGAGGCGACTCGACGCTCTGCGCCACGGGTTACGCAGATGCTAGCTTCCAAACGGATCGAGATGACTCGAAATCTCAGTCTGGATTCGTTTTTACTCTTAATGGCGCTGCTGTCAGCTGGAAAAGTTCTAAACAGAGTGTTACAGCAGATTCTACGACTGAGTCCGAGTACTATGCCGCCTCAGAAGCAGCTAAGGAAGCAATATGGATGCGTCAATTCTAACAAGGGCTATCAGTAGTGCCTAGTTCGAATGACCAAATCACCGTTTATTGTGATAATAAAGGTGTCATTTTCTAAGCTAAGGAGCATAAGTCTAGCAACAAGGCTAGGCATGTACAACGGAAAGCTCATCTAATCAGAGATTACGTGGAGCAAAAGGAGATTTTCATTGATAAGATCGCTACGGATGACAACATAGCTGATCCTCTCACAAAAGCATTACCACGTGATAAGCATGAAGGGCACATTCATTCCATGGGAATTGGATGTGTTCCTAAGTTGTAGTACTCTTTTATGAATTCATGTAATAATTCATTTTCTCGTGTACTCTATTCAACCTTATTGTTATGATATATAATGTTTTGTTTCTCATGTGGAATTGTACGCCAATTTTGAACACCACAGACGGGTAGGTCGACCGACCCATGTATTAGGTCGACCGACCTTCCTGCAGACTGCAGGAATTCCAATATTACAGGGACTAGGTCGACCGACCCGTGTATCTGGTCGGTCGACCCCTCTGCGTCACAGCGGTCTTCGTTTCTTTGTTGAACCTGAAAAAGCAATAGATATGCGCCCAACAAATGCGCGAGATCCCAGAACAAGTCCAAAAGGTCTTAACTACGCAAACACGAAAACGTTATCCTAAAAACTTAAAGAAAGCAAGCTCGAAAGTCTTAGCAAAACAAAAAAAAATGTCTTAAGAAAAACAGAAACGAGCAGAAAGAAGAAGTCATCCGCGAAGGATTCGGCGTTTCTTTGACCAAGGGCTCTGACTACAGGCTACTTCTTCAGCTATGGTGATTTGGGTAGATGAGTTTCTCTCCACCATGTAGATGGGTGGGTCATCATCCACAGCTTTAGCCATCCATCTCCCGGAGTTGTCGACTCCCAAGTCGTGGGTCGACACCTTCCTGGGTTTCTTCTTCTTAGGGCTCTTTTCTTTAGCCAAATGATCACTTGCTTGAGTGACCTCGTTCTCTACATAATTTGATCGAGTAAGTGGTACTACTCGATCGAGAACATCTCTCTTTCTACCGCCTATAGACTCTGCCACTAGAGTGGCAATTTCTGGAGCATCCAAATCAGCCTCCTGAGCAAGGGACTCACCTGCACATGCCTCAAAACACATCAAAGCCTCCGAAGGATCCTTTGTAAAGGATCCTTGTACATAACATTCACTAATATTATTAAAAACATCAGAAATGTCAATAGAAGAATCCTGCAAAAAAACAAGGTTCATCAACCGAGGGTTCAAACATGTTAGGAACATGTTCATCACTAACACCTACAGAAATAGGTTGGTCAGTCAAGGGGTAAATTTCTAACTCATCATCTGTATCTAAATCCAAGTCAGTATCATCAACGGGGAGGCAGAGAGAATCAAATAACCTATCATTCTCATCCTTAAGAATGAGCGACTCTTCAGTAATGGGTGTGATAGGATCACACTCAACAGGAATATCCGGGTTACTAATATCAATTCCCTCATACCCCTCCGTATCTCCACCGGCTCGGATTAGGTGCTTGAGAAGCTCACATTGCTTCTCACAGGGTAGGTCTAAAAATTCTCATTCGCAATTTCTCTCAATCTCGATCAAGGTCTTAACAGTAACTCCATCATATAAGATACGACAAACCTCCCCAATACTAATAGGATAGCCAAATTGAGAAAGGAAAGAGATTAATCTATCACAATAGAAATACAAAGGTTCATGCTCGAGTTGTGGGAAAGGGGCGATGGTCATGACAGCGAAAGAAAAAGGGAAAACATAAACAAAAAACAATAAACACTGGCGTCACCTCCCCGGCAACGGCGCCAAAATTTGATGCCCGTCGTTGAGGGTATCAAAGATAAAATTTATAATTCCTAACTTTAACAATAGATAGTGAAAGTCAGGGTCGAACCACAAAGAGGTGGGGAATGTTTATTGTTTGATGTTAATGTCTAAATAACAATTTTTGGGGGATTGATTGATTGTGTACTAAGTCTAAGGCAAAGATAAAAATAAAACAAGAAAATAAAGATGAGATAAAAACTATATTAAAAGAGATGCTAGGATGTTTGGGTAATAAATAGCTAAGGTAATATAAATCCTAAGTCAACATGTATTGCAGTCGCGTAGGGGGTGTAACATATCCTTTCGGTCTATGGTACCTAATAGCTCCTTTCGGCCTATGCTATTAGTTCCTAGGTCTCACAATTATTGGGTGTCAACAATAAGGGTGATTCCTAAATCCTAGTTCACATACCTTTCAGTCTTAAGTAACCTAGCCGTCTTAAGGTGTAAACCAATGTCCTTCCCGTATCTCTCAATCTTGGGTAGGTCATTACTAACATCCTACAAGTCTCCTTTCAGTCTCATTGTAGGGTATTGTAGTCAACAAAGAAAGACGAAACAGAATTCATACGCGAGTGGGTCGACCGACCGGCTATTCCAGTCGGCCGACCACCGCCTTGGTCGACCGACCCATTAATTGAGTCGGCCGACCACGGCTCTGCTACAGGTCGGTCTCGGAATTTACGTTACCTATGCATATTCATCCCCTACATCCTAACATATGAAATTTAGCTACTCATGAAGATTGAAACGATAATGAAAATAGTAATAAACATGGAAATTATAAAGAACATCAATCTAAACATGCAATAGAAATAAAGGCTTGGGATTCTAAATTAACCGTATGCAACAATTATAAACTAATAATAATAAAACATAAATTAAGAGAGGAATTACCGGAAATAAGGATTAAGGCGGAAAAGAACAAGCTTTATTGACTAATGTTGAAAGATTGATGAAGAACAAAATATAAAACTAAAGAAAAGTGTTTGATGATTATGGAAAGATTAAAACTAAAACTAGATGTGAGATTTGATAGGTAAAGCTGAATTAATAACCCTAATCACGAAATTCGGCTTAAATAGATGGAAATAAAGAGTTTCCCAATGACCTAAACACTTTAATGGGCTTCGCGGAAACTTCTGGGTCTGTGCTGTGGTCGGTCGACCCAAATAGTAGGTCGGTCGACCCAGTTGTCGGGACTGCAGCGCGCGTCGATCTTAAAACAGCTGCCATTTCTTCGTTACTTATCGTAATCAAGCGATTCTTGCGGCGTTGGAAAGCTAAGGGGATAAGCTTTCACCTCCAACTGGAATCACTCCATTATCAGCTCTAGAACTCGAGATATAGTCATTTGAAACAGGCTGCAATGTCGTGGATCGAATCTTTGCTTGTTAAAGCTATCTTCAGGCCTTGAAATGTGCGCTAGGCTTCGTTCCTTCTTGTCCTTAGTCATAAAAAATCCCGAGGGCATAAATTTGGTGCAAAATCGTCCCTTTTCCGCATAAATCTGCAAAAGTGCATAAAAATACGAAAGTACACGATTGTTGGGAAATAAAGGCTAAAACATAGTAAATGAGCGACCAAATGCGTGTAAAAATAGATGAAAAACATCATAAAATAGACACGCATCACTTCAACTGTCTCTTGAGATTAAGGCAGATTTTGGGTAACTTTGGTTTCTTTCCCACGGTCACCGTAACAGGGGCCAAGAGGATTTTTTTCTGGGTTATTTCATGCTGCGCGATATCGGCAGGATTCGAGTTGAGGGAAATATCCAAACCCTTATCAGGATTTTATCATTTCTCAGGGCCACTCGAGGAGTAGTAACTGAAATGCATGGCCATGCTCGAATACAGATTCGTTTTATCAGTTAAGTTACTCTCTAGTCGGGGAAACCACTCTTGATACAGATCGCTTGTGAGATACGACCTTTGCGAATGCGGATTTGCAAATTGTCTTACATTGAGTGGGAGAAATTTTAAAAAGGATATGAGAATCGGTTATCGCACCTACACTTGTACGGACAAGTGGGAGTTTGTTGGAGCTTGTGTCCTCCACATGTAGTGTGATAACGTCATTGCACATACCCTTGTACGGACAAGTGGGAGATTGTTAGGGCTGGTGTCCTTGACAATTAAGTACAATGACTTATTAAATCTCTTTAAGGATCACAAGGGCATACTTCTGTATTATTACCAGTTGATCCACGTTTATCAATAACGGTTGGCTTGCTAGATAAGTTTGACGTTATTGTCATACGGATGGCGGTGATCAACTGGTCCCTATACGTCACACCTATAGGACACGTTTGAGAGATGTGAAGGTATGAAAATACAATCACATTTATGCCGGATACGACTAAACAGTTAGTCAGAGGTATTGACTATTAAATTAGTCAATAAGATGTTGAGATTATTATTTAATACGGATTAAATAATTTTAGCTAATACGGATTACATGATTAATTCGTAAAATTAAATATAAACGGTTATATTTGATTAAATATTAATTTCGCGTATTAATATAAACAGTTATATTAATTTGGGTAATTATACAATATCGTAATTTTATCAGACCATTATTAATACATCGACTGCATTAATATCTGATAACATGTATACGATTTATAAATAAAACCCGCGAATAAATTTTAGCTAAATGGGTCGAATCACGAATTAGAATAAGGTAAGAGTGGAAAGCCCACTCTTACCCTATTCATGAATTTCGGCCGTGCACTACATAAGGAGGAGGACTCTCCTTATGTCAGTTTACTCTTGTTTCACTGTTTAAAAAAAAATCTCAAGAAAATTAGGGTTTGAGAGCATTCTTCTCCCATAACCCAGATCTCACATCTAAAACTCAAAAGGCTCTCCCGATATTGCAAGGCAGTTGGAGAGGTATTCTAGCACACGCGGCAACGTCTCAATCTAAGTCTTGGGTGCAAGTTATAGGAGGGAATTTGTGTTAATTCCTGTTCTTAGGCCTTTCGCGCAAGGACTAAAGGTTGTACTCTTTTCATATCTTTTTAATCTTATGACCACATTCACGATTGTATTTTTCATTATAATCCTGCAAGTATAGGGCGAATACACGTTTTATTCCCCACATAAGGAATGCGATTCATGCGCTCGACCTCTTCCGGTGTCTTAGGTGCCTGAGTCTTACTCAAATGCACCCCCGAGATCATCGGAAGGAACCCCTTTGTGGAGTTGGCCATGCTGAATCTGTCAAGAATATTATCTATATAAGACTCCTGACTCGGTGATAACATCTGTCGTGATCTATCTCTATAGATACGGATCCCAATATACACTGTGTCTCACCCAAATCTTTCATCTGGAAATGGTTCTTTAACCATACTTTAACCGAAGATAAGAGAGGGATGTCGTGTCCGATCAAGAGTATATCGTCAACATACAACACCAGAAAGACGATCTTGCTCCCACTCGACTTGATATATAAGCATGGTTCTTCGACTGATCGAATAAAACCATTCTTTTTTATCACTTGGTCGAAGCGCTGATTCCAACTCCTAGATGCTTGCTTAAGTCCATAAATGGAACGCTTAAGCTTGCATACTTTCTTAGGATTTTTAGGATCAGTGAAACCTTCGGGTTGTACCATGTCCAAGTCCTCCTCCAAATAACTGTTTAAGAAGGCGGTTTTCACATCCATTTGCCATATTTCATAGTCATGAAATGCAGCAATCGCTAAGATAATCCGAATGGAACGCAGCATGACTACGGGTGCAAAGATCTCATCATAGTGCAACCCTAGAACTTGAGTGAAACCTTTTGCCACTAGTCGTGCCTTATAGGTGTCTGGTTGTCCCTCGATGGAGCGCTTTATTTTATAAAGCCATTTGCACTGAAGAGGTCGTACCTTATCAGGCAAATCAAACAACTCCCATACGTCATTCTCATACATGGAGTCCATTTCGGATTGCATGGCATTAAGCCATAGCTTTGAGTCGGAACAGGTTATGGCACCTTTATAGGTTACGGGTTCGTTACTCTCTAAGAGAAAAACGTCAACTCCGTCAAGTTCCTCGATCATACCGATGTATCTATCTGGATGAATGAAGTGTCTACCCGACCTTCTAGGTTCTTCAGGAATACTGACTGCAACAGAAGATGAAGGAACGGTTTCCTCCATTGGTTGCTCAGTAGTTGGTTCTTGAACCTCTGACAGATCGAAGGTTCTATTACTTGTCTTATTCTCGAGAAACTCTTTCTCTAAGAATTTCGCACTAGCCGCAACAAAAACGCGGTGTTCGGTAGGTGAATAGAAGTAATGACCAAATATTCCTTTTGGATAACCAATAAACTATGTCTTGACCGATCGCGTGCCGTGCTTATCCTCGTATCTCCACTTGACATAAGCCTCGTAGCCCCAAACCCGAATAAAGGACAAGTTAGGGATGGTTCCCTTCCATATCTCATATGGAATCTTGTCAACAGCTTTAGACGGACTTCGGTTAAGTATAAGAGCAGCTGACAATAATAGAGCAAAGCCCCATAATGAATCTGGCACAACTATGTGACTCATCGTGGATCGAACCATATCTAATAGTGTTCGATTTCTCCGTTCGGGCACACCATTTAATTGTGGTGTTCCAGATGGAGTTAACTGTAGTACTATACCACAGTCTTTAAGGTGTTGATCAAACTCATGCCAAAGATACTCACCACCATGATCTGATCGTAGTGCTTTAATCATTCTATCCAGTTGGTTTTCAACCTTCGCCTGGAATTCCTTGAACTTTTTAAAGGATTCACTTTTATGCTTCATTAAGTAGACATATCCGTTATCGCAAAAAAAAAAAAAAAAAAAAAAAAAGTAGACATATCCGTATCTACTTAAATCGTCCGTGAAAGTGACGAAATATCTATAGCCGTCTCGTGCCGGTGATTGACATAGGTCCACATACATTTGTATGTACGAGGCCTAATAGGTCAGCAGCGCGCATTCCAACACCTTTGAAGAAAATACGAGTCATTTTGCCTATGAGACATGATTCACATTTGCCAAATGATTCATAATCAAATGGAGATATAGCGCCATTCTGTATTAACTGCTTTACACGTTTCTCATTTATGTGTCTCATACGACAGTGCCATAGATATGTTTGATCTTTGTCACCAACCTTTAGTTTCTTATTATTCATGTGTAATATTTGAGTCGATTGATCTAAGACATATATACCATTCATGGAAACCGCTTTACCATAAACCATTCCATTTAAAGAGAAAGTACAGCTATTATCCTTTATTAAGAATGAAAATCCGTCTTTATCGAGTACGAAAACTGAATAATGTTATTAGATAAACTGGGTACATAATAACAGTTATACAGATATAACTCGAATTCGCTCGGTAGCTGGATCACATATGTTCCCATGGAAGCAGCAGCAACTTTTTCTCCATTCCCGACTCGCAGGTCCACATCACCCTTAACGAGAGGTGTGATGTTTTTTACACCCTGCAAATGATTACACAGATGAGAACCACAACCAGTATTAAGTACCCATGTTCCGAAACTTGCATAGTTAATCTCAATCATATGAATATAAGATGACATACCAACATGAGCGACGCGGCCTGCTTTTATGTCCTCATGGTACACTGGACAGTTCCGCCTCCAATGCCCAGTCTTGTGGCAATGGTGGCACTTTACCGTCTTTGCTATTTGTCTTGCCTTGTGAGCTACTTGTCTCACCAGGCCCACTCTTAAATCCGGCCCTTTTGAATTTAGTAGGCTCAGCTACTATTAGCTCTGCTTGAGCCTTTCCCTTACCCATTCCCTTGTTTGCAACCATGAGAACGTCTTGCTTCATGCTCCCACTCAAATTAAGATCCTTCTCGGTCTGTACGAGAAAGGAGTGTAGCTCATGAGGACTTTTCTTCATGTCATTCATGTAATAATTTGCCCTGAATAAGGAAAAACCATCATGAAGTGAATGAAGCACTCGATCAATGATTACGTTCTCACTGATCTTGCAGTTCAGGGACTCCATTTCTCGACATTCTCAATCATATTGAGAATGTGTAGGCTAACTTGTTGGCCCTTTTGGCTAACTGGTTCTCCATTTGTACCATTTCTCGACATTCTCAATCATATTTACTAATTCTCAATCAAATTAGTAAATACGAGGTAATTATTAGTAATTTTTCCTTGTTTTAATATAGATCTTTAAGTTCTTTATATCCTTTACAAAGCTGACCTGAATGGTACAAATGCATGTGTCAAAAAATGACTCGGTTGTGTGTTTTATTGACTCGGTTGCTTGTGTGTTATGAGGACTCATTTGGCTGATCTGGCTTGGACAAAAGCTTTTTAAGTATTATAGCTATTGCACTCAGCTACGGAATCATTGCATTTATAGACTAGTAACTGTGGAACACATTATGAGCAGACGCATAATTCCGACAAGTGCCGCCGGGGTAAGGCGAATGCAGAATCACGTAGGCATTTTTTTCCTCAGATGCGCGTTCTTCTAGGGAAGGTCCGGCAACACATGCTATGTCAAATTCTCGTCAAGAGACGTTACGATTATTTGGGATGAATTCAAAATGGATTATCTGAAGAAAGAAAATAGTGGAATCTAAGTTAGCTCAACAGTTACAACTTACAAGTGATGTCCTGAACAGCTGTCTACTTTCTATAGTCAGCAAAAAAACACTTCAGCATTCATTGAGAGGAGAAGTTGGGAGGCATACTAACTAAACTTTATGGTTACAACAGATTGAGCTTCAAATTTCTAATTTGGCTCGAATTTGTTGCTCCTTGACATCGTTTCCCAAAGACCACGGATATGACAGAAATCTGCGAGTTCAAAGCACATGGTAAACATGTCTAGCCTATTAGAACGTCGTGATTCATGGCTAACTAAATAGCAAAATAACCAGATGGCAAGCGAAGCAACATAATTTTTCAACTCTATTAGGCTCAAAAAAGCCTAGCCGTCATCTATCCTAGAGGCTTGTGAAGAACTCCCGGGCCTCGTCGTAACGGTCGAGGATCAGATTATACAGAGGGTGCGTCGGTTCCAAAAGGTTGGAGTCTGGGCCCAACACTTCCTGTGGCAAAGGCGAAGAGCGTGAGCCCATATATTGACATACTGAAAGGCCACTTAAACAATAACAAGTATGGTAGAAATCTCGGCTTTTTCCGGGTTTGTCTCTAAATCCTCCGTCCAAAACCTGCACCAAAAATAATTCACAATCTTACTCAAGTTGACCAAATAGCTAAAATTATTGGTTTGATTCCTGTATTATATTAATTAGCTTTATCCGTGTGAGTTAAATAAGGTCGCTCATAATTCAGCTAAGGAGGCAATAGCGTGTAATCTAATTTTTTATGGATGTAAAAAAAAATTATCCATCAACCATGAAAATACTTGATAAACATAAATGACGGGTGGTCACCATGGGTACAACAACAACAACAACATCAGAGCCTTAGTCCCAAAATGCTTTGGGGTCGGCTGACATGAATCATCATTTAGAACCGCATAGGTAAACTCTCATCTCAGCAAGAGAAAAAAGAAAGAAAAGGAAAAACGGAAGTGAAGTGAAACAGAAAATGAAAGGCAAAGGTATTTTATAGATTTTAAATCGAACTTATCACATGTATAAAAACCTAAAAATTAAATCAAGAATAAAGCTTAAAGTGATTTTGAAAAATGAAGTAAAACTTAATATAAAAGTTTTTGGGAAAAATAGTGTAATAAATCCAAAAAGAAAAAAATGTTTTTAGAAAATTTAATAAAAACATCAAATGCTAGAAGTCCATATGTATCATATCCCTCCATAGTGCCCACTCCATCACCATCCCCTCCTGAAATCCGAGAAATCTCATATCGTGCTCAATCACTCTTCTCCATGTTTGTTTAGGTCTCCCTCTACCCCTAGCAACATTTTCTGCACCCCAGGTATCCAACCTCCTAACCGGTGCTTCCATAGGTCTCCTTCTCACATGGCCAAACCATCTTAATCGGTTTTCCATCTTGTCCTCTATTGGGGCCACTTTTACCTTCTCCCTAATCACCTCATTCCTTAACCGTTATCCCAAAAAAATGACCTGATACATTGTAATTTATCCAATAGGTATTTTAGGTCAGTGCTCTGTCAACACAACCTCAGCTGTTGTACATTACCAGAGGTTAGGCTAAGTTTCCTTGAATGGTACTCCCCGGCCCCTGCCATTCTGAGTGTTCTTCCCACTTTTCATACAAGGCAAATTCGAAGGCCAGACTAATTATACTAGCTGACTAATTGTTTACCTTAACTCTTCAAACAATGATAAAGGTAAGAGGGAAAGTGTAGAGATTTCAAAATAGAGAATATGGTGTTTGGGGAAGGGAACTAAAGAAAAGAGCAATTTTGTCATTTAAGCGGACAATGTTGGTAATTTCAAGGCGACAAAAAGAAAAAGTGTTACTGTTACTTTATGGGCCAAATATTTGGGACTACCCACTAACCCTAACTACTAATCCTATCTACTTCACCCACATACCCCCTAATCTCCACTCTCGACCACCAAACCACCACACCGTTTCAGACTATAACCCTCTTAGTGATCAACCTGTTCGCCAAGGACCACTATTATAACCGACGCCCATGTTCATCATTGACCACCACCTTTGACAATCCTACCATCTCCGACCACCTTATCGCGCCCTCATTTGACCACGAGTCTCTTGTTCAGATCTCCCTCTTTAGTCTCTTATATCCCTAGATCTATAAGAAATTATAATTTATAAGCAATCATCAAAAGCTAACCTCTTTATTGTACTCTCCAGCCTCTAATGCATGAAATGGTGGTTTCTAATGACCCAATGGTGGTAAGTGGTGGTTACAGGGAGAAGATGGTCTTGATGTTGCTAAGTGGTACTCCAGTGGGTAAGTTGCACATGGTAGCGTGGAGTTAAGGTGTGGTATTGCAGTGGATTTGGTGAGCTCAGTGGCGTTGAGCGGCGTTCCGATGGGGGTAGTAGAGAGTGGCTAGTAGTGGCGGTGGATGCTTAAGTGGTGGTTCTCATGTTGGTTCTATGCATGATGTTAAATCTTGGCCCGAGATTTATCTAGATTTGTTTGATATTGTCATTAAATCCAGACGCTGGAAACTTAAAACCTTACCATGGTTTTCTCTTTAATATTTATGGTAGACCTGAAAACAGTTGTATTTCATCCTGTCTGGATGAGCTTGTCGGTAATAAGTCTGATTTACATACAGTTCAAACAAGATCTAAGTGCACTCGAATTTGAGAATGATTTCGATACTCACATAGAGGTTTGATATTCCATCTAGCGGGAATTAGAGATTACATCCATCGAACCACCAGTCCTAGAGGTAAAGAGAACCCTAGTACACTAAGTATATTATAAATTTACAAGCCGAGTAAAGCATTTTCCCACACGTACTTCACCAACATTTACTAACCTTGACATATAAAAGCTTATAACTCTACAGGTAGATCTTCAAGTGCCTTTTCTTTTTTGAGAAATTTGCCTTTCTTTTTTGTGAAAACCAATCAGTTTTTCTTTTTCCTATTTGAGATAACTAGGGCAACACAGTGCAATTAGCCAAACCTCAACGCATCAAGGTGGAATTAGCACGTGGAAGTAAAAAAAATTCCAAAACATCATGTTGCTTTTTAATTATTTTTCATCTGCCTTGTTGCACATTGCCCATCGGTCTGATACAGTTTCTTTTCATACAAAGGAGAAAGATGACCGGCTGCAAATCTTCTTGACAAGTTGAAGCTTAAGTTGATTGATACAACAAGGAAGAAATTACTCCCGACTGCCAATCAAACACTCTAGGAGGAAACAGGGGACTAGAAAATCAAAAATCTGGGATTAATCATGATATAGTGGTTCTTAAGAAAAAGTCCTCTTAAGGTTTGATGTGGCAGGATTACTCCTTTTCCTTTGCCTTTGAGGATATCTTGTCCTTTAATCTACATGCTCTCTCAAGTTTTCTTAACAAAAATCGTTTTATCTATCAAAAAAATGGTTATAAATTCCAAACGATAACCTAACACGCACACATAATATTACCTGAGAACAGAGAATAATGTACTGCTGCAAAGCAATGTTATGAAAGAGAAATCCCCCATCAACAGGTTTCTTGAGAAAATCAAGACCAATTTCAGATATGTTTGCAAAACTGCGATTATGCTCCATGGCTGCTAAAGCAGGAAAAAAATATTGTCAAATCCAATATGCTTGAGAAAAGTGAAAATTAATACATCAAACAAAAGGCAGGTAGCGTTCCAAAGTAAATAGAACTCTTAAACCAGTTCCATTTATTCAAGACCTTGTTTTTTTTCAAAACTGTGTTAAGAACATTTCTAAACTAAATATCAATGGTCGGCGCAAAAATAAAATTTGCATACCACGGCTCAAACCATGTGAGAAAAATTTAACAGACACCATAGCAGGAATCGTTAAATAGGCAGACACATTGGCGAAGGAAATAGAGGCGGAATGAAAAAATCATAGAAAGAGAGAGAGACAACCTTTGTTTTGTTCTTAGTTTATAATGTCGATTGTTCACATTTCCTCATCCTTCATATGTTTTGTTGTGTTTGTCTCGCATATGTGTGAGTAGTTACCTTGCTAGGATGGAGGGGGATCCATTGTAGGGTTTTAGGAGGGTTTTAGCATGTTTCAATGGTGTTTGTTGAGTTGTTTACGTTTTCTCGTTGTTATGCTCACAAGGTGTTTGTAGAATTGCGTAAACGATTAAGTTAGGTTAGTTTCATTAGCAAATTGTCCATTAGTCGAGTGAGTAGCTTGATTAGTGATTAGGACATAATAACAGCTTGGATCGAGTAGTTTGAATGAGTAAGTCGGTTTTTCTTGACCTAGGTTAGAACTCGCATCGAGAGGTCGGGTCTTAATCATCGTTTTCGCTCTTGTTAACCCTTGTTGCATGCTATTTACCCTTCCCCTATCCCGCTTTGGTGAACCCATCATCTTAGTTCCTTTAATCTTATATTTCAACTCGTTTAATCATTAGTTTATGCTAGTTTATCTTGTTTGCTTGCTTAGCTTTCATTTCTCCAAGACCAATCAATCGTTAGAATTAAACTAGTAGTTAAATAGCTAAACTTAGAAGCCACGAACCCTCCTTTGGGTTAGACCCTCGTAATACTACGGCGATAACTCGTCTGCTTGCGAGTTTTACAAATTTAAAGCTTTATCAAAACAGAGAGTGAGACTCGTACCAAATTATCTTCCTAGTTTTTGTAACTTCCTTTAAATTCAGAGCATGTTTGGCCTAGTTTGTTAAAAATTAGTTTTTATTTCCAAAGCTTATTTTCTAAAAGCGTTTTTCAAAACTCGAAGCAACAACTTGGTGCTTCTATTTTTAAGAGCAAAAAATTGATTTTTAAATAATGTTTGTTAAAAATTAGTTTTTATTTCCAAAGCTTATTTTCTAAAAGCGTTTTTCAAAACTCGAAGCAACAAATTGGTGCTTCTATTTTTAAGAGCAAAAAATTGATTTTTAAATAATTCTGTTTGGCCATTTTGGATTTTTGGGCAAAAACACACTCAATAAAATCAATTTCTTTAGTCTTCTGTATCAGTATCATTTGATTTTAAATTGTTATGCAATGTCAATTCTTTTAACGAAAACATAATGTAACTGGTTTTCACTTTGAGAAGCTCGCAAAACTATGGCAAGATAGGATTTGAAGGAAGTTCACATGCAATAAGTGGTACAAAAAGTAATATCATACTTGCCAAATACGACTCTTATACAGTTCATGTTAAGCCAACAACATGAAACATTTTCACAAGACAATCGTGTTAGCAGTAACATGCACTTGATAATTTGACATTAGGGATAACGTTTGACTAACATATGTTATGAACTTATGATTTGTACGTCACATATTTGCAGTTTGAGAATGCTTTTCTCAGACACCAATTTAAACTAGAACACTAGACAACAGTTACGTGTGTCATTTCTTTTTGTTTTTCTTAATTTCTGAAATGGATTAAAGCAAAGTTAAGATTCAACAAAATGATCAAATACAATTTTGCAAGTGTGCTAAACTTTAAACAAGAAACCTTTGATTAACAAACTCAGGCTGGAGTGCGGGACACCTCACCTCATTGCAAGCTAGAAGAAGGAGCTCAAGGAAGTAAACGGGAAATAGATAGGCATGAATTCATATATCTGTTTTACTCTTTGGAAAGGGGGAGTTGGAAAATCTTGCGAGTTAGGGGAACCACCAATGCAAGCTATTCTCATTATGGGTCTCAATTGAAAGTTTGAAACAATCTCTCTGTATCTTCAACACAAGGATCAGAGAACAATTATCTGAAAACCCACACCCTTCTGTAAGCAAACCTATATTCCCATAGATAGGATTCTTTGATGCACTATGGTAATGTTATTGTTGCTAAGGAAGTGGAAAAACTAGCTAATATTTAATCACCACACATGCAGAGCATAAGTATCAGAATGAATCATGCCTATTTTTATTTCACAAATGGAGCTTTTCATGGGGTTATCCTTTTCATTTTCACAACTATTCACTTACGGAAAACAATTGTGCAAATCTAACAATAATGGAGCGATAATCATATTAAAATCCGGCTGTCTCAAACAAGCAATGCATCAAAGTACAGACTTACTAGTTACCAAATTAGATATACATGATGTGACAGGTTCATGCTATAGCATTAGCTAGATTTGAGTGTTATGTAACCCTGTTATATAAACTTGGTCATGCAAAATCCTCATTACATCTGAACTCAACAAAAGAATTTAAAAACACACCAAGTCACATTCTAATACTCCCTCCATTCCACTTCTATTGTCCTACTTTCCATTTTCTGAGGATTTAAGAAATAGAGGTAAAATTACAACTCTTCCCGTTTAATTAGGATGGCATGGAGTAATAGTGGTAGTCCACCCATTTTAGCATACTAAATTATAAAGTGGACAATTAATTTGGAATAAATTTTGGAGAAAAGAGTACAATAACAGTGGAAGGGAGGGAGTAATATAAATGGTCAATATATTGGCTCCAAACATATTTAACATATGGAAAGTCTTTTAGATTCCTGGTCACTTCTCTTAATTTACTTTACAAGAAGGGCTCAAATAAGAAATAGGAAAATGATGGTAAATGGAAATTTTCTCACCTTCTTGTTCTTTTCCCTCTGTGCATGTTACCTCAGACTGCTTGTCAAGAAGATGCGCCAATCTTTGAATTAAAGGAAACACGGCTCCCTGAATCCATCAATTATGTGTCAGGTCCATAACTGAAAGCAAATTAGCAAGGAGCTCGAGTTTAATAATAATAACCTGCCAAAACGAATAACAACCATCTACCAATTTGTTGGTTCTTCCTTGAAATCCGCCCTCAACTCCTTGTCGAAATACTACCCAGTTCTGGTACAGTAATTACAAAATCACCAAAAGCCACATGACAAAATGTCATTATAAAATCAATCAAATAATCACATTAAGTAATCTATATTTGTAATATCTCAACTATTACTCCCTCACAAGTCTCATCTACTCTCTATATGGTCATTCAATTAGAAAATATGTCTACAAAAGTAACATAGTTTCAAAAAACGCAAAAGGTGCATCGAGGCAATAAAGAACTACAAGTGTGCCTTCTGTCTATGAAGGGGACACTGATAAAACTAAGAAAGAAAAACAAATTAGTCTTGTCACGAACTTATACAAGTTAAGTTAGTTAACCACTTTGAAGCTAATTGGTTAGTTTTGTTATTTGGATCAAGTTGCAATTTTCTAGGGGGGGTACACAAAAAGAACAATAACATCAAAGCCTTGATCCCAAAATAATCCTGGATCAACTAATATGAATCACCCTTTGGAACCGTCAATGACTGATTGCACAAATAATATAAAAAGAGAGCAACAGAACACAAAATGAAAAACAAAATCAGCAATACTTTTTTGGTTAAAGCGATAACATCAAAATGAGCAAAGAGAAACAAAAAATCATCCAAAAAAAGAATTAATCCAACCACACAATGGCGCCACTTTTCATCCCCACTATTGAAAACACAAACGTAAAGATACATCATACATGTGCTTTTGAACAACATATGATGAGGCAATATTCCCGCAGAAGCAACTTAAAGACTTTTGTATCAAATTTTGTGATAAAGTACAAAAGCAAGACAGCTCGGGAACAAAAATAAGCGATACTCTGGTTAAAGAGATTTCATCAAAACAAGGAAGGAAACATATATTAAAAAACTACAACCCAGCCAAGCAATGGACAATTCCCATCCCCTCTAATAAAAACACATTTTAGGATACTCAAAGCTTTTGCACAACATATGTGGTGATACGCCCGCGGTAGCTCCTCAAGACTGTTGTATCCAATTGAGTGAAAAAAATGACACTTCAAAATAGATGAAAGATCCGACCCTTAGGAACATCAAAACTGGCTAATAACTCTACATGATCTTACCTATGTTTTCATCCATGGTCTCCAACCGCAGACATATATTCAACAAAATAGCTAAAGTACTCTCTCACGGTTTAGCAAAAAATCACTCATTTAGTTTCACAAATTAGTTCTGAATTCTTTTTAAACCTATGGTATAAGTCATAAGGCGCCTCTACTTATATTCAGAAAGGAGAACATATCTACAAAAGGATGAATAACAGATAAAACAGGTCTGCAAAATATCCTAAGTACTTTATACGGAGTACTAATTATCAGCTATTCCTAATGGACAGAACTACAGGTCGCTAGCTACTGTTCCCGCGAATCCCGATTAGATGTGACTCATCTTCTATCAAGAGTCTCAGTAGGGCACCTGGTGTACACCACACTTCAGGTAAGAATATGTGTGGCACCTAGACCTAGCAAACAGGTTAACCGGGTAGGGATCATTATCAACTTTTTGAATTGGAGGATATGATTGGTATACTTTATCTCGTTTCCAGTTCAATTCAAGTTTACTTCACTATAGGTCTTTTCTGAGTCAAGTACTTCAGCTTCAATTAAAATCGAATCCAGTGATTTGAATTAGGTCATGCAAGATAAATGAGATAAATTAAATTAAAATTTAGGGACATGTCCGTGAAGAAAACATCTACCTTGATTATATATTCTAAGCTAATATGAACTTCACATTTTATAACTGCATAACCGTATTGATTCCTTTTTAATATTTGGGGTTTAGAAGTTTGAAACATCTCAAGATAGGGCTCATGTCAAATCAATTTGGTTTGGGTCATTTCTGGTACGGTAGTTTCGTCTTGAGTTTGGTTAGGTAAGATTTGATTCTGTACCAAGTTATAAGCAATATAATAACATATCCTTCTCAGGTCTACATTTCAAATAGGTTTATAGGTCTGATTCTCTTTTGCTAGATATAAGGGCAACTACTCCTAGTTCTACTAAGACTAGAAAATGGATAAATCCTAACCCACCCAAGATTAACAAATTTAGCTGATACTCACATTGTCAATAATGACATTCCCATTGACACAAATAGATTAAGGGGCTTATGGGCAAAATAAAGTATAAACAAACGATAGAAGTCGACCTGACTGATTTCACTAATATACAATACCAAACATCTGAAATGATAAATTTGAAGAGCAGAAATTAGCAGAGAAGTAGAGTAGGTTCATCATACAATTAGAGCATGTAAGTCCAAACGATGAACTTCGTCGATGAGAACCATCGTTGCCAGCCCACAGAAAGTATACCTATTGCGGAGAAAATTGTTAATGGGTCAACAGAAAGGGCAGTACAGTAGCAACAGTATACATTTTAAAAAAAAATATAATACTCGTATATTAACATATATTTAAGGAGTAACATACCCACCATGAGCTTCAGAACCAGGCTCACCAGCAATGCCCCCTTCATATGTCTGACAACTGGATAAACATGCATGTTACACTAAAAGAAAAAAATACACTCAGAAACTAGTACAAATGGTACGCATAATAATGTTGCAAATTCAAGTAAATATCTCACAACAAGATTTGAGTCGCTAAAACCACACATTACAGAAATAACGCAGCTGTCTATATCAGGAGAAACTAACCTGGCTATGTAAGTCCCAACATTCTCCACCAATTCACAATCCAAGATGTTCAGGATACTTGCGGTCTGAAGATAACGGAAAGGATGAGTAAACAACAGATAAACACCAGGAATATTGGTAATATCAATACACTACACAGCATCACAGGGGATATCCTGCTAACGGAGGGTCTAGGACTCCAAGGCTCAAATGTGTATAGGTTTACGTTCACCTAATAGAAATGATAATTTCCGTAATACTCAGGGCTCAGGAGGCATAAAGAGCAAATATTTGTCACGTGCTAAAGATCTAACGTTCCAGATCTTGTAGAAGAAAAAGGTGTTAGGGAGTTAAAGAATGTGACTATTGTCAACAATGATAGTGGATTAGTGGTTTAAAAAAACAGCTTTCCAAATAAGGAAATGGTTATGTTGTATGGAGTAATTTTTTGGGAGGAGGACTACTTCTTCCTAATCCTTTCTGTATATTCATCCTCTTACACAATTATTATATTTCCTATATATAATTCTATTAAAAATGGAAAAATAAAATAACCCTTTATTCATCTGTTCCAAACTGCAGAAGAAAGTTTTTTTTTATTTTTTGGATAAGTATATTTCCTATATATAATTCTATTAAAAATGGGAAAATAAAATAACCCTTTATTCATTTGTTCCAAACTGCACAAGAGGGGAAAAAATTGATAAGATAATTTTTGAAGGAACAGTCATCCAAACAGTTAAAAGCATTTTCTCATAAATTATCAAAAACACGCTTTAAGAAAAAGAAATCATTACTGGAATGGAAATTTGGTACTCGTATTAGGTAATCATACTAAATGCTGCTAAACCTCCAACTTCCATTTGCAAATTATGCAACATATTGAAGCACATTACCATATGAATCGGTAGTAGGAATGAAAGGGATAAAATTAATTGACCTGTGTACCAGTTTCCTTTTGCAATCTTGCAAATTTTAATGACAAGAAGCCAGCAGACAATCTCAGAGAACAGTCTTGCTCGATACGGAGTATTTAAGAGGAGAGATGGCCCGAGATCAAATGAGTTCACTGTACAAGTGATGAGTTTGCTAATTGAGCTGCTAAGGGTGTGAAACTTCATAGCTTGAAGAGTGCACTAGGACGTGTCAAGCGTACTTTAAGGAGTTTTTTGTTAGATAACACCTAACATTTACAGTGTTTGTAGAAATAGTATCTAAAGTTATTTTTTTTGCCCAAAAGCACCTAACATTTTATATTTTTTGTTAAATAACACCAAATTTAATTTTCCGTCAAAAAATGTCAACATTCCGTCTAAACTAACGGTTGACTCAAATGGA
Organism: Silene conica; assembly: GCA_029255685.2. Classification (NCBI taxonomy): domain Eukaryota; kingdom Viridiplantae; phylum Streptophyta; class Magnoliopsida; order Caryophyllales; family Caryophyllaceae; genus Silene; species Silene conica. The sequence goes on along the minus strand of CM055311.2, from coordinate 57,882,064 downwards.
CCCTACTTCTTCCTTCTTTCCTTCTTTTCTCTGTTCCATTTCAAAACTCCTTCTTTCTTTCCGGAAAGGCATCCTTTTTAGTGTTCATTCTAGCCGACACATACGCTATGTGTTGCGCCATGTTTGTGCTCTTCTGCCTCATCTGGTCTATGGTTTATGGCAGTGACAAGTCTCTCGTCCTCATTGATCGCAGTGTGTTGATACTTATGCAATCGCTCTATGGAACTCTACTCGCGTTTATGACAGGAGTGTATACAGTCATAGCACCCAAGTCCTTATGGGCAGCCATTCTTGTGTTTGTGATGTGCTCTCTTGTCGCAATTTCAGCTAACAGGACTATCTTGTATAAGCTGCTTGATAAGTTAATTTCTTCAGCTAACAGGAAAGTACATAATCATGTCCAATCCTTGGAAGAGGTAAGCTGTTTTTATTAGCATCATTTTTTACAGGTTTGAGCGTTTCAGATGTATTTATCGTAATCAGGTTATGTTAGTGTTCAGAACAACGATTATGGGAACGGTGACTCCGGGTCTCGGACCGATTCTGTAACTTCCGGGTCATTTTCTGTTGGAAATTTTAGGTTATTTCCAGATTGGGGACACAATTTATTAGTGAATGTCGGAATTTAAATGCCAAATTATTGATTACTTGGTTTGCTTCATGCCTACACAAATTTCAGGGGGCACCACTCACAACAAATATCTACCGAGATGGAAATCCTGTCACAGATGGATGAATCCATAACCGGAAACGAAATAGAACTAGCTGGTTTGATGTCACTATGATTAATTATTTGTTGGAGATTGATTAATTATATGGGGTTAGTGCAAATATTTTATTAATTTATTGTAAATTGATGGAGTGACTTTTGTGGAAGAAGGAAAGAAAGAAGGAAAGAAAGAATGAGTTTCGAAATGAAATAGAGAAAAGAAGGAAAGAAGGAAGAAGTAGGGTCAATTTGAGTCAACAGTTAGTTTAGACGGAATGTTGATATTTTTTGACGGAAAATTAAATTTGGTGTTATTTAACAAAAAATATAAAATGTTAGGTGTTTTTGGGCAAAAAAAATAACTTTAGGTACTATTTCTACAGACACTGTAAATGTTAGGTGTTATCTGACAAAAAACTCTACTTTAAGACACAACATGAGTTTGCTTACGATATGTGCATGTGCTAGAAGCCGAGATGTGAAGTATAGCCATGGAAGCAAAAGTGGTAATCATGGATGTGTGGACAGTAATTTATCGTGACACACATGAGGCACTCGTGAGAGAAGTGAATCATAGGCTCATAGCCAAGGATGCAGAGATGGTTTGGCACGTTGGGGCACAATCTGTGATTGACCCCTAACCGTAATCAAATTAGGAGTACATGTAATTTCCACAACTAATCAGCTTAGCTGACATGTCAGTGACGTAAGCATAGAGTATGTGACATGGCGTGATGATGCATGCAGGGCCTACTCGTCACAGACTTGGACTCTCGAGCTAGGTCTACTGCTCAGAAAGGGTGCACGCCACAATCTGCTCGAGGAGGGTATAGAAACACGGCATACTCACGCTCTCTGATCTGTCCAAAAGATTAAATGTTACTTTTATTGTACTTCTAGAGATATAGTTCATCTCCGTAGAGTTATGAGTCTTGAATAAAAACACATGGAGCATCCATGGCTATACTCCTTGTCTATACTCCACCCCCTACTTTTGACTAACATCTCACTTGCATACAGTTGAAGCAACCATAAGTGTACCAAATTGCTCAACTGTTTGTTCACAGTTCATTGTGCTTGAAACATCCAGTTTAAGTCTACTTTTCCAGTATACATGATTGAAGGGAAAAATCATTGGTTCATTGCAGCAAGGGGAAATAAAAACACCTTCGAGAAAAGTAAGTTCAAGATCAAGGAAATCTTACTGCAATAGCAGTGTAGCAGGCCCTAACATCAGCTTCTCCCTCTTCATGCATCCTGAAGGATCAAAAGAACAATGATGCAGCAACAATAATAAGCTCATCGTGAAACAAATGCATCAGAAAAACTTTTATCCCATACAATATCCGTATTTTTTTATGTAAATTAAGAGATCGTATTACTCCACCCTTGTGGTGGGGCCCTTCCCCGGACCCTCGCCTAGCAGGGATGCCATCGTGCACTGGGTTGCCCTAAGAGATCGTATTACTCAACTAGCCTCATTTTTCAGAATTCTACCTCACATGAAAATGCAACCACGGATAATTGAGTGAAATAGAGGTAGTAAGAAAGAAGAAGAATACAGAAAATGTAGGCTCTCCTAGAAAGAATCCACAATTCCTGTTTAATTCTGCTTCACGGCTATATCTATAGGTCTTTTCAGCAACAACTGTAGGAAACCTCTTTTGGTTAATCAAGACTCTAAGAATATCTTTGGAGATAAGTATTCTGACCTTAGTATCCTGCCATGAATTATCTCGAATGATAAAACCCAAAATAAAACAAAGATCCAAAGACAAATGCAGAACTAATAGTTGCTTGGGATAAAGTCCACAAAAGAAACGACAACAGACAAAGTAAGCACGGACAAGCAAACAGAACATTAGACATGCAAGTTGCGGATAACATTAAGGAGAGCATAATATTCGTGTTCACAATTTTGGAGAGCTTCCTTCTATCAAAGATATAGGGTGGATTCATAGCAATTTGATGTGTTGGAGAAATTGTTTTTTGATACAGCAGTGTCGAGATCAAATGCTAACTATCGTTGATAAAAAAATACTTTATAAGTGTTTGTGTTATAATGAAAAGCTTGCCTTTACACCAAAAAAAACATCAGCTACATTCAAAGGAGAGAGAGGAAGGAAGAGGGGGGAGGATCCAAAACATGAAACACACCAAAGCAAGAGAAAAGGTTGGCGAAGAGAGAACCACTTATACCTAAAAGATCCATTAGGGTCCTTCATTCTTTTCAAAAATGCATACAGAGCATCTCTGTACAACACAAATACGCATTATAAACATTAGCAATATACTAGAGTGTTTTCTGAAAGTTATACCTCTTTTAAGACTAAAAGTTCAGATTAATCCCTAGTCATGACCATAAATAATAACATTAATCAGTGCGGGCTCTCGTGAATTGTGGGTAGGGCTTACCCCTGCACTAGTGACACAGAGAGGTTGTTTCTAGATGACTCAATATAAGACATGCGCCAAATGAATGCTATTTTAAAATAGGGATATTCTACATGGTACCCCTCAATTTTTCGACTTTCTACATAGTACCCCTACATTTTTTAAAACATACATGGTACCCCTAATTGTTGTCATTATCACTACGTGTACCCCTAAACTTTATTTTCCATCAATTAAACTCATTTTTAAGCGTTAAATGATTACTTAGACGCATAACCAAACTTGACATATATCATCTCATGACATAAGGACTCTATTAGAATTAATATCCATTCTTTGGACGTGATAATTTGGCAAAGATCAATAATTTTTCCTTCACCTCTTTTTTTAGCACATATATATCTATAAATATTAGGATCGAGATGGATATTGAGCCTAATAGAGTCCTTATGTCATGTGCTAATAAATGACAAGCTTCCTTACGCGTTCAAGTTATAACTTAAAGCTTTAAAATGAGTTTAATTGACGGAAAATAAAGTTGAGGGGTACGCGTAGTGATAATGAGAACAATTAGGGGTACCATGTATGTTTTAAAAAGTGTAGGGGTACCATGTAGAAAGTCAAAAAATTGAGGGGTACCATATAGAATATCCCTTTAAAATATAAAGAGGCACGACCATTCTGTCATATACTCATATTCCATCACAATTCAGAATTAAAGGATAATATGTTTGTTTCTAGTCATGACCCCTCAACAACATCATCTTATTATCAATGATAGGAAGAAACGTGGCACGCCACCTCACACAAATACCTTAATTTCTAGTCCGTCCTTTTCATAGTATTCTTCCCATTTGCTTTTTGGTTGCCAAAGTTCCAAAACTTTGATCGAAAATATAAATAATTATGATATGATACAAAAATATTTACATTTGTTGTTAAATATTCTTTTATGAAATTATATTCTCAGTCGAAAACTAATACTCTCTCTGAGTTGGAGTGTTGCTCCCTATTTCCTTATTAGGCTGAGTTGACTCTTGTTCCATATTTCCTTGTTTATAAGTTTTTAACATGTAATAAGACCAATACCCCCTTTTCATTGTCACTATTTACTGACATTATTAGTCACTTTACTCACATGCAGGGGCGTCTCGAATAATTCGGAGGCCCTGTGCAAAATGAAAACGGAGGCTCTCAAAATAAATAAAAACTGTGCCCTGGGCAATTAAAACATGTATTCACCAAAGTGCTATCACATTTTTGTTAATACACATGGAGATTATTAGGTATAGATCACTAATTTTTCATAATTTATATGAACACAAGACCCAAAAATATGGAGGCCCAGTTCGCGCGCTCGCCCCGCACTTGGTCATAGCCGCCCCTACTCACATGAGTAACACTCCTCACCTTTTCCCCACCTCACCGGTCACCACCTCTCCACAACCAAATGCAACAGTCCACCACCACCCCTTCACCACAAGTGACACCCCATCCACCAAAGCCGACATCACCTCTCCTCGAAAACCACCATGTTTGGCCCTGACAATCACCGCCCTTCGTCAATACGCCCTTCCACCAGTCGGAAAACCCACCCCAATGAGAAACAACCGCCCCATCCCATAGTCCCTTCCCCTACCCTTGAAAACCCTACATCTAGGATATTTGAGGGTAGGGGATTATGGGGTGAGGAGGTTGTTTTCAGGGCCGTCTTTAAGGGTGTTCAAGTGGTGCAACTGAAGGGCCGTCTTTGAGGGTGTTCAAGTGGTGCAACTGAATAAGGCCCCCATAATTTCCCAGATAGCCCTGGTTGTTTCTTGGGGTTGGAGATGGCTGCTCGGTTGGTGGGAGGCATTTTTTTTACTGTGAGGAAGGTGGTTTACAGGGTTGGGAAGGGAAATCAACAATGAGGATGGGGTATCAACGGTGGTGGGTTGTGTTGAGGTTGTACATGTCTCATAGTGGCCCTGGGTAGTGATTCACTTGGTTGGGCCTGGAGTTGGTGCTGATGGCTAGGTGGGTGGGGAATGTAGATTGTGAGGTTTGTGAATGAGTGTGCGTAAACTGTAAACTTAAGGGGATGGTAAAAAATTAATTGAACCATAATCTCTCCCCTTCCTTATTTTTAGAGCCCAAACTAAAAGGGAAGAAGACTCTAACTTAGAGGTAGTATATAAGTAAAAATATTCATGATCAAATTGGTGACCGTGAAAAAGCAAATGGAAAGAGCACTATGGAATGGAGGAATTTAAAACTAGTGTGACACTTGTGGGTATAACAGACCAAATACTTATAAAATTTATCTTGTTAGTGTCAGCTTGTAAACATACTGAAACAACTGGAGTAAACTAACCACCTATGGATGGATGACAATGCCTTGTGCCCGCCCAATGTGATAAGTGAATTGACAGCAGCATATGTGGTAGCTAGATGAGGCATCTAAGGAGTAAACCACACAAAACGATTAGTGAAAAAAATATAGAGGAGAAGGTAATCAGAATTTTACTAAAACTAATCAATGAGATGGGAACGTATACATAATCTTCAACAACTAGCACAAAATCAGACTTGTTAAAAGCGCAATATTTGAATAAAGAAAGGTGCATTTTATTAACAGAGTACTTGATTTAGAGAGAATTATTTTTAGCATGAATTTCAAGAGTCTCAGCACTCCACAGAGTCCAGTCTAAAGAGGTGCTTGGAGAATTGGTAAAACTTAACTATGATAGAGCAAAGAGATAAAAGAAGACAGTCATGAGTCATTTCGCAATAAAAAAAATACTATGTTACAGCTTTAGGCTTGTAAATTTAAGATTTTCTTTTTCTCATTAGCATTGACAGTATACTACAGTACAGACAAATGGGGGTTCATTACTGGATAGGATAATGAGAGACACTAGCAAAAGAACTGGTTCTTCATTCTTATAATAAGGGGAGATAAGGAATAAGGTGCGACATTGGGATTTGGATTCCTTTTAGTAGGGGGAGAGAAGGAGAAGTACTAGATAGAGGGCAAATAATGACCAATGAAAACGAAAACACTCATGATTTAGTGTTTGTATCAGTATTAGCACTTTAAGAGATAGCCAACTTCGTATCCACTACGTCGAGTCAAGGACTGTTGTCCATATTTTGTGATGAAGTGTAAACTAGAGCCTCCAAGATGATAACCCTATATGGATAAGGAAGTTGTTTTTAAAGACAAGATTGTATTAACAGACAACTAACTTCTACAGCTATGATGATTGTTGTCGGTGTCTATGTGACGTCAACTAGTTAAAAAATAAGTGAGCAAAAAAATCTCAGACGCTGTTCTACATATGGAAGATAACACAAGGCTAACATTAAAATGTCCGGGATGATTACTGTGGCGATTTTTACCCAGAGAGAATTTCTGAACTTTCACATGTTCCTATATGTGCGTATAAGAGCTTCCACTTTTGTGCCTTGAAGACACTTCAATTTTAAAAAGTACTCCTCCTCGCAACATTTTTTGTCCAATTAAAAAGAAAACGCGCAAATTAGTAAAGAAAAATGAATATATTACTACTTCATCCCAAATGATGATAGAGGTAGCCCCATAGCAAAATAGAACTTGAAAATAAAGCTTTTCCAATTATTTAAAAAAATTATGAGCATGTTTACAGGAATAGGTTCAACATTTAGCCACCAAATTTAGACTCTGCAACAATAAACTCCATCATACATACGAAAATCATAAATTAAGTTAGACACCCACACACCTGCCCTGGTCCACCACCATATCCACCATTTGGATCCTGCATGCACATAAACGACAAGTTTCAGACAGAAAATAACATTACCAATCTCAAATTACAACAATTATGAAGCTCTTGCTACAAATACAAATTACCATCACTACTCCATTTCGCAATTGATATACATGTTTCATATAGTGCTTTGACCGCCTTGCCAAGGGTTAATATGGTGTCTTATACACTCTGCGGAGCTATTCTAACTCATATCTTGCTTCTAGTTGCGGCCAAGTGTTCTTTTGTGAGTTTCAGGATTTAAGGCTTAAGCAATTTCCTGCTCATTTGAAGTTATACAAGGTTGGTCATGCATAAGGGCGAGGCTAACCCTCACTTAGAAGGCTAATAAAGTGTGACTTCGGATTTTGGAGGAGAATAATCATGCTTCAGCCGTGGCCTTACAAGAAACTTGCAGACTATAGAATTTTGTCCCTTGCCATTGCGACGATCATCCTTAGCTACCGGGATGAGTTTAGACGAATAAACAAAAGAAAAAATCTTCCAAACTTGTCTAATCCAGCCTTTTACTTATCTTCCAAGCAAAAAAACGAATCAATATACAATGATTATTGATTACTTATAACCTGAGCACATCGACTAGTCCAACCTTTTTTCATCCTTCTCTTCTAGCCGAAAAAGTGTCTTCAGTCTTACTAGAGTGAACACCTCACACCAGAAAGAAACAAAGAACACTAGCTAACTAATTGAAATTTCTCCTCATAAACATGACTCGGGGATTGTTATCACCCTAAACATAATCTAAAAATTACTTCATGACCTAACAAACTAGCATACAATAATGTAAGTGATGACAGTCCAAACTAACCTGACACTTGCTGAGAAAATCAATAGCATCATTTTCTAAGGCATCATCAATAGGTTCCCTCAAGAGGGCAAGTGAATGAAGAATCCAATAGCAAAGCCACGGTCGACTGCACAGCCAAAGTATTATCATTAAAAGCATAATTTGTTTATATGTGATTTTGCAAAGGAAAAATTACATGAGATTTGTGGAGGAGAACTCAAAAAAATTAAGTCTAAGGACAAAGGAAAGAGATATCAACACACGGAAAGCCAAACAACAAAAAACAGACAGACACAGACCCTTAACCCTTAAGCCCCCCCTCCCCCACACACACACACCCCTATTCAGTCCGGAACTCGGGGAGGAGTGGAGCAAAGCTTGCAGCAATAGAACTTTTTCCTAGGGCATAAACAATAAACAAAATATGCATATAAGTGGCTATTCCATCCATGGTTATAGATATTGGCCGTGACACGGCAAAATCGGCCACAACACTTATTTACGGCCAAGATATCAAAATTTAATATTATGATTCCGTCCTTTAGAAACATACGCACACATTCGCAAAGTTCACCAACATAATCATGAAAATCCAGATGAGAACACAATAAATAAAGAGTAATCCAAATAGTAGTCACGGTGATATAACAACAAATTGGCAATCTTCCGCTCCAAAAGTGATGCACTACTTCAAAATCAAATGCACCATGTATATTTATTTATGTATATGTGCGACATGTGTACTACAAATACATATAAGTAAATAACTAATGCTTCCGTAAGATAAAAGTGTATTCTCCAATACTTGGAAAAACTTCATTTAATTTTCTTTATACTCCGTATAAGTTTTGGGCACCTACCATATGTAATAGACTATCCAATCAATCTAAGCTCCCTCCATCTCCAAATCTATTTAAGCTCCCTCCATTCCCAAACATCTCACTGAGTATACGTTTCACAATAACCAACTCCAATATCAAACTCCTCACATTCCAATGGCTTACTCTAAAACAGATTAAACATTCATGGACAACAATAGCCTGAAATCAAACAAATAAAGCGTGCCTTCTTCACTTAAAATACATATCAAAAGATCAGCCACCATTGTCTTGACTCTTGAGAAGGGGCCTATATGTCACAATTTACAATAACACGCAATATGAAAAGTTACATTGTAAGATGTATATTGAATGTTGAATGTACTTTGATAGATTATAAATTTTGTTACCATCCTTTCAATGAATTACATCAACGAAAGCTTAATTCAAAACGATTTTAAGTTAGCTGGCAAAGGGCATTTTTAGTTTGCACAAATCAAAATCCTTTAATACACTCTAAGAACAGGCTTATACTAACGTCTCAGGCTCCTGTAATTATAAACAAAGGGCATATTCATATCATAGACAATACCAATCATTGAAGCCCAAATCATTCGTTTATCTTTAATTAAAAGGGTTAAAAAAAGATTTGGATAAAGGGAGTGTGACCGAAAGCTGGAAAAAATGGCACAATCAAAATCAAGATACAACCAAAAGAACGCAACAAGAAGAAGAAGAAGAAAAAGGGGGAAAAATGAACTCACTTAGCATCGAGGACGCAAAAAGAAGGCGGAAGGCGACGGAGGGCGGTGGTGAGGTAGTGGGAATGTGAATCCCTCACAATTTCCAACCTGAAAAAAACAAAAAATGAAATTCATAGAAAAAAGAAGAATGATGAAAACAAAAAACAAGTGAGAGATGCAAGTGATACATGACAGTTTGGGGTCTTTGAGGAAGCTGTGAAAAGTGGTGATATATGCTGAACACATGAGACTCTACCATACGCTGTTCTGTCTCCGTTACCGTTGCCTTCATTTCCTCCATTCAAGATGATGATGATGATGATGATGATGATGATGAACAACCGCTATTTGTGTGTGGGTTTTATGGTGATGTTGGCGGGGATGCTTTTGTCGGGCAGTAAATGTGGGATAAAAAGAGGGGCATTTATAGGCCGGCTCATATTGAGTTTAACTTGTCAATTATAGTTTACTCACAAAAACTTGTATAAGACCGTTGAAAAGTGACTATATTGGGATAAGTAGTGACCATTTTTAAGTAAATAGTGACCACTGTTTTTTTTAAGAAAATGACCTATTTTTCAAAAGTGGTCACTTTTTATAAAAAAAGTAGTTACATTTTACCACAAAATGGTCACATTTTGTAAAAATACACGGGTGAGACCGTCGTACAGGAGAACTAGTGTAGTTTACTAGTAATTCCTCCGTCTCAGCAGGTTCTTTACATTTACTTTTTGACACTATTCACAAGTGAAGAGAATCTATAATATTCTCGACAATCTATAAGAAGAAACACAATCATATGGGATCTTGTTTGATTCGTCTTTGTGAATAGATTAAGAATATCAAATTTTATAATCTCATCTATATAAATTCTGAAACATTTACCAGGCTGTGGTTGTGCCACGTCATTCATTCAAGTTTTAATTTTTTTTTTTTAATTCACTCAGGTGGGTCCCGCACAATACTTTATGATTTCTCTGCACAATAACCGCCTAATATTCTACGTATTCCAAATAAATACCTAAAATCGTAGAGGTACGAAACATTACGAGCTTTTTTATATAAATCAATTAATTAGAAATAGACATTGTGATAATTAGAGCACAATTTATTTAGATGATTAGAATATTATAATTAATAACAATTACAACAATAAAAAACCGAAAATACAAAATTTTAAACAAGATTAAAATAACGTAATATTAATATACAATCAGGAAAAAGAAATTATAAACTCCTCCACGCAAATTATAATCTGATTATTATGAGTTAATGGCGTAATAAAAATTATAAACTCCTCCACGCAAATTATAATCTGATTATGAGTTAATGGCGTAATTTTTTTTAATTCACTCAGGTGGATCCCGCATAATATTTGATGATTTTCCTGCACAATACTCCCTCCATTTTTTTTTATATCACTCCATTTCTTTATACACGTTTGCCAATACTCATTTTGTTTCGATTATATCTTTAGCTACATACTACTAAAAATTATAAAATTTTGATATTCTTAATCCTCTTATCAAGACAAATTAAAAAAGATCTCTAATGAATATATTTCCGTGAACGGATTGAGAGAAAACTGACGTTGAATACCCGTTTGTGAATAGTGTCAAAAAGGGGATTTGGGTGATATAAAAAAATGGAGGGAGTAACAGCTTAATATACTACGTTTTCTAAATAAATGCCAGTAGATTCTGAAACATTACGAACATTTTTATTTAAATCATGAATGGCGTAATTTATGTTTTGTTGAACGATAATGTAATCGTTATTCATTTGAACAACTGTTTTGATTTTATAGTAATATTTACATTCTTGGGTACTCAATTTAATGTGCTAAATTTTATTTAAAACATGCATTTTAACGTATTATCAATATAATAGAAATTGAATGCAAAATATTTACGTATTATTGACACTATTCAATAATATTAATTATCCACCACATTTTTTCTAAAAATATACCCGTGCAAATTGCACGGGCTTAAAACTAGTTTTTATAAATGCAAAATGAAAGATATTGATAATGTAATATGCACCTCGATAAATGTGAAAAAGTAAACGTAAAGAATCCGCTGAGACGGGGGAGTAATATTTAACGTCGTAACAGTTAATCTTCAAAAAATACTTAGTATAAGACCATTCCCAAGCAAGAAATCAATTTAATCGGGTCAATTGCATATTAGACCTTAATCTCCCCTTATTGACCTTGGCTCACTTAAACCCTCTCAAGCAAAAAGTCACGACCTAGGTAAATAACCCAATCATTTTTCACTTTCCAACATTTCTCAATCATTTTCAACATTCTCAATCACTTCAATCTTTCCAACTCACCAAAACTTCTCTCCTACTTTTTCAATTAATATTTACTTACACTTATTAATAATAAGATTTTTTTGTAATATTTAAAATATACTTCACATTACTTTGATACGTTACGACTAAATAATAATATTATGGTGCACGTTACGGAAAGAAAAATTAAATAATAATGTTAAAACTGTAACCATTGAAAAAATAATGATTTTATAAAAAAGATCCGCATACGTAATTAAAAAATGCATACATAATAATAAAAAAAAATGCGGTGATCTAGGAATAAAAAACATGATATTAGAAAACATTATTAACTACTGAATTTTTTAATCGGTGCCGATACTAAACTCAGTTACGGAAGTTTTGCCAAATATGCTCAACGAGATCATTTCTCAAAGCGATATGACGGGAATGATCACGAATATCGCCGTGAATTTCTACGAAACGTTGTTGAGGCGATCTTCTTAGACGATGATATTCATATGGATCATCAGTAGCTGAAGTCGGATTATCTTCTTTGAACTCAGCGATTATGTTTTCATAATTAAGATAGGTTTCTCGTTCATCTTCAACTATTATATTATGCATAATAATACAAGCCATAAGAACCCCTCCCATCACAGTTGGATCCCAAAGAAGAGAAGGACGTTTGATGAACGGAAATCGAGCTTGGAGGACGCCAAAAGCCCGTTCAACATCTTTTCGACAACTCTCTTGACGAGCTGCAAATAACTGATGCTTTTGAACTTGTGGCGCACTAATTGTTTTGACAAATGCTGCCCAACTCGGATATATACCATCAGCAAGATAATATCCCATGTTATACTCCGTACCATTAACCTCAAAATTCACTGGAGGAGCAGATTCTTCTAAAACATCATTAAATAGTGGAGAACGTTGAAGAACATTAATATCGTTTAACGAACCTGGTGTACCGAAGAAGGCGTGTCATATCCACAAATCATAGGATGCAACCGCTTCCAAAACGATTGTTGGCTTTGAACTCCTCCCAGAGTAATATCCCGCCCATGCTGAGGGACAATTTTTCCACTCCCAGTGCATGCAGTCAATGCTACCTAACATACCAGAAAATCCACGAACTTGCCCCATATGAAGTAGCTTTTGTAAATCTTGAGGGTTCGGCCTACGTAGATACTCGTTTCCAAAGCAATTGATTATACCTTTGACGAATATTTTAAGAGAATCTCTTACCGATGTATCGCTCATACGCAAATACTCGTCTACTGAATCAGTAGACGTGCCATATGCTAGAACTCTTAGCGCAGCAGTGCATCTTTGCAATGGTGAGAAACTATTTCTTTTATTACCGCCGACACTTTGTTGAAAAAAACTACTAGCGGAAAGGGTATCCACTATTCGTAAAAATAAGGGTTTTTGCATGCGAAATCTGCGGCGAAATAGTTCTTCGGTATAGACTGGATCATTGGCGAAATAGTCATTGTATAATTGTTATAACCTTCTTCGCGGTTCCTCTCAATATATCTTCTACGTCGCCTAGGAGGAGGAAGGCGTTGATGGATTATTCTGTTGACGTATTCATTCATACGTTGGTTGATAAGGTCTTGTATAGCTTCAGATTGTTGTTCGGCTTCAGCTTCCCATTGATAATCGTCAAGCCTATTTTGATCGACAATATTATCTGAATTGGAACTTGACTCAGATATTATAATTTGTTTTTTTTTTAAAGAAATTATGAGTGTTATTTTTCTTGTGTTTGAATAAGTAATGAATTATGGAATAAGGAAAGTATGAGTGATTGTAATGAATAAGTAATTGGAACAACAATATGAGAATATATATATAAGTTTTTGACAACGGCTATATTTTAATCGAGTGGTTTTAATAAATCCAACGGCTATATTTATAATCCAACGGCTATAATCAATCCAACGGCTATAATCAATCCAACGGCTATATTTCTAATCCAACGGCTATAATCAATCCAACGACTATATTTTTAATCCAAATGACGGTTATATTTGTAATTAAATTACGTAACGACTATATTTAAATAACACGCGATATTTGTAAAACCCCTTCGTACCCGACTATATTTAAATAACACGCGATTTTTATAAAACCCGTTCGTACCCGACTATATTTAAATAACACGCGATCTTTATAAAACCCGTTCGTTCCCGACTATATTTAAATAACACGTGACCTTTATAAAAACCGTTCGTTCCCGACTATATTTAAATAACACGCGACCTTTATAAAACCCGTTTTTTCCCGACTATATTTAAATAACACGCGACCTTTATAAAACCCGTTCGTTCCCGACTATATTTAAATAGCATGCAATCTTTATAAAATCCGTTCGTACCCGACTAAATTTAAATAACACACGATATTTAAATTACGTAACGACTATAATTAAATTACGTAACGAATATATTAATTACTCTACTATACACTAATATACAGTAATCATATTAATTATCCTAACCCCACGATATATTAATTAATCTACTATACACTAATATATTAATTACTCTACTATACACTAATATACAGTAATCATTTAAATAACACACGATATTAATTACTCTACTATTTAAATTACAGTAATCATATTAATTATCATTTCATTCATTCTTCATTTCATTCACCCACCCGTTCATTCTTCATTTCATTCATTCATTCTTCATTTCATTCACCCACCCAATTCATTCTTCATTTCATTCACGACGACACCCCACCTCCCCCTCCCCCTCCCAAACCCACCACTACCACCAAACAACCCAGATCCAAACCGCTCAACCCGAAGCGTCCCGCATAACCCGACAACAACAGCATCAAGGGATCCGAGAAACGGCCCAAGAAGGATAGTTCTGTGAGTAATTAGATTTTGTAGTATTATTTATGTGGATTAGTAATTCGTAAATTATTAATGTGAGTAATTCGATTTTGTAGTATTATTTCGAGTTTATCAAATTATCATGAATTAGTAATTCGAGTTTATCAATTAATAATTTGAACTAAAAATTAGTAATTGGATTCCTGTGGATTAGTAATTCGTAAATTAGTCATTCGATTTTGTTGTATTATTTCGAGTTTACCAATTTTTCATGAATTAGTAATTCGAGTTTATCAATTAATAATCTGAACTAAAAATTAGTAATTGGATTTCTCTTGTGGATCTTTGGTGTTTTATTCATTTAATCTCTCTTTTTTACCATTCTTTATTTTATTAACTAAAACAGAAACTAAAATTAAGGAACATTAACAAAAACAGAAACTAAAATTAACATTAAGGAACAGAAACTAAAATTAGCCACATCTTGTAAGACGGGATTCATATGGAACATTAACTAAAACAAAGCTACGTTTTTCGTAAGGATTCATAAGAAACAGAAACTAAATCTCCGTCAGCTATTTTTTCAATAGCTTGTCCTTGAGTTCTTGATCTTGTTGGTTCAAATTTTGTTGACAGAGCAACGTATTTAGCCATTCCATCTCGTTTTTTGTTTTCAATTTTTGAACTCTCATTTCTTCAATTTTCAAATCAGCTTCAATCCTTCTCTGCCGAAACTCAATTTGATCTTTTATATTGTTTGTGTATCCGCTTATAAGTAACCTATCACCTTCACAAAACATAGACTCGGAGTCCACCACATGTGCTTTACCATTCTGCTTCTTTTTGCGGCCTCCCGTCCTTCGGGACGGTTGATACCGTCAATATTATGACTAGACGGGGTTGGGACACTAGACGGGGTTGGGACATCCAACGGGGTAGGAAAATTTACACTCATATAGCTAGACTCCATTTCCGACCTTGCCCTTTTTGAACCCGACGTATTACTGTTTACGCTTAAACACGTTTGAAAATTTTCCAAGCTCCACTTTGGGTTTTTACTCATGATTGTATTGTAAACATGAAAATCAACAAAATTATTACCATCGTTTTCTTTTCGAAATAATTGTTGAGCTAACTCAATATCGTCTTCAATGTTAGTGCCGCAAGCGGGTGGTCTATTTAAAACCTTAGTGTATCAACCAACCCATTTATTGACTAGAAAATTAAGTCGTTTAACACGAGCTTTCATTCCGTCGAGACTCCTAATACCAATTTTATTTTGGTTTTTATTTTCCGTTCGAGCTTGTTCATACAACTCGTGAACCTTACTCCATATAGTGATAGATTTTTGGTTTTTACCAACTATTGGGTCGCTTGTATGTAAACACCAAGCGGACATAACAGCTTCATCCTCCTTTTCGGTCCAATTTCGACCCTCCCCAGTTGTATTATTACTTTGTTTTTTTATGGTAATGATTTTTTGGATTTTTGGCTGCAAAAAATCGGTGTTTCCGCTACAAATTTTTGAGTCGGGAGTTGGGACAATATCGGATTACCAAAAACATCGAAATTTTGATAATTTGGATTACCGGATACTAATTCTGTAAAAGTAGGAATCTGATTATTACTATTGCGATCTATATTTTGAGTAGATAGCAAATCGTCATTTGCATAAGTTGAAAAATCGAAATTATTTAAATCCATGTTGTGACTAAAAAATAGACAATAAAGTTTTTACAAATGTTTTTTATGATAGTAAAAATTTAGTAAATAAAGATGGTGTAATTTTTACCATAAAAAATTACAGTTTATATACACCTTTAACCAGTTTTTGACAGTGTGAAATTTAATATATGTATTGAATTTTGTTGAAAATTAATTGAATGGGCAGGTGAATGGTGGAGGGTGAGAGTTGAAAGTACAATGTTGAAAAAGATGAAAAGCAAACGTGCAGCAGCAGACGTGCAGCAACTTTCTTTCTTTCTTTTTCTTCTCTTTTCTTGCAGCAGACGTGCAGTACAATGTATTAAATGGTTGAACCAATAATAATGTGCCACCTATTGGGTGGATTGTTTTTTTTTTTTTGTTGAAATGTAAAAATATATTAAAGTAACCAAAAAAAGGAAGGCTAGCCTTCCTTACACTGTCTCATTACATCATCAAGCTATCGAGCCAATCCTTATCCTTTCCTGGGAAAAGGCCTTTACAACGATTATCAATCTTAATTCTCAACTCATCCTGTATCAACTTCACTACCATGTTCGGTCTGAGCAGAGTGAAGTCCACTCTTGCTGTGTTCCGTTGCCTCCATATATGGTATATAGCCGCATTCAGAATACCATTAATAACCCCTCTCCTTAGCTTAGTACCTCGTAGTGCCTTACGCCATTCTGTGAGTCCTGTCAGAGGAATGTTCAGACCAGTCCATTCCTTAAGAAAGCCTACTATCTGCGTGCTGTAGCTGCAATCAAAGAACAGGTGCGTAATCTGTTCAAACCCAGTCCCACACAGACAACATTCTGCCGTTTGTATGACGCCAAATTTAAGCAACTTTGCTCTAGTATTCAGAGCTTCATGGTGGTAAAGCCAATTCACAAAAACATGCTTGTTTGTAGTCCAGTGGTTCCATATCAACGCAGACCAGGGACTATTTGCAGTGGTTGGTCTCAAACGGTCATACACAGTCTTGATGGAGTATTGTTGCTGTACTGTAGAGACATTAGCCAGCAGCTCGCTCATCTTACAAACCTTCTTCCATGTCCATGATACATCCAGAGGAGGAGTGTACTCCTGCATATTTTGATTTTTAAGGTAAGTGTGATTCACCCATTGCACCCATAACTTCTCCGGCTTATTGTGGATCCACCATGCCAACTTCCCCACGGCTGCCTTATTCCATATAAGGTCATTCTTTATACCTAGACCTCCCTCTTTGGTAGGACGACAAATTTTATCCCACGAAACAGGTGGGGTTCTCTTGTATTCTGTGCCTCCATCCCATAAGAAATTCCTACACAAGGCCTCAATCTTATGTATTACTGAAGATGGTAGAATAAAAATGGATGCCCAATAATTGTGAAAGGTCTTTAGGACTGCTTTAATTAACACCAACCTGCCAGCGTAGGATAATTTCCTTGCCCCTATGGTTCTAATTCTGTCCATGATTTTGTCAATAATGGGCAAGCAATCCTTTTCATTTAACTTTGTTGGTTTGATAGGAACCCCAAGATATTTGAAAGGTAGAGTGCCTTCAATACATCCAGCTACTTGAAGCACATCATCTTTCACTTCTTGTGATACGCCATTGAAGTATACATTAGTCTTGCTAATTGGGTGGATTGTTGAGTCAATTTGCCTCAAGTTGGGTCGATTTGTGACTCAAATCGACTTGAGTCAATTCTAATCGATTTCTTAATTACAATTAACTTGACTCGACCTCATATCGACCTCCCAATCGACCTTGCTTGGGGATGGTCTAAGAGACATATATAGAGAATAATTCAGGTATGATTGTTTTTTATGACTAATAAAACATCAAATGTATGTATCAGGCTCGTATTCTTTTCTTATTAGTCTGTATCCTTCTTACATTTACTCGTATTCTTTTTATATTAGTATGCATTCTTACATGCTCATATTTGTAACTTTGTGATCCTCTTATACGCTCGTATTCTTATCTTAATAGCTCGTATTTTTTTTTACATTAGCTCGTATTCTTAGCTTAATAGCTTTATTAGCTCGCATTCTTACGTTAATAGCTCGCGTTATTGTGTGCTTTTATTTTTTAGTTCCCGATTCTCTTAATTTATTATTTATTTTACATTAGCTCGTATTTCTTATATATTCGTAATTTGTAGCTCGTATTCTTTTAATTATACCTCGTAATTTTAAGTGCTTATTATATCATGAAATTAGCTCATGTTTTCGTATTCTGCTTACATTAGCTCATATTCTCATCTTAATAGGCCGTATTCTTATGTGATCGTATATTTAAGTTCGTGATCCTTTTAATCTCGTATTCGTATTTATTTGTGCTCATATTTTCAAGCCCGTCTTATCTTAATAGCTCGTATTGTTTTTACATTAGCTCTTATTTTTAGCTTAATAACTCGTATTCTTTTTATATTAGCTCGTATTCTTAGGTTAATATCGCGCTTCTTCTGTCCTCGTATTTTTTAGTTCGTGATTCCCTTAAACTCTTTTTTTTTACGTTAGCTCATATTCTTATGTGTTCGATCGTATTTTGTATTTTGTATTTTTTTTAATTATACCTCGTAAACTTAAGTGTTTAATGTATTCATCAATATCTCTATTTATGCTTTTAACTAAATAAGAGAAGGGAAACAACAAATTATACCATAACTTTACGGTAGTCAAAATTCTTAGTTATCAATTATTTTATTAACTAATTCAATAATTATCCAACTGATATTTTATTAGTATTTAATTATCTTTTTATTTATATACTTAATTTATTTAATCAAAGTAATAACCAATGTAATCACTCTAAAAACAATAATTATCCAACTGATATTTTATTATTATTTAATTATCTTTTTATCTTTTTATTTATATACTTGATTTATTTAACCAAAGTAATAGCCAACGTAATCGCTCTAAAAACAATAATTATCCAACTGATATTTTATTAGTATTTAATTATCTTTTTATTTATATACTTAATTTATTTAACCAAAATAATAGCCAATGAAATTGCTCTAAACTATAGCCAATGGAATCAATTATTTTATTAACTAATTCGATAATTAGCTAACTGATATTTTATTACTATTTAATTATTTTTTTATTTATATACTTGATTTATTGAACCAAAGTAATAGACAATGTAATCGCTCTAAAAACAATAATTATCCAACTGATATTTTATTAGTATTTAATAATCTTTTTATTTATATACTTAATTTATTTAAGCAAAATAATAGCCAATGAAATTGCTTTAAACTATAGCCAATGGAATCAATTATTTTATTAACTAATTCAATAATTAGCCGACTGATATTTTATTACTATTTAATTATCTTTTTATTTATATACTTAATTTATTTAACCAAAGTAATGACCAATGTAAATATGCAATCGCTCTAAAAACAATAATTATCCAACTGATATTTTATTACTATTTAATTATCTTTTTATTTATATACTTAAATTATTTAACAAAAGTAATAGCCAATTAAACTGCTTTTAAACAATAGCCAATAAAATCGCTCGAAAAGTTCCTCTTTTAAGTATATATATTGATGTTGCGCTATTAATGGATCAATGTCGACTTAGGTTATCCTATATATTTAGTTTAGTTTCGTTTTGTTATGGTGTTGGGCTGGTGGTCGTCGGTGGAGGTTCACCGGTAATTAGCAATGCACTAATATACATATGGAGTAGTTTGGATGAATTTTGCTTTTTCGTTTATATCCAATGTAGTAGTACATAGTAACTGCTTAGATTTTACTTTTTTTCTTCTTCAAATGTATACTCCATGATTGTACTTATTTTTTCCTGGACAGTTGGTAACCTACGGCTAAGCCATGATGACTTTTCTTACCGCATTATAATAATTATAGTGATAATATCAATAATCTGCCTATAACGCCCAATTCTTAATCTAATTCTAGTGCATATAATGATGGTCTGCAGCACTAAATATATTATTTTGATGAACATGATCAGCGGCAACACCAACAGTTATTTTTTTGTTTTCCTTGTTGATTATTGGGATCAAACTATGGTTGTGAACTACTAGTAATATGCAATCGACAATAATCGACAATCGATCTTAATGGTAGCAATCATCTGCTTTTTTGCGTTGCTCTTGTATTACAATCGACAATAATCAATAGTTCTTGATTTTCATATAAAACTCAGGATGGTTGCTACTTTTTTCCTCTGATGATGTCCCTGATGTAAGGAGGTTATCCTATTGATTATTACACTATCACTAGTCTTTTTCTTCAGGTGAATTCTTTTATATCTCTTTCTTATGTCCTTAAATTGATATATTGTAATGTGGAGCCAGCTAATGGACAGAGTCAAAATGTCCGTATGTACACATTCTGTTAGCTAAGAGAATTTTATTCTTTGGTATATTTGTTGTGTTTTTTTCGAAATGCAAGAGTATCTATAATCTTTTATGATAAACTGTTCTACAGAAAAATTTGATTCAAGAAGCAACTGCGTTTCTCTTAGTCATTTTGAAGCCAAACTTACCTGAACATGGCTTTTTGCAAACTAAGGTACTACTACAAATACGTTAAAGTATTGACTTAAACCTTTGTAGTCATTATGAGTTGTTGCAATCAACTACGGAATTAATGTTCAGGTTTTGGAAATCAATCTTGTTACCTTTCCCAATATTGTTGATGCCATATTAGCCAATGGAATGTTCATGTCATTACGATTGTTCTAGAATTGCTCAGCTTTGTGAAAAGGCTGGTTTATACTTGCAAGCTATCCAGGTAAATAGCTTGAAGTGTTGCATACTCCTTAATTGTGTTTTTGTCTAGTTCTTTGAATTGTAGTCCATTACTAATACTTTTCCTTTTTTTATTTCTACGACATTATACTGATTTGCTTGACATAAAACGTGTTATTGTGAACACTCATGCTATAAAACTGCAGGTTTTTGTCATTTGAGCCTATTAATATTCTTGTGATCTGATTAATATTTGTGATTACTCGTCTAAAGTATTTATCATGGACAGGCTCTCGTTGAGTACTTTGGTACTCTTTCTCGAGAATGGGCATTCATATCCATGACCTCACCTATCATTTGGCTTTGCTGTTGAGCTTTAATTTTACCAAGAAGAGCTTTGAACAAGTGTCATTATGATTAATGTTATGAATTTTTGCTTTTTGAGAGAGAATTTGATTTTCATAATTTTTTAATTTCCAGAAATCAACAGTGAGATGCTGCTCTTTTCTAGTTAAGTGAGAAGAGAAGGGATCAAGCTTGATCTCTTTTTGACACTCATCCAATGCTGCTCGAGCATCTCTAATTCTGTTGCTAATGATTGAGAAATGTGTGTGATGAAGTTTTTGAAGGGCAAGTTTGACATTTTTGAGTTTGGCCATAAGAATAAACATACGAGTATCATTTTTGTTAGTGTGCCAATTTTCTTTAACTGTGGTCAGGAAGTTCGGATGAGCTGACCAACAGTTAAGAAATTTAAAGTGCTTCTTAGGGGGATCAGAATCATGGAAGGTGAGGACAACAGGACAATGATCAGAAATACCTGGGGTAAGAAACTGTCCAGTAGTAGGAAATTGACTTATCCAATCTTCATTAACCAAAATTCTGTCCAGTTTAGAAAAGACCCTTGTTGAAATATCTTGCTTGTTGAACCAAGTGAACTCTGCCCCACTGCCTTGCAGATCATCTAGATTACAGTTGCTGAGACAGTCATTGAACTCTGTCATTTCAGTGAGAACTGGAGGTATGTTACTTAGTTTTTCAGAAGGATCCCGCACCACATTAAAATTACCCATAACAGCCCAGTGGTCAGTTTTCATAGCAAAATTCTGAAGAGACTCCCACAAAGTTAATCTTTTGTCAGCATAATTTTTTCCATAGACTATTGATAAGAAAAATTTCTTCCCAGTAGCAGGATGGTTAAATAACATAGAAATCTCATTTTGAACTTTTAAGTGTTTTGTCGCTTCTTTTGCCAATAATAGTAATATCTCAACTTATAATTTATGAGGATGTATTTGGTCGTTCGATAAATTTGAAATGATTAAATAACATAGAAATCTTATTAACGGCTTACATTGTTTTCACTTGAATTTTCAGTAATCCTATGTTCAAGCTACTTTATGTATCGCAAAGTTCAAGCTTCATCGCAAGGATTGGTTATCAGGCACCGAAGATATGTATTTCTAAGATGCCGCAAATAGTCACTTGCTACCATTGGTTGCGAATAATAGAGAACTAAATTTGTTTCGGATAGTTGGATATTATTCTGAAGTATTTTTTATTTGATATACATTTATTCTTATGGGGTTCGAACATGTATTTGACATTAAAGTTGTTTAGTTCTAAAATATGTTTGTTTCTAGAAATTTTTTGTGTGTAATTCTAATTGTGGCAAGAAATATGTTTGTTCGAAAGTAATATAGTAGGAAACACAGGTGTAATAAATAATATTGTCGATTGTAATACAAAAGCGGCGCAAAAAAGCGCCTGAACATAAGCATAGCTATGCATAATACATGATAGTCACAGTATTATATGAGGCGCTTTGAAAGCGTCGGATGTTCTCTAGCGGCGCGTACAAAGCACTGCTACAACACAAAAATAGCGTGTCAATTTTCGCGGCGCTATATTCTAGCTTTACCGACGCAATAAAATAGCGTCGCATTAGGGGGTAGCGACATATGCAAGTGCGGCGCATATAGAAGCGTCGGTATTACTCTTGCCGACGCTATTTAGCGTCGCAATATGGGCTTAAAAAGCGTTTCAATAATCTGTTTTCCTAGTAGTGATAAAGTTTTCACTTTTAGGAATAAAACTAAGAAGCAATGAAAAAAGGTAAGAGCATTTTGATTCTTAAGCAATCCGTAGCTAAAGACAAGTGGAGAACATTTCTTTTGATTGCCCAGTGAAGAGCCTTTAGAATGGCAGTTGCTTCTGGTTGTTCCCTATTTTCTGCATATCCAGATTCTGTTAAAGAAAAGATAGTGTCAGAAGTAGAAGTATACCTGTAAGTCTATCCAAAACCAGTTCTCCTATTAGTCGACCATGGAGCATCTGTCGTGATAATATGTAACGTACAGTCACCCTCCTTACCAACAAGGTACATGGTATCCCATCTCTTAAGGTTTGTGGTATATTCATCATAGTCAGAGAGGTTGTAGCAAACGTTGCTTTCATTTTTGTGACCACCGCCAGAACATGAAGATCCATCTTGAATTCATGTCGATAGATACTCATAACATTATCCGGTCCAACTTCTTCATTATTGAAAACTGCTCGGTTTCTGGCCAACCGAATGGTGTGCAGCATTGCCATGTAAGCGACGATTTTAACGTCTCCTTCCTGAGTTTTACGCAAGTAGGAAATCCAATTAATAATCAATTGCTTTAGTGATATATTAGAGGAACTCCCCACTCTGATTCCTAGATCAACCGTCATCCATAGTCTTTTTGAAATCATACAATCCCTAAATAGATGGTCAATTGTTTCAATATTTCGCTCTTCGTTAAATAATTGACAATGTTTTTTCTTGTCATCAACTCTTTTATGTATTTCAAAACCCACAGGTATTAAGCAGTCATTTAAAATTTTCCATAAAAGAATATGCCACTTGGAAGGAGTTTTGATCTTCCAAAGAATTTGGTTAACAAAGCGGGGGTGACCCGTGAACAACCTGTCGTTGTCTCTTACAGAACTTGATGTTTCCATTAATCTATTAGATGCCCAGAAATAGCCCTATTTTACCTTGTAGTTCCCATCCACCAACAATCTCCAGAAGCATAGATCTTTTTCGTTTATTTCGGGTAGAATCATAGAGTTGATACACCGATTTGTCTCTTGGTCAAAGAAGGATTCCAGTAGCCCAGTGTTCCACATTCGGCAACATCAAATGTTTGACCTTAAGATTAGTGATCGATGGTTCAGAAGATAATTGTAACACGCTCATAATCCAGGACCTTTAACAAGGATCATCAAACCATGAAAGTGCTACCATCTCAGTTTCCTGACGTACAATATCAAAGTAAACTAATCAAAACAACCTTTATTATTTATAGTTAAATGAATACAAATGTCAGACAATTACAACAAAAATATAAAAGTGGCGAAAGCTAAACAAAACTGTAAGACCAAAGCTAATGTGACGATCCCTCCTCCCAAGCTCGTAATCATCAACATCGTCGTACCTGAGACTCTGCTCACCATTACATGGATGATCACAGTAAAACAACCACAAGTGTCAGAAACTTTCTATAATAAGACGGTCACAATACAATAACTCAAATCACAATCTGATAACCACAATCCATTGATATCACTGTCATAATAAACCTGGTGGCGGCCTCAAGCCCCACACCAATCCCCCACTTGCTCGCGGCAAGGGGTGCCTAGGTCTAGATCCTTAATGTGCACATCCTCTCCGTGACGGGTCCCACGAAGAGCGATCGTATGAGTGAGAGTCGTTTCCCGCAACGGTCCCACACATATGTTCTCAATACAATCTCAACAACATATAGTGATACAAGAATACAATAACAATCATACCGTCACAATCAAATTACACAGAAACTGAGTATGGAAACCTTACCTCAACAATCACAGCAAGGTGAAATCCACAAACGTTTTACCGCCAACGCTCTTTTATGAATCATCCTCCTAAAAATTATATACATAAAGATTACTCACTAATCCAATAACCGAAATCCATGACAATTATATGATAAGATAACACTTACTCGATAGAATACGGACTAGGCTAGATGATTGACGCTTCTAGACTTTTGCTAAGACCTTTGGAGAAGTTTGAGAGGAAGGGAATGAAGAGA
Source organism: Silene conica (assembly GCA_029255685.2). Classification (NCBI taxonomy): domain Eukaryota; kingdom Viridiplantae; phylum Streptophyta; class Magnoliopsida; order Caryophyllales; family Caryophyllaceae; genus Silene; species Silene conica. The sequence goes on along the minus strand of CM055311.2, from coordinate 57,857,146 downwards.
AAAAGGGTTTCACTGTTTTTGATTTAGAGTAAAATAAATTTATCATTTTCAGATTCACTTATATAATTAACCGCGACCCGACTCTCGAAAAGACCCACTCAACCGAGTAAGACCCACTCGGCCGAGTTCGACTTACTCGGCCGAGTTGAGTCACAACTCATCATCTACAAAAAAGGAGTGTTACAATAATAACAGTCCATCGTGAAGGAGAAGAGGTTTAAACCGGAAACCCAATTGTATTTGATAGCATCCAAATCTGAGCTGTACCCTGGTCGCCATCCTAAATTTTCCTTGAGAAGCTCCCATCCCCAGACAATGCTCCGTCCTCCCCAAGAAGAGTTGTTGTTACTCTTTAGTCCCCTCCATTGATTATTGCTACCTTTGATATCATATTTAGGCCCCAGTACCTTACTGATCAAGGAGTTGTTTTCAGACATAATACGCCACGAGTTTTTAGCTAACAAAGCTTGATTAAGACAGACGTATTCCTAATACCGAGGTCACCCATCCCTTTGACTTAGGCAAGGTATTTCTTACTGCACCAGTGAATAGTTTTTCCCAATTTTTTGTCCTTCCCACCAAAAATGTGTGATCAAAGCCATCAAAGAATCAATCTTGGACGACACACTTGCCGGTATTTTGAATACCGATAGAAGGAAACAAGAAATAACAGATAAAACAGAGTTAATCAGGCATAGCTTTCCTGCCGTAGATAAAAAAAGGTTCCATGCAAGAGCAGAGTCGGTTCTTAAGTTTTCGAATCATGAAATCGAAGTATTTTTTTTGTTCCCCATATTAAGATTCACTCCTAGATATTTTCCGAAATCCGGCAATATGTCGATACCGAAGACTTGCTAAGCATGTAATGAGATGGCAAGAGTAGTGTTTGAACTAAGACAAAAAGCTGACTTATCCTTATTGATAACTTGTCCCGAAGCATAGCAGTATTGCAAGATAATACGATTGAAATTGTCGATAGATTCCTTATTGGCTTTAAGAAACAAAAGAGAGTCATCAGCAAACAGAAGATAAGAGATAAGCATACTACTGTTCCTTAAGATTTTTATACCGTTGATCAAAGTGTTTCTTTTCGCCTGTTGTATTGCTGTCGAAAGAACTTCTTTGCACAAGACAAAGAGATATGGCGATAAGTGTTGCCCTGTCTTAACTCGCATGTCGGTTTATTGGAAGGAAAACCATTAAGAAGCAACTTATAGGATACATAGGGACACATTTCATAATGAGATTGATGAGATTTGTTGGAGAACAAATGGTCTCCAAGGTAGCTTTGATGAAGTTCCAATCAAATTTGTCATATGCCTTGCTCATACCTGCTTTAAAAGCAAGTAGTCCGTCCTTTCCCTCCCTCATTACCCCCAAGAATCTTATGCATCAACTCATGAGCAACGAGAATATTATCCGTTATGTTCCTATCTTTAATGAAGGCATTCTGAAAGCTCCCCACCAAAGAATTCATAAAAGGTCTAAGTCTATTTGTGATGCATCTCATGATGATTTTCATAGCAACATTACATAAGCTATAGGTCTGTATTGATCAACTCTCTCGGAAGTTTTTACCTTACGGATTAATGCAATGAATGTCTGGTTAAGCTCTGTGAGCATGTAGTTTGTGTTCAAGATCTCAAGAACCGCTTTCCTCATTGCTTTTCTAACAGTGCCACCAACACCTTTGGTAAAAAATCGCTAGAATTCCATCCCGTCCTGGTGATTTGAGAGGACCCATTTAAAACACAGATTTCCTGATTTGAGAGGACCCATTTAAAACACAGATTTCCTCACTTCTTTTTCATTGAAAGGGATACTCAGTGAATCCACATCGCCAGGCTTCAATTTCCTCTCGACCTTAATGTTTGCAAACAAATCTCCGTGCTTTAAACGGAATGTTTCTTCTGCTTCGTTTTGTGATTCAACCTTAAAGAGAGTCGCATAGAAAGACATGTAAGAATTATGGGCCTATACAGTAATATATGTGGACAACTACTTATTCGGTAGTAATTGTATTTATGCGCTATCAATTAAGTTAAGCCCAAATATAAAGTGATCCCACCACGGTGTAGTAATTATGGGCTTATATACGTCTTAAAGTATGGGTCTGACTATTATCTAAGTGTAGATACCCATTAGGTTTATAATGCATGATGGGCGCATTATACTAAGGAGACTATATATAGTCACCTAGGGTTATGGTCCCTAGTAGCACACAATAACCTAATCTCCCCGCATCCCATCAGTAGAGAGATATCTTTGGTATGTGTGTCTACTAGAAGACTTAATCCAAAGACCGTCCCTTCAGACGGTTCATCCCAATCTTTCATCTCGTCATGTAATCAGGTACGCTTCCGCATCTAGTATTTACCGAATAATTTAGTATGAAGTTATTGGCCTTTAGACGGATGATTAAATCTAACAAGTGGTATCAGAGCCGCCTTCATATTAAATTATTTGGGTACGATTTATATTATACGAATTTTGGCATACTACACGAGTTTACTCGTGTATTCAGTGATTAAATCATGTTTAATGTTTCGAGTAATTTGGTACATCTTAATTAATTGTATGGCGTTATTTAAGTTGGTATATAATTACGCTTTCGCTGAGACTATTAAATAAACTATAGAGCATAGGGTGATAACTTTTCATCATTACGTCACAATGATTTCGGTTTTCTTTGCATGTCGTGTGAATTTGATTTCAATCATGATTAGCAATTTGGCATTGGGTTACGGAATTAATGTTTTTCTTTTCTTTTTGTTAATTGATTAAAGGTAATAACCGAGAAACAACCCCTCTCTCTGCCTTTTAAATTGGTGTTAAGATTGATAAACACATGATTTTCTTGGGCTTATTCTCATGATGTTATCGGCATAAATTCAGTTAGCATGCATATGAAAACATGGTCTTATAAATTTGGTATAAGGTATATATGATCAAGATGTAATTTGATACTACAACGTAATTTTGGTTCAACATCTTTTATGATTGCTATGAAGTTTCTTCCGGTTAATATGGTTTATATGGGATTAAAGATCTAGTTCATGTTCTTTAATGACTAATATGGAATACGTGTTTAATCATGAATTTTATGGTCACTTGGGATAATTTCATGAGTTTTATAATGTTAAGTTTGTATGATTTATTGACGTGGTATAATTTTGTGTCCATAATTTCACAAGTTTTTAATAAGGTATGACAAGTGAAAATTATGGGTATATACTTATCCGGACTATTAATTTTTAAAGACTTATTTGGTCTAATGGATTATTTTGATAAAGTTTTGTATATCACTAATGGTAAAGTTACTTGTCAATTACATATATACTTGTTTTTTCAGATTTAATAATTGGCCATACGGTTTTATAATAACGGGTCTAATATTTTAGGTTGTTTGATCAACATAATAAGTTGCCAAAGTAACCTCTATTGTGTAAGTTGAATAATTTAGATATTATGACTACGATGTGTGACTGAGTTTCACGCGGATAATGGTCGACCCAAAGGAAGGCTATTATTTGGCCTAAATTCATTCATGCTTGTGGTGGTAAATATGTAACAATTATAAGGTTTCCATGTGAATATTAAGTCGGCCCAAAGGAAGGCTTAATGTTTGACAGGAGTTTATTGTTAATATTTGATCACTACACCAAGATGACCACTTACAAGTTAATTTTATGTCCAAAGACTAAAGTTAATGTTGTGCTAGGTGTCTTGTGATGATGGGATGCCAATATTGAATCTGAAAATCAAGTTAGGGGAGTGTCTTTATATTGACACTCATAAGGATGCCCATAAAGCTTTTACGGTGAATAAATTCAATTCTTTGATTTAGTGTGTGTAATTCATGCGAATAATGGTCGGCCCAAAGGAAGACTATTATTTGGCCGAATTGCATGTACACGTTGGGTAATAAATATGTGACGATTATTAGGTATTTTCATGTGTATATTAAGTCGGCCCAAAGGAAGGCTTAGTATTCGACGTGAGTTTATTGTCAATATTTGATTACAATTTTTCAAAGAGTAGTGTTTGTGTCTAAAGAATATTTATGTTTAATAACTAAATATTAATTTTGGGCAACGACACTTTAATTATTTGAATTTATTTAAAAAAAAAAAAAAAAAAATAGAAGAATATTGTTTTGTTCATTCAGTTTGACATTTATGGTTATTATATCTGTCATGTTCAGTTACATTCTTGATTCAGATGAAACCATTTATTAATTGAATGGTAAAGAATGTAAACATTTATTCCGGTTGCGATAATCATAACATTGTTTTAAGAATGTTTAATTGCTACTCATAAGGACTAAAGTCTCGTGTGGATTCACGTGATTTGAGCAGTAGTACATTCAAAATGCATGTTTAGTGATTATCTAAGGCGAAATTAAGGAAATATTCAAGGGCATTATTCAGTTAATTAAGAAGCTGCAAAAGTCAAACTCAAGACAGACATAAGGTTAGTTTTTTTTTTATATATAGTGTTGGTTTGTTAAGAGTTTTTTGACACATAAGGTAAATCTAGCATTTTTTTCTTAACTTTGGCGTGTCGGTTAAGTTAGGCTTCTCATTGGGTTTGTCTCAGGTTATTTTTTATTTTTTTTTTATATTCAATCATGTTTGATGGGTAGATTTGGTTTTTCGCCCATATAAGTATATTGATGCAAGTATAACTAAGATGTAAGAGTCAATTGATGATAAAAGATTCATCTATTTGGGGCAAGTCATCATCTGAGTTTGAGACAGTCAACTATTTTAGTTATCATTAATGATCTGTCCTTTTGTTTGGATCTGGAAAACACTTTGGTATCACCATTTAGGTGGAACAATTATTTTTCGTATGACAAATTTGGTTCATTGTTCATTGAGAAATAATCAATTTTGTGTTTTCCTAATTCAAATAATGGTGAATCCATCCATTTTGATAACTGTTTATAGTTTTGATTGTAATCTCTTTCAAGCAAGCTTGCATTAAAGTTCGGTGGATATAAAGAACAATTAAGAAATGACAATTTCTTTTTGGTATGACACATTAAAAGGAAACTAAATTTTTGTGTCAAAATGAGATTGTTGTCCCCTTACTTCAGATATTCATTTTTAAGGGGTAAAGACAAATATAAGGGAGATTAGATATCAAAGTTATTTTTCGATGTCTTATTACTAACATATGTGAGTAGGTGAATCATTGTACACTCTAAGTATTAATGGTTTAAATCATTATGTTAATTTATAGATGTAACTTTGGTATAGATATCTAAATCTCATTTGTGAGAAGTTTTAAGTTCTTGACATCTCTTTGTGATATTTGACTAAGCTGTTTTACTCAATAAAGAATTAATTATGTCATTTATCATAAATGTGGATATTTATTATAACGTCAAGGTTACTTTTTGGAAAACTGCTAGAATGTTCGATCTTGTACTTGATATTATACCATATGATGTTTTTTTAGTATGGATGGTGTAACATAATCATAAGGCTGGATATGGGGTATGAATAATTTTTATACTTGTTGTTGTCCAGATGTCTCTAGTAATAAGTTCTTAAAGTTTGCAGTTTTCTTTTGATAAAGTTTTAACAATGACATTGACTATTTAATCATAGTGTAACTCATTTACACATTTGGCATGTCTAACCAATTAAGAATGAGACTTAAAAGTCATAAGGTTAATAGTTGGACTTAAGAATAGTCAATGAGTAGTTTGTTGGATAATACTTAAAGTTTTAAGGATAATAAGGCAGTGATCCCAAAATCAAGTTATTTAAGACGGAAATTAAGGGGTTCATTGAGATTATTGAGTTTGAGTGGGAGAAAAGGTAATTGACAGTGTTTTAAGTCTCTCTATACAGGATCATAAGATCAATTCAGTAGAAACAAACTCAACTATCTCAATAACCAATTCATTAGACAATCTACTTAATAAAGTAAATGCAACTAAATTAATTACATTGTTTTCCTATATGGATAAAATGGATAACATTGCAATGATGGACTAACAAGTTGCAATAAGAGTTAGATGATGGAATGTTAGAAGGTGATCTAGTCACCATTTAACAAACCGTTGAAGGTTCTAATTCATATAGGTGGATTGATGCCGTAAAGAAAGTAAGTCATTTGATTGACGATGATATTTGGACATTCTTCAATTACCTAAAGTTATGAAATATATTGGTTTCAAATATTTATTTGTTACCAAGAAGGTTCAAAAGGTAATGTGACAATGAATTTCATTTTGACGATCTTGACTATAAGGACATTTTGGCATATTCATTTTTGGGTTATATTGGATGAATGTTCAGATTTGTTTCTCAATAATGACATTGATGAAACTATTCAGTGCAAAAAGCTATAACTTTGATTCAATAGATTCAAAGTAAATGTTTTGCAAATTAAGATAATTCATCCAATAAAGTTTTTATGTAAGGTTTTCCGTCATAAAGACTACAAATCTGCATTGCTACCATCTTATTTGATATTAGATGAATGTTGTAGATGATTGTAGATACTCGGGATTCAGTGGGAGTATGAAAATATTCCGGTTTTATATCCTTTCAGTAAAGGAGACAAATTAGTCTCAAATGCCCTAAAAGGAAATTTTTATTCGGAAAATACAATAATGCTTAATTCATATGTTTCAGAAAATATTTTATGTGTTTAAGCATTATGATATATATTTAGTTTGTATGCGTTTAGATATTGCGTACATTCTAAAGTTTATTTGACAGATATTAAGTTGCTACAGATTAGGATCTTGGATCCACTAAGGGCAGCCAAATATATTATTTGTCATTTACATTTAGAACAAAACATTACCCATAGGAGATCGATTCAAGTTGAGATCGTTCAATATTTCGACTCCTAGTTGGTTATGAGCATTTGTCTTAAGGCTGCAAATTCGGTTTGGTATTACAATACCACTTAAGTTATTTTGTGACAAATGTGAGTTATTATAGTTTCAAATTAACAATGCAAGTGATGTATTGTTTAAGAAACAGTTCAGAGTGAAAAGGTGTCAATTATACATGTTGATACAGACTCCATTTTGCGGATCCGCTTAATAAGTCTTTACCACCCACAATGTTTCTTGAGCTCATTGCTCAAATGGGTGTTTCGGTTTTAAGGAAATTCAGTTTAAGTGGGAGTTTGTCATGTTAAACACATTAAAGTTTACGGTTATTAAGTTCTGCAGAAATAAAGTTTTCGGTTTATGGTTTCACTCTGTTTTATTTGGTTGATCTCACTAAGGTGGACCAGTTGGAAATGTGCATATTTGGATCACATTCGGATGCTATTTTCATGCTGCACTCCCATGCTCGATTCATGTCGTTGGTTATATTGTCATATGTGACCATTGAGGGTCTTGTTACGACAAATTGTAGCAAAGACCGCTTTGATCCTATGTTGATATGATTGATGGACCGAATTGCTTAAGACGGTTAGATTGTGATAGCATTTTGAGCTCATAAGGTTATTATAGATACAATTATCAAGTGTTACACATTATATATGAATGTATTTGGCCCAAGTGGAAGATTGTAAGAATTATGGGCCTATACAGTAATATATGTGGACAACTACTTATTCGGTAGTAATTGTATTTATGCGCTATCAATTAAGTTAAGCCCAAATATAAAGTGATCCCACCACGGTGTAGTAATTTTGGGCTTATATACGTCTTAAAGTATGGGTCTGACTATTATCTAAGTGTAGATACCCATTAGGTTTATAATGCATGATGGGCGCATTATACTAAGGAGACTATATATAGTCACCTAGGGTTATGGTCCCTAGTAGCACACAATAACCTAATCTCCCCGCATCCCATCAGTAGAGAGATATCTTTGGTATGTGTGTCTACTAGAAGACCTAATCCAAAGACCGTCCCTTCAGACGGTTCATCCCAATCTTTCATCTCGTCATGTAATTAGGTACGCTTCCGCATCTAGTATTTACCGAATAATTTAGTATGAAGTTAATGGCCTTTAGACGGATGATTAAATCTAACAAGACCTAAACTCTCTTTCAATAGCATTATGAACAAAAATCCAGTTCGTATCATTAGACTTAAAACCTTTAATATAGTTTCTTCCTGCTCTTCCCTTGACCCAATTTAAAAAAATATGAACAGGTTTCACCTTCTGCACTCCATTTTAGTTTCGCCCACTGTCTCCAGTACTTATTAGTAGGTGTGTTTGTACAATATTTTATCAATGAAGTTGAGGCAAACTTTGGAAAATGAATCACTCTCACCGAAAAATCATACCATTTGCAGTACTTGTAGAGTACTTCGTAGTTTGGAAGAAGGAGGAAGTTTGGTTAGTAATGAATTCGTTAGTGGAGTCACTGAGGATAATCTAGGTATTTCGCATAAATCGTAATTTAACAAGTCGGACAAAAAGAAAATGATATTCGGGATAAAAATACGATGGTAAGTGCGGAGTCTACACCGAAGTTTAGGGGTTTTGTAAAAATAAAAGGGTCATTTTAATTTTATCTTAGGGTTGTTTGGTTGACACTCAAAAAATCGGGGAGGTGGTGATTGACCCCATAACTTTGTGTAATTGTGAAATTAACCCCACAACTTTTAATTGGAGTAATTTGGCATTCGTAACTTACACAATAAGTGAAATTAAACCAATTTATCAAAATCTCATTAGAAATTCAATTTATCATATCCAAAAAGTAAAAAAATGGCTATGTTTTTATGAAAAATAAAAAGTAAAAAATTAATTTTAATTTTTTTTGGGATGAATTAGATAAAAAATAATACGAATTGCATACTAAAAACATTTTTTTATATACTTATGTAATTCGGTATGATTTAAAAAAACAAAAATCCGATGTATAAATTTTTTGATATGTTGAAAAATTAAAATATTTAAATTTTTTTTAATCCTTTGATTAAATTTTTATATTTTTTATCATGAAAATATTTTATTCCATCTTTAAATTTAAACACAACTACCTAACAAAATATTTTGCAATTGAAGTTTTTTACCAAAATTGTAAAAAAAGTTAAAAAAATAAAATTAATATTTTTTTATTTTCGTAAAATTTTTAAAATTTTTTATTTAATTTATGCTAATTTATTTTTTTGATTAATTTTTAATTTTTTTTTGTATTTTTCATAAAAATAAATCATATTTTGTGATATGATAAATGGAATTTCTCATGATATTTTGATAAAAAATGTTTAATTTCACTTATCATGTAACTTATGAGGTCAAATTACTCCAATTGAAAGTTGTAGAGTTAATTTCACAATTGCACAAAGTTATGGGGGTGAATCACCACTTTTTTTTTTGGTGAAATGTAAAAATATATTAAGCTCAAAATAAGGAAGGAAAATCCTTCCTTAACAAGTCCCGTTACATCATAAGTTATGAGGGTGAATCACCACTTCCCCGCTTTAAAAATACATGAATTGCAAAATCCCATAATTTGTCAAAACATGGGTTGTTTCATTGTCATAACTTTTGTAACAATAGGTCTCTCTTGTGACAGGTATATCCGTCACAAACTTGCGACGAGTCAAGCACACCCAGCTGATTAGATTCGACAAAAATGAAAGTGCATAAAAAATGACAAATGAGTTATCTTTATCAGCCCAAATGAGTTTTATTTGACCCGTCGCAAGTTTGCGACGTATAATACCGTCATAAATGAGAATTTGTGCTTTTGTAAAATGGAGAAATTAGAAGTTCTTATGAACTTCCATGCCTACATGGTGTAAGAACTCACTTACTTACGCCCTCTTGGTCATTCGAAATTCCCATGAACTCACTAACTTACCCCTCCTTGGTCATTCGAAGTTTCCATGAAATTTAATTTCTACCTAAGCAACCAACCACTTTTGCCAAATTCATCCGAATTAGATATATAAACTTAATTCTTATGAAATTATTAAAGTTTCTAGGAAAAGTTAAGTTTCTTGATAAACCAAACGACACCTTAATATAAAAGAAATACACTCTTTAATTTTTCGAGTAGAACTTTTTTGTTAAGTTACGGACTTACTGCAATGGCTAGGAAATTTAATAACCTAATTCTAGGGACGAGAGAGAAAATTTAGAGAGAGAAAATTTAGAGAGAAAAAATTCTCTGAATTTCAGGAATCTACAGATCTTACTGCAATGATTAGGAAGAAATCACAAAATCGTCCCAAATCCCCAAATACAAACTCCCATGAAAATAATAATTCATCAATTATTAATGATAGTACTAATAATGATATTAAATACATCAAATTTATCTTCTAGTAACAAAAAATCGATGCAAAAATTTGTCCGTCTGGAAACTATTGATGAAGAAATTGTTAATGCTAGATCAGATTTTCACCAATTCTATACTGAGGTGGAGGGTAACAGTGAAGAGGATGATACGGGATGGAAGGAGGTTACAGGGAGGAGGAATGGTAGAACTTCTCTGCCTCCAATTCCGGAAGTTCGAGAGGATAATAGTGGTAAATCAAAAGTGACACTGAAACTCACTTTAGAGGATGTGAAGGAAGAGATTGAGTACTGGAAAATAGCTGTGTATGGGTATGTAATGGGAGCGAATCCACCATGGGAGGTTCTTGAAGGGTATCTGCGACGGATTTGGAGTATGTATGAAATTGCCCAGATATCATTCCTTCCAAATGGTTTGTTTGTGGTAAGGCTTACTAAACTTGAAAATTTTAAGCTAATTCTTGAGCATGGAATGTATCACTTTGATGGGAAACCTATTATTCTCAAACCCTGGGACCCTTGTGTTAGGATTGCTAAAGAGTCGGTCAAGATCGAGAGTTCCTATTTGGATCAAATTGATGGGGCTTGATCTTAAATTCTGGGGTTCAAAGTGTTTGGAGAAGATTGCGGGGTTGGTAGGGGAGTTTAAGAGGATTGATGAGACAACGTTACCAAAGAGACTCCTGGGATATGCTCGGATAATGGTAGAAGTTGAACTTGATCAGGAATTCCCTTCTACCATAGTGTTTGAGGATGAACTGGGTATTGAGATTACAGTGGTGGTTGGGTATGACTGGTTACCAATTACATGTAAAAAATGTACAAGGATTGGCCATAAGGATGAGGATTGTCGTAGGAAACCTGTGGGTAAACCTGCCCCTCCTAAGCAAGTCTGGAAACCAAAAGTTGTTGAGGTGCCTGTACTGGATCTAGTAGAGTATCCTCCGCTGATCTCTACTGTGACTAATACTGGGCCTAGTAATAGCACCCCTGTTAATACTCTTGCTCATACGTTACCTGGTGTTCTACCTACTCCTACTAGAGTGTTCAACAGGCTCACAAGACATGAATCAAGGTTTTTTGACCATAGAGAAGGAGATTTCTCAGTACAGTTTAATGCTGAACTGGCTGGTTTTTCAGTGGTGAATGAAATGGTTGACAAAGGAGGGAGTTCAAGTCATTCACTCCCCAATGATTAGTTTTGGTATGTGGAATGTTAAAGGGCTAAATAGTGATACTAAACAGAATGATGTCAAATGTTTTTTACATCATCAAAATGTTGATCTATTTGGACTTCTTGAAACAAAAGTTAAGGATCCTTTTATCAATAAAATTAGTAATAGTGTATGTTATGGCTGGAAGTATATCACAAACAATTATGTTCATCCTGGTGGAAGGGTCTGGGTGATCTGGAATCCTATCATTGTTGATGTTGAAGTGTTGGAGATGTCTGAACAGTTCATTCATACTAAAGTTGTAGTGTTGAATTTGAATATGAAGTTTTTTGCTACTTTTGTCTATGGGTTTAATAAAATTGAAGATAGAGTGCCTCTTTGGAATGCCCTAATAAGAATTTGCATGACTGACCCTTGGGTAGTCCTGGGGGATTTTAATAATGTGATGTTTACTAATGAAAGGTTAGGGAAGGTTGTTAAGGATGATGAGATGAAGCCTTTCCAAGATCTTGTTAATAGATGTGACTTGCAGGACTTGAAGTCTAGTGGATCCTTTTATACATGGAACAATAAACATTCTAGTGAGACTAGAGTGTTTAGTCGAATTGATAGGGTGCTTGTTAATGGAGCTTGGAGTGCTAAATGGCCTAACTGGTTGGCTCATTATCATCCTGAGGGATATTTTGATCACTGTCCGTGTGTCATTATTTATGGAGATAGTGTATGTAAGCAGAAAAAACCTTTTAAATTTTATAATATGTGGGTTAAAGCTCCAAACTATGCTGCTGTTGTTGAGAGTGTCTGGCAGAGGAATATTGGAGGATCTGCTATTTTTAATGTTGTTAGGAAATTGAAGATGTTGAAGAATGTCCTTAAGGAGTTGAATAAGGAGATGTTCTCAGATATTGAAGGAATGCTGATGTAGCATATGCTTTACTTATTGAGAGTCAATTGAAACTTCAGAAGGATGTGAATAATACTGGGCTGATGGATATGGAGAGGCAGTTGAATGGAGCTTATGCGATTTTGAATACAGCAAGATATGATTTTCTTAAGCAGAAGACTAAGTTTGAATGGGCTAGTGGGGGGGGGGGGGGATGTCAATACTGCTATGTTTCACAATGCTATTAGACATAGGCAAGTACATAATAAGGTTCTCATGATTGAGGATTGTAATGGTAGAGTGGTTAGGAAGCCAAATGATATTGTAAATGCTTTCATTGAATACTATATGAGCCTACTAGGGAGAAGTGATGGTAGTACTGGTTTCTCTACTGCTGTTGCTAGGGCTGGGAAGCTAGTTGACAAGAATGATTGGGGGGTGTTATGTAGTATCCCAACAAAGGATGAAGTGAAGAAGACTATGTTTGACATTCCTGATGATAAGAGCCCTGGTCCGGATGGCTACTCTAGCTGTTTTTTCAAGAGTAGTTGACATTTGGTGAAAAATGATGTGGTTAAGGCTGTCACTGATTTCTTCCAAACTGGCCAGATGCTCAAGCAGATTAATAGCACGACTCTGATTATGGTGCCAAAGGTTGATCATCCTAAATCAGTGAAGGAATTTCGCCCAATAGCATGCTATAACACTATATACAAACTGATATCAAAACTGCTTTGCAATAGATTGTGTCAGTGTCTCCCAAAAATTGTGAATCCAGCTCAAAGTGTGATGCCCGTCGTAGAGGGTACCAAAGATAAAATTTATAATTCCTAACTTTAACAATAGATAGTGAAAGTCAGGGTCGAACCACAAGGAGGTGGGGAATGTTTATTGTTTGATGTGAATGTTTAAAGTAACAATTTTGGGGGTTTGAATTGGTTGATTACTAAGTCTAAAGCAAAGATAAAAATAAAACAAGAAAATAAAGATGAGATTAAAACTATATTAAAAGAGATGCTAGGATGTTTGGGTAATAAATAGCTAAGGTAAAATAAATCCTAAGGTCAACATGTATTGCAGTCGCGTAAGGGGGCGTAACATATCTTTTTAAGTCTATGCTACCTAATAGCTCCTTTCGGCCTATGCTATTAGTTCCTAGGTCTCACAATTATTGGGTGTCAACAATAAGGGTGATTCCTAAATCCCAGGCCACATACCTTTCAGCCTTGAGTAACCTATCCGTCTTAAGGTGTAAACCAATGCCCTTCCTGTATCTTTCAATCTTGGGTAGGTCATTACTAACATCCTACAAGTCTCCTTATGGTCTCATTGCAGGATATTATAATTGACAAGAAAAGACGAAATAAGAATACATACGCGGGTGGTCGACCGACCAGCTACTCCAGTCGGCCGACCACGGCCTCGGTCGACCGACCAGCTATTCCAGTCGGCCGAAATTATCTTATTAATCTTATTATTCAAGTTTTTAATTACGTAAAGCATTTCTTTCTAATTGTTGCTATATTAGTTTGATAATAATATGCCGGGCGGAAGACGACGAGGTGGTGGTAGTCGTCAGCCTGAGGGAGGACGATCGGGAGCTAATCATGATGAGGACGAGATTGTACCTGAGACTCAGCCGCCTACACATCGAATACACCTCGATCCGACTGATTACGAAGGCGCCAAGTGGTAAGTATCTTATTTGTTTACGGATAATTGATTATATATACGTATATATTGATTATAATATGATTACTTGTTGACTATTTTATTTTCACATTTAACTCTTTTTCAGGTTCAGTGACAAAGACGTTTCTACTCTTATAACACAGACCATTATTTGCAACTACAAGGAGTATGCGCCCAACTGGTCAGAAGCGTCGGATTACATTAAGGAAGAGTGGTGGAATTGGTTTGAGGTATTTATTAACTGTTTACTACCTATTTCCGTTTTATTATTTATTACCTATTTATGTTTCATATTTATTTAACTATTTTTTTTCTTGAAACAGAAAAAAGTTACCTTTCACCCTCGTGATAGAGCAGCGGTTAGGTCGGCGTGGGAAGACATGATGAAAGACCGTCTTCGCAAAAGAATCCACTACGCTATGCAGAAACCAACGGAGAAAAGGCCGCACTGGATACCCTTGGATATTTTTGAACAACTGAAGGGTAGAAAAGAAGATCCAAAATTCCAAGAGAAATCCGACAAAAACAAGAGCAACCGGATGTCGGGAAGTACCGAAAAAGGCAAGGCCTTAGGTACTCACATAATGGGTCGTAAAAACACCCTACAGATGATGGATGAAATGGTAATTGTTTAGTTTTTACTTCATTTTTCTTGTCTTCAATAATTTTCACCCTTTGACAATATTGAATGTTTTTTTCAACAAGTGTCGTTGGATTTAAATTGCAGGCTGGAGAAGATGGGAGGGATGTACCATCGGCCTTGAAGTTGCTTGAGAGGACAAAAAAGAATGCCAAGAAGGGTTGGCTATCAACGAAACCCAAAGCACTATTTGTAAGTTAACAGAAATTTTTCTTTATATTTTAGTAATTTGGTTTACTAATTAATTAACGTATACTAATAACATTTTATTTTTGTTTTGTAGGAAAAAGTTTTTTCAAGAAAGAACAAAATGATAAGTGAAGGGATCCCGGAGCAAGATATCGACGACAACGAGATCTACTTCGAAGAAGTAGGCGGTTTCAACAAGAAAGGGTTGATACTCGGTATGGGAAATGCAGCCCCAGTCCTTTACGAGCGTCGTCGCCACTCAAGTGCTGGGACCCAGTCACAATACACCCCAGGTTTGTATTTTATAGTTTATTAAAATTTAAGACTAACCAATTATTTAACCGTTTACTAAATGAATATAATATCATGTTTGACTATTCATTGCAGGTATCCTCGGCAAAGTTCTTCGAGAGAATGCTCAGCTAAGACAAAACGAGCTCGAGACATCCCAAAGGCTGAAGGCAATTGAAGAATACTTAAGTCAACAGGGGGCGCAGTTCACTACTCAGAGCTGCAACCCGGGAGGCTTTTCTCAGCCGAGACGCGACTTTGACGATGATGGCGGCGACAATGCTAGGGCGGCCAGTCATTTCGCCACCCCACAGCCCACCGACACGACCGTTAGATAGATTTCATTAGGTTGTTTAGTTGATGTACCGCGGACTATGTTTAGTTTTGAGTTGGATTATCATTTGTAAAACTTTCTTATTAGTTATGAAAAGAGATATTAAAAACCCTTGTCTCCGACAAGTTTTTGTTGCTGGGTCGTTTTTCTGAAATTGCAGGTTTACAGATCATGCAAAAGGGAAAAAATGAATCATTTCAATGGAAATGGGGAGCTGGAAAAACGGCTGAAACCGGAAAATCACACAGGAATTTGCGACGGAAATGTCTCAATTTGCGACGGACATTCCGTCGCAAACCTTGACCAGAAGTCAAGGTCAGTCCAGATTTGCGACGGAATTTCCGTCGCAAATGGTCCTATTTGCGACGGATTTTCCGTCGCAAATCTTGACTGACTTTGACCAGAAGTCAGGGTCAGTCAACATTTGCGACGGAAAATCCGTCGCAAAGAGGACCATTTGCGACGGAAATTCCGTCGCAAATCTTGACTGACCTTGACTTCTGGTCAAGGTCAATCCGTCGCAAAATGAGGTCAATCCGTCGCAAATAAGTTGCGACGGAAAAATCCGTCGCAAATTAACTTTTTGCGACAAAAATATGGGACAGACGCAGTCCGTCGCAAATCCGTCGCAAAAACATCATTTGCGACGGATTTCACCCTTTTTGCGACGGAAACTTCCGTCGCAAAGCGAGCATTGTTTTGTAGTGTCATGCCCCTAAGCGTTGCCTTAAAACTAGGAATGACCGAATTTGCAGTGACCAGTATGACAGTCCAGATGACAGATCGCACATCTATGGAACCTATAGGGGTGTTAGAAAACATCCCTGTGCGTATTGACAGGTTCTTCTTCCCAGTTGACTTTGTAGTTTTGGACATCCCAGAGGATGCCCATATACCTATAATTTTAGGAACACCTTTCCTTCACACTGCAGGTGCCATTATAGATGTAGGCACTGGGACTCTAACCTTCAAAGTAGGCAAGCATTCTATTATCTATGGCCTATCTTATAGGAAGAAGGATGCTATGACCCCCATCACATGTAATGCTATCACTTCTGAGAAGAAGTATGAGGTCATCACTACTTCTCCATCTTTTTTACCTGTTCCTGTATCTGTTTTTACACCTCCGCCCCAGATTGGGAGCAGTAGGGAGGACACTTCTATTATGACTATTGCAGGAACTGGTTTGGGGAAACCCAAAGTGAAGGAAGTCATCATCCAGAGAGGAGGAATGGGATACCTAAGCTATAAAGAAGATGAGGACCCAGACGTCGTGGATCGGGAGGAGAAGAAGAAGAGGAGGCAAGCTCAGGAGGAGAGACCGTCGCATATGCTTTGCGACGGCGGAAAGAAGATGTGTTTTGCTAAAGCAAAAACCGTGGAGACTACGGCATGTCGTCAGAAGCCATGGTCGGATATCTTCCGCATCTTTAGCGGATAGTTGTTTTAGTTGCAGTTTTTAAGACAATTTATTTTTGTTGTGTGAAACTTTTTTTATTTTGGCTTGCTCGTTGTTTAGATTTTTTTCCTTTATGTTTAAGTAGTTAAGACTTTAGAATCGTTTTGGCATCTCAAGCATTGTTGGGCGCACGTACTTTCTTGTTTTTTCAGATTTTACGAAGAAACGAAGACCTCCAGGACGCAGAGGGTCGACCGACCAGAAATATCAGTCGATCGACCAGAGTCGCTGTATCGCTAAAATTTTCCGTGATTCACAGGAGGTCGGTCGACCAGAATCATCGGTCGGTCGACCTACTGTCCACTGCGGTCTTTCGTTTCTCTTCCTTGGAAATCGTGAAATTGACTTGGTTACTTGAGTGGCACTGCTAGCCACCAAAACCTCCCAGCTTGCGCTGGTTTGGGGAGGTTTTCCTCATGCGCTTCATAATCCTGTGAGTTCTTTCCAGTTTTTCCTTAGTTTTTAATTTCTTTGCATCTTTACTTTAATTTTCTGAAACCTTTACTTAGGCTAATGCACAATGGGGACATTGTGCGGGTTGGTTTGGGGAATGGTTTCGTGTTACATGCATTGCATTTTGTCACACGTTTACTGCATTCCTGTCTTGCATCGTTCTTTTCTTTATTTTCCATATATATACAAAAATCCAAAAAAAATTTCAAAAAATTTCAGAAAAAAAAAAAAGGCACGTTTATTTTAGCATATAGGTCGAGTCGGAACGAAAGTATTTCAAGCATGATTTAGCTATCTTACATGTTTATGCCTGTACCTTGCCTTGTCAACTTGTTTTAGTATGAGAGTCTTTTGCATATCTACAAGTTTTTGTCAATTTGCATATCTTGAGACTTGACTTATACCTTGGCAACCTACTATACATTCTGAGTTTTAGAGCCTTATTCCTGGTTCCATTCTTAAACCAGTTGTCTAGGATGTGAGTAGTGCTCCCCTTGGAACATGTTACATCAATATGCATAAACATGAACTTGAATTGCTATATACTTGTTTTACTTTCTCGTTTTGTGAGTCTTGGTACGTGCATTTGGGATCCCTTTTCTCATATTTACCCATAAGCTTCACATAGCCAAAATTGTCTTTTTATTTCCCCAAAAACTACATCCCATACTTAGCCTACCCTTCCAAGCTAGTATTTGTGGTCATTGGATTATTTTTTGAGGCATCTTGGTTTGTATGCTATCTTGAACAAAAAGAGAAAAGAAAGAAAGCAAGAAAGAAAAAAAAAAAAAAAAAAAGAACAAAAAAAAATTCAGAAAAAGAAAGAAAGAAAAAGAAAAACGAAAAAAAAAATCAAAACTTCCAGGAACGAAGTCGACCGACCTCGCCCTTAGGTCGGCCGACCAACTGGCATCATCAGATTCAAAATTTCGTTCCAAAAATCCCTTTCTTTTATATGTTATCACTCCCGTGCTTCATTCAAAATATTTGGGAGTCCTTTCTTATATTCAATGTGAGAGTTGTGCCACAAAAGAGCACTTTCTTAATATCAAAAGTGTGAAGTTTGTTGTTGGAAATCAGTTTTACTAGCTTGGCTACTAACCCCACATATCCAAAAAACATCTTAACCACTTTTTACCTTTTACCTCACATATCTTTCATTACCTCAATTGCATGTATCCAAGTCACTTAATGAGTTTGTTACACATAGTTGTAGAATTCCTGTTCATGTTAGATTGCAGACATGTTTCCATGGATCGCAGTTAGGTGAGTGTCATTACAATATACTTCTTTCTATCTTTTACATATACTCACCCTTTGCTTCATGAGTGTCTCGAGCGTACCGCGAGAGTCCATGGTATAAAGTCTCTATAGTCTTTATGTTTGCAAGTTTGACGACCCTATAACTCGTTTGCATGATTTAAATACTTTCTCATTTTGTACTTGGTATTGGTCTAGGCTGACATGTAAATTTCGCTCTGAGATTGAAATCGTTCCATTTGTTAGGATCGAGTCTATTTCTTGCTTGAGGGCAAGCAAGGGTTTGGTTTGTACATACGCGGGTGGTCGACCGACCAGCTACTCCAGTCGGCCGACCACGGCCTCGGTCGACCGACCAGCTATTCCAGTCGGTCGACCGTGGTACTGCTACAAGTCGGTCTTTCGAATTTTATTTACCTACGCATATTCATCCCCTACATCCTAACATATGAAAATTAGCTACTCATGGTTGTTAAGACGATTATAAATTTAGGAATAAACATGGTAAATATAATAAATAATCTAAGCATGCAAGATTCAATAAAGCTTGGGATTTCTATCTTAATTGAATGCAAAGGTAATAAAAACAATAATAAAAACTAGATTAAAGAGTAATTACCACAATTGGAATTAAGGCAGAACGGAATAAACTTTATTGAATACTTGAGAATTCTTTGAATAAGATAAAAGATGAACTAGATGGTAAAAGATTGAATAAAAGATCCTAAGGGTTGATAATAGATATCAAGCATACCTAACCCTAATCACAAGATTTGTTTATATAGGGTAAAAAACTCAGAGTTTCCTAAAAGCTCTAATTCTACTCTATTTTCGAAAAGAATCGTCTGGGCTTCTGCTGAGGTCGGTCGACCTACTATGTGGGTCGGTCGACCGCTTCTTTCTGGACTTCTTTTATTCTTGGGCTTTTCTTCAGATTTGAACTTTTATAAAGATCAGGGTCAGTCGGTCGACCTATATTGCCGGTCGGTCGACCGCTTCCCGAAGAATTTCTTCTATTTTCTTCTTGTTTTGTCTTTGAATACTTTGACTTTGACTCCAGTTGACTTTCCATTTATTCCTTAATTAAGCAAAAGACTTGAGGATACGGATTTGGTGCTAAATCGTCTCTTTTCCGCATAAATCTGCAAAAGTGCATAAAAATACGAAAGTACACGATTTGTGGGAAATAAAGGCTAAAACATAGTAAATGAGCGACCAAATACGTGTAAAAATAGATGTAAAACATCATAAAATAGACACGTATCAAAGTGCTTTCATAAAGGAAGGAGCATACTTGGCAACATTCTTATTAGTCAAGATTTGGTGAGGCTTTATAAGAGAAGAAATAGTTCACCTAGATGCATGATGAAGATAAGTTTGAGGAAGGCATATGACTCTATTGAGTGGGTGTTTGTTGAGAAACTTATGGTCAGTCTGAATCCCCCCCCCCCCCCCCCCCCCAGTTTATTCAGATGATCATGCAGCGCATTACTACCACTACATTTTCAATTGGACTGAATGGTTACATTCATGGGTACTTTAAGGGGCAAAAGGTTTGAGACAAGGGGATCCTATCTCCCTTTTGGTGTTTACTCTATGTATGGAGTACCTGAGTAGGCTGTTAGGTATGGTTGGAGAGCTTAATGGTTTTCATTATCATCCTTTATGCAAGCCCTTGAAACTGAGTCACCTTATGTTCGCTGATGATCTATTACTATTCTGTAAAGGGAAGGTTAGGTCTGTTTGTTTGATGTTGGAAGCTTTTAAGAGGTTCTCACTGGTCTCTGGTTTACATATTAATACAGACAAGTCTGATTTCTATTGCAATGGCATGAGGGAGGATGTGATACATGTAATGCTGCAAGATACTGGCTTCAAACAGGGAGAACTCCATTTCAAGTATTTGGGAGTCCAGATCTCTCATAAGAGGCTCAGTCATCTTGATTGTAAGATTATAGTTGACAAGATGTT
The DNA here is from genome assembly GCA_029255685.2 of Silene conica. Lineage (NCBI taxonomy): Eukaryota > Viridiplantae > Streptophyta > Magnoliopsida > Caryophyllales > Caryophyllaceae > Silene > Silene conica. Next base: position 57,836,555 of record CM055311.2, on the reverse strand, counting down.
AGCAAGGATACGAGGGTGGAATAGCGAGAGGATTTCGTATGCTGGGAGGTTAGTGTTGGTGAAATCAGTAATGTCCACTATACATAACTATTGGAGTCAAATCTTTGTGCTCCCTAGAAGTATTATGGATAGAATTCAAGCCTTGTGCAAGAATTTCCTGTGGGAAGGAGGTGATAAGTACTCAAAGGCTCCTTTAGTCTCTTGGACTGTTTTATGTCAGAGTAGAAAAGTGGAAGGATTGGGGATTGTTGATAGTAAAGATTGGAATACTGCAGCAATTGGAAAATTAGTCTGGTGGATAGCTTCTAAGAAAGACCATCTCTGGATCAGGTGGGTCAACTGCATTTACATTAACCAAGAACAGTGGCTGTCTTATGTACCATCAGTCCCTTATGTACCATCAGTCCATAGTTCTTGGGCTTGGAGGAAGGTTTGTGCAGTTAAGGAGCAGATGAAAATGGGGTATGTTAATGGCCAATGGCTAGGGCAGGAGAAAGGTTATACGATTAAGGATGGGTATACCTGGTTAAGAGATGAGTCTGATGTCAGAATTGACTGGTATCATGTAGTCTGGAATAGGTATAATGTGCATAAATGGAGCTTTCTTATGTGGCTGATACAACATCAGAGGCTACTCACCTTGGATAGACTTAAGAGAATGGGGATAACGATGGATGAGAACTGTTTTCTATGTGGGTTGGGGGAAGAATCTCATCAACATCTGTTTATGGACTGTCAATTTGCTAAACTGTGTTTTGCTGAACTCTCGAGTTGGCTAGGGTATGCTACTGATGCGGATTGTGGAAGGGTTTTTCATGACAGAAGAATCCCATTGTTGCAAAGGCAGGTTATTATTGTTAGTATAGTTGGAGTGTTTTACTGGATATGGAGGAGCAGGAACACCTGCAGATTGGAGGAGCAGGTAATGTTACCTAGAGTGCTTATCAGGCATGTGAAGGTGGAAATTCAGAGGCAGGTTAAAGCTGCATTTCAAGGAACTTTACACAGGACAGTCTAGGAATGGTTTAGAAGTACTATGAGTGTGTAGTTGATAGGAGGAAAAGGTAGTCAGGGGTGTCAAATTTGATGTATTCTTTTATAGTAGGGGATGTAATTGATCCATACTTGAGCTTTAATGAAAATGAGAACATTTTTACCAAAAAAAAAGTTACGGACTTACGGTATAATTACTCTTCAAGTATGATTCCTTGTTTTTCGTTACTATTGAAGTACGAAGAAATTGTATCAGGGAAAATTGGTGATGTTAAATAGAGGCCGATAGTTGATGAATTGGGCAAAGGAAGAGAAAGATAGTGGTCGACGAGGGTGATGGCGTATGCATAAATGGTCAGTGACGAGGGGTTACAGGCTTTCTAATTCCAGCAGTTTACAGGTCATTCGACAATATTTTCTCTACAAACGACTGCGACCAACATCCAACCCATTACATTGGGATCAATATTTGCTATACGTTTGTACATATTACATGTTATGCAAGGGGGGAGAATTTACTTCCAAAGCAGAGGGGTAGAGAAATGCGGTGCCAGAACGAAGAGAACCCTGCAGACCTAAATCTCCTCCCTAATTCACAGTAAGCATATTATCTTGGTCTAGTAGCTAAACATGATACACGTCTCGTTCCGAGACAAGTTAATCTACAACAGTAGTAGACGTGGATGGAGCCAATTGCTGAAGCTGATGGACTACATGAGACATACGAGGTCGCATAGAAGGGACATGCTGAGTACAGGCGTATACAAGATCAACGACTTTCTGAATGACCCCGGCCTCGGGAATCTCGGCATACAAGCTAGACATAACAGGATCTAACAGTTCAGGGTATCGGTGAGACTGCACAAGAGGGGTGGCCCACTCAAATATGCTTTGCCAGCCGACTGAATCAACAGCTTGAGCTGGGCGACGCCCGCTCACAATCTCTAGCAACAGTACTCCAAAACTGTAAACGTCACTTTTTGTTGTCAGCTCGTTTCGGTACACAAACTCTGGAGCAAGGTATCCATTGGTTCCACCTGCCATTACGTTCCTCTCCTTCATAACTTCCCATGGGACAAACTTAGAATGGCCAACGCCCATCAGATGAGCCCGGAATTCTTCGTCAAGCAGCACATTGCTTGCACGGATATCTCGATGTACAACTTGTGGTTTGACCTTGTCATGTAGAAAGCTGTAATAGAGTACAAAGTTTGCAAAATAGTCTCACTTAGTTTTGGAGACCAATACAACAACGAGCAACAAGAAAATCAACCATTAATACCCTAGCTCCGCAAAGGTCACAAAAGGTGGGGTAGGGGGGTTGGATGTACACGTTTTGACGTGTTAAGAACACACAGGTTATTCCTGGTCGGATGATCCATAATGAAATCTATGTGTCACTTGTTTGATAGCCGCCATGATTTCCTATTTTCCTCTACTGATATAGATTTCCTGTACTGAATATCAGGCACAATTTTTAATCTACTGGTTTAGGTTTCAATGAAAGTACCATAAAGCTAGCAGCTGAAAAAGTGAAAAGTTTAAAACTAAGGACGGAGACAGACAATTAAACCACAAACTAAAAAGCTCACGACTGAAAACTAGATCAAATGAGAGCTTGAAGATGACCAGGCACTTAAAAAAGAACAGGAAAATTGAAACCTTCAGATTCTTTGCTCCGTTGGGCAGTATGGAATTTGCTGTCTGTAGAACGTAAAAATTCTTATGACCCACGTAACCCCCCCTCCCTCCAAATTAACAAAGGTATATTTAAGATGCCGCTTTTACCATACAATTTAATTTAAACCAACACATCTTATGACTCACCCAATTAACCATCATCATTCCTATTTTACCATTAGCTAGAGTCTACACCACTTGCTTTCCTAAATATTTGTGCCAAAAGCAAATTAGAGAACTTCAAAGAATAGGAGGAAGTAATAATAATAATAATAAGACTAAGAACCATAGGCAGTAAACAAATACTTACGCAATTCCTTGAGCGAGGGTTGTGGCAACTTTAATTCGCATATGCCAATTCAAGCATCTACCACCCCTTGGAACATGGTGCAGCCATCTATCCAGAGGTCCATTCACAATAAATTCATAGACAATATAACGATCCCCGTGACTATAACAACATCCTTTAACAGCTACCAAGCTTGGGTGATGAAGCCTGGCGACTCTACTGACTTCAGAATAAAACTCTTTCTTCCTCTTGTAGTTTGACCTTTTTAACCTCTTTATAGCCACCTTTGACCCATCGGGTAAGATGCCACTATATGTACCTCCTGTTTTTGCATCTCCCGGAAGACGATTTCCTTCACTGAAATTCTTTGACATAGACTGGAGCTCTTCAATTGTGAAAACCTTCCAGGATGGAGAGACTAAAGCTGAAGTTGCTTGACTAGATTGCCTACGGGACCTCTTATGCTTCTTACTCCTTTTGTAAACAAGCAACCAAAGCACAAAAGCCAATGTGGTAAAAAGAATTATACCGCTAATAGCTGCCAGGATTATTATATATACATGATGGCATTGTCCTCCATAGCATTTGTCCTCTACATAAAAAATACAACTATTTTAATTTACCACTAGTCAATAAATATCCACAAAGGTAAACAAAATGGATAAAAACGAGGTGAAAATCTATTGCCCTCATTTTTTTTGTTGTGATGTAGTCTAAAACAAAGCCAACACATACTTGCAAAGACCTGAATGGGTTTAGCTCAGATGTTTAAGTAGAGAAACTTCCATTGGTCTTAGGTTCAATCCAAAATGAGAGCAATTGTGCTTGAAATTACACCCCCTGAGTCGATTTTGTCATGATTATTCCTAGTATGGCTTCGTTCGTCATCACATAATCGGCAAGCTATTATGTATGCCTGACATTTACCGAATGCACACTGGAGGTAGCATATTCAGTCACCCACCTTTTCCAAAAATTAGGCCTTGCAAAGTTTGAATGTCCTATCATTAGGCTTATATTATGAAATTTTTGAAATTTACAAGTGAGCATATAAAGTTTTTGAGGGAGCTTTAAAATTTAAAGAGAAAGGCTCCTCAAGATTCAAGAATACTAGATGCCATAGAAGATTAAGCGAAAATCCACAGAACTCAAATAGCGTGGAACAGCAAACAAAACGACGATCTCATCCAGGTTGCTCAAACAGTTAGTTGTTCCTCAAAGGCATCAAGTTTCAGCTAAACGATAAAGAGTTTGAAAAGTGAATTGAGCCTTTAAATTTGAGAATATAAATTCTTCAAAACAATTAACAAATCTTACAGAAGTAAAAGCAAGAACGAACTAATAGGACTAAGTCGACTAACTAGGTCTAAAGGCTCGATACAACAAATGGTACGGTGATCTTACCGAAGTGTTACAAACAGTTTTTCCTTGAAGACAATCCAAGTTTCAGCTAAAAACAAATAGCAATACAAGGTAGTCCTGAACAAGTACTTAGTCAGGTATGCCTGATTTGTTTAACTAACCAACGGAAAAAAATGAAGAAAATCATTGTTGCAATATTTTGAAATAAAGCTCCTTGAAATACTGGAATAAACTAAAAATGCATAGACCTGACCAACTAGTTTTAATGGAAAGAGGTTAATCTTAAGTTAAAAATTATAAAGCAATAATTTAGTCGATTGCTGAGAAAAAAGAAAAGCTAAAATTTAGTCGACATTGTAGAGAACAAGCTTAATCTAGAGGTTTAGGATAGGCAAGAAAAACCCCCCACAATATTTTGGAGTAAAGTAAATCCAAGATTATGAATTTTTTTCATTATCTAGGATCTAATAGCCAAAAGGATAGGACACTGGTTAGAACAAAATAGGTTAGTTGAAATAGAAAATATCGGAGTTCTATCTGAATTCGGCCCGCCCTAAAGACTAAATGGGAAAAATTTCAGTTCTTTTCCAGTGCAAACATAAGTTCTCAAAATGTTTGCTCAAGGACATTTACGCTATAATGGCTTCAACAACAGTAAAACAAGTAAGCATGTAATTTATTCATGCATAGTCCTTCATATATAACATAGCCTCATCTAGCTCTATCACAACCAGCCAGAACTAATGGCTTAATAGCCGCATGTTTAGAGGAGAGGGTAAAATTTTGTGCAAGGTATGTGGTAGTTTCACTTGATTGGTATGTTTGAACACAAGCAACAAGACACTACCTGGACAAGCATTACCTTCAAGGATGAGTTCAACTACATCAAGTTCTTTCTAATTCTCATCATTTCAGTTTCAATGCAATAGAGTATGTCGTAGCGAACTACATCGAAGCAATCATCAGCTGAGATCACAGTAGGTGTAATCAAATCGCCTGCTGGTACTGAGTTAACATATGTGGTATACAGGAGTAAAAACTAAGAATGCTAATGTTGAAATGACAGTGTACCTATATCAAGCATGCATATGAAAGCATGAGTCTTGTTGCATCCTTCAGCCTTGATGGAGGCAGCTCCATAAGTGATGAGTGTACATGAATTAGTTGCATTTTTGTAGCATGAGTCGTTGGTGCATTTGAATCCAACGTTGGGGTTTGGGAAAAGGGAATCATTGTGGTGAGATTTGTTATCAGACCATGTCCAGGTGTGAGCATTGGTAGAGTTGGATCGGCCTCCAATCCAGCAACCAGTGAGATTGTTTTGGCACAAACTTTGAATGAAAATGAAGTCATGAAGCGATGACAAGGAGGCCAAGTGTCCTCCATGATGTGTACAGTAGATCTCTGCATCATCCCATGGTTTGCGTTTTTGTATATACTGGAAGCATTTAGTGTTGTTTAGACCGAGAATCCAATTAGATTGGCAATGTCCTAGAAAGACAACAAAAATAGGGGAGGTTAAGCGACCTGAATTGAATAGAAATAAAATGCAGTTTGATATTTAGGGTGGTATTGAGAGGGAATGAAGCGAAATGAAGAAGACGAATTGACAGTGATTGGTTATGATGCCCTAAGGCATGGTTTGGGCATGTACTATGTAGTGGTGAGTGGTGAGTGGTGAGTGGTGAGTTATACTAGAATTTATGTAGAATTATGATTAATCTGGAGTTTAGCCCTGAAAAAGAAATGCCATGATTCATGATTGGCGGCTCAACCTTTAACCAGCTCATAGTTGATAGTTGATAGTTGATACTTGATAAATAGTGGTATGAAGATTGAAGATGATAAGATGGTAATGGTATAATAAAAGGAAGTAGTGTTTGAAATGAACCTGGTGTATTTGAAGCGGCGAGACGTCGGGTATGCAGACTGGAAATCTGGGAAGAAAGAAAGAAAAATAAGGGAAGGGGGTTTGGGGGAAATTGAAAATAAAGAAAAAGCAGGAACTTACATGAGTTACATGTTGGGAAGATAAAGAGAGGTGAAATGGTAGGAGCAAGAGTAGGAATTGCAAGGAGATATGATGGCGTTCCATGAAAACTTAATTGAGAAAGAGTAATTAAATAAAATTAGTAATGGAAGTTAGTAGTAGTTATGAAGTGATTCGAGTTTAAAAGAGTGGAAGAGGTAGAGATTGAGAAAGAGGAGTTGAAAGCACTGCAAAATGTGGGAACCATTTGAGTTGGGAACAAAAGTAAGTACTCTCCAATTTAATGTTCCAGTATGTGTAGTTGGATTAGTTGTTGAAATAACTTCAGAGAGAGAGAGAGAAGGAGAGAGAGAGAGAGAGAGAGAGAGAGACAAACCTCATCCTCACAGGGTCTACTGTACACTACGTATTATGTGGCCTGCTACTTGCTCTTCACTCTTCTCCCCTCTTCCTCAACACTTTCTCTACCCAGATGTCCATTACCTTTTTAACGGAAACTTTACTATTTTACATACATTTTTTTTATAAAATTTTCATATTTTATAAATACCTCTTGCTAAACCTAAATCCTTTGTGCTCAACATAAACAAAACAACTATTTCTTTAAAGAAAACCTATGGAGAAAAACCCTAGCCCTAACAATGCCGCGAGCAATGACAAATCCGAGAGATCGATCAAAAAATGTAAGATGAATCAATTCTACGATGAAGGAACCCCATCTGCCTCAATGGAGGTAGATTGCTCTGTTGTTCCTAGCACGTTCCCAGTGAATTCGGCAGTGCCTTCACCGCAGGGACCTCTGACGGATACCGATGGACTTTCGAAGGTAGATGCGACCCTCGCTTTTCAGAATGACCAGGTCGATCCCCTGCCGCCTCCGGTAATTTCATACAAAGATTCTCTGAATAGAGGTATGGGACCTTCATTCTCTCTAAACCCTAATACTGACTTCAACATCGTTGACAATGAAATGTATGAGGATAGTTCTGATGATGACGTTGAGGATCCAGACACATGTAATGACCCTCTATGCCCTACCATTCTATTAACGAAGCGTGAAAAAATGGCAATTCGCAATAATTGGCGAAATTCCTTGATAATTAAAATGTTTGACAAAACCATTGGCCATTACTCGCTCGTTCGACAACTTAAGCGTAAATGGGCTACAAAAGGGGATATCACCTTTACTGATGTAGGCTGTGGTTACTACGTCATTCGATTCACCAATAAAGCTGATTATGAATTCGTGTTATCGGGAGGACCCTGGATGATAGGGGACCATTATCTCACGATTCGCAAATGGGTACCAAATTTTGTTGGGACGGATGAACCTATACGGTTTCTCACGACTTGGATTCGGATTCCTAGACTATCGGTGGAATATTATCACGAAGATATTCTCCGAAAGATAGGGAGTAAGGTTGGATGCGTTGTGCGAATTGATAGGCCGACTATCAATGCAGAGAGAGGGCAATTCATTCGCATGAGCATTGAAGTTGACCTCACAAAGCCCCTCCTCTCTAAGTTTCGTCCCAATGGTAAAGTCTGGATCATACAATATGAAGGGCTTCGCCAAATATGCTATAAATGCGGGAAACTAGGACACATCGATTCCGTTTGCCCTTCGTTTCCGATTCCACAAGTAGCAGCCATGAACGAGTCTAGCATTCCTACTCGACAACCACTGTCAAATACACGGGAAGCTCGTAACAACGAGGTTGAGTCCAACTTTGGGGATTGGATGCATGTTAAAAAACCAAATCGAAGGAGACTATCCAACTCCGAACAAGCTAGGACTAACGCCCCTGCGAGTGAAAAAGGCCCTGGACAAAAAAAGGAAAACAAGGGTGAAGGCGGTGGATCTCGGTTTGCTGCTCTGATGGATACCGAGGGAACAGAGGAAAAAGGCGAAAGTAGCGGACTGGTCGATATACCTGTGACTACTGCTAATCCACTCGAAACGAGAAACGATTCGAGTGAGTTGGGCCGGACACCAGAGATTAGACCCAATCCAAACAGTGGTCATCAAAGCCCAGCACCCGCTTACCAAGTCGGATCTTCGACTTTCGCTCGAAGTTTTGCGAAATACTCGAACAAGGAAATACCCAAGATGTCGACTCCTACTGGTAATTCTGAGAATCCTACCATATCTCCTATTCCTACTTCTTTCCAAATTCCAAATAATAGTTTTCCTAATCTTTTTGGAAAAGATAATGAGAATCTAAATCAAAATAACAATAAGGAAAATTGTAAATCCTACCATAATACAAATTCTAAGCCTTCTTATAGCCACACAAATTCCCATAGAATTCATTCATACCGCAATCCACTAAAAATCACTTGAAGAAACCCGTACTCTGTTACCAAAAATTCGAACGAAGCTGTTCGTAAAAGTCGACCGTCCCTGCATCACGAACAGTCCTATGTCGCACCCATTCGACCCGCTCCGGATCCCGATAACTCGGCACTCCACCGTACCCCCATCTCAATTCCCCTGTTTGATATTACCAATGAGGGGCCCGGACATGGCAACAGCTCTACCGCTTGTGCACACGTTGGAACTCGAGATCAATGTGTTTCTCCCGCCAATGACGATCTCACCAGACCTATTCCTGGAGGTGAAAGTGTCACCAATGGTGATGCTTGCTCTGTCGAGAATCTCTGAGGCCTTTGTGTCCTCGCTACCTACCCGACCTCAAAGTTTAATGGATCGTTATCCTAATCGTTTAACTAGCTGCCCGCCTTTGAGTCTTATGACTTGGAATGTACAAGGAGCTGGAAGTCCTAATTTTATGTCTATGCTAAAAGAATTGATACGGGTTAACAGACCACAAGTGCTAGCCTTAGTTGAAACCCGTATAAGTGGTGAGACAGCCCAACGTATTTGTGATCGGATTAATTTTGATGGAAAAACAAGGGTTGAAGCGGAAGGTTTTAGTGGCGAGATTTGGTTGTTTTGGAGGATGAATAAAGTTACTGTGAGCCCAATTATTCATAATTCACAGCATATAACAGTCGAAATTTCGCGTACAGGGGAGTTGCCTTGGTATTTTTCTGCCGTTTATGCGAGCCCGGACGCGACTAAACGTGAAGATTTGTGGAGCGATTTGGAGCAATTTGCTCGGTCACACAATAAACCTTGGTTAGCAATGGGAGATTTTAACGATACTAGATATCTCTCAGAACGGAATGGACAAAGTGATGGGATGCGTAGGAGATGTAATAAGTTCAACTCGTGGATAGAACGAAATAATTGGGTTGACATAGATTACTCGGGACCGGAATTTACGTGGGCTCGGGGACATTCTGTCGACACTCGACAATGGGCCCGTCTGGACCGAGCGATTTGTAATGCTGATTGGAGACTTATGTTCGAAGAAGGATCGCTGAGACACCTCTTGCAGAACCAATCGGATCATTGCCCAATTCTTATTAGCACGAATGGCTTCGCCCCTATTCCGGGCATCCTCCGACCTTTTCGCTTTCAGGCCTCTTGGATTGCGCATGACAAATTTGAGGATTTTGTGAATACGAATTGGAAAAACGAAGAGCCTTTAATCCCCTTCGTACATACTTTCACAGACAAGTTGAAATTATGGAACCGAGAAGTGAACATCTTCGTGCGTAAATCGGAGTTAGAAAAACGGATTCTTGGTGTCCAGAAATTACTTTCGAATTCTGCCCGGTACCACCTGTTCCGTCTTGAATTAAAATTGAAGGCCGAGTTAAATCAGGTTTTACGTGATGAAGAATTGTTTTGGTTTCAAAAATCAAGAATGGAGCGCATTTGTGACGGTGATCGTAATACTCGATTTTTCCACCTAAGCACCATCATTCGGCGGAAACAAAATCGGATCGAGGGGTTGCAAGATGACTCGGGCGTTTGGCTTTGGGAGGAAAAGGAGGTGAAGGCTCTGGTTATTAATTTTTATAAATCATTATTTGCTGGTGATAACGTTGAATGCCGTATTGATGGGGTCCTTACCAATTTCTACCCGGCGCTCTCAAATAATGAAAATCGTCTACTGAATCGGGATTTCTCTAGCTCCGACATTTACTGTGCCTTGAAACAAATGTCTCCGTTCAAAGCCCCGGGACCTGATGGTTATCAAGCATTATTCTACCAATCTCAATGGGAAACAGTCAGGCCTAGTGTTGAAAGACTGATTCTTGGGGTCCTTAATGACGAGGTGATCCCAGCTCAACTCGGGGAAGCTTTCTTGGCTCTTATACCTAAGGTTGACAATCCACAACGGGTAACTCAATTTCGCCCTATTGGTCTTTGCAATGTTATTTACAAATTAATTATGAAAATGATTGTTAACCGGTTGAAGCCTATCCTTCCCATTCTTATTAACCCGGTCCAAACTAGTTTTGTCCCTCAAAGACATATTACTGATAACATTATACTGGTTCAAGAGGCTCTTCACTCCATGAGGAAAAAGAAAGGGTGCAACGGTTTTATGGTCCTCAAACTGGATTTAGAAAAGGCCTATGATAAAATTGAATGGCCTTTTGTGCACCACTGTCTCATTGATATGGGGCTGCCTTTAAAGTTGATTCGGATCATCATGAAACTCATACACTCAGTAACTTTAAATGTGCTCTGGAATGGTGAGACTACAGAATTCTTTGCTCCTACGAGAGGCATAAGACAAGGCGATCCCCTATCTCCGTATTTATTTACAATATGTATGGAGAAATTGAGTCAAATTATTGTTCATGAACATCTCAATGGTAATTGGAAAGGTTTTCCGACGTGTAGAGGAGGACCCATCCTTACCCACCTCCTCTTCGCGGATGATATAATTTTATTTGCTGAAGCTACAGAGAAACAAGGAACTGTCATTAATGAGGCCTTAGATCGGTTCTGCGCGGCGTCGGGATTACGGGTTTCACGTGCTAAATCCAAGATTTATTTCTCTCCCAATACAAATATCGAGGTTCGAGAGGTTGTCAGCAATGGTTTGGGCTTCGAAAGTACGGACAATTTGGGTACGTATCTGGGTATGCCATCTATTCATGGAAGAGTAACAAAAGAGACATTTGAGTATGTCATCCAGCGTGTAGACAAACGTCTCTCGGGGTGGAAGTCGAGAGGTTTGTCAATGGCGGGACGTGCGACACTTATCCAATCGACACTTAATGCGGTGCCTTCTTATGCTATGCAGACCGCCTCGCTTCCGCGAGGTGTATGTGACGAACTGGATAAGAAATCGCGACGTTTTTTATGGGGAGGTGATAGTGACTCTCGGGGTATTAGTCTGGTATCTTGGGATATGGTAACAAACGAGAAGGAGGATGGGGGTTTAGGAATTCGCTCCATGCGTCAAGTAAATGGAGCTTTCATGGAAAAATTAGGGTGGCGCATTCTCAAGGATCCGAATTCTTTATGGGCTCGAGTTTTAAGACATAAGTACGCGAAGGGTCGGTGTGACATGGACATGTTTGAAGCTAGGCAGGATTGCTCGAATGTTTGGAGAGGAATTGTGGAGGCTTCGGCGGTGCTGAAACAAGGTCTCGGGTCAACCATAGGTAATGGCTCCTCGACTCTTTTCTGGAAGCACAAATGGGCTACTGAAAGACCCCTGGAAGTTTATTCTGAATTTGAAATCCCTGAGCAATTTCAAGACATGAAAGTTGAGGATTTCTGGGATAATGATATAGGTTGGAAGTGGGAATTGTTTGCGGATATTTTACCCACGGATATCCTTCAGACCATTGCTTCCTTTGTAGTTGCACCGGGAGAAAATAATCCTGATAAATTTTACTGGGCTGAGACCTCCTCGGGATATTTTTCAGTGAAGTCTGCTATTCGACTGATTCGTAAGATGCCAAGTCAGGACTCAAGCTCGTATTGGAAACTTCCTTGGAATACTTGGGCCCCTCAGAGGATGAGATTGTTTCTGTGGCTTGTCATGCATGACAGGATTATGTCTAATGTGAATCGTGCTAGGAGGGGTTTTACTGAAGACCCTTGTTGTGCGGTATGTCCGGGAGCTGAGGAATCGGCGCTTCACCTTCTGCGTGACTGCCCCAAGGCTCGTACCGTTTGGGATCACTTTCCGCTAGCTAGCTCGGATGGGTTCGCATCAACCCAGAATATCAAGGAGTGGGTTATTCTGAATCTATCCAAGAGGGGCCGAGGTAGAGAGGAACATTGGGCTACTACGTTTGCTGTGACTGTTTGGTGGATTTGGCGATGGAGGAATTGTAGGGTTTTTAACCGAGAAGAGGCTATCCCTGCAAATGTTTTTTCTACTCTCACGGATCGTATTCGTGAAGTTCTAGAGGCGAAAGATACCAGAGACTTGATTACTCTTGGTACGACTTCTCGCCGCACGGAGATAAATATAAGGTGGTGTGCACCGCCGGTGGATTGGGTCATGCTAAATGTAGACGGAGCCTCAAAAGGGAACCCGGGGGTAGCTGGAGCAGGAGGGATTTTCAGAGACAGTTCGGGAAAGGAGATTGTGGCTTTCGCTGAAAGATTAGGAGTGGCCACTGTTACTAGAGCTGAGCTAATGGCACTTCGGAGGGGCCTTTTGGTTGCTATAGAGAGAAAGTTTCCCTGCATCATTATTCAGACGGACTCAAAGGTAGTGGAAGGATTTATGAAGGATTTAGAGAAGGAATTATTCCCTACAGCAAATTCCCATCTAATCCAAATTTGTCGTTCTCTATACTATGATACGGAGTGGCAGGCTGAGTTGGTTCATGTTTACCGCGAAGCAAACTCTTGTGCGGATTGGCTAGCTAACATGGGTGTTCAACTTGACGAGAGCCTTCGTATTTTGGAGCCAGAACAGATTCCTAATCCTCTCAAACGACTCATTGTTTCAGATGCCAGAGGGGTTGCTTGGCCCCGATCGGTCCCACCGGATCCAGCTCCGCAACGTTCTGCGCTTGGTTTTTAGTCTCTGTGTGTTTGTTTGTTTTTCTTTTTGTTTTTCGTTTAGTGTGTTCCGTCTTTTCTGTTTTTTCGTAGCTTTTTTCTGGGCTTAGTTCCCACGTCTGGTTCACCAAAAAAAAACATAAACAAAACAACTTTCATATATGCATATTTACCCAACAAAATGAATTTAATTACTCTAAAAACTTAAACAACGGATTACAATTCTCTTATTTTTAAAGTAATGTTGTTTTATTAACGATTATTAATACGTTTAATTAAAATTATTAAGTTTATATTTACTGAAATTAATTACATAGTCAATGTTAATTACGGTTTGTGGGTAGTGGATGACACGCTGGCTGACGGCTGACGGTGCACGGTGGTTGGCGTCTCTGGGTTGTCGGTATCGAAATTCTGAGTTGTCTGTTATCTATTGGATTTCTGGATTGTCAGCATCCGTTGGATGTTCCGACTTCTGAATTCCGACATTGTTTGTGTGCGGCGGCGTTGTTGTTGCTTGTTGTTGTTCAATTTCTCACTCCTTTCTTTTTCTTCTTCTTTTTTCCTTTTTTCCTTTTCTTTTTTTTAAATTACGTGTTTTTTTAGTTTTTTTGTTTTTTAGTTTTAAGTTTTTGTTTCTGTTTTTATTTCTCTTTTTTCAATTTTCATTTTTCTTTTTTAAAATTTTCTTTTTTTTGTATTCTTTGATTAATGATTTTGATTTTATTTAATTAATTAATTATTACTTGGTGCGGTAAACCGGGTAGTTGGTTGATTGGTGTTTAAGGAGATGAAGGGAGAGAGAAAAAAATCAATTGAATGAATGATAAAAGAAATGACAAGGGCAGTGTGGTAAAAATCGTATGTGAAAGACTAAAATCCGTATGTGAAAAAGCACGTCCCAATTTAAAAGTTGCATAGATATTAGTTTATATACTTAGATGAATCTTTGACAATCAAATATGTTCAACATGATGCAAAGTAACATATTTGAGGCAAATAGTAGATGTGTAGTAAATTAAGAACAATAATAAAAAATAATTAGATTAACTTGAAAGTCATCTCAAAATGGAAGGCATAGAGAGGGTACAAAGAAGATTGTGTAAATAATATCGAGTATTGATTCGAAAGTAATATCAAGTTACAAAAACAACGAGTAACAAAATAGCAATGTACTGTGGCTGTAGAGGATTAAGGTTAGTACTAGTTTTAAACTTGTGCAAAAAATTGCACGGTCACATATGAACATATATACTATTATTATAAGAGACATAAATGATTAATGTTAAATATCATGATAATATAAATAGTCTGCCACTCGAGATTTGACGTACAAATAATTTAATTTATTAATAACTACCATTCGATGCAAACTATGCTACAAATACTTGAAATTTTTTTGAAACTACGTTCGATGTCATATTAGCTGAAAACTTGTTATTGTTGCAAATCAATTTTCTAACTACTCATACTTATATGCTTCTTCAGATATTAGTTTTAAGCATAATTGTCTTAACATTAGAAGTATATATATTATTTTAACAAATATTACTTTCATTTTTTTTCGACTTTCCTAATTTATTGGGAGTCGCTTATGAGTCTTATACCTATGAAAATACATTTTACAACTCATTATAAATAGAAGGTAAACATCTTTATACTATAAAAGGATTAGATTTTTAAGCATTCTTATTGGTTTTTGAGTTTTAAGAAAGAAGTTATTTTTTGTTAATGTAGTTAATTGTTACTTCTTTTCTATTTTCTCTATTATTCTATTAATTCAATAATTTATTCTTTTTTTAATTTAGTAAACTCAAAAATCACGAAAATTAATTAGTTTTCAAAAATAATTAGATTTAATTAACTTTTATTTCAAAGAAACGAACAAATAAATAGCCTAGATATAATACATTGAGATATTGCTACTATTATTCATTTATTCGTCATGTAGAGAGTATTATTCATCGTATAATTTCTTCAAATATTAACTTTTATAAAAATTAGAGAAAAAAAGTACTCTATGAGAAAAATAATGTCAGATTGAAAAGTTACCAATTTTTTAAATTACAAATTTAAATCTACAACAAAGATACACAAATAAAAATTCTGAAAAGAGAGTTAAAAAAACTTAGCAAATTTTTTTAAAGGTAGTATATTTTGAACATACATAATTTATATCAAACTTAATGAGAAAAAAAAAGAAAAAAATGCATACTAATATAGAAATAATGAAAACAAAAAAAATTATAAAAAAATGCAACAACAAATAACCGAAATAACAATCGTATATAATACGGAAAAAAAATTAAATTTTTCATTTGATTATTTCTCCTATGGTGAGCATTATAACGATTAAATGAGCAATGCAAGTATTCATTCAAAGAATATTGATGTTGTAAAAACATTAAGGAGATAATTTATTTGATTCTAATGTTAAAGGTGACTGATGGAGGAAACATCGAATAGATTTTAGGGAGGCAACAAGGTAAGTTACATTAGAGAAAAAATGGCGGGGAGGATTTGATAGTGATAAAAGGCAGAGTCGTGAGTTGGAGTGATGTTAGACAGAGGTACAGTTTATCAAATGAACATAGAATTCTTCACTTTAATTTGTTTATACATTACTTTTTATCTAGAGATTAACAACTGACCATCGTGAATTGGGCCTAATGCAAACTAATAAGAGACATAAAAATCAATTAATAGATTATATGTATACATTGTTAGCATAGATTTGAAGTTTTATAGCAAAAAATTTGAATTTATATCTACTACTAAAAAATAATACATAAATATGTAAAAATATTTCCGTACATTTTTTGTACGGGCATAAAACTAGTATTTAATAAAATCATTTTACAAAATCGAGTGGAATAAATATGAGCCAAGTTAGTGGTGGGCCAATCTCAAAAAATGACTTTTTTCCCTCTTAAATTAAACAACAAATCAGAACTCTCGAAATTCTATCCCTTTTATAGTAAAAGGATGTGTTTTTTGAAGCTTAGGTGATAACTGATAACATATAAATTTCATATGTGTTGTCAAATGCTCATTTTTAATGCAGACTCAATTTAAATTTGATTCCAATTTTTTTTACTATGGTTGTTTAGGTATATGTATTAAATTGGGAGTTACAATTAGTCATTGACAAATTATGTAGGATGCACGATGTTACTCCTCATATATTTTTAACTCGGACAAAGATAATCGAATTAAACTAATTGAAAAAACGACAAACGAATCGATATTTTAAAATAAAAACAACAAATTACATCTGCACTGGTGTTTAATTTGTAACAATAAAAATAATAATATCGATTTAAATTCGCATTATTCTAAACAAATGTTGAATATTAAAATTTTCATAAACAATCCGTGCATTTTTGCACGGGTTAAAACTAGTGATATGTATAATCTATTGAACCGAAAAAACATGTATATGGGTTAGGGTGTGATATAGGGATACAAAAGAAAATGGATAGGGATATGCATTCATCCCATCCATGTGCTGCTCATTGCCAACCGTAGGATAATAGTTATACACCCATTAACTTCCAAACGAACTGGAGTAGGAAGTAATCGCCCGATGCTCATAATTAATTCTTAAATTACAGTTTTTCAACAAATCATGTTGAAGAATTGTCTGATATTATACATAGAAATATTGATCTAATAGTTCCTTCTCTAATTTTTGGGTTTGGAAAGTGAAAAATAGGAAGTGATGCTTTTGCCCTTCCCGGAAATATGATGTTTAGCCTGCTTCAAAGGCTGCATCCAACCGCGGAGTTCTTCCTGAATATCTGGTGGTAACTCTTCGATTATAGTTTGATCAATCTCATGGACATTGTAGCTCCATCTTTTGTCTCCCGAAATTTGCTTGCCACCCTCAGAATTTCCTGCAAGAATGACAGTCAAAAACTACGGCAGTGGCACTGGGTAAGAGGGCTAGAATGTCAATGGAATAAAGTCAATAAAAATGGGTGTGTTTTGTGTCAAGTAATAAACATAATGTGCAACACTGTACCAATGATTGAAGGATCAAACTAATGATTGAACATACAGACCATATAAAGAAAATGAGAATTTATGTTATGGAAAGTTCTATCTTCACGAAAGATGATAGAAAACTTTTGAATAATTGGCAAGTGTATAATAAACGCAGAAACAAAAGTACCATGACAGGTCTCTGCAAAGAAAGGTGCTTTGCAGAAATATTTCGAAATCAGCGAGGACTGTAAGAGGAATTAGTACAAGACCCCAGACTAACGTTCGAATAATAGAAGAGTTTCCTATAGTGATTGGAGTGCATTGAAGCTATACACTTGATATTTTTCTCTTTACGAATCTCCATTTCTATATGTTCTTCACGTAGTTAATTGGCACAAAAATTAAGCACAAACATAAAATAAGAACAAAAATGCTAGCGGGTACTATTACAGTCGCATGTTCCCTTCTCCACATTCTCACTTTTTCAACCTAATATTTACAGTATCATGCAATAATGTATCTCCATATACAAATCATTTTGAGGCTATGACTCACTCTATCATTGTAGTTGTATAGCAATTGGTCGATCAAAAGTTTGTTCAGTGATGAACAGCACACACAAACAATAGAACACATCGGCAATGTTTAGCAAGAGTACAACACTTTTTTTAAGGTGAAATGTAGGCATTGCATTAAACCAAAACCAAGCTATTACAAACTAATAATTTGAGACTATACATAACTCAAAACAACTGATATTCTTGAGCAAATCCATATCTTTCCTAGGAATCGATTCATTTAGCATGACTAAACTTGGTCTAAGAATTTCCATACAGCCAAACAAATAGAGATACCTGCTTGACCCAAGCAATGATTCACTTGGAAAAAAATGAGTCAGATACCTGAAGTGGTGGACACACAAATATCTGGGATGGTTTCCCGTTTGTCAGGCTTCAGCTGGGAGCAAGATTCTCCAGGTTTTGTTAAATATCTCAAGATCGTTGATGTGCCCTAGTAAGTAGTACATATGCAAAATGCAATATTTAAACAGTGACAAAAAAGGTTGAATATATTAAGCATCATCGAGACATCACATACAACTATATCCTTAACTGAGTAAAGAAGTTAAACAAGCTACATGTAAAAAAGCTTATGCCAAGAACCACAAATTCAGTGAAAACAGTTGCAGCTTATGACAAATGCAAATATTTAAAATGCTGCACACAACCACAGCACAGGCGGTAGCAGTACCTTGCATTTTGAATCTTTCGTCTCTGGATCGTGTATCGCAGAAGAGTTTAATGGGAAAGGACCTGCCTCATCCGAGGGATGTTTGCATAGTGATTTACCTAAGCCAGGTTCCACGCAACAACAAGTTCATTAACAATATCCAGAACTCTATGAACACTAGGAGAAAGAAGTAACAAGCTACGGAGTATGAAAGAAAAGGAAAAGGAAAAACAGAACTTGTGATTATATCCGTAAAACACACAAGCACAATAGCAAACAAACACTACCTTGTTTCATTATATATTGAGTCCTACTGGCAGTTCCTTGGTCTAATAATGAGCAGGAAGTAGCTTGCTCGTGGAAGAAATTTGTGATTTGTCCGGTTTTCTCCTTGAATATCAAAATACAAAGGAGAAGTTATTAGAAACACACAAATTTATCATATATGCTAAAATAAAAATTTTAAATTGATATCATGTATATTTCTATTACAATTTTAAAACTATACAGCAAGAGTGCCACCAACTAAAGTATATACTCCATAAAGCATGTTTCTTCCACACGAAGTAATATCATGTTTACATGGTACAGATGCCAAGCTAAATCATCTCAAAAATAGCCAGGCAATGTAAGGTACCACTCATAGAAGTATAAGGTAATAATCAAAGATTAGAAAGGAACATTCCATCGTAGCAAATATGGATGTTTTGGGTAGGGCATTGTTCATCGCACCATAAAAGGTTTATACATTTGGTCTTCTGATGTAGATGTTAAACTTCATCTATCAGTGGATTCCAATCTTCCATTCTTCATTAATGACTGAAAAGCATGGGTTTGGACAACTCAAGACTACTCCTGTAAGTAAACCCTGCTGTGGATGTAATGACTAATGATTGCATCTCGCGGAGTATGAAGCCTGGATAATGAACGTGGACCATATTTACCTGAAGGGCAGAAATGGGGAGTTGTCCAGCCCGCGATGCCACATGGCTGTAATAAAAGGTCTAACTTTTTTAAAAATCTACTTACAATACACACTAACCTAAAATGGCCTGTCAGTTTATTCATTTTTAATAAAAGGTTCTAAATTTTTTTGAAGAAAATGGTAAACTACTTCACATCAATCCCTTATTAGACCTTATAACACATACTTGGCAGGCTCCTACTCACAATAAATGAATAAAGTACACATTTTTGAAGAAAATGGTAAACCCAAACCAAACTAATAACCGTCCATTATAGGTAATCATGGTGTCCAAATTGCCGAAATAAGTACCCTAATACAAGACTTTTAAAAAAACGTCAAACAACCTCACTTGTATAATTTTTTATAATACTTGCACATTTCTTAAATATCATTTGATAAATTTACCCGACTTGCTCACTTTCTACAATGGTGTATCTGTGAGCTTGTGCATTTGGGTAATGGGCAGTATGGGTTGGAGGGAATAAATAAATAAAGAAACGAGAAAGAGATTAGCACAAAAAATATAAAACTCAAGCACAATTATCCACATGAATTTACTCCTCTGCTCAACCATGCCGAAATTGGTACTAACATAATATGATTACAAAGTTAAAACACCTATTTGGTTCATTTTGGTGGGAAAAAAGTATTATGCTACAGCCGGTACTCTCCTCTACTTTCAACCAATGGCGTTTTCGTTGTTTTAAGTATCAGCTCACAGGCTCACGAACTACAATGGTAAGCTCAAAGAAACACATACATATTTCATTTTCAGAAATGCCAACACACACAGACGCCCCCATTGTTGACTAAAGAAGAAATGTAATTGACTACACAGGACAAGAAAACTAATAGATAATCAATAGAATGCTTCCTTACCTGTTCCTTCAGACAAGTTCTGTCTTCCACATACTGATCTGAATCCAAAATCCGATCCTCGTCTTTATTCTCTTCTTTTTGAAAAGTAAACTAGAAGTTAGATCTCACTCCCTCATACAAGCATAATTCATCATCAATTGAACGGAGATATAATAAACAAAAAAAAACAAAGTATCAGATCAACTAACACAACAAGACCAGCAGGGCAAGTGGGGAAACGTTAACTTTTTTTTGGCTTGCTGAATCGATGTGACCAAGATAGACCAGGCATTCGGTACCAGCCCATATGGACGGACAACTGTGATAATTTCAAGTTACCAAGGGCCAAAGGGGGAAACAACAGATACACAGCCAAATTTCACTGTTGATGAGCAAAAGAAAGTTATGTGGCACTACAAAAATAGAGTGAACCGTGAAGAATATAGCTCAAATTGCAACTATGCACCGTTAGAACTTAGACCCGCAATTTTATGAATTATTGGAAACAAAAGAGACAATTACTAGTTTACTACATAGCCTTAGTCCCAAGATATTAAGGGTTAAAACTCAAAATAAAAATATTAAGAGTTAGCTAATAGCCTAATTGCCCTAATATGAACCCATCATATGGAACTCTTCATATAACAAGCTAAATGAAAAGGTGGAAGGATAGAGCCAAGAACAAGAAGGCAAAAAAACCAAGTGAGCAGGAAATGATATGGCAAAAAAAAAAAGATTAAACTAAAACTGAAAGGACCACAAAAACAAGAGGGATGGAACATTTTGTGCTAGTGGATCAATGCAACTAAACAGCAAAAATGACACAATAATACCATGAGAAGCACTTCAGTGTGACTTTAGCAAAAAAAATCTGTTTGAAAAAATGGACATTGCCACGGAGATGTATAAGAAAATTATTAGGGAGTGCACAAACTAGTACTAAGAAGACAGCAGAGTAAACAATAATGATTCAGGTGCATGAAGTTCTGCACTCCATGATTTTCCCTTGACCGTACTTATAGATGAATTGACAAGTTCAATTATAGACAATATATTTGTGGGAGACATACATCTGCATCTCAGTGTTTTAGACTTTTAGGCTGAGCAAAAGTAAGACTGAACATTTGTAATGTGAGTTCAATGAACTTTAACGTAGGGGCTATGTTACTTTGATGTTTCACTTTGGTTGTGTGGTGACAGTCCAACAATTCTTTTACTCCAAAAACATGAAACTTTTTCAATAGTTGTCTGATACTCAACATTGTGCCGCATCCGACACTTAGCGATGAGTTGGAGTAACATAACGTAGGTACTACCAAGATTGTCCATGTTCAGACTTTTTTCGCTATCTAGAGTCTATTTCAAAAAGATATGAAATTGGATGTAATCGTGAATCCTAGAATCACCAAAGTGGAAACATGCAACGAGGTATCTATGTGACCCTATCATGCCCTGTAGATTGAAGTCTTTATTCTCTAGGTTGGCAATTCAGCATCAAGAAAAGCTCATATATTCTACTTTAGTGTAATGAGAAGCTCGTATATTCCATCATTGTCACAATTCCAACATGTCTGTGCTCCTAGAATTTACAAGGTGTATATCAGTTTGGTGATTACATCACCAGTTAATTTCAACTGCTGCACTTACACAGCAACGGCCACAATCGTATTGAATGTAAGTTTCACCATATCATAGTCTCCTTAACTAACTTGTTTGACAAACATCCCAATTATAAAAATCAACAACAAAGAAAAAAAAAATAGAGCTTAAAAAAAGAAAACTTGAAGACTTCATCCATGCATGCAACAAATCCATTACAACTCTGCTATCTCGACAATCTGAAGCAGTATATCAATTCAAACAATTATACTGTGTTTGAACACCAACACTAGCACTTGAAATTCATCAACCCCTCCCCCCGAGATGTAATGAATCTCGTGATAGAATAGCGCCATCTCATCCAGCATTTCAAATCCACATACTAAAGTCTCAGCAACAAAAATAGAAGCCATTATCAAGTCTAATCCACTATGAACAATAAGTTTCACGAATGTTGTTACTCCAACGAAGAGAGTTATCTCGTGGAAAGGTGATCATTAGCATACACTCTTCTGTTGAGATTTGACGCCAGATCTTTCTTTACGTGCTTCAAAGACACTAATATAAACAGACAAAACCTTGCAACGATAACAAGTAAAGAAGGAAAATTATACCTGGAAGGTGCAATGTTTCATGCAATGGATCATCAGGTGTACCTTCAGATGAAGTTGCACATACAGTCTGTTGGCTAGCAAAGAATTTTCTGATTGAACAAGTTCCCTATCCAAAGCAAAGTGTAAGTAATAAGTTGTTTGCAATGAAATTGAACTGTAACAACAACAGATACTGCGCATGTAAACATCCTTTTTCTCAGAAATTTGACAGATAACTCGAAATTCAAGTGATTAGTCACCATTCACCGAAGCTGTTTTGTTTTCCTATTCATCCTTCTCTTTTGATGCAAGAAAATTCATTCCATAACCCCGGAGAAATAATGTTCTCTTCCCCAACATAGAAATCCTAATTTCAATAACATGCTTCTAAACAAACTGCTTCTGAAAATAACAAAAAGTTTGTAAATGATGGCCTATAGAATGTCTTGTTGCAATATAAAATCCAATTTAACAAACAAGATGCACTAAACATTTTAAATTCCGAATTTACCAAAAAAAAAACAAATATGCATCATACTTGTGGCACAGCGACAATCTTGCTAGCTGAAATAGAAAGTCCAGTAACTTTCCATCCACTATTTCTATTCTCTTCATCCTTGACTATGTTTACACCCATAAATTCCCGTAAACCAACATTAAATAGCCTTAGAGCATCCTCTTGAATCTTCAGAACTCCATATCTCAATGGACATGACTTTGACGGGAATTTCTTTAGGGAATCGGTGTCACTTAACTACAAAATGATAAGCAGTGACTGTCAGACACGAAAGCAGTGAGAAAGGAGGTATGAAGCCCAGCAAAGCGAGCAGGATAATCTTGGAGAGAGCACAGTGAGCCATTTACCTTAAATGCACTGACATGAAGCGTGATTGTATTAGCTATCCTCTTGTTTTGTTCCAAATCCAAAAGAAGCCGCTCACTAAGCTCTTCACAAAGCTGATTGAGCCAGTGAGTAACCTAGAAAAAGGCAATAAAGATAAACTTAATGAAAATAAAACACTGATACATGAAGTTTCTAGATATTAGCTATGGTCAAAGTCCGAAACTATATATTGTTTCATTTATTTAGTACCAACACTTACATAAAATTCACGTTGCAATGTTTTTTATTTCAGTTAACATTGTCCGGAACCCATAACAACCACGCAAAATAATTAATGCACGGACACTAGCTTATGTTCGTATAATTACCAAGGGAAAACCGACATCAATCTCCCAAGGCATGAACTAATCAAAAGAACTTACTGTCTTAATGGACCTCAGGGCACGAGGACCTGGGAACGTCTTCCCGGAACCATGACTCTTTGGTAAAATGCGAGCCATAACCTCTTCCCCACTAATCCCCCTAGCAATGTTCCATAGCCAAGTTCTGTTTACACATCAAATAGAGTAAAAATAACTGCATGTTACCCAAAGGAAAAAGTAACTAAGATTCTAAAACCAAAAATACTTTTTTCCTGAAATTAACTTCAGAAACAAAACATACAAAGCAATCATATAACCAAGTAATTGGCAAGAGAGCACAGATCTTGTTGGGGGATGAAGACAGCCTTTATATAGTAAACTGGCCGGACAAAAATCTAAAATCCAGTCATGTTTTATACTGGTAGAGTTGTACAAACATCATGCAAGAGTAATAAATAGGGACTCAGAACACCCTCCTATCAATTTATTACAGGTAACACTTTAAAACCCGCGAAAGTGGTAAATAAACCCGTCTTCTTTGCTACTAAGTGAAATCAAACCCCATAACTTTGCTTTGTAGCAATTCACCCCCTTAACTTTGCTCCTAGGTGAAATCAAACCCATCTTCATTTTTCCGGCCAAAATCTCGTCGAAAAGTCAATTTACATCAATATCTCATCAGTAATTCACCATCAAATACAATAATTATACCAAAATATTTTTTTACCATAAAAATACAACAGTGGAGAGTATATGTACGTATTACTGATATATTACATTATAATCGCTGTCCTTTCTCCCAGTCTACCCGTTTTCTTTTCTTCGTAAAACTTCATATCTAAATTGCTTAATTTGCAGTACAATTCATGCCGACAATGAGACTGACGAAAAAAAAGTGGGTTTTTGAGTATAGAGGTTGGGTAGAAAATAGAAATGGTGAAACTCGGTGGATTGTTGAAAGATACGAAGTAATAGGAAAAGGAAAATGACCGTAAGATGGGTTCACCTGGTAAGATAATGGAAAAAGACAAAAGGTGGAGTCAAAATTGGGTTGAGTATTAGAAACCACATTAGTTCATAAAATTAATTCAATTTACTTCCCTTTTATATGTATTATGAATGTATGATAAGTATTTTTACATTTGAGTCATGAGTTGTGAGATATTGGAGAGATATTGACTTTCCGGTGAGATTTTGGCTGGATATGAAAGGGGGTTTGATTTCACCTAGGAGCAAAGTTAAGGGGGTAAATCGCTACAAAACACACTTAAGGGGTTTGATTTCATTTAGTAGCAAAGTAGATAGATTTATTTACCACTTTCGCGCTTTAAAACCCTAATATAAGCTGCTTCTTTTTTCTCTTACATACCACTTGGCCACTTAGAAGAGGTGCCTACTTCTGAAACCAGTAGACATGGCAAAGCTAGTCTATCTGTCAGGATCGAGCTGGGTTATTTTGCTTGTGGTCTAAATCTGATTGTCTTTTTTTTGCATGAGAACTTAGGTACCCATCCAGTCAGTTTCAGGAGGGGGTAACATGGGCTATATGTTTATTGCCCATATATTTTACAGGTTTATTACGATGGACAATACCCAAATCAATTTGGGATCAAGGCTCTATGTTATTGTTGCTGTGGTAGTATCACTAACAGACAATCAATATAGGTCAACTCTAAATGCTTCTGGTATGATTTGATCGGTGTTTTTTAGGTATCAGGTAAAAGATAAACTCATCGTGTCTAAAATTAAGTATTATGTCAGGTTTTTTAATTAGTATTAGGGTTTGTGATGACAAGAAAGAAACTCGGTGATCTCAGAACCATGTTCCTTTACAGTTTAACATTATTCAAGGATCAAAGATTGACAACAGAAGCAACTTTCATCATCTGTGAATAACTTATCTTGTTAACATGACTGTGTCAACACATGAACTTCAGCTGATTTCTAAAACCTGGAGTTAATCTAAAATAGTTCCTTTACTTCCCAATAGCTGTTGTTAGCACTTGACCTCAAACACCTAAACACCTATAAAGCTAGTTCAAGCCAACTGCAACTTTTTATCCACACACAGGCATAGTTACACAGAAAGACAGAAGAGGAAAGAAGATAAACAGGTGTAGTACACCAGGCATCCAAATACCATGGATTTCTGGAATCTTGGGTGTCAGAGACACCTATCCACTCACGAGTATGCAAATGGTGAAGTGAAAATCCGTCCTTTTACCGCCCCTTCAAAATGACAGCATTTAAAAAGGGTATTTTTTATAGGCTAAACACCTTCCTTCAGAATCCATTCACATGAAATATTATGCGATTAGCTAGTAATTTCTACCATCCTTCGTCGAAAAAAATGTCCCCCAAACATTCAGCGGTTTGATGGTGTGACCCTAGTATTTAAAATCAGGCTATCAACTGCAACGCCGAATCATGACAGAGTTATTAACATTTTATAAGGTTGCCGAGGCGATATCATATTGCGGCAACCCAATTTATGAGAAAGTCTCAAGCCAGGAATTTAAGATCTGGTTTTTTACTCTTATTTGTATTAGCTTGAAACACCAAACCACCAACTCAAACAAACGCAGGCGACTCTCATAGCTTTTCATACACAAGAACAGTTCAAATATGTGAATATATTGGTACTAACCCTGTATTGAAGCCATAACACTCTTGGAGCTTCTGCTCTGAGAACTGTAACAGTTCTCCAACACTCTTAATTCCAAGATCATTTTGCAAGGAATCTCCCAGCTTACCACCTAACTGCTTCCTGGAAATGATAACGTCATCGAAATTTGTAGCATAGTGAAACACACGTGCAAACAAAGTTTACACTACAAAACCACGAACTATTTACAGAGAACTATCTACAATAAAAGGAATGAAGGCCATCATAAGGGACAAGGAACGGATACATCTCAAATTTCTATACATGACTGTTACAACAAAGAAAACAATTAACTTACATTTTCTTTATAGGCCAAGGCCCAAGAAAATCCTTTACAGCAGCTGTTGGCACAATCGTCTGCTGAGCAGGTTTGTTCAAACCACTCGCCAACTTAGCCAGCATCTAGTACAAGGTAAGTAGCTGTAAGGCCAGCGAAGAGGAAAGAATATGATATGCAAATAAACAAATTATTGAAGAAGTCCGAAAATTCAATACAGAAGCAGCGGAAATCCAACCTTATTATGAGCAATGCCCGCGGAGCAAGTGAACTCAGTTTCAATTAGCACTTGTCTCCTGAGTTCAGCGACAATAATTGCCCCACAAGAAAGTAACTTATCATGATGCTCAGCGTCACTACTTTTAAGCCATTTGGTCACGTTTTCTCTACCATTATTTCCAGCCTAAGCAATATACCGAATTCAAGAAACCGTTAATATATTTGATAAGTATGTAGCAGGGGCAATAATACTTACAGAAGGAAACAAAAAATGATGAAGTAAGTACCGAAAAAGCCTAAAATATACCCGTCATTCCTCAACTACGAGGAAATAAAGAATCCACCTTCCTCCAGTAAGTGACAGTTTGCAGATTACATATATGAAACATAAAATTGACATGCATAATAGTTGATTGTGGATCAGAACCTATGAGTTTGTATAACTGTAGAGCTAGTGCATTTGGTTTGTACTAATTTGACAATTGACTGGTATAGCTGTGCCGCTGTGCATAATCATGTACTTCTAACTTTCTAAGTGATCCCGGCGCTCCCCGCCACGAAGTGATAACTTTTTGAAACATTTCTTACAACACTAGATTCTTTCAATTACTGCACATTGAATGTATTCCATATATTATTTCTTTATATAAAACAGAAAACATCCAAGCACCTCCAATTCTGCACAGCTCAGTAAACCTTAGAAGTAGCCGCAAGTAATGTTAGATTTTAACATTCTAATGCCCTATTTAAACATAATAAAACTGAACTAAATGGAATTAGGATTTTAACATATATTTAATGACTATAACTTGTACAAATCAGAATTAGAGTTCGAAGTCATCCAAGTAAGAAAAAACAAATTTAACTGAGCTGTGTGAAGTTGAAATAAAATGGCTTGAACAAAGTTGAGCACAGCTACATTGAGTAGAAAGGATCTGATTTCAATATTACGACAGAAAACAGATGCAACCTATTCGGCAACATGGAGTATGGATAAAGTTAAGAAGATTTGCTGAAGAAGTTTGTCGAGGCATGGCAGCATTAAATCTCATTGTCACATTCTGTCCATACCAAGAATCTCAAGAGCCCTTTACTTATCAAATTTGGTACTCACAGTTCGTTAAATTTTGCTTTTTTGATAAGACGAAACTCAAACTGTCTAAAACTGAATTGTGAAAGGGAAGAGCTTTTTCCTACGAGGGTACAGCAAAATAGCAAAAAATATAACAAATAAATAAGCAGTTATAAGCCATAGTCTCAAAGGCTATGCCATGGGAACTTAGGGGTCGGTGTGTCCAATCTATGCTGAATTGAAAGCATCAACACTTTGTCTCTAAATGACCTAAAATGAAATAGCATCAAGAAAATGGGTTGACTGACTG
Organism: Silene conica; assembly: GCA_029255685.2. Classification (NCBI taxonomy): domain Eukaryota; kingdom Viridiplantae; phylum Streptophyta; class Magnoliopsida; order Caryophyllales; family Caryophyllaceae; genus Silene; species Silene conica. Next base: position 57,808,363 of record CM055311.2, on the reverse strand, counting down.
CTGGATGACATTTTTCTTGTAAGAAGAATATGCGGAAAAAAAATGGGTTATTGACAATCCTTATGTAGGAGATTTTAAGGATCGGATAAAGACATAACACTCAAGCATTCCTCTTCCACCTACAAAGCCCAAAAAAATTTAAAACTATTAGTTCTGTTATTTCTTTCAAAGCCGACATAGCTAACTTAATAACGGGTAGATGCACAGAAGATTGATCAATTGCTGATTTCAAAATTCTAAGCAGTGCAACAATTGCGTGCTTAGGTTTCACTGCTGCCTCTAATATCCAACTAATCAAAGGGAAATAAGGGAGCTCTATATTCACAATGGACAGTAAGTTATCGTGTTTTGAAAAGAATATGAGATTGTATCAAAAAAGAAAGAGAAAGAAGAGCACGATAAGAGGACAACATCGAAAGGAGGGAGATGGAAGAAATGAAGAATACAATCACATCATATCCTAACCAAGAAAAGCTTTACTTAGACTTTCTGTCCATACATAATCCCTGCCTTGACATCCTCTGACTACGTTACTGCGACACTCAATTCTAGACCAAAAAATTAAAAATTCTCACAAAATAGCCGTATGCGATACTGCCACCCCTTGTCGTTCCTGACACTGGCAGCCGAGTCAGAGTAACATACTCCTCTGATTGCCTATTCCATTTATTATTCCTAGAAGAAATGTGTGCATAACTCCTAGCTACGTCTTCTATGCTTCATTCAACGAAGTTAGCGTAAGATTAGACTCCAACAAACACATAAAAGAAAGGACAAACAAATATATAGTCCTATGCATTAGAATATTGTTACCTCATCAATACCCAGTATATGTGATTTAATAGCTTCTTCATCTATGTCTTCCATGCTCATTGGAGGGCTCTCTGCTAACATGAACTCTGCTGCCTCAGTCAGATCAAGATAAACCTCGTCGATTGATGCTCGCTCACAACGACCCTTCCTGGCAAGAATTGAGATTACCTACAAACCATGATCAGCTGTAAGGTGCATATCGTTTATTTTAAAAGAACATGAACAAGGTTCTAATGAACACTTGAAATATGCAATGTACACCTCTGAACCTGCATTGCGATAAATACTGAGATCCGCTTTCCCCCGTGCAACTGGTACCTGAACCAACTGTATTTCTGGGCATGCAATTGTAGCTTCATCGCCTCGCATGGAACTAAACAAAAACACATTCAGTGAAAACAAGAAGGGCAGGCACAGATGAACCCAAAATTAGGTAAAATTGAGTTTACCGTTTCACACCGTGTTTCCTGGCCTCATAGCTAACTGCTATCAGACCTCCACCTTTCCATTCATTATACTGGACAACTGCGGTAGGCATTCCCCTCAATTGTGGTTGTTTTCTCTGCTCCACTAACAACAGTTAAAGAAAATGGTATTTAGAAATGAATTAACAAAAGTTCCAGAGATGAGAATAGCCCCTAAGGCCCTAACCAGCATTGCAGAAGACAAAAATAGTGCAATTCTCTACTCCCAAGTTTGTGTTAATACTTAATATGGTAGACTACTGAACAACAACACCTCCTGCATACATCAATTCAAGTTTCCAAAATACACATGAAATTGTATTACTAAATTGTACTCTACTAAACCCTGAGTTTGAAGAATGAGGCACAGCCGCACAGTAATAACTAAAACAAATCAGATAATTGGACAAGGTTAAAAACAGAGAAACCTTGAACATAGAAGCAGTCCATGTCGATATGAGCAATCACCCTTGCATTTGATGTCACACCTTTTGCAACCGGCATCCTTCTCTCTCTCACTCTCTTCCCCCTCTCCGGCTACTCAGTTTCGCTCCAATTACCAACTTACATAAGGGTGCCCAAATTATAAAATGATCGCCAACAATATAGAACGGTTCACTAACAAATATGGTAACCCTTCATTCATCAACTCACTATGCTTATTATCAAATTATATTCGAAACCAGGCTGAGCAAAACTTAGTTTTTTTCGAACCGAATTCGAATTGGATTAATTCGGTAAATCGTTGTTTTTAAAACATAAAAACCGAATTTGTAAACTGGTTTATTCGCTCTGATTTTCACAGTCGGTTTCAAGAAAGATGCACAACCAAATGCATAGAAACATATTGAAAAATTAGATGAAATCAATCAATATTTTTATCTATCTATTTATATAATAAAAGGAAGCCTTTTTCGTGCGTTTATAGAGTCTCCACCTTTGCCAAAACACCTAAGTTTAATAAATAATGTTAATCTATCTCTATAAAAGTAATAGATCTTCAAATAAGAAAATAAAGGACTCGCCAACTTTTACAATGATTTAATTTCCCTCACCCTCAAATCATAATTAATTGTGCTTTCCGCATTCCTAATTACTTACTCGATTGCAGTATTACAAATGACCCTTAACTTTTACAATGATTTAACTCACCCTCAATGAATGTTGGTGCAATCATTTATATTGAACATGTGACCCAATTACTAAAATAAATTCCCTCTAGGGTTTTCTCTTGGGAGGGTGTGCGCCCCTAGGTCATCCTAGGTTTCTTCCTTGCTTTTTGCAAGGTTTTTTTGTCGTTTTCTTGCTTTTTTCTTCTTTCTTTCTTTGCGTGTGTCTCTTTTGTCCTTTCTGCGGCGGTTTTCTTTCCTTTCTGCACTATGGGTTCCAATGGCGAGCCCCCAAATATCAATCTTAACATTCCTTACGCGGGGCCGGTGGAGGACGATGAGTCAGCGAAAGTGGTGGAGGTGGAGTGGGTGGCGGGAACGGGGGATGATGAGAAGGAAGCGCGTCTTTGCATAGTAGGGCTTTTGTGGACGGAGCGAAATATCAACCCTAGGGCTTTAATCGACACGATGATTTCTGTTGGAGTAGAAACGTAACAAAAGTAGGAAAAACGAGAGGAAAAAGAACTTATCGAAATTATAATACAGTGTCGTGGTATGGAAGCCACTGACTTGAAAACAATATCGGCACGACTCCGGTGGTTGTCGCCTACACGCCGTATGTTCCACAAGGTTAACACTGCAGCTCTCGTAAAGAACCACTCGAGTACAAGAGCTTTGGAACTGTAACAGTAATCGTACTCGGGAAATTTAGAAGAAACGGGAAGAATTTGAGAGAGAGCATATTGTAAGTTGTTGATGTTGTTGTGTTTTGGAATGGCAAGGAGAGCTCTATTTATACAGAAAATAAAGGCTCCAAACAGAACAAAAGACTCCTGGCAATTAAAGCCATTAATTGCAAAATCAATGTCTTTAATTGCATAATCAATTCAAAAAAACAACTGTTACAGAATGAACCTGGACAGAATCACAAAACACACACGCAGGCCAAAAATAAAAGAAAGGATAAAACAGGGCCTTCAGCGCCCGCCCCGCAGGGGCTCTACCCAAACCCAAACCCAAACCCGGGCACGGGCCGGGACGGGACGGCGCGCGCGTGTGATTGGATCAAGACCCATAAGCCCAATGCACTCTACAAAGCCTCCTTGGTCCAACTCTTATCCAATGTGGGTAGAAGGAGTATTATAAACATATAACACTCCCCCTTAAACTACCGATGTGAGATACAAGAGAAATCTTATTCAAAGTGGAAAGGAGAGTATTATAAACATATAACACTCCCCTTTCCCATCGATGTGGGACACAAGGAAAAGGATGATGAGCTTTTTTCTCCTTCAACAAGCCATCATTTCCAACAATCCCCCGCTGATGGCGTAGGAGAGGACAAAAAAAAATTCTCGGTAAGGAAGGATTAAATACTTAAACGTTCAATGTCTTTCGACTTGAATTGACGTATTAGTGAAATGAGGCAATGACTTGATTTCAACAAGTGAATATCTTTCGATTTGAATTCCTCGTTGACCTTTGGTCATTGATTCCCCCACAACACATATCATACCTTCAAATATTGTTTTGTTCCGCGATTTCAAAGTGCAACGCTTTCAAAGCTGTGCGTTTACCCTGGTTTAGGTGAGTGCTCTAGCGAGTATTTAGTATATTCTCTGTTGAGTAATATATCCTATATTTATATTATATTGTTTTATGTTTTAATAATGACAAGTTTAAATAATTATGTTTTATATGCATATGCGCGTAATCGTGTGTTTAAAGTGTACAGTTAATTATAGAGCGAAGATAATAGTTTAACAAAGTATAACTCATTCGAAGAAAGATCAAGCTCATAATAAGTATCAAGTCTTTTTGAGCAAATACAAGATAGAGGTTTCATTCAATATCAAGAATACTTAAGTTATAAGCCATTTTTATAACTAATGAAGAAATGAGCCTTATGTAAAATAAGTCAAGGTGTGAAGATTTTCGCGTGCTATTAGTATGTTATTATCTATTAATTTAGTGATCTTATAAAACGGTTTTAAAAATAGAAATATTGTTTAGTTGACAAGAATTAATATATTTATCTTATGAGATAAATATCAATTCTAAAATACTAAAGATTTTATTAAAACCATTAATTGTCAAAATCAAATTCCTAAGAAAAACGTATTTCAAGAATATGTCTTGAAAATCGTGTCTATGAGATGAACATTGGGAATCGTGCATATAGGGATATGATTCTCGTCTTTCTAATTCCTATACGATTCCTAGTACGTTTCATATTGTCTTTATGGTTAATTAAATAAATAGGATTGTTTATTTAATCTACTTAAAGATTAATTAGGATTTGATTAATAATATAATTCATTATATTATTGACAAGAATTAAGATTCGGTTCAAAGTAGGATTCTATATTTTATGGTATAAGGATATTTCCTAATTCAAATAAGATTATGGAAATGCTATCTTATATCTTAATATAATATTATTCTATTAGAGTCCTTTTCTTAATTCATATAAGATTAAGTTTTGAATATTACCTAGGATTAGTATTCTAGATAAAGTAATATTCCTAAACTATCTAGGAGCTAACCTAGATCTAAATTAGTATATATACATACTACATCACACGTCCAATACCCAAGTTTTTACACGCCTCACGCAAACCGAGAAAGAACAAACGGACGTAGTCTCTCACGCGTCTCGATATTCGTGCAATCATTGTCAAATTTCGTATACAAGACTACAAGCATAGAAGAAGATTTTCAAGCATTCAACCATCATCTATATAAGAAGTTGTTAAGAAGTTTATCTTACTTACTTAAGATAGATTCGAGTATTTAGCGGTACTCATTGTAAACAAGTATTTCACGGTACTTGTCGTAGCTAGATATTTAACGGTATCTAGATTGAGTTGTGACTAACATCAAAGTCATACGAGTGGGTTGATAAAATTGTAATCCGGAGAAGGTACTAATTTTATTAATCGAGAATAGTGGACGTAGGTTTCGATTTGTGAAACTGAACCACTTCAAAAGATCGTGTCTCCTTTATTTTATTGCTCTTACTCGTTACTTGCTATTACTTCATCTCGACAATCATCATCGAAGAAGAAACGAAAAAGTTGGCATACTCAATTCAACCCCCCCCTTCTTGAGTATATCTAGGTCAATAGACTCTTCAATTGGTATCAGAGCCTCGTGCTCTTGAAAGCCTTACAGCTTGAGATTGATCCTTCTATTGATCTCCAATGGATTCAAAACACCTTAAGTGTCCTATCTTCGATGGAAAGAACTATAGCTTATGGAAGAACATGATGACCCACTACGTCAAAGGATGTGACTGGGAATGCTGAAAAATGAAAATTCCGATCTACTAGTTGTACAGATCTACGTTGACGATATTATATTTGGCTCAACCAACAAAAAGTTGTGCCAATACTTCTCAGAGTTAATGACATCCGAGTTCGAGATGAGTATGATGGGAGAATTAAAATTCTTCCTTGGTCTTCAAATTCAACAGACGAACGACGGTATCAAAGTTCATCAACAAAAGTACGTCAAAGAATTAATAAAGAAGTTCGGAATGGAATCCTCTCATCCTATGCCTACTCCAATGGTCACAGATAAGAAACTCACCAAAGACGAGGACGGTAAGTCAGTAGATGAAACTACCTATAGAGGTATGATCGGCTCACTTCTTTATCTTACTGCAAGTCGTCCAGACATAATGTTTAGTGTCTGCGTCTGTGCTCGATTCCAATCTGCACCAAAAGAATCACATATGATTGCGGTTAAGAGAATTCTGAGATACCTAATTGGAACATCAAAATTATATCTATGGTATCCTATGGATTGTAATTTTAACTTGTTAGGATATTCAGATGCGGATTATGCAGGCTGTTCTTTAGACAGGAAAAGTACTTCTGGACTTGCGACTTTCGTTGGACCCTGTATTATATCTTGGGCATCCAAGAAACAAAATTCAGTCGCCTTGTCAACCGCAGAAGCAGAATATATTGCAGCCGCACTGGTATGTTCCCAGCTCCTATGGTTAAAACAGCAGTTACTTGATTATGGTATTGACGTGGGATGTGTACCTATATTATGTGATAATACGAGTGCTATTATAATATCTAAAAACCCGGCTCAGCACTCGAGAACAAAACACATAGAGATTAGACATCACTTTTTACGTGACCATGTGGAAAAGAAAAATATTAAGTTGGAATTTTGTAGTACGGAAAAACAATGGGCGGATATTTTTACTAAACCTTTGGCTAGAGAACGTTTTGAGACTTTACGATTGGAAATTGGTTTAATCGGTGGCACCTAATCGATCTTAAGAGCTAAAAACAACCCAATGATTGACTATGAAAAAGACAGAATTATATGACTGTGTCCGTATATTCCGCTGCATGCCTATGTGTGTCATTCTTCATTAAATGCTCAATCTTGATTATTTCATGCTACGTGTTATATGAACGTACACAACCAAATTCTCAGATCAAAACAATAATATTCAAATATTAACATATTTATACCTAAAAATATTATTTCTTATATATATGTATATAGTTACGTATCTCAAATACGTGACGTTAAATAAATTTGTACTTACCAAATTCACGTAACAATAAAATCGTAACAAATCAAAATCGCACCAACTACTTTACCCCACTCTTTTACCTGCTACACGTGTAAGCTCCCTCTTACACTCATAATTCACCTTTTTTGACTTATACACTCTACCTATAACCCTATAACTATCACTCAACCCTTACACTAACCATCTTCATCTCACCATTATTACTTCCTCCATAACCGTCTCTCCCATAAATTCCTTACCACCAAAATCACCATTAAATCTAAAAATTACACTAATTTTCGCTTCTTTATCAAACACAATGCCACCCATGTCAGCCAGACGATCAACCCGTAACAAACCCCTTTCTCCAAAATTACCAACACCTACGCCCTCGCCACCACCATCACCTGAACCACTCATGGTTGAAGTTCCAAAATCCGAAACTGGCAAACGTCGAAAGCTCGACAAAGGAAAAACTGTTATGCAAAATGACTCTTGTACTCAAGATCCTCGCCCTCTGTTTCAAGACGCTTCTGAAGAAGCAACCAGAGAAGGACTTGAGAAAGTCCGGATGACGAAAAGAGAAGGTATGCTCATAGACCGTCTTTTACCTTATTCAGTGCATGCGGGTCGTTTTTATCCGACTTCATGGATAGACGGCGTTCCTGCTCTTAAGTTCTTCAAGAACTTTCTTTTATTTCAAGACTGGGTTTATATAAGTAACTTTTCGGGTCTGATCTTTCCCATTGAGTTAGTTCAGTTTTATGCATCGGTCAAATTAATTGATGATGGGGTTGTGGCTATTGTTAATGGAAGGGAAATTACACTTACTGTGGACGACATGTGTAGAGTCTTTAAGCTAAAGAACGAAGGAATTAGTCTTGATCCTAGTAAGGAATGGTCGAATGTTACTAAGGATGAAAAAATGACAATCAAAAAGTATTTTGATAATGAAGCTACTGAAGTCAGTCCTTTGCTCACAAATTCGTTTAATCCCATGTTAAAATTCTTTGTTAACTTTCTCTGGAATTCGGTTTTGCCACGACGGGGTGGTCGTGACAAACTCAGTTGTTGTGAAGCGGTTATTTTGTTTAATTGGTTAACCGGGGTTAAAATCAATCTTGCACCCTTGTTCTTTGCAAAAATTGGACAGATTTCTAAAATCTTGGTTAAAGAACACTTTAGCTCCACTCTTGACATACCCTATGGCATGTGGGTATCGGCATTATTACTTGATGCCGGCGTTATAGACATAGGAAGCTATGGTGTGAGTCCCAAGGATAGGATGAATGATCGTTTAATGAAATTAATGGGTATTTTCGGGAAAGATGGGACTCTGTTCTTTGGTAGAGAAAGTGAGGAAGTTAAGGGAATGGGAAATCTTGGTGTTCTAGAGGGAAAGGTGGATAAGTTGTGCTCGGTTGTGGCCGGACTAAAGGACACGAAGTCCGAGAAGGATTCAGGGTCGGGGATACCGAATGGTGATATTCGGGACTGGATGAAAACAATTAATGACACCCTTTCTACTCTTACCCGAGAGCTCAAATTTGTGAAGGAGGAGATAATTGCAGTAAGTACCCGTCATCAGTTTCTTACTACTCAGGGAGGAGCTCTTGTTCGTGATACGGTGATGCTTCGGGAGGATGGTACTCAGTGCTTGTCCGCCATTAAGGCATTATCTCTCAAGGTCTTGAACTTCGAGCGTGCTTTAGATGGACAAGGTCGTAATGTCGCCAGCTGCCTTGATCGGTTGGATTCATTAGAGTTTCGCTCTCGTCCTGGATATGTTAATCCTAACATTGTTCGTCATCCTCATTGAATATTAGTCGTCTTGGTATTTTGGCTTGCTTCGTTTTGCAGGAACGGAACGTTGGCCGCGGGTTCTGTTGATGGATGGTGGTGATCCTAGTCCAATTCCCTTTCCAACACCAACTAATATTAGACTTGCTCCTTTTGTTATGGCCCAATTTTCTTTCTACCCTAATTCGGCCCAGTTGGCTTGTATTAATACCTTTGCACTTTTATTACTTTTGGCCCATTAGACAAACTCTGACCTAACTTTAGCCCACGAGGCTTATGTTCTGATTCGGCCCATTTTGGCATTCTAGTACTTGGTTGTGTGTTATATTTCCGTTCGTATATCGTGTTGTCATGTTTAATTACGTTTGTGTATTTCTTTAGAATTGCATGCTTAGGTTTGTTTCGTATTATATCATTCTAGTCGTTTTATGTCTTTGTTTCCGTCTTTTCAATGATGTCAAGAGGGGGAAAAGAAAGCGACCTAGATTACGAATTTGCCTAAGATTGCTCCTTGTCGTAACGTTTTGTCTCTTAAAGCTCTTTTTAGTAATTGATTTAGTCTAAAAATAGAAAACCTAGTTGATCCGTATTATAAAAGACCAATATTATGTTGAGGGGGAACGTTACTACGTTACACTTAGACACGATTCTAGTTAAGACTTGCCATCATTAAAAAGGGGGAATTTGTTGAGTAATATATCCTATATTTATATTATATTGTTTTATGTTTTAATAATGACAAGTTTAAATAATTATGTTTTATATGCATATGCGCGTAATCGTGTGTTTAAAGTGTACAGTTAATTATAGAGCGAAGATAATAGTTTAACAAAGTATAACTCATTCGAAGAAAGATCAAGCTCATAATAAGTATCAAGTCTTTTTGAGCAAATACAAGATAGAGGTTTCATTCAATATCAAGAATACTTAAGTTATAAGCCATTTTTATAACTAATGAAGAAATGAGCCTTATGTAAAATAAGTCAAGGTGTGAAGATTTTCGCGTGCTATTAGTATGTTATTATCTATTAATTTAGTGATCTTATAAAACGGTTTTAAAAATAGAAATATTGTTTAGTTGACAAGAATTAATATATTTATCTTATGAGATAAATATCAATTCTAAAATACTAAAGATTTTATTAAAACCATTAATTGTCAAAATCAAATTCCTAAGAAAAACGTATTTCAAGAATATGTCTTGAAAATCGTGTCTATGAGATGAACATTGGGAATCGTGCATATAGGGATATGATTCTCGTCTTTCTAATTCCTATACGATTCCTAGTACGTTTCATATTGTCTTTATGGTTAATTAAATAAATAGGATTGTTTATTTAATCTACTTAAAGATTAATTAGGATTTGATTAATAATATAATTCATTATATTATTGACAAGAATTAAGATTCGGTTCAAAGTAGGATTCTATATTTTATGGTATAAGGATATTTCCTAATTCAAATAAGATTATGGAAATGCTATCTTATATCTTAATATAATATTATTCTATTAGAGTCCTTTTCTTAATTCATATAAGATTAAGTTTTGAATATTACCTAGGATTAGTATTCTAGATAAAGTAATATTCCTAAACTATCTAGGAGCTAACCTAGATCTAAATTAGTATATATACATACTACATCACACGTCCAATACCCAAGTTTTTACACGCCTCACGCAAACCGAGAAAGAACAAACGGACGTAGTCTCTCACGCGTCTCGATATTCGTGCAATCATTGTCAAATTTCGTATACAAGACTACAAGCATAGAAGAAGATTTTCAAGCATTCAACCATCATCTATATAAGAAGTTGTTAAGAAGTTTATCTTACTTACTTAAGATAGATTCGAGTATTTAGCGGTACTCATTGTAAACAAGTATTTCACGGTACTTGTCGTAGCTAGATATTTAACGGTATCTAGATTGAGTTGTGACTAACATCAAAGTCATACGAGTGGGTTGATAAAATTGTAATCCGGAGAAGGTACTAATTTTATTAATCGAGAATAGTGGACGTAGGTTTCGATTTGTGAAACTGAACCACTTCAAAAGATCGTGTCTCCTTTATTTTATTGCTCTTACTCGTTACTTGCTATTACTTCATCTCGACAATCATCATCGAAGAAGAAACGAAAAAGTTGGCATACTCAATTCAACCCCCCCCTTCTTGAGTATATCTAGGTCAATAGACTCTTCATTCTCACATAGATGGTGGCTAGGCCATCACACCCCCAAAGGTAGCTCACGTGCTTCTCAGTAGCACTTCTCATAAGAGCTATTAAGGACGAAAAGTCCAACCTCAATAAAACATAATTCATCAAGTGCGTCTCAAAAGCACCACCATAAAGGCTATGGATATCAAACGCCATAGAGAATGGAAGCTTTAAAATCCATCAAGTTTCTCACTCAAACTTGACTCACGGACCTAAGCCCCATTCCCCTTGACATTTCAAGGACTACCCTCCTTGTTAACCCCTTAGTAAAGGGATCTGCAAGATTACGTTCGGTCTTCACATAGTCCAAAGTAATCACTCCATTTTTCTGGAGTTGTTTTACCACACCGTGCCTGATCCGAATATGTCTTTTCTTACCATTGTAGACATTATTCTTAGCAACACCGATAGCTGCTTTACAATCACAGAGAAGGGAGACTGGTGCAACCTGTCCTTGTAACATCCCGTATTTTCGTAAAACCTAATTTAAGCGATTTTAATTATTTTAAATAATAAAATAATATTTTAATAATTTAATTAGAAAATTTTTATAAATAAATAAGATCCGCCTTAAGAACCTCCAGTTCTTAAGACGAATACAACTTGGCATAATTAAATATCCGACTCAAGTACTCGTTCCATATCCGTTTAAAAGTCCGTTCCATTTAATTATTCGGAAAGGACCCACTTGTACTCTTATAAACCCTTAAGTCGACATTTCCCCTCCCTCAAGCTTCTTTTCACTGTAAACTCAAATCTCACAAAACCTCCATTAATACTCTCTTCTTTTCAAGCTTTTCTCCATCATCCGCTCTCCAAATCGCGAAAGTAAGTACATTTTCGGAATCCTCGCGCGATTTCCAAGTCATCCATCTCTTTCGTTTTTCATTTTATCGACTTCAAAAATCGGGCTGTTTTGCCTTTAATCCGTTTTTGATGTTCTTGAACCGTTTTCTTTGTTGTAGGGGTTGGTCTTGACGATCCCGACGTGGACTCTTACATTGTAGAGGAGGATCATTCGCCGGATTAAGCTTAAAGGTGACGATAATGAGATAACTCGGCCTTTTTGTGTATATTAGCATGCTTGATGATTTTGATGTTTATTCTTCTGATTTTGTTCAAGTTCTTTGTTGATTGGACTTAGGAATATGTTTAGGTTGTTGTTTATGTGAGGAATTTATGCTTGTTAATGATTCTTATGCACATATGTTGTTTTTATGGAAATCTTATGTTTGCGACGGATACTTGTTTTAACCGTCTTAAGGATTGTTATGGGAATTACGTGCTGCTAGGAAGTAGTATTGGATGTTTGTTATTGATGAGCAAACTTGTATTGTAGCAATTGTGAAGTTTGGGTATCGATTTATGAAGTTCTCCTTGAATGCGATTTTTGCGAAATCCCGTATCAGGCTCTCTGAGCCGGTCGACCGACCGGCCGCCGGTCGACCGGCTGAGAGCGCGTCTTGTATTTTTCGAAAGTTTCGAGAATTTGGCCTTAGGACTGCCAGCCGGCCGACCGGCTGCCTGCCGACCGGCTGGTAGTCATCCTTCCTTGTATTGTGTGTTTTGCGATAAACATAGCATAGGAGGGAGCCCAGCCGGCAGACCGGCCGCCTGCCAGCCGGCCGGGAGTGCATATGGGGATGGATACGATGTTAGTAAAGGCTAGGGAATGGGGTTCCCAGCCGGCCGACCGGCTGCCTGCCGACCGGCTGGGAGTCCTTCTTGGTGTTTTCTCGGTTTTGAAAAGAGATGTAGGCTGAGGGATTGCCAGCCGGCCGACCGGCTGCCTGCCGACCGGCTGGGGATCCCTGTATGTCATTTTGAGTTTTTCGTAAATTGATCGTAACTTTTAAACGGTTTATCGGTTTTACTTGAAACTTGTTTTGTGTACCCGTGGCATGTATTTGAGGTCCCCGGTGTACGGGCAACGTTATATTGGGTTCGGGAATGTAGTGAGGATAGAGACCCCCCGGTCGGGTAACCGAAAGGGAAACCGGCTCTCCCTCGCCCTAGTTCCCGGAATCAATTGAATGTTGATTAGAGGTTTAAGAAGTTAGAACTATAGGTTAGTTTCTATCTTTGGTTGTTCAATGGTTCAATGGTTGTCGCGTGGTGGGATATGTGTTAAGTTCACCTCTGGACCCACTACGTGTTTATCTGTCGCGTGATGGGATATGTGTTAAGTTCACCTCTGGACCCATTACGTGTTCTGCTTGGGCGTGTCAGGATATGTGTTAAGCTCACCTCTGGACCTGACACGTGATCGGTTGTCGTACACGGGATATGTGTTAAGTTCACCTCTGGACCCGTTGTGCGATGACTGTGTATTGGGATATGTGTTAAGTTCACCTCTGGACCCAATACATGTTTGTAGCATTGGGATATGTGTTAAGTTCACCTCTGGACCCTTTGCTTTTGGATGATTAGGGATATGTGTTAAGTTCACCTCTGGACCCTTTTCATGTTTGTAAGTTTAGGGATATGTGTTAAGTTCACCTCTGGACCCTTTACTTGATTAGATGTTGGGATATGTGTTAAGCTCACCTCTGGACCCGACATAGTGTAGTAATGGGATATGTGTTAAGTTCACCTCTGGACCCGTTGCTAGTGTTATGAATGTGTATCTGCTTGCCTAGACGATGGTACAGTGTCAGATATGCATGATGAGTTGTGGATGTTTATCTGCTTGCCTAGATGATGGTACAGTGTCAGATATGCATGTCGAGTTGTTGATGTTACTTAGTTGTGGTTAAATCATCCAAGGCATTGGATGACTCTTAGTTCGGTTTCATAAATAATTGGATTGAAAGACCCCCCGACTGGGTAACCAGTAGGGAAACCGGCTCTCCTTCCTATTTGTTTATGAAGTTAGTTGAGAGTCGTGCATGGTAATCGCATGTTAGTAAGAGATCAGATGATGAGTTGTTTATGCTTCACATGTTGATATATGTTGGAGTATTCTGTATTGTTTTATATGTTACGTGTTGTCACAAAAGGTGGCTAGGAGAACTCTAGTCACTCCCCACTGATTGTGGCGTACATGTTTTTCATGTATGTAGGTACATGCTGGTTGGAGATGGGTTCACGAGAGCTAGCGAGTGATGATCCTGCTGTCATCATTGACTTACCTTATCGTTTAGCTGGACTCGTAGTTGTTACTTTTGTTTTGGTGCCGGTAGGGATGTTCCATCCCCGGCTGTTGTATATATTTCACTTCTGTACTTAGAACTGTTACTTATCTATTTTGGTTTTCAGTTTCAGTTTATGTTTCAGTTTAAGACTTCTCGCATGTTGTTTTATCTTCTAAAAGTTTTAATTCCGCTGCATTTTTAGTACTTTTATGTGTTTACTTTTCCGCTTTCGCGAGGGGTTTTACAGTTGGTATCAGAGCATTATTGCTCCCGACGCACTCATGTGACCCCCAACCTTAACTTGACCAAATAAACAAATAATGAATGAGAGATGGGTAGATCTAAGGACTTATGTTGTAGTCTATTTGTGATTGCTAATTGCTAAGCTAATCCTTGTTTTCTCTTTTGAAGGATGGTGAGACCCAGAGCTGCTGATAACATTGTGCTGCAAGCAATTCAGCATTTGCTTGAGACTCAGAGACAGCAAGCGGGGAATGTTCCACCTCCTCCACCGCCGGGCGGCGAGACGAATCGTCCGGGTAGCTTTTCCTGGATTGCCTCTCAGATGTCCAGAAGCCATGTTAGGACCTACGGAGGCGAGGCTGACCCAGTAGCCCTCACAGAGTGGTTTAGAGAGATGGAAAAGAGCTTCACCTTATACTCAGTCGTTAGGGAGGATAGAGTGCGTTTAGCCGCTCACTTCCTGACATTAGAGGCTGACCGTTGGTGGGCATTGACTGGACCTACCGCTATTCTTGACCCGATGTTCGATTGGGAGGCTTTCAAAGACAGGCTCGAGGCGAGGTTCTACCCCAAAGAGATGAGATCGCAGAGGTTGAAAGAATTTATGGATTTGAAGCAAGGGAAGATGACCGTTCAAGAATTTACTGACAAGTTTAACCAGTTAGCTCACTTTGCATCGAGATTTGTTCGTGATGAGGCGGAGAGGGTGTATTTCTACCGAGGGAAGCTAGGGCCGAGGATTGAGAGTATGGTTCGTCGTGACTCTACTTCTTTTGTGGAGGTTTATGACGATGCTATTTGGGCCGAGAGTTCTATTCGTGCCATTGATGCTGAGACTCGTGCCGCTACTTCCAGCTTCACTTCTCATCAGAGATCCGTGTACCAGGGGAAGAGACCATTTGTTCCTTCTACTTCTTCGCCTTCTTCGCAGAAGAAGCGTTTTGAGAGGTTCTCTGCTCCGGTTGCTAGGACCTTTGTTCACACCGACACATCTCCTAGTGTTTGCCACCGTTGTGGTAAACCTTCTCATCCGGGTTTTGACTGTTTCAAGAATGCCTATAAGTGTTTCACTTGTAATGGATTTGGGCATCGATCGTATGAGTGTCCTGAGAGGAACACCGCACTTGGCAAGGCTGCCACTGCTGCTGCAGCGACTAAAGGAGGGAAGCCGAAAGGGAAGATTTTTGTGATGACTAGGGCTGAGGCAGAGGCGCATCCTGACATTGTTGCCGGTATATTTTCTGTTCTTGGCGCTGAGTGCCTTATTTTATTCGACACTGGAGCTTCTCTTTCATTTATATCGACTCAGTTCGCCGACCGTCTAGCTCTTGAGTCTTCATTGGTTGAGGAGACTTCTATTTCCTTACCTTCTGGAGACGTGTTTTCATGCTCTTCGTCCCATAGGGATGTTCCTATTGTTATTGGTCAAGCCACATTTCCAGCGGACTTACTGAGATTTCCTCTCGAGGAATTTGACATTATCCTCGGTATGGATTGGTTATCGCGATACCATGCTCGCTTCGAGTGTCGCGACCAGAAAATCTGCTTGAGGAGTTCTTCAGGAGTTCGTGTTTCCTATAGGGGAACTCGCCCTCAAAGGGGTGTTCGTGTTATCTCTTCGATGAAAGCTTCTCATCTTCTTAGGAAGGGTTGCCAAGCCTTCCTGTGTGTTGTTACAGCTGCTAAACCATCGCTACCGAAGCTTGAAGATGTAGCCATTGTTCGTGAGTATCCAGATGTGTTCCCAGATGACTTGCCAGGGATACCACCAGAGAGAGATGTGGAGTTTACTATTGAGCTTGTTCCAGGTACCGGACCGATTTCTAAAGCTCCTTACCGTATGGCTCCGCCAGAGTTGAAAGAGTTGAAGCAGCAATTGGAAGAGATGATCGAGAAAGGTTTCATTAGACCTAGTGCTTCTCCGTGGGGTGCTCCTGTGTTGTTCGTCAAGAAGAAAGATGGTTCCATGAGATTGTGCATTGACTATAGAGAACTGAACCGAGTGACCGTGAAGAATAGATATCCTTTGCCTAGGATAGATGATTTGTTTGATCAGTTGAGAGGTGCTTCGAGGTTTTCAAAGATTGATCTTCGATCAGGTTATCATCAGATTCCAGTGAGAGAGGCTGATATTGCAAAGACTGCTTTTCGTACCAGATATGGGCATTTTGAGTTTGTAGTTATGCCATTTGGGTTGACTAATGCACCGGCGATCTTTATGGATCAGATGAACCGTACCTTCAGTGAGTATCTTGACACCTGCGTTGTGGTTTTCATTGATGACATCTTGATATATTCGAAGACCGATGAGGAACATGCTGAGCATCTTCGATTGATTCTAGGGATTCTGCGCAGACCGAAATGGTTCGCAAAGTTTTCGAAGTGTGAATTTTGGCTCTCGAAGGTTGCATTTTTAGGACATGTGATATCCAGCGAGGGTGTGATGGTTGATCCCGCGAAGATAGAGGCTGTAGTTGATTGGGAGAGTCCCAAGGATGTTGGAGAGATCCGTAGCTTTTTGGGTTTGGCTGGTTATTATCGTAGATTCGTTGAGGATTTTTCGAGATTGGCTCGCCCGATGACTCAGTTGCTGAAGAAGGAAGCCAAATTTGTGTGGACCGACAAGTGTGAGAGTTCTTTCCAGGAGTTGAAGACCAGATTGACTTCCGCCCCCGTGTTAGCTTTGCCAGAGATCGGAGTGGACTTTGATGTGTATTGTGATGCTTCGATGTTAGGACTTGGATGCGTACTGATGCAGAGTGGTAAGGTGATCGCCTATTCATCTAGACAGTTGAGAGTTCACGAGGTGAATTATCCGACACATGATTTGGAGTTGGCCGCAGTTGTTCATGCTTTGAAGATGTGGCGTCATTACCTAATTGGATCTCATTGCCGTATTTTCACAGATCACAAGAGTCTTAAGTACATTTTCACTCAGAAGGACCTTAACATGAGACAGAGACGTTGGCTAGAGTTAGTAAAAGATTACGATATTGAGTTGTTATATCATGAGGGAAAGGCCAATGTAGTTGCTGATGCGCTTAGCCGCAAGACTTCTCACTCGATGAGTGCCATGAGAGTATTGCCCGATGAGTTGTGTTCCGAGTTCCGGAAGCTGAGATTAGAGATGGTGGGTAGTGGTTTTGATTGGTTAGCTGCTATGACTGCCGAGCCGTCTTTATATTGGGAGATTCGCCAGAGTTTGCCTTTTGATGCCGACTTCAAGAAGTTCGAGGCTAAGATTTCGAGTGGTGTTGCACCCGACTTGGTGATAGATGCTGATGGTTTCCTTAAGTTCCGTGGTAGGATGTATGTTCCTGTCGTGCCAGGTTTGAGGAAGAGGATTCTTGATGAGGCTCATTTGTCACCGTATTCCGTTCATCCAGGTGGAGAGAAGATGCACAAGGATTTGAGGCTTATGTTTTGGTGGCCTGGTATGAAGAAGGAGATCTTGGATTATGTTAGTAGGTGCTTGACTTGTCAACAAGTCAAGATAGAGCATAGGAGACCTGGTGGTCTGCTACAGCCGCTTCCCGTTCCTCAGTGGAAGTGGGAGTGCATATCTATGGATTTTGTTACTGCTTTGCCTAAGACCGTGGGAGGCAAAGATGCGATTTGGGTTATTGTTGATCGCCTAACTAAGTGTGCCAGATTCGTGCCGATCAGAGAGACGTGGGACATGGATCGTTTAGCTAGGGCTTACGTTGCTGAGATAGTCCGATATCATGGTGTCCCTAAGGAGATAGTTTCAGATCGTGACCCGAGGTTTTGTTCCAGGTTCTGGAAGGCCTTGCAGGAGGCGATGGGTAGCCGATTGTTGATGAGCACTGTTTTTCATGCTGCGACCGATGGTCAGTCCGAGAGGACGATACAGACACTTGAGGATTTGCTCCGCGCTTGTGCTGTCGACTTTCAGAGCTCTTGGGAGCAGAGTTTGCCGTTGGTAGAGTTTTCTTACAACAACAGTTATCATGCTTCCATTGGTATGGCTCCGTACGAGGCTCTTTATGGCAGGAAGTGCCGTAGCCCTATTTGTTGGGATCAGGCTAGCGATGTTCGTGACCTTGGACCTGATCAGCTAGCTGAGACCATTGACCGTGTACAGCTTATTAGGAATAGGATGAAAGCCGCTCAGGACCGGCAGAAGTCCTATGCGGATGTCCGTCGTCGACCCTTAGAGTTCGAGGAGGGTGACAGTGTATTTTTGAGGGTGTCTCCGATGAAGGGTGTCAAAAGATTTGGAGTTAAGGGCAAGCTGAGCCCTAAGTACATTGGACCTTTTGTGATCGCGAAGAAGATTGGTGCCGTAGCTTATCGTTTGGACTTGCCTCCTAGTTTGGGCAAGGTTCATAACGTTTTTCACGTTTCCCAGCTCCGCAGATACATTAGTGACCCGAGTCATGTATTGCCTAGAGAGATCGAGAACTTGGAGCCGAGTCTTGCTTTTGAGGAGCGTCCCGTGAAGATCCTTGACCGACAGGAGAGGAAGCTTAGGAGCAAGGTGGTGCCCTTGGTGAAGATCCTATGGCGTTGCGGCGAAGTCGAGGAGCAAACTTGGGAGACTGAGGCATCGATGCGTGCTGCGCATCCTTTCTTATTTGATTGAGGTATTGTATATAAATTTACGTCCGTTCGAGTTTCGAGGACGAAACTTTTTGAAGTTGGGGTGATTGTAACATCCCGTATTTTCGTAAAACCTAATTTAAGCGATTTTAATTATTTTAAATAATAAAATAATATTTTAATAATTTAATTAGAAAATTTTTATAAATAAATAAGATCCGCCTTAAGAACCTCCAGTTCTTAAGACGAATACAACTTGGCATAATTAAATATCCGACTCAAGTACTCGTTCCATATCCGTTTAAAAGTCCGTTCCATTTAATTATTCGGAAAGGACCCACTTGTACTCTTATAAACCCTTAAGTCGACATTTCCCCTCCCTCAAGCTTCTTTTCACTGTAAACTCAAATCTCACAAAACCTCCATTAATACTCTCTTCTTTTCAAGCTTTTCTCCATCATCCGCTCTCCAAATCGCGAAAGTAAGTACATTTTCGGAATCCTCGCGCGATTTCCAAGTCATCCAGCCATCTCTTTCGTTTTTCATTTTATCGACTTCAAAAATCGGGCTGTTTTGCCTTTAATCCGTTTTTGATGTTCTTGAACCGTTTTCTTTGTTGTAGGGGTTGGTCTTGACGATCCCGACGTGGACTCTTACATTGTAGAGGAGGATCATTCGCCGGATTAAGCTTAAAGGTGACGATAATGAGATAACTCGGCCTTTTTGTGTATATTAGCATGCTTGATGATTTTGATGTTTATTCTTCTGATTTTGTTCAAGTTCTTTGTTGATTGGACTTAGGAATATGTTTAGGTTGTTGTTTATGTGAGGAATTTATGCTTGTTAATGATTCTTATGCACATATGTTGTTTTTATGGAAATCTTATGTTTGCGACGGATACTTGTTTTAACCGTCTTAAGGATTGTTATGGGAATTACGTGCTGCTAGGAAGTAGTATTGGATGTTTGTTATTGATGAGCAAACTTGTATTGTAGCAATTGTGAAGTTTGGGTATCGATTTATGAAGTTCTCCTTGAATGCGATTTTTGCGAAATCCCGTATCAGGCTCTCTGAGCCGGTCGACCGACCGGCCGCCGGTCGACCGGCTGAGAGCGCGTCTTGTATTTTTCGAAAGTTTCGAGAATTTGGCCTTAGGACTGCCAGCCGGCCGACCGGCTGCCTGCCGACCGGCTGGTAGTCATCCTTCCTTGTATTGTGTGTTTTGCGATAAACATAGCATAGGAGGGAGCCCAGCCGGCAGACCGGCCGCCTGCCAGCCGGCCGGGAGTGCATATGGGGATGGATACGATGTTAGTAAAGGCTAGGGAATGGGGTTCCCAGCCGGCCGACCGGCTGCCTGCCGACCGGCTGGGAGTCCTTCTTGGTGTTTTCTCGGTTTTGAAAAGAGATGTAGGCTGAGGGATTGCCAGCCGGCCGACCGGCTGCCTGCCGACCGGCTGGGGATCCCTGTATGTCATTTTGAGTTTTTCGTAAATTGATCGTAACTTTTAAACGGTTTATCGGTTTTACTTGAAACTTGTTTTGTGTACCCGTGGCATGTATTTGAGGTCCCCGGTGTACGGGCAACGTTATATTGGGTTCGGGAATGTAGTGAGGATAGAGACCCCCCGGTCGGGTAACCGAAAGGGAAACCGGCTCTCCCTCGCCCTAGTTCCCGGAATCAATTGAATGTTGATTAGAGGTTTAAGAAGTTAGAACTATAGGTTAGTTTCTATCTTTGGTTGTTCAATGGTTCAATGGTTGTCGCGTGGTGGGATATGTGTTAAGTTCACCTCTGGACCCACTACGTGTTTATCTGTCGCGTGATGGGATATGTGTTAAGTTCACCTCTGGACCCATTACGTGTTCTGCTTGGGCGTGTCAGGATATGTGTTAAGCTCACCTCTGGACCTGACACGTGATCGGTTGTCGTACACGGGATATGTGTTAAGTTCACCTCTGGACCCGTTGTGCGATGACTGTGTATTGGGATATGTGTTAAGTTCACCTCTGGACCCAATACATGTTTGTAGCATTGGGATATGTGTTAAGTTCACCTCTGGACCCTTTGCTTTTGGATGATTAGGGATATGTGTTAAGTTCACCTCTGGACCCTTTTCATGTTTGTAAGTTTAGGGATATGTGTTAAGTTCACCTCTGGACCCTTTACTTGATTAGATGTTGGGATATGTGTTAAGCTCACCTCTGGACCCGACATAGTGTAGTAATGGGATATGTGTTAAGTTCACCTCTGGACCCGTTGCTAGTGTTATGAATGTGTATCTGCTTGCCTAGACGATGGTACAGTGTCAGATATGCATGATGAGTTGTGGATGTTTATCTGCTTGCCTAGATGATGGTACAGTGTCAGATATGCATGTCGAGTTGTTGATGTTACTTAGTTGTGGTTAAATCATCCAAGGCATTGGATGACTCTTAGTTCGGTTTCATAAATAATTGGATTGAAAGACCCCCCGACTGGGTAACCAGTAGGGAAACCGGCTCTCCTTCCTATTTGTTTATGAAGTTAGTTGAGAGTCGTGCATGGTAATCGCATGTTAGTAAGAGATCAGATGATGAGTTGTTTATGCTTCACATGTTGATATATGTTGGAGTATTCTGTATTGTTTTATATGTTACGTGTTGTCACAAAAGGTGGCTAGGAGAACTCTAGTCACTCCCCACTGATTGTGGCGTACATGTTTTTCATGTATGTAGGTACATGCTGGTTGGAGATGGGTTCACGAGAGCTAGCGAGTGATGATCCTGCTGTCATCATTGACTTACCTTATCGTTTAGCTGGACTCGTAGTTGTTACTTTTGTTTTGGTGCCGGTAGGGATGTTCCATCCCCGGCTGTTGTATATATTTCACTTCTGTACTTAGAACTGTTACTTATCTATTTTGGTTTTCAGTTTCAGTTTATGTTTCAGTTTAAGACTTCTCGCATGTTGTTTTATCTTCTAAAAGTTTTAATTCCGCTGCATTTTTAGTACTTTTATGTGTTTACTTTTCCGCTTTCGCGAGGGGTTTTACAGTCCTCCCCATACAGGCACGTCTGCTAGTAAGTTCCTCAACCAATCTGCTTCTTGACCTGCCAACTCAAGAGCAATAAACTCAGACTCCATGGTGGAGCTAGCTATACAAGTCTGTTTTGCAGACTTCCACGATATAGCTCCTCCTCCCAAGGTGAACACATAACCACTAGTGGAGTGGATTTCATCATTACCTGCAACCCAGTTTGCATCACAATATCCTTCTAATACAGCAGGAAATTTATCATAATGTAAACACAAATCTATGGTTCCTTTCAGGTATCTAAGCAAACGACAAAGTGCATTCCAATGCTCTGCATTAGGGTTATGAGTATAACGACTCAGCTTACTTACCGCATATGCGATGTCTGGTCGAGTACAGTTCATGAGGAACATCACACTTCCTATAATTTTAGCATATTCTTCTTGGAAAACACTATCACCCAAGTTCTTACTTAGAGATACACTAGCATCATAGGGAGTTCTGGCAGATAAAACATCAAAACTGTTAAATTTCTTCAACACTTTCTCAACATAATGTGATTGACTTAGAGAAATTCCATGTGGGGTTTTAATAACTCTAACTCCAAGAATAACATCAGCTTCTCCTAAGTCTTTCATTTCAAAACGTGATGACAGAAACTGTTTGGTTTTATTTACAACAAATAAATTACTACCAAGAATTAACATGTCATCTACATATAAGCATATAATCACGCAATATGATCCAAACATCTTAGAATAAACACACGAATCAGAATTGTTAGTTATATAGCCATCATCAGTCAAAGTGTTGTGAAATTTCTCATACCACTGTTTAGGTGCTTGTTTGAGACCATAAAGTGATTTTCTCAGTTTACACACCTTACTCTCTTGACCCTTTACCACAAACCCCTCGGGTTGCAACATGTAGATCTCTTCATTTCACCATTCAAAAAAGCAGTTTTTACATCCATCTGATGTACTACAAGATTATGAATAGCAGCCAAAGCAATGAGCGTTCTAATGGTGGAGATCTTAGTCACAGGAGAGTAAGTATCAAAATAGTCTATATCTTTCTTTTGTGTAAACCCCATCACCACAAGTCTGGCCTTGAACCTTTCTATTGTTCCATCAGGTCTCATTTTCTTTTTAAAGATCCATTTGCTACTAATGGGTTTATTACCTTTAGGCAAATCAGCTAATTCCCAAATCTGATTAGAAACAATAGAATCTAACTCATTTTTAATAGCTTCTTTCCAAAAAACAACATATACTGATCTCATAGCCTCGTTATATGTTTTTGGATCATCTTCTATTAAAAAGGCAGAGACTAGTTCATCAAAGGCACAAATATCACCTGCGTTTTCAGATAGGTGAAGTTTGATAGAATCAATAATCCTAACAAAGTCACTCCCGTAGTCTTTTTCAACTCTGGGCCTTTTACTCCTTCTTGGTTCAACTGCATGGTCAACAGAAGTACTAGTACTTGCATGCATAGAACTGCCAGCAGGATTAACAGGCATAATAGGAATTGTAGGAATCTCAGATAAAGATTCAATCTCCTTCTTCAAAGGAAAAACCTGCTCAAAAAACTCAGCATCTCGAGCCTCAGAAATAGACCTGTCACTTAACGACATGAACCTATAAGCAGAACTGTTTTGAGCATAACCAATGAAAACGCAGTCATAAGTCTTAGGTCCAATGGTTGGCCTCCTAAAACTAGGTAAGCCTACTTTAACCAAACACCCCCACACTTTCAGATAACTTAAGTTGGGAGCATAACCTTTCCATAACTCGTAGGGTGTCTTGTCTAGTTTCTTATGAGGTACCCTGTTAAGAATGTGACAAGCTGAAAGTACAGCTTCCCCCCACATATCATCAGAAAGGCCAGAACTTAAGAGCATAACATTCATCATTTCTTTCAAAGTTCTATTTTTACATTCAGCTACTCTATTTGATTGAGGTAAGTAAGGTGGACTGGTTTCATGTATTAAACCATTTTTCTCACAAAAATCTACTAAATGACTTGAGCCATACTCACCACCCCGATCTGACCTGATTCTTTTAATCTTCCTATCAAGCTGATTTTCTACCTCAGTTTTGAACTTTAAAAACATATCCTCAGCTTCACTTTTATGTCTAAGCAAGTACACTTTAGTGTATCTAGAAAAATTATCAATAAAAGTGATATAATAATGTTTACCACCTCTACTCATAGAATTTTTAAAATCTGCTAGGTCGGTGTGAATTAACTCAAGAAGATTTGTTTGTCTAGTTGTAACAGGCCTACTTGGTTTTTTAGAAAATTTAGCCTCGACACAACTTGGACATTTCTCAAAATCTTCTGTCGTTTATGAAGGAATAAGCGATAAAGTTATAAACTTTTTAATCGAATTAACATTCACATGACCTAGTCTACCATGCCAAATATCAATAGACTCAGCAATATAAGCAGAAGTAGAAGCATTATTATTAATGATAGAAGATTCAACATTCAAAACAAACAAACCCCCACAGAGATAACCCTTGCCCACAAAATCCTCATTGCGCTACATTACAACCTTGTCAGCCTCAAAAACAAGTTTCACACCAGCTTTGTTAAGTAAGGCACCAGACACGAGGTTTCGACGCAAAGTAAGAACATATAAAACATTATTAAGAGCAAGAGTTTTCCCTGAGGTCAGTTTGAGAAAGATCTTGCCTTTGCCTGTGATCATAGCAGAAGATGAGTTACCCATGTAGACACATTCACCATCAGCAACATCTTCAAATTCAGCAAAGAGATCCTTGTTTGCACATAGATGCTTTGAAGCCCCTGTATCCAGAATCCAGTCACTTGTATTTGCTACCAGATTCGCTTCAACCACCACAGCAGCAATGACATCATTATCTTCAGCAACATGAGCTTCAGCCGTAGTTTTCTTATCAGGACACTTATAAGCTTTGTGACCCGACTTTCCACACACATAGCACAACATGTTCTGTCTTGATTTCTGGATTTTTCCAGCAGGTTTGGTGAATTTCCCTTGACCGAAATTCTTGGCATTCTGACCACTGGATTGACCCTGATCAGTTTTAGCTTTTCCCTTACCCTTGAACCTATTTCCTTTTGAAGACCCACCAGTTTCAACAAGATTGGCTTTTGTAGTAGTAAGAGACATTTTGACTGACTTATCTTTTAGACGATTAGCCTCTTCAGTCCTCATGTGGCCTATCAACTCTTGAAGCGACAAATCTTTCTTCTTATGTTTCAAATGGTTTCTATACTCATTCCATGAAGGGGGAAATTTTTCTAACAAGACATTGGCTAGAAAGACTTCATCTAATTCCATACCCTCGTTAGTGACATCAGCACACAAGTTCTCATAAACATGAACTTGTTCCATAATTGGTTTGTCATCTACCATTTGAAACCCAAGCCACTGCCCGACTACATATTTTTTCTTACCCGCATCATCAGCCCCATACTTTTTCTCTAAGGACTCCCAAATGGTCTTAGTAGATTTGTGGACCATGAATAAGTCAAAAAGGGTATTGGTCATATGATTAAGGAGATGACACCTAGCAGTTTTGTTATCCTTATCATGTTTCTTAATTATTTCCTCATTAGACTTAACAACCGTAGCCGGGGGTGGGTAGCCTCGACATCAGTGGCGATTACAACAGCAGGAGGGTCAGAAAATAAAACATAATCGACTTCTAATTGTTCAAAAAACATAAGCAACTTCTGAGACCACCTCTTATAATTCTGACCATCTAGAGGTTCCAATTTTGACAAATTAGGTATGGTTTTGCTGGAAACTATAGCCATTGTTACGAATCAAAAAATATTGTTTTCAAATTGGTGGAGTAGAAATGTAACAACAGTAGGAAAAACGAGAGGAAAAAGAACTTATCGAAATTATAATACAGTGTCGTGGTATGGAAGCCACTGACTTGAAAACAATATCGGCACGACTCCGGTGGTTATCGCTTACACGCTGTATGTTCCTCAAGGTTAACACTACAGCTCTCGTAAAGAACCACTCGAGTAGAAGAGCTTTGGAACTGTAATAGTAATCGTACTCAGGAAATTTAGAAGAAACAGGAAGAGAATTTGAGAGAGAGCATATTGTAAGTTGTTGATGTTGTTGTGTTTTGGAATGGCAAGGAGAGCTCTATTTATACAGAAAATAGAGGCTCCAAACAGAACAAAAGGCTCCTGGCAATTAAAGCCATTAATTGCAGAATCAATGTCTTTAATTGCATAATCAATTAAAAAAAACAACTGTTACAGAATGAACCTGGACAGAATCACAAAACACACACGCAGGCCAAAAATAAAAGAAAGGATAAAACAGGGCCTTCAGCGCCCGCCCCGCAGGGGCTCTACCCAAACCCAAACCCAAACCCGGGCACGGGCCGGGACGAGACGGCGCGCGCGTGTGATTGGATCAAGACCCACAAGCCCAATGCACTCTACAAAAGCCTCCTTGGTCCAACTCTTATCCAATGTGGGTAGAAGGAGTATTATAAACATATAACACTCCCCTTAAACTACCAATGTGGGATACAAGAGAAATCTTATTCAAAGTGGAAAGGAGAGTATTATAAACATATAACACTCCCCTTTCCCCATCGATGTGGGACACAAGGAAAAGGATGATGAGCTTTTTTCTCCTTCAACAAGCCATCATTTCCAACAATTTCGGCTTGGAAAACGAAGGAGGGTGCGGTAGGGGAAGTGGTTGATAAACAGAAGAAAATCTTCACCTTTGAATTTGCTGCTGAGGCTGACAAGAAGCGCGTTTCAGCGGAGCAACCATGACATTTTGAAAGACACGTTCTTGTCCTTTTCGGATCTTCAAGGGGAAGCAATTCCCTCAGAGGTACCTCTCTTTTTCACTCCCATGTGGGTTAGGGTCTATGATCTCCCTATACTTGGTAGGCAAAATATGGAGAATGCGGTGAACATTAGGAACGCGGTAGGTTCTTTTGTTGGAGTCGATAATTCTGTAAACCCGTCTATTAATCGGTCTATGAGAATTAGAGTGGTGTTAGACGTCCGCAAACCCCTTACGGACTATATCATTATGAAAATAAAGGGTGGGAATCCGTGGAAGGTCAGGCTGCATTATGAAAACCTACCCCTTTATTGTTTTGTATGCGGACGTATGGGGCACGGGAAAAAGATTGCGGGGAAAGAAGTGGGGCTATTGGTGAGGGGAGACGGTATGGCGAAGGTTTGAGAGTGTCACCATGGAGGGTGCCTAGTGTGGTGGATAGCAATGCTAATAGAAGGGTAAGGTTGAGTACCCTCGACCTCCCTTACCTTACGACTTGCAAGAGGAGTCCTGAGGCACTGGCGCATTGGGGTTGTAATGCTCATTTAGTACATAGGTCTAGGGTCGGATTATATTAGGAATACCAATATATTTATTTATTAGAACTCCAGTCTGTTTAAAAATTTGTTCCCTGTGTCTTTTGATGTCGTTTTTGTAGAGTATGACGCAATTACCTGTTCCCTTTGTAGAGTTTAATTTATTGCTGATGTTACTTTTGTGTTATATTTTTATACGCTATCTTTAGGATTACATGCAACGAGCAGGCGACGTTTGCTTTTCACATGTTTACAAGGATCGACGACATGATGGTTGATACCCGTCGTTGTGGGTGTCAAAGATAAGATTTATAAACCAAACTAAAACTATAGATAGTGATAGTAAGGGTCGAACCACAGAGAGACAAGGTTAATTCCGTTTGCTAATTTTTAATCTATAAAATAATAATAAAGAGGGGGTTTGATTGATTATTGCTGAGTCTAAAATAAATATAAAATAAAACAAGTAAATTAAGATGAAAATAAAATATAATAAAAGAGATGCTAGGATGTTCGGGTAATAAACAGCTAAGGTAATATAAATCCTAAGTCAACATGTATTGCAGTCGCATAAGGGGTGTAACATATCCTTTAGGTCTATGCTACCTAATAGCTCCTTTCGGTCTATGCTATTAGTTCCTAGGTCTCACAATTATTGGGTGTCAACAATAAGGGTGATTCCTAAATTCTGGGTCACAAACCTTTCAGTCTTAAGTAACCTATCCGTCTTAAGATGTAAACCAATGCCTTTCCCAAATCTCTCAATCTTGGGTAGGTCAATACTAACATCCTACAAGTCTCCTTTTGGTCTCATTGTAGGTTATTATAGTCTACAAATAAAAGCGAAACAGAATTCGAACACGAGTCGGTCGGCCGACCTGTAATGGTGGTCGGTCGACCTCCTGCCTGCGACATGTCAATTCGGGAACTATACTACCTATGCATATTTACTCCCTACATCCTAACATATGAAATTAGCTACTCATAACTATTGAAACAAAAATAAAAGTAGGAATAAACATGGAAATTATAAAGAACATAAATCTAAACATGCAATAATAATAAAGAAATTAAAATAAGATGAAAAGGAGATTAGGAACTTTGGTTCCCCATGGTTAAAACAAGTTAATGAAAGGTAAAATAATCAAATAACACAATCCCAAGGAACAAAGAATAAACCTTTAGGTCAATATTCTACCCAATCCTTACGGTCTTAGGGTTCCTAGAAAAGCACTAAACTTTCGTTCAAGAGCAATCCCAAAGTTGTTGTTAAACTAATCCTAATAATCTTTCAATCCTAAGGATTAGTTTACCAACAACAATGGGGGATTGGTAATTTAATCATAAAACTATCAAAATCAAGTCTTTACCATGGTTCCCCTAATTCCTAATCACAAGAATTAGCTATGCATAATCTCAATTGTAAAACTAACAGTAACAAGAATCAAGAACATTAAAGGAGATAACATGATTAAAGATGATAATAAAGAGGGAACATGAATTAAGAAACAATAATAAGATGAACAACAAGATTAAATTAAAAGGGAAAGATTAAATGTAGCAAACTTACAACTTAATTGGGAATTAAGAACAAAAGATGAAAACTTGAATAAAATCTCTTTCTAACTATGGAGTTTTCTCTAATTGGGGATGCTTATAATTCTATGATAGAAAACTAGATTAAGAACTTGATTGATCTCAATTAGGGACTGAATTAGCTTATATAGGCAGAATTAAAGAGTTTCCCAATGACCTAAACACTTGTATGGGCTTTTCGGAAACTTCTGGGTCGGCGCTGTGGTCGGTCGACCAATATTTTCGGTCGGTCGACCGCTTTACGGATTTTATGCAATTTCTGGGCTTCAGGCAAATTCTGGGCTTTTCCAATAGGAACCTGGTCGATCGACCTACTTTGTTGGTCGGTCGACCAACTGTCGGGACTGCAGCGCGCATCGTTCTTAAAACAGCTGCCATTTCTTCGTTACTTATCGAAATCATGCGATTCTCGCGGCGTTGGAAAGCTAAGAGGATAAGCTTTCACCTCCAACTGGAATCACTCCATTATCAGCTCTAGAACTCGAGATATAGCCATTTGAAACAGGCTGCAACATCGAAGATCGATTCTTTGCTTGTTAAAGCTATCTTTAGGCCTTGAAATGTGCGCTAGGCTTCGTTCCTTCTTGTCCTTAGTCATAAAAAGTCCCGAGGGCATAAATTTGGTATAAAATCGTCCCTTTTCCGCATAATTCTGCAAAAGAGCATAAAAATACGAAAGTAGACAATTGTTGGGAAATAAGGGCTAAAACATCGTAAATGAGCGACAAAATGCGTGTAAAAATAGATGTAAAACATCATAAAATAGGCACGCATCAAATTCCCCAAACCAAACCTTGCTTGCCCTCAAGCAAGAAATAGACTCGATCTTAACTAATGGAACGATTTCAATCTCAGAGCGAAATTTACATGTTAGCCTAAACCAATGCTAAGTACAAAATGAGAAAGCATTTAAATCATGCAAACGAGTTATGGTGTTGTCAGACTTGCAAAAATAAAGACTATAGAGACTTTATACCATGGACTCTCGCGGTACGCTCGAGACACTCATGAAGCAAAGGGTGAGTATATGTAAAAGATAGGAAGAAGTAATTTTGTAGAGACACTCACCTAACTGCGACCCATGGAAACATGCCTGCAATCTAACATGAACAAGAATTCTACAACTTTGTATAACAACCTTATTAAGTGACCCAGATACATGCAATTGAGGTAATGAATGATATGTGAGGTAAAAGGTAAAAAATGGTTAAGATGTTTTTGGATCCGTGGGGTTAGTAGCCAAGCTAGTAAAACCGGTTCCCAACAACATATTTCACAACTTTTGATATTAAGAAAGTGCTCTTTTGTAGCACAACTCTCACATTATAAATAAGAAAGGACTCCCAAATATTTTGAATGAGGTACGGGAGTGATAACACATAAAAGAAAGGAATTTGGAACAATTTTTTTTTTTCTGATGCTGTCAGTTGGTCGACCGACCTATGAAGGTGGTCGGTCGACTGACTTTGTACGTTTTTGACCTTTTTTTCGTTTTTTTCTTTTCTTTCTTTCTTTTTTCTGAATTTTTCTGTTCTTTTTCTTTTCTTGCTTTCTTTCTTTCCTTCTTTCTTTTCTCTTTTTGCTCATGATAGCAAACAAACCAGGATGCCTCAAAATAAACCAAAGACCACAAATACTGGCTTGGAAGGGTAGGCTAAGTATGGGATGTAGTTTTGGGGGAATAAAAAGGCAATTTTGGCTATGTAAGGCTTATGGGTAAATAAGAGAAAAGGGATCCCAAATGCACGTATCAAGACTCACAAAACGAGAAAGTAAAACAAGTATGTAGCAATTCAAGTTCATGTTTACGCATATTGATGTAACATGTTCCAAGGGGAGTACTACTCACATCCTAGACAACCGGTTTAATAATGAAACCAGGAATAAGGCTCTAAAACTCAGAATGTATAGTAGGTTGCCAAGGTATAAGTCAAGTCTCAAGATACGCAAGTTAACAAAAACTCGTAGATATGCAAAAGACTTTCATACTAAAACAAGTTGACAAGTCAAGATAAAGGCATAAACATGTAAGAAAGCAAAATCATCCTTGAAATACTTTCGTTCCGACTTGACCTATATGCTAAAATAAACGTGCATTTTTTTGGAATTTTTTGAATTTTTTTTATTTTTTTGGATTTTTGTATATATAAGGAAAATAAAGAAAAGAACGATGCAAGACAGAAATGCAGTAAACGTGTGACAAAATGCAATGCATGTAACACGAAACCATTCCCCAAACCAACCCGCACAATGTCCCCATTGTGCATTAGCCTAAGTAAAGGTTTCAGAAAAATAAAAGAAAGATGCAAAGAGAATAAAACCTAGGAAAAACTGGAAAGAACTCACTGGATTATGAAGCGCATGAGAAAAACCTCCCCAAACCAGCGTAAGCTGGGAGGTTTTGGTGGCTAGCAGTGCCACTCAAGTACCCAAGAACGGTTGCACGGTTCCCGAGGAAGAAATCGAAAGAATGCGACAGATCGGTAGGTCGACCGACCAAGAGAACAGGTCGACCGACCTTCCTGTAAAGTACAGAAAATTTCAGCAATGCGGCGACTAGGTCGACCGACTGGTGTAACTGGTCGGTCGACCGTCTTTGTCCCAGCGGTCTTCGTTTTTCTTCGTAGAACCTGAAAAAGCAATAAATATGCGCCCAACAAATGCGCAAGATCCCAGAACCAAGCCTAAAATGTCTCAAACGAAGCAACAAAAGTAAAAAGAGTCTAAGTCTAAAAACAAGAAAATAAATAGTCCAACAAAAAACTGAAATAAAACACTAAACAAGAACTACGACTCAGCAGCAAGATACCCCAAAGTAAGGCACTTGGCTAAAATAGGTCCTTTCAGCAGTACTGACCGCTACCCTGGGCTTCCAGACAACATGCCTAGATGGAGGAAGGGTATCTGGTGTCGCATAAGCTATGACACGCTTCTTTACTTTGTCCGGCCGGTCTTTTTCAGCAACTTGCTCCAATTTCGTCTCCCCAGTATCTCCAGGATCTCCTATGCCCTTTTTATCATGACCTGCAACAACAGAAATAATAGGATGGTCCTCCAATTTCCTCTTACGCTCAAGGCCCTTGACGATCTCCAATATTTTTCCGAACTGAAGCTC
The DNA here is from genome assembly GCA_029255685.2 of Silene conica. Lineage (NCBI taxonomy): Eukaryota > Viridiplantae > Streptophyta > Magnoliopsida > Caryophyllales > Caryophyllaceae > Silene > Silene conica. The sequence goes on along the minus strand of CM055311.2, from coordinate 57,776,393 downwards.
CAACTTTACTTTCTCTAAATAATCCGGATACGGGACTGCAATGCTTGTCGCAGAATCAACAATCTTTGGCTCTTTTAACTTCAGAATCTCCGTCGAGTTAGTGATGAGAGGAGAGTTAGGTAGCTCAGGAGGCGAATCCACAATAGGAACACTGGTGAGGTCTGTAATGAGGGAAGGATCCAGCGATTCGGGAATAGAAACTGCATTCTGCTCAGGAACAGTGGTCGGTCGACCGGGTACAGCGGTCGGTCGACCAGACTCTGTATCCTCGAAAATTTCCTGTTCTGCAGAGACTGATCTCACGTCAGGTGTCGAGGTCGGTCGACCAGATGTTGTGGTCGGTCGACCTTCTGACCTGTGCACGGGATCAATTTCTTCGTCCTGAACTACGGCAACATCATCCCTTGGGGTTGGTCCCTCATAAGCTTTCTCAAGTTCTTCGGAACGAGCGTTATTGGATGTTTCAAGTGCGGAAACATGACTTATTTCAATATTTGTTTTCAGTGAATCCCCACATGAATTTCCATTATCAGCTCTATGAACCGCCAACTCCTCAATAGTAACCCAACCCTTGTCAGCAGCTACATTATAAAATCTGCCAATTGTAGTTGAATCAAGGATGGATCTGTAGTCATCATACAAAGAGCTATAGAATCGGTGGCAAAGGTACCACTCCTCAAAGCCGTGGTGAGGAACGGATCGAACCAACTTCTTAAAACGGGCCCACGCTTCAGGAAATTTCTCATCGGGTCCTTGCTGGAAATTTGAGATTTGAATTCTCAAAGCATTGGTTTTTGCTGGCGAAGTGTACCGTTGGCAGAAAGCCAATGCTAGAGATGTCCAATCTGTAACGCTAGCTGCTTCCATATCAAGGTAACGAATCCATTCACGCGCAGAATCTTTCAAGGAGAAACGAAAAAACATCTCCTTAACCTTATCTCGCTCTCCCGCCGATACGGGTGCGGAACAAAAATAATCTGTAAATAGCTCCAAATGCTTCAAAGGATCCTCATCTGGTAGACCTGCAAACTGTTTTTGCTCCAATAATTTGATATAGGAGAGATAAAAATCAACGGGGGGAATAAATCCCCCTGGGAGGTGGTGTGCTGCTGGCTGAAGATTATCAGAAATAGTAGACATGATCGCAATAGCACTGAGAGTACTCAAGTCTTCCTCTCAAAAACCTGTCTTCTGAAACAAAACTAGAAGAAAAGGTAAGAAACGGTCTTAAGGAACCTAAGTTCCTTAAGACAAGAAAAATAAACTAAAAATTAACAAACAAAATTATACCGTCTCCCCGGCAACGGCGCCAAAATTTGATACCCGTCATTGTGGGTGTCAAAGATAAGATTTATAAACCAAACTAAAACTATAGATAGTGATAGTAAGGGTCGAACCACAGAGAGACAAGGTTAATTCCGTTTGCTAATTTTTAATCTATAAAATAATAATAAAGAGGGGGTTTGATTGATTATTGCTGAGTCTAAAATAAATATAAAATAAAACAAGTAAATTAAGATGAAAATAAAATATAATAAAAGAGATGCTAGGATGTTCGGGTAATAAACAGCTAAGGTAATATAAATCCTAAGTCAACATGTATTGCAGTCGCATAAGGGGTGTAACATATCCTTTAGGTCTATGCTACCTAATAGCTCCTTTCGGTCTATGCTATTAGTTCCTAGGTCTCACAATTATTGGGTGTCAACAATAAGGGTGATTCCTAAATTCTGGGTCACAAACCTTTCAGTCTTAAGTAACCTATCCGTCTTAAGATGTAAACCAATACCTTTCCCAAATCTCTCAATCTTGGGTAGGTCAATACTAACATCCTACAAGTCTCCTTTTGGTCTCATTGTAGGTTATTATAGTCTACAAATAAAAGCGAAACAAAATTCGAACACGAGTCGGTCGGCCGACCTGTAATGGTGGTCGGTCGACCTCCTGCCTGCGACATGTCAATTCGGGAACTATACTACCTATGCATATTTACTCCCTACATCCTAACATATGAAATTAGCTACTCATAACTATTGAAACAAAAATAAAAGTAGGAATAAACATGGAAATTATAAAGAACATAAATCTAAACATGCAATAATAATAAAGAAATTAAAATAAGATGAAAAGGAGATTAGGAACTTTGGTTCCCCATGGTTAAAACAAGTTAATGAAAGGTAAAATAATCAAATAACACAATCCCAAGGAACAAAGAATAAACCTTTAGGTCAATATTCTACCCAATCCTTACGGTCTTAGGGTTCCTAGAAAAGCACTAAACTTTCGTTCAAGAGCAATCCCAAAGTTGTTGTTAAACTAATCCTAATAATCTTTCAATCCTAAGGATTAGTTTACCAACAACAATGGGGGATTGGTAATTTAATCATAAAACTATCAAAATCAAGTCTTTACCATGGTTCCCCTAATTCCTAATCACAAGAATTAGCTATGCATAATCTCAATTGTAAAACTAACAGTAACAAGAATCAAGAACATTAAAGGAGATAACATGATTAAAGATGATAATAAAGAGGGAACATGAATTAAGAAACAATAATAAGATGAACAACAAGATTAAATTAAAAGGGAAAGATTAAATGTAGCAAACTTACAACTTAATTGGGAATTAAGAACAAAAGATGAAAACTTGAATAAAATCTCTTTCTAACTATGGAGTTTTCTCTAATTGGGGATGCTTATAATTCTATGATAGAAAACTAGATTAAGAACTTGATTGATCTCAATTAGGGACTGAATTAGCTTATATAGGCAGAATTAAAGAGTTTCCCAATGACCTAAACACTTGTATGGGCTTTTCGGAAACTTCTGGGTCGGCGCTGTGGTCGGTCGACCAATATTTTCGGTCGGTCGACCGCTTTACGGATTTTATGCAATTTCTGGGCTTCAGGCAAATTCTGGGCTTTTCCAATAGGAACCTGGTCGATCGACCTACTTTGTTGGTCGGTCGACCAACTGTCGGGACTGCAGCGCGCATCGTTCTTAAAACAGCTGCCATTTCTTCGTTACTTATCGAAATCATGCGATTCTCGCGGCGTTGGAAAGCTAAGAGGATAAGCTTTCACCTCCAACTGGAATCACTCCATTATCAGCTCTAGAACTCGAGATATAGCCATTTGAAACAGGCTGCAACATCGAAGATCGATTCTTTGCTTGTTAAAGCTATCTTTAGGCCTTGAAATGTGCGCTAGGCTTCGTTCCTTCTTGTCCTTAGTCATAAAAAGTCCCGAGGGCATAAATTTGGTATAAAATCGTTCCTTTTCCGCATAATTCTGCAAAAGAGCATAAAAATACGAAAGTAGACAATTGTTGGGAAATAAGGGCTAAAACATCGTAAATGAGCGACAAAATGCGTGTAAAAATAGATGTAAAACATCATAAAATAGGCACGCATCAATGGTAAGTTGCTTCCGGCTAATTTACATTTAACAATAATTACACACTGCTAAATTATTGTCTACTTTTCAATTTTCCCTTCGCTAATGTTAATTTTTTGCACGACGAACCGAAATCATTAATATGCTGATCTAGAAAAATTTATATTTAAAGTATTGTTGTAGTGATACATTTATCGATATAGTATTCGTGTTACTTAGTTTACATTGTTATCATTTATCACCATGAAAAATAATTGCGCCCTTTCGGAGAACATTTTCCCTACAACGAAAAGAGGATTTTACGATATTTAATTAACTGTCGTTAAGTGACAGGTCTATCTCCTGCAGTTTATATCTTATCTCTTCTCTTTGTTTTGATGTACATGCAGACCCCATAAGTTTGTTTCTTTTGTAGGCAGCTGTTGTCTCACCATTATGACACACAATTAATAAGCAAATTTCATATTTGCTATGATGCAGGAAAATGAAAGTTATGACATTGCTAGACATATGTACAACCATGTATATTTTCTTCTATATCACCTACTAGATGGCCACATGCATGTTGCCTGCTATTTTTAAAAGATAAGAACGACACCTTTTTCTGGGTGAGCTAAGTATGCAAAACACATTTCTTCTTATAAAAATACAAATAATTTTAAATTCTATCTCTTTTCTCTATATTTTCTATTTTCATTATAGCGAAAAAATTTAGTGCATTACGTGTTTTTTTTTTAGTGTGTTTTTAATATACTTTTAGCGTTAAGAATAGCTGGAACGTACCGCGGTGTTGTTTTATCAAAATTTCGGGTGAGTGTGTGCATGTAATTAATTTAATTATTACTCTCCTTTCTTCACATATTTTCTATGTACTAAAATAGATTAGGAATCATAATTTTTGCAGAGAGTAGCGGCTAGACGTTCAACTTCAAAGAAGAAGAAACCATTTATTTCTAACTCTTTCCGGAAATTTTAAGGTTTGTATTTGCCAATAAATGGTGTACTGTTCTACATTATTTTCTAATAGTTTAATTTAATAAGTTTATCACATCAATTAGACGAAGCTATTTTTCAGTTTCAATAGTTATCATGTTAAGTTACACTAATAATATGTTATTAATTTATGTCTGCGATTTACAAATTTTTTTCTTTTCTTTAATTATTTTCTTCATAAATAGCGCTTGTACATAGGTTTGTTATTTATAAATCTACATTTTTCACTTTATTGTTCCAAAAGCAATTTTTTAATTCTTATTAATTATGTTACATCGTGTCTTTATTGTTTATTTTATATATGATTACTAACTATGATGGAAAAGTGTAACTTGTTGTTGTGAACATTTAGTTGAGCAACAATATTTATCTCAAGAGACATTTGTTTTGTATGTTTTCTACATACCTAAATCGTTTTGCAGACACTATGAAGTTTACATATTTTTAGAATAAAAATATGATAATATAGTTTCACGGTTTGTAATGATCTCATTTTAAAAATCGACCATTTTTACAGCAAAAAACCTGATTTAACACAAACTAACAAAATACGACTGGACACGTAAGTTCAACAAAATTAGACATCGTGTATTAAGAGATCCTTATCGAAATGAATCAATATTAATTACGCAAAATCGTAGGCGGACAAATTAATTAATTAAAATGATAGATAAAAAGTGAGAATTAGATCGAAGGTAAAAGAGACGAACATGAAATGCATTTGATAGAGTCAGTGGGAAGATGGTGAGAAACATCATTTGAAGCTCCAAAACTTCAACTATATATTACTTTAAAATTTTAATTTATTTACAAGGGATATATAATCTTTCCTTTTAATCCATGCATGTCTCTACCTCCACTCCACGTCTCATTTAAAGTTAGTGATACACTCAACAATTTGCTGTTATGATTATATTTAAGTAGTATAGAATACGGTGTTTTATTTGATTGTTACTTCTAATCATGAAAAAGTTGACAGAAATAAATGCAAAAAATAGACTAGAGATTGAACAAAACAAGCAATAATTATTTCTAGCATAAAAAAAGTGTAGATAAAATAAGAAAATCTTATTGGAGACAGAAATTATCCGCCACAAATCTAAAACAAATAACGTCCTGATTTCATCCGGTACTTTTTACAAACTATCTTTTCTTTTGGTAAGAAGTAACTACTTTTTTTTTAATAAATAATGACTACTTTAAAAAAAAACAGTCACTGTTTAACCAACAAAAAAATGATCATTACTTAATGAAAACTGGTAATACATAAATAGGACAAAAGAAGTATAGAACTAATAACTATAGAGATACAAATGGTATAAAAATTCTACATTTAATGAAGAACCTCAGTTATATTGGAAAGACAAAAACATATGAGATTCTTTAGTGAACGATTTATTTAAAGTCAATTGTTTTAATCTTCCTCCTTGTGACTTGACAGTTGAATCATAAATATTTGATCATAAACTCACTAGCTAAATCTCTACACCTTTCGCCTAATGATTGAGTTTTAGGTATTACTTATGGATCCTTCAATAATCGTATTCGACATATATGTACATGAGAAGAATGTAATGGTAGTACGCAATTTGTCCTACGGGTAATTGAAGGAGAACAGGGACATAACTAATGAACATTTTGATAACTGACGTATTGTTGGGAGTCAGCTTTAAGCCTTCACCTTAGCCTGTTTAAATTCATCCGTTTAGAATTAATAGAAAAGTTGAAAAGTTGAGAAAAGTCAATTAAAAAGGAACTTGAATTACACAATACTTCATAGTAATAATTTCAACGCCTATGATATTATTAGCTAGGCGCGTATACTCTTGAAAATTGAAATTTTAATATATCTTCAAAAGGTTCAGATTTTTGACCTCTAACATCGATTTTGGTTCCATCATTGATTCATATTGACTTTAATTATTATTTTATCCTCCTCATTTTTAAAGCTGTACAATATTCTCGCTTTTATATGTCGATCTTAGTTGGGATATCAGTCACAAATATAATTTAAGATATCTTTTAACCGATATTTTCTTACAATATATGCCGTATTTATATCCATAAACTAATTAATAGTGTTATACAAGTTTCAGTCTTACATAAACTAAACATATAATAAAAATACTTTATATTGGGAATTGTGTCCTCAACAATAGTGCGATCACGTCAGTAAATATAAATTGCTGATAAATCTACAATAAGAATACTCATGGGATGATTCTTTTCATATAGTCGACTGATCAACATTAATCGGTAATGATTGGCTAACTAGAGTTTGACATTACTGTCGTATGACGGTGGTGATCAGTCGATCCCTTTAGGTCACACCTATAGGACAACTTTATTAATAGAAAAATGATATGGTCGTATATCGATGCGAGTTATATCGATCCTAGTTTATATATCGAGTTTGGAGTATGTTTATAATATGATTATAAATTATAACATTTTAGTAAATGATCTGTCATTACTAAAATTAATATGTTTATGAAACATTATTTATGAATGAATATATTTATATTAGAAATGTTTTAATATAAAATCTAATAATAATAATAGGATTATTATTTTATGATAATTAAGTTTAAATTAGTTGAACTTATAATATACATGAATGTCCATTTTGAAATTGATAAAATGAACATTAATGGTTGGGTTTGGACCGTGTGATACTTGATCACACTACCATTACATTTTGTTTTATGGTAAATTTTATATGATAAAATTTAATTAAAATATTTTATAGATGTAATATGACAAGTGGTGGTTTGGTGCCCATGCATAGGGCACCCTAAACCAACCGTCCAAATGCAAAAGAAAGGGTGAGTGTGTCTTACACTTTTTCATTCATAATTCATTCATACATGCAAGAAACTTAGAGAGAATTTTAGAGAAAATAAAATTCTCATTTTCTCTCTTTGTTTTCAGCCGTGTACTCCTCCCTCTCAAGAACAATTTATGTTGTTTTATTTCTAGATTATTATAAGATAATAACAATAATAACTAGGTTATTTTGTGTGAGATTCTAGTAAAATTAAACATAAATATTATTAGAGTGTGTATTGGTGTTAACTCATTGGAGGTCTTCTAATTTGGGGACTAGGAGGATCATACCTTGATATTAAGCTCAAGAACAATCAAAGAATGAGTCTTTGATTGTGCCCTTTTAGCCGAAATATTAACAATGTAAGGATCGATTTCTTCTTCTTTTGTTTCCGCCATTATCATGTTATGCATGCAATAAGATCTTTAAGTTTATGAGATAAATATTAGTATGACTAAATTTTAATATGAGTTTAAGAAACCTAACACTTTATTGATTTATCTTCTTACTAAAATTAAAATAACAGAGATAATACATACGAGAATGAGGAAAGTAATATATCGCGTGAGTATTGTAATTTTTTTCCTTAAATATGAGGGTCTTTTCAAATGAAATTTGAATTAAAACTATTTTCTTCTATACAATCTACATATTATGTCAACTTATTCTCAATTACATATACACTAATAATAATTAATTTAATAAATCATGTCCTTACTTTATTATTTAATCCAACCCTAATTTTTATTGATATTAAAAATTTTTCGTTTTATTACATATGTTATCTATGTGTTAATCAAGACACTTGATATTTCATAGGTAGCTATTCAATATGAATCTACTGAAAAAACTTGCCTCATGCGCTCGTACAAATCAAAAGCAAAAGAAAACCCGTTAAGGCGTACCAACGACTACTCCAAAGGGTAAATATATTTTTTTTTACCGCCATTATAGGCTCTTGCCTCTCTGTTCAAATTATTTAATACAAACTTATCAAATAAATATTTCACTTTATTAAAAACATTGTCATCATATTTGAAGGTCTTCAGATCAAATCCCCCTCAGCAAGCAAAATTTCTTCCTTTACCTTCGTTATGTCGTTACTGTGGTGCGAAACTTTCAAAAATGAATCGCCGGGATTCTGATGCTGTCAGGGCGATATATGTCTTGCGCAGAACGTGATGCCACACGATCTTCGCATGTTGTTCCTATCAAACGACCTTGTGTCACAGAATTTCAGAAAATATATAATGTTATATGATAGTTCCTTCGCTTTTAAATCTTTTGGAGTGAAGAAGCTAAGGATCGTGAACTTACGCAAAGAAATCGTGAGACCTACACATTTAGAGTTCAAGGGCAAGTGTATCATTTCATTAATGATATCTTGCCGACTGAAGAACGACCAAGATATATCCAACTGTATTTCTTTGATACAGACCAAGAACTACGACACAGACTCCAAATTTTTCCGGATATTGAGCGCAATGTTGTACGAATGCTGATGAGAATTATGGAACAGAATCCGTACACCCAATTTTTCAGATCTTTAAGAGACGTTGGTGTACATGAAGAAAGTCGGATTGTAATAAAATCGGATCCGATGCAGGACCAGAAAACTCACAATGCCCCTGCGGCATCGCAGGTTGCAGCCATTTGGGTCGACGATGAAGATTCGTCGCAACCTCCTTGACATGATGTCGTTATATACGCAAATTCTGGAACGAGTCACCGAATATTACACTATTACGGTTGCTATGATCCTTTATAGTACCCTGTTTTAATTCCTTTCGGTGAAACAGGATGGCATAGGCGTATCTACCGAGTTAGTATTAACCCCAAACGTCGTCTTGATCCCCCAACTTTTCCGATAAATGAAATTGTCATAGAAACTGCAGATGATTTACTTGATAGCGAAGAACGAGATTTGTGTTTTCATACAAGTTTTATCCTTAAATACATTAATGCAGGGACTGCATCGTGCTTCTACTTGCAGTTGCAGGAACTTCCGAGTCAAAGAAAAAAGTATCATGTAGAGAATACTATTACTACCGCTTACAGATTTGTCCGATTGACTCTTCGATATTGCTAAGAAGTGGAAGGATTCTCCAACAATATACAATAGATATGTATATTAAAATTGAGACAACTCGGCTTGATTACATAACGAATAATCAAAATGTTATTCCTGCCGATTTGTACCAAGGTGTTATTGATAGCTACGCTGCCGGTCAAACACAGGGCGTTAATATCGGTACCTACTTTATTTTGCCGGCGAGCTTCATCGGCTGCGATCGTGATTTCCGACGTCGATATCTTTGTTCAATAACAGTTGTCCAACGTTATGGAAATCCTGATATATTCTTGCCATTACATGCAATCCACGTTGGCCTGAAATTGAGCGGGAACTATCACCTTTTGAGGAGGCACATAATAGACCAGATCTTATTTCTCGAGTTTTTCGATCAAAGCTTATTGAGTTAAAGAAAGACATCTGCGTGCGTAAGATATTTGGTAATGTTGCAGGTTATGTTTATGTTGTTGAATTTCAAAAGAGAGGTCTACCCCATGCACATTTCCTAATCATTTTGGATTCTGATAGTAAATTACGTACACCTGATCAATATGACGATTTCGTTTCAGCGGAGCTGCCTGATGCTGCTGAAAATCCTCATTTATTTTCGACGGTCGTTCATCATATGATGGACGGTCCGTGTGGTACAGAAAACCCTGCAAATCCTTGCATGAAAAATAGTCGTTGTAAAAACCATTATCCTTGTGAGTTTGCAGATACAACAACTAGTGGTCACGATTCTTATCCTATATATCGTCGAAGGCGGACAAGTATTTATGTAACTGTTCGTGGATCTCAGCTTAACAATCGATGGGTTGTTCCATACAACCCGTTTTTGTTAGCGAAATATGACTGCCATCTAAACGTCGAGGTATGTTCAACAATTAAAGCGGTAACGTATATGTACAAGTACATATACAAGGGACACGATCGCGTTTCATTTGCTGTAACTGATCCTAGCGTTCAGTCATCGTTTTATGAAATCACAGCCTACCAATCCGCAAGATGGATATCACCCCCGGAAGCAGCTTGGAGAATTTTTGGATTCACTATGAATGAGATACATCCCAGCGTAGTTGCTTTACATGTACACCTACCAAACATGCAAACTGTGAGTTTTCATCCGTGGGAAAACCTTTGAAACGTTTTGGACGACGATGCTCGTAAAAGAACTATACAAATGGCATTTTTCAAGCAAAACGAAACTGATGTTTTGTCTCAGACGTTGTTATACAGTCAGCTTCCAGAATATTACGTTTGACATAATCGACAGAAGGACAAATTTTGGACTCTTCGAGAAAAAGGAGAACGATATTACTTACGTCTTCTACTCTCAAACATTCGCGGTCCCAAGTCTTTTGAAGACCTCCGTTCTGTAAACGGCGTTTTGTATAATTCATTTCGAGAGTCTGCATATAGGCGTGGTTTACTTGAAGCAGACAACTTTATTGAACATTGCTTGGAGGACGTAGCTCGATATCAAATGCCTGCAGCACTTCGTAGATTATTTGCAACCTTGCTCATTTACTGTCAGCCAAAAAGTCTTAGATTTCTTTGGGATAAATATTACGACGCTCTATTAGAGGATTATGCCTACAATTTTCCTTCCCAAGGATATAAGGTATTAGAAATGACTCTTGCAAATATTTGTTACATCCTTGAATCAATGGGTAAGAGTTTAAGTGCTTTCGATTTTGGCGATCTTAGGTTGGATACCATTTTTTTAGGTCAATCAAAAAGAAGGAGATTGAGGAAGAACTTAATATTCCTATAAGTTCTGAAGACTTAAATGCTGTAAATATGTTAAATAGCGAACAGCGATATGCTTATGATACAACTTACCGAAGAGTTATAGAGAATGAGAGGGGTTATTTTTTCTTAGACGGACCCGGAGGCACAGGAAAAACATTTCTGTACGCAACACTCCTTGAGTCCTTGCAAATCTCAGAGTTAGAGGAATTATTTGCCTTGCTATTGCGAGTTCGGGTATTGCTGCAGCTAATCTTGCAGGTGGTAGAACGACAAACTATCGATTTAAGATCCCTCTTGATATAGAAGAAAACCAGCGTTCTCAAATATCCAAACAAAGTTCTTTGCCATAACTCATTCGTGCATGTAAGTTAATCATTTGGGATGAAGCGCCAATGGCAAAACGAAAGTCGATTGAACACTTTGAACGCACTATGCGTAACGTTTGTTCAAGTACCCTATTGTTCGGTGGCAAAATAGTTGTATTTGGGGGGGACTTCAGGCAGGTTTTACATGTTATACCTAAAAGTACATTACAAAAAGCAATAAATGCCAGTTTCGTTATGTCTTCATTATGGCCGAAGCTTGAAAAAATGCATTTGACTATAAATATGAGGGCCATGCGTGATCCTGCTTTTAGCGATTTTGTTCTTCGCGTTGGTGATGGTTCTCATCCTTATGAAAATGGAAAAGACATCAAATTACCAAGAGCGATTGTCATATCCGGAACACACGAAACTGGAGTAATTGAGCAACTAATTGATGCAATTTATCCTGACATACAGCTAATTACTACAAATCCATCACTTCTGACGGGAAGAGCGATACTTACTCCGAAAAATGAGGATACAAAAGCGATAAATTCCATATTAGTTTCTCGACAAGAAGGCGAAACATTTACATAAAAAAGCTTTGACGAAGCCATAGACGTGGCAATAGAGCAGTATCCTACGGAATTTCTTAATACACTGCAGCCTAGCGGTCTTCCACCACATGAGTTAGTCCTGGAAAAAAATTGTCTTGTAATTTTGTTGAGGAACTTAGATCTTACTTCCGGTCTTTGTAATGGTACAAGACTCATCTGTAGAGCCTTTGCTAGAAATGTTATAGATGCTGAGATTGTTGTGGGTCATCGCAAGGGAGAAAGAGTTTTCATACCTAGAATTCCACTCCAGCCTTCTCCCGCCGACAAATTTCCTTTTCACTTTAGAAGAAAAAAGTTCTCTATTAGGCTAAGTTTTGCGATGACTATTAACAAAGCACAAGGACAGATACTTAATAGAGTTGTCATATATCTTCCACGTCCTGTATTCTCGCATGGTCAGTTGTATGTGGTACTTTCCAGAGCAACACAAAGTTCTGACATCACAGTTGCCATCTTACCACATTGTGTTGCAAATGATAGTTGGAGGCGTACTAGAAATATTGTATGTTACGAAGTGCTAAACAATGCAAGATAAAGCTAAATACGCATATAAATATTTTCTTTTTTTTCGTGAATTAATGTTAATATATGTATTTTTTCGTATTTGTTAATCTATTATTTTCCTTTTCTTGAAGTGTTTATTTTGCAATTACTAGATCAATAGTTCGATACGTAATATTGCAAATAAATACTAAAAAAAATTAACTACTGCTATTATATTATGTTTACTTTGATAGATAAAAGTGGATAAGTTTATTACAAACATACAACAAACGTCATATATAGTAAATTTTTGTAAGAAAAAAATCTATAGAGCAAAAATATTAATCTACAATATTAATATATTATTTATTCTGTATCGGTTTTTTTGGTCCAATATTAATGTTTAAGTTTCGTTAAATTATTCGCTTTACTTTTTCTTAAGAAATTCTAAAACATATTTCATGTATCGTAGTAGAACTCATACTTTGCAGAATACAATGGCTCCCCCAAGAATTCCGCTTGCTTCAGTAACCGATCGTAGCGAAAACTTTATTGTTGTTGTCAGACTTGAATCCCTACCTGCAGCTAAATAGTCTTTTCGTGGAGAAGATACACTTCAAAATTTATTGTTTACCGATAAAGAGGTATCATATTATTAAAGAAATTAAACTTACGCAAATTAAATGTTTATAGATATCTTATTTTGTATTCGTAATTATAAAACAGGGAACGAAAATGTCTGCTGTAATCTACCGAGAAGATATTGGTGATTTTAAAAAGGTTTTACACGAAGGCCATGAATATGCGATTCAAAATCCAACTATCGCTTTTATTCCCGAAAAGTACAAATTTGGCAATCAAAAGTACCAAATGCAATTAAAGGGAGGTTTGTTCATTGATGACCTTGGTACCACAGAAATCACAAAAACGTTTTGGGTACCTGTGAACTCAATAAGATAATCATGATCGTCGCGATAGAATTGGTACATTTTTTATACTTACTTTAATCTACTATTGTCACCAGTTTATAAATACTTCATTCGTCAAATGTTTCTTTTATTTTACATATCTATTAGGTGTTGCCATTCATGTGCGACCCTTAAGAACAGTTACAGGTAGACAAACAGGCGAAGGGATAGAGGTCCGGGATATTGTTATCGTTGATCACCTGTAAGTAAGAAATGCGAAATAATGTTGTGTATGCAAGTATTTTAATGCGGAATATATATATATATATATATATATATATATATATATATATATATATATATATAGAGAGAGAGAGAGAGAGAGAGAGAGAAAGAGAGAGAGAGAGAGAGAGAGAGTCGGGATCCGGTGAGAACTCATATATATTTGAGTATTGAGTAACAATGAATGAAATAAGAAATTTCACACGCAAAAAAGAAAACAGAGAGCTGAGAGAATGCTCGAACCTCCAACCTTTAGGTCGAAGACCAACTTCTCTTACCAACTGAGCTAATCAAGCTTAACTGATGAATGTTACTTCAGTAATACGTATATTCGTTAATCATTTAAAGTGCAAAAGTCACACGTTTCTTGTCGTTAATTATATGAATATTTTTTTTCTTATTTCTCTTTTGTTTTTTTTATGTATTACGGTTAATTGTGTTTTTTTTCGATCTCATTTTTTTAGACAACATTTTTTTAGTATCACATTTTTTTAAGAACACGTTGTTTATTGGAAGTTGTGATATTGTTTTGAACGTTGATATTGTATCTAAGTCATATAAAAAAATATCACCTTTTTTTCATCATCATTTTTTTTTTCTTATTTCTTTTTGTTTTTTTATGTATCACGTATTTTTTGTGTTTCTTTCAGTATCATTTTTTTTAAAAATACGGTAATTTTATTTGTGATATTGTTTTCAGTATGTAGTGATATTGTTGTTAGTATATTGTGATATTGTTGTGATATTGAGTAACATGATTATTGTGTATGTTATGATGATGTGGTTAAAGAATTTAAAAACAAGGATAATCTTATTTGTGATATTGTTTTCAGTATGTAGTGATATTGATGTTAGTATATTGTGATATTGTTGTGATATTGAGTAACACGATTATTGTGTATGTTATGATGATGTGGTTAAAGAATTTAAAATCAAGGATAATCTTATTTGTGATATTGTTTTCAGTATGTAGTGATATTGTTGTTAGTATATTGTGATATTGTTGTGATATTGAGTAACATGATTATTGTGTATGTTATGATGATGTGGTTAAAAAATTTAAAATCAAGGATAATCTTATTTGTGATATTGTTTTCAGTATGTAGTGATATTGTTGTTAGTATATTGTGATATTGTTGTGATATTGAGTAACATGATTATTGTGTATTTTATGATGATGTGGTTAAAGAATTTAAAATCAAGGATAACCTTATTTGTGATATTGTTTTCAGTATGTAGTGATATTGATGTTAATATATTGTGATATTGATATTGATGTTAGTATATTGTGATATTTTTTAGCGTAAAAAAAAGTGGTACGAAAAGAAAGAAAACTGATATTAAAAAAACGTGATTTTTGATATAACACGTTGATATCACACGCTGTTAGCAACAATTTTCGTCGCAGTATTGATTAGTTTAATGCGTTATTAAACAATATCATTTGTTATACTAAACAATATCACACGTTATACTAAACAATATCACACCTGATTCTAAGCAACGTGTTATTAAAGAAAACCTGATACAAAAAAAACGTGTTTTTTAAAAAAAGTGATACTGAAAAAAACATAAAAAAATGAAAATTATTTATATAATTAACGAATATTTATATAAGAAACGAATATTATTATTGTGACTTTTTCACTTTAAATATTACCCATTATATATATCACTGAAGTAATATTTATCATTAAGCTAGAGTAGCTTAGTTGGTTAGATTGTTGACTTTTAACCAGTAGGTCGAAGGTTCAAGCCTCCATTCCAGCGTGTTTTATTTTTTCGTGTGATATTTTGCTATTTCCTTCATTAATACTCATTACTCAAATATATAACTCATACTTACATGATCCCATTCCTATATATATTATGGATAGGTTATGAATTATTTGGTACAAAAATCCAAACACGCTATTGATGAACACATACTACCTACGTGTATAGCTTATACGTTGAACAATTATTACAATCAAACCGTACATGGTGGATATATCTATAATTTTATAGTTTAATAAATAAAAATTTCATATGTATCCTTTCTTCTAACAAATATATAACAATTTAACTAAAGCCCGAGTTGCCTTGTTTTGTTCATTTTTTTTCCTAGAAACGATGGATAGATTCCGTGTCTGCGTAGAAGTTAATCTTAAAACCGTGTTAAATGCTATTTTGAATCAAATCAAATTATCAGCCGCATAATATGGAATACATACTGTTACACATGACGAGATAACAACTTACGTTCAAATACATGGAATTGGAAATCCTCCGAAATGTGTTAAATTTATTGGCAGTCCGTTAAGGCTTGTTGGTTCGTCTAAGCAAAACTGCACTCGAAAACAATAAGGTTTATTTGCGGTATGTATGAGATCGATATTTTTGATTTCAACTTCTATGAGTTGCAATATGTTAAACATAATTATCATATGTTAGAGCAGAAATACAATCTGCTTAAATGTCAGATGGCCTATGCAACAGTCGAGGCAGTAGCTACTTCGAGCGACTAAGTTACTATTTTGTATACTTTACTAAAGATCGTTGTATGAATAGAAGCATATGTATTATATTGTCGAAAAGTACAAAGCGTGTAATTTGTACTCTGTATATTACTAAGAGTGTTTGAATAAAGCAGACATATATTGTATACGTTTTTGAATTTTGTCAGTTACTCTAATGTATGTATGCTTAGGGCGCGGCCTACCAATTCTTTTTTGCAACAATAATGTTTGCGATTGATCAAACTATACTATTTAAATGTTAAACCGAAAAAATATTAACAGTTATATTTTATTTATATACAATTAACCATACAAAAATACACACACGGGATATATTATACAATTATTGTATCCCTTATATTTTATTAACATTATAGCTTTGATATCATCATATTCGTAAATCGTAAGTGCTTAGTTATTATCTGAAGTTGAAAGAAGTTCAATTTCAAGTGCTATTTCGTGTCCGGTGGCTCTGTAGTATTTAGTCCTTAGGGTATTGTAGTTGTGCTTCATTAGTTGTAGATCATAGTAATTAAAATCCAAAACGTCAAACTTATATAAATCTTTTAGAAATTTTATAGCTTTCCTAGTGCAATTTTGCTGAGATGGATCGGCGAGTTTGGATGGTGATCCGATAATTTTTATCATCTCTGAAGGCGAACCAACTCCGTTTATTTAAACATATGCTCTTTGCTCGTCCGCCGTTACTGCGTAAACGCCGAATTCTGCAGGAGGCAGATGAAGTTGTTTTAATATATCATTTAACATAATCTTTATGTTAACTTCAACCGGACAACGATGTATTTTCGTTGAATCTGAAAAATCAAGTAAAAGAATTAGTTCGATCTAACCTCAACGAAATAAAAAGTAATGACCTAAATCAAATTTGAAAAACGTAGTACCCATTACGATAGGACTGGTATGAATATAGTTTTTCAAACGTCAATTATATGATCTATATTTATGGCGAAGTTTAACTACATGCAACATTAATTGGTGTGTTAACTTCTTTGCCATTTGGAATATACGTGTCTGTTTATCTTTTTTTGACAAAATGACGTGTTAAACACTCGTAGTTTCTGAATAAAACAATATATTTTCACTGCAAAAGGATTTACATGAGTCGATCATCTGCATGCAATATTAGTTGTTATATTAAGTTCTTCATGCAATTTGGAGTGAACGTGTCCTTTTAATATGTTTTTCTTAAAATGTTGTGTTAATCAAGCGTAGTGTACCGCATGTTTTCACAGCAAATTATGTTATTTTGCTAAAACTTGTTTGAGAAATTAGAATAATGGAAAATAAATAACAACTTATTTGAATTTTTTTTTTTTACATTGATAATTATTTTGCTGATGGGAAAAAGTAAATAAAAAAAGGAAAAAAAAAGATAGAATTACAAAACATAATTCTATGATACTTTACTTTACAAACCAGCAAAACGAGACAACGTTAAGTAAACAAATTTAAAACACAAAGATTTTATAGCTAACTTTTTTGAGTTACTCGTTCGCTTCTGTAATTTGTTGGGCAACGAAACGTACATGTCCGACCGTACCCGCTTTCTTGTAGGAAACCACTTTATAACAAAGTCTTGGTTCTTTGTTCTAGTAACAGTTTCATCGATTACTGAACGTCGATCCAAAAATGATAAGGCAACATTATCATAAAGTTACACCTAAAAAAGTAAAAATAGTTGATCATATGTTATTGAAATAAAGCAACCAAAAATTGCAAGAAACCTCTATTGTTAAATCAGCAAGTTGTGCAACAGGTTTCTTTAGAAGAACTTCAGCCAGCGAATCATACAAAGTTATACGAGACTCCCCTGTGTCGTCGATTAGAACGATTCGTAGAGCATATCTATTATAAATTATGATAAAAAATTGTTAAATAATTCTGTATAAAAATGTAGCGTATACTTCTAATTAAATTATTCAATGCGTTTTACTTACGTCAACTTAGAAATGCCATCATGAGGCGTCTGCAACGCTTCACATCTGAAGTGTTTGCCGGTATGAACTCTAGTAGAATTTCTGCATATGCTGCATGAGTTGTATATAAAATATCGGGATTTGTGATCTCTTTTATTTTTCCCTTTACCAGTATATCCATGTTTGCCTACAAATTGTTTTAAAAAAAACATTGTGACATATATGAAGATAAAATTTGACAAGATAGACGACTATATATTTTTTTTTATGTACAAAATTACCTCTTGATTCGCAAGAGAGATAATAGGCACAATCGTTTCTGAGTTTTCATCTAAACTGCTTGGTTGCGTTGAACTTTCTCCAAAGAAGTTTGTTTGGAAAGTATTACTAAGTTGTTGAAGCGCTTCTTTGTTGTTTATTGCCCTATATTTTTGTTAAATATAATTATGATAATGTTTACCTTAAGTTTATAATGTACTTGAAAAAAGGAATTAAAAAGATACCCGATTCGTAGCTCTTCTGCGGCTGTGATAGTGTTGTTTAATGCTAGAGTCGAATAACGGGTCGTACCCCAACAACCGCCTATTTATGCAAAAGGTTATAATATGTTCTTCCAAAATTTAAATTACCTTAGAATATGTGTATGTACCTCTATATCTGGATGTTTTAACATGTGTTATCTGAATAACGGGCAGCGATTCTATCACCCTTGCAACTTTTTCTACCGGTTCTAGAGCAAGAGAACGCCATGCAGTTACCACGACCGGCCTCATACTGCATATATAGATTATTTCAAAGTATATAATATATATATATATATATATATATATATATATATATATATATATATATATAGAGAGAGAGAGAGAGAGAGAGAGAGAGAGAGGCGAGTTCCGGTGAGTTTGCCATATTCCGTGAGTTACCCCCGCGTATAAATACAATTGACCTAAACCCAAATTTCTAACATGCGCCTAAAATTCATAATTCTTCATCAAATTTCTAACAAACTCTGTTTTCCCTAACTTTCTCTCTCCTTCAAAAACCCAAAAAAATCATCACAAAATCTCAGAAAATCATCTAATTCTTCATCAAAATTCTTCATCAATTCTTCATCAATTCATCAATTCTTCATCAAATTCATCAATTCTTCATCAATTCTGAAAAATCAGACGAAAAACTTGCAGGAACCCTAATTTTTCGGTACTAATTCTTACGATTTTGTTATTTTAATACTTGAATAGCTGAATTATTTGCTTCAAATAACAAATTCTATGACAATTTATGTATTGTTTTCGTAATCTTCAGGATTTGCGATCATGAATTCAGACGAACTTAATGACGATCATCTTAATCAGCTTAATGACGATCAAACATTGACGATTTCAGGTATCAATTTGTCTAGTTTATAATGATTTCATGATTTCATGATACAATAACTATATGAGAGCTTAAAATAACTCACTATTGAGCTTATATTGACTGCTATTATGAATTACGTATTGAGCTTAAAATAACTCATGATTTCATGTATTATGCAAATACAATAACATCTATTATGAATACAATAACAGCTATTATGTATTACAATAACAGTTATAATGAATACAATAACAGCTATTATGAATACAATAACAGCTATTATGTATTACAATAACAATTATAATGAATTACAATAACAGTTATAATGAATACAATAACAGCTATTATGAATACAATAACATCTATTATGAATACAATAACAGCTATTATGAATACAATAACAGTTATAATGAATACAATAACAGCTATTATGAATACAATAACAGCTATTATGTATTACAATAACAGTTATAATGAATTACAATAACAGTTATAATGAATACAATAACAGCTATTATGAATACAATAATAGCTATTATGTATTACAATAACAGTTATAATGAATTACAATAACACGTATTACAAAATGGAAAACTGAATACAATAACATGTATTATGCAATACAATAACAGCTAGTATGAATTACAATAACAGCTATTATGAATTACAATAACAGATATAATGAATTACAATAACAGGTATTACAAAAATGGAAAACTGAATACAATAACATGTATTATACAATATAATAACAGCTATTATGAATACAATAACAACTATTATAACTTTTTTAAAAGAAGTCACTATTAGATACAATAACTCAATGTAAACACAATAACTCATTTGCATTAGAATAACTAGCATTATGTAATACAATAACAGGTACAGAAGCTTACAATAACTGCACATAGTAACTTATTTCAATATGTTTGTAGGTATTGAAATAAATAATACCAATGAAACAACTTTCTCTACACCCACATTTGCATCAGAAACAGGGGATAATACTGTCCATAATCTTGGAATGAGATACACTCCAGGTGGTAGTGAGGAGTGGAGTAGGATGGTAGAAAATGGTTTCAAGCCTGCATTGGGGCTAATGTTTTTAAAACTTGAGGAGGCAATCGAGTTTTACAATTTATATGCTGTGGCCTGTGGTTTCATACCGAGAAAGTACACACAAACCAGATTCCGTGATGGCTTGGTAGACAAAAAATCTATGGTCTGTAACAGACATGGTTTCAAAGAGGATCGCAAAAAGTTTCTGCCGATTGTTGAAACTGAAAACGCAGAAGGGAATAAGAAGAGAAAAAGGTCTGTAGAAGCAAAAAAAACGAAACTGACAAGATTTGGTTGCAAGGTAAAAATACGGTTTGCTGCTGTATTTAATGATAACATGCAGATAAGAGGGTATGTCATTGATCAGTTTTACGAAGGTCACAATCACAGACTTTGTCCACTCAAAGAAAGGGAATTTCAGAAAAATTTAAGAACACTTAACCTTTACATTAAGCAAACAATTGTTAACAATTGTAAACTCAACATTGGTGCTACAAAGACATTTAGAATGATGGGGGAACAATCAAATGGGTATGCAAACATTGGCGCAACTCTGACGGATTTCAAGAACTTCAAAAGAAATATTAAATGTTTCATAGGTGACAAAGATGCTGACATGATTCTCGCCTATTTAAAGGGGCTCGCTGAAACTTCTGAAAATTTTTACTATGCTTATGAAGTTGATAAGGATGAATGTTTGGCTAAAATATTTTGGGCAGACGGGCAGGCAAGGACAAATTATTCCATGTTCGGGGACACCATCACATTTGACCCTACTTATGGCACTAACAAGTATCATATGGCCTTCACGCCATTCACCGGTGTTGATAACCATAAAAAATCAGTAACCTTTGCTGCTGCACTTGTCGATCATGAGAACGATAAGTCTTTCACTTGGGTGTTTAAGAAGTTCCTCGATTGTATGGGAATGAAAGAACCTCAGTGCATTCTTACCGATCAAGATCCAGCGATTAAACTCGGGGTGAATTCCGTATTCAAGAAAGCGAGACATCGCTACTGCATGTGGCATATAATGTCAAAATTAACTGATAAAGTTAAATCACAAATTTGTAAGGAAACAGACTTTGTTGAGAGAATATGTTCAGTTGTTTGGGACACTGACTTGGAACCAGTAGAGTTTGAAGAAAAATGGGTTCAAGTGATCAGTGACTTTGAATTACATGATAACACTTGGTTGACATACATGTATGGCAAAAGACACAAATGGATACCTGCTTACTTTCGGGATTTGCCTTTAGGTTGCCTTTTGAAAACAACACAAAGATCGGAGAGTCAAAACAGTTACTTCAAAAGATTCGAGAGCATAAATGGCACACTTGTTGAATTTTGGTTGCGCTTTCAAAGTGCAATGGAACAACAACGCTATAATCAGAAATGTCTTGATGCAGCAAGTGACACCACATTGCCTCAGGTTTCATCTAAGACTATGATCGAGAAACATGCCTCCAAAATCTACACACACGCTGTTTTCTATGAATTCCAAGAACAATTGCAGGCGGCTCTCTGTTCTTGTGCAGTTAGAGGATTTTCTGAGCAAGGAAACATTCACAATATAGATGTTGAAGATGCCTACAAGAATCGTAGAATATTTCAGGTTATTTCGTTTTACAAAAGATAGAATAACTGAATTTGGTGAATACAATAACTGTTTTTTAACATTATAATAACTGATCCACTTAGGCTTATATTATGCATTACAATAATCACCAATATGTTTTACAATAACAAGCACTTATGCATTACAATAATCAACAAAGTATGAATACAATAACAGCTATTATGAATACAATAACAGCTATAATGAATACAATAACAGCTATAATGAATACAATAACAGGTATTATAAAATGTAAAACTGAATACAATAACAGTTATAATGAATTACAATAACAGCTATTATCAATTACAATAACAGCTACTATGTATACAATAACAGCTATAATGAATTACAATAACAAGTATTAAAAAATGGAAAAAAGAATACAATAACATGTATTATGCAATACAATAACAGCTATTATGAATACAATAACAGCTATTATGCATTACAATAACAGTTATAATGCAATACAATAATAACTATACTGTTGTGCAGGTTGTTCACAATACCGAAACAAAAGAAACAACATGTACATGCAAGATGTTTGAGAGGAAAGGAATCCTTTGTAAACACATAATATGGGTACTATCAGGTAAAGGATTGACTAGCATACCGGAGAAGTACATCGCAAGTAGATGGATGAAGAAATCATATAGAAAGCCTTTGTTTGGACTGGATGGAAAGTTATTACAAGATTATGATCCAACTGACTTAAGAAAGCTGGAATTATCAAGAGTATGGTCTGAGTTTTATGCAACAATAAGTGCTCTAAAGTCAATGCCTCCAGACCATATAAAGGAACTAAGTGTGATGCTTTTACAATTTCGAGAGAAAAATTGTCCAACAAAAGAGAACTTGACAAAGGAACAAGAATTGGAGATGCTCTTAGGTTGTTCAGCAAAATCAAACATTACTGTTCACCCACCAAAGATTGCAAAAAACAAAGGAAGTGGCAAGAGAATGAAATCAAACAAGGAAAAGGCAATTGAAAAGGCAAGCAAACCAAAGAGGCTATGTAATAACTGCAAACAAATGGGAAACCATGACAAAAGAAACTGCCCAAATCCATTTGTTGAGCATGCACCTGAGGAAGAAGATGAAGAGGGAGATGAAATGGAGGATGAATAAGGCATCCAATGAACACATTTACAATAATCGTATCACAACTTTACAATAATACAAAAATTTCTCAGTATTTTGTCTTAGATTACTATAGTTGAGAATCTATATTTCGTGTAAGAAACTTTAGAATAATTACTTACTAAAAATCGTGTTTTTGGAGTTCAACATATGCAATTATGAATACAATAACAGCTATAATGAATACAATAATAGGTATTACATAATGCAAACTGAATACAATAACAGCTATTATGCAATACAATAACAGTTATTATCAATTACAATAACAACTATTATGAATACAATAACAGCTATAATGAATTACATTAACAGGTATTATAAAATGGAAAACTGAATACAATAACAGCTATTATGCAATACAATAACAGCCATTATCAATTACAATAACAGCTATTATGAATACAATAACAGCTATAACGAATTACAATAACAGGTATTACAAATAGGAAAACTGAATACAATAACAGCTATTATGCAATACAATAACAGCTATTATCAATTACAATAACAACTATAATGAATTACAATAACAGGTATTACAAACTCCAAAACTGAATACAATAACATATATATGCAATACAATAACAACTATAATGAATTACAATAACAGTGTAAAATCCATTATAATAACTGTCTGAAAATCATTACAATAACTGTATGAACCCATTGCAATAACTGTCTGAAAATCATTAAAATAACTGCCTGAGACATTGCATATAACTGTCTGAACAAAAATTACAATAACTGTTTTGATGAATACAATAACTGTTTTGATGAATACAATAACTGTTTTGATGATTACAATAGCTGTCACAATATATAGCACTTCCTACGCTTTACAAAAATACAATCCTTTCCCACAACAATTACAATTTCCAACATTTAAAAAGAGCTCATTTTTTTTGGTTTAGCAAAACCTCTTAAAGCTACACTTTTATACCTTTTCATAGAACTTTTCCTCTTGATTACAAGATTCTTCTCCATTTTCAGTATGTCTTCCCTGAAATTCACCACTTCTTCCAAAAGAGACGCTCTTGAGTCATTGGCATCTGACATCAACAAAATAAACATCATCTCAATCCATAAAGCAGTCCTCTCCGTTTTCTTCTTAATTGATATCAATCCCTTGTCGTGCTTCCCTTCATATGTGAGCATGTGAAACATGATATAGAATCCTGATTCGTGATTGTTCATAAGTTTTGTTTTCCATTCAAAATCAACATTAACAAATTTAAATGTGTTAACGGAAATCCCTTCTTTTGCTGTTTTCCTTGTATCCAGATAGTCGGAAAACAATTCAACCTAAAACATGCACAAAAAAATGCAAAATCACAATTGTATCAAAAACACACACATTACAATAACTTAATTAACATAAACTCATTTTTATCTATATAATAACCCATACAAAACTATACAATAACTACTAAAGAGAGTTTGAATTTAGAGAACATACTGCAATCTTTGCAACTTTGAAGAAATCAGACTTTTCCCAATTTGCATGCAATGTATGGTCCAATACATCAACCGTCTTGTTTATAAAGTTAATGCAAACACAAAAGTAGTGCATGTCTAAGGACAACGGGATGAAGACAAGGTCCACGTCGATCGCAGAGTTTACAACTTGTTCAGATAAATAACAATTCCAAAACTCAAAGATCTTGTCTTTATCACTGTCATTTGGAGTTAGAACCCCATGAGTGGTTTCCAGCATGTCTTCAACAATTGTCTATCACAAATAAAACTGAATTTTATACAACGGTTTTGTATTATGCAATTCAATAACCAACATAATACAATAACATGTATTATGCAATACAATAACATCTATTATGTAATACAATAACAGCTACTATGAATACAATAACAGCTATTATGAATACAATAACATGTATTATGCAATACAATAACATCTATTATGTAATACAATAACAGCTATTATGAATACAATAACAGCTATTATGAATACAATAACAGCTATTATGAATACAATAACAGCTATTATGAATACAATAACAGCTATTATGTAAACTGACTTAATTGAAAAATGACATAGTTTTCAACACCGGTTTAATGAAAAAAAGCTAAAATATATAATAACTGCACAAGTAAATGTTAGGTTCATATACCTATTTAGTCATACTAGTTTTTATTTATCTTATAAATAGTAGATCTTATGCATGCTTAACAATAATATGTCGAGATATAAGAGAAAAACTAGCTCGCTTACATTGATAATCTCGGCTATTTTAGGGCACAAGTGAAGTCACCTTCTTCACTTGTTCTTGAGCTTAACCCACGGATGATCCTCCTTGAACCTTCAAAGGGATGATGGTCTCCAAAAGATGAACACCAAGACACACTTACTCTCAATGTTTGTATGTTATTATGCTAGAATCAACACACAAACTCACTAGATAGTGCAAGGAGGCACACGGTTTAGGGTTAGAAAATGTGAGATAATTTTCTTTCTTTTGTTCTCTCTAAACAACCAAAACCCTAAGTTGAATTATGAATGAGTGTAGTATGCAAAATGAGGAACAAAACCTCTTTTGTTCTTCCTTGGGTTCGGCCGAAATGGCATGGGAAGGGTGCCCAATCAATTGGCTCTCTTTCCTCTCAAATGTCCCAAGCATGCACTCAAGTCTTAAATGCATTGTCTTACTAATGTTCCAATTACATCTAATGTAATATGTAAATGTGTGTGTGTGTATGACATATCACACGGTTCACACAACCAAAACGGATCCAATCCGTGACATTAGTTAGGATGACATTATTTGCGTAGTTTAACATTTCAAACTCTTTATCGCAAATTAGTAATTAAATAATTTCATATAGTAATTTAATCGCATTTTATAACTACAACAATTGTAGTTTAATCGACCCATTCATTTGTTACTATGTTTCATAAACATATAATAGTGACGACATTTCGATCACTAAAACAATTTATAATCGTATTATAAATTATCTCCTTATTTTTATTCATAATCTAGAAATGAACTAACTCGTATCACATACAGTTATTTCATTTATAATTGAGAGAGTTGTCCTAAAGGTGTGACCTAAAGGGATCAACTGGTCACCACCGTCATTAAGACAGTAATGTCAAACTCTTGCAAGCCAATCATTACCGATTAATGTTGACCAGTTGACTTATGATAAGAATCATCCCATGAATATTCTTTTGTAGAGATTTGTCAATTTAATTAATATAATTGACGTGATCACATTATTGTTGAGGACACTAGCTCCAACAATCTCCCACTTGTCCTCACAAGTGTGGATCACCGATTCTCTTGTTCTATTACATCATCTCCCACTCAATGCAAGGTGTCTTGCAGGTCGTACTTGCACGTGATCAAATCAATAGTGGTTTTTCTCGATATGGAGTGTAACTGTTTGACTGGAATTATCTACCATAGACAGTCTCTGAGCGTGGCCACGCATTTACAGTTCACTACTCCTCGAGTGGCCTTGAGATTTAAGATAACCCTGACAAGGGGCAGAACAATTCCTTTCCAACTGTTCTCCTTGGCCAACATCATCCATTGTGACCCAAAATATATCCATTTGACCCCTTTTACGGAAGATCGTAGAATATAAATTAAAGTCATTCCGAATAATGTCACCTCTAGAGCAACCAGTCTCTTAGTCAAAGAATCGACTCATAAGAATATATATAGCAGCTCTTGCCACGACCAGGCTCCATTGAATTCTAAAGAACTCTATAAGCGGTCACTGCCCGACACAAGTGTACTTTACAGTTTGTCTATATGATCGACTAGTCATCCCTTATGACTCTATGGTGTAAGAACTCACCATCAATCGCATCATAATCTAGTCACTTCGAGACGTCACCTCATATAAGTGACTAGGGGCAATACTAAGTTAATCCAGTTTACTTGTACAGGGTTCAACAATTGTCCTACAATCCTGTTGGATTTAACAAAGTATATAAAATAAACAAGTTGTATAAAACTTTAAATGATGAACGAGATTATCTTATATGAACGCAAAAACAACATTTTTCATTTCATATCGCATAATCGGTTACACATTGGGTAAACTCTTAAGACCCATAGAACGAGCATGAGAATCATGCTTAGCTTGCGACAAGGGTTTGGTTAAAGGATCAGCCACATTATCGTCTGTCCCAACCTTACATATCGCTATTTCCTTCCTATCAATGAAATCCCGAATTACATGATATTTTCTTGGTACATGTCTAGACTTATTACTAGACTTAGGCTCCTTAGCCTGAAAGACTGCACCACTGTTATCACAGTACAGAGTGATAGGATCTTCAGTATTTGGAACTACCCTTAGTCCCTCGATAAATTGCCTTATCCATACTGCCTCCTTAGCAGCCTCTGACGCTGCAATGTACTCTGCTTCCGTTGTAGAATCCGCAACGACTGGTTCTTTGAAGCTCTTCCAACTAATGGCACCACCATTCAAGATAAAGACAAATCCAGCCTGGGATTTAAAATCGTCTTTATCTGTTTGGAAGCTTGCATCTGTGTAACCCTTTACACACAAATCTTCTTCCCCTCCAAACACTAAGTATGAATCCTTAGTTCTTCTCAAGTACTTAAGGATGTTCTTGACTGCAATCCAGTGACTTTCACCTGGATTTGCTTGATATCTACTAGTCATGCTCAAAGCATACGAGACATCAGGACGAGTGCATATCATGGCGTACATGATAGATCCCACGGCGGAAGCATAAGGGATCATTTTCATGCGTTCAACATCCTTGGGCTCTGTGGGTGATTGAGACTTTCTCAATATAATGCCACTTCCCCTGGGGATAAACCCTATCTTGGAATTTCCCATGCTGAACCGTCGAAGAATCTTATCGATATAAGGTTCTTGACTTAGTGCCAATATCCTCTTGGATCTATCTCTATAGATCCGGATACCTAATATGCATTGTGCATTTCCTAGATCTTTCATCTGAAAATGGTTACCTAACCATCCTTTCACTGATGAAAGCATTGGAACATCATTTCCAATGAGTAGTATGTCATCTACATACAAGATTAGGAATACAACATTGCTCCCACTGAATTTCATATATAGACAAGGTTCCTCGACACTTCGAGTGAAACCATTTTCTTTTATGACTTCATTGAAGCGATGATTCCAACTCCTCGATGCTTGCTTAAGACCATAGATGGATCTCTTAAGCTTGCATACCTTGTTAGGATTTTTAGGATCTTCAAAACCCTCAGGTTGTATCATATACACATCCTCCTTTAAATGCCCATTTAAGAAGGCGGTTTTGACATCCATTTGCCACACTTCATAGTCATGAAATGCGGCAATCGCTAACATTATCCTAATGGATCTTGGCATGGCTACCGGAGCAAAGGTTTCATCATAATGAAGACCTTGGACTTGGGAAAAACCCTTAGCTACTAGCCTAGCTTTATAGACATCATCATGTCCTTCTATGCCGTTCTTCACCTTGAAGATCCACTTGCATTGGAGAGGTCTCATCTCCTTTGTCAAGTCTACCAAGTCCCACACTTGGTTTTGATGCATAGAATCCATCTCGGATACCATGGCCTCATGCCATTTGATGGAGTCGGGACTAGAGATTGCAGCCTTGTAAGTGGTAGGCTCGTCACTTTCCAAAAGTAAAACGTCTAGGCTACCATCTTCCTCAATCAGTCCAACATACCTATCAGGTTGATGTGGGACCCTACTCGACCTCCTGGGTGGAATAGGTACCGAAGTGGATGAAGAAGGAACATTTTCATCTGTCTCAGCTTCAGTTTGTGGCTCTTGAACTTCTCGAACTTCATTAAGTTCAAATTTCTCCCACTCTGTCTCTTAGAAATAAACTCCTTTTCTAAGAAGACAGCCTAAGAAGACACAAACACTTTGTTTTCTTGAGGTTTGTAGAAGTGGTAGCCACGTGAGGTGGTTGGATAACCAACAAATATGCATTTTTCGGATCTTGGTGCGAGTTTGTCATCATTTTTAGATTTGACATAAGCATCGCACCCCCATATCTTCATATAGGATAAGTTAGGAACTTTTCCTTTCCACATCTCATATGGAGTCTTATCGGTCGCTTTCGTTGGACTATTGTTCAACGATTTGATGGCGGTGAGGATCGCAAATCCCCAAAATGAATTGGGTAAATCAGTTTGGCTCATCATTGATCGGACCATATCCAATAAGGTTCGATTCCTCCTTTCTGCCACACCATTAAGTTGTGGTGTTCCTGGAGGTGAAAGTTGTGACACAATGCCACACTCCTTTAGATGTGAATCAAATTCATTGCTAAGATATTCTCCACCACGATCGGATCGTAATGTTTTAATCTTCCTGTCGAGTTGGTTCTCTACTTCATTCTGAAATTCTTTAAATTTCGTAAAAGCTTCACTCTTATGCTTCATTAAGTAGATATACCCATACCTACTTAAATCATCGGTGAAGGTGATGAAATAGTCATAATTGCCTCTAGCGGTGATTGATAGTGGTCCGCATACATCCGTATGTATTAGTCCCAATAACTCACTGGCTCGTGTCCCTTTACCACTAAAGGGGTTACGAGTCATCTTTCCTAGAAGGCAAGCTTCGCATGTACCATAAGATTCATATTCGAATGGTTTAATTATGTTGGTCTCTACCAATCTTTTAATGCGATTTTCATTTATGTGACCAAGTCGACAATGCCAAACATATGATTCATTTGGATCACTTGTTTTAATCCTTTTGTTATTAACGTTGTAGACATTTTTAGACGAGTCGGTAGTTTCCAAAACATAGATTCCATTAATAGAATTGGCACGGCCAACTACCATGTCATTCTTAGAAATTACACAACAATTGTCTTTAATGGAAAAATTATATCCCTCAATGTCTAACATTATTGCAACAGAAATAATGTTTTTGGAAAGAGACGGTACAAAATAACAATTATTAAGTTTTAGCTCATATCCACTCGTCAAGGCAAGAGTGCAAGTTCCTTTAGAAGTGGCCGCTACCCGAGCTCCATTTCCAAGTCGGAGATCCATATCACCCTTGTCCACCTTCTCCACTTCTCTTAAACCCTGCAAACGATTACAAAGGTGAGAACCACATCCGGTATCCAATACCCATGATGTGTTGGATGTAAAATTTATGTCAATAACAAAAATTTCAGATTTGGAATTACCTAACGGAATCACAAGACCTTCTTGGATATGACGTAAGTACTTGGGGCAATTCCTCCTCCAATGGCCCATGACACTACAATAGTGGCATCGCCCTTTCTCTAACTTTCTCTTCTTCTTTTTATTCTTTGCAAGACTTTTCTTGCTAGAACTCCCACTAGCTTCATCATAAGCTCTTTCCTTCAAGTATAAGGCGTCCATTTCTTCATTTAGCTCATCTATATAAGCCGTGTCAAGAAATGAACCTTTGGGAGGTGGGAGAGAAGAAATGAAGTTAATACTGCCATCCGGACCTGTTCCGAAATGAACTTCTCTAGTAGTATCAATGTTGTTTTGGTTGCATATATCGTCGAAAACATTATGACAAGAATCAATAGTGATAGGGTTGAATGAATCCATTGCGATAAAACAACTACAAAAAACGGAAACGAAGGAAAATTAACGTTCATCATTTTAACACTTGTTAAACATTTTAAACAAGTTAAGTATTTACTTAACGATCTCTTACACAATTAAGTAAATAAACCCGAGACCCAAACCCATACTAATCCGGGCACGGTGTAGCCGATTCAACCCGTATAAGTATAATTTGGTGGATTAACCCTTTAATCGGTTCTACTCTTAGAACTCTCGGTCGACAATTTTCTTAAAATTATCTTTAGCCCGAACTTATTGCAACTACGGTTACGAATACTTTCGTTGAGATCGACCAAATTTCAAGGTGTAATCGTCATTACCCCACTTACCCAACGTGACAATTTTAGTACCCCGATTTAGCCGAGCCTACATATTTGTGAAGAAGGGATTCATGGGTTCATACTCTTTGGTAAGGCTAAGTCTCAATATTTTAAACGTTAGAGATCTTATCAATTATTATCTATCTCCTTTTAAGTGAACTAATTAGGTGAATTATCGATAATAAAATGATACGTTGAAGACCCGATACTCGATATGCATGACATGTTAATGGCGATTTGGCTATGCATGCAACATATTAAAACAAAATAAAGCAAACGATAAATTCCTAGTATGGCCTTATCCT
This sequence comes from Silene conica, assembly GCA_029255685.2. Taxonomy (NCBI): domain Eukaryota; kingdom Viridiplantae; phylum Streptophyta; class Magnoliopsida; order Caryophyllales; family Caryophyllaceae; genus Silene; species Silene conica. The sequence goes on along the minus strand of CM055311.2, from coordinate 57,744,926 downwards.
AGAAAAGAAATAACAAGAGTACAATTCGGAAACCAACTCCTTTGGTCCCTTGAACTTGACGCGGCACGCAAATCGAGGCAAACACCGTCTTGATTGGAACTCCTTTCCGAATGGCACCGTCTTCAAGGTTCTCCGAAAATACAAGAATTACAACCTTTCTAGTCTACTTTATACATTATAAAATAGAAATAAATTACAATTGGGTGATACGAGATCACAAAATTACAACCGAATCGGTAACCCCTTACATTACGGGAAATACCGATTTAAAAACTAAGGCCATACTAGAAAGATTACAAGATTCAAAATAATGCAATATAATATGACATTCATAAGAAAACGTAGCAATGTATATATGTTATGAATATGTTCATTTTAATGCCAAATCGCCTTAATAACTTATTATGTCGAAATTAACCCGGTTTTATGAGATTTTAGCATTTTTAACTCCTTAAAAATGCATAAATTAAAACATAAACAACTTATGTTCTAAATAATATCCTAACACATTTTAGGATTCAAAATTAGTCATAAATAATTTTGACAATAATTAACACTTTAATTATATTAACATTGTTCATTTTGCCTTAAAATGCATAACATTTACGAATTAAATCCAAACAAATATCAAAATTCGAAATTTTGGATTTTTATTTTCACTAACATTCTGAAAATATTACTTTAATATTTATAATGTAAAAATTTTGGTCATCCAATTCGAAATTTAACTCGAAATATCATATATTAATGGCCAAAATTACCTCTTAATACGGTTTTAACAATAAAATCGTAAAACATGCTATACAAAATCATATTGTACCAAATTTTACATACATTAAGTAAAATAAGCATGTGAGGTCGTGTGAAAATTACAAGGCTAGAAACATTTTCTTTCTAATTTAATCATTTAACTCGATTTTGTCATAAAAATGCATATTAAACGATTAAATTTATATAATGAACAATATATTAAATCTCATAAATTATCAATATAACCTAAAACATTTTAGGACCAGATTTAACTTACATGCCAAAATGTCGAGTGAAAATATGAGTCTTTAAATATATATAGTTTTCTTTTAAGTCTCATAACTCGGAAAAACTAAAAACCGATTAAGCATGCAACAACGAGTGCTCTGATACCAATTGTTAGGTTCATATACCTATTTAGTCATACTAGTTTTTATTTATCTTATAAATAGTAGATCTTATGCATGCTTAACAATAATATGTCGAGATATAAGAGAAAAACTAGCTCGCTTACATTGATAATCTCGGCTATTTTAGGGCACAAGTGAAGTCACCTTCTTCACTTGTTCTTGAGCTTAACCCACGGATGATCCTCCTTGAACCTTCAAAGAGATGATGGTCTCCAAAAGATGAACACCAAGACACACTTACTCTCAATGTTTGTATGTTATTATGCTAGAATCAACACACAAACTCACTAGATAGTACAAGGAGGCACACGGTTTAGGGTTAGAAAATGTGAGATAATTTTCTTTCTTTTGTTCTCTCTAAACAACCAAAACCCTAAGTTGAATTATGAATGAGTGTAGTATGCAAAATGAGGAACAAAACCTCTTTTGTTCTTCCTTGGGTTCGGCCGAAATGGCATGGGAAGGGTGCCCAATCAATTGGCTCTCTTTCCTCTCAAATGTCCCAAGCATGCACTCAAGTCTTAAATGCATTGTCTTACTAATGTTCCAATTACATCTAATGTAATATGTAAATGTGTGTGTGTGTGTGACATATCACACGGTTCACACAACCAAAACGGATCCAATCCGTGACATTAGTTAGGATGACATTATTTGCGTAGTTTAACATTTCAAACTCTTTATCGCAAATTAGTAATTAAATAATTTCATATAGTAATTTAATCGCATTTTATAACTACAACAATTGTAGTTTAATCGACCCATTCATTTGTTACTATGTTTCATAAACATATAATAGTGACGACATTTCGATCACTAAAACAATTTATAATCGTATTATAAATTATCTCCTTATTTTTATTCATAATCTAGAAATGAACTAACTCGTATCACATACAGTTATTTCATTTATAATTGAGAGAGTTGTCCTAAAGGTGTGACCTAAAGGGATCAACTGGTCACCACCGTCATTACGACAGTAATGTCAAACTCTAGAAAGGCAATCATTACCGATTAATGTTGACCAGTTGACTTATGATAAGAATCATCCCATGAATATTCTTTTGTAGAGATTTGTCAATTTAATTAATATAATTGACGTGATCACATTATTATTGAGGACACTAGCTCCAACAGTAAAAACAACTCATACCATGTGTGCTGAACCAAGGAACATCATCATTGGCGATTCTTTCTCTTTAACCTCCATGTAATTCAACACAATTGACCATGCTGTTATAACCCGTGTCTCAATGTAATCATCAGGTTTTGTTGACATAACATCAGACCTATCCACAATAGCAGATCCAGAAGAAAACAAAAGCTCCCTGCAAAAAAAAAGATACACAATCACTAATACCACAACGAGAAAAAGAACCCACAGTTGAAATGCAACAAAAGAGAAAAGGACACATACTCATTTTTAAGTGTGTAATCGTCCAAGAAACAATAGTCAATAACTTGTTTCTTCAGACTTGGTAACCCAGTTGTCAATCTGTTATTAGTCTTCATAATTTTTGACACTACAACAATACTTTTGTCTGCCTTCCCACAATTTATTGAGCAGCCAAGACCATCAGAGTTTGCTCTTCTAGAACCACCTCTGGATGATCTAATTATCCCAGCACTGAATGGCTCATTTTGCACAGTTTTTTTTGAACCTACCGGAGTTCCGTCACCAGCAACCAGTTTCTCAGCTAATATCCTAGCAACCTCCAGATCAGTGGCCTCAAATTTTTCGTTTTCCATCTCAGCTAACCTTCGTTTTTCAATCAACTTAGGGAGCAACTGTTCCTTTGTCTTTGTAAATTCCTCAACCAAAGGCAACAACCTATCTCTTTCTTTGTTGATATCAGCTAACACTAGGATAGCAGCAATTTCAGCTCTGTAAATAATTCTTTTTAGTGGATCATGCAACTCTGATGTAAACAACTCCCCGTTGTAAAACATCATATGCATCATGACAAAAACACCACAATCTAAGTTTTGAGGTCCTTCTAATTTCCATGGAAAATCCACATTTACAAGTTTGAAATTAGAGACCTCGCTGCCTCGTTCATGCCCTTCCTTTACCAGAAATCTACCAAATATTTCAACCTGGTTAATTTTAAAAACAAAGTCAGTCATGCTCAAGTAAAAAATACAATAACAGCTATTATACATTACAATAATTAACATTATAAAAAATACAAAATAACCACAAAAAGGTATAACTTTAAGAAAACATAATATAAAGGTACGTACAATAGATTTGGTAGCCACCAACCAGATACTATCTTCAAAATCATCGTATACCCGATTGTCAAGATAGTTGATACTCTTCTCCACAAAATTTAAAGCAACGCAGAAAAAATGGTCTCCAAAATGAACAGGGAGAAAAACCTGACATTATAAAAAATAGAGATGTCCGGTAAAAATATTAATGAAGAATTTTGAAAAACATAAAAATACATCTAATAAGCCAATAAAAAACATACCCAATCAGCTCTGATGTCAAGGGAGCCTTCGCTATTCTCAATGACATTTTCCCAAGTATTAAAAATTTCGCGTCTGTACATATCTTTCTCATTATCAGCAGCATTGATGAACTTGAATAAAGAGTCCTATGAAAAATTTAAAATAATTATTATTCCCATTATGCAATACAATAACAGGAATTATGCATAACAATAATTAACATTATGCAATACAATAACCAACGTAACTTTAAAAAAAATAAATGTAATATAACACTTGGAAACTCTACTTCACTGAATACAATAACAACTACTATGAATTACAATAATAGGTATTATGAAATAAAAATATCTCACGTAACTTAAGAAATTAGAAATGAAGTATCACAAATTGGAAAACTGACTTTAATGAATACAATAACAGCTATTATGAATACAATAACAACTATTATGAATACAATAACAGCTATTATGAATACAATAACAGCTATTATGAATATAATAATAGCTAATATGAATTAGAATAACAGGTACTACAGAATGGGAAACTGAATACAATAACAAAAATAAGGAACTAAAATAACACCCCCCCAGAATAGAAACACATACTGAATGACTTGTCCAAAAAAATCTTCTGGACGGAGGTAACTCTTTCTCGGCCTTGAATATAATGTCATTCAGTAAAAATGACCAACAGTCGATAATGTTGGATGTCATCATAGTCTTGGCAGATATTGAAATAATATCATCTCGAGTTAGCATATTGAAATTTGAGAACGAGACCAAATCCTCCCTATCACATTGAAACAAAATCATTAATAATTGCGGCGCAAAAAAAAGTAAAAACTAAGAAAAACCCATGGAAAAACTAAAAGAATGCTTACCCCGTTCCTAAGTCATGGTCATGTAGGAAACAATAATCAAGCACATTTTTCCTCAGACTTAAAATAGGAGCAAAAAGCTCCTTGTACTCAATCAAGAATTCAGAGACCACCACTGCCTCCGGATCACGAACTCCATACGCTAACCCACAGCCTATACCATCCTTCCCAAAAAATATATGCTGAGGGACAACATCGGAATGCAGCAGGAAAGAATTAATGAAAGAGCTGTCCGGGTTTCTTTCCACAACAATATTATCGCTGACAACTTTGTTAATAACCTGATCCAAATCTCCCAAATCTCCAAAATCATCAATTATGGGACTGCCCCCATTACTTCTTTCCTCACCCAAATCTTCAAGATTTCCCAGATCATCAGCTTCACCCTCAGCCTCATCATTTATCGGACTGCCACCATTACTTCTTTCATCACCCAAATCTTCCAGATTTCCCAGATCAACAGCTTCAGCCTCAGCCTCATCATTTATCGGACTGCCTCCTTTACTTCTTTCATCACCCAAATCTCCAAGATCTGCCACATCACCATCTTCGGCCTGATCTTCATTGATGGGACTGCCCACAGACTTCTTTTTACTCCGAGAATATACAACCTTAAATTTATGTCCACCACTGCCCACACCCCCCGTTGTTTCCACTATACTCTTTTCATGCTCTTTGCAAAATGTTTCGTACAATGGCAACTTACTTCCCACATTTTTGATTTCCTCAGCTTTTTCGCAAATAAAATCAAAGTATTTAATAAACATTGAGTTCTCATCATTCAAAAAAGCGGGAGTTTGGGAAGCCAATGACACGGAAGTAGAAGCATCATTAGTTGAACAAAACTCTTTCTCCATTGCTTCTTTTCTTTGTGTGTACAAATGGAGAAATATCTCGACATCTCTCTTCATCATCAAGAAATGTAATTGAGAAACCTAAAAAACAAAAATAAAAAGGCGTTAAACAATAACTATAATAAATCATTACAATAATTGTTATACAATACAATAACACCTAGTATGAATTACAATACACATGTGTTATGAATACAATAACAGCTATTATGAACTACAATAACAACTATTATGAATATAATAACAGCTATTATGAATTACAATAACAGGTATTACATTATGGGAAACTGAATACAATAACAACTATTATGAATACAATAACAGCTATTATGAACTACAATAACAACTATTATGAATATAATAACAGCTATTATGAATTACAATAACAGGTATTACATTATGGGAAACTGAATACAATAAAAACTATTATGAATACAATAACAACTATTATGAATACAATAACAGCTACTATGAATTACAATAACAGCTACTATGAATTACAATAACAGGTATTACAGAATGGAAAACTGAATACAATAACAACTATTATAAATACAATAACTATTATGAATACAATAACAGTTATTATGAATACTATAACAACTATTATAAATACAATAACAGCTATTATGAATTACAATAACAGCTATTATGAATACAATAATAGCTAATATGAATTAGAATAACAGGTACTACAGAATGGGAAACTGAATACAATAACATGTATTATGGAATACAATAACAAATATAACTTTAAGAAAAGAAATGAAGTATAACACTTGGAAACTCTACAAGTTAAGTAATAACTGCACAAGTGAAAACTTTAAAAAGCTAAAATAATTGTTATACTACTTGGAAACTATAATTGATGTAAATTAGAAAACTTACATCAGAAGCTTTTGATCGAATGACCTCATCCGTATCAAAACTGTTGGGTAGTTCAAGATACTTCTTTCCAGGTTCAGGTTTGTCAACAACGGAACTCCCAACAACGGAACTCCCTTTGTACGAAGTATCAATTGTAGCTTTTGAGTGTTGCCATTTGGGATAAACATTGCTGATATATTCCCCATTCCCCAGGTAACCAGAGCTCAGCTCTAACTTTCCCCTTCTGAGAAAGGATTCCTTATCCCAATGTTTGATAAGAGGAGTTTCAGAGGGCATTGAATGACCCTTGAAACGCAACCGGTGGAAGTATGCTATCATGACAACAAGTATACACCCACGCAAAGTACATGACCCGCCTCTACACCGTTGCACACCCTCAACTAATTTTTCAAAAACGTAACCACACCAATCCAAATGGGGGATACGTTCAACATTTTGAACAGCCTTAAGCAGCGAGAAATCTATTCCATAAACAGAAGGAGGAGCAAGAACAATTGTCATAGCATAAAGCACAAACAAGCGCTTAAATTCATCTCCCCCATCATCTCCCATCTCAATTATTTTACTAAACACAGCAGGCACAGTTACATAATTTGGCCCTTTCACGTCAAACTTCTTCCTAAATTCATCTTTTAGCGTCTCTTGGGAAGATAATACACTATTACCCGTGTAAACAACCTCAACCTTATCACCCCCAATTGGTAACCCAAAAATATCATGAACATCAGCCTTGCTAATAGGGAATTTAATCTCTTTTGCGTCAAAAAAATTAGATTCTGAATTAAAGTGCTTCACAAACAGTGGTATAACACGCAATGGCAACAAACCCAATTTAAAATCAAGTAAAGCACCAAACCCCAACTCAACAACTGCCTTTTTCTGGTTTGGCCCAAGTTTTTGCAAAAGGTTGACTAGGACATTAGGGCGGCAACTGACTTTAATCTTCGAAGCACTGCAAAAAACCATACGAGCTAAATAAACACAAACTGAAGCATAAAATACAACAACACTCCCATGAAGTCACTACTGCATACAATAACTGAGTTTTATAATACAATAACACAACTTATATAATACAATAACTGTGTTTAAATGAAGTGTCTAAACACATTATAAATAACTGTGTACAAACCATTAAAATAGCTGTTATTGTATTCATAATAGCTGTTATTGTAAATCATAGTAAAAAAGGGAATACAATAACAGTCTTAGAACATTACAATAACAGTCTCACACGAATACAATAACAGTCTTAGACCATTACAATAACAGTCTGAGACAGTTACAATAACTGTCTGATACGATTATAAAAAAGGGAATACAATAACAGTCTTACACGAATACAATAGCAATCGTAGACAATTACAATAACAGTCTGAGACGATTACAATAATTGTCTGAAAAGCAAATAAAAAAGTGATGCATCAACAGAAACTCTAAAAAACAGAAGAATAAGTGTACTTACATGTTCAATATTGGAGTTGGAGGGGAAATATTATGCCCCTTCCTTGGGAAAACTACTTTGGAACGTTTCAAATCAGCTCTATTACCAACTTGAGCCTCGGTCTTACGTTTAGGTGTCATTATCACTGTAGAATAACCACAACAATATATTACAATAACACACACACACATTATCTCCATTAAACAACAATTTAAGCTAATTTAAAGAAAAAACACAATAAAAAACACACTAGAATTCAAAAATCAGGTAAAAATCTGGAAAATACAATTAAGAAACCCTAATTTTAACTGGAAACAAAATGCAAAGTGACTAATTGAACTACACACCAATTTTAAGTAAAACACAACTACATAAACGAAGATTTTTAACGAATTGACGAAAATCAAAGAAGAAGATGAAAAAAACCCCTAAAATTATGCTAAAACGAGAAAAAAGTACACAAATACTCTAATTGAACTACATAATGAAAAACACTGCTCAAAATTGAAGAATAACAACAGAAAACAAAACAAAAATCAACTTAAAAAACCTACAAAAGTAGCGAAAATAGAAGAAAAACGAATTGAAGGTTTTACTGGAGAAACACTGCGCACAATTACCTGGAGATGAACCGAATAAGAAGACGAAAACGAGCGAAGAAAGATGAGCAGTATGTTGGAGGTTTTACTGGAGAAGATGAAGATTTTACAGTATAATTATGGAGGTTTTGCTGTAGATTTTCAGTTGGAGAGTTGAAAAAAGAGGAAAAAAGAAGTTAGGGGTGAAAAATTGGGTTTATATATGAATTGTGAGATTTAATCTCAACTCAAAATGGATGGCTCAGATTCAAAGGTGTAACTCACCAAATATACCCCAACTCATATGATCCTATTTCTATATATATATATATATATATATATATATATATATATATATATATATATATATATATATATATATATATATATATAGGGTTGGGATCCGGTGAGAACCACCTTACAATGAAAACCAGTGAGAACTCTTCCTTACGGGGTTTTTTTAAACAAATTAATGACATAATTGGATTCGGCATGGAATTTTATGGCCAGAGAACATATTTCTTGGTCTAGAAAATAAATACTAGTGGCGGAAAAATGATAGATACGAAAAAATAGATAATAGGTGCATGCAAATAAATAAAACGTATCTCACCTTGATTTCCGTCACTAGTATTTATTTTCTAGACTAAGAAATATGTTCTCTAGCTATAAAATGTCATGCTGAATCCAATTATGTTATTAATTTTTTTTAAAAAAGTTCGTAAGGTAGAGTTCTCACAAAGTTCTCATTGTAAGGTGGTTCTCACAGGATCTCAAGTCTATATATATATATATATATATATATATATATATATATATATATATATATATATATATATATATATATAGGGTTGGGATCCGGTGAGAACCACCTTACAATGGAAACCGGTGAGAACTCTTTCTTACGGAGTTTTTTTTAAAAAATTAATGACATAATTAGATTCGGCATGGAATTCTATGGCCAGAGAACATATTTCTTGGTTTAGAAAATAAATACTAGTGGCGGAAAAATGATAGATACGAAAAAATAGATAGTAGGTGCATGCAAATAAATAAAACGTATCTCACCTTGATTTCCGTCACTAGTATTTATTTACTAGACCAAGAAATATGTTCTCTAGCTATAAAATGCCATGCCGAATCCAATTATGTTATTAATTTTTTTTAAAAAAGTCCGTAAGGTAGAGTTCTCACAAGGTTCTCATTGTAAGGTGGTTCTCACCGGATCTCAAGTCTATACATATATATATATATATATATATATATATATATATATATATATATATATATATATATATATATATATATATATATATATATATATATGTATATATATATATATGTATAGACTTGAGATCCGGTGAGAACCACCTTACAATGAGAACCTTGTGAGAACTCTACCTTACGGACTTTTTTAAAAAAAATTAATAACATAATTGGATTCGGCATGGCATTTTATAGCTAGAGAACATATTTCTTGGTCTAGAAAATAAATACTAGTGACGGAAATCAAGGTGAGATACGTTTTAGTTATTTGCATGCACCTACTAACTATTTTTTCGTGTCTATCATTTTTTCCGCCACTGGTATTTATTTTCTAGACCAAGAAATATGTTCACTGACCATAAAATTCCATGCCGAATCCAATTATGTCATTATTTTTTTAAAAAAAACTCCGTAAGGAAGAGTTCTCACCGGTTCTCATTGTAAGATGGTTCTCACCGGATCCCAACCCTATATATACATATATATGTATATATATATATATATATATATATATATATATATATATACATATATATATATATATATACATATATATATATATATATAGATATACATATATATATATATACATATATATGTATATATATATACAGTTACGTATACAAGAATACAATACATTTTTGATATACAATATGTATACATTGAAATACTCTTACTAACAAAATAAATAAGTTATTAGAAAAGTGAGTTACTAATGACTATTCTACATTATACTAGCAACTCACATTACCTAACATCAAACAATATTTTTCGTTGGAATCAAACTTTTTTATTAACTCTAGGAATGTTATAGCAGCTAGAAGAACATAATTTCTAGAATTCGTTTATAAAAATTTAGGCTACATCTCTCTATAACATGCGAAATACTTTTCTTGTAAATGCATATGTGCGATCATGTTTCGTCTTAAACAATAAAACGTGTATATTATAAAAGATCACGTACTTATTTTTTCACCCAATATTTAGAGTTAATTTATAAACAATACCAATATAATGACCCTTTATCATAATCAGTACCAACATAATTGATAATTAGTAATCAATACCAAAATATTAACTTTTTTCTACGATAGGTACCAAGTCACGTGAAAATCCCATATTAATGTACTCGAATAGGACCAAAAAGTCATTATTCAAGTACAAACCTCTACTCACCCATCTTCAAAATTATTCTCTCAGATCAAACCACTTTTTAAACTAGGAAAAAATTAGAGTAAAAAGGCGACTTGGTACCTAACATAGAAAAAAGTTAATATCTTGGTATTGATTACTAATTATTGATTATGTTGGTATTGATTATGAAAAAGAGGACTAAAGTTGGTAGTGTTTATCAATTTACTCCAATATTTATTAGTAATCATATTTTTCCAATTTATTTTACTCCACATATGAATTGCTTTAGTAACATAGTCGGTGGCTCGGTGCTATTGCCAGCGTTTGAAGCGTGCATGCAAAATCTTCATTACATGCACACAAACAAAAAGCTTCAAATTACAGAACCACAAGGCATGATTTTTTCGAACATGAAATGTCAATTAAAAAAATTGCTTACATAAAGAGTGATGCAAAACAATATTTTCATATAGAAAAGAGCGCATAAAATACACATGAGAACCGAATAAAAAACCTCACTTATGTTATCATTATTCATTATTATATATATTAAAGAATTAGGTAAAATCGCTGACGTGGCGCAATGTGGTTTCAGAAAACCATCTTCCAAGCCCTCTCATTCACTCTCACAATTTCAATTTTTCTCGGCCAATTAAAATTAGCCATGTCAGCAACCGTGATATTAAGATTTCTTTTTTTAATCAATATGTCACGTAATCAATATGTTAATAAGGAAATATTTCTTGCGTGATTTTTTCATGCGTGATTTTTCATGAGTGATTTTTTTATTAAGCAAAGATTCGTAATGTTAAGATTTCTTTTTTTAAATCAATATGTCACGTAATATTAAGATTCCTAATATTAAAATTTCTCGGCCAGTATGTCACGTAATATTTCTTTTTTAATCAATTCTTACTAAATATTAAGATTCGTGATTGATAACAAAATATGATTTCAATTTAAGTCAATTCTTACTAAGATACGTAATCTTCCTTTTTAATCAACGTAATAAAGGAATCTTCAATCACAGAATCTTAGTGTGATCTTTCAATCTTTAATAGCTGCCAATTTTAACATAATCACGTAATCTTAGCCTCCCAATCTTCAATCACGTAATCACGGAATCTTTAATAGCTGCACTATTACTTTAAAATGAGATTTTAAAATAATGGCTATTAAAATTTAGAAATATTTAACAGAATTTTGAGAAAATAAGATTTTAATTGGCTACTAAAATTTAAAAATATTTAACAAAATTTTGAGAAAATATTTTGAGAAATATTTGACAGAGAGAATATTTAACAGACTGTCAATTTCTCATAATCTTCTCGATTGCAGCTATCTTTTAATTTGTATTAGAACCTTTTTTAAGTTAATTTATCTTTTATTTTAATTTATTTGTTCTTTCATTCTCCTAATTATTGGTCTTATAAATCTAACACTTTGATTCAACTAATATAACCACAATCTTGACTATAACTTTCATTTTCTGTAGTATATAGAACTTAATTATCTTAATTTTGATTTTTTTTTTATAATTTTGTTATAAAATCCGTATATATATTTTAATATATATATATAATGATATTATATTCTTTATTTTTTATTTTTAAAAAGTACACATGTTCGAATAAATAGAATTGGTTATATAATGATTTATTGTCATCTTTAAAAATAAGTGTACACAACCCCGTGATTTTTCACGGGTGTTACACTAGTTTTTATATATTAAACACAGCTAAGGTAATCAACTGAAATACAAAGCTGAACAAAACACACACCTAATACAAAAAAAAAACAAGTACGACACATTTACATATGATAGATAAGTTGCTAACAACGCCTTTTTTTATTGACGACTATATACGAGTATGTACTATCTGACGATATAATGTATAGTTAAAATATCTTCTATTATCCTACCTCTTTTACGTGTTGGACACTAAAAGTAAGTTGTTTCTTGGAATCTCCTAATTGTATTGCCAACAACTTCATGATAAAAAATCAATCAGGGATGTTGTCAACTACATCGTTGACAAACGAAAGCCGTTCCTGCATACAAAAAGTAGAAAATGGAGAGTTTTTAGTCATGAAAAAAATACCGAAGAGTTAATTATTTTTCACTCTTTTGTGTTCAAAAAAGAAACAAAAAAATGAACCTCTTGTGAAAGACAAGAAATTTGAGCTGCCGTTCGTTTTAACAACTTCTCGGCAAGTTCATGAGAAATAGTGAGCTTAATAGCACAACTTTTGTCCTCAAAGCGGATTTCCAATGTACAACTGAACAAAAAATATAAGCAAAGCAATCCCATAGTCAAGCAATTTACAACTATATGTATATATGTAAAATATAATTTCAGAGATATTATAAATTAAATTTCGATAGTAACAAACCTACACACGGATATTCCTATATGCGGAGCTTCAGTCTGGAAACAAGAAAATTTCTCGTCAATCGGAATTTCTGTTCCATTCTTGCATATATTGCATGAAGGAATATACATACCTTTTCATATTCATAACTTGTGTAATTTGACCCCTAATCCACACCGTCGCGCCGTCCTGTAATATTTTTTACATATTTTTAACAATAAAAAATTTAAACTAATAAGTCAACTATTTTTTAAGAAACTAAATAATGACGGCGGAAATACTATTTATGGTTATTAGCAATGAGTTGGATTTTCTTTTACATAACCGTCATCACAAACTTAATACGTGTCAACCGGTCAAAACCTACAAAGTACGTGGCTTTCAAGACTAACACAACAAATATTATATTAATAAATAATAACATCCGATGTCCTTTTATACCTCCTCCAACATCTCTCGTACATTTCACACCCCAACTTCATTTTTCTCTAATCTTTCTTTCTATGTAACTATCATCTTATTACAGACAATTTTGAATCTTCCCGTAGATTGATTGTCTGCTCACCTGACTTGCCTCTCTCTAATTATTTCATTCATTCTATTTTTGAGCTCAACTAAATATATAATGTCTATCTGATATATTTGTAATATATTAGTCATATTTACAAGTAATAACAAGATTTACAAATTTAATGATGCAAATTATTTTTGGAAGATATTTTATGATGTACCTCTGAGTACAGAATAATTCATAATACAATACTACTAGTCTACTACAATTGCCCATACCTTCTGTAAACCGAGAGCAGCAATTGGTAAAAATACTCTATAGGTTTCACATATAATTGGCAGAAAACGTTCTGTAAAACGTTCTGCAAATCGAGCCGCCTCTACATCGCTCGAGAGAGCTAACTTCACAACTTTTGATGTAGACCTCATCACCATTTCAATATTTTGCGCTCCTCGTCTAACTTCGTTGCGTATAGCTAAGTTGTTAATTTTACATTTTATGCCTTCACGAGATATGTCTGAAAAAAAATTAAAAAACACACATCGGATTTAACATAGAAAATTAATATGAAAATAATAATACGGAATTTTTACAAATGAGAGATAAGTACCCATTACACTGCTTTTTTTTTTCTTCGGAAAATTATACTTCAAAACTTCTATCAAGTACGAGTTATATAGTTGCAAAAGTTAATTGTTAAATGGTAATGGATTGACATTAACTAAATAAAATATGACACACATACCTACTAAAACAAAAAAAAGCATTAATGCATGCACATCACCTAGAAACAATAATAATGCATACACATTCGCAATATCAATTAAGTACCCATTACACTACTTCTTTTTTTCTTAAGAAAATTATACTTCAAAACTTTTATCAAATACGAGTTATATAGTTGCAAAAGTTAGTTGTTAAATGGTAATGGATTGACATTAACTAAATAAAATATGACACACATATAACTACTAAAACAAAAAAAGCATCAATGCATGCACATCACCTACAAACAATAATAATGCATACACATTCGCAATATCAATTAAATACCCATTACACTGCTTCTTTTTTTTCTTCAGAAAATTACACTTCAAAACTTCTATCAAGTACGAGTTATATAGTTGCAAAAGTTAGTTGTTAAATGATAATGGATTGACATTAACTAAATAAAATATGACACACATATCTACTAAAACAAAAAAAAAGCATCAATGCATGCACATCACCTGCAAACAATAATAATGCATACACATTCGCAATATCAATTAAGTACCCATTACACTGCTTCTTTTTTTCTTCAGAAAATTATACTTCAAAACTTATATCAAGTACGAGGTATATATTTGCAAAAGTTAGTTGTTAAATGGTAATAGATTGACATTAACTAAATAAAATATGACACACATACCTACTAAAACAAAAAAAAAGCATCAATGCATGCACATCACCTGCAAACAATAATAATGACACATTCGCAATATCAATTAAGTACCCATTACACTGCTTTTTTTTTTTTCTTAAGAAAATTATACTTCAAAACTTCTATCAAGTACAAGTTATATAATTGTAAAAGTTAGTTGTTAAATGATAATGGATTGACATTAACTAAATAAAATATGACACACATACCTACTAAAGCAAAAAAAAAAGCATCAATGCATGCACATCACCTACAAACAGTAATAATGCATACACATTCGCAATATCAATTAAGTACCCATTACACCGCTTCTTTTTTTCTTCAGAAAATTATACTTCAAAACTTCTATCCAGTACGAGTAATATAGATGCAAAAGTTAGTTGTTAAATGGTAATGGATTGACATTAATTAAATAAAATATGACACACATACCTACTAAAACAAAAAAAAGCATCAATGGATGCACATCACCTACAAACAATAATAATGCATACACATTCGCAATATCAATTAAGTACCCATTACATGCACTGCTTCTGTTTTTCTTAAGAAAAATTATACTTCAAAACTTCTATAAAGTACAAGTTATATAGTTGCAAAATTTATTTGTTAAATGGTAATGGATTGACATTAACTAAATAAAATATGACACACATACCTACTTAAACAAAAAAAAGCATCAATGCATGCACATCACCTGCAAACAATACTAATGCATACACATTCGCAATATCAATTAAGTACCCATTACACTACTTCTTTTTTTTTTTCTTCAGAAAATTATACTTCAAAACTTCTATCCCGTACGAGTTATATAGTTGCAAAAGTTAGTTGTTAAATGGTAATGAATTGACATTAATTAAATAAAATATGACACACATACTTACTAAAACAAAAAAAACATCAATGCATGCACATCACCTGCAAACAATAATAATGCATACACATTCGCAATATCAATTAAGTACCCATTACACTGCTTCTTCTTTTTCTTCAGAAAATTATACTTCAAAACTTTTATCCAGTACGAGTTATATAGTTGCAAAAGTTAGTTGTTAAATGGTAATGGATTGACATTAATTAAATAAAATATGACACACATACCTACTAAAACAAAAAAAAAGCATCAATGGATGCACATCACCTGCAAACAATAATAATGCACACACATTCGCAATATCAATTAAGTACCCATTACATGCACTACTTCAAAACTTCTATCAAGTACAAGTTATATAGTTGCAAAATTTAGTTTTTTAAATGGTAATACATTAACTAAATAAAATATGACACACATACCTACTAAAACAAAAAAAAAAGCATCAATGCATGCACATCACCTGCAAACAATAATAATGCATACATATTCGCAATATCAATTAAGTACCCATTACACTGCTTCTTTTTTTCTTTAGAAAATTATACTTCAAAACTTCTATCAAGTACGAGTTATATAGTTGCAAAAGTTAGTTCTTAAGTGGTAATGGATTGACATTAACTAAATAAAATATGACACACATACCTACTAAAAAAAAAGTATCAATGCATGCACATCACCTGGAAACAATAATAATGCATACAAATTCGCAATATCAATTAAGTACTCATTATACTGCTTCTTTTTTTTCTTCAGAAAATTATACTTCAAAACTTTTATCAAGTACGAGTTATATAGTTGCAAAAGTTAGTTCTTAAGTGGTAATGGATTGACATTAACTAAATAAAATATGGCACACATACCTACTAAAACAAAAAAAAACATCAATGCATGCACATCACCTGCAAACAATAATAATGCATACACATTCGAAATATCAATTAAGTACCCATTACACTGCTTCTTTTTTTTCTTCAGAAAATTATACTTCAAAACTTCTATCAAGTACGAGTTATATAGTTACAAAAGTTAGTTGTTAAATGGTAATGGATTGACATTAACTAAATAAAATATGACACACATACCTACTAAAACAAAAAAAAGCATCAATGCATGCACATCACCTGCAAACAATAATAATGCATACACATTCGCAATATCAATTAAGTACTCATTATACTGCTTCTTTTTTTTCTTCAGAAAATTATACTTCAAAACTTCTATCAAATACGAGTTATATAGTTGCAAAAGTTAGTTGTTAAGTGGTAATGAATTGACATTAACTAAATAAAATATGACACACATACCTACTAAAACAAAAAAACATCAATGCATGCATATCACCTGCAAACAATAATAATGCATACACATTCGCAATATCAATTAAGTACCCATTACACTTCTTCTTCTTTTTCTTCAGAAAATTATACTTCAAAACTTCTATCAAGTACGAGTTATATAGTTACAAAAGTTAGTTGTTAAATGGTAATGGATTGACATTAACTAAATAAAATATGACACACATACCTACTAAAACAAAAAAAAAAGCATCAATGCATGCACATCACCTGCAAACAATAATAATGCATACACATTCGCAATATCAATCAAGTACTCATTATACTGCTTCTTTTTTTTATTCAGAAAATTATACTTCAAAACTTCTATCAAGTACGAGTTATATAGTTGCAAAAGTTAGTTGTTAAGTGGTAATGAATTGACATTAACTAAATAAAATATGACACACATACCTACTAAAACAAAAAAACATCAATGCATGCATATCACCTGCAAACAATAATAATGCATACACATTCGCAATATCAATTAAGTACCCATTACACTGCTTCTTTTTTTTCTTCAGAAAATTATACTTCAAAACTTCTATCAAGTACGAGTTATATAGTTACAAAAGTTAGTTGTTAAATGGTAATGGATTGACATTAACTAAATAAAATATGACACACATACCTACTAAAACAAAAAAAAAAGCATCAATGCATGCACATCACCTGCAAACAATAATAATGCATACACATTCGCAATATCAATCAAGTACTCATTATACTGCTTCTTTTTTTTATTCAGAAAATTATACTTCAAAACTTCTATCAAGTACGAGTTATATAGTTGCAAAAGTTAGTTGTTAAGTGGTAATGAATTGACATTAACTAAATAAAATATGACACACATACCTACTAAAACAAAAAAACATCAATGCATGCATATCACCTGCAAACAATAATAATGCATACACATTCGCAATATCAATTAAGTACCCATTACACTTCTTCTTTTTTTTCTTCAGAAAATTATACTTCAAAACTTCTATCAAGTACGAGTTATATAGTTACAAAAGTTAGTTGTTAAATGGTAATGGATTGACATTAACTAAATAAAATATGACACACATACCTACTAAAACAAAAAAAAGCATCAATGCATGCACATCACCTGCAAACAATAATAATGCATACACATTCGCAATATCAATTAAGAGAGTATTGACAAAAATACATGCATATAAATACACCAATAGGTCTCCTGAGAGACCGTCTCTCAATAAACTTATTGAGAGACCGTCTCTCAATAAACTTATTGAGAGACTATCGTATAAGTTTAAAAAAAGTGGTACTAAAGCTAATACAATAGGTACAAATCATGATTAAAGATAAAATGAATACATTTATTGTGTACATAAGTACGAAATTACTCCAGTACGATCAATGACAAAAGGGTCACGAAATACAAATAAAAGGATACAGAAGAATGATCTCTTAATAATTTATTAAGAGACCGTCTCTTTCAAATTTTAGTGTAAATGTTAAGAATGAAAGCTATTAATATTAATTGTGTTGAACAAATACCGAATACAGGGGTAGATTATATACTGAGAGTTAGTAACTAAGACTTCCTGAAAGTAAGCTAACAAATCTAATAACTAAGAGATACGTTGACTGCTAACACTAGTTATAGACTAGGAGTGAAACTCTGACTCTTGATTCAATTTGTTGGAGTATTACTCGGTCTTCCTGAGATGTTTGCGTTAGTTGATGTAGACCGGTTCTTATCCTTAATACGTTCCCTCAAGATGGACGGTCGAAGAGTAAGTCCAATCTTGGATGATAGTAACATAAAGCGCGGTTTATGTAACGGCTTGGTGAGGGTGTCAGCGAGTTGATCATCGCCGTTAATATGTTGAACCCGAATAGTGCCAGACTGAACTTGTTCCCGAACAAAGTGAAAGGCAAGAGCTAAATGCTTCATTCAGGAGTGAAATATAGGATTGGCAGAATAATTAGTCGCTCCCAGATTGTCACAAAAAATAGTAGGAGCTCGAAGAAGAGAAATGTGGAGCTCGGAGAGGAGGGACTGTAACCACAGTATTTCTGATGTAGTATCAGCTATTGCACGAAACTCGGCTTCAGTGGTGGAGCGAGAGAGTGCATGTCGTTTCTTAGATGACCAGGAAATAGGATTTCGACTAATAAAGACGATAAACCCAGTTGTAGAAACATAATTATCGAGATCGCCACCCAGATCAGCATCACAAAAGGCATGTAAATCAAATGGGGTTTGCTTATGAAATTGTATACCATGATTTAAAGTACCTTTAATAAAACGAAGTAACCTCTTCAAAGCAGACCAGTGATGAGATGTTGGATGCGTAACGAATTGAGCTAATTTGTTGACAAGGAAAGCGATATCCGGCCGTGTCAATGATAAATATTGTAGACTGCCGACAATAGCACGATATGAGGATTCATCATCAATGGGTAGAGCGTCTTGACAGACCAAGGGAGGATGAGAGAGCATGGGAGTGGTAGACGGACCGCAATCGAACATATTGTATCGAGTAGGAATATCGGAAATATATTTTGCTTGATTGAGGTGCAAACCATCGGATGTGGGAGTGACTTCCATCCCAAGAAAATAAGATAATGAACCCAAGTCCTTGAGGGAAAAACGCGTGGAGATAGCACGAATAAAAGCGGAGACATCATCTTGTCGGGGACCTGTAATTATTATATCATCTACGTAGACAAGAACATACAGACGGATATTAGGACGATCAAAAATAAATAGTGAAGAATCTGATATAGAATTTCGAAAACCATAAGAGAGTAAATAATTTTTGAGCTCAGTATACCAAGCTCGGGGAGCTTGTTTTAAACCGTATATCGCTTTACTTAACTTACAAACATAATCTGGGGTATCGCAGTGCACAAATCCCGGTGGCTGAACCATATACACGGACTCGGTTAATGTCCCTTGGAGAAAGGCATTGTTAATATCAATTTGTCGGAGGGGCCAGCTATTTGTAACAGCAAGCGAGAGAATAAGACGGATGGTAGTGGGCTTAATAACGGGGCTGAAAGTTTCAGAATAATCAAGACCGGGTCGCTGATGAAAGCCTTTGGCAACAAGGCGAGCCTTGTGTTGCTTAAGGCTGCCGTCAGGATTATATTTAAAACGGAAGACCCATTTGCACCCAATGACGTTTGGCGCTTGAGTGGCATGGACTAAGGACCAGGTGGAATTGCGACTAAGAGCATCAAATTCAGCTTGCATAGCAGCCCGCCAGAGCGGGTCGATGAGGGCCTGTTTGACCGTGTTAGGAGTAGCATGAGTGGTTTGTAAAGTGGATAATTTGTCATATTTGAGATTAGGCTTACGTAAATTATTAGAAAGACGGGTATTGTGAAGTGAAGCAGTGGAAGGATCAGAAGTGAGGGGTTGCGGGACAGAGGAAGAGCTGGCGGGTTGCGAGGCAGGGGTGGGGCTGAGAGGTGGGATGACTGGCGGCTGGACAGATGGCGGGTCAGTGGAGTTAGAGGGGGCAGCAGAGGATGAATGCGGTGGGGCAGTGAGGACGGGAATAGTGAGAGTGCACCAATCAGTGGGTTGAGGAGGAGGAGGAGGAGAGGGTAGGTTCATGAGACGAGTGTAAGGGAATTGATCGTCAAGAAAACGAACATGGCGAGAGGTATAAACTCGGGAGGTGAGGGGATCGAGACAGAGATATGCACTTTGCGTAAGAGAGTACCCAATAAAGAGACACTGGAGAGAGCGAGGTTCAAGTTTATGAGCAGTGTACGGACGCAACCACGGGAAGCACAAGCAACCAAAACTGTGAAGTTTATCGATATTGGGTTCTTTGTTAAATAGAGTAAGGTAAGGGGATTTATTTTGAAGAGTGGGTGTCGGAAGTCGGTTAATTAAATAAGTAGCAGTCATAAAGGCGCGAGGCCAGAAAGAAGATGGGAGGTGTGCGTGAGTGAGCAGAGCGAGGCCGGTTTCGACTATATGACGGTGACGCCGCTCAGCGAACCCATTGTGTTCGGGGGTATGGGGAGGAGAAGTAAGATGGGTAATGCCATTGATATGAAGATTGTTGGTCATTTTGACAAATTCGCCTCCATTGTCCGAATAAAATTGTCGGATGGGTTTATTAAAATATTTTTCGACAATAGCACGGAATTTAACAAAAGTAGAAGCAGTGTCTGATTTTTGTTTTAGCGGATATAGCCATATATAGTGTGTGAAGTGATCGACAAAGATGACGTAGTACTTGTAGGACTCGGATGATAAGACGGGTGACTGCCATAAGTCCGAAAAAATAAGATCAAGAGGAGCATGAGACACAAGAGTGGAATCAGAAAACGAAAGACGGTGGCTTTTATTAATATGGCAGGAAATACAACTATCAGAAATAGGAATGCGTAAATTAAAGCTAGAATTAAGAACTTGAAGAATTTTGTTGGAGGGATGACCAAGACGGTGATGCCACGATGACTGTCCTGGTGCGATAGCTTTGTTTGCGTGAGGCAAGGAAGGGGTCCACACATACATTCCATCAATGAGTGGTCCTTGAAGAAGAAGCTCCCCCGTCTGAAGGTCCTTAACAGAAAAGGAAGAATGTGAGAAAACAGCATAAGCGTTGTTATCACGACAGAATTGAGTGACGGAAAAAAGTTTACGAGATATTTTCGGAACGACAAGAACATTATTAAAAAGAAGAGACTTGGACGAAGTAGAGAGGAGAGTAAATGAACCAGTGTGGGTGATGTGAAGTGGGGATCCGTCACCAATATAAAGATCATCCGGGCCTGCGTAGGGAGTATGAAGAGAGAGCGTGTCCAGATCATTGGTTATGTGGTGTGATGCGCCACTGTCCACGACCCATGATCGAGGAGGAGCAGAGGCCGAGGCAGCAGCTGTGTGGGCCTGTGGACGAGGACCTCGGGGTTGACGAGTGGGGAATACAATATCTGGATAGAGGCGTTTGAGGTCCTCGCAATCAGAAGCAACATGACCCACAGTATCACAAAAGTGACAACGTCCTTTGTACGGGTTTTTGTAGGCGGATTGGTTGGTATTTGATGAGTTATTGGTGGGAGTTTTTGAGGAGTGAGATGAGCGATTTTGGTTATTTTGATAACGTGGTTGATAGTTGGAGCGGGTTTGATTGTTCTGATAATTGGAACGGTATTGGGCAGCATTGGCAGAGGGTGAGAAAGGAGCAGCATGAGCAGCATGTTTGATACGAAGCTCATGCTGGATGAGTTTTTCGTGAAGATTCTCAAACGAAATCGGAGTGTCCCGAGCACGAACATGTTCAATTACAGAACGATATGTATCTTGATTGAGACCATTAAGTATTTTGTTGGTAATGTCATCAATATCCATGGGATGCTCAAGTTGTGCAAGATCGTCTGTGCACGCTTTAATGGATGTCATGTAATCGGTTATAGACATGGCGTCAGTGTGAGAGATATTCTCAAGACGGTCCTTAATTTGGAGGCGATGGCCGCGGGAGGAATTGGCAAATGTGCGAGTAAGAGTTGACCACGCCTCATGAGAGGTAGAGTCATTCACGATGAGACCGGCTATGGGAGAGGAAAGAGTGCCAGTGAGAGCACCAAGAACGAGTTGGTCTTGGCGGTACCACGTGGAATAGGCTGGATTTGGGATAACTGTGGGTGCGGTGGCAGGAGCGACGGGGTCTTGAGTGATGGTCGGGTTTGGTGGTGGAGCGGTACCATCAAGATAGGAGAATAGCTGAAGGCCATTCATGATAGCACGGATCTGGAATCTCCATTGCCGCAAGGTCATTGTATCCTTCAATTGAATACAATTGGAAGAATTGACAAGGGTGAGTGGGGAGTTGGGTTCCGCTGTGTTTGCTAGTTGCAATTATGAGCCATGGAGGAATTTAGGAAGAAACCGAGGAGTCGTGTATATGTGTCGGAGCTCACGGGAAAAGGCGTTATCGAGTAGATCGTGAGGATCGGTTAGACTCGTGATACCATGTTAAGAATGAAAGCTATTGATATTAATTGTGTTGAACAAATACAGAATACAGGGGTAGATTATATACTGAGAGTTAGTAACTAAGACGTCCTGAAAGTAAGCTAACAAATCTAATAACTAAGAGATACGTTGACTGCTAACACTAGTTATAGACTAGGAGTGAAACTCTGACTCTTGATTCAATTTGTTGGAGTATTACTCGGTCTTCCTGAGATGTTTGCGTTAGTTGATGTAGACACATGCCTACTAAAATAAAAAAATATCAACGCATATACATCCTTTCACCTGCAATATAGACAATATCAATGCATACATATATCCCTAATATGAATGCATACATATCCCAATGCAGAAGTAGACGAAAACGAAATACCATCAATGCAAAAAAGACAGTCTCTAATTATATGTGAATGAATGTCTACAATACTACAATCTGCAATAGATAGGTTAAAAATGGATTGCAAGCTTTATAATTATTTATTACTCCGTCAGAGTCAATAATAAGATCAACCCTTACCTATGTTATGTAAACTTGAAAGTTATATCTTGAACAATTTCAGATTATAACTCAGCATCTACGAACATTATAGTGTCAAAATTTTAATGTTAATAAAATATAAGGAATATAATAATTGTATAATATATATATCTTATCTGTATTTTGTATACGTAATTGTATATAAAAAATTTAAAATTGTTGATATTTTTATCATTTCACAACTTAAATACTATAGTTTGATCAACCATCAACGCTCTTAATGCAAAGTAAAAAAATATTACATACCGCGTGGTGCGCACCCGCACATTCTACTAGTAGTAGAAAAAGGTTGGAATATGAAGCCCTTTGTCCGAGGCTTTAAAATCCCGCAACGTGTATCAAGTATCCATAGACACTAAAATTGGTTAGTTGATTGATTGACTGACTTGAATCTCCTCCTTTTTTTTCAGTTATTTACCAAAGCCGCCTTCTTTTTCTGGCCTTTCCAATTCCTTACTCATCATTCATCAACATGAAGATGGGCAGGAAACCCAAAGCATGCAAGGTCTCTTTCTACTCTTTTTTTTTTTTTTTTTTTTTTCTCCCTAACTACTAACTCCCCATTCTTTTCCTTCACATGTTGTATACATCCTCAGATGATCCTCTGCTTTCAGTTATTTATATTTACATTTATATTTATAAGGTTAGTATTGTTGTTAAGTAATGTATCAGCTGGGTAGTTTTACATGCATGCTCAACTGCTACTCCGTCTTGTTTAATCCTTTTTATCACAAGAATCTTACATTCTTACCCCAAGCCTTCCACCAGGGAGGGCGGACCCAGCAATTTATTTAATGTAGGGCTACATTTTTTCAGTTTGCACCCATATTTGTAACTTAACGGTGAGCTCAAAAGGGGTCTAATTATAACATACTGTAGTTAGGAGTGTTGGTACTACCTCGAGTATAACTTCTATAGATTGACAACTTTCGAGAGAGGAGTGAGTTTCTGGAAATGTGGAATAATTTTATGTTTGGAATTGGAGATTGCCCTCGAGTATCAATCATGTTAGCTTTACATTGCCCTCTAACTTATGTTACTTCATACTACTCCCTATTTTTTTCTACTCTTACTGACTTCTTACAGTTGATGACGTACTCAACTCATGAAGCAGCCATTGGCAACGGGAGAGCAACCAAGCGCTACTGCTGGAAATCCTAGTAACTTAGAGCTCCGCCCTCTAAACTCTGATACTTCCCATACTGCCAAAAGGAAATCAAAAGCTTCTAATGCAGTTATTAGAAGATCTCAAAGGCTCCATCATAGTGCCCGAAATCAAGAACTAGAGCCTGTTGTTTACGAGTTACCCATCAGTGTCAGTGAGAACCATAAAGAAGAAACCGCCAATAAGAAACAGCAGGAGGTGCATGCGCTAAGATATTCTTTATTGTGCCCGTTTTAACTTGGATCTACTTTTTCTTACTGTATTCAATAATTACCGCTTTAGAAAGGATAAGTTAATGGTTAAAGTTGCCGATAGTTGACCATAAAGTCACACAGGACAATAAATTTGGGATGGACAGTGCAACTTCTTATGTTACGTTTTTACTGATTGTGTTTTTTTCCCGTTTCTTGACAGGAGATGAATTTCGAGAAGGAAAATCCTGGTGTAGCAGATATTAAGTACAAAACAATGTATATCAACTCCCAAAAGAAGGTAGAAGACGACAATATTTCGAGATGATGTCTTGTTATCATTAATGTGATTAGTCATGTGGGTAGTGTTTTCTCAAGTGAATTGAGTTTTCTATATTTCAGATTGAGGCTTTGATGGAGGAGAACAAAGAATTGACCAAAGCTATGGAACATGCTGTTGGAAAGATTGATGTGGTATGTGTCACATAACGAAACCTTGGCTTTTTTTCTGTCAACATAGCAATTGCATTATGTTTACTTCTACAGCACGACTGCTGCAGTGTTATTGAAGTACGAATATGCTTAAATATCAGCATACTGTTTTGTTAATAAGTAACCATATCCAATTGCCATGGTAAATGTTCGATCCCGCTACAGCGATTGACTAGTTCATACATGCTCTTGAATGGTTCTGCTAGGTCAGTTGTTTCAATGGCTGCTGTGAAGTTGCTATCGTTAACTAAGATAACAAATAATATGAATTTTATGGCTTATATGAAGTACTGTAGTCATTTTGTCCTTGGTTTTTGATACAAAAGCAAAGGCAAGGAATTAGTTCAGATTCACTTAGTATTATACTTCATTTGCGATTTGCGCAAGGCATATCTCAATGCAACTGTAAGATACTCGCATAAATCAACCTAGGGGTTGGGATACTGGTAACGGTCTAATCAGGGTTGAGTGTCTGAGGTAGTTTAAGCTGTATAACGGATCTTATACAATAATTTTGAGGGTTAATCCAAAGGTATTATTGGTACAACTAATTTTACTCCATACTAACTATACTAAAAGTTTAGTATGCATAATCTCTTACTCATGTTATACTCACATGTTAGTCTCGATGAACTAATCTCAAGTAAATTGTAAACTGAAAAAACCTTTGTTTTCTGAATGTGTGAATTGGTAAGTGAGAGTTGAGCTGCCTTGAGCACTTGATCTGGTTTAGTGATATTTAATTCAAGGGAAATCAAACAGGCTGTTAGAAGACCTTGTCCCTGTTCGATATTTTCTTGTGACGTCTGGGTGATAATACCGGAACTATGAATAGTTATAGCACTTAATGCCGAGTGAAGTTCATAAGCTTTTACAAAGCAGTCACAGTGTAGTGTCACAAGTGGTAACGTAGCTACTCTGTGACTCGAAGATTAAAAAAAAATTGTATTAATAAGTGTTGGATGGATGTACCTAAATTTTTCCTTAATGTTTCGATTCTCCAACACCAACATTACACTCTCCACCCCACACCCTAATCCCCAATCCCCATGCCTTAATCTCCAATTTTTCATTCAACTTTTTTTTTTTCATATTTATTGGTGTAATAACTTGTGCAATATTGGTGGTTGTTTCAGCATGAGAAGCAGAGCAGTGTCTACCTGGAAGTTATGAATGTTATTGCGAGTCTGTCGAAGGTGAGTGAAAACCTGTCAGCTCAAGTGAAGCGTGGGTCTTTTCATTATAAGAGTGAAGATGGAGTAAGATATCGCAAAAAGAAGAGGAATGAACCAAATGATCAATGGTTATGATTGTCTTTGGAACCTTTGGTTTAGGCAATGTTTTTTGTTCAGCTCTACAATCCAACCACCAAGTATTTGGCTATGTAATTTTGTTTAGATTTGCATGATACATTGTTAAGCTTGTTTTCCTTTTGATGGGACTATTTGTGTGAGAGAGACACTATCCGTCTTCAACTTGTGACGGATAGTATCGTCTTCAGCAAGACTCTTTGTTTTATTAAATGCTAAATATCTGTCAAGTAGACATCTGCTAAATGCTAAAACACAATTCACGTCCAACAGGTGAAGTAGACAGTAGACTGGAATGTTAGGAGTGAATAGATTATAAACTTGAAAATAAAATAGAAAATTCCAATTGAAGATTCACATTTTTCATCGCGTAGGGAAATGAATTGACTAACCATTATTTACCCCCTCACTCTGCCATTTCACATGGTGAAGATACCAAAACTAACCATTAAAACAAAGAATACAAAGTCCAAACCATAGCCAGTAGCTAGAAGTTGATACTTATATTGCTTAGACACTCATTTTATCGGGTACTATATATACCCCTTTTCTGTTCCAAAATATGATGTTTTCATGAAATAGCACTCTATCGAGTCCAAGTAACATAAGCATACTAAACCGAACCTCGTATTTCTATTTGAACTATTAGTTTTACTACTCAGATTCGACACTTCCCTGCGAATGAGTTCGAGCCTTGGTTTGACCATCCTTCCATCCTTTCTGACGAGCACGTTGTTCCCATAAAGCAGTGAGTTTCTTTTGTGCCACTAAAGCTGCTTCTGCCTTCTCCCTTGCTTCTTCACAGGTTTCCATTCCGGAGTTGCACTTATCAGCCTCTTTCTGATACTGGGAAGTAACCTTCTTAGCCTCCAGCAATGCCATATCTGCACGTCTTCGATCCTCTGCTGCTGAAACTTCCCGTAATTTTAATTCCTCGGATAGTAACTCGACAAAGTTCTTCTCTGTATCTCCGCTTACTGCTGGATCATGCTTTGCACAATCTGCTTAATGAACGACAAATCAGCTTAAGGCAAATAGTATGGTAGAATTAAATTAGTTACAGAATGAAGGAAATCATACGATATGGAAAAACATAAGGCTAGATTTAGCGCCAGGAAAAAAAATGATACAAAACTTAAATTTAATTATAATCTCTCTTTTATCTATGCAAAGGAGGGCAACTGAATGAAGGGTACAGATGGCATCGACCTCCATCCTACTTTTAGTTAAGATAAGCAGCAACAGAAGGAATAGTGCTTGAAATGAGCAAGAAACTTTAACTTCCTCTTTCATTATCAATTGTAAACCCTTCTTTTGTGTTTGCAACTTTGTATAAGTTAATCCCCTATCTAGTGCTTGTTTTAAGATGGCATCGACCTCCATCTTACTTTTAGGGCTTGTTTAGTTGCCCATTGAAATCATGGGATCTTAAACTTTCTAGGAATTGTAAAACCATGATGTTGTTTGGTTGTCGAGATCATGGAAAGTATAGGGGTATTTGGTTCAAACATAAAAGGTACAAGACTATAAGGTATGGGTTTGGAATGAAGTAAACTCATACCATGTGTTTGTTTAGGAAATTTGACGGTTTTATACTCATACCTCAAACCCATGAGGTATGGGTTTCTCATACCCAAAGAGGGGATTGGTTTGAGATTGATACCCATGAGGTGTTCTCACAACTTTTCCCTCCAAAAAGCATCTTTTTAAATAAGGAAGCTAATTACAATAGTGCATTAACTAAATAAGGAAACTAATAATTATATTTTATTTCGTTAAATTGTTATCTTATCAACTTAATTTGTTCATCAAATTATATTATTTTCACTAAACTCTAAACTATAATCTCCTAACTAAAATAAAAATAAAATTTATATAAAACTATAAATTGCTAAACCTTTTATTGATGAATTGATGATAGCATTTTAGAACGACTTGACACATATTACATATAAAACAAAACAAACCTGTACATCGCTATTATTATTTTCAGGACAAAAAAATTAAGAGAATTTAAAATTTGAAATCATTAGTTTTACGGTATAAAAAAATATTTTGTTTAAAATACATGTCAACACATTACTTAATTCTCTTGATTAATTGTTAGTTACAAACTTTCAACTTTTTTTAGATACCATTGTTATATATAAGCAATTTATTGAAAATAAAAAAAAAATCTATAGACCATGCATTTATTGCCCGGGGTCTAAACTAGTTAACAAAAACTAGTTAAAACCAAACAATCACTCTTTTCATCCCTTCTCACCATGCTTCAATTTTCATATCCAATACAAGGGAACTCACACCAACTCACATCATTGTCCTGGGTAGTTGGTAAAATTATATGCACCAAATATTACGTCAAATCGCCAATAAGGTCCCACATAACTGCACAAGGATGTGAATAAAGGCCTCGATTTATGTTTCTTTGAATCATTCCTATTTCTTCCTTATGGTGGGGAACGGCATTCTAATTTTGTTGTCAACAGAGATATGGGCATTCATTACCTAACCCTTTTCTTAATCCCCATGACTCAAATAACATCTAATAAATCAATATAGGCGATGAGAGACTGGTGGCCATTTATTAGCGACTCTTACCGCTTACGCTAAAGAGCTTCATACATCAGCCATGACTCTCAAGTCTCACATCAAATCAGACGCCTAAACTATCCTGTCTCGTTAATGTTTGGACAGTTGGAAACTATTCCTAAAGAAGCAGCAATCTGACCCCACTTTGTATATGTGGCAAAAGATTCACCGCAACATCAGAAAATCCGAAAGATGGTTACTTTGTCCCTAAACCCATAATAGTAGGGAGCACATGCTACCAGTTGAAACATGGCTATGGTCTTGACTTACAAACTATTACTCAACTTCACAAAATCATCCATCTATCTAAGAAATGGGTCACAAATCACACCTACCTATCCGAGCAATCATCACATCCATAATCAATGAACAATTAGAGAGGTCTCATCTTCTAAGAGTTCCAAAAATTCATTTTTCTAAGTTGTATCATTATGTCCTCGGACTGGGTAGTGGAGCATGTACAAAAAGCAGAGGGCAGGGGAGGGGAGTGAGAACGGTAAGGGGGTTTTTCCTCCAAAACTTTCTTATGTTGGCAGGATTTTGATTTGCCTTGGGAGAGGGAAAATGGATCTCTTTATTTCATGCCCCCTCCATTTTCCTCCAACCATATTTGCTAACCAAACAAGGTAATTTGTATCCTTTACTCCCTCATCCCTCCCTTCCTCTCCAATTCCCTTCTATCCAAACAAGCCATTAAAGATACCGCCAATTTGTCTTAAAAGCAGTTAACTCACATGTATAAATGCCAATCATAGCTAAGTGGTGGCACAGTTTTGTGTGAACTTAAGCCAGAAACACCCCAAAGATCAAAACAACTGCTCGGAGAGCTGCCATCATCCTATTCCTCCCGAAGTCGTACACAAAATTCCTTTGAATGAATTGATTTACACTGACCATATAAAATATTCTCAGAGTGACACGAGCGCAATATCCAGTGTGATAGGTCTGGGGTTAAAAAAAATACTCTCTCCTATTCTATATTTTTTTTCCTTTTCCTTTTTGCACAAGAAATAAGAAAGTGAATTTGGACCACACAAATCAACCTAAAAAGGGAAAAGGGAAGAAAATCCGAATAACCAAATAAGGAAATAGGGAAGAATATCAAATCAACCTAAAAAGGGAAAAAGGGAAGAACATCGGAATAACCAAATAAGGAAATAGGGAAGAATATACAGAATAAGAGAGAGTAGAACTTAAGGTAGATAAGTCAAATTGGAGAAAGATGTGTTCATAAATCGCTGTCATAAATGAGAATGGAATGTGGTGACAATGGGATGGAGAAGAGGATGCCCTTAAAACCTAAAGTGTAAATGAACCACAATTACAGACAAAAAAAAGTAAGATCCATGTATAAAATATTTTCAAGCTTGGTTCAGGGACAGGTTGTTGCGGGATAAGTTTGGTCATTACATCAAGTGGCCGCTACCACCTGCAATATATTCGCAATAACCTTCAAAACCTTTGCAAGGAGTCAGTGATACTGTGCAGGAGCCTAGATTTATTCACAAGAGAATAGCAGAGAAATAAAGTGACTACAAAAGAGATGTGTTCTAAATCTACAAAGCAAAGGAATTCTATAGTTATACACTTATACTTATACTATACATGAAAAAAGAGTGATCTGAAGAATGAAGTACATAAGAGATATTAAGCATGGAGAAGTGGTAAAAGTATGGCATCATAAAAGAAACCATAAGAGTGAAGCATACATGCAAGGTGCACTATAGAAAATATTCCGTACCGCTTAAATATTCAGAGGCTGGTTGTACAGCCAGACAATGTGTCTAATCTGGGTAAAATAGACGTTCAGTTAGAATTACACAGCGTATTCTGCATTCCGTAAGTTACTGGTGCGGGAGCTCAAGCTCCTGCAAGGTTTTGGGATAAAGAGGAAACCTAACCAACGGTTCCGAGCATAATGCCCTAGACAAGACATCACAACTCACAAGGGAGGCAGACAACACGGTCCTTCAAAGTTAAAGGATACAAGGTCTGGTTTGAGTTTTGACCCCTGGGAGTTCTGCCACTTAAAAGATCTTATACTGTTGATGCATCGAGGAGTCAGTATGGACATACCCTATTTTCTTTTTAATTGCATACAAGCAAAGGATGAAGCACTAGTTTATTAACTGCTCCAAAGGAGGTAAGGGGATCAATCATACTCGGAAAACAATAGCAGGCGAAAGTACAGTATGAATTTTAAAGTCCTAAGGGAACTGATTCATAGTTTAATTATTAACCGCTCCAAAGAAGGCAAGGCGGTCTGACGTAAAGTTGAATGACTGATGGATCTTATCATATTACCATGATAAAGGCAGAAAGAGTAACAGGCGATTATTACTTGCAACGAATAATATCAAATTAACAAAGAAAATAACAAACCTGTAAAGGAGATATTGCTCAGCTCTGCAAAAAAAAAAGGCAAATTAACACGAATCAGACCACGATAAATCTAAGAACATATATGAATCGAACACTAAATGTTTCAGATTTTGAATTCGATCTGAGTCAGATAATGAATTAATAAGCAAAAAATGCATTCCAGCAATGTTCACTCATTCAACTCGAAACCCAATAATTAACACCAAGACATTATGCCCAGCAGATCATGTCATGTAAACAATAATGATGCATTCATAAACATAACAACTATAAGATCAAGAATAAGAAGAAGATGCAAGAAAGGAAGTGAGATCTAAGAAGGCGGACCTTGAGGAATGGTGAGAATAGGTTGAGAATCGCAATTACAAGTACAAGGAGCGCAATTAGATGAAGAAGTAGAAGTTGATAATAAAGACGAAGTAAGAGAAACAGATGATGATGATGATGACGACGACGACGACGGAGAAGAAGTGGTAGAAGAGCCTTCTTTGATGTGCCAGTAAAGAGGAGGACCCACTATGTATCCGGCTATAGAAAGGGCGATTAAAAATAGTGTTGTCTTCACCACTGCTGGACGACATAACCGTGTCTCGTCCACCGCCATTGTTGATTGATTCAAGGAAGGAATGAGTGTGGGTTTTGGATTCACTGATGTCGGTCAGGCACGATGAGTCCTAGTATAATGGTTACTAGTCGGAACTCGGAATACACTTTCCAACTTCAACTACATTTGCTTTAATTTTAATCACTTGAATCATGTTTTTTTACTCGAGAAAATCACTAGTTTTTTAACTTGTGAAAAGCACGGTTCTATTATTGATTACTTCTTCAAAATTCTTCATACAATGAGCTGATGTCCTAGTACAATGGTATAATGGTTACTAATTGTATGCCTTAGACCATCATTTATAATGAATAGGTTTTTCTACATTTTTTTTCTCTCCATTTCCTTATCTCTATCTATATTTCTCCACCCAATTATTTCCAATTATAATGAGTGTGGCAGAGATGCGTATGTTGGGGTGGATGTGCGGCCATACAAGAAAAGACTGGTTAAGGAAGGAGGTGATTAGAGAAAAGGTAAAAGTGGCCCCAATAGAGGACAAGATGATGGAAAACCGACTAAGATGGTTTGGTCATGTGAGAAGGAGACCTATGGACGCACCGGTTAGGAGGTGGAGACCTGGGGTGCCGAAACGGTTGCTAGAGGTAGAGGGAGACCTAAACAAACTTGGAGAAAAGTGATTGAGCACGATATGAGATTTCTCAGGCTTCAGGAGGGGATGGTGATGGAGAGGGCACTACGGAGGGATATGATACAGGTGGACTTCTAACCTTTAATGTTTTTATTAAGTTTTCTAAAAAAAATCTGTTTGGATTTGTTACACTTTTTCTCCCAAAACTCTTATATTAAATTTTACTTCGTTTCTCAAAATCACTTTAAACTTTATTCTTGATTGATTTTTATGGGTTTTTATACATGTGATAAATTCGATTTAAAATCTATAAAACCCCTTTGTCTTCCATTTTTTGTTTCACTCCACTTACGTTTGTTTCTTTTCTTTCTTTTTTCTCTTGCTGAGATGAGAGTTCACTCATGACGGTTCCAAAGGATGATACATGTCAGCCGACCCCAAAACATTTTGGGACTAAGGCTCTGATGTTGTTGTTGTTGTTGTTGTTGTACAATGAATACGTTTTTTCTCCATCAATCTCTCCATTATGTGACCCACTTTTTTCCTACCCAATTTTTATCCATCTATCCCACACATAATCCATTTTTTTAACCGAATCGCGAAAAATCGTCGACGTTTTGCGAAAAATCGTCGACGTAATTCATAATAATTACCAAACCTACCCTTCCTCAACAACAAAACCTCTCTAAAATTCAAACACTCACCCAAAGCCCTCACCCACCCACAACCACGCACCACCACCGCACGACCACCACCCGCGGCACCAAGACCACACCCCCACCACCCACGGCCACCGTAAGCATTTTTTTTTGTTTTTTTAATTAATTTGTTAGTCTTAATTATGGTTGTATTATGTTATTGTTGTCATTGTTTATGTTAATTAGATTAGATTTGTTAGTTTTAATGTTATTTGTTAATGGTTTTGTTATTTTTTTCAAATTTGATTCATAATTTGTTTTTGTTATTGTTTGTTCTTGTTCTTGTTGTTGTTGGTATTGTTGTTTTTGTTATTGTTGTTAGTGTTGTTATTGTTGGTGTTGTTGTTGTAAGATTAGAACGGGCTAGTAATCGAAAACACGTAGGTTTGGACGTAACATGGGCACGGTGGGTCTGGGTAGGGACGTGGGAGGGGCACGGCTGGGCTTGGTAGGGACGTGGGGAAGGGGTGGCTGGGTAGGGTAGGGACGTGGGAATGGGGTGTCTTGGGAGAGTAGGGACGTGGGAATGGGGTGGTGGGTATGGGTAGGGACGTGGGAATGGGGTGGTGGGTATGGGTAGGGACGTGGGAGTTGGGTGGTGGGTTACGTTTAGGGTAAAGGGCTTAGGGTTTAGGGTTTATGGTTTAGGGTTTAGGGTTTAGGGTTTAGGGTTTTTTTACGTTCTAACCGTATGTTTACAATTTTAATTCTTTAATTTTTTTGTTTTCAGGAATGGCAAACATGCCGTTGAACGATGAAACTTGACTTTCACAACGGATTGCAGTAGCTGAGACACATCTCGCAAGCCATGTAGCGGAAAACCCGATGGAGAGAGCATCTCTTGAACATCAGCGCAACTACTGGATCAAGAGGCGTGACGCAGTCCGGTTAGTGAACGAAGCTGCAAGTTCGTACCCTCGACGTACTGAAACTCGCCGCCTTGCTGAAGCGAGAAACATGATACTTCTTGAGCCCCCAATCTTATCTCAACAGGCAATGCATGTGTATTGCAAGATTATGGACGTCAATAGAATGTATGAAGAGAATCACCCAGACGTTAGCGGTTCTCCTGAGATGCGTGGTTGGTGGGAGTTTGAGAAGACTTTTTTTACGGATAACCGGGGTTATCCCTCCGTATTTTCCGTTTTGGGCCAATGAGGTCTGAACGACGGGATGTATTAGTTAACTTTAATGACCGTTATGCAACTTTGTCTCAAAATTAGTTAACATTTATCTTTGTAATTTGTTAACTTTTTAGTAGTGAAGAAGGTTTGTTTGACAATGAAATCGCTTTGTTTGTTTGAACGTTTTTAATTTGATAACTTTTAGCTTTGTAATTTGTTTCACAATGAAATCGCGATTACAATGAACATGGAAACCATTCGAAAAACGGTAACATTTTGAAATTTGAAATCACAACGGTTACATTTAAATATTACAACCTAAAGAATACAAATAAATCTCAACCCGGGGGAGGCTGTCTTCGGCGCCGAGTTCTAGGTGTTGTTCCCATCAAAGTATGCCATCTTTCGATGTTCGACGTGTACAAATCGGCATAATGTGCAACTGCATCTTCTCTTACCCACTCCCAGCAAAGATCGATCGGTGGCATGGGTGCTTCGGTCAGTGGGCCACTGTAGTGCAATCTCATCCAATGGTCATGGTAGTGTACGATCCACATGACACCGTACGGCCTCGATTCGTGTCCCGTGGCCCTCAGCGGTAAGAATGTATAACAATTCCAATGCCTGACTCCTTTGTGGACGTGTTGCCCGATACAACAGATAGTCCAGTTAAACAACGACGCAAAGACAGTCAAATACTCGGAAGACATCCAATGAAATTCACCGCAACCCCCGCTACCGGTAAACTCGATAGCCCTCAATGTATGATCCCATCTGCTCAAAAGCGGAGGCGTACGAGGAGACTCATCAAACATTGTCTTGTACACATCGTTTCCCTGAAGCTCTCTAAGACACCACACTCTCATGACCAAGTGGTCCTCCTGGCGACCCCCGGCGGCATGCGATAGCACCCTATAACCACAATGACCATCAGCAACCACATCAGCCCAACCATCAAAGTGTGCCCATAAGTCTTGGGGGACTGCATATTTTTTTGCCCAAGAACACAAAGGTCCCGTTGTGTAACCGACCTCCAATGGTGCACCAACAGGTCCATCTCCGAAATCAGACACCGTACTGACCGAAGGTGTCGTCGAAGGGCTAGAAAAAAACTTGGCACATCTACGGGCAGCATGCTCAAAAGCGGACTTGTTCCGAGTAGTGGAACCCCTCGGTCTCCCCTTAGGGTTTTCTCGAACCTCGGGTGGACGAATATCTTCATCTGCCGGGTGGAGACCATCTCAAAGTTTCTCAATGATTACCCGTCGCTTCGCCGGATCGACCCCTCTAGCCTGCTCCATAAGAGCATCAAACTCATCATCATCGGTCTTCGGCCTATATTCGGGAACAACAAGTGCACATCCTCAACGTGGACCCTCCTACCGTTTCTTTGCATCAGTATCATAATGCAGGCACAAGGCTGTTGGGGCTGGTGTCCTTGACAATTAAGTACAATGACTTATTAAATCTCTTTAAGGATCACAAGGGCATACTTCAGTATTATTATCAGTTGATCCACGTTTATCAATAACGGTTGGCTTGCTAGATAAGTTTGACGTTATTGTCATACGGATGGCGGTAATCAACTGGTCCCTATACGTCACACCTATAGGACACGTTTGAGAGATGTGAAGGTATGAAAATACAGTCACATTTATGCCGGATACGACTAAACAGTTAGTCAGAGGTATTGACTATTAAATTAGTCAATAAGATGTTGAGATTATTATTTAATACGGATTAAATAATTTTAGCTAATACGGATTACATGTTTAATTCGTAAAATTAAATATAAGCAGTTATATTTAATTAAATATTGATTTCGCGTATTAATATAAACAGTTATATTAATTTGGGTAATTATACAATATCGCAATTTTATCAGACCATTATTAATACATCGACTGCATTAATATCTGATAACACGAGTGCGATTTATAAATAAAACCCGCGAATAATATTTAGCAAATCGGGTCGAACCACGCAAAGGAATAGGGTAAGAGTGGAAAAAGCCTACCCTTACCATATACCGTTCGGCCGACCCGTATACTACAAAAGGAGAGTCTTTCTCCTTTTGTCAGGAACTGGTAATTCACAATCTCAAGAATTAGGGTTTTGAGAACATTATTTTCCCAAAACTCAGATCTCACATCAAAAACCTCACAAAAGCTCTCCACATATTGCAAGGCAATTGGAGAGTATTTTTCTAGCACACGCGGCATCATCTCAATCAAGTCTTGGGTGCAAGTTATAGGAGGGAATTTACTTTAATTCCTG
This sequence comes from Silene conica, assembly GCA_029255685.2. Lineage (NCBI taxonomy): Eukaryota > Viridiplantae > Streptophyta > Magnoliopsida > Caryophyllales > Caryophyllaceae > Silene > Silene conica. The sequence continues at coordinate 57,707,802 of CM055311.2, read as the reverse complement.
TTCTTAGGCCATAAGCACAAGGACCAAAGGTTGAATTCTTTTTCATGTTTTTATTTATCTTATGACTATATCCACGACTGTAAAATTCGTTATAATCCTTCACGTTTTAGGGCGAATACATGCTTTATTCCCCACAAGTGGTATCAGAGCCAAGGCCACGAGATTTTACTTTTGTGTTTTTCATAAGTTTTGGTTAAAGATTTTGAAAATCGATTTCTGCCGGCGTGTGGGTCGGTCGACCCATTATTGTGGTCGGTCGACCAACACCCGCGTAGGGTTTCTGTTTTTCGGCAGTTTTTTCTTTTGCGTTTTCAGAAACTCGGTTTCTTGTTTTGTGGTCGGTCGACCTGGTTAATAGGTCGGTCGACCATTCTGCTGTTACAAAAAAAAAAAAAAAAAAAAAATTTTTTTTTTTTTCGTCAGGAGGTCGGTCGACCTGTTTAATGGGTCGGTAGACCTCTCTGCTGATACAGGAAATTTTTTTTTTGACAGAAGGTCGGTCGACCCCATGTTGAGGTCAGTCGACCACTTCCCTGTAACAGTCGTGTTTTATTTTTCCGAAAATAACTTGTTTTATTTTCCCTTGGCCAAAAGTAATATGTTGTATACGGAAATAGTATATTATTTTTGTGAAACAGTTCACTTTCGCATGATACATATTATTTTAAAACGGTTTAAGATAATGGATTATTAACTTGTTAAAATTAAGTGGTTAAAACAGTATGATCACATAATTTTAATCCTGATAAGGTGGTTTGGTAAAATTTGTTAATCATAATAACAGTATTATGTCATATATAAATTTTAATTTTAGTTGATGTATTTTATGTATCGTCTTGTTGAATGCCTTGTGAATGCTTTCAATAACGTATTTATTTTTGCAAACGGTTGTAACTTAGTGTGGCCTTAGTAGATTGTGTTACCGTAATGATGGAACACAGTCTTGCTTGTAATTTTGAGATCTTGTATCTCCGTTTTGGGTTTTTGCCATGTAATTACTTTTGTATTTAAATTAGAATGTATCTAGGACTACTTTTGTAATTTAAATTAGTAATTTTGTGAAGACCAAAGACGGAGACCGGATGCTCACTGCCGCTGCAAAGACCAAGATGGAACATCAAGACAAGCTTCTAGGTTCCAACGGTGGATTCCAAGTTGTTTTATGTTTATTTTGGTAGGATAGGCCACACTAGGACTTTTATTTACGTTTATTGCATTTATTTTTATGCTTTCATCGATAATAGCTTGCATCATATTCCGCCTAAAACCAAACCACCTATAACATGCCTGAAAACTGACTCATGTAGAGGTTACGCGTTAGTTTTCTGTGACAATACAGATGTTACATGTCAATTGCAAAGCCATCACTTTATTTCATTCATTCACGCATATGCTAGATATTAGTTCACTTAAAATGGATAAATAAAAGTTGATGGGGTCTTCCTAGTATAATAACCAAAAATTGAGAATAGTCTTTATAAATCAGACTCCCATGAATCCCTTCTTCGTCGGTAGGCATAATATGACCCCTTCTACGTCGGGTAAGTGGGAACAGATGATTTATTTTATCTCAACATCATGGTCACTCGATACTATCTAGCGACTGAGATGGACTAATAGATAGGATTTACGGAAATCTATCGACCAAGAGTTCCAACGGTGGAATTAGCCAAACTGTGGGCTTATCAATAGACGGAAATTGAGTCTTGGGATCGTTTATATAATTCTTGAGGGAGATCAATTATATAAATGCATGAGTCTACGAGTTTAAATGCAATTTAATATAGACTTAAATCCCAACAATGAATTGCTTATAGGGTTTTGTTTTTATCTTCTTTTCAGTGTAGAACACGTTCAATTAAACTGCTGTATTACTAATGGCTGGTGAAGACCCAATGCCAAGTGCCAAGCTAGCACGTGAATCCTGGCTAAAAGCCTTCATAGACTCCATGAATCAGTCTACTACACTGAGGAATGATGGGTCAAACTTCTCTGACTGGGAGGCAGCACTATGGAATGCTGCCATTGTTGACGGAAAGCTTAAGTACTTAACTGAGCCAATTCCGGCACACCCAGGATCTGGAGCTAGAGCTAACGAAGTTCGCGCTCATAGCGACTTCGTAATGGAAGCGGGTGCGATAAAGAACGTACTCATCTATGCAATGGAATCCAATTTGCAAAGACGCTTCATAACCCATGGTGCAAACAAGATTTTCAACACGCTCACTAACAAATTCTCAAAAGCTCCGAGAATCATTTCTTATGAGCATACCTGTCGCTTCTTTGAGGCGAAACTCCAGAAGGGCCAAGCGGTTAGCCTACATATTCTCAACATGATTGAGAATATCGAGAAACTGGAGGCCCTAAACTGCAAGATCAGTGAGAACATAATCGTTGATCGAATGCTTCATTCGCTTCATGATGGGTTCGCCCTCTTCACGGCCAACTATTACATGAACGACATGAAGAAGACTCCTCATGAGCTCCACTCCCTTCTCGTACAGACCGAGAAAGATCTGAAATTAAGTGGGAGCGTGAAGCAGGATGTTCTCATGATCTCCAGTAAGGGTAAGGGTAAGGGAAAAGCTAAAGCTCAGGGCGACCTAACAGCAGGCAAGCCCAAGTTTAAGAAGTCAGGATTTACTAAGAGTGGGCCAGGTGAGTCGAGCAACTCACAGGGCAAGACAAAGAGCAAGGATACTAGCATGGAATGTCACCATTGCCACAAGACTGGGCATTGGAGGCGCTCATGCCCCGTGTATCGTGAGGACATTAAGGCAGGCCGCGTTACTCCTGTTGGTATGTCTTCTTCTTCTTTTATTCACATGATTGAGATTAACCATGCAAGTTACGGAACTTGGGTACTAGATACTGGTTGTGGTTCTCATCTATGTAATCATGTGCAGGGCCTCCGAAACCAAGAACCCCTCATCAAGGGTGAGGTTGACCTGCGTGTCGGGAATGGAGCACGTGTTGCTGCAGTCTCGAGGGGAACATACGTGATCCAGCTTCCAAGTGGATTCGAGTTATCTTTATATAACTGTTATTATGTTCCTTGTTTGTCCAAAAACGTTATTTCAGTTTCTGCGCTTGACAAACTTGGTTTTTCATTTGTAATAGAAAATAACAGTTGTATTTTCTCATTACACAATATGTTTTATGGCAAGGCAGTTTCCATGAATGGAATTTATGTTTTAGATCAAACCACTGAAATATTACATGTGAATAATAAGAGATTAAAAGTAGGTAACAAAGATCAAACTTACCTATGGCATTGTCGTATGGGACACATAAATGAGAAACGCGTAAAACAGCTCATACAGAATGGAGCTATCTCGGCCTTTGATTTCGAATCATATGGCACGTGTGAATCATGTTTCATAGGCGTATTTCCTTCAAATGTGTTGGAATGCGCGCTACTGACCTATTAGGACTCATACATACGGACGTATGTGGCCCTATGTCGATCAACGCACGAGAAGGCTATAGGTATTTCATCACTTTCACAGATGATTTGAGTAGATATGGCTATGTCTACTTAATGAAGCATAAAAGTGAATCCTTTGACAAGTTCAAAGAATACCAGAATCGGGTACAGAACCAGCTGGGTAGAAAGATTAAAGCACTACGTTCTGATCGTGGTGGTGAGTATCTTTCACACGAGTTTGATCAACACCTTAAAGACTGTGGCATCGTGCTACAGTTGACTCCACCTGGAACACCACAATTAAATGGTGTGTCCGAACGGAGAAATCGAACTTTACTTGATATGGTTCGATCCATGATGAGTCACACCGTTGTGCCTGATTCATTGTGGGGCTATGCTCTTTTGTCGGCCGCTCTAATACTTAACCGAAGTCCGTCTAAAGCTGTTGACAAGACTCCATACGAATTATGGAAGGGAACGGTCCCTAACTTGTCCTTTATTCGGGTTTGGGTTGCGAGGCTTATGTCAAGTGGAGACACGAGGATAAGCTCGGCCCACGATCGGTCAAGACATACTTTATAGGCTATCCAAAGGGAACTTTTGGTCATTACTTCTACTCGCCAACCGAACAACTTGTTTTTGTTGCGGCTAGTGCGACGTTCTTAGAGAAAGAATTTCTCGAGAACAAGTCGAGTAATAGAACCTTCGATTTATCAGAGGTTTAAGAACCAACTGCCGAGCAACCATTGGAGGAAACAGTTCTTTCAACCGAGGCTGCGGTAGATATTCCTGAGGAACCTAGGAGGTCGGGAAGAGTCTTCATTCCTCCTGACAGATACATTGGTATGGTCGAGGAACATGATAGGGATGACGTCTTACTCCTAGAGGGTAATGAACCCTTAACCTATAAAGGTGCCATGACCAGTTCTGACTCAAAGCTATGGCTAGAAGCCATGCAATCCGAGATGGACTCCATGTATGAGAACAACGTGTGGGATCTTGTGGACCTACCTGGAAAGGTACGCCCCCTTCAATGCAAATGGCTTTACAAAATAAAGCATGCCGTGGAAGGTAAACAAGATATCCATAAGGCAAGACTAGTTGCTAAAGGTTTCACCCAAGTGCCAGGCTTGCACTACGATGAGATCTTTGCACCCGTAGTCATGCTACGTTCCATTCGGATTATCTTAGCGATAGCCGCATTTCATGACTATGAAATATGGCAAATGGACGTTAAAACCGCCTTCTTAAACGATTATTTGGAGGAAGAGTTGTACATGGTACAACCCGAGGGTTTTATTGATCCAGAACATCCTAAGAAGGTTTGCAAGCTTAAGCGTTCCATCTATGGACTTAAACAAGCATCGCGGAGTTGGAATCATCGCTTCGACCAAGTGATAAAAGAGAATGGATTCGTTCGATCAGTCGAGGAACCATGTCTCTATATCAAGTCGAGTGGGAGCAAGATTGTCTTCCTAGTACTGTATGTCGATGACATACTCTTTATTGGGAATGACATACCTCTCCTTTCTTCGGTTAAAGCATGGTTGAAAAACCATTTCCAGATGAAAGATCTGGGAGAGGCACAAAGAATTTTGGGCATCCGTATCTACAGGGATAGATCACGACGGATGTTGTCTCTCAGTCAGGAGTCTTACATAGATAAGATTCTAGAGAGATTCAGCATGACGAACTCCAAGAAAGGGTTCCTTCCTATGACTACTGGCTTCACTTGAGAAAGTCTCAAGAAGCTAAGACATTGGAAGAGAAAGAGCGCATGAGTCGGATTCCCTATGCTTCGGCAATAGGATCGATCATGTATGCCATGATATGCACACGTCCAGACGTTGCATATGCATTGAGTATGACCAGTCGATTCCAAGCTCATCCAGGTGAACAACACTGGATGGCCGTGAAAAACATTCTTAAGTACCTACGGAGGACTAAAGATTAGGGATTGACTTATGGAGGCGACTCAAAGCTCTGCGCCACGGGTTACGCAGATGCTAGCTTCCAAACGGATCGAGATGACTCGAAATCTCAGTCTGGATTCGTTTTTACTCTTAATGGCGCTGCTGTCAGCTGGAAAAGTTCTAAACAGAGTGTTACAGCAGATTCTACGACTGAGTCCGAGTACTATGCCGCCTCAGAAGCAGCTAAGGAAGCAATATGGATGCGTCAATTCTTACAAGGACTCTCAGTAGTGCCTAGTTCGAATGACCCAATCACCGTTTATTGTGATAATAAAGGTGCCATCTTCCAAGCTAAGGAGCATAAGTCAAGCAACAAGGCTAGGCATGTACAACGGAAAGCTCATCTAATCAGAGATTACGTGGAGCAAAAGGAGATTTTCATTGATAAGATCGCTACGGATGACAACATAGCTGATCCTCTCACTAAAGCATTGCCACGTGATAAGCATGAAGGGCACATTCATTCCATGGGAATTGGATGTGTTCCTAAGTTGTAGTACTCTTTTATGAATTCTTGTAATAATTCATTTTCTCGTGTACTCTATTCAACCTCATTGTTATGATATATAATGTTTTGTTTTTCATGTGGAATTGTACGCCAATTTTGAACACCACAAAGTGAACTGAATAACATTACATCGTTTTAGTCCTTGATTACCCACTTGAGCTGATAACTCAGGTAATCATTTTGTGACGTCGGTTGATGGTGGGTTTAACGAGCCATAAGTCACACGGCTGACTGACCAATCACAAAGGCGAGTTATACGGATATCTCGTAGGACACCCCGTGACAACGTTATGGAGTCCTAAATGTTTTATAACATTGGGTGCCAGGTCGTGGATAGGACCTCCATAGTGTTCCTTAGAGTCGAGTCTTTTGACTTTCAACTGTCTCTTGAGATTAAGGCAGATGTTGGGTAACTTTGGTTTCTTTCCCACGGTCATCGTAACAAGGGCCAAGAGGATTTTTTCTGGGTTATTTCATGTTGCGCGATATCGGCAGGATTCGAGTTGAGGGAAATATCCAAACCCTTATCAGGATTTTATCATTTCTCAGGGCCCCTCGAGGAGTAGTAACTGAAATGCATGCCCATGCTCGATTACAGATTCGTTTTATTAGTTAAGTTACTCTCTAGTCGGGGAAACCACTCTTGATACAGATCGCTTGTGAGATACGACCTTTGCGAATGCGGATTTGCAAATTGTCTTACATTGAGTGGGAGAAATTTTAAAAGGATATGAGAATCGGTTATCGCACCTACACTTGTACGGACAAGTGGGAGTTTGTTGGAGCTTGTGTCCTCCACATGTAGTGTGATAACGTCATTGCACATACCCTTGTACGGACAAGTGGGAGATTGTTGGGCTGGTGTCCTTGACAATTAAGTACATTGACTTATTAAATCTCTTTAAGGATCACAAGGGCATACTTCAGTATTATTATCAGTTGATCCACGTTTATCAATAACGGTTGGCTTGCTAGATAAGTTTGACGTTATTGTCATACGGATGGCGGTGATCAACTGGTCCCTATATGTCACACCTATAGGACACGTTTGAGAGATGTGAAGGTATGAAAATACAGTCACATTTATGCCGGATACGACTAAACAGTTAGTCAGAGGTATTGACTATTAAATTAGTCAATAAGATGTTGAGATTATTATTTAATACGGATTAAATAATTTTAGCTAATACGGATTACATGTTTAATTCGTAAAATTAAATATAAGCAGTTATATTTAATTAAATATTGATTTCGCGTATTAATATAAACAGTTATATTAATTTGGGTAATTATACAATATCGCAATTTTATCAGACCATTATTAATACATCGACTGCATTAATATCTGATAACACGAGTGCGATTTATAAATAAAACCCGCGAATAATATTTAGCAAATCGGGTCGAACCACGCAAAGGAATAGGGTAAGAGTGGAAAAAGCCCACCCTTACCATATACCGTTCGGCCGACCCATATACTACAAAAGGAGAGTCTTTCTCCTTTTGTCAGGAACTGGTAATTCACAATCTCAAGAATTAGGGTTTTGAGAACATTATTTTTCCAAAACTCAGATCTCACATCAAAAACCTCACAAAAGCTCTCCCCATATTGCAAGGCAATTGGAGAGTATTTTTCTAGCACACGCGGCATCATCTCAATCAAGTCTTGGGTGCAAGTTATAGGAGGCAATTTACTTTAATTCCTGTTCTTAGGCCATAAGCACAAGGACCAAAGGTTGAATTCTTTTTCATGTTTTTATTTATCTTATGACTATATTCACGACTGTAAAATTCGTTATAATCCTTCACGTTTTAGGGCGAATACATGCTTTATTCCCCACAAAGGCAACCCGTGAGTAGTCTGTATCGCATACCACAATTCTCTTCTAGCCCGTTCCCCAGCTCCATCCCTCTCCTAACCTCATCTTCCAGTAACCTAATGGCTTTGATAGACACATGATTTCGCAATAAGGAGAAAAACGGTCCAGCACTTACAGACTTGGTCAACGACGTCTGTAACTCATGTCGAATCTTGGAGTGTTCAGCTTCAAGCATGGAGTGAATACGAGTCCACATAGTGTCGAGGTTCAAGTTTTGACTCTTCAACCAAGCTTTCAGGAGGGCATGACACGACTCTACCCGGGAAGTGGTCGTGTTACCGAGGTGAAAGTATTCGTTCGTATAGAAAACAATGAACTTCTTCTTGTAATGCGCCCATGTTCTCATCACATAATCAGCCAAATCTACCCAAGTTTCAGAAAAGGCTTCCCATGCTCTCCCAAACTCAGCTTGTGTGCTTGCATTGATGACGCGGTACCAACCCGTTTCTTTACTATGCAATATCATGTCTTTGTACATCATCATCTTTCTTGAATTTTTTTACTCTGGTCTCAATGGCTCTGTTCACATGCCAACGACACAAAATGTGAGAAGTTTCCGGATAGAGGTCCTCAATAGCCCGGATCAAGCCCAACTCTCAGTCAGTGACAAGAGTAGGCATAGGTGACGTCCCCAGAAGTAGCTCCTCTAATCTCCGCAACATCCACCCATAAGATGTATCATTTTCAGACGGAAGGAGAACGGTGGCAATTAAGAAGGAGGATCCGACCGGTGTAACGCCAACTATCTCAATAAGTGCAATCTTCAAAACATTGGTCGAGTAGGTGGCGTCGATAAGAGCAACATATGGGTAAGCACGGAATAGTTTGACGGATTCCGGATGACACATAAACACATGAGTTAACTCTTTCGTCTCGGGCTCTGATTCGTGCCACTCCACATATTTGTGATCAACTGCTACGGCCAACAGTTGTTGAGCGGGATTCCTACTTCCTCTCATCTCGCGCCGAACCTTGTTCGACTCACTATAAATTTGGGTGCTACTCGGTTGGGGTTTTTCCGGGGTCCTTTGATGAAGAGCGTTCTTGATATCCCTCGGCGGAATCGACGCCCGGACTTGTTGCCTCACAAATTCTTTCTCTTCGGCATCCAAGCCCGCAAAATGTCTATCCCCATCTTTATATGTCGCTACCTCGTGGTTGTGAAAACCGGCGTTTGTCGAAGTAATAATGTACCAAGCAATCGTCGGCTTCCCATCATCCAAATTGGCGTACTCCTGCACCGCTCGAATCCTAAACAAACATCCGCACTTAACCGACCCTCTCTTAGTAGAATTCTCCGGTTTCTCAGGATCGATCTTCCTTCTGGTTCGGCCGTACCTTGAACAACGGAAGTATGACCCGAGAAACTCCGGTTGTTTGCGATTTTTCGCCCCATTTGTTGCCTTCACTAAGGCAAAACCATTATCGATAGCTATTTTTTGAGCCCAGTCAAACGCGTCATGTAACATCCCGTATTTTTATAAAAGTGATTTTAATAATTTAAAAGTAGTTTACGGAATTTAATAAGATTTTAATAATAAATCGTGAATTTATTTTAAGTTTCTCCGTTTAGATCCGTCTTAAGAATGTTTTAGTTCTTAAGATGTTAACTTGGCAAAATCAAACCCCGACTTGAACCCGTTTCACAAAACAAGTAACCCGACTCAAAATACGGAAAGGACAATATAAACCCCACCAAAACCCTATTCCATCGACATCCATCTTCATTTCCACTGCTTCTTCATTTCCACCATTGTTCTTCATTCTTAAGAGCTTAAAATCAACATTTCAACCTCTTCCCGAACTCGAATCGTGGTAAGTCTTACATTTTCGGAATCCTTGCGAGATTTGCAAGCTTTCTATCTCTTTTAATTTCAATTTTATCAAACTCGAAAAAGACGCTGTTTTGGGTAAATTCCGTTTTAAGCTTCTAAAACCCGTTTCTTTTGTTGTAAGAGTTGGATTAGAGGACCCGGAGGGTGATAGCTTCGTTATTGAAGAAGAATTCGGAGCATAACCGCTTTTAAGGTGACGATAACGAGAAACTCGGCCTTTTTGTCTAAATTAGCACTATTTGTGATTTGAATGTGTTTTGATGAAGCTAGTATGATTGTTAGGTTCTTTAATGTTCTTATGATGATTTACAAACTGATTGTTGTGATGATTGAGGAGGAATTGGATGAGAAAGTGGTTTTAAGAGTATACATGTTAAGATCGGTATCATTTGGGATTTTCGTTCTTATGCTTGTTTAGTGCTTGATTTTGTGCAAATATTATATATGAGACACACTCGGGATTGTTATGGGTTGATATGTGCTGATAGTATAGGTTTTATACTAGAAATCATGGTTTAGAAGTGTTTGTCGAAAGATAGATTGAATTATCGAATTGCAGGAAATGCGTATGAACTACCTGACCCGTGCTTGGGCGCAGGCTGCGCCTCAAATTGTGCAGGCTGCGCAGCCCAGGCGCAGATGCGCACCCCCTTGCGCAGGCTGCGCAAAAACCGCTGTAACTTTCTGCTCGTTTATCGGATTGTCGAGCCGTTTTGGGGGCTTGTTTCCCAATTGTTTTTAGGATGTTTTAAGTGATGTTTGGTGGTAAATATACTTGGTATTAAATGTAGATTGGAGTTAGGAAAGTCATCATAAGAAACGTGGTTATCTGTCTTGAGTCAAATAACTCATAAGGAGTTGATTGCGGAAATTGTTCATGAAGATAGTTAACTTTTAGGGACTTTCTTGTGAAGAGTCTAAGCATATTTTAATCATGTTGTGAGGCTCATATGGTTGGTTTGAGATGTATATTTATTTAATATGAGACTCTCCGCCTGTGGCCAACCGGCTGAGAGCCCCTGATTGTGTTATTTGCTTATAACTTTTGATTTTCAAGTCGGATTGTATTGATTCCTTATTCGTATGCTTCGTATGCTTGTTTGAGGTCCCCGAGGTTCGGGCGGCACCATATTGGGTTCGGGAATAGAGTGAGGATAGAGACCCCCTCGGTCGGGCAACCGAAAAGGAAACCGGCTCTCCCTCGGCTTAATTCCCGGGCTCAATTAAGTGTTGGTTTGAGTATACGTCGTTGCATAGCTAGTTATGAATTGAGTAAGTTCAGTATCGAAGTTGTAGGTCTATGATTTGGATTAGATCATAGTTTTGATGTGAAATGTTGTTGTAGAACTGTGATTTGGATTAGTTCACAGTTTGGTATGCCGTGTATTGTTGTAGGGCTGTGATTGGGATTAGGTCACAGTTTTGTGTTGCCTTTGTATTATGGGGTATATATTGGTGGAGCTGTAATTTGGATTAGGTTACAGTTTTGCTTGCCTTTGTATTTTGAGGTGTATTGTATTGGGGTTGTGATTGGGATTAGGTCACAGTCTTTGCTTGCCTTTGTATTTTGAGGTGTATTTTTCGTAGAGCTGTGATTTGGATTAGGTCACAGTTTTGCTTGCCTTTGTATTTTGAGGTGTGTTAATGCATGTGGATTATATTTGCTGAGGCTTTGTATTCATGCCGTTGTCGTATACTGGATTCGTCTTAAGAGTCTTCCCTTGTAATGTGTATTTGTATCCTTCCATGCCTAGGATTGGGGTCATGGTTTGATATTGCGGAATATTGTATATACTTGCCTGAGTAGGGGTACGGTGTTATATACTTGCTGTTTTATATCTGCTTGCCTAGAGTTGGTACACTGTCAGATATGTATGTTGTTAGTGATGAGTATTTTACTTTGATTATAGTATTGATTCATCCAAGGCATTGGATGACTCTTTAATTGGTTTCGTAAATGGTTTGGATTGAAAGACCCCCCGGCCGGGCAACCGGAAGGGAAACCGGCTCTCCTTCCAAATAGTTTCCGAAGTTGGTTGAGAGCCTTGCATAGTATTCGCATGATGATAGGAGATTGAGATGTTGAGATAAATGCTTCACATGATTGTTTATGTTGGAGTATGATACTTGTAATTTCATGTTCTGTGTTGTATGACATTAGGTGGCTATGAGAACTCTAGTCACTCCCCACTGACTGTGGCGCACATGTTGTATGTGTGTAGGTACTTGATGCTGTTCTTCAGGGGGTTACGTTGAGGCTAGCGAGCGATGATCCTTCATCGATGATTTTACCCATTCGTCAGCTAGACCTTAGCTTTATGTTTTCCGTACTTTGGTGCCTGTAGGGATATGCTATCCCGGGCTGCTTTTGTATAGTACTTATATACTTATCTATGTTTTTATCTTCCGCATGTTTAGTTTGTTAAAACACCTCGCATGTTTATTTATGTTGAAAAGTTTTAATTCCGCTGCATTTTTGGTACCTTGTATGTTTTACATTTCCGCTTTCGCGAGGGGTTTTACACGTCATCCCGACTATCAAATGATGTTTCCGTCTCAAATAATCGGTTGTAATTAACCTCATTTCCACCAAACTCCTCAAACGAATCCTGTTAATACGCAATTTTGGTAAGGATTATATTAAAAAATATTAAAAACCACTTAATTTATGTTAAAAACTGAGTAAAAATAACGGAAAGAAAAGGACTTGAAAACTGGTCGTCCAAGCATGGTATGGACGTGAATAGTACACGTCCAAACCATGCATGGACGTGTACTATTCACGTCCATGCATGGTTTGGACGTGTACTATTCACGTCCACACCATGCTTGGACGTCCAGGATTAACGTACAAGCATGGTGTGGACGTGAATAGTACACGTCCAAACCATGCATGGACGTGAATAGTGCACGTCCATGCATGGTTTGGACGTGTACTATTCACGTCCATACCATGCTTGGACGGCTACTTTTGCCGTCCTCTCCACGCGAGGACGGCCTTTTTTCAAGCCTATTGCAAAAATTCGATTACGTTTAATTAGTCTAATTCTATGGCTTCTACGATTAATTCAACCTAATTTCAACTAAAGGGCTTAAACATGTAATTCAACAAAAATTAATTGAAAAAAAAAATTAAGATTTTTGGATTTTAATTACTTACCGATGAATCGTTGTCGTCGTTTGACATTGAATCGTTGTCGTTGTTTAATGTTGTTGATCGATGTTGAAACCGTTTTTTTGGATTTTATGTTGTTTTTGTTGTTTTTCTTTTAGAGAAAAGAAGGTAGAGAGATAGAGGGAAAAGGGTAGAGGTTGTCTTTTTTATAGAAAACGCCGACGATTTTTCGCAAAACGCCGACGACCTTTCGCAACCCCCTTTTTTAATATACCTACCCCACTTTTTTCTCCCACAAAATTCTTCACAAACATGGAGAAATTCATGGAGGCTCCATGGGATGGAGAAACTCTCCATCGTAATTCAAGCCGTGGAGAATTTTTTTGTGGAGATTTATACATGGAGAGCAAATTCTCCATGGTTAATGATGCTCTTACTATATTTTATGTTTAATAATTTGTTTATATATGATTAAAATATCTTTTTTCAAATAAATTAAAAGATAAACACTTTGTTAATGAAAAAAAAAGTTGTAAAGCTCAATATTTATGTGTTTTTGTTGTAAATGTGAAGTTACACATTCAAAGTTTAAAGTTGCGCATTCATATTCCGAAATAGACAATCAAGCAATGAATGTGTAACTTCATACCATGAATGTGTAACTTCGAAGTCATTAATGTGCAACTTCGGACTTTTAATATGTAACCCCTGTAAAGTTATTCATTACCTGATTTCAAATTATGCTTTGAATGTGTAACTTTTACTGCTGAAGTTTAATTAATATTGAAAAATAATTTTTTTATAAATGGGATTTTAGTTGAGGATTAGAGCAACAAGAACATAACATGTGTAAAGAGCACGTTAAAGGGTTCGAGAAAATTGGTGTTACTTTAACGGATTTCAAGAACTTTCACATAGATGTGAAATGCTTCATCCATGAGATGGACGGACATTTTTTATAAATCAATTCAAAAAAATCGCAGAAAATATGCAGGGTTTTTATTTTGACTATGAAATTGACGAGGATAATAGCCTATGTAGAGCAATATGGGCTGACAGAACAGCTGGAAGGAACTACTCTATATTTGGTGATGCAGTATCTACAATACTAGGTATTTGTGGGACCCGTTTGGATGCATTGGGAACCATGTCAGGGACCACAAATGTTAGAAAGTCAATGGTTGACCGTTTACGAGACCGTACTGACCGAGTGGTTTGGGGGAGACCAAGTGGGATCACTCGATCGGTTGAAACGTCCATTCGACCGAGTGTCACCGAGTGGCATCAAGTTGACTAAGGGGGGAGTGGCACCCACCGAGTGGTTGACCCACTTTATCAAGTGTCACTCAGTCAAGTAACAGGCTCACTCGGTCGAGTAGAGTTGAGCAAAACACGATAAGACCTCCTTCCCCTCATTTTCATTTCATTTTCAATTCAACTTTCATTCTCTCTAAACTCTCTCCCTGTTGGATTAAGTGTCCTCAACAATAGTACGATCACATGATTTAAGTAATATTAATAAATCTCATAATAAAATACGCAATGGATGATTCTTATATATAGTCAACTGATCAACATTAATCGATAACGATTGACTAGCTAGAGTTTGAAGTTATTACTGTCATATGACGGTAGTGTTTAGTTGACCCACTACAAGAATTCAGTAAAAGGGCGACGGATTTTGGCGACTGAAATCAGTCGCAGGCGTTAGTCGCCAAAAAAATTCGAGAGACTAATTTTAGTAGCCAAATTTGGCGACTGATGAAGTAATCGCCAAATAAGCATTTGGCGACTGAAGCTGTAGTCGCCAAATTGGCAACTGAATTGAAAGTAGTCGCCAATTTGGCGACTGAAAGCAGTCGCCAATTATCTGCTTTCAGTCACCAAATTAGCTGGCAATCCAGTAGCTGCTGGTTTGGTTGCTCTATTTTGGCGACTGAAATCAGTTTTACGTCATTTCAGTCGCCAAATGAACTGGTCGTTTTTCATGAAAATTCAGTTTGATGGTGCCAGATCATATTGACGACTCGATTCAATACCCAACGCCCTGCAAACAGAAAATAACCAGCAATTTGGCAAAGAACACCATTTGAAACACCGACCAATTCTCATTTATTGAAAAATGAGAAACATTATCCAATTACACGAACTAAACTAAACTAAACTAAACTACACTAAGTCTCATGTTTGATACTAATACATAGACAACTAAATTAACTAAACTACATATCCGATATCGGCTCCACTACCGCCACCCTTTCCATGTGGATCGTTAGAGGCATGACGTGGTTATGGATTGAGATTGCAAATGAATACATCTATCTATATTGAACGGTTCCTCCAACTTTGGCTTTGTAAATGGACCGGTAGATGCTCCATGGAGTTGAAAAATGAAGGGGGAAAGATCATCTCAAGCTTACTGTAACATCCCGTATTTTCGTAAATAATATTTTAAGGATTTTAAATTATTCTACGGAATATAATAATATTTTAATAATAAGTCGTAAATTTAATTTAAAGATTTCCGTTAAGATCCGTCTTAAGAATATCCTTGAGTTCTTAAGATGTTAATAACTTGGCATAAATCAAACCCGACTTGAATCCGTTTCACAAAAACAAGTGACCCGACTCAAAATAAGGAAAGGAGTACTGAAACCCACCAAAAACCCTTATGTCAACATTCTTCATCTTCACAAAGCACATCACTGCTTCTCTTTTTCCTCCATTTCTCCTTTTTATTTCAAGCTTAAAACCGACATTTTAAGGCCTTCCCGAACTCGAATCGCGGTAAGTCTTACATTTTCGGAATCCTTGCGAGATTTTCAAGCTTTCTATCTCTTTCGATTTCAATTTCGTCGAACTCCAAAAAGACGCTGTTTTGGGTCAATTCTGTTTTAAGCTTATAAAACCCGTTTCTTTTGTTGTAGGGGTTGAATTAGAGGATCCTAAAGTTGATAGCTTTGTTATTGCAGAAGATTTTGGAGCAGAAACGCTTTTGAGGTGACGATTATGAGAAACTCGGCCTTTTTGTTAAATAAGCACATTTCGTGACATTTTGGTTGAAGTTTCTGATTTTTATGATGATTGTTGTTGTTTAGACTTAGAAACATGTTAGGGTTTAGTCTTAGATGACATTCACATGATTGGTTTGGTGTTCATATGATTATTTGCTCATTTTCAGATTTTAAGTTCTTAAGACGAATACAAAGTTTGTTCTTAATTCGTGTTCTAATTGTTCAAAAATCGTGTTTGAGATATACTTGGGATTGTTATGGGTTTATATGTGTTGGTACGATAGATTTGAGGCTTGAAATCATGTTGTAATTGTATTTGTCGAAAGTTGGATTGAAAGGGTGAATTGCAGGAATTTTGTGAACAGACCTGGCGCGTGTTCAGGCGCAGGCTGCGCAATTCAGGCGCAGCTGCGCAACCCCCCTTGCGCAGGCTGCGCAATATCGCTGTAACATTTGTTTTGTTTAATTGTTTCGTGATTGTTTTGGGGACTTGTTTCCCAATTGTTTAAGGGATGTTTATGTAATGTTTATGGATATATTTACTTGGTTTTAAATGTATGTTTAGGCTAACTAAAGTTTGGTCAAGCGATTAGCTAATTGCCTCATGTGAATCCTTTTGCAATTGTTGTTGTAAGGTTGCTTTTCAAGATGTTTAACATGCTTAAGTATCATAGGTTGTGATGTTTAATATCATGGTTAATGGGTAGTTAGCAAGCAACGTTTTAGGATGTTGTTTCTTAGCTAAAGTTAGTTACCACTTAATGGTAATGGGTAGTTAGTAAACAATGTTTAGAATGTTATTTCTCTTCTTAAGTTAATCTTATCCTAGGTTGTTAATGAGACCTAGTGGACCTAGTTAGATGTATAGTGACCCTTGGACTTGTAGAAGGAAAGTCTTAGGTTGGTCATAATTGTTGTTGAACTTGGTTATCTCTTGCTTATGTGTGTTTAAGGTCCCCAGAGGATGGGCGACACTATATTGGTTTCGGGAATGGAGAGAGGATAGAGATCCCCTTGTCGGGTAACCGAAAGGGAAATCGTCTCTCCCTCAACTTAGTTCTCGGAGTCAATTAGGTGTTGTTAGAGGTCTAGAAAGACTAAGACTAAGGATAGGGTTGTAGTATATATAGGTATTTGTCTGAGTTAGGACCGTTAGTATTCGATATATATATATATATATATATATATATATATATATATATATATATATATATATGCTGTTGTATTGATGCGTATTAAGGTATGCCTTAAGTTGGTCTCTGAGCTCAATACGTGAGCTAGTTGCCATGTATGGGGTATGCGTTGAGATGTCGCCTCTGAGCCCCGTATGTGTTCTTCCTGTCGTGTCTGAGATATGCCTTAAGCTGGCCTCTGAGCTCAGACATGTTTTTATGTGATCGCGTCAGTCTATGCCTTAAGTTGGCCTCCGAGTCTGACGAGTAGAGCAGTTGTACAACGGGGTAGCTAGGATGTTGATGCCTTGCCTGAAGTACAACTGTTGATGCTAGAGTATGCCTTAAGCTGGCCTCTGAGTCTAGTGTCATGTGATGTAGTAAGGGAGTATGCCTTAAGCTGGCCTCTGAGTTCCTTACTTGTGATTGTAAATTTGGATGCTAGTCTATGCCTTAAGTTGGCCTCTGAGTCTAGTGTCTTGTTGCTTAGCAAGGTCTATGCCTTAAGTTGGTCGCTGAGTCCTTGTTTGTGAAAGTGAATTGGTATCTAGGTTATGTCTTGAGTTGACCGCTGAACCTTTATACCTGCTGATTTGCATCTGCTTGCCTGAGTTGGGGTACAGTGTCAGATGTTGCTGATTGATTTTAATAGATAGAGTGTTGATTTTAGAACTGTTCATCCAAGGCATTGGATGAATCTTTGGCTAGTTTCGTAAATGGTTTGGATTGAAAGACCCCCCGGCCGGGCAACCGGAATGAAAACCGACTCTCCTTCCAAATAGTTTCCGAAATTGGTTGAGAGCCTTGCATAGTATTTGCATGTTGATATAAGTTTGAGATATCGAGATTTATATGCTTCACATGTTATATATATATATATATGTTGGAGTATGTTGTGTGTTTCTGTGTTACGTGTCGTTACAAAAGGTGGCTAGGAGAACTATAGTCACTCCCCACTGATTGTGGCGTACATGCATGTTTACATGTATGTAGGTACATGACAGGATGGTTGGCAGAGGGATGCATGGAGCTAGCGAGCGACGGTGATCCTTGTTCATTGATTGACTTACACTTTTACGTTAGCTAGACTCTAGATTTACATTTCAGTTTCTGAGTGCCTGTAGGGATGTGTCATCCCAGGCTGTTTGTATATTTTACTATCAGTACTTAAACAGTTATACTTATCTATGTTTTTTTATATCCGTTGTTTCATTTTTAGTTTAATTCACCTCGTTTTTATGCATGTTAAAGTTTAAATTCCGCTTATATATTGGGCATGTTTTGTATGTTGTATTTCCGCTGCGCCGAGGGGTTTTACACTTACACAATACTTGTGGTATTTGATCTTCGAGACGAATCATGTCATAAACACATATTGAGGAGGAACATAAATCTCGGAAAAATTAACCAATCTCAACAATTGCATTCCACACGGTAGTTGGTAGGAGATGTTTCAAAGCAACGGGTAATAGTCGCTCCATGAATACTTGACAATCATGTGTAAAACCCCTCGCAACAGTGGAAAGTAAAATATACAAAATGCATGAAATTTTGCGCGGAATTAAAACTTTTAACATAATTAAACTAACATGCGAGGTGTAATACGATAATTGAAATGCGGAAGAAATAAAACTTAGATAAGTAATAAGTGTTAAATACAAAACCAAGCCCGGGATAGAATATCCCTACAGCACAAAACTGAAATGTCAAAAGAAGGTCTAGCTACACGATAAAGGTAAATGTCAATCGAAGAAGGATCATCGCTCGCTAGCCTCAACGTAGCCCCCCTGTACAAGTTGCACCAACCTACATACATGAAACATGTACGCCACAGTCAGTGGGGAGTGACTAGAGGTTCTCCCAGCCACTTATTGTCATAAACATATAACATGTAATCATATATTATCAATCATACATACTCCAACATAAATCATAATATGAGAAGTACGCTACTCATGAACTAGGTTGCACGAAAACGGACACGGACACGGACACGGACACGACACGGACACGGGACACGGCAGCCCGAAATTTTTAGGACACGGGACACGGCAAAAAAAAATCAATATACATATTAAAAAAAAAGGGAATTTAAAGCCCATTCCAACCAACATCTAAACTTTGGTCATTTAAAGGTAACAAAGTCATAAAATAACAACCAATACTAATGTCTTATACGTCAAAATCAAATATGTCTTACAAAATAAAAATTTCAAATTATCATTGAAAGGAATGAAGGAATGAACGGGGGGTTTGAGTTGAACAAGTAGTAAGTAAGTTTGGATGGAGGAGACTGATTTTTGGTAAACACAAATACAGATCAACAAACACTATTTCAGATGACGTTTACCACTCTCACACTTCTTTACCCATTTTTCTAACTTCCTTATTTTCATTCATTTCACACCTTCTTTTTCTTCCTACTACTTCCTTTCACTCCTATTCCTCTAAACAAGCAATAGCATTATCAAGTAAACGATTCGGAACCTATGAAATCATTAAACAAGCAATAGCAGAGAATCATTAAACTATGAAATTTTCTTTGAACCAAGCAATAACATTAACAAGGAGGCGAGACAAGGAGGCGAGGCAAGGAGGCGACAGACGACAGTGCGTCGTCCGACACAAAGGGAAATAAGAAATTATGGAAATAAGAAATACATGAGGAACTGCGGCAGTGCGGCGAGGCAATGTGACGACGCCGGCGAGTCTATGTGGTGGCGGCGGCGGCCGACAATGGGAGGTTGTTGGTGGCTTGGGTTTAGATTAGGGTTTTCTCGATGGTGAGGGAAGAGGAAAGAACTACTGTAATTAGAAATTAGAATTGGGGATTTTGGGTTATGTTTGATATTTGGCGTGTCCTGTCAAAACGGGCCGTGTCCATGCCAAAAAAAACCGTGTCCGACACGCCTTCCTTTAAAAAAAAACCGGAGA
This sequence comes from Silene conica, assembly GCA_029255685.2. NCBI lineage: Eukaryota > Viridiplantae > Streptophyta > Magnoliopsida > Caryophyllales > Caryophyllaceae > Silene > Silene conica. The sequence goes on along the minus strand of CM055311.2, from coordinate 57,687,944 downwards.
CACGGTTTTTGCCGTGTCCGACACTTTTGGAGCCGTGTCGGCGGCGTGTCCGTGTCCGACACGTGTCGGACACGCGAGAGGCAAATTTTTGGCGTGTCCGTGCTTCCTAGCTCATGAACAGCCATCATGAGTTCACTTAATATTCATCTTAGTCATGCAATACTCATATATAACAATCTCATAAACATGCATACAATTTCACTCTCTATGAATGCTTCAGCGGTCAACTCTCAAGACATAACCAAACATAACATTCAACAAGTAAAAGGTTCAGAGGCGACATCTTAACGCATAACCAAGTACTATACATTTCACAAGTAAAGGCTCAGAGGTGAAAACGTAACACATGTCCTAAACTCAACAATCAGCAAGTAAAAGGTTCAGAGGCGACATCCTAACGCATAACCCAATACCAAAGCATTCAGCAAGTACAAGGTTCAGAAGCGACATCTTAACGCATAACCTAGTACCAATTCACTCAATAAGTAAAGGACTTAGAGGCGACATCTCAACGCATACTCCTTTACTACACAGCAAAACACTAGGCTCAGAGGCGACAACTCAACGCATGGACTAGCATCCAAACGATTTCACATTGGGCACGACATCAACACCATAGCTACCCCAATGTGGAACCGCTCTACGTATCAGTCTCAGAGACGACATCTTAACGTATGTTCTGATACGGTCACATAAACATGTCTGAACTCAGAGGCGAAAACTTAACGCATGTCTCAGACACAACATCCATACATATATTGGACTCAGAGACGACACCTTAACGCATACTCCAATATGTGACACACTACTCACGTATTAAACTCAGAAGCCAGCTTAAGGCATACTTTAATACGCATCATCACAATTTGCATTCAATTCTAACTTAACTTATTAGGCTACCTTACGACCCATTATACAACACAAGCATATGGACCATAACCCAATTAAATTAAGTTCAGTCACCACCTAAGACTCATATCTAATAAGTTTTAACAATTGCCATAAGACAATTAACTTAGTCCGATAAACCTATAATCAAGCACTTAAGAATTAATCAACTTAAGACGAGTAACTAATCACTTTGCTAATTCTCGCCTAACTAAATATACATTTTAACTAAGTAATTATATTATAGAACATCACTTGAAACATGCTAAAACAAATGGGTAACAACTACCCAAAACAGCCCGAGAACAATTAAACAACACAAGCTACAGCGGTGATGAGCGCAGCCTGCGCAAGCACGGGCGCAGCCTGCGCAAGCACGGGCGCAGCCTGCGCAAGCACGGGCGCAGCCTGCGCAAGCACACACACCCACAATTCCCTGCCCGACTTCCTGCAATTCGACAATTCTTTCTACAATTCGTTTAACACTTCTAAGCAACGATTTTGAGCATGAATCCACTACTCTAGCAGCACCTAATCCCAACAAATCCCAAGTGTGTTTCTCACGTAACAACTACTAAGCATATTCACTTGATTACAAACAACAAACACATGAATTGAACAAGCATTAAGACACCCAAAGATGCACAAAATCAGAAATTGTGACGGATACTCAATATTCATGAACACTCTTCATAATCTTAACAATTTACACCCATAACAAATCTGAAAATGCAATGTAAACATGGACAAGCAACAAACATCATTCCTACTTCAATAATTCCACAATTAATTAGCAACACAACATAATCTCATCAAACATAAACCCAATTTCAGATTATACTCATTCCTTCAATATTAACATGTGAATTTCAAAATAACAACTACCCATAACAAATTCGCTATATTCATCATCAATTCACATAAACATCATAAGAAAACACATGTCAACTCAATTTAAGACACAAGTCGAGTTTCCTCATCAAGGTCACCTTATTAAGCGCGCTATACCTTCGATTCTTCCTCCACAATGTAAGAGTCGATGTCCGGATCCTCTAAATCACCACCTAAAACAACAAACACGGATTAGCATCACCATTTTCGAAATTTGGGGAAAACAACCCGGAAATCAACTTGCACGATTTTCGAAATTAAAGAGATGGAAATGGCGGGGAGGATGTAAGGAGTGCAATGGCGAAAACCTTACCTCGATTGGAGTAGAAACGAGTTCACAAAGTTGATTTTAGTGAGATTGAAGTTTAGAAATGGGGAAAATCTGATTTTCTCTGTGCTTGAGGAACAAGGAAGAGAATTGTGAGAAAAGTTATGGGAAGTTCCTTTCCTACTTCCTTTTTATCACAACTTAGGGAGGCGGGTTTTAAGTTGAGTCGGGAATCAAGTCGGGTTTCTTGTGAGACGAATATGCCAAGTGAACTTCAACATTTTAAGGAATAAATCCTTAAGACGAAACTTGAGCTATTTCATTAAAATAGATTTATTAAAATAAAATATAATTTTACGAAATCAATTTAAATTATTAAAATATGTTTCCGAAAATTCGGGATCATCATGAGTTTTCAAGCCTATGTAACTTTTAGGGGTGAGCAAAACCGTATACCCGGTACGGTTTTGAAAACCGTATCGGGTATACGGTTTTAAAAATTGAAAAAATCACTATACGGATCCGATACGGTTTAACCGTGTATACGGTTTTCGGGTACCCGGAAAAACCGTGTATACGGAATCCGTATATACGGATACGGTTTGGTGAAAAATGCTCAATTAAATATTGTAGTTATTCAAGTGCTAATAGTTACATCTAACATGCTTACATCTAATGAAAGACTAATTTTTTATTTATCAAGATAAGTTAGTAAAATAAGTCATAAAAACCATTAAGAATGGAAGTTCAAAACTGAACTTTGCGTTTCATTTATTTTTTTATACAAAAATTTCAAACCGTGTCGAAAACCGTATATACGGTTTCGTTTTTGCCCGACCCGGATACAGTACGGTTTTGTGAAAACTGTATCGTATATACGGATTTCCGTATCGTATATACGGAAATACGTATAATTCAAACCGTATACCGTATCATATCCGTATTATAAAACTGTATCGGAATTTTTTGCTCACCCCTAGTAACTTTAGCTTCTTAAGATCAACACATCGATGAAAATCTGAAGCATATTCATCTAGAAACTTCAAATTTCTTAACCACTCACATAATACCTTCCTTTTAAACTAATCATTCTTATTCTTTTCCAGCTCTTTAAACTCTTCTTCAGTACCATCAATAGAAGATGTCAAATCACATACCAACTCTCATACCTCATCACCCATAAGATGATCCGGAGCATCATAAAGTACCTCTTTACCTTTTTTTGAAAGCTTGCTTGTTGCTCCTAAGAAGATTACTTTCTGGTAAGAAGCATCTATGACAATTAAACTGATAAGTCATCTTTATATACACTTTTATGCCTCCCCTTAAATGCTTTTGAGACGGTTTATGCTATTATATGACATTTTTGTGAGATTGTCGATACTTCCGCCTTTTGATGTTTTAATGCAGGACGAGTGCATTTGCGGAACAAGTGAAGGAACTAACGCATTGTGGGAGTCGACAAAGCGGAGTACAAGAAGGCCCCATGAGATTTTAGGGAGTCTGGAGAAGAATCGAGGAAGAAAAGAGCTGAAACTCAGCTATTGTCGAGGTCCCACGATCGAGGGAGTGATGTCCTCGATCGAGGGGTGTCCTCGATCGAGGGAGTGACGTCTCGATCGAGGACCCCAACGTGGAATCTGTTTCCGCGTTTTTTTCCTAATTTCGACTTTCTTTATTTTTATAAATAGGGATGTCGATAACCTAATTTTGACCACTGCTTTTATACACTACTCTAGATCTAGCTAATTCTTCATCGTTTTCCGGAATTATTTACACTTTGTTCTTAATCTTTCCTTGTTGATTACTACGGTATTAATTTTCTCCTTTAATTTAATCCATTCAAGTTTTATGCTTTTTATCCCTTGTTGTCATTTCTTATCGGTAATCATGTTTCCAATCTCCTTTATTGTTATTATTAGAGCCAATATGTGTAGCTAATAAATTCTTAATCTAGGATGAAGGGGATCCAAGTATATTAGAAAGGGAATGTTAATTGATTGCTAGTAAAATCGTATGGATTGTTGTTTGATTATTGTTCTTCTTTTAATTAATTGATTAGGCCTGAATTGAGAATTAGTGTAGCGAATTAATTCTTTCACCGATCGGGTTAGAATTGATAGAGGCTGCGATAATCAAATAGGTTGATTCTAATAATAGCGACCGCATGTTAGTTTTAATCTAAAGAGCACAATAGTATTGATCAATCTTGTGACCTTGAATGATTCGATTGAACTAGTGACCAATTAAGAATCCCCATAAAATATACATGGTGACCCGGAATTCCTAGACTTTTAATATCATTGTTACACATCCTTTATTTAGGGTTATTTAACATAAATACTCCAAACTATCAGCCACCTTCTCAAAATACTCCGCACTTTAATTTATCTTACAATAAACCAAACTATTGACCTTATCTTCTCGTATCATACTTCAGATATTTTTAACCTGTAAAATCAGGTCAAAAGTTGAGTGAATCCCATCACCTCCCGTCCAACACTATATCACCCTCTCAACTTCACCCTTCACTCTCTTACACCATTATCAACAACCCTTTAGCACCGTGACCACCATCATCTCGTCGTCATCTTTCACCCATTAAACCAGAACTCACTTCCTATTCTCCCCTAATTTATTAGAAAAGCAATCTGATCTAGACTGATACAATACGTGTGAGCAGCCTCAAAAGATGATCATTCACTATACGATTAACACTAAAATCCAACATCAACCTCATTCCTTCATTTATTTCTCAGTAAATGAACTCAATATTCAATCACTCAAAATTCAACACCATTCAGACCATAGCTTCATCTTCAGCTTCATCTCCATCACCGCACTCCTCCCTCAGATCAACAAAAGAACAACTTCTCCACCAGCCTAAAATTACATCACCTCCGTCACTCCCTCAATCCAAAACCAACATTAACCTCAGTGACACCAAACTTTGCCAGAAACCGCTCCCAATTACAAGCCCGGAAGCAGTAGCAGTAACGTTAAGCACCAACAAGTATGAACTCGAATTCGTGGAACTGGACCTCGGCTTTTACCATCGTTATGCGCCACCACTATGGAGTACACCAACGTTTGTCCCTCCTTTGTTTCAATTGATGCCATTTTTACAGAAACCCTAGATCATAAAATCGATTTAGGGATAAATATTAATTGGGTGTTTGAAAGGCTTTAAGGTGGTCATTGTGATGTAGGGAGTTGGGATTATGTGTTCGTGAATTGCGCGTAGGTGGTTATGGGTGGATGGAGACGTTTGTGGAGGGTGTTTGTATGTGGTGAGTCTGGTGATGATAATTGATAATAGTAGGGTTATTCGTGGGTGGGTTTGTAAGGGAAATGAGAGGGAAGCTACTTGTTAAACAGTAGCCGGTTAGTTGAGACGAAGATGTTGATAGTTCGTTTTATTGTGAGTTAAATTAAGGTTTGGAGTATTTTGAGAAGGTGACCGGTAGTTTGGAGTATTCTTGTTAATTAACCCCTTTATTTAATTGCTTTTTGTTGTTAGTCAAAACAAACAAATCAAAACCCCATGGAACTGTTACTTTTAGACTTTATTAATTTTAGCAAACCGTTTATTACCGCCTCCATGTGGATTTGATACCTGTCTTACCGCTAGCTATTTTGTTACTATCGAGATAGATTTACTTTGATTAAGGTGACACGACTTAGCCTTATCACAAACCAACTCATTTTCTTGCAATTTGGAAGCCAAAAAACTTTACTTTCACCCATTCAAGGAGGACATGTTTTTTGTCCCGCAGTAGACCAACCAGATAGCATACCATATGCGGGAAAATCGTTTATTGTCCATAAAATTGAAGCTCTAAGTTGAAAATTTTGCTTTTTGGAAACGTCATATGTTTTCACCCCAACTTCCCACAAATGTCTCAATTCTTCCATTAATGGTTTTAAATAATGAGTGACAAGAAAATAAATTCTCTTTTCATACGTAATCAAGGTGGTAAGTTGTATGGTGTGAGCATTACAGGCCAACAAGAGTAATTCTTACCAAATTGGCTAAAAGGACAAAATTCATCCGTACACAAACCAAGTCGCACATTCCGGGGTTCCTCGGCAAATTCACGATATACACTAGTAGAAAAACATCTATTTGCGGCTATCTATTTGAGGCGTTTTAGCCCAATAGCAGCAAATAATTTATGGGTCATTTGAGGCGTTTTATAAACAAACGCAGCAAATACATCATTTAAGGCGTTTTTTTGGAAACGCCGCAAATGAGTATAATATTAAAAATAAAAAAAGAATTGAAAGAGGGATTACTATATGCGCGGATTCATTTGTGTCTTCATTCTCTCAACCCAAAAACAATAAAACAATACACATCAACCTCCCAAACTCCCTCGACAACCACCGCCTCACCGTCAACCACCGCCTCACCGCCACTGGTAATCGACTGAAATTGACGGAACTCGCCACCTCATTCTCTCCTCTATTCCTATTATTCGGAATTAGGTACTCATACTTGTACACTTTTTCAGTTTCATTAATTAGGGTTGATGATGGTTAATTCAATTTATTTAGAATTAGTTGCATTCTTCTGTTAATTAGTAATAAATATAGCATAATATTTGGTGTATATGAAGTAATAGGCTTAAATTGATTAGATTTTCTAATTAGGGTTAACCGATTTAGGGTTTGTTAGTGATTCTGCGTAGACCATAAGAGTGGTGTCGGAATGATGAAGTCTAGTCCAGGGAATGTAGCAGCAAGATTTTCTGAAACGAGACTTAAAATAGAAGAGTTGGTATTAAGGATTTTGATTCATGTCTTTGTTTTGTCCTATTAAGGAGGTTTCATTTATTTAGTCGCTTGAAAACTTTGCGTATAAACACTGGGTATACTGCCTCCATGTTTGAGTGCTTGTTAGTTTCTTATCAAGGGTCTAATTAACAACCAATAAAATGTTCAGGCTCTATGACAGTATCATGATTTTCTATGTGCTTAAAGTGTTTGTGAGTAATGCTTTCAAAAAGCGAGAGTCAGCTCTTAATATAGGCTCTCCGGGTTTCACCTTCAAAGAGCTAAGACTTTCTGAATTCAGGAGTTTAACAGTAAGCGGTTGCGACTTTCGAGGGCTCTTACTGTTCCTGAAACTACAACTGTATCTGACGCTTATTTAGCAGGCTGCACTTGGCTTTCTCAGGTTATCTATCATTCACCACTTGACTCAACAATCAACATTCCTCACTATCACTATTCTAACAACTAACAACCTCTTCTTCCTTTGCTTTGCTTTGCTTTTAGATTGGGATTCTTGATAGAATTTCTATCACATGCTGCCACTGTTGGTTTTATGGCTGGGGCTGCCATTACCATTGGTCTTCAACAGCTTAAAGGCTTGCTTGGGATTAAAACATTCACTAAATCTACTGATATAGTATCAGTTCTCACTTCTGTTTTCAGCCATACAAAAGAAGTAGCCTCTCTTAACCTCTCCTTCTGTCTCTCTATCTATTCTCTCTCTATTGGACTTCTACTTTATACATTTTATTTCATGTCATCAGTGGAACTGGCAGACCATAGCCATAGGCGTTTCTTTCTTGGCTTTTCTCTTGTTCACCAAGTATATTGTTAGTCTGCTTAATAATCCCGCTACTCTCCTACTCATTCCTACTACTATCTTCTTTTCTCATGGGATGCTTTCATTTTTGTCTTACAACAGGGAAAGAAACATAAGAAACTATTTTGGGTCCCCGCAATCGCTCCCCTCTTCTCAGTCATACTGGCTACCGCCATTGTCTTTGCCACACGCGTAGACAAGAAGGGAGTTGCAATTGTAAGTTTGTAACATCATTCTATAATAAGGATCAACTCACACATATACACTGTCATCCTCATTTCTGACATGTATTACAAATGTTTTTTCCAGGTTAGACACACAGAAAGGGGCATCAATCCCCCATCTCTTAGTCAAATATATTTCTCAGGACCATTTCTTATGAAAGGGTTCAGAATTGGAGCCATTGCTGGTATAATTGCACTTACGGTATGTAATATCTAACTCTCATTTCTATGGATACTTACGAATCGTGACCCTATTTAAATCCGTGTATTTGATACTGAGGGGTTGGAGGGTGAGAATTTTGGACCCTGGTCGAAACTATATCTTTATTGGAGCTCAAGGACCTATATTCAGGTCCAACAGGATTCTTAGCAGATCCAACACTTTGTTTCTATGCATAGATGGGATTCAATTTTTTTTGAACTATTGCAGGAAGCTGTAGCAATAGGAAGAACATTTGCAGCAGTGAAAGACTATTCCCTTGATGGAAACAAAGAAATGATAGCACTGGGAACCATGAATATTGTCGGTTCTATGACATCTTGTTATATCGCTACTGGTAATAATTTCATCTAAAGATCAGATTAGAGTAGCTTCTGAATAATATAGCTTGATCCTGACGCTAATCCCACTGAGTATCTCCACCTTCCTTTCACTGCTACTTTTTTCGCTGGCATCACTCAGGCTGCGCTTGGCTTTCTCAGGTTATCTATCATTCTGCACTACGAAGTATTATCATTCACCACTTGACTCAACATTCAACATTCCTCACTATCACTATTCTAACAACTAACAACCTCTTCTTCCTTTGCTTTGCTTTTAGATTGGGATTCTTGATAGAATTTCTATCACATGCTGCCGCTGTTGGATTTATGGCTGGGGCTGCCATTACCATTGGTCTTCAACAGCTTAAAGGCTTGCTTGGGATTAAAACATTCACTAAATCTACTGATATAGTATCAGTTCTCACTTCTGTTTTCAGCCATACAAAAGAAGTAGCCTCTCTTAACCTCTCCTTCTGTCTCTCTATCTATTCTCTCTTTATTGGACTTCTACTTTATACATTTTATTTCATGTCATCAGTGGAACTGGCAGACCATAGCCATAGGCGTTTCTTTCTTGGCTTTTCTCTTGTTCACCAAGTATATTGTAAGTCTGCTTAATAATCCCGCTAATCTCGTACTCATTCCTACTACTATCTTCTTTTCTCATGGGATGCTTTCATTTTGGTCTTACAACAGGGAAAGAAACATAAGAAACTATTTTGGGTCCCCGCCATCGCTCCCCTCTTCTCAGTCATACTGGCTACCGCCATTGTCTTTGCCACACGTGCAGACAAGAAGGGAGTTGCAATTGTAAGTCTGTAACATCATTCTAGAATAAGGATCAACTCACACATATACACTGTCATCCTCATTTCTGACATCTATTACAAATGTTTTTTCCAGTTTACTTTTATGTGCAAAATCTCATTTGGAAGAATGTTAATTGTTTAATGTGACTCATCGTTTATTTTGTGTAGGTAGCAATTATTGTTGTTTAAGAATTCAGACAAATAAAAGAATAACTTTTTATAATATGCATTGCTGATGTTTGCTTAATGATTGATTACTCCGTAATTTCGTATATGACTCGGCTTAATGATTGAGTATTTTTTCACTGCAATGATCATCTGAATGTGAAATGTAGTTGTGATAATTATGTATACTAGAAGCTATAATTTGCTTGTGTTCAGATCGAAGAACTGGGAAGACTAATTGCGGAACTGAAATGTATTCTATACGGGACCAGCGAATCTGAACCTAACCCAGACGCTTGTGCACAAGTAACTAATGAATTCTTCCAAGAAAACACGCTTCGTCTTCTCATAATCTGCCTTCCAGAATTGGAGTTGGAGGTATATTCATCAAATTGATTTGTTAATGTAGTTTTTAGACTTGCTTTTAACTTAAGTCCTATCAAAGTATCTAGTTTCAGCCTATTGGAGTAATATGTCAGGTATGGGATGATTTTTTTGGTTTCGTTGAAGACGCTTACAATCTGCCTATGCATAATTCGAGTTGCTTCGAGTTGCTTTTGTAACTGACGGGTTCAATACTGTGTACAACTTCAGAGAAAGAACATTATGAAGCGATGGTTCAAGCCGAGGGGCAGCGGTACATTCAAAGAAAATAGCTGCAAAATGATGCATCAGACTAGGGAAACAACATTGAACTTGAAACAGCAGCATATCAGCACTTAAATTAGTCTTAAGCATTGTATATTTTTGTATTTGTTATTTAGAATAATTACAAAAATGATGTAAGATTCTCTTGTGGAAATATACATTTGATAGTTATTATATTTAAGTAACTTGTTTAAATAATTTAATTTGCAAAAAAAAAAAAAAAAAAATTTTTTTTTTTTTTTAATACCTATTTGCGGCGTTTTTCTCAAAAAACGCCTCAAATAAGGGTTCTCATTTGCTGCGTTTTTTTCCATAGACGCCTCAAATAGCTCATCAATTGCTGCGTTTTTTTAACGCCGCAAATAACATTTCTTATTTGCGGCCCCTTTATTTGCTGCTGCATCCAAAACGCCGCAAAAGCCCTCTATTTTGACGCCTCAAATAACGTTTTTTCTACTAGTGATATCTTATCAAATCATTTCCAATCTTCCCCGTTACTTGGATGACACATCTTCCCCGAAGTACGCGGGTTCTCTTTGTGCCATGTCATTTGTTCGGCAGTTTTTTGGTAGAATACATTCTTTGAAGTCTTGGGACAAGAGGAAGGTAAATTAATTGGTTTAATGCTATTGGCTTCTTACTCTTTTGACCCCTTCTAATACCCTTTTTGCCTTTTTTTTGCTTTCAAAACAACATCTCCATCATTTGTCTCAAATCTATCCCTTTCACATTTTTTGCGCTTGTCAAGTAAAGCATCATCTTTCAAAAATAACATACATCCTTCAAGACATGCATCAATCTTTTGATACGGTAACTGAAGACATTCAACTACTTTTTTGGTGTTGTAGAAACTTCGAGTCATGACGTTATCATCGGGGATAACATCCTCAAGCAAAAAAGCGATACCATCAACAACATTAAATGACATATTATACTCATATTTTAAAGTTATTATCCTAAAGGCGGCTTGTAATAATGACATTATGCTCCCTTCATATAATGGTTGTTCCGAAGCTTTTAACTTGTCAAAAAAAGCATTTGCTTGTGGATTTGGAGGTTCTTCTTCATTCATAGCTAGATGGTCGTCATTATGAGAACATTAAACTCCAAGACATCAACAACCATATCTCTATATGGGTTCTCATCAATGTGTTCTATGTGAGCAGGTTGTTCGTGAATTGAAGAATATGCTTCTCCATGACAAATCCAATTATAATAATTTGGATAAAACCCACTTGTATAGAGGTGTTCTTGTACCTCAATGACAGGTGATGTGTGCGTTTCTTATAGACCTTTTAGGCCTTCTGGACACACATTTATATGCTCATTCTGTAGTATTTGGGTTAGTGTCCTCAACAGTTAGTGCGACAACACTTATAAATCTCTTAAACGAACAGACGGTATACTTTGTATTTTAGCCAGTTGATTCACATTTATCAATAACGGTTGGCTTGCTAGAAATTTTGACGTTATTGTCATACAGATGGCGGTAATAAACTGGTCCCTAAGAGTCCCACCTAAAGGATGGAATCTGAGAGATATGATTAGATGAAAATGTAATCATATTGATACCTTATACGACTAAACGGTTAGTCATAGTAATGGTGATATAATTATTTAATACTGATTAAATAATATTAGCTAAATCAAATTAAAATGTTAATTCGTAATTAAATATAAAATGTTATATTTAATTAGTGTGTATGAAATTATTTAATAAAGATTAAATGATTTAGTTGAATATAAATGGTTATATTTAATTATTAAATTATAAATATACGATATTTATAAAATAATCATTACACACAAGAGAGGATAATAACCGACTTTATGCAATAAATAAAATCGGTTACTAGGAACCGAAACAGATAGAATTTCGGTCTGAGCAAGGGAATTTCGGCCAGTGGGCCGTGTGGGTCTGATTAAGCTCGACACAACTGGTGCAATTATTAAGTTGTTCATTTGTTGTGAAGTGCTGTAGGTAGAACCAAATACTGATTTGGGGAATTCTAGTTGATGTCTAATAGCAAGGTTGTTGCAGTTATAAATAGGACATTCATTCTGCACTTAAAGGGCATGAGTTATACGACACACTTCCCTCCTCTCTTTCTCTAGCTTTCAACTTACACAAAATTAAAGGTAATTTTGCAGTTTTTAGCTTAAGAAAGGGTATTTTTCAGGACATCTTGGATGCAACGATTAGGAGGATATCTGTTTTGATATCTGATCTTAGGCCTTTGCAAGGACAGGAGGTTAATTCTTAATCTCAATCTTTGTATCTTGTTCTTCGTTTATGACCATAAATCGTACATTATAAATTTGTTATAATCCTGCATATAAAGAATCGGGAATATATACAGATATTTTCCCAAAAGTTGATGGAGACGAAGAACAATGGAGGATTGCAGAGTTTTTTTTTCGCCGGTTTGAGGAAGACGAAGAGGTTAGAACAGAAGGAAGTTCAAAATTGGAAAAATTGGAAAAATGAGAGAGTGAGATACATGATAGTGGGAAACGTGAAACACGGTGAATTTTCGTCAGTTTGGAAAAATGTGCAAATGATTAGTTAGTTGGCATGCATAAAAAAATGTGTTTTAATTACTTACTAATCCTTAATCTCAACCATTGATTAGTTTTGATCTAAGGGCTAGTATTAGGACTTAAGGACTCAACATTAAGGGGTGGACTCATTTGATCATAATTCTATATATATATATATATATATATATATATATATAGATAGATAGATAGATATATATATATATAGATAGATAGATAGATTTAGGATCGGGTGAGAACGATTATTCGGTGCAAACGGTGAGAACGACCTATAATCATTGGATTAAAACACAATCAAAAGTTGAAAAATACCCACAACCCACCTATGTTTTACTATAAAACATTGTTATGCTCCAATCTCTTTCTTTCGCCTCTCATTATTTTTGCCTATTGTACGATTAATTTATCTCCAATATACAATTCTCAATTAATTTTTTCCACAATAAAGAATTCCCCAATTCAAATTTTCGTCAAAATTCTAGATACATTTTTTGGCGGAGTAGATACATTTTTTTTTACTTTTTTACATAAACGTAAATACATTTTTTTACGGAGTAAATACATTTTTTTACGGAGTAAATACATTTTTTTTTACTTTCTTACATTAACCTAGATACATTTTTTGACGGAGTAGATACATTTTTTTAAACATTTTTTATATAAACCTAGATACGTTTTTTTGACGGAGTAGATACATTTTTTTTTCTAATTTTTTATAAACTTTACTTTCTTTGACGGAGTAGATACATTTTTTTTTACTTTTTTTACATAAACCTAAATACATTTTTTGACGGAGTAGATACACTTTTTGACGGGGTAGATGCATTTTTTGACCGAGTAGATCCATCTTTTTTTGTACTTTTTTACAGATACATTTTTTCACGGAGTAGATAATTTTTTTTTTACTTTTTTATATAAACCTAGTTACATTTTTTTACGGAGTAGATACATTTGGTGACGGAGTAGATACATTTTGTTTATTTTTTACATAAACCTAGATACATTTTTTGACGGAGTAGATACATTTTATTTTTTGACGGAGTAGATACATTTTTTTACTTAAATCTAAATACATTTCTTGACGGAGTAAATACTGTAATACCCGTATAATTTCGTTACGATAATTGAGCTTGTTTCGCGACGAAAAGATAGTTTTAAACTACAGCGATGTATTATTTGATAGGTGTACATGTTTATATGATTTAATTGTGTTGTATGCCTTAGTGGGGTTCGAACACGAGACCAAAGGGTAGAGTCTTGGGCCTCGTTAGTTGTGCAAAGAAAACAGCCCACACGTTTGACAAACCCTAAACGCAACCCTAGCCACTCACAAACTCACACCTCACGTATAAACCCTCCCTGCCGTCATTTTGGACTGTAAAAAGACCTCACTTCTGACCTAGCCCAGACACGTTTGACACCCTAAACCTACTGCCGCCACCACACAGAAGAGAAGGAGAGTCTTCACTGCCACCACCACCTTCACGGTTGCCCAGAATTCCGATCTGAAGACAGGTAAGCCACTGTCGTTATTTTTATCACGTTGGTATGTAGCTTTTTGTCGAGTCTGTTGTAGGGTGGCGTCTGGCTGTGGTGGTCTGGCTAGGTTGTCTTGTGTTGCTGGGTGTCTAAGGGGTGTCAGGGTGGTGTTTGTGTTGGTTGTAGTGCGTCGGTATCTTTGTAAGAGGGGTGTTTGTCACGCAGTTTGCAAGGTGTTTGTTTGAGTCGTGGGAAGGTGTGCTCAGGGAAGGAGTTTGGGGGTGGTACCACCGTTGACTCGGGGGAGGTCGACGCGGTGGTACCACCACAGTGTCTTGTACGTGTGTCAGGGTGTGTCGGGGTGTCAGTTACAGGGGGTGTTGATGGTGGTTGTTGCGTCGATGGTAGTCTGAAGGTGTAGGTACAGGGAGTCTAGGCGGGAGTCAGACCTGGTTGTTGGGCGCTGGTCTGACTCGCCGGCGGCCGTCGAGTGGTTCGGTGGTGTCAGGGATGTCGTGGGGAGTTGGCTGTGTCGGAAGGGGTGGTCTGCTGGTGGCCGATGTGGTGGTTTAGGTGCGGGTGGTGGTTCGAAGTCATGGTAAAGGTGAAGTCGGGTTTTAGGGGGCTGCTGGGTTCGTTTTAGTGTAAGACATGATTTTTGTTATTTTTATTATTATTATTATTATTATTATTATTATTATTATTATTGTTATTATTATTATCCTTATTAATATTATTATTAGTATTGTTTTTGTTATTTTGTCATTTATGAATATGTTGGTAATTATGGTGAAGATATTATTTGATATGGTTTTAATGAGTGTATTTATCGTTTGAATTTCAAATCAAAGTATTATTTTTAGAAGTTACTATTTTTGGAAGGTTGCTATTTTGGGTAACCTCGTTGTTAGGAAGCTTTCTATTTATAGGGGGTTTCTATAAATAGAGTATGCATACGTATTTTGAGAATTAGGGTGTTTATTAATTATATAATATTTGTTTAGGTAGCGGGTTTCGTGTGGAACATTTCTAGGCAAGCTTTGGTTTGATCTGCGTTCCTGCTATTTCAGGTAGGGGAAAATACTGGTTTATAATAATGTGTGATCTATCATCCTTGGTGTTAAACGTGTTTACGATATAATATCATGAGATCGTTATTTTGTGCTGTTTGTACTATGTTGAGATATTATTATGATGTGCATATATATATTCTATTGTTTTGTGATACGGAGTTGGATCGGTGCGGAGTATATATGGTGTTGGATCGGTGCGGAGTATATATGGTGTTGGATCGGTGCGGAGTATATATATATGGCGTTGGATCGGTGCGGAGTTTAATTGGCGTTGGATCGGTGCGGAGTTTACTATATTGTTATACTTATTCTTTTCCCTACTCAACCTCGTGGTTGACCCTGTGTATTCGTGATCACCTGTGATGAACCAACTATTGGGGAGCAGATTGACAGGTGGCTGAGACTAAGGGGGAGCTACGGGAGGAAGAGCTTGGATCCAGACCAGTTTAGATGTCTAGATCACCTTAGTCAGTTTTATAAGAGTTGTACTTTATTTATTTTGTTAAGACCTTTGGACACGGATGTAAGAACATGTTTTGAGTTAACTTTATTTAAAGTACTGTTTATCTTCCTTTGTATCTACTGCCTCGGGAAACCGAGATGGTAACACCCGTATTTATCTGAGGAGTCCTAGTACAGGCCCTTAAATAACTGGGGGTGTTACAAAGTGGTATCAGAGAGAACGATCCTCAGGCCTAAACTAATTAACCCAATGAATGTAGGAGAGTCTAAATAAAATGGACCCCGGGATAGGACTGTTAGGAGCACACAAAAGGGGAAGTATGAGTCTGGGGCCCCCTCACACCGAACCATTGGCCCTATCAGTTTTACCCGGAAACCCAGAGTGAAAATACGAGAGAATAAGGGTAGATTAGGAAAGGATGAAGTAATGGTATGTTGTGATAAAGTATCCATGCAAACTTGAGTATATGAAACTAATTGGAATAGCCGGGAGGGGCATGAACATGAAAGGGGATTTTATTTGTGAATAAAAGAATTGTGAACTTATGTGGTTATGTGAAGTATCTTGAAACATGTCAGTAAATGCTTTCATTCCCTTTCGCATCATGTCTAGTGATATGCGGTTATGTGATCCCGAGCCATGTTATAATTTAGTAGTACTCAATCTGATAGTTGATGCTAGACTTTATCGTTTAGGGATCTTTAGCCCTAATCCTAATGGGTACCCACACGAGTCGGGACTCATTCCTTTTCTGTTGTATTATAGTATGCCTCCGCGAAGAGACAACCTTGCTAACATCACACAAGAGGAGTTAGATCTATTACGAGCTGAGATTGCGACTCTAAAGGCTAAACGAATGGACTCCGCGAAAATGAGCACGATAATTGCAAGGCACCAACCCACCCATTTCACCGGGGAGGGTGAGCCTCATTTGCTGGGGGCCTGGTGCAGAGAATTCGGTAACCTGTTCGAGTTGGTAGACTGCCCTGAAGAACTGATGGTGGATCAGGCTGCCCACTATCTGAGGGGTATGGCTGGAGACTGGTGGACCGCGAATAAGGGAGAGCTCCGGGAAGCAGCAACAGAGGGTGGATCCGCGTTTGTTCCATGGGATGCATTCAAGGGGGTTCTGAACGAGGCGTTTTTACCAGAATTCCAAAAGAGCAAGCTGAGGGAGGAGTTCGACTCATTCCAGATGTCGGAGGACATGACCGTAGAGGCTTACTACAGGAAGTTCATCCAGTTGGTGCACTACGTGGGAGACATGGGTTTCGACGATGCTATGCTAGCCATGAAATTTGAGAGGGGATTATCGATCGCCATCAAAAAGAGACTGATTGCAGCTCCGCCCACCACAATCCGTGACATCTATTTACGGGCTGGGGCGGAGAGGCTTTCGGATATGATCAAAAAGGACAAACAGTCCAAGACAGAAAAGAGGAAAGCTGAAACAGTAGCTGAGGGTTCAGGATCGAAAAAGCAAAGTAATAACAAGTTCAGTGGGTACTTCGGGAGTAGTGCCTCTGGTGGTGGGAGAAATCAGAGTGGGGGTAATCCCATGAGTGGGATTTCTGGCAGTGGTTCGGCAGGAATTGTGTGTTTTGGCTGTGGAAAGAGGGGACATAAGCAGGCGGTGTGTCGTTCGTCTGGAGGAAATCAGTCCGGGGGCTATCGTACACCTACATCCGGATACCAGGGACCTCGCACTCAGTCCTATGGCAGCAGTGGCTATCGCACACCCATGACAAACTATGGTGGGAGTGCGAAGTCTGGGGGCAGCAGCAATTATCAGAGGAATTACAACAACAGCAATCAGAACCGTTCATATCAGAACCAGTACAATGGAAGTGGGAACAACAACAAGACAGGGACGACAGGAAATCAGCAGGCTGGAACATCTACTGCCAGCCAGAGTGGAGTCAAGTCCAGTGGCAAGCTCTTTGCCATGGGAAAGCAGGCAGCTCAGGAGGATGCTCATGTGGTTACTGGTACTTTTCTTGTGAACTCTAACCCTACTTTCGTACTTTTCGATTCCGGTGCCACCCATTCGTTTGTGTCTAGAGATCATGTTAAGGCTTTGGGACTCGAGAGATTTGACTGGATCGCGGATCCAGTGACCATACCATCCGGCGAGTCAATAGTCTGTAATAGAGTATATGGTAGTGTACCCATCAAAATCGGGGAAGCAATTTTCTATTGTGACCTCATCGAGTTTCCTCTGGGGGGCTTTGAGGTGATTTTGGGGATGGACTGGCTAGGGAAGTATCGAGCTTTCATCGACTGTCATCAAAAGAAGATTTCCTTGAAAGGACCTAAGGGAGTGAGGGTGTCTTACAAGGGATACCGTGTGAAACCAAAAATCAAATTCATTTCTGTCAATACCCTTAAGTCTGGCTTGAGGAAAGGAGAGAGCCTAATCTTATGCCAAATGTGGAATTGTGAAGCTGAGACCCCCAAGACTAGTGAGATACCTGTGGTACGGGAGTTTGAGGGAGTTTTTCGTGACGACGTTCCGGGGTTACCGCCAAGGAGGGAAGTGGAATTCTCCATCGACCTAAAACCAGGGGCGGGACCAATATCTAAATCACCGTACCGTATGGGACCGAAAGAGATGGAGGAGTTGAAGAAACAGTTGGATGAACTAGCTGAGAAAGGATTCATCCGACCCAGTGTGTCGCCCTGGGGAGCACCCGTTTTGTTTGTGAAGAAGAAGGATGGGAGTTTGAGGTTGTGTGTTGACTACCGAGAGCTGAACAATGTAACCATCAAGAACCGTTACCCATTGCCGAGAATTGACGACTTGTTCGATCAGTTGAGTGGGGCCGGGGTTTTCTCCAAGATTGATTTGAGATCCGGGTATCATCAATTGAGGATAAAGGATGAAGATATTCCGAAGACCGCTTTCCGAACGAGGTATGGCCACTATGAATTTGTGGTTATGCCCTTTGGATTGACTAATGCTCCAGCTGTGTTCATGGACTTGATGAATCGAGTCTTCAGCCCGTATCTCGACAAGTTCGTAGTGGTATTTATCGATGATATCCTGGTGTATTCCAGGAATGCGGAGGAGCACGAAGATCATTTGAGGAAGGTACTTCAGATTTTGGCAGAACATAAACTCAATGCTAAGTTGAGTAAGTGTGAATTTTGGTTGGAGAAAGTGGCGTTCTTGGGGCATGTCATTTCCAAAGAGGGGGTATCTGTTGACCCTAGTAAAATTGAAGCTGTGACTAAGTGGCAAAGTCCGAAGAATGTGAGTGAGATCCGAAGTTTTCTGGGGTTAGCAGGTTATTACCGGAGGTTCGTCAAAGACTTTTCGAAGATAGCAAAGCCGTTGACGTCGTTAATGAGAAAGGAGAACCGTTTCGTCTGGGATGAGAGTTGTGAGAAGGCATTCCTAACCCTTAAGGAACGCCTGACAACAGCTCCTATCCTGGCCTTGCCAGTTGGGAGTGATAATTTTGAAGTATACACCGACGCTTCAAAGCATGGGTTGGGTTGTGTGCTAATGCAGAATGGTAGAGTGATCGCGTATGCTTCTCGCCAGTTGAAGACTTATGAAGAGAATTATCCGACTCATGATTTGGAATTGGGCGCTGTGGTCTTTGCACTGAAATTGTGGCGTCATTACCTTTATGGGGCCACTTTTAAGGTGTTTTCTGACCATAAGAGCCTGAAGTATATCTACACTCAGAAAGAGTTGAACATGAGACAGAGGAGGTGGATAGAGTTGATCGGAGATTATGATATGCAGATTGTCTACCACGAAGGCAAGGCAAACGTGGTAGCTGACGCTCTAAGTAGGAAGTCAATACATGCTTTGGATTGTGCCAGATCGAGAGGGAGGTTGTATGGTGAACTAAGGGAGATGGGAATATTCATGATCCGGAAAGGGGACACTCTTGGTGACTTGACAGTGGAGCCTGAGTTGTATGGGGAGATTCGGGAGTTACAGCAGAACGATGAGAGAATCCAGAAGTGGCGTTTGATGGTGGAGAATGGAAACGGTGATGAGACATCCAAGTTCAGTATTCATACCTATGGTAGTTTGAGGTTCAGTGGGCGATGGTGTGTACCGAATGTTGAGGAGCTAAAGAAGAAGATCCTGACTGAAGCTCATGCTACTCCTTATTCTGTTCACCCAGGGGGTGATAAGTTGTATAAGGATCTTAAGAAGACGTTTTGGTGGCCTAATATGAAGAAGGAAGTCGCAGAATTTGTGTCGAGGTGTTTGACGTGTCAACGAGTGAAAGGAGAACATAAGAGACCTCAAGGGAAAGTTCCACCGTTGGATGTGCCAGAGTGGAAGTGGGAGAATATTTCGATGGACTTTATCGTGGGGTTGCCTCGGACTCAGAAGGGCAACAACATGATTTGGGTGATCGTGGATCGTTTAACTAAGTCAGCTCACTTTATTCCCATGAAAGATACCTGGAGTAAAGCTGAATTGGCTAAGTCATATGTTCAGAATGTGGTCAAACTGCATGGTGTACCCAAGGACATCGTTTCGGATCGAGACTCGAGGTTTATATCCAGGTTTTGGCAGGAGTTGCAGGCTGCTTTGGGTACCCAATTGAAGATGAGTACAGCTTTCCATCCAGCTACTGATGGTCAGACTGAGAGAACGATTCAGACCCTTGAGGATATGTTGAGGGCTTGTGTACTTGAGTTCGGAGGATCTTGGGAGGATCGCCTGGGGTTGATCGAGTTTTCTTATAATAACAGTTACCATGCAAGCATAGGCATGGCCCCTTTTGAGGCTTTGTATGGAAGGAAGTGTCGGAGCCCTGTGTGTTGGGATGATCGAGCTGATGTTGTGACATTGGGGCCAGATATGATCCAGGAGATGGTGGAGCAGGTTCAGATTATTCGACAGAGGATGAGGGCCGCTCAGGATAGACAGAAAAGCTATGCCGATCTGAAGAGGAGCGATATTTCATTTGAGGCCGGAGAGAAAGTCTTACTGAAAGTCTCTCCGATGAAGGGTGTGATGAGATTCGGCAAGCGTGGCAAACTGAGTCAGAAATTTATTGGACCGTTTGAGATCTTGGATAGAGTTGGGGAAGTGGCATATCGCTTGGCTTTACCTCCAGCCCTATCCAAGGTCCATAATGTGTTTCATGTGTCTCAATTGAGGAAATATGTGAGTGACCCATCGCATATCCTTCAGCACGAGGTGATTGAGGTAGATGAGCAGTTGTCATACATTGAGACTCCGAAGGAAATTCTAGACAGAAAGGTGCGGAAAACTCGCAATGGGGAGACGATCTTGGTGAAGGTCCTGTGGACCAATCATAATTAGGAGGAGGCTACATGGGAGCCGGAGGCAGTTATAAGGGAGCGTTATCCGCATTTGTTCGATTGAGGTAAGTTACGCGGACGTAACTTTTCTTTAAGGGGGGTGGAATATAACATTCTGTGATTTGAGTGAGCCTTTTATGATGTTTTATGTTCCTAGTACGTTTTGTCACCTGGGCGTTGTTGAACTTCGGGACGAAGTTCATTTTAAGGGGGGAAGACTGTAATACCCGTATAATTTCGTTACGATAATTGAGCTTGTTTCGCGACGAAAAGATAGTTTTAAACTACAGCGATGTATTATTTGATAGGTGTACATGTTTATATGATTTAATTGTGTTGTATGCCTTAGTGGGGTTCGAACACGAGACCAAAGGGTAGAGTCTTGGGCCTCGTTAGTTGTGCAAAGACAACAGCCCACACGTTTGACAAACCCTAAACGCAACCCTAGCCACTCACAAACTCACACCTCACGTATAAACCCTCCCTGCCGTCATTTTGGACTGTAAAAAGACCTCACTTCTGACCTAGCCCAGACACGTTTGACACCCTAAACCTACTGCCGCCACCACACAGAAGAGAAGGAGAGTCTTCACTGCCACCACCACCTTCACGGTTGCCCAGAATTCCGATCTGAAGACAGGTAAGCCACTGTCGTTATTTTTATCACGTTGGTATGTAGCTTTTTGTCGAGTCTGTTGTAGGGTGGCGTCTGGCTGTGGTGGTCTGGCTAGGTTGTCTTGTGTTGCTGGGTGTCTAAGGGGTGTCAGGGTGGTGTTTGTGTTGGTTGTAGTGCGTCGGTATCTTTGTAAGAGGGGTGTTTGTCACGCAGTTTGCAAGGTGTTTGTTTGAGTCGTGGGAAGGTGTGCTCAGGGAAGGAGTTTGGGGGTGGTACCACCGTTGACTCGGGGGAGGTCGACGCGGTGGTACCACCACAGTGTCTTGTACGTGTGTCAGGGTGTGTCGGGGTGTCAGTTACAGGGGGTGTTGATGGTGGTTGTTGCGTCGATGGTAGTCTGAAGGTGTAGGTACAGGGAGTCTAGGCGGGAGTCAGACCTGGTTGTTGGGCGCTGGTCTGACTCGCCGGCGGCCGTCGAGTGGTTCGGTGGTGTCAGGGATGTCGTGGGGAGTTGGCTGTGTCGGAAGGGGTGGTCTGCTGGTGGCCGATGTGGTGGTTTAGGTGCGGGTGGTGGTTCGAAGTCATGGTAAAGGTGAAGTCGGGTTTTAGGGGGCTGCTGGGTTCGTTTTAGTGTAAGACATGATTTTTGTTATTTTTATTATTATTATTATTATTATTATTGTTATTATTATTATCCTTATTAATATTATTATTAGTATTGTTTTTGTTATTTTGTCATTTATGAATATGTTGGTAATTATGGTGAAGATATTATTTGATATGGTTTTAATGAGTGTATTTATCGTTTGAATTTCAAATCAAAGTATTATTTTTAGAAGTTACTATTTTTGGAAGGTTGCTATTTTGGGTAACCTCGTTGTTAGGAAGCTTTCTATTTATAGGGGGTTTCTATAAATAGAGTATGCATACGTATTTCGAGAATTAGGGTGTTTATTAATTATATAATATTTGTTTAGGTAGCGGGTTTCGTGTGGAACATTTCTAGGCAAGCTTTGGTTTGATCTGCGTTCCTGCTATTTCAGGTAGGGGAAAATACTGGTTTATAATAATGTGTGATCTATCATCCTTGGTGTTAAACGTGTTTACGATATAATATCATGAGATCGTTATTTTGTGCTGTTTGTACTATGTTGAGATATTATTATGATGTGCATATATATATTCTATTGTTTTGTGATACGGAGTTGGATCGGTGCGGAGTATATATGGTGTTGGATCGGTGCGGAGTATATATGGTGTTGGATCGGTGCGGAGTATATATATATGGCGTTGGATCGGTGCGGAGTTTAATTGGCGTTGGATCGGTGCGGAGTTTACTATATTGTTATACTTATTCTTTTCCCTACTCAACCTCGTGGTTGACCCTGTGTATTCGTGATCACCTGTGATGAACCAACTATTGGGGAGCAGATTGACAGGTGGCTGAGACTAAGGGGGAGCTACGGGAGGAAGAGCTTGGATCCAGACCAGTTTAGATGTCTAGATCACCTTAGTCAGTTTTATAAGAGTTGTACTTTATTTATTTTGTTAAGACCTTTGGACACGGATGTAAGAACATGTTTTGAGTTAACTTTATTTAAAGTACTGTTTATCTTCCTTTGTATCTACTGCCTCGGGAAACCGAGATGGTAACACCCGTATTTATCTGAGGAGTCCTAGTACAGGCCCTTAAATAACTGGGGGTGTTACAAATACTAACCTGGATACATTTTTTGACGGAGTAGATACATTTTTTTTACTAAACCTAGATACATTTTTTTTATGGATGAGATACATTTTTTGACGGATGAGATACATTTTTTTGTACTTTTTTACACAAACTTAGTTACATTTTTTGACGGGTAGATACAATTTTTACTTAAATCTAGATACATTTTTTACGGACTAAATATTTTAGTAGTATAACTAGTGCATTGATAATTTTTATAATGTTTTGAAGAGAAAATACACCCTAATTTGCTAATCACTCGGTAACTCCTAATCAAATTACCAAATACCAGCCATTTTCTCCATCCATCACGCATCCTCTCTTTGATAAAAACAAACCATCATTTTTCCCCCTCAATGTAACTTATGTAAGGCATATACTACTACAACAACAATAATACGATTAACAGATTTCATTCTTTTCCAATCAAATCAATTCAAAAAGGATAATTATTATTTATAATCCTACTCTAGCTTAATAATTAACCCATTTTAATTGCAAGCTACTCTGTAACTTCATAAATAGCCCAATTAAAATGTATTTCCGACGTAGTGCACGGACGAAGAAAGATGCAGGTCGATTTAATTTGCAATCGTCGCCGAAAGAGGTGGTGATCGACGGTGGTGTCTCTAGTGGGAACGACGATAGCTAGGTTGTTTATTGGGGTTGTGTATTTTGACGGTGGCTTAGGAGCTCGTATGTGAATAACTAGAAGTTTTATTAATGTGACATTGTGAGTTTGTGGGTCTGATAGTGGGAGTGTGAGATTGGTAATATATGGGGGCCATTGATTTCTGTTAATTCAAGGGAGGAGATTCGTTCTCCCCGTTCTCACCGAATGTTCGTTCTCACCGGATCTTGCCCATATATTATATATATATATATATATATATATATATATATATATATATATATATATATATATATATATATATATATATTTAGGATCGGGTGAGAACGATTATACGGTGCATACGGTGAGAATGAGTCACGTCCGTTGGATTAAAACACAATCAACGGTTAAGAAATACCCACAACCCACATTCTAGATAGATTTTTTGACGGAGTAAATAATTTTTTTTTTTAACCTTTTTACACAAACTTAGATACATTTTTTTACGGAGTAAATACTTTTTTTTTTTTACCTTTTTACGTAAACCTATATACATTTTTTTGACGGAGTAGATACATTTTTTTTACTTTTTTACGTAAACCTAGATACATTTTTTGACGGAGTAGATACATTTTTTTTCTCTTTTTACATAAACCTAGATACATTTTTTGAAAAACTAGATACATTTTTTTTTACTTTTTTTACATAAACCTAGATACATTTTTTGAAGTAGTAGTTACATTTTTTTTTTTTACTTTTTTACGTAAACCTAGATACATTTTTTGACGAATTAGATACATTTTTTTTACTTTTTTTACATAAACCTAGATACATTTTTTGAAGGAGTAGATACATTTTTTTTACTTTTTTACGTAAACCTAGATACATTTTTTGACGGAGTATATACATTTTTTTACTTTTTTTACATAAACCTAGATACATTTTTTGAAGGTGTAGATACATTTTTTTTTTTTTTTTTTACATAAACCTAGATACATTTTTTTACGGACTAGATATTTTTTTTTTTTACTTTTTTACATAAACCTAGATACATTTTTTTTAACGGATTTGATACATTTTTTTAGTTAAACCTAAATACATTTTTTGACGGAATAAATACATTTTAAGGCGGTAGTGGGTTAGGCAGTAATGTACAAGGCAGAATATTTTAAGGCGGTTGTGGGGAGATGATTTTACAAAAGGCAGGGCTTTGGGTGGGTTAGGCGGTGTTATGTTGGTGGGTGGGTAAGTGATGAACAACATCTAATTCATGCCTATAATCTTTTCTAAATATTCAACATCATAATATGTTGGTGGGTGGTCGTAATTTGTAATTTACAAGGCTGCCTCTCAACGTAATTTCGCTTATTTTAGAGCAGTGGTGGGTGGGAAACTAGGAATGAACGTGATAGGGAATGAGGCAGTGTATGCGTTTATTAATGGCACATAACATGAATTATTGATTTTTATTAATCTAAGGGATGAGATTCGTTCTCACCGTGTGCACTGAATGATCGTTCTCACCGGATCTTGCCTCTATATATATATGTATATATATATACCTGAGATCCGGTGAGAACCACCTTACAATGAGAACTTTGTGAGAACTCTACCTTAAGGACTTTTTTAAAAAAAATTAATGACATAATTGGATTCGGCATGACATTTTATAGCTAGAGAACATACTTCTTGGTCTAGAAAATAAATACTAGTGACGGAAATCAAGGTGAGATACGTTTTATTTATTTGCATGCACCTACTATCTATTTTTTCGTATCTATCATTTTTCCGCCACTAGTATTTATTTTCAAGACCAAGAAATATGTTCTCTGACCATAAAATTCCATGCCGAATCCAATTATGTCATTAATTTTTTTTAAAAAACTCCGTAAGGAAGAGTTCTCACCGGTTCTCATTGTAAGGCAGTTCTCACCGGATCCCAACCCATATTATATATATATATATATATATATATATATATATATATATATATATATATATATATATATATAGAGAGAGAGAGAGAGAGATTGCATCATGTGAGGTCTATGATCTTAAATGAGGATTGAGGTCTACTATAAGAACCATTAGATCAACAAGAAAAACCATGAGATGATGCCACGTGGATAATGTACAATTTCAACAAAAAAACCAAACACTACTCCAGTGGGGGTCGAACCCGCGACCCCGCGAACCCGTGACTTTTTGGTTAGATTTAATAAAAAAAAAAGACATCAGCGGCAGGAGTCGAACCCAGTACCTCCAGATCAATAGACTAATACCTTAACCATTGTTCTACAACAACCTCATTGATTATAATCATATTTTATTTTATTAATATAGTTTTATACTTTGTTTTGAATTAACTTAACAGGTATACTCGTTTCGCATAAATTTCTTATTTATTTTTCTAGCTCCTTCTTTGTTTACCTTGTTAATGACTTTTTCTCGAAATATTTTTTTTCGTAATTTTTTTTCTCGAAATGTTTTTTTCCGAATTTTTTTCTTCTCGAAATTTTTTTTCTCGAAATGTATTTTTCTCAAATTTTTTTTTCTTTATTTTTTTCGAATTTTTTTTTTCTTTTTTTTCGTAATATTGTTTTGAAGAACCCATGATATTGTATTGAGTAACCATTTCTCATCCCGTTTTAGGATACCCGGTCACCAAAAAGGGGTTCACTCTTTCCCTTTTGGGTGTCTTTTGATTTTTTATCCTATTTAAACGAATATAGGAAGGGAAGGGTTTAGGATTGGATTAGGCCATTTTCATGTCTAAATGCGTAGATATCCACCTTTAAATGCGTAGATACACATGGCTAAATTGATAAATACACATGGTTAAATGCGTAGATACACATCTCTAAATGCGTAGATACACATGTCTAAATGCGTAGATACACGCCTTTAAATGCCTAGATACACATGGGTAAATGAGTAGATACATATGTCTAGTAGATACACACCTTTAAATACGCAGATACACATGACTAAATGCATAGATACACATCTCTTAATGCGTAGATACACATATCTAAATGCGTAGATACACATCTCTAAATGCGTAGATTCACACCTTTAAATGCGTAGATACACATGTCTAAATGCGTAGATACACATCTCTAAATACGTAGATACACATCATTAACTGCGTAGATACACATGTTTAAATACGTAGATACACATGGGTAAATGCATAGATACACATCTCTTAATGCGTCGATACACATGTCTAAATGCGTAGATACACATGTCTAAATGCATAGATACAAATCTCTAAATGCGTAGATACACACCTCTAAGTGCGTAGATACACATGACGAAATGCGTAGATACACATGTCTAAATGCGTAGATACACATGTTTGAATGCATAGATACACATGTTTAAATGCGTAGATATACACCTCTAAATGTATAGATACACATCTCTAAATGCGTAGATACACATGTCTAAATGCGTACATACACGTGTTTGAATGCGTAGATACACATGTCTAAATGCATAGATACACACCTCTAAATGCGTAGATACACATTTCTAAATGCGTAGATACACATGGCTAAATGCGTAGATACACATGTCTAGTAGATACACACCTTTAAATACGTAGATACACATGGCTAAATGCGTAGATACACATCTCTTAATGCGTAGATACATATCTCTAAATGCGTAGATACACATCTCTAAATGCGTAGATACACATCTCTTAATGCGTAGATACATATCTCTAAATGCGTAGATACACATCTCTAAATGCGTAAATACACATGTTTTATTGCGTAGATACACATTTCTGAATGCGTAGATACACATCTCTAAATGCGTTGATACACATCTCTGAATGCATAGATACACATGGCTAAATGCGTAGATACACATGACTAATTGCGTAGATACACATCTCTAAATGCGTAGATACACATGTCTAAATCCGTAGATACACACCTTTAAATACGTAGATACACATCTAAATGCGTAGATACACATCTATACACATCTAAATGCGTAGATACACATGTCTAAATGCGTATATACTAACCATTAAATGCGTAGATACACATGGCTAAATGCGCAGATACACATATCTAAATGCTTAGATACACATGGTTAAATGCGTAAATACACATCTTTTAATGCGTAGATACACATGGCTAAATGCGTAGATACATACCTTTAAATACGTAGATACACATGACTAAATGCGTAGATACACATCTCTAAATGCGTAGATACACATGGCTAAATGTGTAGATACACCTTTTTAAATACGTAGATACGCATCTCTTAATGCGTAGATACACACCTTTAAATGCGTAGATACACATGGCTAAATGCGTAGATACACATGTTTAAATGCGTAGATATACATGTCTAAATGCGTAGATACACATGTCTAAATGCGTAGATACACATGTTTAAATGCGTAGATACACCTTTAAATGTGTAGATACACATTTCTAAGTGCGTAGATACACATGTTTGAATGCGTAGATACACATCTCTAAATGCGTAGATACACACCTCTAAATGTGTATATATACATCTTTAAATGCGTAGATACACACCTTTAAATGCGTAGATACACATGACTAAATGCGTAGATACACGCCTTTAAATACGTAGATACACGTGTTTGAATGCGTAGATACACATGTCTAAATGCGTAGATACACACTTTTAATTGCGTAGATACACATGTCTAAATGCGTAGATGCATACCTTTAACTGCATAAATACACATCTCTAAATGTGTAGATACACACCTTTAAATGTGTATATACGCTTGGTTAAATGCGTAGATACACATGTTACTCAATACAATATCACGGGTTCTCCAAAACAATATTACGAAAAAAAAAAGAAAAAAAAATCTCGAGAAAAAAAAAATTGATAAAAATACTTCAAAAAAAATGTCGAGGAGAAACAATTTCGAGAAAAAGAATCTCGAGAAAAAAAAATTCGGAACAAAAATCGGAGAAAAAAGGTTTGAAAAAAAAGTTGGAGAAAAAAAATTTCGTAAAAAAAATCCGGAGAAAAAAAAAGTTTCGAAAAAATTTCGGAGAAAAAAAAGTTTTGAAAAAAATTTCGAGACAAAAAAATTTCGGAAAAAAAGTTGCGAAAAAAAATTTTTGAGAAAAAAAATTTTTGAGAAAAAAAAATTGATACAAAATTGATACAATATATAAAAAATTGATACGCATTTAGACATGTGTATCTACGCATTCAAACACGTGTATCTACGCATTTAGTCATGTGTATCTACGCATTTAAAGGTGTGTATCTACGCATTTAAAGATGTATATATACACATTTAGAGGTGTGTATCTACGCATTTAGAAATGTGTATCTACGCATTCAAACATGTGTATCTACGCATTTAGAAATGTGTATCTACACATTTAAAGGTGTATCTACGCATTTAAACATGTGTATCTACGCATTTAGAATTGTGTATCTACGCATTTAGACATGTATATCAACGCATTTAGACATGACATGTATATCAACGCATTTGGAGATGTGTATATACACATTTGGCCATGTGTATCTACGCATTTAAAGGTGTGTATCTACGCATTTAGAGATGTGTATCTACACATTTGGCCATATGTATCAATGCATTTATAAGTGTGTATCTACGCATTTAAAGATACGTGGATCTACGCATTTAATGGTTAGTATATACGCATTTAGACATGTGTATCTACGCATTTAGATGTGTATAGATGTGTATCTATACATTTAGATGTGTATCTACGTATTTAAAGGTGTGTATCTACGGATTTAGACATGTGTATCTACGCATTTAGAGATGTGTATCTACGCAATTAGTCATGTGTATCTACGCAATAAAACATGTGCATTTACGCATTTAGAGATGTGTATTTACGCATTTAGAAATATGTATCTACACATTAAGAGATGTGTATCTACACATTTAGCCATGTGTATCTACGTATTTAAAGGTGTGTATCTACTAGACATGTGTATCTACGCATTTAGCCATGTGTTTCTACGCATTTAAAGGTGTGTATCTACGCATTTAAACATGTGTATCTACGCATTTAGACATGTGTATCTACGCATTAAGAGATGTGTATCTACGCATTTAGCCATGTGTATCTACGTATTTAAAGATGTGTATCAACTAGACATATGTATCTACGCATTTAAAGGTGTGTGTGTATCTACGCATTTAGCCATGTGTATCTACGCATTTAGACATGTGTATCTACGCATTTAAAGGTGTGTATCTACGCATTTAAAGGTGTGTATCTACGCATTTAAAGATGTGTATTTACGCATTAAGAGATGTGTATCTACGCATTTAGCCATGTGTATCTACGTATTTAAGGTGTGTATCTACTAGACATGTGTACCTACGAATTTAAAGGTGTGTATCTACGCATTTAGACATGTGTATCTACGCATTTAAAGATGTGTATCTACGCATTTAGAGATGTGTATCTACGCATTTAAAGGTGTGTATCTACGCATTTAGACATGTGTATCTACGCATTTAGAGATGTGTATTTACGCATTTAACCATGTGTATCTACGCATTTAGCCATGTGTATCTACGCATTTAAAGGTGTGTATTTACGCATTTAGACATGTGTATCTACGCGTTAAGAGATGTGTATCTACGCATTTAGCCATGTGTATCTACGTATTTAAATGTGTGTATCTACTAGACATGTGTATCTACGCATTTAGCAATGTGTATCTACGCATTTAGCCATGTGTATCTACGCATTTAGCCATGTGTATTTACGCATTTAAAGGTGTGTATCTACGCATTTAGACATGTGTATCTACGCATTTAGCCATGTGTATCTACGCATTTAAAGGTGTGTATCTACGCATTAAAAGGTGTGTATCTACGCATTTAGGCATGTGTATCTACGCATTTAAAGGTGTGTATCTACGCATTAAAAGGTGTGTATCTACGCATTAAAAGGTGTGTATCTACGCATTAAAAAATGTCGACAACAAAAAAATTTCGAAAAAAAACATTTCGAGAAAAAAATATTTCGAGAAGAAGCAATTAACAAGGTAACCAAAGAAGAAGACGGAAAATAAATAGGAAATTGATGCGAAACAGGTATACTTGTTAAGTGAATTCCAAATAAAAACCTCGTATAAAATCGTATAAATCTTTTACAGTATGAAATTAATCGGCAAAGTGTATATGGAACAATGAATAAGCCTTTGGTACATGAAACTAGAGGTTTCGGGCTCGATCCCCATTGGTGGCGCTTATGTTTTTTGCTTAAATCTGACCTAAAATTATACTTCAAAAATCATGTGTTATATAAATTGACAAGGATGCTGGGGCAGAGTTGGGAAAGCTCTGATCTATGTCGCTCGAGGTTGCGGGATCGACTCCCACAGAAGTAATTTTTGTAATTTTTGCGTTTTTTGCTTAAATTGTATTATCCACGTGGCATCATCTCATGATTCTTCTTGTTGATCCAATGGTTCTTATTTGGATCTACAAGTAGACCTCAATCCTCATTTAAGATCATAGACCTCACATGATGCAATCTCTCTCTCTCTCTCTCTCTCTCTCTCTCTCTATATATATATATATATATTCAATTTAGTGATGAAATTATATTCAATGTAACGAAATTGAGCAAATATATAGCAATAAGACATAAGAGAAAATTGCACATATAAACACTTTAAAATTAGAGTGATTTAAATAATTATTTATTGTTGAACCTATTCTAATTTTAAGAAATTAAAAGAATGGTGTTTTAATGTTAAATATGTTATTATCTAAAAATATTGATATTTTAAATTTATTAGGATTTTTGTTTTTTAATTGTAAAGTATGTTATTTACATTTAATGTAAAACCACTCGTCGCAACGGAAATAAAACATACAAAACATGCCAAAATCTAATCGGAATTTAAACTTTAACATGCATAAAAACGAGGTGAATTAAAAACTGAAACTGAACTGAACTGAAACAACTGATATAAACAGAAATAGATAAGTATAACTGTCTAAGTACTGGAAGTAAATATATACAACAGTCTGTGATGGCACATCCCTACAGGCACTCAAAACCAAATCAAAAATCTAGAGTCTAGCTAACGCATATGTGTAAGTCAAAATCGATGAATAGGATCATCGCTCGCTAGCTCCATGTGAACCCTCCGTCAACCATCCTGTCATGTATCTACATACATGTAAACATGTACGCCACAATCAGTGGGGAGTGACTAGAGTTCTCCTAGCCACCTTTTGTAACGACACGTAACACAGAAATACAAACAGCATACTCCAACATATATAAACATGTGAAGCATATAAATCTCAATATCTGAATCTCAAATCATCATGCAATTACTAATGCAAGGCTCTCAACCAACTTCGGAAACTATTTGGAAGGAGAGTCGGTTTCCCTTCCGGTTGCCCGTCCGGGGGGTCTTTCAGTCCAAACCATTTACGAAACCAATTAAAGAGTCATCCAATGCCTTGGATGAACAATTCTATAATCAAACACTATAACCATCATAGTTAATCAGCAAGTATAAAGGTTCAGCGGTCAACTTAAGATATAACCTAAATACCAAATATTCAGCAAGTATAAAGGTTCAGAGGCGACATCTTAACGCATAACCTAGATACCAAATTCACAATCACAAACAAGGACTCAGAGGCCAACTTAAGGCACAGACCTGCTAATTAACAAGACACTAGACTCAGAGGCGACAACTTAACGCATGGACTAGCATCCAATAAGTAAAGAACTCAGAGGCCAACTTAAGGCATGTCCCTATACTGCATCACAAGACACTAGACTCAGAGGCCAGCTTAAAGCATATTCTAGCATCAACATCTGCACTCCGGGCAAGGCATCAACACCCTAGCTACCCCGTTGTGCAGCTGCTCTACTCGTCAGACTCAGAGGCCAACTTAAGGCATGTTCCAACGCGATCACAAATAAACATGTCTGGGCTCAGAGGCGACATCTCAACGCATACCCCAGACACGACAACCATACACATATAGGGCTCAGAGGCTAGCTTAAGGCATACCCCTATATATGACAACTAGCTCACGTATTAAGCTCAGAGGCCAGCTTAAGGCATACCTTAATACGCATCAATACAATATCATCCAACTACATTAACTAAACCTTTAGTTCTTATCCTCTATATTTCTAACCAATACTTAATTGATCCCGGGAACTAAGTTGAGGGAGAGCCGGTTTCCCTTTCGGTTACCCGACCGGGGGGTCTCTATCCTCTCTCCATTCCCGAACCCAATATAGTGTCGCCCATCCTCCGGGGACCTCAAACACACATACAAGGTACACGAAACGAATCTCAAACAAAACCGATCAACCGATCAAAAGATAAACCAATTTAAAGTACACAGGGGCTCCCAACCGGTCAGTGGCAGGCAGCCGGCTGACCGTCTGGCAACCCAGCTTCCTACAATTCTTTAACATCGAAAACAATGAATAAGGGCCCTCAACCAGTCGGCAGGCAGCCGGCCTACCGGCTGGGGAACCCAATCCCACGAACTCTTTTACGCAAAACATTACAGGAAGGGGCTCCCAGCCGGTCAGCAGGCAGCCGGCCTACCGGCTGGGCACCCAAGCACCCTATATTTCAAACACGTGAAAAACACCAATAAGCACTCCCAGCCGGTCGACGCCGGCCGGTCGGTCGACCGGCTCAGAGTCCCTGAGCCTAAAAATCGCAAAACGCAATATACCCAAACTCTTATGAAATCGATACAACAACTCCAAAATTGCTACTAAAAAACAATTCCCAGCATACATAAGACTTATACAACTCAATAGCAACCATCAATTTCCACCATTAAAGCATATTAGAATCATACCTCATATTCGTCTTAAGGATGCAATTTCTGAAAATCATTCTATAAGCATGTGAACACAATCAAAGCATATGAACATCATACATGGGCAATCCTAGCATGCTTCTAAGTCCAAACAACAACCATAATGTACAAAATCATAAACTTCCATCATCAAAACCATGAAGTATGCTATTATAACAAATAAAGGTCGAGTTTCTCATTATCGTCACCTCTAAAACGATTAAGCTCCTAGCTCCTCTTCAATCACGAAACTATCCACCTCGGGATCTTCTAAACCCTCTCCTACAACAAGATAAACGATTATTAGAAGCTTGAAACGGATTTCACCAAAAACAAACCATTTTTCAAGTTGGACGAAAATGGAATTGAAAGAGACGGATGTCTTGCAAATTTCGCGAGGATTTCAGAAATGTATAACATACCTTGGTTTGGAAATCGGATGATCTCTGAAAATCGATTTAAAGATTGAAAAGTTGAAGGAGAAATGAGGATGAATATAACAGTGTTCTTATTTTTGAGAAATGAAATGTGTCGACATAATGAATGGGGTTTAGGGTTTAAGTTGTCCTTTCCGTTTAAAGAAACGGGCTTTTAATGTGAACGGGTTTCATGAGTCGGATTTAACTTGCCAAGTTATTGCGTCTTAAGGACTTAAGGTTCTTAAGACGGATCTTAACGGAATATTTTAAAATAACTTGACAATAAATATTAAAAATATTATTTTATCCCGAAAAATAATTTAAACCTTTAAAATATATTTTACGAAAAACGGGATGTTACATTTAATGTTTTAAAATTTTCTTTTTCTTTTTAAATAAGATAAAAAATAATGATGTGGCTTCATGTTATGTTAATATGTGACGTGAGTTTTTGTCAATACTAGGTAACATTGTCTATGTGCCATTTTGTGCTACCCTTTTAGTAATATTGTATAGATTAACTACATTCTTGCTAATAATGTTAAATCCTAATAACGAATGTTTTATGACAAATTGAAGTGATAATAAGAAGTATATACATATAATTAATTTTGTGAGTGCATAAAAGATTTTAGGTAAATTATATTTTGTTATTATATAAGTAGTGTTATATTAATTATGAAGTATAACTTTATTTAATAAATTAAAACAAGAATTACATAAAAATATTGTATTTGTAATTATATCATGCAACACTTATATACAACTGTTGTATAAATGACTATAGAATGTGACACTTAAATAAAAATGTTGCATTGGTGAATGTAGCAACACTTATGAAAAAATGTTGCATAAATGACTATAAAATGCAAAACTTAAATAAAAGTATTGTGATATATTTATATTTGCAACTTTTTTAGGCAAAGTGTTGCATCCTCTAAACGTCTCTCTAACTTGCAACACAATTACAACGTGTTGCACACAAAATGCTGCAGTAACCCAATTTTGTCAATTAGAGGATTATACAACCAGATGTATACATCTAGTAGTATAAATTTCGAGCTTTATAACAAATAATTTGAGCTTATACATATATTTTACGAGTTTTATTGAAAAGAATCTGAGTGTCTTTATAAAATAAAATTGTAATTCAAAACATTATATTGAAACTCAAAAATAATACAAATAACACCCAAAGATTTTAATTTTAACACTAAAAAATTATAGTGCAAGAAAAAATGGTTAGAAGCTCAAAAAAAATTGCATATAAGCTCAATTAGTTCTGTATTAGATGTATGATGCTCATATACATCTTGATGTATAGTTCTATTTGTGCAATTTTGTAGTAGTGTATATATTACTTAGAAACTTCTACAACATGACTATTACGGAGTAGAATTTTACAACTTCAAGTACCCTATAAAGTTCTATTCACACTTTGACTTAGGGTTTATATGTGAATTTAAATAATTTATTTGAGATAAAAAAAATATGAAAAGAAAGAAATATTATTTCGTATAATCCAATAAATATCAAAATTTAACAAGACTTTATTAATGAATAATCCAAGTATTCAATAAGTCACGCTATTCAACATTCTTTACATTAATGTGTCCCCAAAAAAATAAAAATAAAAATCAGCGTACTTAGAACCTTCTAAGTTCTAACACAAGTCTATTAGAATTCTACAACTTCGACTACTCTATAGATATTATATGGATCTGCTATGTACGTTTTCCATTTTAAATATCAAAATGACAGGGATTACAAATGTAATCGACAAAGAGGCTATGCCCGTTATATCTTATATCAATAATCAAAAGATGTTGATGGTTGCAATGATCATGATAAATCGGGTAAAGATGAGAATTTTGGTGTTTTAGAGGTTGAAGATGAAGAGAGGGGTTTTGTTGGTATTTCAGAAATGAAGTGGTCGGTGGGGGTGGAAGGTTATTTTTTAAACAAATTTAATTTATATATTCATTAATTGATTAAAGTGTAGTTTTTTTTAATATTGATGTATTTCGGAATATCGTATTTAGTTTTTTTTTTTTTTTGCAAGAAGGTTAGTCTCGATTTTATTCATCCATATAGGGAATAGAAAAGAGATGGTTTCTTACAAAGCAAAAGCCGCCAAAACGAAAGAAAAGGACCAAGAACAAAAAGCTCTAAGTTTTCAGAGCATTACATCAAGCCATCTACGAATATACAAGTCAGAACTAGAGCTAAGCCGATTTTTAATGTCGAATTTGATATCCTTAACAACCTGATCCGCTGGAGAAAAGCCGCCTCCGAAAATGTACCTGTTTCTCGCTCCCCAAATCCCATACACTAAGCTCGCAATGCAGCAAACTACAATCTTAGTTCTCCATATATAACCTTCGTATTTAGTTTTATTACATTTCTTAATTCAATTAATTTTTAGCTCATAAGTTTTGTCAAACCATTTGTTTCACATTTTTAACTCAAACCTATTTTATTGGAAAATAATAATTTCTTATTTCTTATATATACATGCTAAGACTTTTCAAGTTAAATGTCAAACATTTAATGTTGAATGGTTATAAAAATAAACCACGTGTTCTTGTGTCATATTACCGCTCCTTTTACTTTCGAATAATATTCAAATTTCTACTACTGCTTCCAACTCAATGACCGACATTTTTTTTAAAAAAAAACAAGTTTCTAAATAACGCATAATTTTATATAGACCATTTTCGCCGTTTTTTCCCTTAAACTTTCTCTCAACTTTTTCTTAATAAAACTTCTTATATATTTTATTATGGGTTTACCTTTTTCATTTAATTTTATTAAAGCCTACTCATATACATTAAATACGTTATTAGATTATCTAACAGATTTAATTGATCATTTTCTTTAAAAGTCAAAAATATACAACCCTAAAAATTTTCACGGTGTTACACTAGTATCGATCTAAAATTGAAAAAGCAGGGGTTGAAATGTAGTTTATGAAAACACTAGTTTTGTTAGACCTGGCAAACAGGTCGGGTCGTGTCGGGTTCGTATTCGTGTCAGCATTAAATTTGTCATGACCCCCTCAACCCTAACCCGACCCAATTAGATAAACGGGTTACATGCATCAACCCTTACCCAACCCATTTATTTTTTCAATAACCCGACCCGACTTGTTTCACACATTTAATTTTTAACAGGTCAATTTCCACCAATTAAACCCGTTTAAAATCGTCCAACCCATATAAATATAATGCATTCAAAATTAAATTTTACAGCAAGAATAAACCATCTTCATGTCTTATTTCGAACTCAAAATAACAAAACCCTATTATAACTCATTTAAATGATATATCATAACTCATTTAAATTAATGGGTTAGTCGTGTCGGGTTCGTTTCGCAAGACCCTAACCCTAACCCGACCCAAATAAGTTCGAGTCGTATTCGTGTCGACCCAATTAAGTAAACGGGTCGAAACACCTTGACCCGAACCCACTAATTTTGTGTCGGGTTCGTGTCGTGTTTTCGAGTCGTGTCAATGATTGTCACCTCTAGTTTTTATCCTGTGAAAAATTGCACGGGTATAGTTTTAAGAACATCGATATAATGATTAATATTTAAAAATGTTAAACCAAAATGTATGTATATTTTATACTCTATTTGTACATGTTTTAAATCCGTGAAAAAATGCACAAATTCCGTTAAAACATGATAGCAAAATTTTTAGATCTACTCATTTTAGTGGATAAACTCAATATTTATAACGAATTCCGTTAGGCCGCGTTTGGAAACACATAATTGATTTCATTTTAATGATTTCAATTGTAGAAATCAAAATGTTTGAATTCAATTCGAAATCCAATTCCAAAAGTTCGTTTGGGAAACCCGTGGAATTGGAATTGGGCGAGACGGATATTGGTCGAAGTGATCGAAAAAAAATTATTTGGGGAAAAGAAATTTTTTCACGGAAAATATTCGCGATCGGAAAAAATGTCGAAAATTAAAATATTACGATTAAATTAGGATATTAAAAGACTTAAATACTAATGGAATTGAAATAACTATTATATGGTAGGGATTTGAGAGACTCAAATTTTAACTAGGTTGGAATTGGTAAGGAATTGAGTTCAATTCCATTTCCAAATTCTAGAGGTTTCCAAACAATTGAAATGTTTCAATTACGGAATGCAATTCCAATTCCAAGTTGCCAAACATTTATAGTATTATTTTAACGGAAGGCTCTAAAATCTACTTAACAAAGTTTATTATAGTTCATTTATTTTGTTAATAACTTTATGTAGATCTCATTTTTAAATTAAAAATTAAAATATTACTATTTATTAACATTTTTTTGTTGAAAACTATTTCTTATTCAAAAAAATTACTCAAATATAGTAAATTCTCGAAAATTTGCTATTATGATGGTTAAAATGTTATAGCAAAAAGCTTGTAAAATAATATAACAACGTCATTTGTTTTACATTTTTTGTTTATTTTTATTTTCATTGTCTAATAATATTTTTTGTTCATTTTTTTAATTATTGATAGGCTATTTGGACTATTGAGAATTCTGCATTTTCATATTGTATTATGTATGCAACATAAATGGAATTGGGGATGTTGGTTCATTGTAGTTTTGTATCGATTATTCGATGAAATTCTATTAATAAAGCTAATTTTTCTTAAATTATTTTTATATTTTTTGTGATGGGTCCTATATTTATCTAAAAATAAAAAATAAAAAAAATAAACGTGATGATATAGACACACGAAATTGCACGAAATATTCTTTTATTAATATAGATAACATAGGTAGTTGTCGAAATGTAGTCCCAAATAATATTTACGTACTTACTTAATCCTGCACGCTAATTTGCTTAATCCAACACTTTTACCCTAAATTCCCATAACTGTCATTAGTAAAAAAAAAAGAAGGGATATTCTACATGGTACCCCCTCAATTTTTTGACTTTCTACATGGTACCCTTACCCTTTTTAAAACATACATGGTACCCCTAATTGTGGTCATTATCACTACGTGTACCCCTAAACTTTATTTTCCGTCAATTAAACTCAATTTTGGGCGTTAAATGATTACTTAGCCGCATAACAAACTTGACATTTATCATCCCATGACATAGGACTCGACTAGAATTAATATCCGTTCTTTAGAAGTGATAATTTGACAAAGATCAATAATTTTTCCGTCAACATTTTTTTAGCCCATATATATCTATATATATTAGGATCGAGATGGATATTGAGCCTAATAGAGTCCTTATGTCATGTGATAGTAAATGACAAGCTTGCTTACGCGTTAATGTTATCACTTAAAGCTTAAAAATGAGTTTAATTGACGGAAAATAAAGTTTAGGGGTACACGTAGTGATAATGACCACAATTAGGGGTACCATGTATGTTTTAAAAAGTGTAGGGTACCATGTAGAATGTCAAAAAATTGAGGGGTACCATATAGAATATCCCAAAAAAGAATTAAAAAGACTTTTAAAGAATTAAAAGACTTCTCTTTCCTTAGACCTAATCAATCTCTTATTCTTTTGACTGTTATATATATGGATATCATAATTCGCACGTATCAAACGTAAATTTGTCTCCATGTGGTGGTGCAGGAATGCATGGGTCCGGGTAGGGATGTCAATGGGGCGGGGCGGGTGCGGAGGGGGGTCAACCCGCGCGCGCCCCGCAAACTCTTAATGCACACCCGCGCCCGCCCCGCGACCCGCGGCGGGTTGAACTATTCAAAATCATCCCTGCCCCGCTGGGACCCGTTGACACGCCTATCTCCTCAAGAAATGTAAATCGTAAATCTAAAATATACTTGTCGTACTACTTATACAAATAGGTTTTCGCAAAAATGCATTAATATTCAATTAACTAGAGTCCGTGGAGCCATAAAACGGTTGTACATACAAATATACAACCAAAAACATGCACAAATAGCAACCCAAAGTCCAAATTCTGACAGAGTACTAGAAGAGTAAACAAAACTACACAACAAATACACAAATACTCTTCAATTCTTCATCTTCAGTTTTTCAACTCCGTTGTTTTTTCAGTTTGGGAAAATGGGGATTTGGGGAAATTTGGGTAGTTAGTGAATGGCCTGAATATAGTGATAACGATTTACAAATGATTATTGTTTATTGCCTTATTGGACTGGGGAAATGGGTAGTCTGGGTTAGTGGGTTATTTTACTTATTTACTTGTTTGGGCCTGGGGAAGTGGGTAGCTGGGTAAGATAGATTAATTTATTAAAAGTTTTTTTTTTCTATTATTTTAAGTTATATTTATTTTATCTTATTATTCTTATATATTACTATTAGATATTATTATTTATTATGTGGGTATTAGTGGGGCGGGGACATGTGAGGCGGGTCTCATGTGAAACCCGCACCCGCCTCGCGACCCGCGACGAATAATGCTTTTTAAACCCATCCCCGCCCCACGACCCGCCAAATTATTACCCACACCCGCCCCACGTGGAGCGGGTGCGGGGCGAGACCCGCCAAGACCCGTTCCATTGACATCCCTAGGACCGGGGGTTCAACCCCCTCGTCATAAAAAAAACGTAAGTTTGTCGTTTTATCGAAATTTTTTCTTAAGTAACGTCTTTTATTCAATTTAGTTGATATTTTTTTTTATCTAAAAAGAGGGTTTTTTAACAATTAGGGTTTGAACTGAACTGAAATCCAATAAATCTTTAACATTGAACTGAAATCGGGAAATCCAATTGTGACGGATTTTAGAATATTTATATATTCTAATTGCAGTAAAATCAGATTTTAGAACAATTGTTGAAATTGAGAAATTTAATTGCACTAAAATCAAAGTGAGTTAATTTTTGGGATTTTGTGGGTTTATATTTCTCTCTTGTTTTTCTGATTGAGATGAAAAAAATGAGGAAATATATTCGGAGTAAAGGTAAAAAATGGGTGAAATTGAATAAACTGATGTCCTCAGCCCTCCCTCCCACTCTGTTGGCTTCCCACCCATTCACCAACTGCCAGTCTACCATCCATACCAACCTCATCCATCCATCATCCTTCTCCATTTCCTCCATGGTACTCCACTCCCTCACCATCTCCCCACCACTCACTCTCTTCTATTCACCTCCACACCACCTCCCCATCCTCCCTTTCCCGCACCTTCACCTTCACACTCACTTCCACAAGCACTCACCCCGTCGTTTCACCCCCACCTCTCTCCAAAACGACGCGTTCGACTCCACCACCAACCCCTTCTCACAACCACAACCCCCCAGAACCCTCTTTCCAGGGGGTTACAAGCGCCGGGAGATCAGAGTACCCAACATTGTACTACAACTCACTCCTGACGATGTCCTCCTCAATTCTGGCCCCGCCTTGGATTTTATCGACGTCGCCCTCGTCAACTCGGTTGGAATTGTCGTCCTTGGTGACGTCAATCCCCAAGGCGGTGGAGGTGCAAAGTTGTATGAGGCCGCTTGTTTGCTCAAGTCTCTAATTCGAGACCGGGCTTACTTGCTTGTTCTTGACCGTGTTGATATTGCTGCTGCTGTTAATGCTACTGGTGTCCTTTTATCCGATCAAGGTATTTTTTTACGATTCCCTATTTCTTCCTTGCTCAATCAAAATATTCATTCTTCCGTATTATGCGTATTTTTATTATCTTATGCAATATGTGGAACTTCAAATACTCTTTGCAAACTCTGCAATTTATCCTGCCATTGGGGACAAAACCAGCTTGTCTCATTGAAGATGAACACTATCCATCACAATCTGCATCACAATCTGGAGACGATAGTGCCCCTCTTACAGTATCAGTATCACAAGTGGGTGGGACTGCAAGTCGAGTGTTCCATTTAATTCCCACCTGATTTGCCACTCGCATATTATGAGAGGGACATTGTCCGTATTGAGAATTGTGAAAACCAATCCCCTTTACATCATTAATACACTTTCATCTAACATTGGTATTTACCTTTTTTTATTTATCACTTTAAGCCTGATACTGCCTCTATACATATAGGTCTTCCTCCAATTGTGGCAAGGAATACCTTGATGACTTCAAAATCTGAGTCAGTATACCTTCCCGTCATAGGGAAAATGGTGCAAACAGTTAATGCTGCAATCTTTGCTTCTGATTCTGAAGGTGCTGATTTCCTTATTTTTAGTTCTCCTCTCGAAGAACATACTCATATATCCAGGGACTCTATCAATCAAAAGATTGAGATCCCAGTCTTTTATCAAAGCTCATTCATGAAGAATGATGGATTCTTCAATCAAGTTCCTATGAAAATTATGCCTGCTGCAAGTGGTCTTGTCACTACATTGGAGGAACTTATGTCTAATGGCGATCTGCTTCGTAAGTTGGTATACAATACATCACCAGTTAACAACAGAAGCTCCAAAGAAATCGCAAACTTCAGTAAGATCAACATGTTGAATACCACAAAT
This sequence comes from Silene conica, assembly GCA_029255685.2. Taxonomy (NCBI): domain Eukaryota; kingdom Viridiplantae; phylum Streptophyta; class Magnoliopsida; order Caryophyllales; family Caryophyllaceae; genus Silene; species Silene conica. The sequence continues at coordinate 57,645,359 of CM055311.2, read as the reverse complement.
GCTTTAGGTGGCAATGTAGGATTTGACACTTCTGTCAAATTAGAGGATAGTGAAGCCCAATTCATAAACAAGGAGAGACGTGTTTTAGTTGCAGCAGCTAATATAATAGAGAAGGCGGCCCCACTGGTGATCATTTGCTGCTAACATTGTTTAAGTTCAATTAATACTTGCTCAATTCCTTTTTTTGCTTTGTCCGCGCGACCTCACCAATGACCATTTTTGATGTAGATGGAGGAAATTTCACTTCTCAATGATGCTATTTCTCAACTCGATGAGCCATTTCTGCTAGTCATAGTGGTAATTGTGTGCTGAACTTCAACAAAATTCTGATTCCAACGATAAGATTGGTATTAGCTCTGATTTTCAATGAAGTCTTTTACTACCTGTTGGCACATTGATAAGATGATGTGGTTTTGGCTATTTTTCATCGGGGGGGGGGGGGGGGGGGGGGGGGGGTGTTGATGGTAAAGTCACGGAGTTATTCTTTCTCTGCTAGGTTAGTTTTTTTAATTACAATCATAGAGTTTACTAGTTATGTTACATGGGCAGGCTATTTGAGCGGTATTTCCCCTTGGCGGACGTCAGCGGTTCGAGTCCACTTATCTCCACCTGTAGATGGAGTTATTTTTTCCCAATATCTTTGACTAGTATATTTGTACCGTCCAATAGTCAGTGCTACTAGAATGAATATCCATGGTGATGGTGTAATGAATCTTACACTTCCTGTAAGATAAAAGAATAAGGTGTTTTTATGTGCAATAATGGTATGAGAATAGGAGATAGGAAAAGGGTGCAATATGTGGTACCTGGGGTTACCATGAACAATATCCTTCACTCCTTTCACATTGGCCGCTCAACTAGGTCAATAGCATGTTTCCAGTTTCCACAGTATTTCTATGGTTTTAGCTTAGGATTAGTTCATAAGTCCTACCGTTTCTACACTTCATCTTTAAAACTTCGAACTTCTGAAGTTTTTATAAGAACTCCTACTGTATCTAACAATTTTCTTTAAACCTTTTTCTAAAACCCAGTTACCAAAATCAAGAGATTTCTCGCGAATATCTATCATGAATGCTTTCTTGACATACCAAAAGTTAGTTGTATTAAGGAACATAGAGCTTTCATGATTGAAATAGACCAGAAAATGTCCTTTTGTTTGACCAAAATTTTTGGTGGAGCTTTGGAGGAAGTCTTCCTAAAAAGTTAGGAGTTTAAAAAAGCATGTATGTTTATAAGGCGTACTTCACAGCTATCAATCAACTCTTTAATTTATTAATTGACTACATATTTCAAGCAAAATAAGCTTTGGTAAGGAGAATTAAAAGCAATATGGGTGCGAGGAAAACTCGTGTAGATGATGCGGTTTGTCTGTACTATTTGTCGAATTATTTCCTTTGACTCAATTCATTTTCTCCCTTTTTCCGTACAAATCTATTCCTTAATATCTTTCGAATTTTTTTGTTTTGCTTTTTTTTTTCTTGCCTTTGCTTTCTCCAATCTACCCTCTACTCTCATGCATTTCCTCAATTTTTTTTTACTATTTTCTTACATTTCACTTTTATTTTTCCACATTTCTTATTTTACTAATGCATTATGGCTGTGTTCTCTCTTTTTCATGTTTTTGTAGTTTTTTTTCTCTTGATATCAGCGGTGGCATATTACAAATATATTGTGAATCAACTTCAAATCATTTTAGGACTAAAGTTTATTGTTATTTTCCTTGTATCAATGATGAAGTGTATTTTGCAGTTTAGCCTTTAGCCCATAGTGCAGGGGCGACAAATAGCTTGTATTATGATCAATTGATCAGGGACCCATGGTACATTATCAATGATATGGATGTAGGTAATTGTCATAGCCAGGGATGATTCGGAAGATATATCGTGGTGAATTATGGCTACATTTGATTGAAAGGAGAGATGGTGTTCAAGTTTAGTTCGATATGTGGTGATAAACTTCGGAATCTCAGGGTTTTCGGTTGAACACGTTTGTTTAAATAAAACTGCGTATCTAGATTATGGAATGTTATATAAACATGCAGCAGTAGATGCGTCGAGCTAGATGTGCTATTTTGCTCACTTAGGATGGTAAAGCTATCCTGATTCTGGACAGAGGCATGGGTATTCTAATATACTCATATTACATGGCAAAGTTGGATAAAGATAGACTCATACGATCAAATCAAGTGGTTTGAACTGAAAAAATGGGATATTGTTTTTTTGATGCTATCTCATATTTGCTATTTGTGTGTAACATTGGTAGATGGAGAACTCATCGAGATAAGTATGCTTGACTGAAAATGTTGACGTAAACTGAACTTGGAGAATATACATATGCTACGTTGGATTTTGGGCAGCTAAGGAAGGATTGATTTAAGAACAAGATAATTAAAAAAAAGGTAGTAATTGAACCTAAGAAAGATGAGAACTAGACAATTTGCTTAGTTCTGGAATAAGGAGAGTGAATTGAGTGAAAGACATGTTATAAGGAGCCTTGAAAGGATGGTAAGATGAAGGGAGTTTGACGGTAAGAAGAAGGTATGTGGGGAATAGAATGGCCCAAGTAGATGTGGGTAAATTGTGTTTCAAACCGGATGTGTGCTGCCTTACCCTGTAATGGAATCATGGAGCGGTCTGTGATGAATAATATGAGCACTATGAAACTAGCTAAAATATGGAGCGATAATGTTGATACGAGGTTTTAACAAGTGAACTAGATTTGCTGTCACTTTAGCTTTGAAAACTGAATCAGCCCCATACTGATTTGTCTTAAATTGGCAAAATGGTCAGTTGCCTCAAATTTGACCTCCCCTCCCATTTCGATGTATCCAAAACAAATCATTCACAAACAAATCAATAAACAAACTAATTCCTTCAACGAAACTTCAACTAATCAACAAAGTAACTTCAACAAATCTCCACTCTAATTCTTCCTATACTCCCCCATACACCAACACATCATGCTCTTGACTTCTTAAGACATAGCTAGGGCCGTAGATATCTATGTAGCTGAGAAGAGAGAAGAGGAACTACAAGAGAAGAAAGGGGATGATGTTTGGTAATGTGGAGAGAAGGGAGACTTGAATCTCATTGAACATAACTACGTCTAGAACTTACTTACTGGCAATAATAAGATTTGATTGTAATAAGTTACCTCTAAATATCACTTTTTCAGGAAAATACCACTGAAACTATCTAATAACAGATGACACCAATGTCTTAAATAATAAATATATTTTCGTACCTGATTTATACCCTTACGTTCTTTACAAAATGTTTCAGTAGAGGAACATATTTCTTTGTTTTCCTTTCTAACCTCCTCTATTTATCTTCATTCAATTATTACCTTTGTTTGGAAGAGTTCAATAGAATTGTCCGTTGATGTTGATGAAGAGTTTGATTAATGAGACTTGTCTAATGAATGCGCCTCATAGAATACACCAGAAATTGAATTTGTTGGCCAGCTACTAAGTTTCGTGTATTTATGTTATTTTCAGGGTGAATTTAACTCAGGAAAATCAACATTCATCAACGCACTTCTCGGTGGAAAATTCCTTAAAGATGGTGTGGTCCCCACTACCAATGAAATTACATTCCTGAGATATACTGAAGTTGGCACTCAACGGCAGCAATCTTTTGAGAGGCATCCTGATGGTCGGTATATTAGCTATCTACCATCCAAAATTCTGAAAAAGGTAAGCCTACTCCTTATAATGGTGCTAGCCATGTACATAGTAATTGCACGGTGTTTATATTGTTAGGGTGATTATCATAAAATTAAATGAATACTATTTTTAGTAGGTTACTAGGATTGGGAAGCTTATCTTGGGTAAGATGGCCTTTAGGTAGGATAGGGTGAGTTTTAATTCTCTGGGGTTGAGTTTTCAAGTTGTAATCTCAAACTCTGCACATAACCTTAAACTTTCACAGGAGTCACAGCAGAATCATGAATCCAAGCACGGTCCTATGATAAGTCCATCTGAACTCATCTGCAACGCTGTTCCAATATTAAGCTAATTTGTTTCTTCAAAGGAGAGAGTAACTTGAGTTGTCATGTTAGTGAGTTTTCTAGGTCTGTAGCAGAAATATAGGGGGAGTACGAATCCATTCTTGTGAATCTGTCATGTGGGTGTGTGTTTGTGTGTGTTGGGTGGGGCGTTATGTCAACTAAAAGGGAGAACTAAGTTACTGGCAAATGATGTGTGAATAAACCCCGAACATAGGTCTGGCTGTGTGAGTGTGTGACTCTATCTTTCTTCAAGGTTGCGAAGACATAAAGAAAGATTGATTTATCTTTCTTTAGAGTATTAGAATATTACTCCATAAGGATCTACAGAGCACAGTCACTGTAGTCTTCCCTGTCCCTATATGTGATATACCTTTCCCGTCTTTTCCAAGTTCGTTGTGGATGTAAAAGGCTCTTTGTGCTCCTGTTATGTTTACAAGTACTTTTGTCCTTTGTTACAAATACAGAAAGTTCAATCTACCTCTGGAAGCTTACCAAGAAATATAAAATTCGTGATTATGTACTTTAGAAAGGATTTGGAGATTGACAATTTTACGCTGGTAATTTCAAGCACCCATGTCTGATAGTCTTGTACCATTGAAAAACCATGTTTTTACTCTAGCAACTTCTCTTTCCCGGATTGTAGATCTTGCTACTACTGTCCCAAAACTTGAGAGAGTGTACACGACACACTTTAACCTACAACAAAGATTTGACAAAGTTCAGTATGGCATTGCCATCTCATATTTTGTGGTCTGAATTGGTGTTAACTGAGTTCCCAGTATTGCGTAAAGCTACCTTATAATTAATCCTCAGTTTGCGTGGTGAACTTGCTTGTCCCTTGTATCACGCGTTGTTACTGTTAGAATGATTTGTTGGGCGTTTAAGGGTTAGTCACAGAATAAATTAAACTTATTTCTTCTTTGCCTTTCACAAGTCTTTATTTTGGCCCAACAATATTCTCTATAGAACCCGATGAGCGCTTAATGTACAATACCAAGTTGTTAAGAATGTAAGAGAAAACCTAATGGGATGTGAAGTTGTGACTTGTTAGACCCAGGAGACCCTCCCATTTTCATATGTTTTCATAATTTTTACTTTGTGCATAATCCTGATCGTCTAAATTTATACATTGAACTTTTTGTGAGTTGATGATGTTATTAGACTAGCCTTACCATTATCAAGACCTCTCTGTTTCCCAGTATCTCCACCTTTTTTTAGCATATGAAATTAGTCCAACTTTGCACTCTATTGACCTTTTTCATGTTTGGGTATTTCTTACAAGAAGCCTAATTTTTTTTTATAGCATTTGCTCTTAAACTTTACGGCTCGGAGTGTTGGGCCGTGAAGCAGTGTCACATTCATAAGATGAGTGTGGCAAAGATGCGTATGTTGAGGTGGATGTGCGGCCATACAAGGAAAAACCGGTTAAGGAATGAGGTGATTAGAGAGAAGGTAAAAGTGGCCCCAATAGAGGACAAGATGATGGAAAACCTACTAAGATGGTTTGGCCATGTGAGAAGGAGACCTATGGACGCACCGGTTAGGAGGTTGGAGACCTGGGGTGCAGAAAAGGTTGCTAGGGGTAGAGGGAGACCTAAACAAACTTGGAGAAGAGTGATTGAGCACGATATGAGATTTCTCGGGCTTCAGGAGGGGATGGTGATGGAGAGGGCACTATGGAGGGATATGATACATGTGGACTTCTAGCCTTTGATATTTTTATTAAGTTTTCTAAAAAAAATTTCGCTTTGGATTTGTTAAATTTTTTCCCCCAAAACTCTTACATTAAATTTTACTTTGTTTCTCAAAATCACTATAAACTTTATTCTTGATTTATTTTTTTGGGTTTTTATACATGTGATAAGTTCGATAAATCACTTTTTTTAGAGTTCAGTCATGACGATCCCAAAGAATGATTCATGTCAGCCGACCCCAAAACATTTTGGGACTAAGGCTCTGATGTTGTTGTTGTTGTATTTGCTCTTAATATTATGCATAAGCTATTTGTTGTTCAAATTCAAATTCATATTAGATTTATATTTATTGTAGAAAACTGGATTCAATATGATACAAATGTCCATAATAATGACAAGCCTTTCTTCCTCCAAAGACTGAATTGAGCTTCCTTTGTGGTATTTTTTTACTAGGTCGACGAGCTGTGATTGTGCTCAAGTGATATGCAATGTCAATGCATTCTTTCAATGCTAGTGCTAGTTAGAAAAAAATGTCATGTGAGCTTACTCTTAACTATATTGTTTTCAATTGTTTAACTTTGTCAAACAGATGACTGTTGTCGATACTCCTGGAACTAATGTCATTTTGCAAAGACAACAGCGCCTCACTGAGGAATTTGTACCTCGAGCAGATTTGCTTCTTTTTGTCCTTTCCGCTGATCGCCCCTTAACTGAGAGTGAGGTGTGGCTTGATTCTTATCCTACTTGCTCATTATCTTATTGCTCTCTCATGACATGGGCTATTTTGAAGCTGAGTTTCTCATTCAGCAATGTACGAATATTTGGTTTGAGATTAATAGATCTTATGTTTGAAAAAGCTATTTATAGCTTTGAAAGTGCAATGTTGATATATGCTCACCAGTTTTTTTCCCCTGATCTCTTCTAATGTGAATGCATGCTTCGCTAGTCTACTACACAAATATTCAATTCATAAACCCCTGATTAATGTTTCATCTAGGAACATGCTCGATAGGGGCTACAAGAAAACGTTGAATGACACAAGTACTAGTTTTCACACGTGAGTGGCACACCAACAAATTTGAAAATTGAAATAATCGAAGATATTTCGCAAAGATTTGGGTGTCTGTCTAAAACCGAGCCATGGTATTCGGACAAATTTTTGAATGATGAAGGGGTGATGCTAATGTTACTATTGTTTCTTCTAAGGTAAACGTTAGAAATGAACCTGCTAAAAGAGATGAGATACTGGCATATTGCGAACCCTTAGTGTCTCTGCCTATTGTGTCACACCATTTCTTTCGGACAAAATGAGTACGTAATCTAATAGGGAAGGTATTTAGACTGGCTGCTACACAGACTTACTCCTGGAACAAAAAAAGGACTAGGGAGTTGCACAATTCAAAATCGGGGATTAGCTGTGATCATGGGGTTTTTAAGTATGGTTTTCTTAGTAAGGTTGAATATATGTTTTAGTAGTCCTGTAACCCCTTCTTTTGTTGAGGATAACCCCTTCTTTTGTTGAGGATATTTTGTCCTTTTTGTTCTCATCTTTCTTTTGCTATCTTAATATAATTTTTTTACTTGAATCGACAAAAAAATTGTGATGCCTATTTTAAGGCTTTCTTATAACTAATCCTATGCATAACTAGCATATGTCTGACACCACGGATTTCATTTAATGCAATCTGTGTGAAAGACTTGTTCAGATATATGGGGAAGGGTATTTTGCTTTTAAATTGGGCTGTGTTGCATTTAAAGACTCAAGGGTGGTAATAAGGGAGGCAAAGGTACAGGTGGTTAGTGGTTACCTGCATGAAAACAGAAAAGTGTTACCTTAATTCAAAAGATCTGTTTTGAAATAAAAACATGGTTCCCAAGTCATTCATATGATGTGCATTTTGAAAACTTGGGAAGCTGTAAAAGCAAGGTGTTGGAGCAGTGGGGTTATCAAGGTTGGGGTTTCTGGTTTTTCTGTTTCTATTTTATGACCAGTAAACAGCTGTGGCTATTTTGTTATATGATGTATTGAAATTTGATGCATATGGTTTCAGCAACAAACACGTAAATCATACATATAATGGGGATGTAATAGACAGATAAAATTTCTGTGTCATATACACCTGGGAAACTTTATAGGAACACAGAATTGAGACTGGTCGTAGTTAAACTTTACATAACCTCTGGCCATCAGCTAAATATGAGTTTTTTTTATAAAATAGCCAACACTCAAGATACATCAAATTATCATGGGTGTGTACGAAGGTAGTAGATATGTGCTGCTTTTTTGATGAAGTAGTCAATGTTGGTTATGTTTGTGGCTATGAATCAATGATAAACAGCCTATTGGTCATTGGAAATGATTGCATATGTTTGGCACCCTTACCCGCTTTGAGCAGGGGCCTCTGTATTAATAATACTTGATGTGTGCTGCTGTTTACTTGGGTAATGTCCAACCCTGCCAATGGGTTCTCTCTACTACAGTCGCTTTTCTGATGCCTTAGTGCTGTCAAGAATTATTTGAAGTTAGCCTGATTCAGTCTAATTAATGTATTTCAGGTTGCATTTCTTCGTTACACACAACAATGGAAGAAAAAAGTCGTGTTCTTGTTGAACAAAGCTGACATGTACAGGAACTCCAGTGAGGTATAGGTTTATACTTTCATATTCTCTGTTTTTTCCAAACCTTGAAGCTATTGCCACTGAGAAATTATATTAGAGGAGATGATAATGTCAAAGGAGCAACTTGATAACCTGCCTGCAGTTAATGATCCCTTACTAGGAACAACGGAACACAGTTAGAAAGAAGCCAGATAGGGATCTCCAAGTCTCTGGCACATCAAACTTACACTTTCTCTATTTTAAATGCTCTACCCATTCACTTTAAGTGGTCTATAAGATGACACCTTGACAATATAGTTTTGGGATTGTGAAAGGTTTTTGATAACAAAGGTTGTATATTATTAATATTTAGTATGTAGGATCATATTTTATTGTTCATGAGTCCCAGTCACACTCGGTAGCTGCATAAGACACTCTTGCTCTTGCTTTCTAATATTTCTTTCAAGTGTTATCATATCCCTAATTGGTGAGCTGATGCAGCTTGATGAAGCCATTACCTTTGTCAAAGAAAATGTACAGAAGTTGCTCAATGTGGAAGATGTAAAACTTTTCCCTATCTCCGCACGGTCTGCTCTTGATGCAAAACTTGCTGCCACCGTTGATGGTACAGATTACCAGGATTTGTTGATGTCCCAAGCTTATTCAAGCACTCATGGTTTTATTGAATTTGAGAATTTCTTAAATGGGTTCTTAAATCGTTCAACAACTGCTGGCCTGGAAAGAATGAAAATCAAGCTAGAAACCCCAATAGGAATTGCAGAGCGTCTACTTTTCTCCTGCCAAACACTAGTGACTCAGGATTGTCGTTATGCGAAGAAGGATGTGATGTCTGTGAAGGAGTTAATGGGCACCGTTCAGGATTATTCACTTAGGATGGATAGTGAGTGCATCTCTTGGAAGCGACAAATTTCCTCACTGGTAAGAGTTCCTGCAAGACTTCTGTTACTATGATTTAAGTATTTAGATCAATTTCCAACTAAGCCAAAGATTCAATATGCTTTGGTTTTATATTATGATGGAATCAAGTAAAATGGCTGCATTTCTTTTTTAATTGTGAAATGGTAGACTGGCAGCATTTCCAGTAGTTCTCTAATGCAGTCTTTATTACTGGTCATTTGGAAACACCTGCTCTTGTGGAGTGGGAACTCATTCTGGGATAGCTATTTAGAATTTTCATTATTCTTAACAGTAACTGCATAGCTTTACTGAATCAAATTAATGGGGGAATTCATGCTATTGCATACTTCTCATAGTATTAAATCTCGGTTTTGGTCGTGGTATCAGTTAACGCGGCCTAATCTCGGTAAGTGAGGTCAATATCACCTCAAAGCGTGGTTAAACGTTGTCGCGACAAACTCTAAAACCTTAATAACTCCTCCGGCTTTTGGTGTCCCGTCAGATATTTATAACTATGATTCTTCTAACCATGTCAGTTCATATATCCTGCATAAATCTGTTGGGTGTTTATATATTCTTTTGAACGCAGGTTGAAAATACAAAACTGCGTGTCGTCAAGCTTGTGGAGTCTACTCTACAACTTTCCAATCTGGATCTTGCCTTTTCGTTGATTTCTAAAGGAGATAAATCTGCTCTTATTCCTGCCACCCAGAGTGTTCATGATGACATCGTTAGCCCTGCTTTGTCTGATGCTCAAGTAAGAGGATTCTTATTTACTGATGTATTACAGTATATTAATTTTTGCTATGAAAAATTTATTATTTTGAATTCTTTTTGCCCAGCTATACCGTGTCTTTGACGTCATTGCCTGTGCCATATTCACTGTCTTTATATTTATAGAATATGTCCTTTTGTTTGTTCTCTACTGTTGCCGGCCTTCCAATCACTTTTTATTATTTCAATACTAAGTTTTGGGTATTCTTGCTGAACCTGATTTTGGTAACAGAGGCTCCTTCTGGATTATACTGCCTGGTTAAAAGAGAGATATTCAGAGGAAGTTGTACGTTACAAGGAAACACTTGAGAGAAAATGGCCTTCGGTTGTCGACTCACTCAAGCAGACGGAGTATACAATCAAGTATCCACTCAAAGAAGATGATTGGCAGAGCATAAAGTCAATAGAGAAGTTTAATGGAACTACTGCCTCGAGATTGTTTGACCAAGAAATTCGTCAAGTGGTGAGTTTACTGTTGGTGCCTTCTAGACATACGTAGCAAGGACTTTGTCAGAAACATCGATTTTGGGGGGTGGGGGGTTTGAAGAAGAGTAGAAGACCAATGATGAGGAGACCCTAACAGTTTTTAAATGTTGGTTGGAATCTCGTTGTTAGGTAAGGGGGGTATTAAACATAAAATGGAAATTTGCCCAAGCCTAAAGATATGCTAAAGAAATATCCCGTAACTTTGACCCTAAAGGCATGTTGGTAAATCCTACTAGTGAGGCATGCATGAAGTAGTCCATAGTGGTCAGATTACAAATTAGGAAACTTGATGAAGTAGTCCATTTGATAGCACACATTTGATAGCACAAATGTGATGAAATGGATGACAGTATACGAGACAATAGAAGTAGTTGTTGAGGTTGTATATTATTCTCAGGGGTAACAGGGAAGTGTGAACTTGAATTTAAATAAGCTAAAGCCGACAAACTAATGGCGCTACCTAAAAGCCCAACATGAACCCCATACGAAGTTAGCAGGTTAGGGTTATGGCCGGCTTTGCAAGCCATTTAAGTAAATAAGGGCAAGATGAGCTGACAATTTATTTGGGTCAAGTTAAAGTTGAGGTCTCTTGACTGATGCCGACATGAATAACCTATTCAGTTAAGTCCGTTGAAATTGGGCTAGGTTGATCCAATAACCTACCTATCTCAAATGTGACTTTCTATACTCAACAATTAGGGTGTGTTTGGATTCAGAGAATTGGAGGGAAGGGGAGGGGAGAGAAAGGGAGGGATTCAATTTCCATTGTTTGGTTACAATATATGGAAAGAGGGAAATGGAGGGAGGGAAATGAGAGGATTTAATTTCTCTCCATTAGACCAAATTATAATCTCTTCATTGTTTATGACCAAGTACTCCTTTGATATGCCTTAACTCTCTTCATCCTCCAACCACTAAAATCACCTTCTTCCTCCCTCCTCCTCCCTTTCCCTCTACTTTATTTTTGCTATCCAAACAACCCCTCTTCATTCCCCTTTCCTTTCTTTCCCTTTCCCTTCCTTCCATTCCCCTCCCCTCCCTTTCCCTCCCAATTTGTTATCCAAACACACCCTTAGGGTTGGATAATTAGATATTTAGCGTTCATATCATAAGAAATTATTATTTTAATTTGTAATAATTCATTTTTGATTTATCATTGGCTACTCATCAGAAATTTATTATGAGAAAATTGTCATTAGCTACTCATAATAAATATCTTTCTCCATTAATACTTTGGTACGGTTCTAAATCTTGAAACTAGTAATGTTCGTTAAATGGGTTACTATGATTGATTAGGTTTAACATGTTATACGGGTGAGTGGGTTCACAATTTCAAACTGTACACCGTTCATAAATGTAATAATGACTACATGTAAACGGAATGAGTTGGGTTGTGGGGTTGATGACACGTAAATGTGACACCTAACACAAATACTACACTTCTAACATAAACTATTTTTAGTGTTTCTTAAGAGCATCGTACTGATAGTAGAGTCGTATGATTACCGAATCAAATTAAGTTTTTTGACACTGAATAACAATTTCTGTGTTACTCTATCTATTTGATATTTTTTTATTTCTGCAGTTTCTTGGAGCTTTTGGAGGTTTAGGGGCTGCTGGATTATCTGCGTCACTTCTCACATCAGTACTACCTACTACATTAGAAGACCTTCTTGCACTTGGGCTTTGTTCTGCTGGAGGGTGATACATCTTTCCTGACTTCTTTTTGCTCTGTACAAATTGTTTACTTTTTTGTGTGTGTGTTTTAGAAGTAGGGCAAAAACAACAAAACCATGAGCAAAACATAAGAACCAATCTAGAAAACCATTTAAGTCTTAGAGGTTATGAGGTCATAAGTCAGCCTGCGAGGGAGGGTGGTGGTTGGTGGTTGTGGCTTAAATTGTCCTGTGTACGCTGCTATGTTTGCTTGCACATTATATTTTTAAGGTGATGAAATTAGGTTTCTCTGTACATGTGTTTGAAATATACGATGGAAAGCCACAAACCAACTCTAGTTGGAGTTCAAGAATCAAGCTGCCTTGTCCAACCTATCCCCGTGCATGCTGTCAGCTGCGACTGAATTTCATAATATTAGCATAGCCTATCTACCCAGCTCATTTGTCTAAACAATTTCTTTTTGAATTTTCTTCAGTGTTTAGTGTTAACCATGGAATTTTTGAATAGCAGGTTCTTGTATTTTTCTTTTGATTTGCTGTGGTAGTTTAGATTTGTTATTTTCTGTAGCTAGATATTTGGTGTACAGGGGCTGTACCTGTCTTCTATATAAGCCAATTTTGCTATTTAAAGCTGCAGTGCAATCAGTACTGAATTATAGGGCTGAATTAGTGAATTATGTTTGAGTTAAAACAGGATGTTTGAGTTAAAACAGGACCTGTTTTTAATTGTTTAAAGATAGGTGCTAAAATGTTAACCAATTCTATGAAAAAAGCATCAAGATTACTCCTTGTGTCCCAAAAATACCCTTCACGACGAATAAAAAACATAAACAAATGATTGCGACCAAGGGAGTATATTACTAATCGTCTTTGTAGTTTGTGCCACTTGTTGTGGTAAAGACGTGGGCTTGCTTACTTTGTTTCCTCGAAAGATCTTGTAAGGTGGCTTGCACTAAAATATTGTAAAGCTGCTTGTTATGTACTCAAATATCCCTAAAAAAACCTTTCAAGACAACTACTTTCTATAGGGCGTTCTGCAGTAATATTTATGTAAAACCGTTCGACATTAGTGTTTGTGCTCTTATAAAAGCTTGGAATATACCGCTCATTTGTGGAGTTGTGACTATTCCGTCCTTGTTCTATCAGCTTGTTGGCGATTTCAAGTTTCCCAGCTCGTAAACAAATGGTGGTAAACAAGGTAAAGAGCATTGCAAATGCGGCAGGGCAAGAAATTGAAGAAGCTATGCAAAAGGATCTCCTCTCCACAATTAAGAGTTTAGAGTACTCGGTTTTGGAGATTGGCAAACCCTTTGAGGAGGCAGCGCAACAAAGATTAGACCGGTTATTGGATACTCAAGAACAGCTTACAGATATTGAGAAGAAACTGAATACTTTACAGGTTGAACTTCAAAATTTGCATATATCCTAAAACAGACAACTCTAGTTGACTAGTTGAAACCTCAGTTTCTGTAAGTGATTCGTGAACTCCAAACTCTTACGTTTTTTTTGTGTGTGAATAATATAGTGAATGTCTTATATTATCTAGTTTGTCACAATTATATGTCCTGATTGAAACATAATAATAGGGATGTGCCCTGTGATTTTTGAGCAGGCTGAAGTTATGTCACACTTGTCATAACCTTTACATTCACACACACATCTTTTTTAGTGCTTTGCGCGAATGCATGTAGAATCTTGTATGCAGTACTTGATACTAGAAAATAGACTATTTGGGATAATGCTAGTGAAGTTTATTTTATCGTTTCTCAGATTCTTTGTTGTGGAGTATCTTATACTTGTTGCTAATCTTTCTTATCTGTCTCTTAAACAATTTTGACTTGTTTGTGGTGATAATTGTCTACGCTATGCTCTCTCCATTCAGCTCCACACTACCACTATGCCTTTTCACTTTTGTCAACGCGTGTGTTACGCGTTAAATATCGTTAGCTACGTATTTGCAAAAATTATACTCCCTCCTATTTTATATATTGTTCCCCTTTGAGTTGAGCAGAAGGATTAAGGTAAGGATTAAAATAAGTGTAAAAATTGGGTGAGGTTTGGTGATAGGAGAGAGGGATGAATAATTAGGAATTAAATAAGAAATTGTGGGCCACAAACATTAAAAAATGAATAAAATAAGAGTAAAAGTTTCCAAAATAGGAAAGGGAAGAAAACTTGAATAATTCGTTTTAGAAAATAGGGAATAATATATAGAATATGAGAGAGTAAAAGTTAGATATTTTTAATATAGTCGACGAATTAAACAAAAACCCACATGAATATATATAATTTTACTTATGTATTGAGAGAAAATTGAAATTGAATGATCACTTGTGAATAGTGTACAACATAGAAAGTGTGTGGGGTGGAGTTGAATGGAGGGAGTATGTGGTAACTCCGTAACAAATCTTCCCCTTTTAATAAGTAGAGACGGCTAAGGTGATTTATCGGTTGCATTTGGGTCGGATCTATTTAGGTTAATATAAATCATGTTACTTGTTTCACATGTCTGGTTTCAGGTATAGCTAGTATTTTGCGCGTCTAAAGCGTGTATTATGTACCGTTTCACTACACCTAGTTTGATAGCACGAGTTTTGGGTGTTTTTGTTTGGTCACAAATTTGCGGCGGTTTTGTCATTTGTTTTTGTAAATGCTCCTTATAATTAAAAAATTTCGGGTGATGATTTCGGGTGATGACAAGACGTGCAAAAAAATAGTGGCAATCGGGTCGGTTACGGCTCGGGTCAAAGCGGGTCAGGTCTTTTCGGGTTCAGGTTATGTCGGGTCATTGACGGGTTTTGGTCGGTTCGGTTCATGTTCGGTCATCTTCGGGTTGAGTCATCAATGAGTGCGAGTATGCGCTGTAGTTGAGATTTGTCCACAATGATATGCTTACTCAGTGTGCACTCATGCAGGATATGAAACCAAAATTCTTATAGCCGGAAGAAGTATGTCTCGTACGGTTTCTATATATAACCAATCACCACTTTACTGACATCTCTACCTTGTATGATGATTGTTGGCTTGCTTTCTGATATGTTTTGTTTAATGTTTTACTAGTTTTACGCCCGTGCAAAAAATGCACGGGTTTAATTTTATTAAACTGAAAAAAATCAATAAAAATGTGAATAAATATAATAAAAATATGGTTTTAGTATTGCAGTTATATTAATGATCTAAAAAGTAAAGAGAATTTTTACGTTTAACTTAGATGTAAATAAAACAACGCATCTGCTTTACATTATAAAAGTATACAAATTATTATTTAGGACAACGATATCGGTCCAAGTTTAAGAAGTATGAAATATACATATGTAGGATGAATTAGTAAAAAAAAAAAACATTATGTATGTCTAAAATAAAATATTTGTCTTATAACTCATGGGAGTGATACCGGCCCGTTTTAAACGTAAAACGAATAGTAGCCGATAAAAATATGTATAGATTTAAAACCTATACGTACGATTTAAATCCTAAATTCCTACCATCGTAATGAACCCAGCCAAATTATAATTAGTATGACCCGCTAACTACCTAAAAAAACTCTGACCATATAATATAAACTCTATCTTTTTTATGTACATTTAAGACGGAGTTACATATTTTCGTTGATTTCCAACAGTCAACAATTTTAATATATTGATTTTCAGTATTTGAATGCTTTAGTTTTCTCTAATTTTTATATTATTATATTTGGTATTCACTTTTTGTTCCTATTTTATACTCATTGCCACTCAATTTAATCATTTTAGTTGTTGTATGTTAAATTAATATTAAAAGCTTTTTTAATATTGGAATATACTTCATCAATAAAGTCTAGTCGTCTCGGGCTTATTGTAGCCATTGTACAATTAAATGATACCATTTTTTGATAAAATGTTACCATCATTTTTCTGGGTAAAGAGTGACAAAATAAGAATATAAAATTTTGTTATTAAATGCTTATATTTTATTAAAAAGATAGTGATATTTGGTCCGTCTTATTTTTGTCGGTATGAAGCAAGAATTTACGATAAATTAATGAAAGCTTGAATGGGGTAATTAATTAATTTTGTATCAAAAACATGGCGGGCCCTACTTAAATCTAGTATTTTCTCTTTCTATTTTACATCAACCAATGAAAATCCTCTAAATAAGGTTCCTTTTATAGAAAGGGGATATGCAAACTATTATCTTAATAAGCCAGTGCTCCAAAAGGCGCACTTTTGCGCGGTCAAAAGGTTAAAGAGGATGATGGAGGCAAAGAAGAAACACATTTGTATAATGGTTTTGTAAGTCATGTATTTGATTCCCTTCTCTTTTTTCTTGTCCTTGTTCATCTAAAGGAAGCTATATTATGATATCTATATGCTTAGTGTAAGGCTAGCTTTGAGGGTCTTTTCCGACCGTAGAAGGAAAAGCCGATGTGACGAGACGAAAAACGGAAAGTTTAGATATCTTATTTTACCTGACATCCTTTTGGTTGGTTAGATGTGGAAACAATTACTCCCTATGGTTAGGGGCTTAGGGCTCCAAATTGTGTGCTGGCCTGGTAGGCGTACATATTCATATTCTTGCCAGCGCGTAGGCTTTACATTATTATCAGCATTGAACGTTTTCAGACGCATTTTGGTCGTGGAGATTGTAACTTATTCCTTCCTTCTGGTTTATAGGTACTTTTGCCTTGAATTCAGTTGTATGTGCACAACTTTATGTTAAACTTATTTCTCACATATTACTCCCTGGTGATTGATTATCTTTGGGTCACAAATTGGGTTTATCAAGTCGGATTACTTTGGTTGGGTGTTTGGACAACAGGTTACGTGGACGATCAAATTACTTTCAAAAATATTTCAAGTATAGAAAAGTACATAGATAAATGAGACACCCATAAGTTGAGTAGGTAAACAAATGTGAGCGAGACGGAGGGAGTACATGAACTATTATGGAGGATGAATAACCTAGTTTTTTTCCCTTCACTAAATGGAGAAAAGGGTTTTACATTCTACGTGTATAGCTTAATTGAGTCTGCCTTGGATGGAGAAATCTTTTAGGGATTGTTTGGTTCAAACATCAGGTATGGAAGGAATGAGCTCTAACTCCAAATAGGTATGGAGCTAGAACCCATACATGTTGAAGTTGTTTGGTCCAATTCGGGATTGAGAATAATAATGTGTTGGGTGGAATGAAGTTAGAAACTTAGGGGAAGAGGTGGGTATGAGATTCTAAGGGGTTGAAATGAAGTTATAATCTATTAGGTATCTAATTACATTCCAAAATATTTCAACCAAACATTGCAATGGACTCAATCCATTCCAAATGTTCTAACCAAACACCCCTTATATATTGATGATCTAACAAGACATTAGAAAACTAATAAACTACTTTCTTTTGTAACTACATAAACCGATGTTATTCCATAGAGTTTCATATCTTGAAAATCTGTAGAATCAAATTCATTTGTTCATTCAATAGTATGATACATCTGAGTCTGGTAGTTTTCATTTTAGTTAATTTGGATATTTCCTTATAATTTGATGTATAAACGAGTGAATATTTCAATCCCAGCTAAAACTAGCTAAAAGACTTGTTAAACTAGAGTTGATCAAATGGCTCATGTCTTAAAAGCCTGACCGACCCAATCTCTTTTTACCGGGTTTGTGCTTCGCGGTCCCAAAAAAGCCCATAGTCCGATCCAGGCGTCCATGGGAAAAATTGGGTTGGATTTGGACTAAACTCGGCCCTAAAAAAGCCCAAAATCCGACCCCAATTTTAATAGTTTGTGTAATGTGTAGTTATGTACACTGTATAAGTAAGCAACAAGTCAAAAACCGTTGTTTATTAATACGCTACTGTCTACGACCATATTTTATATTCATGTTATCATATCAAGTTTGGGTTCATTTGACTTGGAATTTTGAATTAGAATTTGCTAAAATCTTGTTTCAAGCATTTTTTTAGTTGTATTTTAATCTTGAATGTTAGCAGCTATAAACTCCGTTGTATTGTTTTTTAATGTGCATTTTTTTTTATCTCTTTCACATTTTGAAAGTGTCACGAGTCGTAAGGGCCAAAAAGGCCAGATCTAGCCCGAGGGCTCGTTTGAATCCACTAGGGTTGGATTTTGGCTAAAGAACAAGACCTATTGACTTGGCCCGACCCGGCTCGACCCTAATGCATGAGTTATTTTTAACATGTCAGCCCGACCTAAACCTTATCAATCTCGACCAATGATCTGCTCTATTAGAGGCGACAATTATTGACACGACCCAAAAATTCGACACGAACTTAGCGGGTTAGGGCGAAGACGTTGTGACCCATTTAATTAATTGGGTTAACATGGATACGACACGAAACTTAAATGGGTCGGGTTAGGGTTGAGCTCTTTGACATGAACTCGACACGAAAAACCCATTTATTTAAAAGTATCAATATATATTTGTGTAAAGTCAATAATCCTACAAATCAATTTAAAAATGAACATTTTCAAACATTAGTTTTGGGATAATAATTCTATAAACTTATACACAAATTCTTATTTGCAACGGCACTATCCGTCGCAAACTTGTGACGGATACCGTTTCCTCTCACAAAATACCCACTTTTTCTCTCTCTTCAACCCTATTCACGTGGTCCCCTTTCTCCACTAACTCACTTTCTACTCATTTTATCTCATCAAATATCCGTCACAAATAACGACCCGTCGCAAGCAAGACTTACTAAAGCATAGTTTATTTTATTACTTCGTACTTTATTGGGTTAAACGGGTTAAGTGGATTAAAAATGACCCGCTTAAAGATAAATGGGTTAAACAGGCAGGGCTGGGTTTATGGAAAACTTAAACGGGCCGGGTTAGGGTTGATGCAAATGATTCATTTATGTAACTGGGTCGGGTTAGGGTTGAGTTAGGTTTGACCCGTTTAAAATTGACACGGACACAAACACAATACGACACGACCTGTTTGCCCGGTCTAAGTTCTATGTAGCTCTATGTTAAACAGACTCAACATACTTTCAAAGGTTCTTGGGGATGAAATTGCCCTGATGCTTAACTTTTTAGAATTTCGTGCATGCGCGCGTATCACACGTGCTTATCAAGGAGGAGAGAGTATCTAATTCATAAGCATAATAAGTAGAAGAAGATTTAATTACAATATGAATTGACAATGAGTAAGTTAATAGTTCCTTCACTTCTGAAATACTTCGTAGATTACTCTCTTCTCCATGTCACATGTGCACAACTTTAAGTTAAAACTTATTTCTCTACTTACTGTTTTGATCATTCTTGAATATGTGATGAATTTTATCTATTTATTTATTTTTGGGTAGTGACTATTGAGTAGTATAGCTTGAAATACGCATAATAGTATGAAATCAATAATCATATTAATATTTTTAAAAACGAGAATGTTGAAATTCACACAAAATAATCAAAACACTTCACTGCAACTACTCAGTAGACGTGAAATGCCACAGGCAGCATGGTTAACGCGACGGGGTATGTGTGATGCATACCCCATACACAGAGCTTTGTCGCTTTATCAGTGATGCCCTTGACATTATGATTATGATGAGACTAAGTAAATGAAGAGGCAGAAACCCAAATGCCTTCCAAATTTTGCATCTCTGTCCTCCTATCGCCACCACCTCTACCGCCTTCCTTGCATTTACTTGTCCTTCGTACTCCATCTAACTCTTCCATTTCATTTCTAACTTTCCCACTCTTGCTTTCCATTTCATCTTCGTATTGACAGTCCATTATATCATCATCATCATCATCATCATAGTCACCATTGTGGTCGTGAACAAAGTGAAGCTTAAGCGTTCCATTCCTTCGTTCAGCCATGAAACAAGATTGAGGGGTAGCAGTAACATTAACAGCCTTAATAACTAACCTTCCATCTTCTCTAACACTTTGAACTTGAACCCCACTACAACAACCACTTCTCATTGTACTCAAAGGTGGCGGAAATTCTGCTACAGGACTCATCCCCTTTCTTCTATAACAAGCCATTGATCTCGTCGATTTCTCTCTATTATCACAGATGGAAATAGATGACATTATATCATCCTCATTTTCACTTACAGTCTCCCCTGTTTCACTTCCTAAACTTTCTGTACACATTTCCAAACTTTTTTCACTCAGGGCCGATTTCGACCTTATTGCCAGAGGGTGTTCATACACTTTGTCAGTGTCAGTGTGGGTGTCAATATGGGGAGTTAGACTTGGATTTGAGAGTGATTGTAAGAAGCTCCATCCACCCAAGTATCCACTTTTAGAAGAATTCTTCATGCTCCATTCATTACTAATGCTAGACTTGACCGCGATTGAATTCTGTTGAATGGCATAGCTTTCGGTTTGGGTTGAGACAGGCCTGGGAGAGCAGCTGGATGGAAAAAGGAGCTGAATTTGCCACGGCTCAACGAGCTTGGGATCGAACGGATGTTGTACCCTTTGACATAGAGTAGTTGTTGACATGGTGAAGGATATTAGTGACAGAAGAAATCAGAGTTAGTTTGAGCAAACAGTTTTTGTAAAGATGAAGAATGCTTATGGTTTTGAACTTTGCAAGGCCACTTCATTTATAGTGCTCTCAAACTACTGTACACCGTAGATTTTGCAGGTCTTTTATCACTTTTTTTTTAAATTTTTCCAGTTTACAGTTAATTGGATATTTAATTACGCACCACACGTAATAACTTTTTGGCTTTTGAGAATTTGAGTTGTCTATGATTATTTAAAAGTTTGTTAATGTTTCTCCTATGTACACATATGATATGTAAATGACAAATAGGATCCTCTATGAATTGTACACAAATTTTTATTTGCAACGGCACTATCCGTCGCAAGCTTGTGACGGATACCGTTTTCTCTCACAAAATACCCACTTTTTCTCTCTCTGCAACACTATTCATGTGGTCCCCTTTCTCCACTAACTCCTTTTATATCCATTTTATCTCACAAAATATCCGTCACAAATTGTGACCCGTCGCAAGCAAAACTTACTATGAATTGTATGGAAAGGGTCCCAAATGGGTTATGTTTCGGGTTAATAAAAATCAAATTATTAGATTATGATATATTTTTCAAAACCAATTTGAAGAAAATTAGGTTAATTTGAGAATTCTTTTGGTTTATGTTAGAGTGCAATTTCATGTCTCATATTGGTGAGGTATGAATCAAAGATTATCTTTATAATAAGATAATAATACAAGGCTTTTTTTGGTAAGGAGGTTAAGAGAAATCCGTGATGTGACCCAAAGCGGATGATATTAATATTATGGATCGTGGATAGCGACACAACAAATATTCAACCAGAGGTATCAACGCTTTCGCTCAACAAGTGCTATTAATAGAGCCCATTGTCGACTTAGGCTAGGCACAAGAAGACCCATCAAATCCAAGACTTCAAGTGGCCTACATTATAAGGCGTGAAACTCCTATGCTCGAGGAGGAGCTATTATGTTCGCGAAAAGCTACATGGATCTCATTACGATGAGACAAGGTCGTCCAAGAGAAAGCGGTTCATGGTGAGTCCAAAGGCGGTCCGACGTGACATGTTGAGACATTGGATACGTACCAAAGCCAAGGTATATTAGAGGCAAAAGAGTTTGATACTGTAACACCCCCATTTATTTAAGAGCCTTTAGCAAGACATTCTCAAATAAATAGAGTTGTTACCATCTCGGAATGTCCGAGGTAGTGAATAACAAAGTAAAACAATACAAAGTACTTTATATAAAACAGATAAAATTTAAACTTTGGTTATTACAGTTACTACACAGCGGAAAAGAAAATATAAATGATGACTTCTCTAGATGTGATATAATTCTAAGTCGGTCCAAAGTCTGCATCTCACATTCCTGCCCCAGTTCCTAGTTCATCTGTCTCTGACATGTAGAATCTACTCCCCATTCCGGATCATCGTAGGTGTAGACGAATACACTGTCAACCTCGCGGTTGAGTATGATAACACAACAATTTTAATGCAACAGTTAAATGATAAGCAAATGCCATGATATGCTCGAGCTCAATCTCAATCTCATTCTCAAACTCATACCCTTGCACCAAGCCATACCGAACCTTCCGGCAGACTATAATCGGTCGTCACCGAACACCAGCTCAATAGCTGATAAGACACAAGGCCTGGTCTGCAGAACCACCCTGGGATTTATATCAGAACAATATCTGACCATAACTTTCTCAGTAACCAATGCATATGCTATGCTCATGAATGTAACGATATAATCATTCAATTATGCTATCAGATAATGAAATGCTCATGCCATTACCAACGATCCACAATCAATCATACACATCATAATCAGCATCCATAACACGCAACACCACATCCATTCATACACATCATAGAGTATAAGGTCGGTGTATCCTACCTGGATAGCAAATATAATCCCATCACGCAGCTAACATCCAATCAGTAGCATCACTCCATCACATACTCAACACCTAATAAAATAATATACTTAATTACTAACTAATACAATCACGCACCTAAGATAATATATCAATCATTCCAATTAATTACTTAAATAATATATTACGCATAACGAGACCGTATCAATTATAGCAACAATTCTAATTAAATAAAGAATTATATAAATTATTGACCATAAATAAATAACAATGACTTGTCACACACGTATAAAAATCATGGAGATACGGATTTTATTATTAAAATCATAAAACTTTAAAGCACGACAACTTATAAAGTATACGAAACTAATAAATTAACTTGACCATGTTCATAAAGATTTACGTATAACATATTGTGATTATATACATATAAACATACCCTTCTACAAACCAATTATCATAATTTAACTATACATATCAATTATTATTAATCAATATAAACTTACTATTTATAGATTTACTAAAAATAGCATACGATCAATTAATCGATTATCACTAAATCAATATCACAACAACATAAATAATTAAGAATAAACATAATAACAATAATATACTCATTGCTAAAACATGATTAAAAATACTAATAATATTATTAACATAAAATTACTCAATCCTAATAATAATACCATTAATAATAATAAAACAATGATGATAAAGTAATAATAATAATAATGATATAATACGAATAATATTACACGCAAGTAATTTACAAAGTCCAACAATTTTCCGCGCATTACAACAGCCCCCACGAACACACCACCCTCCTGACCACCTAACTTCACAGCCAGCTCGAACCTCCTTCCACCGCATACACCACCACCACACCACCGTGGTTGACACCTCTGAACCGCGGTGTATCCCCTGACACTTACCACTACCCTTGACTCAACCCCAGCAGCCCTCAACACCAGCCCCAAAGCACCCGGGTCACAACCAAAATCACCGATCCCGTAACCCGCGTTTCCCCTTCTACAAACCCGCCTCCAACGCCACCTGATAACGCCACCATCACCACTACCAAACACTACCCTTGACACCTTACACTACCCTCAACCCCCTAGTGCCAAACACTAGCCCTCGACACCCCTCACAACACAAGGAACCGTCGCATAAAACGCAACACGAACTCGCGCGTCCCCTGTTTCCTGTACACTTATTCGTCATACACCTCTTCCTGTATTACTCACGGTGTCCCAACCACCCTACTACCACCAACCTAGACCACCCTAGCATCCAACTACTGCTAACCCTAGGCTCGTGCTCACAATAATCCCAACCAACCGTCGTAATAACATAAAAGAACGAGAACTCTACATCAAACGAAACAGAGCACATAAATTATGGTTATAGTCGCTATTTCTGGTCCTTTTGTGACAGTCACGGTGGCTCCTTGGTGGTCCACTGACGATACACATGTTAGGGGTACTACCAAGATACATACAACCAAAAACTTTAAGGCAAATGTCTGAAAAAACCGCAAGAAGGCATTGCATAACTTACATCACGCGGGGATGAAGGCGATGATGGTGACAATTATACTTGGCTGGATTCCTTCTTTTTGTTCTCCTCACGACACTAGGGTTTTGAGTATGTATGGAGTAGGGAGGCAGTAAAGGGTATAGGGCTTTGTCTACGATGGTGGAGGCAGTAGACGAGATAGAGATTAGGGTTTGATTTTGTGTTTGTCGATGGTAAGTATTAGGGTAGGAATCGTATTTGTCGACGGGTCTTGTTTTTTGTTAGGTCGATTGTAAACACGGATTGTTATCCTACCTAAGTCCAAACCCACTACCAAATAGTCTATCATGCATATCGACACATAATACTATCTATATCCCGCTCTCAACCCATAACTTAAAATAACCGAGTACGTGAAATTAATTATACCGATTAAATTGTGTAATTAGTATTAGTAAATATTAATTTGTCAATTACAAGAATATATAAAATTAGGATATGAATATAATTACGACTCAATTAATAAAACCAGTATAGATTAGAAATAAATATAAAATTAGAAATATATTTAATTATAAATATATAATCAAAATAAAGAAATACGAAAGAAATGACATTTCATGAAATAATCATCAAATAAAAATGATTATGAATTACGAAATAATCGTAGAAATACGATTTATAAAATAATAACAGTTTACGTAAAATACTTTATAAACATTCCATCTAAAATACTTGTACAAAACATGGTTCGACTGACGTTGACCAAGGCTAAAATACGGGGTATTACAGTCTTCCCCCCCTTAAAATGAACTTCGTCCCGAAGTTCGCCACCCCCTAATGGTAACGAAACATATAACAGCTTAAGACCATCACAAGTAGTACTTATATCGGCTTTAAAACACGAATTGTTACATCCTACCCTCGTTAAGAAAAATTTGTCCCAAAGTTTGGCGTATAAATAAATTAGATGATGCTTCACGAAACACAATAAAATGCATAACAGAAGTAACAGGGTTATCAAGTATACTCAACGATCACGACATACCAATTTACCATGTTATATCAACTAACCATATCATAAGTCATTGAGATTTTACAATCCTATCCCCCTTAAGACATGGTTACGTCCCCGTAACCCCATTATAAAATTCTACATCCAAAGTTCAAGAAGATCACCCAACCAACAATCACAAATCATCTGATAAGTTACTTACCCTATACTGGCAACTAACATCCGACTTTTAAGGCAACAGACATACTTGACAAATTAAAACATTTCATGTTCATAAACAAAGTATGGAGACAAAATCTTGCTTACGCAGATAAGAGGAATGACATTAGACAAAAATTTAATTAATGTAATTAAACACGAGGCATTGACATAACTCACGAGACATACACCAATCATGGACTAGTAAGACAGCTTTGCATTTTTAGGTATAAATAAGTTAAAATCACGCACTTAGGTACATTTTGAAACCTTCGAACACTGAAGCTGTAATGAATGACAATTATATACACCAATCAACTGACGATTTTACAAGCTATAGATCGAAAGCTAGACTAGCATTCTCATAATTCACATGTCAAACAAGTTAATAACTCAGTATATTGTGATCAGATTTTAAACATAGCAAATGCAATTCGCTTTGTGGCATAACATTAGTGTCAGTATAAATGAAACTAACTTTATATAAAACTCACCAATAATAAGTAAGGTTACACTATCATGTAATAAAGTTCATATTCATATCATATGTCTTGTTCATGCTACTAATGTCATATCAGGATATTACATGGTTACATTACAGAATTCATATATGATTAACCTTTGATATTGAGACTTACATAACTTACAATTTCAACAATCAAACATCACGTTGCAACTTCCAAAAATTATAATTAAATAACCGTCCAGCCATGTTGTGAAATATTATAGTTTTTTAGAAGTATAATGAATTAACTAATCATAGGAAAAAGAATCAAATGCAAAACTTAAGGGATTTATTTATAACAAATTTTACAACTCAGTTGGTCTGACAGAAACTTTACGGCAATTAAACACGAAATTGGACAACATGCAAAAATCGCTGTTAAATAACGGCTCGGTAAGATTTGACTTATCATTTTGAGAACGTGAATGAATATTATAAACAATGGAGTTGGAATTATGCATAAACAATAAATACGTTTTAAATGATTTCTTTTTCAAAAACATTGGTCAAAACAGAACTATGCAGTAACAATCTGACCACTGTCGACAAAACTATTTATTTCTCTCAAAGTATAAGTCGTTTTAACATGAAACCAAGCTAAGTCAGAAGGTTATCATAAATAAAATTTTCAAATTCATATAGAAAACACATTTTAAATGACAGCCCGTTCAAACAAGGTAACATTCTGAAAATTTATCAAACCCTTTTTTTTTGTTCCTAAAAATCACTTCACATTATCACATTTACATACAACCATTCTTCTTCCAAACATGTTGACATATCATCGAAGCATAGAAATCACGTGGCACCATATTAACATTTATCCATCATTCCAAGCTGTAATTGTCATCTATAATACGGTAAAGATTGCGAAACAGAAAAGTAGATAAACTAAATGACTGAATATTTATACATGTATATACAAATGTAACACATAACTATATAACACTCATGGCTTGGGGCATCATATTCCGCATATCACTAGACATAGATTACTATACACATAAATCTGATCATTCATATCCACATACCAGCCAATATATTAGATAATTACGATAGTCATTTATTAACCAAATATCATATGGACATGTCAGAAGACTAAATCATATGATCACATCACTCTATGTATGGCTCAATAAATATAGATCCATACTCATATACACATACTCATTTTCTCAATACTTGAAAATCATATATCTCAATCAACATTCAATATAAATCTCATACAACACAGATCTCCAACCATATTTCACATCATACTTACCTCATTCCTTTTCTGCGGAAACGTTAGTACAATATATATTGGGTCCTGTCCTTTATTCTATACTACCCACGCTCTACATCTCTCAATGTTGACGAGGTTAGATTGAAAGGGTCAGTGGCTTGGTTTGAGGGGCCCCCTAACTCATCCCAATCATGGGGCTCCTAACAGTTACTAACCTGGTGTTCATTTTATTAGACTCTTCCTACGTTCATTATTATTCATTTGGTTTAGGCCTGAGGATCGTTCGCTCTGATACCACTTTGTAACAACCCCATTTATTTAAGAGCCTTTAGCAAGACATTCTCAAATAAATAGAGCTGTTACCATCTCGGAATGTCCGAGGTAGTGAATAACAAAGTAAAACAATACAAAGTACTTTATATAAAACAGATAAAATTTAAACTTTGGTTATTACAGTTACTACACAGCGGAAAAGAAAATATAAATGCTGACTTCTCTAGATGTGATATAATTCTAAGTCGGTCCAAAGTCTGCATCTCACATTCCTGCCCCAGTTCGTAGCTCATCTGTCTCTGACCTGTAGAATCTACTCCCCATTCCGGATCATCGTAGGTGTAGACGAATACACTGTCAACCTCGCGGTTGAGTTGGATAACACAACAATTTTAATGCAACAGTTAAATGATATGCAAATGCCATGATATGCTCGAGCTCAATCTCAATCTCAATCTCAAACTCATACCCTTGCACCAAGCCATACTGAACCTCCAGGCAGACTATAATCGGTCGTCACCGAACACCAGCTCAATAGCTGATAAGACACCAGGCCTGGTCTGTAAAACCACCCTGGGCTTTATATCAGAACAATATCTAACCATAACTTTCTCAGTAACCAATGCATATGCTATGCTCATGAATGCAACGATATAATCATTCAATTATGCTATCAGATAATGAAATGCTCATGCCATTACCAACGATCCACAATCAATCCAACCAATATTTTTCTCATGTCAATCATAATCAGCATCTATAACACGCAACACCACATCCATTCATACACATCATAGAGTATAAGGCCAGTGTATCCTACCTGGATAGCAAATATAATCCCATCACGCAGATAACATCCAATCAGTAGCATCACTCCATCACATACTCAACACCTAATAAAATAATATACTTTATTACTAACTAATACAATCACGCACCTAAGATAATATATCAATCATTCCAATTAATTACTTAAATAATATATTACGCATAACGAGACCGTATCAATTATAGCAACAATTCTAATTAAATAAAGAATTATATAAATTATTGACCATAAATAAATAACAATTACTTGTCACACACGTATAAAAATCATGGAGATACATATTTTATTATTAAAATCATAAAACTTTAAAGCACGACAACTTATAAAGTATACGAAACTAATAAATTAACTTGACCATGTTCATAAAGATTTACGTATAACACATTGTGATTATATACATATAAACATACCCATCTACAAACCAATTATCATAATTTAACTATACAAATCAATTATTATTAATCAATATAAACTTACTATTTATAGACTTACTAAAAATAGCATACGATCAATTAATCGATTATCACTAAATCAATATCACAACAACATAAATCATTAAGAATAAACATAATTACAATAATATACTCATTGCTAAAACATGATTAAAAATACTAATAATATTATTAACATAGAATTACCAAATCCTAATAATAATACCATTAATAATAATAAAACAATGATGATAAAGTAATAATAATAATAACAATAATATCAATAATAATGATATAATACTAATAATATTACACGCAAGTTACACGCAAGTAATTGACAAAGTCCAACAATTTCCCAAGCATTACAACAGCCCCCACGAACACACCACCCTCCTGACCACCTAACTTCACAGCCAGCTCGAACCTCCTTCCACCGCATACACCACCACCACACCACCGTGGTTGACACCCCTGAACCGCGGTGTATCCCCTGACACTTACCACTACCCTTGACTCAACCCCAGCAGCCCTCAACACCAGCCCCAAAGCACTCGGGTCACAACCAAAATCACCGATCCCGTAACCCGCGTTTCCCCTTCTACAAACCCGCCTCCAACGCCACCTGATAACGCCACCATCACCACCACCAAACACTACCCTTGACACCTTACACTACCCTCAACCCCCTAGTGCCAAACACTAGCCCTCGACACCCCTCACAACACCAGGAACCGTCGCATAAAACGCAACACGAACTCGCGCGTCCCCTGTTTCCTGTACACTTATTCGTCATACACCTCTTCCTGTATTACTCACGGTGTCCCAACCACCCTACTACCACCAACCTAGACCACCCTAGAATCCTACTACTGCTAACCCTAGGCTCGTGCTCACAATAATCCCAACCAACCGTCGTAATAACGTAAAAGAACGAGAACTCTACATCAAACGAAACAGAGCACAAAAACTATGGTTATAGTCGCTATTTCTGGTCCTTTTATGACAGTCACGGTGGCTCCTTGGTGGTCCATTGACGATACACATGTTAGGGGTACTACCAAGATTACATACAACCAAAAACTCTAAGGCAAAGGTCTGAAAAAAAACGCAAGAAGGCATTGCATAACTTACATCACGCGGGGATGAAGGCGATGATGGTGACGGTTATACTTGGCTGGATTCCTTCTTTTTGTTCTCCTCACGACACTAGGGTTTTGAGTATGTATGGAGTAGGGAGGCAGTAAAGGGTATAGGGCTTTGTCTACGCTGGTGGAGGCAGTAGACGAGATAAAGATTAGAGTTTGATTTTGTGTTTGTCGATGGTAAGTATTAGGGTAGGAATCGTATTTGTCGACGGGTCTTGTTTTGTGTTAGGTCGATTGTAAACACGGATTGTTATCCTACCTAAGTCCAAACCCATGACCAAATAGTCTATCATGCATATCGACACATAATACTATCTATATCCCGCTCTCAACCGATAACTTAAAATAAACGAGTACGTGAAATTAATTATACCGATTAATTAGTATTAGTAAATATTAATTTGTCACATACAAGAATATATAAAATTAGGATATGAATATAATTACGACTCAATTAATAAAACCAGCATAGATGAGAAATAAATATAAAATAAGAAATATATTTAATTATAAATATATTATCAAAATAAAGAAATACGAAAGAAATGACATTTCAAGAAATAATCGTCAAATAAAAATGATTATGAATTACGAAATAATCGTAGAAATACGATTTATAAAATAATAATAGTTTACGTAAAATGCTTTATAAACATTCCATCTAAAATACTTGTACAAAACATGGTTCGACTGACGTTGACCAAAGCTAAAATACGGGGTATTACAGATACGCAAGTGTAGCACATGTCCAGTGTGAAGGGATACACGATGTGTTGATTAAGGAGCGGTTATCAAGGCTTTAGTGATACATTGATACCCAGGCATTAGTGATACATTGATACTAGGATCCCTCCAAATCCCTCCCCCTCCATTTCTCTTCCACCCATATTTGTTATCTAAACAAGGTATTATAAATCCCTTACTCTCCCTCACTTTCTTTTCCATCCAAAACCCCAAATCCAAACACATCCTTAGGGTTTGTTCTGGATAACAAAGATGGAGAGAAAAAGGAGGGGATGAGGATGGAGGGAAGGGAAATGGAGGTAAGGAAAGGGGAGGGCAAATGAAATGTGTGTGTTTTCAAATCTTGTTTAATGTGGAGATATTTTTGGTTTGCATTGGAGGAGAGAAAATAGATCACTCTAAATCTCTCTCCATTCATTTCCCTCAATCCTTATTTTCTATCTAAACAAGGAATTTTAAATTCCCTATTTTCTCTTCTATTATTTTCGCTCCAAAATCCTCATTCCAAATACACCCTTAGTTCTAACGAATTTATAAATTTCTTTCGGAAAACGAAAGAAGAGCGGACGCCCTTAATTGAGATAACATGAGGAAAACTTTTGTATGTCTAACAATATGAAAGGATTGTAGTTTTTCATATACGGATTTTACTCTCTTTCACATACGACTTTTACATTTTTACTTTGTGTTTTTTTTTATTTCTTCTACA
Organism: Silene conica; assembly: GCA_029255685.2. Lineage (NCBI taxonomy): Eukaryota > Viridiplantae > Streptophyta > Magnoliopsida > Caryophyllales > Caryophyllaceae > Silene > Silene conica. The sequence goes on along the minus strand of CM055311.2, from coordinate 57,614,259 downwards.
GTTCTACCCAATTGATTTTTTTCCCTTCCCTCGTTCATTAACCACTAATACAATCTTCATTCAATAGCCCTTACTTTGATTCGTCCAATTAATTTACATATTCAAGATTTATGTTAATACCTAATTATAGTTTTATTATAATTTTTTTGTCCATAGTGATTATTGATTAATAACTATAACACCCCTTTCATGTTGATACATGGTTGCATCCGATAAAACAAATGAATGTTGGGTACTTGTCTCATATTATGTTGTATGCGTGGATTGTTTCTGGGCAAAGGAGGTTGTTTGTTGATGATGCATTACATATGAATGTTGAGGAATTGTGTATTATTCCATGATTTGACTAAAATAAGTTGTGGTTTATTAACTAGCAAGCCAAACTAGCTTTCGTCCCCAACGCACTACTCAAAATTATCATCCACTGGCCCTAACCACACATTCCACAAATTTATAAACCCTAATTGATAAAAAATGATAAACAAGTAAACATATATTTTTCACTAATTGATAAACCTAATAATTTCACTAAAACATATTAATAATTGTTAAATCATAAAACTAATTCACTAATTAGAAAATTATATCCCATTGTTCAAGTTTTTGGAACAATTAGATTTAGTTTTAGAGAAAAATGTATATAGAAGAGTTAATTTAATTAGGTTTATGAAAAAGGGTATGATATGGAAATTTTATGGAAAAATGTATGTGAAATAATAAAATTCGTATGTGAAAAGGTAATTCTGATATGAAATTATGTTAATCTGAGTTTATTGCCTTTGGAAATATGAGTATCCTCCCTTTGAACCAACATCTCTTGAAGTCTTGAGTATGTACAATATTGCCAAACCAAGCCCTTACAATTCATTTTTTGACTTCTTTCCAGACAGTCTTATGCATATGATGTGTCACCATCTTTACAATCCAACGTGAAACATGTGTTTAACTTAATTTGTCAATTATGTCCAAATCTCGGAGTGTAAAATTTAAATTCGTCGGTTTTCTTTATTAATCATATCCTACTAAATTGATCAATTCCTGGCTTGACCCGGATATTTTGACCCGATAACCCGTTTGACCTGAACGTGAAATAACCTATTATTTTAGGGTCGAGACCCGACCTGAACGAGTCAAAGATAAATCAAGAATTTTAATAAAATCTTAATATTTATATATTTGAAAAAATATTTAGAAACTTATTATTTTTATTACATAAAATTACAAACACAATTAAAATGTCAATTTTATATAATTTTTATGATACTTAATAATAATATAATTGTTAAAAATCTTTATTTTAATAATTATGTCAATATAATAAATGTAAACACTGAATATGATTAAAATATTACTTTTAAATATGTATTTTACATATTTAAAAAATATTTTTATCACAAAAATTGTTAGAAAAGGCATTTAAAATATTTTTTTACCCGTAGTTGTTGATAACCCGATTCGTAACCCACCTAACCCGGCTCGTATTCGACCAACTAGTATTATGACCCAACCCAGAACTTGATCTATTCTATCCGTTTGATTGGTCTATATCCTACCATGTACGAAAAACCTTGTATTATAGACATAGAGTCAAATGGTTATAGTTATTATGCTACGGAGTACGGAGTATAACACTATGAGAGAACCTAAAGTTGAAGTTTACTAGTGTTGTTCAATGGTGGAGCATTACCGAAAGCAATGGAAAAGGGAAAATAGTTTAATTTGTCGGCTATATTTCAAGTTTCAACCATTTAAAAACAAGCAATATAATCATCATAGCTGCCTTTATAGCAACCCTCTAAAGCACACTGATTTCCACTTTAGACAACTATCAAGGACATCCAGGCAAGCTTTTATTCTCAACTTTTTCGTCATCTGACGAGCTAAGCTCCACAAACTATCATTAATCTTTTCATCATATCCTCTTATTATCACACTAGTAAGGCCTCTTCTTTCTGGCTTATTTTCAGCTCGTTTCAGTTCAGTTCAGCTCAGCTCTATTCAATTCAGTTCAGTTAAGTTCAGCTAAGTTCAGTTCAGCTCAGCTCCATTCAGTTCAGTTCAGTTCAGTTCAGTTCAGTTCAGCTCCATACAATTCAGTTCAGTTCAGCTCCATACAATTCAGTTCAGTTCAGTTCAGCTCGACTTTATTAAGTTCAGCCCACATTATTATTATTATTATTATTTTTTATTTTTTTTATTTTTTTTTAATAACGCGGGATTTTATTAATTATTATTATTATTATTTGCATTATTATTGTTTTTGTTTTTGTTATTATTATTATTTATTGTTATTATTATTATTTTATTTATTTATTATTATTCTATTTATTATTGTTAATTAATAATTATTATTATGATTATTATTGTTGTTTTTGTTGTTGTTTTTATTATTTCTTCATCTTATTATTATTTTATATATATATTTTTATTGTTTATAATAATAATAATAGAAATAATAATAATATTTCCTTTTAAATACCTTGGTCTTCCTTTGTTTACTTCTAGGTTAACCGAGTCCATGTTTAACCCTCTTCTTGATCGTATCTGTGATAGAATTAATACTTGGTCTCAGCATAAAATCACCTATGCTGGTAAGATTCAATTAATTAATACCGTCATTTTTGGTATGAGTAATTTCTGGGGTGCTTGTGTTCTTCTTCCCAAGGGTGTTGTCGAACGTATTGCTAAAGTTTGTAAAAACTTTCTTTGGGGTCTTGATAATGCTAGACGTAGATTTGTTTTCCAGAGTTGGGCTGATATGTGTACTCCCCGTGAGGAAGGTGGAATTGATATTAAGGAAATTTTGAGTTGGAATAAAGGCCAAGCAATGAAATGGATTTGGAAACTTGAAATGCAACCTCATTCTATATGGGTGCAATGGATCAAAGCCTATGTCCTTAAGGGGGACTCTATTTGGAATGCTACTCCTAATGCTTCCTCCTCTTGGTTTTGGCGAAATATCCTTAGCATTCGGACTGATCTTGTGAATTGTTTGAGTGTAGGGGCTGCCAAGGATAGTATTAAGCCTGTGTTTGATACTTGTTCCTTTTACGAGCTTTTCCGTACTCATAAAGCCACTGTTACTTGGGTGAAGACCATCCATGCCATGGAAGCTTATCCCAAGCACAGATTTATTGCGTATTTGGCTGCCCAGAAAGCTCTTCCTACTGTGGATCTCCTCATCAGTCGCGGGATTTACTGGGTTAACCGTTGTACCCTCTGCCAGAATGATGCTGAGACTAATGCTCACGTCTTTTTTGTGCGTAGATTTTCAGGCCATATTTAGCGTGCTGTCCAGCAGCAATTTGGGTTCTGTACTGGAGTTTCCAGCCTCACTGATACATTGCAGTGGTACCGTACTCATAATCGAGGGCGTAGCTGGCTTAAGAGGCGTCGGAGGTGTTGCTTGGTCAGTACCATTTACTTGATTTGGCAGGAGCGAAATAGCCGCATCTTCAAAAGCTTGCAACGGACTGAGGATCAGATTGCTAAGGATATTATAGGCCATGTTAATTTTCGTATGATGCATTCTTCGTTTGGTCTTGATGAAGCATCTGTCTGTAAACATTTGTATTAAGTTGGTTTTTTAGTCAGCTTCTTTTATGGTGCTTGTTGGTCGACTATTATTCTGATAGTCTATCACCTAGCATCGAACCAGTTTTTCAACACCACATTTTAAATGTGGTGTTTTTCTGGTCTTTTTTTCCTTTTAAAAGGTTTTTTTAAAAGGGGACTACTCTGGTCTCCTTTGTAGTTGGGTTTGGGTCTTGTATCTTCACTTAATTATGATATATGAAAGATCCTTTGCTTTTCTGCAAAAGAAAAAAAATAATAATAATATTTATTATTATTATTAGTAGTAAACATGAAAGAGTATAAAAAATGTAATTGAGAAGCAAAATTTGATAACATTCAAATAATAATATTTGTTAACACAATCAAAAATCATAATCTTGAAAATATAGATATCATTAACAAAGACATCATCTATGTTGCTTCGCTATTGACTTCCGTATCGTCTTGATGTGCTTCATTATCGAGGTCATTATGGACACCAATATCACGCCCTATTTTTTTTGCAATTTCTTTTCGAACTTTGTCCATGAGTTTCTTCCGTTCTTTATCATCCATGTTTGAATCTGTTTTTCCTTGAATACTTTGATGTTGTATTGTGATTTGATTTGGCGGTACTTTATGGTTCAATTAGAGGAAAATTCAAGGGTATGGCTGATAGTTTCTTCTGAATGGATTTTTTTGGGTTAACTAGAGATTTGCATTGGGTTTTTTATTGGTTTTTATAAATTCAAGTGATTAAATTAAGTAAATACATTTTTTTAGCCTAGATATGGGTAGTTTGGACAATACTTTAATAAAATGGTCTTTTTGGCCTAGATATGGTAACTTTAATAATATAATTATTTTTTAAAAAATCGCAAATTTATATTAATCAAACTTTTTTTTATATTATTATTATTATTATTAATATTATTATTAGTTATTAAACTTTAATTAAACATTTATATTCAGTTTATTTCTATTAATTTCTGTTTAATTCAGCTCAGTTCAGTTCAGCTCGATTAAATTCAGTTGAGTTCATTTCAGCTCAGCTCGGTTCAGTTTAGCTCAGCTCAGTTCAGTTCAGTTCAGTTCAGCTCAGCCCCATTCAGTTCAGCTCAGTTCAGTTCAGCTCTAAAAAGCCAGAAAGAACAGGGCCTAAGTAAGATCTTATCTGAAATAGGAAGGATGTGGCATGACAATCGTCACTGTCCTAAAATTGATTTATGTCCCGTCTACTATACACGGTCTCAGTAGCACTCAACTCCCAGGATTACACAACCACTGTTTCTCTAGGGTAGGTAGAGGAACAGTTGAACAGAGCCAAGTTCGTTACCAACGAAATAACAATTTAGTAGAGAAAAAGAATAAGAGCGGAAGATAATGTATGATTTCAGATTGAGTGTATTTTTGAGTGGTAGAGTGCTGGTTTATATATTTGTGAAAAATGTATGGTAAAACACTAAATCAGTCTCGTAAAAAGATAAGTTTAGGATACTACATAATCAATGTGGAAACTCTCAGAAATCAAGTATGGAAGAAGTAGTTTTTGCTTAAATGGGGTTGAAATCGAAACTATTTACCAAAGTAGTGCCGGTTTCAAACTATTTACCAAAAATGGTTCCACGTCATCAATTTTGATTTTTTAATTTTTTTTTTCTGAAATTTACAACATGTCGCTGTCCCGGACGGCGACAAGTTGCTTAAAAAAAAACAGAGTTTGACAAGGTAACTTCGTCATGTCCGTTCTCCTTACTCCGACCACCATGCAAATAAGGAAATACGACCACCATTCTCTTCTTCTAACTTCTCTTATCGTATTCACATTGTTGTTTGAGTTATTTGCTCAATAATTTGCGCAGAAAACGACCCGCAATATTGCCGTTCACAAACAATTTATGTTGATGTTATTCCATGTAAAAAATAAACCAAAAAAGCTAGGCTAGAAAAACAAGTTAACCATAACCATCCAATTTCGTTTCATGTCCGTGTCGTATTTTAAAGTCAGGTCATCGACTGCCATTTTTAGGGTTAAATATCGGTCCAATATAGGCATGCACCAACCATAATATACATGAATTGTAAAATTAACTATAACTTGCAAATAATAATGCCTCTTCTTGTCACAGACTAAACCGGTATGAATTTTATTAAACTCGTCAATTGTATGACCCTCATATAATACCTGTAGTTTTGAGGCCATTGACCGACTCTTGACCATAGATATACCATTGAGATAACCTTGGTGAAAGACGAAAGGAAATTATTAAGTATCTCTCATATATTTAGATACAACCTAGTACGAGGTACTCGATTGAGTACCCGTGTACTCGACCGAGTACGGTCTGTTTCCGTGGTTTAATTTGTAAACGGAGTTTAATTAAATCACTTTCTCCAGTCGATACTCTTAACCCGAACATAGTTTCTCTTCCTATTCCTTTTAAGACCTTGACGTCGCCGACGCCCTAGTATTTCCGGTAAGTTACCGTTCTTTTAGTTTTGGCCTTATCCCTGTCTTTTGGGGTTAATAATGTTGGTTTCAAAAATCCCATAAATCATTTTTTTATTTTCAAATTTAACTCTTTAAATTTAGAGGATCTAATACATGCAAAAACATTACTAGAAAGAAAAGTCCTTACATAGAGTTTTCGGAAATATGGGCACAAAATTGGTCTCCTACCAATTTTGTTCTTGAGCTATAAAATAAAGGATGATATCCAAGACTTCAAGTGTAGAAATTCTCCTCTCGTTTGCACCCAAGATTAGCTCTAATCACTACTAAATAATATTTGATAAATACTTATAAAGTAATCTACCTTAAATTTGATTACTAATATGCATATACTACCTTAGTATTATTAGTAATATTAGTAATATTGAAAACAAGATTAATCACAAAACTTAGAGATTTTATGGAAGGGGTTAGAGATATTTTATATAACAATATGTAATGTCTTATAAGGAGACATGATACAAGTGAAGTGAAGATGGCCTCTCCTCTTCACCTCACACGACTCAAGTGTGGGAAAAGAGCCCTTTGCTTTTTGCCTTTTCCATGCTCTAGGGTAATACTGGATCTATCATGCAACATAATGATTATGTATAATTCTTAATTAGACAAATCATAAACACCCATAACCAACAAAAACCCTCCAATTTTCGGCTCCCATTATTCTAATACGGGATCCTATTTTACAGACATTATATTGTCAATTGTAATATGTCACAAATGTGACATAATCACATGTAATTGGCAATTAGTAATATTAAAATACGTATTTAACTAATTTAAATACAATTTCTTATCAAATAAGTAATACTTAACATTAAAGTAGCTATTACCAATTTATTAATGTAAAATGTGACATTTCATATGTTGTTAATATAATCTACAACTCTTATCTTTAAAGTGACGATAACATCTATCAAGTTTAATAAAATAACGATTTATTTTATTAAATTGAATCTCATATAATCGAATCATAATGAGATACAAACCTCTTATTAAATGTCCAATTTAAGGAACTAATCAATTTGTATCAACATACAAATAATTAACTTTACTGATTATGGCATCATCCTATAGGTGTGACCTTAAGGGATCAACTGATCATCACCATCACATGACAGTAATGTCAAACTCTAGCAAGCCAATCATTACCGATTAACGTTGATAAGTCGACTATATAAAGGAACCATCCCATACATACTCTTATTATGAGATTTAGTTATGATACTTAAATCACGTGATCGCATTATTATTGAGGACACTTACTCCAACAATCTCCTACTTGTCTGAGACAAATGTGCGTCACCAATTCTCTTATCTTATTACAATCTCCCACTCTTTATAAGGTGTCTTACAGGTCGCACTTGCAATCGATCATATCTAGAGTGCTTTCCTCAATATGAAGAGTAACTGATTGACTGGAATTTATCTACCATAGATACCTTCCGAGCGTGGCCACGCATTTCCAGTTCACTATTCCTCGAGTGGCCCTGAGATTTTGAACAACCCTGACATGTGGTGGACAATTCCTACCGACCTATTCCCTTTGAATAACCATAACTCATCATGACCCAAAAGATGACCACTTGACCCCTTTTATGAAATGTCATGGAGCAAAAATCAAAGCCAATCTGAAACCGTGCCACCTTAGGCGAATAGTATCTAGTTAAAGAATTTACTCATCAAGAATACTATAGTAGCTTTCGCCACGACCCGACTTATGTAAGAATTTCCATAACTCTATAAGTGGTCACTGCCCGACAAAGTGTCGCTTAAAATTCTTTCTATGTGATCGACTAGTCATCTCACATGACTCTATGACACTTGAACTTGCCATCAATCGCATTACACTCTAGTTGCTTCGAGACGTTACCTCGTACAAGCTACTAGGGGCGGAACTATGTTAAACCAGCTCACTTTAATGGGGTTCAATATGGTCATACCAATCTATTTGGATCTAACACGGTTTAAACAAAAGAGAGTAATAAAAAGGAAAACTCGAACGACAAATGCGATTATATATGAACAATATGAAACAACATTTTTCATTTCATATCTTATAATCTAATACGGAGTATAAGCTAGGCATGTGTATGAGTCACATGGAAAGAACATGTTGGTCATGCTTAGCCTGCGATAAAGGCTTGATTAAAGGATCCGTGATGTTATCGTCTCTTCCAACCTTACAAATCATTATTTCTTTCCTTTCAATGAAATCTCTAATTACATGAAATTTCCTAAGTACATGTCTAGACTTGTTACTAGACTTGGGCTCTTTAACTTGAAAGATAGTCCCATAACTATCAAAGAAGATCGTGATTGGATCGTTGGCTTCAAGGACTAGCCTTAGTCCTTCTAAGAAGTGCCTAATCCACACGGCTTCCTTTGCTGCTTCCAATGCTCAGTTTCCGTAGTAGAATCCGCAACAACAGACTCCTTGAACCTCTTCCAGCTTACTGCACCACCATTGATAAAAACTGTAATACCCCGTATTTTCATAGTTCGTAATAATGAGTTGTTTTATATTAATTGTCAAGACGAGTTATAATTATATTCTATTCGATACGTATTTTGCTAATTGCTATAATAATATAATATTAGTTATATATACTCGTTAAATTCAATATTTAGTATTTATATCGACGTTTTGATAATTATGTGAGAATTTATATTCGATAACTAAGTTATCGAATAATGCTACTAAACCTTATATGATATTAGTGAAGTGTCGAATATAGGCCTTATTTATCGAATTCGTGATTTAATGTCGTTTTGGGCCTCGTTATGCGTGCCCAATAGCAGCCTTCGATGGGCCATATCAATATACGCTCACACAAAACACTACACTCACCTTACAAGACCTAATATTAACGAGATGAGGTTTGGGAATATATGGGTGGGACCGTTGCGGGAAACGGATCTCACTCCTACGATCGCTCTTCGTGGGACTCACCACGGAGAGGATGTGCACATTAATGATCTAGGTACCCCTTGTCGCGAGCAAGTGGGGGTTGATTGTGGGACTATAGGTCGCCATTATGAGATGATTTGGTTATTGGTGATATAAGCATGTTGAACATTGAGATTGGTTTACTATTCTTGATTTTCGTAGTGACGATATTGCCTATACAGTAACTGACGCTTGTGGTTTATGCACTGTGATGATCCATTGGTATGTGAGTAGATTTTTAGCAGGTAACTCGATGTTGATGTCTGATAGCTTGGGAATGATGGAATTTCACTTAGTTTAGTAGCAACGTCATAGTTTCTTAGCTTCAGCACACATTTCTTTTATGGTTGTTGTATCAGACATTGTTATACTTAAACTTTGTTCTCACTTTTAATAAAGGTTAAAGTATTGTTTATCTTGATATTATGCCTCAGGAAACTGAGATGATGATACTTTCATCGTCTAATGGTCCTACCTAAAGGCCTTGGATTATGAGGGTGTTAGAATTTCAACTTTAGAATCCAATCACATTGGACCCGGGAAGCTTGGTGGAAACTCCAGCCTTGTGATGCACCAGCGAGGTCTCTTGAACGTCTTCAAATCTCCACTTTAAAATATTCTTTCGTAATAAATTATATTGCATAAAATTACATTGCCAAAATCCTATTAATTACATTTTATGAATAACGTAAAAAAACGAAAAAAGAAAAAGGGAGATACGAGATCTCATTAATTACATCACCGATTACTTTTCCATCATTATGAAAAATCAATCAAAACTAAGGCGACACTAGATTACATTACATTCCGAACGCTTAAAATAAAACATTCATCGAAAAAAATGCAATCATTCAACAATATAAATGTAAAATATTCACAATGCAAAGTATTTATCCAAACCACCTTTTTTAAAAATTTATTATATTTGAAAATTTCCGTAAATTCTCACAAAACCAACTATATGTGTCATACATATATAATTATCCAAGAATAATTCAAAATATCGTATATAGTGAATTGATCAACTATTATTCTAAACAATTTAAAATAATTAGGTATCAAACAATAAAATAAAATACCATAAACAATTTATGACATTAAATTAAATTGATAAAAGAAGCCAATTTTATAAAATAAAACTTTTTTTTAATATAAAACGGCCTGAATAACAATCCGATTCTTATAATTTTCAGCCAAATATATTTTTATTCATTATCGTATAATAAACAAAAACAAGCAAATTTCATTAATACAATAATTATCATATAACAAATGTAATAATCAAAATTTTCGAGGAGGATTTTTATCGAATAAAAATCGATTTATATTATGTTGATTCAATCTTTATTATATCAACAAATAAATCATATAAACTAAGTCAATTTAACTTTTAAACCAACCAATGTAGGGCCGAAAAAATCAAGAATTTATCGATTTAAATCAAGAAAATCACGGAACGATTTAACATCAAATAAAAAACCAAGAACATACATATTAAAACAATTTTGAAGTCTATGCGCTGATACCACTTGTAGGAAATATCGTATATTTCATAATGAGATTAATCGTATTAATGTTATAGGGAAGAATTATATCAAAATTAACTTTAATATGAATGCAACAAAAGTAATTAAATCGATATAAGAAGAGAAGAAATAACCTTGGGTCCTTTGCTTTTGGCCTAAGAACAACTTAGTATAATATATTTCAAGTTAGAAATCCTCCTACCAATTGCACCCAAGATGATCCAAGAAATATGTCACTCGAAAATCGTCTCAGCCGTGAGCCTCGCGTTTTTTTCGTTCTTTTTGTGCTAGGTCCGAGAACCCTATATTATTAATAATATATAGAGAGTTTCGGTAAAAAATATTGTGTAAATCTTAACAATTAATAAAAGAATCAAATCTATCTTTTTGTACTCGGTTTACACGACTCTAAAACACCCAAAAACAAGTCCCAACTCAAATAAAACTCTCTTTTATAAGTTGTTGGAAGATATTTTGGAAGTTGTTCTCTTTATATATTAATCATAATTATGTGGACCGAAATTAACTGGAATTTCGTCCAAACCAAACATGTGGTTTTTGTCATTTGAAATAAACATGTATTTCTAAGACTTATCCAATATTATAATTTAGCATATATATAAATATGGCAGGAAAATATAATTAATTATCGTATAATTAATTAATTTTAATATCGCGTATTAAACTTATAAATATAACATTCATATTTATTTAGAATTAACATTTTAATTCATTTCTCCTAATAATCATTTAACCGTATTAGATAATTATTCGCATTATTTTCATGACTAATATTTAGTTAATTTAGGCATCTATGTAATATATCTGTATATAATCACATTTCTTGGAACCATCCAATATGTGTGACCGATAGAGACCAACTAATCACTGCCATCAGTATGATAGTAACGTCAAACTTCTAGCAAAACCAACAGTTACTGATTTACGTTAATTAGTTGATAAATATACAAAGTATCTCTTTGTGATCCTGTAAGAGATTTAGATTGTAGGCGCACAACAATCTCGCTCCCACTTGTCCAACAGTTCAATCTTATGGGGAAAAACATATACGTCATGTTCCTTCATCTTCAATAGAAGAAGAACAAGGTATCACCAACCTGGTTCAAGCCCGTGGTGCAGAAGAAGTGAAATCTGGAATGCAAAATGAAGAAGGCGTATGCTTGGTCTCTCTTGAGTCTAAGGCGGGGAATGTTCATGCTCCTAATAAAGAGGATGTAGATGATGTCCTTACACCCCAAAAGGAGGAGGAACCATCACCTACACACTCCAAACAAGTCCTTGTTTAAAAAGAGCATGAGGCTGAACTTGTTGCTTGCTCAAGCATCTACTTGAGTCCATTAGAGCTATCCATAAACAAAAAGTTGCAGCAACCTCAAAGCCTTAAGATGTATAATTTCTTAAGCTTCTATGTCAAACATTTCATCGGAGGTCCTTGGATCTAAATACTTCTCTCGGTGACCATCAGTACCCGGGTAAAATGTTGTACTAAATTTCAATTAATTTAGTATCTCATGAATCCTGCAACACTTGTCAAAACGTTGATATGGAACGTGAATCATGGTCCAATACTATATCCTTAGGCACTTCAATCAATTTCAAAATATGGTTCCGAAATGTCATAATCAATCCCGCCTTGCCTAAAGTATCTTTCATCGAAATGAAATGAGACTTCTTAGTTAGACGATCCACAATCACCCAATTTATGTTATCCACTTCACAATCACCCAAATCATGAAACCTAAAGTTTTAGTGAGATAATTTAAGCTATGGGGCACTATTTATAACTTATAGGTACCATTGTGGTACCGGAATCTTTCTACCCCAGTGGCTACTATTTTGGTTATGGGGCTATTTATAAGAAGTTTTTGCAAAAATGGGGCTCGTTTCAAACTATTTATCAAAAATAGGTCCACGTCATCAATTTCGATTTTTAAATATATTTTTTTTGAAACTGAGAAAATGTCGCTGTCCAGACAGCGACATGTTGCGTGCATAGTTCGAGCTTTGACGAGCTACCTTCGTCATGTCCGTTCTCCTTACTCCGAGCACCAAATAATGAAATACGACTAACATTATCATCTTCCCACTTCCCTAATTCATTTATCGTACTAGGATTGTTGTTTGAGTTATTTGCCCTATAGTTTGCGCAATAAAAGGGCCGTAATATCGCTGTTCGCAAACAATTTCGGTTTCGAAAATGATTTTGGGAAAGAATTCCTTGCGCAGGGGAACTCTCATCACATTTTGGAGAAAATACTGAGAAAAGAGAGACATCCTGCATAACAAATATGAGTAAGAGGCACAAAATCGTATCCAGAAGCTTAGAAAGAAATCAAACCTCATTATAAACACTTCCTGAGCAAACTCATTCTGTAAATTTGTATTTATACGCTCAGCTTTGAGGACCTTTATTGCCACATCCTGACTGCAGTATGTACCTTTATATCTGAATTTTAATAACAAAACAAAAAGACACCATCATATATTCCAAGAATTAACCAGGTCATCAAAAATGCAATGCGTTGGTGACTTACAGATCACCGTATGATGTGCGTACTCTTACACTTATGTTGATTTAACACAGAAACGCATGTTGAATATTGCATTGAGAATCGAATTGGCCAATATCACTACTTGATGATATAAGATGTGTGCATACCCGGTTAATTACCTTGCTTTATTTCATTATATTCCGAAGCCAATGATGAGTTGTCAGCATTTTTGGAAAGTGGAAACCAAAGCTGGTATTTAGCATAAACTCACAGTCATCAGTACACACCTCTGGAACGGTCATCAGTACATACTTCCTCTATTACATATGGTTGTATACATTTTTCAGAATATATGAAAGGAATTAAGAAAATGTATACAGCCATATGGAACGGAGGAAGCATAAGATCGATTATAAGGCGATGACACAAGACAAGTAGGCCAAGTCTAGAAACTAGTTACAACATCCTATAGGCATCACCAATATTTACACGGTGTAAACAATAGCATATCCCGTATTGTCTATCCACATCTAGCCATGTTGCTTGAGTCAATCCTGTCATGGATGCATTTTGAAACTGATGCAGGTGGCAATCATGACCAACACCCAGAAGATCATTGAGACTACGTGTTAGAACACAATGTGTTGATGATGACAAGTTACCCTTGATTATCTAATGTTTACTTGATCATTACAAGAGATTAGCAAAGTGATATAAGGTTCATAGAAGACAACAAGATCATATGTCAAGAAGCAAGCAAAGACAAGTGAAGGCCTAAGTCTAGGAAAGTGTTGTAAGCAAGGTAGTCCAATATACTCTCTTATTTGTTAGAAGGTGCAAAACCCTTGCAACAGTCTAGCAAACTGTTGCAACTGGGGTGTTTGGTACGGTCATGGAGATAATTTTCGAAAATCTTTTATGTTAAAAGAAGTTGTCTTTTATTCTCATCTGTATATTTTAAAATCATGGTTTACAAACTATAAAGGAAATCAAAATGAAATTCAAATCTCACAACACATAGAGTCTAATGCTAAAAAGTAAAAGGCTACATTTTTCCTCTTTTAGCTATGAGACTTTTTCAAATAAGGTTTTGTGTTGTGTACACCTTACCCAAAGGGGAAATTTCTTGAGCCTTGCAAAAGTGTGTAGTCCCTTTCATCAGTTTGTAAAAGACCCTTCACTATATGAACCTTTGGTTAAAAGAGTGATATGAATATAATATGCATTTGTGAGAGAACTATCACACGCCACATCCTCTATAAAAGCCAACATTCTAGGTCATTTAATGTTAAGACTTCTAAGGCATTTATTGTAAACTTTGAAAAACTTTTTTAAGCATTTGTTCTTCAAAGTTTGTTTGCAAAAGTTTCTGATTTTCAAAGAGTCTTCATTTGTTTTCGAAAAGCAATTATCTCCTTGTGCTAGTTCGCACCTCTAATGACTAAAAGAGTATGTTCGATGAACCTTGCGTTTAGATCTTAAATGAAATCTCCATGTTCTTAAGTGAACCTTTGAGACATATTAGATGGTATAAACCATAAGGTAGAACATCAAAACTCTTAGAGCGGATTAGCTTTAAGTTTGAGTCAAGTCTTACGAGCGGAGTAGCTCTAAGCAAAATGCAACCGGAGTAGGTTGGGGAGTTTTTGTTGAGTTTATCGATCCGGTACTTAAGAGGGGCAGGGGGTGAATGAAGTACCCTTTTTAAAATTAAAGCGGAAATAGCGTTCACGATTTATGCTGAAGCAGTACACAGACAAATTAAACAGTCACGAAGTCTGTTCAAACAATTAAAATTGTGTTGATGTACTGTTCTGATTGCTTGCGTGAAAAGAATACTATGAACGAGAATGAAAGTAAAACAAATAAAATGAAAGAAAGCGCGAGACACAAGATTTTTAACGTGGTTCGACCTACTCTCTAAAGGTCTACGTTCACCCTCTTTCTCTTATTAAAAATCTCCTTATAACCAAACCCGATACAAAGAAATATCCCCACGATCAACCCGATCGTGCAACTCGAGTACAACCCGTACTCCAATGAAAGTTTTATCAAAAACAGAAAGTTACAACTCAAATGTCTTCTTATATGGTTCAATCAATTTGAACAATGGAGGACAATTGTTTTCCACTATGAATATGAGAACTTGTATACTCTTAGACAATCTCAAGGACCACGGCTAAAAATGTTTTGCAAACCAAAAAGATAAATTATTTGACTTGGGATTGCAAATGATAGTTGACGCACTTTCAATTGCTCTGAAACAATTTTTGCACAAAATATTTTACTTGTGTTAAACTTGCGTAAGTCAACCCCTTCTCAAATGCTTTTTAAATAGTTGAGGGTTGACGTAAGGTTTGCAAAATAATCTTGGTGGAAGAAATTTGCACAAATTTGGTAACCAGATTTCCATGGCAAATTATTGACAAAATTTGAGTCAATCAAATCTTTTTAAACATCCTAACTAAGATAGACAAAAGGATTTTGATACAAGTTAAGAAACCTCAATCAAAATATTTTATAAGAAAATAGTTTCAAAGATTTTATCTATAAAATATTATGCCGTGATTTATGAGATAATTAATTAGAGTAAGTACGAGTCTTATATTCTTACAATTTTACTAGACACGGACCGAGACAGACTCAAGCTATATCCAATATCCGAGCGAGCTGAAAGTCTTCATTAACCTGTTAAACAAATGTCTAGCAAAACCATTAATTAAAAGGAGACATAAAGTAAGAGGACTTGTCATCATCAACAAAATAAGTCCAACAGTTTTGTTCTAATAGTTTTAGTTAAGCGGAGTAGCTTCTAAACATTCAATAAAATAACGGTTGGACGTAGGCTCCGGAGTAGGAGCTGAACCAATTTTTTATATCGTTTGTTTATTGCTTAATCTCGCACTTGTTTCTCATTTCTTGCTACACCCGTAATAGATCAGATATGTGCAACAGTTCCACATACTGTTTCTTAGACTCTAATTCTTGTTGCCTTAACTCGTAAAACACTTAAGCTACATCAAAATTTTTAAAAGGTCACCTAATTCACCCCCCTCCCCCTCTTTGGTGCTAATTCGATCTTGACTCTTCACTACGAAGATTGATTCGGGTGGAATTCCTGCGCAAGGAATTCTTTCTCAAAGTAATTTTCGAAAACGAAATTGTTTGCGAACAGCGATATTACGGCCCTTTTTTTGCGCACAGTCGCAGACTATAGGGCAAATAACTCAAACAACAGTCCTAATACGATAAGGGAAGTGAGAAGATGCGAATGGTGGTGGTATTTCATTATTTGGTGCTCAGAGTAAGGAGAACGGACATGACGAAGGTAGCTCGTCAAAGCTCGAACTATGAGAATGACATGTTCTCAATTACAAAAAAATAATTAAAAATCGGAATTGATGACGTGAACCCATTTTTGGTAAATAGTTTGAAACGAGCCCCCTTTTCGTAAATAGTTTGGTTTCCGACCCCATTTTGGCAAAAAATTCTAATTATAACTTGTATTGGGTTTTTGATCAAACATCAAAAAAGATATTTTCTATCCATTTTTAAAGTTCAAGTTTGTTTAACCAAATTCTACTAAAAAGACAACATGTAATAAATTAGGATGAGAAGTTAATTAAGGATATCTCTGAGGATTCACGAAATGATGATATTAATAAACTTAATTGGTCGTTATCACGTGAATATGGGATTGTTAACATGTCGAGAAGGACATCATAGAAAATCTGAAGAAACGAAGTAACAAAGATGAATCATACTTCCTTAAAATGTTCAAGACTTCAAGATATGATATAGCTTGAAGCTTTGACATTATACATCAAATTTGTTGAAGAAAAAAATTGATAAAACGATAAATATGATAATAAGCTAGAGCCTAAAGCCTTATGAGATGACACACAATATAAATTTCAGTGTTTACAAATTAAATATATAAAGTCTTGAAAGTAGTCAATAAATGAAGGCAGCAGTGCAGTGCAGTGCAGATATGATTTGATGTTCGAAATTAGAACAAGTATTTGACAATTGCAGGAATGTGGACATTGATGAAGAAGTCTTTCCAGTTGATAGACATGGGATCGAAGTTGAACATATCTTCATCCAGCCCATTTTCTCGAGCTGTTACTCTCAAGTTTTCAGTGTTGGAATCGACAAAACTGAGAACCCAAAAAACCAATTAAAAGGATTAGAAAATAGTACAAAATTTAGAGGTGAAGCGAAATGCGTGCAGTAAAGAAGAGAAGTTGAAATGGTAGCTGTAGGCCTGTAGTTGGGGTTTGAAAACCAACTTACATGCCCTTGAAGAACAAGTAAGGTCTATAAAGTTCCACCAGCTTTACAGCAATGTTGAGCTTTTTGTCAATGTTAATAAGAACTTGCTGTAAGCTTCTTGTGCCCATCATATTAGCCAACTTCAATACCTAACATACGAAACATAAAGTCAGGCAGAATGAATGTAATTAACCAGCAGATCAGAAGGATGGAGTTGGGTAATACTACTAACCTTCCCAACTAAGAAGATCCATAAGAAGAGAATAAGTTGGAAGATGAGTATGTTGTTGAGCACTAAGCCTTTGTTCACATTGACGGGGGTGCCTTCATTATTGGTCCATGGATGTTGATTGAAGTAATTATAATGAAAATCGTGCAACTCGCTAAAGCTCACTGGATTCCTGTAGGAGCACCCAACTTGGTAGATGGTCATCGAAGCTTGATTCACATGGGCCTTCATCGCGACAATGATAGAGTTTACAAACATATCGGCTGGTATCTGCATGCATCCAATTTCAATACCAAAATTGTTAAAGGCCAGCCCAAGATGAGCTTCATTGTACTGTCTGATATCCTTATTGACACACATTTATGGCAATGTTTGTTAGTTGTTGAGTGGATGAGGACGACTGTACCCATATTAATATATCACTGCGGATAAACTTCCTTGTCGTAGTACATTACTACTGTCCTAATAGTTAAAAACTTGTCATTATTGTGTAAAAAATTCATTAGACTCAATTATAGGGCATCCAACTGCATGGCCCATTCATTCATTCTTTCATTCATTGTCTCTCTGACATTCATAAATCACAACGCAAGATAATAAATCTCCCTCTTCATAGGACAAACATTTAAACGGACCATACTAAAACCCATCACACCTTTTTATTTTATTTAAGATCTTATGGCCTGACCTTCTTGTATTTGTCACTTGCCCGGTTATCCGCCAAATTATTGTGTAAGGGTAATCATAAATTCAATATCGATTTTATTAATGTCACTACAGTTGTGACAGATTGAATGATAAGACATCCATATAATTTCGTTTGTATTTATCATTAGATTAATGGTAATTGTTCAAGTCCTTAGGAATCTATGTAGAAGCGAGTATATACATATTGAGTTTTGGTACCACATATTCAACATATTATTTTAAATTCCTCATTTTCTCCTTAGAATTTAAATTTTTATTTTTATAAACCGGTTTACAAAATTACTTTAAACTTTATTGTTTTGTGTTTTTATGCATGTGATAAGTTCGATTTAAAATCTATAAAACCCCTTTGCCTTTCATTTTTCGTTGCACTCCACTTCCGTTTTTTTTTTCTTCTTTTTCTTTTTTCTCTCGTTGGGATGAGAGTTCACTCATGACGGTTCCAAAGGATGATTCAAGTCAGCCGATCCCAAAACATTTTAGGACTAAAGCTCTGATGTTGTTGTTGTATAAACCGGTTTACAAACAAAATTTGAAACATCGTATCTAGCAGTTTCAAAAGTATAAGGACAGCTTAAATTGGCACGTTTAAAACTTCATTCTTACCAGATCAAACACGGAGTTTCGGTCAGCGAGGAAGATACTTAGATGGCCTTTACCATAATTAAGAGCAACACTATCAATTGTTCTGTCAATTCAATTAGACAAACATCAGATTATGTATGTATTGTGCATATAACTAGATCACTTTATATTAATTCAAAAAATGGATAAATCCTTCATAAATATTAAGAACATACCTGCAACCTTCAACCCAGCCAGGGAAAGGCTCTTTGTAAGTACTACAAACAATAGTAGGTCTCATAATTATCACAGGTAAATCACCTCTGCATTGTCCGACAAGCATTTCTCCCATCGCTTTTGTAAACACATATGTATTTGGCCATCCAAATAACTTGGCCCTGTTTAAAAAAATATAACACTAAATTTAGTTAGTCTCTTAAAACACATTTAATACTCTCATTTTTTCTCTTCTAACTCCGTCATTGCTCATATGGGTAATTAATTATCTACCGGTGCATAGCGGTTGCGAATTCCCTCGTTATCAAAAACAAAAAAGTACCGTTGTCTTCCGAAATTTTTCATGATTTGCCTGATGGCTTTCTCAGGGAGTTCGCGAGCTTTGAGATTGCTTAAAAGTTGTTCGGCAAGCTTTTTCTCAGTTTCAATATCCAATCCTGGTAAACCATTCAATGCCTCTCCCATGGAATGTGGGCTTTCGGGTATGAGCCCTCCATTTTCGCCGCACACATACGCTGAAAATACAAAAAGGGTTGCCACAATTATTAGTGTTAACTCCGTATAGCGCAAAGTATAAAATGATCGTTATTATGATTAATTTCATTTTAGAAAAGCATTAATTAGACAGTGATGGCGGGCAATATGGTACGAAACTACGAATTTAAAATGGAAAAGGACAGATGATCCTTACCCGTTGAAACGTGGATGAGCAACTTTATGTTAGCACATTTCTTTGCAAAGTTTACCACATTCGAAGGCCCCATAGTATTTACGCCCAATGCAACATCATATCTGCCATCGATCATTTCCATGTACGGAATAATTATTAATTGGAAATGTACTCCCTTAAATATTTAGATTTCACAAATTGTCATTTTGACAAACATGTTCGTCACAAAATTGCAACGGATTAAATATTACCCGGTAGAAAAAGACAAGATATTTAAGATTTTTAATCTTTTGCCTTATATACATGTACACAACTAGGAGAACTTGACTCGTTACAAGCTTCTGACGTATATCCGTCGCAAGAGAGACATACTGATTTAGCTTTCACTACCATAGTCAAAATTCTAAATCATAAACTACATACTTGGTATTTTTGTACGTATTCGCTAAATCTTGTACATGATATTAGTTAATCCGCCACACTTTATTATTTTATTTTGATTTTATTTTTATTAGAAAAAACAACTTAAAAAAATTCTCACCGTATTCTTCTCTTTTTTTCGCCCCAACCAAATTGTTTAACGACTTATGAATTATAAATTATAATTCCGACATATCACAAATAGCCCAACCATTTTATTAACAAATTTTTTAATACACGTCATTTAATTGATTGATCGAACGACTGTGTTTTATCTTAAAGAGAATTTTTTTTACAATTAGTGTTATTTGAAATTTAGGAATTTTGGATTGTTAACGGTGGGTCAGTTTGTGATCGTTGGTAGTGGGTCGGTTTGTAGCGGCCGGTAATCGTGCGTTCTGGTTGCGATTATCAGGTGGTGGGGCTAGAGGTGGTAGATTGGTTGAGCATACATGTTTTTTTGGATTTTTTGGTTTTTGATTATTTTCCTTGTTAATTAATTATGTAAAATAATAAGAGATGTAAAATCAGAATAAGACAATAAAGCGTATAAGATTAAACAAAATCGTGTGCGAATTTAACAACTTCTTTTTTACATTCATTTTACTTCCCTTTTATAAAATAAAACAAATATAAAAATATCCATAAGTATTAATTAAGAATTTGTAACTAGACCGTAAATACACAAGAAAGGCGAAATGGAATTTGATATTTTATGTTTTATGGCTTTGTTGTTTGCACACGTGAAGTAGTGTATATATACATAAAAACCGATATATATGAGGTATACTCGCCCGGTATAACCTTAGAACGGTCTTTTCTAAATCCGTGTATGTTGTGTACGAAGTAGTATTTAAAAACACAGATGAGGTAGGGCTAATTAACCTAATCCTTCATCAATGATTAATCATTAATTTAGTTAAATAAATAGCCCTATCTTAGTTTGAGGTCCTACCTTTTTTTGCATAACTACTCCGTTGCTTCTTGTTAGCATTAGTTAGATTCAACAAATTTACAAGGGAAAGGACAATGACAAATCACAATCTTTCATCACCATGCAGACTAGACTACCAGATCTAACAACATATATATTAAAAACTGTAATTTTTTTTGTCCTCAAGTTGATTTTAATATCAACTTCTTTTTACCGTATATCCTAAGAATAAACGGATAAGAAATATTAATAAAATATTTAAAATTCCTTGGTCGCAAACAAAAAGATATAACTTTTATCATTTTAGTGAAGGAATTCTAAAAGAATTGTTTTATTACACGGCTTCTTAACATTTGTCCTTAGCCACATGTTAAAAAAAGGGTTTGGATATTAATAGTTTTATTAATAAATGATGAAACAAAAAAAATGATGTTGAATAATACATACCTTTCTTCAAACTTGGTAGTAGCGGCTACATTAATCACAATGTCTACGTCTTTGAACATCTTCTCTTTAAGGTTGTGATCAATAAGTCCCAGGTTTTGGTATGATGTATCCCCAGCAACAGGTGTTATTTTCTCTGATATGAAGGCATCAAAATTTTGTCCCATTTTTTCCCTTAAAACTCGGAACAACTCCTTTCCTATCACCTACAATTATAGGAATGTACATACATAATGTAAACTTACTTACTCTCAGTACGCCAAATAATAAGCTCTGTCGCATCGTGTTATAGCAGTAACGAGGACGTGTTTTAAGAGTTGGTGCCCTAAACATAGCTTAGTTGAAATGTTAAGGGTGCAACCAAGTTAGAAAACTCGGAAATTAATACCTCATCTTGTAGCCGGATTTTTGCAGACTCCGGATCTTTAGCTCTTACAAGAAGGTATAGCTTCTCTACATTTGGCTGAACCCTAAGTATCTTCTCCACCAAAACTGTAATTACAACCACAAAATCTATATAAAACATTGTTAAAAACAAAGTGAAGATATTTTTACTTCTTCCTAGTTTTAATTTTTCCTTAAAATACAGTCACAAACAATAAAAAAAAAGGTAAATGAATGTCTGAGACGTAAAACGAATAACTACGTATCCTTTATGTTAAGTACTCCATATATTACGTGATAGTGTATTTGATACAGTCAAAATGAAAGAAAGAATAATACTCTTGGCAATGAAGCCGGTTGCACCGGTTATTAAAATGGTCTTGTTTCCAAGAAACTCGGCCATGTTAGCAAACTCCATGAATACTGAGGTATGGAGAAATCGTTTCGAAATGAGTAATTATATTATTCTATTATTTGTGACTAGAGTAAGTAGTAATATAGGATAGAGGAGAGAGTTTGGAATGAGTTAGTATACTAGAATGAGGAGTCACATGATAAATATAACAATGATATATATAGAG
The DNA here is from genome assembly GCA_029255685.2 of Silene conica. Taxonomy (NCBI): domain Eukaryota; kingdom Viridiplantae; phylum Streptophyta; class Magnoliopsida; order Caryophyllales; family Caryophyllaceae; genus Silene; species Silene conica. The sequence continues at coordinate 57,591,760 of CM055311.2, read as the reverse complement.
AAGAAGGTAGAGAATAGCTCAAATGTGAGCACAACGACTAAACAGAAATGTATTTAATTAACCAACTTGGGTGATCAATTTATGCTTCAAACAAGTAAGGCAGTAAACAACCTCTAACCACCAAACCCAACTCTTTCCCGGAAAAAAAATTAGTTTTATTTTGGAGCGAATCATTTAAATCTTAACTAATAAAGACGAAATTTTGTAACCATTTTAGAGTGGAATTTGGCCTCTTTCACAATCCCTTGAGAGAGAGAGAGAGAGTTCACTAAGAGGCAGAGGAATAAGTAATTCGACGTATTCATATCGATCATGAATGTTTGGAATTTTTATTATGTAAGGAGACATTGCTTTTGCTAATTGGGTATTGGGATTGAACGGTGATGTTTATCATATTGAAATATAAGTTATCTTACTGTATATTTGACCTAACTTTTCAAATTGTTGTTTTGACTTAAAAACACTTTTTGGTCAAACACGTCATTTATTTAAAAGTTAAAAATAATTTTTCAAATACTCAAATATCATCTTTTTGCCCATGGAAGTAGAAGTAACAATTTGATATTTCTGATTCTTGAAAACTACATTAAGCTTTAAAAACAAAAAATTATTTTTAACCATCTAAACCAAACATACTCTTAAACGAGTTATAACGCTGGTTATACTATCGTGATTACATCTAACCATAAAATATCACATATAATTGGTCTACAACATGAGACAATGAACGGCCGTTTTAAATAGGCAACAAGAACACAAATGGGAAAATGTGTGTATTTTTAGTGTATTATTGTTGCAAGCAAGTGAACATTGTTTGACTACTATGGCATAAGTGTTGCGATCAGTTAAGCCGGTAGAATGCCATGCTGCGATATAAATTCGACTACGACCCCATGTGACTATACGAGTAGTAGATATTTACTCGGTCATAAGGGGGTTGTTGACAGTTCACATAAACATTATACATCTCCTGTATACCTACAGTATCAATATTATTGGATTAAGCAGTTTAGAGAGCGCCTATTCAACTTTCCCTTTTAGGCGCTGTTTGGTAAACAGCATATTGGCCAAATTTCAGCATATTTGAGAGATTTAGCATGTTTGACTTACCAATATGCTATTTAGGGTGTTTGGTTAATGGCATATTGAAATAGTATATTGGGGCCCAATATGCTGTTTTACAATATGCTGCTCCTACCAGCATATTGGATTAACATATTATTAGAAAGAAAAAATTGTCTTATTTACCCTCTTAATAAAATACTAACATTACTTTTATATATTTAATGCATGTCCTTATATGTCATTTTACAAAGATTCTAGACAATCTGCTAATCTAAACTGCTAATTACCAAACACCTCTAAAATAATTCTGCTAAATAAATCTGCTAGTCAAATCAGCTAAATCATTCTGCTAGTCAAATCTGCTTTTTAAATCTGCTTCTGCCAATATTAATCTGCTGTTTACCAAACAGGGCCTTAATCTTCTCTTTATTTTGAGATTTTTCCGTCTCACAATTGATTAAACTAGTATATAATGTATAAAATAGAAAGTAAGGTGGCTTAGATAAAGCAAATTATATGGTATTTTAATCGATTTTAAAAGAAGAAGGTAGAAAGGAGAAATTAATAGATAGTTATTCACGTCACGTTATTGTGGACTTGTAATCATACATGTTTTTAAATTTCAACCAAAGCCTCTACTCTCCCACAAAACTTCACTTAAATGCTTCCAATTTCATATTAATCGGGTGGGGGTTTATTTTCGCAGTACAAATTTTACTCATCGTATTACTACTTTCACGATAATACTCCTCACTTTTCTTGACCATTAATCCTCTATACTTGTAACAACCCAACTCATCAACGTCGTAACATAAACCCAATAAGATGAGTGTGCACTTTTGGCACATTATTTGTCCTCACTTAATCTAAAAGCACAAGCCTTTGTTAGTAGGTTGGGGTGGAAGCTATTATAAATATTTCACACCAAGTGTCACGGAGTGTTATAATACTCCATCAAGGAAACAAAATTTTTAAAAACAATAGGACAACATCTCCAACGTATGCCTTCCTATTAACCACACACCACCACCACCACCAATCAACCCCACCGTCCAACATCAACTAACCCGGTAACCCCTACTACCAACCATGACTCATCAACCCCTTTATCTGTCTCCCAATGTTCATCCCACCAATTCCAAATGCCCTGCCAATTGCCTCCTCCCTATATGCCACATATCCCGTGACGCCAGCCCCCACCGTTGTCCATCACCCATCCCACCACGTCGTCCCCTTAATTACCCCCAACAACCAACACAAATTCTAAAAACCTAATCTCAAATAAAACAATTGAATGCCTACACAATAAAATCAAAATATATGTGAATGTGACCTTGAATTGGTAATCAATGTATTCAATAGAGTAAACTACAAAGAATTAACGTCCGCGACCGTACTTCTCCCGGCCCATGGAAGTTCGTGTTGACAACGCATGTCATGGGTCATTAACGATTTGAAAAAAAATTGAAACTGGTGAATGATTTGAACATGGCTGCCTTTTTTGGAGTCGCCACCAACTACTGTGCATAATTGGATCTGTTTGAATACCTCATGTCATGTCAAGACACAAACTAATGACATTGACACTAAAAAAATCGTCGTCTGTAGCATTCTATGTCTAGAATGCCTCTAGCGATGCCAATGAACACTGATTTCCACATATATCTGAGTAACGGGCGATGGTACATATCAGGAAGCTCAAATAAATTAGATTACCAACCCCTCACCGCCTCGATAACGGTCTGTACTAATGATCAAGGAATGTCATTTATACTCAATATGTTACTAGATTTATGCATGATATGCAGCAAACAACGTTTTAATCCTAACATATGAATTAAGACTACGTTGGTTAGGAACGTTATTTATGTAACACCCCTCTTTTTTAGATGTCGAGTTGTGACTCAACTCGGCCGTGTAAGTCGAACTCGGCCGAGTAATTCTAACTCGGTCGTGTAAGTCTAACTCGACCGAGTAAGTGCAACTCGGCCGAGTGGGTGTTACTCGGCCGAGTGGGTCTTACTCGGCCGAGTGCGTCTTTCCGAGAGTCGGGGAGCAGTTAATTATATAAACAAATCCGAAAATTATAATTAATTTTAACCTAAATCAGAAAATGTAAAACACTTTTCCCTTCATCCCCTTTTTCTCAAACTTCCCCAAAGGTCTTAGCAATAGTCTAGAAGCGCCGATCATCTAGCCTAGTCCGTATTCTATCAAGTAAGTGTTATCTTATCATATATTTGTCATGGATTTTGGTTATGGGATTAGTGAGCAATCGTTATGTATACAATTATTAGGAGGAGAATTCATAGAAGACGCTTGGTAGAACGTTTGTGAATTTCATCTTACTGTAATTGTTGAGGTATGGTTCCCTACTTAGTTTCTGTGTAATTTCATTGGGTCGGTATGATTGTTGTTATTATCTGATATCACTATGCTGTTATTAAGATTTGTATTGGGAACATATGTGTGGGACCGTTGCGGAAAACGAGTCTTACTCCTACGATCGCTCTTCGTGGGACCCGCCACGGAGTGGAGGTGCACATTAAGGATCTAGGTACCCCTTAACGCGAACAACTGAGGTATTGATGTGGGGATTGAGGCTGCCACCTAGTTTATTGTGATAGTGATATCAGTGGATTGTGGTTATCAGATTGTGATTTGAGTTATTGTATTGTGACCGTCTTATTGCAACAGTTTCTGACACTTGTGGTTGTTTTACTATGATGATCCATGTAATGCTGATTGGTGAGCAGATTCTCAGGTTCGTAGATGTTGATGCTTGCTAGCTCGGGGCAAATGAGGTCTCACAAAGTCATAAAGTGTCTTGATAGTTATCTAGCTTCCGCAGACATTTTACATTGCGATTCTTTTATCAGACGGTTGTAATGTATACATTACTCAATACTTTAATAAAGGTAGCTTTCAGTTTGTTTATCTTGATATTATACCTCATGAAACTGAGATGGTAACGTTTTCATAATCCGATGGTCCTACCTAAAGGCCTTGGATTATGAGGGTATTACAAATGGTATCAGAGCGACGATCTTGAGACCTAAAACCAATGAACAAAATGAAGATATGATGTGTCTTAAATAAATAAACCCCAAGTAGAAGTTCTAAGGCTACTGCAAAGGTTTGGGAGACGTCCCGGAACCGAGAAATTGCTTACAAACTTACACTTGGCCACTAAGTGTAGATTAGGATGTGCGTATGCATGTGTGATTTGAGGTGTGATGATTTTGTGGATACTATACGGTAATAAGCATGTGAAAGATGAGAATGGGATTGAGATATAATTTATATAGATATACGAAAGTTTGATCACGGTTGCGTATTTCTTGCTGTATTGTAGTATGCATTTAGGGTGGCATGATGCGTAGGATAGGTGGAGGGCGATTATCCCTTTCACAAAGCCTGATTGATGTGTATGACTCGGCCGAGTGGGTTGGACTCGGCCGAGTGGGTTGGACTCGACCGAGTGGGAGTAACTCGACTGAGTAGGTACTACTCGACCGAGTGGTTGTGATTCGACCAAGCTAGTGTGATTCGGTCAGGTAGGTGTAACTCGACCAAATAGGAGTCACTCGACCGAGTTTGGAATACTCGACCGAGTGGGTGTGACTCGGCCGAGTAAGTGTGACTCAGCCGAGTAAGTGTTACTCGACCGAGTTAGTTGCACCATATTCTTTTTTCTTTTCTCTTTTGAGCCGAGGCTATATGCTTACGTTTACCCCTTTTCTTCTTATAGTTGCGATGGCCCCTAGAAGAGCTAACACTCCTAATCTTCCACCAAACACGACTCCGGCCATGATTTAGGCCGCATCCATGTTTCGAGGAGATCGCGCGGTTGATCGAACCAATGAAACTCGGAATATTGTCATCTGAAATTCAGAGAGAGCTTGGGCACCAACTGTGAGTGCTCATGATATCAGTAATGTTATGTCTCGTCACCGCCCCATCATTTTTGATGGTGCGGGGATGCCAGGGCTTCTAAGGGACTGGTTAAGGGAGATGAAGAGTGTATTTGAGGTAGTCTATTGTCCTGACGACCCCAAGGTGTACTAAGCTGCCTTCCACTTGCGTAGCTTGGCCGGAGGGTGAGGGACGAGATAAAGAGAAGGCTCGTGACTATTTTGCGGAGATGGGGGAGGAGTATGTGTCGTGGGAGGCCTTCAAGGCTGCTATGAGACGTGAGTTTGTTCCTGAGCACGTCTGTAGCCAGTTGAGGGCTGATTTTGACAGTTTTCGGATGTCATCTGACATGACTATTTCTGAGTACTACGTCAAGTTTAATGACTTAGCTCGCCAGGTGGAGAAGATGGGTATGGACCCTCAAGCGTTGGCCCTCTGGTTAGAGAAGGGTTTGAAACCCGTATCATGGAGATGTTACCTGCTGGTACGGTGTCTGGTTTCAAGGAGGTCTATGAGAGGGCTGGACATGCTGAGAGGTTGGCCAATATGGCCATGGATACCCAAGAAAAGGGTGGGGAAAATAGGAAATCAGAGAGTGAGAGTGCTGGGAGTGGTTACAAAAAGGGGAATTTCAGTCAAGACCGTTCATTTACTGCTGGAGCTGGTGCTGGGGGTAATGGGGGCCATAATGTTAGTGACACCCATGTTGCAAGATGCTATAGCCGTGGTGCATCTGGGCACAAGAGACTGGAGTGGAGTGTAGAAAGTTTGGGGGGAGGCAGCTATTAGGGACCTTCCCGAGTTCTTAGAGTTTCGGGAGCAGCCGTCCTACGAGTACGTGGGGGTAACCAGGAGAAGTCGAACTATGGTAAGTACAATCAATATGGAAGCTATGAGAGGCCTAATGAGGGAGGTAGCCAAGCATCAACGGCTAAACCTACCTCATTTGCGACCACTGTTCAGGGCGAGGGTCATAAAAGCAGTGGAAAATTATATTCCATGGGGAAACATGCTGCAGCTGAGGATGCGCACATTGTGACTGTTACTTTCTTTGTTCAAGGTTGTCCTGGTTTTGTTTTGTTTGATTCTGGGTAAGCCATTCATTTGGGTCTGTAACCTATCCTACAAGTTTGGGGCTGGGGTCGTTTGAGGTAGCTAGTGATGAGGTATTTAGACCTTCTGGAGAGTCAGTGGTGTGTCGGAAAGTGCATAGAGGTGTGTCTTTTGTGATGGGTCTGGTTGACTTTCTTATCGATTTGTTTGTGTTCCCATTATATGGCTTTGAGATTATATTCTGGATGGATTAGCTAGGCCTATATAGAGCTACTATTGATTGTCACCAGAAGAAGGTGGCCTTGAGGGGTTCTAAGGGAGTCAGAGTGTCATATAAGGGCTTTTTTTTAGACCCAAGGTCAAGATCATATCAGTCTTGACTTTGAAATCTTATCTGAGAAAGGGATGTCCTTTGATTCTATGTCATGTGAGGGATACCCGGGTTGAGGAGGTGTCTACAGAGAGTATTCCAGTAGTGGGGGAGTTCGGGGATGTGTTTCCGTAGGAGATTTTTAGTTTACCACCCAAGAGAGACATCGACTTCAGTGTTGAGGTGACGCCGGGAACAAGACCTATTTGTAAGGCCCCTTACCGGATGGGTGCAAGAGAGCTAGAGGAACTGAAGAAACAGCTCAATGATATGCTAGACAAGGGGTACATTCGACCTAGTGTATCACCTTGGGGAGTACCAGTGTTCTTCGGAAAGAAGAAGGATGGGAGTATGTGTTTATGTATCGATTACGGTGAGTTGAAAACGGTGAAGAACTGTTACCCTTTGCAGATGATAGATGATCTGTTTGACCATCTGACCGAGGCCGGGGTGTTCTCGAAGATTGATGTGAGGTGGGGATATCATCAACTGAGGATCAGGGATGGGGACATACCCAAGACTGCCTTCAGGTGTAGGTAATATGGTCATTACAAGTATGTAGTGATGTCGTTCGGGTTGACTAATGCATCTTCCGTGTTCATGGATTTGATAAACCGGGTGTTTAGTCCATACCTGGACAAGTTCGTGGTTGTTTTCATTGATGGAATATTGGTCTACTCTAAGACCAAGGAGGAGCATGAGGAGCACTTGAGGATTGTTTTGCAGACTTTGAGGGACAACCAGCTTTATGCTAAGTTGTCCTAGTGTGAGTTCTGGTTGGAGAAGGTAGCGTTCTTAGGGCATTTGATCTCCAAAGAGGGTGTGGCGGTGGATCCTAGTAAGATTGAGGCAGTGTCTAACTGAGAGGCTGCTAAGAATGTAGTAGAGGTGCGCAATTTTCTAGGCTTGGCAGCATATTATATACGGTTCCTGAAGGACTTCTCCAAGATTTCTAGGCCTATGAATGCACTCATGAGGAAAGATACTAGATTTCGCTGGGATGGAAGTGTGAAAAGGCGTTCCAAATCCTTAAGGAACGTTTGACTACAACTTCTGTCTTAGCCTTGCCAGAGGGGATCAATAACTTTGAGGTGTATACTGATGCTTCGAAGAATGGGTTGGGATATGTGATGATGCAGAACGAGAAGGTGATTGCTTAAGCGTCGAGGCAGCTTAAACAATACGAGGAGAAGTAATCTACTCATGATTTAGAGTTGGGTGGTGTAGTCTTTGCGCTCAAGATTTGGAGACATTCTCTATATGGAGCGATTTTCAAGGTGTTCTCAGACCATAAGAGTCTAATGTACATCTTAACCCAGAGGGAGCTTAACATGAGACATAGGAGGTGGATGAAGTTGATCGGAGATTATGACATGGACATCGTGTATCATGAGGGGAAAGCGAATGTAGTAACCGATGCCTTGAGTAGGAAGAGTGTGCATTCTTTGTACATATCGATGTCCTTGATGAGGCTGATAGATAAGGTGGATCGAATGGGTATTCATGTCATTAGGAAGGAAGATTGCGCGAGGGGATTTGACCGTAGAGCCAGAATTGTATTGTAAGATCAGAGAGTCAGCTGCTGGATCCTAAGTTTTTAGAGTGGAGGGCGAAGCTTGAGTCAGGTGGACCGTCGAGGATTTCTCTTAGAGATGATGGGAGTCTTTGTTTCGATGATAGATGGTATGTTCCGGACCGTGCCGAGTTAAGGAATAGGATACTGACAGAGGCTCATAGTGTGCCTTATTTAGTACATCCAGGTGGGGATAAACTGAATAGGGACCTTAAGCAGACTTTCTAGTGGCCGGGTATAAAGAGAGATATTGTGGAGTTCATGGCTCGATGTTTGACTTGTCAGCGAGTGAAGGGGGAGCAGCATCGACCACAGGGTAAGATTCAGTCTTTGGAGATACCAGAGTGGAAGTGGGAGTCGATCTCGATGGATTTAATTGTGGGGTTACCTCGATCTCCGACGGTTAACAACCTGATTTGGGTGATTGTAGACAGGTTAACTAAGTCAGCTTATTTCGTCCCCGTAAAGGAAACTTGGAGCAAGGTGGAGTTAGCATTAGCCTATAGGAAGAACATGGTCAGATTGCACGAGATTCCTAAGGATACTGTGTCGGATCGGGATTCTCGCTTGATTTCGAGGTTTTGGCAGGAATTGTAGGAGATGATGGTACTACCCTGAAAATGAGTACAGCTTTTCATCCAGCTACTGAAGGTCAGACTCAGAGGACCATCAAGACTCTAGAGGATATGCTGAGAGCTTATGTGATGGAGTTTGGGGGTAGTTGGGAGGAGAGGCTGGATTTGATTGAGTTTTCCTACAACAACAGTTACCATGCGAGTATTGGGATGACACCATTTGAGGCTTTGTATGGGAGGAGATGTAGGAGTACAGTTTGTTGGGATGACAACGCTGAGGCCGTAGTGTTGGATCCTCAGTTAGTCCAGGACATGATATATCAGGTGAAGATGATTCGCTTGAAGATGAGGGCAGCTCGGGATCGACAGAAGAGTTATGCGAACTTACACCACAATGACATTGATTTTCAGTGGCGATAAGGTGTTACTTAAGGTTTCACCTATGCGAGGTGTTATGCGTGCGATTCGGAAAGAGGGGCAAGCTTAGCCAGAAGTTTATCGGCCCTGATGCCCGTCGTTGAGGGTACCAAAGATAAAATTTATAATTCCTAACTTTAACAATAGATAGTGAAAGTCAGGGTCGAACCACAAGGAGGTGGGGAATGTTTATTGTTTGGTGTCAATGTTTTAAGGTAACAAATTGGGGGTTTGATTGTTGATTTCTAAGTCTAAAGCAAAGACAAAAATAAAACAAGAAAATAAAGATGAGATTAAAATATATAAAAATGGATGCTAGGATGTTTGGGTAATAAATAGTTAAGGTAATATTAATCCTAAGGTCAACATGTATTGCAGTCGCATAAGGGGTGTAACATATCCTTTCGGTCTATGATACCTAATAGCTCCTTTCGGCCTATGCTATTAGTTCCTAGGTCTCACAATTATTGGGTGTCAACAATAAGGGTGATTCCTAAACTCTAGGTCACATACCTTTCAGTCTTGAGTAACCTAGCCGTCTTAAGGTGTAAACCAATGTCCTTCCCGTATCTCTCAATCTTGGGTAGGTCATTACTAACATCCTACAAGTCTCCTTTCAGTCTCATTGTAGGGTATTATAGTCAACAAAAAAAGACGAAACAGAATTCATACGCGAGTGGGTCGACCGACCGGCTATTCCAGTCGGCCGACCACCGCCTTGGTCGACCGACCCATTAATTGAGTCGGCCGACCACGGCTCTGCTACAGGTCGGTCTCGGAATTTACGTTACCTATGCATATTCATCCCCTACATCCTAACATATGAAATTTAGCTACTCATAATTACTGGAACAATAATAAAAATAGGAATAAACATGGAAGTTATAAAGAACATCAATCTAAACATGCAATAATAATAAAGGCTTGGGATTCTAAATTAAACCGGATACTAATGATTCTAAAATAAGAACAATATTAAAACTGAAATTAAGAAAGGAATTACCGGAAACAATGGATTAAGGAAGGAAAGGAACAAACTTTATTGAATGCTTGAATGATTGATGATGAACAATGTATAAAACTAAAGAAAAGTGTTTGATGATTATGGAAAGATTAAAACTAAAACTAGATGTGAGATTTGATAGGTAAAGCTGAATTAATAACCCTAATCACGAAATTCGGCTTAAATAGATGGAAATAAAGAGTTTCCCAATGACCTAAACACTTTAATGGGCTTCGCGGAAACTTCTGGGTCTGTGCTGTGGTCGGTCGACCCAAATAGTAGGTCGGTCGACCCAGTTGTCGGGACTGCAGCGCGCGTCGATCTTAAAACAGCTGCCATTTCTTCGTTACTTATCGTAATCAAGCGATTCTTGCGGCTTTGGAAAGCTAAGAGGATAAGCTTTCACCTCCAACTGGAATCACTCCATTATCAGCTCTAGAACTCGAGATATAGTCATTTGAAACAGGCTGCAATGTCGTGGATCGATTCTTTGCTTGTTAAAGCTATCTTCAGGCCTTGAAATGTGCGCTAGGCTTCGTTCCTTCTTGTCCTTAGTCATAAAAAGTCCCGAGGGCATAAATTTGGTATAAAATCGTCCATTTTCCGCATAAATCTGCAAAAGAGCATAAAAATACGAAAGTAGACAATTGTTGGGAAATAAAGGCTAAAACATCGTAAATGAGCGACAAAATGCGTGTAAAAATAGATGTAAAACATCATAAAATAGGCACGCATCAAATTCCCCAAACCAAACATTGCTTGCCCTCAAGCAAGAAATAGACTCGATTTTAACTAATGGAACGATTTCAATCTCAGAGCGAAATTTACATGTCAGCCTAAACCAATACCAAGTACAAAATGAGAAAGTATATAAATCATGCAAACGAGTTATGGTGTTGTCAGACTTGCAAAAATAAAGACTATAGAGACTTTATACCATGGACTCTCGCGGTACGCTCGAGACACTCATGAAGCAAAGGGTGAGTATATGTAAAAGATAGAAAGAAGTATATTGTAATGACACTCACCTAACTGCGACCCATGGAAACATGCCTGCAATCTAACATGAACAGGAATTCTACAACTATGTGTAACAAACTCATTAAGTGACTTGGATACATGCAATTGAGGTAATGAAAGATATGTGAGGTAAAAGGTAAAAAGTGGTTAAGATGTTTTTGGATATGTGGGGTTAGTAGCCAAGCTAGTAAAACTGATTTCCAACAACAAACTTCACACTTTTGATATTAAGAAAGTGCTCTTTTGTGGCACAACTCTCACATTGAATATAAGAAAGGACTCCCAAATATTTTGAATGAGGTACGGGAGTGATAACATATAAAAGAAAGGGATTTTGGAACGATTTTTTTTTCATTCTGATGCTGTCAGGTGGTCGGCCGACCCAAGAAGGTGGTCGGTCGACTTCTTTCCTGTACGTTTTGATTTTTTTTCGTTTTTCTTTTCTTTCTTTCTTTTTCTGAATTTTTCTGTTCTTTTTTTTTTCTTTCTTGCTTTCTTTCTTTTCTCTTTTTTGTTCAAGATAGCATACAAAACAAGATGCCTCAAAAAAATAATCCAATGACCACAAATACTAGCTTGGAAGGGTAGGCTAAGTATGGGATGTAGTTTTTGGGGAAATAAAAAGGCAATTTTGGCTATGTGAAGCTTATGGGTAAATATGAGAAAAGGGATCCCAAATGCACGTATCAAGACTCACAAAACGAGAAAGTAAGACAAGTATATAGCAATTCAAGTTCATGTTTATGCATATTGATGTAACATGTTCCAAGGTGAGTACTACTCATATCCTAGACAACTGGTTTAAAAATGAAACCAGGAAATAAAGCTCTAAAACTTAGAATGTATAGTAGGTTGCCAAGGTATAAGTCAAGTCTCAAGATATGCAAGTTGACAAAAACTCGTAGATATGCGAAAGACTCTCATACTAAAACAAGTTGACAAGGCAAGGTAAAGGCATAAACATGTAAGATAGCTAAATCATCCTTGAAATACTTTCGTTCCGACTCGACCTATATGCTAAAATAAACGTGCATTTTTTTGGAATTTTTTTGAATTTTTTCATTTTTTTGGATTTTTTTTTCTTTTGTATAGGTAAGAAAAAATAAAGAAAAGAACAATGCAAGACGGAAATGCAATAAACGTGTGACAAAAAAAAAATGCAATGCATGTGACACGAAACCATTCCCCAAACCAACCCGCACAATGTCCCCATTGTGCATTAGCCTAAGTAAAGGTTTCAGAAAATTAAAACAAAAAAATAAAAACCAAGGAAAAACTGGAAAGAACTCACTGGGTTATGAAACGCGTGAAAAACCTCCCCAAACCAGCGTAAGCTGGGAGGTTTTGGTGGCCAGCAGTGCCACTCAAGTACCCAAGATGGTGCACGAATTCCGAGGAAGAAGCGAACAGGCTGTGACGGACGGGTAGGTCGACCGACCTTCCTGCAGACTACAGGAATTCCAGCATTTACAGGGACTAGGTCGACCGACCCATATGATAGGTCGGTCGACCCCTCTGCTGCACAGCGGTCTTCGTTTCTTCGTAAAACCTGAAAAAGCAATAAATATGCGCCCAACAAATGCGCGAGATCCCAGAAACAAGTCCAAAAAGTCTGAACTACGCAAACACAAAAAAAGTTGTCCTAAAAACTTAAAGAAAGCAAGCTAGAAAGTCTTAGCAAAACAAAAAAAAAAATGTTTTAAGAAAAACAGAAACGAGCAAAAAGAAGAAGTCATCTGCGAAGGATTCGGCGTTTCTTTGACCAAGGGCTCTGACTATAGGCTACTCCTTCAGCTATGGTGATTTGGGTAGATGAGTTTCTCTCCACCATGTAGATGGGTGGGTCATCATCCACAGCTTTAGCCATCCATCTCCCGGAGTTGTCGACTCCCAAGTCGTGGGCCGACACCTTCCTGGGTTTCTTCTTCTTAGGGCTCTTTTCTTTAGCCAAATGATCACTTGCTTGAGTGACCTCGTTCTCTACATCATTTGATCGAGTAAGTGGTACTACTCGATCGAGAACATCTCTCTTCCTACCGCCTATAGACTCTACCACTAGTGTCACAATTTTTGGAGCATCCAAATCAGCCTCCTGAGTAAGAGATTCACCTGCACATGCCTCAAAACACATCAAAGCCTCCGAAGGATCCTTTGTAAAGGATCCTTGTACATAACATTCACTAATATTATTAAAAACATCAGAAATGTCAATAGAAGAATCCTGCAAAAAACAAGGTTCATCAACCGAGGGTTCAAACATGTTAGGAACATGTTCATCACTAACACCTACAGAAATAGGTTGGTCAGTCAAGGGGTAAATTTCTAACTCATCATCTGTATCTAAATCCAAGTCAGTATCATCAACGGGGAGGCAGAGGGAATCAAATAACCTATCATTCTCATCCTTAAGAATGAGCGACTCTTCAGTAATGGGTGTGATAGGATCACACTCAACAGGAATATCCGGGTTACTAATATCAATGCCCTCATACCCCTCCGTATCTCCACCGGTTCGGATTAGGTGTTTGAGAAGCTCCCATTGCTTCTCACAGGGTAGGTCTAAAAATTCCCATCCGCAATTTCTCTCAATCTCGATCAAGGTCTTACCAGTAACTCCATCATATAAGATACGACAAACCTCCCCAATACTAATAGGATAGTCAAATTGAGAAAGGAAAGAGATTAATCTATCACAATAGATATACAAAGGTTCATGCTCGAGTTGTGGGAAAGGGGCGATGGTCATGACAGCGAAAGAAAAAGGGAAAACATAAACAAAAAACAATAAACACTGGCGTCACCTCCCCGGCAACGGCGTCAAAATTTGATGCCCGTCGTTGAGGGTACCAAAGATAAAATTTATAATTCCTAACTTTAACAATAGATAGTGAAAGTCAGGGTCGAACCACAAGGAGGTGGGGAATGTTTATTGTTTGGTGTCAATGTTTTAAGGTAACAAATTGGGGGTTTGATTGTTGATTTCTAAGTCTAAAGCAAAGACAAAAATAAAACAAGAAAATAAAGATGAGATTAAAATATATAAAAAGGGATGCTAGGATGTTTGGGTAATAAATAGCTAAGGTAATATTAATCCTAAGGTCAACATGTATTGCAGTCGCATAAGGGGTGTAACATATCCTTTCGGTCTATGATACCTAATAGCTCCTTTCGGCCTATGCTATTAGTTCCTAGGTCTCACAATTATTGGGTGTCAACAATAAGGGTGATTCCTAAACTCTAGGTCACATACCTTTCAGTCTTGAGTAACCTAGCCGTCTTAAGGTGTAAACCAATGTCCTTCCCGTATCTCTCAATCTTGGGTAGGTCATTACTAACATCCTACAAGTCTCCTTTCAGTCTCATTGTAGGGTATTATAGTCAACAAAGAAAGACGAAACAGAATTCATACGCGAGTGGGTCGACCGACCGGCTATTCCAGTCGGCCGACCACCGCCTTGGTCGACCGACCCATTAATTGAGTCGGCCGACCACGGCTCTGCTACAGGTCGGTCTCGGAATTTACGTTACCTATGCATATTCATCCCCTACATCCTAACATATGAAATTTAGCTACTCATAATTACTGGAACAATAATAAAAATAGGAATAAACATGGAAGTTATAAAGAACATCAATCTAAACATGCAATAATAATAAAGGCTTGGGATTCTAAATTAAACCGGATACTAATGATTCTAAAATAAGAACAATATTAAAACTGAAATTAAGAAAGGAATTACCGGAAACAATGGATTAAGGAAGGAAAGGAACAAACTTTATTGAATGCTTGAATGATTGATGATGAACAATGTATAAAACTAAAGAAAAGTGTTTGATGATTATGGAAAGATTAAAACTAAAACTAGATGTGAGATTTGATAGGTAAAGCTGAATTAATAACCCTAATCACGAAATTCGGCTTAAATATATGGAAATAAAGAGTTTCCCAATGACCTAAACACTTTAATGGGCTTCGCGGAAACTTCTGGGTCTGTGCTGTTGTCGGTCGACCCAAATAGTAGGTCGGTCGACCCTGTTGTCGGGACTGCAGCGCGCGTCGATTTTAAAACAGCTGCCATTTCTTCGTTACTTATCGTAATCAAGCGATTCTTGCGGCGTTGGAAAGCTAAGAGGATAAGATTTCACCTCCAACTGGAATCACTCCATTATCAGCTCTAGAACTCGAGATATAGTCATTTGAAACAGGCTGCAATGTCGTGGATCGATTCTTTGCTTGTTAAAGCTATCTTCAGGCCTTGAAATGTGCGCTAGGCTTCGTTCCTTCTTGTCCTTAGTCATAAAAAGTCCCGAGGGCATAAATTTGGTATAAAATCGTCCATTTTCCGCATAAATCTGCAAAAGAGCATAAAAATACGAAAGTAGACAATTGTTGGGAAATAAGGGCTAAAACATCGTAAATGAGCGACAAAATGCGTGTAAAAATAGATGTAAAACATCATAAAATAGGCACGCATCAGGCCCGTATGAGATTCTTGATCGGGTGGGAGAGGTTGGTTACCATTTAGCCTTACCACCAACATTAGACCGTGTTCATAACGTCTTTCATGTATCCCAACTACGGAAGTATCTTAGTGATCCATCTCACATCCTTGAGGTGGAACCCATTGAGCTTGATAAGACCTTATCTTATGTAGAAACACCTAAGGCCATACTTGATAGGAAAGTCCGTACGACCAGAATGGGACAGATTAAGCTCCTTAAGATATTGTGGTCGAACCACGATGTCGAGCAGGCTACCTGGGAGGCTGAGACAACAAAGAGGGAGCGCTACCCTCAGTTGTTTGATCAGGTATGTGAGGTTACGGGGACATAACCTGTTTTTTAAGGGGCATAGGAGATGATCGCGCGCTATACCTTTGTTTGGTTTGAGTCGAGTCCTTAGTTTTATGTTTCAATTATCAGACATGTCTCACCTTTTGGAGACGGTGGTACTTTTGCCAGGTGATAACATGGCATTTATCAGTTTTCTTTCAGGTCGATAGTTGTCAATTTCGCGGACAAAGTTTGTTTTAAGGGGGGAGATTGTAACACCCCTCCTTTGTAGATGCTGAGTTATGACTCAACTGGGCCGAGTAAGTTTAACTCGGCCGAGTAGGTGTTACTCCACCAAGTGTGTTTTACTCAGCCGAGTGCGTCTTTCCGAGAGTCGGGCTACGGTTAATTATATAAACAAATCCGAAAATTATAATTAATTTTAACCTAAATCAGAAACAGTAAAACACTTTTCTCTTCATCCGCTTCCTTTCAAACTTCCCCAAAGGTCTTAGCAAGAGTCTAGAAGCGCTGATCATCTAGCCTAGTCCGTATTGTATCAAGTAAGTGTTATCGTATCATATATTTGTCATGGATTTTGGTTATAGGATTATTGAGTAATCGTTATATATATAATTCTTAGGAGGAGGATTTATAGAAGAGCGTTGGTAGAACATTTGTGGATTTCATCTTGCTGTAATTGTTGAGGTAGGGTTTCCCTACTCAGGTTCTGTGTAATTTGATTATGACGGTATGATTGCTGTTGTTATCTAATATCAATATATTTTTATTCAGATTTGTATTGGGAACATATGCGTGGGACCGTTGTGGAAAACGGGTCTCACTCCTACGATCGCAATTTGTGGGACCCGCCACGGAAATGATGTACACATTAAGGATCTAGGTACCCCCTGCCGCGAGCAAGTGGAGGATTGTTGTGGGCGTTGAGGCCACCACTTGGTTTATTTTGGTAGTAATATTAGTGGATTGTGGTTATCATGTTATGATTTGATTTATTGTATTGTGACCGTCTTATTGCAGCAGTTTCTTACACTTGTGGTTGTTTTATTGTGATGATCCATGTAATGGTGAGCAGATTCTCAAGCTTGTAGATGTGGATGCTTGCTAGCTCAGAGCGGATGGGTCTCACTCAGTCATACATTGTCTTGATAGTTATCTAGCTTCCGCATACATTTTACTTTGTGATTGTTTTATCAGACGGTTGTAATGCATACATTATTCATTACTTTAATAAAGGTAGCTTTCAGTTTGTTTATCTTGATATTATACCTCAGTAAACTGAGATGGTAACGTTTTCATAGTCTGATGGTCCTAATATACCTAAAGGCCTTGGATTATGAGATTGTTACAATTTTGCGTACATTTTGTTAAAGTAGATTATTTAATTACTTAAATGTGAAAGGACAAAGTCACAAAGATAACTAAAAAGGTTTCATAATCTTTTGATAGAAAAACGCAGTGGTATTAAAAATAAAAGTCGAGTAATAAATGGTTAGAAAAAGGCTACGTAAAAACAGTAACTACCCGATATTTCGAGTTCCGTAATTTTAAAATTTTAACCTTGAATTTCGAAAATTATATATATTTCTAGTGTTTTCTTAAATTATAGTTAGTTTATATATTTTATTCCATCTTGAGTCATAATAGTCTTGAGATGTTATTTCCGTCTTATTTGGCCAATCTCAAGTCATTCCGACTCATTTAGTGAATTCCGAGTCAAATCCCGACTCAAACTTTTCTTTACTACTTAAGTTGGTATTTTTTTCACAAAACACTATTCACCTTCATCCTCATAAAACCAAATAAACCCATCTTTCTTTTTCTCACCATTGTTTACTACAACAAATTGACACTTGCGCCACGATTTATGCCACAGGAATTTATAATTCGTGGCTAAATTTTGTTTAGCCACGGGAAAAATTTTATTCACTATTTTAGAAAAATTTTATGCCACGGAAAATTTTTTCCCGTGACAAAAGGTCAATTGCGCCACAATTTAGGTTACAGTCGTGGCTAATAATCATTTTTGTCACGAACAATGTCACACCCATTGCAAATATATATTTAGCCACAAATCATTCCGTGGCCAATATTTCTTTAGCCACGGCTTACATATTGTCTGTGGCAACATATTTGCTTAGCCACGAAACTAGTAACAAACACCAGTGGCTAAGATTTTCTTCAGACTTGTATAAAGATATTTCATGTTAAGGTAAACGTAAATACTTGGTTTTGTAAGAAATAAAAGAAAAATACAAAGCTGAATGAAACTTAATCAAATATACATAATATGAAAAATTTAATTGTAAAATTTTGAAAATATTTTGATTAATTTAATAAATATTTTGTATTTTTTTATTTAGTCTAATAATAAATGTAAAACTTCTATAAAATGATACACACGTAAAGAAAATTACCATCGTCTTATTTTTTTATTTTTTTACAGACTAGAATAATATTTAGTGGTTTTTTCATAACATCGGTAATTTAATAAATAATTAATTCTTTTTGTTAAATTTTATAATATTGAATAACATTATTTAGAGACCGCATCACATTTAAAGAGAAAGTATGTCCAATAAAATAATTAACTTATTAACACCTATCATTGAGAAGTCTGAAACTAATATATTGTTAATCTTTTCATTAGAAAATTGATTTACAACTTTATTTGTAAAATATTTCTAGAAGAACTTGAATTCGAGATGTTAAATTGGAAAAAAATTGAGGAAGTTTTTAAGGAGAAAAAAAAAGACAATTAGATTTAAAATATGATTAAATAAAAAAAGTAGTCTAAAAAATTAAATTCAAAATGATTTCCAACAAATCATTGAATAAATGGAAAAAAACATATTGATAAAATAACCGATATAAAAAAATCAATATAGAAAAACATTTTAATTATTGAAAATGAGCGTATCACGCCGAAAAGTAAAATGGAAATTAAAATAATAGACTTAGGCCCTGTTCTTTTGGACTGAAACTGAACTGAACTGAACTGAACTGACTTATAGGATCTGAACTGAACTGAACTGAACTTATAGGATCTGAACTGAACTTATAGGAACTGAAATGAACTGAACTGAACTTATAGGAACTGAACTGAACTGAACTTATAGGAACTGAACTGAACTTATAAGAATTGAACTGAACTGAACTGAACTTATAGGATCTGAACTGAACTTATAGGAACTGAACTGAACTGAACTGAACTTATAGGATCTGAACTGAACTTAACTTATAGGATCTGAACTGAACTAAACTTACAAAAGCCGAACTTAATTAACTTTATTTTAATTTAAGTTAACTATTATTATTATTGTTGTTATTATTGTTGTTGTTGATGTTGTTATTATTATTATTGTTGTTGTTGTTGTTCTTCTTCTTCTTCTTCTTCTTCTTATTATTATTATTATTATATGACATTGATAAAAAATAATCTAAAATACAAGGTAATTTAAAATATTTTCAACTTTATATATAATGGTTTGTTCATAGTTCATACATTATACTACGATTACATTACGATAAAAAATACTCACTATTACAATTTTCTCTAACCATTTATTTTCTCTACCAATGGTAATGAAGAATTTGATTAATTGGAGAGTGACAATTGGTGAGGGTGAGTGTGTCGTATAATAAGTAGTTGTTTTTTTGGCATTAACGAGGATGATAGTTTGACATTAATTAAAGAGTAAAAGATGGATAAATTATTAATGAGTTGTTTTTTATAGATGACGTGTATCGAATAATTAAAGCAAAATGTTTGTATCGGTTATTAAAAATAATACTCCGTATACAACTTTTCTTATTGAGTTTATATGAACTGAACTTATAGGAACTGAATTGAACTGAACTGAACTTATAGGAACTGAACTGAACTGAACTGAACTGAACTTATAGGAACTGAACTGAACTGAACTGAACTGAACTTATAGGAACTGAACTGAACTGAACTGAACTGAACTTATAGGAACTGAACTGAACTGAACTTATAGGATCTGAACTGAACTGAACTTATAGGAACTGAACTGAACTTATAGGAATTGAACTGAACTGAACTGAACTTATAGGATCTGAAGTGAACTTAAATTAAGTGACTTGAAGTCCAAAAGAACAGGGCCTTACATGTGTAAATAATGTGAAATTTTGTTGACAAAAAGAAATATCAAGAATAATGAAAAGAAATCAATTTAGAGAAAACAAAAATTTGTACGATCTTTTCTGTGTTTTTTTGGCAAAAACTGATTATTTTCGAGTTAATAATGTCTTGGTCATTTATTTTAGTAATAAAACTCGGTCGTTGATACCCATATGTAATCATTATTCAAAAGTGATCATTATTTAGAAAAAAGTGATTAAACGTTTTTTCGTTACAAATACGACGATCTTACAAATAGTATTTGTGTGGAAAAATATATGAAAAAATGGATAAAAGAGAAATAAAATAAAAATGCCGACAAATGAAAAAAAAATAAAAAATATATATTACGGAAAAAAATATAAGGAAAATTTGATTAAATAGTTTGGAGAAAATGGTTTTGTTGACTCGGGCAAAAAATGACCCGAGCATCATTAGTCGGGAGGTCAACATTGAAAACTCGAGTAATTTGAGAAACATAATATTTTTTTCGCAAAAATATGTAAATCATTTAATATTTTTTTCGTAAAAATAATAGTGAAGGTAATTTTGAAAAAAAAAGAATATAATTTAAAAAGGTTTCAAAGTGTTAACTATATGAACAAGCTTAAGTTTCAATTTCGGTAGCTCATCATATGAACTCCACAGTTAAGCGTGCTCAGGTGAGTGACTTGTGATTGTAAGTAACGAGTTGAGATAACTAGTCAAGCAAGGATTAAAGCCTGACAAGATTCCATATGTAACCAAATGTGTTTGGTAGTGTGGTGGTTTCTCACCTCATCCATTAACCATGATACCAGGGGTTCGATCCCTACCCATGAGAATAGAGCAACTCTTTGGCCAGCCATTTACCTCTTCGTGAGAGCACCCGCGGTGAGGGGATTATACACCGTTGTCGACGGTGGACACCCCCCGGTTTAGACCAAAAAAAAAAGATTCCCTATGTGAAAATATTTTCATTATCAGTAAAAAATAATATTTTACATTTTATTTATTTTTTTTATTTTTTTTTGCCACGGGAATAATTTTGGCCACGAGAATTAATTTTTGGCCACGAGAACTATTAGCCACGTGAGAATCTGTGGCTAAAAATATAATTTTAGCCACGTTTTTGTTTTTCCCGTGGCTATATGTTAACCACGACCACTTGGGCCACAGAAGGTATTTTTCAAGAACACAAATTACACCATATCTTCTTTGTTACTTGTTCGTTTTTCATGTTCTTTATATAAATCTTCTGCTCTCCTTCTTCTCCTTCTATTCATATAATAAAAGTCTCGTCTTGTTGAGTTTTCAGAAAATCTGTCTTTCTAGGGTTTCCGTTTGGTTCGTTTCTTGGAGGGTTTTTGGGTAAGGAGGCATGCTTGGACTTCATGGACGAGATTCATTGAAGATTTGAAGAGTTTTACGGTAACTTTGAGAAGAAACTCGACATTAAGTCAAAAATCAGTTTTTGGTTGTTTATGTAATAATTAGTGGTATGCGATAATTGTGGTTTTTGAGGTTGTTGGGTAGCTTTTGTTGATAATTCATATGTTGGTATGAATTTCATGGATGCTTGTGAATTTAAATGAGATGATTATGGATGAGTATGATTAGTTTGTTATTTCTCTTATTTCAATGGTGTTTTGTCCATAAAAAGTTATTTTTAATTGATTTGAGCATGTTTAAGTTGATAGATCTTGCTTCAAATTGTAGGATTATGTTTGTCTGATAATATACTTTGTTATGTTTTGATTTACGTGTTGTTTACATCGCATTGAACATATATGGAAACCGTCTTAAGACTGTCGCATGTTAGCTATTTCTGGAAATACAGATTTTCTTGTTCAGTAAGACATTCCAGCATGCAACTCAGGCTGCGTTTCTCTCGAGATTGCATTGTTTTGGTGTAATTCGTTTGTAACTTGTGACTTGTTAATCAATTCTCATTTATTCTTTTTCCGTATGAATCATATGTTCATAATGAATGTTATTTGGTCATACTAACTTAACTATGAAATTAGTCTTACTAATTAAATAACAAAATTAACTCATTAATTTATTTAGATCTAATGCATGCAATGAAAGTTGCAGAACTATAAAGAAAATAGTCCTTACAATGGGTCCAAGAATGGTAACGACGATCCTCCACGGAGCAACCAACGTAGATTGCCTCCTTCAAATTGCACCCAAGACTTACCATTAACCAAACGAGAATGACACGGACTAGGTGAACAAAACCGATTTTACCTTCAAACAAATTCTAATCTAATTAGAAATTTCGAGTAAAATACTATAACTATTTTAGTAAAAATATTATGTGAGTAATATAATTTTAGAGGTTTTAGAAATTATTTTCTTACACTAGAAAATAATCTAACATTAGGTGTGTATGATTATGTGAATATATCACATATGTAGAGGGAGGGGCTTAAGTGTGAACCGTGTAAGTGGAGCATGGGGAACGGTTTTTAATCCCTTTTGTCATACCCGTATGCATAATGTTAGGTCACATCAAAACCTAACAAAATATAATAATTATAAGATAAAATATCACACATAATATTATCTAACAATACATATTTACACGGTTTACATTTTTGTAAAATGGACCTTCATTTTACAAATGTAATTTGTACAATTGTATAATATGTAACATCTTATGTGACATAATTAAATTGTATTAATTTAAAATATATTTATCATATAAATACTATTTCTAAATTAATTAAATCATATTTAACAAAATATTTAAGTAATTCGTAATTACCGTCCCAATATATGGTTATTATAATAATCGTCAATACGATATACAACGTTTGTTATAACCACGAACCATTCATATTCTAATTTCGATATTTCAAAAAATATCGATCAATATTTGACAATCGACAAATTTCAATTTCAAATATAAATCTTACATTAAGATTCAACCTCTGATTTCTCGATATTCGATTTTAAGGAATTTGATCAATTCATATCGTATACAATTAATCAATGCATATGTTAAGGGGATTATCCTATAGGTGTGACCTAAAGGGATCAACTGATCACCACCGTCATACGACAGTAATGTCAAACTCTAGTCAGCCAATCATTACCGATTAATGTTGGTCAGTTGACTATATAATATCGGATCATCCCTTGCATATTCTTATCATAAGATTTTGACAATGATTATTATCATTGACGTGATCGCACTATTGTTGAGGACACATTTCCCAACAATCTCCCACTTGTGCTTGACAAGTGTGCATCACCAATTCTCTTGTCCTATTACCCCACTCAATGCAAGGTGTCCTGCAGGTCGTACTTGCATTTGATCATATCTTTAGCGGTTTTCTCGATCTGGAGATTTAGCTGTTTTGACCGGAATAATCTACCATAGATACCTTCCGAGCGTGGCCACGCATTTTCAGTTAAACTTATCCTCGAGTGGCCCTGAGATTTAGGATAACCCTGACGAGGGACTGGACAATTCCTATCCTACCGTTCCCTTCAATTAACACAATCCATCATGGCCCAAAATGTAATACCTCGTTTTTTGATCGATAATTAATTTATATGGTTAGTAAGGTGTTAATAATATTTGAACGTTATATTCGATAATAATGTTATCGGATGCGTATTTTATATTTTATATATATTATTGGTGTAATACCTCATTATAAGATATATTTTTATATTGACGTGTTATCGTATTTGAACGTGAGTATTCGATAATTATTTACCGAATAAGTGTTTTATATTTTATATGTTGTTAGTATTATGTCGTATATGCGTGTTAGTTAGTAAACCGTATCATAATGTTAGCTTTGGGCCTTGATATGCGTGCCTACCTTGAGCAACCCATTTCGATAAGATAATACAAACACCCTTACACACTTTATGTCGCCTCCTTTTCCTACCTCTCAAAACCCTACCTCTAACCTAATGCACAACACACAACCCTAACTACCTTGCTGCCGCCACATCAGAGGACCAGAGGGGAGGTTACACGGTGGCTTAAATGGGGCCTAAGGGTGGTCGAATTCCCTGTGAAGTAAGTGTACTCATCACGTTTTTCCCCTTTTTCAGCTTTCTCTTTCGTTTTAATCCAATAGATTCAATGGCGTTATGGTATGTATAGGTTTTGAATTTCGTGCTATGTTGATCTATGGTGTCGGTAGTTGTCTTTTGACCATAGTCACGCCACCGGGAACCACCTAGGACCACCAGTTATGGTTGTCGTTGTCGCCTGTCGCAGTTCACTTTTCACGATTTCAGAACAGAGCATGGAACACGTGATATTTAAGTATGAATTCGATGCTCATCCTGGGCACGATTTGTTCTGGGTATTCAAGTACAGGATTGGTGGTAGTCGGGGGGTTTAGTTGGTGGTCATCACGACGGGTAGGGGTGGTGTATGTCGTCAGGAGGGCGGGTTTAGATGGTGGTGTTACTGCGTTCAGAAACAGAGCGGCTGAGGGGTGTGGGTTTTTGTATACGGTTTTGGCGTCGTGGGTGGTGGTCGACGACCACTAACCTTCTCCCTGGGACCACCGAGGCTCAGAGGCGAGGTCGGTGGTGCCAGTTGGGAGGCCGGGGGCTGTGGGTGGTGTTGAGAGCAGTGTTTGTCGGGGCTGAGCGCGGTCAGAGCTGTTGTTATTAATGTTCGTGTTGCGGCTGTTTGCTTTGCTCGTATTGCTGTCCTATAATTATTAGTGTCTTATTATTATTATTATTATTATTATTATTATTATTGTTTTTATTATTATTTGTTGTTATTATAATGGTAGGATGTTTTAGTATTGATAATGATCTTATTAGTACTATTATTAAGGTTTGTTTAATATTAATGTTGTATTGTGTTATTTTTATGAAGTTATAATAGTATGTCATATGTTATATATGTTAGTATTATTATGAATCATATAATTAGAAATTGTTATGATTAATATTATTGATAATGAACATAGTGACATTTATTAATTACTTATGTTTTTATTGTTGTTAATGGCTTGTTATTAGTATGTGGTAACTTGCTAATAATGTTTTGTGGTTAGTAATGTATTTGGGTATGAGTAGCTTCGTAATTTTATGTGGTGACCATTATTTATATGTAATTAAGAGTAATAGATGAGAATATGACCAACAATTTTGTGGTATTGGGTTTTGGGACGAGGCTGCTATTTCGGGAAAGTTTCTATTATAGGAAACTTTCCACTTTAGGAAGCTACTATGTTTGGATTGATATATCCTAGGACAGGGATTAATAACTATTATATAATATATGTCTAGGTGACGGTTTTCCGCGTGGAATATTCCTAGCAGCTGTTCGCTTGTCATTCTGCAAATTGAGGTAGGGGAGATACTGGTATATGACGATGTGTAAACTGTTCTTATTTGTTTTAAGCAGGTTTGTGATATAATACCATGTGATCGTATATAGTGTATCTATATTATTCTGTGATATAATACGATGTGAATATAAAGGGTCTGTGATTGGTGCGGAGATAAAGGGTCTGTGATTGGTGCGGAGATAAAGGGTCTGTGTTTGGTGCGGAGATAAAGGGTCTGTGATATGGTGTGGAGTTTATTTGGCGTTGGATCGGTGCGGAGTTTATTTGGCGTTGGATCGCTGCGGAGTTTATTTGGTGTTGGATCGGTGCGGAGTTTATTTGGTGATTGGATCGGTGCGGAGTTTATTTGGCGTTGGATCGGTGCGGAGTATATTATATTGTTGTCTTATTTATCTTTCTACTCAACCTCGCGGTTGACCCTGTGTATTCGTGTACACCTACGATGATCCGGAATGGGGAGTAGATTTTACAGGTCAGTGACAGATGGACCAGGAGCTTGGGCATGGAGAGAGAGACATGGCATGGACCTACTTAGAGTTAGATCACATTTAGATATCGTCAGTTGTACTTTCTTTTTATCAAGTTTGGAACTCGTAAATGTTGTAATACCAAGTTCAATTTAATCAATATTTATATAAATTACCTTTGGTTTGTTTACCTTGTTATTCACTACCTCGGATATTCCGGGATGGTAACAGTCCTATTTATTTGAGAATGTCTTGCTAAAGGCTCTTAGATAAATGAGGGTGTTACACAAAAGGTGCCCATTTGACCCCTTTAACGGATGATCGTAGAGCAAAAATCAAAGTCAATCTGAAAACTGAGACACCTTGCATTGGGCGAACAGTCTCTAGTCTAAGAATCGACTCATGTGAATAATATAGTAGCTCTCGCCACGACCAGGCTAATTATAAAATTTCCAGAACTCTATAAGCGGTCACAGGTTGCCCGACAGAGTGTCTCCGCACTCTGCCTATGTGATCGACTAGTCATCCCATATGACTCTATGACATTTGAACTTGCCATCAATCGCCTCACACTCTAGTCTCTTTGAGACGTCACCTCACACAAGCGACTATGGGCTATACTAAGTTAATCCAGTTCACTTATGGGGTTCAAATATTGTCTCTTACAACCCATTTGGATTTGACAAAGTATATATATAGTGAGTTAATAATAACTCAAATGATAAGAGTGATCGTTATGTATGAATAGTCAATACGATATTAATGTTCCACATAAACAATCTTTGATGCTCATACATCAATTTGTATTAATGGTTTCTATGTGAATACACCATTTATTCACATCTTTTAAACCTACAAATTTCGGTTTCCTTCTAACTCATATTATCTCGAATAATATGATCTTATTCAAGTACACTTCTAGCCCTCATACTAGACTCGAGTCTCCTTATTTGAAGGAAGCTCCCACTATTTTCTTAAAACTCGGGACATGTTATTCTAACGAACACAGTCATATTGTACTAGAATTCATATTGTAGCTTACCTAGATTCGATCCACGAGTTCTCCTCGAGAACTTTATATCGAAATAAGGTTTTGTTTCAACATCTTGGCATGTTAATCAAGGTCATATGAATCAACACTGTCATATCTAGGATTCTTTATTGATCGACATGAATAATTTATCCAACTTCGTGAATCAATAAGTGACTTTTCATTATCATATAATAAACTCACTTATGATTGTCCATCATCCTATGATGTTCTCAACGTTTATTCATCTAGAATTGAAGACCTCTTATTCTTTACATTTAAAGAATCAACATTCTCTCTTAATGGTAGGTTCAATTTCTTAATGACTTTTCTCCCACTGAATTTCGTATTACTATCTTTATAGTTAAATAACTACCACTATCTTCAAACATCTTCTCAACTCATTTTGAACATTTCATTTTCCGTCCTTGTTTCCTTGAAAAGCATTAGGACATGATTTCTCCTCTATATTCCTTTAGAACAAGAACTACTATTATCAAGAGGATGGGAGAGGATTTCTCCTCTATTATCTTATAAAATTAGAAACATTAACATCACATAAACAATTTCCTTCCGTTAATACACGTGGTTCCTTTTGTCCTCTCTAGGAACTAATGTCATAAGGAACATTTCCTTTTGTGTCCTCGCGTAGTTTCTTCTGTGTCCTCTCGCAGTTTCTTCTATCCAATCTCTTAGGGTTCTTCATAAGGACTCCTTATAGGACTCTTCTCTAAGATCCTATATTTATCTCATTGGTTTGCGGGCGTAGAATTTCTCCCACTCTATCCTTTAAAATAACCGTTATTTTAAGAAGGATAGCTTTTTCGCCCGTTAACAATGTTTTGGATAATAGATTATATGAGGAGTGAGACATTAGTACTCTCATTCATTTAAAGTGATCATCTTATAATGAACTAATGTTCTCATATTTGAGTTTGAAGTATTTCACGGGGTGTAATTCTCGTTTTAAGTAAATCGAATTACTTTATTATGATCCTATCATGAATAGCGTACGGTGAACTATTCAAGGTACTTAATTACGATCTAGGAAGATCGTATCAACTAATGTTACGTATCATTCGATGCATTTAAAAAACTACATATTGATTAAGAACAAAATAGATGACTTGGGTTGAAAACCAAGTCACCAATATTCAAACTACAACCATTGTTTGAAATAACCGAATTCTTGTCATACAAGAAATACAACGTTCTTAAAATTAAAATGCAAAATGAAAGAAGACATCAAATTGAAAAATTATAGCTAAGCTCTTCATGCCTTGAATCTTCGGATGCTACCCTAGCCATCCATGGAAGAAACTTCAAGCTTCCTTCTCCTTCTCCTTCTCCTTCTCCTTGCCCTTATCCTTGGTAGCAGCCCGTTTTAAAACAATTTATAAATGGGTAAGAATCAACAACTTGTATCAACATACAAAAGTTGACAAAATAACATGAATTAATCGAGAATTATTACCTACTACAAGAACCCTTCCGGCTTTGAGGTCATTGAGATACTTTGGGCAATTGCGCTTCTAATGCCCCATCTTAGTGCAATAATATCACTTGTCTTCAACCTTTGTAGACGACGAAGAAGCACCTTTCGAAAAGGTCTTCTTCTTAGAAGATGTGGGCTTGAAGGCTTTGACATTTTTACCCTTGTTAGCCTTCCGCTTAAACTTTCCCTTGCTCTTCTTCTCGATGTTGAGCAAATTCTTCGTGGAACTATCATTAAGTCCCATATCCCTTTCCGCTTGGACGAGCATCTTATGCAATTCGTCCAAAGAGGTTTCTTGATTACGCATGTTAAAGTTCACCCGAAACTGAGCATACGTTTTCACTTTGTTTAGGGAGTGAAGAATTCTATCAATTATTAGAGAGTCGGGAACATTCACCCCTTGTAGCTTCAAGGTTTCGGCTAGCTCAACCATTTTGAGCACATGAGGACTAATCTTTTGACCTTCCTTTAAGGTCAAATCAAAGAAGGCGGAGGCTGCCTCATATTGGATTACCCTAGGAGCTTGCGAAAACATGGTCGCAACTCTAGTATAAATCTCATTAGCCGTGGCTAGCTTAATCATTCTCCTTTGGAGATACGGCTGCATTGAGAATATAAGCACGTTATTAAGAGCGTGCGAATCTTTCAACTAGGTCTCATAGGTCTCACGAGTCGCCTCCGATGCACGAGCGGCGGGAGTGGGAGGAGCGGCGATGGTAAGTAAACGAGTCTTATCGCGAGCTTCCGCGGCCAAATCCAATTGGGTGTCCCAATCCTTAAAATTGGCACCATGCTTCTCAAGCTTGCATCGATCCATGAAGGATCGAAGCCATGATACGTTTGTGAGAGGTGGAGCGTTATTAGCCATTGATGATTGTGTTGAAAAAGAACTACAAATGAAAATGAAGGAATTAAAACACAATTATCGTTTATATTAATTAAACTTGTAAATTTTTAAACAAGTTAAGCATCTACTTAATTATCTCTTACACTACAACACATCCCTTACATTAATGACGCTTTCGTATTGATGCTTTTATAAAGCGTCAATTATAAAATAACCCTCCAATTTTTATTTTAATGAAAACCGTCACACATATACTAGTATTAATAATAGATTAAAGAAAAGCCCACTACATAACCCTAAACCCACGCACCACTTGTACAACCGCCAATTCATCCAGTATCCATTGTTGTCTTCATCTTCACCCTAATAACCTTCCCCATTCTCATTCAATATTTCCCTTTTCAATTGTAATTCTTCTAAATTCTCGTTCAACAATTTCCCGTTAAAACGAACAACAAAGACGATTCAATCTGCCAATCAATTCTAATTTTTCGACAAACAAGATACAATCCACTGTTTGTTGCTTATCATAGGTACGAATGTATGATTTTTCAATTAATTGTATGTTATTGTTGATATTACCTTCGCCTATGCTACACTGCTCGCTCCGGTTATTCCACTCCAGAACCTTGAGCTTCTTCGCTCGACAAGATCCAACTAGGCTCGCTCTGGGACTACGCTCTATCGCTATCTTTCTTGCTAACATCCTCTTATTTTTGTATTGGAACTTCATTTGCGCTAAACTACTCCAGTTCTATCAGAAGAATGTTGGAATGCATGCAATAGATCTAAGCAGGAAGGACTCTTCGCCCAGCCCAAAGAAGAAAAGCTCATAATAAGGAGCGCATTCAGATGTTAAGGATGCATGGGACAAGATAATTTGAGTTTTGGGTTGCTTCAATTTTACTTGTATGTTCCCCTCTAATTTCTCGTTTTTCCCTTCAATTATCTGAAGTAGAGAACCTGCTAATACTGGTTATATTTGAAAATAGAGTCGGAGATATGGGCAGATCCAGATTTTGGTAATTTTACCTTTAATTTACTTTAATTTCATGTCTTTATCATTTTAAAACCCTAAAAGTTGTTCAGTTACATCGATGAATTGGAGTTTAGTGCTGAAAGTTTGATGATTTTCAAATCCATTTCATTGTTGATATTATTAAGGTGTCATTTAACCTTCGTTTCTTAGATATTCATGGAATTCTTATTAGATAGTATTGTTTAATCTCCATTTGTGTCCCTAATTCTTATAGAAAGATCGATTCATTGGAGTTTTAGTATTTAATGTTAGATGATTATCTAATTCAGTGAACTGTTATCATCACGGTGTCGTTTAATCGTTGCTCTAACATTTTTATTTGTATATGGTTTTTATTTGTATATGGTTGCAGCACTAAGCCACTCATCTAGCTATATGCTCTGTTGTACAGATAAGATATTACCGAAACATCCAATCTCATACTTCCTTCTTCAAAACTCCCATCCTTACACATCATTTTGAACTCTTTGTGTTGTATTGGTAACATTTAACTGAATTATATCAACTATTTTCAACAGCAACAAGGTCAGCTGATAAGTCACCGGACTTGAAACCTGAGTTGGTACAATATCTGTATCTATCAAGCTTCCTTGATAACATGTTGTTTACCTTTGTTAGTCTCTAATACACAGCTGTGCATATTTCTGTCAGACAAGATCACCAAGCAAAGCTGCTCGCATGTTCTCTGGGACTCAAGAAAAATGCTTGACTTGTTCCAAAACTGTCTATCCCATCGAGAAGGTATTGTACTTACTTTAGCCGATGTTAACTACATTTAAATCAAAAAAAAAATTGGGACAAATATTCGAAGATCCTATCTACAATTGGTGGAAAGGTGTAAAAGTGAAATGCACTCAATTTTTCATAATACCAGCTCATTGACGGTCTCAGATGATTGTTCTAATTCATGTTAGCAGATTGCCAAATCATTTAATGATAAAGGCTCCCTTGTTGTTGATGTTTTCTAATACACCAACCCATGACCTGTATTCTCATTTCGATGAATCATAGTACTTGATTAGCACTACACTTGACAAACAAGCCATCAAGTGCAAGCTTAACTATGTATTATATTTTGTATTATGTTATAGGTTTCAGATTTGTCAGATGTTGATGCGCCTTGATATGTTGATTGAAGCCCATTTGACATTGCGCCAACTACATAGTATTGAAGCTCCACAACGTTCAAAGTACTACATAGCTACTAAGTGTCCCGGTGTCTAGTTATTTACGATTTTTTTAAGTATAGTTGTTTACTATTTTTTAATACATTATGTTGGATTTTACTATCATTCGAATCCTTATTCATATTTTGATTTTGTTGTACCGTAGAGTACTAGTTTATAATAATTAAATTGTTAATGCTAGTGTTTTTGATGAATACGATGTATTTTAGACGTATGAGATTATTTATAAGAGTACGTGGGTACTTTGTTACTCTATTCATGATTTAATTGAGTACTATACATATTGGTTTATTTAATCTGTATGATTTTATTTGGAAATCAAATTTCTAAATATCTAATACCCAGAAACTGCGACGGTAATACTTAATAATGTGGTATGTTGACAATTAAAAGCATCACTGAGATTGACAGTTTAAAGAGTCAAAATATAGAAAATTGACGCTTAATTATGTCTCATTAAGTGACACATAAAAGCATCAGTAGTTACAAAAGACGCTTTAAAGCGTCACATTTGTTGACAAATAAGAACGTCAATAGGCACTTGAGACACTTTTGAGCATCACCCTTGTTGACAAATAAAAGCATCAATACACACTCTAGACACTTTTACGCGTCACATATATTGACATTAAAAAGCGTCAATAAATATCGACGGCTCATAAATTGACGCTTTTTGAAAGCGTCGGTAAAAATAAAGGTGACATTTAAAAGCGTCACAAAACGCTTCAAAAAGCGTCACATTTGCATGGTGTTTGTTGTAGTGTTACCAAATTAAGTAAATAATACCGAGACCCAAATATATACTAACTTGGGCACGGTTTAGCCGATACATCCCTCATTAATATAATTCGGTGGATTAACTCCTTAATCGATTCTACTTTTAGAACTCTCGGTCGATAAAATTATATTAATTCTTATCTTAGCCCGAACTTATTACCACTACGGTGGCTCGAATACCTTCGTCGAGACGACCAAATTTCGAGAGCGTAATCATATTACCCCACTTCTCCAACGTAATAAGGTAGCACCCGGGTTTAGCCGAACCCACTCCCTTATGAAGAAAGTACTTTGTGGGTACTTTACTTTTTGGTATGGCTATGTCTCGTTTTTTGAATAACGTAAGAGATCTTGTCAATTTATTATATATCTCCTATAAGTGAACTAAGTCGGTAAATTATCGATAAATTAATTGACACGGTCGATAAAATCAATGAAAATGCATGATTTGGAATGACGATTTGGCTATGCATGCAAACATATTAATCATAAATAAAAGCATAAAAATTTAAAAGCATAGATAAATCCTAGTATGGCCTTCCTAAAAAAGAAAAATTAATATAAAATACAAATTCGGAAACCAACTCCTTGGTCCCTTGAACTTCACACGCGGCACGCATCCCAAGGCAAACTCCGTCTTGGTCGAAACACCTTTCCGAAAGGCACCGTCTTCAAGGATCTCCGGAATTACAAAAATTACAAATTTTCTATCTATTTTATACATTATAAAATAAAACAATAAAATAAAGTGATACGAGATCACATTAAATTACAACCGAATCTATAACCCCTTACATTACGGGAAATATCGATTAAAATCTAAGGCCATACTAAGAAAAATACATAATTCCAAATTACGTAAATAAATTGTGACATTCATAAACAATTAAATAAATATGCAATGCTTATGAAAATCCAAATCCTAAGCCAAATCGTCCTATTTAAACACAATTTAAATATCGTTATGCATAATAAAACGGTTTTATGGAATAACGTGATTTTAACATTTAAAATCACTTAACATTTTGTGAATCATTATTCAAATTTTAGTTAAGTATCCTAATACATTTTAGGATTCAAAATTTAGTCTTACTCAAATTTCGAAAATAACTTAACTTATTAATTATAATATTGTTCGGGTTTTTAATCGGTTTTACGGAAAAAATAATATAAAAGTCAATTGTGTCATAAAATATTTCGAAAATTCAAAATTCAAATTTTGAACATTCTGAAAACTTACCTAAAATGTCAGATCCTAAAAACATTAATATTTCCGAAATAAACTATTTATTTCGTAATAAAACGTGTAACATGCAAAATTAGACGGAAATTCAAAATTACCTCCAAAATAATGCAATAAAATATCAATAAAATTTCTACATATTCCTAGACACTCAAAGTAACCGAAAAGTACAGAAAAATCAGGTAAAACACTGTTCAAGGGCCGAAAAATCATTTCATAACTCTTACAATTCTTTATTTTTAACTTTAACCTTTTAAAAATTAAAAATAAAAATCCAGAAACTTTTTGTAAAACCCCTCGCGAAAGCGGAAATATAAACACATAAAAGTACCAAAAATGCAGCGGAATTAAAACTTTTTAAAGAAACAACATGCGAGAAGTCTTAAACTGAAAACTGGAAACAGAACTGTTATAAACAACAATAGATAAGTAGCAGTTCTAAGTATCAAACCAAAAACTAAATACAAGCCTGGGATGGAACATCCCTACAGGCACCAAAACAAAGTATCAAAAGTCTAACAGTCTAGCTAACGATAGGGTATAAGTCATATGATGATGGATCATCACTCGCTAGCCCTCCTGTGATCCCATCTCCAACCAGCATGTACCTACATACATGAAAACATGTACGCCACAATCAGTGGGGAGTGACTAGAGTTCTCCTAGCCATCTTTTGTGACAACACGTAACATATAAACAATACAGAATACTCCAACATATAACAACATGTGAAGCATAAACATCTCATCATCTTATCTCTTACTATCATGCAGACTCTAGTGCACGACTCTCAACCAACTTCATAAACCGTTAGGAAGGAGAGCCGGTTTCCCTACTGGTTGCCCAGTCGGGGGGGTCTTTCAATCCAACTATTTATGAAACCGATAAAAGAGTCATCCAATGCCTTGGATGAACAGATTACAACTCAAGCAATATATAAACTTCAACATGCATATCTGACACTGTACCAAACTCTAAGGCAAGCAGATATAACATCAAGTAAAGAGGTTCAGCGGTCAACTTAAGACATAACCTAATTACCAAACATTCAGCAAGTATAAAGGTTCAGAGGCGACATCTTAACGCATAACCTAAATACCAAGTTCACAATATCAAGCAAGGACTCAGAGGCGAAAACTCAACGCATGGACCGGCTATCACAGAACACTAGACTCAGAGGCGAAAACTCAACGCATGGACTAGCATTCAATTCACTATCACAAGTAAGGAACTCAGAGGCGAAAACTCAACGCATGTTCCCCTACTACATCACAAGGTACTAAACTCAGAGGCGAAAACTCAACGCATGTTCTAGCACCAAACACCTGCACTCCGGGTAAGGTATGACAACCTGACTGCCCCGTCGTGCAGTTGCTCTACTCGTCAGACTCAGAGGCCAGCTTAAGGCATGTCCTGACGCGATCACACATACATGTCTGGACTCATAGGCGAAAACTCAACGCATGTCCCAGACACGACAAACAGACATGGATGGAACTCAGAGGCGAAAACTCAACGCATGTTCCCATACACGACAACCAACCCACGTATTAAGTTCAGAGGCCAGCTTAAGGCATAACTTAATACGCATCAAAACAATATCATTCAAGTCTATGAACTACTTTATAGAACTACCTTTAACTTCTAATCAACACTTAATTGACCCCGGGAACTAAGATGAGGGAGAGCCGGTTTCCCTTTCGGTTACCCGACCGGGGGGTCTCTATCCTTACTCCATTCCCGAACCCAATATAATGTTGCCCCTCCTCCGGGGACCTCAAATACATGTCAAAGGTACACAAAACGAGTTTCAACCAAAACCGACTAACCATTTGAAAGTTACGATTAAATTACAAAATCAAAATAGCCTACAGGGGTCCCCAGCCGGTCGGCAGGCAGCCGGTCGGCCGGCTGGTGACCACCTCAGCTTTTCTTCCTTTTTCTGAAACAACAACAACACTCGGACTCCCAGCCGGTCGGCAGGCAGCCGGACGGCCGGCTGGGAACCCTATTCCTAGCCTTCGCAACTTCGTAACCCAAAACCCAAACGCACTCCCAGCCGGCTGGCATGTAACATGCCGTATTTTCGTAAAATCTAATTTAAGCGTTTTTAATTATTTTAAGTAATAAAATAATAATTTAATAATTTACCTCGAAGGATTTTAATTTCATTAGTGAGATCCGTCTTAAGAACCTTAAGTCCTTAAGACGAATACTACTTGGTGAACTTAAACTCGAATGATAAATATCCGTTCAAGTCCGACCGGACCAGTTAGCTGTTACTATTGACCAGGTTCAGCTTATCAGAGGTAGGATGAAGGCCGCACAGGACCGGCAGAAATCCTATGCTGATGTTCGCCGTAGACCCTTAGAGTTTGAGGTGGGTGATCGAGTTTTCTTGAGGGTTTCTCCGATGAAGGGCGTCAAAAGGTTTGGAGTTAAGGGCAAGTTGAGCCCTAAGTATATTGGACCTTTTGAGATCGTGAAGAGGATTGGTGCTGCTGCTTACCGATTGGACTTGCCTCCTAGTTTGGGCAAGGTTCATAGCGTTTTTCATGTTTCCCAGCTCCGTAAGTATGTTTGTGACCCGAGTCATGTTTTGCCTAAAGAGATCGAGAACTTGGAGCCGAGTCTTGCTTTCGAGGAGCGTCCTGTGAAGATCCTAGACCGTCAGGATATGAAGCTTAGGAGCAAGGTGGTGCCGCTAGTGAAGATCCTTTGGCGTTGCGGTGATGTTGAGGAGCAGACGTGGGAGACTGAGGCATCGATGCGTATCGCGCATCCTTCTCTTTTCGATTGAGGTATAGTATATAGATTTATATCCGTTCGAGTTTCGAGGACGAAAATTTTTGAAGTTGGGGTGATTGTAACATCCCGTATTTTCGTAAAATCTAATTTAAGCGTTTTTAATTATTTTAAGTAATAAAATAATAATTTAATAATTTACCTCGAAGGATTTTAATTTAATTAGTGAGATCCGTCTTAAGAACCTTAAGTCCTTAAGACGAATACTACTTGGTGAACTTAAACTCGAATGATAAATATCCGTTCAAGTCCAACCCATTTTATTTAAATACGGAAAGGGCAATTACTTAAACCCCTAAAAACCCTTAAGTTGTCATATTTCATCTTCCTCACAACTCCTTTCACTGTAAACTTAATTCCTTCAAAACCTCCATTTTTACTCTCTCCTTTTCAAGCTTTTCTTCATCATCCGTTCTTCAAATCGAGAAAGTAAGTACATTTTCGGAATCCTCGTTCAATTTCCAAGTCTTCCATCACTTCGGTTTCTCGTTTCCATCACTTCGAAAATTCAGCCTGTTTTCATAATTCCGTTTTTATGCTCTTAAACCGGTTTTCTTTGTTTTCAGGCGAAGGATTTGACAACCCGGACGTTGATAGCTTCATACTCGAGGAAGATCTTTAGCCGGATAAGCTTGTGAGGTGACGATAATGAGAAACTCGGCCTTATTGTGTATATTAGCATATTTGTTGTGATTCTTATGTGGTTTCTGTTTTGGTTGATATATATTGATTCAAGGACTTAGTAACATGTTTAGGATGATGTTATGATGATGAATTTATGCTTGAATCGTTTGTTATGTGTTCTTAAGCATATTTTCAGTTTTTCTCATTTTGCGACGGATACAAGATATATTCATTTGAGGATTGTTATGGGACCTACTTGCTGGTAGATTAGTAGTATTGGGTGTTTGATATTGTTGGGTAAACATCTTGTGTAGCAAATTTGAAGGTTGTAGGTCGTTTAGTGAAGTTTTCCATATGTTGCGAATTGCGAAAGTGTGTTACAGGCTCTCTGAGCCGGTCGACCGACCGGCCGCCGGTCGACCGGCTGGGAGAGCAACTTGGGTATTTTGCGAAGTTTTTAGAATCAGGCCTTGGGGCTGCCAGCCGGCCGACCGGCTGCCTGCCGACCGGCTGGTAGTCATTTTCCTTGTATAGTGTGTTCTTGCGTAAACCATAGCTAGATGGGAGCCCAGCCGGCAGACCGGCCGCCTGCCAGCCGGCTGGGAGTGCATATGGGGATGGATACGAATTTTTAGTAAAAGCTAGGGAATGAGGTTCCCAGCCGGCCGACCGGCTGCCTGTCGACCGGCTGGGAGTCCTTCTTGGTGTTTCTCGGTTTTTGAAAAGAGGTGTAGGCTGAGGGATCACCAGCCGGCCGACCGGCTGCCTGCCGACCGGCTGGGGACCCCTGTAAGCCATGTTGAGTTTTTGAAATTTAATCGTAACTTTCAAACGGTTGATCGGTTTTGGTTGAAACTCGTTTTGTATACCTGTGACATGTATGTGAGGTCCCCGGTGTACGGGCAACATCATATTGGGTTCGGGAATGGAGTAAGGATAGAGACCCCCCGGTCGGGTAACCGAAAGGGAAACCGGCTCTCCCTCAACTTAGTTCTCGGGGCCAGTTAAGTGTTGATTAGAGGATAAGAAAAGTAGAACTACAGATTAGTTCATAGACTTTGGTTGATATTGTATTGATGCGTATTAAGTTATGCCTTAAGCTGGCCTCTGAACTTAATACGTGAGTTGTTTGTCATATATCGGGATATGCCTTAAGTTGGCCTCTGAGCCCTATTTGTGTATGTTTGTCGTGTCTGGAACATGCCTTAAGCTGGCCTCTGAGTTCAGACATGTGTGATAGTGATCGCGTCAGAACATGCCTTAAGTTGGCCTCTGAGTCTGACGAGTAGAGCAGCTGCACAACGGGGTAGCTAAGGAACTGACACCTTGCCCGGGGTGCAGATGTTTGGTGCTAGAACATGCCTTAAGCTGGCCTCTGAGTTTAGTACCTTGTGATGTGGTGAAGGGACATGCCTTAAGCTGGCCTCTTAGTCCTTTACTTTTGGATGCTAGTCTATGCCTTAAGTTGGCCGCTGAGTCTAGTGTCTTGCTGATTGGCAGGTCCATGCCTTAAGTTGGCCTCTGAGTCCTTGCTTGCTGATGTTTGGTGTTTAGGTTATGTCTTAAGTTGACCGCTGAACCTTTTCACTTGCTGAACGTTTTGGTATTAGGTTATGTCTTAAGTTGACCGCTGAACCTTTTACTTGCTGAATTTATCTGCTTGCCTTGAGTGGGTACGTGTCAGATATAGATATCGATAGTGATGAGTAAATGTATATCTGTTGAGTTATGGTTTGATCATCCAAGGGATTGGGTGACTCTTAGTTCGGTTTCATAAATAGTTGGATGAAAGACCCCCCGACTGGGTAACCAGTAGGGAAACCGGCTCTCCTTCCTAACGGTTTATGAAGTTGGTTGAGAGCCGTGCACTAGAGTTGCATGATAGATTGAGAACAGTTGATGAGATGTTTATGCTTCACATGTTGATATATGTTGGAGTGTTCTGTATTGTTTTATGTGTTACGTGTTGTCACAAAAGGTGGCTAGGAGAACTCTAGTCACTCCCCACTGATTGTGGCGTACATGTTTTCATGTATGTAGGTACATACAGGTTGGAGCAGGGTTACGAGAGGGCTAGCGAGTGATGATCCTGTTGTCATCATATGACTTACCTTATGTCGCGTAGCTAGACTCTTAGACTTTTGTTACTTTTGTTTTTGGTGCCTGTAGGGATGTTCCATCCCAGGCTGATGTATACATTTGTTTTGATACTTAGAACCGCTACTTATCTATTTTGGTTTTATCCAGTTTCAGTTTCTGTTTCAGTTTAAGACTTCTCGCATGTTGTTTAGTTGTTTAAAAAGTTTTAAATTCCGCTGCATTTTTAGTACTTTGTATGTTTATATTTCCGCTTTCGCGAGGGGTTTTACAGTTGGTATCAGAGCATTATTGCTCCCGACGCACTCATGTGACCCCCAACCTTAACTTGACCAAGTAAACAAATAATGAATGAGAGATGGGTAGATCTAAGGACTTATTTTGTAGTCTATTTGTGATTGCTAATTGTTAAGCTAATACTTGTTTTCTCTTTTGAAGAATGGTGAGACCCAGAGCTGCTGATAACATTGTGCTACAAGCAATTCAGCATTTGCTTGAGACTCAGAGACAGCAAGCCGGGAATGTTCCACCTCCTCCACCGCCAGGCAACGAGGCTAATCGTCCTGGTAGTTTCTCATGGATAGCTTCGCAGATGTCCCGTAGCCACGTGAAGACATATGGTGGCGAGGTTGACCCGGTAGCTCTTACCGAGTGGTTTAGAGAGATGGAGAGGAGCTTTGCTATGTATTCGGTGAGTAGAGAGGATAGAGTGCGGCTGGCCACTCACTTTCTTACTCTTGAGGCCGACAGGTGGTGGGCGTTGACAGGACCTACTTTCACTCAGGATCCTTTGTTCGATTGGGATGCTTTCAAGGATAAGCTCGAGACAAGGTTCTATCCTAAAGAGCTCAGATCACAGCGACTCAAAGAATTCATGGATTTGAAGCAAGGCAAGATGTCAGTTCAGGAGTTCACAGACCCTTTCAACCAGCTAGCTCACTTTGCATCGAGGTTTGTCAGAGATGAGGCCGAGAGAGTCTGCTTTTACCGTGGCAAGCTAGGGCCACGCATCGGGAGCATGGTTCGTCGAGACTCTACTTCTTTTGTAGAGGTGTATGATGATGCTATTTGGGCCGAGAGTTCTATTCGTGCCATAGATGCTGAGACCCGTACTGCTACTTCTAGTGTGACTCCTCACCAGAGATCAGTGTACCAGGGAAAGAGACCATTTGTTCCTTCTACTTCTTCACCTTCTTCTCAGAAGAAGCGTTTTGAGAGGTTCTCTGCTCC
The DNA here is from genome assembly GCA_029255685.2 of Silene conica. Lineage (NCBI taxonomy): Eukaryota > Viridiplantae > Streptophyta > Magnoliopsida > Caryophyllales > Caryophyllaceae > Silene > Silene conica. The sequence goes on along the minus strand of CM055311.2, from coordinate 57,551,666 downwards.
GGTTGCTAAGACCTTTGTTCACACCGACACATCTCCTAGTGTTTGCCACCGTTGTGGTAAACCTTCTCATCCGGGTTTTGACTGTTTCAAGAATGCTTTCAAGTGCTATACTTGCAATGGATTTGGGCACAAGTCCTATGAGTGTCCTGAGAGGAACACCGCACTTGGCAAGGCTGCCACTGCTGCTGCAGCAACTAATGGAGGAAAGCCGAAAGGGAAGATCTTTGTGATGACTAGGGCTGAGGCAGAGGCTCATCCAGATATTGTTGCTGGTATCTTTTCTGTTCTTGGCGCTGAATGCCTTATTTTGTTTGATACTGGAGCTTCTTTATCATTTATATCGACTCAGTTCGCCGACCGTCTAGCTCTTGAGTCTTCATTGGTTGAGGAGACTTCTATTTCCTTACCTTCTGGAGACGTGTTTTTCTGCTCTTCGTCCCATAGGGATGTTCCTATTATTATTGGTCAAGCCACATTTCCAGCGGACTTACTGAGATTTCCTCTCGAGGAGTTTGACATTATCCTCGGTATGGATTGGTTATCGCGATACCATGCTCGCTTCGAGTGTCGCGACCAGAAAATCTGCTTGAGGAGTTCTTCAGGAGTTCGTGTTTCCTATAGGGGAACTCGCCCTCAAAAGGGTGTTCGTGTTAACTCTTCGATGAAAGCTTCTCATCTTCTTAGGAAGGGTTGCCAAGCCTTCCTGTGTGTTGTTACAGCTGCTAAACCATCGCTACCGAAGCTTGAGGATGTAGCCATTGTTTGTGAGTATCCAGATGTTTTCCCAGATGACTTGCCAGGGATACCGCCAGAGAGAGATGTAGAGTTTACTATTGAGCTTGTTCCAGGTACCGGACCGATTTCTAAAGCTCCTTACCGTATGGCTCCGCCAGAGTTGAAAGAATTGAAGCAGCAATTGGAAGAGATGATCGAGAAAGGTTTCATTAGACCTAGTGCTTCTCCGTTGGGTGCTCCCGTTTTGTTCGTTAAGAAGAAAGATGGTTCCATGAGATTGTGTATCGACTATAGAGAGTTGAACCGAGTGACCGTGAAGAACAGATATCGTTTGCCTAGGATAGATGACTTGTTTGATCAGTTGAGAGGTGCTTCTAGGTTTTCCAAGATTGATCTTCGATCGGGTTATCATCAGATTCCAGTGAGAGAGGCTGATATTGCGAAGACTGCTTTTCGTACCAGATATGGGCACTTTGAGTTTGTAGTTATGCCATTTGGGTTGACTAATGCACCGGCTATTTTCATGGATCAGATGAACCGTACCTTTACTGAGTAACTTGATACGTGTGTTGTGGTTTTCATTGATGACATCTTGATATATTCGAAGACCGTTGAGGAACATGCTGAGCATCTTCGATTGATTCTAGGGATTCTGCGTAGACAGAAATGGTTCGCAAAGTTTTCGAAGTGTGAATTTTGGCTCTCGAAAGTTGCCTTTTTAGGACATGTGATATCCAGCGAGGGTGTGATGGTAGATCCCGCAAAGATAGAGGCTGTGGTTGATTGGGAGAGTCCCAAGGATGTAGGAGAGATCCGTAGCTTTTTGGGTTTGGCAGGCTATTATCGTAGATTTGTGGAGGATTTCTCTAGATTAGCTCGCCCGATGACTCAGTTGCTGAAGAAGGAAGCCAAATTTGTGTGGACCGACAAGTGTGAGAGTTCTTTCCAGGAGTTGAAGACCAGATTGACTTCCGCCCCCGTGTTAGCTTTGCCAGAGATCGGAGTGGACTTTGATGTGTATTGTGATGCTTCGATGTTAGGACTTGGATGCGTACTGATGCAGAGTGGTAAGGTGATAGCATATTCATCTAGGCAGTTGAGAGTTCATGAGGTGAACTATCCGACACATGATTTGGAGTTGGCTGCAGTTGTTCATGCTTTGAAGATGTGGCGACATTACCTGATTGGATCCCATTGCCGTATTTTCACAGATCACAAGAGTCTTAAGTACATTTTCACTCAGAAAGACCTTAACATGAGACAGAGACGTTGGCTAGAGTTGGTGAAAGATTACGACATTGAGTTATTATATCATGAGGGAAAAGCCAATGTAGTTGCTGATGCGCTTAGCCGCAAGACTTCTCACTCGATGAGTGCCATGAGAGTATTGTCCGATGAGTTGTGTTCCGAGTTCCGGAAGCTGAGGTTAGAGATGGTAGGTAGTGGTTTTGATTGGTTAGCTGCTATGACTGCCGAGCCGTCTTTATATTGGGAGATTCGCCAGAGTTTGCCTTCAGATGCCGATTTCAAGAAGTTCGAGGCTAAGATTTCGAGTGGTGTTGCACCTGACTTAGTGATTGATGCTGATGGTTTCCTTAGGTTCCGTGGTAGGATGTATATTCCTGATGTGCCAAATTTGAGGAAGAAGGTTCTTGATGAGGCTCATTTGTCACCGTACTCCGTTCACCCAGGAGGAGAGAAGATGCACAAGGATTTGAGGCGTATGTTTTGGTGGCCTGGTATGAAGAAGGAGATCTTGGATTACGTTAGTAGGTGCTTGACTTGTCAACAAGTCAAGATAGAGCATAGGAGACCTGGTGGTTTGCTACAGCCGCTTCCCGTTCCTCAGTGGAAGTGGGAGTGTATATCTATGGACTTCGTTACAGCATTGCCTAAGACAGTTGGAGGCAAGGATGCGATTTGGGTTATTGTTGATCGTCTAACTAAGTGTGCCATATTCGTGCCGATCAGAGAGACATGGGATATGGACCGTTTAGCCAGGGCTTATGTTGCTGAGATAGTCCGCTATCATGGTGTCCCGAGGGAGATAGTTTCAGATCGAGATCCGAGGTTTTGTTCCAGGTTCTGGAAGGCTTTGCAGGAGGTTATGGGTAGCCGTTTGTTGATGAGCACCGCATCTCATGCCGCGACCGATGGTCAGTCCGAGAGGACTATACAGACATTAGAGGATTTGCTCCGTGCTTGTGCCCTTGATTTTCAGAGTTCTTGGGAGCAGTGTTTGCCGTTGGTAGAGTTTTCTTACAACAACAGTTATCATGCTTCCATTGGTATGGCTCCGTACGAGGCTCTTTATGGTAGGAAGTGCCGTAGCCCGATCTGCTGGGATCAGGCTAGTGACGTTCGTGACCTAGGACCGGACCAGTTAGCTGTTACTATTGACCAGGTTCAGCTTATCAGAGGTAGGATGAAGGCCGCACAGGACCGGCAGAAATCCTATGCTGATGTTCGCCGTAGACCCTTAGAGTTTGAGGTGGGTGATCGAGTTTTCTTGAGGGTTTCTCCGATGAAGGGCGTCAAAAGGTTTGGAGTTAAGGGCAAGTTGAGCCCTAAGTATATTGGACCTTTTGAGATCGTGAAGAGGATTGGTGCTGCTGCTTACCGATTGGACTTGCCTCCTAGTTTGGGCAAGGTTCATAGCGTTTTTCATGTTTCCCAGCTCCGTAAGTATGTTTGTGACCCGAGTCATGTTTTGCCTAAAGAGATCGAGAACTTGGAGCCGAGTCTTGCTTTCGAGGAGCGTCCTGTGAAGATCCTAGACCGTCAGGATATGAAGCTTAGGAGCAAGGTGGTGCCGCTAGTGAAGATCCTTTGGCGTTGCGGTGATGTTGAGGAGCAGACGTGGGAGACTGAGGCATCGATGCGTATCGCGCATCCTTCTCTTTTCGATTGAGGTATAGTATATAGATTTATATCCGTTCGAGTTTCGAGGACGAAAATTTTTGAAGTTGGGGTGATTGTAACATCCCGTATTTTCGTAAAATCTAATTTAAGCGTTTTTAATTATTTTAAGTAATAAAATAATAATTTAATAATTTACCTCGAAGGATTTTAATTTAATTAGTGAGATCCGTCTTAAGAACCTTAAGTCCTTAAGACGAATACTACTTGGTGAACTTAAACTCGAATGATAAATATCCGTTCAAGTCCGACCCATTTTATTTAAATACGGAAAGGGCAATTACTTAAACCCCTAAAAACCCTTAAGTTGTCATATTTCATCTTCCTCACAACTCCTTTCACTGTAAACTTAATTCCTTCAAAACCTCCATTTTTACTCTCTCCTTTTCAAGCTTTTCTTCATCATCCGTTCTTCAAATCGAGAAAGTAAGTACATTTTCGGAATCCTCGTTCAATTTCCAAGTCTTCCATCACTTCGGTTTCTCGTTTCCATCACTTCGAAAATTCAGCCTGTTTTCATAATTCCGTTTTTATGCTCTTAAACCGGTTTTCTTTGTTTTCAGGCGAAGGATTTGACAACCCGGACGTTGATAGCTTCATACTCGAGGAAGATCTTTAGCCGGATAAGCTTGTGAGGTGACGATAATGAGAAACTCGGCCTTATTGTGTATATTAGCATATTTGTTGTGATTCTTATGTGGTTTCTGTTTTGGTTGATATATATTGATTCAAGGACTTAGTAACATGTTTAGGATGATGTTATGATGATGAATTTATGCTTGAATCGTTTGTTATGTGTTCTTAAGCATATTTTCAGTTTTTCTCATTTTGCGACGGATACAAGATATATTCATTTGAGGATTGTTATGGGACCTACTTGCTGGTAGATTAGTAGTATTGGGTGTTTGATATTGTTGGGTAAACATCTTGTGTAGCAAATTTGAAGGTTGTAGGTCGTTTAGTGAAGTTTTCCATATGTTGCGAATTGCGAAAGTGTGTTACAGGCTCTCTGAGCCGGTCGACCGACCGGCCGCCGGTCGACCGGCTGGGAGAGCAACTTGGGTATTTTGCGAAGTTTTTAGAATCAGGCCTTGGGGCTGCCAGCCGGCCGACCGGCTGCCTGCCGACCGGCTGGTAGTCATTTTCCTTGTATAGTGTGTTCTTGCGTAAACCATAGCTAGATGGGAGCCCAGCCGGCAGACCGGCCGCCTGCCAGCCGGCTGGGAGTGCATATGGGGATGGATACGAATTTTTAGTAAAAGCTAGGGAATGAGGTTCCCAGCCGGCCGACCGGCTGCCTGTCGACCGGCTGGGAGTCCTTCTTGGTGTTTCTCGGTTTTTGAAAAGAGGTGTAGGCTGAGGGATCACCAGCCGGCCGACCGGCTGCCTGCCGACCGGCTGGGGACCCCTGTAAGCCATGTTGAGTTTTTGAAATTTAATCGTAACTTTCAAACGGTTGATCGGTTTTGGTTGAAACTCGTTTTGTATACCTGTGACATGTATGTGAGGTCCCCGGTGTACGGGCAACATCATATTGGGTTCGGGAATGGAGTAAGGATAGAGACCCCCCGGTCGGGTAACCGAAAGGGAAACCGGCTCTCCCTCAACTTAGTTCTCGGGGCCAGTTAAGTGTTGATTAGAGGATAAGAAAAGTAGAACTACAGATTAGTTCATAGACTTTGGTTGATATTGTATTGATGCGTATTAAGTTATGCCTTAAGCTGGCCTCTGAACTTAATACGTGAGTTGTTTGTCATATATGGGGATATGCCTTAAGTTGGCCTCTGAGCCCTATTTGTGTATGTTTGTCGTGTCTGGAACATGCCTTAAGCTGGCCTCTGAGTTCAGACATGTGTGATAGTGATCGCGTCAGAACATGCCTTAAGTTGGCCTCTGAGTCTGACGAGTAGAGCAGCTGCACAACGGGGTAGCTAAGGAACTGACACCTTGCCCGGGGTGCAGATGTTTGGTGCTAGAACATGCCTTAAGTTGGCCTCTGAGTTTAGTACCTTGTGATGTGGTGAAGGGACATGCCTTAAGCTGGCCTCTTAGTCCTTTACTTTTGGATGCTAGTCTATGCCTTAAGTTGGCCGCTGAGTCTAGTGTCTTGCTGATTGGCAGGTCCATGCCTTAAGTTGGCCTCTGAGTCCTTGCTTGCTGATGTTTGGTGTTTAGGTTATGTCTTAAGTTGACCGCTGAACCTTTTCACTTGCTGAACGTTTTGGTATTAGGTTATGTCTTAAGTTGACCGCTGAACCTTTTACTTGCTGAATTTATCTGCTTGCCTTGAGTGGGTACGTGTCAGATATAGATATCGATAGTGATGAGTAAATGTATATCTGTTGAGTTATGGTTTGATCATCCAAGGGATTGGGTGACTCTTAGTTCGGTTTCATAAATAGTTGGATTGAAAGACCCCCCGACTGGGTAACCAGTAGGGAAACCGGCTCTCCTTCCTAACGGTTTATGAAGTTGGTTGAGAGCCGTGCACTAGAGTTGCATGATAGATTGAGAACAGTTGATGAGATGTTTATGCTTCACATGTTGATATATGTTGGAGTGTTCTGTATTGTTTTATGTGTTACGTGTTGTCACAAAAGGTGGCTAGGAGAACTCTAGTCACTCCCCACTGATTGTGGCGTACATGTTTTCATGTATGTAGGTACATACAGGTTGGAGCAGGGTTACGAGAGGGCTAGCGAGTGATGATCCTGTTGTCATCATATGACTTACCTTATGTCGCGTAGCTAGACTCTTAGACTTTTGTTACTTTTGTTTTTGGTGCCTGTAGGGATGTTCCATCCCAGGCTGATGTATACATTTGTTTTGATACTTAGAACCGCTACTTATCTATTTTGGTTTTATCCAGTTTCAGTTTTTGTTTCAGTTTAAGACTTCTCGCATGTTGTTTAGTTGTTTAAAAAGTTTTAAATTCCGCTGCATTTTTAGTACTTTGTATGCTTATATTTCCGCTTTCGCGAGGGGTTTTACATGGCAGGCGGCCGGTCTGCCGGCTGGGATCCCTTTCTACTTAAGGTTTTTCGCAAAATACAACACACAAGGGACTTCCAGCCGGTCGGCAGGCAGCCGGTCGGCCGGCTGGCAGTTCAAGGCCACTTTCGCAACAACTACGAAAAACACACAAATGCTCTCCCAGCCGGTCGACCGGCGGCCGGTCGGTCGACCGGTTCAGATAGCCTGATCGTAAAAATCGCAAAATCGTAACATGTTGAAAACTTCATAAATCGACCTACAAACTTCAAAATTGCTACACATGATGTTTACTCAACATTACTAATCATCAATTACATCCTATCTAGCAGCAAACAAGTCCCATAACAATCCTCAAACGAATATGACAAGTATCCGTCGCAAATTATGAAAAACTGAAAATGGACTTAAGAACACATAACAACAACTTAGGACATGAATTCTTCACATATTGAACATCCTAAACATGTTACTAAGTCCTTTGAACAATGAACATGACTAAAATCAGGAACTAACACAAGTAACACAACAAAAGTGCTAATATACACATAAAGGCCGAGTTATCTCATTATCGTCACCTTTCAAGCTTTTCCGGCTAAAGATCCTCCTCAACCAAGTAGCTATCGACCTCCGGATCGTCTAAGCCCACTCCTACAAACAAAGAAAACGGAATTTAGGACAGAAACGATTCCTTACCAAAACGGACAGATTTTTCGAAATGAAAGAAATGGAAAACTAAAGTGATAGATGGCTTGGAAATCGAATGAGGATTCCGAAAATGATATTTTTACCTTGATTTGATCGACGGATGATGAAGAATTTCTCAAAAGAAGGAGGAATAAAATGGAGGATTTATGAGAAGTTGTTTAACAGTGGAAATGAGTTGAAGGAGAAGCAATATGTCGACATTGGGGTTTGTAAGGGTTTAAGTGAGTTGTCCTTTCCGTATTATGAAACGGGTTAGGAAATTAGAACGGGTATTCAAGTCGGGAATTAAACCTTGCCAAGTTCGTATTCGTCTTAAGGACTTGAGGTTCTTAAGACGGATCTTACTTATTAAATTAAATCTTTCGAAATAAATTATTAAAATATTATTTTATTACATAAAATAATTTAAAACGATTAAATTAGGTTTTACGGAAATACGGGATGTTACAATCACCCCAACTTCAAAAAGTTTCGTCCTCGAAACTCGAACAAATATAAATCTATACACTATACCTCAATCAAATAAGAAGGGATGCGCAGCACGCATCGATGCCTCAGTCTCCCAAGTCTGCTCCTCGACCTCACCGCAACGCCATAGGATCTTCACCAAGGGCACCACCTTGCTCCTAAGCTTCCTCTCCTGTCGGTCAAGGATCTTCACTGGACGCTCCTCGAAAGCAAGACTCGGCTCCAAGTTCTCGATCTCTCCAGGCAGAACATGACTCGGGTCACTAATATATCTGCGGAGCTGGGAAACGTGAAAGACGTTATGAACCTTGCCCAAACTAGGAGGCAAGTCCAAACGATAAGCTACGGCGCCAATCTTCTTCGCGATCACAAAAGGTCCAATGTAATTAGGGCTCAGCTTGCCCTTAACACCAAACCTTTTGACGCCCTTCATCGGAGACACCCGCAAAAAGACACTGTCACCCTCCTCGAACTCTAAGGGTCTACGACGGACATCAGCATAGGACTTCTGCCGGTCCTGAGCGGCTTTCATCCTATTCCTAATGAACTGTACCCGGTCAATGGTCTCAGCTAGCTGATCAGGTCCAAGGTCACGAACGTCACTAGCCTGGTCCCAACAAATCGGACTACGGCACCTCCTACCATAAAGAGCCTCGTACGGAGCCATACCAATGGAAGCATGATAACTGTTGTTGTAAGAAAACTCTACCAACGGCAAACACTGCTCCCAAGAACTCTGAAAATCGAGGGGACAAGCGCGAAGCAAATCCTCTAGTGTCTGAATGGTCCTCTCAGATTGCCCATCGGTCGCGGCATGAAAAGCGGTACTCATCAACAAACGGCTACCCATAGCCTCCTGCAAAGCCTTCCAGAACCTAGAACAAAATCTCGGACCTCGATCTGAAACGATCTCTCTCGGTACGCCATGATATCGGACTACCTCAGCAATATAAGCCCTAGCTAAACGATCCATGTCCCACGTCTCTCTGATCGGCACGAATCGGGCACACTTAGTTAGACGATCAACAATAACCCAAATCGCATCTTTGCCTCCCACAGTCTTAGGCAAAGCTGTCACAAAGTCCATAGATATGCACTCCCACTTCCACTGAGGAACGGGAAGCGGCTGTAGCAAACCACCAGGCCTCCTATGCTCTATCTTGACTTGTTGACAAGTCAAGCACCTACTAACATAATCCAATATCTCCTTCTTCATACCAGGCCACCAAAACATAAGCCTCAAATCCTTGTGCATCTTCTCTCCTCCTGGATGAACGGTGTACGGTGACAAGTGAGCCTCATCAAGCACCTTCTTCCTCAAATTTGGCACATCAGGAACATACATCCTACCACGGAACCTAAGAAAACCATCAGCATCAATCACCAAGTCAGGTGCAACACCACTCGAAATCTTAGCCTCGAACTTCTTGAAATCGGCATCTGAAGGTAAACTCTGGCGAATCTCCCAATATAAAGATGGCTCGGCAGTCATAGCAGCTAACCAATCAAAACCACTACTCACCATCTCTAACCTCAGCTTCCGGAACTCGGAACACAACTCATCGGGCAATACTCTCATGGCACTCATCGAGTGAGAAGTCTTGCGGCTAAGCGCATCTGCAACTACATTGGCTTCTCCCTCAGGATATAACAACTCGATGTCGTAATCTTTCACCAACTCTAGCCAACGTCTCTGTCTCATGTTAAGGTCTTTCTGGTAAAAATGTACTTAAGACTCTTGTGATCTGTGAAAATACGGCAATGGGATCCAATCAGGTAATGTCGCCACATCTTCAAAGCATGAACGACAGCGGCTAACTCCAGGTCATGTGTCGGATAGTTCACCTCATGAACTCTCAACTGTCTAGATGAATATGCTATCACCTTACCACTCTGCATCAGTACGCATCCAAGCCCTAACATCGAAGCATCACAATACACATCAAAGTCAACTCCGATCTCTGGCAAAGCTAACACGGGGGCGGAAGTCAATCTGGTCTTCAACTCCTGGAAAGAACTCTCGCACTTGTCGGTCCAAACAAACTTAGCTTCCTTCTTCAGTACCTGAGTCATCGGGCGAGCTAATCTAGAGAAATCCTCAACGAATCTACGATAATAACCAGCCAATCCAAGGAAACTACGGATCTCTCCAACATCTTTGCGACTCTCCCAATCAACTACGGCCTCAATCTTCGCGGGATCAACCATAACTCCCTCACTAGATATCACATGTCCAAGAAATGCAACCTTAGAAAGCCAAAACTCACACTTAGAGAACTTTGCGAACCACTTCTGACGACGCAATATCCCAAGAATCAATCGAATATGCTCAACATGTTCCTCATCGGTCCTCGAATAAATGAGAATGTCATCGATAAACACCACAACACAAGTGTCAAGATACTCACTAAAGGTACGGTTCATCTGATCCATGAAAATAGCAGGTGCATTAGTCAACCCAAATAGCATAACCACGAACTCAAAATGCCCATATCTGGTACGAAAAGCAGTCTTCGCAATATCAGCCTCTCTCACTGGAATCTGATGATAACCCGATCGAAGATCAATCTTAGAAAACCTAGAAGCACCTCTCAACTGATCAAACAAGTCATCTATCCTAGGCAAAGGATATCTGTTCTTCACGGTCACTCGGTTCAGCTCTCTATAGTCAATGCAAAGTCTCATGGAACCATCTTTCTTCTTAACGAACAAAACGGGAGCACCCCACGGAGAAGCACTAGGTCTAATGAAACCTTTCTCGATCATCTCTTCCAATTACTGCTTCAATTCTTTCAACTCTGGCGGAGCCATACGGTAAGGAGCTTTGGAAATCGGTCCGGTACCTGGAACAAGCTCAATAGTAAACTCCACATCTCTCTCTAGCGGTATCCCTGACAAGTCCTCTGGGAAAACATCTGGATACTCACGAACAATGGCTACATCCTCAAGCTTCGGTAGCAATGGTTTAGCAGCTGTAACAACACACAGGAAGGCTTGGCAACCCTTCCTAAGAAGATGAGATGCTTTCATCGAAGAAATTACACGAACAACCCTTTGAGGGCGAGTTCCCCTATAGGAAACACGAACTCCTGAAGAACTCCTCAAGCAGATTTTCTGGTCGCGACACTCGAAGCGAGCATGGTATCGCGATAACCAATCCATACCGAGGATAATGTCAAACTCCTCGAGAGGAAATCTCAGTAAGTCCGCTGGAAATGTGGCTTGACCAATAATAATAGGAACATCCCTATGGGACGAAGATTTGGAAAACACGTCTCCAGAAGGTAAGGAAATAGAAGTCTCCTCAACCAATGAAGACTCAAGAGCTAGACGATCGACGAACTGAGTCGATATAAATGATAAAGAAGCTCCAGTATCGAATAAAATAAGGCACTCAGCGCCAAGTACAGAAAAGATACCGGCACCAATGTCTGGATGAGCCTCTGCCTCAGCCCTAGTCATCACGAAGATCTTCCCCTTCGGCTTTCCTCCTCTGGTCGCTGCAGCAGCAGTGGCAGCCTTGCCAAGAACAGTATCCTTCTCAGGACAATCAAAGGACCTATGCCCATATCCATTACAAGTATAACACTTATAGGCATTCTTGAGACAATAAAACCCTGGATGAAGCGGTTTACCACAACGGCGGCAAACAGTAGAAGCAGTGTCGGTGTGAAATGTGGTCTTAGCAACCGGAGCAGAGAACCTCTCAAAACGCTTCTTCTGAGAAGAAGGCGAAGAAGTAGAAGGAACAAATGGTCTCTTCCCCTGGTACACTGATTTCTGGTGAGGTGTCACACTGGAAGTAGCGGCACGGGTCTCAGCATCTATGGCACGAATAGAACTCTCGGCCCAAATAGCATCATCATATACCTCCACAAAAGAAGTCGAATCTCGACGAACCATGCTCTCGATGCGCGGCCCTAGCTTGCCACGGTAAAAGTAGACTCTCTTGGCCTCATCTCTAACAAATCTCGATGCGAAGTGAGCAAGTTGATTGAAACGGTCTGTGAACTCCTGAACTGACATCTTGCCTTGCTTTAAATCCATGAATTCCTTGAGTCGCTGTGATCTGAGCTCTTTAGGATAAAACCTCGTCTCGAGTTTATCCTTAAAAGCATCCCAATCGAACAAAGGGTCAAGAGTGAAAGTAGGTCCTGTCAACGCCCACCACCTATCGGCCTCAAGGGTAAGAAAGTGAATGGCTAGCCGCACTCTATCCTCTCTACCCACCGAATACATAGTGAAGCTCTTTTCCATCTCTCTGAACCACTCGGTAAGAGCTACCGGATCAACCTCGCCACCATATGTCTTCACGTGGCTACGGGACATTTGCGAAGCTATCCATGAGAAGCTACCAGGACGATTAGCCTCGTTGCCTGGCGGTGGAGGAGGTGGAACATTCCCTGCTTGCTGTCTCTGAGTCTCAAGTAAATGCTGAATTGCTTGTAGCACAATGTTATCAGCAGCCCTAGGTCTCACCATGCTTCGAAAAAGAAAACAAGTATTAGCTTAGCAATTAGCAATCACAAATAGACTACCAAATAAGTCCTTAGATCTACCCATCTCTCATTCATTATTTATTTATTTGGTCAAGTTAAGGTTGGGGTCACATGAGTGCGTCGGGAGCAATAATGCTCTGATACCAACTTTAAAACCCCTCGTGAAAGCGGAAATATAAACACATAAAAGTACCAAAAATGCAGCGGAATTAAAACTTTTTAAAGAAACAACATGCGAGAAGTCTTAAACTGAAAACTGGAAACTGAACTGTTATAAACAACAATAGATAAGTAGCAGTTCTAAGTATCAAACCAAAAAATAAATACAAGCCTGGGATGGAACATCCCTACAGGCACCAAAACAAAGTATCAAAAGTCTAACAGTCTAGCTAACGATAGGGTATAAGTCATATGATGATGGATCATCACTCGCTAGCCCTCCTGTGATCCCATCTCCAACCAGCATGTACCTACATACATGAAAACAAGTACGCCACAATCAGTGGGGAGTGACTAGAGTTCTCCTAGCCACCTTTTGTGACAACACGTAACATATAAACAATACAGAATACTCCAACATATAACAACATGTGAAGCATAGACATCTCATCATCTGATCTCTTACTATCATGCAGACTCTAGTGCACGGCTCTCAACCAACTTCATAAACCGTTAGGAAGGAGAGCCGGTTTCCCTACTGGTTGCCCAGTCGGGGGGGTCTTTCAATCCAACTATTTATGAAACCGATAAAAGAGTCATCCAATGCCTTGGATGAATAGATTACAACTCAAGCAATATATAAACTTCAACATGCATATCTGACACTGTACCAAACTCTAAGGCAAGCAGATATAACATCAAGTAAAGAGGTTCAGCGGTCAACTTAAGACATAACCTAATTACCAAACATTCAGCAAGTATAAAGGTTCAGAGGCGACATCTTAACGCATAACCTAAATACCAAGTTCACAATATCAAGCAAGGACTCAGAGGCGAAAACTCAACGCATGGACCGGCTATCACAGAACACTAGACTCAGAGGCGAAAACTCAACGCATGGACTAGCATTCAATTCACTATCACAAGTAAGGAACTCAGAGGCGAAAACTCAACGCATGTTCCCCTACTACATCACAAGGTACTAAACTCAGAGGCGAAAACTCAACGCATGTTCTAGCACCAAACACCTGCACTCCGGGTAAGGTATGACAACCTGACTGCCCCGTCGTGCAGTTGCTCTACTCGTCAGACTCAGAGGCCAGCTTAAGGCATGTCCTGACGCGATCACACATACATGTCTGGACTCAGAGGCGAAAACTCAACGCATGTCCCAGACACGACAAACAGACATGTATGGAACTCAGAGGCGAAAACTCAACGCATGTTCCCATACACGACAACCAACCCACGTATTAAGTTCAGAGGCCAGCTTAAGGCATAACTTAATACGCATCAAAACAATATCATTCAAGTCTATGAACTACTTTATAGAACTACCTTTAACTTCTAATCAACACTTAATTGACCCCGGGAACTAAGATGAGGGAGAGCCGGTTTCCCTTTCGGTTACCCGACCTGGGGGTCTCTATCCTTACTCCATTCCCGAACCCAATATAATGTTGCCCCTCCTCCGGGGACCTCAAATACATGTCAAAGGTACACAAAACGAGTTTCAACCAAAACCGACTAACCATTTGAAAGTTACGATTAAATTACAAAATCAAAATAGCCTACAGGGGTCCCCAGCCGGTCGGCAGGCAGCCGGTCGGCCGGCTGGTGACCTCCTCAGCCTTTCTTCCTTTTTCTGAAACAACAACAACACTCGGACTCCCAGCCAGTCGGCAGGCAGCCGGACGGCCGGCTGGGAACCCTATTCCTAGCCTTCGCAACTTCGTAACCCAAAACCCAAACGCACTCCCAGCCGGCTGGCAGGCGGCCGGTTTGCCGGCTGGAATCCCTTTCTACTTAAGGTTTTTCGCAAAATACAACACACAAGGGACTACCAGCCGGTCGGCAGGCAGCCGGTCGGCCGGCTGGCAGTTCAAGGCCACTTTCGCAACAACTACGAAAAACACACAAATGCTCTCCCAGCCGGTCGACTGGCGGCCGGTCGGTCGACCGGCTCAGAGAGCCTGATCGTAAAAATCGCAAAATCGTAACATGTTGAAAACTTCATAAATCGACCTACAAACTTCAAAATTGCTACACATGATGTTTACTCAACATTACTAATCATCAATTACATCCTATCTAGCAGCAAACAAGTCCCATAACAATCCTCAAACGAATATAACAAGTATCCGTCGCAAATTATGAAAAACTGAAAATGGACTTAAGAACACATAACAACAACTTAGGACATGAATTCTTCACATATTGAACATCCTAAACATGTTACTAAGTCCTTTGAACAATGAACATGACTAAAATCAGGAACTAACACAAGTAACACAACAAAAGTGCTAATATACACATAAAGGCCGAGTTATCTCATTATCGTCACCTTTCAAGCTTTTCCGGCTAAAGATCCTCCTCAACCAAGTAGCTATCGACCTCCGGATCGTCTAAGCCCACTCCTACAAACAAAGAAAACGGAATTTAGGACAGAAACGATTCCTTACCAAAACGGACAGATTTTTCGAAATGAAAGAAATGGAAAACTAAAGTGATAGATGGCTTGGAAATCGAATGAGGATTCCAAAAATGATATTTTTACCTTGATTTGATCGACGGATGATGAAGAATTTCTCAAAAGAAGGAGGAATAAAATGGAGGTTTTATGAGAAGTTGTTTAACAGTGGAAATGAGTTGAAGGAGAAGCAATATGTCGACATTGGGGTTTATAAGGGTTTAAGTGAGTTGTCCTTTCCGTATTATGAAACGGGTTAGGAAATTAGAACGGGTATTCAAGTCGGGAATTAAACCTTGCCAAGTTCGTATTCGTCTTAAGGACTTGAGGTTCTTAAGACGGATCTTACTTATTAAATTAAATCTTTCGAAATAAATTATTAAAATATTATTTTATTACATAAAATAATTTAAAACGATTAAATTAGGTTTTACGAAAATACGGGATGTTACACTTTTGGCACCCAAGAAAAATATGATGATGAATATATCAAATATGACTAATATGGGTTAATGTTTCCGGCCATTTTAGCAACTTTTACTATTTTTAATAGATTATGCCATATATCACTCGATTTTAACAATTAAAATCATTTCTCATGCAAAGTTCGAAATAAAACGCTCAAAATTTACATGCATGCTAGAAATAATATGTATGACACTGTATAAAATTTTCATGGCCTAATTCAAAGCCAAACTATTTAAGTTGAATTTATGTCACTAATATCTCAATTTTTACAATAAAAATCAATATTCATGGATGAGTATGATTAGTTTGTTATTTCTCTTATTTCCATGGTGTTTTGTCCATAAAAAGTTATTTTTAATTGATTTGAGCATGTTTAAGTTGATAGATCTTGCTTCTAATTGTAGGATTATGTTTGTCTGATAATATACTTTGTTATGTTGAGATTTACGTGTTGTTTACATCGCATTGAACATATATGAAAACCGTCTTAAGATTGTCGCATGTTAGCTATTTCTGAAAATACATATTTTCTTGTTCAGTAGGACATTCCAGCATGCAATGCAGGCTGCGTTTCTCTCGAGATTGCATTGTTTTGGTGTAATTCGTTTGTAACTTGTGACTTGTTAATCAATTCTCATTTATTCTTTTTCCGTATGAATCGTATGTATGTTCATAATGAATGTTATTTGGTCATACTAACTTAACTATGAAATTAGTCTTACCAATAAAATAACAAAATTAACTCATTAATTTATTTAGATCTAATGCATGCAATGAAAGTTGCAGAAATATAAAGAAAATAGTCCTTACAATCGGTCCAAGAATGGTAAGGACGATCCTCCACGGAGCAACCAACGTAGATTGCCTCCTTCAAATTGCACCCAAGAATTACCATTAACCAAACGAGATTGACACGGACTAGGTGAACAAAACCGATTTTACCTTCAAACAAATTCTAATCTAATTAGAAATCTCGAGTAAAATACTATAACTATTATAGTAAAAATATTATGTGAGTAATATAAATTTAGAGGTTTTAGAAATTATTTTCTTACACTAGAAAATAATCTAACATTAGGTGTGCATGGTTATGTGAATATATCACATATATAGAGGGAGGGGCGCGGCTTGAGTGTGAACCGTGTAAGTGGAGCATGGGGAAGGGTTTTTAATCCCTTTTGTCATACCCGCATGCATAATGTTAGGTCACATCAAAACCTAACAAAATATAATAATTATAAGATAAAATATCACACATAATATTATCTAACAATACATATTTACACGGTTTACATTTTTGTAAAATGGACCTTCATTTTACAAATGTAATTTGTACAATTGTATAATATGTAACATCCTATGTGACATAATTAAATTGTATTAATTTAAAATATATTTATCATATAAATACTATTTCTAAATTAATTAAATCATATTTAACAAATTATTTAAGTAATTCGTAATTACTGTCCCAATATATGGTTATTATAATAATCGTCAATACGATATACAACGTTTGTTATAACAACGAACCATTCATATTCTGATTTCGATATTTCAAAAAATATCGATTAATATTTGACAATCGACAAATTGCAATTTCAAATATATATCTTACATTAAGATTCAACCTCTGATTTCTCGATATTCGATTTTAAGGAATTTGATCAATTCATATCGTATACAATTAATCAATGCATATGTTAAGGGGATTATCTTATAGGTATGACCTAAAGGGATCAACTGATCACCACCGTCATACGACAGTAATGTCAAACTCTAGTCAGCCAATCATTACCGATTAATGTTGGTCAGTTGACTATATATATAATATCGGATCATCCCTTGCATATTCTTATCATAAGATTTTGACAATGATTATTATCATTGACGTGATCGCACTATTGTTGAGGACACATTTCCCAACAATCTCCCACTTGTCCTTAACAAGTGTGCATCACCAATTCTCTTGTCCTATTACATTATATCCCACTCAATGCAAGGTGTCCTGCAGGTCGTACTTGCATTTGATCATATCTTGAGCGGTTTTCTCGATCTGGAGATTTAGCTGTTTTGACCGGAATAATCTACCATAGATACCTTCCGAGCGTGGCCACGCATTTTCAGTTAAACTTATCCTCGAGTGGCCCTGAGATTTAGGATAACACTGACGAGGGACTGGACAATTCCTATCCTACCGTTCCCTTCAATTAACACAATCCATCATGACCCAAAAGATGCCCAATTGACCCCTTTAACGGATGATCGTAGAGCAAAAATCAAAGTCAATCTGAAAACTGTGAGACCTTGGGCGATCAGTCTCTAGTCTAAGAATCGACTCATGTGAATAATATAGTAGCTCTCGCCACGACCAGGCTAATTATAAAATTTCCAGAACTCTATAAGCGGTCACAGGTTGCCCGACAAAGTGTCTCCGCAGTCTGGCTATGTGATCGACTAGTCATCCCATATGACTCTATGACATTTGAACTTGCCATCAATCGCCTCACACTCTAGTCTCTTTGAGACGTCACCTCATACAAGCGACTATGGGCTATACTAAGTTAATCCAGTTCACTTATGGGGTTCAAATATTGTCTCTTACAACCTATTTGGATTTGACAAAGTATATATATAGTGAGTTAATAATAACTCAAATGATAAGAGTGATCGTTATGTGCGAACAATCAATACGATATTACTGTTCCACATAAACAATCTTTGATGCTCATACATCAATTTGTATTAATGGTTTGCTATGTGAATACACCATTTATTCACATCTTTTAAACCTACAAATTTCGGTTTCCTTCTGACTCATATTATCTCGAATAATATGATCTTATTCAAGTACACTTCTAGTCCTCATACTAGACTCGAGTCTCCTTATTTGAAGGAAGCTCCCACTGTTTTCTTAAAACTCGGGACATGTTATTCTAACGAACACAGTCACATTGTACTAGAATTCATATTGTAGCTTACCTAGATTCGATCCACGAGTTCTCCTCGAGAACTTTATATCGAAATAAGGTTTTGTTTCAACATCTTGGCTTGTTAATCAAGGTCATATGAATCAACACTGTCATATCTAGGATTCTTTATTCATCGACATGAATAATTTATCCAACCTTGTGAATCAATAGGTGACTTTTCATTATCATATAATAAACTTACTTATGATTGTCCATCATCCTATGATGTTCTCAACGTTTATTCATCTAGAATTGAAAACCTCTTATTCTTTACATTTAAAGAATCAACATTCTCTCTTAATGGTAGGTTCAATTTCTTAATGACTTTTGTCCCACTGAATTTCGTATTACTATCTTTATAGTTAAATAACTCCCACTATCTTCAAACATCTTCTCAACTCATTTTGAACATTTCATTTTCCGTCCTTGTTTCCTTGAAAAGCATTAGGACATGATTTCTCCTCTATATTCCTTTAGAACAAGAACTACTATTATCAAGAGGACGGGAGAGAATTTCTCCTCTATTATCTTATAAAATTAGAAACATTAACATCACAGAAACAATTTCCTTCCGTTAATACACGTGGTTCCTTTTGTCCTCTCTAGGAACTAATGTCATAAGGAACATTTCCTTTTGTGTCCTCGCGTAGTTTCTTCTGTGTCCTCTCGCAGTTTCTTCTATCCAATATCTTAGGGTTCTTCATAAGGACTCCTTATAGGACTCTTCTCTAAGATCCTATATTTATCTCATTGGTTTGCGGGCGTAGAATTTCTCCCACTCTATCCTTTAAAATAACCGTTATTTTAAGAAGGATAGCTTTTTCGCCCGTTAACAATGTTTTGGATAATAAATTATATGAGGAGTGAGACATTAGTACTCTCATTCATTTAAAGTGATCATCTTATAATGAACTAATGTTCTCATATTTGAGTTTGAACTATTTCACGGGGTGTAATTCTCGTTTTAAGTAAATCGAATTACTTTATTATGATCCTATCATGAATAGCGTACGGTGAACTATTCAAGGTACTTAATTACGATCTAGGAAGATCGTATCAACTCATGTTATATATCATTCGATGCATTTTAAAAAAAATACATATTGATTAAGAACAAAATAGATGACTTGGGTTAAAAACCAAGTCACCAATATTCAAACTACAACCATTGTTTGAAATAACCGAATTCTTGTCATACAAGAAATACAACGTTCTTAAAATTAAAATGCAAAATGAAAGAAGATATCAAAATGAAAAATTATAGCTAAGCTCTTCATGCCTTGAATCTTCGGATGCTACCCTAGCCATCCATGGAAGAAACTTCAACCTACTGCAAGAACCCTTCCGGCTTTGAGGTCATTGAGATACTTTGGCAATTGCGCTTCCAATGCCCCATCTTAGTGCAATAATGGCACTTGTCTTCAACCTTTGTAGACGACGAAGAAGCACCTTTCGAAAAGGTCTTCTTCTTAGGAGATGTGGGCTTGAAGGCTTTGACATTTTTACCCTTGTTAGCCTTCCGCTTAAACTTTCCCTTGCTCTTCTTCTCGATGTTGAGCAAATTCTTCGTGGAACTATCATTAAGTCCCATATCCCTTTCCGCTTGGACGATCATCTTATGCAATTCGTCCTTAGAGGTTTCTTGATTACGCATGTTAAAGTTCACCCGGAACTGAGCATACGTTTTCACTTTGTTTAGGGAGTGAAGAATTCTATCAATTATTAGAGAGTCGGGAACATTCACCCCTCACTAGTACAAAAATAACATACGGCCACGGTTAAAAAAGGCATATGGCTACGGTTGTGCAACCGTAGCAAATCAAGGGGTAGCCTTAGGTAGTAGAGAAATGGCTACGGTTGGCAACCGTAGCCATAAGTCCGTTTTTGCTACGGTTAGTTATTAATAACCGTAGCCATATGTTCATTTTTGCTACGGTTAGTTATTAATAACCGTAGCCATAGGTCCTTTTTTGCTACGGTTAATAATTAATAACCGTAGACATACGTCCATTTTTTTGCTACGGTTAGCAATTAATAACCGTAGCCATAAGTCCTTTTTTTGCCATGGTTGATAATGAATAACCGTAGCCATAAGTCCATTTTTTATTTGATAGCCAGAAGTCCATTTAAGGCTACGGTTAGTGATTAATCACTGTAGCCATAAGTTCATTTAACGCTACAGTTGCACAACCGTAGGCAAATCCCATGCCTTTTGTCTAAGATAGAAATGTCGATTCGTCCAACTATAATAACAAATGGAAGCAAAAATAACGTTGTCTATTATATAACAAAAACCAATGTGATCAGTGTATTTTATACATATTTCCAATATAATTCAAGTTTTCGATAACATAATGAGCTAATATTTCATGATAACAATATACACCAATACCCCTTAACAATACATACGACAAGTCCATATTGATAGATGGCTTGTCATTTCTCTTCGTGCTTCTCTTGAAAATTTGTTCAATCTACCGAACATCCTAGAGGGGCGGCATCTCCTTCATTCAGTGTAAAATTCATGTTAAAGACAACTTGGGGAAAAGAAACACACAAAGGGAATCAAGACATGAAGAGCATAAATACCTAATTAGAAAATCAGTGGTGTCCAGCCTTATAGTCAGTCAGCCAGTCACTATAAATAAACCAGAAGAGAGAAGAAAGCAATAATAGTCTTGCTACACTCCTAACTATGAATATAAACTTATAAAGGCGGCTATATGTCATGCCCTTTAACAAAAACTAACACAAACAGGGAAACATGACTAAAATAGAAGTAATTCTGTAGTGAAACACGGAAACGCCTTTATATGCGTAAAATCTGGGGGACTAGGACCATTATCAATAGAATTACTCATCCAAAACACTCCATTTTATACTGGCTTACTGTGCACTGTGCATAATATACTTCTATAAAAGAGAGGTTGGTATTAGTGTGGATGACAACACCGTATTACGTGGAATCACAACATAACCTAGGTATTTTTTTTCCTTTTCTAGTCAAGTCCAACTCATGAATTCGGATGACTTCTGAAATCCCTTCACTTCGGCAAAGGGCAAAAGCTTGTCTCCTGCGGAAAAAGAAACAGACACTTTCACATTAGCTATAAGAATGACAACAAATATGTATAGATAAGTATGCCAAAATTTCGATATTGAGCTAAAAAAAAGATACATTCACCGCCTTACCTTTCATTCCTTTCTTTGGGAGGCAATACTGACTTAAGAGACCTAAGAGATTTGACAGCAGCCTCAATAAGCTCCATCTCCCGCTGTACACTTTCATTGGTCCAAGACTGGAACCAAAGTTCCCATATTATAAATTGTAATACAATAAAGAGGAAAATTATAATACAGGCAACATGTGTAATGCCACATCTAAAGAAGAAAGCTATCACCACCAAATATTCAATTGAAAAACGCGCCTTAAAGTCATGAGTATGGTATACTTACCTACAACTAGAGATGGTTCATCATCTAATACGCTCAGAAATCATGGAACCTTCATGCCAAATGAACCCATCTACAGTTAATAACGTGATTTTGTCCTCACGAACCCACTGAATACCTGCATTCAGTAGAACAAATTAAACTAAGTGAGGGGAGTTTCTGGTGCACCTCATAATTACCAAAAATAAAAAGAATTTAACACAAATAAATGGAACTTCAGTTCGCAGAGGCTGCTCTAAGCTGTATTGGCGGCACAGAAAAACTAACAGGAGGAAAAAAATATAGCAACTGAAAAAATCAAGCAAGAGCAAATTAATCTTGCGGAAGTAGAACGTCAAATCAATAGAATGGAAAAGCAAGAATGCACAAAGAGCCAAGGCAAAAATGAAGGAGTAGCAGAAGCTAACGACACTAAAACAAACTTGATTAACTTGATCAAGTTTGCTGATTATATTAAGGCGAACATCGGGAAACTCCTCCTTTAGGAGGGAAAGAAAAATTGGAAAGAGTTGCTCGATTGTAGCATCTTGTATTAAAACCCAAACAAGTTTCATCATGGAAAGGAAAATCTGTACAAATAAACTGGCAAAAATTATGATAAAAAACTAAATGGCAAAGGAACAACATAGACCACCAGTCCACCATATGAAGCACTTGTTGACAAAAAGAATGTACTACATGAAAGCTAGACTGACAAATTACTAAAGCGGAAAATATTAGCTAAGTCCAACTATTACTGCCGTTAATTGTCATGAGCACATACATAATTCCAATAATTTTACCTTTCCTAAAATATGAGTCATTCCCATGATCACAAATGCCAAAGTAGAGCGAACATGCTGAGAAGAGTCAGAGGATAAGTCCTGCTCCATAAAAGTATAAGACGTGATTGAAAGGATCAGTTAGATCCAAGTAATAACTCCCACAAGAAATTTGAGTTAAACAAGGGTTACCTTCACACAAGGCAGAATATGTTGGAGTTGCCAGCACTAGACTCAAAATTCGACAAAAATTTGTAACTTTTTGCAGTCCTGGTTTAATGAATTTTATTTAGACAATCAATTAAACACGCAAATAGTAGACAAACATTATACGGAGTACTTATCGATGTGCTATTACTACTACTATATACTACCTTTGGCATGAGAGGAATAGAAGGTTGTTCAAGGGGCTAAGACATCCTCCTGATTTTCTTAGTATCTACATCAAATTTATTACATATGTTGCTTGCCAGTAGCGGATTCTGGGTGTTTTCTCGTTTGCAGGCCTGGATCATTGTTTTTTGGAGCATGTTAGAAGTCTGGCTTCTGTTTGCAGCATCATTCTGTGCTGGCAACACTGCTATTTGCTGGGCAGAAGCACTGTGCAGGCCTGCAGCAGCATTCTTTGCAGCAACAGTAGCAGTTTCAGGTCTTTTTTGGCAGTAGTTTATGGTCTGTTTGGCAGTAGTTTCTGATATGATGGGCTGCTACTCTGGTCTGTAATGCAGTCCCATGGTAATATGGCCCTGCTTCGTAGTAGTAGTAGTAGTAGTAGCAGTTAGTTGCAGCAAATTTGATGGTCTGTAAGCACTCCGATGGCTACTGATTTGGCATTGGCTTTTTTACTAGTTTTTTTTACATTAATATTATACTAGCTAGACTATATTATACTAATTTAATAAATTCAACAATACTATCATCATACTAATATTAACATTAATATACTATGTTCAACCACTATTGATCCAACCCCAACCCCTCTCGATGTCTACGGTAATTCATCTTCCTTACCATACTTATACTTCATATCCAACCCATTTGATAAATAACACATTATCAACCAATGTACTTGTATCAAACCCACAATACGAATTACACATTACCAACCTTATGCAAACTCGATTCTCATCTCACAAATAAAAATCAAACATCAGTCATAACAAAATTCCTCATGTTGTATTCAAAGGGTAGTCCATGAATAT
Source organism: Silene conica (assembly GCA_029255685.2). Taxonomy (NCBI): domain Eukaryota; kingdom Viridiplantae; phylum Streptophyta; class Magnoliopsida; order Caryophyllales; family Caryophyllaceae; genus Silene; species Silene conica. The sequence continues at coordinate 57,527,861 of CM055311.2, read as the reverse complement.
CATTCTTGACATTCACTAATTCTCATATGAGACGATCTCATAATTCATCAATGCCACCAACCCTTTTATCCATAAAATAATTTTCTACCACATGAAAACGAAAACAATATCATTCATACATCAATCACAATAACAATAAAAAACCGCATAAACAACATCAAAGATAAAATTTTGACAGCAAAGATTCAATTTTGATGGGTTTTTTATGAGCTTCCTAATAGTTCCTATATTACACTAGTACGTACAATAGGTAGTTATACCATATTCGCACCACACTTCTCAGTTTCCCGAAAAGAGGAGATTCTAATCCTAAGTCAGAAAACCAACCCTCTTCAACGCCTTATGGCGACTTTTTATCTTATCAACAACCAATAACACAAATAACAATCCCTAATTAAAAAATTAACAATCCCTAATTAACAATCCCTAAAATTGATCTGACAAACTGAAATTATAAACAAAAAAACGCACCTTAAAATGTCAGTGAGAGGCAACGGCAGTGGGGCGGCTTAACTGGCGGAGTTGCGGCGTGGCGGTAGTAGCAGGGGCGAGAGAGGATTTTTTTTTTGGTTAATGAAATTGCTGAAGTGAAGGAAAAGGAGAATGGAAACTGGCTTCAAGCAATATATTAGGGCGAGCATTAAAAATATCGCATAGTTCATTCAGGTTTTAAGAAATTATAAAGATATATGATTACGGCTACGGTTCTAAAAAAACAAGCGTCGCTTTTAATTTTTAAAAATATTTTTGCCTACGGTTATTTACTATAACCGTAGCTTTTTAAGTTTTAGCCACGGATCTTTAAAAATAACCGTAGCCTTTGTAAAAGCCTATTCCCTAAATCTTTACGGCTACGGTTATTATCTACAACCGTAGCCATTTGTGCTTGCCAAATGTCATTTTTCTACTAGTGCCTTGTAGCTTCAAGGTTTCGGCTAGCTCAACCATTTTGAGCACATGAGGACTAATCTTTTGACCTTCCTTTAAGGTCAAATCAAAGAAGGCGGAGGCTGCCTCATATTGGATTACCCTAGGAGCTTGCGAAAACATGGTCGCAACTCTAGTATAAATCTCATTAGCCGTGGCTAGCTTAATCATTCTCCTTTGAAGATCCGACTGCATTGAGAATATAAGCACGTTATTAAGAGTGTGCGACTCTTTCATGTAGGTCTCATAGGTCTCACGAGTCGCCTCCGATGCACGAGCGGCGGGAGTGGGAGGAGCGGCGATGGTAAGTAAACGAGTCTTATCGCCAGCTTCCGCGGCCAAAACCAATTGGGCGTCCCAATCCTTAAAATTGGCACCATGCTTCTCAAGCTTGCATCGATCCATGAAGGATCGAAGCCATGATACGTTTGTGAGAGGTGGAGCGTTATTAGCCATTGATGATTGTGTTGAAAAAGAACTAAAAATGAAAATGAAGGAATTAAAACACAATTATCGTTTATATTAATTAAACTTGTAAATTTTAAAACAAGTTAAGCATATACTTAATGATCTCTTACCAAATTAAGTAAATAATACCGAGACCCAAATATATACTAACTTGGGCACGGTTTAGCCGATACATCCCTCATTAATATAATTCGGTGATTAACTCCTTAATCGATTCTACTTTTAGAACTCTCGGTCGATAAAATTATATTAATTCTTATCTTAGCCCGAACTTATTACCACTACGGTGGCTCGAATACCTTCGTCAAGACGACCAAATTTCGAGAGCGTAATCATATTACCCCACTTATCCAACGTAATAAGGTAGCACCCGAGTTTAGCCGAACCCACTCCCTTATGAAGAAAGTACTTTGTGGGTTCTTTACTTTTTGGTATGGTTATGTCTCGTTTTTTGAATAACGTAAGAGATCTTGTCAATTTATTATATATCTCCTATAAGTGAACTAAGTCGGTAAATTATCGATAAATTAATTGACACGGTCGATAAAATCAATGAAAATGCATGATTTGGAATGACGATTTGGCAATGCATGCAAACATATTAATCATAAATAAAAGCATAAAAATTTAAAAGCATAGATAAATCCTAGTATGGCCTTCCTAAAAAAGAAAAATTAATATAAAATACAAATTCGGAAACCAACTCCTTGGTCCCTTGAACTTCACACGCGGCACGCATCCCAAGGCAAACTCCGTCTTGGTCGAAACACCTTTCCGAAAGGCACCGTTTTCAAGGATCTCCGGAATTACAAAAATTACAAATTTTCTATCTATTTTATACATTATAAAATAAAACAATAAAATAAAGTGATACGAGATCACATTAAATTACAACCGAATCGATAACCCCTTACATTACGGGAAATATCGATTAAAATCTAAGGCCATACTAAGAAAAATACATAATTCCAAATTACGTAAATAAATTGTGACATTCATAAACAATTAAATAAATATGCAATGCTTATGAAAATGCAAATCATAAGCCAAATCGTCCTATTTAAACACAATTTAAATATCGTTATGCATAATAAAACGGTTTTATGGAATAACGTGATTTTAACATTTAAAATCACTTAACATTTTGTGAATCATTATTCAAATTTTAGTTAAGTATCCTAATACATTTTAGGATTCAAAATTTAGTCTTACTCAAATTTCGAAAATAAATTAACTTATTAATTATAATATTGTTCGGGTTTTTAATCGGTTTTACGGAAAAAATAATATAAAAGTCAATTGTGTCATAAAATATTTCGAAAATTCAAAATTCAAATTTTGAACATTCTGAAAACTTACCTAAAATGTCAGATCCTAAAAACATTAATATTTCCGAAATAAACTATTTATTTCGTAATAAAACTTGTAACATGCAAAATTAGACGGAAATTCAAAATTACCTCCAAAATAATGCAATAAAATATCAATAAAATCTCTACATATTCCTAGACACTCAAAGTAACCGAAAAGTACAGAAAAATCAGGTAAAACACTGTTCAAGGGCCGAAAAATCATTTCATGACTCTTACAATTCTTTATTTTTAACTTTAACCTTTTAAAAATTAAAAATAAAAATTAAAAATAAAAAAAATATAAATCTCTGATATTCCTTACGCGAGATTTATTATGTAAAGCATTAATTATTGTGGAGGACACTACTCCAACAATCTCCCACTTGTCCGACACAAGTGTGCGCTACCAATTCTCTTGTCCAATATTATCTCCCACTCAATGCAAGAGGTCTTTCAGGTCGTTCTTGCACGTGATCATATCATAAAGTGGTTTTCTCAATCTGGAGAATGACTGTCTGACCGGATAATCTACTATAGATCACATCCGAGCGTGGCCACGCATTTCCAGTCACCTCTCCTCGAGTGGCCTTGAGATATATATAATGACATGGATGGACAATCCTATTGACCTATTTTCTTTGTTCGATACAGATCACAATGACCCAGTAAATGTCCATCAGCCACCTTTTACGGCGCGACCTTGGACAAAAACCAAAGCCACCGGAAAAGCATACCAACTTAGACAAATAGTCGCAAGTCTAAAGAATTGACTCGAAGGAATAATTGAAATCCTCGCCACGACCAGGCAACATAAAGGACTCTATAAATGGTCACTGTCCGACAAAATGTCCCTACATTCTGCCTATGTAATCGACCAGCCATCTCTATGGTCATATGACAGTCGAACTCGTCATCTATCGCCTTACAATCTAGTCACTCCGAGACGTCACCCCATTAAGTAACTAGGGACACTATACAATGTTAATCCAGTTCACTTAATAGGGTTCAACATTGTCACTACAACCTATTTGGATAAAAACAAAGTATAACTAATATCCAGTTAGCACTGAATATATAAGAGTTGAAAAAACTCAAACGATAAATGCTATTATCATATATGTAAAAATTGATACACTATCAGATATTACACATCATATAATCTGCAGCAATTCAATTGCCCTATTTCAATAACATTGAAACGACATGACTATCATGTTTAGCCTTCAACAAGACCTTGGTTTAAATCAATGACACCTCATTTTATCAAACCAACAATTGTTATTTCCCATTGTTTCACATAGCTGAAATCACATGTAACTTATTAATTAAATACATGTCTAGACTTAACTCTAGACTATGGCACCCTTGCCTCGAAGATAGCTCCCTACTATTTTCACAGTATATCATGATAGGATATGCGACTGGATGAGCTACTACTAGTCCTTGCATTATTGTCAAATCCAAGCTACTTCGTATCGCAACATCGAATGTTATGAAGTACTTAATTTCCGTTGTAAATTCCGTAATGTATGACTGCCTGAAACTCTTCCAGCAGATCAACTCCTCATAGCCAATACGGGATTTCAAACAATCCCTATATGTTTTAAAGGATGGTGTTTAATGTATCTTTTACATAAACAACAACAAACATTCATGTAACTCTTTACATGAATTATAAATATCAAAATATCAAAACACTTAGTTTTATTTACTTAGTTCTTCTCAAGTACTAAATAATAACTAATTTGGCTATTAAATGACCTTCACTTAACTTTGATTAATAAAAACTCACAATACTCAAACTATATGAATTGTTAAGACAATAATACATCATAGCGTAAATTAATCTGACAGCGGAAGCAAGTAGAATCAAATCTAATGAGTTCAACTTGTTTGAACTAGTCAAGAATCTCATCTACATAAGACTCCTAATAAAGAGCATATATCCCTCCTTGATTTATCTAATAAATCTGGATATTTTAAGATGTATTAATATTCTCCTAAGTCTTTCATCATTCCAAATGATTTATATACAGACTATATAAAGACTCATAAGACCACCATACTCCCACTAAACTTCATGTGTAAACATATTCCTCAACATCTTGAGAAACTAATCATTCCAACTCCATGATGCTCTCTTAAGATTTCTTCATAAGTTTGCTACAATCTTAAGATTGTAAGGATCTACAAAAAACCCTCTAAATGTGCCAAACACACTTCTTCTTCTAGAACGAGTCAAACTCGGGAAGATGGTTTTGATATCCTACTATTAAATTGACAATTATGAAATGCAACAATTGCCAGTATAATCCGAGTTTATAGAAGCATTGAAACTGGTGCAAAACCCTTTTTCACCAATTAAGCCTAGAAAACATCTTTTTATTCAAGTCAATTACATTGAATAGGTCAAACTTCTTCATGTAAATATACCAGGTTATTTACCTGATAATTACACTTGAATTCTAATTCGGATTAAGATGACTTATATAGCCATTGCATAGAGTTGAAACTAGAAACAACCTTTTAAACAACCTCTTTGTAAGTAAGAGGTATCATAATTTTTTAAATAACGATTTATCACCTCTCATCACTTTCAAAAAGTAACACTTATATACTCATCTCTAAAGAGTGATGGATTTTAACCCGGCCTCGTATATTCCGAACAAATATACACTCTATTTGACAATAAGAAAACAATTTTCTTGTGTCATTTGTGGCTCTTCAATATTTTCTCCCACTCTGTCATTTAGAAATTGTCATCTTTTCTATAACGACAGCATTATGAGCCACAAACACGTTATTCTCATGAACTTGTAGGATAATTGACCACATGTTTTTATTCGGACAACTTACAAATTAGGTACTATACCTTTCCATATCTAATACGGAGTGAATATGGTTGTTTAAAAAGGTACTTTGACTTAGTGGGAAAAAGAAATTAGTAGACAAAATAGAAATATCCCAATTATAAAATCAAGTGGCTCAATAAAACTTGACTAAGATACAAAACCATATCGTATAAGTTCTATATTATCTCTTTCCAACCACGCCTTATCGAATAATGTGTGTTACGGAAAGATTTTAACTTGTGATACTGTATCACATTACTTTTGGCAACAAACAAAAATCATCACTTAGTTATACTTTCCACGATCGGATCGTGAAACTTTGATCTTATAGTCTTACTGGTAATCATATTTACAATAAAAACTCTTTGATCTCATGAAGAGTTTCTCTTTATATCTCGTTTAGTAGATACGCCACTATCTTTCTAAACTGATGGTAAAAGAAAAAAAGTAAATGTAATCTACTCTGATTGAATTTGTTATTCGATCATACACATCCACATGTGATTAGGATGAATAACGACTCTTATGCTAAATTTCCTTTTCACCAAAAGGTACGAGTTATCTTGCTTGGAATACAAGATTCGCATATATCACAAGATTCACAATCAAATGATTCACGAAGACCTAGTTTACACTAGTCCATGAATGCAATTTCAATCCAGAACTAAGATTAGATCGGGGTCACCAAAATAATTATGAACCTTTAATATGTTATATATATATATGATATATATAAATTTATCTAGTTTAGGTGAAGAATAACCAATATTTTGATTGGCATAGCCATAGATCAAATCATGCCAAATTTGGGTACAACTTTTGTTTATATCACATGAGTGACCCTATGTGTCTTACATAAAACTTTTATTAAAACAAAATTCTAAACCCAAAAAACTAGATTAATTACATTTTATAACACTTATAAGCCTCATAATGGAATGACAACTACTCTAGTTCCATTTCCTACGAGATAGTTAACATTAGTTAGAAGCTAATCGTCACACGACTATCATCTCATGAACCAATAACAATTATTATAACCACTATCGATATCAAATATTGATGAAGTGGTAGAAGTATAACTAATGTCAATCATATAGATATTTAGATCTAGAAAAGAAGGAACCTTTTAGGTTCCACACACCTAACTTTCTTATTAAAAAATTAGGGTTTTTATTTCTACTAATGTAATATTTCTATTAAAATATCAACAAATTTGGTTAGGATTGGCCTTGCACTATGGTTTGGTGTTGCTATTCACAATAGCTTATCATGAACCTTTGCCATAAACCAAATATTTGAACCAAATTCCCTCTTGAACCCCGTCCTAATCTTAACTATTAAGATATATACATCCCTCTTAGAGCTCCCACTCAATTCTAAGAAACTTAGTGAAGTGATTGTGGTCATTGGTTAATCATGATTTCAAGCAAATCATATTACCAATCAGTTCCCAACGAATTTAAGTACTTAAACAATTTAAGTATGTATAACCATTTATCTCACGAGCAATAAGATTGTAGTAATATCGTTGTAAATAAAATGATATTGTAAAATCGAAACACTTTTGATTTAAGCAAAATTCAGTTTATCTTCTTCATAAGAGATCTTTACAACAGACAATATGAGGATCAAATGTAAATGCATTTTTCTAATTAGCTATGGTGGTAAATCGGAGAAAAGATGAATAATCGATTAAACAAGTTACCATATACTCTTAGAAAACTATTTTTCAGGTATAACGGATTATCGATTCTATAAATGGAGGAGCGAGTTGAATATATAGTCATTGCGCGATATAAACGGAATAAGTGGGAAATTTAACATTCATCGTAAATAAATACTTGAAAAATAACTTTAACAAGTTTCAATAAATAGGCATTTATATAATGATCTCCCACTGAATTATATAAACGATTCCAAGACCCATCTTTATATAAACACGGGCACGGTGAGCCGATTCATCCCTTATTTATATAAATTTGGTGAGTCAACAGTTTGACTGATTCTACCACTAGAACTCTTGGTTGACAGATTTTCTCAAAAAACTATCTGTTAGCCCCGGAACTAATCATGGGCACGGTGAGGCCGATTCATCCCACATTAATCCCGTTGAGTCCAACCAATTTTCACGTGTGATAACTTTTATTACCCTACTTACCCAACGTAAAAAGAGAGTACCCCGGTGAGCCGAGCCTACCTCTAATGAAGAAGGGATTCATAGGTGCTAATACTTGGTAAGGCTTTATCTCAATTTTAAAAGTGAGAGATCTTATCAATTTACTTGTCTATCACTTTTAAGTGAACAAAATTGGTGAATGGTAGACAATTGAATCGATAACAACGGAAAAATAAATAAAATAAAACAAAACATGTAATGACGATTTGGCATGAAGATAAGCAACAAATAAAATCCTTATATGACCACCTAGGTAATCTAATTAACTATTCTATTACACTTCGGAAACCAACTCCTTGGTCCCTAGGGTCTTCAATGAAATGGCGTCCTTCTTTTGGATTTCGGAATTCCTTTCCGAAAATAACACCGTCTTTTAGGAAACTCCGTCTTTTACAAAATCAATAATACTACTAGAAATAAAATTACATAGAAATATCCTATTATACAAATTGTAACTAAAATAAAACTATTAATTAATTACAAATTAGCGATACGAAATCGCAATAAATTACAAATTAAACCGGTATTCCCATACATTGCGGATAATACCAATTTCTACCTATGGCCATATAAGGTAAAATTACATTAATTTAAATACATTCATCCATATGAATAATAAAATGCATTGTAATAAATATGACATGCCAAATCGTCCAACTTACCAACAACGATCATGCGAGCTTGTTAAGCGGGATTTTTAACCATTAAATATTCCTAATCAATTCTTAAAACAATTTTAAGATGGATTTCTCATTATAATCTGGTCCAACCTCAAAAATGATTAGTCACACTAATTAATTTGACATTATATGGGTTTAAAATACATTTTATGATAAAAATAACATAATAATTCAAGATTATTATGAAAACAATCCATAACATTAATAAAAATTATAAAAAAAAAAATTTTAAAATTTTATACATTATGGTATTGTACCAAAATGCCATGCATGTGGGAAAAAAAATGGTTAAAAAATTGATTCAAACATATACCACAATATTTGTCGGTAAAATGCAATTTTACGATCTAATTCCAAATTAAATCATAAAAATTAAAATAAATTAAAATGAAAATTTTGGACATTTTAGAATATTTGCAGGAGCTTAAAAAACAAAATTTTCGTGCCCCAAAAATTAAATATTTATTTATTTTAAAATAACCATTATTTACCAATTTTTATCGAATAAAAATCAATAAACTATCTAAATTAATCACATTCACTTAAAAATTTCTATTTATCACAAATAGAACATGCATGTGGTTTTCCAAATAAACATACATAAAATTAACATGCAACTTAATTAAATTAACTCTTAATCAATTTTAATGCATGTTCTTCCAATTTTATGCCATATTAAGTAAAAATAAGTCCTAATTTTTTACATAAACTAAATTTTCGACCCATATAACTATATGACCAAATTATATACATGCAAGACCATATTTTTTGATAAAACTAATTTTAACATAAAAATATCAACTTTACTAATTTATCTCATAAACTCATAAAATCGTCTTAAGACAACATGCATGTATGTAACAACGCTCTGATACCACTTGTTAGGAATTTAGACCTAATTAGACTCTCTAATGATATTAAAATTACAAGCTAATTTCATAAGGTGGTCTAAATAATACATGCATGCAAAAATTAATAAGAAGAAATTTTCTTACATTTGTAAGATGGCATTTTTGGCACTACAAATGTCTCCTACCTTTGTAGTTCTTGAGCTAAAATAGTGTAGGATGATCCTCCATAACCCAAGTCACCAAAATAGGTGACCTCCTTTGGTTGCACCCAAGACTAGCCCAAAAACACTAAGTATATTAACTAGATATAGTTTAGTGTAAACCTTGTTTTTTTTATACTATAAATATTATTACTTTGATAATATAAGAAGTATATTAATTTTTGTGAATTTATTTTGATGAAGATTGATCAAATTTTGATCAATTTTAGAGGTTGAAGATGAAGATCTTAAGTCTTCTATTTTTCCTCTTAAATGGCTTAACAAGAAGTATGTATTTAGAGGATTTTAATTCTCTAGATTTTTCCACTAAGAATATGTGGAATAGTAGCCTATTTATAGGCCATCAAATGTAAACAAATGAGTTTATAATACTCATAAACATGAGTGGAAGACAAAGACCTATTATGGTCACATTATCTCCATATTCTCGGTTTACATATGGTATTCCGGGTCTTATTTCGTCTTTCAACATTTGTCCTTCAAATGCTTATAAGTCGAATATTTAATTATCTTATATAATAAAAATATTAATTTGATTATTTAACACTTAAATAATACAAAGTAGTAAATAAAATACACTTAACATTTAAGTGTCATTTTATCATTTTCAACATAAAATGAATCTTATAAAACCCGTTTAGCTAATTTTACAACTTCTTGTAACATTAATTCGCAAAAAATACTTCCGCCTCATAAATAATACAAAATACGTATATATTTAGTAAACTATTATTTACTAAATATCGTATTACGTTTATTATTCAATTATCATATAACTGAATAATAAAATCCTGTGGCCCGAGTACCTTACCCTTCATCAAACATTAAATTCACTTACTAATAAAAGTCAACCTAAACAAGGAATTAATTAACTTGTATCTTATACAAATAATTAATTTTTCCATTTGGGCATCATGCTATAGGTGTGACCTAAATGGATCAGCTGGTCACCGCCGTCATATGACAGTAATGTCAAACTCTAGTAAGCCAATCATTATCGATTAACGTTGACCAGCTGACAAATATAAAAAAAATATAAATCCCTGATATTCCTTACGCGAGATTTATTATGTAAAGCATTAATTATTGTGGAGGACACTACTCCAACAATAAAGCCCATGATGGTTCTGCAGACCAGGCCTGGTGTCTTCAGCTTTTATGCTGGTGATCGACGACGATCGATGATACTCTGCTGGGAGATTCGGTATGGGTTGGTGCAAGGGTTTGAGAATGAGATTGAGATTGAGCTCGAGCATATCATGGCATTGCATATCATTTTGTTGCATTATTTATTATTGTGTTATCCTACTCAACCGTGAGGTTGATAGTGTATTCGTATTCACCTACTATGATCCGGAATGGGGAGTAGACTTTTCAGGTCAGAGACAGATGGACTAAGAACTGGGGCTTGGAGGGATATGAATTGGACTTACTTAACTATAGTTCACATAGCCTCACTTGTATTAGTTCATTTGTTTACAATTTCAGTTGTTTGGAGTTTTGTTTTGGACTATACTTGTAACAATTTTTCAGACTATCGTTTAATAACTTAAAGTACTATGTTTCTTTCATTGTGATTATCTACTGTCCTAGTTTATCCAGGATGGTAACTGTAAAACCCCTCGCGAAAGCGGAAATATAAACATACAAAAGTACTAAAAATGCAGCGGATTTAAAACTTTTTAAAGTAAACAACATGCGAGAAGTCTTAAACTGAAATGGAAACTGCAACTGAAATAAACCAAAATAGATAAGTAGCAGTTCTAAGTACTGAAATGAAATATATACACAGCCTGGGATGGAACATCCCTACAGGCACCAAAACGTAAAGTATCAAAAGTCTAAGAGTCTAGCTAACGATAGGGTATAAGTCATATGATGAAGGATCATCACTCGCTAGCCCTCCTGTGAACCACGATCCAATCCAGCATGTACCTAAATACATGAAAACATGTACGCCACAATCAGTGGGGAGTGACTAGAGTTCTCCTAGCCACCTTTTGTGACAACACGTAACAGGTAAAGCAATACAGAATACTCCAACATATAACCACATGTGAAGTATAAACATCTCATCAACTGTCTCAACTAACATGCAATACTAATGCATAGCTCTCAACCCAACTTCATAAACCGTTAGGAAGGAGAGCCGGTTTCCCTACTGGTTACCCAGTCGGGGGGTCTTTCAGTCCAACTATTTATGAAACCGATCAAAGAGTCATCCAATGCCTTGGATGAACAACACTAAAGTCAAACATAAGACTCAACAACTATAACATCTTAACATCCACAAACACATCTGTCTTTGATACGATATATACCATCACTAGGCAAGCAGATAAATTCAGCAAGTATAAGGTTCAGCGGTCAGCTTAAGACATAACTTATATACCAAAACATTCAGCAAGTAAGAAGGTTCAGCGGTCAACTTAAGACATAACCTAATTACCAAAACATTCAACAAGCAAGGACTCAGAGGCCAGCTTAAGGCATGGACCTGCCAATCAGCAAGACACTAGACTCAGCGGCCAGCTTAAGGCATAGACTAGCATCCAAAAGTAAAGGACTCAGAGGCCAGCTTAAGGCATGTCCCTTCACTACATCACAAGGTACTAAACTCAGAGGCCATCTTAAGGCATGTCCTAGCACCAAACATCTGCACTCCGGGTGAGGCGTTACGACCTAAATGCCCCGTCGTGCAGCTGCTCTACTCATCAGACTCAGAGGCCAACTTAAGGCATGTTCCAACGCGATCACAATCATACATGTCTGGGCTCAGAGGCCAGATTAAGGCATATCCCAGACACGACAAACATACACATATAGGGTTCAGAGGCCAGCTTAAGGCATATCCCCATATATGGCAAACAACTCACGTATTAAGCTCAGAGGCCAGCTTAAGGCATACCTTAATACGCATCAATACAATTTCATCCAAGTCTATGAACTAATCTATAGTTCTACTTTCTTAACTCCTAATCAACACTTAATTGATCCCGGGAACTAAGTTGAGGGAGAGCCGGTTTCCCTTTCGGTTACCCGACCGGGGGGTCTCTATCCTCACTCCATTCCCGAACCCAATATAGTGTCGCCCATCCTCCGGGGACCTCAAACATACATCAAAGGTACTAGGAACGAGTTTCAATCAAAACCGATCAACCGTTTAAAAGTTATAAACAAATTACGATTTCCAAAACATAGCCTACAGGGGACCCCAGCCGGTCGGCAGGCAGCCGGTCGGCCGGCTTGTGGTCCTCTCAGCCTACTCTTTTCTTTCAAAGTAACACAACACAAGGACTCCCAGCCGGTCGGCAGGCAGCCGGTCGGCCGGCTGGGAACCCCTTCCTAGCTTTCGCAAAATACGTATCCCATTCCCACATGCACTCCCAGCCGGCTGGCAGGCGGCCGGTCTGCCGGCTGGGATCCCTTTCTACCTAAGTTTTCGCAAAAACAACACATGAAGAGACTACCAGCCGGTCGGCAGGCAGCCGGTCGGCCGGCTGGCAGTCCTACGCACTCCCAGCCGGTCGACCGGCGGCCGGTCGGTCGACCGGCTCAGAGAGCCTGTAACAAAATTTCGGGTTTTCCAACCCCTTCAAAACTTCACAAATCAACACATAAACTTCAATAATCACTACAAGTATGATTGCTCAACATTATAAACACCAAATACTACTATCCTAACAGCATACAAATCCCATAACATTCCTCGAATGAATATATCAAGTATCCGTCGCAAAATGTGTAAATTTCAGAAAAACAACATATGATCTTAAGAGCATCAACAAGCATAAATTCATCACAAATAAACATTTCTAATCATGTTACTAAGTCCTTTAAACATTATACCTCAACAAAATCAGAAACTAAACACAAGAACACAACAAACTTGCTAAGATACACATAAAGGCCGAGTTATCTCATTATCGTCACCTCTCAAGCGATTCCGGCTAAAGATCCTCCTCTACCAAGTTGCTAACACCCTCTGGATCGTCTAAGCCCTCACCTACAAACATAAAAACGGAAATTTAGGACAGAGACGGATCTTTACCAAAATGGAGAGATTTTTCGGAGTGAAAGAAATGAAAAACTAAAGTGATAGGTGGCTTGGAAATTTGATGAGGATTCCGAAAATGTTATTGTTACCTTGATTTGATCGACGGATGATGAAGAAAAGCTTGGAAAGAGATGAATAAAAATGGAGGTTTTGAGGAAGATGAAGTTACTGTGAAATGAATTCTTGAGCAAAAGAAATGTCGACCAAGGCCTTTAAAAGTGTACAAGAGTTGTCCTTTCCGTCACATTTAAAACGGGTTCGGATTTTAGAACGGGTTTGAGTTGTGAAATGAATTTACCAAGTTTGCATTCGTCTTAAGGACTTAAGGTTCTTAAGACGGATCTTACTTATTATTAAAATATCTCACGATACATTAATAAAATATTTTCCGTTAAGTTATTAAAATATTATTTTATTACTTAAAATGTTTAAAATGCTTAGAATATATTTTACGAAAAATACGGGATGTTACAATCACCCAATCTTCAAAAAGTTTCGTCCTCGAAACTCGAAAGTAGAAGTAAGTACGAAACAACTAAAACTTTCAAAATGAACCAGCGGGTCATGACAACTCAAAACTTTATCTTCCAAGAGGTTTTTAAGGAGCAAAAGATTTCATGGCAGAAGTCTTGTCAATGGACGTTGGGATCCTCGTTACGTATTCGAGAGTCCGACATTCCAAATCTGAGACAAGCCCCAAAATTAAATCAGTCAAAATTCTAAAATTTAAGTCGATTCGGCGTTGATAAACACAGTACAGTTATCAGACGTCTCCAATAACACGTTCTGGTGGAAATCAACGCTGAGATCAGTTCAAATGGTAACACGTTCTGCTCTTCAAAATCAAGTTTTCTTCAAAATGAACCTTTATTCCGAAATTCTTGAGAAAGTAGGATGGTAAAAATAACTAAAAGTCGCTTCTAACGGGAAGAAGCAGTTTAAATTCTCAAGGCAATTAAACTTTTTCCAAAATCAGTAAATTCCAAGTTAACCAAAAAGGAAACAGATTTCAAAACAGCCGCTCGAGAGCGCGAGGACAGTGTTAAATTCTCAAAACCAATAAGATTTCCAGAAACAGTTACAACTTTCAAGGTTAACAAGGATGAAACGTTCCAAAAACAGTCATCGGGAGCGTAGAAACGGTCATAGAGATTACTTTCGACACAAAGGGTTGGGAGGTTTCAAGCCTCACCGCTGTCAGAACAACAATAAGGGGGGTTGGAAGAACGGAACAAACAAGTTGAAGGTTAAAGAAGACGGTAACCTTGCCAAACATGGGTACGCTAACCGCTCAATCCAAATCGAAACATCCTTTCAACGATCCTTAGTATATCCCAAAAGGCGATTCCAGTAACCTCCATGCTCACAATGGGTTCGCGGTTCCTATTACCCCTGTCTCATCCACGAAACAGGGCATTCCTCCACAAGAAGGTTTCCAAAACTCTGAATCGAAACTCTATTACCATAACAATGAATCCTCAAAACTCAAGATATAGCATTCACTACCCTCTAACGTTAAATTCTGACCGTTCGATCCTAGCAACCTATTTCGCAAGGTTCAATATCTTAAATTCCCAAATTATAATCACAATGAGCATTCAAAACAAGATCTTATTAAGGTATCAACTTCCAAGTCAGGCACGTCTATGACGGGTCTTCAAGACTAGACCTCAAAACGATTCGAATCTCAAGGTTCCTCGAAGTCTAAAGCAACATTATCCTTTCCATGATTTATTCCTCAAAAGTTGAGATAACTCATCTCAGATAGTTCCCAAATGACGATTCAACCAAACTCTCAGACTACTCAACTCATGTGATACATCTACTAGACTTGTATCACAGTCCACAATAACCATACTCACATCAACGCGTTTCTGGACTTACATCTCTCAACAAATCATTCATTCTCAAACTGATGATGTATCCTAAATTTTCCTTTAAGTCTTTCATTAGATAAATGCTAAGATCCATTAAGTAACTTAAGATTAATCCACTCAGTCAATTCCACAAGTTCTGGTAAATGTCCCAATGTTCTCACACCGTTACTAACAACTCTCGTCCCTCAAGTTCAAATAGCATTAGCTTGACTCATTCAATTACCAGGCAACATCAGTACCTTCATCATATTCCTCGAAATCAATCTTTACTCTAAGTTCCTCGAGATCCTCAAATGGACATTCCAAACTCACAATTATCCATGACTCAGCTAGATTCTCGCACCTAAGTTCCATTAAAGGCCGTGTATAACACTCTACCTAGCACAATTATTTCATCATTCACTTACTCTTCAAATTAGTAACATACAACTCTAGGGTTACCCAACACGTATTCAACAAGCTCCTTAGGTTTCTCCTCTAGTAACAACACTCTCCAAATCACGGTCTTCGGCTAATTCCAAGAGGTTTCCCAGTTCATCTATGGTAGGTTACCGCACAAGGTGTTTCACGGAAAGCAAGTTATCAGGTTGAGTCAAAAGGAAATGAAGACAGATTCCAAAGAAGATTGACATGAATTTAAGGGAGGAGATTATGGTCTTAACAGTTACAAGCATATCAACCCTAAATAAGGCGGTAGGTAAGAACATACCAGTAGGTGGGTCAGGATGAACTCCAGTCTCAGCTTGGTCCGGAACAGCTCTGGCTCCACTGGTCTCAGCCTCTAGGTCAGTAGTGATGGCTCTGTCGAGGGAGGTCTTCCTCTCGGGGCACTCGAATAAGCAGTGTCCAGGCTTCTTGCAGGTGTAACATAAATAAGGATCACCGCTACAGGTAACTCTAGGATGAAGGGCTTTGCGACACTTGAAACACTCTAGGGGAGCTTCTGTCGAGGGTTCCAAGTCTCGATTATGAGAAGTCTCAGGGTCAATAGTGATAGCTCGGTTGACGGCGCCATTCCCTACGCGGCACTCGAAAGAGCGATGCCCAAATCCCTCGCAGGTAAAGCATTGATGCGGGTTGCCATGGCAGTCAAGTCCAAGATGGAGATCCTTGTGGCACTTGAAGCACTTAAGGGGAACGTCCGATGGGAGGCTCAAGCTCCGGATTTGGTAAGTCTTAACTCTTTGGGGCTTCTTGTTCTTCTGGGGACACTTCCTCTTTCCAAGAGGAGAGGAGGCAAGAGGGCTAAGAGGTCTCCTGCTTCGGCATCTATGCAAAGGTGGTGGAGGAGGAAAGAAGGCTCTAGATCCTTCACAATAGATCTGGTAAGGGTCCTCCGCTCGCAAGACACCGTAGTAACTCTGGAAGTAAGAAGTCGGGTCACCACTGGCTACACTCCTAGTCTCAGCATTAAGCTTGCTCCGAAACAGATAGGCTTTGTCTTCCTCTCTCTCAACTAGTTGTGGGACGAAGTGGATTAGCTCCTCAAATCGATTGGTGAAGGCTTGAACAGAAAGGGTTCCTTGGCGAAGGTTCATGAACTCGGTCATTTTATCTTGGCGGATGTCCCTGTGGTAAAATCTCACGCCAAGAAGAGTCTTGAAACGACTCCAAGTGAAAGTAGGGTCACGAGTAGCAGGAGCACTGATCGTCAACCACCAACTCCTAGCCTCACGAACTAAGAATTGTGATGCTACTCGGGTCTGATCCTCAGGGCGAACACCATAAATCATGAAGTTCCTTTCCATGTCAAAGAACCAAGTGGTGAGGGTCGCAGCACTGGTCTCTCCGTCGAATGTCTTAGCTGCATTCCTCCACATCTGGGTGATAATCCAAGCCAATCCTCCAGGTTGGTTACTTCCCGAGGTTTGAAATGAAGAAGAAGGCATAGACGACCTAGCTATGCAATCCTGAAGAGTTTGAATGAGGGCTTGCATCTCAGCATTCTCATCATTGGTTGGCTCTGTCATTCTTCAATCATAAGAAAGTAAACCGTTAGACGTATTCTTAACAAGGCACAAGTAGATTACAATATAAATCCTTAGATCTACCCCATCTCTCATTCATTATTCGTTTATTTGGTCAAGTTAAGGTTGGGGGTCACATGAGAGTGTCGGGAGCAATAATGCTCTGATACCAACTGTAAAACCCCTCGCGAAAGCGGAAATATAAACATACAAAAGTACTAAAAATGCAGCGGAATTAAAACTTTTTAAAGTAAACAACATGCGAGAAGTCTTAAACTGAAATGAAAACTGCAACCGAAATAAACCAAAATAGATAAGTAGCAGTTCTAAGTACTGAAATGAAATATATACACAGCCTGGGATGGAACATCCCTAGGCACCAAAACGTAAAGTATCAAAAGTCTAAGAGTCTAGCTAACGATAGGGTATAAGTCATATGATGAAGGATCATCACTCGCTAGCCCTCCTGTGAACCCCGATCCAATCCAGCATGTACCTACATACATGAAAACATGTACGCCACAATCAGTGGGGAGTGACTAGAGTTCTCCTAGCCACCTTTTGTGACAACACGTAACAGGTAAAGCAATACAGAATACTCCAACATATAACCACATGTGAAGTATAAACATCTCATCAACTGTCTCAACTAACATGCAATACTAATGCATAGCTCTCAACCCAAATTCATAAACCGTTAGGAAGGAGAGCCGGTTTCCCTACTGGTTACCCAGTCGGGGGGTCTTTCAGTCCAACTATTTATGAAACCGATCAAATAGTCATCCAATGCCTTGGATGAACAACACTAAAGTCAAACATAAGACTCAACAACTATAAAATCTTAACATCCACAAACACATCTGTCTTTGATACGATACCATCACTAGGCAAGCAGATAAATTCAGCAAGTATAAGGTTCAGCGGTCAGCTTAAGACATAACTTATATACCATAACATTCAGCAAGTAAGAAGGTTCAGCGGTCAACTTAAGACATAACCTAATTACCAAAACATTCAGCAAGCAAGGACTCAGAGGCCAGCTTAAGGCATGGACCTGCCAATCAGCAAGACACTAGACTCAGCGGCCAGCTTAAGGCATGTCCTAGCACCAAACATCTGCACTCCGGGTGAGGCGTTACGACCTAAATGCCCCGTCGTGCAGCTGCTCTACTCGTCAGACTCAGAGGCCAACTTAAGGCATGTTCCAACGCGATCACAATCATACATGTCTGCGCTCAGAGGCCAGATTAAGGCATATCCCAGACACGACAAACATACACATATAGGGTTCAGAGGCCAGCTTAAGGCATATCCCCATATATGGCAAACAACTCACGTATTAAGCTCAGAGGCCAGCTTAAGGCATACCTTAATACGCATCAATACAATTTCATCCAAGTCTATGAACTAATCTATAGTTCTACTTTCTTAACTCCTAATTAACACTTAATTGATCCCGGGAACTAAGTTGAGGGAGAGACGGTTTCCCTTTCGGTTACCCGACCGGGGGGTCTCTATCCTCACTCCATTCCCGAACCCAATATAGTGTCGCCCATCCTCCGGGGACCTCAAACATACATCAAAGGTACTAGGAACGAGTTTCAATCAAAACCGATCAACCGTTTAAAAATTATAAACAAATTACGATTTCCAAAACATAGCCTACAAGGGCCCCCAGCCGGTCGGCATGCAGCCGGTCGGCCGGCTGGTGGTCCTCTCAGCCTACTCTTTTCTTTCAAAGTAACACAACACAAGGACTTCCAGCCGGTCGGCAGGCAGCCGGTCGGCCGGCTGGGAACCCCTTCCTAGCTTTCGCAAAATACGTATCCCATTCCCACATGCACTCCCAGCCGGCTGGCAGGCGGCCGGTTTGCCGGCTGGGATCCCTTTCTACCTAAGTTTTCGCAAAAACAACACATGAAGAGACTACCAGCCGGTCGGCAGGCAGCCGGTCGGCCGGCTGGCAGTCCTAAGGCCAAAAACCCAAAATCGCAAAAACACACAAACGCACTCCCAGCCGGTCGGTCGACCGGCTCAGAGAGCCTGTAACAAAATTTCGGGTTTTCCAACCCCTTCAAAACTTCACAAATCGACACATAAGCTTCAATAATCACTACAAGTATGATTGCTCAACATTATAAACACCAAATACTACTATCCTAACAGCATACAAATCCCATAACAATCCTCGAATGAATATATCAAGTATCCGTCGCAAAATGTGTAAATTTCATAAAAACAACATATGATCTTAAGAACATCAACAAGCATAAATTCATCACAAATAAACATTTCTAATCATGTTACTAAGTCCTTTAAACATTATACCTCAACAAAATCAGAAACTAAACACAAGAACACAACAAACTTGCTAATATACACATAAAGGCCGAGTTATCTCATTATCGTCACCTCTCAAGCGATTCCGGCTAAAGATCCTCCTCTACCAAGTTGCTAACACCCTCTGGATCGTCTAAGCCCTCACCTACAAACATAAAAACGGAAATTTAGGACAGAGACGGATCTTTACCAAAATGGACAGATTTTTCGGAGTGAAAGAAATGAAAAACTAAAGTGATAGGTGGCTTGGAAATTTGATGAGGATTCCGAAAATGTTATTGTTACCTTGATTTGATCGACGGATGATGAAGAAAAGCTTGGAAAGAGATGAATAAAAATGGAGGTTTTGAGGAAGATGAAGTTACTGTGAAATGAATTCTTGAGAAAAAGAAATGTCGACCAAGGCCTTTAAAAGTGTACAAGTGTCCTTTCCGACACATTTAAAACGGGTTCGGATTTTAGAACGGGTTTGAGTTGTGAAATGAATTTACCAAGTTTGCATTCGTCTTAAGGACTTAAGGTTCTTAAGACGGATCTTATTTATTATTAAAATATCTCACGATACATTAATAAAATATTTTCCGTTAAGTTATTAAAATATTATTTTATTACTTAAAATGTTTAAAACGCTTAGAATATATTTTACGAAAAATACGGGATGTTACAGTAACAGTCTTATTCACTCTGGAAGTCCTACTACAGACTCATAGGTAAATGGGGGTGTTACAAAGTGGTATCAGAGCGAACGATCTTCAGGCCTAAACCAAATGAATAATAATGAACATAGGTAGAGTCTAATAAAATGAACCCTAGGCTAGTAACTGTTAGGAGCCCCATAATATTTGGGATGAGTTATGGGGGCCCCTCAAACCAAGCCACTGGCCCTTTCAGTCTAACCTGGTTACCCTTGAGAGAGGTAGAGTGTGGGTAGTATTGAATAAAGAAAAGACCCAGGATATATATATATATATATATATATATATATATATATATATATATATATATATATATATATATATATATATATATATACTTGAGATCCGGTGAGAACCACCTTACAATGAGAACTTTGTGAGAACTCTACTTTACGGACTTTTTAAAAAAAAATTAATGACATAATTGGATTCGGCATGACATTTTATAGCTAGAGAACATATTTCTTGGTCTAGAAAATAAATACTAGTGACGGAAATCAAGGTGAGATACGTTTTATTTATTTGCATGTACCTACTATCTATTTTTTCGTATCTATCATTTTTCCGCCACTAGTATTTATTTTCTAGACCAAGAAATATGTTCTCTGGCCATAAAATTCCATGCCGAATCCAATTATGTCATTAATTTTTTAAAAAAAACTCCGTAAGGAAGAGTTCTCACCGGTTTTCATTGTAAGATGGTTCTCACCGGATCCCAACCCTATATATATATATATATATATATATATATATATATATATATATATATATATATATATACATACAGGGTCAAGATCCGGTGAGAACCACTACTATAATGAGAACCATGAGAACCTTCACTAAATCTCCACCTAATCTCGTTTCGAAAGTTTTAATGGATCATTTACCATTAGTTTAGTTTATTCACACACATTCTTTAGTATCATTAAACAAAATTTATTGATTTTATTAACAAAATATATACTTAATGTACAAAAATACAATTAGGTGTACTAAAATGGCTATAAATGCACGAAAAAACCTTCTACGTGCATGAAAATTTTTACATGCATGAAAATGATTACTAGGTGCATGAAATAACATGCTCTAGGTGCATGAAAAAGAGTTATAGGTGCATGAAAAATGTTAGATACATAAAAAACAGTAGTACGTGCATGAAAATTAATAAAATGTATCTCGCCTCGATTTCCGACACTAATATATTTTTTCTCGACCAAGAAATATGTTTTCTAGTCATAAAATTCTATGACGAATCCAAATATGTCATTAATTTTTTTTGAAAAAGTCACTAAGGTAGAGTTCTCAAGGTTCTCATTATGTTGGTGGTTCTCATAGGATCCCAATTCTATAATATATATATATGTATGTAGATATATACATATATATATATATATGTATGTATATATATATATATATATAGATGTATATATATATATATATATATATATCTGTATGTATATATATATATATATATATAGGGTTGGGATCCGGTGAGAACCACCTTACAATGAGAACCGGTGAGAACTCTTTCTTACGGAGTTTTTTTTAAAAAATTAATGACATAATTGGATTCGGCATGAAATTCTATGGCCAGAGAACATATTTCTTGGTCTAGAAAATAAATACTAGTGGCGGAAAAATGATAGATACGAAAAAATAGATAGTAGGTGCATGCAAATAAATAAAACGTATCTCACCTTGATTTCCGTCACTAGTATTTATTTACTAGACCAAGAAATATGTTCTCTAGCTATAAAATGTCATGCCGAATCCAATTATGTCATTAATTTTTTTTTAAAAAGTCCGTAAGGTAGAGTTCTCACAAAGTTCTCATTGTAAGGTGGTTCTCACCGGATCTCAAGTCTATATATATATATATAGATGTATATATATATATATGTATATATATATATATATATATATATATATATCTGTATGTATATATATATATATATATATATACACATACATATATACATATATTGTACTAACGTTTTTACAGGAGAAGAACGAGGTCAGTTATGATGTGAAAGATTGCTGGTAATACATATTGTGAAGCATGAGATTGACATTAAATGATGATTGACATGTATATACTGTTGTTTTAAGTATTAAGAACATGATTTTTGTATATGAGTTTTGAATACGAGATTGATTGGTATGATGATATGCATGCGGTTATATTATCCCTAAGCCTTTAGGTAGACTTATGATATAATGATAAGTATGACTTAGTAATATGTTATGAAGTTACATACTAGAGTGTGTATGCTAGAAAGACCTAAGATGGGATAGTATATGACCACCTAGGATGCTTATGAAATTTGTCAAACTTGTGTAGCAATATGCCTCCCAGAAGAGACCCTAACGCTGCTAACATTTCCCAAGAGGAGCTAGATCGCCTGTTAGCAATGAATGCTGCTCTTTCAGCCAGGATTGGAAACAATGCTCAATTTGATGCAATTAAGATGAGGAACAACATCTCCAGATATAACCCTACCAATTATAATGGAGAGGGAGCACCAAATCTTCTTGTTGAATGGTGTCGGAAGTTTGAGAGTATTTTTAAACTATTGGTTGTGTTGGAGTCGATGCAGGTAGAAAAAGCTGTGTTCTACCTAAAGGGTACAGATAGATTGTCGTGGAACAACAATAAGGAAGAGATTAAGGCTTCTACTGAATAGATTGGAGCTGAATTTGTGAGTTGGGAAGGGTTTAAGGGGATTTTATTCTCTAAGTTCGTGCCGGAGCATGTGAAAGGTAAATTGAGGGATGAATTCGATTCCTTCAAAATGACTGAGGGCATGACCGTTGAAGCATACCATAGCAAGTTCATGCAATTAGCAGAGAATATAGCTGATCTGGGTTATACTCCGGAGATGCTAACAGCAACATTTGAGAAGGGAGTCACTACTAACATTAAGAAGAGGCTGCTGGCTGCCAAGCCCACGATTATGGAGGATATCTATGAAAGGGCTGGGCAGGCTGAAAGGATTTTTGACCTGATTAAAGAAGAAAAGAAAGAAAAGGGTGACAAGATAAGGCTGAGTCTGTGACTGAAGGCTCGGGTAGTAAGAAACAGAACAATCAGTACCGTGCTTTCTTCTCAAACAGTGCGTCAGGGGGCAATGGCAATCGAGGCGGAAACCGATCTATGTCTAGGATAAGTAGTGCAACTCCTACATGTTTTAAATGCGAGATGATTGGGTATAAGCAAGCTAACTGCTGGTCGGGAACTCAAAGTGCTGGGAGCAACTATCATAAGGGCAATCAGAGTGGTGGCTTCAGAACACCAAATGTAAGCTATTCTGGGAATAACAGATCTGGAAGCAACAACTATCAGGGGAACTACAACAACTACAACAACCAGAACCGCTATCAGGGAAACCAGGGTAGTGGTAATGGTAAGTTCCAGAAGTCTCTTACTGAGGCCAGTAACCAGAGCGGAGCTGCGTTAGTGAATCAGAGTGGACCCAAGAAGAGTGGGACCCTGTTCATGATGGGTAAAGAGGCTGCTGAGCAGGATGCGCATGTTGTCACCGGTACATTCCTTGTACATTCTACTCCTACTTTTGTTTTGTTTGATTCGGGTGCGTCACACTATTTTATATCTGCGGAGCATGCTACAACTATAGGACTGGATGTATATGAAATTATAGCTGATTCTGTAACTATACCGTCGTGTAGTAGAGTTTATAGGAATGTAATGATCCAAGTGGGGGCTGTGAGCTTTGAGTCAAACCTGATAGAGTTTCCTTTGGGCGGATTTGAGGTGATACTGGGGATGGATTGGTTGAAGAAGTATAAGGCTTACATCGATTGTTACCAAGGGAAGATTACTTTGAGAGGGCCTGAGGGAGTGAGAGTGTCCTACAAGGGTTATTCCGTGAAGCCTAAGTTGAAGTTGATAACCATCAATGCTCTGAAGACTTGTCTAAAGAGAGGTGATGAGATGCTGTTATTCCATGTGAGAGATTTGACTGCGGTGATTCCCCAAGCCAGTGATATTGAAGTTGTAAGAGAATTTGAAGACGTATTTCCAAAAGACATTTCTGGGTTACTACCGAAGAGGGCCTTAGATTTTGGGATTGATCTGAAAGCCGGGGCTAAACCAATTTCTAAAGCACCTTATCGCATGGGACCTAAGGAGTTGGAGGAGCTGAGGAAGCAATTAGATGAGTTAGCAAGCAAGGGATATGTGAGACCGAGTGTGTCACCATGGGGAGCGCCAGTGTTGTTTGTGAAGAAGAAAGATGGAACCATGAGATTGTGTGTGGACTATAGGGAGCTTAATAATGTGACGATCAAGAATAGGTATCCTTGACCTCAATTCGATGATCTATTTGACCAGTTGAGTGGGACTGGTATATTTTCCAAGATTGATTTGATGTCAGGGTACCATCAGCTGAGAATCAAGGATGCAGATATCCACAAGACTGCATTCAGGTCGAGGTATGGGCATTATGAATTCGTGGTTATGTCATTTGGTTTGACTAATGCACCTGCTATTTTCATGGACTTGATGAACAGAGTGTTTAGTCGTCCCTACCTGGACCAGTTTGTGGTAGTGTTTATCGATGATATTATGGTGTATTCCAAGAACCGAGAAGAGCATGTGAAGCATTTGAGTATTGTGCTGCAGACATTGAGAGATAACCAGTTATATGCCAAGCTGAGTAAGTGTGAATTTTGGCTCGAGAAAGTGGCTTTTCTGGGCCATGTGGTGTCTAAAGAGGTAGTTTCTGTCAATCCTAGTAAGATTGAAGCAATTTCGAAGTGGGAGCAATCGAAGAGTGTGGCCGATATTCGGAGCTTCTTGGGTTTGGCATGTTACTACAGAGGGTTTGTGAAAGACTTTTCAATGATAGCCAAGCCAATGACTTCGTTGATGCGGAAATAGAATAGATTTGTATGGGATGATAGCTGTGAGAAGGCATTTCTGGACCTGAAGGAGCATCTTACTACAGCTCCTATCCTTGCCTTGCAAGAAGGAAGTGAGAATTTCGAGGTTTACACCGATGCTTCTAAGAAGGGACTGGGATGTGTGCTGATGTAGAATGTTAGAGTGATCGCTTATGCTTCTAGGTAGCTGAAGCCTTATGAGGAGAATTATCCAACGCATGATCTAGAGCTTGGAGCAGTGGTTTTTGCACTTAAGTTGTGGCGACATTACCTTTATTGAGCTACATTTAAGGTGGATTCTGATCATAAGAGTTTGAAATACATCTATACACAGAGAGAGCTGAATATGCGTTAGAGGAAGTGGATCGAGTTGATTGGGGACTACGACATGGAGATTCTATACAAAGAAGGGAAAGCTAATGATGTGGCTGAAGCATTGTGTAGGAAATATGTTCACGTTCTATGCACATAAAGATCTTGAATGAGTATGTATCGTGAGTTGGGACATATGGGAATTGCATTGATCAGGAAGGGTGAGACTATGGGAGATTTAACGATGGAGCCTGAACTATATTCCGAGATTCAAGAAAGACAGAAGAGTGATCCTAGAATTCAGTAGTGGTGTGAGGCAGTGAGCAAAGCTAGTGATGCAGAGCCATATTCTACGTTCGAGGTTCATAGTGATGATAGTTTAAGGTTTGCTTGGAGATGGTGTGTGCTTGAAGATGAGGAACTGAAGAGAAATATTCTGGTCGAAGCTCATTCTAAACCTTATTCCGTTCATCCTGGAGGGGGTAAGTTGTACAAAAACCTAAAGAAAGCGTTTTGGTGGCCAAAGATGAAGAAGGAGGTAGCCGAGTGTTTTTCTCGTTGCTTGGTTTGTCAGAGAGTGAAAAGAGAACATAAGAGGCCTCAAGGGAAACTGCAACCACTGGATGTACCTGAGTGGAAGTGGGATAGCATTTTGATGAATTTTATTGTGCGCTTGCCTAGGACTTCCAAGGGAAATGATATGATCTGGGTGATCGTTGATAGGCTGACTACATCATCCCATTTCATACCTATGAAAGAGACTTGGAGTAAAGCTGAGTTGGCTAAGGCTTACATCAAGTCTGCGGTGAAGCTACATGGCGTGCCTAGAGATATTGTTTCTAATCGTGATTCCAGGTTCATCTCTAAGTTCTGGCAAGAGTCGCAGACATTGATGGGGACTACATTGAAGATGAGTACAACATTTCATCCAGCAACAGATGGTCGGACTGAGAGGACTATTCGGACATTGGAAGATATGCTGAGGGCTTGTGTGCTGGAGTTTGGAGGATCTTGGGAGGATAAGCTTGATTTGATAGAGTTTTCGTACAACAACAGTTATCATACTAGCATTGGGATGACTCCTTTTGAGGCACTGTATGGGGCAAAGTGTAAGAGTCCAGTCTGTTGGGATGATAGAGTTGATGTGGTGACTTTGGGACCTGAGATGATCCAGGAGATGATAGCACAAGTCCAGGTGATTCGTCAGAAGATGAGAGCTGCCCACGATAGACAAAAGAGTTATGCTGATCTAAATAGAAGTGACATTACTTTTGAGGCAGGAGAAAAAGTTTTACTGAAGGTGTCACCTATGCGAGGAGTGATAAGATTTGGCAAGAGGGGTGACACGGCTGTCGCAACCCTATCAAAAATAAAACCTAACCGGTACTAAATTTAGCAGAGGTAGTCGGGTATCGTATCCAGAGAGGGAGGGGAGTTCTATAGTTTAAATAAGTCCGCCTGAAGTAACCGAATTTGGGGTTTTTGTTTGATTGGTTTCTAATACTATAAGAAAAAGGGAAAGAGGGAATAAAAAGAGAAAACACTAGGATTGTCGGTTCACCATGGCCACTAGGTCTGAACTATTAATCATAAGACACCCTGAACTTGGTCTGTGGGTAATGAAAAGGTCCTTCCGGTCCGCTATTCGCCCTAAGACTATACTAACTTAACTTCCGCCCAAATTAGCACGATCCTAATAATCGTCGCAGAACTACCCCAATTCTAATCTTCTGATCCAGGTCAAGGGGATTTCTACACAGTCAATTGAGTGCGTCAACTCAAACAATTAACAGCTATAAAATGCGACGGATACATACAAACCAAATTACGGGTATCCTAAACTAACAAATCAACCTACGCCATGGCTTCCCTAAATCCTAGCGGGGAAATTAGTTACGCATGATTGATAAGAAAACGATTAAAACAACGGAATGAATAATTAAAAACATTAAAGAAAGTAAGAAAGAATCGAAATAGGAACAGAAATACAAAAATACCGAAACTGTATAGCAAGTAAAGGATGAAAAGAACGTATCTGATCCGAGTACAAGAGAATAGTAGCAATTTTAATCTAGAAAAGGGAAAAATAAGGAGTAGCAGTGAGACGTCAGTTTCGTCTCCTTGAATGGATGATGATTTTTTGTTCAAGAATTGTTTTCTTTTATAAAACAATTCCTGAACTAACGATGACGCCATAAGGGAAACTCAACAGTCAGGCAACTTCTCGATCGAGAAGAATAATCTCTCGATCGAGAAGATTCCTCCAGGTTATTTGTTCGATCGAGAGCAAATTGTTCTAGATCGAGATCTTGACTGGTATCTCACTCGATCGAGAATGAAATGCTCTCGATCGAGGATCTTCAAATCAGCATCTACTCGATCGAGCACAATAAAGCTCGATCGAGGACATCTTCACGTAGGAATAGGTTGATCGAGACAAAAGACTCTCGATAGATGGGATTTAATCACCTCGAATGCTCTTCCATCCTTAAGGACTCCTTTCACGCATCTCGAGATAGTAAGTTTCCACTATGACTCTCTAATGCAAGCTTGAAAGACCATAAAAAGGCTGATTTGATTCCGTTCCGGCTCATTCCTGCAAATAATGCAAAACAGACCAAAGTAGACTATTCGGGGGATAATTGTAGTAAAATACTACTAAATAAGCGCATAAATGTGTGCGAAAAAGGCCAAAAAGGTCTATATGAAATGCACACATCAAACTTCCCTAAACCAAACCTTTGCTTGTCCTGAAGCAAACTAACATGCAATCTAAATGCAAACTAAAGGACCTAATGGACGGAGTAAAACTCAACGCTACTATAGTCAATGCCAAACGCTTTTGTGCACACAATCAACCAATGCCAAGCTCAGAAAAAGAGCGAACGAATTTATACACATCGTGGAAACATGATAGACTTTCGACCTTGCAAGACTCGTATAATTTCGGACTCTCCCGGAATATCTCTTCTCACAACAAAGCAAATGGTAAGATATACGTGTAGAAGAGAAGAAGAAAATATACACTCTCGCCTAAACTTCGACCAACAAATCATGCATGCCAAACTAGTATGAATAACGATTTCAAGCACCGTACACACGCACAACCACCGTTAATGCATGTCCATTACACGCCGAACTATTGCAAATTTGAGAATGTTAGGTTAAGTAGGACAAAAAGTGGCAAGACAAGTATGGATATGTGCGGGTTAAAGCCAAGCTAGAACCTAACAAACCAAATTAACACGCATCCCGATTTTCCGACTCAAAAAAAATAAGCGCAACGCCTCTTTTAACTAGGCAAACACATCACAGCTCCAAATTATTTTTTCCAACTGACAACCGAATTATTATTTTTTTTATTTTTTTTCAATTTTTCTGATTTTTTTTTTCTTTTTCCTCTCTCGGTTGTTCAGCAACTCTCTCATTTCTCTTGATCGACCAAAAAGGGCAGTCGATCGAGGACTTTTCATTCCAGAATTCTCGATCGAGCACAATAGATACCCTAAACTTCTCGATCGAACTATACATGCACTCGACCGAGAACAACAAAGCAACAGTATTTCCTCCAATTCTCCTTTGCACGTACTCCAATACACCAGAAAATGAGCCAAAACTGATACAACAAGACAAATTCCTTCACTACTTCCTAGCTCGGCACAATGACAGGCAAAGTGTGGGATGTAGTTAAGGACAAAAAGGCAATTACGGCTTAAGTGGAGCTAAATGGGCAAAACGAGAAAGGGGGTGATGCAATAGTCCTCCAAATGCGTAATTCCGACCTCTAACCGGTACATATAGGCAATAAGAAACCAAAACTCATACACATGCAATACATGAAATGCAAGGAGTACTACTCACAATCCTAAAAGAACTGGTCATGGATGTCACCAGTTTAAGGCTATAAAGCTCAGAAAGTGTAGTAGGTTGCCAAAATAATGAGTCCAGTCTAATGGTCTAACACAAAGTCCACAACAAAATTCGAGATAACGCTCAAGACTCACTAAAAAAAGATTGAAATGGCATGGCAAGGCACATAGTTGACTATAAAGGGCTATATAATCATTGAAATACTCCAATCCGACTCGACTAAAATGCAAAAATAAACGTGACTTTGTGTTCGTTTTTTTTTAAATGCAGGAATTGAAAAACGAATGCATGCGAGATTGAAACGTGATAACTAAATTGCAGACACAAAATGGATGCATAATCTCCCCAAACCAAGCCGTACAATGCCCTCATTGTACGAAAGGAAAGAAAAGAAAATGCAAACTAGGACAAGTTGAAGCGGAAAACTTACAAAAGAGCGTGGAACAAGGGCCTCCCCAAATCGAATTTGAAGGTGGGGTTGGATAAGTGCTCGATTGACCGCAAGACAGCTCGGTCGATGAAGTCACCCCTCAATAGAGAAAAGAACCTCTCGATCGAGAGCATTGAAAGCTAAAATTCTCGATCGAGCGACCTAGAACAGTCGATCGACCAAATGCACAAGGGAGAACCTCTCGATCGAGAAAAAGAACCTCTCGATCCAGAACTTTGCTGCAAAAACGTACCTAAACAAAATCAAAATTGTCTGATCGTACAAAACAAATATGAAAACAGTTCGAAAAACAGAATGTTCAAAACAAAAACAATTAAAACAGTCGGGTTGCTTCCTGAAAAGCGCATGTTTATGAGGTCCCGCACGACCTATGAGCTTCAATCATCATACTCGTCAATCTCGTCGAAAAAGAACACTTCGACGAATCCCACAACAGCATCCGGTCCATAATAATGCTTCACTTGGTGACCATTGACATTGAAACGATTTCCCGCGGACCCCTCTATCTCAATATAACCGAATTGGTTAACACTGGTAACCGTATACGGTCCACTCCATCTAGATCTCAGCTTTCCAGGGAATAATCGTAACCGGGAGTTAAATAGCAACACTTTTTGTCCGACATGAAATTCTCGAGGTACGATCCGCTTGTCGTGCCAGCACTTAGTCTTCTCCTTATAAATGCGAGAGCTATCATAAGCATTAAGCCGTAATTCCTCTAGCGCATCTAGCTGCAACAAACGTTTCTCACCACACAAGTTAGCATCATAATTAAGCTGGCGTATAGCCCACCAAGCTTTATATATGTTCTAACTCAACAGGTAAATGACAAGACTTCCTATATACCAAACGATACGGTGAAGCACCGATAGGTGTCTTAAAAGCTGTCCTATATGCCCACAATGTGTCTTCCAATTTAGAACTCCAATTTTCCCGTGATTTAGACACTACCTTACCCAAAATCTCTTTTAGTTCCCTATTAGAGACTTCGACCTGTCCACTAGTTTGAGGGTGATACCCCAAACCTCTACGATGTTTGACCTTATATTTAGACAACAGAGTAGTCAGATGTTGGTCACAAAAATGCATACCTCGGTCACTAATGACGACCCTAGGGGCACCAAAATGAGGGAAAATGGTCTTACGAAACAGCTTAGTCACTGCCTTAGCATCACAATTTGGAGTGGCAATCGCCTTCACCCACTTAGACACATAATCTACATCCAGAAGAATATACCTGTTACCTTGGCTAGACGGGAATGGTCCTTGATAATCGATGCCTTAGACATAAAAAATCTCTACCTCTAAAATGCCATTTGGTGGCATCTCATGTCTCTTGAAAATGTTTCCCGTTCTTTGTCACGCATTATAACTAGCAACAAAAACCTTGGTGTCGGCAAAAAGAGTTGGCCAATAAAAACCGGATTGCAATACCTTAGCCACGGTCCGCGATGGGCCGTAGTGACCTCCACTAGGGGCCGAATGACAGCCCTCCAAAATAGCTCGGGTTTCCCAATGCGGAATACATCGTCTGTAAATTCCATCTGCACACTCCTTAGAGAGATAAGGATTGTCCCAGAAGTATGTACTGCCTTGCATCGTGCAAAAATCTCTTCCCCTGCTGATAAGATAAATCCGGAGGCAGCTTTTGACTAACAGCAAAATTGACAAAATCTGCAAACCAAGGTTCAACACCATACTTAGAATTTACAAAGGTTACAGAAAAAACATTAACAGGATATAAGGAATCATCAGCAAATGAATCATTAATAGGAAGGAAATCCTCCCCCTCCTATTGCGCTAGACGGGACAGATGGTCTGCTACCACATTTTCTGCACCCTTCTTATCCTTTATCTCCAAATCAAATTCCTGTAAAAGGAGTATCCATCTCAGCAATCGGGGTTTAGCCTCCTTCTTGTTCAATTGGTGCTTCAAAGCTGCCTGATCAGTAAAAATGACAACTTTAGAACCTAACAAATAAGATCTAAACTTATCCAATGTGTAAACAACAGCTAAACCTCCTTCTCCGTGGTAGCGTATCTGACTTAAGCCTCATCCAGAGTTCGGCTCGCATAATATATTGCACTTAGCGCTTTGTCTTTCCGCTGGCCTAGCACTGCTCCGAGTTCATAATCACTGGCATCGCACATAGTCTCGAATGGTAGCGTCCAATCTGGGGGCTGAATGATAGGTGCTGAAACCAGAGCCTGCTTCAAAGTATTAAAAGCAGAAAGACAGTCATCAGTAAAAACAAAAGGAGCATCCTTTAGAAGCAACTGTGTAAGTGGTCGAGCAATCTTAGAGACCTCCTTGATAAACCGGCGATAAAATCCGGCATGACCAAGAAATCTTCTCACCCCCTTGACATTAACTAGAGGGGGTAATTGCTCGATCACTTGCACATTTGCTCTGTCTACCTCAATACCCCTGTTAGAGACTAAGTGCCCAAGGACTACGCCTTCCTTAACCATAAAGTGGCACTTCTCCCACTTTAGCACCAGATTAACCTCAATGCAGCGCTGCAAAACTTTGTCAAGGTTAGCTAAACAATGCACAAAATCATTCCCGTAAACACTAAAATCGTCCATGAAAACTTCCATGATAGACTCTATGTACTCTGAAAATATCTCCATCATACACCTTTGAAAGGTGGAAGGGGCATTACCGTGACACCCTGCGATATTACATAAAATAAACAAGTAACTTGCAGCGGAAATACGATAACTTTAAAAACTTTCGACATAGATATAAATAAAATTTGATCGCGGAATATCGAAACAACGCTTAAGATTAAAAGCAAGGAAAAAGTATAACTTATACAAGATAATTTAAAAGAACAAGGGATAAGGTATCCCTCAATAGCAAGTAAATTAAAACTAAGCTAATCGTAAAGTGGGTAATTGTCGAATGATCAACAATTCTCGCTAGCCACACGTCTTCCCCCAAATAGCACTAACCTATCTACATACATGAAACATGTACGCCACAGTCAGCGGGGAGTAACACGAGGTTCTCCCACCCACTTTTTGTCAGAAAACACGTAAACGGTAATACAACACAACATATACATATGAACATGCATATACATTAATTAATAAGTGACCAAACATGACATATTCAAATGTAACAATCATGATTAAGGCAAGAACCAACATGTGAAACATAATCATAGTCATCATATGAACTAAAAATCAAAACGGATAATCAACCAAGCGAATGAGTCAACGGATAACAACTAGGTGGCATGTTCACTCACACAAACAACAACCAAGTGACCGACTCAAAGGCCAACACTAGATGGCATGGCCAGTCACAGAACACACACAAGAATGGAATGAACGTGGTCAGGGAACATAACCGTTACCACTGACCACTAGATCGCATAACCACGACACTAGCTATCGGGACGATAACCACGACACCGATTCTATGTATAGAGCATAACCGTAAACTATATTCCTAAGACCTTGCCAGACCTCTCGACGTAATAACCTACACCGAACGACACACGGGGACCGGGCCGCATAACCACAGACACTGACCAATCCCGAACATAGATAAATCCCACAACTTGGGTGGCATTAGTTCATTACAATGATACACAAATCGTACCACCGCTATCTATTCACAAACAAGGTGACATAACCGTCACCAACATAACTTAGAATGACATAACCGTCACCCAAACCTAAGCAAGGCAACATAACTGTTACCCGACTCAACCTAAGATAAAATAACCGTTATCAAATTACAAGTAAGACAACACAACCGTTGTCATTACTGTAAGAATTATGGGCCTAATACAATAATATACGTGGACAAATTATTTATTCGGTAGTAATTGTATTTATGCGCTATCAACTAAGTTAAGCCCAACTATAAAGTGATCCACTACGGTGTATTAATTACGGGCTTATATACGTCTTAAAAGGTATGGGCCTGACTATTATCTAAGTGTAGATACCCATTAGGTTTATAATGCATGATGGGCGCATTATACTAAGGAGACTATATATAGTCACCTAGGGTTATGGTCCCTAGTAGCACACAATAACCTAATCTCCCCGCATCCCATCAGTAGAGAGATCCTGTCGGTATGTGTGTCTACTAGAAGACCTAATCCGTGGACCGTCCCTTCAGACGGTTCATCCCAACCTTTCGTCATGTAATCAGGTACGCTTCCGCATCTAGTATTTACCGAATAATTTAGTATGAAGTTATTGGCCTTTAGACGGATGATTAAATCTAACAAGTGGTATCAGAGCGACCCTGCGACCGTGGGGTGAGCCTGTGGTCGGGAGTACCCGGGTCACACACCTAGCGGGGGAGGATTCTGGCCCTGGTTGTGGTCAAGTTTGAGGCACAACGAGGACGTTGTGTTCTTTAAGTGGGGGAGTTTGTAACACCCCAAGAGTAAGAGGAAAGTTGTCCCACATCGGTAGAATGTGAGGCTTGTGATATGTTTATAATAACTTCCACCCACCACTTAGTAACAAGGCCTTGTGCTTTTGGGCTTAAGTGAGGACAAATAATGGGCCCAAAGGCTTACCTCCCATCTTATTAGGTTTGTGTTACGACGGTGGCGGGTCGGGTTGTTACAAGTGGTATCAGAGGCGCCTTCATATTAAATTATTTGGGTACGATTTATATTATACGAATTTTGGCATACGGCATGAGTTTACTCGTGCATTCAGTGATTAAATCATGTTTAATGTTTCGAGTAATTTGGTACACCTTAATCAATTGTATCGCGTTATTTAAGTTGGTATGTAATTATGCGCTTCGGTGAGATTATTATTAGATTATAGGGTGACAATTTTTGTCATCATTACGGCACATCAGTGATTTCAGTTTTTTGTATGTCCTGTGATTTTGATACATCATTGATTAGCAATTTGGGATTAGGTAGGTTACGGAGTTAATGTTCCTTTTATTTTATTTTTTTTGGTAATTGGTTAAAGGTAATAACCAAGCAACACTCTCTCTTACAGCTTATTAAATTAGTCTTAAGATTGACAAACACATAATCTTCTTCTTGGGCTTTTTTCTCATCATGTTACCGGCGGGAATTCAGTTAGCATGCATATGAAAACATGGTCTTATAAATTTGGATTTTGGTTCAACAACTCTTATCATTGTTATAAAGTTTCTTCCAGGTTAATATGATTTATATGGGATTAAGGATCTACTTCATGTTATTTAAGGACTAATATGGAATACGTGTTTCTCGTTGGCCTTTACAATCATGAATTTTATGGTAGCTTGGGATAATTTTATGAGTTTTATAATATGAAGTTTGTATAATTTATCGATATGGCATAATTTTGTGTCCATAATTTCATAAGTATTTTTTTTTAAGGTATGACAGGTGAAAATTAAAGATATACAATTATACGGTCTATTAATATTAAAGACTTAATTGGACTAAGGGATTATTTTATAAAGTTTTGTATATCACTGAAAGTAAAGTCACTTGTCAATTAAAGACTTGTTTTTCTCAGATTTAATAATTGGTCATATGGATTTATAATAACGGGTCTAATATTTTAGGTTGTTTGATCGACACAATAAGTTGTCAAAGTAACCTCTATTGTGTAAGTTGAATAATTTAGATATTATGACTACGATGTGTGACTGAGTTTCATGCGGATAATGGTCGGCCCAAACGAAGGCTATTATTTGGCCGAAGTTCAGTCATGCTTGTGGTGGTAAATATGTAACAATTATAAGGTTTCCATGTGAATATTAAGTCGGCCCAAAGGAAGGCTTAATGTTTGACAGGAGTTTATTGTTAATATTTGATCACTACACCAAGATGACTACTTACAAGTTAATTTTATGTCCAAAGACTAAAGTTAATGCTGTGCTAGGTCTCTTGTGATGATGGGATGCCAATATTGAATCTGAGAATCAAGTTAAGGGAGTGTCTTTATGTTTCTGATACTCATAAGGATGCCCATAAAGCTTTTACGGTGAATAAATTCAATTCTTTGGTTTAGTGTGTGTAATTCATGCGAATAATGGTCGGCCCAAAGGAAGGCTATTATTTGGCCGAATTGCATGTACACGTTGGGTAATATATATGTGACGATTATCCGGTATTTGCATGTGTGTACTAAGTCGGCCCAAAGGAAGGCTTAGTATACAACGTGCGTTTATTGTCAATGTTTGATTACAATTATTCAAAGAGTAGTGTTTGTGCCTAGATAATATTTATGTTCAATAACTAAATATTAATTTTGTAACGACACTTTAATTATTTGAATTTATTCAAAATAGAAGAATATTGTTTTGTTCATTCAGTTTGACATTTATGGTTATTATATCTGTCATGTTCAGTTGCATTCTTGATTCGGCTGAAACCATTTATTAAATGAATGGTAAAGAATGTAAATATTTATTTCTGGTTGCGATAATCACAACATTGTTTTGAAATGTGTAATTGCTACTCATAAGGACTAAAGTGTCGTGTGGATTCACGTGATTTGAGCAGTAGTACATTTAAAATGCATGTTTAGTGATTATCTAAGGCGAAATTAAGGAAGTATTCAAGGGCATTGTTCAGTTACTTAAGAAGCTGCAAAAGTCAAACTCGAGACAAATATAAGGTTAGACCTTTTAATGTTAGTTTGTTAAGAGTTTTGACACATAAGGTAACTCTAGCAATTTTTTGTTAACTCTTGGCGTGTCGGTTAAGTTAGGCTTCTCATTGGATTTGTCTAAGGTTTTTTTTTTTTATATCCAATCATGTTCGATGGGTGAATTTGGATTTTTCGCCCACATAAGTATTGATGCAAGTATAACTAAGATGTAAGAGTCAATTGATGATGAAAGATTTATCTATTTGGGGCAAATCATCATCTAAGTTTGAGACAGTCAACTATTTTAGTTATCATTATTGACTTGTCATTTTATTTGAATTTGGAAAACACTTTTGTATCACCCTTTAGGTGAAAAGAGATTATTTTCCATATGAACAAATTTGGTTCTGTGTTCATTGAGATATAATAAATTGTTTGTGTTTTCCTAATTCAAATAATAGTGAATCCATCAATTTGGATAACTATTTATAGTTTGGATTGTAATCTCTTTCAAGTAAGTTTGCATTAATGTTCAATGGATATAAAAAATGACAATTTCTTTTCGGTATATGACACATTAAATGGAGAACTAAAGTTTTGTGTCAAAATGAAATTGTTGTCCCCTTATTTCAGATATTCATTTTTTAGGGGGTAAAGACAAATATAAGGGAGATTAGATATCAAAGTTATTTTTCGATGTCTTATTACTAACATATACGAGTAGGTGAACCATTTTATACTATAAGTCTTAGTGGTTTAAATCGTAATGTTAATTTGTAGACGGAATTTGGGCATGGATATCTAAATCTCATTTATGAGAAGTTTTTTAAGTTCTTGATGTTTTTTTTTGTGATATTTGACTGAGTTGTTTTACTCAATAAAGAATTAATTATGTCATATTTATCATAAATGTGGAATATTTACAACGTCAATGTTATTTTTAGAAAATTGCTAGAGATGTTCGATCTTGTGTTTTATGTTATATGATATGATGATTCTTTTTATGGATGGTGTAACATTTATACTAAGCAAGATTTTAAGGTTTATAAGGGGTATGATTATGTTTACTCTTTTTCAATTGATTCTGGTAATAAGTTCTTAAAGTTTGCAGTTTTTTTTTGATAAAGTGCTAACAATGACATTGACTATTTAATCATTGTGTAACTCATTTACACATTTGGCATGTCCAACTAATTAAGGATGAGACCTAAAAGTCATAAGGTTAATAGTTGGATAATACTTAAAGTTTTAAGGATAATAAAGTAGTGATCCCAAAATCAAGGTATTTAAGACGGAATTAAGGGGTTCATTGAGATTATTGAGTTTGAGTGGGAGAAAAGGTAATTGATATTGTTTTAAGTCTCCTTATACAGGATCATAAGATCATTTCAGTAGAACAAACTCAACTATCTCAATAACCAATTCATTAGATGATCTACTTATAATAAAGTAAATGCAACTAAATTAATTACATTGTTTTCCTATATGGATAAAATGGATAACAGTGTAATGATGGACTAACAAGTTGCAATAAGAGTTAGATGATGGAATGTTAGAAGGTGATCTAGTCACCATTTAACAAACCATTGAAGGTCCTAATTCATATAGGTGGATCGAATCCTTAAAGAAATTAAGTCATTTGATGGACGATTGACACCCGTCGTTGAGGGGTGCCAAAGATAAGATTTATAAAACCTCAGCTTAAACTCAGTTAGGATAAGTCAAGGGTCGAACCACAGAGAGACAGGGTAAATTGTATTTGTAAATTTAAAGTCTATTGCAAGTAACCAAAAAAAGGGGGGTTTTGAATTGGGATTTTAACTAACAACTAAAGTAACAAAATAACAAGAAAATTTAAATAAGATAAAGAGGGGATTAGGAACTTAGGTTCCCCATGGTCAAGACAAGTTAATGAAAGGTAAAATAATCAAATAACACAATCCCAAGGGACAAAGAATAAACCTTTAGGTCAAAATTCTACCCAATCCTTACGGTCTTAGGGTTCCTAGAAAAGCACTAAACTTTCGTTCAAGGGCTATCCCAAAGTTGTTGTTAAACTAATCCTAATAATCTTTCAATCCTAAGGATTAGTTTACCAACAACAATGGGGGATTGGTAATTTAATCATCAAACTTATCAAAGTCAAGTCTTTACATGGTTTCCCTAATTCCTAATCACAAGAATTAGTTATGCATGTTTCTAATTATAAAACTATCAATTACCAAGAACATTAAAGATGTGAACATAATCAAAGATGATAATAAAAGAGTAAACATGAAATAAGAAAATAACAACAAGATGAATAACAAGATTGGATTAAAGGAAAGATTAATTATCACAAACTTACAACTTGAATGGAAATCCTAAGAAGAAAGATGAAAGCTTGATAAAAATCCTCTAACAATGGAGGCTTCAAACATAGAGTACTTGGTAAAATTCCTAGGGTAGAAAATTGCTGAAAAACTCCTTAACCTAATAGAAGAGTTTTGATCTCCTTAAATAAGAAATATTACAAGATTAGGAAATCAGAAAACAAAACGGAAATCCCCAAAACAGGGTCTGGTCGGTCGACCTGATTTCTCGGTCGGTCGACCGGTTCTGCTGAAACGAACTTATTTCCTGCGAATTTGGGCTTCCGTGGAGAATTGGGCCTGATTACATATTCGACTTCAGTCGGTCGACCTGATATCTCGGTCGGTCGACTGTTCCTCTTATTCTCAGTTTTGATCCAGCCCGATGATTGTACTTGAATGCACCATCCGAATTTATTGCTCCAAAAATAGCTTCCTAAAGGCAAATAAGGCTTGATTTTGCTTACTTACGCGTATTCCTGCATACAAAACACAGAAATACCAAAGTAGACAAAATGGGAGAAAAAGCAACTAAAAAGTCACGAAAGTGAAAGAAAATACGTGCCAAAAGAGTAAATAAAATGCATAAAATAGGCACGTATCAAATTCCCCAAACCAAACCTTGCTTGTCCTCAAGCAAGCACTAAGACTCAAAAGAAAATAAAACTCCTAATGGAACGGACCTCATACTTTTCATAACCAAACACAACACTATGCTTAACCAATTTAATGCATTCTTCAACTATGATCAAACACAATGTCAAGAGCAAAACGAATTAAACATGTTGGAAAAGCATGCTAAAATTTCGACCTTGCAAGAACCATTCTAATTGGACTCTCGCGGTACGCTCGAGACGCTCATGAAAGCAAAGGGCCAAAAGTAAATGTGAAAGATAAGAAGATAAATAAAAGTAAGGACTCTCACCTATCTACGACCCGTAAGAACATGCCTGCAATCTAACATGAATAAAATCTCTACAACCGTACATATGCATTCCCACACTAAATAACCATGACACATGCCGAGGTAAATTTGGGATTGTGAGGCTAAAGGTAAGAAGGGGTAAAGATAAGTTATGGGAAGAGGGGTTAAACCGAGCTAACATCCGTCTATCCATACTATAAGATCACTTCTTTTTGTTTGCTTTTTTTTTGATTTTTTTTTTCTTTCATATATGCCAATATTCCACAATTTCTTCCAAATTCTTTTTCTCTTTTTTTTTTATTTTCTGAAAAATCAGCCCATTCAATGGTCCTGGTCGACCGACCGAGGGAACTGGTCGACCGACCAGCCTTGAAAACAGGCTGCTCTGTTTTTTTTTCGTTTTCTGCGTTTTTCTTTTTCTTCCTTTTTTTTTTTCTTTTTCATCATTCTCCCAAAATCAAAATTCACCGATGAAGCATAAACCAAAGGATGGCAAGGAAAACAGTCCCATTACTAAATTACTAGCTCGGCTAGGGTAAGCAAGTTTTAGAATGTAGCAAATGGGTAAAAGAGTTCAATTTGGCTATATGAGGATAATGGGAATAAAGAGAAAGGGGGACCTCTACCACATGTGTCAACAAACCACAAAACCGAATGCATACAGGTATTAAGAAGACAAAATTCATGTTTATGCAAATTGATGTAACATGCCTCAAGAGGAGAAACTACTCACAACCTACATGAAATCGGTCATGGATGTCACCGATTTATTAAGCTCTAATCCTTAGAATATGTAGTAGTTTGCCAAAAAGAGAGTCAAGTCTAATAATTTAGCATGAAATCAACAAAAACTCGTAGATAATGCAAAAGACTAGCTTGAAAATTTTCGAAAAATGCAAGGCAAAGCAATATGTGAAATGTGAAGCATAACTAGTATTTATCCGTTCCGACTCGACCTAAGAACTTAAGACAGAGAAGAATGCCTGACAGGGAAGGGCACGCGACAAGAGAGGATGAAAACAAGAAAAACACCTAAAGGTATGAAAAATAAAAGACACAAAAACAATTGCATACTCACAAAGGAGTATGCAAACACCCTCCCCAAACCAAAACGCACAATGCCCCCATTGTGCTCAACAGCATACAACCACAGCATAGGGATGGGGGTAGGCGGAAAAGAAGCAAACAAAGAAAAGAAAAGGAAAAAGACTAAAAATTACAAACAGAGTCTATGGAGGAAGGAGGGAAAAACTGGAAATCTAAAGGGGAAAATTGGAAATCTAAGGAGGGAAAACACTTACAAAGTAAATGTGGGCCTCCCCAAACCGAACCAATCAATAGGGGCCTCCCCAAACCGAACCCCAAAGAGGGTAAGGTTAAGCATGTCCCTATCCCGCTGAGTCGTAGAATGGCTCAGCGTTCTCCTCACCATCTCCCTCATCGCCATCCTCCTCAGACCCTACTCCTGTTCCTGAGGCAGAGCCTGAAGCTTCACCATGGTCACGACCGCCTGCGAGAGGTGTGTACCAGGTGGGGTGAGTCCACGGGCCGGTTGGGAGCCTACCTTGTGTGGCATACTCCCTGTAAACCGGGTATTGGAAGAGACTATCGTCCAACCGTTTTTGGCTGAACTGCGTGCAAAGACTCGCCAGCATTTGTGGCATAGATCTGTCATCAACAAAAGGAGGAACATAAACATTAGGAGGAGCAGTAAAATCAGATGGGTACCCTGTCCCAGGTGTGGCATGGTGGCCACCGGGAGCAGGAGCCCTGGAACCTCTAGAAGCGCCTCCCCTAAGCGGGAGGCGGTAAGACGGGAGTAGTGGTCGGGGCTCCCCTATAACAATAGAAAGGGGGTACATAGGGGGAGCCATAGTGATGGGGATGCGGTCAGTGAGATAGGTGTCTATTTTCCAAACACCTCTACTGTTTACCCAACGCACAGACCTGACATAATCCATGTCCATGTATCGGGATAGAGGGGTGACCGCATCCTCATAGCGAGGGAACTGGGGTACAAAATAGCGGGCTAATCGGGTGACTAGCCCACCACAGACAATAGTGGTCAAAGAAGTTCCCTCACCGACTGACACAAAATGAGAAGCGACCAAATGAGCAGTGTTATAAGACTGCTGACCCGTACGTCCGATGTTAAGATAACCGGACAAAATAGAGAGCTCAATGTTGTTAACATTTTGAGACTCTTTGCGGCCGAAAACAGTGTTGGCCAACAGACGCAAAAAATAACGGGGGGTGGGAAGGTGGACGGTACTGTTTTTCTTCTTCACATGTTGGAGTCAGAAATACAGGACCACATATCAGAATACGACCCCGTGGGGTCATCAGTAAGACCCTCAGAAGACAGACCCAAAATTTGAGCAAATTGGGTTAAAGTTAAAGCATAAGTTTCATTGAACATGCGAAAAGAAATACAAAAACTATCATAGCCGGGGTGAAGAGCCCCGAGATCAAAGGTAAAGGAAGAGAAAAACTCAAGAGTAAGAAGGCGGTAGGTGATCTCATCCATAGAGACAAGGCCTGCAAACCCGGTCCCAATGAGCATAGCAACCACCTCATCATGGCACCCCAATGCATGCAGAGCTGAAATACAAAGGAAACGGGTCGCCACTACCGCGCAATGAGCGCTTAGATGGAGGAATCGGGCCTTCTGGGCCGGAGAAATGAAAGTGATCTGCGGATAGTCCGGTAGACTATCCGTGTCCTGAACTGCTAGTCCCCGAGACCTAGAGACACGTCCTCTAGAAGTGCTTGCACCCGTGGTGCGTGCGCGTTTCCCTCCTTGATCGCGGCTAGACATCGTAAAGCTGCAAAGTTCAATTAAAAATATAAGTCTTATGAGCATAAGAAGACATTGCTTAAACAAAATAAGCCACGAAAAATTGCAAAACAGAAAATTTTTTTTTCACAGTTCTGGTCGGCCGACCAGAGTAGCCAGTCGGTCGACCATTTTTTTCAAAACGGTCTGTATTTTTCTGCTGCAATGAGAAATCAGAAACTGAGAAAATCATGAACAATGCAGGTATGGTCGGTCGACCGTAATTACAGGTCGGTCGACCAGATTACGAGAAAAATCAGAAACTGTTCAACAATTAAACTCAGGAAAACGCGACTTTGGTCGGCCGACCTCATTTTCCGGTCGGTCGACCGACCTTTGTCAGAAACGAAACCCAGATCTGCAAAATTTAAAAACCCAGAAATTCAAATTTTGGTCGGCCGACCTCAGATTCCGGTCGACCGACCGTAACAGTGATGGCGTCGGGTTTGAATTTCGCGCGGAAAAAGGCATAAAAATTGCAAGGAAGAATTAAACTATCCTAATTAGCACAAAATCACCCAAAATTTTCAGATCTAAGCATATAAACTCAAGAAGAAGAAAAAACTAACATAAAAACACATAAACAAGCATGAAACGGAATGAAGAGCAAAATTAAACT
This sequence comes from Silene conica, assembly GCA_029255685.2. Taxonomy (NCBI): domain Eukaryota; kingdom Viridiplantae; phylum Streptophyta; class Magnoliopsida; order Caryophyllales; family Caryophyllaceae; genus Silene; species Silene conica. Next base: position 57,484,547 of record CM055311.2, on the reverse strand, counting down.
TGAAAAAGATAAACTCATACTATCTAAAACGAAAATAAGAAGGTAAAAACTAAAAAGAAAGAAAAAAAATGGAGGGAACACATACCTTGAAGATGGAAGCTAAAAAGAAAGTAAGTAAAATGGTGGAGGAGGAAGAAGGGTGAATAGTTTTTTAGGGTTTTATGGGAGAGAGGGAATGCTGGTGGAAAGAATAGGTCAAAGCAATAATATTAAGTTCAAAACACAACAAACCCATGACATTGATTCTGAAAAAAAATAAAACCGTAAAAAATCGTGGTTGGTCGACCAGAAAAGCTGGTCGGTCGACCACTGTACTTTTACCTGCTCTGTGATTTTACTTACTGTGTCAGAAAAAATTCAAAAAGTTGTCAGTCTGGTCGGTCGACCAGAAAATCTGGTCGGTCGACCACTGTACTGATTAACACCGATTTTTTTTTTTTTTTTTTTTTTTTCTCTGCAGTGATTTCAATTTCCATCTGAGGATAAAACGAAAAATAAAAAGGAAAAACGTAAATTAAAACTAAAGCACGGGTTGCCTCCCGTGTAGCGCTGGTTTAAGAGGTCCCGCACGACCTTTTACCTTCTAAGGAGCATCCTAAAAAGGGTCAAAGTAAGAAACTTCGACTTTTCCAACATACTCATTTTCTCCTCGGAAGTGCTTCACATATTGGCCATTGACTTTGAACCTCTCACCAGATGAGGTTTCTAATTCGATTGACCCGAATTTTGAAACAGCTGTGAGGGTGTAGGGTCCGCTCCACCTGGATTTCAGTTTACCAGGAAAAAGACGAATACGAGCATTAAAAAGCAGTACCCTATCACCTACCTGAAAATCACGTCTAATGATTCTCTTGTCATGCCAGCGCTTTGTTTTCTCCTTATAAATCCTGGCATTGTCATAGGATAACAACCTGAATTCTTCTAACTCGTTGAGCTGCAATAAACGTTTCTCACGGGAAAGATTAGGGTCTAAATTAAGATCACATATAGCCCACCAAGATTTACGTTCTAACTCAACTGGTAAATGACAAGTTTTACCATAAATCAATCTGAATGGTGACATTCCTATTGGAGTCTTGAACGCGGTTCTATAGGCCCATAAAACATCATCAAGTTTTAGGCTCCAATCTTTCCTAGACTTAGAAACTACCTTGGCTAGGGTCTCCTTGAGTTCTCTATTAGAGATCTCAACTTGACCACTAGTCTGAGGGTGATAAGCTAAACCCCTACGATGTTGGACACCGAATTTGTTTAACAAGTCACCGAGGCGTTTCTCCTTAAAATGCATACCTCCATCACTTATGACAACCCTAGGGACACCAAAACGAGGAAATATGATTTTTTTAAACATCTTAATGACAGCTTTTGCATCACAATGGGGAGTAGCAATGGCTTCTACCCACTTAGACACATAATCAACAGCTACAAGAATATACCTGTTACCTTGACTACTGGGAAAAGGTCCTTGATAATCAATGCCCCAAACATCAAAAATTTCTACCTCTAAAATACCTACTTGTGGCATCTCATGTCTTTTTGAGACATTCCCAGTCCTTTGACAGGCATCACAGTTACCTACAAAATTTCTACAGTCAGCATGTAAAGTAGGCCAATAGAAACCAGACTGCAATACCTTGGCCACGGTCCTAGATGGACCGTGGTGACCACCATATGCGGAAGAGTGACATGCTTCCAGAATGTCCTTCACCTCCCATTGGGGGACGCATCTCCGGATAAGTCCATCTCCACATTCTTTAAAAACATAAGGGTCATCCCAAAAATACTGTTTCGCATCGAACATAAATCTCTTCTTTTGTTGCCAAGACAACTCAGGAGGGATTTTACCTGTAACAGCAAAATTAGCAAAATCAGCATACCAAGGAGGGGGATAAGAACCTGAACTATTAATGATAAATAAACTTTCATCAGGAAACGAATCATCAATAGGTAAAGAATCTTCCCTATCAGTCAGCTGCAGGCGAGATAAATGGTCAGCTACCACGTTTTCTGCGCCTTTCTTGTCCCTGATCTCAATGTCAAACTCTTGGAGAAGGAGGATCCACCTTAAAAGTCTTGGCTTTGAATCCTTCTTTTGAAAAAGACTTTTTAAAGCTGCATGGTCAGTATAAACAATTACCTTATTACCTACTAAATATGATCTAAATTTTTCTAAGACAAATATGACGGCTAGCATCTCCTTCTCTGTGGTGAAATAGTTGACTTGAGTCTCATCCAGGGTGCGGCTCGCATAGTATATAGCGTTGAGAGCCTTGTTCTTCCTTTGACCAAGCACAGCACCCAGAGCATAATCACTAGCATCGCACATGATCTCGAATGGGAGATCCCAATCTGGTGGCTGGATGATTGGTGCTGAGATCAAAGCTTCCTTCAACCTGTTAAAAGCTGAAAGGCACTCATCAGAAAAATCAAAAATGGCATCTTTAAGAAGCAATTGTGTAAGTGGTTTAGCAATTTTAGAGAAGTCCTTAATGAAACGCCTGTAAAAACCTGCGTGCCCTAAGAAACTTCTCACCCCTTTGACATTAATAGGAGGGGGTAATTGCTCAATCACTTGCACCTTTGCTTTATCAACATGTATACCTTTATCTGAAATTAGATGCCCTAAAACTACCCCTTCAGTAACCATAAAATGACACTTCTCCCAATTTAAGACAAGGTTTACATCAATACATCGCTGCAAAACTTTATCAAGATTAGCTAAGCATTGATCAAAAGCATTACCATAAACAGAGAAATCATCCATAAACACTTCCATAATGTTTTCTATAAAGTCTGAAAAAATACCCATCATACACCTTTGAAAAGTAGCAGGAGCATTGCATAACCCAAAAGGCATCCTGCGATAAGCAAAAACACCCTGTGGACATGTAAAAGTAGTCTTACTCTGATCATCAGGATGGATGGGAATCTGGAAGAAACCTGAATAACCGTCTAGAAAACAGAAGAATTTATTAGAAGCCAATCTTTCAGTCATTTGGTCAACAAAAGGAAGGGGGAAATGGTCTTTCTTGGTGGCGGCATTTAACTGTCTATAATCAATGCACATCCGCCACCCAGTCACAACTCTAGTTGGTATTAACTCATTTTTATCATTTTTAACCACTGTGGTCCCTCCTTTCTTAGGAACTACCTGAACTGGGCTAACCCACTTAGAGTTGCCAACTGGATAAATAATACCTGCATCAAGAAGCTTCATAACCTCAGCCATAACTACATCCTGCATCTTAGGGTTCAGTTTACGCTGTCCCTGTCTGTAGGGCTTATGCCCTTCCTCTAAATCTATTCTGTGCATACAAACATCAGGGCTTATGCCCTTAATATCATCCAAAGAATAGCCTAGAGCTTTTCTATTCTTTTTAAGAACAGTCATTAAGGCAGAAAGTTGGTCAGGGCTAAGTTTAGAGCTAACAATTGCGGGGTATTGCTCAGTATCATCTAGAAAAACATACTTAAGATTAGGAGGAAGTGGCTTACGCTCTGGTGCTTTTACCTCAACTGCCTGAACAGAATTAGCATCTATAGAATAGCACATGTTTACCAGGCTTGTATTAGCTAGGCTTATGAGCTTCTCATTCTCTTCTTTAGTGAGCTCATATTCCTCTTCCTCTTCTTTTATCAAATCCAGCTTTTCAGCATCCTCAGCTGGAGTACCTGCATACTTATCCAAAACCGTCAGATCATCTAAGGGATCCTTGGTCAAGGATTCCCTCCAATTAAGGATAACATTCCTGTCTACAATATCGATGGAACAACAAGTATCATCAGTAGGAATAGTTGCCTTATGGGCAAGACTAAACTCGATAGTGTCATCCCCAATCTCTAGAGTAATGGTCCCGCGTTTGACATCTATCACAGCCCCAGCTGTGTGTAAAAAAGGTCTACCTAAAATAATAGGTATTCGACTATCTTCAGCAATGTCTAAAACAACGAAATCCACAGGAATAAAGAACTTTCCCACTTTTACTGGGACATCCTCCAAGACCCCTAGTGGTCTTTGGGTTGATCTATCAGCCATCTGTACAGTAATATTGGTGACCTTAAGTCTACCTAAACCAAGTCTTTCACATACAGAATAAGGTATGACACTGACACTAGCCCCTAGATCACAGAGGGCTTTCCCTATTAAATGATTACCTATGGTACAAGGGATGGAAAAACTACCTGGGTCTTTCAACTTGGGTGCTATATTATTTTGTGAAAGAACATAACATTCTTCCACAAAAGCAACAGCACCGTCGTCCTGAAAATTCCTCTTACGACTTAAAATATCTTTCATGAATTTAGCATAAGAAGGTACCTGGGTAATTAAGTCAGTGAAAGGGATGGTTACCTCAAGGTTCTTCACCATCTCTAAGAACTTACCAAATTTCTTATCTTCCTTTGAATTTTTCAGTCTTTCAGGATAAGGAATGGTGACTTTAGCCATAGGATCAGTAACCTTTGGCTTTTTCAGCTGTAAAATTTCAGCAAGGCTTTGAACGAGGGAAGGGTCCAGCGATTCCGGAGTCGAAACGGCACTTTGCTCAGAAGCGTCGGTCGGTCGACCAGTAAAGTCGGTCGGTCGACCAGAGTCTGCAAAATCCGATTTTTTTTCTTTTTCAGGATCTGATCTCGCGTCAGGAACAGTGGTCGGTCGACTGACAGAAGTGGTCGGTCGACCTCCTGTTCTATTGACGGGATCGGATTCTTGACTTGGAATTTCGGCTGGATCATCCTCTCGAGTTGAATCTTCACAAACACGGCCACTCCTTAGATTTATGGCATTCAGCGTCTCCATGGGTCCCTCAGAACGAGGTGGAGAGCTTTTTCTTTGGTTGGCTATGTTTATCAAGTGTTCCTCAAAAATCTTCGTGGAAGTGCAGTGAGCCTCATTCATCCTAAAAACTGCCTTGGTTAAGGCATTAACAAGGGCTCTTAATTCCTCAATTTCTCCCGTGTTGTCGACCGTAGTAACTAGGTTCGCACTTTCAAGCTTTAGCTGGGTTGCTTCAAGCTTTTCAAAACGGGCTTCAACTGTTGTCTCAAGAGCCATCACTCTATTCATCTCTACATTCAGCCTTCTTGAATTCCCACGTGAACCTTTAAAAGTAGCCTTATGCGCCGCCATGTCTTCAATGGTTTGCCAACCCTTCATATGATCGGTGTTGTTCTGGAATCTTCCATTGGCGGCCACATCAAGAATCATCTTATAGTCATCGTAAAGAGAGTTGTAAAAGCAGTTACACAGGTCCCATTGTGGAAGGTTATGGTGAGGGATGGAACGGACCAATTTCTTGAATCGATCCCATGCTTCACAAAATCCTTCATCAGGCTCCTGCTGAAAGTTACGGATTTGGTTTCTCAAGTCCTCAGCTTTTGCAAGAGGGAAGTATTTCTTGTAAAAAGCCAAGGCCAAGGTGGTCCAATCTGTAATTCCTTCACTTGTCTTTTTAAGGTCCCGGTACCATTCTTGCGCGTCTCCTTTTAAGGAGAATAAGAACAGAGTTGCCAGCACCTCATCTCTAGTTACCCCTTCAGGTAGGGGTATGAAACAACAATAATCTGTGAAGGTTGTAACGTGCTTTATTGGATCTTCATCAGGTAGACCAGAAAATCGACTCTGCTCCACCAAGTTAATATGAGTCGGGCAGAGTTCAAAGGAGCCAGTGGTGGGTTTAGGCAAGGCGAATCCTTTCGGTAAATCTTTAGGCTTCGGCTGTAGGTAGCTATAAATGGAGTCCATAAAGAGAGTACTCAAGCCTTCCTCTCAAAAACCTGTCTTCTAAATAGCACTAGAAGAAAAGGTAAGAACGGTCTTAAGGAACCTAAGTTCCTTAAGACAAGAAAAATAAACTAAAAATTAACAAACAGAATTATACCGTCTCCCCGGCAACGGCGCCAAAATTTGACACCCGTCGTTGAGGGGTGCCAAAGATAAGATTTATAAAACCTCAGCTTAAACTCAGTTAGGATAAGTCAAGGGTCGAACCACAGAGAGACAGGGTAAATTGTATTTGTAAATTTAAAGTCTATTGCAAGTAACCAAAAAAAGGGGGGTTTTGAATTGGGATTTTAACTAACAACTAAAGTAACAAAATAACAAGAAAATTTAAATAAGATAAAGAGGGGATTAGGAACTTAGGTTCCCCATGGTCAAGACAAGTTAATGAAAGGTAAAATAATCAAATAACACAATCCCAAGGGACAAAGAATAAACCTTTAGGTCAAAATTCTACCCAATCCTTACGGTCTTAGGGTTCCTAGAAAAGCACTAAACTTTCGTTCAAGGGCTATCCCAAAGTTGTTGTTAAACTAATCCTAATAATCTTTCAATCCTAAGGATTAGTTTACCAACAACAATGGGGGATTGGTAATTTAATCATCAAACTTATCAAAGTCAAGTCTTTACATGGTTTCCCTAATTCCTAATCACAAGAATTAGTTATGCATGTTTCTAATTATAAAACTATCAATTACCAAGAACATTAAAGATGTGAACATAATCAAAGATGATAATAAAAGAGTAAACATGAAATAAGAAAATAACAACAAGATGAATAACAAGATTGGATTAAAGGAAAGATTAATTATCACAAACTTACAACTTGAATGGAAATCCTAAGAAGAAAGATGAAAGCTTGATAAAAATCCTCTAACAATGGAGGCTTCAAACATAGAGTACTTGGTAAAATTCCTAGGGTAGAAAATTGCTGAAAAACTCCTTAACCTAATAGAAGAGTTTTGATCTCCTTAAATAAGAAATATTACAAGATTAGGAAATCAGAAAACAAAACGGAAATCCCCAAAACAGGGTCTGGTCGGTCGACCTGATTTCTCGGTCGGTCGACCGGTTCTGCTGAAACGAACTTATTTCCTGCGAATTTGGGCTTCCGTGGAGAATTGGGCCTGATTACATATTCGACTTCAGTCGGTCGACCTGATATCTCGGTCGGTCGACTGTTCCTCTTATTCTCAGTTTTGATCCAGCCCGATGATTGTACTTGAATGCACCATCCGAATTTATTGCTCCAAAAATAGCTTCCTAAAGGCAAATAAGGCTTGATTTTGCTTACTTACGCGTATTCCTGCATACAAAACACAGAAATACCAAAGTAGACAAAATGGGAGAAAAAGCAACTAAAAAGTCACGAAAGTGTAAGAAAATACGTGCCAAAAGAGTAAATAAAATGCATAAAATAGGCACGTATCAACGATGATATTTGGACATTGTTAAATTACCTAAAGTTATGAAATATATTGGTTTCAAATATTTATTTGTTACCAAGAAGGCTCAAAAGGTAATGTGACAATGAATTTCATTTTGACGATCTTGACTATAAGGACATTTTGGCATATTCATTTTTCGGTTATATTGGATGAATGTCTAGATTTGTTTCTCAATTATGACATTGATGAAACTATTTAGTGCAAAAAAAGTTATAACTTTGATTCAATAGATTCAAAGTAAATGTTTTGCAAATTGAGGTAATTCATCCAATAGAGTTTTAAGTAAGGTTTTCCGTCATAAAGACTACAAATCTGCATTGTTGTCATCTTATTTGATATTAGATGAATGTTGTAGATGATTGTAGATACTCGGGATTCAGTGGGAGTATGAAAATATTCCGGTTTTATATCCTTTCAGTAAAGGAGACAAATTAGTCTTAAATGCCCTAAAAGGAAATATTTATTCGGAAAATACAATAATGCTTAATTCATATGTTTCAGAAAATATTTTATGTGTTTAAGCATTATGATATATATTTAGTTTGTATGCGTTTAGATATTGCGTACATTCAAAAGTTTATTTGACAGATATTAAGTTGTTACAGATTAGGATCTTGGACCCACTAAGGGCAGCCAAATACATTGTTTGTCATTTACATTTAGAACAAAACGTTACCCATAGGAGATCGATTCAGGTTGAGATCATTCAGTATTTCGACTCCTAGATGGTTATGTGCATTTGTCCTAAGGCTACAAATTCGGTTTGGTATTGAAAGACCACTTAAGTCATTTTCTGGCAAATGTGACAGTTGTTATAGTTTCAAATTAACAATACGAGTAATGTATTGTTTAAGAAACAATTCAGAGTGAAAAGGTGTCAATTATACATGTTGATACAAACTCCATTTTGCGGATCCGCTTATTAAGTCATTACCACCACAATGTTTCTTGAGCTCATTGCTCAAGTGGGTGTTTCGGTTTTCAAGGAAATTCAGTTTAAGTGGGAGTTTGTCATGTTAGACACATTAAAGTTTACGGCTATTAAGTTCTGCAGAAATAAAGTTTTCGGTTTATGGTTTCACTCTGTTTTATTTGGTTGATCTCACTAAGGTGGACCAGTTGCAAATACGCATATTTGGATCACATTCAGATGCTATTTTCATGCTGCACTCCCATGCTCGATTCATGTCGTTGGTTATATTGTCATATGTGACCATTGAGGGTCTTGTTACGACAAATTGTAGCAAAGGCCGCTTTGATCCTATGTTGATATGATTGATGGACCGAATTGCTTAAGACGGTTAGATTGTGATAGCATTTTTTGAGCTCATAAGGTTATTGTAAGTACAATTATCAGGTGTTACACATATATGAATGTATTTGGCCCAAGTGGGAGATTGTAAGAATTATGGGCCTAATACAATAATATACGTGGACAAATTATTTATTCGGTAGTAATTGTATTTATGCACTATCAACTAAGTTAAGCCCAACTATAAAGTGATCCACTACGGTGTATTAATTACGGGCTTATATACGTCTTAAAAGGTATGGGCCTAACTATTATCTAAGTGTAGATACCCATTAGGTTTATAATGCATGATGGGCGCATTATACTAAGGAGACTATATATAGTCACCTAGGGTTATGGTCCCTAGTAGCACACAATAACCTATATTCCCCGCATCCCATCAGTAGAGAGATCCTGTCGGTATGTGTGTCTACTAGAAGACCTAATCCGTAGACCGTCCCTTCAGACGGTTCATCCCAACCTTTCGTCATGTAATCAGGTACGCTTCCGCATCTAGTATTTACCGAATAATTTAGTATGAAGTTATTGGCCTTTAGACGGATGATTAAATCTAACAATTACCACTCAAGCTAACATAACCGTTAACTAACTCATTTAATAAATATGAACCTTAATTCCACCAAAGCAACGCTTAAGCTAGTATCTAGAAGTTAACTTGAAGCGGGAGCCGGTTTCCCTTCCGGTTGCCCAGGTGGGGGGTCTTCCTCCTCAACTTAGCTTCTAAAACTACTTAAGCATTCAACCATACAACAATAACGGAAACACCCAAACATTTCACTCACATGAGCAATAGAATAATGAAAGTTCATATGACAAGTCTCATGTACGAGTTTACATTTCTTTCGGGAAATAAAATAAACTAGCATTAGATGACAAGTTAAATATCGTAAACATATGAATTAAACAATAAAGGTATACGTAATTCGACTCATGAATCATACATGATAAATATATACATCCTAAGACAAGTTTCATATAGATTTAGCATGCTCAAACAACGTCCGAACAAGCGGTAAAACATGAGTCAAAACAGCCCCAAAAACAGCCCAAGCACACGCCCCAAATCAGTGCCGAGCGCAGCCTTCCATGGCTGGCCGCAGGCTGCGTGTGACACGGGCGCAGGCCTGCGTGCTGGGCCGCAGGCTGCGGTTGGCTCGGGCACAGCCTGTTCATGCACGACAATCAACCAGTCCAGTCCTTGCTTTGCGTACAACGACTCAATGCGTGAAGCATACATATCAAACGAGATATGGGCAGCCTAATATCTGTTGGAGTAAATGTCCTCCATAGTGTGTGAATATTTAAATAAATCTTTTACAGGATCACACAAGAATACTTAGTATATTAATCAGTTGGTTAACGTTTATCGGTAACGGTTGGCTTACTAGAAGTTTGACGTTACTGTCATATGATGGCGGTAATCAGCTGATCCCTAAAGGTCACACCTATAGGATAGTACTGAGAAATGTGATTATATATTGATATAATTAACTAATTGCCAAACTTAGCTAAATGTAGTAAATTAGATGATAAACATTTAATATGATTAAATAATAATTGGGAGAAATGAATTAAATGTTAATTCTAACAAATATATATAAATGTTATATTTATTAATTATATATTTTTTAATATATGATATTTTAGAATAATATAATTAGGTTAATTAATTATAAGATAATTAATTAACACTTTCCTAAATTAAAAAGACCAGTAACACAGTGGGTAGTAGCCTTGGGCCGTGTACTAACACGGTGGATAGACCTTTTTGGGCCGTGTGAATCACACATATAAGAGAACAGTTTTCTCTTATTTTCGACATGAGTTTTTATCATCTAAAAACCTTAAAAACAAAAGCCTCCAAAATTAATAGTAATTAAGGTGGTAACTTGAAGGGCAATTTTCTTAGTCATTTTGAGTGCAATCTAAGGAGAGTTTCTACATTGAAACATGGGTTTACAAGGTTGTTCTTAGGCCGCTATCTCATAGATCTAAAGGTTATTTCTATATCCATGTCCTTTTAATTCAATTTATAATTTTTGTATCAATTCGTCTTTTGATATAATCCTTGGCAGTATTAATTTGATTAATATTTTAAATGGAAATTTGAGAAATATTCCTACAAGTGGTATCAGAGCCTTGTTCAAAAATCGTTTTGATAATAATTGAGAATTAAATTGACAACAAAAATATTCTTTCTTCTTCTCCACGACTTGTTTTTGGTTTTTCGGTTATTTTTTTGGTTTTGTTATTTTAATTGGTAAAATAATTTTCATATGATATGCATAATATTGATATAGATCAATGATTTTTAGAACAAAACCATTTTTTTTTATCATGTCACGGCAGTTTTTTTTCAGGTTCTTTTTGGTTTTTGCTTTTGTTATTTTAATTGGTAAAATAATTGTCATGTGATGATATACATACTATTGATGTAGATCAATGATTATTAAAAAACCAATCGACATAATTAGTTTTAGATTAGTTTTGTTTATTTTAAATTGTTAAGATGAATGAATATTGATCATGTGATTTTAAAGGTTAATCTTAACGACAATATGATTAGAACTATAACACATAAATTATGAGATGATTTTTGTGCTACTATGAGTCATTTTAAGAAAGTTCACGAATTAGAAAAGTTTCCAAAATCTATTTTTACCTTGATTATACCATTTAAGGAAATAGTATAATTTCTTATGAAGATGTCGATTTACACGTTATTATTTGATAATATGCCTAAATTAAAATAAATAAAAATAAAAAAGGAAAACCGTGAGTTTTTTTTTCGGCCCTTTCTTTTATTTTTTGTGATTTGTTATTTTTCTTATTATTAATATTATATGATAATGTTTATATTAACTAAGTTATAAATAAAGATTTATAATTAGAAAAAATGTATAAAGATAATAAAAGGGGTGTTTAAACCATGAAATATGATTTCAGGGTTTATTGATTTGTTATCGTTTTTATTTATATTATAGGATAATATTTATATTAACTAATTTATAAATGATGATTTATAATTACGACAAATCAGTGTTTATAAAAAAAAAAAAAAAAAGTTATTTGATAATTTTCGGTTATTTAATCATTTATTTATTTTAAAATGTTTAATATATCTAATTTGATGATAGACACTAGATTCTAAAATTGTTTAGAATTTTAATTGGATTATGATTTACATTTATGACATGTAATTCTCTTAATTTTAGTTTAATAGTGGTTTGGATAATATTGCATTATGAATGTTTTTTTATTATGTTGTTAATGATATTGCTTTACAATGAAGGTTTTATTTATTTTGGCAATTGTTGTAATATTTAATGATGTAATCTAGTGTGGCCTTAGTTTTTGGATTACTTTTCGGTTATGGTGGAAAGTAATCAAGTGATGTATTTTATGAGATCTCGCATCTCCCCATTGTAATTTATTTATTCTTTATTTTAGATTAAATGTAAATAGGATTTGCATTGTAATAGCTTAGAATAAAGAAGAAGAGGAGGAGATTGAAGCATTCATTTCAAGTGCCATGTCCATTTTACATCACAAGATGAAGAACGGTGATCCCACGAAGCTTCTCGGGTCCATGTGCTTGGATTCCAAGTTGTATTTATTGTTCTTCATAGGATAGACCACACTAGGATTTTATGTCTTATTCTTTTCATTGCTTGTTTTTGCATATCATTATATTCCGCATAAACCAAACCACCTATATGCATGTAAAATGACCCACGTAGTTTATTTTGCATTTTGACATATGATGTTTTATATTTGTCATCAGTCATTCCTACTCACCTTAAATAGTTCAATTAAATGAGTTTAAAATGATGATGAGATCTCACTCTACATAAAATTGAGAAATTAGCCTTTCTAATTAAGTCAAAACTACTATGAATCCCTTGTTCGTCGGTGGACATATATGAACCATTGTTATCTCCATATGGACCCCTTCTACCTTGGGTAAGTAGTGTGTTGTGCTATAGTTGAACTCAACACGATGATTCAATCAAGTTATTGAAGTCATTGTGGACTAAAAGAAAAATTTAAGAAATTTGACAACGGAGAGTTCTAGTGTAGAACCAGTTAAAAGGTTAACTCACCAAATCGGGATTTGGGTCTTGGCATATATTATATAATTCGTTGAGTGAGATCGATTATATTATGTTATATATCTTTGATTAAAAGATTTTAAATTCTATGATTACTCATGTTTATTTATTTTTTCTCATTTGTAGATCATTTAATATCTGCGTTTAAAAAAAATAAAAAAATGATTGATCCAAATGCAACTTTGGGCCCTAGTGCCACCCTCACAAGGGAGTCGTGGTTACGCTCCTTCATGGACCACGTCTCCTATAATAAGAACTCCCGCCTTAAGAATGATGGGAGTAACTTTACCGATTGGGAGACAACATTACGGAATGCTGCCATTGATGATGGTAAGCTGAAGTATTTGGTTGAGCCGATTCCGGCTGAACCAGCCAACTGCCAGGACTGGAGCCCAACGAACTGTATATGATGAGTTTGTTCGTGAAGCAGGTGCGATTAAGAATGTACTTATATATGCAATAATGGAAAACAATTTGCAGCGCCGTTTCATTTCCCACGGTGCATGATGCATGACTATTTTATGATGTTTTACATCTATTTTTACACGCATTTGGTCGCTCATTTACTATGTTTTAGCCCTTATTTTCCAACAATTGTGCACTTTCGTATTTTTATGCACTTTTGCAGATTTGTGCGGAAAAAGGACAATTTTACACCAAACTTGGGTCGGCCGACCAGATATCTGTTATGAAAGCCCAGAATTTTCCTGAAGCCCGTAAAGAGGTCGACCGACCCACATAGTAGGTCGACCGACCTCAACGAAGCCCAGAAGCTTTCCGGAAGTCCATAAGAAGTGTAGGAGTCTTTAGAAAACTCCTAATTGCCGCCCTATATAAACTAATCTTTCGTTTAGGGTTAATCATCTAGTTCTACATTCAGAATCATTCAGCTTTATTTAGTTAATTACAATCTTTTAATATTCTCGAAGCACTTTAGTTGTTCATCAATCATTCAAGCATTCAATAAAGTTTGTTCCATTTCATCTTAATTCCAATTTCTGGTAATTCTTCCTTAATTTAGTTTTATTATTGTTCTTATAATTACTTGTATTCGGTTTAAGATAGAATCCCAAAGCTTTATTGTAAATTGCATGTTTAGATTGATAATTGTTATGATTGCCATGTTTATCCCAGTTTTTATTGTTGTTTCGATAATCATGCGTAGCTAAATACTTATGTTAGGATGTAGGGGATGAATATGCGTAGGTAATATAAAGTTCGAGACCGACCTGTAGCAGGGCCGTGGTCGGCTGACTCACATAATGGGTCGGTCGACCAAGGCGGTGGTCGGCCGACTGGGCTAGCCGGTCGGTCGACCCACTTGCGTATGTTTTCTGTTCCGTTTTAATTCGTAGACTATAATAACCTACAATGAGACTGAAAGGAGACTTGTAGGATGTTAGTAATGACCTACCCAAGATTGAGAGATACGGGAAGGGCATTGGTTTACACCTTAAGACGGCTAGGTTACTCTAGACTGAAAGGTATGTGACCTAGAATTTAGGAATCACCCTTATTGTTGACACCCAATAATTGTGAGACCTAGGAACTAATAGCATAGGCCGAAATGAGCTATTAGGTACCATAGACCGAAAGGATATGTTACACCCCTTACGCGACTGCAATACATGTTGATCTTAGGAGTTATATTACCTTAGCTATTTGTTACCCAAACATCCTAGCATCCCTCTTTTACTGTTTTATTATCATCTTTATTTACTTGTTTTATTTTTAATCCTTGCTTTAGACCAAGTAAACAACCAATCAACCCCCAATTTTGTGACTTTAAACATTAACACCAAACAATAAACATTCCCCACCTCTCTGTGGTTCGACCCTGACTTTCACTATCTATAGTTTAAGTTTAGGAATTATAAATTTTATCTTTGATACCCTCAACGACGGGCATCAAATTTTGGCGCCGTTGCCGGGGAGGTGACGCCAGTGTTTATTGTTTATTGTTTTTGTTTCTTTTGTTTAAGGAACTTTTGTTCCTTAAACCTTCTCACTTTTTTCTTGTAGTTTCCATCTTATGCGCAGGTCACTCCAAGGAGAACTCCTACCACTTGACCACGGGCTTGAGAGGACTTTAAGAGAAAAGAGGAAGCAACTTTTAGCGAGTAAGGAAGGAGGTTCACCATCTTCCTTATTCCAAGAGGACATCTTTGAACAACCACCATTACCACCATTACCATCTTCACCAAAAACACCAACTTGACAATCAAATTCACCCAACAATCCACCTTCACCAAAAACACCATCTTATACCTACTTGCAAGTTTTCCCAAAAGAAGAAGAAAACATGACAGAGGAAGCTACTATTGCCAGTCACTCCATGCCTCAGGCAAAGGACCTATACAAAGGGTTCACTTTACCTGCAGGTACTGGAAAGCCATTCGAGGCCAAGCCCGCCTATATTACTATGGTTGAGAGAAACCAATTTGGAGGCTCGGCCAATGAGGATGCTGCAAAGCATATTGAAATCTTCACAGATTACATATGCTCTATTGCACCCCCAGAAGGAGTGATACAGGACCAGATTAAACAAACCATGTTTATCTTCTCTCTTAGGGATTCTGCAAGGGAATGGTACAGAGACCTGGACCGCACTGCTGCGGGAATCACGGATTGGAATACCCTAGCCTTAGCATTCTACAGAAAATACTACTCTGCATCCAAGACAAATGCTTTAAGGGCACAGATTACAAATTTCAAGCAGGGGCCTAATGAGGATTTTAGTGAGGCTTGGGACAGGTTCAAGAGACTTGTTCGATCCATACCACACCATGGATTCGAACAATGGTTTCTTTGTAACCAGTTCTACAATGGCCTCTATGATGACAACAGGGCCTATTTAGATGCTACGGCCAATGGAAGGTTCCAGGACAATTCCGGAGAGACTAAAGGTCTCAAGTTAATAGAGGATGTTGCTGTGCACCGTGCTGAACATGGAACTTCCCGAGGTAATCAAAGGAAAGCTGAGCATAACGTTGCTGCTATTGACGCCTTGATGGCCAAGTTAGAGAAGCTAGAGAGTGGTGGGAAGTTAGACATAGGGAGCGGGAGCAAAGGAGGTATGTATCAGGTGAATGCCGTTCAAGACGGACCCTTTGCTTGTGAGAGGTGTGGTGGAGAGGGGCATGTGTCAAAATTTTGTACCTCATCTAATGAGACATGTGCCGCCTTTCAGCATTATAGAGGGAACAACTTTTATGACCCGAATAACAATAATGTCCATCCCAACATGAGGTGGACAAGCCAGAATGTTCTCAACCCACAACACCTGCAACCTCAGCAAAATCCCACATACACCCCTCAACATAAGCAGGGTTTCCAAAACCACCCTTCAACCCTCAACCACCTTCCAACCCACCACCCATCACAGATGCTCTTATCCAGAATCTCATTGGGTTGGTCCAGAAGGAATCTCAGGCTAGGGAAGCGGGGATGAAGATGTTAGAATCTCAGATTGCTCAAATCGCGAGCAAGAACGATACCAGGGCTCCGGGTCAACTTCCGACCAAGACGGACCAGAAAAAAGAGACTCTAAACATCATATCCTTAAGAAGCGGAGCTAAGGTGGGAGGCGAGAAGCAAAAAGAAAAACAGCCGAAGCCGATTGGCAACGAGGAAGGTCGACCGACCCAGGAGCCAGGTCGACCGACCTCTGAGCAGAGTCTGGAAAGTCCCGCTGTACAGGAAACAGTTCGATCGACCGAGGAAGAGGGTCGACCGACCCCCGATGCGGAACAGGAGGCTGTCTTTCGTCCCGAATTGCCAAACAACTTAAGGGATTTCCTTTTTCGGGGTGACAAGACCCCTGGATTTCTTAGAAGCGCTGCAAATACTGACTCTTCAGTCCCTCCTTTTCCAGAGAGACTCATACCTACAAAGGAACAGGTATCTTTTGACAAATTTAAAGACGTAATTCGTTCATTAAATGTTCAAGTTCCGTTTTTAGAATTAGTTCAGCAGGTTCCTTCTTACCTTAAATTTATGAGACAACTTTTGTCAAGAAAGAGGTCTCTAGAAAAAGTTGAGTCAGTTGCCCTAACTGAGGAGTCCTCCAGCTTCCTATCACATGTCATTGCCCCTCATAAGCTGGAGGATCCCGGCAGTTTTTCTGTCCCCTGCAATATAGGAACTTTCCCTGTGAAAAAGGCCATATGCGACTTAGGAGCTAGTATCAGTGTTATCCCCCTTAGTGTAGCCTTAAAACTTGGAATGACCAATTTTGCTGTAACTAGTATGACTGTCCAGATGGCGGACCGTACGTCTATGGAACCCGTAGGGGTGTTGGAAAACATCCCTGTGCGTATAGACAGGTTTTTCTTCCCTGTAGACTTCGTTGTTTTGGACATCCCTGAGGATGCCCATATACCCATAATACTAGGAAGACCATTCCTCCACACTGCGGGATCCATCATAGATGTGGGCACTGGGACTTTAACTTTCAAAGTAGGAAAGCATTCCATTATTTATGGCCTATCTTATAGGAAAAAGGATGCTATGACCCCTATTACCTGCAATGCTATTGCTTCTGAAAAGAAGTACAAGGTTATCACTACTTCTCCTATTTTATTGCCTACTCCTATACCTGTTTTTACACCTCCGCCCCAGATTGGGAACAATATGGAGGATATTTCTATTGTAACTAATGCAGGAGTTGGTTTGGGGAAACCCAAAATAAAGGAGGCTACCGTACAAAGAGGAGGAATGGGATTCTTAAGCTACAAGGAAGATGAAGACCCAGATATGAAGGATAAAGAGGACAAAGAAAAGAGAGGACAAGCTCAAGAGAAGAGTCCGTCGCATATGCTTTGCGGCGGAGAGGAGATGTGTTTTGCTATTCAAGCAAACACTGTGGAGACTACGGCATGTCGTCAAAAGCCGTGGTCGGAGATATTCCGCATCTTTAGCAGATAGTTGTTTCAATTTTCAGTTTTTAAGACAATTAACTTTTATTGTTGAGACTTTTTAAGTTTACTTGCTTTTTAGAACTTTTTCCGTCGTGCTTGCATAGTTAGGATTTTGGACATGTTTCTGGCATCTCGCGCATTTGTTCGATATATATATACATACTTTTTCAGGGTTTACGAAGAAACGAAGACCGCTGTGCAGCGGAGGGGTCGACCGACCTGAAATATGGGTCGATCGACCTGGTCCCTGAATTATTGGAGTTCCTGCGGTCTGCAGGAAGGTCGGTCGACCCAAAATATAGGTCGGTCGACCTACCCGTCCGTCACAGCATGTTCGTTTCTTCCTCGGGAATCGTGCACCAATCTTGGTTACTTGAGTGGCACTGCTGGCCACCAAAACCTCCCAGCTTACGCTGGTTTGGGGAGGTTTTTCACGCGCTTTATAACCCAGTGAGTTCTTTCCAGTTTTTCCTTAAATTTTTATTTACTTGTATCTTTCTTTTAAATTTCTGAAACCTTTACTTAGGCTAATGCACAATGGGGACATTGTGCGGGTTGGTTTGGGGAATGGTTTCGTGTCACATACATTGCATTCCGTCACACGTTTATTGCATTTACGTATTGCATTGTTTTTCTTTATTTCCTTATATATACAAAAGAAAAAATACAAAAAAATGAAAAAACTTCAAAAATTCAGAAAAATGCACGTTTATTTCAGCATATAGGTCGAGTTGTAACGAGAGTATTTCAAGGATGATCTTTGCTATCTTACATGTCTATGCCTTTACCTTGCCTTGTCAACTTGTTTCAGTATGAGAGTTTTTTGCATATCTACGAGTTTTTGTTAACTTGTATATCTTGAGACTTGACTTATACCTTGGCAACCTACTATACATTCTAAGTTTTAGAGCTTATTTCCTGGTTTCATTCTTAAACTAGTTGTCTAGGATGTGAGTAGTACTCCCCTTAGAACATGTTACATCAATATGCATAAACATGAACTTGAATTGCTATATACTTGTTTTACTATCTCGTTTTGTGAGTCTTGGTACGTGCGTTTGGGATCCCTTTTCTCATATTTACCCATAAGCTTCACATAGCCAAAATTGCCTTTTTATTCCCCCAAAACTACATCCCATACTTAGCCTACCCTTCCAAGCTAGTATTTGTGGTCTTTGGTTTATTTTGAGGCATCTTGGTTGTATGCTATCATGAGCAAAAAGAGAAAAGAAAGAAGGAAAGCAAGAAAAGAAAGAAAAAGAACAGAAAAATTCAGAAAAAGAAAAAAGAAAGAAACGAAAAAAAAAAGAGGGCAAAAAGCACAGAAAGTCAGTCGACGGACCCCCTTAATAGGTAGGCCGACCAACTGGCATCATCAGATTCAAAAATTTCGTTCCAAAAATCCCTCTCTTTTATATGTTATCACTCCCGTGTTTCATTCAAAAATATTTGGGAGTCCTTTCTTATATTCAATGTGAGAGTTGTGCTACAAAAGAGCACTTTCTTAATATCAAAAAGTTGTGAATTAAGTTGTTGGGAAACGGTTTTACTAGCTTGGCTACTAACCCCACAAGTCCAAAAAACATCTTAACCACTTTTTACCTTTTACCTCACATATCTTTCATTACCTCAATTGCATGTATCTGGGTCATTTAATGAGTTTGTTATACATAGTTGTAGAATTCTCGTTCATGTTAGATTGCAGGCATGTTTTCATGGGTCGCAGTTAGGTGAGTGTCATGACAATATACTTCTTTCTATCTTCTACATATACTCACCCTTTGCTTCATGAGTGTCTCGAGCGTACCGCGAGAGTCCATGGTAATAAGTCTCTATAGTCTCTAGTTTGCAAGTTTGACGACACCATAACTCGTTTGCATGATTTAAATGCTTTCTCATTTTGTACTTAGCATTGGTTTTGGCTAACATGTAAATTTCGCTCTGAGATTGAAATCGTTCCATTAGTTAAGATCGAGTCTATTTCTTGCTTGGGGGCAAGCAAGGTTTGGTTTGGGGAATTTGATGCGTGTCTATTTTATGATGTTTTACATCTATTTTTACACGCATTTGGTCGCTCATTTACTATGTTTTAGCCCTTATTTCCCAACAATTGTGCACTTTCGTATTTTTATGCACTTTTGCAGATTTGTGCGGAAAAAGGACAATTTTACACCAAACTTATGCCCTCGAGATTTTCTGCATAACTAAGGAACGAAGAAAGTCAACTGGAATCACTAATCAAGTACCAAAGGTCAAACCGAGGCAAATCAAAGCAATCTAACGCGGAAACGGGTCGACCGACCTATTACTTGGGTCGGCCGACCAGATATCTGTTATGAAAGCCCAGAATTTTCCTGAAGCCCGTAAAGAGGTCGACCGACCCACATAGTAGGTCGACCGACCTCAGCGAAGCCCAGAAGCTTTCCGGAAGTCCATAAGAAGTGTTGGAGTCTTTAGGAAACTCCTAATTGCCGCCCTATATAAACTAATCTTTCGTTTAGGGTTAATCATCTAGTTCTACATTCAGAATCATTCAGCTTTATTTAGTTTTATTCAGTCTTTAGTTTAATTACAATCTTTCAATATTCTCGAAGCACTTTAGTTGTTCATCAATCATTCAAGCATTCAATAAAGTTTGTTCCTTTTCATCTTAATTCCAATTTCTGGTAATTCTTCCTTAATTTAGTTTTATTATTGTTCTTATAATTACTTGTATTCGGTTTAAGATAGAATCCCAAAGCTTTATCGTAAATTGCATGTTTTGATTGATAATTGTTATGATTGCCATGTTTATCCCTGTTTTTATTGTTGTTTCGATAATCATGCGTAGCTAAATACTTATGTTAGGATGTAAGGGATGAATATGCGTAGGTAATATAAAGTTTGAGACCGACCTGTAGCAGGGCCATGGTCGGCCGACTCACATAATGGGTCGGTCGACCAAGGCGGTGGTCGGCCGACTGGGCTAGCCGGTCGGTCGACCCACTCGCGTATGTTTTCTGTTCCGTTTTAATTCGTAGACTATAATAACCTACAATGAGACTGAAAGGAGACTTGTAGGATGTTAGTAATGACCTACCCAAGATTGAGAGATACAGGAAGGGCATTGGTTTACACCTTAAGACGGCTAGGTTACTCTAGACTGAAAGGTATGTGACCTAGAATTTAGGAATCACCCTTATTGTTGACACCCAATAATTGTGAGACCTAGGAACTAATAGCATAGGCCGAAAGGAGCTATTAGGTACCATAGACCGAAAGGATATGTTACACCCCTTACGCGACTGCAATACATGTTGATCTTAGGATTTATATTACCTTAGCTATTTGTTACCCAAACATCCTAGCATCCCTCTTTTACTGTTTTATTATCATCTTTATTTACTTGTTTTATTTTTAATCCTTGCTTTAGACCAAGTAAACAACCAATCAACCCCCAATATTGTGACTTTAAACATTAACACCAAACAATAAACATTCCCCACCTCTCTGTGGTTCGACCCTGACTTTCACTATCTATAGTTTAAGTTTAGGAGTTATAAATTTTATCTTTGATACCCTCAACGACGGGCATCAGTGCAAATAAGATTTTCACCATCCTTACCAATGAGTTCTCGCAAGCTCCGAGAATCATGAGGTATGACGCAGCAGTTCGCTTCTTTGAGGCAAAACTTACGAAGGGCCAAGCTGTTAGCCCACACATCCTCAAGATGATTGAGAATGTGGAAGTTCTGGAGTCTATTGGTTGCAATATTGAGGAGTACGTCGGTCATTGTAGACCGTATCTTGCACTCTCTTCATGATGGGTTCACCCAATTTAGGGTGAACTACAACATGAATGACATGAAGAAAAGTCTTCATGAAATCCACTCTCAGCTCGTGCAAGCTGAGAAGGATCTCAATTTGAGTGGGAGTGCTAAGAAGGACGTCCTCGTCATACAATCTAATTGGAAGGGGAAAGGAAAGGCAAAGGCTCCCTTAAATGTTAAGAAGCTACAGTTCAAGAAGAAGCAGCAGCCTAAGCCCAAGAGTGGACCTGGTGAGACCAGTAACTCAAAGGGCAAAGCTAAGGGCAAAGGAAAAGAGGGAGAGTGCCACCATTGCCACGAGTTTGGGCATTGGAAGAGGAACTGCCCGAAGTACCTCGATGATATCAGGGCTGGACGTGTGTCAGCTACAGGTATATCTCCATTTATTCATATGATTGAAATAAACCATGCAAGTTCAGCAACATGGGTATTTGATAGTGGTTGTGGTTCCCACTTGTGTAATCACTTGCAGGGTTTAAGGGACGTCCTCAAACTTGAGAAAGGGGACGTAGACCTTCGCGTTGGAAATGGAGCAAAGGTTGTAGCTGTCTCCATAGGAACTTATGTATTCAAACTACCTAGTGGTTTTAAGTTATTTTTGAATAATTGTTATTTTGTTCCTAGTTTGTCGAAAAACATTATTTCTATTTCTGTTTTGGATACGGAAGGATTTTTTTTTAAAATTAAGAACAACTGTTGTACTTTTTCATTAAACGATATGATTTATGGCAAAGCTGTTTCCATAAACGGAATATATGTTTTAGACCAAACCACCGAGGTTTATCATGTGAATTATAAAAAGGTTAAAACAGGTGATAAAGAACAAACGTATTTATGGCACTGTCGAATGGGACACATTAATGAAAAACGCGTAGAGAAACTCATTAAGAATAGAACAATACCACCATTTCATTATGAATCAATTGGTACGTGTGAATCATGTCTCATCGAAAAGATGACTCATATTTCCTTTAAAGGAATTGGGATGCGAGCTAGTGATCTTTTAGCACTCATACATACAGATGTGTGTGGTCCTATGACAATCACAGCAGAAGACGGCTATAGATATTTTATCCCTTTTACGGATGATTTGAGTAGATACGGATATGTCTTCTTGATGAAACATAAAAGTGAATGCTTCGACAAGTTCAAGGAATTCCAAAACAAGTTTGAGAACCAATTGGATAGGAAGATTTAAGCAAATCGATCTGATCGTGGTGGCGACTATCTTTAGACTGAGTTTGATCAACACCTAAAAGACCGTGGTATTGTATCACAGTTGACTACACCTGGAACACCACAATTAAATGGTGTATCCGAACGGAGAAACCGAACTTTATTAGATATGGTTCGATCAATGATGAGTCACACGGTTGTGCCTGATTCATTATGGGGATTTGCTCTTCAATCGGCTACACTAATACTTAACCGAAGTCCAACTAAAGCAGCGGACATGACTTGTCTTTTATTCGGGTTTGGGGCTGTGAAGCTTATGTCAAGTGGAGACACGAAGACAAGCTAGGCACACGATCGGTCAAGACTTACATTTTAGGTTATCCGAAAGGAATTTTTGCTCATTACTTTTATTCACCTACCGAACAAAGAGTCTTTATTGCGGCTAATGCGAAGTTTTTAGAGAAAGAGTTTCTCTCAAACAAACAGAGTAGTAGGACTTTTCATTTGTCAGAGGTTCAAGAACCAGATACCAACAGTATGATGGAAGAAAGTATTTCTTCCACATCTGTTATGGTACCCATTCTAGAGGAACCTAGGAGGTCGGTTCGAGTTGCTCACCCCCCAGACCGATACATTGGTATGGTTGAGGAAGGTGGTTTAGAAAACATTTTACTCCTTGAGCGTAACGAACCAACTACCTACAAAGGAGCCATGACCTGTTCTGACTTTATGTTATGGCTCGAAGCCATGCAGTCCGAAATAAATTCTATGCACGAGAATCAAGTATGGGATTTGGTTGATTCGCCTGAGAAGGTAAGACTCCTTCAGTGCAAATGGCTTTATAAGATAAAATGCTCATTAGATGGACAACCAGATGTTTATAAAGCACAATTGGTAGCAACAGGTTTCACTCAAGTACACGGGTTGCACTATGATGAGATTTTTACTCCAGTTGTAATGCTTAGATCTATTCGGATTATCTTAGCGATGGCCGCATTTCATGATTATGAGATTTGGCAAATGGATGTGAAAACCGCCTTCCTAAACGGGGTTTTGGAAGAAGAACTGTATATGATACAACCTGAGGGTTTCATAGATTCTAAAGATTCTAAGAAAGTGTGCAAGCTTAAGTGTTCCATCTATGGACTTAAGCAAGCATCACGGAGTTGGAATCATCGTTTTAATGACGTGATAAACAGAACGGATTCATTCGAAGTGTCGAGCAACAATGTATATATATCAAGTCAAGTGGGAGCAAAATCGTGCTCCTAGTATTGTATGTAGATGACATACTACTGATTGGAAACGACATTCCCATGCTCTCGTCGGTTAAGACATGGTTAAAGAACCATTTCAAAATGAAAGATTTGGGTGAGGCACAAAGGATTCTAGGCATCCGTATCAATAGAGATAGATCGAAAAGGATGTTAGCATTGAGTCAATGCAAGAAGATTATATAGATAAAATTCTTTACAGATTCAGTATGACAAACTCCAAGAGGGGTTACCTTCCTGTTGTTCATAGGGTGCATTTAAGTAAGACTCAATCACCTACAACACCGGAAGAAACTGAACGCATGAGTCGAATTCCTTGTGTTTCGGCAGTAGGATCGATCATGTATGCCATGATCTGCACACGTTCAGACGTGGCATATGCATTGAGTATGGTCAGCCGTTACCAAACGAATCCAGGTGAAAGTCACTGGATGGCCGTCAAGAACATCCTGAAGTACTTACGAAGGACTAAGGATTGGGCTCTAGTATATGGTGGAGACACGGAGCTATGTTCTAAAGGTTACACAGATGCTAGTTTCCAAACCGATCGTGATGATTCCAAATCTCAGTCGGCTTTTGTGTTTACTCTTAATGGTGGAGCAGTCAGCTGGAAGAGTTCAAATCAAAGCGTTACAGCAGATTCTACAACAGAGTCTGAGTACATGGCAGCTTCTGAAGCTGCAAAGGAAGCTATTTGGATGGGTTATTTCTTACAAGGACTAAAAGTAGTACCTAGTGTGAAAGATTCAATCACCCTTTATTGCGATAATAGTGGTGTTATCTTCGAGGCTAAGGAGCCCAAGTCTAATAACAAATCTAGACATGTACTCAGAAAAGCTCATCTAATAAGAGATTACGTGGAGCAAAAGAAGATAGCGTTGTGCAAGATTGGAACGGAAAACAACATTGCAGGTCCGCTCACTAAGGCACTACCGCATAGTAAACATGAAGGACACATCACATCCATGGGGATAAAACGTGTTCCAGAGTTGTATTAGATATTATTTGATTGATCTTTGATCATTTCAATTACTACTTAATAAAATCATTGAATTTCTTTATATTGTATTTCATGTGGATTGTATGACAATTTTGAACACCACAAAGTGAACTATTTTACTTTATATGTATGTTTTGTCCGTAAACACCACAATGAGCTGATAACTCAAGTGATTATTTTGTTAGTCGAAGGATGGATGGTTCAATATGCCATAAGTCAAACGTTTGACTGATCAATAACAAATATAGGTATCTGATACGCATAGGACATGGTGACCACTATATAGAGTCCTAAATGTTAAGATACATTAGGTGCCTGATCGTGGATAGGACGTCTATTGTGATTCCTAAAGTCGGTTCTTTTGACCATTGATTATTTTCTGCGATATAGACAGTTTTTGGGTGGTTTAGGTGTGGGGAATAAAGCATGTATTCGCCCTAAACTTGCAGGATTATAATGAAATTTACAGTCGTGAATATGGTCATAAGATAAATAAAAACATGAAAAAGAATTCAACCTTGGGTCCTTGCTTGAATAGGCCTAAGAACAGGAATTAAAATAAATTCCCTCCTATAACTTGCTCCCAAGACTTGATTGAGATGATGCCGCGTGTGCTAGAAAATACTCTCCAATTGCCTTGCAATATGCATGGGGAGAGCTTTTATGAGGTTTTAGATGTGAGATCTGAGTTTTTGGGAAAAGAATGTTCTCAAAACCCTAATTATGAGAATTATCAATCAACAGTTACTGACAAAAGGAGAAAGACTCTCCTTATGTAGTATATGTGGGTCGGCCGAATTGGGTGGGTGAGAGTGGGCTTTCTCCACTCTTACCTTATTCCTTTGCGTGATTCGACCCGTTTTGCTAAATATTATTTGCGGGATTTTTATTATAAATCGCATACGTGTTCTCAGATATTAATGCAGTCGATGTATTAATAACGGTCTGATAAAATTACGATATTGTATAATTACCCAAATTAATATAACTGTTTATATTAATACGTACGCGAAATCAATATTTAATTAAATATAACTACTTATATTTAATTTTACGAATTAAACATGTAATCCGTATTAGCTAAAATTATTTAATCCGTATTAAATAATAATCTCAACATCTTATTGACTAATTTAATAGTCAATACCTCTGACTAACTGTTTAGTCGTATCCGGCATAAATGTGACTGTATTTTCATCCCTTCACATCTCTCAAACGTGTCCTATAGGTGTGACGTATAGGGACCAGTTGATCACCGCCATCCGTATGACAATAACGTCAAACTTATCTAGCAAGCCAACCGTTATTGATAAACGTGGATCAACTGATAATAATACTGAAGTATACCCTTGTGATCCTTTAAGAGATTTAGTAAGTCATTGTACTAATTGTCAAGGACACCAGCCCCAACATTAGGTTTCTGTCCTAGGTCGCATCGTAAAAGGAGGCCAATCGGACTTTTACTGGGCCATTACATGCTGTGCTTCCATCGGCATGTTATAAGTTAAGGAAAATATCAAGCCTTTATCAGGTTATATATAATATATATTCTCAGGGCCACTCGAGGAGCAGTAACTTAAATGCATGGCCATGCTCGAATATGATTCGTATATCAGTTATGTTACTCTGTAGTCGAGGAAACCTCTCTTGATATGATTAATTGGGAGATACGACCTTGTAAGATGGGACTTTGCAATTTGTCTTCCATTGAGTGGGAGAAATTTAAGGATATGAGAATCGTAATCGCACACACACTTGTAGGACAAGTGGGAGATTGTTGGAGTTAATGTTCTCCACAGTGTGTGAATATTTAAATAAATCTTTTACAGGATCACACAGAAATACTTAGTATATTAATCAATTGGTTAACGTTTATCGGTAACGGTTGGCTTACTAGAAATTTGACATTACTGTCATATGATGGCGGTAATCAGTTGATCCCTAAAGGTCACACCTATAGGATAGTACTGAGAAATGTGATTATATATTGATATAATTACGTAATTGCCAAACTTAGCTAAATGTAGTTAATTAGATGCTAAACATTTAATATGATTAAATAATAATTGGGAGAAATGAATTAAATGTTAATTCTAACAAATATATATAAATGTTATATTTATTAATTATATATATCTTAGTATATGATATTTTAGAATAATATAATTAGGTTAATTAATTATAAGATAATTAATTAACAATTTCCTAAAAATAAAAAGACTACTAACACAGTGGGTAGTAGCCTTGGGCCGTGTACTAACAGGGTGGATAGGTCTTTTTGGGCCGTGTGAATCACACATATAAGAGAACAATTTTCTCTTATTTTCGACATGAGTTTTATCATCTAAAAACCCTAAAAACAAAAGCCTCCAAAATTAATAGTAATTACAGTGGTAACTTGAAGGACAATTTTCTTAGTCATCTTAGGTGCATCTAGGGAGAGTTTCTACATTGAAACTTGGGTTTACTACGTTGTTCTTAGGCCGTTATCTCATAGATCTAAAGGTTATTTCTATATCCATGTTCTTTTAATTCAATTTATAATTTTTGTATCAATTCGTCTTTTGATATAATCCTTGGCAGTATTAATTTGATTAATACTTTAAATGGAAATTTGAGAAATATTCCGACAACATCACCACAACGACACACATATACCACATACCATGTATACAAACAATTGCAAGCATGATTAACAATCTCGAACATGGATTAAAATCAATCAAAAACCATACTATCGCTATGAAAACAATGAGCATGTGACGGATATCATTTTACCCATTAACAACAACCTGATTCCTCATTCATTACTACTAATCATCATAGAATTCATTTCAACCAATTGGATAAGAAGGTAAACAACAAAATACTTCAAAATTTCAGAAATCAAACAACACAATACCTCACAATTTCAGAAATTACACAACAATAACCATACACAATCGATCTTTGACTTAAAATCAAGTAACCTCTCGAAGTTACCTTTAAAGCTCTTCAAATCTTCAAAGAACCCTTCATTGAAGTCCAAACATCCATTCTCACCAACAAACAATCACTACTACAAAAATAGGCTTAGAGAACTGTTGAAATTAGTTTTAGAGAACGCCTTAGAGGCGTTCTCCAACTCAGTGTTCTCTAAACCTTAGAGAACTGTTATAAGAGGCGTTTTGTATTCACAATCATAGAGAACAGTTGAAATGAGCTTTAGAGAACACCTGATAAGCGTTCTCTTTTCCTAGGAAAAGAGAACGGTTAGGTAAGCCAACAGTTCTCTATTCATTTTATTTTTTTCAAAAAAAAAATAATAATCTTATACGTATTTTACAAATGGAGAAATTTGAAAATTCAAACAAAGACAAAATATGAGAAAGTAGTAACTTTTATTACTTCAAAAGTGCCATACACCGTATCATTAATCACCATCCAAAACACCATGTATTCTAAAATACGCCATATACAAGATTCTAATTTACAAATGAAAAATTACACAACCTAAGACACCTCTATGATTAATAGAGTTGCACAACATATTGAGACAGACGAAGTACTGAAAATAGTTGCAGAAACGTCTCAGCCACAATTTGTCCCCAAGTTATACTTCATATGATTTACCCAATTGAGAAGCTCATACCATTTCCAATTGCCGAAATGTCTAGCCAACTCCTCTTAATTTTTGTACTTTCCTCGTCTCTGTCCGATTTCCTGCACACTGAAATGTCAAAAAATAATCTAATTAGTCAGCTTTTGGTTTTACAGAATGCAGTCACAAATTGCATAGAACATATTCAAACACTTTAACGTACTGACCAATGTTTACCAACCTATAAAGGGGCAACAATTGTATATTTTGGAAGGTTCATGGCATAAAGAAAACAATAAGTTGTGAACAGTGAGCTCACATTTGTACAATATTATTAAGGTTAGGTTTATAAGAAACTCGGGACTACAGAAACTTGACATATAAGAAGATTCACAAAAGAGTTCAATAACTACGACTTTGTATAAGGGAATACTAAGTACTCTATAACTATTAATCTATGAATTCCACGACACAGAGAGGAAAACTCTTTCTAGATTATTTAAACCCCTACTAACCTTATGTCTTTCATTATTGTGAATTCCGATTGCGTTTTCACTAAGCTAGTATCCGAAAGAAGATATCTGCTTAAAATGACTATACCTTAAGCATTTGTCCATGTCACTAATATCATTTAGCGGTCATAAATATTTTATATACATATATATGACCATAAAGCAACAACCGTAAGAGAAAAACTATTTCTAAGAATGCTTACCTTAGGTTTTAAAATAACAGCAAACATGAGGAAGCTTAAAAAGGCTACACGAACTGCAATTATGCAAAACATCTATCTTAGGAACACAGAAATTAAAAGACGGAAAAAGACGAAGTAAATGAGCAAGAGGAACAGTTCTCAGTTACCTCCATTAACAAAAATATTCATGAGAACAAAAACCTTCAGAGTACTCCATCCATGGTGACACAATCTCGATTGAATAATTATAAATTGAATCTGTCATGAAGCAACTATTTCAAGATTTTCAAACCTAACATTCACAAAATTCATTGACTACATATCAAACTTTGCTCAACAATAACTACAAATAAGTGACTGATAATCTACAGAACTTAGCTGCTGAAAGTTCGATCAAATTAGAATTACCGACATGACCAGTGGAGTGTAGTGACCAATGCAGTGTAGTGTAGTGAATGAATTGATTTCTTAAGCTCAGACATATCCGATATTGGACTCATTTTAAGACGATGTCTGTCTAATGAAACATGAATTACTGAAGTTCTTGAACTTAGATAACATTCGCAGGTGGTCTTTTATAAGACTTTTATATGCCGTATTACAGTCTTATTTCAGTATATGTTGTAACATTCATATTAATTCTGCACAACACTGTGCTGGTTTTTCAATGGGTATTGACAGAAGACTTCAGTCAATCTAACAAAACGAACAAAAACCCGAAAGAGAAAAGAAAAGGGAGTTACTCGGTTACCAGCGAACAACGGTTAAAAGGGCATAGGCTGCAGATAGAGTGAAAAACATTCCATCATGCAACTGAGTTGATTCGTTGAACTCGTCCTACTTCGCCATTGATTGATAAATTATCATGCTGAAATGGGAGAGAAGGATGTGCAAAAGATGACGTAGTCTTACCGATGGGAAGAGGAGCGTAAGGTGTTTCCGTAAGCCATCAATACGGCAGCAATTACAGATGCCAACCCCAAAAAAACATTTGTGCATCCATAAAATGATTTGATTTCATAATTGCTGATAAGACCATCTAGAATGCCAGGTGGGCATGCAGTTCTGAGTGGACCTTCCCTGTTCTGTTTTCGCAAACTAATAAGCTCTGCAAAACAAGCATATACAGAACAACAACAACATTGCACTGTTGTCTCGATATCTAAAAGTTGAGTTGAGTAATCAAACTGAGAAACAATCAATAATGAGCCATGGCCAAGATACAGTAATCCAGTAACCTGAGTAATCATTTTACTATGATCGTTAGAAAAATAGGCTACAAATTAAAATACGGAGTAAGACATTTCTCTAAACTATCTACATTCATCGAATAGTGAAACATCAATTGACGGATGCAATTCTCAACGAGATTAAGAACAATAAACCATTAACCAAATCTGTAAATTTCACACACAAAACCAACCATGCATAATTGAAATTCACATAAGGAAAAAAATACCTGAATGATGTATCCTGGACTTGGAGGGCGATCTGCAAGGCAAAAGACAAGTTGAAAGATGGTTACAAGAATAATATTTGGGTGGCGGATCCTTTGGGTTATTCTGTTCGAGGAGGATAACGATGGCTCACTAATAATCAGTCCACTGTAACCTGGTATAACATGGTTTGGAATACTTGGAATATCCCAAAACACTCGCTGATTCTTTGGCTTATGATGACTGATGGTCTGAACACTAAGGCGAAATTGCAGAAAATTGCTTATTGCACTGATGCTACTTGTTGCTTGTGTGGCATTGACAAATTGAGTAGCATAAGAAATGCCAATACCCAATAAATTCGTTATCCGGTAATGAAGATTGTTCACATAGTTCATTTTGTTTTAACACTGCAGCATGTATCACAAATAACAGCTCAAAATTTGTTTCATCCGTATATAATGTTTGCTCCGTACTTATGTACTTTCTTGCTGAAGCCAGGACACCAAGACAAAAAATTTTTTCCACAGCTCCATGAACTGAACAAGCAATATGTTACCAATAAGACACACAAACCCAATAATACTAAGACAAAAAAATGAAGATTAATCTTCGTTTTAGTCGTGTGTCCTAAAGTCCCTCTTTGGTTCCATCCCCATGTAAATAGCTAATTAATCTCCATATAACACATAAAGCGAATAAAAATAATAAGAACAATAATCAAGCTTAAACCATTAAAATAAACTAGTGTGCTTAAATCACAACATTACATAATAAAGTACTTCGAAGTAAACTTCTAACAAATAGATAAGGGAGCAGCTTGTATGCTTCCTCCTGAGATGGTAACAAACATCGGGATGAATCCTAATTCTGACAGCACATTCATGAAAGAAACAACACATTCAACACAAACATTTCCGACCACTAATTCCATCAGTAACAAACATCGGGATGAATCCTAACAAGATTAAGATGTGTCGCAGCCTAATCGAAACCAGACATGAAATGCACTTTCTTCACCAAGAGGACTATCATCATCGAGAAGCGTTGAAATTCAGTTGAAATTCAGAGAATAATGCACATCAGATTAAATAAACCAGTTCCGGAATCGAAAATATTTCGAGGTTAAGAAACCCTAAATCCCAAATCCAAAACAAATTAATAATTCACAACCCTAATTAACCCGATTGAATCAAATAAAACGCAATTAACAATTCAATTATTCCAAACATAAACTAAATTACCCGAGTTTTAGCACCACAGATTAGATTAAAAGCAACGGATAGAGATTGAAATCTATTAGGAGAATAATCGCCATTGCGCGCGCATCCACTCTGAATAGAAAAGTTGGCTTCGATGCGACTATCACTTTGACGTTTTAACTGAATCAAAGGTTAAATTGAGTTTGAGAGGATGAATGAACCGTAGATTAAAGGAGAAAGATGAATTGTATATTGATGAAGACGAAAAAACGCGCTAGAATAAGGTTTTTGTAGTAGTGGAGGATCGAGTATAGAATTAATACCAAGTAATATATTGTTATTAATTCATTTTATTTAATTATGATTAGAGAACTATTAAATTGAACATGCGTTTTCTATTTTTTTATAAAACGCTCTAAGAATGTAAGTGTTCTCTATTATAGAAGTATAGAAAACACTTAAGTCGGATAAGCGTTTTTTTCCCTTATAGAGAACGCTTATTTAACTTGACCGTTCTTTATTAAGTGTTATCTAATGTCATATTTGTAGTAGTGAATAAGAAAAACGAATTAAAAACGTAACCCTAGAAAGACGGGTTTTCAGAATACTCAACAAGACTAGCAATTGATTATGTCAAAAGAAGGAGGAGAAGGAGAGGAGAACATACCTATAAAGAACTCGGAATTTGAGCAAGAAACGAAGGAGCTATGGTCGGATTCGTGCTCATGGAGAAATCACCAACAATGGTGAAAGGGTTTTGTGTTTATATATGAAGAGGATGGAGGAAATGAATTGAGTTTTTCATGAGGAAACACAACATAATGAGTTATAAGGGAGTTTGAGTCGGAAATGACTCGGGATTCATTTAATGAGTCGGGATAACTCGGATTTGGCTATTTAAGACGGAAATAACATCTCAAGTTATTATTACTCAAGATGGAACTCATTTTACAAATAAACCACAATTCATGAGATTATCCGACATACTAGTCATTTTTTGAAAATTAAAACCGGAACTTAAAAATTATAAAACTCGAAATATCATTTGAAAATAATATGCTTTAAAATGAAATATTCATATTACTAAAATATATTCACGAAATTTCATGAAATATAAATTATTCTTGAAATTAAATTAAATCTTTTAATTTTATAATACGGAAAGTATCGGGGTGTTACAATCACCCCACCTTTTAAGAAGTTTCGTCCTCGAAACTTGAAAGCAGAAAAGGAGTTTATCAAAAGTTGACATCCTAAAACATAACTTTCTTTCAAATATTTTCCAAAAGAAAATTCCAAGGGCATAAGTCCTCATCAACGGAGCGTTAGGGTTCTCGTTACGTACCCAAGAGCCCGGCATTCCGAGACAAGGGAAAGTCCCAAAGCCAAAATTAAGTCATGCGTTGACAAGCGTAATACAAGTCATTAGACGTCTCGAATAACAAGTCTTACATCCAATCGAACGCCAAAAATCACCCAAATTTTATAAACCAAACCAAGATTTTCAAAATATGTAATTTCGAAAGAAAATTTTCATTTTGAAATCTTAAAATAGATAAGATTGCAACCGAAATAAAAACTTCCAACAACATAAGCAATGCTACTCAAATCAATTATGAAGCACATAAGTGGGAAACAAATTGAACATTGTTCAAACAACACACAAGCATGAAAGCTACACATGAACAACCAAAGAGAGTCATATCGGACCATCAAAGATCTCGAAACATAACAAAGTTAACAAGGAAACTAACTAAGACAAAGCATCAAAACCATCATTTTCATGGTAAAAGAGGGTACTCAGCAAGAGGGGAAAGAAGGAAAACAAAAGCTTAAGGTTAAGGGAGGATGGATAACTCTCCCAGGATACGGAGACACTAACCACTCGATCCATAAAAGAAACATCGTCATCACGATTCCTTGCACACTTCAGAAAACAGTTCTTCCAATCCACGAAACTCTCAAGGTTCCCTGAACTCACTTGGGTCGCTCATCTCTAGGTTATCCACGATACCGGGTATTCCATTACCAAAGGATTTCACCACTCATGATCGTTACCCAACAATCAACAACCTCCATAAGACTATATCCAAAACTACTGACAAGGTTTCACTCATACTCGACTGACATAAATTATCAGGCTTTTGACAAGGCGGAACACCGAACAAGGATCTCAGTCTAGAACCCATCACACTTCAGGTCATCCAACCAACCCAAACAAAATCCGATATACTCATACCGATAACCAAAATATGAACGCGGCATTCTCCGAATCCTACATACTCCCACATATATAACTATGAGACACTCATCCACAACCTCAGATTCCAAAAGTATAACATGATATTCCTCAATCGTAAATACACCCAAACATAGGACTGCGGTCAACACCCAAGGCACCTATTCCCAAGGACCCAAGGTCTCTCAAATCCAAACCACAAATACCTCTTATAACATCGATTACCAAGTTCTACCATCCCAAAGAGAACATTCAGTAGAAAGTCCCCAAAAGCAACCAATTTCATCCAGACAGTTTCTATTTAGCCATTATCATTCTCATAGCAAACAACTAACAACACCACCCTCACGGTTGTCGCCAAGACATAGGAAGCACTCATACAGCTAAGTCTTTAACACCGAACTACTAAGATGGTTTACCACCTCATTACCCAAAGACACCATTGCCAACTCTCCCAACTAATTCTGATGAAACCAAACCAAGGATCCTCAAACATACATTACTAATCCACAAACGGGCCAACCTCACAACTAAACCAAAATAAGGACGATAGGATTTACAAAGGTATGGACATGGTAACAACTCAGAACAAGCGAGGTACAGAAACTCGAGCGAGAGAGCCAGATAATATGACAAGGTTAGAGGCTCTTGGTTAAGGACTCCAACAAAAGTGAAGCCAAGAGTGGAAGTGTAATACTCCGTATTTTATCATATTTTATTTTAATTTTAACAATTATTTTTGACGTGTTGATAGTTATTTGATGTGTGTTCGATAATTAATTCGTCGAATAAGTATTTTATATTTTGTACGTTGTTGGTGATATGTCGAGTATGCGCATTAGTTATGTATCGTGTTTTAAGTATATGCTTGGGCCTCAATTTACTTGCCAACCCAGAACATCCCAATCGTTACAACAAGAAAGAGAAACACAAACACTCACCCTCACGTTACAGTCCCATACTCAACAACCACCCAAAACCCTAAACCAGCCTAATAATCACGCAGCCCTACCCTCACTTTTCTGCCGCCACTTCAGAGGGTAGGAAGGGAGGTTTACGTGGTGGTCTAGGGCAGTCTAATATGGGTCGTTTGCACATGAAAAGAGGTATAGTCGTCATTCACTTCGTCTTTCTCTATTTCATTCGTATGTTGTTCATATCGTACTTGCTTATCGTATGGTACTTTGGCTAGAGTTTTGGGTACGGGTTCCTGGGTGGTAGTGTTAAGTTGTTCATAGTTTAGTTTGGTTGTGGTGGGGGTGCTGATTGGTGGCTGGAGCACCACCAGATTGGCGGTAGTATAGAGACGACAGAACAGGGGTTAGGGGCGTGCTGAGCAGGTGTTGTGAAGAGGCTTTGTGGTGGTACAGGGGGCAACGAAGGGAGGAGCTGACCAACTCTAGAACCATCGCGGGTCAGCGATGGTGGTGGTGGTGTCCAGGGGAGGTGTCGGGGCCAGTGGGTGGTGAAAGACCGTGAGAAAGGAGGGCTGTTCGTATGTCGGTAGCGAAAAACAGAGTAACCGTGCGAGTGTGTAGTCGGGTTTGGGTGGTACGTTAAGGCATTTATGGTGGGTCTAGGTAGCAACGAAAGTATGGTGGTTATAGTTGGTGGTACAAACTAGAGGTTGGGGTTGATAGTGGTGGCCTGACTGGTGGTTGCGCGTCATAGAAGTGTGGGTCGTGGGTATGTCGTGCGTGTCACTGGGCAACTGTTTGGGAAGTTGTCGCGTATTAGGTTCTAGTTGGGGCTGTGGTTTCCTTGATGGTGTATTATTATTATTATTATTATTGTTATTATTATTATTATTATTGTTATAGTGGTTGTTATTATTATTATAACTATTATTATTGATATTGTGTTTGGAGTATATTAGTTTATTAAAGTCATTAATAGTTGTTATTAGTCTTATTATTAAAGTAATTGGTGTTAACAACAAAATTAGTTGTTGTTAGTAGCAATGTTGAGGACATGATTAGATTATTATTGGTGTTGTTATGAATTGTAATGTCATGATAAGAGTGTTTTGATATTATTATTGTTTTTAATACTAGTCATCTTATAGGCGATTGTTATGGTTAACATGTTTGTCAATGGGCATTGTGATTATTATTAATTACTTATATTGTTATTGTTATTGATTTATAATAGTCGGTTATTTGATGCTGCTATAAATAGTAAGTCTAAAAATAGTAAGGTTATATTTGGTCAATGATAATTGACATGTATATGAGCATGTTTGTGAATACGTAAGGATAATGTATTATGAGTATATAATCATGGACATGACGGAATAGTTCAGTAGGGTTTGGTATGGTTATTAATTATTATATAATATCTGTTTAGGTAACGTTTTCCGTGAAGAATACTTTTAGCAGCTGCGCAAGTGACAATTCCAATCGACGGTTGAGGTAGGGGAATATCTATGTGTAACTGTGATCTGACATGGGGATATTCATTATCCGCTGATGTATTTGATTGTGATATATATTGTGATTGAATAATTATTATTGCTTATTGTGGAGAACGGGGCTTGTGAATTGGGTCTTGTGATATGGGTCTTGTGATATGGGACTTGTGATATGGCCATGGAGGTGTGATGAGATGGAGGTGTGGTGTGATGGAGGTAGGGTGGTGTGATGGATGCGTGGTATGATGGAGGTGGAAGTGGAGAACTGATTGATGCGAGAATGGAAGTATACTGTATTATGTTACTGCATGTCTTATCTATATTACCTACTCAACCTTGTGGTTGACCCTGTGTATTCGTGATCACCTGTGATGAACCAATTTATTGGGGAGCAAATTGGCAGGTGTTTGAGACTATGGGAGCTAAGGGAAGGGAGAGCTTGGATCCGGACCAGACTAGAGCCTAGATCACCATAGTTGTGTTGTCATGAGTTGTACTTTATTTCATAAGACAGTTTTGTAGTTGGTTGTACAAACTTGCTTTAGAGTTTAACATTAATAATAAAGTACTGTATTTCATTCCTTTGTATCTACTGCCTCGGGAAACCGAGATGGTAACACCCATATTTATCTGGGGAGTCCTAGTCCAGGCCCCTAAATAAATGGGGGTGTTACAAAGTGGTATCAGAGCGAACGATCCTCAGGCCTAAACCCAAATGAATGATAATGAACGTAGGAAGAGTCTAATAAAATGAACCCCGAGATCAAACTGATAGGAGCCCCAAAAAGGAACAAGATGAGTTAGGGACCCCCTCACACCAAACCTGGGCCCTTTCTGTTCTGTCTCGGGAACCTTATGAGAGTAATTGAAGAGTGGGGTAGACTATATAGTGACCTAGTGATTTTGTACTAACGTTCTTGCAGGAAAAGAATGAGGTAAGTAATTTGTGAAGTTGTGATTAATGACGTGCGTTAGAAGGATATGTGAGATATGAAATGTAGATCAATACGGATGATTGAATTGAAATTTTTAGAGTTCGAAGGTGTATTGGTTGAGCAATGGTTAGAGTGATGAGATCATAGTATGTTGGTGTTTGAAATGTTCATACGATTATCTGGTATTTAAATGACTATCGTTATCATATGATATTGATGTTTAACTCCTTGAAAGAATGAGTAATTCTGTTGATCTTATCATATGTTATAGTAACCTATGTCTAGTGATATGCGGAATGTGTTGCCCTAAGCCATGAATGTTTATAGTTATGTGTTGCATATATCGTATTTAGAATTTTATGCCTATTATACGCATTTAAATTCTGTATGAAGTTAGTAATCAATAAGGGACCTCATAGTAGCTCCTAGTTTATATTTCCGTACCTGGATAAGTTGTGATTGTGCGTTAGTAGGAACTAATTTCTTTAAATACACATGTATAACAATCAAGTCATTTAGTTGATCGTACTTTCAGTTTTGAAATCTTTACCGTGATCCAGATAACGAGTATCGTTGTAATGAGAAATGAATGTTAATATGGTACAAAGTGATGTCTATGCCCCAAATTATATGTCAACGTGTTTCAGATGAAGAATGGTTGAGTTTCGAGGTAGCAATGTGAAGTTGTAAGAGAACCAAATTGTTTTATTAAGTTCCTGGATGTTACCTTGTTTGTCCAGGATGCCATCTTAAATGCGTTCCATATTTGAGTATGAAAATTTTATGCATGACGACCTCCTGAGTTGGTTTTACAATGTTGTTGGTTTCATTTTAATAGGAGTTATATTTTGAGAGAAATAAATCTTTTAGTTGACCATGGTCAGATGGTTACTGCACAGTTCCATTTTTTTTGGCCCATCTTTTTGTAAAAGAAATCATTTAAGACTTGGGTATTGTTTATGCATAATTCCACCTCTAATGTGCAGAATATGCGTTTACGTTTTCAAGATGATAGGCCATGTAAAATCTTAATGAGTCGTTATTTAAGTATGATTTTTGCAAGTTGCCTAATTTTCTGTTGAATTGCTGTAAAGTTCTTGTTCAGAGCGATTGAGTTATGGAAATGGTATTAAATAATTTCCTTGAGATATGCATTCGATTTTTTTTTCCTATGATTAGCTAGTCCTTTGTATTCTCTAAAAACTATGATCGCTCGCACGTTAGCTAAGCTGTTATTTAATTATAATTTGGTAAGTTGCTGCGTAATGTTTAATTGTTGAAATTGTGAGACATAAAAGTTTCATATAAAAGTTTAATCAAATGTGATTTATGTGATGTGACCACGTGATATCCTGTTATGGCATTAGTAACATGAATAATAGGCATATGGTATGAGTATGAACCCTCACTATATGATAGCGTGACCTTCTTTATTTCGTCAAGTTTAATATAGAATCGTTTCAATTATATGTCAAATTTTACGACCTCAATATAACTATGTGCTACTCGTATGAGATGTCAAAAGCATGTTTATCTGAGAAGAGTCTTGCCAAGTGGCAGAATGAAATTTAACTGGTCAGTTTATCAGCATGATATAGTAATCTAATAGTTATACGAAATTGTGATTATTTGAACGATGTGAACCTTGTTGATGTTCTTTCGGATGTTGATAGTTTATCACTGTCTAGTTTCCGGTGATTATAATCTTTATAACTTTTCCAAGTATATTGTTATATTTAGAATCTGATCACGATGTGTAAGTTATTAATTGTTGACATACGATTTAAGGAAGTATTAGCCTTGTGATTGTTTATTTATATCGTTAAAATTTTTATAATTCATGAGTGAGAAAAACAATGACTTAATAAAGAAGAGTCATAATTCCTCCGTGTAGCCTTGTTTCAAGCTATAACTTGTGAAATTGTCTTTGACACGTATTTATATTGTCACAAACAACCCTTTCAATGTTTCAAACATTTCAAAATATTTTCGAAATGATAAACCAAGTTTAAGCTTGATGTTTGATAATTATGGTGATTGTTTGCAAATGACAATCCTGTAGCTATGTGTAGAGGAAATCCTGCTTGAATGTTTAATTGCTGCGCATTGTATAAAACTCTTATTGTGCAAGTCATACATAATAACAGCTTCATGATAAATGATGTAATATGAGTGGACGGGAAATGTACCTAGGTGATTTTGTTAACTAATTGATATCTAGGTATGTTAAACGTTCTTGTGAGTCTATGAGTTAGGTATGTCTTGTGAAATATGTCAATGTTCCATGTTTAATTACGTTAATTAACTTTGCGCTATGTTTTTTTTTTCCTAAATATGATTTGCTTCTATAATATGAATATGAGCATGAAACATTTTAATTTGTCAAGTACGAACTATAAGCTTCTTGATTGTTTACATTGTTGTTAATATATTAAATTGTGATAAATTTCAAGGGTATATAAGTGTTATCTATTCCGATTCTGTTTTACTGCGTAACACGATTCTACCGACCCTAATACTTTATTATTGTTCGAGGTTATATGTTACATGATAATTGATATGAGTCCCTTTTGAGTCCTTATTTGAGTTGAGTATTAATAGTTGTCCTTTTATTTTGATAGTTAAAATTTTCTATTGATAGGATAATTCTTTTGTTTGTGAGATGGGTAAGCTTGAGGTAATTGATTAGTTTGCGTTATGTACGATGATTCGGTATTAGATTGGTTGGTATAACATACAAGTACTGGTTTTATGAACTGTGGAATTATAAGTACACATACAGACATGTTAATGAATTTGGTTAAGATATGTACGTTGTCATGTTAATCAAACTGTTGGGATAGATTTTGAGGAAACTGAGTTGTTCTTGAGACTAGAACAAAGACAATGAATGATGTTGTGTTGAGATTGAGATTGCAGTTCTGTGTTTTATCGAGTTGTCGCACTCTTCGACCTTGACTCGTGGGTGAGTAGCTAGAGTTTTACTCTCTAAGTGTTGAGCAGTTTCTTTCATGGAACGTTTGACAAAATTGATATTGAAATCGAGACGAGAATTGGTTACTGGTTTTGAGATATGAGTTCTTAGGCCGTTGTGCCACATTGTGTTTACGGTCCGGTGTGACTTTGGTTATTGAGTTATCTTCAGAGTTTGAAACTGATTTTGAAATGGAAGTATTGATTTATGGTTTTATTCCGCCAGTTCACTCACCCCTTGTCTTTGGTCTTAGGGTCGACGATGAGAATGCGATACTTGGTTATTTGAAGTAAGTTATTTTTTTTATGAGTTAGAGTAATGAGCTAGAATTTTATAATGGGGTTACGGGGACGTAACCATGTTTCTAAGGAGGATAGGATTGTAAAATCTTAGTGTTTTACGTTATGGCTAGTTGTTATGACATGACTAGGTGGTATGTCGTGATTGTTCGCATATACTCGATAATCTGTTTACCTCTGTTATGCATTTTATTTTGTTGCATGAAGTATCCTTTAATTTAGTTATACGTTAAAATTTGGGGACAAAGTTTCTTAACAGGGGTAGAATGTGACATTTCGTGTTTTTAGAAGTACCTATATTAGCTCTGACGTTATGTAGTGTCACACTTGGGTTTCGTTATGTGCTTGGTGACCAGTTATGGATCATGGGATGGTGAACTTCGGGACGAAGTTCATTTTAAGGAGGGAAGCCTGTAATACTCCGTATTTTATCATATTTTATTTTAATTTTAACAATTATTTTAATTTTAACAATTATTTTTAACGTGTTGATAGTTATTTGATGTGTGTTCGATAATTAATTCGTCGAATAAGTATTTTATATTTTGTACGTTGTTGGTGATATGTCGAGTATACACATTAGTTATGTATCGTGTTTTAAGTATATGCTTGGGCCTCAATTTACGTGCCAACCCAGAACAGCCCAATCGTTACAACAAGACAAAGCAACACAAACACTCACCCTCACGTTACAGTCCCATACTCAACAACCACCCAAAACCCTAAACCAGCCTAATAATCACGCAGCCCTACCCTCACTTTTCTGCCGCCACTTCAGAGGGTAGGAAGGGAGGTTTACGCGGTGGTCTAGGGCAGTCTAAGATGGGTCGTTTGCACATGAAAAGAGGTATAGTCGTCATTCACTTCGTCTTTCTCTATTTCATTCGTATGTTGTTCATATCGTACTTGTTTATCGTAAGGTACTTTGGCTTGAGTTTTGGGTACGGGTTCCTAGGTGGTAGTGTTAAGTTGTTCATAGTTTAGTTTGGTTGTGGTGGGGGTGGTGATTGGTGGCCGGAGCACCACCAGATTGGCGGTAGTATAGAGACGACAGAACAGGGGTTAGGGGCGTGCTGAGCAGGTGTTGTGAAGAGGCTTTGTGGTGGTACAGGGGGCAACGAAGGGAGGAGCTGACCAACTCTAGAACCATCGCGGGTCAGCGGTGGTGGTGGTGGTGTCCAGGGGAGGTGTCGGGGCCAGTGGGTGGTGAAAGACCGTGAGAAAGGAGGGGTGTTCGTATGTCGGTAGCGAAAAACAGAGTAACCGTGCGAGTGTGTAGTCGGGTTTGGGTGGTACGTTAAGGCGTTTATGGTGGGTCTAGGTAGCAACGAAAGTGTGGTGGTTATAGTTGGTGGTACAAACTAGAGGTTGGGGTTAATAGTGGTGGCTAGGGGTGGCCTGACTTGTGGTTGCGCGTCATAGAAGTGTGGGTCGTGGGTATGTCGTGCGTGTCACTGGGCAGCTGTTTGGGAAGTTGTCGCGTATTAGGTTCTAGTTGGGGCTGTGGTTTCCTTGATGGTGTATTATTATTATTATTATTATTATTATTATAGTGGTTGTTATTATTATTATAACTATTATTATTGATATTGTGTTTGGAGTATATTAGTTTATTAAAGTCATTAATAGTTGTTATTAGTCTTATTATTAAAGTAATTGGTGTTAACAAGAAAATTAGTTGTTGTTAGTAGCAATGTTGAGGACATGATTAGATTATTATTGGTGTTGTTATGAATTGTAATGTCATGATAAGTGTGTTTTGATATTATTATTGTTTTTAATACTAGTCATCTTATAGGCGATTGTTATGGTTAACATGTTCGTCAATGGGCATTGTGATTATTATTAATTACTTATATTGTTATTGTTATTGATTTATAATAGTCGGTTATTTGATGCTGCTATAAATAGTAAGTCTAAAAAGAGTAAGGTTATATTTGGTCAATGATAATTGACATGTATATGAGCATGTTTGTGAATATGTCAGGATAATGTATTATGAGTATATAATCATGGACATGACGGAATAGTTCAGTAGGGTTTGGTATGGTTATTAATTATTATATAATATCTGTTTAGGTAACGTTTTCCGTGAAGAATACTTTTAGCAGCTGCGCAAGTGACAATTCCAATCGACGGTTGAGGTAGGGGAATATCTATGTGTAACTGTGATCTGACATGGGGATATTCATTATCCGCTGATGTATTTGATTGTGATATATATTGTGATTGAATAATTATTATTGCTTATTGTGGAGAACGGGGCTTGTGAATTGGGTCTTGTGATATGGGTCTTTTGATATGGGACTTGTGATACATGGAGGTGTGATGAGATGGAGGTGTGATGAGATGGAGGTGTGGTGTGATGGAGGTAGGGTGGTGTGATGGATGCGTGGTATGATGGAGGTGGAAGTGGAGAACTGATTGATGCGAGAATGGAAGTATACTGTATTATGTTACTGCATGTCTTATCTATATTACCAACTCAACCTTGTGGTTGACCCTGTGTATTCGTGATCACCTGTGATGAACCAATTTATTGGGGAGCAGATTGGCAGGTGTTTGAGACTATGGGAGCTAAGGGAAGGGAGAGCTTGGATCCGGACCAGACTAGAGCCTAGATCACCATAGTTGTGTTGTCATGAGTTGTACTTTATTTCATAAGACAGTTTTGTAGTTGGTTGTACAAACTTGCTTTAGAGTTTAACATTAATAATAAAGTACTGTATTTCATTCCTTTGTATCTACTGCCTCGGGAAACCGAGATGGTAACACCCATATTTATCTGGGGAGTCCTAGTCCAACCCCTAAATAAATGGGGGTGTTACAGGAAGGATAAGCATTAGAGGTACGAAGATATAAGATATAACTAAGTTCACATGAGAGAAGAAAGAAGAAGAGGAACGCTGAAGCAAGAGTATGATTTCTATTGGCACAATTCTCAAGGCTCGGGATTTCCAAAGATTTACAAAGCTCTCAACTTCTATTTCCCAATTCAAGCATGTCGAACTAACTCTGTCCAAGACACGTATTCCCAAATGGTCCACCATATTATAAGTTCTTCCAAAATTGTGTACGGTCATCCCAATATCAACAACTTTTTAAAGATCGGGTATCTCTATACCTTGAATTCCTCAAATGACATTTCTATAACACTCCAGGATCAACCATGTCTATACCATTATTACCTTACAATTCATCACATCACTCTATTTCAATCCCATAACAGAAGTAGATTCCTCAAAATTCATCGGTACCTCAGAACGTGAACGTTAGGGCGCACTACCAAAGTTCTCACACCCCTATGTAAGATTCCAAACATCCTTTAAATATCTCAGGCTCAAAAACCTACAAGTTCACAGGTTGTACTTCACTACACCATTCAGCCATTCCAAAATATGACCTTTAGGTAACTCCACTACGAGCATAACATTAATTCCGTTCAAGCAACTAAGAGCATAAACTTCAATAAATCCTCCTAAGGCCACAATACTAATTCCTCCATTACTCATCCTTAATTATGAACGATTCTCATTCGCCAACATAACATGCCAATTAAACTTAGAACATATTCCCAAAGTCAAGTCTTACTAGCTCACTTTACTCATCTATTCATCTTTATTAGTATTCCAAGCATACTTCCCAAATTAATTCTTGTGAGTCCTAACACTTCCTTTGTACTCTTGAACCAACACACTCCAATCCATTAGCTCTCAATAGCAATCATGATTCCAAAGGCTATGCTTCACCAAATGTCACACCTACTATTCACTTTCTAAGCCAAGAATTCTATCAACCAATTCCACTCACTATAGGGCAACCAACTAAGCATTAGGTTCACTGAGGCATAACTCACTACACTTCTTAAACTATCCCAAAAACATTACTTTTCCAAAACAGATTCAGGATTATCCTCGATCAAATTCCTCAAATTTCAACTAAGGTAGGCTACCTATAAAACGGCAAAAGAAGAGGCAAGTAAGAAGAATGAGATTAAGTCGGAAAGTTACGAAGGTAGCTTCCGAGGCAAGATAGGAGAGAGTTTAAGGAAAAAGGATATGCATCCGGAGACAAGAGGAGAAAGGGGATGCATGACAACAAGGAGTAATTTAGGGGACAAGGAAACATTTACCAAGGATAACAAGAATCTTCCAACTTTGGTAGTAGACACCAGTCTTGATCGCCCTTCCGGTAAGCT
Source organism: Silene conica (assembly GCA_029255685.2). Taxonomy (NCBI): domain Eukaryota; kingdom Viridiplantae; phylum Streptophyta; class Magnoliopsida; order Caryophyllales; family Caryophyllaceae; genus Silene; species Silene conica. The sequence continues at coordinate 57,439,751 of CM055311.2, read as the reverse complement.
CGCGGCTCACCTGTTCTAAAGCACAACAATTAACTCAAGAACAATTAACAAACCGGTTAGATCTGACATGGAGAAATCACAATACATACTACCACTTGGTCCTTAAGTCTACCCATCTCTCATTCATTATTTCAGGTCAACTTCATATTTACGTTGGCGTACACGTGCGTGCGTTGGGAGCATTACTGCTCTGATACCAACTGTGACACCCCGCGATATTACATACAATAAACAAGTAACTTGCAGCGGAACTACGATAACTTTAAAAACTTTCGACATAGATATAAATAAAATTTGATCGCGGAATATCGAAACAACTCTTAAGATTAAAACCAATAAAAAAGTATAACTTATACAAGATAATTTAAAAGAACAAGGGATAAGATATCCCTCGCTAGCAAGTAAATTAAAATTAAGCTAATTGTAAAGTGGGTAATTGTCGAATGTTCAACAATGCTCGTTAGCCACACGTCTTCCCCCAAACAACACCAACCTACATACATGAAACATGTACGCCACAGTCAGTGGGGAGTAACTCAAGGTTCTCCTAGCCACTTTTTGTCAGAAAACACGTAAACGGTAATACAACATAACATATACATATGAATATGTATATACATTAATAAGTGACCAAACATGACATATTCAAATATAACAATCATGCTCAAGGCATGAACCAACATGTGAAACATAATCATAGTCATCATATGAACTAAAAATCAAAACGGATAATCAACCAAGCGAATGAGTCAGTGGCCAACAGCTAGGTGGCATGTTCACTCACACAAACCACAACCAAGTGACCGACTCAGAGACCAACACTAGATGGCATGGCCAATCACAGAACACACACAAGAATGGAATGAACGCGGTCAGGGAACATAACCGTTACCATTGACCACTAGATCGCATAACCACGACACTAGCTATCGGGACGATAACCACGACACCAATTCTATGTATAGAGCATAACCGTAAACTATATGCCTAAGACCTTGCCAGACCTCTCGACGTAATAACCTACACCGAACGACACACGGGGACCGGGCCGCATAACCACGGACACTGACCAATCCCGAACATAGATAAATCCCACAACTTGGGTGGCATTAGTTCATTACAATGATACACAAATCGTACCACCGCTATCTATTCACAAACTAGGTGACATAACCGTCACCAACATAACTTAAAATGACATAACCGTCACCCAAACATAAGCAAGGCAACATAACCGTTACCCGCCTCAACCCAAGATAACATAACCGTTATCAAATTACAAGTAAGACAACATAACCGTTGTCATTACCACTCAAGCTAACATAACCGTTAACTAACTCATTTAATACACTACTACAGGAACCCTTTAAGGACATCAGTGAATGGACATCAATTTTTTAAACATCCGATGTAATAAATAATGCACATCGGATTTTTGAAAACTCCGATGTGCATATATATGTATGGACATCGGTTGTTTTTTACAACCCATGTCCATAAGTTATGACATTAATGGACATCGGTTGTTTGTAAAACCAATGTTAATGCATTTTATTTTTTAGTAACCCTAATGCGCACAAAAAGACTCGACTCATTCACTCATCAATTAAAACCCGTCTTCTTCTATTCCCCACTGTACTCTGCATCTCCGCTCCATTTCCCAATTCCTACATACACATCCGTTATTCGCTTCCACGCCAACTCCTCTTGCCATCGACCGCCATCTTCTCCACCGCGACAACCAAGCGTCCATCGATGCACGCATTACTCATCATCAGCTCCACGAGTAGCGCCGATAAATGATACTGAAGCACAACACTCTTCTCGTCCTTGATAGGTCCTACAATTTCGCCTCCTTTGCTCTACCTAATAATAGGTATAATTTCAAAGCTCATACTAATATTGAATAGGTAGGTTGGATTTCTTCATCATTTTATAGGTTTGGAATTTTTGGACTTCGAAAATCTAGGTTTGGAAATTTTGAATTTCAAAACTTCTTCATTATTTCTGGGTTTTCTGGATTCGGGTTTAGGGATTCTGGGTTTGTCATTTTAGTTGTTGTTGTTGTTGCTGCTGCATTTACATTAGCTTGAACTGGTGTTTAATGTTGTTTGTTATTCTAATGGTGGTTTTCGTTGACTGAGTGCATTCTTGCTTCCAATTCTATTAGTTCACTATTATCTAAGTAATTCCTGATTGTGATTCAGTAGTGCCCCTTAGGGACAAAAGAAAAGAGAACGAACAAGCCAAGTAAAAAAGAGAACGAACAAACTTCATCTATAATCATGCAATTGAGTATAGAGTACATCGTCCAATAGCTTGATTCACCCAAGGCTAGTGAGACACCTTCAGCAGTGGGGAGTCAGGACTCGGGAGGGAGGGGGAGAAGGATGAAATCTGGTTCCTGTGTGTTCTTTGGTGAGGACTTCAACTTGTGTCTTTTAGGTCAAGTATGAAGCTACTGTTATTTTCATGTCCATAATCGGACGATGTTCTGATAACGATTTCCGTTTGTATGGCTGCATATTGGAGAGTTAAATTTTGAAGTGCTACATGTTAATATAAGATGGCGTCTATGTTTGTATAGGTGGAATCTGTTATGGCTATGCGATCTCTACAGCCTCAAATAAAGGCTATACAGAAGCGGTATGTTGGAGATTAGGTAATGTTGTGTCTTATCCTAAGCCCTTGACTACTTCCCATATTGTTAGCTGAAATTGTTCTTTTATCTTTAATTTGTCTTCTGTTCTTTATTCCGGTGTAAGAGTTATGAGGTAAAAGATTTTGTCTTGATTTTATTATTTGTTATGGGTCTTTCACCTTTTCTCATGAGAGAGTTATGAGGGTACAAGTATCAATTGATTTGTTATGGACCTTTCATTTGGTACAACTATGATTGATTTGTTATGGACCTTTCATTTGATACTGAGTACTGACTCTTAAAACTTCTTGTGTTGTGGCTACATGTTTTTGTTATACTTACGCGGAAAAAATAATGATGATTCCACTTTTTTTTTTTGAAAACGTTACATGTTATTGACGGCAAGTTCAGGTGTATAGATTATTTCAATGCGATATTTCTTCTTCTCTTGTAATGAGCATAATCTGCTTCATGGTTAGTGCAGTCCCATCAGACGTTGTTTATGAGTTGCGTAGCTAATATTGCTGCCTTTTGTGTTGTACCTACAGGAAAGAATTCAACTTGAAACTGCTCGGTTGTATAAACTTGCTGGAATAAATCCATTGGCTGGTAATGTTTTATCCCTTAATATTCTATCCTACTTGCCCTTTCTATTAATTATGGTTATCCGTTAGTGGTGCAATCCTTCACACTATTTTTTTCCTAGTTAAATTTTAAATATTTGATATGTTCGTATGTTTAGTTCCTGTTTAGGATACCTTCCAACACTAGCAACAATACCGGTCTGGATTGGTCTTTATAGAGCGTTATCTAATGTTGCTAATGAGGTATTACAACGTAAAGCCTAGTGAGATTTCAAAGTGTTTTTATTGCTATACAACTGCTTCATGTTATCCTCAACCATGCAATTTTTTTTATTCTGGTGAAGGGACTTCTTACTGAAGGTTTCTTTTGGATACCTTCCCTTGCTGGTCCAACTCCTATTGCTGCTCGTGCAAGCGGAAGCGGCATTTCTTGGCTGTTTCCTTTTGTGGTATGTGCTTTGTATGCACTTATTTTAAATTTAAGTAATGTTGTGCCCAATTAGTTGATTTACGTTGCACAGGATGGTCATCCTCCACTGGGATGGTCAGATACTGCAGCTTATCTTGTTTTGTCAGTGTTGTTGATTGTCTTGCAGTACATTTCAATCCAAATCATGCAATCATCCGAGGTTGGTGCACACTTTGCTAGTTCCATTTTTTATTTATCCCTTAGAATGGTTATAATCTAGTGCCTTTTAATTTTCTACTCAGTATCTTGAATACCTTGTGTATAGACTTGTCAAAGACTGATACAACCCGAAAACCGTCCGGAAAATAACCCGCTGTTCTCGACCCATGACATGTAAACAATGGGTCAAAACCCAACCCGTTGGGTCATGATAACCTATATTCTTCACATTCGTTAAAAGGTGTTACGTCACGTTCGGCATTTGCATAACCTTACATACCCCTTTTCGGGAGTTAGCTCAGAAGTAGCAAACTTAAATGAAAAGCTCTTATTTTTTTTGTTTTTGTCCTTGTGTGGTGATAGTTCAATTAAAAAGTGGTGATAGCAGCAACAACAGCCAGTAAGAGCAGCAGCCAGCAGTCAGGAGTTAGTAGCAACAGCATCAAACATCGACTGCCATATTCCCAAGAAGAAATCGACGAGGTCAGGGACTTGTGGGGGGACTATTTTCTAAATGCATAGTCTTTTAGTAACATAGTACTTTGATTTTGCAAACTAAGTCGATGTTTGGTTAGTTGTTGAACTTGTGATCTCTAGACTATTTTGGATGTCTTCTAAAATGACGCATACCCTATATGTTTGGTTAGTTGATGAATTTGGATAATGTATATGAAAGACGACGGACCTTTATCGTGATTTGCTTTGAACTTGATTAATGAAAGACGAACGACTTTGTCGTGCTTTGCTATGAATTTGTGTTTGTTTGGTTGATGGTGTCGTATAATCTGTTTTGATACGCCAGTCTAAATGGTGGCATCTGAATAATGTATACCGGTGGTACAAATTACCATCAATACCTGTTTTTTTTAAAAAAAAAGGCAACATCAAGGACAGCGGTTTATGCAATTGTATGATGCATATTAACTTGCAATGCACATGGGCTTCGGTCAACAACTGATGTACAAAACATAAATGGACATCAGAGTATAGCTAAAGAATGATGTGCATAAATATGATGGACATCAGACTTATTAAACCTCCGATGTGCAATAACACATGGATATCATATTACAGCTAAAGAATGATGTGCATAAATATGATGGACATCAGACTTATTAAACCTCCGATGTGCAATAACACATGGACATCGGTTGCTAAGTCGATGTCCTTGATACCCATAATGGACATCAGTGAACTGTACATCGGTTGCTAAGCCGATGTCCATGACAATAAAAGTCTGATGTCCTTAAGGGTTCCTGTAGTAGTGATACATATGAACCTTAATTCCACGAAAGCAACGCTTAAGCTAGTTTCTGAAAGTTAACTTGAAGCGGGAGCCAGTTTCCCTTCCGGTTGCCCGGGCGGGGGGTCTTCATCCTCAACTTAGCTTTTAAAACGGCTTAAGCATTCAACCATACAACAATAACGGAAACACCCAAACATTTCACTCACATGAGCAATAAAATATTGAAAGTTCATATGACAAGTCTCATGAACGAGTTTACATTTCATTCGGCAAATAAAATAAACTAGCATTAGATGACAAGTTAAATATTGTAAACATGTGAATTAAAAAATATAAGGTATACGTAATTCGACTCATGAATCATACATGATAAATATATACATCCTAACACAAGTTTTATATAGATTTAGCATACTCAAACAACGTCCGAACAAGCGGTAAAACATGAGCCAAAACAGCCCCAAAAACAGCCCAAGCACACGCCCCAAATCAGTGCCGAGCGCAGCCTGCCATGGTTGGCCGCAGGCTGCGTGTGACACGGGCGCAGGCTTGCGTGCTGGGCCGCAGGCTGCGGTTTGCTCGGGCAAAGCTTGTTCATGCGCGACAATCAGCCAGTCCAGCCCTTGCTTTGCGTACAACGACTCGAGGCGTGAAGCATACATATCATACGAGATATGGGCAGCCTAACATCACCACAACGACACACATATACGACACACCATGTATACAAACAATTGCAAGCATGATTAACAATCTCGAACATGGATTAAAATCAATCAAAAACCATACTATTGCTATGAAAACAATGAGCATGTGACGGATATCATTTTACCCATTAACAACAACCCGATTCCTCAGTCATTACTACTAATCATCATAGAATTCATTTCAACCAATTGGATAAGAAGGTAAACAACACAATACTTCAAAATTTCAGAAATCAAACAACACAATACCTCACAATTTCAGAAATTACCTAACAATAACCATACACAATCGATATTTGACTTAAAGTCGAGTAACCTCTAAAAGTTACCTTTAAAGCTCTTCAAATCTTCAAAGAACCCTTCATTGAAGTCCAAACATTCATTCTCACCAACAAACAATAAGAAAAACAAATTAAAAATGTAACCCTAGAAAGACGGGTTTTCAGAAAACTCAACAAGACTAGGAATTGATTATGTCAAAATAAGGAGAAGAAGGAGAGGAGAACATACCTATAAAGAACTCGGAATTTGAGCAAGAAACGGAGGAGCTATGGTCGGATTCGTGCTCATGGAGAAATCACCAACAATGGTGAAAGGGTTTTGTGTTTATGAAGAGGATGAAGGAAATAAATTGAGTTTTTAATGATGAAACACAACAAAAGGAGTTATAAGGGAGTTTGAGTCGGAAATGACTCGGGATTCATTTGATAGGTCGGGATGACTCGAATTTGGCTATTTAAGACGGAAATAACATCTCAAGTCTATTATTACTCAAGATGGAACTCATTTTACAAATAAACCACAATTCATGAGATTATCCGACATACTTGTCATTTTTTGAAAATTAAAACCGGAACTTAAAAATTATAAAAATCGAAATAACATTTGAAAATATTATGCTTTAATAATATATTCACGAAATTTCATGAAATTATTCTTGAAATTAAATTAAATCTTTAAATTTTATAATACAAAAAATATCGGGGTGTTACAATTACACAAACCAAAAGGCATCCTGCGATAGGCAAAAACACCCATAGGACAGGTAAATGTAGTCTTATCCTGATAATCTGGATGAATAGGGATCTGAAAGAACCCTGACTATCCATCCAGATAGCAGAAAAACTCATGTGAACCTAACCTCTCTATCATCTAGTCAATGAAGGGAAGGGGAAAATGATCTTTCTTAGTGGCGGGATTTAATTGCCGATAGTCTATACACATCCGCCACCCGGTCACTATCTAGTCTGGTAGGTATTAATTCATTCATCTCATTAGTAACAACAGTAGTACCTCCTTTCTTAGGCACTACTTGAACAGGACTTACCTATTTCGAATTGCCAACTGAATAAATTATATCTGCATCGAGTAATTTCATGACCTCAGCCGTCACAACCTCTTCCATCTTTGGATTCAGTTTCCGCTGACCTTGCCTGCAAGGTTTGTGACCTTCTTCCAGCTCTATCCTGTGCATGCAGACATCAGGGCTGATGCCCTTAATGTCATCCAGCGAATAGTCCACTGCTTTCCTGTTTCTCTTAAGGACACTCAACACAGCAGTTATGTAAAACCCCTCATCGCAGCGGAAAAGTAAAACATACAAACATGCCAAAATTTTCGCGGAATTTAAACTATAACATGTAAGATAAAACGAGGTGAATTAAAAAAAACTATATAAACTGAAATGATTAAAACATAGATAAGTATATAAGTCTAAGTACGAAAAGTATAATTACAAAAACAGCCTGGGATGGCACATCCCTACAGGCACTCAAATGTATATAAAAAACTCGGTCTAGCTAGAACGATAAACGGGTATGTCATCGATGATAGGATCATCGCTCACTAGCCTAATGGTAACCCTCCAACAACCTGTCATGTACCTACATACATGAAAACATGTACGCCACAATCAGTGGGGAGTGACTAGAGTTTTCCTAGCCACGTATTGTTAACGACATATGACACATAAAGCATCCAACATACTCTAACACTATAACATGCGAAGTATATATATCAATATCTCAACTTTCATGTCGTCATGCAATACTATGCAAAGGCTCTCAACTAACTTCTGTAACTATTTGAAATGAGAGCCGGTCTCCCTTCCGGTTGCCCGGCTGGGGGGTCTTTCACTCCAAACCATTTACGAAACCAGACTAAGAGTCGTCCAATGCCTTGGGCGAACAATACTAAGATAACCAATTGTAACACCCCCGTTTATTTAAGGGCCTGTACTAGGACTCCTCAGATAAATAAAGGTGTTATCATCTCGGTTTCCCGAGGTAGTAGATACAAAGGAAAGATAAACAGTACTTTAATTAAAAATTAAACTCATAACTTGTTCTTACAACTGTATCCAAAAGTCTTAACAAAATAAATGGAGTACAACTCATGCTAAACCGACTAAGGTGATCTAGACTCTAGTCTGGTCCGGATCCAGGCTCTTTCTCCCATAGCTCCCCCCTTAGTCTCAGCCACCTGTCAATCTGCTCCCCAATAAATTGGTTCATCACAGGTGATCACGAATACACAGGGTCAACCACGAGGTTGAGTAGGTAAAAGAATAAATATAACAATATAATAAACTCCGCACCGATCCAACGCCAAATAAACTCCGCACCGATCCAACGCCATATATACTCCGCACCGATCCAACACCATATATACTCCGCACCGATCCAACACCAAATATACTCCGCACCGATCCAACACCGTATCACAAGACCCAATATATATTCACATCATAACAATATCTCAGAATGATATAGGTAGCACAATATAACGATCACATGATATTATAACATAAACATTCTTATTACCACATAAGAACAGAATACACATTATTATAAACCAGTATCTTCCCCTACCTGAAATAGCAGGAACGCAGACACAATCCGAGATATGCTTAGAAATGTTCCACTCGAAACTCGCTGCCTAAACAGATATATGCAACCAATTAACAAACTTCCCGAACCCCTTAACGATCATACTTACTACAAATAGCAACCTTCCATAAGTGGAAAGTTTCCATAAATAGAAACTTTCCCAATATAGTAACTTTGCAAAAATAGACGTCCCCATGACTTAAATAATTCCCGACTCGCATATTTAAATAACACGACCCGAAACCGTAAGAAAATAATAAAACACTACTAAAATAATAATAATACAACATTAATAAAAATAGTAATAATAATAATACTAATAATAATAATAATAATAATCACAAAAATAATAATAATAACACATTAAACACGACACACCAACAGCCTCACAACCCGCCATCAAACTGCCCTGAAACCACCGTGATACGCCACTACACCCTCCGGCAACCATCACCACGCGTACCCAGCACCACAACCTACCCCCACGGCCACCGTCAGACCCCTCGACTTCCACCGTCGTGGTGAACCAGTGCCTACACCAGGCCTGGTTTCTCACGCTGACTCCCTGACCAGACCCAAACACCAACCCCTCGAAACACACTCAGCCACCACGACACCCTGTTTCCAACACCACAACCCTCTGAGACACCAGACCCAAAAGACTCGGTGGTAACACCGTGTCGACCTCCCCCGAGTCAACGGTGTTACCACCCCCAAGGTCACCCCTAACAAACTGACTTACAAATTAAAAGACGAAACAACAGCCCCTTGGTACAACCCCTATCGACTACCCCTTAACCACCACACCCAACCACCGTGAACCACCACAACTGCCTTCAACAGACACCCCTAGGCACTGCTTGACTCCCCAACCCGAGACCCATACTAAATAAACCCCAGAACACGACTCAAACATACCATAAATTAACATTCAGAAAACGTATATAATAAAACGAATAACAGTCATCTCTTTAACCCGTATTATCACCCTTCACGACAACCATTAATGACCAACGACACCCAACCCACGATTTGTATATGTTCTTTACGTGATCTAGCACAATTCTATGTAAAAACATCGAAGGTTCAACGTGTTATACTAGCCTGATTATGGTATACAAACTACAAGACTCACAGGACTAAGAAAAACGTGTGTGACTTACCAGTTTTACAGTCCAAACGAACCACCGTGAGTCACCCTTCGACCACCGTGCAAGGTTTCTTTTCTTACTTTGATGTGACGGCTAAAGGTTGGTGTAGCAGATTAGGGTTAGGGTAGGGTTTATAGTTTAGCAAGACTATGTTAAGTAGGCGGCAGGGATGTGATTGCTAGGGGGAAGAATACCGAGTATGGGCTCCTCTTGCTTACACGCACTTCGAGGCCCATTCTACCACCCCCGCTGATCCCAAGTTCGAGCCCTCATAAGACATAATTCTAATTCTGTTGTTTTGTGGGTAGAACCCCACTTCGAAACCCACCAAGGTCCAAAACGCTCATCATAAAACGAGTGTACACAAGTATGTTAAACGAGCAATTGTAAAGAATTAAATCGTCTACCCATAAAATCATTATTATTTAATAACAATAATTCGGGTTATTACAGTCTTCCCCCCTTAAAATGAACTTCGTCCCGAAGTTCACCCACACTAACATGATATAACGACTGTTAAACATAGAGTATCACATTCCACCCTACTAAAAAAAAACAAGTTACGTCCTCGTAACTTACCTCAAACAAATAGTTGCGGGTAACGCTCTTTCATGGATGTCTTAGGCTCCCATGTAGCCTCCTCCTGATTATGATTGGTCCACAGGACTTTCACCAAGGTCGTCTCCCCATTGCGAGTCTTTCGTACTTTCTTGTCCAGAATCTCTTTCGGAGTCTCAACATATGCCAACTGTTCATCCACCTCAATCACCTCGTGCTGAAGCACATGTGATGGATCACTCACATACTTCCTCAACTGGGACACATGGAACACATTATGGACCTTAGATAGAGCTGGAGGTAAAGCTAATCGGTATGCCACCTCCCCAACTCTGTCCAAAATCTCAAACGGTCCAATAAACTTCTGACTCAATTTGCCACGCTTCCCAAACCTCATCACGCCTTTCATCGGAGATACTTTCAGTAGTACTTTCTCTCCGGCCTCGAATGAAATATCGCTCCTCTTCAGATCGGCATAGCTCTTCTGTCTATCCTGAGCGGCCCTCATCCTCTGTCGAATAATCTGAACCTGCTCCACCATCTCCTGGATCATATCGGGTCCTAAGGTCACAACATCAGCTCGATCATCCCAACACACAGTGCTCCGACACTTCCTCCCGTATAGAGCCTCGAAAGGGGCCATCCCTATGCTGGCATGGTAGCTGTTATTATAAGAAAACTCGATCAACCCCAGTCGATCCTCCCAAGATCCTCCGAACTCAAGAACGCATGCTCTCAACATATCCTCAAGGGTCTGAATCGTCCTCTCAGTCTGACCGTCAGTAGCTGGGTGGAAGGCAGTACTCATCTTCAATTGGGTACCCAAAGCTGCCTGCAACTCCTGCCAAAATCTGGATATAAACCTCGAGTCTCTATCTGAAACAATGTCCTTGGGTACGCTTTGCATTTTGACCACATTCTGAACATATGACTTAGCCAACTCGGCTTTACTCCAGGTATCTTTCATTGGAATAAAGTGAGCTGACTTAGTCAAACGATCCACAATCACCCAAATCATGTTGTTGCCTCTCTGAGTCCGAGGCAACCCCACGATAAAATCCATCGAAATGTTCTCCCACTTCCACTCTGGTACATCCAACGGTTGAACTTTCCCTTGAGGTCTCTTATGCTCCCCTTTCACTATCTGACAAGTCAAACACCTCGACACAAAATCTGCGACTTCCTTCTTCATGTTAGGCCCCAAGAACGTCTTCTTAAGATCTTTATACAGCTTATCACCCCCTGGGTGAACGGAATATGGAGTACCATGAGCTTCAGTCAGGATCTTCTTCTTTAGCTCCTCCTCATCCGGAACACACCATCGCCCACTGAACCTCAAATTACCATCAGTATGAATACTGAACTTGGATTCAGTCTCTCCACCCTCACTCTCCACCATCCTGCGCCACTTCTGGATTCTCGCATCACTACCTTGCAATTCCCGAATCTCACCATACAACTCAGGCTCTACTGCCAAGTCACTAAGAGCATCCCCTTTCCGGATCATGAATATTCCCATCTCCCTTAGTTCACCATGCAACCTCACTCTCGATCTGGCACAACCCAAAGCATGGACAGATTTCCTACTTAGGGCGTCAGCTACCACATTTACCTTGCCTTCGTGGTAGACAATCTGCATATCATAATCTCCAATTAACTTTATCCACCTCCTCTGTCGCATGTTCAACTCTCTCTGGGTGTAGATATACTTCAGGCTCTTATGATCAGAAAACACCTTAAAAGTGGCTCCATAAAGGTAATGGCGCCACAATTTAAGTGCGAATACGACTGCGCCCAATTCCAAGTCATGAGTCGGATAATTTTCTTCATAGGTCTTCAATTGGCGAGAAGCATACGCGATCACTCTTCCATTCTGCATTAGTACACATCCTAATCCATGCTTCGAAGCGTCAGTATATACTTCGAAATTATCACTCCCAACTGGCAAAGCAAGGATAGGAGCTGTTGTCAGGCGTTCCTTAAGGGTTAGGAATGCCTTCTCACAACTCTCATCCCAGACAAAACGGTTCTCTTTCCTCATTAACGACGTCAACGGCTTCGCTATCTTTGAAAAATCTTTGACAAATCTCCGATAATATCCAGCCAATCCCAGAAAGCTTCGAATCTCACTCACATTCTTCGGACTTTGCCACCTAGTCACAGCCTCAATCTTACTAGGGTCGACAGCCACTCCCTCCTTTGAAATCACATGCCCTAAAAACGCCACTCTCTCCAACCAGAACTCACACTTACTCAACTTAGCATTGAGTTTATGTTCTTCCAAGGTCTGAAGTACTTTCCTCAAATGATCCTCGTGCTCTTCTGCATTCTTGGAGTATACCAGGATATCATCTATGAATACTACCACAAACTTGTCCAGATATGGGCTGAAGACTCGATTCATCAAGTCCATGAACACAGCTGGAGCATTAGTCAATCCAAATGGCATAACCACAAATTCATAGTGGCCGTACCTCGTTCGGAAAGCGGTCTTTGGAATATCTTCATCCTTTATTCTCAACTGATGATACCCGGATCTCAAATCAATCTTGGAGAAAACCCCAGCTCCACTTAACTGATCGAACAAGTCGTCAATTCTCGGCAAAGGATAACGGTTCTTGATGGTCACATTGTTCAGTTCTCGGTAGTCAACACAAAGTCTCAAACTACCATCCTTCTTCTTCAAAAACAAAACGGGTGCTCCCCAGGGCGACACACTGGGTCGGATGAACCCTTTCTCAGCTAGTTCATCCAACTGCTTCTTCAACTCCTACATCTCCTTCGGTCCCATACGGTACGGTGATTTAGATATTGGTCCCGCCCCTAGTTTTAGGTCAATGGAGAATTCCACTTCCCTCCTTGGCGGTAGCCCCGGAACGTCGTCTCGGAATACTCCATCAAACTCCCGTACCACAGGTATCTCACTAGTCTTGGGGGTCTCAGACTCACAATCCCACATTTGGCATAAGATCAGACTCTCTCCCTTCCTCAAGCCAGACTTAAGGGTATTGACAGAAATGAATTTGATTTTTGGTTTGACTCGATATCCCTTGTAAGACACCCTCACTCCCTTAGGTCCCTTCAAGGAAATTTTCTTTTGATGACAGTCGATAAAAGCCCTATACTTCCCCAACCAGTCCATCCCTAGGATCACCTCAAAACCCACCAACGGAAATTCTATGAGGTCACAATAGAAAATTGCTTCCCCGATTTTGATGGGTACACTACCATATACTCTGTTACAAACTATCGACTCGCCTGATGGTATGGTCACTGAATCTGCGACCCAATCAAATCTCTCAAGTCCCAAAGCCTTAACATGATCTCTAGAGACAAATGAATGGGTGGCACCGGAATCGAAAAGTACAAAAGTAGGTTTAGAGTTCACAAGAAAAGCACCGGTGACCACATGAGCATCATCCTTCGCGGCCTGCTTTCCCATGGCAAAGATCTTGCCACTGGATTTGACTCCACTCTGACTGGCACTAGATGTCCCAGCCTGCTGATTCCCTTCCGCTCCCGTCTTTTGGTTGCTTCCACCTCCATTGTATTGATTCTGGTACGAGCGGCTCTGATAATTGTTATAGTTCCTCTGATAGTTGCTGCTCCCTCCAGACTTCGCACCCCCACCATAGTTGGGCATGGGTGTGCGATAACCACTGTTACCATAAGACTGGGTGCGAGACCCCTGATATCCGGATGTAGGCGTACGGTAGCCCCCGGACTGATTCCCTCCAGAAGAGCGACACACTGCCTGCTTATGTCCCCTTTTTCCACAGCCAAAACACATTATTCCCGTTGCACAACTGCCAGAAACCCCACTCATGTGATTGCCCCCACTCTGATTTCTCGCACCTCCGGAAGTGTTGTTACTGAAGTAACCACTATACTTGTTGGTGCTTGGTTTCTTTGACCCAGAACTTTCCGTCACGGCCTCAGCCTTCCTCTTCTCTGATTTCGACTTCTTTTCTTCCTTAATCATATCTGAGAGCCTCTCCGCCGCCCCAGCCCGTAAATAGATGTCCCGGACTGTGGTAGGCGGAGCCGCAATCAGTCTCTTCTTAATGGCGATTGATAATCCTCTCTCGAACTTCATCGCCAGCATGGCATCATCAAACCCCATGTCTCCCACATAGGTCACTAACTGGATAAATTTCCTGTAGTAAGCCTCTACTATCATGTCCTCCGACATCCTGAATGTATCGAACTCTTCCCTCAGCTTGCTCTTCTGAAATTCTGGTAGAAACACCTCATATAAGATCCTCTTGAATGCGATCCAAGCAACAAACTCGGTCCCATCCTCTCTAGCTGCCTCTCGAATCTCTCCCTTGTTCCCGGTCCACCAGTCTCCAGCCATGCCCCTCAGGTAGTGGGCTGCTTGGTCAACCCTCAATTCTTCAGGGCAATCCACCAACTCGAACAAATTACTGAATTCCCGGCACCAGGCTCCCAGCAGATGAGGTTCCCCCTCCCCCGTGAATTGGGTAGGGTGATGCCTCGCGATAATTGTGCTCATCTTTGCAGAGTCCATGCGTTTGGCCTTCAGGGCCTCGTTCTCAGCTATTAAATGATCCAACTCCTCTTGTGTGATGTTTGCGACATTGTTTCTTTGCGGAGGCATACTATAATACAACAGAAAAGAAATGAGTCCCGACTCATGTGGGTACCCATTTGGATTAGGGCTATGTTCCCTAAGCATTAAAGTCTATAAACACTTATCATATAAAGTAGTTCTCTTCTATAACATGGCTCAGGGATCACATAACCGCATATCACTAGACATGATGAGGGAAGAATTACTAACATGTTTCAATCACTTCACATATTCTTATTAATATACACCACTTTATTCAAACAATTAAAGATTCTTTCGTGCTCATGCCCCTTCCGGCTTTTCCAACAGTCAATTATACTCAGAGTTCTCATAAAATACTTATCACAGTATACCATTACTTCCATCTTTTCTTAACCTACCCTTTTCTCTCGTATATTCACTCTGGGTTCCCGGGCAAAACTGATAGGGCCAATGGTTCGGTGTGAGGGGGCCCCAGACTCATACTTTTCCTTTAGTGTGCTCCTAACAGTCCTATCCCGGGGTTCATTTTATTTAGACTCTCCTACATTCTTTGGGTTCATTAGGTTAGGCCTGAGGATCGTTCCTCTGATACCACTTTGTAACACCCCCGTTTATTTAAGGGCCTGTACTAGGACTCCTCAGATAAATAAAGGTGTTATCATCTCGGTTTCCCGAGGTAGTAGATACAAAGGAAAGATAAACAGTACTTTAATCAAAAATTAAACTCATAACTTGTTCTTACAACTGTATCCAAAAGTCTTAACAAAATAAATGGAGTACAACTCATGCTAAACCGACTAAGGTGATCTAGACTCTAGTCTGGTCCGGATCCAGGCTCTTTCTCCCATAGCTCCCCCCTTAGTCTCAGCCACCTGTCAATCTGCTCCCCAATAAATTGGTTCATCACAGGTGATCACGAATACACAGGGTCAACCACGAGGTTGAGTAGGGAAAAGAATAAATATAACAATATAATAAACTCCGCACCGATCCAACGCCAAATAAACTCCGCACCGATCCAACGCCATATATACTCCGCACCGATCCAACACCATATATACTCCGCACCGATCCAACACCAAATATACTCCGCACCGATCCAACACCGTATCACAAGACCCAATATATATTCACATCATAACAATATCTCAGAATGATATAGGTAGCACAATATAACGATCACATGATATTATAACATAAACATGCTTATTACCACATAAGAACAGAATACACATTATTATAAACCAGTATCTTCCCCTACCTGAAATAGCGGGAACGCAGACACAATCACAGATATGCTTAGAAATGTTCCACTCGAAACTCGCTACCTAAACAGATATATGCAACGAATTAACAAACTTCCCGAACCCCTTAACGATCATACTTACTATAAATAGCAACCTTCCATAAGTGGAAAGTTTCCATAAATAGAAACTTTCCCAATATGGTAACTTTCCAAAAATAGACGTCCCCATGACTTAAATAATTCCCGACTCGCATATTTAAATAACACGACCCGAAACCGTAAGAAAATAATAAAACACTACTAAAATAATAATAATACAACATTAATAAAAATAGTAATAATAATAATACTAATAATAATAATAATAATAATCACAAAAATAATAATAATAACACATTAAACACGACACACCAACAGCCCCACAACCCGCCATCAAACTGCCCTGAAACCACCGTGATACGCCACTACACCCTCCGACAACCATCACCACGCATACCCAGCACCACAACCTACCCCCACGGCCACCGTCAGACCCCTCGACTTCCACCGTCGTGGTGAACCAGTGCCTACACCAGGCCTGGTTTCTCACGCTGACTCCCTGACCAGACCCAAACACCAACCCCTCGAAACACACTCAGCCACCACGACACCCTGTTTCCAACACCACAACCCTCTGAGACACCAGACCCAAAAGACTCGGTGGTAACACCGTGTCGACCTCCCCCGAGTCAACGGTGTTACCACCCCCAAGCTCAACCCTAACAAACTGACTTACAAATTAAAAGACGAAACAGCATCGACTACCCCTTAACCACCACACCCAACCACTGTGAACCACCATAACTGCCTTCAACAGACACCCCTAGGCACTGCTTGACTCCCCAACCCGAGACCCATACTAAATAAACCCCAGAACACGACTCAAACATACCATAAATTAACATTCAGAAAACGTATATTATAAAACGAATAACAGTCATCTCTTTAACCCGTATTATCACCCTTCACGACAACCATTAACGACCAACGACACCCAACCCACGATTTGTATATGTTCTTTACGTGATGTAGCACAATTCTATGTAAAAACATCGAAGGTTCAACGTGTTATACTAGCCTGATTATGGTATACAAACTACAAGACTCACAGGACTAAGAAAAACGTGTGTGACTTACCAGTTTTACAGTCCAAACGAACCACCGTGAGTCACCCTTCGACCACCGTGCAAGGTTTCTTTTCTTACTTTGATGTGACGGCTAAAGGTTGGTGTAGCAGATTAGGGTTAGGGTAGGGTTTATAGTTTAGCAAGACTATGTTAAGTAGGCGGCAGGGATGTGATTGCTAGGGGGAAGAATACCGAGTATGGGCTCCTCTTGCTTACACGCACTTCGAGGCCCATTCTACCACCCCCGCTGATCCCAAGTTCGAGCCCTCATAAGACATAATTCTAATTATGTTGTTTTGTGGGTAAAACCCCACTTCGAAACCCACCAAGGTCCAAAACGCTCATCATAAAACGAGTGTACACAAGTATGTTAAACGAGCAATTGTAAAGAATTAAATCGTCTACCCATAAAATCATTATTATTTAATAACAATAATTCGGGTTATTACAGTCTTCCCCCCTTAAAATGAACTTCGTCCCGAAGTTCACCCACACTAACATGATATAACGACTGCTAAACATAGAGTATCACACCAATACTCTATAAAAACATAATCATTCAGCAACATTTGACACTGTACCCCAACTCAGGCAAGCAGATGCAATCAACAGTATCTAGAACTAACCCCGACTCAGGCAAGAACTAAACACAATCAGCAGTGTCCAAGTCACACCCCAACTCAGGTAAACTTGGTACACAAATCAGCAAGCATACATCTGTAGCCGCAACTCAGGCACGAATGGATACCAATCAGCTAATAATGGTTTATAACGCAACTCAGTCAAAACCATTACCCTTCGTAGTGAATCGGGATCCCAACTCAGACCCAACCCACTACGGTCAAACAAACTCATGGAAGGACAGAAGTCGCAACTCAAACATCTCCTACCGCATCATCCATACACGAGACGGTCCATAGGTCGCAACTCAGACTACGCCGTCACGCCACAAACACTCACATGTCAAACTAGAGGTCCCAACTCAGACATACCTTGACATGCATCAGACATCAATAGATATCGTACTCTAGCGGTCCCAACTCAGACATATTACGATATGTACTACAACCAAGTCCTTAGTCCTAACTTTACTGACTTCTAAACAACACTTAATTGACCCCAGGAACTAAGTTGAGGGAGAGTCGGTTTCCCTTTCGGTTGCCCGACCAGGGGGTCTCTATCCTCACTCCATTCCCGAACCCAATATAGTGTTGCCCGAACCTCGGGGATCTAAAACACTGATATAAAGCATACGGAACAAGTCTCAAGCAGATCGGAAAAACCGATCAAAAGTTAAAGCGATTTTATATGGAATGGGGCTCTCAGCCTGTTGCAGACAGGCTGCCGGTCGGTCGGCTGACAACCCCATCAACACAGCCTTCTTTTAAAACAACAAAAATAATGGGAAGGGGTCCCCAGCCGGTTGACCGGCCGCCGGCCACCCGGCTGGGAGACCTAACTCCCTACTTCCTTTCCTATGCGCGTAAAATCAACACTATAAGGAGTCTCAGCCGGTGGACCGGCGGCCGGCCACCCGACTGAGCACCCGTATACCCAATTTTCTTAAAACAAAGAAGGACAACAAGAATGGCTCCCATCCGGTCGACCGGCTTAGAGTCCCTGAGCACAAAATCGTGTATTTCGAAAATGATACAAACTCTTACAAATCGATACCCAACTTATAAATTGCAACAACAATGATTTACCCAGCATATTATCATACATATGAAACATGTTCAAGCATTTAATCCACACAAGAAAACCACTTAGCATCAATTCATTGTATCCGTCGCAATTTCTCAAAAACTGAAAATGAACATATGAGACATGAGGAACTTCATAAACATCAACTAAATCATATACCCAACATGTAAAACAGGTTCCTAAAATATTCCTAAATTATTCATACCTCAATATAAACTCATAATTTCAGAATGAACACCACAAACAATCACACAATGTGCTAATTTAACAATATAGGTCGAGGTACTTATAATAGTCACCTTAAAGCGATTTAAGCTCCGAAATCTTCTTCCACCATGTGTAAGGCAGCCTCGGAATCGACTAGATCAACTCCTAAGAACACAAAAGACGGAAATTAGGGCTTAAACACAAATTAGGGGAAAACAGGCCAAAAATGGAAGTCGACGAATGACAATTGGAAGTGATAAAAAGATCACAAATTTCGAAAGAATTCCGAAAATATAAAATTTACCTTGATACGAGATGAGGAAGGGTTTGAGATGATCTCTTGAAGTTCTTAAAGAGGAGAGAAAAATGGTGTTTAGAAGTTACTGTGAAATGAATTGTGAAGAAATGATATGTCGTTGAATGAAAAGGGTTAAGTGTCCTTTTTATACTTGAGTCGGGTTTTGCTTATTTAAGTGATACGGGAACTCAAGTCGGGAAATGCCAAGTGAAAGAGCATCTTAAGATTTAAAATAATCTTAAGACGGAACATAACGGAAATCTTAAAATAAAACTTACGATTTATTAATAAAATAATATTATATTCCGAACATACTTTTATCATGCTAAAATATTATTTAACGAAAATACGGGATTTTACAATCACCCCATCTTTCAAAAAGTTTTGTCCTCGAAACTTGAAGACAGAAATAAGTACGAAAACAACTCTAGCTATCAAAACGTACTACCCGGGTTATGGTAACCCAAAACTTTATCTTTCAAAAGGTTTCAAGAAGAAATAGATTTCACAAGTCTTTGTCAATGGACATAGGGATTCTCGTTACGTATTCAAGAGTCCGACATTCAAAATCTGAGCAAGTCCCAAATTTAAATTAGTAAAAGTTCAAAATTCAGATCGATCCGGTGTTGATACGCACAGTACAGGTTATTAGACGTCTCCAATAACAAGTTCCAGTGGCAATCAACGCTGAAATCCATCAAGGTTGTAAAACATTAAGCTCTTTAAAACAGGTTTTCCTCAAAATCAACCTTTATTCTCAAATCCTCGAAAGAGTAAAATTGTAACAACGACAAAAGGTTACTTCCAACGGAAAAGGAAGCAGTTTCAAACTTTGAAAACAATAAGATTTTCCAAAACCAACAATTCTAAAGTTAACAATAGGGAACAAATTTCCAAAAACAGTCACCGGGAGCGCAGAAACAATCATAGAGATACCTTTGACGCGAAGGATTAATAGTTCCTAGTTTCACAGCTGACAGAACATACAAAGGAGGATCGAAGGAACGGAACAATCAGGTTAAAGGTCAAGGAAGATGGTAATTCCTGCCAAACATGGGGCACTAGCCACTCAATCCATAATCAAGGCATCGTTACAACGGTTCCCAATATATCCCAAGGAGGACGATTCAAGGGATGTCTAGACTCTCAATGGTTTCACGATCCTTCTTATCGTCATCTCATCCACAGAACAAGGTATTCCTCAACAAGAAGGGATTCCAAACACCTCATTCGACTCACCCTAATCTGAATCAGTCACATGGATTATTGGTTCGCACCCAAAACTCATTCGTTCACAGTTAAAGATTTCTCACTCAAGGGGACAACTTAGGCCTATATCCCAGTCCAAGGTTTGCGTACTTCCGAAACTCTAACCAAAATTTCATTATACCTCAAATTCCAAAATTTAGGATACAATTTTCTCTATACTGTAACTCTTCTGAATCAAATAGGCCACAACAAAATCATCTATAACCTTTAGTCCTACATAGTTCAATTCCATCAAACTCATTCTACGGAAGTACTTCGAAATCCTAAGTTCCCAAATTCATTACCAAAAAGTGAACATCCAAAGATAAGGTCTTATTAAAGCAACAGCTTTTAAATTAAGCAAGTCGGTGATCGGTTCTCACAAACATTTCCTCAAAAATGATTTAGATACCATAATTCCTCAAAGTTTAAAACAATGTCATCCTTTCAATTACCTACTCCCAATTTCTTTGATATCTCATCCCTGTCAGTTCCTCAAATGTCGATTCAATAACACTCTCAGCCTATCAAACCTATATGCCATATCCACTTTACTTATCTTACTATCCTCCAGATAAAAATCCTTAAATCATCAGGTTTCCTAACTTTCATCCCTACTAAGTTACCTGACTTCATCCACATACCAATGGTGCATCCTCTCAACTCCACATGTCAAATTGTAACTGCCTCAACATTCTCACATCGTTACCAATAACTCTCGTTCCTCAAGTTTAAGTAGCATTAGCTTACCTCATTCACTTAGCTGACGATATCAGTACCTTAAACATATTCCTCGAAATCACTTAGTACTCTAAGTACCTCTAAATCCTCAAATGGTATTCTCAATCCACAAATACTCACGATTCAGCAGGGTCCTTATATCCTAATTCCACAGGAGGCCATGTATAAAACTCTACTTAGCGGAAGTATCCCATCATTCACTCTCACTCTTCAAATTTGTAACATATAGACACTAGGATCAGCAAAACATATCACACAATGCTTCCTAGGTTTTCCTCAAATAACAACAATATCTGAAACACGGTTACGGACATCCTCAATAAACTCTTCAAGTACATCTAAGGTAGGTTACCTCACACGATGACTCAGGAAAACAAGTCACAAGGTGAAGTCGAAAGAACATGAAGATGGCTCTCAAGGAAGATTAACAGGAGTCTAAGGAAGGAGACTAAGATCTTAACGGTTACACGTACACAAGATTATAAATAAAGCAGTAGACGTGTACATACCAGGATGGATCAGGGTGAACTCCAGTCTCAGCTCGACTCTGAACAGCTCTGGCTCCACCGGTCTCGGCCTCTGGGTCAGTAGTGATAGCTCTATCAATGGCGACATTCTCGGGGCACTCGAATGAACGATGTTCTAGTTCCCTGCAGGCGAAACATCGATGAGGGTTGCCATGGCAGTCAACTCCAAGATGAAGATCCTTGGGGAATCTGAAACACTTCAGGGGAGCGTCAGGTGAGAGGTCCATGTCTCGATCCTGGGAAGTCTTAGCTCCGCTGGATTCTTCCCTCCCTTGGGTACACTGATCAGAGAGTTTAAATGACGGCATGCGTCACAGCATTCTCGGCATCGGTTGGCTCCGTCATTCTTCAATCATAAAAGAATAAACTGTTAGACGTAGTCCTAACAAGGCAAAAGCAGCCTGTTTTTATTTTTTATTTCGGATTTTTTTTTTTTCCAGGTTGTTTCGTCTTGTTTTTTTTTCTTGTTACATTATAAGGATAATGTATACATGTTGTGAAAAAGTTAACTAGTTTTGATACCTAATTATTTTAAAACGGTTTAAAATAATGTTGGATTAATTCATATTATACGATAATATGAATATGTTTGTTTGATTAATATTATGCGATTAATTACGGAATTATCACATAATTTAAGTCATTAAATTGTGGTTTGGGTAAATTACTCTACATAATTACGGAATTATGTCTTGAAAGATTAATTTAATTAGTATGATGCATTCTATATATTATATTGTTGGATGAATGAATGAATTTATTTACGCTTTTGCAATCAGTTGTAATTTGTAATACTTAGTGTGGCCTTAGTAAATTATTTTTTCGTAATGAAGAAACCATAATTTGTGATGTATTTATGAGATCTCGAATCTCCCTTGTGTAATATTTTTTTACGTTTTTGGGAATTAGAATGTAATAATAAGATTTTATTATGTAATTTCTTCAAATGTAATTAAGAAGACCAAGACGGAGATCGGATTGCTCACTCCCACTACACCACCAACAAGGAACATCAAGTCAAGACAAGCTTCTAGGGTCCATTGTGTTTGGATATGTGTCCTCAAAAATAGTGTGATCACGTCAATGATAATAATCATTGTCAAAATCTTATGATAAGAATATGCAAGGGATGATCCGATATTATATATATTCAACTTACCAACATTAATCGGTAATGATTGGCTGACTAGAGTTTGACATTACTGTCGTGTGACGGTGGTGGTCAGTTGATCCCTTTAGGTCACACCTATAGGACAATCCCGGCCTCTTAATTGATGCTTTGATCAAATTGTATACGATACGAATTGATCGAATTCCTTAAAATTGAATATCGAGAAATCAGAGGTTGAATCTTAATGTAAGATTTATATTTGAAATTGAAATGTATCAATTGTCAAATATTAATCGTATTGACAATTATTATAATAACCATGTTTTGGGACGGTGATTACGAATTACTAAATTAATTTGTTAAATATGATTTAATTAATTTTGAAATAATATTTATTTGATAAATGTTTATTTTTAAATTAATACAATTATTTTATGTCACATAGGATGTAACATATTATACAATTGTACAAATTACAAATTGTAAAATGGAAGTCCATTTTACACTTGAATGTGGCGTGTGATTGTATGTGTAAGTAGGACTAATTTGTTTAAATTAGTGGAGAAAAACACAATCATTAGAGAGGTATGATGCCTAAGTGTAGGCATGCAACCCTAAGCTTTTAAGTAAGACAAAAGAGCATCTTAACCCTTACAAAAGACACTACCACACGCCTAAAACAAAAACCCCAATATATATGTGAATTGTTCACATATACTAGCACACTTGAATTCTAATTCTAATGCTGTTTTCTTAGAGTAAGAAAATCATAAGAAATCCTCTCAAATCTCTCTAGTAATATAATCATATTAATTATATTATAATAAATCTATAATATTTATAGTATTTATATTCATTCTAATTAGGTTAGAATCTATTTTAAGGTAAACCGATTTCCATCACCTAGTCTGTGCACGCATTTCGGTAATTAAGGGCGAGTCTTGGGTGCATCGTAAAGGAGACAATCTACGTTGGTTGCTCCGTGGAGGATCGTCCTTAGAATTCTTGGACCAATTGTAAGGATTTTTATCTTTATATTTCCGCATTGTTTTTGCATGCATAAGATCTATATATTAATGAGTTAATTTTGTTATTATAATTAGTAAGACTAATTATTTTGTTAAGTTAGTATGACTAATGTTCCATCAAGTGGTATCAGAGCATTTGGTTGCTTGCATGCAACTCGATTTTACGGTTTTTGCGAGTAATATGATTAAAATTAAAAACGTAAATTATTAGTACATACTCCCTCCTACCCACAAATAATGTCTCATTGTCCATTTCCGTCTATTCAGCAAAGTGTCCCATTGTCCCTATCTAGTAACTTTTTTTACTTGGTTTTTACCATTCTACCCTTACCAAATTTCATTTATTACCCACTCAGCCACCCATTACCCAATAACATAACACTCTCTCTCTCCAATCTACATACCCCTACCCAACCAAAATATTAAACAACTAATATCTCATAAATTTGGTATTTTCCTAACAATGGGACAATATTTATGGGTAAGAAGGAGTATATAATATGCACGAAATTGTTAATTCATGCTTAATAATCGGTTAAAATCGTTTTTATTATGGGAAAAATAGTAAAATAAACTTTCTGGCCGAGATTTTTATATACGTTCTCACATGCATTTAACATATTATGAATATATGATTTTCGAAATTATTTGAGTTTTATGCATGGTTTTTGAAATTTAAATGTTAAATTGTCATGAAATGAGTGAAAAATGGGTTTATATAGTTAGATTATGAATTTAGCTACAAATTTTTTTTTTATATGTCACATGAAATATTTAAAATGTATGTTAAATTTTCCAGAAATTTTTCATTTATATTGCATGAATATTGATTTTTATTGTAAAAATCGAGATATTAGTGACATAAATTCAACTTAAATAGTTTGGGTTGGATTTTAGCCATGAGAATTTTATACAGTGTCATATATATTATTTCTAGCATGCATGTAAATTTTGAGCTTTTTATTTCGAATTTTGCATGAGAAATGATTTTAATTGTTAAAATCGAGTGATATATGGCATAATTTGTTAACAATAGTGAAAATTGCTAAAATGGCCGGAAAAATTAACCCATATTAGTCATATTTGATATGTTCATCATCATATTTTCTTGGATGCCAAAAGTTTCTGGTTTTTTATTTTTAATTTTTAAAAGGTTAAAGTTAAAAATAAAGAATTGTAAGAGTCATGAAATGATTTTTCAGCCCTTGAACAGTGTTTTACCTGATTTTTCTGAACTTTTCAGTCACTTTGAGTGTCTTCGAATATGTAAGTATTTTATTGGTATTTTATTGCATTATTTTGGTGGTAATTTTGAATTTCCGTCTAATTTTGCATGTTACACGTATTATTACGAAATAAATAGTTTATTTCGGAATTATTAATGTTTTAGGATCTGAAATTTTAAGTAAGTTTTCAAATTGTTCAAAATTTGAATTTTGAATTTCGATATATTTTATGACTCGTTATGATTTTATATTGTTATTTCCCGTAAAACCGATTAAAACCCGAATTATTTATAAGTTAAGTTATTTTCGAAATTTGAGTAAGACTAAATTTTGAATCCTAAAATGTATTAGGATACTTAACTAAAACGTGAATAGTGATTCACAAAATGTTAAGTGATTTTAAAATGTTAAAATCACGTTATTTCATAAAACCGTGTTATAAGGATAACATTATTTAAATTGTGTTTAAATAGGACGATTTGGCTTAAGTTTTGCATTTTCATAAGCATTGCATATTTATTTAATTGTTTATGAATGTCATAATTTATTTACGTAATTTGGAATTATGTATTTTGCTTAGTATGCCCTTAGATTTTAGTCGATATTTCCCGTAATGTAAGGGGTTATCGATTCGACTGTAATTTAATGTGATCTTGTATCACTTTATTTTATTGTTTTATTTTATTTTTATAATATATAAAATAGATAGAAATTTTGTAATTTTGTAATTCCGGAGATCCTTGAAAACGGTGCCTTTCGGAAAGGAGTTCCGACCAAGACGGAGTTTGCCTTGGGATGCGTGCCGCGTGTGAAGTTCAAGGGACCAAGGAGTTGGTTTCCGAATTTGTATTTTACATTTAAATTTTCTATTTTAGGAAGGTCATACTAGGATTTATTTATGCTTTTAAGTTTTTATGCTTTTATTTATGTTTTACATGTTTGCATGCATAGCCAAATCGTCATTCAAATCTCATCATTTCATCGATTTTATCGACCATGTCAATTAATTTATCGATAATTCACCGACTTAGTTCACTTATAGGAGATAGATAATAAATTAACAAGATCTCTTAATTTATTTAAAAATCGAGACATAGCCTTACCAAAATGTAAAGAACCCACGAAGTACTTTCTTCATAAGGTAGTGGGCTCGGCTACACCGGGGTGCTACCTTATTACGTTTGTAAACCCCCATTTATTCAGGGGCCTGGACTAGGTCTCCCCAGATAATTAAGGGTGTTACCATCTCGGATTACCGAGGCAGTAGATAACAAAGGATAGAACACAGTACTTTATTAAATATTAAACTCAAAACAACGTTCTTACAACTGTCTCCAAAAACTGTCTTAAAAGATAAAGTAAAACTCTACAACTCATAACAGAAAAACTATGGTGATCTAGACTCTAGTCTGGTCCGGATCCAAGCTCTCCCTTCCCTTTAGCTCCCATAGTCTCAAGCACCTGTCAATCTGCTTCCCAATAAGTTGGTTCATCGCAGGTGATCACGAATACAAAGGGTCAACCACAAGGTTGAGTAGAGGAAATTAACAATCAAAACATTACTATTAAAAGAAAGGCATCCTCCTCCACTCCGAATCACAAGACCCAATATTCTCCACTCCATATCACAAGACCCATTATCTGCACACCATTCACAAGACCCAATAATCACGACACCGTGTCACAAGACCCAATATACTCCACTCCATATCACAAGACCCATTATCACGTTTCCGTAGCACGAGAATATGCAGGTAATTAATCATTCATACATTAAAACATACACCGCTAGCGACAGTTAACAATCAGATTTCTCATCATAAACAAGTATACAGTATTTCCCCTATCTCAGACTACAGAAGGCAAAGTCAACTGTAAAGCTGCTAGAAATGTTCCGCGCGAAAACCGTCACCTAAACATATATTACGTAATGAATTAATAATATTTCCGAACCCCCATGACTCAAGTTACCCTTACCAAAATAGAAACCTTCTAAAAGTGGAAAGTCCCCTAAAGTGGAAACTTTCCCGAAATAGTAATTTCTTAAAAAGGCAACTCCCTGACTCGCACTTTCCTTCAACCATCACTATTTAAATAATCTACCGACTATCAAAACAACTCAAATGATAATAATAAACTTAATAGCAATAATAATATATATTATGATAATAATAACAACAATCATAATAATACTAATAATAATAATAAGTAATAAGTAATAATAATAATAATAATAATAATAATAAGTAGTAGTAATAAGTAAACCGCGACTAACAGCCCCCTTACCCTACACTCACCGCGCGTTTACCAGTTATTGCCACCGTAACACACCACCACAACCTCCAACAACCACCAACCGTCGTACCCCGAACCACCAGCTACCCCTGGGACCACCGGCAGTTTGATCGTCGACCGCCGGCGAGGTGAACCAGACCCCCAAACCAGGCCTGGTCCCTCACCCTACCACACGACAGGTCTGATCTGAGAACTCTGTCGACAACCGCTCAACCCAAGACACCACCCGAGACCGTTACCAAAACCACCCCCTGACACTAGACTCTTAAACCACGGTGGTACCACCGTGTCGACCTCCCCCGAGTCAACGGTGGTACCACTCCCAATCCACCTCTGTACCCGCATAAACACAAACTTGGAACGAACAGTGGAAACGAATACCCCTTTTTGACACCGCTTTAGCCGTCTGAACCCACCATGACGACCACCACGACACTCCCCTGACCACCACCAGTCCCTCCACTCCACCAACCACCAAACACGAGAACAGGGAAAGCATCGATACCAAAAGGAATCGTACACGCTCAGACCCTGTTTAAAATACTTGACGGAGTTTATGTGACAGGCGGCAGAAAACCGCCTTGCATGGTGTTACTCGGTGGTTGACGAGGGTACGATTATGGTCAGACACGACTCCCAAACCCCATAGTTCATTATTGCACGAAAATAAGCCAATGTAAACACAACTACACGACTTAACTTATATCTAAAAAGACGCAGACAAACAACAGGAAAGAACAACGTGCAAGCATACCTCATTCCCGAGTGTTTCGACCACCATTAGCCTGCCTTATGACCACCGTGAGGACCTCCTACTTACTCTCTGCTGTGACGGCTCTGGATGTGTGGTGTTTGAATGAGAATTAGGGTAATTTAGGTTTAGAATTTGTGCTTAAATGTGACGGCATGAGGTAAGGTTTATAGTTATTTGAGGAAAACACAAAACGTGGGCTGGTAGGGTAGCACACATCTCGAGGCCCATACTAGTGTGCCAAAGGTCTCGAGATCAACCCCCATAACAACATAAAACTATACTACTCGATTAACTACTTATAGAATATCAAAACCATTAAAAAAATATTATCGACACAACAAATAACTTAGATATCGCAGCCAGATTTTCGAGGTATTACAGTCTTCCCTCCTTAAAATGAACTTCGTCCCGAAGTTCGCCCATACTCACCTCATAACGAACTCAAACAAATCCAAGCATACAATAAAGTCGAAACACGATAACGTCAAATAAGACACGGAATGTAACAACGTTGGAGAAGTGGGGTAATATGATTACACTCTCGAAATTTGGTCGATCTCGAAAAAGGTATTCGAGCCACCGTAGTCGTAATAAGTTCGGCCTAAGATAAAAATTAATGTAATTTTATCGACCGAGAGTTCTAAAAGTAGAATCGATTAAGGAGTTAATCACCCGAATTATATTAAATAGGGATGTATCGGCTACACCGTGCCGAATTTAGTATATATTTGGGTCTCGGGATCATTTACTGAATTGGGCAAGAGATCATTAAGTAGATGTTTAACTTGTTTAAAATTTACAAGTTTAAATTAATTATTAAAACGATAATTGTATTTTAATTCCTTTATTTTCATTTGTAGTTCATATTCAACTATCAATCATCAATGGCTAATAACGCTCCACCACTCACAAACGTGTCATGGCTTCGATCCTTCATGGATCGATGCAAGCTTGAGAAGCATGGCGCCAATTTTAAGGATTGGGACGCCCAATTGGTTTTAGTCGCGGAAGCTGACGATAAGACTCGTTACCTTACCATTGCCGCTACTCCCACTCCCGCCGCTCGTACACCAGAGGCGACTCGTGAGGCCTATGAGACGTACATGAAGGAGTCGCACGCTCTTAAGAACGTGCTTATATTCTCAATGGAGCCGGATCTCCAAAAGAGAATGATTAAGCTAGCCACGGCTAATGAGATTTATACTAGAGTTGCGACCATTTTTTCGCAAGCTCCTAGGGAAATCCAATATGAGGCGGCCTCCGCCTTCTTTGATTTGACCTTAAAGGAAGGTCAAAGGATTAGTCCTCATGTGCTCAAAATGGTTGAGCTAGCCGAAACCTTGAAGCTACAAGGGGTGAATGTTCCCGACTCTCTAATTATTGATAGATTTCTTCACTCCCTAAACAAAGTGAAAACGTATGCTCAGTTCCGGGTGAATTTTAACATGCGTAATCAAGAAACCTCTTTGGACGAATTGCCTAAGATGCTCGTTCAAGCGGAAAGGGATATGGGACTTGATGATAGTTCCACGAAGGATGTGCTCAACATCGAGAAGAAGAGCAAGGGAAATTTTAAGCGGAAGGCTAACAAGGGTAAAAATGTCAAAGCCTTCAAACCCACATCTCCTAAGGAGAAGACCTTTTTGAAAGGTGCTTCTTCGTCGTCTTCAATGGTTGAAGATAAGTGTCATTATTGCACTAAGATGGGACATTGGAAGCGCAATTGCCCAAAGTATCTCAATGACCTCAAAGCCGGAAGGGTTCTTGCAGTAGGTAATAATTCTCGATTAATTCATGTTATTTAGTCAACTTTCGTATGTTGATACAAGTTGTTGATTCTTACCCATTTATAAATTGTTTTAAAAGGGGCTCCTACCAAGGATAAGGGCAAGGAGAAGGAGAAGGAAGCTTGAAATTCCTTCCATGGATAGCTAGGGTAGCATCAAAAGATTGAAGACATAAAGAGCTTAGCTCTAATTTTTCATTTTGATGTCTTATTTCATTTTGCATTTTAATTTTAAGAACATTTTATTTCTTGTATGACAAAAATCTTGTTAAACAATGGTTGTAATATTGGTGACTTTGTTTTCAACCCAAGTCATCTATTTTGTTCTTAATCAATATGTTGGTTTTTAAAATGCTTTGTGTAATACATAACATGAGTTGATACCATTTTCATAGATCGTAATAAAGTACCTTGAATAGTTCACCGTACGCTAGACATGATAGGATCATAATAAAGTATTTCGATTTACTTAAAACGAGAATTACACCCCGTGAAATACTTCAAACTCAAATATGACAACATTAGTTCATTATAAGATGATCACCTTAAATGAATGAGAGTACTAATGTCTCACTCCTCATATAATCCTTTGTCCAAAAACATTGTTAACGGGCGAAAATGCTATCCTTCTTAAAATAATGGTTATTTTAAAGGATAGAGTGGGAGAAATTCTACGTCCGCAAACCAATGAGATAAATATAGGATCTTAGAGAAGAGTCCTATAAGGGGTCCTTAAGAAGAATCCTAAGAGAATGGATAGAAGAAACTACGCGAGGACACAAAAGGAAATGTTCCTTATGTCACTAGTTCCTAGAGTGGACCAAGGGAACCGCGTGTATTAAAGGAAGGAAATTGTTTCCACGATGTTAATGTTTCTGTTTTTATAGAGGAGAAATCGTCTCCAGTTCTCTTGATAATAGTAGTTCTTTCCATGGGATCGAGTATGGAAAATGAAATGTTCATAATGAGTTGAGAAGATGTTTGAGTAGTTACTTAAACACTATGAAGATAGTGGGAGTTACTTAACTATAAAGATAGTGATACGAAATTCAGTGGGAGAAAAGTTATTAAGAAATTGAACCTACCATTAAGAGAGAATGGTGATTCTTTAAGTGTAAAGAATAAGAGGTTTTCAATTCTAGATGAATAAACGTTAAGAACATCATAGGATGATGGACAATCATAAGTGAGTTTATTATTTAATAATGAAACGTCACCTATTGATCTACGAGGTTGGATAAATTAATCATGTCGATGAATAAACATATAACCTTGATTAACATGCCAAGATATTGAAACAAAACCTTATTTCGATATAAGTTCTTGAGGAGAACTAGTGGATCGAATCTAGGTAAACTACAGTATGAATTCTAGTACAGTGTGACTGTGTTCGTAAGAACATCAAGTCACGAGTTTTGAGAAAACAGTGGGAGCTTTCTTTGGGTAAGGAGACTCGAGTCTAGTATGAGGACTAGAAATGTACTTGAATAAGATCATATTATACGAGATAATATGAGTCAGAACAAACCAAAATTTGTAGGTTTAAAAGATGTGAATAAATGGTATATTCACATAGCAAACCATTAATACAAATTGATGTATGAGCATCAAAGATTGTTTATGTGGAGCAGTAATATCGTATTGACTGTTCGCACTTAACAATCACTCTTATCGTTTGAGTTATTATTACCTCACAATTTATATATACTTTGTCAAATCCAAATGGGTTGTAAGAGACAATATTTGAACCCCATAAGTGAACTGGATTAACTTAGTATAACCCATAGTCGCTTGTATGAGGTGACGTCTCGAAGCGACTAGAGTGTGAGGCGATTGATGGCAAGTACAAATGTCATAGAGTCATATGGGATGACTAGTCGATCACATAGGCAGACTACATGAGACACTCTGTTGGGCAATTAGTGACCGCTTATAGAGTTCTGGAAATTTTATAATTAGCCTGGTCGTGGCAAGAGTTACTATATTATTCACAGGAGTCAATTCTTAGACTAGAGACTGTTCGCCCAAGGTGGCACAGTTTTCAGATTGACTTTGATTTTTGCTCTACGATCATCCGTTAAAGGGGGTCAAATGGGCATCTTTTGGGTCATGATGGACTGTGTTAGTCGAAGGGAACGATAGGATAGGAATTTTCCAGTCCCTCGTCAGAGTTATCTTAAATCTCAGGGCCACTCAAGGAGAAGTTTAACTGAAAATGCGTGGCCACGCTTGGAAGGTATCTATGGTAGATAATTCCGGTCAAAGCAGTTAAATCTCTAGATCGAGGAAACCGCTCAAGATATGATCAAATGCAAGTACGACCTGCAAGACACCTTGCATTGAGTGAGAGATGATGTAATAGGACAAGAGAATCGGTGACGCACACTTGTCGAGGACAAGTGGGAGATTGTTGGGAAATGTGTCCTCAAAAATAGTGCGATCACGTCAATGATAATAATCATTGTCAAAATCTTATGATAAGAAGATGCAAGGGATGATCCGATATTATATATATTCAACTTACCAACAA
Source organism: Silene conica (assembly GCA_029255685.2). Lineage (NCBI taxonomy): Eukaryota > Viridiplantae > Streptophyta > Magnoliopsida > Caryophyllales > Caryophyllaceae > Silene > Silene conica. Next base: position 57,406,905 of record CM055311.2, on the reverse strand, counting down.
ATCGGTAATGATTGGCTGACTAGAGTTTGACATTTGTAACATCCCAATATTTCGGGACTTGGAAGTTTAATGATTTTAAGTTCAAGTTCGAGAATTTATTTATATTTCGTAATTTTTGGAATTTCTTCTAAATAACTAATTAATTTATGTGATAATATTTTAAAGGATTTAAGATAAGGTTTCATTTAATTTCATAATTTACGTCTTAACAATTTAATTTCATAGTCCGGAAATATTTATATCATCTTAAGTTTATAGTTACCTTAAGTCGGTGTTTTTAGTTTAAACCGTCTTAAAACTTGTCTTATGGGCCTAACTTGTTAATGGACCCATTTCCCCTCTTTTTTCTCACAAAACCCTAACCCCACCATCTTCTACCTCCCTCCTCCATTTCATTTTTCAGATTTGATAAATAAACAAACACCATTTTAGTTTTCTCCTCCAAACCTTAAAACTCTCATAAAATCCTCATTTCTTATCCGATTGAGACGATTCTCGCGGCCACGGATTCCTCTTCTCGCCCTCCATCTTTCTAGGTAAGTTTTTACCCAAAATAATTCCGTCTTATAATCTGGCCGTGACTCTAAGGTCACGTTTTTCGAGATTTAATAGGTTTGTTGTGTTTCTAGTGCGGACTTGGACAAAAGGAGCAGCTTGGAGTCGGATTCATGTTGGTTTAAGAAGCTAAAAGGTGACGATAATGAGAAACTCGGCCTATTTGTGAATATTAGCACTTTTGTTGTGTTTCTTATGATGATTCTGATTTTTGTTAAAGTATGTTGTTTAATGGACTTAGTATCATGTTTAGGATGTTGAATATGTGGAGAAATTATACCTAAAGATGTTGTTATGTGTTCATATGTGATTTTCAGTTTTTCTCAAGTTCAGACGGATACATTGATTTTATCATTTGAGGATTGTTATGGGATTTATGTGCTGGTAGCTAGATTAGTTGTTTATGGTGTTTGATAATGTTGGGAAATCACCAATTGTAGTCTTGCTTGAGTTGTTGTATCGAATTTTGAAGTTTTCAATTGAATGCGTTTTTGCGGATTTTCGTATCAGGCTCTCTGAGCCGGTCGACCGACCGGCCGCCGGTCGACCAGCTGGGAGGGCAATTGGGTGTTTTTCGTAAAGTTTAGGAAAAAGGGCTTTTGGCTGCCAGCCGGCCGACCGGCCGCCTGCCGACCGGCTGGTGGTCACCCTTGATGTGTTTGTGTCGTTTGCGCGAACTTAGGCAAGAAAGGGAGCCCAGCCGGCAGACCGGCCGCCTGCCAGCCGGCTGGGAGTGCATGTGGGTTGGTTTACGAATTAGTGAAGGCAGGGGAAATGGATTCCCAGCCGGCCGACCGGCTGCCTGCCGACCGGCTGGGAGGCCTTTGTGTTGTCTCGTTTTGGAAAAGAAAGAAGGAAAGCTGAGGTGGTCACCAGCCGGCCGACCGGCTGCCTGCCGACCGGCTGGGGACCCCTGTAGGCTATTTTGAGGTTTTTCGTAATTTGATCGTAACTTTCAAACGGTTAATCGGTTTTACTTGAAACTTGTTTTGTGTACCTTTGACATGTATTTGAGGTCCCCGGAGGATGGGCAACATTATATTGAGTTCGAGAATGGATAAGGATAGAGACCCCCCGGTCGGGCAACCGAAAGGGAAACCGGCTCTCCCTCATCTTAGTTCTCGGGATCAATTAAGTGTTGTTTAGATATATAAGAGATAAGAACTAAGTTTAGTTTTAAGTTGAATGCTTATAGTGATGCGTATTAAGTTATGCGTTAAGATGTCGCCTCTGAACTTAATACGTAGATTGATTGTCATATATAGGGGTATGCGTTAAGGTGTCGCCTCTGAGCCCTATATGTGTTTGTTTGTCGTGTATGGAGGTATGCGTTAAGGTGTCGCCTCTGAGCTCCATACATGTTTGATTGTCGTGTCTGGGACATGCGTTGAGTTTTCGCCTCTGAGTCCAGACATGTTTGTGTGATCGCGTCAGGACATGCCTTAAGCTGGCCTCTGAGTCTGACGAGTAGAGCAACTGCACGACGGGGCGGTCAGGTTGTCATACCTTACCCGGAGTGCAGGTGTTTGGTGCTAGAACATGCGTTGAGTTTTCGCCTCTGAGTCTAGTATCTTGTGATGTGGTAGGGGAACATGCGTTGAGTTTTCGCCTCTGAGTTCCTTACTTGTGATAGTGAATTGAATGCTAGTCCATGCGTTGAGTTTTCGCCTCTGAGTCTAGTGTTCTGTGATAGCCGGTCCATGCGTTGAGTTTTCGCCTCTGAGTCCTTGCTTGATATTGTGAATTGGTATTTAGGTTATGCGTTAAGATGTCGCCTCTGAACCTTTATACTTGCTGAATTATTTAGTACCTAGGTTATGCGTTAAGATGTCGCCTCTGAACCTTTGTACTTGCTGTTTATATCTGCTTGCCTTGATGATGGTACAGTGTCAGATATGCATAGTATGTTATCGCTGTTTTGATTGGTGGTTAAATCATCCAAGGCATTGGATGACTCTTAGTTCGGTTTCATAAATGATTAGATTGAAAGACCCCCCGACTGGGTAACCAGTAGGGAAACCGGCTCTCCTTCTTATCTGTTTATGAAGTTAGTTGAGAGCCGTGCATGGTGTTCGCATGATAGTAAGAGATCAGATGATGAGTTGTTTATACTTCACATGTTGTTATATGTTGGAGTATTCTGTATTGTTTTATATGTTACGTGTTGTCACAAAAGGTGGCTAGGAGAACTCTAGTCACTCCCCACTGATTGTGGCGTACATGTTTTCATGTATGTAGGTACATGCTGGTTGGAGCAGGGGTTCACGAGAGCTAGCGAGCGATGATCCTTTCATCATGACTTACCATATGTCGTTTAGCTGGACTCGTAGTTTGTTACATTTGTTTTGGTGCCGGTAGGGATGTTCCATCCCCGGCTGATGTATTTATTTTATGTTTCAGTTTGATACTTAGAACTGCTACTTATCTATTGTTGTTTATATCAGTTCCGTTTCCAGTTTTAGTTTAAAGCTTCTCGCATGTTAGTTTAGTTTGCTAAAAAGTTTTAATTCCGCTGCAATTTTGGTACTTTTATGTGTTTATATTTCCGCTTTCGCGAGGGGTTTTACAGTTGGTATCAGAGCATTATTGCTCCCGACGCACTCATGTAACCCCCAACCTTAACTTGACCATTTAATCGAATAATGAATGAGAGATGGGGTAGATTTAAGGACTTAAATTGTAGTCTGTTTTGTGACTGCTTTTATTAGGTTCTAACGTGTTTGTTGATAGTCTTTGATTTTACTTTATTGTCTTCCAATCGACGAACCGTGGACTAATCCATCTGACGATGAAGACCTGAGTTCCTACCGAAGATAGAAGATTCGTGCTACTGTTGGAGAATGCTTCTAAGCCTTGAAGATACTTCTCTTTCTTCGTGCATCACCTTTTTCGATAACTCTGGATGCACATCCTTCTTTTAGAATATTTGACTATCTTGCTTGAACAGATCTTCATATCTTTTCAGCTTAACCTTGTTGCTTGCTTTCTTAAGGTGCCCTCTAGGTAACCTTCTCTTTTATTGGATTTGGTGGGACTAGTCTTAGGATAACCGTAAGCTGTGTTATGAGAAATACTGTTATTTGAGGAATAACTTAAGAGGTATCGAGAGACATGTTTTGGTGATCCAAGGGTCTAGTTGTCTATCCAATTGGGAGAGTAAAAGTGAGTGATAGGATACTTGCTTGAAGGTTGAGTTGTATACTTAATATTCGGTGGAACCTAACCTTGAGAACCATGCTTAGATCGTGAAAATATGTGGATTGAAGAGTACTGTTTAAGGAGTTTGATAAGATACTTAAGGTTATAGAGCAACCTGAAAGAATAGGCTTAAGATGCTAATTTAATGATGATGAGTGTAGGATGAAGTGAGTTAGTATCACTCGACTTAGGTGAGTGATTGAGCTGAGAAAGGCTCATTGTTGAGGAATACGAATCATTTGCTATAATAGTGGAATACTCGAAGAGGTTGACTTAAGCTTAGAGGAAGTGAATCACTATGTGACCCTAGGTGGCTTAATAAATCTTAGCGTTTATTTAATTGAAAGACTTAAGAGAAATTTGAAGTTGCACCACCAGTATGTGGATGGAATGAAGTAATTCATTGAGAGATGTAAGTTCGGAAAAACTTGATGGTTTAAAAATTGTTATCTGGTGGACAGTAGGGTAAACAAATAAAGTGGATATAGCATATAGGGAAGATGACCTGAAAGTGTTATTGAATTGTCATTAGTGGAACTAGCAGAGATGTGACATCTCAAACTTTTGGGAATAGGTAGTTATAATGATGATACCGTTTAGAGTTGAAGGATAAGGGTATATGAATCATTGGAGGAATTGTTCGTGAGAACCGATAATTGAATGACTTGATGTGGAAAGTTAGAAGTGAGAATCCCGTGAGAATAGTGAGAGACCCGCACCTTGGGAGATGTCCGTAATCGTTTCTTTCATATTGCTTCTCTCCTTTCCTTTCCTTTGATTCTCCTTCTGATCATGGCTTCAATTTCATTGGAGTCCATAGCCTAAAGTTTCTTACCTTGTCATCTCGTTGTTCCTCGAGTCGTTTTCTTATGACTCTCTCGGAACCTGTATCGTGTTTGTCTCTGAGGTTCATATCTCATCTCTTCTTCCGTGAGCCTTGTTCATTTTCATTTAGATTAGTGGCGAGATCGACCTGTTCTTGGGGTAGAGATACATGCCTTGAGGAAGGCTTGGTTCTGCGTTGTCAGGATTTGGTTGAGAGAGTTGGTGAGAATAATGTTCGGGCGATGTTGGACAGTGTGCCGTCTTGAGAGTCCATGTTAGATGGATTGTGTGTAAGTGATCTTTGCAGATTTCTAAGCACCATTTGAGGATTGGAATAGAATGCTTGGAGTTATAGAGGAATTTAAAGGAATGTGCCTTAGATAGTGATGATGTGTTCAAATGGATGAATGAGGTAAGTTAGTGCTACTTAATCTTAGGAATTGTTGTAACGCCGAAAGGATCATAATTGAAGAACGAGAGTTACTGGTAACAGTGTGAGAATGTTGAGACATTTGCGATTTAACTTATGGAGTTGACTGAGTGTTTGGCCTTAAGTTACTTATTGAACCTCCGCGTTTACCTATTGAAGTACTGAACGAAATTGGGAAATACACCCACTGTTAGGTGAATCGTTTATGATAACTTGTGAGATAATGAGACCCCGTTGGCCTAATAATACTTCAATGGTGATTGATGGGTAACCATTGATGTTTGTAGTAATCATAGTGTAGAGATTTGCAACTTATAAGTGTTCAGTAATATCATTTGAGGAATCTCGGAATGTGAATAACTAAGTCTTACTGAAACTGTGGGAGTGAAGGTTGCTTCTTCCTTGGAACTTTGCCTTGGGATGTATACTGTGGGTAAGTGGTTAGAAACCAGGGGATTTAGAAGTTGATACCTTAGTAAGGTCGTGATTTGAATGTTCACTGTGGTAATAAAATTTGGAAATTTAGGATTTCGAAGCACCTTGTGGAATAAGTTGTTGGGATCAAGCTGTTTAAAAATTGAAGTTATGGAATTTCGTTATGGTCCCCAATGGGAGAGGTTACAGAATATTGAATACCATATCTTGAGTTTTGAGGTTCGATGTTATGGTAATGAGGATTTTGGGTTAGAGTTTCGGAAGTGCGTGAACCTTGGTCTAGGATGCGTGCTTAAGCTTCTGTCTGGTGGAGGAATACCTTGTTCTGTGGATAAGATAATGGCAAGAGAGATCGTGAAACCATTGGAAGTCTAGAGATCACTTGAACTGTCATTCTTGGGATATACTAGGAATCGTTGTAACGATGTTTTGATTACGGATTGAGCGGTTAGTGTACCCTTGATTCGGCAAGAGTTACCGTCGTCCTTGACCTCTAACCTGGTTGTTTCATTCCTTCGATCCTTCCTCGCGTATTCTGTCAGCCGTGAAACTAGAAACTCTTAATCCTTCGTGTCGAAGGTAATCTCTATGACTGTTTCTGCGCTCCCAGCGACTGTTTTTGAAATTCGTTTCCCTATTGTTGACTCTAAATTTGCTGTTTTGGAAAATCTTACTGCTTTTGGAGTTGGAAACTACTTTCTCTTCCATTGGAGGTAACCTTTTGTCATTTTTACAATTTTACTCTTCCAAGAATTTGAGTATAAAAGTTAATTTTGAAGGAAACCTGTGTTGAAAGAGCCGAATGTTTTACAGCTTTGAGGGATTTCAGCGTTGATTGTCACTGGAACTTGTTATTGGAGACGTCTGATAACCTGTGCTGTGCTTATCAACACCGAATCAATCTAATTTTGAAATTTGACTGATTTAAATTTGGGACTTGTCTCAGATTTGGAATGTCGGACTCTTGAATACGTAACGAGAATCTCAATGTCCATTGACAGAGACTTGTGCCTTAAAATCTTTTTCTTCTGGGAAATTTTTGAAAGATAAAGTTTTTGGTTACCATAACCCGGTAGTACGTTTTGGTAGTTAAAATTGTTTTCGTACTTACTTCTGTTTTCAAGTTTCGAGGACGAAACTTTTTGAAAGATGGGGTGATTGTAACATCCCAATATTTCGGGACTTGGAAGTTTAATGATTTTAAGTTCAAGTTCGAGAATTTATTTATATTTCGTAATTTTTGGAATTTCTTCTAAATAACTAATTAATTTATGTGATAATATTTTAAAGGATTTAAGATAAGGTTTCATTTAATTTCATAATTTACGTCTTAACAATTTAATTTCATAGTCCGGAAATATTTATATCATCTTAAGTTTATAGTTACCTTAAGTCGGTGTTTTTAGTTTAAACCGTCTTAAAACTTGTCTTATGGGCCTAACTTGTTAATGGACCCATTTCCCCTCTTTTTTCTCACAAAACCCTAACCCCACCATCTTCTACCTCCCTCCTCCATTTCATTTTTCAGATTTGATAAATAAACAAACACCATTTTAGTTTTCTCCTCCAAACCTTAAAACTCTCATAAAATCCTCATTTCTTATCCGATTGAGACGATTCTCGCGGCCACGGATTCCTCTTCTCGCCCTCCATCTTTCTAGGTAAGTTTTTACCCAAAATAATTCCGTCTTATAATCTGGCCGTGACTCTAAGGTCACGTTTTTCGAGATTTAATAGGTTTGTTGTGTTTCTAGTGCGGACTTGGACAAAAGGAGCAGCTTGGAGTCGGATTCATGTTGGTTTAAGAAGCTAAAAGGTGACGATAATGAGAAACTCGGCCTATTTGTGAATATTAGCACTTTTGTTGTGTTTCTTATGATGATTCTGATTTTTGTTAAAGTATGTTGTTTAATGGACTTAGTATCATGTTTAGGATGTTGAATATGTGGAGAAATTATACCTAAAGATGTTGTTATGTGTTCATATGTGATTTTCAGTTTTTCTCAAGTTCAGACGGATACATTGATTTTATCATTTGAGGATTGTTATGGGATTTATGTGCTGGTAGCTAGATTAGTTGTTTATGGTGTTTGATAATGTTGGGAAATCACCAATTGTAGTCTTGCTTGAGTTGTTGTATCGAATTTTGAAGTTTTCAATTGAATGCGTTTTTGCGGATTTTCGTATCAGGCTCTCTGAGCCGGTCGACCGACCGGCCGCCGGTCGACCAGCTGGGAGGGCAATTGGGTGTTTTTCGTAAAGTTTAGGAAAAAGGGCTTTTGGCTGCCAGCCGGCCGACCGGCCGCCTGCCGACCGGCTGGTGGTCACCCTTGATGTGTTTGTGTCGTTTGCGCGAACTTAGGCAAGAAAGGGAGCCCAGCCGGCAGACCGGCCGCCTGCCAGCCGGCTGGGAGTGCATGTGGGTTGGTTTACGAATTAGTGAAGGCAGGGGAAATGGATTCCCAGCCGGCCGACCGGCTGCCTGCCGACCGGCTGGGAGGCCTTTGTGTTGTCTCGTTTTGGAAAAGAAAGAAGGAAAGCTGAGGTGGTCACCAGCCGGCCGACCGGCTGCCTGCCGACCGGCTGGGGACCCCTGTAGGCTATTTTGAGGTTTTTCGTAATTTGATCGTAACTTTCAAACGGTTAATCGGTTTTACTTGAAACTTGTTTTGTGTACCTTTGACATGTATTTGAGGTCCCCGGAGGATGGGCAACATTATATTGAGTTCGAGAATGGATAAGGATAGAGACCCCCCGGTCGGGCAACCGAAAGGGAAACCGGCTCTCCCTCATCTTAGTTCTCGGGATCAATTAAGTGTTGTTTAGATATATAAGAGATAAGAACTAAGTTTAGTTTTAAGTTGAATGCTTATAGTGATGCGTATTAAGTTATGCGTTAAGATGTCGCCTCTGAACTTAATACGTAGATTGATTGTCATATATAGGGGTATGCGTTAAGGTGTCGCCTCTGAGCCCTATATGTGTTTGTTTGTCGTGTATGGAGGTATGCGTTAAGGTGTCGCCTCTGAGCTCCATACATGTTTGATTGTCGTGTCTGGGACATGCGTTGAGTTTTCGCCTCTGAGTCCAGACATGTTCGTGTGATCGCGTCAGGACATGCCTTAAGCTGGCCTCTGAGTCTGACGAGTAGAGCAACTGCACGACGGGGCGGTCAGGTTGTCATACCTTACCCGGAGTGCAGGTGTTTGGTGCTAGAACATGCGTTGAGTTTTCGCCTCTGAGTCTAGTATCTTGTGATGTGGTAGGGGAACATGCGTTGAGTTTTCGCCTCTGAGTTCCTTACTTGTGATAGTGAATTGAATGCTAGTCCATGCGTTGAGTTTTCGCCTCTGAGTCTAGTGTTCTGTGATAGCCGGTCCATGCGTTGAGTTTTCGCCTCTGAGTCCTTGCTTGATATTGTGAATTGGTATTTAGGTTATGCGTTAAGATGTCGCCTCTGAACCTTTATACTTGCTGAATTATTTAGTACCTAGGTTATGCGTTAAGATGTCGCCTCTGAACCTTTGTACTTGCTGTTTATATCTGCTTGCCTTGATGATGGTACAGTGTCAGATATGCATAGTATGTTATCGCTGTTTTGATTGGTGGTTAAATCATCCAAGGCATTGGATGACTCTTAGTTCGGTTTCATAAATGATTAGATTGAAAGACCCCCCGACTGGGTAACCAGTAGGGAAACCGGCTCTCCTTCTTATCTGTTTATGAAGTTAGTTGAGAGCCGTGCATGGTGTTCGCATGATAGTAAGAGATCAGATGATGAGTTGTTTATACTTCACATGTTGTTATATGTTGGAGTATTCTGTATTGTTTTATATGTTACGTGTTGTCACAAAAGGTGGCTAGGAGAACTCTAGTCACTCCCCACTGATTGTGGCGTACATGTTTTCATGTATGTAGGTACATGCTGGTTGGAGCAGGGGTTCACGAGAGCTAGCGAGCGATGATCCTTTCATCATGACTTACCATATGTCGTTTAGCTGGACTCGTAGTTTGTTACATTTGTTTTGGTGCCGGTAGGGATGTTCCATCCCCGGCTGATGTATTTATTTTATGTTTCAGTTTGATACTTAGAACTGCTACTTATCTATTGTTGTTTATATCAGTTCCGTTTCCAGTTTTAGTTTAAAGCTTCTCGCTTGTTAGTTTAGTTTGCTAAAAAGTTTTAATTCCGCTGCAATTTTGGTACTTTTATGTGTTTATATTTCCGCTTTCACGAGGGGTTTTACAACATTACTGTCGTGTGACGGTGGTGGTCAGTTGATCCCTTTAGGTCACACCTATAGGACAATCCCGGCCTCTTAATTGATGCTTTGATCAAATTGTATACGATACGAATTGATCGAATTCCTTAAAATTGAATATCGAGAAATCAGAGGTTGAATCTTAATGTAAGATTTATATTTGAAATTGAAATGTATCAATTGTCAAATATTAATCGATATTTTTGAAATATCGAAATTAGAATGAGAAGGGTTCGTGGTTATAACAAATGTTGTATATCGTATTGACAATTATTATAATAACCATGTTTTGGGACGGTGATTACGAATTACTAAATTAATTTGTTAAATATGATTTAATTAATTTTGAAATAATATTTATTTGATAAATGTTTATTTTTAAATTAATACAATTATTTTATATCACATAGGATGTAACATATTATACAATTGTACAAATTACTAATTGTAAAATGGAAGTCCATTTTACACTTGAATGTGGCGTGTGATTGTATGTGTATGTAGGACTAATTTGTTTAAATTAGTGGAGAAAAACACAATCATTAGAGAGGTATGATGCCTAAGTGTAGGCATGCAACCCTAAGCTTTTAAGTAAGACAAAAGAGCATCTTAACCCTTACAAAAGACACTACCACACGCCTAAAACCAAAACCCCAATATATATGTGAATTGTTCACATATACTAGCACACTTGAATTCTAATTCTAATGCTGTTTTCTTAGAGTAAGAAAATCATAAGAAATCCTCTCAAATCTCTCTAGTAATATAATCATATTAATTATATTATAATAAATCTATAATATTTATAATATTTATATTCATTCTAATTAGATTAGAATCTATTTTAAGGTAAACCGATTTCCATCACCTAGTCTGTGCACGCATTTCGGTAATTAAGGGCGAGTCTTGGGTGCATCGTAAAGGAGGCAATCTACGTTGGTTGCTCCGTGGAGGATCGTCCTTAGAATTCTTGGACCAATTGTAAGGATTTTTATCTTTATATTTCCGCATTGTTTTTGCATGCATAAGATCTATATATTAATGAGTTAATTTTGTTATTATAATTAGTAAGACTAATTATTTTGTTAAGTTAGTATGACTAATTTTCCATCACATTGCTGAATGGATTCCAAGTTGTATTTTTGTTCTTTTTTGGTAGGATAGGCCACACTAGGACTTGCTTTATTTTCGTTTTTATTTCCGTTCTACATTTCATTCACATGTTTTGCATCATTTTTTCGCCTAAACCAAACCACCTGAGAATGCATGGAAATTGACTCATATAGTATGTATTCTAGTCTGTGTCGACATACAGATGTCACACGTTTTTCTTAAAGCCATCACCCTAGTTTATTCATTCTCGCATGCTAGATATTTGTTCACTTAAATGAATTAAACTTAAAGTTGATGGGATCTTCCTCTATAACCTAAAATTGAGATTAGTCTTTTATAAGTCAAATTACTATGAATCCCTTCTTCATCACCAGGCATAGAACCTTACCCTCCATATGACCCCTTCTACGTTGGGTAAGTAGTAGTTGTTGACTTATTTTACCTCAACATCATGACCCTCGTACGATCATGTGGTTGTGGTGGACTAATGATAGACTTTACGGAAATTTATCGACCAAGAATTCTAAATTTTAGAATTAGCCAAGAGGTTGGCTTATCAATTTACTGAAATTGAGTCTTGGGATCGTTTATATAATTCTTGAGGAAGATCAATTATATAAATGTTAAAGTCATCGCATTAAACTGTTTTTGCTAGACTATTTACAAAACGTTGGTATGCTTATTATGTTTTAATTTCTTCTTTACAGTGTAGAATTCATCTAAACAAAACAATAATACTGCAAAAACTATGGCTGGTCATAATGATGCCCCTATGCCTAGTGCCACACTAAGAAAAGAATATTAGCTTAAGGCTTTTATGGACCACATGAATTAGTCCACGCGATTGAAAAATGATGGGTCCAACTTTGCGGATTGGGAGGCTGCATTACGGAATGCAGCTGTAACTGATGGTAAGCTCAAGTATTTGAATGAGTCGTTACCACCTAAATCAGGCCCCACTGCTCGAGCTAACGTATCACAAGCCTATAGTGATTTCGTAATGTAAGCGGGTACGATAAAGAACGTACTTATCTTTGCAATGGAACCCAATTTGAAGAGACGCTTCGTTTCCCATGGTGCAAATAAGATTTTCACCACGATCACAAGCGAGTTCTCAAAAGCACCGAGAATCGTTTCATATGAGCACGCCTGTCGCTTCTTCGATGCGAAACTCCAAAAGGGCCAACCAGTTAGCCCACACATTCTCAATATGATTGAGAATGTCGAGAAATTAGAGTCCCTGAACTACAAGATCAGTGAGAACATGATCATTGATCGAATGCTTCATTCACTTCATGATGGTTTTTCCTTATTCAAGGCAAACTATTACATGAATGACATGAAGAAAAGTCCTCATGAGCTACACTCCCTTCTCGTACAGACCAAGAAGGATCTTAAATTGAGTGGGAGCATGAAGCAGTACGTTCTCATGATTGCAAATAAGGGAAAGGGTAAGGGAAAAGCTCAAGCAGAGCTAACAGTAGCTAAGCCTCCTAAATTCAAAAGGGCCGGATTTAAGAGTGGGCTTGTGAGACAAGTAGCTAACAAGGCAAGACAAAGAGCAAAGACGGTAACATTAAGTGCCACCATTGCCACAAGACTGGGCATTGGAGGCGGAACTGTCCAGTTTACCGTGAGAACATAAAAGCAGGTCGCGTCAATCCTGTTGGTATGTCATCTTATATTCATATGACTGAGATTAACCATGCAAGTTTCAGAACTTGGGTACTTGATACTGGTTGTGGTTCTCATCTGTGTAATCATTTGCAGGGCCTAGAAAGTATCACACCTCTCGCAAAGGGTGATGTGGACCTGCGAGTCGGGAATGGAGCAAAAGTTGCTGCTGCTTCCATGGGAACATATGTGATCCAGCTACCGAGCGGATTCGAGTTATATTTGTATAATTGTTATTATGTACCCAGTTTATCTAAGAACATTATTTCAGTTTCCGTACTCGATAAAGACGGATTTTCATTCTTAATAAAGGATAATAGCTGTATTTTCTCTTTAAATGGAATGGTTTATGGTAAAGCAGTTTCCATGAATGCTATATATGTCTTAGATCAATCGACTGGAATATTACACATGAATAATAAGAAACTAAAGGTTGGTGACAAAAATCAAACATATCTATGGCACTGTCGTAAGGGACACATAAATGAGAAACGTGTAAAGTAGCTAATACAGAATGGCGCTATATCTCCATTTGACTATGAATCATTTGACACATGTGAATCATGTCTCATAGGCAAAATGACTCGTATTTCCTTCAAAGGTGTTGGAATGCGCGCTGCTGACCTATTAGGCCTCGTACATACAGATGTATGTGGACCTATGTCAATCACTGCGCGAGACGGCTATAGATATTTCATCACTTTCACGGACGATTTAAGTAGATACGGATATGTCTACTTAATGAAGCATAAAAGTGAATCATTTGAAAAGTTCAAGGAATTCCAGGCGAAGGTTGAAATGCAACTAGATAGAAAGATTAAAGCACTACGATCAGATCATGGTGGTTAGTATCTTTCGAATGAGATTGATCAACACCTTAAAGACTGTGGTATAGTACTACCGTTAACTCCACCTGGAACACCACAATTAAATGGTGTGTCCGAACGGAGAAATCGAACACTATTAGATATGGTTCGATCCATGATGAGTCACACGGTTGTGCCGGATTCATTATGGGGCTTTTCTCTATTGTCAGCTGCTCTTATACTTAACCGAAGTCCGTCTAAAGCTGTTGACAATACTCCATATGAGACATGGAAGGGAACGGTCCCTAACTTGTCCTTTATTCGGGTTTGGGGCTGCGAGGCTTATGTCAAGTGGAGACACGAGGATAATCTCGGCCCGCAATCGGTCAAGACATACTTTATTGGTTATCCAAAAAGAATGTTTGGTCATTAATTATATTCGCCTACCGAACACCGCGTTTTTGTTGCGGCTAGTGCAAAGTTCGTAGAGAAAGAGTTTCTCGAGAATAAGACAAGTAATAGAACCTTCGATCTGTCGGAGGTTCAAGAACCAACTACTGAGCAACCAATTGAGGAAATCGTTCCTTCATCTTCTGTTGCAGTCAGTATTCGTGAGCAACCCAGAAGGTCGGTAGACACTTCATTCCTCCAGATACATACATCGGTATGATAGAGGAACTTGACGGAGTTGACGTTTTTCTCTTAGAGAGTAACGAACCCGTGACTTATAAAGGTGCTATGACCTGCTCAGACTCAAAGCTATGGCTTAATGCCATGCAATCCGAAATGGACTCCATGTACGAAAATGACGTATCGGAGTTGGTTGATTTGCTTGATAAGGTACGACCTCTTCAGTGCAAATGGCTTTATAAGATAAAGCGTTCCATCGAGGGACAACCAGACACCTATAAGGCACGACTAGCTAGTTGCAAAAGGTTTCAGTCAAGTGCAAGGGTTGCACTATGATTAGATTTGTGCACCCGTAGTCATGTTGTGTTTCATTCGGATTATCTTAGCGATTATTGCATTTCATGACTATGAAATATGGCAAATGGATGTGAAAACCGCCTTCTTAAACGGTTATTTGGATGAGGACTTGTACATGGTACAACCCAAAGGTTTCACAGATCCTAAAAATCCTAAGAAAGTGTGCAAGCTTAAGCGTTCCATTTATGGACTTAAGCAAGCATCTAGGAGTTGGAATCATCGCTTCGACCAAGTGATAAAACATTCTTAAGTACCTACGGAGGACTAAAGATTGGGTATTGACTTATGGTGGAGGCACTGAGCTTCGCGCAAACGGTTGCGCAGATGCTAGCTTCCAAACGGATCGGGATGACTCGAAATCTTAGTCTGGATTCGTTTTTACTCTTAATGGCGTTGTTGTCAGTTGGAAAAGCCCCAAGCAGAGTGTTATTGCAAATTCTACCACTGAGTCCGAGTACTATGCCGCTTCAGAAGTTGCAAAGGAAGCTATATGGATGCGTCAGTTCTTACAACCGATGCAAATAGCTCCATAAGGACATCGGATTTTTGAAAAACCCAATGTGCATTATTTACTACATCGGTTTTTTAAAAAACCCATTTGCATTCACTAATGTAGTTAAGAGGTTTTTTAGTAGTGCTTGTGCTTTCGGTCAGGTTTCAGATCATCTGCCCGACTTAGAGGGTACTTCATTCCTAGCTAGTTCGAGTCTTGGAGGTGTCTTGGGCACTTGTCGAATTGAGGAAGTATTATACCCCGAGAGTTTGGCCATATTTAGACTAGGACCGTATATAGTTTGTCCGTTTGAGTCCTTGTTTTGCGTCTTTGTTTTGCGTCTCGCTTGTTGGTCCGTTACTTGGTGACGGTTATGTTTAAGTTAGTGATTGTGGAAGCATGGTGAAATATGGTTAAGTAAAGTGAAAGGTTTATTCATGCTTGTTATGGGGATGTATGGATTTATGCTTCACATGATTATCGTTTATGTTGGAGCATGCTTTTGTGTATAATATGTTTACATGTTTACGTGTTTATTGACAATAGACGGCTGGGAGAACCTCTAGTTGCTCCCCACTGACTGTAGCGTACATATTTTCATGTTTGTAGGTTTGTGTTGATTTTTGACGAGGATACCGTGAGAGCTAGCGAGCGATGTTGTACATCGACATGACATTTACCTTCTCGGACTCTTTACTTATCGTTTTGATATACTCTTTGGATATGCAATCCCGGTTTGCTACAGTTGTACTTAACTTATAAACTTATCTATCGTTTTTATTTTCCGCATTTTGATTGAGTAATTCATCTCGCATGTTTTATAATCATGTCAAAAAGTTTTACATCCGCGCATTTTTCCGCATATTGTGTGTTTACGTTTCCACTGCCGCGAGAGGATTTACAGGGGTTCAGGTCAGCTCAGTTCATAACGGGTCATCAACGGGTGACAATATGGGTCGGATTATTAGCGAGCCAGTGTCGGGTCAGGTTATTGGCATCTATTTTATCTTATATATAGAGTTTTAGATTATAATTTTATGTTTAAATAATAGGTAAATGCAAAATAATTAAGATGACTGTCAATTTTGTGTTATTTAAACCATTATGCCAGTTCAATATCGGGTCATCTATCGGGTTGAGGAAATATCGGGTCACGGGTCGGGTCAGGTCGGTTCAGGTACGAGTTAGACAAAATAAGGCTGCTATTGGTTATCAAGTCGGATCGATTCGATTACGGTTCACCCAATTCTCGAGTTGTATGGAGTCGGGTTTCAGACATGTCGAGTCAGATTCATCGGGTCGGGTTAACTTTTATAAGACAATTCATCTATGTAGGTCTTAGGTGTAATCCGTGTTATACGAGTAGATGAAATGACCAAAAATTAGCTGGGCAACTAGGTGCTTCATTAATGGATTTTGGCATCAATGTAAAAATAAAGATTGAAGTTAGGTTCAAGGAATGAGCAATTCATGTTCTACTTGTAATAAATGCGTAGAGGAATCAAGAAGGCAAAAGGGCAGGTTGCCAGGCATTGGCATAGTATGGAGTATGGACATTAGTTGCTTGTACCCGATTTCAAATGAAAAGACTATTATTACTTTTGACACAAATTCTCATTGTAGACGGAGGGTATCCGTCACAAGGAGAAGACGGATACCATTTTGTCTCACAAAATACCCATTTAGAGGAGAGAGGAAAGCACATGGGGATGCCCCACCTTGTCTCCCTATTCATTTTGTGAGTGTCATTATCCGTCTCTCCACCCGACCCGTCACAAGCAAGACTAACTGTACTTTTGATTGCTCTTAAGGAAATGTGATTTGCGGGTTAGGGCCGTATATGGACCAGCTTACACATGAAAAAAATTGTTTAGCGGGGCAAATTTATTACATGTGTCCATTACACGGGACTACTTTAACTGACAAGATGGAGTTAGAGCATGCACATTGAAGAGTAAGTAATCTTCCTCTTATTTTCTCTCTTACCCACTACCGTTTTGACACGTCACATTCTCTTTCATCCAACTCATTTTCCACTATGTCCATCCTCCTCCTCCTTCTCTTTTAAATTTTTCTCCACATCAAAAAAGATCCTCTTTTAGTTCCTCTTTCATTCTTTAATTATTTTTTAATAATAATTATATAAAATAAAAACCAAATGCAATAATTTCATAGGCTATTGGGCACTTGGGCCAAGATGGTACTTCCTCTAAAAATAGAGGAAGTCTTCCTCTTCCTCTTTCAAAGAGGATGTAAAAATTAATCCCACATTGAAGAGGATGTCCTCTTTAAGGAGAGAAGGTGCTAAGAGGATGCATCATCCTCTTCAATGTGGATGCTCTTATCTAGGGATTCTTTTTTATTGGCAATACGAAAGAAAAGATTACATACTCAATGCCTTTTTAGCAAGGCCATCGGTTATCCTATTTAAGTTCCTAGGTAAATAGCTAATACTTAAGCAATGGAAGAATGACAAAACATCATATATATGGCTTAGCAGGTCATCAGTCTGGACGCCACTTTTTTCTTGTCCCACCAACTGCAACATACAAGTTAAGCAGTTGATCTGGCTGTAAATCCACATGACATAACCCTTTTCCCATTGCCCATAGTAGGGCTCGAAGGATAGCCTTCATCTCCGCTGGAATAGGAGATTCAGCCTTCGTCCTTTCTTCATGTCCTGCATCTCTCGTACCATCAGCGTTAAAAACCACACACCCTAGCCCAATGTCCAACGAAGTCATCCAACTTGCATCAACCTTTATCCTAATAGCCTCACAACCTCCCTGCGTACCCACCAAAAAACCGATCTTGAATCCTTAATACCCAACCAAGACTGTTTTTCATCCTCCGAACTATCTGTGACCTCCTATACCCGGCTTCCTTTTCTCTCATTTTCCGCCACCTTAGAGGATTCCACCACGTGTCTGGTTACCTAGGGATTCATAGGCTTAAAATTAAACGAAAAAATACAATTGTTAACTTAAACAAAATTACCTATTATTAAAATAATGTAGTAGGTTTTTGAACTTTTTTTCTGAATTTGACTAGGTTTTATTTATGTATACGTAAAAAAAATAATCTATCCTATTCAAGTACATTTCCCCTTTTACTCGGTCATTTGGACTCTTAGTTTAAGAAAATAAATTTGGACTACATAAAACAAACAATATCACTGACAATCAACTTGGATCACAAAAAATCGTACGGGAAAGGGGAAATATGGCAAGAAAAGTTGAATAGGCTGGATTAGGGCTGTTAATGAGACGAGACAGCTCGCGAACAACTCGAGATCGGCTCGGTCAAAGCTCGGTCAAAGCTCGGCTCGTGTGAGCTCAACTCGAGCTCGGGCCCGGCTCGAGAGCTTAACGAGTCAAGCCGAGCAAAGGCTGGCTCGACTCGAAAAGCTCGCGAGCGGCTCGAAAATTATTATTACATAAGATATTAATCATATTTTATAAAAACATGCTCATATTTTATAAAAATATTTTATCATTGTTATATCTTTGTAGCATATATATCAAATATCTTGTTGATTTGCTAAATATTTTTGCATAAAAAATCTTCGAACCTTGTTATTGAAAATATCGGAAGAAAAAATAAAAAAAATAAACAATTTTATATAGGCTCGATTTGGCTCGAGTTTAGCTCGAGCTCGTGTTAAAGCTCGCAAGCTTTGTAACTAGGGCATTTTTTTCAAGCTCGGGTAAGATCGGCTCGAGCTCGGGCTCGAGTTTTTGTAATCGAGCACAAGCCGAGCAAAGCCAAGCTCGGGCTCGGCTCGGCTCGTTAACACCCCTAGGCTGAATAAGGAAATATTGAAGCATATATTGATACACTTTTTGTTTACAATTGTTTTATTGAAATGTCTTATGACATATGACTGACCCAAAAGGAGAGAAGTCCAAATAAAACAATTAAATTTATTTATATTTAAATTTATTTTAACAATCTAACATTTTATGATGAAAACTAGCGTATTTAAATATACACTTTGTCAATATAAAATTTTAGGTTACCAAAATAAAATAATTTCTTACAAGTTTATTAACTAACTTATTTGGGCTAGCCTTATGGATAAAGCGGTCTTACACAACAATTTGTGTCCTTTTATGTATTTAAAGTTATCATATAGATAAAAGTAAAAAACGTAGAGTATTGCTAAATGTTTAGGTTTAAAGGCAACCAAGTAACATCCCGTATATTTTGAAATCCGTAATTTTTAATAATTTAAACAAGATTTCGGAAACATTTATGTATTTTAAATAATTTCGTAAACTTAAATTTTAAGAAAAACGTATCAGTTCCATTTTAAGGTTATATAAATGTTAAGATGTTAAAATCTCGTTTGGCATTGTCATTTACAAATATTTCCGACTCAATTTTCAATCCTTCTACTTATAACCCGACTTCCCCTCTAAATATAAAAAGAAAATGAGGTGTGTCACTATTCACTCATCCTCAACCTCCTTAAACCCTAAAACCTTCACTCTCCATTTCTAAACTTTCAAGTTCACAAAAATCCTTCTAGTGAACTTATTTCTTATCCGATTAAGGTAATTCTTTTGCCTGCGCGTTCCTAAGATCGACGCCGTCTATTAATACCATCTTTCGTGCAATTCGAGCCGGCAGAATTTCTGGCTATTTTCCCCATTTTCTAAATTTATGAACTTTAACTTGTTTTTGATGTTTTTAGGCGGTGATCTTGACAACCCAGAAGTGGACTCATTTGTTATTGAAGATTCACTTGAGGAATAGCAAGAAAAATGTAACCTTGATGAGGAAAGCTCGGTCTATTTCATAAAGAACCATTTTTTTGTGAAATTACATGATGTTTATGGAATTAGTTGTGATTATAAATTTTAGGATGTAACACCCCAAGAGTATGAGAGGAAAGTTGTCCCACATCGGTAGAATGTGAGGCTTGTGATATGTTTATAATAGCTCCCACCCACCATTTAGTAACAAGGCCTTGTACTTTTAGGCTTAAGTGAGGACAAACAATGGGCCCAAAAGTGCACACCCATCTTATTGGGGTTGTGTTACAACGGTGGCGGGTCGGGTTGTTACAAATGGTATCAGAGCGACCCTGCGACCGTTTGGTGAGCCTGTGGTCGGGAGTACCCGGGGCACCAACCTAGCGGGGGAGGATTCTGGGCTTGGTTGCGGTCAAGTTTGAGGTACAACGAGGACGTTGTGTTCTTTAAGTGGGGGAGTTTGTAACACCCCAAGAGTATGAGAGGAAAGTTGTCCCACATCGGTAGAATGTGAGGCTTGTGATATGTTTATAATAGCTCCCACCCACCATTTAGTAACAAGGCCTTGTGCTTTTGGAATTAAGTGAGGACAAACAATGGGCCCAAAAGTGCACACCCATCTTATTGGGGTTGTGTTACAACGGTAGCGGGTCGGGTTGTTACATAGGAACCTACCTGATGTTTATAATCTGATTTGGGTTAAGAATTATGTTGCAATTTCATGTGGGTAATGTTTTATGTGTTATGAACATGGTTGATAGGGATTTATAGAATTTGGGTATGTTAATCTTCCTTGGGATGATTGAAATTACTTCACATGTGTAGATAGTATGTATGATGTTCTGGGTATGTTGAATTTTATGTAGGAATCAAAGATTGGGAACAATTTTTATGGAATTATGTTGTTTCCTATGTCGCGATTCGCGTTTTCCTGAGAGCAACTCCCAGCCGGTCGACCGGCAGACGATCGGCAACCGGCTGAGAACCCTGGCTAATTGCCATATTTAGAGGCTAATTGACATATTTAAAGGCTAATTGGTTAAAAGTAGTTAAGCAGTGAATCTGGCCATGAAGTATTAATATGATGTCACATGAATTATTTACTCAATTTGTGTAAAATTTCAAGTTTCTTAAGCTTGTTTTGCACGATTTATGAATTTTTCGTGTAAAAATCACATAAATATTGACTATTTTGGCAAAAATAGCTAAACGGATTAAATAACTTGAGAAAATTATTTTATGTTGCTTTTATATTATATTCTTTTTTTTGTCAATAGGTAATAAAGGGGGGGTCACAGAATGGCCTCTAAGGCCAAATTGTGAGCCACATAATTAAGAGTCCTAGGAATAAAAGAAAAGCTAAGACAATGAAAAAAAGAAAACATGCTTCGACAGTCCTCCAAGATTCCTTGAATGTGGTGATCACTATCCATGAGACCTGCAATAGAAAGCACAAGCTCCTGACAATCGGAAGAAACTCTAAGATGAAGGATGCGATTTTCCCGTGCCCATTCAAGGACATCCTTAACGCCCTGAGCTTCCGCCTGAAGAGCGGACTCCGCCTTAAATTTCCTGCTAAATTTAAAAGCAATCCCCCCCCAGTCATAAACCACACAACCAAACGCCGCATTCAGATTGGTATGCCATCCCGCATCAACTTTGGCGTGATATCCCACACATGTCGACTCCGGCCGGTTGATGACATGAACAGGGAATCCATCTTTAATCCTAGCTGGTAGATCCAATGACAAATCCTCCCCCAAAGCCTTGTATTCCAGCGCACTCCTCTCACAATCCTCTTTCTTACCATTAAGAGCCACTTCTAAATCATTCACATCTCTCTAAAGCCGCTTAAAGAACACATCCACAGGAATATCAACCTCCCTAAAAATTTTCGAGTTTCTCGTGATCCAAAGATGCCATAAGATGCCCACAAACAGCCTAGTACCGTTCTCACACTTCCTCACCTTGATCAGATACTTAATCCACCCCATAACCCATTCTCAACATTTCAAGTAAGAACTAAGATCCACCCGTATTCCCAAAGGAGATCCAGCCCAAATCCTGGCAGCAAAACTACAGTCACGAAAAAGGTGCTCCAAAGTCTCCACATGATCCTGTCTCCCCGCACAGAAAGAACAAAGACTAAGCCTGCCCATACCACGCCTACGAAATTCCTCCCCAACCGGCAGAGAGTTAGTAATGAGTTTCCATAAGAAAACCTTCCACTGGCCAGAAAGCGGGAGTTTCCACAGATGCTTTTGCAGAAAGATTTGCCCTCCAGATTAATTCTAGTTTTGTCTTTCACGGACAGCTGGCTTTCCATGATCTCACTGTGGAAAATCCCATAACCACTCTTAACAGTATAAATACCGTTTCTAGTGAAAGGCCAAAAAATCGAATCTCTCACCTCAGAACGACACAGGGAGGTGGTCAATATTCTATTGGCCCAGTAATCCTCAAAAAAGAACCTCACAGCATCTTCATCCCACTGATGATGTATATTAATGAGATGGCGGACCTGAACAGATTTACAGTGGGTATACTCCATTCCCAAAATATTAGGATTAGGGTCAGGACTCTCCCCATCAACCCATCGGTTTAACCACACATTCAGGGAAGACTGAATCCCTGGTTTCCAGCCCACCTTACCTCGAATTGCCTCAATCCCCTCTAAAACACTACGGGCACCCCAAGAAACAGCGAGACCCCCACGGGGGAACTCCTCAGTCCAAACATCTTCCGATCCAAAGAAATTCATTCTGAAGGAGCGTCCAAACAACGATTTCTCTCCCGAGAGAATGCGCCACCCATTCTTAGCCAGAAGAGCCCTGTTGAGGCTTCCAACATCCCTAATACCAAGGCCTTCGTCCCTCTTCGGTAGACTCAAGAACCAATTACTACACCAGTGAATCTTCTTCCCCGTCTTACATCCAGCCCACCAAAATTGCGACAACTTGGAATTCAATCTCTTTGCCACAGTTACCGGAATTTTAAAAACCGATAGAAAATAATTGCATAAATTTGACAGGACAGAGGGAATCAGGGAAAGACGGCCCGCTGGTGATAGGAAGATACCCTGCCACGAAGAAATACGGCGAGAAACATACTCAAGAATGGACTGGAAAATACCTCTCTTAGCTTGCTGGAATTCCGTAGGAAGGCCCAAGTACTTTCCAAACCCCCGAGAATTTCTAATCCGAAAGGTTCGTAGAGTACTCTGGATCTGGGCCAAAGTAGAGTTGGGACTAAAGATAATCCCAGATTTGGCTTCATTTAACCGCTGCCCCGAGGCCCCACAATACTGATCCAAGCACACCTTCAGAGATCGAGCGGCGTCCTTCTTATTAACAAGAAAGAAAACCGAGTCATCAGCAAAAAGTAAATTGGAAATTGGTTCAGCCCCCCGACACATACGTAACCCCATCAAAGATCCCTGTTGTTGGTTCAGATCAAGGAGCCCAGAGAGCACCTCAGAGCACAAAATAAAAAGAAAGGGAGACAGAGGGTCCCCTTGTCGTAGACCGCACTTAGGAGAAAAGGAATTCTTCGGCACTCCATTGATGAGGAACGTATAAGTCACAGTAGTAACACAAGCCATGATGAGCGTGATGAACTTCTCCGGGAAACCAAACTTATACTGAACCGCTTCCAGGAAATCCCACCTCATTCGATCATAGGCTTTACTCATATCTGCTTTGAACGCACATAGACTAGTCCTGCCTGATCGGTGTTGATTGACTTTATAAACCAGCTCATGGGCCAACAGAATATTGTCACTGATATTTCTACCTTTGACAAAAGCGCCCTGGGATTCGCTGACCAAATTCCCCATAAGTTTCCCCATCCGATTCGCAATGCATTTAGAAATAATCCTCATAGTCACATTGCAGAGGCTAATCAGACGGTAATCAGAGACACATTCCGGGTTGTCAGTCTTAGGAATGAGAGCAATAAACGTACTGTTCAATTACTTTAAGACCCTCCCCGAATTTAGGACTGACAAAACAGCAGAAGTCACATTATGTTTAACTAGGCCCCAGAATTTTTGATAGAAAATACCCGGGATACCATCCGGCCCAAGAGATTTAAGGGGGCCCATCTGAAACACAGCCCATCTAACCTCCTTAGCAGTGAAAGGTCTAGAAATATCTGTTAGGTTTATATACCTATTATAGTCATACTAATGATATTATCTTATAATTATATGAACTTATGCATGCTTAACATAAGATAAACAAGATTTAAAGGAGAAAATCGAGCACCCTTACAATGCTAGTCACGGCAAAATTAGGGCACAAGTGAAGACACCTTCTTCACTTGTTCTTGAGCTTTCTACACGGAATGATCCTCCTTGAACCTTCAAAGAGATGACCTCCAAAAGATGAACACCAAGACACACTGCTCACTAATGTATTTTGTATTTATTTGCTAGAACACAATACAAAAATTGCTAGTTTACTAAGGAGGGTGCATGGTTTTGGTTATGTGAAGGAAAATATTTTTCTTTCTTTTTTTCTCTACCAAAACCCTAGCAACAACACAAGAATGAACAACACATTGAGCAAGAACATATTTTGTTCTTCTCAAGTGTGCCGTGAGCCATGGGTTAGGGTGCCCAATGGATGGCATCCTCAAAACACACCCATGTCTCCCACTTAGGCTTAAGTATTAATTAGATGTTTTCTTTATGTTCCTAACATTATGTAATGTGTAATGTTGTATGTGTGTGTGTGTTCCATCACACGGTCCACGGCACGAAATGGACTCATTCATAACATTAGTTAGGGTTATATTAATTCACGTAATTGTAGTTTAACTTTTAAACTCTTTAATCGTAAATTCAAAAGTAATTCAAATAATTACTTATATCTAATTTAACCATACTTTGTCACTACAACCATTGTAGTTCTAAATAATTCATTCAAGTAATTTACGTTTCATAAACATATAAATAATAGTGATGACATTTCGATCACTAAAATATTTTAATTTATAATCTTATTATAAATTTTCTCCTCATACTATTATAAACTAGAAATGAACTAACTCGTATCAATATACAGTCATTTCATTTATCATTAAGAGAGTTGTCCTATAGGTGTGACCTAAAGGGATCAACTAGTCACCACCGTCATTACGAAAGTAATGTCAAACTCTAGCAAGCCAATCATTACCGATTAATGTTGACCAGTTGACTTATGATAAAGAATCATCCCACGAATATTCTTTTATAGAGATTTGTCAATTAATTTATTTATTGACGTGATCACACTATTGCGGAGGACACTTACTCGAACAATCTCCCACTTGTCCTCACAAGTGTGGATCACCGATTCTCTTGCATCATCTCCCACTCAATGCAAGGTGTCTTACAAGTCGTACTTGCACGTGATCAAATCAATAGTGGTTTTTCTCGATATGGAGTGTAACTGATAGACCGGAATTATCTACCATAGATATTCTCCGAGCGTGGCCACGCATTTCCAGTTCACTACTCCTCGAGTGGCCTTGAGATTTAAGATAACCCTGACAAGGGGTAGAACAATTCCTATCCAACTGTTCTCCTTGGCTAACATCGTCCATTGTGACCCAAAAGATGTCCATTTGACCCCTTTTACGGAAGATCGTAGAGCATAAATTAAAGTCATTTTGAATTATGTCACTTTAGAGCAACCAGTCTCTAGTCTAAGAATCGACCCATAAGAATATTTATAGCAGCTCTTGCCACGACCAGGCTCCATTGAATTCTAAAGAACTCTATAAGCGGTCACTGCCCGACACAAGTGTACCTTACAGTTTGTCTATATGACCGACTAGTCATCTCTTATGACTCTATGGTGTCAGAACTCACCATCAATTGCATCATAATCTAGTCACTTCGAGATGTCACCTCATATAAGTGACTAAGGGCATTACTAAGTTAATCCAGTTCACTTTGACAGGGTTCAGTAATTGTCATACAATCCTGTTTGGATTTAACAAAGTATATAAAATAAACAAGTTATATAAAACTTAAATGATGAACGAGATTATCTTATATGAACGCAAAAACAACATTTTCATTTCATATCATATAATCTATTACACGTTGGGTAAACTCTTAAGACCCATAGAACGAGCATGAGAATCATGCTTAACTTGCGACAAGGGTTTGGTTAAGGGATCAGCCACATTATCGTCTGTCCCAACCTTACAAATCGCTATTTCCTTCCTATCAATGAAATCCCGAATTACATGATATTTTCTTGGTACATGTCTAGACTTATTACTAGACTTTGGCTCTTTAGCCTGAAAGACAGCACCACTGTTATCACAGTACAGGGTGATAGGATCTTCAGCATTTGGCACTACCCTTAGTCCCTCGATAAATTGCCTTATCCATACTGCTTCTTTAGCAGCTTCTGATGCTGCAATGTACTCAGCTTCCGTTGTAGAATCCGCAACGACTGGTTCTTTGAAGCTCTTCCAACTAATGGCACCACCATTCAAGATAAAGACAAATCCAGCCTGGGATTTAAAATCGTCTTTATCTGTTTGGAAGCTTGCATCTGTGTAACCCTTTACACACAAATCTTTTTCCCCTCCAAACACTAAATGTGAATCCTTAGTTCTTCTTAAGTACTTAAGGATATTTTTGACTGCAATCCAGTGACTTTCACCTGGATTTGCTTGATATCTACTGGTCATGCTCAAAGCATACGAGACATCTGGACGAGTGCATATCATGGCATACATGATAGATCCCACGGCGGAAGCATAAGGGATCATTTTCATGCGTTCAACATCCTTGGGCTCCGTGGGAGATTGAGATTTTCTCAATATAATACTACTTCCCATAGGGATAAACCCTCTCTTGGAATTTCCCATGTTGAACCGTCGTAGAATCTTATCGATATAAGATTCTTGACTTAGTGCCAATATCCTCTTGGATCTATCTCTATAGATCCGGATACCTAATATGCATTATGCATTTCCTAGATCTTTCATCTGAAAATGGTTACCCAACCATCCTTTAACTGATGAAAGCATTCGAACATCATTTCCAATGAGTAGTATGTCATCCACATACAGGATTAGGAATACAACATTGCTCCCACTGAATTTCATATATAGACAAGGTTCCTCGACACTTCGAGTGAAACCATTCTCTTTTATGACTTCATTGAAGCGATGATTCCAACTCCTGGATGCTTGCTTAAGACCATAAATGGATCTCTTAAGTTTTCATACCTTGTTAGGATTTTTAGGATCCTCAAAACCTTCAGGTTGTATCATATACACATCCTCCTTTAAATGCCCATTTAAGAAGGCGGTTTTGACGTCCATCTGCCACACTTCATAATCATGAAATGTGGCAATCGCTAACATTATCCTAATAGATCTTAGCATGGCTACCGGAGCAAAGGTTTCATCACAATGAAGACCCTGAACTTGGGAAAACCCTTTAGCTACTAGCCTAGCTTTGTAGACATCATCATGCCCTTTTATGCCATTCTTCACCTTGAAGATCCACTTGCATTGGAGAGGTCTCATCTCCTTAGTCAAGTCTACCAAGTCCCATACTTGGTTTTGGTGCATAGAATCCATCTCGGATATCATGGCCTCTTGCCATTTGGCGGAGTCTAGACTAGAGATTGCAGCTTTGTAAGTGGTAGGCTCATCACTTTCCAAAAGTAATACGTCTAGGCTACCATATTCCTCAATTAGTCCAACATACCTATCAGGTTGATGTGGAACCCTACTCGACCTCCTAGGTTGAATAGGTACCGAAGCGGACGAAGAAGGAACATCTCCGTCTGTCTCAGCTTCAGTTTGTGGCTCTTGAACTTCTCGAACTTCATTAAGTTCAAAATTTCTCCCACTCTGTCTCTTATAAATAAACTCTTTTTCTAAGAAGACGGCCTCAGAAGACACAAACACTTTGTTTTCATGAGGTTTGTAAAAGTGGTAGCCACGTGAGGTGGTTGGATAACCAACAAAAATGCATTTTTTGGATCGTGGAGCTAGTTTGTCATCGGTCTTTACCTTGACATAAGCCTCACATCCCCATATTTTCATATAGGATAAGTTAGGAACCTTTCCCTTCCACATCTCATATGGAGTCTTATTGGTCGCATTCGTTGGACTATTGTTCAACGACTTGATGGCAGTGAGGATCGCAAATCCCCAAAATGAATCAGGTAAGTCAGTTTGGCTCATCATTGATCGGACCATATCCAATAAGGTTCGATTCCTCCTTTCTGACACACCATTAAGTTGTGGCGTTCCTGGAGGTGAAAGTTGTGACACAATGCCACATTCTTTTAGATGTGAATCAAATTCGTTGCTAAGATATTCACCACTAGGGCAGAGTATGGATCGGATATCCGATCTGAAACCCTACTTCGGATCGGATATCCGATCCGAAAATCCAAATTTTTAGTATCCGTGATCTGATCCGAAATGAACGGATATCCGAAATTTAGTATCCGAAAATATCCGAAAAATTCGGATCACTGTGTATTTTATATATTGTCAACCTGTAATAAAAAAGAAAACTAGCGTAATACGAAATTCATTCGGTATATATTACAAAACATAAACCCGCTACCTATCAAGGAAAACTATCGTAATATTGTGGATATCGGATATCGGATAACTGAAATTAGCCAGTACTTAAAATTGTGGATAGGTTTATTTATGATTTTGTGAAATTAGCTAGCACTATTTATGGATCAAATCTCGGATACGGATCGGATATTAACGGATATCGGGTATCCGATCCGATCCGATATTTGATATCTGATCCAATAACTTTCGGATATCGGATATCCAAAATTTTAAACCTGATATCCGTATTTGATCCGATATCCAAATATTTCGGATACGGATATCCAAACCGAACCATTTTTCGGATCAGATATCCATTATTTTAGATCAGATACGGTTCGGATATCGGATAATTCGGATAATCGTATTTTTTACTCAGCCCTATTCACCACCACGATCGGATCGTAGTGTCTTAATCTTTCTGTCGAGTTGGTTTTCTACTTCATTTTGAAATTCTTTAAATTTCTTGAATGCTTCACTCTTATGCTTCATTAAGTAGATATACCCATATCTACTTAAATTATCGGTGAAGGTAATGAAATAGTCATAATTGCCTCTAGCGGTGATTGTTAGTGGTCCACATACATCCGTATGTATGAGCCCTAATAATTCACTAGCTCGTGTCCCTTTACCACTAAAAGGATTACGAGTCATCTTTCCTAGAAGACAAGCCTCGCATGTACCATAAGATTCATATTCGAATGGTTTAATTATATTGGTCTTTACCAATCTTTTAATGCGATTTTCATTTATGTGACCAAGTCGACAATGCCAAACATACGATTCATTTGGGTCATTTGTCTTTATCCTTTTGTTATTAACGTTATAGACATCTTTAGACGAGTCCGAAGTTTCCAAAACATAGATTCCATTAATTGATGTATCATGGCCAACAACCATGTCATTCTTAGAGATTACACAACAATTGTTCTTAATGGAAAAACTATATCCTTCAATGTCTAACATTGCAACAGAAATAATGTTTTTGGAAAGAGACGGTACAAAATAACAATTATTTAAATGTAACTCGTATCCACTTGATAAGGCAAGAGTGCAAGTTCCTTTTGAAGTGGCCGCTACCCGAGCTCCATTTCCTAGTCGGAGATCCATATCACCCTTGTCTATTTTCTCCACTTCTCTTAAACCCTGCAAACAATTACAAAGGTGAGAACCACAACCAGTATCCAATACCCATGTTGTGTTGGATGTAAAATTAATGTCAATAACAAAAATTTCGGATTTGGAATTACCTAACGGAATCACAAGACCTTCTTGGATGTGACGTAAGTACTTAGAGCAATTCCTCTTCCAATGGCCCATGACACTACAATAGTGACATCGCCCTTTTTGTAACTTTATTTTCTTCTTCTTTATCTTTGCCAGACTCTTCTTGCTAGAGCTCCCACTAGCTTCATCATAAGCCCTTTCTTTTAAGTATAAGGCATCCAATTCTTCATTTAGCTCATCAATATAAGTTGTGTCAAGAAGTGGACCTTTGGGAGGTGGGTGAGAAGTAATAAAGTTAACATTGTCATCCGGACGCGTTCCGAAATGAACTTCTCTAGTAGTATCAATGTTGTTTTGGTTGCAAACATCGTCAAAAACATTGTGACAAGAATCAATAGTGATAGGTTTGAATGAATCCATTGCGATTAAATAACTACAAAAACGGAAATGAAGGAAAATTAACGTTCATCATTTTAACACGTGTTAAACAAATTTAAACAAGCTTAGCATTTACTTAATGATCTCTTACACAATTAAGCAAATGATCCCGAGATCCAAGTCCATATCAACTAGGGCACGGTATAGCCGATTCATCCCTTGTCAATATATATAACTCGGTGGATTAACACTTAATCGATTCTACATTAGAATTCCCGGTCGATAAAATTACATTAATTTCTATCTTTAACCCGAACTTATTGCAACTACGGTTACGAATACTTTCGATGAGATCAACCAAATACTACGATTGTAATCTTATTACCTCACTTACCCAACGTAACAATTATAGCACCTCGGTGTAGCCGAGCCCACTCTCTCTTGTGAAGAAGGGATTCATGAGTTCTTTTCTTTGGTAAGCCTAAGTCTCATTATTTAATACGTAAGAGATCTTATCAAATATTATCTATCTCCTTTTAAAGTGAACTAATTAGGTGAATTATCGATAATAAAATGATACGTTGAAGACTCGATACTCGATATGCATGACATGTTAATGGCGATTTGGCTATGCATGCAACATATTAAAACAAAATAAAGCGAAAATAAAGCTTCTAGTATGGCCTTTCCTAATAAAGAGATAAATAAAATTACAATTCGGAAACCAACTCCTTTGGTCCCTAGGGCTTCTCGGCAAACACTTGAGGAACACCGTCTTGGACTCCTCCCGGGAATGCAACGCCTTGGGAACTCCGAATTACAAAATTACAATCTTAATTCTATCTACTTTATAAAATAAAATAGAAATAAATTACAATAGGGTGATACGAGATCACAAAATTACAACCGAATCAATAACCCCTTACATTACAGGAATTACCGATTAAACTAAGGCCATACTAGAAAATTACATAATTCAAAATAATGCAATAAAATATGACATTCATACGAAAAACGCAGCAATATAAATGTTACGAATATGTTCAATTTTAATGCCAAATCGCCCTAATAACTTATTAGGTTAACAATAAACCGGTTTTATGAGATTCTTGCAACTTTAACTCTTAAAATGCATAAATTAAAACATAAATAAACTTATGTTCTAAATAATATCCTAACACATTTTAGGATTCAAAATTAGTCATAAATAATTTTGAATATAATTAACCCTTTAATTATATTATATTGTTCAAACATGCCTTGATATACATAACTTTTACGTAATAAAACCAAATAAATTACATTAATCTCGAAACTTGGATTTTATTTCCATGAACATTCTGAAATATATCTTTAATATTTGTAATGTCAAAAACATTGGTCAAGATTTTCGAAATTTAATTCGAAATATCATATATATGTGACCAAATTGCCTCTAAATACGTTTTTTTTTATCAAATAAAATCGTAAAACATGCTATACAACTTCATATTATACCAAATTTTACATACATTAAGTAAAATAAGCATGTGAGGTCGTGTAGAAAATTCAAGGCTAGAAACGTTTTCTATCTACTTTAACCATTTTAATCGATTTTTATCATAAAAAATACATACAAATGATTAAAAAATATACAATGAACAATATTTAAATCTCATAAATTATCTAAATAACCTAAAAACATTTTAGGACCAGATTTATTTATCATGCCAAAAAGTCGAGTGATTTATCATATGAATCTCGAAATTTATAGTTTTATTTTAAGTCTCAAAACTCGGAAAAACTAAAAACCGATTAAGCATGCAACAACCTTTGCTCTGATACCAATTGTTAGGTTTATATACCTATTATAGTCATACTAATGATATTATCTTATAATTAGATGAACTTATGCATGCTTAACATAAGATAAACAAGAGTTAAATGAGAAAATCGAGCACCCTTACAATGCTAGTCACGACAAAATTAGGGCACAAGTGAAGACACCTTCTTCACTTGTTCTTGAGCTTTCTACACGGAATGATCCTCCTTGAGCCTTCAACGAGATGACCTCCAAAAGATGAACACCAAGACACACTGCTCACTAATGTATTTTGTATTTATTTGCTAGAACACAATACAAAAATTGCTAGTTTACTAAGGAGGGTGCACGGTTTTGGTTATGTGAAGGAAAATATTTTTCTTTCTTTTTCTCTCTACCAAAACCCTAGAAACAACACAAGAATGAACAACACATTGAGCAAGAACATATTTTGTTCTTCTCAAGTGTGCCGTGAGCCATGGGTTAGGGTGCCCAATGGATGGCATCCTCAAAACACACCCATGTCTCCCACTTAGGCTTAAGTATTAATTAGATGTTTTCTTTATGTTCCTAACATTATGTAATTTGTAATGTTGTATGTGTGTGTTACATCACACGGTCCATGGCACGAAATGGACTCATTCATAACATTAGTTAGGATCATATTAATTCACGTAATTGTAGTTTAACTTTGAAACTCTTTAATCGTAAATTCAAAAGTAATTCAAATAATTACTTATATCTAATTTAACCATACTTTGTCACTACAACCATTGTAGTTATAAATAATTCATTCAAGTAATTTTACGTTTCATAAACATATAAATAATAGTGATGACATTTCGATCACTAAAACATTTTAATTTATAATCTTATTATAAATTTTCTCCTCATACTATTATAAACTAGAAATGAACTAACTCGTATCAATATACAGTCATTTCATTTATCATTAAGAGATTTATCCTATAGGTGTGACCTAAAGGGATCAACTGGTCACCACCGTCATTACGACAGTAATGTCAAACTCTAGCAAGCCAATCATTACCGATTAATGTTGACCAGTTGACTTATGATAAAGAATCATCCCACGAATATTCTTTTATAGAGATTTGTCAATTAATTTATTTATTGACGTGATCACACTATTGCGGAGGACACTTACTCCAACAATATCAACCGCCTCAGATTCCGAGATATGTTTCTTTATGCTCCCAATCACATGATCAAAACCCTGATCACCTAAGTCATTCACCCCCACACCTTGGGGTTTGAAAATGTCTTCAAAAGTAGATTGAAATTCCCCTCCCACCGCATCCGAATCAAAGACCCAAGAACCATTCTGATTCTTAACACCATGAATAAAATTCCTACCAGCCCGTCACGAACGCAGTTGAAGAAGTATTTGGTACAAGCATCCCCTTCAGCAAGCCATTTGATCTTTGCTTTTTGTTTCCAAGAACATGCCACCGCTGCCACAAAGGTTTTCAACAACTCATGGACAGTATCATACGCAGTACCTTCATCCCCCGCCTTGGCCAACTCTATTCCTTCAACAAGACGGTCATCAAACACCTTCCACCTCTCTTTCCATTCCTTGGATTTAGATAAAGTCCAATCCCTAACCTTCTTTTTGACCGCATCAAGTTTCCTGGTTAATTGGAATGTCGGGGATCCTCTAACACTTAAACTCCAAGCCCGGGAAATGCAAAGCTTACACTCCTCATGATCCAAAGACCAAGCTTCCAGCTTATACGGCTTTCTGTCTACAGATGGTTTCAAAAGGTTCAAGTAAATGGCAATGAGCACATGATCAGAGAACTGAATCGGATAGTGTAAAATACCGGTATATGGGAAAGAAAGCAACCAATTTCGGGACCCCAGAGCCCTATCCAACCTTTCATACACCCGTTTATCACCTTGCTTATTATTGCACCATGTAAACCTCGGACCTTTGAAAGGAATATCAATCAACTCATTTCGCAATTTCCATCTTGTAAAATTCTCCGCTCCCAGAATTGTACCTTGTTTGTGGCTAAATTTGTCACACTCGTACTCCACCTGATTGAAGTCTCCCACAAGAAGAAAGGGCTCATCCCACGTGCTAAGCCAGTTTTCAAGATTTGCAAGTACGTTTGATCGAGAACTTACATCCTGAGCTCCATAAAACAAGACAAGATACCACAGGGAACCGTCACATTTCATTACACTCAAAATGATGAAGTTGTTACAAGAGAACACCACAGCCATCCTGGTCCCCTTTTGCCACCCCACCCACAACCCCCCCGATCTCCCTTCAGCTTCAACAAAATGGTACTCAACGAAGCCAAAACCCCGGAAAGCATGAAAAAGAGATAAACTACCACTACTACTACATTTTGTTTCACTAAGGAAAATAAAGTCGAAATAACTAGTACTTAAAACCGCTTTTAGTTTTAGAATTGTAGGGGCAAGCGGATTATTAAGCCCCCTACAATTCCATACCACGCCCATCATGGCTCCTTAGGAGGTTGTGATAGCCCAACCTCCTGAAAACCTTTGACAACATCACAATCATTGACGGAGGCTGAAGACGACGGACTCGAGTCCACAAAGAGCGGTTCCTCAACAAACAGCCTGAATCCACTACCTTTCTCATTCCCCTTTCTAATACCCTCACCCACGCACTGTTTCTTTTGCATCTACTGGAGAAAAACTTTTGCATTTTTCACTGATTATGTAGCTTCCTCCGATACCACCGTAAACCCTCCTTGCGTGCTGCATTGTCTTTTCCGAGCCTCTCCCACAGCCGCTAGCATATCAGTGTCCACAATAGGTGTTGTATACACCTCAGCCAGTCCCATCATACTATCCGACAAGCTGGCTGCTCCAATTTTATCAAATAGGCTAGATTTAGCCCCAAGTTCAGGTAAGAAAAACGTATCATGCTTACATTTTGTTTTTTGCAACTATCAGTCATAATCCCTTTCCCTTTATCTTTTTCTGCATTCTCCTCTGCCTCCTCACGATCTTTCATGGCCAGGAAATTTTTCAATTTAGCCGAATTAACCTCCAATTCAATTGCCTTTTCACGAATCCCAACCGAGGACAGGTCCACAACTCCCTTACCTTTGGTCTTCTCGTTGCTGGTTGAAAACTCCTCAGGTTGTTCAGCCCCCTGCAATTGCCTCTTAGGTCTAGAGCCCTCCCCCACTTCTTATCCCCAAGCACAGTTTTAATCCCATACTCAAGTTACCCTCCCTAGCATCAATAGGAGTCACTGAGTTACCAGAGGGTTTGAGACCCGAATTTGAAGACGAAATGAGATTGTCCACCCATTGTTGAAGTGGGATCTCCTTAGAGGAGTCATCAGAAGATTGGGTTTGTGTTGAAGGGTTTGATGGTTCTGACATCTCAGAATCCGAATCAGAGTCAGAAGATATCAGAATGGGTTCCTCCTCATCTCCCAACTCATGTGCCCGCACGCCATTATCCTCATTTTGCAAGTTAGCCAAGGACTGACTCCCAGTACCATCTTCAACATCATTATTCATCCGATTCTCAGAATTATCGAGGCTAGTAGAATTAGCTTGAGTCCTCTCCCCTGGGTTAATTCTCTGGAAAGCCTCATCCTCCCTATGATACACAACTGGAATACCCTCAGGAGGTGGTAAAAACGTTTGGTTAAAGCCCCTTTGTTCGTTTTCAATTTGGACTCAAGACAAGTTGTTTTCCAGCCTACTACGTATCCCTGATTGTATA
Organism: Silene conica; assembly: GCA_029255685.2. NCBI lineage: Eukaryota > Viridiplantae > Streptophyta > Magnoliopsida > Caryophyllales > Caryophyllaceae > Silene > Silene conica. Next base: position 57,371,631 of record CM055311.2, on the reverse strand, counting down.
CGCTCATCCCTATCCACAAAGACAGAATCCAAGTAAGTACCATTCACTAAAGAAAAAGCATTTGCATTACCTCTTCGATCAGCCTCTCCCACTGGGTGGTGATAAGCTCCTTGTTGATCCTCAAAGGATGGGGAAATCTCCATAGGAACAATATTTTCCTCCGCGCTATGATATTCTTCCTCTTGATCCTCATCCAACCACCCACCGAACCCAGGTGGATGTCTAGCAGCCTCTATATCATGGTGTGGACCACCATCTTGATTCTGTTCACCAGTCCTATTTTCGTTACCACCATTGCTGGTTCCTGCCCTTCCTTGGTCACCTCGAGTATCACCCTCATAGAAAAGAACAGCCCCGATAAACGGTTGGTCCGTCACCGTGAACCTCATACCCGGCACAACTCTACCTCCAGGAGTGACCCCAACCCCAAAGTACACCACCCTTTCCGGCTCATCTCTCGATTGATCTGGGCTAATCCCAAAGCCCCTCCTGCACAACCGAACCCTAGAATCCACATAATCTGTGGTAGATGGCGTTGCCCGTAGGTCTAAGTTAAACATGGTATGAGACTCGGTTGCTTGAAATACAACAAAACCCTTAGCCATAGATTTACTGAACATACTATAAATACTTGTCATCACGGACACCAAACCTTCCCGACATTGAGTTCCAGTATGACCGATCTTACCACATCTTATACAATATTAGAAGACCTCTTCATACCTAAACTGCACCCACAAGAGCTGACCTTGATCCAGCGCTAAGAAGAAGCCCGGCATAAGAGGCTCATTCAAGTTGACACTAACCTGAACTCGCAAATAATCATTTTCAGGTACCAAGTTAAATTCTTCCACTCTAAACCAGTGACTTAGAAGTTTACCAGCAATTTTAGCAACATGCATGGTCATATACTCAAAAGGAAGTCCGCAAATACGAACCCAAATATTGGCCTGCGGGAATCTTATAGTTCTAGGTACGGAGTCTGGAAACCACCTTTCGAACACCATCACCGCCCCATCAATAGCACAGAAAGTCGTCCGCGGTAAGTTTTCTTTGTCTTCCTCCCTTTCACAATGTAGGACGAAGATTTCTCCCATCCTGAAACAGTTAATCCTACCTCTCGAATGCCATTTTGTACGAATCACATTGTTGATCTTAACAGCATCAAATAACCGGTAATTAACAATGAAACCAAGAACACAATTGCCCTAGAAATCCCTCGACATACCCAACTCAGATGGGTCCACATTAATCACACTCCCTGTTCTAGGAAAACGCCAAAGGTTTGCATTCATGGGGTTAAAAGCGTTGAAAACCGATTCCTCCGGTGGGTGAACATGTTCCTGTTGCAATTCAGCTTCTGATGGTTGTTGGTTTTGATTCTGATGATCCATATTTGGATAGATAAATAAGTTCAGATGATGAGCAGAAGAGCTTTTAGAAGATTTTCGAGATTGGAACGATGACTTAGGAAGATAGGGAATAGACGAAGAGAAAGGTAAATGTTGTGAGATTTTGTGATGATTATAGAACCCTATGGCTGGGTTTAAATAGGAAGAAGCCACCGGAAACCCAAACGCCTCCTACCACCCTAGCCGGGCTATCGCGCCCCCCTACGACCTCATTAATTGGTGGCAGGAAGGAGAGAGGATGTGCACGCTGGGTAAAGTAGCCAATCCACAAACCCGAGAGAAGAGACAAAAGGGAATAAAAATAAATAGCTTGTCACCCAGGGGATGCAAAAGATCTTAATCTACTGAAAAGGATGCAGACCCAATGATACCTACGAGAGCAATGATGATTTAGAGGAGGAAATAAGAGTTTTTAAGAAAGTCAGAAGATCAAGAAGTTCTTACAAGAGGAATATCAACGAGTAGAAAAAGAGGAAAAAGACGAAGGAAAAAAAAAAGCTCTCAACAGAGAGAAAGGCTCTCTTTTCTAGAGAAAGAATGAGCGAATTAAGTTAAAATGAGGATAGTTGAATTGTCTTTTTTTTATATTATATTCAACAGATCTAAAGTTGAAAATTTTATAAGATTAACTTTCGGATGGTTTTGTTATTTTATTCGATAAAACCTATAATTAGCAACATCGACTTCTCAAATTTAATTCAAAATTTTAACCAAAGTTTTGGACATTATGAGTGTCATCGAATATTTCCATAATTTTCAAAAATTTAAAATTCAAATTTTAAAATTATTTCAAAGTTTAATATTATTGTAATTTAATTTAGATTTAATTCATAAAAGTTGTGAATAAAGGTCATAAAATGAACATATATGATATGACAAGTTACATAATGGTCAAGAATTTAGTAGTGACTAATTTTTGAGTCCTAAGTATGTTAGGATAATTAAATTGGACTAAAATGACTAAAATGTGATTTTAGTATTTAATTAGCATTTTAAAGAGTTAAAATGGCGAATTTATTCAATCGGAATGAAAATATACGATATAAATTTATTAGGGCGATTTGACTTTTAATTTGGCATGTCATTTGCATATTTTATTGCTACAATTTCATTGCTAAATATTTTATTTACGTAATTTTGAATTATGTAATCTTAGCATGGTCTTAGTTTTTAATCGATATTACCCGTAATGAAAGAGAATATTGATTTTGTTGTAAATTTTATGATCTCGCATCACCGGTTTGTAATGTAATAGATTTAAATTTTATTTTAAATCGAAAGTTTTGTATTATATTATTTTGTAATCCCGGTGATTCCAAGAGACGGTGCCTTTCAGAAGGAGTTTCGATTAAGACGGTGTTGGATGGCGGATCACATGAAGTTCAAGGGACCAAAGGAGTTGCTTTCCGAATTTGTAATAGATTAATAGTTTTTGTATTTTAGGAAAGGTCATACTAGGAAATTTATTTTATTGCTTTTATTGTTTTTCTTTTAATATATTACATGCATAGTCAAATCGCCATATCTAAACATGCATTTTAATCGAATCACCGACCATGTCAAATATAATTATCGACGTAATCATCGATTTAGTTCCCTTAAACGAGATAGATAATAATTCGACATGACCTCTATTAGATATTTTAATTGAGAATAGCTCCCAAACTGCTCCTCAAACTCCATAGTATCCAAGTAATCTGACTGATTAATGTTTGAAATTTTTTTAAGATTATCATTTCTCTGATATTGATTAGAGAAAATAAAATGTTGGTGACTGTTGGTTGCATGAAACCTCCGCATATTGAATGCTTAAATAGGCGATTAGAATCCCCAAGAAACCACTTCAAAAACCCTAAAAACCTTTACATTACCCACTGATTGGTAATAAAACCTTGATAATCTCACTGATTAGACATTCCCCAATAGCAAAAAAAACCAAATACACACTAAACCCTAATAATCCAACCCTAACTTCCCTAAATTGTCATTAGATTAACGCATGCAAGCACAATCGCCTCCTCACCCAATAAAATTACCGAGAAATTAACAAATGTCAGACTCCCCCAATCTTGTAGCGAGGAAGTAATGATTACCCTTTGATGACCTTCTGGATTAATAATATAGAACGTGTGTTTTTTATTTGATCATTCATATCGTATGATTGATCATCAATATTAATAATGGAGCAATTTTGTTTGTATTTCTCTTTTTTGTTTTTCCTTTTTTTTAGGAAAAACAAAGAAAATATGCTCTCGTCTTAGGAGAGAAATGTTCTCATTTTAGAGAGAGAAAAAAGTTTGGGATCTTAATAGTAAATATATTTACATTATTTTAGTCGTTATTCTTATTTACATTTCACTTCTTGTTTTATTTATCTCTTAATTGTTCAGATTATAAACACAAACCCAAATTGTGACGAATCTAGGAAAACTAAAACTTAAATTGAGCAATTGTAGACACCGCGTCCTTCGGGTACGACTTTGACTTACCATTGTGCCAAGTTAAGTAGAAATGTGTCTAATAGGCTACAAAACGAGACCTGTCAATAACATGTAGGAAAAATCCAAATTTTCGTTTACTTTGTAACAATTTTTTTACATGATAATACGCATCTTTCATTCACAATCATTCAATTTATTGCAAAATGGTATTGTTCAAACCCCAAGAAGGTAAGATTTCCTTCATCAGTTTGAGTTATCTTCTCTACTTTGCTGTTAACCAATTGTGTTAGCTATAGGATAGCTCTTCTACTTTGCAATGACATTGCCATCTTTCTCCGGTTTTGGTACGCTCTTATTTACCTCTCTTTGTTCGTTGACAATTGATGTTGTGGTGATTTCAATCGAGCCTAAGTCTTTGTTGGCGCTTGTTGCAGGAACTAACAAACTCATCTTCTTCATCTCCTTTCCTTTTCCCCATACAACACCGTACAGTCCGAGAACAATCAGAAATCCACCTAGCACACTAGTATAGTATTGTACAAGTTGTCATTCTCTTGCGTAAAACAATGGTAATTTGACATGGTTTTCAACATTATGCAACTATGTAACATACCTTCCAATGTATAATTTCTCGTTAAGTATTAGAGATCCTGCCACTGCGACTATGACAACCATTAAAGGGTTAAATACTGACACAAATAAAGGCCCCCTCAATCGAATGCACCACGCTATTAAGGAAACCATCATCCCGGAAGCAACGATTCCCTGAAACAACATACTCTCTGGTTAGTTTTGTATGTTAACTGTCAAGTGACTTCAATTCACATGTTAGTAAGACTCAACATTTAAAATATGAGACATAAGAGGGAGCCAAGAATGTTAGACATGGCCACGTTTTGCAAGTTTTCATACTTTTAGCCGGTAATGATTTGCCAAAGGGTTACATAATGCCAAACATGAATTGTCAAAATAGCGCAAATAACTTTCTGGTGTTAGGGTTTAATTTAACAACATTCACGGAGAACCTCGACATTGTTAGAGATTAAAATGCACAATAATGATCTGGATGAAAATGAAGCGAAGATCATACTTACTTACCTTCAGAACCATTTATAATTGTTTAGACAGAGCCGTTAACAGTTAATAATAATTGAAGCAAGCAGAAATAGTCAAGGATTGAGGTAATCCTGTAACAGCATTACAGCAACATACCGTAAAGGCTACAGCAAGAAGGCGAATGTTCCACCCCAACTTCCACTGACGCCAGTCTCGTTCTACACTGACAGCAAATACAAGAGATTGTATAGTTCCCATTGTACACATCAAGGCCGTGCTCGAATAGTAACACGGGTATCTTTGAGACATCTTTGCCTGTCCCATATGCAACATTATTTAAAATAGAACACATGGGATAACGCAAAACAGAGTTTCTTTATCTTAATGACTGATATTACCTGGACTATTAACCAGGCAGCATAAGAAACACAGCCAGCTAGAGCCACCAATGACCCGATAAGGCTATTATTACCATTATGAGCCGCTACAGGGGCTGCTGGTTTGAGTAAGTGACTGTTTACAGCCCACAATTTAATTTCGATTCCCTTATAGAATGTAAGGACCATTGCACCCGATATCCCAAGAAATGTTCCAAATATTTTGGCTTTTCCTGCCAATGTTTTTATTGATAACTTCTCCAACCTGAAAAAAAGTGACGAAATCGTTTTACTTTTCCAAAATATACCATTCAACGAAACTCAAAAGTCCCAATGGAGGATGGCAAGTAAAACTAGGAACATTTTCAATTTCGTGAAATTGGATAGTGTACTTATTAAGATCACTCCTGACAAGTCACAAGCATTGTCAATTGCTAGAGCCTTGGTGCCTTTGACTCTAGTAAATATTCATGTCCTGTATTTCCGAAATCAACAGCATACTTAAACACGGTATGAGTTAGCGCAAACTATGTGATTAACAAGTCTCTGACTTAAGAATAGACAGCCTGTCAAGTGTCAAGCACTCAAACACCAACAATGGCCATGGCTGTAGCACAATATTTAGGTAATAGCATGGCGAAACCATATATATGCTTAAAAGTTATTCACAACTTATCTCTTTGTTAATTTGAAAAGCATTGGGAATTCACTCATTCGGATTTCAGCTATCACTAACTTCAATTCGCTAAAAACAGGTTTACGAATACAATGAACATTTCGATTTGTGAAAATAGATTGCTAAAATAAAAACTTGATCTTTGACAAGGGTCAGTAGTCCGAAAGAGATGAGAAAGTTAGGATACCCGAAAGTAAGGCCAAGGATGAAGGTGACTGCAGGAACCAGATTAGCCAAGGCAGAACTAAAAGTTGCAGAGGTTAAAACAATGCTTTCCAAGTATAAATTTTGGGCTAATGATCCTCTGCATTCCAATCATAGACATTACCAGTATAATCAATTAACTAGTACTCATAAGAATTTGAGTAACAAATCGAATTAACAAGTTTTCATAAGACACTACATTGGAGACATCAAGATTTGAGTGATTAAAAAGATAGAAGAATGAGTATAAAGTAAAGTGAAGAGATTAACATAAAATTGATGTAACAACGCGACTAACCCTAGTAACCCACAGAAGAAAGCTTGGCAAAGAATCGTCCATGTTAATTTGGGTCGACTCCCCCTGCAACCGTAAACATATGTTGCTGTATCAATTATGTAATCAACTATTCAAATTACAATATTATTAACAAGAGGGGAAAGGATAATTAACATACAATTATTCTGTACAAATTATCGTAGATACCAAATTATATACCGTCAGTCAGCGAGTTATGCCATTAAGTCAGTTCAAACTTCAAAGTATGTTACTTAATATCAAAAATCAAAATGAATGCTTCAAAACTTTAATAAAATTGCATCATCAAATATGCATGCTGAATTGCTGATCCTGTAATAGCTCATGGACCAATAATTCTCTTGTGCCAAATGTTCTTTTTTCGTTGGTGTGTGGGGGGAGTGTAGGGAGAAGAGACCCAAGATTTGCTGAAGTTAGTTTGTTAATTAGCTCAAATTTGTTTGAAGGAATTAGTTTTTGAGTTTTTGAGTTTTTGTTTTTGTCAAATACCACCTTTAAAAAGAAAAACTTTCTTATACATACCACCTTTAAAAAAAAAAATTTGTAAAACATCCCTTTAATAACTTTTTGTTGTGAAACATGACTTTTAACCGGATTCCGACAGTTTGTATAATTTCCGTTCAATTAAAACTTTCGCACGTGAGATTGTTTGGAGGGAAAACAATAGAGTGTCAAAATAGTCTCACGTGCGAAAGTTTTAATTGAACGGAAATTATACAAACTGTCGGGATCCGGCTAAAAGGTTATATTTCACAAAAAAAAGTTATTAAAGGTGATATTTCATAAACTTTTTTTTTGTAAAAGTGGTGTTTGGAAGAAAAGTTTATTTTAGAGGGGATGTTTGACGAAAAAAAAACCTTAGTTTTTATTGATTTGTTTGTGAACTAGTTTTAAACCCGTGCAAATTGCACGGTGATAGTAGGTATTTATGTCGGTCTTAGATTGTGATTTTATCACAATCTAGTCTTTTACTTCGGGTCGTTAGTATCGTGTTGTCAAGTATTTGATTTTTGGTCATATTGTGGTTTTGTAGCATTTTTACCCTACTTTCTTGTAAATCTTTATGTTCGAGATCAAGGGATTTCACTCATCGGTCCAAGGGTAGCACACGAACCTCATCATCATCATCCGATTCTTGCTTGGGAAGTGACTTGTGAGGTGAACCTTTGAAGATTTGAAGTATTGATGCCAATTGAAGTGAAGAAGCAAAGGAAAGAAATGGAGGCAAGACTGCGAGCCACTGCGCAGCCTGCGCAAATGGCGTGCGCAGCTGCGCCCTCCAGCGCAGGCAAGGGGGGGTCCTGCGCAGCCTGCGCCCCCTGCGCATCTCTGTTTTACACGGATTTTCTAATCCGTGTTTGGGCTTTTAAAATGAGTTTATCCTAGGGTTTTGTGCAGGGGTATAAATACTAAACTTCAGAAGGTTTTAAGACATCATATCTTATCTCTAGAACAACAACATTTACTCTCTAATTTAGTTGTAATCTTTCCTTATTTTCAAGCTTGTAATTATGCTAATGAGGAGCTAATCTCCTTCACTCTTGGTGTGATTCCGATCAAAGTCTCCGACTTTGACTTTGTAAGACTCAAATAACCCTTTCTTTTTATCTAATGTTATTTCCTTAGTTTATCTTTTACATTCTAAGTAATTAATTGTGTGGATTGATCACCCTTGCATTTTAGTTGCTTAGTTTTCGCATATGTTAAGTAATCGGCTTAGTTACTTGATGTTAATTGAAGCAAATTTGTATGTATGTTGAGTTGGCTTAGATGAGACATATGTATGAGTAGGAATTACATAACTTTCCTTGCTTTCATGGTTTAATGATTAGTGAGTTTAGTTTCTACATCACATCTTTTGGAATTAACGGAATTACATACACGGTTTAGTTGTGTGGTTCGCTTTCATTAGATGTTGGTTAGGGTTAGATAGTTTAAGGGGTTGTTAGAGTCGAGCAAGTCTTTGTCGAGTAACTTTGTGACGGTTACACCAAGTTTTTCTCTCATATTGATTATCGCGCACTACGTGTTTGTGTTTTTGCCAAGCCCAAATCATTTCTCGTTTATTGCTCTTTTTTATTGTCATTGTGAATGCTCTCCCAATCATTGAATCTTTGCATTTATGTTATCTCCTTGTTGTTCATTTATGTCAATATCCATAGTTTGTGAATAAGTCATTTATTTTTAGTCCTTAAGGATCATTAAGTTGTCTTTAAATCTTTGTTTAGTTTTGTTTAAAGCAAGTCTTTAGTTATTTCCTTTCTCTTGGGTTCGACCCTTTACTTGCACTTTACTACTTTTATTTCGAGTATAGTCGAGTCTAGTTTAGGATTTATAATTTGTTTGGCGAGTTAATTAGTGTAATAACGACAACTAGTTTTCCCGTGTCAAATTTTGGCGCCGTTGCCGGGGAAGGGCAACATAGCTAAAGCTTGTTTGTGTTTTGTTTTTGTGTTGTTTTTATTTCTATTTTCCTTAGTTGTGTTTTTCCTTATCTTGTTGTCAATCATTATTAGTCAATGTGGTTTATCTTTGTAAGTAAGTGGTAGTTCTAATTAGTTTTGTTTAGTGTGTAGTGTTTTGCTTATGCCTAGGTCACAAGAAGGGGATACCAACATTGAATCGGAGGAAAGTGCGGCATATTCGTGGCTCTTCTCGAACCCCTTTTACCACCGTAACCGTCAAGAGGAAGAAGCAAGTCCACCTAGTAGCTACACATCCATTGAGAACTCACCCTCAACCATAGAGATTGACCCAATTGAAGTTGAATACCCAAGAATGGCGGATGACACTAGAACTATTCGGGAGCTTCGTGCCCGGAATTATGAGGAACAACCCTCATGCATTACCTATCCACCAATGGGAGCCAATGGAAACTTTGAGTTGAAGGGTTATTTCATCCACAACCTTCCTAAGTTCTATGGCTTAGCGGGAAATGATCCAAACCGACATCTAGCGGAATTTCACATGATGTGCCAAGGCACCATTCCCACCGGAGTATCCGAGGATCAATTCAAGTTGCGGGCTTTTCCTTTCTCTCTTCACGATGGTGCGAAAGATTGGCTTTACTATCTACCTCCGGGCATCATAAACACATGGACGGATATGAAGGCGGCCTTCTTAGAGAAATACTATCCGGACTCCCGCCACAACCATGCCAAGAAGGCAATAACATCTATTGAGCAAGGGAGTGGGGAGACCATGTATGAGTACCGGGAGAGATTCAAGAAGCTTGTAGCTCAATGCCCATACCATGGTTTGAGTGGAGATGATTTGCTTGTTCATTTTTATGATGGTCTAAACGAGAAAGACCAACGGATGGTCAATTCCACCACCGGTGGAGGCTTGGAAAATTACTCGGTGATGGAGGCTAATGAGCTCATTGAGAGGCTCGCCGCTAGCACAAGAATGCATGGAAGATCCCGTCAAGCTACAAAGAATACTTCCGCCATGGGAGCCTCTTCTTCATCGAATTCAAAACTTGAGAAAAGTGTGGAAGAACTCAAGCTTCTTGTATCCAACATGTTGGTAGGCTCACAAGGGGATGGTGGAAACCAAGGTGGCCAAGTTGAATGTTCTTTTTGCCAAGGTCCTCACCCGGTAGAGGTTTGTCCTATCATGCAAGTGGAGGATGTTGGGGTTGAAAATGTAAGTGCAATGGGGCAAGGACACTACAACTCAAGGAACCCTTCCGGTGGTGGGTACTACAAGTATGACCCAAGTGGAGCCACTTACAACATAGGCTCACGAGATCACCCAAACTTTAGTTGGGGAGGAGATAAATCAAAGAGTTTTGTGAATGGACAATTCAACCACTTGAGGGATCAAGGACAAAATCAACAAGGCCAAAATCAACAAGGAACAAATTTTCAAAGAAACACAAATTTTCAAAGACCACCCAATGGTGGAAATCAAGGCAATACATCACAAAAGCCTAATGAAGAAGACATGTCAATGAAAGAGATGCTCAAGGCTCTTTTGAAAGGACAAGCGGATTCCGACAAGAGGTCGGCAAATGAGAAAACCATGAATGATGCAAGGTTTACAAATCTTGAGAATCAAATGGGGCAAATTTCCGAAGAGATGGCAAAGAACAAACAAAGGAGTTCAACTTCCATTCCTTCCACCACTCTCCCTCCTCCTCGGCAAAATGCTAGTGCCATGACCTTGAGAAAGGGAAGAACTCTAGACACCCCTCCCAAAAAGACAAGAGCTAAGTCCAAGGATTGGGTGATTGAAGAGATTGAAGTGGAGGAGGAGGAACTAGAGGTCACTCCAAGAGTTGAAGCATCCTCAAAAGGAAAAGAGAAGGAGGTGGACAACAACACCCCACCAACCAAGGAAGTAAGCAAAGATCCCCGGAAGAAGGCCAATGACACTTTGGAGATTCTCTCAAAGGAACTTGAACCGGAGGTACCATTCCCAAGTGCCCTCACAAATCCTAAAAGGATTGATAAAGACTCCGATCTTTATGAGACTTTTAGGAAATGTGAGGTCAACATCCCTCTCTTTACTATTATCAAATCCGTTCCTAGGTATGCAAAGTTCCTAAAAGAACTTTGTACCCCTAAGCGGAAGCCAAGAAAAGGAATTGAGAGAGTCACGGTTAGTGGGCATGTCTCGGCAATTTTTAAAAGAAACCTTCCCGAAAAATGTGATGATTCGGGCATGCTAACTATACCGTGCTCCATTAAGGGTGAATCTTTTGCTAGAGCCATGTTAGACTCGGGGTCCTCCATAAATGTCATGCCTTACTCCGTGTATGAGACCTTAGAGTTACCCCCTTTGTCTAAGTCCAATGTCGTCATTCAATTGGCGGACCGATCCATAATTCACCCCAAAGGTTTTATTGAGGATGTCATAGTTGAAGTTGACAAATTCATGTTCCCGGCTGATTTCTATGTTTTAGACATGGAGCCGGATTCCAAGGCTACACCCCTTTTGTTAGGAAGACCTTTCATGAGAACTTCTAAGACCAAACTTGATATGTATGATGGCAACTTAACCATGGAATTTGAGGGAACATCATGAAATACAATGTATATGAGTCCATGAAAAGAGCCGATGAGTTGAGCTTTTGTTATTTTTTGGATGTCATTGAGCCATTAGCAAATCAAGTTTATAAACTTTGTCATAGGAGCCCTCTTGAAGTGGCTCTCACTAACGATGTGGAGAAGGAAGGGTTGCGTTTCTTGTTGTCTAATGATGTGCAGGAAACTATCAAAGCATTGGAGAAGGAAGAACCTTTGGAAGAAATCAAAGAAGGAGAGGAAATGAAAGAAATTGGAAGTGAGAATGCGAGCCAGGGCGCAGGCTGCGCACAGGAGGTGCGCAGCTGCGCAGGAATTTCAAGGGCGAAATACAAATTAAAAGAAAAGAAGGAGCAAACTGCGACCATAGGCGCAGCCTGCGCAGATATCGGGCGCAGCTGCGCAAGCCAGGCGCAGCCTGCGCATACCCCAAGCGCAGCCTGCGCAGTTCCCAGCCCTGTTTTGCCTTGTTTTTCGACTATTCCTTGCACATTCCAAAACAAATTTCTTCCCTTGGAGGCTTCCCTTGAAAGACCATTACCCTCTACTATAAAACCACCCACCCCCAATCTCAAACAACTTCCCGATCACTTGAAATACGTTTTTCTTGGTGAAAAAAATACCATACCCCTTATAATTTCAAACACACTTGAGGGTGACCAAGAGAAAAGATTGGTGGAGTTTTTGCAAAAGTACAAAGGTGCTTTTGGGTGGAGTATTGCGGATCTTAAAGGGATAAGCCCAAGCATTTGCATGCACAAAATTCGTTTGGAAGGAGAAGCAAAGCCGGTTCGACAACCGCAAAGGAGATTGAATCCTCCAATGATGGAAGTTGTGAAAGAAGAGATCATCAAACTACTCCAAATGGGAATCATCTATCCGATTAGCGACTCCCAATGGGTAAGCCCTACTCAATGTGTACCTAAAAAGGGTGGGGTGACGGTAATCGAAGGCAAAGAAGGAGCCTTAATCCCCACTCGGATTCAAACCGGGTGGAGAGTTTGCATCGATTATCGCCGCCTCAATGCCGTGACCTTCAAGGACCACTACCCCTTGCCCTTTCTAGATCAAATGCTAGAAAGGTTGGGGGGGAGAGAGTTCTATTGCTTTTTGGATGGGTACTCCGGATATTTTCAAATCCCAATTAAGCCGGAGGACCAATCCAAAACAACGTTCACATGCCCTTTTGGAACATATGCATACCGAAGGATGCCCTTCGGATTATGCAATGCTCCGGGTACTTTCCAACGTTGCATGATGAGTCTATTCTCAGACCTTGTGGAGAGAGTCTTAGAGGTCTTCATGGACGATTTCACCGTCCATGGAGACCACTTCGACGCATGTTTGGACCACCTCGCTATGGTCCTAACACGATGCACGGAGTCACACTTAGTGTTGAACTCCGAGAAATGTCACTTTATGGTAAAAAGCGGCATCGTGTTAGGACACATAGTGTCTAAAAGAGGGATTGAGGTGGATGTGGCAAAGGTTGAAGTAATAAAAACCTTACCATATCCATCTAATACTCGAGACGTGAGGTCGTTTTTGGGACATGCGGGTTTTTATCGGAGGTTTATAAAAGATTTTTCGAAAATCGCTTACCCCTTGTGCAAGCTCTTGCACAAGGATGTGGAGTTTGTGTTTAATGATGTTTGTAGGTCGGCCTTTGACACCTTGAAGGAGAGGTTGGTGACGGCACCTATCATTCAATCTCCACGGTGGGACCTTCCCTTTGAGATTATGACGGACGCTAGTGATTACGCTCTTGGCGCGATCCTAGGCCAACGAGACGGAAAGGTGGCCCATGTGATCCAATATGCCTCATCACTTTTGAATGATGCTCAAAAGAACTACACCACCACGGAGAAGGAGTTCTTGGCGGTGGTGTATGCGATAGAGAAATTCCGATCATATCTTTTGGGGGCAAAGGTAGTCGTTTTCACCGATCATAAGGCCATTAGACAACTTGTGGATAAGAAGGATACCAAGGCGAGGTTGATGAGATGGGTTCTTTTATTGAGTGAATTTGACATCGAGATCAAAGACAAGGAGGGAAGTGCAAATGTGGTGGCCGACCACTTGAGTCGGCTCCACATAAATGAAGATGTGGCAAGAAAGATGGGAGTAGTCGATGGGAGTTTACCACACGAATCGCTCTATGGGTTGCGAGTGATTGAGCCTTGGTACGCAAACCTTGTGAATTACATTGTGACCAAGAGGTTCCCTACCACCCTATCTTCGAGTCAACGGGACAAGATCAAGAAGAATGCTCGTTACTATATTTGGGATGACCCGTATCTTTGGAAAATTTGTCAAGACCAAATGATTAGGAGGTGTGTGCCGGATGTTGAAGTACCTTCAATACTTAAGCATTGCCACGAATATGCGTGTGGCGGACATTTTGGGCCTCAGAGAACCGCTAGGAAGGTGTTGGAGTGCGGATTCTATTGGCCAAGCTTATTCCGGGACACTAATGCTTTTGTGAAGAGCTGTGATCGTTGTCAACGTTGTGGCAACATATCAAGAAGACAAGAGATGCCTCAACAACCCATGCTTTTTCTTGAGATATTTGATGTATGGGGAATCGACTTCATGGGGCCGTTCACCAATTCAAGCGGCAACCTCTACATTCTACTTGCCGTAGATTATGTTTCCAAATGGGTTGAGGCAATCCCCACACGGAATGATGATGGAAAAACCGTGAGTTCCTTCGTGCAAGACAATATCTTCTCTCGGTTTGGCTTTCCTAGGTGCATCATAAGTGATAGGGGAACCCACTTTTGCAACAAATTAGTGGGCTCCCTCTTGAAGAAGTATGGAGTGATCCATAAGATTTCCACGGCTTATCACCCGCAAACCAATGGCCAAGCGGAAGTGTCAAACCGAGAAATTAAGGGAATTTTGGAGAAGACGGTCAACCCCGACCGGAAAGATTGGAGCAAGAGACTCAATGATGCTTTATGGGCCTATAGGACGGCTTACAAGACTCCCATCGGCATGTCCCCCTATAGGCTCATCTATGGAAAAAGTTGTCATCTCCCGGTGGAGATTGAACACAAAGCTTATTGGGCAATTAAAGCATTCAACCAAAGTTATGATGAGTCGGGGCTCCACCGAAAACTTCAAATTCAAGAATTGGAGGAACTACGAAGTGATGCTTTTGACAATGCCGCAATCTACAAAGAGAAGACAAAGAGGTTGCATGATCAAATGATCACTCGTCGAGTTTTCAAAGAAGGAGAGGAGGTGCTAGTTTTCCAAAGCCGTTTCAAGAATTTTCCCGGAAAGCTAAGGTCTAGGTGGTTTGGGCCTTTCACAATTCGGAAGGTACTACCTCATGGAGCCATTGAGGTGGAAGACCAAAAGACCGGGAAAGTGATTAAGGTGAATGGGCAACGGTTGAAACATTACCTTAAGAACATGGAATTGCATGGAGAAGGGGAGATCCAACTCGAGGACCCCGTTTATCAAGAATGAGGAAGCAAAGAGGTGGTCGAGCCATCGACATTAAATAACGGCAAAGTTTGTAAATATTCTATCCTTATTTACTTGCTTTCTTAGACTAGTTTTAATTTCATGTCATAGTTCTTTAATTGTTCCTTTTAGTCTAAATAATCTTTTTGCTTTGAAATCCAAAGTACTCTTGAGGTTTGTTGAATGGTGTAGTGATTTGCATAAGACTTTGGAGAAAGCGTGCTCGAGAGGAGGTGAAGGCCGAGTCGGAAATAGGGAAACGAGTTTAGGAGAAAGGTTGGCTAAGAAGAGGAGTGAAAAGAATTGAGAAGAAAAAAATTTGCGAGGCAAGGCGCAGCCTGCGCACCCCTTCAGCGCAGCTGCGCAGGAATTTCAAAATAGAAGAAAAGCATAGGAATTGTCGAGCTGCGGCGCAGCCTGCGCACCCCAAAGCGCAGCCTGCGCAATCCCAGCGCAGGTCTTCGTAAAAATTTGCGCAGCCTGCGCAAGCCAAGAAATCCCGGTTTTCTTTCTTTTTATCCTCATTCTTATCCAACACAATCCCTCATTCTTATTTCCATCGACACACCTTCAACCTCTAAACCCTTCTCAAAAACCCCTCTCAAACACTCCATCCTCTTCAATAATCCTTCCCACCATCAACAAACTCAAAACCTTTTCACTCAAAACCTTCATAAGACCCTTTCCCACCATCAAACAACCACTTTTTAACATCCAAATTTCTGCAAAACCCCTATTTTAACCAAAAATCCTAGATTTTTCCGGGTTATTCTCAAGATTTGCTACAGTTTTGAAGGGTGCATAGGAGGTTTCGCTTATTCTCTTTCCATTTCAACAAGCATTGAGGAATTCGGGACGGTATAAACCTTCTCATTTTTTTTTGTTGTGATTTAATCTAGTAACTATTTTGTAGTTTGGGTTAGATTACTTATTGTTGATTGTGGTTGAGGATTGTTGTGGAAATTTTCTGTTAGGGAAGGAACAAAATTAACAAACACCATCTTAAAACTTGTTTTCTCACTAGTGCCTTCAAGGTGTTTGTTGATTTGCCCCTTCGAAAATTCTTTCAAAAATTTGTATTGTTTCAAGTTGGTTGATTTGTATTACAAGGACTATTTTCAAGATGGTTTTCGGTATTGGGAAATCTAAGGGAAAGGGTAAGCAAGGAGAGTCATCAAATGCTCCACCTCCCCCACCCGAGCCTTTTAAGGGAAATGAGGGAATGAATGCCTCTTACAAAAAGCACTTCAAAAATCTAGACGACAAACCACTTCACATCTCAAAATTCCTTCACCCAAGTACTTTGAACGATATGGGGATTTTTGATCAAACCTTGGCATTTCTTACCAAGGTGGGGCTTGAGAGATACATGAACCTCCAATGTAACACCTACCCCGCTTACACCTTGGAGTTCCTAGCCACCCTAAGTATCGAGGAAGTAAGGGGAAATGAGATGGTGAGTTTTCGTTTAAACACCGTTTGGCATTCAATTACCTTTGAGACAGTGAGGGAGATCCTTAGAATTACCCAACCTCCTTCCCCCATCAACCCACCCGCCGGAAAGCTCAATGAGATGTGGTGTGGGATCACGGGCAAACCCCGCCAAACTAACAATGATAAAATCTCCGCTATCACCAACCCACCCCTACGGATTCTTGCTAGGATGATAGCATCATTCTTTTTCTCAATGGGGGAACCAACCAAGGTCAATGATAGCGTGAGAGAGTGCTTGTGGGCTATGCTTCCCGAGGGAGAAGGAGTGCCGGATTGGGCGAAATTGTTCGTGAAAAATGGGATCAAGCACAAGGGAAAAAAGGGAAGCATCAATTGTGGGGGACTTATCACCCTTTTTGTCCGCCATTTTGTGGACATAATTCCCGAGGACCAACCTCAATTGTTCGGGACAAATCTTTACAATGAAGCGGGTCTTGTGGAAACCCACATGATCCAAGCTTTAGACACGGTCCCATGGAGTTGTGTTTGGTTGGGAGAGGGAGGTGTTTCTTACATGAGGCTCCCTAGTAATGATCCCCTTCCTAGTGGCTTTTTGGCGCGGGAGTTCTTTTGCCCCGGTGAGGGGGATGTTATCGAAGCCCCGCTCCAAAGGATAAGGAAGAGAAGAGCCGTGGAGTCAAGCTCCAACCCTCAAGTTGTGGAAGAGAGGGAGCGTGAGTCTTTTGAGCAAGGTATTCATGATACTCCTATGCCCGATGTAGGTGGGAGCTCTCACAACCCACTTGCTCCTTGGGAGCAACGCCTTTTCGACTACTTTGACTCCACCAAGAGTACTTTGGAGTCCATTGGTGGGAGGGTAGAGAGCGCCCATAATTGGCAAGGGGAGGTTAATACATGGCGCTCCACGGTAGATGAGAGAGCCCGGTTGCATGAGGAGGCCGAGAGGGCCCAACTAAAATTGATGGAAGATATGCAAAGGCGCCAAGAGGAAGACCGTCTTTGGAGAGAGCAACAAAGCAAATACCGGGAGGAGGAGTTAAAGAGATGGCATGACCAAGAAACTTGGAGGAACTCTATGAGCCATCACTTTGAGGAGCAAAACCAATGGCATCAAGAGTATCTCCATGACTCTTATGAAGACTCCCGGCTTCAAGAGGACTCCCTTGGCATCATTCGGGGCCTCTTTGGGATGCAACTTAACCCAAGTGCCCCTCCTCTTGTGGATCAAACGTTTGTTGATGAAACTTACAACCGGGCTCAACAAGAAAGAAGAAGAAGAGAAGAAAGAAGGAAGAACCGAGGCACCTATGAAAAAGGAGGCTCCTCGGGTTCTCATGAGTGAGCAAGGCTAGTGACTACTTCCTTCACATTGAGGACAATGTGAAATGTAAGTGTGGGGGAGGTAGATAGCCTTGTTGTTCCAAATTGATGTATTTTTGTAATTTCAAGCCAAATTTCCTTGTAATTTTCATTCTTGTTTCAAAAAAAAAAACATAAAAAAAATAAAAAAAAAAAAAAAAAAAAACAAAAAAGAAAAAAAAAAAAAAAAACGAAAAAAGAAAAAGAAAGAAAAGAAAAAAATCCCGGCTAGGTGAAAACCCACAAGGGTGGGCGCCTAGGCAAAATTGGGAGGGTGGCCGAGGACGGAATGAAAACCCGAAAGGGCGTTCCGGGCAAAAAGAAAAATCGAGTTGCGAGCCACCATGAGAGGAAAGGAAAAGCTAAGGTGAAAACCCGAAAGGGCACCTTAGGCAAAATGAGAGAAGAAAGAAAAAAAAAAAAAAAAAAAAAAAAAAAAAAAAAAAAAATGGAAAATGTCAAAACAAAAATGGAGGGATAAGAAGGGAGCGATAAGGAGGGTTTTGGAAGGAGGTTAGAAATAGGTTTAATTTCTTTTTGTGTCACAAATTTTGTTTTTAAATCGGTGGTTTTCACTTGTGATACTTGGCTTGTCAATGTTTAGGTGTTTGGGGGGCAACCAAGTATCATGGTTTACATCTAGTGGAGTGATAAGGGGGTGTTATAAGTGGGAATTTTGTTGATCTTGATGGATGTTGAGGCCACCTCACTATCACCTCGGGATGAGGTGAAGGTGGTCATTTCTTGATAGGGAGTTATAAGAAGGGTGGAAGTGTCGGTTTCGGAGTTGGAGTCTTGTTGAGTCTTGTTTAGAGGGAGGTATAAGGAGGGCGTGCGAGGGAAGAGTGTTTGTTATACCATTTGAGTCTAGTTCTTTTTGTTCCTTTCCTTTTTAATAGGTGTTTTATGTCGAGGGAGATATAAGAAGGGTGTAGTACGGGAAGAGAGGTCAATGCACCACACTCTCTCTTTGATTTTCGGAAAAGCTTGTCTCGGGTTTTGCTCGGGACTAGCAAAAGTTAAGTGTGGGGGTATTTGATAGTAGGTATTTATGTCGGTCTTAGATTGTGATTTTATCACAATCTAGTCTTTTACTTCGGGTCGTTAGTATCGTGTTGTCAAGTATTTGATTTTTGGTCATATTGTGGTTTTGTAGCATTTTTACCCTACTTTCTTGTAAATCTTTATGTTCGAGATCAAGAGATTTCACTCATCGGTCCAAGGGTAGCACACGAACCTCATCATCATCCGATTCTTGCTTGGGAAGTGACTTGTGAGGTGAACCTTTGAAGATTTGAAGTATTGATGCCAATTGAAGTGAAGAAGCAAAGGAAAGAAATGGAGGCAAGACTGCGAGCCACTGCGCAGCCTGCGCAAATGGCGTGCGCAGCTGCGCCCTCCAGCGCAGGCAAGGGGGGGTCCTGCGCAGCCTGCGCCCCCTGCGCATCTCTGTTTTACACGGATTTTCTAATCCGTGTTTGGGCTTTTAAAATGAGTTTATCCTAGGGTTTTGTGCAGGGGTATAAATACTAAACTTCAGAAGGTTTTAAGACATCATATCTTATCTCTAGAACAACAACATTTACTCTCTAATTTAGTTGTAATCTTTCCTTATTTTCAAGCTTGTAATTATGCTAATGAGGAGCTAATCTCCTTCACTCTTGGTGTGATTCCGATCAAAGTCTCCGACTTTGACTTTGTAAGACTCAAATAACCCTTTCTTTTTATCTAATGTTATTTCCTTAGTTTATCTTTTACATTCTAAGTAATTAATTGTGTGGATTGATCACCCTTGCATTTTAGTTGCTTAGTTTTCGCATATGTTAAGTAATCGGCTTAGTTACTTGATGTTAATTGAAGCAAATTTGTATGTATGTTGAGTTGGCTTAGATGAGACATATGTATGAGTAGGAATTACATAACTTTCCTTGCTTTCATGGTTTAATGATTAGTGAGTTTAGTTTCTACATCACATCTTTTGGAATTAACGGAATTACATACACGGTTTAGTTGTGTGGTTCGCTTTCATTAGATGTTGGTTAGGGTTAGATAGTTTAAGGGGTTGTTAGAGTCGAGCAAGTCTTTGTCGAGTAACTTTGTGACGGTTACACCAAGTTTTTCTCTCATATTGATTATCGCGCACTACGTGTTTGTGTTTTTGCCAAGCCCAAATCATTTCTCGTTTATTGCTCTTTTTTATTGTCATTGTGAATGCTCTCCCAATCATTGAATCTTTGCATTTATGTTATCTCCTTGTTGTTCATTTATGTCAATATCCATAGTTTGTGAATAAGTCATTTATTTTTAGTCCTTAAGGATCATTAAGTTGTCTTTAAATCTTTGTTTAGTTTTGTTTAAAGCAAGTCTTTAGTTATTTCCTTTCTCTTGGGTTCGACCCTTTACTTGCACTTTACTACTTTTATTTCGAGTATAGTCGAGTCTAGTTTAGGATTTATAATTTGTTTGGCGAGTTAATTAGTGTAATAACGACAACTAGTTTTCCCGTGTCACACGGGTATGTTGTTTAAGAAGTTATTATAAAAAGTAGTAAGCGCAAATTAAGTTTTAAAGTAAAGTAATAAAATTTCCCCTACTTGTTATTTTGATAATTTAATTGGCCAATGTAATAATTGGTTAATGAAAAAGATTATGAATTTCATTTGAAAATTTCACATGCAATTAGTATAAAATGAAACAATAGTGTTAATTGGTGGAGTAATTATTATAGTAAGATACAATTTGAATTTTTAATTAGACGTTGTTACTTAGGCGACGGCCTAAAAAAGGCTGACTTATATAGATAAAACAAAATTATTCATGCGGAAATTATCATTGAATTAGTGAAATTACAAATTGTTAACCTATTTTTTGATATAATTACACCCGTGCACATGGCAAAATGAAACTTTTAACCCGTAGTTATCTTAAAATACAAATTCTAACTAAATTTTCATTTAGTACAAATTGTTACTTAGTAAATGGAACAAAATTAGAATAAACTTGTACAAACTGTTATTTAGTAAATGGAACAAAATTAGAATACTTCATAAATCTCGTTAACATGTACTACATAAGAAATACCATCTGTTTTCATGTGTTAAAAAAATTACATGAATAATTATTGTTAACAAGATTGTAAATAATAATTCATATTTACCAATATTTGAAGAAACAATTACTCTATAAAATAATTATCAAATACTATCTCTGACCCAAACTTGTACTTGTGGAAAATAATAACACATGCAAAAAAAATAATAGGTTAGTCTCTCTTAAGACGAAGTTTATTCATCTTAACGTCAAAATCGGTCAAATATAATCCCTTTAAGCATAACAAAGTGGTTGTTTAGCCCAATACGTTATGTTGTTATCTTATACACAATACCTAACGCGTCCTAAACTTAAGACAGATACACGCGTGTTAAATAAGAACTTGTAAATATCGAGTAGTACGCGGGTAAATTTGTTTCCAACAATGAGTTAAAACGAATTCAATATTACTCCATAAACCCACCTTCAAATAAGCCATATTATACCTTTCAGAATTTTTTGCTTCAGACGGACCAAAATAAGACGGATCAAATATCACCATCTTTTTATTAGAATATAGTCATTTAATAATAAAATGTTTTATCGCAAATTCGTCACTTTTTACCATAAAAATGATGGTAATATTTTATCAAAAAATGTCAACATTTTATCGTAAAACTAACTACAATTAATTCGTCATATACCCTTATGTGCATATATATAAAATCTTGTAAACAAACACAACCGCTATATTTACTCTCTTTCAAGTCTCTAAACTACCAATCAGCTATCAATGCCTCACTCTTTCGCGTATTATACTTCATGACTAATAATTACCCTGGAATATGATACTCATCACATATATGGGTTTTTTTAATTATTATTTTATCAGTTTAAATAATTTTTTAGTCTTCATTTTTTCGCTTATTTTGTATTAGTTAAAAAGTGTTGCGTTTTTTATTTCAATTTTTGCGTATTTCAATTTATTTTCAAATATTTTTATGTGCTTTTTTCATATTGTTGCCCATTAATTATGACCTAAGTCAGTTAATTACTTTTCATGTAAGTAATGTGTTTCATTCAAATGAAAAAAAGTCGATCTATGAATTTATATATTTTATAAACTATTGTTTTTATAGAACAATATGTTCTTTTATTTAAAATTTTCAATTATTTTTTTGGTGCAGTATAGTTTTGATTATTTTTACAACATTAATATTGATCCGTAATTTTTTTAAGATTTTGACCCTATCGAATTAATTTAATTTTTTAGTTTTTTCTATTTTTGATTATATTTTTCAACTCTTGATATACATCACTGTTAACTTTATAACGCAATTTAATTTCATGATTGGCTTATATATGATGTTAGTTCTGGTATTATTGTACTGTGATTTAATAATATCACGTAATTCATTCAAATTGTATATTCTATTTTGATTCACACATTTTTGATTATGCGAGTAATTTAGAAAAAAAATATTTGTCTTATTTTAAATTAGACCGCGTTGTTGGCTGAATGAACGTATCATGTCATACATAATTATCATTTTGTATTTACTTAAATAATTATGTAATCTTAAATTTTAATTTTATTAATTTATTTCGTTTATATGATATCAACAAAATTAGTTCGTTGTTTTTAAATATCTAACACGACCACACGACGGTTCAATTTAATTGTCGTATCACGAATTCTCTATATAAAAACAAAAAAAATATGGGAGAGTTAGTGGGAGACATTGTGGGTTCCACTAAGAAAAGTAAAAAACATAATGTACTTTAAACCACAGAGCGACACCTCAGCTCTGTGGTTGTTGCTTTAATGAATTAGATGTTTTTTTGGAAACATTTGGGTACACTGGAAATAGGAGAGTGGAGGTCCTCTATTTATAGAGTTCTTCTTCCTTTTCTTACATTCCTAGAATTCTCTAGAACATAATATTCTAGTTAGGTATACCTAGATAGACTTATGGTGTGTTTGTTTCGAGCGAACCAAATTAAACATCCCTTTAGTAAGTCTTTAAACTTTACATTTACAAGATATGCAAATCTAAAAGGTTTTAGGTTACTATAGATAAACCTAAAACATATATGGCTCTTCCATTTAGACTCTTCTGGAATATAAAAGAATATTCTAGCACAATCTAGATGTTTTTATATTATTTTGGTCCATTCTAGACTATCCTAAAACACAGTAAAAGTCTAACACTTCACCTTTCTTTTCTAAATAATGCGACCATTTTTGCGTTAATAGTATGATCATTTTTGGAGAAAATGGTAATTTTTTAGTCATAAAATGGTTAGGTACACCTCAAGTGGTCACTTTTTCTTTGTCACACGTAGACGGTCTCAAAAGACAATTTGACTTAATAAAGTATCTGTTAGCCATTAAAACATATAGTAAATCTTGCTTGCGACGGGTCACCATTTGTGACGGATATTTTGTGAGATAAAATGGATACAAAATGAGTTAGTGGAGAAAGGGGACCACATGAATAGTGTTGAAGAGAGAGAAAAAGTGGGTATTTTGTGAGTGAAAACGGTATCCGTCGCAAGCTTGCGACGGATAGTGCCGTTGTGTTGATCATATGAATTAGTTAGTTAGTTTGTTGTAACTAACTCTACCTACTCTAACTAACTCTACACTAGCTACTAACAAACTTGTAAATAAAGCCTCTCTCACACTTGTGCATAACTAACTTAATACAAACAAACTTTCTATTTACTCCTTCTCTCTTCAACAAATTCTGTTACAAGACATTTTGCTTTGTTTCTCAAGCTACTTTAATGGCGGATGTTGATTGATTTCACATGGTATCAGTCGCTTCGGTTATGATTCTGGCTTTCTTCTTCCTTTTTCGATCATCTTTTCTCTCTGATCTTCCTAATTGATCAATTTCTGCACCTGTTTCTCGTATCCTAAAACAGGTTTTTTTTTCTGCAATTTGTTCTGAATTTCTTTCCAGATCATTGAATTCAGTTTTCTGCTTCCGCATTCTTTTCTTCATCATTCGCCACAAATTCTTCTTCTTCTTTTCATTAATTCAATCATGACTCCTGAACCTTCCACAAAGGCCACAAATTATGATAATTTTGATGATCCTCTTTTCTTATCTCAATCTGATCAACCTAGTCATTCGGTTGTCGGAGATCGTTTTGATGGAACACGTTTTCTCTCATGGAAACGTGAAGCTTACGTGACTTTAATTGCCAAGAATAAGGAAGGTTTTGTTGATGGAACATGTAAACAACCTGCTAGTACTGAGAAATCGTATCATCAGTGGATTAGGTGTGATCATATGGTCATGAAGTGGTTAAAGAACTCTTTAACTCCAGAGATTAGAGAGACTGTGGAATATACTCGCAGTGCTCAAGAGTTATGGTCTGAATTACTTGAGCGCTATGGTCAAGTGAATGGTCTTGAGATTTATCAGCTGAGGAAGGAATTAAGTGATACTGCTCAGACTAACACTTCCTTAGTTGAATACTATAGCAAGCTGAAACGTACTTGGGAGACACTGGATAACCTTGATCCTGTTCCTACCTGTACTTGTGGAGCATTGGATGTCTGTTCTTGCCAATTACTTAAGAGGATGCTTTCCAGGAAAACTAGTTCAAAGTTGATCCAGTTCTTAATGGGATTGAACAGTGGCTATGAAGGGACAAAGACAAATATTCTGTCTATGGAACCCTTGCCACCCCTTAATAAGGCATTTGCTTTACTTCAAAAGATTGAAAGACAAAAACAAATTGCAGATGCAGTGGATGTGCTTAGTGACGTCAATGCTTATGCTAGTGCTAGAAGTTATGAATCTAGACAAGCTCATTGGAAGAAACCTCGAGTGGATACTGAAGGTTATGAGTCTGATGTTGTTCCTTCTGTCAGAGTTTGTGATCATTGTGGTCACAAAGGTCATGATATTGGTGGATGCCACAAGTTGAAGACCTGCACTCATTGTGGGAAGAAAGGTCATATCATGGAGTATTGCTTTCTTCGCCTAAATCAATTAAATTCCAAGAATTCGAAGAACAAAGGGAGTTTCAAAAACAAACCGGATACTTTTTACCAAAAGGGGGCTAATGTTTACAGGAGACCTGCAAATAATGTTGATGTTGTTCAGAATGAAGTAGAAGACAATATTGCAGACATTTCTTTGGAACATATACCTACTAGTTCTACTGCAGCTGCTGTCCAGACTCCTACATCAGCCTCTTTGGATAATGATTTGATCTCTAATGTGGCTAATTCCATCTATGAGAAGGTTATGCAGTCCTTTTCTGACAATCCTGCAATTTCTCCTCTGAACTTTGCAGGTACTGGTCATTTTTCCCTTGCTTATACTGCTTCTGCTACAACTACTAATCCTCATAGTTGGATTATAGACACGGGTGCCTCAGATCATATGACACCTTTTACTCATCTTTTGCATAACATTCATCTATTGTCAAGGCCTATTCAGGTTTCATTACCAGATGGTACAATTAAAACTGTTCATCATACAGGCAGTATGAAGTTCACTCATGATATAATCCTCCATCATGTGTTCATTGTTCCTGACTTCAAACAAAATCTTTTGTCAGTAGGCAGATTATTAGAGAAATCTCATCTGACTGTGATTTTCACAAAGGATTTCTGCATTTTTCAGGACCTTTCAAGTAAGGTCAATAAAGCCATTGCTGAGAAAAAAGGAGGACTCTATTGGTTTACTCCCAGTTGTCCTAGTGCCATTAATAAGTCTGTTGTGAGTCAAAATTGTAACACTTCAGATGCATCTTTGTTTTCCAATTGTTTTAGTAGCAAAGCAGTACCATTGTCTTTACTGCATGCTAGATTTGGTCATACCTCAATAGACAAACTCAAGCATGTAGTTGACACTCCCTTCACTGGAATAAAGGATTTTTTCTGTGAATCTTGCATTTTTTCTAAGCATCATAATTTGCCCTTTCAGAATAGTTCATCTAGGTAGGGCTCCTACTTGTTTTGATCTTGTTCATATGGATATTTGGGGTCCATATAGAGTTCACAGCCTTAATGGGGCTGTTTATTTTCTTACTATACTGGATGATCACTCTCGTTGTACCTGGACCTATTTGTTTCAAAACAAAGGCCAGGTTGCTAATCTGGTTCAGGGTTTCCTGGCAATGGTTTATACCCAATTTCATAAGCATATTAAGGTCTTAAGGACTGATCATGGTACAGAATTTGTACAACAAACTTGTGGGGCATTGTTCAAACAAAAAGGTTTGATTCATCAAAAGAGCATTGTTGGGAGACCACAACAGAATGGACGCATTGAGCGCAAGCACAGACATTTGCTTGAAACTGCTCGTACTCTCATGATTCATGCTAATCTCCCCTTGAAGTTCTGGGGAGAGTGTTTGCTGACAGCTACCTATCTTATTAACAAGATGCCTACTCCTATTCTTAACTGGAAGAGCCCCTTTGAGATTTTGTTTCAACAACCTCCAACTCATGATGAATTGCGTGTATTTGGATGTCTATGTTATGCTTCAATGCCTAATACTCACAAAGACAAATTTGGTGTCAAAGCAAGGAAGTGTGTGTTCATTGGGTATCCTTATGGAGAAAAGGGTTACAAGTTGTATGATTTACAAACTCATAAGGTGTTTGTTAATAGAGATGTTATATTTCGAGAAGAAGTGTTCCCATTCAAAGATCCATCTACACCAGTGCCCAATTTTTCACAAACTAACCCCACTGATCTTGTTGATTTTACAACAGATACTCAAACTCCTTTCCATAATATACATTATCATTTCTCAAACAATAATACTCCCTCACATACTACTTCTCATACATCTCCAAATAATAGTAATAATACAGATATTAACTATCCATTTAGTCCCTCTGTCAGTCAGCAACATCATGTTCAGGATACTGCAGATACTACTGAATCTGCAGATTCAACCAGTTTGAACAACAGATCTGTGCTTATACCCACTGTTGCACCAGATCCAGCTCCTCCTATTAGACGTTCTATCAGAGATAAGCAATTATCTACACGACTGACAGGGTTTAAGCTCACCCAAAAGCTTCCTGTTCAGTCTCCAGAACCTCAGTCTGATGCACCTCCTTCTGAACAGTCTGATCAATCTTCTTCTTTTCATGTCAGACTTTTACAAGGTCTTAAGGATTATGATGAATCTTATGTTGCTTCTTTGGCAACTGTTTTGGCTACTATTGAGCCTTCTACTTACGCTCAAGCAAAGGATGACCCAAATTGGGTTACAGCCATGCATAAGGAAATATGTGCTTTGGAAGACAACCAGACCTGGGATTTGGTCCAACTTCCTTCTGGTCATAAAGCAATAGGCTCTAAATGGGTGTTTAAAATCAAGCATAGGCCTGATGGTACTATTGAGAGGTACAAGGCGCGTCTTGTTGCTAAAGGTTATAACCAGATCAAGAACAAGGATTACAAACACACGTTTTCCCCAGTTGCTAAATTCACCACTGTGAGAACTCTGCTTGCCATAGCTTCTGCAAAAAGATGGCCATTATTCCAACTAGATATTAATAACGCATTCCTACATGGGTATTTGGACGAAGAGGTGTACATGACGCCTCCACAAGGATATCCAGTAGAGAAGGGGTATGTGTGTAAGCTTAAAAAGTCCATCTATGGACTGAAACAAGCTTCACGTCAATGGAATATTGAATTGACGAAATACCTGCTCAGTCAAGGTTTTCTTCAATCAAGAGAGGATTATTCTCTCTTCTTAAGGCAGCAGTCAGGAACTTTTATCATTGCCTTGGTATATGTTGACGATATTCTTCTTACTGGAGATAATGTGCAGGAAATTGAGACAGTTAAGAAGGGTTTAGATGCTAAGTTCACCATTAAAGATCTTGGTTTAATGAGATACTTTTTAGGGCTTGAAGTTGCTCGCAATGACAGTGGTCTTATGCTTAATCAACGTAAATATATTGCAGATATACTTTCTGATTTGCACATGGAAGACTGTTCTCCTGCTCAGTTTCCATTGCCCAAAGGCTTAAAATTGTCCACAGAGGATGGTGAATCATTGGTAGATGCTGAGCAGTATAGGAGGTTAATTGGACGACTCCTATACTTAAACCTTACACGCCCTGATATTTCGTATTCAGTTCAACATCTCAGTCAATTCGTGAGTGTTCCCAGGAAACCTCATTTGCAGGCTGCAATCCATGTGGTTAAGTACCTCAAAGGCACTAGAAATACTGGACTGTTTTACCCATCAGACAATGATCTTAATCTTTCTTCTTATTGTGATGCTGATTGGGGAGCTTGCGTTTTCAGTTGCAAATCTCTTAGTGGATATGCAATGTTTATAGGCAATGCACTGGTCTCTTGGAAGACGAAGAAGCAAAAGACGGTCAGTAAGAGTACAGCAGAATCTGAATATCGCAGTATGTCTTATGCCACTGCTGAACTAGTTTGGTTGGCAGCCTTGCTTTAGGATCTGCAAGTACAGCCTTCCCTTCCCATTCCTCTGTTCTGTGATAACAAGGCTGCTGTCCATATTGCAGAAAACCCAGTATTTCACGAACGAACTAAGCATTTGAATGTTGATTGCCACTTTGTTCGTGACAAATATCAGGAAGGTTTTCTTCATCCTCGCCATGTTAGAACAGGTTTACAGCTTGCTGACATAATGACGAAGCCCCTTGGAACACAACAGCATCTGTTTTTATCATTCAAGCTTGGTCTTAGGTTTGCTCCTCTAAGTCCAGCTTGAGGGGGGAGTGTTGATCATATGAATTAGTTAGTTAGTTTGTTGTAACTAACTCTACCTACTCTAACTAACTCTACACTAGCTACTAACAAACTTGTATATAAAGCCTCTCTCACACTTGTGCATAACTAACTTAATACAAACAAACTTTCTATTTACTCCTTCTCTCTTCAACAAATTTTGTTACAAGATATTTTGCTTTGTTTCTCAAGCTACTTTAATGGCGGATGTTGATTGATTTCACACGTTGCAAATAAGAATTTGTGTAAAACATAAATATGAATATGAGTAGAAACTAATGAAAAAGAAAAAAAAAATTGGGTTAAAATTTGAATACTTCGTACGTATCCGTATCAATTTTGTGCGCCGTTATCACAAAAGAATTTGTGCGAACAAAGTATTTGTTAGACATTAAAACATAAATATGAATACTACTCCGTAGAAACCAATGATAATAAAAATTTGGGGTGAAAACTATTTATGTCGGATATTTTGTAACTATTTAAAACCTTCCCCGAAACTTGAAAACCCTTGGAGGTCTTGCTGTTTTTAAAACTTCAACAAACTGCAGACGTTGACCCATGAAAAAAAGTTTATAAATATTAAAATTACATTAATTAATTATTTTTATTAAAATAAACTTTAAAATTATAATCATATCTTAAAAACGAAGAACGCAAATTAAATGGAGGGTGTTGAAGGATATTTAGTATTAAACATTACGGTCCTCCCGGACTCTGACTATTACAATAACTGAATAACATCATTCTCTTACAACTTTGAGAAAGAAAAAGTGATAGCTTAAGTTTTTTTTCTGTGCCATTATAGTTTTCCTATTTTGGGAGTTCGCTCACCCACAACATAAGTAAATCTCATTTAAAGCCAAAAAAATATACATGATAATACCGAGGATCTTCTAAATTTACTTCTAATTAATACTACCAACCTAATATATTTTCCATAATATATAATACGAGATTATCTCGATATATTTCCATATTTTCATATTTCCACATACCATAATATCATAATACATCCTACCTAATTAACATACATCCTACCTAATTAACATACATCTTCCAATAAGAGGTTTATTTTTATATGTATACGGATTATTTTAAAACAACCCAGCCGGAAAATGAAAAAAACATTTGACTGAAGCTTATAGCAATAGTGACAAAAATGATATCCAAAATTTAATAACCAATATATGAACACAATAAGTCTTACGGTAGACGGATATATCCGTCACAAGTTAAAGACGGGTCAAGTAATACCGAAGTTGTTAGACAAGACAAAAACAAATTGTCTAAGAAGTAGCATTATGCTTTTGTCTTATCTAATACCTTGGGTATACTTGACCCGTTTTCAACTTGTGACGAATATGTATGAATGAGAATTTGTGATATGAATATGAGTAATAAATTTAGAATCTACTCCGTGTATTATTTAATTCTACAGAGAGTAGTCATAAATGTATTGCTCCCTCAAACAATGACACTCGAAAAATAAAACCATTCATTCGACATGCAAATTCGTTTTGATATTGGAGGAGCAAAATTTTCACATATGATGACCTCATCACGTAAAAATATATACTGTGTATAACAATATAAATGTTATGAGTAATAGGATATAAGTATATAATTGGTTTTGATTTGATATTCTTTATTAAGAGCAAGTAATAAAGAAAAGAAATGATGGGGAAAAGAAAAGGAAGAAAATAGAAGAAAAAAAGAACCTTTCGAGGAAGAAGGCAAGAGGGAGGATGAAAGCGGTGGCAAAAAGGAAGCGATAAGCGATTAATATGCGTAAATTCATGCCGTCATCAGCTGCAAGTTTATACAATATATTTACTCCCGCAAATGCTATTTGTACAATTACCATCATTATTACTGCTTTTAGTTCTTTTACCCAACTCCATATTTTTGTATAATTATTACACTTCATATTTTACTCATCCAACAAAACCAAGAGGTATTTGTTGAGTTATAAATGTGTAAACAGAAAATGTATGTAACTAGAGTACTACACCAATACAGTATTCAACAGAAAATATTTGGAGATGCCGGATGTAATGTAATGTATTTATATGGAATGGAAAACCAGGAGCTCCCCACAATCTGGTGGGACCTGTCTCTCACCTGGCGTAGTGGCGTTTAATTAACTAGGTTCTAACCGGGGTAGTATTTAAAGAAGTTGACATACATTTTTGTGATAATAATTTTCTGTGTCTTTGCTAAAATGATCTTTCCAATATTTATACAACCTATGGAATGCATACTTGGTTACATATTTGATACGCTATTCCTAATTTACAGCTAATTGTATGCTAACAAAAGATATATGTATAAACGCAATATTCGGAGAGTATTGCCCAACAATATTCTCTTTATAACGCCACCCTTATAACTTGTGCAATTACAAACGTTAAATCACTAAATCCATCCCCTATTTATTACTCTCACCGAGTGAAGTGTTGGTTTTTTTTTGCTTTTTACACAAAAAAAATAAGGAAATGATTTTAGATCATATAAAACACTCTATCCTACATTGAATTAATTTTAGACCACAAACTAGTTACTGAAAAGGGAATGAGGTACCATTAGCAAACTAACATCAAAAGGAAAATAGTAACCAATACTCTGACTCGGAAGGAGTATTTATTATTATTTTCTTTTTTTTTAATAAACTAAGGAAATTAGTTTGATTTCAAAATATCCTATATCCATCCGCAAGGATGAGAAGCATTAAAAGAAAACTAGTTTTATGCCCGTACAGAAAATGTACGGGTCTATTTCTAAAAATTTCGTAAATATATTGATTAATTAGTGTAAATATAATTCAACATGAATTTAAATGAGAAATATACAAATTATCAATTCGAGAATAATTTTGACTCCAAATAATCTATTTACTGGTATTAAATTAATTAATTTTTTTTAAAGATTATTATAAATTGAAATAAATTTTCAATTTTAATGTTATTACCATAAATAATCAAACTTTATGATATAAATTTGAACCATATAAAATAGATAAAGAAATTGTAGTACTTCTATAATTTACCTTATAAATAACTTAATCTTTAAATGAAAGTAAAATGATAGAAATCTTTAGAAATGTTTTTATATAGAAAATAATAATGTATAATGTATTGTTATTAAGACCATCTTTGTTTCTCGATGTCAATATTGTTATAGTTTTAATTGACTAAGTCTTGAAGGTTGTTATATTTTCTCGAAAATCGAAGATTTATATTTTTTGTTAAATTTATAGGTTGAGTTTATTTGATCAGATTCAAAAATCTTTGATCTACGTGTTTTTCATTTTCTAATCTACCTTTTTTATTGATTTGTATCTCTTCATATATTTTTTTTCATTTTTTAAATTTACGTTTTTTTTGTTAATTGTTAATTCTTTGTACGTATAATTTTTTCGTTTATATACCTCTATATGACTATTTTTTTTGTTTAAATATTTGTTAATTACTTCTAATTGTCCAACTTTCTTTTTATATTGTTGAATTTTATGTTTCTGAGTAGAATTTTCTTGAGTTTTTAATTTTCGAATTTGGAGTAAAGTTGGGATTTTTTTATTATGAAGGTAAAAATTATTTGTAATTTTAGAATGTTAAATGGAGAAAAGCAAAATAAAGAAAAATTAAACTACTTTGGGTCAGTGGTGAGACGGGGTGAGAAAGAAGGTTTTTTTAGCTTCCTAAAATTGAGGAACCAATGAAAATGCAATAAAAGTTATTACTTTTATAGATAAGGGATTTGAACGTGATTAAGTTGTTTCCTTAGTATGTGCATTTTATTATTATTATCATAATAGTGAGATTCCAGAAATTGCTCAAATAATCTGATTAATAATTTGTTTCATTGTCAACCTCATATTGTTTAGATTTTTAGTTGAATTTATATAAAATTCAACAAAAAGATTTAAATTCAACAAAAAGACTTTGAGTTATTTAGGTTGAATTCCCGTTTGCTTACTTTTTGCGCTGATATACACGATTTTTATTTTGTCCAATATACATGATTTTTATTTTTATATGACATTGGCGAAATGTAATCATTGATATATATTTGACCGTTGTATATCGTGTTTTAGCGTATTTTATCTTGTTTGGTATCTTAATAATTTGTATTTAATTTGATTGGAAAATACAATGTAGTTTAATTTTTGGACTGTAATTATTTTTCCTGTTTGTAAAGTTTTGTTTTTGGGATTTAATTTTTGGACCGTTATATATCGTATTTTATTGGACCATTGTATACTGTTATTTATATTTTCGATTAACAATAATTTGATCATATCGTATTTTATTATAACAATGACGAAATTTAATACTGGAATCGATTACGTAATTAGGATGAGGAACGATCAAAATACGTAATTAGGGATGATGAAAGATCAGATTAATTCTGAATTTAGGAGAAGGGAAATTAAAATTGCAAAAGTTAGTGGGTCCTTTTATCCCTTATTTCAAGGAGCCAATAAGATTAAGTTAAATTCTATTGCTTTTATAGAGTTAGATTTAAAATTGTCAAAGTTTTTATGAAAATGACATTAACGGAAAACTCCCAAAAAAACAAGAAAATTACTTAAAGCCCTCCAAACAAGAATTAAAGAATAAATACAAACAAATAAATGTAGAGAAATCTTATCTATTGCAACATTATTTAGAAGGTTTTAGTTGAGCCACGTCATCAATCCAATTTTTTTTTAATTCATCATGATGAGACCCGTAAAGTTGTATAATAATTTTAATTCGAAAGCTATCTGAAATAATAATTTTACAATTATTACGTAACACTTTTGATATAAGTTCGTAAACATAAATTTCAATGAAAACTATCAATATCTATAACATGAACTTAAATTTTATATAAGAAAATATAATAATTTCGAACGTCGTTTTTCTAGAACTATTACATAACCATTTATACCCAATACATAATTACAATAAACAATAATAATTAACAATTTGCAGCAATCAGAAAAAAATAATAATAAAAAAAAACTATGACGACAATACTAAATTAAAACAATAAAAATAATTTAATATTAATATAACAACTAGGAATAGTGTACAAATTAATACTATCAATTGAAATATTTTGAGAAAATCAAGTTATAAACAAAAGTGTATAGAAGTTAGATATAAAATAGGATCGAATTTTAATAAAAAAGTGTATAGACGTTAGATATAAAACAAAATTTATGAACATTTATAATTTAGTTCAAATAATACATGTCAATAATGTCTTTTAGAGTTGTAAACACGTACAGACAATTCTAAATGAAATAAAGAGATCTTGACCAAGATATAATTTCAAATTTTAAAGTAAATTCAGAAGAAGTACAAGGTCAAAACACAAAAATCAAAACATTAATTAAAATCTTATATTTCTAATATCAATAATGACTAATTTTAACCTTTGTATTACCATGATAGCATGCTTTATTATTGGATACGTGAACTAAATAGTTTAATTATGTTGCATGATTCTTATATAACAAAAACACAATGTAGAAACAATTAGATACTATAATCACGGTTAAGCTCTCAATCATATAGGAGGTTTGGAATTTGTGGGTGTGGCTATATCCAGTGACTTTAGTAGTCACCGATATCAGTCTCGGTTTGAGTTTCGTGGACAGAAAGTGGCACGTCGATCATCGTACCTATTCCACTATTAAGGCATGCATTTTCTAACAAAAAAAACAATTTTAAAAAGTTGTAAAATTTAAACTTCAGTTTTTCAAGAATAAAGTAATTTTTGAGAAGATGAGAATAAAGTATTGTTGATTTGGTTTTAGCACCATTGCTCTATTTCTTACAAATTTGATATTGCTTAAAAAATAGATTAAGGTAATTAAGTTGCTGAAAGATTGTAGTAGCTAGGAGTAGAAAGCTGGACGTTCTTTGCATGCAGCTGTTGTATACACCGTTGTTTGTGTCATGCAGATTGTAGTACCTACTTTTGCTGATTACATGACCTATATTAGTGATACTTAAGTCTTGCTAATTGTAGTAAATTTTAAAGTTCATTATTCTTTATTTTTACAAGGATAATTTGTGAGAAACTACCTTACATTTATGTCAATTTGTGAACAACTACCTTACTTTTTGTTTTTGGTTAAAAACTACCTTTTATTTTAATTTTTGGTTAAAAACTACCTAAAAAAATTTCTGAGGCCAATTTCTATTTATGAGTTGGATTTCACACGTGTGAGTTCTCTAAATTTTCATTCTTATTCACGAATAGCATAGAGTTCATACGATTTAGCCCATGTTCATCATCCGGACCAATTATTCCACATGCTTAAAGAAAGAAATTGAAGCTAATGGCAAGAATTCCCTTTCGTTTAGAACTTTAGATAAGAAGGATAAGCTTGGATATCAAGTTTAACGACAAAATAAGAATGCAAATTTAGAGAAATCACACTTATGAAACCAATAATAAAAAGAAATTGGCGTCAAAACTTTTTTTAGGTAGTTTTTAACAAAAAATTAAAATGAAAGGTAGTTTTTAACCAAAAATAAAAAGTAAGGTAGTTGTTCACAAATGGACATAAATGTAAGGTACTTTCTCACAAATTATCCTTTTTACAATATATAAGATGAACATGTAATCTAATTGGAGCACGACATTTAAAGTTACAAACGTAGGTTTAAATTCATGAGATTTGAGCAAAAAGCAATTTTATTACATATTTATATTTAAAATCACCTTTGGACTGACCATTTTTTATTATTCAATCCGCTTGATAATACTCATTCTATCCAATTTTGTTGTCCCTTTTTTTTTCAATTTTTATCCTAAATTAATTATTATATTTTAAATCTAGTAATGGAAAACTTCAATTATCTAATATTGTCCTTAGTTAACTTATAACCTTCATAAAATTATCTCGCCTCTTCCGATCTTTAATTTGAGAGGTAAAATTGGTAATTCATAATTATTATTCTTAAATCCTCACAAAATTAAAAGAGGACGCTAAAAATGAGATAGAAATTGTCGTTATTTCCTACAATACTCCATTGTCTTATTTTCTCAATATAATTTTAAATTATAACAAGAACTATCATTATTAATGGCAAAGTTGGCAATTACATCAACGGCTATATTCGTCGATTTCTTCATAAATACAAATTTTATGAAGAATGTTAACATAAGTATCACAAGGGGATCCTTCCTCAAATTGACATTAACAACGTTAATACAATATGAGACAATGGAGTAACTATCCATTGACTGTGTTTGCAAAACATAATAATCCTTCCGGAATGGTGAGCACCTCAGAAATGAAAAGGTTAGGGACAAGCAAGCGAGTAATCCCTACATCCATGCCTAATCCATGAGCCCACCATTGTTCCTCACATCACACCCAAATATAACAAAGGAAAAAGAATGATAAATTCACCCTTTGATGCAGATCAATTTATTATGCTTATGAGACAACTATTAGAATATGTCAAAGATTCTTCTGTGACTTTGCATAGCTAGTCTATACTATTGTATATCAGTTGCTATTTTTGTGTATTTGACCCACGTATCTAGGATAGTTAGGTTAGCCTTTTATTATATATAGGATGCTATGTATTTGTTAATAGTCAGGCAATACAATTCACTCCTTATCAAACTCTTATATGGTATCAGCTACTTCGATCCTTTCTTCCGCTCTTCTCTAAACTTGCCTCTTTTTTCCCTGCAATCATGACAAACGACAATCAACCTACTCCCAAATCTTCTTTTCACCCAGCCTATTCTGTCTCCAATATCAGAAATTATGTGCAGATTACTCTGGAAATGGAGAATGTTCACTATGCATCTTGGGCCGAGTTATTCTTAAACACGGCTAGCGCTTTTGAAGTTCACGATCACCTTGTCCCACCCAAGGACACCGTGGTAAACAAAGATGCAACATGGACCCGTCTCGATGCCATCGTCAAGCAATGGATATATAGCACAATCTCGGTGGATCTACTTCACACGATTCTCGGCTCTACCGCTCAAGCCGCGTGGGATCGTCTCAAAGATATTTTCAACGATAATAAGCACTCTCGGGCAGTCATGTTGGAGCAACAATTTACTAACACCCACATGGACAACTACCCGAATGTGTCGTAGTATTGTCAAGCACTAAAAATGATTGCTGACCAACTCACTAATGTTGGTTCACCCGTCTCCGAAACGCGCCTTGTTCTCCAGTTGGTCACACATCTCTCTGACGGATACAAGGGAATTGCTACCATTATACAACAAGCAGATCCCTTACCTCCGTTTTACAAAGCTCGGTCCATGCTCGCATTGGAGGAAATCAACCAACGCCTCCAAGCTGCACCCTCTGCCAAGGACACCGCCCTCATTGCCTCCCACTCGCAAAAAGATGTGAGTTCCAACTCTTCATCCACCCCAAATAATTCTAAGGGTGGTGGGATTTCGAACTCCAATCACAATAACAGGGGCAGAGGAGGGCGTAACCGTGGTCAGCGGGGAGGGAAGAACAGCGGCGGTTCCAACAACAACAACCGCGGCAATAACAGCAAGAACGGACAACAGCAATAGCAGGGCACATGGACTTGGGTGCCTCTTAATTCCTGGCCGACAACACCTCCGCAAGGCTGGACTGTGCCCCCGTGTCCCTACCCTACGGGCGGGCAGGGGATACTCGGTCCTCGACCAACTTCACAAGGACATGCGTTCATTGCTCAACCGAGTAATGGAAATCCATCAGGCGCTTTTGTACCGACAGATATCGCTGCTATGATGCAATCGCTCTCCCTCCAGCAGCCGGATGACAACTATTATATGGACACAGGTGCGTCGGCGCACATGACTTCCAATAATGGTAATCTCTCCTCTTATTCTTCT
Source organism: Silene conica (assembly GCA_029255685.2). Taxonomy (NCBI): domain Eukaryota; kingdom Viridiplantae; phylum Streptophyta; class Magnoliopsida; order Caryophyllales; family Caryophyllaceae; genus Silene; species Silene conica. The sequence goes on along the minus strand of CM055311.2, from coordinate 57,334,173 downwards.
TTGAGCAAAAATCGTCATATAATAGTCGGAAATGGTGATATGATCCCTATTATTGGTTATGGTGCTATGACTCTTGCTTCCCCACATCCTCCCCTCACACTAAATAATATCCTACATGTGCCCCAATTAATTAAAAATCTTGTCTCTGTTAGAAAATTCACTATTGACAACCAAGTTTCTGTCGAATTTGACCCATTCGGTTTCACTGTGAAGGATCTCAAGACGGGGATGCCGATTATGAGAAGCAATAGCACGGGGGACCTCTACCCATTACATGACCCGAACCACGTCACAACCGTCTCCTACCCACAAGCCTTCACCGCAATTCCGTCTATTACTTGGCACGGACGCCTAGGTCATCCGGGCTCCGCGATTTTTAATTCTTTATGTACTCGAAAAAAATTACCTTGTCGTCCTTTGAATAAGTTATCTGTTTGCAACTCTTGTCAATTAGGAAAGCACATTAAGCTGCCATTCTCTCCCTCTTTATCTCATACTAATGCTCTTTTTGATATTTTGCATACGGACCTTTGGACCTCTCCCGTATTGAGTACCCTTAACCATCGTTATTACCTTTTATTTCTTGATGACTACACTAATTTTTTGTGGACTTTTCCTCTCACAAATAAATCACAAGTGTGTCAAATTTTCACCACCTTTCATAACATGGTTCATACTCAATTTAATGTTGCTATTAAATCCCTCCAATGTGACAATGGACGTGAATATAATAACTCCCCCCTCCATAAACTTTTTGAGTCTACAGGAATGATGTTTCGGTTCTCATGCCCACATACCTCGCCTCAAAATGGGAAAGCGGAGCGCAAAATTCGTACTATTAATAATACTATGAGAACCCTCCTTATTCACTCCCATATGCCACCCTCAATGTGGCACCATGCCTTGGCCATGGCCACTTACATTCACAATATTTTACCTAGCAAAGCAAACTGGTACAACTCCCCTACTTCGAGTCTATACCACCGCGTCCCCACATATACCCACCTACGGACCTTTGGATGCCTTTGCTACCCCCACACCCCATCCACCTCCATCCACAAGCTTGACCCACGAGCTACCCCGTGCGTGTTTCTCGGCTATCCGACCCTTCACCGTGGCTACAAATGCTTAGATTTGACTACTAATAAAGTTGTCATTTCTCGACATGTAACATTTGATGAGTCCATATTTCCTTTTGCTACAAAAAAAAATTACCCATGTCTTCTTATCAATTCCTTACAACTGACCCATCACCTTACATGTTTCACCAAGTTGTGGTAACTCAGCCCACTACCACAACAGGCCCAGTTGACCAAGATAGCTCCCCTGAAATTCCCACACCACCTGGCCCAACTTCCCCCCCGGTTCCCCTGTTTCGCCCTCACCAAACACCACCCCGGCTTCGGCTGCCCCTTCCCCCGCAACCGATCCCACCACGTCACCCACCACGTCACCCACCACCCCACCACCCTTATCCCCCCAAATGACCACCCGAGCCCAACATGGTATTTTTAAGCCCAAACATCCGTTCAATTTATGTTCCACAACCACCCTCTCACCCGTCCCCAAGAGTCCTATCCTCGCACTTAATGACCGTAATTGGAATCACGCTATGCACGATGAATTTGACGCGCTCATTAAGAATAAGACTTGGATTCTTGTGCCCCGACCTCCTAATGTCAATATAACGAGGTGTCATTGGTTGTTTAAACATAAATTTAAAGCTAATGGAGATTTGGAGCGATACAAAGCTCGGCTTGTTGTCAATGGCAGGTCTCAACAGGTGGGAGTCGATTGTGACGAGACTTTCAGTCCCGTGGTCAAGCCCGCAACTATTCGAACCGTCCTCAGCCTTGCCGTGTCCAAAAAGTGGCCTATTCATCAACACCGCAATTCCGTCTATTACTTGGCACGGACGCCTAGGTCATCCGGATTATGTGTGTCTCCTCAAAAAGTCGCTATACGGTCTCAAACAAGCACCCCGTGCGTGGTACCAACGATTTGCGACTTATGCCTTTTCAATCGGATTTGTTCATAGCAAAATGGATAACTCCCTGTTTATTTACTCTGATGGTGCTCACATGGCATACTTGCTCCTCTATGTTGATGACATAATATTAGCCACCTCCTCTGTTGCACTTCGAGACAAGATTATGACATTGTTTCGCGCCGAATTCGCGATGACGGACCTTGGTCCATTGAATTTCTTTCTCGGTATTGCAGCCACTAGGAATGCACATGGATTTTTCCTTCACCAATCCAAATATGCAGCGGAAATTATTACTCGGGCAAAGATGTCTAATTGCAAGCCCGCCCAAACGCCGGTGGATACCAAACCCAAACTCAGTGCTAACGATGGCCCACCAGTTTCTGACCCGACTCTGTTTCGGAGTCTCGCGGGTGCCCTTCAATATTTAACTTTTACACGGACCGACATATCTTACGCTGTACAACAAGTCTGCTTACATATGCACGATCCTCGGGAAGCCCACCTTGGTGCACTGAAACGGATTATTCGCTATCTCCGAGGTACGTCTCATTATGGATTACACTTATCCACCTCGTCCACTTCATCCATTATTGCTTATACTGACGCGGACTGGAGTGGCTGTCTGGATTCCCGACGCTCCACGTCGGGATATTGTGTGTATTTGGGCAACAATTTAGTTTCATGGTCGTCTAAATGCCAAGCGACCGTCTCACGTTCAAGTGCTGAAGCCGAATACCGTGGTGTAGCTAATGCGGTTGCCGAAACCTGTTGGCTCCGTAATTTGCTCCTTGAACTCCGATGCCCAATTCAGACATCCACTATTGTCTATTGTGACAATGTATCGGCTATCTATTTGGCCGGAAACCCGGTTAACCATCAACGCACAAAACATATTGAAATCGACATTCATTTTGTCTGGGAAAAGGTTGCACTTGGTCAAGTCAAAGTACTTCATGTTCCGTCACGATATCAATTCGCGGATATTTTCACGAAAGGCATGCCAAAGTTCTTATTTGATGATTTCCGATCTAGTCTCAGCATCCGTCCTCCTCCCGCTTCGACTACGGGAGGATATTAGAATATGTCAAAGATTCTTCTGTGACTTTGCACAGCTAGTCTATACTATTGTATATCAGTTGCTATTCTTGTGTATTTGACCCACGTATCTAGGATAGTTAGGTTAGCCTTTTATTATATATAGGATGCTATGTATTTGTTAATAGTCAGGCAATACAATTCACTCCTTATCAAACTCTTATAACAACAATAAAATGTAGAAGTGTGTAGCTTTTAAATCACCAAAAGTAGTAATGAGAACTTATAAATTTGCTCAATTATTAAATTAAGTTTGATTTTTGGCAATTCACCTATATATCTCTATCTCTCATACAATTTAACAATAAAATTTTATTTAAGATTAAAAACTTACAAATAATTATTATAATTAAAATGAGAACATTAAAAAGTCACAAATTAATTACTGAAAAATCAAACCAACAAAACGGTAAAAAAAACATCATGATTACCAAATTTGCAAAATAAAGCTATCATGTTCACAACTTTCAAAATAGTAACTAAACATTATAGTTATTTAATATAAAGTCTCAAGACACGTCTTTATCTGTCATTATCTCGTCTTTCTCTTCATCCTCGATATGAAACCCGTGATAATAATAATAGCTACTTTACTGATATAACAAAATAGTAGAAAAAAATATATTTGGGGAGAGAATTACTATTTTAATGTTAGAATAAAAGTAATGAAGTAAAGAATTTACCTAACGGTAACCCTTTCACTCGTAACCAATCTTCATTACACATATACTATTTTGATTACAATATTTTTCAGTTTTAATTTTTATTTATTTTTGGTAGTTTATGTAGCGGGTCTAGCGGGTTGTCCGTGGACAATTTTATTTAGTCCAAATCCGTCCATTAATATTAGCGAGCCTAATTTTCTTGTCCGTACCCACGTGACCAAACCCGTTAACAAAGTGGACCAAACGGAACGGGCCAAACGTGTTGGTCGCATTTGGCCAGCTCTCGTATAATCGTATGTATGGAGACCTATTTATAGGCAGCCCAGAGGTAAAGAATTGATGCAAGCAATTGTTAATGGGTTCTTGCCAAATCATATGGCCGGGTGCCACACCCATTACAAGTGGAGGTTTTATGGACTTATGTTGGTCCATTTTTGTTTTCCACCTTTGTCTTATAAATGTTTATAAGACTTTATATTTAATTACCTTATATAATTAAATATTAATTTAATTTAATATAATAATGTACACTTAACTATTAAGTGACATTTTACTATTTTATCAATATAAAATGTCTCGTATAAAAATTAATTAGTTAATTTTACAACCTTTTTTAAATAATACTAGTTTTAAACCCGCGCAAAAAATGCACGGGTAGAAATTGTAAGCGTAACCTTGGATACTGAAGCATATAAACTACCGTGATTAAATGTGCAATGCGGTGACAATGTAAATAGTCTATAATTTGATATTCAACCTACATACTATTTAAGTTAGTAAGGACATACTCAAAAAAAATATGCTACAAATGTAAACGCAATATGTAACTTTACAAATACTCAAAAATTTCTTTGTAAACTACATTGGTTGTCATATTCGATGTACGCCTGTTATTGTCGCAAATCAATATCTTCAGACCTTGTTTGCTTGTAACCCTGGAGATTGCGACATAAAGTTGTCCATGACTGAAGACCGGTCTTGGAAGATAAATACTCACTTGAGATAAGGACTGACCCTGACTTTTGTTTATCGTCATCGCAAAACAAACAGCAATGGGAAATTGTCTTCTATTGAAGCGAAATGGAAATTTATCGGAATCCGAAGGCGTGAGTGTAATGCGAGCAATATGCACTTGATCACCTTTATGACTACCAGTTAAAACTCTACAACTAATTACGCGGGTGCCTAAATTTGTCACTATTAATTTGGTGCCGTTGCATAAACCACGTGATTGATCAACATTTCTAAGTAGCATAACCATAACACCGATTTTCAATCTCAACTCATGCTTAGGGAGGCCAGAACATTTAATACTGTTCAAAAATTCAGTGGAGAAAAGGTCAGGCTCACCTATAGTTGCATCATCTTTACTGATCTCATCAGAGCTTAAATAAGTTCTCTCTTCCCCGCGAATAAGAGATAACACATAATCATTTACATCTTCGACTATTTCGTGAGTCGGTCAAGTATTGCCCCTTGCTGAAGATAATCAGCGTCCCATATCCGGTTTTGAAGATCGGGATAAGTGATACCTACGATGGAGACAATTGGATTTGCCACGTGCTGAATAAGTACATCGTCGGGGAACTCTATGTTAACTTCACCATCATTTGGACCCCCGGCCAACCCGTCTCCAATTTCCAAAATCCACTCCGAGAATTTCCTTATCTCATCTACATTGCTTGCTGTATTTCCGACTTCTAAGCGCATATTTCTAGTCAATTTAAGCACCTAAAATTTTATGACACATGTTTAAAGAGTTAAATAAAGATAGAAAGTAATTGAATAAGGTTGTAATAGCCAATCGTAAAATGGTTTTGAACATACCTTACACGAACTCCATAAATATGATGAACAAAGAGAAGCATGCACAATGTCAGCTCTACTACCTTTTGGAACAACTGGTAATGTTTGGCGAAAATCGCCACCAAAAACTACCACTTTACCACCAAATGGTAATGTCGCATTACGCGCATCTACAACACGCATGACATCTTTTAAACTTTTATCAACAGCCTCGAAGCTATGCTTATGAGTCATCGGCGCTTCATCCCATATAATGAGTTTCGCTTTGATCAATAGTTTTGCTAAATCGCTACCAGGTTTAATTCTCGGGCAAGTAGAATTCTCGGTCACATTGAGTGGAATGCCGAATCTTGAGTGCGTTGTTCTACCACCAGGTATCAACGTTGCTGCAATTCCGCTAGATGCAACGGGCAAAACAATTTCACCTCGACTCCTCAACTCAGCACACAAAGTTCGCCATATGAATGTTTTACCCGTCCCCCCATATCCATATACAAAGAACACCCCTCCTTGATTAGACGCAACAGCTTCCATAATTTGATTATAGACCGACCTTTGTTCATTAGTCATTGAAGATAGTAGAGACATGTGTTCTGTCTGCAGCGATTCTCTGTTATAAGACAACTCATCCATGACCAACGTGTTCCCGTGATGCGACATTGTCGATGTATCAGGTTGGGGCATTCCTTCGAATCTTGCTAAACTACTCCCATTTAACTGGAGTGATTCTCCAATGTCGATCAAAGCATAATTTTTCAACTCCTCTTCGGTTAGTTCTAAACCTGTAATGAGTTTTACGGTTTCATCATAACGTCTTGACAACTATTCTCTTATATTTTATCACGTACCATGTGTAATATTTATAATCATTAACATCATGTACAATGAATATAAACTAAACAAACAAAACACAAATCATCATAATTAAGAAATACCTGGGTTATGAAAAATATTGCGTTGCCTGCGAAGGATATCATCCGATAGAAGGGGCCATGTTTTCTCCCAGATTCTACTGGGCATGGCTAACGCCCCACAGAACAATAAAGTCGGAAAAAGGTTTCTAAGATAAAATCCAGATCCCCATTCGCTTGCTTGCTCTATCGCATCAATGTACTCTCTATCGTCACCGATCAAGCCAAAAGCATAACACGCTTCTCTATACGTGGGATATAGAATATCGTTCACTGTTCTTATCTCCTCATAGCTTTTCGGCCCCTTTACATGGTTCAACAACATCCTCATGTAATATAATTCACCGCAAGTCGGTGGTACATGTTGCAACCTGCCTATCGCAAACTTTCTTTTCCTAAGGCTCCACTCCCGCTTCTCTCTATTCCACACAAACTTCGTTGGGATTTGACAGTACAATAGCTCCTTAGCTACTTGCACGTCTTCCTCGTCACTGTTATTCATCTTCATCCAAGAAAGAAACTTTGACACTCCCATCGATGATTTACCTACGACCTCGTCAATAGGATCTTCATCATTAAAAATAACGCTCTGTTCGCCAGGAAGATGAAACTGCAGTCTTTCAACGGCGGGTGTCCTATGGTGAATGTCAGATGCGAATATCCTCCACGTAGCCTCACATGCTGAAAGGTACCGACAATCGTAGAATCGTTTAATTTCATCTACCTGCTCAGGATCTTCGTCATTGCGGCGTCTATAGGAAGACTGCATTGTCACTCGATCAGATCCTTTATTTATATACTTGAAAAGATATTTGATCGCTCGCGACTGGTTACACCACTCCACGTTGATATGTGCACGATACTTCAATAGCAATTGCGGATTATATGGAACAACGAATCCATTGCCAACTGCCACTCCGTCCTTATATATTGTGGGTCCTGTTTAACTTCTCTTATACACGGGGTAGCCGTTTTTGTCGAGAGTCGTTCTTTCAGTAAACTTCTTGGGAAAAAGTTTTGAGCATTTAGACCCAACCATGCACGGTGATGAAAGTCTTGCAGTCCCACAGGGTCCATGAGTCATGTGTGCAGAAACGACAGCATGTAGCACAGGATTCGCGACAGGATCGGGAATTTCCGCAGAAATGATTTTATCGATATCAGCAGCCTCGGGGAACTTGTCATCTCGATGTAAGAATAATAGGATATGAGTGGGAAAGACCACGCTTCTGAAATTCAATAGTGTACACCACTGTGATAGAATTACGAAAACATTAGAGAATATATATTCCGTCTTGATAGATTATGTAAAAGATATTAAACACGACAGATGAATTAGTGCATACCTGCTCTAACCCTACCAAATATATGGCGATCATTGAAATCAGTCATCAACTCTTCGAGCTTAATCTTGAATACACGACACAAAATATCAGGACGGTCCTCGGGATTAAGACCCCTGTTAGTAACAAACCGGGTGATTTCAGGCCATTTGGGATTACCTGTAAACGTGATAAAGAGATCAGGGTAACCGAACCACCTACAAATGGTCATCGTATCAAGGTAATTCACTCTCATGTATGGCCCACCTCCCACAAAAGAAGGGGGAACAATAAATCGACTACCGGCGGAAGATGGTTGAACGTCCCCCTGTTGAACAGCTTTTGAAAGATTATTGTAATTTTCCACGCGAAGTAAGTCTTGCTTAAATCGTATAAACAATAGTCTATGAGCTTCAACCGTTGTATAGCCATCAACTAAGAATTGCTGAAACAGTCTACGGGCTAGTAACAGTATCGGAGACTCCACCAAAAATGGTATATCCTGTATACGGAATGCAAACCATTCTCTCAGTGTCAGCTTGTTACGCGCATTTTCAGATTGACTAATTCCAAGAGATTCTTCACCGTGAAGAATTCCCAATCGATAACCGTCTTCCCCGCGCGGAAATAATAAAGGATACTGTAGGGCCATGTATGACGGGTGTAGCTCAGATATGCGTTGTAAACGGCCGCACGACTTTTGAACAATAATATCTCGTGTATCCATGTTTGGACCTAAATCACCCTCAATCAATGGGGCCACCTCTGAAGCCGTTGGGCGATTATATGTTCTTCCGTCCGTGTCTCTTCTAGAGATGAGTCGGATACTCACATCAACGTCTCCATCCGAAGATAGTCTATCCCTAGCCATCCTAAAGTTCTTTGCAACAGGATTTTCCTCATCGACCATCTTTTGCAACAATTCTATCAGCTCATCATCATATCTATGTGGAGTATTCTAGCTGCATTCACATTTAATTAATGATAAGGTGATTTTTTTTAATTGGCCGAATAAATAATGAACGATTGATATTTTCAATAATCCGATAAAATAAGAATCTAACACTTTTGAATCTTATATCATATACCTGAGTGCGTTTTTTCGATTTTCAACTTCTTCTTCAGTGTCATATATGTATAACTGACAAAATTTAGGCACTGATCCAGCCGATGGCAACAAACTTCCTATTCGATGAATGTTTTGGCCTCCCATCCTGAATGTGTATGGACCTCGACCTTGCTTGACGGAGTGATCAATCTTGCCACCCATAGATGTGAACGAAAACATTGCATTATAAGCTCGAATATTCTCAATAAAATGCTTACTTAAGCGATGCTGTCTACTTAATAGGGACTTTAGAAGTCGAGGCGGTTCTTTTAATACGGCACCACAACTTTGCCATCGGAGCAACACAATGAGAACTTAGGGCATTTAGTACCCTTTTTTTTCTCTTTTCTTTCTTGATACCACATTTGTGCCCTACATTTTTTACACTCTTATTCCGGGTCTCCAATATCCCAGTATCCCTCGAGAACTGAAAAAAAGAAATGTCACAATAATATGAGAGCGTTAATTTTTATTTAAAGTAACTATTTATATTTATTTGTAATAGACCGATATGTAGCATAATAAACTAAATTTCATTGATAAACTAGGAGGATTGATTTTGTCGACGTTGGGAACATTCTCCGTTTGAGCGGAGTGAATTTCTTTCATGTCCACTGACTAATTCTTCGTATTGGGGAATTGAATTATTGAAGTCATCATAAGTTTCACCAAAGTCTGAACATAATTCTCTTACTAATCGGTCGACGACATCTGATCGATCAATGCTACCTGCGTAGTTAAGTTATAAACAACAGATTACGGTTGAAAATACATATCATTTGTAAGTAATATTCAAATTTTTGAACACATATTAAAATGAATATATTTAATAAAATAAGTATAATTAACCTTACCTTCATCGGTCAACTGAGAAGAGTGAATTTCTGCACTGCGGGGTGTTTCCTCAGGTTGTGGTATCAAAGGACTAAAATCATCATAAGATTCACCAAATGTTGCACATAATTCTCTTACTAATCGCTCAAGGACATTTGGAGTACCGTTACCTATATAGTCATGATGTATACGCGAATAAAATTTTAATTTGCATATTCACTATGGTAAATATTGTATTTGTAATCATGATTTTTTATGAACCTGTTGTGTTAGAGGTAAGTGACGTCGTAGGTCAATATGAACATTGGCAGGTGATGACACTCGTCTTGTTTGTCGTATTGGTCCACCTAATATAAAATAAGATGTGAAAATTAGATTTTTTTTTTGGAATAAAATAAAAGGTAATATATTGCGGTATTATCTCATAACATATAAAAATCGATATGATAAATAATATATTACAATTTTTTTTATTAATCTAAAAAGGGATGATAAGGGATATATTATGTTTTTTAGTAAAGTACTATGCTTTTAGTTTATAGTTTTCTAAAACAGTGTTGTTATTATGTATAATAATTAATTTATACGTATGTAGATGTAAATTGACCTATTGAAAAATTATGTGAAAGTTGGGCCAAAATATATTAATTAATCTAAAAACAACTTAATAGTTTGGTTGATGTATACACGAATAACAGTTACATTTGGTACCTAATATAAAATAATATGTGAATATTAGAAAATATATATTTTTTTGAATAAAATAAAAGGTAATATATAAAGGTATTATCTCATGCGATATATAAATAGATATAATAAAGGATATATTACAATATTTTATTATTTTACAAAGGATATAATATGTTTTATTTATTAAAATATTATTTTATAAGTTATAGTTTTGTAAAAGTGTGTTCTTTTTATGACATAATTATTTTATAGTTATGTAGAAACTAATTGATCCATTGAAAAATTTATGAAAATGGGTCAAAACATATTAATTGGACCAAAAACAATAAACATACTCCAGCCCAAAATAGATCAAGTGCACTTAATAAAAAACCGAAAATAATTGACATAGTCCAATTATAATATAAATTAAGTGCAGCCCAACATGAAGAAAATTAACATACTCCCACTAAACTTGGGCCTATTTTTTTTGGATAGGAAACAGTTAGCTTTGGTGGCCCAAGTTTGATTAAAAGAATTACTTTAAGTTTGACGGTAATTGTTTGACGGTAACTGTACGATTAAAAATCAGTTTTAAGTGTTTGACGGAAATAATTACGGTAATTGTATGGCCCAAATTTGACGGTAATTGTTTGGTGGCCCAAGTTTGATTTTTAAACAATTACGGAAATATGTAAATTAAAAAACAATTTAAGTCCAAACTTGGGCCTAATATTTCCTAGACTAACAGTCCACCAATTTGGGCCCAAATCTGATATTTTGTCTCAAATTAATCGGCTATATAAGCCACATAACCTAGATTATTACACACCCTAACTTTTCCGCCTCTCTCGCCTCTCTGTCTCTTCTCTCTATATTTCTCCAGAATGTTCCATTAATTTTATCTCTAAAATCCAATCTTATCAATTACCAAAATCTGAATATATTTTAGTTAATCAAGCATCTCAAATCTGATTATGAATGGTAAGTAATATTGTTTCTTGTTTTTTTAATTGTTTTCGTTTTATTATTTCCTATTTAATTTTTATGGGTTTTGTTTGTATTTTTTTAAGGAAGACTGATTTTTTTAATAATTAAATGTTTATAGCTTAGTTTTATCTTTAATTTTTTGAATTAATTTGTTTGCATGTTAGTATTTTTCAAATGTATTCCGAAAGAATGATTTTTTAAAACTTTCAGTATTTCGATTTTTTTTCAATTTTTTTCAGATCTGTTATTCTATTATACGAATTTATTGTGTTTGCATTTTCATATTTTTCAAATCTATGATGAAAGAGTGATTTTTCAAATTTTTCGTTTTTCTTATTTTTTTCAATTGTTTTTCAGATCTATTATTTTATTATACAAATTAATTTTGTTTGCATGTTCTTTTTTTTCAATTTTATGATGAATGAGTAATTTTTTAAAAATTTCAGATTTCTTATTTTTTTCAGTTTTTTTCAGATTTATTAATTTTTATGGTTTTGTTTGCGTTTTGAATTATAAATTAATAATCAAAATATTTATAGCTTTAGTTGACTTTTAATCATACATATTAATTTGTTTACCTGAGAACTTGTTTTCTTTAATCTTTAAGGTGAAAGATTGATTTATTGAAATTGGTATGTTCTTTTGTTGGGAATGAATGATGAACTTCTGGTTTCAAACCCAGAAACATTCATACCCAACCCAGAACATTCATCTTTTATCCAGTCTTAATTGATTTTTTTATACAATTTTTAATCCGTATTTGAATTGGATCCGGTTTTGTATACGGCTAATTAAGTTTTTAGCCTTGTGTCGGGTACTTGGGTCGGGTACTTGGGTCGGGTACTTGTCCGACTCCGTATTTTGAGTCCTTATATGGGTCGAATTTTTTAAAGTCATTTTAATTTGGTTTAGATTTTGGTCCGTATTGATTAATTTTAGTATTACTAATTGCCCTTTTAAATTTTTTCTTTTTTAGGTTGAGCTTAATGATGCTGAAATTGGCCGAAACTAAGATATGTTTCTCATCTTTTAAGTTTTCTCACGTTTATAGTATGTTTACTGTTTATGTTGCCTTAATATATGTACAGTTTTCATTTATCATCCGTATTTGAATTCGTATATTTTGCACAACTATTTGTTGTAAAATATGTTTCTGAACTCTTTAAGTTTGTTTCATGTTTAACTTTATGTATGCTCTTATTATATTAGATGTAATATATGGTTTCTTATATATATATATATATATATATATATATATATATATATATATATATATATATATATATATAGAGGCCAGATCACGTGAGGCCGCCTATTACGGTGAGGCCGCCAAACCCTTACTATGTTTCACATGATTTTCAATGTTCATTGTACTAATTTCAATGGGATGTAAATTATGGGTCATTCTAGCATTTTATTTGGCCCAAATATTTTCTCTATCTAAAAAAATTATCCATTTTGCTCTTTTTCTTATTTCGTGAAATTTGGACTTAAAATATTCGTTACTCACAAAATATATAATTTTTTATTTCGTGAATCTTGATCTTAAATTTGTGAAACTCGGACCTTATTTCGTGAAACTTGAATTTAAAATGTTTGTTTACTCACAAAATGTTTAATTTCTTATTTCGTGAATCTTGGACCTTAATTTGTGAAACCGTAACCTTATTTCGTGAAACTTGGAATTAAAATTTATGTTCACTCACCAAATATTTAATTTCTTTTTTCGTGAATCTTGGACCTTAATTTGTGAAACCGAAACCTTATTTCGTGAAACTTGAAATTAAAATGTTTGTTTACTCACCAAATGTTTAATTTCTTATTTCGTGAATTTTAAACCTTAATTTGTGAAACCGGAACCTTCTTTCGTGAAACTTGGAATTAAAATGTTTGTTTTTTCACAAAATGTTTAATTTCTTATTTTGTGAATCTTGGACCTTAATTTGTGAAACCGGGAACCTTATTTCGTGAAACTTGGACTTAAAATGTTGGTTTATTTACAAAATGTAAAATTTCTTATTTCGTGAATCTTTGACCTTAATCTGTGAAACCGGAACCTTATTTCGTGAAACTTGGACTTAAAATTTTTATTTACTCACAAAATGTTTAATTTCTTATTTCGTGAATCTTGGACCTTAATTTGTGAAACCGGAACGTAATTTCGTGAAACTTGGATTTAAAATGTTTCTGTACTCACGAAATGTATAATTTCTTAATTTCGTGAATCTTGGACTTTAATTTGTGAAATCGGGACCTTATTTCGTGAAACTTGGACTTAAAATGTTTGTGAATCTAACAAATAAACATTTGACATTGGACATATATTTTTTCATCTATATGGGACTCGAACCCACACCTTGCGCAATAGCGCTATGCTCTACCTTTTGAGCTAATAGATGATATAGTGCAAAAATCAATTCACGCAATAAAAAATAAGAAACACCTCAAAAAAACTTGTGAATCCTGGGCCTGATCTTGTGATGTCTCAACCAGATTTTGTGAATCTTGGATCTAATTTTGTGAACTCTTGACCTAATCTTGTGAATCTTGGACCTAATCTTGTGAATCCTGAACCTAATTTTGTGAATCCTAGACCTAATATTGTGAATCTTGGACTTGATTTTGTGCCTTAGGGTTAATCTTGCACCATGTTGTCATACTTGTCTATGAAGCAAATAAAACAAGCTGTAAAATTCAGAAACGAGGCCTATAAAATTCACAAAATAGTAGGAAGAGCAAAACATGTGATTTCAAACACTTAGAAGCATATTTCGGAATATTGTCTTCTAGGTTCACAAAACAAGCTCTAAAATTCACAAAAAAATGTCTGAGATTCACAAAATAAGGAAAAGAGTAGAGGTTTCACAATATAAGCGTTAGGATTCACAAAATAAGGTCTACGATTCACAAAATAAAAAACAAAGGTGATTCCAACCATTTATGATCAAGTTTCACAATATCACTTTCTAGTTTCACAATATAACCGTTAGGATTCACAAAATAAGGTCTAGGATTCACAAAATAAAATAAAAGTGATTCCAACCATTTATGATCAAGTTTCACAATATCACCTTCTAGTTTCACAATATAAGCGTTAGGATTCACAAAATAAGGTCTAGGATTCACAAAATAAAAAGAGGTGATTCCAACCAGTTATGATCAAGTTTCACAATATCTCCTTCTAGTTTCACAATATAAGCTCTAGGATTCACAAAACAAGATCTAGGATTCACAAAAGAAAGTAAAGAGCAAAATAGGTGATTTCAACCATTTATGATCAAGTTTCACAATATCACTTTCTAGTTTCACAATATAAGCGTTAAGATTCACAAAATAAAGTCTAGGATTCACAAAAAAAAAAAAAAAGTGATTCCAACCATTTATGTTCAAGTTTCACAATATCACCTTCTAGTTCCACAATATAAGCTCTAGGATTCACAAAACAAGATCTAGGATTCACAAAAGAAAATAAAGAGCAAAATAGGTGATTCCAACCATTTATGATCAAGTTTCACAATATCACTTTCTAGTTTCACAATATAAGCGTTAAGATTCACAAAATAAGGTCTAGGATTCACAAAATAAAAAAAAGGTGATTCCAACCATTTATGTTCAAGTTTCACAATATCACCTTCTAGTTCCACAATATAAGCTCTAGGATTCACAAAATAAAAAAAGGTGATTCCAACCATTTATGATCAAGTTTCACAATATCACCTTCTAGTTTCACAATATAAGCGTTAGGATTCACAAAATAAGGTCTAGAATTCACAAAATAAAAAAAGGTGATTCCAACCATTAATGATCAAGTTTCACAATATCACCTTCTAATTTCACAATATAAGCGTTAGGATTCACAAAATAAGGTCTAGGATTCACAAATTAAAAAAAGGTGATTCCAACCATTTATGATCAAGTTTCACAATATCACCTTCTAGTTTCACAATATAAGCGTTAGGATTCACAAAATAAGGTCTAGGATTGATGACCAAGTTTAAGGAGCATACAACTTAATTCATGAACTGTAAGGAGCGTACAAATACGAGCGACAGTAAAATCAAACACATACAATTCAATTAACACATCAAAATCTAACAAGTAACAATTGCAAATCTGCAAAAAGACATTTATGAACAAGTAACTCGAATTGAAAAGGCGTAAGAATGCGAGAGACAGTAAAATCTTGATGATGATCGGTAAATTAAGTTCGATGACGATCGGTAAATTAGAAGGAAACGGAAATTCCTGAGCACATGAATATCATATAAATCAAATCATACCGGTGACTTTACGACGAAGATAATACGCAAGTATTTCTTCATCTGTAGGATGAAATCTAAATCCAGGTGCAAAAGTCGTCGTCGTCCTGTTCTTCTTCTTTTCAATTTCTCCCATTCAATTCGATTAATTCTCGCTTTTTTTCTATGATTCAATTATTAGCCTCAGATTTTGATTAATTGATGAAAATTTGACAGGAATGGTGGAGGATGAAGTGAAAAGAGCAAATAAGAATGGAGTGAGAGAGTGTCAATTTTTTTTTTATATTATATATGGACACGTGTCAAGATCTGATGCGTCTATTGTTTTTAGATCCAACGGTTATGATGAGTCCGGCAGCCTCATATTAAGGAGGGTGCCTCACGTGATTCAAATCCTATATATATATATATATATTTGTCAATAATGATAATAATGAATCAACTATCATCAATAAAATTGGTATGAGAAATTGGTATGAGAAATGTTGTTTTATAAATATAAACATATAATTTGTTATATAGATATATGAATATAATTTGTATATAGATATATGAATAATTTTGATTAATGAATAAAATATTATCCCTAAAATTAATAACGAAAATGTGGATTAATAAATATAAACATTAGTCACTTACCTGAATTGTTTTCGTTTGTACTCAATCTTCTCTTTTCACCACTTTTGGAACTTTCTCCTCTTTCCATGATTAATGATTATTTTTTGTTTTGTTGGGTGTTGATTCTGGAAAAAATGACTGTAAAAAAAATTTGATTAGCTTATTTGTATTGGTTTAAAGACAGTTACTATTGGCGGTTGATATTAAGTAGTACTTCACTGTCATGGGTTAATATAATAACTTCTTAACATGAAGTGGGGTGTAATGTTATGGTAGTTATGAAATTGTGTTATTTATGCTCTATTTAATTTGAGTTGTTTTTAATTAATAATTTGAAAATTGATAAAATTATGCTGAAATAATTATTATAAAATTATTGGTTTTTATGATGGTTTATAATTAAAGTTTGAACAAAATTGATTTAAAAAATCATGTTAGGTATTCATAGATAATTATTTTTTTCTGCTTTATATTTATCGTTTCTGCATCGTATTGACTCCGTATGCTAACTCGTGTTTGTACAGTATAGTATTGGTACAGTATTTAGACACACACTATATGTACAGTATTCTTGAATTTTAGTAGTTTATTTGGCACAAATACTCTTCTAATGCGTTTTTTAATTTTTTATTTTTTAGGTGGTGGTCAAACTATGGATCGGAAAATATTTTTGCATATGCTGATGTTTGTCGAAACAAAGATATGTTTCTGAATTCTTATTTTATAATTATTCATCGGTAACCAATAATGCAGAATATCGGTAACCAATAATGCAGAATAATATATAAACTATTATTATTAAAATTAATAAGACAAATGGGGAATAATTAATAAGACAAATGGGGAATAATAAAAATAAACGATTTAATCTTTTATATTGATACAAAAAATTGCTATTCAGAATATGCCTAAATATGTGTTTATTATAACTGTTGTATACATTATTTGTACATTGCTATTAAGAATATGCCTAAATATGTGTGTTTATTATAACTGTTGTATACATTATTTGTACATTTGATTTATTATTATTTATAAGTGCTTGCATTTAATATATGACTAATATTATTTATGAGACTTGTCTTTAACTTCATGAAAAAAACTGATAATTAAGTTGCTGAAATTGGAATGTTCAATTCAATACTGCAAAAAATTTGATGAAATTAAATTGCTTAATGCTTGATAAACAAAATAATGGAAACAAATTACTGAGATAACGGAAATAAATTGCTGAAATAACGGAAACAAATTGCTGAAAAGAAATGTTTGCTTAGTCTAATTTGCATATAAGAAATCTAAATCAAAATGAGTAGCATGTCTTGGGCTTCTTATATGTGTATTTTCAGCTTCCTTTTTCCTTGATCTGGTTTCTTCGCAATAGAAGACAACCAAGCCTCGCGTTCTACGCGTTTTTTTGATGCATTTCTTCCCTCTCTTCCATGTCCACTATCACTTGTGCTTGCCCATCATTCAAGTTTTCATTGATTTCCTGTGACATGATATCGTATTTTATAACAATTTAAAGCTTAATGTTTATAAATAATTTGGGAATATATAATTTGTAAATATGTCAAGATATTACCTTTAGGGTCTTGTTTTGGTGGTTCCATTCATGTATAATTTCTTTCTTGTCGGTAAAATCAAGAACTTTATAACATGTTGAACCTTGTTCCAAATTATATCTTCGATGAACTTCGAGTTTCAACACATATTCTTTCCCTAGGAAAGGAGAAATCAGTTCATTTGGAACTCCATACTTGTCCCTAATCTGTAGTTTTTAATTAAATAATCACGTTAGACAAATTGTATACATTTATTAAATATTCTTTAGTTTTGGTTCTAATTTTGTTATTTATAATAAATGTCATACCTTCATTAGTGATTCCATATATTGAAATGGTGTCTTGTTGATTCTCCTTTGTATGAGTTCATCACCCACTAGTATTTGGGCTTGATTTTTATTAGCATCTTCAATGTAATACCTCACTTTAAATCTCATAATGAAAATATTATGTTATAGTTACATTCTAAAACAAAAATTTAACAAACATTATATTATTGAATTATATTTGAATAATACCTTGTCTCCCTATCTTGATTCCCATTTTCATATGCATTGCAATACTCTTTTGAGCAATACCATTTGCCATCTTGTTTTAAACCCACCCATGTTGAACAACTCTTGCATACATTTTTAAACCATTTGTATGTGTCGTCAATTTCAGTTATGTATGCCGTTGTAACAAATTTTCCAACCTAAAAATTATATACAACATGCAATTAATAAATTCATAGATCATAGATGGTAGTAGTGTAAAAACAGTAAATTTTTATTTTTTACCTTCCATTCCCTAAGGATGTCACCAAGTGGTTTGCAAATTCCTCCTGAAATACTGCCATTTTCTGTTTTCATTCCGAAGGTGCACAGTACGGGTTATCAGACGTCGCCAATAACACGTTCTAGTGGCAATCAACGCTGAAGTCTGCCAATTTGTAAAATATCATGTGCTTCTAAATCAAGTTTTCTTCCAAATTAACCTTTATTTCACAAATTTTTGAAGAGTACAATTGTATCCATGACTAAAAGTTGCTTCTAACGGAAGAGAAAGCAGTTTCAACTTTTTAAAACAATTAAGCTTTTTCCAAAAACAATGGATTCAAAGTCAACAATTGGGAAACAAGTTCCAAAACAGACGCTCGAGAGCGCGGAAACGGTCGCAGAGCTTATTTTTGATAAGAAGGATTAGGGGTCCCAAGCCTCGCGGCTGTAAGGACTCAAAAAGAAGGGTTGAAGGAACGGTAAGATTAAGTCCACGGTAAAAGAAGACGGTAACTTTTGCCAAACATGGGTGTACTAACCGCTCAATTCACAATCAAAACATCCTTCCAACGATCCCTAGATTATCCCAAAAGGCGATTCCCGTAACCTCAATGCTCACAATGGGTTCACGGTTCCTATTACCCCTATCTCATCCACAAAACAGGGCATTCCTCAACAAGAAGGTTTCCAAAACTCTGAATCGAAACTCTATTACCATAACAATGAATCCTCAAAACTCAAGATATAGTATTCACTATCCTTTAACCTTAAATTCTGACCGTTCGATCCTAGCAACCTATTTCGCAAGGTTTGAAATGAAGAAGAAGGCATAGACGTCCTAGCTATGCACTCCTGAAGAGTCTGAATGAGGGCTTGAGTCCCAGCATTCTCATCATTGGTTGGCTCTGTCATTCTTCAATCATAAGAGAGTAAACCGTTAGACGTATTCTTAACAAGGCGCAAACAGACTACAATATAAATCCTTAGGTCTACCCCATCCCTCATTCATTATTTGTTTATTTGGTCAAGTTAAGGTTGGGGGTCACATGAGTGCGTCGGGAGCAATAATGCTCTGATACCAACTATAAAACCCCTCGCGAAAGCGGAAATATAAGCATACAAAAGTACTAAAAATGCAGCGGAATTAAAACTTTTTAAGGTAAACAACATGCGAGAAGTCTTAAACTGAAATGGAAACTGCAACTGAAATAAACCAAAATAGATAAGTAGCAGTTCTAGGTACTGAAACGAAATATATACACAGCCTGGGATGGAACATCCCTACAGGCACCAGAACGTAAAGTATCAAAAGTCTAAGAGTCTAGCTAACGATAGGGTATAGGTCATATGATGAAGGATCATCACTCGCTAGCCCTCCTGTGAACCCCGATCCAATCCAGCATGTACCTACATACATGAAAACATGTACGCCACAATCAGTGGGGAGTGACTAGAGTTCTCCTAGCCACCTTTTGTGACAACACGTAACAGCTAAAGCAATACAGAATACTCCAACATATAACCACATGTGAAGTATAAACATCTCATCAACTGCCTCAACTATCATGCGATACTAATGCATAGCTCTCAACCCAACTTCATAAACTGTTAGGAAGGAGAGTCGGTTTCCCTACTGGTTACCCAGTCGGGGGGTCTTTCAGTCCAACTATACATAAGACTCAACAACAATAACATCTTAACATCCATAAACACATCTGTCTCTGATACAATACCATCACTAGGCAAGCAGATAAATTCAGCAAGTATAAGGTTCAGCGGTCAACTTAAGACATAACCTACATACCAAAACATTCAGCAAGTAAGAAGGTTCAGCGGTCAACTTAAGACATAACCTAATTACCAAAACATTCAGCAAGCAAGGACTCAGAGGCCAGCTTAAGGCATGGACCTGCCAATCAGCAAGACACTAGACTCAGCGGCCAACTTAAGGCATAGACTAGCATCCAAAAGTAAAGGACTCAGAGGCCAGCTTAAGGCATGTCCCTTCACCACATCACAAGGTACTAAACTCAGAGGCCAGCTTAAGGCATGTTCTAGCACCAAACATCTGCACTCCGGGTGAGGCGTTACGACCTAAATGCCCCGTTGTGCAGCTGCTCTACTCGTCAGACTCAGAGGCCAACTTAAGGCATGTTCCAACGCGATCGCAATCATACATGTCTGGGCTCAGAGGCCAGCTTAAGGCATATCCCAGACACGACAAACATACACATATAGGGCTCAGAGGCCAGCTTAAGGCATATCCCCATATATGACAATCAACTCACGTATTAAGTTCAGAGGCCAGCTTAAGGCATAACTTAATACGCATCAATACAATATCAGCCAAAGTCTATGAACTAATCTATAGTTCTATTTTTCTTAACTCCTAATCAACACTTAATTGACCCCGAGAACTAAGTTGAGGGGGAGCCGGTTTCCCTTTCGGTTACCCGACCGGGGGGTCTCTATCCTTACTCCATTCCCGAACCCAATATAATGTTGCCCGTACCCCGGGGACCTCAAATACATATCACGGGTACACAAAACGAGTTTCAACCAAAACCGATTAACCATTTGAAAGTTACGATTCGTTTAAAAGTTATACGCGAAAACAATTCAAAACAGCCTTCAGGGATCCCCAGCCGGTCGGCAGGCAGCCGGTCGGCCGGCTGGCAATCCCTCAGCCTATACTCTTTTCAAATTAACGAAAACATTACAAAGGACTCCCAGCCGGTCGGCAGGCAGCCGGTCGGCCGGCTGGGAACCCAATTCCCTCAGCCTACATCAATATCGTAAACCATCCCCATGCACTCCCAGCCGGCTGGCAGGCGGCCGGTCTGCCGGCTGGGCTCCCATCCTACCTACATTCTTCGCAAACACAAACAACACTATGAGACTACCAGCCGGTCGACAGGCAGCCGGTCGGCCGGCTGGCAGTCCTAAGGCCAATTTTCCTAAAATTGCAAAAACACAAAGAAACACTCCCAGCCGGTCGGTCGACCGGCTCAGAGAGCCTGATACGAAATCGCGTTTTTCCAGCCAAGTCTAAACTTCATAATTCGACACAATAACTCAAGCAAGGCTACAATTGGTGATTTCCCAACATTATCAAACACCAAATACTACTAATCTAACAGCACATAAGTCCCATAACAATCCTCAAATGAATTTAATAAGTATCCGTCGCAAAATGCGAAAAACTGAAAATCACATATGAACATATAACAACATCTTAAGGCATGGATTCTTCACGTATTCAACATCCTAAACATGTTACTAAGTTCCTTAAACATAATACATGAACAAAATCAGAATCAAACATAAGAAACACAACAAAAGTGCTAATATACACATAAAGGCCGAGTTTCTCATTATCGTCACCTTTCAAGCTTATCCGGCTAAAGATCTTCCTCAACAATGAAGCTATCGATCTCTGGATCCTCTAAGCCAACACCTACAACATAGAAAACGGGTTTTAAGCCCTTAAAACGGAAATAAGAGAAAACAGCCCCATTTTCAAAGTAAAGGATTTACAAAAAGAAAGTGATAGATGGCTTGGAAATCGAATGAGGATTCCGAAAATGTTATTGTTACCTCAAATCGATGAACGGATGATGAAGGATTCCTCAAAAAGAGATGAATAAAATGGAGGTTTTGTGAGAAAGTGTTTTACAATGGAGATGTTGAAGGAGATGCAATTGTGTCGACAAAGAGGGCTTATGGGGGTTTTATGGACTGTCCTTTCCGAGTCAATTAAATGGGTCGGACCCTTGAACGGATATTTTAAGATACGAGTTTAAGTTTACCAAGTATGTATTCGTCTTAAGGACTTAAGGTTCTTAAGACGGATCTTACTAATTAAATTAAAACCTTTCACAATAAATTATTAAAATATTATTTTATTACTTAAAATAATTTAAACCGCTTAAATTAGATTTTACGAAAATACGGGTTGTTACATATATAGATTGAAATTTGGAAATCTTGTAGGAGTGACCATCCTTGATTTTATCTTTAAAACGGTAAAACTAAACATTTCCCGATACTTGCTTGAATAACACCTTCCTAAAAAACACATTAAAATAATTGTCATAATTTTATTATTAAAACATACTTTTACCCGGATTAAGTTGAATCTGTAGTAATATAAAGGTTTTGTTGTCAACTTACTTTTTCGTCAACTAATATAAGTTGAATGCTATGATAGTCTTTTTTACCCGGATTGTTATAGTTCTCTATCTTCCATAAATGTACAACTTTGACATCAACATAGGCGTGACAAATTCCAATTCGCATATCACGAATGAATCTTTTCTTTGGTTCGTCTAACATAGTTCTATCTGTTTTTGTGTTAGATATTTTTGTAGTTTCTTTGTTGAACTTTTGACCCTGACTTTGATTGTGTGGTGATTAATTTTTGTTTTTTGAAGTTTCTCAGATTTTATGGTGTTGATGGTGGGGTAATTTTTAGTGGGGTAGTTTAGTGGGTAGTTTTTTTGTAGTTGGTGGTGGAATTAAAAGTAGTGGGTAGTTATTCTGTAATTTTTTAAATTTTTGTTGTGCAATTAATCAATGTATCAAATTTTAAATGTGGATTTGTATTTGATAATCATTCTAGGTCTCTGTACACAATCCAGTACCGTATCCGTGCAGTATCTAATTATCATTCTTTGCCGTATTCGTATCTGATTATCATTTTTTGTCGTATTCGTATTTTTTGTAGTGGGTAGTTTTTTCTGTAATTTTTTAATTTACATTGTTGTTTTTGTTGTGCAATTAATTAATGTATCAAATTTTAAACGTAGATTTGTATCTAATTATCATTCTTTGCCGTATTCGTATTTTTAAAAATCTAAATTCGTTACTTTTGAATGTTGCATAATAAATAAATCGGGATATTATTTTACTAATTGTAAAATTTTAAAATTATCATAATATTGGGTATTTTACTGAACGTTTTAATATTATTGAATTTGTATCTTGGAGTGTGAAATGAATAGAATTTTCAAAAACATAACTTTCAAAAACATTATCGTTGTTTAACTACATCGACTTGGAGAATGTAAAAAGGAGTTTAGAATCTTATACATTAAATAATTGGAATATTAGATGCTGCACGGATACAGTACTGGACTTAGCTGACTTAACATTAATGTCTGTTTAACTAAGCTGGCTTAGGGAATGTAAAAAAGTTTCTTTTTTTTGACCGATTTCAGCTTTTGTTACTTATTTGTTGATGTGACGCTTTTTTGTTGTTGCACTGTCTTCATTTTTTGATGACGTCTTTTCCATTGTTATTTCTGCATGTTAATTAAAAAATATTATGTTTAATGATATACTTTATACTTTTCTCTAAAAAAATTAATACATTTTTGTAAAATAATAAATACCTTATCCAACATTCGTGTACTTCTGGAATATTAGGATTGATTAGTATCTTCGTGGCGTTGTTGGTTGTTGATAGCGTGATTTCATCGTTTAAAATTGCCCTAATCACACACTGCAAAACCACAATTGGTTTTTCTTTCTTGTATTTTATTTCTGCTGAAATTTTCTTTGCATCATCAACATAGGGTCCCCAAAGATAAAAACGCATGCTATCTCCACTGTGAAAATTAACGTTTGTTAGGATTTTTATGAAAAATTATGAAATGAATTTATATTTGTTTGGAATATAATTATTACTTTAGATCTAGTAAAGTCAAATATGTTCTCTCCAAATTGTTGAGGTTAGAAACCATGTCATATTTTACCACTTTGGCCATCACATCTACAGAAAAAACATAAAGATGTTGAAAAATAAAATAATTATAAGTTGGTAATATTAGTATTTTCTAAGTTATTGTTTAAAGAATTTAATTATTAAGAATAAGAATATTTACCTATAATCTTTCTTCCGTGCAAGTTGTCGTTAAATATATCTTGAAACGAAACGAATTTGAAGGCAGATTTTGGTATTGTGGATTCAATGATATCGATCTTAGTAGTGTATCCAAACCTTATACGACATTTATGGGTTGTAGCAATGTCGTGACCATAATTTCGGTATGTTTGAAAATTGTCGATTTTGTAGGTGTTACCCTCTAATATTTTGTCATCAAACCTTTTGATAAGAGCTTTTTCCACGATTGCCTGAATAACCACTCCCTACAATGCATAATTTTGTTAGTAATAAAATTTAACAAAAGACATATCTAGATAATCTAGATAATATGAATAAAGTAACAATAAAGTAAAATTTCGTATGTACCTCTTTATCCACTAATAGTAGTTCTAATGAAAAGTTTTCTCGAGCATTTCTTTTTCCGTAGTCTTTGTTCTTCCATTTCCGCAGTACTCTAGTTTCCACAAATACTCCTGTTGATCCCTTTGTCAACTTTGATATACTGATCTCTCTGGTTGTTTCCATTATTCGTATTGTTGGGGTTTTAGTTTCATGCGACTTATGTGAATTCATAATAGTTTATTTATAGTAATTTAACTTATGATCAGAGGTTTGGTTGTTTTCGATTTCGAGTCTTAATGCTATTTCTGTGGATCTGAAATTTGAATGTAAAATATTCAGTTTTTTGAATTTAAATAATATTCTTTGGGCTGATACTGTATCATTTTCAAATTTCTGATCCCAAAATAGCAATATAATTTTTTTTAAGCTGATATTGTATTATTGTTTTATTTTTATTTTATGATGGTATTAACATAATGTGATTTTTTTATAATATCGGACGTTTTTTTGTGCAGGGTTTTTTTTTTTTTTTTCAGTATAAGGGTTTTTCTATATATTGTATCGTTGTATATAGTATTTAATCATCTTTAAAATTTTAATTTGTATTTTATTTTGTGGGGAAATAAAATGTAATTTATTTTTTGGACTCATTAATTGTGCAGTTTGTAATTTGTAATTATTGTGTGTTAGATTTTATTTCTGTATGGAATAGATGGAATATGTATGGAAGATGAAATTAAATCTGAGTTGAATGTAGTGGGATAGTACGGAAGATGAAATTAAATCTGAGTTGAAAGTGGTGGGGCCATAATCCCTAAAAAACAGGAACCAATGGTAAGGCTAGAAAATCTATCCCTTTTATAGAGATAGATTAACTAATTACATCCGTCTAACAGTATACATACATAACATATTAATCAATTACCAAATAGTTGAATAATAAATGTCTTTGTCCTAAGTTCGTAATTTGTCATCAAAAATGAAATATCTTGAATTAATAAAGTCAACTCATACAAAACACTAATAATAATATATCGTATCTCATACAAATAATTAGTCTACAATTTGGGTATCGTCCTTTACGTGTGACCGAAAGAGAACAATTAATCATCAACGTTTTAAAATAGTAATCTCAAACTTCAGTCAGCCGAGCATTACCGATTTACGTTGATCAACTGAGAAATAATAAATTATATCCATGATATTCCTTTTATGAGATTTATTATGTACACGCATTATAAGGACACTACTCCAACAATCTTTCATTTGTCTAATAAAAGTGTGCACTACCAATTCTCTTATCCGTTAAATCTCCCACTCAATAAAAAATATTTTTAGGTCGTATTTCTGCACGATCACATCATTAGTTTTTAAAATTATAAAAGTAGTAATGAAACCTCATAATCTTAAGAACATTTAAAACATCATCATTAACCCACGTCATCATTAGCAGTTTTTTTCTTTTCCGTAAAAAATTAGTAATGGTAGGCCATGTCGAGATACATGAGAATTAATTGTTTTGATTGATTTTATATTGGTGGTTATGACTTATTAGTAAATAACTAGTTTTGTACCCGCGAATTCGCGGACTTGTTCTATGTGACCCGGGTATTTATTTTTTGTTGACGTCCATCTTTAACTTATATATAAAATAATTTTTTTTATCTCGAATAAGCTATAACCAAAACATTTGTAAATGTTTTATTCCTTTTACATTATTTTTCATGATCATGGTAATGTAGATATAAGTTTTAATTTGAATTTTATGGTCATATATTTTAATACTTGTTAATATTATTCTTGAATATTTTGTAATCAACAATTTAATGTGGCTAATTTAAGAACTATAAATGTTTGTTTATGTTTTTTACAAATTTGTTATTTTCTTATATTTATGATGTATATCATAAATTAAGCTAAAAATGGCTACGCCGTTAAATCGATAAACAACGCACTCCAAGGTCGCGGTTACATATCTAATAGGCTTTTTTAAGAAAGTTAAATAGATACTTTGTTAGCCGACTAAAAGAGAAAATATGTTTTTGTTTTTCACATTTAAATCCAAATATGTAATTTTTTCTTTTTAATAGCCTCCTCACAATCAATAATATGCAAATTGAGATAGTTAATATTTAAATTTAAATAAAATAAAATAAGCATCACCTTAATTACAAAACTAACTATACCATTTATTAAAGGTTAAAAATTTTAAAATCTTAAAAGATGGAAATATAGAGTATCTTTTTAAAAAGACTGTGAACGTTTTAATCACATGCACATATACACCTTGTTTTTCACTTTTTCGCAAGTGTGCTAACTATAATATTTTAAGATGACTTTGAAAAAAATTAAAAGTGCCAATATGTGAAATTGTGAAGGTTTATAGTCCAAATTATTGGATTTTTATCATTTACCACGTATAAGACCTTTTAACTACTATCTTTTATTGCCAAGGAGGAATTATATGGATAGATTTTACAATTTAAATGACGAAAGTAAATTCTTAATTTATTCTTATAATTTAGTACATGATCATATGATTTCAACTAAAAAATATTATTAGTAGCTTTATAATTCAAATTATTAAACTTTTTATTAACTCTATGTTAGATCTTTTAAGTTTTAACTACTATATATCTCTACGGTTAATGAAGAGTTAGATGGACAAAATGTACGATTTAAATGATGAGAGTAAAAACTTAATTTATTTTTATAATGTAAATCATGATCGGTATTATGGTTTCCATCAAAAAAAATTTAGTAAATCTTAAGGAGAATTTTAATAAATAAGTTTGATGTACCCTTAATATTAACCAATATAAAAATAACATGTGGAATAAAATTAGATGTTTTAAGAAGCCTTTTAACTATATTATATAGTGTTTTTTTACAAAACAAATATATAATGTTTTTT
Organism: Silene conica; assembly: GCA_029255685.2. Taxonomy (NCBI): domain Eukaryota; kingdom Viridiplantae; phylum Streptophyta; class Magnoliopsida; order Caryophyllales; family Caryophyllaceae; genus Silene; species Silene conica. Next base: position 57,306,443 of record CM055311.2, on the reverse strand, counting down.
TACAAAACAGAATAATATAAAATAAACAATTTACTAAGATCCTCTGAATTCAAATTAAAAACTAAAATTATATTTAATAAATGGCATTTTTCTAAATTGATTTATTGATAAGGATGATGAGATCTCATTCTCTTGAAAACTAATAAATATTTTTCCTTTTAATACAATGGATATCAAAAGAACAATTAAAGTAAACGCAATTTGAAAGATTCAAGCTACGAGTAAATGTTTAGCTTAATATAGAAAATGACAAAAACGACTATATAAAAATGTAACTAAAAAAAATTATTATCAGATTAATACCTTAAGTTTGTATTTAGCTTTGTTCTATGGACGTCGATCAATCAAAACCTAAAAGAAAAAGAAGTAAAATAGCGAAACGTAATTTAAGAAGAAGATATTGTTACAAATAAAAATTAAAAGTAAAATTAAAAGAGTAACTAACCAAATAAAAAACAAACGGAGAAAAACATATGGAAACTAAATTAAACTTAAACAATAGAGGATGATGAACAAATAACAAAATATATTCTTCTTTCCAATCTTCAAATTTTGGGCGTGGATAACCTGAAAAATAACAAAAAAAAAGATTTCAGTGAAAAAATTAACAAATCTGATGAGAATGAAATTTTAGTTCTCATATATATAAGATTAGATAAGCAATTAAATGATAAATTTGATATGAGAAAAGATAAAAGGGCATGTAACTCCCTAAAATAAGAAATATGAAATTAAGTAAATAATTTAATTTAGTTACTTAATTACTACTCATGTTAATTAAGTTGAGAATAAATGAGAATTTTTTTAGAGATTTATTGAGTAATACCTTTCATATTTCCAATTGCTTGAAATTTACGATAATATATTAATATGCATTATGTTGTGCATTTGTGAGTCTTTTTGAGACATATGAAAGATGCTCAGGCTAATCTTTTAATTTAATAGATATAACATGTCATCACATAATAAAGATTATACTACCATTTTATATTGCACACACAATAATAATAAAGGAAAACCAGACAAAAAAAGTATTCAAACCAAAAGAAAAGTCGAAAAAAATCTATTACCATTATGTTTCAATTTCATGTAATGTTATTGATATGTAGTATATCAGCCTCCTGCAATTTGAATACCAACACAAAATATTAATTAAATTAGTTTATAATTCTAACTATTAATTCATAACATAAAAACGATAAAAACTGAACAATTCATTTATTTCTTTATGTATACTTTGTCTATCAACTTTCTAAATAAAAATAAAAATTAGGATGATTGTGATGGTTATATAAGATCATTTTTATAATTAATTCTCGCATTAATATCAACAAATTATTTAGGGGAAGAAGAAAAGTTGTTAAAGAAAAACTATAAAATTTATGATAACATAACTACAAAGTATAGTGATTACAAACATACTATTAAATACAATAAGTATATGTTAAATAGATAATGATAGATTAATAACCATAGTTGTGTGTGGACAAAAAGATTTGTATTAATTTATTTTTTGTGTTTGCAACTAATAATTTTATATTTTTTTTATTTGTAAACATGTGACAGATAATAACTGGAGATGAATTAAATGACACGTGAATTAATGAGGCGTTTAGTCTTTTTTTTATATAATGTTGTAGCGAGTTTAATATCGTAGTGCATTTTTCCTGTCACCGTAATTTTCATTACCCATCCTTAAACTTTAAAATCTCTAACTTAATTCTTTGAAATCTAATTATACAATGCAAATTTGTAGAGGTAACATCACTTTTAGAATTTGTTACTTCATCAAAACTTTTAGAATTTGCTACCCCATCAAATATTTAATATATGCACAATTAATTTAGAATAATGATGATAGTAATGACATTTTCATAAAACATTTTAGTGTATTTTATGTGTATATGAAGGGATAATTTACTAAATTTACATTAATTAGTGCCATGTCACAATAACTTTTGCCATGTCACAATAAATTTTTGCCATGTCACATTTAATTTTTGTCACGTCACATTAGTTTGATGTTTTAGTTTACCCTTTTAATAATATTTTATAGATTTGTATGTTAATTAGTATTATTTTCAATTTCAATTTAAACAAATGAAGTTAATCAAATAAATAACATCCTAAAATTAGTTACTTTAAAATATTTTTGGAACAAGATGACCAAAAATGTTTGTTAATTAAATATATCAAGTAAGTCAAGAAAAGTTATATTCATTTTTAATTTTGTATATAAATAACAAACATACATTTATTTTTCACGATAATCATATCAATATCAACATGCCAAAAATATTAAAAATAAGAACTAATCTAAAAAGTTTATTTAAAACTACAAAAGAAGACAATGACAAAAATACGAAAAAAAATACCACAAAATTGTAGCATAAAACTTAATGGATGAAAATTTTAATTACTGTAAAAAGTAACCATTCAAGAGTTTATGTTTAAAGCTTCACATAAATATTATTTCAAAAAAACGCTCCAAATATTAAATTAATAATGACACGATAAAAAACTGGTATATTGAAATTGCAAAAGAAAAGCATCATAATAGATACTTAACAATGTTAACATTCACAAAAACACGAGTAATGACAGACTTTGGGTGTAAAACCCCTCGCGAAAGCGGAAATATAAACACATAAAAGTACCAAAAATGCAGCGGAATTTAAAACTTTTTAGAAGATAAAATAACATGCGAGAAGTCTTAGACTAAAACGTAAACTGAAACATAAAATAAATACATCAGCCGGGGATGGAACATCCCTACCGGCACCAAAACAAAAGTAACAAACTACAAGTCCAGCTAAACGACATAAGGTAAGTCATGATGAACGGATCATCGCTCGCTAGCTCTCGTGAACCCCTGCTCCAACCAGCATGTACCTACATACATGAAAACATGTACGCCACAATCAGTGGGGAGTGACTAGAGTTCTCCTAGCCACCTTTTGTGACAACACGTAACATATAAAACAATACAGAATACTCCAACATATAACAACATGTGAAGCATAAACAACTCATCAACTGATCTCTTACTATCATGCGAATACCCTGCACGGCTCTCAACTAACTTCATAAACAAATAGGAAGGAGAGCCGGTCTCCCTACTGGTTACCCAGTCGGGGGGGTCTTTCAATCCGATTATTTATGAAACCGAACTAAGAGTCATCCAATGCCTTGGATGATTTAACCACAACTCATATAACAACAAAAACATACTATGCATATCTGACACTGTACCATCATCAAGGCAAGCAGATATAAAACAGCAAGTACAAAGGTTCAGAGGCGACATCTTAACGCATAACCTAAATACCAAGTTCACATTAACAAGCAAGGACTCAGAGGCGAAAACTCAACGCATGGACCGGCTATCACTGAACATTAGACTCAGAGGCGAAAACTCAACGCATGGACTAACATTCAATTCACTAACACAAGTAAGGAACTCAGAGGCGAAAACTCAACGCATGGACCCCTACCACATCACAAGATACTAGACTCAGAGGCGAAAACTCAACGCATGTTCTAGCACCAAACACCTGCACTCCGGGTAAGGTATGACAACCTGACCGCCCCGTCGTGCAGTTGCTCTACTCGTCAGACTCAGAGGCCAGCTTAAGGCATGTCCTGACGCGATCACACATACATGTCTGGACTCAGAGGCGAAAACTCAACGCATGTCCCAGACACGACAAACAGACATGTATGGAACTCAGAGGCGAAAACTCAACGCATGTTCCCATACACGACAAACAGTTCACGTATTAAGTTCAGAGGCCAGCTTAAGGCATAACTTAATACGCATCAAAACAATATCATTCAAGTCTATGAACTACCCTATAGTTCTACCTTTAACTTCTAATCAACACTTAATTGACCTCGAGAACTAAGATGAGGGAGAGCCGGTTTCCCTTTCGGTTGCCCGACCGGGGGGTCTCTATCCTCACTATATTCCCGAACCCAATATAATGTTGCCCATCCTCCGGGGACCTCAAATACATGTCAAAGGTGCACAAAACAAGTTTCAAGTAAAACCGATTAACCGTTGAAAAGTTATGATCGAAAAACAAATAAACTCATCAGGGGTCCCCAGCCGGTCGGCAGGCAGCCGGTCGGCCGGCTGGTGACCTCACAGCCTTCACTTTTCTTTAAAACCGAGAACACAAGAAAAAGGGTTCTCAGCCGGTCGGCAGGCAGCCGGTCGGCCGGCTGGGAAGACCTTTCCCAAAACCTTCAACCAACGTATCCAAACCCATAAGTACCCCCAGCCGGCTGGCAGGCGGCCGGTCTACCGGCTGGGGCCCCTTCTACTTAGGTCCTTCGCAATGAAAACACGAGACAAGAATGACTACCAGCCGGTCGGCAGGCGGCCGGTCGGCCGGCTGGCAGTCCTAAGCCAATTTTTCCAAAAACGCGAGAAAACACCTAAATGCTCTCCCAGCCGGTCGACCGGCGGCCGGTCGGTCGACCGGCGGCCGGTCGGTCGACCGGCGGCCGGTCGGTCGACCGGCTCAGAGAGCCTGTAACCAATTCGTGATTTTTCCAATCTTACACAAACTTCACAATTCGACTTCTAAACTTCGATAGCACTACAAATTGTGTTTACCCACTAACATAAAACATCCAATACTATCAATCTACCAGAAAACAAGTCCCATAACAATCCTCAAACGATTTATACATGTATCCGTCGCAAAATGATAAAAACTGAAAATATGCTTAAGAACACTTAACAACAAGTTTAAGCATGAATTCTTCACAACAATCTCATCCTAAACATATTACTAAATCCTTGAATCAATATATAACAACAAAATCAGAAACCAAACAAGATTCACATCAAATATGCTAATATACACATAAAGGCCGAGTTTCTCATTATCGTCACCTTTAAGCTATTTCCGGCAAACGATCCTCCTCTACAACGTAAGTGTCCACGTCGGGATTGTCGAGACCAACTCCTATAACAAAGAAAACGGTTTAGAATCACCAAAAACGAATTAAAGGCAAAACAGCCTGTTTTTCGAGTTCAACGAAATGAAAAACGAAAGTGATGGATGATTAGGAAATCGAACAAGGATTCCGAAAATGCTCTTACTTTTGCGTTTAGGTGAACGGATGATGAAGATCTTAGCAAAAGAAGGAAGTAAGGATGGAGGTTTTGTGATAAGTTTGTTTTACAGTGAAAGAATGGAATGTTGAGGATGAAGGTGAGTTATTATGTCGACATATGTGATTTTAGGGGTTTAAGTACTTGTCCTTTCCGAAATGAACGAAACGGTTTCGGATATTTGAAACGGGTATGGAAATGAATACTTGAGTCGGATATTTAAACTATGCCAAGTTGTATTCGTCTTAAGGACTGGAGGTTCTTAAGACGGATCTTATTATCTTTTTAAAATATTTTACGATACATAAATAATTTATTTTCCGTTAAGTCACTAAAATATTATTTTACTACTTAAAATAATTAAAAATACTTAAATTAGATTTTACGAAAATACGGGCTGTTACAATCACCCAATCTTCAAAAAGTTTCGTCCTCGAAACTCGAAGGTAGAAGTAAGTATGAAAACAACTAAAACTTTCAAAATGAACCAGCGGTTCATGACAACTCAAAACTTTATCTTCCAAGAGGTTTTTAAGGAGTAAAGATTTCAAGGTACAAGTCTCGTCACTGGACGTTGGGATCCTCGTTACGTATTCGAGAGTCCGACATTCCAAATCTGAGACAAGTCCCAAAATAAAATTAGTTAAAATTCCAAAATTACGTCGATTCGGGGTTGATGGGCACAGTACGGGTTATTAGACGTCTCCAATAACACGTTCTAGTGGCTATCAACGCTGAAGTCTGCCAAATTGTAAAACATCCTGTTCTTCGAAATCAAGTTTTCTTCCAAATTAACTTTTATTTCTCAAAATTTTGAAGAGAACAATGGTAACCAAGACTAAAAGTTGCTTCCCACGGAAGAGAAAGCAGTTTCAACTTTTTAAAACAATCAAGCTTTTTCCCAAAAACAATGGATTTAAAGTCAACAATTGAGAAACAAGTTCCAAAACAGACGCTCGAGAGCGCGGAAACGGTCGCAGAGCTTATTTTTGATAAGAAGGATTAGGGGTTCCAAGCCTCGCGGCTGTAAGGACACAAAAAGGAGGGTCGAAGGAACGGAACAATCAAGTCGAAGGTTAAAGAAGACGGTAACCTTTGCCAAACCTGGTTGCACTAACCGCTAAATTCACAATCGAAACATCCTTCCAACGATCCCTAGAATATCCCAAAGGCGATTCCAGTAACCTCAATGCTCACAATGATTCGCGGTTCCTATTACCCCTATCTCATCCACAAAACAGGGCATTCCTCAACAAGAAGGTTTCCAAAACTCTGAATCGAAACTCTATTACCATAACAATGAATCCTCAAAACTCAAGATATAGTATTCACTATCCTCTAACCTTAAATTCTGATCGCTCGATCCTAGGAACCTATTTCGCAAGGTTCAATATCTTAAATCCCCAAATTATAAACAATGAACCTTCAAACCAGATCTCAATAAGGTAACAACCTCCAAGTCAGGCACGACTATGACGGGTTTTCATGACTAGTTCCTCAAAACGATTCGAATCTCGAGGTTCCTCGAAGTCTAAAGCAACATTATCCTTTAAATGATTTATTCCTCAAAGGTTGAGATAGCTCGTCTCAGATAGTTCCCAAATGACGATTCAACCAAACTCTCAGACTACTCAGCTCATGTGATACATCTACTAGACTTGTATCACAGCCCACAATAACCATACTCAAATCAACGTGTTTCTGGACTTACACCTCTCAACAAATCATTCGTTCTCAAACTGATGATGTAACTTAAATTTTCCTTTAAGTCTTTCGTTAGATAAATGCTAAGATCCATTGAGTAACTAAAGGTCAACCACTCAGTCGCTTCCACGAGTTCTTGTATATGTTCCGACGTTCTCACACCGTTACTAACAACTCTCGTTCCTCAACTTCGAAAAGCATTAGCTTGTCTCATTCAATTATCAGACAACGTCCGTACCGTAAGTATATTCCTCAAAATCAATCTTTACTCTAAGTTCATCGAGATCCTCAAGTGGATATTCCAAACTCACAATTATCCATGATTCAGCAAGATTCTCACACCGAAGTCCAATCTAAAGCCACGTAAGACACTCTACTTAGCACAATTATCTCATCATTCACTTACTCCTCAAATTAGTAACATAACAACACTTGGGTTATCCAAAACATATTCAATAAGCTCTTTAGGTCTCTCCCCAAGTAACGACACTCTCCACATCACGGTTTACAGCTAATTGCAAGAGGTTTCCAAGTTCATCTATGGTAGGTTACCGCACAAGGTGTTTTAGGGGAAGCAAGTTATCAGGTTGAGTCAAAAGGAGATGAAGACAGATTCCAAAGAAGATTAACAGGAATCTAAGGAAGGAGATTAAGATCTTAACGGTTACAAGTATATCAACCATAAATAAGACGGTAGGCATGAACATACCAGTCGGTGGGTCAGGATGAACTCCAGTCTCAGTCCGAAGCTGAACAGCTCTAGCTCCACTGGTCTCAGCCTCTAGGTCAGTAGTAACAGCTCTGTCAACGGCGGTAATCCTCTCGGGGCACTCGAAGAAGCGATGCCCGGGCTTCTTGCAGGCATGGCAAAGATAAGGGTTACCGTGACAGTCTGCCCCGGGATGAAGGGTTTCGCGACACTTGAAACATCTCAGGGGTGCTTCTGTCGAGGGTTCCATGCCTCGATCTCTGGAAGTCTTAGGGTCAATAGTGATAGCTCGGTTGACGGCGCCATTCCCTACGCGGCACTCGAAAGAGCGATGTCCAAATCCCTCGCAGGTAAAGCATTGATGCGGGTTGCCGTGGCAGTCAAGTCCAAGATGAAGATCCTTGTGGCACTTGAAGCACTTAAGGGGAACGTCCGATGGGAGGCTCATGCTCCGGATTTGGGAAGTCTTAACTCTCTGGGACTTCTTGTTCTTCTGGGAACACTTCCTCTTTCCGAGAGGGGAGGAGGCAAGAGGGCTAAGAGGTCTCCCGCTTCGGCATCTATGCAAAGGCGGTCGAGGAGGAGAGAACGCTCTAGCTCTCTCACAATAGATCTCATAAGGGTCCTCCGCTCGCAGGACACTATAGTAACTCTGGAAGTAAGAAGTCGGGTCACCACTGGCTACACTCCTAGTCTCAGCATTAAGCTTGCTCCGAAACAGATAGGCTTTGTCTTCTTCTCTCTCAACTAGCTGTGGAACAAAGTGGGTCAGCTCCTCAAATCGATTGGTGAAGGCTTGAACAGAAAGGGTTCCTTGGCGAAGGTTCATGAACTCGGTCATCTTATCCTGGCGGATGTCCCTGTGGTAAAACCTCATGCCGAGAAGAGTCTTGAAACGACTCCAGGTGAAAGTAGGGTCACGAGTAGCAGGGGTACTGATCGTCATCCACCAACTCCTGGCCTCGCGAACTAAGAACTGGGATGCTACTCGGGTCTGATCCTCAGGTCGAACATCATAAATCATGAAATTCCTTTCCATGTCGAAGAACCAAGCAGTGAGGGTCGCAGCACTGGTCTTTCCGTCGAATGTCTTAGCTGCATTCCTCCACATCTGGGTGATAATCCAAGCCAATCCTCCAGGTTGGTTACTTCCCGTGGTTGGAGGTAAAGAAGAAGGCGTAGATGACCTAGCTTCGCAGTCCCGAAGAGTCTGAATGAGGGCTCGCATCTCAGGACTCTCTTCATTGGTTGTTTCTGTCATTCTTAAATCATAAGAGAGTAAACCGTTAGACGTATTCTTAACAAGGCACAAACAGACTACAATGTAAATCCTTAGATCTACCCCATCTCTCATTCATTATTTGTTTATTTGGTCAAGTTAAGTTTGGGGTCACATGAGTGCGTCGGGAGCAATAATGCTCTGATACCAACTGTAAAACCCCTCGCGAAAGCGGAAATATAAACACATAAAAGTACCAAAAATGCAGCGGAATTTAAAACTTTTTAGAAGATAAAATAACATGCGAGAAGTCTTAGACTAAAACGTAAACTGAAACATAAAATAAATACATCAGCCGGGGATGGAACATCCCTACCGGCACCAAAACAAAAGTAACAAACTACGAGTCCAGCTAAACGACATAAGGTAAGTCATGATGAACGGATCATCGCTCGCTAGCTCTCGTGAACCCCTGCTCCAACCAGCATGTACCTACATACATGAAAACATGTACGCCACAATCAGTGGGGAGTGACTAGAGTTCTCCTAGCCACCTTTTGTGACAACACGTAACATATAAAACAATACAGAATACTCCAACATATAACAACATGTGAAGCATAAACAACTCATCAACTGATCTCTTACTATCATGCGAATACCCTGCACGGCTCTCAACTAACTTCATAAACAAATAGGAAGGAGAGCCGGTCTCCCTACTGGTTACCCAGTCGGGGGGGTCTTTCAATCCGATTATTTATGAAACCGAACTAAGAGTCATCCAATGCCTTGGATGATTTAACCACAACTCATATAACAACAAAAACATACTATGCATATCTGACACTGTACCATCATCAAGGCAAGCAGATATAAAACAGCAAGTACAAAGGTTCAGAGGCGACATCTTAACGCATAACCTAAATACCAAGTTCACATTAACAAGCAAGGACTCAGAGGCGAAAACTCAACGCATGGACCGGCTATCACTGAACATTAGACTCAGAGGCGAAAACTCAACGCATGGACTAACATTCAATTCACTAACACAAGTAAGGAACTCAGAGGCGAAAACTCAACGCATGGACCCCTACCACATCACAAGATACTAGACTCAGAGGCGAAAACTCAACGCATGTTCTAGCACCAAACACCTGCACTCCGGGTAAGGTATGACAACCTGACCGCCCCGTCGTGCAGTTGCTCTACTCGTCAGACTCAGAGGCCAGCTTAAGGCATGTCCTGACGCGATCACACATACATGTCTGGACTCAGAGGCGAAAACTCAACGCATGTCCCAGACACGACAAACAGACATGTATGGAACTCAGAGGCGAAAACTCAACGCATGTTCCCATACACGACAAACAGTTCACGTATTAAGTTCAGAGGCCAGCTTAAGGCATAACTTAATACGCATCAAAACAATATCATTCAAGTCTATGAACTACCCTATAGGTCTACCTTTAACTTCTAATCAACACTTAATTGACCTCGAGAACTAAGATGAGGGAGAGCCGGTTTCCCTTTCGGTTGCCCGACCGGGGGGTCTCTATCCTCACTATATTCCCGAACCCAATATAATGTTGCCCATCCTCCGGGGACCTCAAATACATGTCAAAGGTGCACAAAACAAGTTTCAAGTAAAACCGATTAACCGTTGAAAAGTTATGATCGAAAAACAAATAAACTCATCAGGGGTCCCCAGCCGGTCGGCAGGCAGCCGGTCGGCCGGCTGGTGACCTCACAGCCTTCACTTTTCTTTAAAACCGAGAACACAAGAAAAAGGGTTCTCAGCCGGTCGGCAGGCAGCCGGTCGGCCGGCTGGGAAGACCTTTCCCAAAACCTTCAACCAACGTATCCAAACCCATAAGTACCCCCAGCCGGCTGGCAGGCGGCCGGTCTACCGGCTGGGGCCCCTTCTACTTAGGTCCTTCGCAATGAAAACACGAGACAAGAATGACTACCAGCCGGTCGGCAGGCGGCCGGTCGGCCGGCTGGCAGTCCTAAGCCAATTTTTCCAAAAACGCGAGAAAACACCTAAATGCTCTCCCAGCCGGTCGACCGGCGGCCGGTCGGTCGACCGGCTCAGAGAGCCTGTAACCAATTCGTGATTTTTCCAATCTTACACAAACTTCACAATTCGACTTCTAAACTTCGATAGCACTACAAATTGTGTTTACCCACTAACATAAAACATCCAATACTATCAATCTACCAGAAAACAAGTCCCATAACAATCCTCAAACGATTTATACATGTATCCGTCGCAAAATGATAAAAACTGAAAATATGCTTAAGAACACTTAACAACAAGTTTAAGCATGAATTCTTCACAACAATCTCATCCTAAACATATTACTAAATCCTTGAATCAATATATAACAACAAAATCAGAAACCAAACAAGATTCACATCAAATATGCTAATATACACATAAAGGCCGAGTTTCTCATTATCGTCACCTTTAAGCTATTTCCGGCAAACGATCCTCCTCTACAACGTAAGTGTCCACGTCGGGATTGTCGAGACCAACTCCTATAACAAAGAAAACGGTTTAGAATCACCAAAAACGAATTAAAGGCAAAACAGCCTGTTTTTCGAGTTCAACGAAATGAAAAACGAAAGTGATGGATGATTAGGAAATCGAACAAGGATTCCGAAAATGCTCTTACTTTTGCGTTTAGGTGAACGGATGATGAAGATCTTAGCAAAAGAAGGAAGTAAGGATGGAGGTTTTGTGATAAGTTTGTTTTACAGTGAAAGAATGGAATGTTGAGGATGAAGGTGAGTTATTATGTCGACATATGTGATTTTAGGGGTTTAAGTACTTGTCCTTTCCGAAATGAACGAAACGGTTTCGGATATTTGAAACGGGTATGGAAATGAATACTTGAGTCGGATATTTAAACTATGCCAAGTTGTATTCGTCTTAAGGACTGGAGGTTCTTAAGACGGATCTTATTATCTTTTTAAAATATTTTACGATACATAAATAATTTATTTTCCGTTAAGTCACTAAAATATTATTTTACTACTTAAAATAATTAAAAATACTTAAATTAGATTTTACGAAAATACGGGCTGTTACATTGGGGGCAATCATCTTTTTTTCTGATAAGGTAATAAACTATATTGATTCCTTAGGATATGACCAACCTATTTCATTATTTTGAATAAGGTAAGTTGAAACCATCGACTTTCAAACTATATCCAAAGAATTCGACATGTTGACAACTCTGATTTATGAGTGAGTTGTGACAATGAAAAATGCATATATAATGAAGAAAATTTTTAGATTTTTGTTTTAACATCTACTTATCATTATATATTGTAATTCTGTTATGATATTTCAAATTTATATAGATTGATTGCATTTTGATATATTTTGAATATAAACTGTATGTTAATATTACAATATTTTTAGTATATCGGTCATATGAAATTATATTACAAATTGAAAATCTTAAATACGACTAATCATTATTTTAAATATTATTCATAAATAACAATACTTAAACCTGCAATCCCGTGCAAATTGCACGGGATCTTATCTTTATTAATACAAGAACATTTAAAGCATCATCATTAACCCACGTCATCATTAGCAGTTTTTTTTCTTTTCCGTAAAAAATTAGTAATGGTAGGCCATGTCCAGATACATGAGAATTAATTGTTTTGGTTGATTTTATATTGGTGTTTATGACTTATTACTAAGTATTTTGTATGTTAATTAGTATTATTTTCAATTTCAATTTAAACAAATCAAGTTAATCAAATAAATAGCATCCTCAAATTAGTTACTTTAAAGTATTTTTGGAACAATATGACCAAAAATGTTTGTTAATTAAATATAACAAGTAAGTCAAGAAAAGTTATATTCATTTTTAATTTTGTATATAAATAACAAACATGCATTTATTTTTCACGATAATCATATCAATATCAACATGCCAAAAATATTAAAAACAAGAACTAATCTCAAAAGTTCATTTAAAACTACAAAAGAAGACAATGATAAAAATACAAAAAAAATACCACAAAATTGTAGCATAAAAGTTAATGGATGAAAATTTTAATTACTGTAAAAAGTAACCATTCAAGAGTTTATGTTTAAAGCTTCACATAAATATTATTCCAAAAAAACGCTCCAAATATTAAATTAATAATGACACGATAAAAAAATGGTATATTGAAATTACAAAAGAAAAGTATCATAATAGATACTTAAAAATGTTAACATTCACAAAAACACGAGTAATGACAAACTTTGGGGGCAGTCATCTTTTTTTCTAATAAGATAATAAACTATATTGATTCCCTAGGATATGACCAACCTATTTCATTATTTTGAATGAGGTAAGTTGAAACCATCGACTTTCAAACTATCTCCAAAGAATTCGACATGTTGACAACTCTGATTTATGAGTGAGTTGTGACTAGGGATGGCAATAATGGATCCTGGATCCGGTCCAGATCCGTAAGACCCGACCCTGATGGACCGGATCTGGATCCTATTTTTTCAGACCCGTTGGATCCGGGTCGGATCTGGATCCACTACTTTTAAAACGGATCTGGATCTGGATCCTCCTACGCAGACCCTGAAAGATCCAGATCCGTTTCTGGACCCGTTTTTATAGTAAAAATATGAAATTTTACGTCTTAATTATTTTTTTTCCTTGAGTTGTATTTGGATTACTTGGTCATAATAATTACTACTTGTAATATTTGGTTGAAAATAATTGCCAAGCTACTAGCTACTTCTTCTTTTTATTATATTTCGAAATATGGATATCAATACTGTTATGACGCATGAGTTTTTTTTTTTGTTTTTTATAATGTCGAGGTAAGAAACTTGGACCCGTAACGGACCCGGATCCGGATCTGGATCTCACTTCTTTAGACCCGTTGGATCTTGATCGGATCTGGATCCAGGGTATACAATGCGGATCTGGATCTGGATCCTACTGGACCCGGTCCAGATCCGGTCCGTTGCCATCCCTAGTTGTGACAATGAAAAAAGCATATATAATGAAGAAAATTTTGAGATTTTTGTTTTAACATTTACTTATCATTGCATATTGTAATTCTGTTATAATATTTCAAATTTATATAGATTGATTGCGTTTTGATATATTTTGAATATAAACTGTATGCTAATATTACAATATTTTTAGTATATCGGTCATATGAAATTATATTACAAATTGAAATCTTAAATACGACTAATCATTATTTTAAATATTATTCATTAATGACAATACTTGAACCTGCAATCCCGTGCAATTTGCACGGGATATTATCTTTATTAATAGCAGAACATTTAAAGCATCATCATTAACACACGTCATCATTAGCAGTTTTTTTTCTTTTCCGTAAAAAATTAGTAATGGTTGGCCATGTCGAGATACAAGAGAATTAATTGTTTTGGTTGATTTTATATTTGTAAAACCCCTCGCGAAAGCGGAAATATAAACACATAAAAGTACCAAAAATGCAGCGGAATTAAAACTTTTAGAAGATAAAACAACATGCGAGAAGTCTTAAACTGAAACAGAAACTAAAACCGAAATAGATAAGTAACAGTTCTAAGTACAGAAGTGAAATATATACAACAGCCGGGGATGGAACATCCCTACCGGCACCAAACAAAAGTAACAACTACGAGTCCAGCTAAACGATAAGGTAAGTCAATGATGACAGCAGGATCATCACTCGCTAGCTCTCGTGAACCCATCTCCAACCAGCATGTACCTACATACATGAAAAACATGTACGCCACAATCAGTGGGGAGTGACTAGAGTTCTCCTAGCCACCTTTTGTGACAACACGTAACATATAAAACAATACAGAATACTCCAACATATATCAACATGTGAAGCATAAACACTCATCATCTGATCTCTTACTAACATGCGATTACCATGCACGGCTCTCAACTAACTTCATAAACAAATAGGAAGGAGAGCCGGTTTCCCTACTGGTCACCCAGTCGGGGGGTCTTTCAATCCAATTATTTATGAAACCGAACTAAGAGTCATCCAATGCCTTGGATGATTTAACCACAACTAAGTAACATCAACAACTCGACATGCATATCTGACACTGTACCATCATCTAGGCAAGCAGATAAACATCCATAACTCATCATGCATATCTGACACTGTACCATCGTCCAGGCAAGCAGATACACATTCACAACACTAGCAACGGGTCCAGAGGTGAACTTAACACATATCCCATTACTACACTATGTCGGGTCCAGAGGTGAGCTTAACACATATCCCAACATCTAATCAAGTAAAGGGTCCAGAGGTGAACTTAACACATATCCCTAAACTTACAAATCATGAAAAGGGTCCAGCGGTGAACTTAACACATATCCCTAATCATCCAAAAGCAAAGGGTCCAGAGGTGAACTTAACACATATCCCAATGCTACAAACATGTATTGGGTCCAGAGGTGAACTTAACACATATCCCAATACACAGTCATCGCACAACGGGTCCAGAGGTGAACTTAACACATATCCCGTGTACGACAACCGATCACGTGTCAGGTCCAGAGGTGAGCTTAACACATATCCTGACACGCCCAAGCAAAACACGTAACGGGTCCAGAGGTGAACTTAACACATATCCCGTCACGCGACAGATAAACACGTAGTGGGTCCAGAGGTGAACTTAACACATATCCCACCACGCGACAACCATTGTAACCACTGAACAACCAAAGGTAGAAACTAACCTATAGTTCTAACTTCTTAAACCTCTAACCAACATACAATTGATTCCGGGAACTAGGACGAGGGAGAGCCGGTTTCCCTTTCGGTTACCCGACCGGGGGGTCTCTATCCTCACTACATTCCCGAACCCAATATAACGTTGCCCGTACACCGGGGACCTCAAATACATGCCACGGGTACACAAAACAAGTTTCAAGTAAAACCGATAAACCGTTTAAAAGTTACGATCAATTTACGAAAACTCAAAATAGCTTACAGGGGTCCCCAGCCGGTCGGCAGGCAGCCGGTCGGCCGGCTGGTGACCTCCTCAGCCTTTCTTTCTCTTCTGAAACACTACACGCACTCCCAGCCGGTCGGCAGGCAGCCGGTCGGCCGGCTGGGACTACACATGAATTCTGAAAGTACATAAACACAACACAACGCACTCCCAGCCGGCTGGCAGGCGGCCGGTCTGCCGGCTGGGAGACCTATTCACTATGGGTCTCAATTTTCGCAAAACCACAAAAACACAAGAAGCGCTCTCAGCCGGTCGACCGGCGGCCGGTCGGTCGACCGGCTCAGAGAGCCTGACGCTGAAAATCGCGTTTTCCATCCCTTCTCAATACTCAATAAATTAACACAAAACTCATGAATCGATACATGGGTTGTTATCCTAACATTATAAATCACCAAATACTACTTCCTATCAGCACGTAAATCCCAACACAATCCTCAAACGATTAAATTCAAGTATCCGTCTTAACATATGAAAAACTGAAATTTTACTTGTGAACACATAACCATATTTCCAAGCATGAATTCTTCACATAAACAACAACCTAAACATGTTTCTAAGTCTAGAAATCATAGTACTCAACTAAAATCAGAAACAATTAAGAGAATCCATCAATTATGCTAATATACACATAAAAGGCCGAGTTATCTCATTATCGTCACCTTTAAGCTTATTCCGGCAGATGATCCTCCTCTACAACGTAAGAGTCCACGTCGGGATCGTCGAGACCAACTCCTACAACAAAGAAAACGATTTAAAGACACTAAAAACGAGTTAAAGGCAAAACAGCCTATTTTTCGAAGTCGCCAAAATGAAAAATGAAAGTGATGGATGTCTTGGAAATCGAACGAGGATTCCGAAAATGTACTTACTTTCGCGATTTGGAGAGCGGATGATGGAGAAAAGCTTGAAAAGGAGAGAGTATTAATGGAGGTTTTGTGAGATTTGAGTTTACAGTGAAATGAAGCTTGAGGGAGGGGAAATGTCGACTTAAGGGGTTTAAGAAGTACAATGAGTTGTCCTTTCCGACTCACTTAAAACGGTTACGGATTTTAGAACCGGATATGAAATAAATACTTGAGTCGGATATTTAAATTATGCCAAGTTGTATTCGTCTTAAGAACTGGAGGTTCTTAAGACGGATCTTATTTATTTCATAAAAATTTCCGAATTAAATTATTAAAATATTATCTTCATTACGTAAAAACTCAAAAACGATTAAATTAGATTTTTACGAAAATATGGGCTGTTACAATATTGGTGTTTATGACTTATTAGTAAATATTTTGTATGTTAATTAGTATTATTTTCAATTTCAATTTTAACAAATCAAGTTAATCAAATAAATAACATCCTCAAATTAGTTACTTTAAAGTATCTTTGGAACAATATGACCAAAAATGTTTGTTAATTAAATATATCAAGTAAGTCAAGAAAAGTTATATTCATTTTTAATTTTGTATATAAATAATAAACATGCATTTATTTTTCACGATAATCATATCAATATCAACATGCCAAAAATATTAAAAACAAGAACTAATCTCCAAAGTTTATTTAAAACTACAAAAGAAGACAATGATAAAAATAAGAAAAAATACCACAAAATTGTAGCATAAAACTTAATGGATGAAAATTTTAATTACTGTAAAAAGTAACCATTCAAGAGTTTATGTTTAAAGTTTCACATAAATATTATTTCAAAAAAACGCTCCAAATATTAAATTAATAATAACACGATAAAAAAATGGTATATTGAAATTGCAAAAGAAAAGTATCATAATAGATACTTAAAAATGTTAACATTCACAAAAACACGAGTAATGACAGACTTTGGGGGCAGTCATCTTTTTTTCTGATAAGGTAATAAACTATATTGATTCCCTAGGATATGACCAACCTATTTCGATATTTTGAATGAGGTAAGTTGAAACCATCGACTTTCAAACTATCTCCAATGAATTCGACATTTTGATAACTCTGATTTATGAGTGAGTTGTGACTAGGGATGGCAATAATGGATCCTGGATCCGGTCCAGATCCGTAAGACCTGACCCTGATGGACCAGATCTGGATCCTATTTTTTCAGACCCGTTGGATCCGGGTCGGATCTGGATCCACTACTTTTAAAACGGATCTGGATCTGGATCCTCCTACGCAGACCCTGAAAGATCCAGATCCGTTTCTGGACCCGTTTTTATAGTAAAAATATGAAATTTTACGTCTTTATTATTTTTTTTCTTGAGTTGTATTTGGATTACTTGGTCATAATAATTACTACTTGTAATATTTGGTTGAAAATAATTGCCAAGCTACTAGTTACTTCTTCCTTTTATTGTATTTCGAAATATGGATATCAATACTGTTATGACGCATGAGTTTTTTTTTGTTTTTTATAATGTGGAGGTTAGAAACTTGGTCCCGTAACGGACCCGGATCCGGATCTGGATCTCACTTCTTTAGACCCGTTGGATCTTGATCGGATCTGGATCCAGGGTATACAATGCGGATCTGGATCTGGATCCTACTGGACCCGGTCCAGATCCGGTCCATTGCCATCCCTAGTTGTGACAATGAAAAATGCATATATAATGAAGAAAATTTTGAGATTTTTTTTTTAACATTTACTTATCATTGTATATTGTAATTCTGTTCTAATATTTCAAATTTATATAGATTGATTGCATTTTGATATATTTTGAATATAAACTGTATGTTAATATTACAATATTTTTAGTATATCGGTCATATGAAATTATATTACAAATTGAAAATCTTAAATACGACTAATCATTATTTTAAATATTATTCATTAATGACAATACTTGAAACTGCAATCCCGTGCAATTTGCACGGGATATTATCTTTATTTATAAAAGAACATTTAAAGCATCATCATTAACCCACGTCATCATTAGCAGTTTTTTTTTCTTTTCCGTAAAAAATTAGTAATGGTAGGCCATGTCGAGATACATGAGAATTAATTGTTTTGGTTGATTTTATATTGGTGTTTATGACTTATTAGTAAATATTTTGTATGTTAATTAGTATTATTTTCAATTTCAATTTTAACAAATCAAGTTAATCAAACAAATAACATCCTCAAATTAGTTACTTTAAAGTATCTTTGGAACAATATGACCAAAAATGTTTGTTAATTAAATATATCAAGTAAGTCAAGAAAAGTTACATTCATTTTTAATTTTGTATATAAACAACAAACATGCATTTATTTTTCACGATAATCATATCAATATCAACATGCTAAAAATATTAAAAATAAGAACTAATCTAAAAAGTTTATTTAAAACTACAAAAGAAGAAAATGATAAAAATACGAAAAAATTGTAACATTTCTGTGCTTTGGTTACGTTTTGTTAATGTTTTGCGGTCCAAGTTCGCACGAATAAGTTTGGTTAGAACCTAAGTGAGGTTGAACTTAGGGACGAAGTTCATTTTAAGGGGGGAAGACTGTAATACCTTGAGTATTTATAAAGTTACGATGTTGTTTTATTTGCTTGACGTTAAGTTAGTTTAAGATACGATAGTTAATACTTAATATGGTTACTTGTTATATATGTTCTTTTAAGTAGTGTTTTGTGTCTTCTGTGGGGTTCGAGCATGGGACCTTCAGGGTGGGGTTTTGGGCCTCGTTATTTGTGCCATACAAGCAGCCCATGTGTCGACAAAACCCTAGCAAAAACCCTCACAAACACTCCTCGTCACGGTATACACACCCTGTCGTCATATAAGAGTGTATTACACTCAAGTTTCTGACCCACCTTCAACAACCTAAACCCTAGATCTTGCTGCCGCCACCACACGGAAGAGAGAGAGAGTGCTCACAATCAGTTTAGCCCTGTATAACCCCTTTCGTTTCTGGTCAGAAAACAGGTACGTGATATCGTGTTTGTTGTTGTTTGTAATCGTGTTGAGTCTACTGTGTTCATCGTGTTTTTGAAGGGTGGTAGGGTGTCGTTTTCACTGTAGTAATGTCGTTATATGCTGCTGGTGGGAGAAGGATTATCTGGTGGTTGTCACGGAGGGTTTTGGGTGTCGCAGTCAGTGTCGATAGGGGTGTTTGTCATCCCTGTTTGCGTCAGTCTTTAGTATGTTGATAAGGGAAGGGGTTTGGGGGTGGTACCACCGTTGACTCGGGGGAGGTCGACGCGTGGTACCACTGTGGTTGTGAGGATGGTTGTCGGAGGTGGCGTTAGTAGAAGTCAGGGGTGGTAACAGGTACTATAGCGGTGGTCGATGGGTTTTGTTTTCGAGTAGGTTTAGACACGGGTGTGGTTCAGTCCTGGGTTTAAGGACTCCGATGGGACTCGCCGGTGGTTGTCATGGGGAGTAGTGGTGTCGGGGTGTTAGTTGGTTGTCGGGGGTGTTGGGGCACTGTAATACACCTTAATTTTATTTTATTTTATTTTATTATTTATACTGACGTATTGAAATTATTCGAATGTTTGTATTCGATAATTAAATTATTGAATAAACGTTTTCTTTTATATTTTATATGTTGTTGTTAGTAAACCGTGTTGTAATAACCTTCTGGGCCTCGAAGTGATAACCATCACAAGTTGACAAACCCTAAATCCTCTAATCAACAAACCCTAGACCCATAAGTCGACAAACTCTAAAACCACAACTCGACATAACACTCAAAAAAAAAAAAAATATAACGATCTACTGCTACCTCACACAACCCTTCCCTAACCCTATTTTTTCTGACCTAATTGACATCCAATGGTTCCGCCCCCTTACTGCCGCCACTACAAGGTTTAGAAAGGAAGCCCTAGATGGTGGGTTAGGGTGGTTTAGGGCTGCCCGAATCCATAGAGAAGAAGGTATGGTCATCATTGATTCGTTTTTCCTGGTTGTCATTACCATTTCGATGCACTGTTAATCTATGCTAAATACATGTTATACTTGCTGATTGTTGCTTAATTGTAATCTATGATGTGTGGTTATCTTATTCGGACCATAGTTGAACCACCGATAACCACCTAGGACCACCAATCGTGGTGGTTAATAGCCTGTTCAGAATAAGAGTTTATTTGTGGACAGGTACGGTTTGTGCATCAATTGAGTAAGTTTCTGGGTATATTTAATATGGGTGTTAAGGTAGTTTGTTAGAGGGTAGTTAGAGGTTGTGGGTGGTGGTTAGTTCGGTGGTTCGTCGTGGCTCATGGCGGCGTCCTGGCGGGTTTAGTTTGGGGGTGTATTGGGCAAAACAGAGTATGGCGGTGGCAGAGTTACGTTTGGTTAACTCGGTTTCTTCTCGTGGTTGGGGCCACGAGAGGGGTAGTGGTTAATGGGATTGGGTTGGTCGGTGACTGGTGGTTCTGGGTAGGTGTCTTGGTTGGTAGTTGTTGGTGTTTCGTGCGGTCGCTGCCGGAGGGAAACAGGAGGAGTCGGTTTGGGCAGGTTGTTTCGGGCTGCTGGGGCGGCTGCTATGACGGCCTCAGGTGGCTGCCAATGGGTGGTTGATGTAGGGTGTGGTGTAGGCTAAAGGTGGGGGTCCCTCATGGTGGTCGTAGGTGGTCAGATTGGTGGCAGCAAGGGCGTTTAAGGTGGTGCCAACAGTAAGGTTGTCGGGTGGGCTGTTGCTTTTCCTTTTGGTTTGGTCGTTGTTTTATTGAGGTGTCGTGGCCTTCTTTTTCTACTTTAGGGAAACTTATTAGCATCATCATCATTACATAATTACTATACTATTATTATTATTATTATTATTATTATTATTATTATTATTATTATTGTCATTATTATTATTACTCTTATTATTGTTGTTTTATGTTTACCATTTTTTATAATTGAATTACTACTATGGTGATTTTATAATTGTGGGATAATAATGTCATTAGTATTAGTATTATTATTATTAAGTATGTTTTGACAAATGCTATAATCGTATATCATGTTTAATAATATTTAAGTTCTTATTGTTGTTAATATTGTTATTAGTATTATCGAGAATAATATCGTATCAAATGTTATTGCTTTATTTCATGTGACATTATTATTCTTACATATTGTCTTTTTATCATCATCATTGTTCACAGTAATTAGTTATGCTTAGTGTTGTTGTTATTATTTTATCATGGGTTATAGTTATATGATATATATATACTAACTATGTTCTTATTGTCTATATGTAGTAAGTCTATATTTAGTAAGTATAATTGACTAGCGGGGATTGTTATGAATGAGGAGTTCTTAATAATTGATATGCATATGAACGTGGCCAAGTAATTTTAGTAATCCGATTGTATGGGTAGAAATTGATATTTAATATTAATTATAGGATCTGAGTTCGGTTGTTCAAGGTGGAATATTTCTAGCAGCTGTTCGGTTGTCAATCCGCAATTGAGGTAGGGGAGATACTGGTATATGACGATGTGTAAATTGTTCTTATTTGTTTTAAGCATGTTTGTTATATAATACCATGTGATCGTATATAGTGTTATCTATATTATACGGTGATATAATACGATGTGAATATAAAGGGTCTGTGATTGGTGTGGAGATAAAGGGTCTGTGTTTGGTGCGGAGATAAAGGGTCTGTGATATGATGTGGAGTATATTGGGTCTTGTGATCGGTGCGGAGTTTATTTGGTGTTGGATCGGTGCGGAGTTTATTTGGTGTTGGATCGGTGCGGAGTTTATTTGGTGTTGGAGCGGTGCGGAGTTTATTTGGCGTTGGATCGGTGCGGAGTATATTATATTGTTGTCTTATTTATCTTTCTACTCAACCTCGCGGTTGACCCTGTGTATTCGTGTACACCTACGATGATCCGGAATGGGGAGTAGATTTTACAAGTCAGTGACAGATGGACCAGGAGCTTGGGCATGGAGAGAGACATGGCATGGACCTACTTAGAGTTAGATCACATTTAGATATCGTCAGTTGTACTTTCATTTTATCAAGTTTGGAACTCGTAATTGTTGTAATACCAAGTTCAAATTTAATCAGTATTTATATAAATTACCTTTGGTTGTTTACCTTGTTATTCACTACCTCGGATATTCCGGGATGGTAACAGTCCTATTTATTTGAGAATGTCTTGCTAAAGGCTCTTAAATAAATGGGGGTGTCACAAAGTGGTATCAGAGCGAACGATCCTCAGGCCTAAACCAAATGGATAATAATGAACGTAGGAAGAGTCTAATAAAATGAACCCCGAGATGAAACTGATAGGAGCCCCAAAGAGGAACGGGATGAGTTAGGGGCCCCCTCAAACCAGACCTGGGCCCTTTCTGTTCTGTCTCGGGAGCCCAATGAGAGTAATTGAAGAGTGGGGTAGATTATATAGTGACCTAGTTATCTTGTGCTAACAATTTTTGCAGGGGCGGAATGAGGTAAGTAATGATGTGTACATGGTTAATGATGCATTGTATTCTATGAGTTTGATATTGGAAAGTGATTGAGAAATGTATTACTTTAAGTATTGAGGACATGAAAATTGAAATACGAGTTTGAAATATAAGCTTGGCTAGTAGGATGATATGCATAAGAAGAATGCGACTGATTTTGAAACGCTGATTGATATAAATGATTGAATCGAAATTTTCAGGAATGGGTGTATATTTATTGTATACTGAATTAGAGTGTTATGATCATGTGTTTTTGGTGTCTCGAATTGTCTATAGGATATCTGGTTATTAAATGACTAACATAACTTTTGCAATATATTGCTTGGTATTTGGTTATGACCTATCAGATTTAAATGTTATAGTAATTCATGTCTAGTGATATGCGGAATGTGCTACCCCAAGCCATGGGTGATATATAGTTATGTGTTACATTTGTATATACATGTATAGATATTCAGTCATTTAGATGATCTACTTTTCTGTTTCGCAATCTTTACCGTGTTTTAGATGACTATTACAGAATGAAATGATGAATAAATATTATTATGGTGGAACGTGATTTCTATGCTTCGATGGTGTGTCAACATGTTTGGAGGAATAATGTCGGTGTTTAATATGATAATACGAAGTAATTTTCATGGAACCAAAATTTTAATAAAAGTCCAGAATGTTACCCTGTTTGTACGGGTTGTCATCTAAAATGTGTTCTTCATGTGGATATGAAAATTTTATGTGTGATAACCTTCTGATTCAGCTTTTCAATGCTTTTGGTTTCATGTTAATGAGAATTATATTTTGAGAGAGATAGATATTTTAATCGACAGTGGTCAGGCTGTCATTGCACAGTTCTGTTTTACCCATGTTTTGAACGATGAACCATTTAAAATGTATCTATTGTTTATGCATAATTCCAACTCCAATGTTTAATATACTCATTCACGTTTCCAAATGATAAGTCACGTAAAATCTTAACAAGTTGTTAATTAATGGTGATTTTTGCAAGTTGCCAGTTTCCTGTCTTATTGTTATAAAGTTTCTGTACAGACCAAGTTGTTATAAATAATTTCCTTAAGTTTTGCATTTTATTCTTTTCCTATGATTAGAAAATCCATCATATTTCTCAAAAACTATAATGGTTCACAAAATGGCTGCACGTTTATTTAATTATAATTCTTGGAAGTTGCAACATGATGTTTGATTATTGGAATCGTAAGTTATGTAAGTTTTATATAAAAAATTAATCAAATATGAATTATGTGATGTGACCACGTGGTAACCTGATATGGCATTAGTAACATGTATAGTAGGCATTCGGAATGAATATGAACCTCACTATATGATATTGTAACCTGGCTGATTTCGTCAAGTTTATATAAAATCGTTTCAGTAATACAAACGCTCTTATTTTCTAATATTATGACCTCAAAATAATGAAGTGATATTCGTGTTGATGTTCTTTCATATATTTATGGTATATCGTTGTCTGGCTCACTGAGATAATAATCTTTTTAACATCTTCATGTATATTGTTATGTCACAAACTGAATTGTTTTGCTATGTTTAAGATCTGATCATAATATCTTGAGTTATTAACTGATGGACGTGTGATTTATGGAAGTACTAGTTTGTGAATTCGTTTACTTTTATCGTTAAATTTTCATAGTTCATGGGCTACAATTTACAAGAAAAATGTTTTAGTAAAGAAGAGTCAGAATGACTCTATGTAATCTTGTTTCGATCTATAGCTTGTAATATTGTCTTTTAGCTCGTATTTATAAATTGTCACAAATTACCAGTTTAATGTTCCAAAAGTTTCAAAATGATTTCAAAGTAATGATCATCCATGATAGTGCTTGATGTTTTGATAATTATGGTGATTGCAACATGACAAATTCTGTAGTTACGCATTGATGAAATCCCGCTTGAATGTTTAATTACTGCGCATTGTATAAAATCCTTATTTTGCAAGTCGTATATAGTAATAGTTTCGGGATAAATGAGGTAATGGGAGTAGACGAGAAATGTACCTAAGTGATTTTGTTAACTTATTAATATCTGGGAATGTTAAACGGTCCTGTGAGTCTATAATTGGTGTGCACCTTGTGAACTATGTCAATGATTCCATGTTTCATTACGTTAATTAATTTTGCTTCTATAATATGAATATTAGCATGAGACACTTTAAATTCTCAAGTATGAACTATGAGTTTCTTGATTGTTTACATTGTTATAAATATATTAAATTTGTGTTAAAATTTCAGAGGTATGTAAATGTTAGCTACCATGATTCTGTTTTACTGCGTAACACGGTTACTACCGATCCTAATGCTCTCGTTATTGCTCGAGGTTATATATGTTTGCATGATAATTGCTATAGGTTTCTTACAAGTACTGATTTGAGTTGCTCGTGAGTCTAGAACAAAAGCCATGGTTGATTTTGTGTTGAGATTAAGTCGCAGTTCTGTATTTTATCGAGTTGTCGTATTCTTTGACCTTAACTCGTGGGCGAGTAGCTTAGAGTTTTACTCTCTAAGTGTTGAGCAGTTCCTTTAATGGAATATTTGAGGTGAAAATTTGGTTACTTGGTGTAAGATCTTATGGGATAGAGTAATGAGTAAGACGGAGTAATAAGCCGGGATTTTTGTAATGGGGTTACGGGGACGTAACCATGTTTTAAGGAGGATAGGATTGTAAAATCTTTTTGATTTATGTTATGGTTGAGTTGTTATGACATGGCTAATTAGTATAATATACTTGATAATCTTAATTACTTCTGTTATGTATGTTATTTGTGATTCGTCCGGTACTTGTTAAAGTAATTATAGGATAAACTTTGGGGACAAAGTTTTCTGAACGAGGGAAGAATGTAACATGTCGCGTTTTGAGGCTTATATAAGTGCTACTTCTGTTTGTTTAGGCTTGTTATATGTTTCGTTATCTTTATGGGGTGGTGAACTTCGGGACGAAGTTCATTTTAAGGGGGGAAGATTGTAATACACCTTATTTTTATTTTATTTTATTTTATTATTTATACTGACGTATTGAAATTATTCGAATGTTTGTATTCGATAATTAAATTATTGAATAAACGTTTTCTTTTATATTTTATATGTTGTTGTTAGTAAACCGTGTTGTAATAACCTTCTGGGCCTCGAAGGGATAACCATCACAAGTTGACAAACCCTAAATCCTCTAATCAACAAACCCTAGACCCATAAGTCGACAAACTCTAAAACCACAACTCGACATAACACTCAAAAAAAAAAAAATATAACGATCTACTGCTACCTCACACAACCCTTCCCTAACCCTATTTTTTCTGACCTAATTGACATCCAATGGTTCCGCCCCCTTACTGCCGCCACTACAAGGTTTAGAAAGGAAGCCCTAGATGGTGGGTTAGGGTGGTTTAGGGCTGCCCGAATCCATAGAGAAGAAGGTATGGTCATCATTGATTCGTTTTTCCTGGTTGTCATTACCATTTCGATGCACTGTTAATCTATGCTAAATACATGTTATACTTGCTGATTGTTGCTTAATTGTAATCTATGATGTGTGGTTATCTTATTCGGACCATAGTTGAACCACCGATAACCACCTAGGACCACCAATCGTGGTGGTTAATAGCCTGTTCAGAATAAGAGTTTATTTGTGGACAGGTACGGTTTGTGCATCAATTGAGTAAGTTTCTGGGTATATTTAATATGGGTGTTAAGGTAGTTTGTTAGAGGGTAGTTAGAGGTTGTGGGTGGTGGTTAGTTCGGTGGTTCGTCGTGGCTCATGGCGGCGTCCTGGCGGGTTTAGTTTGGGGGTATATTGGGCAAAACAGAGTATGGCGGTGGCAGAGTTACGTTTGGTTAACTCGGTTTCTTCTCGTGGTTGGGGCCACGAGAGGGGTAGTGGTTAATGGGATTGGGTTGGTCGGTGACTGATGGTTCTGGGTAGGTGTCTTGGTTGGTAGTTGTTGGTGTTTCGTGCGGTCGCTGCCGGAGGGAAACAAGAGGAGTCGGTTTGGGCAGGTTGTTTCGGGCTGCTGGGGCGGCTGCTATGACGGCCTCAGGTGGCTGCCAATGGGTGGTTGATGTAGGGTGTGGTGTAGGCTAAAGGTGGGGGTCCCTCATGGTGGTCGTAGGTGGTCAGATTGGTGGCAGCAAGGGCGTTTAAGGTGGTGCCAACAGTAAGGTTGTCGGGTGGGCTGTTGCTTTTCCTTTCGGTTTGGTCGTTGTTTTATTGAGGTGTCGTGGCCTTCTTTTTCTACTTTAGGGAAACTTATTAGCATCATCATCATTACATAATTACTATACTATTATTATTATTATTATTATTATTATTATTATTATTATTATTGTCATTATTATTATTACTCTTATTATTGTTGTTTTATGTTTACCATTTTTACTAATTGAATTACTACTATGGTGATTTTATAATTGTGGGATAATAATGTCATTAGTATTAGTATTATTATTATTAAGTATGTTTTGACAAATGCTATAATCGTATATCATGTTTAATAATATTTAAGTTCTTATTGTTGTTAATATTGTTATTAGTATTATCGAGAATAATATCGTATCAAATGTTATTGCTTTATTTCATGTGACATTATTATTCTTACATATTGTCTTTTTATCATCATCATTGTTCACAGTAATTAGTTATGCTTAGTGTTGTTGTTATTATTTTATCATGGGTTATAGTTATATGATATATATATACTAACTATGTTCTTATTGTCTATATGTAGTAAGTCTATATTTAGTAAGTATAATTGACTAGCGGGGATTGTTATGAATGAGGAGTTCTTAATAATTGATATGCATATGAACGTGGCCAAGTAATTTTAGTAATCCGATTGTATGGGTAGAAATTGATATTTAATATTAATTATAGGATCTGAGTTCGGTTGTTCAAGGTGGAATATTTCTAGCAGCTGTTCGGTTGTCAATCCGCAATTGAGGTAGGGGAGATACTGGTATATGACGATGTGTAAATTGTTCTTATTTGTTTTAAGCATGTTTGTTATATAATACCATGTGATCGTATATAGTGTTATCTATATTATTCGGTGATATAATACGATGTGAATATAAAGGGTCTGTGATTGGTGTGGAGATAAAGGGTTTGTGTTTGGTGCGGAGATAAAGGGTCTGTGATATGGTGTGGAGTATATTGGGTCTTGTGATCAGTGCGGAGTTTATTTGGTGTTGGATCGGTGCGGAGTTTATTTGGTGTTGGATCGGTGCGGAGTTTATTTGGTGTTGGAGCGGTGCGGAGTTTATTTGGCGTTGGATCGGTGCGGAGTATATTATATTGTTGTCTTATTTATCTTTCTACTCAACCTCGCGGTTGACCCTGTGTATTCGTGTACACCTACGATGATCCGGAATGGGGAGTAGATTTTACAAGTCAGTGACAGATGGACCAGGAGCTTGGGCATGGAGAGAGACATGGCATGGACCTACTTAGAGTTAGATCACATTTAGATATCGTCAGTTGTACTTTCATTTTATCAAGTTTGGAACTCGTAATTGTTGTAATACCAAGTTCAAATTTAATCAGTATTTATATAAATTACCTTTGGTTGTTTACCTTGTTATTCACTACCTCGGATATTCCGGGATGGTAACAGTCCTATTTATTTGAGAATGTCTTGCTAAAGGCTCTTAAATAAATGGGGGTGTCACAGGCACGGTGGTTGCTGGTGTTCGAAGGGGCTGTAGGCGGTGGTGCGAGGGGTTGAGGTCACGGGGGTTGCATGTTCTGGCTGTTGGGGTCGTTTTTAATAACGTCGTTTTTAATAACGTCGTTATTATTATTATTATTATTATTATTATTATTATTATTATTATTATAATTATTATTATTATTATTATTATGGTTATTAGTATTACTAATATTGTTTTATTATTTTGTCTTTGTTTTATGATGGTCTTATTCGTGTTAATTAAGATACGAGTCGGGAAATTAGTGAGTCATGGGAGTTTCTATTTTGGGAAGTTTTTATTTATGGAAACTTTCCACTTATGGAAGGTTTCTATTTATAGTAAGTGTGGTTTGTTATGGGGTTCGGGAAGTTTATTAATTCGTTACGAATACGTGTTTAGGTAGCGGTTTTCGCGTGGAACATTTCTAGCGAGCTTTGGATTTATCTGCATTCCTGCTATTTGAGGTAGGGGAAATTACTGTGTTTTTAGTGTTGAGTATTCTGTTGATATTTGGTGATAATCATGTTTATTTTATGCTATAATATGATTGTTATATTGAGCTATTCATTTTATCATTCGGAGATACGTTGTGATCGGTGCGGAGTTAATGAGCCTTGTGATCGGTGGGGAGTTAATGGGCCTTGTGATCGGTGCGGGGTTAGTGGGCCTTGTGATCGGTGCGGAGTTAATGGGCGTTGTGATCGGTGCGGAGTTAACGGGTCTTGTGATTCGGAGTGGGGATGATTGAATTTCTACTTATAATAATGTTTGACTATTTATTTTTCCTCTACTCTACCTCGTGGTTGACCCTGTGTATTCGTGATCACCTGTGATGAACAAATTTATTGGGGAGCAGATTGACAGGTGTTTGAGGCTATGGGAGTTAAGGGAAGGGAGAGCTTGGATCCGGACCAGATTAGAGTCTAGATCACCTTAGTCTTTTATCATGAGTTGTACTTTATTTTTTTATAAGACAGTTTTAAAACAGTTGTAAGAACTTGTTACTGAGTTAAATTTCTAATAGTTAAAGTACTGTTATCTTTCCTTTGTATCTACTGCCTCGGGAAACCGAGATGGTAACACCCTTATTTATCTAGGGAGTCCTAGTACAGGCCCTTGAATAAATGGGGGTGTTACAAAGTGGTATCAGAGAGAACGGTCCTCAGGCCTAACATAATGAATCCAATGAATGTAGGATGAGTCTAAATAAAAATGAACCCCGGGATAGGACTGTTAGGAGCACACTAAAGGAAAAGTATGAGTCTGGGGCCCCCTCACATCGAACCATTGGCCCTCTCAGTTTTACCCGGGAACCCAGAGTGTATATACGAGAGAAAAGGGTAGAATAAGAGGTAACGGAAGTGATGGTGAATTGTGATAGGAATGTTACAAGAACTCTTCATATATGTGAACGATTTGGAAAAAGCCAGTAACGGCATGAGCATGAAAGAATTTTATTTGTATGAATACAAAAAGGGTATATTAATATGGATGTATGAGGTGATTTGAATCATGTCAGTAATTTTTATCATGTCTAGCGATATGCGGTTATGTGATCCCTGAGCCATGTTATAAAAGAGTGTTACTCGGCATGTTTGTTATTTAAAAGACTCTATTGTTTAGGGACTATAGCCCTAACCCAAATGGGTGCCCACATGAGTCGGGACTCATTTCTTTTCTTTTGTATTATAGTATGCCTCCGCGAAGAAATAATGTCGCTAACATCACGCAAGAAGAGTTGGATCGTTTGATAGCAGAGAATGAGGCCCTAAAGGCCAAACGTATGGACTCCGCAAAAATGAGCACGATTATTGCGAGGCATGACCCTACCCAATTCACTAGGGAGGGGGAACCTCATCTGCTAGGGGATTGGTGTCGGGAATTCAGTAACTTATTCTAGCTGGTGGATTGTCCCGAGGAACTGAGGGTTGACCAAGCAGCCCACTATCTTCGAGGTATGGCCGGTGACTGGTGGACCGGGAACAAGGGAGAAATCCTAGAGGCAGCTAGAGAGGATGGGACCGAGTTTGTTGCCTGGATCGCATTTAAGAGGATCCTATATGACGTGTTCCTACCATAATTCCAGAAAAGTAAGCTGAGAGAGGAGTTCGATACCTTCCGAATGACGGAGGATATGACGGTGGAGGCCTATTATAGGAAATTTATCCAGTTGGTGAGCTATGTGGGGGACATGGGCATTGATGATGATATGCTGGAGATGAAGTTTGAGAGGGGGTTGTCAATCAATATCAAGAAGAGACTGATTGCGGCTCCGCCCACCACAGTTCGAGACATTTACTTAAGGGCTGGGGCGGCGGAGAGGCTCTCAGAAATGATAAAGGAGGACAAGAAGACAAAGTCTGAAAAGAGGAAGGCCGAAGTAGTGACTGAAAGTTCTGGGTTGAAGAAGCAAAGCACCAACAAGTATAGCGGGTATTTCAGCAACAATGCTTCCGGAGGAGTGAGGAATCAGAGTGGGGGTAATCATATGAGTGGGGGTTCTGGCAGTGGTTTGATTGGGATAGTTTGTTTTGGCTGTGGAAAGAGGGGGCACAAGCAGGAAGTGTGTCGCTCATCTGGAGGGAATCAGCCCGGGGGTTATCGTACGCCTACATCAGGATATCAGAGATCACGCACTCAGTCTTATGGTAGCAGTGGCTATCGTACACCCATGTCAAACTATGGTGGGGGTGCGAAGTCTGGAGGTAGCAGCAATTATCAGAGGAACTACAACAACAATCAGAACCGTTCGTACGAAAATCAATACAATGGAGGTGGAAGCAATCAGAAGACGGGAGCGGAAGGGAACCAGCAGGCTGGGACATCTAGTGCCAGTCAGAGTGGAGCTAAATCCAGTGGCAAGCTTTTTGCCATGGGAAAACAGACAGCTAAGGATGATGCTCATGTGGTGACCGGTACTTTTCTTGTGAACTCTAAACCTACTTTCGTACTTTTCGATTCCGGTGCTACCCATTTTTTTGTGTCTAGAGAGCATGTTAGGGCCTTGGGACTTGAGAGGTTCGACTGGGTCGCGGACTCAGTGACCATACCATCAGGAGAGTCGAAAACTTGTAATAGGGTTTATGGGAGTGTACCCATCAAAATCGGCGAAGCAATTTTCTATTGTGACCTCATAGAATTTCCACTGGGGAGTTTTGAGGTGATTTTAGGAATGGACTGGCTGGGGAAGTATCGAGCTTTTATTGACTGTCATCAAAAGAAAATATCCTTGAAGGGACCTAAAGGAGTAAGGGTGTCTTACAGGGGATATCGAGTCAAACCTAAAATCAAGTTCATTTCCGTCAATACCCTTAAGTCTAGCTTGAGGAAAGGAGAGAGTCTGATCTTATGCTAAATGTGGAATTGTGAGGCTGAGACTCCTAAGACTAGTGAGATACCTGTGGTGCGGGAGTTTGAGGGAGTATTCCGAGACGACGTTCCAGGGTTACCGCCAAGGAGGGAAGTGGAATTTTCCATCGACCTGAAACCAAGGGCGGGACCAATATCTAAATCGCCGTACCGTATGGGACCGAAGGAGATGGAGGAGTTGAAGAAACAGTTGGATGAAATAGCTGAGAAAGGATTCATCCGACCTAGTGTGTCGCCCTGGGGAGCACCTGTTTTATTTGTGAAGAAGAAAGATGGGAGTTTGAGGCTTTGTGTTGACTATCGAGAGCTGAACAATGTGACTATCAAGAACCGTTACCCTTTGCCAAGATCTGACGACCTGTTCGACCAGTTAAGTGGAGCTGGGGTTTTCTCTAAGATCGACTTGAGATCCGGGTATCACCAGTTGAGAATAAAGGATGAAGATATTCCAAAGACCGCTTTCAGAACGAGGTATGGCCACTATGAATTTGTGGTTATGCCATTCGGATTGACTAACGCTCCAGCTGTGTTCATGGATTTGATGAATCGAGTCTTTAGCCCATATCTGGATAAGTTCGTGGTGGTATTCATAGATGATATCCTTGTGTATTCCAAGAAAGCGGAAGAGCACGAGGATCATTTGAGGAGAGTACTTCAGACCCTGGAGGAGCATAAGCTCAATGCTAAGCTGAGTAAGTGTGAGTTCTGGCTGGAGAAGGTCGCCTTTCTAGGGCATGTAATTTCTAAGGAGGGGGTATCTATCGACCCTAGTAAGATCGAGGCTGTGACTAAGTGGCAAAGTCCGAAGAATGTGAGTGAGATTCGAAGCTTCCTGGGATTGGCAGGTTATTATCGGAGGTTTGTTAAGGATTTTTCGAAGATAGCGAAGCTGTTGACATCGTTAATGAGGAAGGAGAACCGTTTCGTCTGGGATGAGAGTTGTGAGAAGGCATTCCTGACCCTTAAGGAACGTCGGACAACAACTCATATCCTTGCTTTGCCGGTCGGGAGTGATAATTTTGAAGTTTATACTGACGCTTCGAAGCATGGGCTTGGTTGTGTGCTAATGCAGAATGGGAGAGTGATCACGTATGCTTCTCGCCAACTGAGGACCTATGAGGAAAATTATCCGACTCATGATTTGGAATTGAGAGCAGTGGTCTTTGCACTTAAATTGTGGCGCCATTACCTTTATGGAGCCACTTTTAAGGTGTTTTCTGATCACAAGAGTTTGAAGTATATCTACACCCAGCGAGAGTTGAACATGAGGTAGAGAAGGTGGATAGAGTTGATTGGAGACTATGATATTCAAATTGTCTACCACAAAGGTAAGGCAAATGTGGTAGCTGATGCCCTAAGTAGGAAATCTGTTCATGCTTTGAGTTGTGCCAGATCGCGAGCGAGGTTGCATGGCGAACTGAGGGAGATGGGAATTTTCATGATCCGGAAAGGGGACGCCCTTAGTGATTTGACAGTAGAGCCTGAGTTGTATGGTGAGATACGGGAGTTACAAAATACTGATCCGAGAATTCAGAAGTGGCGCAAGATGGTGGAGAGTGAGGGTGGAGAGACTGCATCCAAGTTCGGTATTCATACCGACGGTAGTGTGAGGTTCAGTGGGCGATGGTGTGTACCGGATATTGAAGAGCTAAAGAAGAAAATTCTAACTGAAGCTCATGCTACTCCATATTCCGTTCATCCAGGGGGTGACAAGTTGTACAAAGATCTTAAGAAGACATTTTGGTGGCCAAATATGAAGAAGGAAGTCGCGGAGTTTGTCTCGAAGTGTTTGACATGTCAAAGAGTGAAAGGGGGAGCATAAGAGACCACAGGGGAAAGTTCAGCCTTTAGATGTGCCAGAGTGGAAGTGGGAGAACATCTCGATGGATTTTATCGTGGGGTTGCCTCGGACTCAGAGGGGCAACAACATGATTTGGGTGATAGTGGATCGTTTGACTAAGTCTGCTCACTTTATTCCGATGAAAGATACCTGGAGTAAAGCCGAGTTGGCTAAGTCATATGTGCAGAATGTGGTCAAATTGCATGGCGTACCCAAGGACATTGTGTCAGATCGGGACTCGAGGTTCATCTCTAGATTTTGGCAGGAGTTGCAAGCCGCTTTGGGTACCCAGTTGAAGATGAGTACATCTTTCCATCCAGCTACCGACGGTCAGACTGAGAGAACGATTCAGACCCTCGAGGATATGTTGAGGGCATGCGTACTAGAGTTCGGAGGATCTTGGGAGGATCGACTGGGATTGATAGAGTTTTCTTATAACAACAGCTATCATGCCAGTATTGGGATGGCCCCCTTTGAGGCTTTATATGGGAGAAAGTGTCAAAGTCCAGTGTGTTGGGATGATCGGGCCGATGTTGTGGCATTAGGACCAGACATGATCCAGGAGATGGTGGAGCAGGTTCAGATCATTCGACAGAAAATGAGGGCCGCCCAGGATAGACAGAAGAGCTATGCAGATCTGAAGAGGAGCGATATCTCGTTCGATGTAGGAGAGGTGTTGTTGAAAGTGTCTCCAATGAAGGGTGTGTTGCGGTTTGGGAAGCGTGGCAAACTGAGTCAGAAGTTTATTGGACCATTTGAGATTTTGGACAGAGTAGGGGAGGTGGCATACCGTTTAGCTTTACCTCTAGCCCTATCCAAGGTCCATAATGTGTTCCATGTGTCTCAGTTGAGGAAATACGTGAGCGATCCATCACATGTTCTACAGCACGAGGTGATTGAGGTACATGAACAGTTGTCATATGCTGAGACTCCGAAAGAGATCCTAGACAGAAAGGTGCGAAAGACTCGGAATGGGGAGACGTCGTTAGTAAAAGTTCTGTGGACCAACCATAATCTAGAGGAAGCTACATGGGAGGCCGAGGCATCCATGAGAGAGCATTACCCGCATCTGTTTGATTGAGGTAAGTTACGGGGACGTAACTTTTCTTTAAGGGGGGTGGAATGTAACATTTCTGTGCTTTGGTTACGTTTTGTTAATGTTTTGCGGTCCAAGTTCGCACGAATAAGTTTGGTTAGAACCTAAGTGAGGTTGAACTTCGGGACGAAATTCATTTTAAGTGGGGAAGACTGTAATACCTCGAGTATTTATAAAGTTACGATGTTGTTTTATTTGCTTGACGTTAAGTTAGTTTAAGATACGATAGTTAATACTTAATATGGGTACTTGTTATATATGTTCTTTTAAGTAGTGTTTTGTGACTTCTGTGGGGTTCGAGCATGAGACCTTCAGGGTGGCGTTTTGGGCCTCGTTATTTGTACCATATAAGCAGCCCATGTGTCGACAAAACCCTAGCAAAAACCCTCACAAACACTCCTCCTCACGGTATACACACCCTGCCGTCATATAAGAGTGTATTACACTCTAGTTTCTGACCCACCTTCAACAACCTAAACCCTAGATCTTGCTGCCGCCACCACACGGAAGAGAGAGTGCTCACGTTCAGTTTAGCCTTGTCTAACCCCTTTCGTTTCTGGTCAGAAAACAGGTACGTGATATCGTGTTTGTCGTTTGTTTGTAATCGTGTTGAGTCTGCTGTGTTCATCGTGTTTTTGAAGGGTGGTAGGGTGTCGTTTTCACTGTAGTAATGTCGTTATATGCTGCTGGTGGGAGAAGGGTTATCTGGTGGTTGTCACGGAGGGTTTTGGGTGTCGCAGTCAGTGTCGATAGGGGTGTTTGTCATCCCTGTTTGCGTCAGTCTTTAGTATGTTGATAAGGGAAGGGGTTTGGGGGCGGTACCACCGTTGACTCGGGGGAGGTCGACGCGTGGTACCACTGTGGTTGTGAGGATGGTTGTCGGAGGTGGCGTTTGTAGAAGTCAGGGGTGGTAACAGGTACTGTAGCGGTGGTTGATGGGTTTTGTTTTCGGGTAGGTTTAGACACGGGTGTGGTTCAGTCCTGGGTTTAAGGACTCCGGTGGGACTCGCCGGTGGTTGTCGTGGGGAGTAGTGGTGTCGGGGTGTTAGTTGGTTGTCGAGGGTGTTGGGGCACGGTGGTTGTTGGTGTTCGAAGGGGCTGTAGGCGGTGGTGCGAGGGGTTGAGGTCACGGGGGTTGCGTGTTCAGGCTGTTGGGGTCGTTTTTAATAACGTCGTTATTATTATTATTATTATTATTATTATTATTATTATTATTATTAATATTATTATTATTATTATTGTTATGGTTATTAGTATTACTAATATTGTTTTATTATTTTGTCTTTGTTTTATGATGGTCTTGTTCGTGTTAATTAAGATACGAGTCGGGAAATTAGTGAGTCATTGGAGTTTTTATTTTGGGAAGTTTCTATTTATGGAAAGTTTCCACTTAGGGAAGGTTTCTATTTATAGTAAGTGTGGTTTGTTATGGGGTTCGGGAAGTTTATTAATTCGTTACGAATACGTGTTTAGGGAGCGGTTTTCGCGTGGAACATTTCTAGCGAGCTTTGGATTTATCTGCATTCCTGCTATTTGAGGTAGGGGAAATTACTGTGTTTATAGTGTTGAGTATTCTGTTGATATTTGGTGATAATCATGTTTATTTTATGCTATAATATGATTGTTATATTGAGCTATTCATTTATATCATTCGGAGATACGTTGTGATCGGTGCGGAGTTAATGGGCCATGTGATCGGTGCGGAGTTAATGGGCCTTGTGATCGGTGCGGAGTTAGTGGGCCTTTTGATCGGTGCGGAGTTAATGGGCCTTGTGATCGGTGCGGAGTTAATGGGCCTTGTGATCGGTGCGGAGTTAGTGGGCCTTTTGATCGGTGCGGAGTTAATGGGCCTTGTGATCGGTGCGGAGTTAATGGGCCTTGTGATCGGTGCGGAGTTAGTGGGCCTTTTGATCGGTGCGGAGTTAATGGGGCTTGTGATCAGTGCGGAGTTAACGGGTCTTGTGATTTGGAGTGGGGATGATTGAATTTCTACTTATAATAATGTTTGACTATTTATTTTTCCTCTACTCAACCTCGTGGTTGACCCTGTGTATTCGTGATCACCAGTGATGAACCAATTTATTGGGGAGTAGATTGACAGGTGTTTGAGGCTATGGGAGCTAAGGGAAGGGAGAGCTTGGATCCGGACCAGATTAGAGTCTAGATCACCTTAGTCTTTTATCATGAGTTGTACTTTAATTTTTTATAAGACAGTTTTGAAATAGTTGTAAGAACTTGTTACTGAGTTAAATTTCTAATAATTAAAGTACAGTTATCTTTCCTTTGTATCTACTGCCTCGGGAAACCGAGATGGTAACACCCTTATTTATCTAGGGAGTCCTAGTACAGGCCCTTGAAAAAATGGGGGTGTTACAAAAATACCACAAAATTGTAGCATAAAACATAATGGATGAAAATTTTAATTACTGTAAAAAGTAACCATTCAAGAGTTTATGTGTAAAGGTTCACACAAATATTATTTCAAAAAAACGCTCCAAATATTAAATTAATAATGACACGATAAAAAAATGGTATATAGAAATTGCAAAATAAAAGTATCATAATAGATACGTAACAATGTTAACATTCACAAAAACACGAGTAATGACAGACTTTGGGGGCAGTCATGTTTTTTTTCTGATAAGGTAATAAACTATATTGATTCCCTAGGATATGACCAACCTATTTCATTATTTTGAATGAGGTAAGTTGAAACCATCGATCTTCAAACTATCTCCAAAGAATTCGACATGTTGACAACTCTGATTTATGAGTGAGTTGTGACAATGAA
Source organism: Silene conica (assembly GCA_029255685.2). NCBI lineage: Eukaryota > Viridiplantae > Streptophyta > Magnoliopsida > Caryophyllales > Caryophyllaceae > Silene > Silene conica. Next base: position 57,268,487 of record CM055311.2, on the reverse strand, counting down.
AAATGCATATATAATGAATTTTTTTTTGAGATTTTTGTTTTAACATTCACTTATCATTTTATAATGTAATTCTGTTATGATATTTCAAATTTATATAGATTGATTGCGTTTTGATATATTTTGAATATAAATTGTATGTTAATATTACAATATATTTTTAGTATATCGGTCATATGAAATTATATTACAAATTGAAAATCTTAAATACGACTAATCATTATTTTAAATATTATTCATAAATAACAATACTTGAACCTGCAATCCCGTGCAATGTGTACGGGATCTTATCTTTAGTAATACAAGAACATTTAAAGCATCATCTTTAACCCACGTCATCATTAACAATTTTTTTCTTTTCCATAAAAAATTATTAATGGTAGGCCATGTCTAGATACATGAGAATTAATTGTTCTGGTTGATTTTATATTGTTCTTTATGACTTATTAGTAAATATTTTGTATGCTAATTAGTATTATTTTCAATTTCAATTTAAACAAATCAAGTTAATCAAATAAATAACATCCTCAAATTACTTACTTTAAAGTATTTTTGGAACAATATGACCAAAAATGTTTGTTAATTAAATATATCAAGTAAGTCAAGAAAAGTTATATTCATTTTTAATTTTGTATATAAATAACAAACATGCATTTATTTTTCACGATAATCATATCAATATCAACATGCCAAAAATATTAAAAATAAGAATTGATCAAAAAGGTTTATTTAAAACAACAAAAGAAAACAATGATAAAAATACGCAAAAAATACCACAAAATTGTAGCATAAAACTTAATGGATGAAAATTTTAATTACTGTAAAAAGTAACCATTCAAGTGTAACACCCCCATTTATCTAAGGGCCTGTACTAGGACTCCTCAGATAAGTAAGGGTGTTACCATCTCGGTTTCCCGAGGCAGTAGATACAAAGGAAAGAAAAACAGTACTTTAATTAGAATTAAACTCGTTCCAAGTTCTTACAACTGAAAACATAAGTCTTAGCCAAAACAAAAAGTACAACTCGTGCTAAACTAGCTAAGGTGATCTAGACATCTAATCTGGTCCGGATCCAAGCTCTTCCTCCCATAGCTCCCCCTTAGTCTCAGCACCTGTCAATCTGCTCCCGAATAATTGGTTCATCACAGGTGATCACGAATACACAGGGTCAACCACGAGGTTGAGTAGGGAAAACAATAATTATAACAAAATATTAAACTCCGCACCGATCCAACGCCATATATATATACTCCGCACCGATCCAACGCCATATATACTCCGCACCGATCCAACACCATATATACTCCGCACCGATCCAACACCATATATACTCTGCACCGATCCAACTCCACATCTCAAGACCCAATATATATATATATACATTCACATCGTAACAATGTCTCAAAAGATATAAATAGCACAGTATAACGTTCACATGAGATTATAACATAAACATGCTTATTAACACCTAAGCTCAAATTACACGTTATTGTAAACCAGTATTTTCCCCTACCTGAAATAGCAGGAACGCAGATCAAACCAAAGCTTGCTTAGAAATGTTCCACACGAAACCCGCTACCTAAACAAATATTATTTAATTAATAAACACCCTAATACTCGCAAAACGCATGAACATTCTATTTATAGACACTTCCTATAAATAGTAACTTCCCAAAAATGGATGTTTTGAATGGGAATAAATTTGAATTTCAAAAATACTTACTAAACCATGTCAAAACTTTCCCATAAAAATATATTCACTCTTAAAAGTAAAGACCATCAATTAATGACAAAAATAAAATAAGAATAATAATATTAATGATAATAACAATAATAATAGTAGTAATAATAATAGTAATAATGATAATAACATTACTAATAAAAATAATAATAATAATAATAAAAGTAAAGAAAACAACAACCTCTTAACCCGACATACAAACAGTCCGACACCCTCCATCATCCTGCCCTGAAACCACCGTGACACACCACCACTCCCCCCGACAACCATCACCACGCAAGCCCAGTACTCCGACCTACCCCCACGGCCACCGTCCTCCCCCTTCGACTACCACTGTCGGGTCGAACCAGCGCCAACACCAGGCCTGGTTCCCCATGGTGACTCTCTGACCAGGCCCAAACACAAACCCCTTGCCACCTGCCCAGCCGCCACGACAACCAGATTCCACCACCAAAAACCCCCTGAGACACCAGACCCTCACGACTCAGTGGTAACACCGTGTCGACCTCACCCGAGTCAACGGTGTTACCACTCCCAAGGTCATCCCTACACTCTGATTACAAAAAGAAGAACAAAACAGAACAGCAGCCTCCCGACAACCCCCTTATCGACTACCCTAACCACCATAAACAAACACCACGGACCACTACAACCACCCTTATATGACAACCCAGAATACTAGATGCCCTTCCATCACGAGACCCATAAGCGTACTTTAAACACAACCCTATACATACATTAATTTGGACACCCAGAAAACATACCATAAAGAAACGAACAACAGAATTCATTAACTCATCCCTGTAACGCATATAAACACCCTTAACGACACCCTTTAAAAGCCAACGACCACCAACCAACGCTCTCTATACGTTTATTACATAATCTAGCACAAAATTACATAAAAACATTAAGGATTCATGGTGTTATACCTCACTGATTAAGGTATGCAAATAGGCGGACTGACAGAAGGATTAAAACGTGAGTGTGACTCCCAGTTTCACCACCCAATTCGAACCACCGTGAACAACCCTAAGGCCACCGTGCAAGGTTTCTTTTCGTTGTTTGGTGTGACGGCTAGAAAAGTGTGTACAAGGATTAGGGTTAGGGTAGGGTTTGCACTAGTAGAAACCTATCTTAAGTAGGCTGCTTACAAGTTCTTGCTGGGAAAGATAAAACACGCGTGTGGGCTTCCTTGTTTGCACACAAATCGAGGCCCACTCCAACGCCCCTAATGATCCCAAGTTCGAACCCCCTTAACCAGCATATTACCACATTCTAATTCGACACCATAAGACCCCAAAACGAAACCCACCATGGTCTAAAAACACTTATAAACGTACTAGGTTCATGGTCCTATTAACGAAGTAAAAACATTATGCTTGTTATTATTATGTAAGGATCTATACAAATACGGGTTATTACATCAAGAGTTTATGTTTAAAGCTCCACATAAATATTTTTTAAAAAAAACGCTCCAAATATTAAATTAAAAATGACACGATAAAAAATGGTATATAGAAATTGCAAAAGAAAAGTATCATAATAGATACTTAACAATGTTAACATTCACAAAAACACGAGTAATGACAGACTTTGGGGGCAGTCATCTTTTTTTTCTGATAAGGTAATAAACTATATTGATTCCCTAGGATATGACCAACCTATTTCATTATTTTGAATGAGGTAAGTTGAAACCATCGACTTTCAAACTATCTCCAAAGAATTCGACATGTTGACAACTCTGATTTATGAGTGAGTTGTGACAATGAAAAATGCATATATAATGAATTTTTTTTTGAGATTTTTGTTCTAACATTCACTTATCATTGTATAATGTAATTCTGTTATGATATTTCAAATTTATATAGATTGATTGCGTTTTGATATATTTTGAATATAAATTGTATGTTAATATTACAATATTTTTAGTATATCGGTCATATGAAATTATATTACAAATTGAAAATCTTAAATACGACTAATCATTATTTTAAATATTATTTATAAATAACAATACTTGAACCTGCATTCCCGTGCAATGTGTACGGGATCTTATCTTTAGTAATACAAGAACATTTAAAGCATCATCTTTAACCCACGTCATCATTAACAGTTTTTTTCTTTTCTTTAAAAAATTATTAATGGTAGGCCATGTCCAGATACATGAGAATTAATTGTTCTGGTTGATTTTATAGTGTTGTTTATGACTTATTAGTAAATATTTTGTATGCTAACTAGTATTATTTTCAATTTCAATTTAAACAAATCAAGTTAATCAAATAAATAACATCCTCAAATTACTTACTTTAAAGTATTTTTGGAACAATATACCAAAAATATTTGTTAATTAAATATATCAAGTAAATCAAGAAAAGTTATATTCATTTTTAATTTTGTATATAAATAACAAACATGCATTTATTTTTCACGATAATCATATCAATATCAGCATGCCAAAAATATTAAAAATAAGAACTAATCTAAAAAGTTTATTTAAAACTACAAAAGAAGACAATGATAAAAATACGAAAAAAATACCACAAAATTGTAGCATAAAACATAATGGATGAAAATTTTAATTACTGTAAAAAGTAACCATTCAAGAGTTTATGTGTAAAGCTTCACATAAATATTATTTCAAAAAAACGCTCCAAATATTAAATTAATAATGACACGATAAAAAAATGGTATATAGAAATTGCAAAATAAAAGTATCATAATAGATAATTAACAATATTAACATTCACAAAAACTCGAGTAATGACAGACTTTGGGGGCAGTCATCTTTTTTTCTGATAAGGTAATAAACTATATTGATTCCCTAGGATATGACCAACCTATTTCATTATTTTGAATGAGGTAAGTTGAAACCATCGACTATCAAACTATATCCAAAGAATTCGACATGTTGACAACTCTGATTTATGAGTGAGTTGTGATAATGAAAAATGCATATATAATGAAATTTTTTTTGAGATTTTTGTTTAACATTCGCTTATCATTGTATATTGTAATTCTGTTATGATATTTCAAATTTATATAGATTGATTGCGTCCTGATATATTTTGAATATAAACTGTATGTTAATATTACCATATTTTTAGTATATCGGTCATATGAAATTATATTACAAATTGAAAATCTTAAATACGACTAATCATTATTTTAAATATTATTTATAAATAACAATACTTGAACCTGCATTCCCGTGCAATGTGTACGGGATCTTATCTTTAGTAATACAAGAACATTTAAAGCATCATCTTTAACCCACGTCATCATTAACAGTTTTTTTCTTTTCTTTAAAAAATTATTAATGGTAGGCCATGTCCAGATACATGAGAATTAATTGTTCTGGTTGATTTTATAGTGTTGTTTATGACTTATTAGTAAATATTTTGTATGCTAACTAGTATTATTTTCAATTTCAATTTAAACAAATCAAGTTAATCAAATAAATAACATCCTCAAATTACTTACTTTAAAGTATTTTTGGAACAATATACCAAAAATATTTGTTAATTAAATATATCAAGTAAATCAAGAAAAGTTATATTCATTTTTAATTTTGTATATAAATAACAAACATGCATTTATTTTTCACGATAATCATATCAATATCAGCATGCCAAAAATATTAAAAATAAGAACTAATCTAAAAAGTTTATTTAAAACTACAAAAGAAGACAATGATAAAAATACGAAAAAAATACCACAAAATTGTAGCATAAAACATAATGGATGAAAATTTTAATTACTGTAAAAAGTAACCATTCAAGAGTTTATGTGTAAAGCTTCACATAAATATTATTTCAAAAAAACGCTCCAAATATTAAATTAATAATGACACGATAAAAAAATGGTATATAGAAATTGCAAAATAAAAGTATCATAATAGATAATTAACAATATTAACATTCACAAAAACTCGAGTAATGACAGACTTTGGGGGGGCAGTCATCTTTTTTTCTGATAAGGTAATAAACTATATTGATTCCCTAGGATATGACCAACCTATTTCATTATTTTGAATGAGGTAAGTTGAAACCATCGACTATCAAACTATATCCAAAAAATTCGACATGTTGACAACTCTGATTTATGAGTGAGTTGTGATAATGAAAAATGCATATATAATGAAATTTTTTTTGAGATTTTTGTTTAACATTCGCTTATCATTGTATATTGTAATTCTGTTATGATATTTCAAATTTATATAGATTGATTGCGTCCTGATATATTTTGAATATAAACTGTATGTTAATATTACCATATTTTTAGTATATCGGTCATATGAAATTATATTACAAATTGAAAATCTTAAATACGACTAATCATTATTTTAAATATTATTCATAAATAACAATACTTGAACCTGCAATCCCGTGCAATGTGTACGGGATCTTATCTTTATTAATACAAGAACATTTAAAGCATCATCATTAACCCACGTCATCATTAGCAGTTTTTTTTTCTTTTCATAAAAAATTATTAATGGTAGGCCATGTCCAGATACATGAGAATTAATTGTTTTGGTTGATTTTATATTGGTGTTTATGAGTTATTAGTAAATATTTTGTATGTTAATTAGTATTATTTTCAATTTCAATTTAAACAAATCAAGTTAATCAAATAAATAACATCCTCAAATAAGTTACTTTAAAGTATTTTTGGAACAATATGACCAAAAATGTTTGTTAACTAAATATATCAAGTAAGTCAAGAAAAGTTATATTCATTTTTAATTTTGTATATAAATATCAAACATGCATTTATTTTTCACGATAATCATATCAATATCAACATGCCAAAAATATTAAAAATAAGAACTAATCTAAAAAGTTTATTTAAAACTACAAAAGAAGACAATGATAAAAATACGCAAAAAATACCACAAAATTGTAGCATAAAACTTAATGGATGAAAATTTTAATTACTGTAAAAAGTAACCATTCAAGAGTTTATGTTTAAAGCTTCACATAAATATTATTTCAAAAAAACGCTCCAAATATTAAATTAATAATGACACGATAAAAAACTGGTATATTGAAATTGCAAAAGAAAAGCATCATAATAGATACTTAACAATGTTAACATTCGAAAAAACACGAGTAATGACAGACTTTGGGGGCAGTCATCTTTTTTTCTGATAAGGTAATAAACTATATTGATTCCCTAGGGCATGACCAACCGATTTCATTATTTTGAATGAGGTAAGTTGAAACCATCGACTTTCAAACTATCTACAAATAATTCGACATGTTGACAACTCTGATTTATGAGTGTGTTGTGACATTGAAAAATGCATATATAATGAAGAAAATTTTGAGATTTTTTTTTAACATTTACTTATCATTGTATATTGTACTTCTGTTATGATATTTCAAATTTATATAAATTGATTGCGTTTTGATATATTTTGAATATAAACTGTATGTTAATATTACAATATTTTTAGTATATCGGTCATTTGAAATTATATTACATATTTAAAATCTTAAATACGATTAATCATTATTTTAAATATTATTTATAAATAACAATACTAGAACCTTATATGAGATATGGGCAGAAAGAAACTACAGAATTTTAGCAGGATTGGAACGAACTGAGGGATTTATAATTAGAAGAAGAGTTAATTTATAAATAATACCAATATAATGACCATTTTTCATAATCAGTACCAACATAATTGATAATTAGTAATCAATACCAAAATATTAACTTTTTTTTAAGATAGGTACCAAGTCACGTGAAAATCCCATATTAATCTACTCGAATAGGACCAAAAAGTCATTATTCAAGTACAAACCTCTACTCACCCATCTTCAAAATCATTTTCTCAGATCAAACCACTTTTTAAACTAGGAAAAAACTAGAGTAAAAAGGCGACTTGGTACCTAACATAGAAAAAACTTAATATCTTGGTATTGATTACTAATTATTGATTATGTTGGTATTGATTATGAAAAAGAGGACTAAAGTTGGTAGTGTTTATCAATTTACTCTTAGAAGAATACAGTATGAAGTCAGTATCTCCTTGATGCATAGGTTTACATTAGAAGACTAGGTGTATTTCGTATGTTTTTTTGGCCTTTTCTTATAGGCTTACGTGGTTAACCTTTTGTAAAAATGAGTTCTTTTTTCTACCCCTTGAGGAAGAATAAAAGAATTATACCTTTCTGCAAAAAAAAAAAAAAACAATACTAGAACCTTCAATCCCGTGCAATTTGCACGGGATCTTATCTTTATTAATACAAGAACATTTAAAGCATCATCATAAACCCACGTCATCATTACCAGTTTTTTTTCTTTTCCGTAAAAAATTAGTAATGGTAGGTCATGTCGATATACAAGAGAATTAATTGTTTTGGTTGTTTTATATTAGTGTTTATGACTTATTAGTAAATATTTTGTATGTTAATTAGTATTATTTTCAATTTCAATTTTAACAAATCAAGTTAATCAAATAAATAACATCCTCAAATTAGTTACTTTAAAGTATTTTTGGAACAATATGACCAAAAATGTTTGTTAATTAAATATTTCAAGTAAGTCAAGAAAAGTTATATTCATTTTTAATTTTGTATATAAATAACAAACATGCATTTATTTTTCACGATAATCATATCAATATCAACATGCCAAAAATATTAAGGAGTCGTTTGGTTCACCATGGGAATATAAAATCTCCGGGAAGATCAAATTCATATGAACTTGAAAATTACATGAATTGTTTAAATGTTGTTTGATTGAATGCGGGAAGTTCAATTCATGTGAGAATTCCCACTTACCTAGGGGGTCTAGCTAAGTGACTTCCTACATTATGTGGGAATTGGAGTTTACGTAGGAAGTTGCACTTCCCATGAATTAGGCAACCAAACGACACTCTATTTAGCAACTTCCCAGGATTTTCGAATTCCCATATTTTTAAGAGGCAACCAAACGACTCCTAAAAATAAGAACTAATCTAAAAAGTTTATTTAAAACTACAAAAGAAGACAATGATAAAAATACGAAAAAAATACCACAAAATTGTAGCATAAAACATAATGGATGAAAATTTTAATTACTGTAAAAAGTAACCATTCAAGAGTTTATGTGTAAAGCTTCACATAAATATTATTTCAAAAAAACGCTCCAAATATTAAATTAATAATGACACGATAAAAAAATGGTATATAGAAATTGCAAAATAAAAGTATCATAATAGATAATTAACAATATTAACATTCACAAAAACTCGAGTAATGACAGACTTTGGGGGGGCAGTCATCTTTTTTTCTGATAAGGTAATAAACTATATTGATTCCCTAGGATATGACCAACCTATTTCATTATTTTGAATGAGGTAAGTTGAAACCATCGACTATCAAACTATATCCAAAGAATTCGACATGTTGACAACTCTGATTTATGAGTGAGTTGTGATAATGAAAAATGCATATATAATGAAATTTTTTTTGAGATTTTTGTTTAACATTCGCTTATCATTGTATATTGTAATTCTGTTATGATATTTCAAATTTATATAGATTGATTGCGTCCTGATATATTTTGAATATAAACTGTATGTTAATATTACCATATTTTTAGTATATCGGTCATATGAAATTATATTACAAATTGAAAATCTTAAATACGACTAATCATTATTTTAAATATTATTCATAAATAACAATACTTGAACCTGCAATCCCGTGCAATGTGTACGGGATCTTATCTTTATTAATACAAGAACATTTAAAGCATCATCATTAACCCACGTCATCATTAGCAGTTTTTTTTTCTTTTCATAAAAAATTATTAATTATTAATGGTAAGCCATGTCCAGATACATGAGAATTAATTGTTTTGGTTGATTTTATATTGGTGTTTATGAGTTATTAGTAAATATTTTGTATGTTAATTAGTATTATTTTCAATTTCAATTTAAACAAATCAAGTTAATCAAATAAATAACATCCTCAAATAAGTTACTTTAAAGTATTTTTGGAACAATATGACCAAAAATGTTTGTTAACTAAATATATCAAGTAAGTCAAGAAAAGTTATATTCATTTTTAATTTTGTATATAAATATCAAACATGCATTTATTTTTCACGATAATCATATCAATATCAACATGCCAAAAATATTAAAAATAAGAACTAATCTAAAAAGTTTATTTAAAACTACAAAAGAAGACAATGATAAAAATACGCAAAAAATACCACAAAATTGTAGCATAAAACTTAATGGATGAAAATTTTAATTACTGTAAAAAGTAACCATTCAAGAGTTTATGTTTAAAGCTTCACATAAATATTATTTCAAAAAAACGCTCCAAATATTAAATTAATAATGACACGATAAAAAACTGGTATATTGAAATTGCAAAAGAAAAGCATCATAATAGATACTTAACAATGTTAACATTCGAAAAAACACGAGTAATGACAGACTTTGGGGGCAGTCATCTTTTTTTCTGATAAGGTAATAAACTATATTGATTCCCTAGGGTATGACCAACCGATTTCATTATTTTGAATGAGGTAAGTTGAAACCATCGACTTTCAAACTATCTACAAATAATTCGACATGTTGACAACTCTGATTTATGAGTGTGTTGTGACATTGAAAAATGCATATATAATGAAGAAAATTTTGAGATTTTTTTTTAACATTTACTTATCATTGTATATTGTACTTCTGTTATGATATTTCAAATTTATATAAATTGATTGCGTTTTGATATATTTTGAATATAAACTGTATGTTAATATTACAATATTTTTAGTATATCGGTCATTTGAAATTATATTACATATTGAAAATCTTAAATACGATTAATCATTATTTTAAATATTATTCATAAATAACAATACTAGAACCTTTTATGAGATATGGGCAGAAAGAAACTACAGAATTTTAGCAGGATTGGAACGAACTGAGGGATTTATAATTAGAAGAAGAGTTAATTTATAAATAATACCAATATAATGACCATTTTTCATAATCAGTACCAACATAATTGATAATTAGTAATCAATACCAAAAAGTTAACTTTTTTTTAAGATAGGTACCAAGTCACGTGAAAATCCCATATTAATCTACTCGAATAGGACCAAAAAGTCATTATTCAAGTACAAACCTCTACTCACCCATCTTCAAAATCATTTTCTCAGATCAAACCACTTTTTAAACTAGGAAAAAACTAGAGTAAAAAGGCGACTTGGTACCTAACATAGAAAAAACTTAATATCTTGGTATTGATTACTAATTATTGATTATGTTGGTATTGATTATGAAAAAGAGGACTAAAGTTGGTAGTGTTTATCAATTTACTCTTAGAAGAATACAGTATGAAGTCAGTATCTCCTTGATGCATAGGTTTACATTAGAAGACTAGGTGTATTTCGTATGTTTTTTTGGCCTTTTCTTATAGGCTTACGTGGTTAACCTTTTGTAAAAATGAGTTCTTTTTTCTACCCCTTGAGGAAGAATAAAAGAATTATACATTTCTGCAAAAAAAAAAAAAAAAACAATACTAGAACCTTCAATCCCGTGCAATTTGCACGGGATCTTATCTTTATTAATACAAGAACATTTAAAGAATCATCATAAACCCACATCATCATTACCAGTTTTTTTTCTTTTCCGTAAAAAATTAGTAATGGTAGGTCATGTCGATATACAAGAGAATTAATTGTTTTGGTTGTTTTATATTAGTGTTTATGACTTATTAGTAAATATTTTGTATGTTAATTAGTATTATTTTAAATTTCAATTTTAACAAATCAAGTTAATCAAATAAATAACATCCTCAAATTAGTTACTTTAAAGTATTTTTGGAACAATATGACCAAAAATGTTTGTTAATTAAATATTTCAAGTAAGTCAAGAAAAGTTTTATTCATTTTTAATTTTGTATATAAATAACAAACATGCATTTATTTTTCACGATAATCATATCAATATCAACATGCCAAAAATATTAAGGAGTCGTTTGGTTCACCATGGGAATATAAAATCTCCGGGAAGATCAAATTCATATGAACTTGAAAATTACATGAATTGTTTAAATGTTGTTTGATTGAATGCGGGAAGTTCAATTCATGTGAGAATTCCCACTTACCTAGGGGGTCTAGGTAAGTGACTTCCTACATTATGTGGGAATTGGAGTTTACGTAGGAAGTTGCACTTCCCATGAATTAGGCAACCAAACGACACTCCATTTAGCAACTTCCCAGGATTTTCGAATTCCCATATTTTTAAGAGGCAACCAAACGACTCCTAAAAATAAGAACTAATCTAAAAAGTTTATTTAAAACTACAAAAGAAGACAATGATAAAAATACGAAAAAAATACCACAAAATTGTAGCATAAAACATAATGGATGAAAATTTTAATTACTGTAAAAAGTAACCATTCAAGAGTTTATGTGTAAAGCTTCACATAAATATTATTTCAAAAAAACGCTCAGAATATTAAATTAATAATGACACGATAAAAAAATGGTATATAGAAATTGCAAAATAAAAGTATCATAATAGATAATTAACAATATTAACATTCACAAAAACTCGAGTAATGACAGACTTTGGGGGCAGTCATCTTTTTTTCTGATAAGGTAATAAACTATATTGATTCCCTAGGATATGACCAACCTATTTCATTATTTTGAATGAGGTAAGTTGAAACCATCGACTATCAAACTATATCCAAAGAATTCGACATGTTGACAACTCTGATTTATGAGTGAGTTGTGATAATGAAAAATGCATATATAATGAAATTTTTTTTGAGATTTTTGTTTAACATTCGCTTATCATTGTATATTGTAATTCTGTTATGATATTTCAAATTTATATAGATTGATTGCGTCCTGATATATCTTGAATATAAACTGTATGTTAATATTACCATATTTTTAGTATATCTGTCATATGAAATTATATTACAAATTGAAAATCTTAAATACGACTAATCATTATTTTAAATATTATTCATAAATAACAATACTTGAACCTGCAATCCCGTGCAATGTGTACGGGATCTTATCTTTATTAATACAAGAACATTTAAAGCATCATCATTAACCCACGTCATCATTAGCAGTTTTTTTTCTTTTCCATAAAAAATTATTAATGGTAGGCCATGTCGAGATACACAATTAATTGTTTTGGTTGATTTTATATTGGTGTTTATGACTTATTAGTAAATATTTTGTATGTTAATTAGAATTATTTTCAATTTCAATTTAAACAAATCAAGTTAATCAAGTAAATAACATCCTCAAATTAGTTACTTTAAAGTATTTTTGGAACAATATGACGAAAAATGTTTGTTAATTAAATATATCAAGTAAGTCAAGAAAATTTATATTCATTTTTAATTTTGTATATAAATAACAAACACGCATTTATTTTTCACGATAATCATATCAATATCAACATGCCAAAAATATTAAAAATAAGAACTAATCTAAAAATTTATTTAAAACTACAAAAGAAGACAATGAAAAAAATACCACAAAATTGTAGCATAAAACTTAATGGATAAAAATTTTAATTACTGTAAAAAGTAACCATTCAAGAGTTTATGTTTAAAGCTTCACATAAATATTATTTCAAAAAAACGCTCCAAATATTAAATTAATAATGACAAGATAAAAAAAATGGTATATTAAAATTGCAAAAGAAATGTATCATAATTGATACTTAACAATGTTAACATTAACAAAAACACGAGTAATGACAGACTTTGGGGGCAGTCATCTTTTTTTCTGATAAGGTAATAAACTATATTGATTCCCTAGGATATGACCAACCTATTTCATTATTTTGAATGAGGTAAGTTGAAACCATCGACTTTCAAACTATCTCCAAAGAATTCGACATGTTGACAACTCTGATTTATGAGTGAGTTGTGACAATGAAAAATGCATATATAATGAAGAAAATTTTGAGATTTTTGTTTTAACATTTACTTATCATTGTATATTGTAATTCTATTATGATATTTCAAATTTATATAGATTGATTGCGTTTTGATATATTTTGAATATAAACAGTATGTTAATATTACAATATTTTTAGTATATCGGTCATATAAAATTATATTACAAATTGAAAATCTTAAATACGACTAATCATTATTTTAAATATTATTCATAAATTACAATACTTGAACCTGCAATCCCGTGCAATTTGCACGGGATCATATCTTTATTAATATAAGAACATTTAAAGCATCATCATTAACCCACGTCATCATTACCAGTTTTTTTTATTTTCCGTAAAATAATAGTAATGGTAGGCCATGTCGAGAAACATGAGAATTAATTGTTTTGGTTGATTTTATATTACTGTTTATGACTTATTAGTAAATATTTTGTATGTTAATTATTACTTCCTCCATTCATATCCAAGTTACACTTATTCCTTTTTCATCCATTCATATCCACTCTACCACTTTCCTTAAAAATAAATCAATATTACTAAACTACCCTAATGGAAACCAATTATCTACAAAAAATATCACTCCATGGCCCACCTATAATTTACCACAAAATACTCTCTAACCTTAATCAGGCCCAATTAACATCCCCTAACCCAATTCTACAAAACTTACCACTCCCTCCAAAAATTATAACCCACCCAAATTTCTCACCAAATAAATTTGAATTATCCACTTTATCTTCCTCAAATACCCCATTATCCACCCATGAAACCAGCCTACCCTATTACTACAACACCATGAAATCCAACCCAATTACAAACCCATTATACCCAACCCCAAACCCTACAATATAATCTCGTAAACCCTAAGATCCAAATCATTTCCTCTCTTCCGCCACTCTCTTTCTTCCGCATCTCTCTCTCTCTCTCTCTACAAAACTCTCTATATTCAAAACCCTAATCTGAAACTTCTCATCCCCTCTATTCCGTCATCTTACATCCTAAACGTTTGACCTTCATCTTCTACGATTCGTCCTAAACTCTCTCTATTTTCTCTTCTATCTACAGTTAAAATATTCCTAAATATTTGTGATCTATTTGCTCAGTTCATTTATTATGGAGCATGTTTTCTCTGATTCGTCAGTTATTGATCTTCGTTTTATGGAGAAACAGTATGAGGATTATGACAGTGAAGGTTCGGCTGAGGTTCAGGAAGAGTTTTCGTCCGTTATTGATCTTCGTTTTATGGAGAAACAGTATGAGGATTATGACAGTGAAGGTTCGGCTGAGGTTCAGGAAGAGTTTGAGGAAAAGGAGGTGAGGATGAGGATAAGTAAGGGTAAAGAAGAGAGGGAGAGGAAAGCGAGTGGTTGGTTAGTTTGCCGTAAATCACTGCCGGAAAATCGATAACATTTTATGAGTGATTTATGTCGTGTTTGGCCGCAGTTTGAGATGTTAATGGAGTATGAGATTTAGGAGGAAAAAAGGAGAGGGGAAATGATGTTGCATGTGGGTCTGTTCATTGTATATGTGAGGAGAAATTAGATGACCCTTCCATTCGAGGAAGTCCGGTTATTACGGAGTGGTTTAAGGGGGAATTATCTAACTATTGGCCTGGTTTTGGTGATAATGCTGAAGATGAAATGGTATGATTTTCTCTTTTTAACTTTGTATTTTAAGTTATTATCCTATAGATCTAATATTTGTATCTTATAAACTGTTGGGAAATTGTTTGCTATTAGGTTAGATTAATTTTTTGTTGTTTTTGTGATTATTCGTAAAGAATTTGTTACTATGAGACTAATATTTTGTTGTTTTTGTGATTAATCTGCTTGCCATACGAGAATTATATTTGCTTGTTTCATGTTTGGTAGAGTAGAGTAATGTACGCCATTAATTTTGTACTTGTATTTTGTTTAGATTAACATTATTGCCACACGAGAAATTAGATCTGCATGTTTCATGTTTGGTACAGTAGAGTAATTTGTTGCTGGGAAATTTGGATTAATTTGTGCTATCGTAATCAACTTTGTGCTGTGAATTTGGATTACTTGCTTATCTAATTGTTCATTAACAAAACACCAATTCAATTTTTTTTAATTAAAATTCTAGACTCTTAATTTGAGTTTGGCATTCATATCAAATCAACTGAGTTTGGCATTCGTATCAATTTTTTTTTCAAATTTTTTTAATTAAAATTCTAGCTCTTTGAGATTGTTTTAATGTCCTATGCTTGTAATATGACTTAGTTATTTCATTTAATCTGACTAAATTGAAAAAAACCAGACTTTAAATTGTTCTTGAAATGTAAACAAATGATTGTTGAATGCTCTTTGAGATTGTTTTAATGTCCTATGCTTGTAATATGACTTAGTTATTTCATTTAATCTGAATAAATTGAAAAAAAACAAGACTTTAAATTGTTCTTGAAATGTAAACAAATGATTGTTGAATGCTCTTTGAGATTGTTTTCATGTCCTATGCTTGTATTCTGACTTAATATGAATTGTGCTCAATGATGAAAGACCTTAATGGTTTGAGAGCAACATGTGTCAAGTGTATTAAATAGGTTACTGGCCATTTAAGTAGTAATGCCACCACATGGTCTACCTTAATTGCGCGTGTGTGTAGGAGGCATTGCTCCTTTAGACAACTCAATGATGAGGCCAGACAGGCCTGAGAGTTGTTATTTGTTTCCAATTTCATGGGTTGGGTTTCTGAAAATGCGTACTAGCTTTGCTGCTGGACTGTTTCTAAGGGTGATGAGGTATTCTGTCTGTTTGTTTTATGAAGGTGCTCAGTGATGAAAGACCTTAATGGTTTGAGAGCAACATGTGTCAAGTGTAGTAAACAGGTTACTGGCCATTTAAGTAGTCATGCCACCACATAGTCTACCTGAATTGTGTGTGTAGGAGGCATGTTGCATATGGTTGATAAGCCACCACATGGTCTACCATTCGTAGGTGTGTATGCGCAAACATTTAAATGACAGTCACATAATTACTTAGTTATACAGAGCTTGCTGATAACATTACCTGAATGGTTTGAAAGCTTCGTTATGACATTTGTATTTTTGATAGCTGTCATTAAATGGTTGTTGCATGGTCTACCTATTTTGTGTGTGATGTAGGAGCATGCTCAAACTTTCCTAATAATAAGTCTAAAACGAGATTCACACCAAACGGGTTCGAACATGGATCCGTAAGATTATTCAAGATAGCTTTACAAGGAATAAAAGAAGATTCTAGAAGGTCCCGGAAGACCTTGGAACATCCTTGGATGATATTTCCTAAAGGCTATATGAAGGAAGGTGTGTATGAAGCTTCCAAGGAAGAGGAGCTAAGGCACGAAAGACCTAGGGACGCGCGCCTAAGGGCACGGCCACAACTAGGGTTTCGGCCAAATTAGGGTTTCGTTTTTGTTTTGTTTATTTTATTTAAGTTAAGAATAAAATAAGATTAGGAAGTTATGTTTCCTAGTCTTAGTAGGTTTTGTATTAGGTTTCCTAATTGTAATAGGATTCATAAATCCTAAGTTAAGTAGGAGTTCTAGTAGAAGTAGGTTTCACAATTCTAGTAGGAATAGGAATCCTAATTGTTGTAGGATTCATAGTTCTAGTAGAATAAGGAATTCTAATTGTTAAAGGATTCGTAGTTATATTAGGAATAGGAGTCTTAATTATATTAGGTTTAGGAGTCCTAAATCCTAGTCAAACTCTTTTTTTGAACCTAAGTAGGATTAGGGTTTCCTAGTAAGGATTAATTAAGGTATTCCTACCTTAATTATAGTAGGTTTACACGGTTTAAGGCCTATAAAAGGCAGCCGTTTTCTTTGTTTTTAACACACAAGTTTGAGTTGAATTATCAATAAAAATCATAAGTTTTTGTGTGAGCTTTTCTGTAACATCCCGTATTTTCGTAAAATCTAATTTAAGCGTTTTAATTATTTTATATAATAAAATAATAATTTAGTAACTTATTTCGAAAGACTTTAATTTATTTAGTGAGATCCGTCTTAAGAACCTTAAGTCCTTAAGACGAATACAACTTGGCATCATTTAATATCCGACTCAAATAACCGTGTAAATATCCAACCCATCTTATTTACTCGGAAAGGACAGTCTTTAAAACCCCTAAACCCCAATATGTCGACATTCATCTTCTTCAACCATTTCATTTCACTGAAAACATATTCCTCACAAAACCTCCTTTTTATTCATCTCTTTTTGAGGAATTCTTCTTCATCCGTCGATCAAATCGAGGTAACGATAACATTTCCGGAATCCTTGTTCAATTTCCGATCCATCTATCACTTCCGTTTCTCAATTCCTCCATTTCGAAAATTGGCCTGTTTTATACAAACTCCGTTTTTGTGTTCTTAAAACCGTTTTTCATGTTTGTAGGTGAAGGATTGGACAACCCGGACATCGATAGCTACATTGTGGAGGAAGATCTTTAGCCGGAAAGCTTGAGAGGTGACGATAATGAGAAACTCGGCCTTTATGTGTATATTAGCATATTTGATGTGAATCTTGTTTGGTTTCTGATTTTGTTGTCATATATTGATTCAAGGATTTAGTAACATGTTTAGGATGAGATTGTTGTGAAGAATTCATGCTTAAACTTGTTGTTAAGTGTTCTTAAGCATATTTTCAGTTTTTATCATTTTGCGACGGATACATGTATAAATCGTTTGAGGATTGTTATGGGACTTGTTTTCTGGTAGATTGATAGTATTGGATGATTTATGTTAGTGGGTAAACACAATTTGTAGTGCTATCGAAGTTTAGAAGTCGAATTGTGAAGTTTGTGTAAGATTGGAAAAATCACGAATTGGTTACAGGCTCTCTGAGCCGGTCGACCGGCGGCCCGGTCGACCGACCGGCCGCCGGTCGACCGGCTGGGAGAGCATTTAGGTGTTTTCTCGCGTTTTTGGAAAAATTGGCTTAGGACTGCCAGCCGGCCGACCGGCCGCCTGCCGACCGGCTGGTAGTCATTCTTGTCTCGTGTTTTCATTGCGAAGGACCTAAGTAGGAGGGGCCCCAGCCGGTAGACCGGCCGCCTGCCAGCCGGCTGGGGGTACTTATGGGTTTGGATACGTTTGGTTGAAGGCTTTGGGAAAGGTCTTCCCAGCCGGCCGACCGGCTGCCTGCCGACCGGCTGGGAACCCCTTTTTCGTGTGTTCTCGGTTTTAAAGAAAAGTGAAGGCTGAGAGGTCACCAGCCGGCCGACCGGCCGCCTGCCGACCGGCTGGGGACCCCTGATGAGTTTTATTTGTTTTTCGATCATAACTTTTCAACGGTTAATCGGTTTTACTTGAAACTTGTTTTGTGTACCTTTGACATGTATTTGAGGTCCCCGGAGGATGGGCAACATTATATTGGGTTCGGGAATATAGTGAGGATAGAGACCCCCCGGTCGGGCAACCGAAAAGGAAACTGGCTCTCCCTCACCTTAGTTCTCGAGGTCAATTAAGTGTTGATTAAAAGTTAAAGGTAGAATTATAGTGTAGTTCATAGACTTGAATGATATTGTTTTGATGCGTATTAAGTTATGCCTTAAGCTGGCCTCTGAACTTAATACGTGAGTTGGTTGTCATATATGGGGATATGCCTTAAGTTGGCCTCTGAGCCCTATATGTGTATGTTTGTCGTGTCTCGAACATGCCTTAAGCTGGCCTCTGAGTTCAGACATGTATGATAGTGATCGCGTCAGAACATGCCTTAAGTTGGCCTCTGAGTCTGACGAGTAGAGCAGCTGCACGACGGGATAGCTAAGGAACTGACACCTTGCCCGGAGTGCAGATGTTTGGTGCTAGAACATGCCTTAAGCTGGCCTCTGAGTTTAGTACCTTGTGATGTGGTGAAGGGACATGCCTTAAGTTGGCCTCTGAGTCCTTTGCTTTTGGATGCTAGTCTATGCCTTAAGTTGGCCGCTGAGTCTAGTATCTTGCTGATTGGCGGGTCTATGCCTTAAGTTGGCCTCTGAGTCCTTGCTTGCTGATATTTGGTGTTTAGGTGATGTCTTAAGTTGACCGCTGAACCTTTACACTTGCTGAACGATTTGGTATAGGTTATGTCTTAAGTTGACCGCTGAACCTTTACTTGCTGATGTTGTCTTCTTACCTTGAGTTGGTTTGTATCAGAGATGGTTATTGATAAAAATGAGTTATTGAATGTTTATTGAGTTGTGGTTTAATCATCCAAGGCATTGGATGACTCTTGTTCGGTTTCATAAATAGTGGGATTGAAAGACCCCCCGACTGGGTAACCAGTAGGGAAACCGGCTCTCCTTCCTATTTGTTTATGAAGTTGGTTAAGAGCCGTGCACTGTAATCGCATGTTAGTAAGAGATAAGATGATGAGATGTTTATGCTTCACATGTTGTTATATGTTGGAGTGTTCTGTATTGTTTATATGTTACGTGTTGTCACAAAAGGTGGCTAGGAGAACTCTAGTCACTCCCCACTGATTGTGGCGTACATGTTTCCATGTATGTAGGTACATGCAGGGTTGGAGATCAGGGTTACAGGAGAGCTAGCGAGTGATGATCCATTCATCAGTTGACTTACCCGTTTACGCCTAGCTAGACTCTTAGACTTTTGTTGTTTTTGTTTTGGTGCCGGTAGGGATGTGCCATCCCCGGCTGATGTATTTATTTATGTTTCAGTTTGATACTTAGTACTGTTACTTATCTTTTTGGTTTCAGTTTCAGTTTACGTTTCAGTCTATGACTTCTCGCATGTTTTATCTTTAAAAGTTTTAATTCCGCTGCAATTTTGGTACTTTTATGTGTTTATATTTCCGCTTTCGCGAGGGGTTTTACATTTTCAGTGACATTAATTAAGTTTGCGAGCTTAGTTTTTGGGATCGACTTTGCGTGGTTGATTTGCAGGGTGTTAGCCAATTTCATCTTTTGCGAGAGAAGGTTGAGGGTACATCATCTATCCATCTAAAATCCATAATCCATTGATCATCAAGCATTTTTCCACAAGCCATCGACCACCAAAACGTTCATCCAAGTCTTGGAGTTCGAGCCTTATTCGTTCATCAAGCTTCGTGCGTCCATATTTCGTTTATTACATTGTGTTGTTTCGTTCAAAGTTACTAATAATTGTATTGTTTATCTTAAGAGTGTAATTCCGCTGCACTAGTATTCTTAGGGAGGATCATCTACCTCAATTCCAGTTAGAGATCCGCATCAACTTGGTATTAGAGCTTCGGCTCGTGATTTTAATTCTTATTAAGATCTATCTTGGGAAGGAGTAAGTATGGTGAGTTCCAGCGTGAATAGCGAGGCAACGAGTAAGCCATGGGAGGCCGGTCAAGAGGAGATCAAATCTCAAATGAATCAAATGAGTTATGTTCTCAAAAACATCGCATCTATGTTGAACAAAAAAGGGTTTAAAGTCGGAGAAGATGATGCTTCATCTAGGGCGAGTGATGGTGAGGAAGAATTACCGAAGGTCCCCACCTACAACAAGCAAGATGATGATCGTGGTCTAAAACTAGACATACCCGAGTTCAAAGGAGACCTACATCCCGAAGAGTTTCTAGATTGGATACGACAAACGGAGGGAGTTTTCGAATACAAGGAGCATGATGATAAAAAGCAATTCAAGTTAGCTATTCTCAAGCTAACCAAATATGCATCTTTGTGGTACGAGAACCTCAAGAAACAACGAAAACGTGATGGTAAGTCCAAACTTAATTCTTGGGTTAAATTAAAGAAATATCTTATGAAACGGTTCTTGCCTAAAGATTATAATCAAGAAAACTACCTTAAGTTGCAATCCCTAAATCAAGGAGGGATGTCCGTTAATGATTATATTAAGGAGTTTGAGAGGATGTCCATAGTTTGTGACCTAGAGGAGAAGGAAGAACTTATAGTGGCTAGGTTTATCAAAGGGTTAACACCAACCCTATCATCTAGTGTCGAAGTTCAAAATTATGATGGGTTTAATGATGTATGTCGTATAGCCCTAAAGATCGAAAAACACAATAAAAACCGTAGGACATACCCATCGAGAGGCGTGACCCAAGAGGAGGGTTCGAGTAACCAAGTTATCCCAACCAAGCCCAAGGAGTCGGTCAAGGACGAATCTAGGGATAAGGGGAAGGGAGTTGTGGTTGAGTCTAAAGGGAATCCTATGCGAAGGTGTTTCAAGTGTCAAGGGTACGGTCATATAGCCCATGAGTGCCCACAAAAGAGAGCTTTAACCATCCAAGAACTACAAGACCTAATTCCAAACTTTGTAGTACCCGAAGTGGAGTCAAGGGGCGCGGAATTCGAGGTTGAGAAGGGGACGGTTGACGTGGAGCCGGAGAGTGAGAGCGAAGGAGAGTGTTTGGTCATTAGGAGTCTTCACATTGAGGCGACTAACGAAGAGGCCGAACAAAGGGAGAAGTTGTTCCATACTCGGTGTAAGATTGGGGGAAAGAAGTGTGACCTAATAGTGAATAGCGGTTCATGTACTAACGTTGTTGCGAAGGGGTTAGTGGATGAATTAGGGTTAGTCACTAGGGTTAGATCGAAACCCTACAAATTGCATTGGTTGGATGGAGATAAAGGGGTGAGTGTAAAGGACCAAGCGTTGGTGGGCTTGAGTCTAGGTCCGTACAAGGATGAGGTGTGGTGCGATGTAGTACCTATGAGCGCATGCCATGTATTATTGGGCAGGCCTTGGCAATACGATCGTGATGTTACACACGATGGGAGGTTAAACATCTATAGAGTAGTTAAGGATAAGGTTACCTATAACCTAAAACCGATGACGACTACAAATAATAAGGACTCCCAATATAAGAAGGGGAGCTTATTCATAACCCTAGGAGAGTTCGTGGAGGACCGTGTGCGTGAGGGTCAAGAACGAAGGGTGGATGAAGAGGCTAGGGAGGAGTTCGTAGGAGAGGTGCATGATGAGGGGATTGATCATGGTGAGGCCGTGAGACTTGGAGGAGATGAGGAGCGTGTGCCAAGCGTAGACAAGGAGTCCATGGTTGCGACTATGGGTGAAGAGCTCATTGGTGTCGGTTCTAGTCTAGGTCAAGAGGCAAATGTCGTGGGTCAAGACGAGGAAGAAGTTGTGCACGAGGGGGAGTGTGGCGTGAGTACGGAGTTTAGCAACCCTAGTTGGAGTTCGGATGGGAATACTATCGACAATAGGGAGGCTACTACTTCGAATCCTACAAGGAGTAGGACAAACAATACTATAAAACCTATGCTTTACAACTTGTTATTGCAAGGAACTTGGAGTCAAGCAAGGGACAAGAGGGAGAACGAAATTGAGCCAAGAAAGAAGCAAGGCGTTCGAGTTCAAGCTAATTGTTCTAAGCCAATGGAACCAAGGTTAATTCGTGAAACAATATGGTGGAGCGGGAATGGTTCGACCAAGAATAGCACAAGACAAAATTTGAGGTCAACTTTTTTTCAAGAAGGAGAGTATGATGCGGGAGCATGCTCAAACTTTCTTAATAATAAGTCTAAAACGAGATTCACACCAAACGGGTTCGAACATGGATCCGTAAGATTATTCAAGATAGCTTTACAAGGAATAAAAGAAGATTCTAGAAGGTCCCGGAAGACCTTGGAACATCCTTGGATGATATTTCCTAAAGGCTATATGAAGGAAGGTGTGTATGAAGCTTCCAAGGAAGAGGAGCTAAGGCACGAAGGACCTAGGGAAGCGCGCCTAAGGGCACGACCACAACTAGGGTTTCGGCCAAATTAGGGTTTCGTTTTTGTTTTGTTTATTTTATTTAAGTTAAGAATAAAATAAGATTAGGAAGTTATGTTCCCTAGTATTAGTAGGTTTTGTATTAGGTTTCCTAATTGTAATAGGATTCATAAATCCTAAGTTAAGTAGGAGTCCTAGTAGAAGTAGGTTTCACAATTCTAGTAGGAACAGGAATCCTAATTGTTGTAGGATTCATAGTTCTAGTAGAATAAGGAATCCTAGTTGTTAAAGGATTCGTAGTTATATTAGGAATAGGAGTCTTAATTATATTAGGTTTAGGAGTCTTAAATCCTTGTCAAACTCTTTGTTTGAACCTAAGTAGGATTAGGGTTTCCTAGTAAGGATTGATTAAGGTATTCCTACCTTAATTATAGTAGGTTTACACGGTTTAAGGCCTATAAAAGGCAGCCGTTTTCTTTGTTTTTAACACACAAATTTGAGTTGAATTATCAATAAAAATCATAAGTTTCTGTGTGAGCTTTTGAGTGACATTAATTAAGTTTGCGAGCTTAGTTTTTGGGATCGACTTTGCGAGGTTGATTTGCAGGGTGTTAGCCAATTCCATCTTTTGCGAGAGAAGGTTGAGGGTACATGATCTATCCATCTACAATCCATCATCCATTGATCATCAAGCATTCGTCCACAAGCCATCGACCACAAAAACGTTCGTCCAAGTCTTGGAGTTCGAGCCTTATTCGTTCATCAAGCTTCGTTCGTCCATATTTCGTTTATTACATTGTGTTGTTTCGTTCAAAGTTACTAATAATTGTATTGTTTATCTTAAGAGTGTAATTCCGCTGCACTAGTATTCTTAAGGAGGATCATCTACCTCAATTCCAGTTAGAGATCCGCATCAGTGTGTGTGTGTGTGTAGGAGGCTTATTAACCAAACAGAACTCAATGATGAGGCTATTTAGTCCTGAGAGTCCTCTGTTTATTTCTTTTTCAGTCTGTTTTGTAGCTGAACATTAAACAATAACATTAAAATGGAACATTTTGTAGCTGAACATTAAACACTAACATTAAAATAGAAGCTGAACATTACATATTCTTTGCATTACATGCGATTTCATTGAGCATTATACCCTAGCTCGGACATTAAATACTCTAACCCTTGCGTCTTGCCTATTCCACATAAGTAGTCAACGCATTCCCTAACTAGTGATTCATAAACCACTAAATTTCTTGGTAACATACCAATGGCTGCTAGATGACCCTTCGCCATATGAGGAATTGCAAAGTTGTTGTGACCTTTACATTTCATGATTTCTACCATAACCGATTGTAATGTTAAGAATATGTTGTTTAGCTTACTTGGGCTGTAATCCACGAATGCTTGCATGACTTGATTCACTAGTTCATCTACTGTTTTAGCTGCTTGGGATGATTGTAATGCCCTAAAATAACCAAGGTCATTACAATTTAAGTCGGGTGAGTTTGGTGGCTGGAAAACTAACTTAATGTGAAAACCATCTGAATTTGCGGCTGCCATAAAATCTGGATCGTTGTTCTTTATATGTGGGTGAGCGTTGTCTTGTTGAATGTAAATCTCTTTGCTTAGACCTTCTGGCCAGGAACTTTTGATAGCTGGAATTACTTCCTCAATTAGACATTTTTTCACCACTTCTTTCGTGATAGAGTCTATTGGTTTCGTTTCCATTGTTCCCCTTGGCCTATTTCTACTGTTTCTAGCTGCTGGTACTTGACGTGTAAGAGGGAACATCCCTATTTTCCCATCGAAAATTAGTTCCTCTTGTGCATCGTAAACCGGTCTGCTGACCGCACACATGAACATCACTTTTGTGATGTACCTTTTTGATTGACAGCTACGGTAAGGCAACTCTTCCCCATTTACCACGTAAATTTTCTCGTCGTCGTCCGTAATAAAGAACCACTTCTCAACCATGTGTATTATGTTGCTCATCTTGCTGAACTTGATTTCTGTAACTGGTACTGCATTAAGGTCGAGAAAATCTTCGATCACTTGATTTACGACTAGCATCTTTAGTGAGTGAAGAAGTCGTTCCTCTTTGTGTAAATCGCTGAGTTTAGGATGAAGTGGGCTGGAATGAGGTTTTAGTAAACCTTCTTGCACCCACACCGTGCCAATGGCAACACCACAATTTTCTGAAACTCTTTTCATAGTATTTCGTTTTGCGGCAATGAGGGACTTGATAAACTCGACATTAGGTAGAATTTTCTTCTTGTTACTGTTCCCCATTCTCCCGCTACTAACAATTAGTTTCTGACCAACTTCTCGTGGTTTTTTTGCGAGATGCCAAATGTTAGAGACACTCCTTTCTTTGAGGTTGAAGCGGAGGGCTGTTTTCTGGAGTTCACCACGGTCTAGTTTCTCGTTCACTGACTTCTAAAGCAAGTAAACAGCAATTTCAGAACGTAGGTCCTCAGACATGCATTTGTATCCCATTTTGTAAAGTGTTGTAACTGGTTGTAATAAATAATTAAGGACTTTTATTGTTTTTCTTTGGGACTGTAATTTTGGAATTTAGTAAGTAAATGTTGTGAAAAGTTTTTTTTGTTGGGTACTCAATTAATGAACTGAGAATAGTGGTCTATTTATGGCCAATGAGTGTACTAATAGGCTGGCAACATGCTGTATTCTACTCAGTTTTTTGGGGGAAATAAGTTGGTGTATAATTACACTAAATCTGAAACTTGAAAAAGTGATTTTGGTGGGAAAATTAACAACTAACATCACAATTAACATTTCAGAAATTACACATTAACAACACATTTAACTTAACTAAAAAGCAACCTTTAAAATTTCCAATGTACTTTTTATAGTTTTTTATTCTACTTTTAAAACTTGTGCAAAATACATAAGTGTAACTTGGATATGAATGGAGGAAATATTATTTTCAATTTCAATTTCAACAAATCAAGTTAATCAAATAAATAACATCCTCAAATTAGTTACTTTAAAGTATTTTTGGAACAATATGACCAAAAATATTTGTTAATTAAATATATCAAGTAATTGAAGAAAAGTTATATTCATTTTTAATTTTGTATATAAATAACAAACATGCATTTATTTTTCACGATAATCATATCAATATCAACATGCCAAAAATATTAAAAATAAGAACTAATCTAAAAAGTTTATTTAAAAATACAAAAGAAGACAATGATAAAAATACGAAAAAAATACCACAAAATTGTAGCATAAAACTTAATGGATGAAAATTTTAATTACTGTAAAAAGTAGCCATTCAAGAGTTTATGTGTAAAGCTTCACATAAATATTATTTCAAAAAACGCTCCAAATATTAAATTCATAATGACACGATAAAAAAATGGTATATTGAAATTACAAAAGAAAAGTATCATAATAGATACTTAACAATGTTAACATTTACAAAAACACGAGTAATGACAGACTTTTGGGGCAGTCATCTTTTTTTCTGATAAGGTAATAAACTATATTAATTCCCTAGGATATGACCAACCTATTTCATTATTTTGAATGAGGTAAGTTGAAACCATCGACTTTCAAACTATCTCCAAAGAATTCGACATGTTGACAACTCTGATTTATGAGTGAGTTGTGACAATGAAAAATGCATATATAAAGAAGAAAATTTTGAGATTTTTGTTTTAACATTACTTATCATTGTATATTGTAATTCTGTTATGATATTTCAAATTTATATAGATTGATTGCGTTTTGATATATTTCGAATATAAACTGTATGTTAATATTACAATATTTTTAGTATATCGGTCATATGAAATTATATTACAAATTGAAAATCTTAAATGCGACTAATCATTATTTTAAATATTATTCATAAATAACAATACTTGAACCTGCAATCCCGTGCAATTTGCATGAGATCTTATCATTATTAATACAAGAACATTTAAAGCATCATGATTAACCCACGTCATCATTAGCAGTTTTTTTTTCTTTTCCGTAAAAAATTAGTAATGGTAGGCCATGTCGAGATACATGAGAATTAATTGTTTTGGTTGATTTTATATTGGTGTTTATGACTTATTAGTAAATATTTTGTATGTTAATTAGTATTATTTTCAAGTTCAATTTTAACAAATCAAGTTAATCAAACAAATAACATCCTCAAATTAGTTACTTTAAAGTATCTTTGGAACAATATGACCAAAAATGTTTGTTAATTAAATATATCAAGTAAGTCAAGAAAAGTTACATTCATTTTTAATTTTGTATATAAATTAGAAACATGCATTTATTTTTCACGATAATCATATCAATATCAACATGCCAAAAATATTAAAAATAAGAACTAATCTAAAAAGTTTATTGAAAACTACAAAAGAAGACGATGAAAAAATACCACCAAATTGTAGCATAAAACTTAATGGATGAAAATTTTAATTAATGTAAAAGTAATCTGTCAAGAGTTTATGTGTAAAGCTTCACATAAATATTATTTCAAAAAAACGCTTCAAATATTAAATTGATAATGACACGATAAAAAAATGGTATATTGAAATTGCAAAAGAAAAGTATCATAATAGATACTTAACAATGTTAACATTCACAAAAACACGAGTAATGACAGACTTGGGGGCAGTCATCTTTTTTTCTGATAAGGTAATAAACTATATTGATTCCCTAGGATATGACCAACTTATTTCATTATTTTGAATGAGGTAAGTTGAAACCATCGACTTTCAAACTATCTCCAAAGAATTCGACATGTTGGCAACTCTGATTTATGAGTGAGTTTTGACAATGAAAAGTGCATATATAATGAAGAAAATTTTGAGATTTTTGTTTTAACATTTACTTATCATTGTATATTTTAAATCTGTTATGATATTTCAAATTTATATAGATTGATTGCGTTTTGATATATTTTGAATATAAACTGTATGTTAATATTACAATATTCTTAGTATATTGGTCATATGAAATTATATTACAAATCGAAAATCTTAAATACGACTAAGCATTATTTTAAACATTATTCATAAATAACAATACTTGAACTTGCAATCCCGTGCAATTTACACGGGATTAAAACTAGTTAACAATATATCAAATGACAAATAAAAAGAATTAATTCATGTTAACTTAAAATATTTCTCCTTGCGCTTACTATTTTTTAATTGTAATATTAAAACCGTGTTATGATTTAAATATATATATTCGATTTTGCATCGGTTTTTTAGTTGATTTTTTCAAAATAGTTAAATTCACTACATTAAAATAAGATCAAAATTATTTAAATATTTTTTTGGTTGAGCAATGAAACTATCTAATGTATATTAATGTATAAGTTATGAAATTATCTAAATGATTACAAATGGTACTTTTACTAATACATTAGATTTTTAATTTAATTAAAATGTTGAATATTAAATCGCGTCCTCTTCTAATTGTGACTTTTGTGAGGCTTAATTTGTAAAGTTATTATTATAATTCTATCATCACGACAATACTACCTCTAAATATTCAAACTAATTACCATACTCTAAATATTAGAATTTTAAAATCAGTCCGTGCATTCTCATGCACGGGTCTAAAACTAGTTTGTTCAATTGTAAAATTAAGTTTGATTTGTGTCGATTGACCTTTTAAATTTTTTCAAAAATGAAACTTAATCCTTCATTTATTTTTAAGTGGAATGTCACCAAAATGTTGTTTTAAATTCATTTATACATTTTTTAAAATTGAAAAAAATATTTACATCTTTACTAAGATTTATAGAAAAAACTCATATACAATAAAATTAGTTTTAATTAGAAGCATATATTATTTAAAAATCAGCGTAGTTTATTTATGAAGTACTCAAATATATTAAGTTATATCATAATTGAAAATGTAACACCCCGATTTATTAAGGAGCCTTTAGCAAGACATCCTCAGTAAATTGAGCTATTACCATCTCGGAATATCCGAGGTAGTGAATAGCAAAGTAAATCAAACCAAAATACCTTATGTAAAAACTGATAAAATTTAAACTTTGCTGTTACAAAGAAAACTACACAACAGAACTAAAGTGCAACTGATAACTACATAGCATGTGATCTACATCTAAGTCGGTCCATCCAAGTGCTCACGCCATCCCCTGCTCCCACAGCATCATCTTTCCTGTCAAACTGCTCCCCATCACGGATCATCACAGGTGTCACACGAATACACAGGGTCAACCGCGAGGTTGAGTAGAAAGATATGTAAGACATAAACAACAGTAAAAAAAAATGCATCCTCCTCCATCTCCACATCACAAGACCCAATCATCCACTTCACCTCCATCACACCACACCTTCCATCACACCACACCTTCCATGGCCATATCACAAGTCCCATATCACAAGACCCATATCACAAGACCCATTTCACAACTCCCAATCTCCACAGTGATCAACAATAATAATACAATCCACAGTACAGTAATAAACAATTATATCAATCTCGTAATAAGCATCACTTACACATTTCATGTCATAACATGAATCATAATATATCCCCTACCTCAAATTGTAGAATGACAATCGAACAGCTGCTAGAAATATTCCACGCGGAAAACCGTCACCTAACATATATTATATAACAGTTATTAACCCCCGTCCTAGAACAGTAAGGATTCGAAACATGGTAACTTTCTAAAAGTGGAAAGTTCCCTATAATAGAAACTTTCCCGAAATAGCAACCTCGTCCCAAAAAGACAATACCACAAAATTATTGATCATGTTCTCATTTATTAATCTTAATCACATATAAATAATCGTCACCATATAAAATCGCGAAACTACTCATACTCAAATACATTACTAACCACAAAACATTATTAACAAGTTACCATATTCTAATAATCAATTATTAACAACAAAATGATAATAATAATAACAATAACATAGATATTAGTAATAATAAACATATCACTAATAATGTTAATATTAACAATAATAATACCATTAACACGAATGATAATAATAATAATATGCTAACAATGATAAACATAAACTAATAACAATTAAATAAGATTAATAATAATAATCATAATAATAATAATAATAATAGGAATAAGGATAATAATAGCTAGCAAAGACAATGCCACTAACTACTCCTTGCTAAAGACGTACACAACAGCCCCTCCCAAAATACCTTACAAAACCCACGACCAGCCTACTTCACCGCGTCACCACCGCCGACCAAGCCACCCACAACCACCACCAACTGTCCTAAACTAACCTACGCACTACCGACTACCACGTCCATGCCTTGTACACCACCATGGGCCACCACAGCTACCACCACGACAACCCAAAACAGCCTGCACCCTCACAGTCCTCTCTACTTTCAGCAACCACCTTCAACCCTCCCTCTTTTCTCGCGCTCCCTCTCTCTCCACCGTGCCCAAAAGCCCCACTGGCCACCACCGTGGTCACCACTGACCCACGGTGGTCCCATATGAGGAAAAGGTGAGTCCTCGATCCCCAGAACCAACACGATAACCAACCCCCAAAACCCACTGCTGAACACGCAGCCTTGAACCCCTGTTTCCGCCCAGCCTTATCACGCCCTTAACCAATCCGTCAACACAATTTCCCGACCACCACACACCACCCCAACACTACCCACCTGACCTACCAACATCCTACTATCATAGAGCACAACTCATACTCCGAATTGAACCCAACAACAAACAACAAGAGACCACAAACGCGACACGCAGAAAGGACCAAAACAGAGCATTAAAACGTTTAAACTATTGACATCTTTGCGTCCTGGTGAACACGTTATGGTGGTTTAAACACGAAAGCATGTTACTCATACTGCAAATTTAACACCTAACACGCTACTTAGTCGAATAACTTATAGAAGGGTGTAAAGACTTACGAACTTCATCGCGTCATTACGAACGTGAGGCGTGCTGAGGCGAGGTGATGCAATGGTTGTCGTGTTCTTCTTGCTGGGTTAGGGAGTTTCTTTATTTATTTTTTTTCAGAAAGGGCAGGAAGGGTTGTAGGCAGTAACGTGAAGGAGGGCTAGGGTTTTGAGATTTGTCGATGGGTGTAAGTATCACTAGGGTTTGTAAGTTTTAGTTTATTATCTTTGTTTTCATGTTTGTGCTTAACACGGTATAACATCACCCATCCCCCATTAATCGTAAGCCCAAGTTCATCACGCATCCCGAGAACCCAAAACACTAATTCTCGGTCATAAGTCGCAACCAAAAAAAAATATAAAAAACCTTTATTCGATAAATTAATTATCGAAGTATAAATTAATTATCAATATAATTAATAAACATTAAAATAAAATACGGAGTGCTACACGATTATCCCGTAATTCGCATACTTGACACAATAAGAAAAACAATATAAAATATATCGTCACTTATTCGATAAATTAATTATTATCGAATATAACGTTCAAATCTCTTGATATAAATGTTTATGAATTATAACAATATAAAAAGTACGAGGTATTACAATCTTCCCCCCTTAAAATGAACTTCGTCCCGAACTTCACCACCCCGTAACGGTAAAGAAACACGCAGCAAGCATGAACAATCACAAGTAACATTTAAGAACCATGAGATGTTACATTCCATCCCCCTTAATAAAACTTTGTCCCCAAAGTTTAACATACCCCCGAAACACGATATAGTGCATAACAGAAGCAGCAGGGTTATCCAATATATACAATTAATCACGACATATCAATTAGCCATGTCATAACAACTAGCCATATCATAAAATCATTGAGATTTTACAATCCTGTCCTCCTTAAAACATGGTTACGTCCTATTATAGAATTCCAGCTCATTACTCTATCTTACTCATTTCATTATCTCCTACAATCTTACTTCAAGTAATCAAGTATCATATTCTCATCGTCGAACCTAAGACCAAATACAAGGGGTGAGTGAACTGGCGGAATAACCCGCGGAACCCTATATCCATCTCAATATCGATCTCGGACTCATACAATATAACTCAATAACCATGGTCACTCTAGACCATAAACATAACTTGGCACAAAGGCCCCATAACTCAGTAATAGCACCCAATCTCAAACCCCATCTCAATATCAGTATCAATATCGTCAAGGTTCACAGAACCGCGCTCAGCACTTAAAGTATGATCTTTAAGCTACTCACCCACAAGTAAGGTCAAAGAGAACGATAAAAGAAAATGTACTACAAATCCTACACAATCCTAAATATCAATCCCCAGTAACCCGTATACTCGGCTTCAGTCTTAAACAAGCATTATAAAGATCCTCAACCCAGAAATACTCGTGCTCATTTGCTACACAACCACACTAATATCAATATTCATATATTGCAAGACAATTTCCATCTACGGGCTAGCCAGATGCTCACAGTAAAACATAATCGGTGGCTCATAACATATGGATACTACTATACATTCAATAACCTTCACCATAACAACTTCTCAATAATTACCAATACATAATTAGTCACCATACATGTCAAGCTTGAATGAAGATTGGAACACCTAGACTCCGGCAAATCAATGAATACATGTACATATATCCCGTACAAGACTAAATTAATAAGATTGATAGAATCATGTTGTGCAGTAAAACAGACCAGAATAGCCAACACTTACGTGCCCTTGAAATTTTAACTCAAACTCAGCCTATTTCCACCAGTGTAGACAATCAGCCACTTGCATGTCATAAGTGACAATTTAAATCATTTCATGTTCTTAATCATATAATAGAACCAACTCATGTTTTATAAAATACACAGAGCAAAATTAGTTAACGTAATTAAACGTGGAGCATTGACATATCTCACAAGGTATACATAAATCATAGAGTGACGAGACCGTTTAACCTTCCTAGATATCAATAGGTTAAACCACTTAGCTACATACCTCATCCACTCACATTACACCATTTATCATGAAGCTGGTAAAATATATGTCTTGCAGATTAAGGGTGTTGTAACGGAGGCGTCCCGTTACCCAAATAGTTAATTGATAAGGTGATAAGAACAATAAATAACGAATGTAAATAAAGTTGACACAAGGAATTACGTGGTTCACCAGTAAAATAACTGGCTACGGCCACCCTTCAAGGAGATCAAACTTCACTAAAATGGAGAAAATAGTACAACAGTAGACCGGTACACACGCGCTCAATATGAGCCAAAAGTATACCCTATTCTACCAACAGATATGGTAGTCTCAAAGAGACAAAAGAAAAGACTACCCCAAATAAGACGGAGGATAAATTATCTTGAGGCCAACCAAGATCTAAACAAACTCCTCCAATCTTCAAAGACAAACGAGACAGACGAACACCAATAATAGAGCCCTGAGACAAACTGAGTTTTCTTCTTCAGAAGGAACCTCACAAATTGACCCTCCTTATTGTGCTCTCAAATCTCTCACATCTTTGTCTCTTCTAATTAACCTAGAATAATACTTGAGTCTTTATATAGTTATTCCACCCAAGATAAAATTGTGGGGAATAAAGCATGTATTCACCCTAAACTTGCAGGATTATAATGAAAAATACAGTTGTGTTTATAGTCATAAGATTAAAAAGGATAAGAAAAAGAATTACAACCTTGGGTCCTTGCTTGAAAAGGCCTAAGAACAGGAATTAAAGTAAATTCCCTCCTATAACTTGCACCCAAGACTTGATTGAGATGATGCCGCGTGTGCTAGAAAATACTCTCCAATTGCCTTGCAATATGGGGAGAGCTTTTGTGAGGTTTTAGATGTGAGATCTGAGTTTTGGAAAAAGATATTCTCAAAACCCTAATTCTTGAGATTGTGATTCAACCAGTAACTGACATAAGGAGAAAAACTCTCCTTATGTAGTACCACATGGTCGGCCGAACGGGTAGGGTAGGAGTGGGCTTTTTCCACTCTTACCTTATAACTATGCGTGATTCGACCCGTTTAGCTTTAAGTTGTTCGCGGGTTTTATTTATAAATCGTAACATGTTATCAGATATTAATACAGTCGATATATTAATAATGGTCTGACAAAATACGATATTGTATAATTACCCAAATTAATATAACTGTTTATATTAATACGCGAATACTATATTTAATTAAATATAACCGTTTATTTAATTTACGAATTAATCTTGTAATCCGTATTAGCTAAAATTATTTAATCCGTATTAAATAATAATCTCAACATCTTATTGACTAATTTATTAGTCAACACCTCTGACTAACTGTTTAGTCATATCCGGCATAAATGTGACTGTATTTTCATACCTTCACATCTCTCAAACGTGTCCTATAGGTGTGACGTATAGGGACCAGTTGATCACCGCCATCCGTATGACAATAACGTCAAACTTATCTAGCAAGCCAACCGTTATTGATAAACGTGGATCAACTGGTAATAATACAGAAGTATGCCCTTGTGATCCTTAAAGAGATTTAATAAGTCATTGTACTTAATTGTCAAGGACACCAGCCCCAACAATCTCCCACTTGTCCGTACAAGGGTATGTGCAATGACGTTATCACACTACATGTGGAGGACACAAGCTCCAACAAACTCCCACTTGTCCGTACAAGTGTAGGTGCGATAACCGAATCTCATATCCTTTTAAAATTTCTCCCACTCAATGCAAGACAATTTGCAAATACGCATTCGCAAAGGTCGTATCTCACAAGCGATCCGTATCAAGAGTGGTTTCCCCGACTAGAGAGTAACTTAACTGATAAAACGAATCTGTATTCGAGCATGGCCATGCATTTCAGTTACTACTCCTCGAGTGGCCCTGAGAAATGATAAAATCCTGATAAGGGTTTGGATATTTCCCTCAACTCGAATCCTGCCGATATCGCCCAGCATGAAATAACCCAGAAAAAATCCTCTTGGCCCCTGTTACGGTGACCGTGGGAAAGAAACCAAAGTTACCCAAAATCTGTCTTAATCTCAAGAAACAGTTGAAAGTCAAAAGACTCGACTCTAAGGAACACTATGGAGGTCCTATCCACGACCTGGCACCCAATGTTATAAAACATTTAGGACTCCATAACGATGTCACAGGGTGTCCTACGAGATATCCGTATAACTCGCCTTTGTGATTGGTCAGTCATCCACGTGACTTATGGCTCGTTGAACCCACCATCAACCAACGTCACAAAATGATTACCTGAGTTATCAGCTCAAGTGGGTAATCAAGGACCAAAACGATGTAATGTTAATCAGTTCACTTTGTGGTGTTCAAAATTGGCGTACAATTCCACATGAGAAACAAAACATTTTATATCATAACAATAAGGTTGAATAGAGTACACGAGAAAATGAATTATTACATGAATTCATAAAAGAGTACTACAACTTAGGAACACATCCAATTCCCATGGAATGAATGTGCCCTTCATGCTTATCACGTGGTAATGCTTTTGTGAGAGGATCGGCTATGTTGTCATCCGTAGCGATCTTTTCAATAAAAATCTCCTTTTGCTCCACGTAATCTCTGATTAGATGAGCTTTCCGTTGTACATGCCTAGCCTTGCTGCTAGACTTATGCTCCTTAGCTTGGAAGATGGCATCGCTATTGTCACAATAGACGGTGATTGGGTCATTCGAACTAGGCACTACTGATAGTCCTTGTAAGAATTGACGCATCCATATTGCTTCCTTAGCTGCTTCCGAGGCGGCATAGTACTCGGACTCAGTCGTAGAATCTGCTGTAACACTCTGTTTAGAACTTTTCCAGCTGACAGCAGCGCCATTAAGAGTAAAAACGAATCCAGACTGAGATTTCGAGTCATCTCGATCCGTTTGGAAGCTAGCATCTGCGTAACCCGTGGCGCAGAGCGTCGAGTCGCCTCCAAAAGTCAATCCCCAATCTTTAGTCCTCCGTAGGTACTTAAGAATGTTTTTCACGGCCATCCAGTGTTGTTCACCTGGATGAGCTTGGAATCGACTTGTCATACTCAATGCATATGCAACGTCAGGACGTGTGCATATCATGGCATACATGATCGATCCTATTGCCGAAGCATAAGGAATCCGACTCATGCGCTCTTTCTCTTCCACTGACTTAGCTTCTTGAGTCTTGCTCAAGTGAAGCCCAGGAGTCATAGGAAGGAACCCCTTCTTGGAGTTCGTCATGCTGAATCTCTCCAGAATCTTCTCTATATAAGATTCCTGACTGAGAGACAACATCCGTCGTGATCTATCCCTGTAGATACGGATGCCCAAAATTCTTTGTGCCTCTCCCAGATCTTTCATCTGGAAATGGTTTTTCAACCATGCTTTAACCGAAGATAAGAGAGGTATGTCATTCCCAATCAAGAGTATGTCATCGACATACAGTACTAGGAATACAGTCTTTCTCCCACTCGACTTGATATAGAGACATGGTTCCTCGACTGATCGAATGAACCCATTCTCTTTTATCACTTGGTCGAAGCGATGATTCCAACTCCGCGATGCTTGCTTAAGTCCATAGATGGAACGCTTAAGCTTGCAAACTTTCTTAGGATGTGCTGGATCGATAAAACCCTCGGGTTGTACCATGTACAACTCTTCCTCCAAATAACCGTTTAAGAAGGCGGTTTTAACGTCCATTTGCCATATTTCATAGTCATGAAATGCGGCGATCGCTAAGATAATCCGAATGGAACGTAGCATGACTACGGGTGCAAAGATCTCATCATAGTGCAAGCCTGGCACTTGAGTTAAACCTTTAGCAACTAGTCTAGCCTTGTGGATATCTTGTTGTCCTTCCATGGCATGCTTTATCTTGTAAAGCCATTTGCATTGAAGGGGACGTACCTTTGCAGGTAGGTCCACAAGATCCCACACGTTGTTCTCATACATAGAGTCCATCTCGGATTGCATGGCTTCTAGCCATAGCTTTGAGTCAGAACTGGTCATGGCACCTTTATAGGTTGTGGGTTCATTACCCTCTAGGAGTAAGACGTCATCTGTATCGTGTTCCTCGACCATACCAATGTATCTGTCCGGTGGAATAGAGACTCTTCCTGACCTCCTAGGTTCCTCAGGGATATCTACCGCAGCCTCGGTTGAAGGTACTGTTTCCTCCAATGGTTGCTCGGTAGTTGGTTCTTGAACCTCCGATAACTCGAAGGTTCTATTACTCGACTTGTTCTCGAGAAATTCTTTCTCTAAGAACGTCGCACTAGCCGCAACAAAAACACGTTGTTCGGTAGGCGAGTAGAAGTAATGACCAAACGTTCCCTTTGGATAGCCTATAAAGTATGTCTTGACCGATCGCGGGCCGAGCTTATCCTCGTGTCTCCACTTGACATAAGCCTCGCAGCCCCAAACCCGATTAAAGGACAAGTTAGGGACCGTTCCCTTCCATAACTCGAATGGAGTCTTGTCAACAGCTTTAGACGGACTTCGGTTAAGTATTAGAGCGGCCGACAAAAGAGCATAGCCCCACAATGAATCAGGCACAACGGTGTGACTCATCATGGATCGAACCATATCAAGTAAAGTTCGATTTCTCCGTTCGGACACACCATTTAATTGTGGTGTTCCAGGTGGAGTCAACTGTAGCACGATCCCACAGTCTTTAAGGTGTTGATCAAACTCGTGTGAAAGATACTCACCACCACGATCTGAACGTAGTGCTTTAATCTTTCTACCCAGCTGGTTCTGTACCCGATTCTGGTATTCTTTGAACTTGTCAAAGGATTCACTTTTATGTTTCATCAAGTAGACATAGCCATATCTACTCAAATCATCCGTGAAAGTGATGAAATACCTATAGCCTTCTCGTGCGTTGATCGACATAGGGCCACATACGTCCGTATGTATGAGTCCTAATAGGTCGGCAGCGCGCATTCCAACACCTTTGAAGGAAATACGAGTCATTTTGCCGATGAGACATGATTCACACGTGCCATATGATTCGAAATCAAAGGGCGAAATAGCTCCATTCTGTATGAGCTGTTTTACGCGTTTCTCATTTATGTGTCCCATACGACAATGCCATAGGTAAGTTTGATCTTTGTCACCTACCTTTATTCTTTTATTATTCACATGTAATATCTCGGTGGTTTGATCTAAAACATAAATCCATTCATGGAAACTGCCTTGCCATAAATCATATTGTGTAAGGAGAAAATACAGCTATTATTCTCTATTACAAATGAAAAGCCGAGTTTGTCAAGTGCAGAAACTGAAATAATGTTTTTGGACAAACTAGGAACATAATAACAGTTATATAAAAATAACTCGAATCCACTTGGAAGCTGGATTACGTATGTTCCCTTCGAGACTGCAGCCACACGTGCTCCATTCCCGACACGCAGGTCCACCTCACCCTTGATTAGGGGTTCTTGGTTTCGGAGGCCCTGCACATGATTACATAGATGAGAACCACAACCAGTATCAAGTACCCAAGTTCCGCAACTTGCGTGGTTAATCTCAATCATGTGAATAAAAGAAGAAGAAGACATACCAACAGGAGTAACGCGGCCTGCCTTAATGTCCTCACGATACACGGGGCATGAGCGCCTCCAATGCCCAGTCTTGTGGCAATGGTGACATTCCATGCTTGTATCCTTGCTCTTTGTCTTGCCTTGTGAGTTACTCGACTCACCTGGCCCGCTCTTAGCAAATCCTGGTTTCTTGAACCTGGGCTTACCTACTGCTAGGTCGCCCTGAGCTTTAGCCTTCCCTTTACCTTTTCCCTTACTGGAGATCATGAGAACATCCTGCTTCAGACTCCCACTCAACTTTAGATCCTTCTCAGTCTGTACGAGAAGGGAGTGGAGCTCATGAGGAGTCTTCTTCATGTCGTTCATGTAGTAGTTGGCCCTAAAGAGGGCGAACCCATCATGAAGCGAATGAAGCATGCGATCAACGATGATGTTCTCACTGATCTTGCAGTTTAGGGACTCCATTTTCTCGATATTCTCAATCATGTTGAGAATATGTGGGCTAACAGCTTGGCCCTTCTGGAGTTTCGCCTCAAAGAAGCGACAGGTATGCTCATAAGAAACGATTCTCGGAGCCTTGGAGAATTCGTTAGTGAGCGTGGTGAAAATCTTGTTTGCACCATGGGTTATGAAGCGTCTTTGCAAATTGGATTCCATTGCATAGATGAGTACGTTCTTTATCGCACCCGCTTCCATAACGAAATCGCTATGAGCGCGAATTTCGTTGGCTCTAGCTCCAGTTCCTGGGTGTGGCGGAATGGGCTCAGTTAAGAACTTGAGCTTTCCGTCAGCAATGGCAGCATTCCGTAGTGCTGCCTCCCAGTCAGAGAAGTTTGACCCATCATTCCTCAGTCTAGTTGACTGATTCATGGAGTCCATGAAGGCTTTTAGCCAGGATTCACGTGCTAGCTTGGCACTTGGCATTGGGTCTTCACCAGCCATTTTAGTTTTACAGCAGTTTTAATGAACGTGTTCTACACTGAAAAGAAGATAAAACAAAACCATATAAGCAACTTATTGTTGTGATTTAAGTCTATATTAAATTGAATTTAAACTCGTAGACTCATGCATTTATATAATTGATCTCCCTCAAGAATTATATAAACGATCCCAAGACTCAATTTCCGTATATTGATAAGCCCACAGTTTGGCTAATTCCAATCGTTGGAACTCTTGGTCGATAGATTTCCGTATATCTATCTATTAGTCCATCTCAGTCACTGGATTATCGAGTGACCATGATGTTGAGATAAAATAAATCATCTGTTCCCACTTACCCGACGTAGAAGGGGTCATATTATGCCTACCGACGAAGAAGGGATTCATGGGAGGCTGATTTATAAAGACTAATCTCAATTTTTGGTTATACGAGGAAGACCCCATCAACTCTTATTTATCCATATTTAAGTGAACTAAAAACTAGCATATGCGTGAATGAATTAAATAAAGTGATGGCTTTTAAATAGACATGTGACATCTGTATTGTCACAGAAAACTAACGCGTAACCTCTACATGAGTCAGTTTTCAGGCATGATATAGGTGGTTTGGTTTTTAGGCGGAATATGATGCAAGCTATTATCGATGAAAGCGTAAAGATAAATGCAATAAACGTAAATAAAAGTCCTAGTGTGGCCTATCCTACCAAAATAAACATAAAACAACTTGGAATCCACTGTTGGACCCTAGAAGCTTGTCTTGATGTTCCATCTTGGTCCTTGCAGCGGGAGTGAGCATCCGGCCTCCGTCTTGTCTTTGGTCTTCACAAAATTACTAATTTAAATTACAAAAGTAGTCCTAGATACATTCTAATTTAAATACAAAAGTAATTACATGGCAAAAACCCAAAACGGAGATTCAAGATCTCAAAATTACAAGCAAGATCGTGTCCCTTCATTACGGTGACACAATCTTCTAAGGCCACACTAAGTTACAACCGTTTGCAAAAATTAAATACGTTATTGAAAGCATTCAAGGCATTCACAAGACGATAAATAAAATGCATCAACTAAAAACAATTTATACATGACATAATACTGTTATTATGATTAATAAATTTATACCAAACCACCTTTTAAGATTAAAATTAAGTGACTATACCGTTTTAATCACCAATTTTAACAAACATATAATCCATTATTTTAAACTGTTTTAAAACAATATGTATCAAGCGAGGGTGAACCGTTTCACTAAATAATACACTATTTCCGTATATAGTATATTATTTTAAGCCATGTGAAAATAAAACATGTTATTTTCGTAAAATAAAAAAAAACGATTCTGTTACAGGGGTGGTCTACCGACCGGAAAAACAGGTCGACCGACCACCTGACGAAAAAAAATAATTTTTTTTTTTTTTTTTTTTTTTTTTTTTTTTTTTTTTTTTTTTAAGCAGAATGGTCGACCGACCCGAAAAACAGGTCGACCGACCACAAAACACGAAACCGAGTTTTTGAACACGATTTCTCACAAAGGAAACTGTTTTGAAAAAAAAACAGAAAACTCACACAGGGGCGGTCGACCGACCGCTATAACTGGTCGACCGACCGACACGGCGGCAGAAACGAGATTTTTCAAAAACTTTTAAATAAACTTATGAAAAACACAAAAGTAAAATTTTCATGGCCTGGCTCTGATACCACTTGTGGGGAATAAAGCATGTATTCACCCTAAACTTGCAGGATTATAATGAAAAATACAGTTGTGTTTATAGT
Organism: Silene conica; assembly: GCA_029255685.2. NCBI lineage: Eukaryota > Viridiplantae > Streptophyta > Magnoliopsida > Caryophyllales > Caryophyllaceae > Silene > Silene conica. The sequence goes on along the minus strand of CM055311.2, from coordinate 57,226,962 downwards.
CATAAGATTAAAAAGGATAAGAAAAAGAATTACAGCCTTGGGTCCTTGCTTGAAAAGGCCTAAGAACAGGAATTAAAGTAAATTCCCTCCTATAACTTGCACCCAAGACTTGATTGAGATGATGCCGCGTGTGCTAGAAAATACTCTCCAATTGCCTTGCAATATGGGGAGAGCTTTTGTGAGGTTTTAGATGTGAGATCTGAGTTTTGGAAAAAGATATTCTCAAAACCCTAATTCTTGAGATTGTGATTCAACCAGTAACTGACATAAGGAGAAAAACTCTCCTTATGTAGTACCACATGGTCGGCCGAACGGGTAGGGTAGGAGTGGGCTTTTTCCACTCTTACCTTATAACTATGCGTGATTCGACCCGTTTAGCTTTAAGTTGTTCGCGGGTTTTATTTATAAATCGTAACATGTTATCAGATATTAATACAGTCGATATATTAATAATGGTCTGACAAAATACGATATTGTATAATTACCCAAATTAATATAACTGTTTATATTAATACGCGAATACTATATTTAATTAAATATAACCGTTTATTTAATTTACGAATTAATCTTGTAATCCGTATTAGCTAAAATTATTTAATCCGTATTAAATAATAATCTCAACATCTTATTGACTAATTTATTAGTCAACACCTCTGACTAACTGTTTAGTCATATCCGGCATAAATGTGACTGTATTTTCATACCTTCACATCTCTCAAACGTGTCCTATAGGTGTGACGTATAGGGACCAGTTGATCACCGCCATCCGTATGACAATAACGTCAAACTTATCTAGCAAGCCAACCGTTATTGATAAACGTGGATCAACTGGTAATAATACAGAAGTATGCCCTTGTGATCCTTAAAGAGATTTAATAAGTCATTGTACTTAATTGTCAAGGACACCAGCCCCAACAAAAATATCTAACAAAATTAGAATCCAAAGACTATTAGGAAACTAATATAATAGTTTCTTAATCTAATTCAAGATTCTCCTACCATAAATAAACTAAGAAAACAAGTCTTAATAAGACACTTAGCTTATATCCGTCTTCGACACAAATTCAAGGCATAAATTCTCAACAAAGGGGTTTATATAATATGCAGCAATTAAACATCAAGGCAGGATTTTGTCATCACATAGCTCTAGAATTATAACAATATAAAAAGTACGAGGTATTACAGAAAAATTGAAAAAGAAAATATTGTAAAATTGTTGAAATGTTTAAAAATTAGTAATAACATGGATTTGTCGGAAGGTTAGTTTACCTCACCATTACATGGTCTGATTTTGATTTGGTATATGTGGTTGATATATACTGTCACAATTAGTTAACGGGCCAAGAAAGGTACATTGGGAAGCGGCATTGTATGTGGTGCGACACCTCAAGTTAAATCCAAGCAAGGGTATCACTTTCATAGAAAGCCAGACTTGGAATGGACGGATATTGCGACTCGGATTGGGCAAGTTGTCCTCTAAAAAGACGATCATTAAGTGGATACTTTATTTCACTTGGAGAGTCACTTGTGTCAATGCGGGCCAAGAAACAAGTAGCGGTCGCAAAATCCACGACTTAGACCGAATATCGAGCAATGGGGGCCGCTGTTACAAGTGAAGTAATTTGGTTAAAATCTTTTCTTGCTTTGTTGGGTGTCTTTCATTTAAAGCACATAGCTTTGTTTTGCAATAATCAAGCGGTGATTCACATATCTAAAACTCCCGTCTTCCATGATCGAACAAAATACATTGAAAGTGAGTGTCACTTCGTTCGACAACACCTCGACACATGGGCGGAGCTAGCCTATGGACTATATGGGCTATAGCCCTATATGAGTTTAGGAATAAATAAAATCTGTTGTTAATATAAGTGTATTATTATAGTAACACATTTGGTTTTGGGGATTGTAATAGAAGTTTTGTGTATCCGAATGTCATGTGTTTGAGTCTTACATTTAACAATTTTTTCTTTTTTAAGATTCATTAAAATATTTGTACGTTTTAACCAAACATTAATTGTATGTGTTATATTGTCACTTACGTGTCATAAAAATGAACATTGTTTTAATTGTAGACCAGTATAAAAATTTCATGTTGATAAAAAATTAAATCAATATTCCTTTCATATTTTATATATGATGTCTTTCTTTTTCGAGATAAATATATATTTGACTTTGATTTTACAGAAATATATAAGTCGGGAAATTATATAATTATATAAAGAAATTCAGTTACAACAAGCGATATTACAAAAACACATAATTTTTTTTTATGAAAGAGATGAGTAGTTTTTGGCAATTTCAAAATATTTAGTAATTAAAATATCTTTTAATTTGGGAAATGTGTTATTTTTTTGTAAAAGTACTCCTATTATATTAATTTTTTTGTAGCATATATTTTACTCGGGAAATACATCTATTCAAATAAATATATATTTTACTCGTATACGGAATTGAATACATTGTCATTTTGACCAGCAATATAGCTTAGATATCGGTTCCACAAAATTTTGTACCAAAAAAATGTGTTTGTATGTTAGGGGTCGTTTGGTTGATACGAGAATTTCAACATCCCATGAAATACAAATTCATTGGAAATAAGCTCCCTCGTCTAATTCATGGAAAATTGCTAAAGTTGTTTGATTGTCAATGTGGGAATGCACTTTCATAGGAACTTCAACTCACCAAGGGGGAGTCGGTAAGCAACTTCTTCCATTGATGCGGGAAGTGGGGAATGACACTTCCCCCGCCCATTTTTACAGAGAAAAGGTAACCAAACAACTCTTGTATTTACATTTCATGGGAATTTCCACTTCCCATGTTTTTTTAAGGCAATCAAACAACCCCTTAGTTAAATTCAGCCCTATATAGTTTCAAATCTTAGCTCCGCCCCTGTGGTTCGACACCGACATTATCAATACGTTTCATATTCGTAGCAAGGAAAAAATAGCAGACCTCTTTACCAAACCTCTTAAAGGTAAAACATTTGATCATCTACGAGATAAATTAAGACTTGGTTTACCATGTATTTCAGCTTGAGGGGAAGTGATGAAAGAATATCGTCAACATCATTGAGTATATTACTCCCTCCTACCCATAGCAAATGTCCCATTTGATTAAAATACTCCACTCATATATTCAACAAATGGGACATTTGTTATGGGTAGGAGGGAGTATTTGATATAGTTAGTAGATGTTGTATTGTGAGTAATGTTACTAATGTATCTTCATTCTTAGATGTATCATCTTCTACCCTTATTTTGTATGGATTAGTTACCTAAAGTTAGAGATATAAATAATAATTCAGGGGCGGAGCCAGGATTCAAAACTATATAGGGCTAAATTTAATTAACATATAAACACATTTTTTTTGGTACAAAATTTGTGGAACCGGTATCTAGCTATATAATACTACTGGTCAAAATGATAATGTAATTAATTCCGTTGACGAGTAAAATATTTATTTACTCGAATAGAAGTAATTCTCGATTGACAAGAATCTCGTGTTACGTTCAACCATCAATTAATATATATGCACAAAAAAATTGATATAATAGGAGTACTTTTACAAAAAAAATTAACACATTTCCCAAATTAAAAGATATTGTAATTACTAAATATTTGAAATTGCCAAAAAATACTCATGTCTTTCATTAAAAAAACTATATGTTTGTGTAAGATCGCTTGTTGTAACTGAATTTCTCTATATAATTATATAATTTTCCGACTTAGATATTTCTGTAAAATCAAAGTCAAATATAATCATCTCGAAAAAAAAAAGATGTCATATATAAAAATATGAAAGGAAAATGACATTCAGATACACAGAATTCTTAATGCAGTCCTCACACCCATATGTACTACTTTAGTAATCGTATTTGCTAAATCCCGCACATTATATTACTTAACTTCTGGCTCCTGCACACTTTGTCAACTTATTCCGAATTTACCCTTTATTAAAAAATCTCCCTTATCTCCTTTTTCACCCCAACCAAATTGCGAATAATTTGGTAATTTAACAAATTATAAATTTTAATTCGCACATTCACAAGTAATTTTGTCGTTCTATTAAAAAAATTATTAATGTCATTCTTTTAATTGATTGAATGAATGTTTTTTATCTTCAAGAAAATAATTTTTACAATTAGGGTTTGAAATTTAGGGATCTTCTTTTCACCAACAACCAAATTGATAATAATTTAACAATTACGGATTTTAATTCGCACATTCACAAGTAATTTCGTTATTCTAGCAACAAATTTATTAATACCCGTATTTTAATTGATCGAATGAATGTTTTTTTATCTTAAAGAGCGTGATTTTTACAATTAGGGTTTGACATTTAGGGATTTTGGATTTTGGATTGTTGAAGGTGCATCAGTTTATAACGGCGGATGGTGGGTTGTTTTATCGCAGCAGGTGGTGGTGCGTTCAGCGGCTGGTGGTGGGGCGAGTGATAACACCAAATTTTATCTATTCTTAAATTCTTATAGGGCTAAAGTCCATCTAGTCCATAGACTAGCCCCGCCTCTAGATATGATATTGTTTTGGATTTAGTTTGTATGACGATGCATAGCGATCGATAATAAGAAGAATTAATCTTCCCCATACTCGTCTTTCTACTTTTGGTATTTTATCATTTACACTGACCAAAAACGCTTCACAAATCACAATACAGCTAATGTCAAATGTTATTAAAGTAACAGTTGTCCACTACTCTAGTGCTGGTGGTGGGATACATTTTCATCAATTGGAGACGTTTGTAAAGATGACGTGGATCATTCTTATATCATTTTCACAAATTCTTCCTTTAAATCAATCAAAATAAGACGGATTAAATGTTACCACCTTTTTAATAAAATATAACTATTTAATAACAAAATGTTATATTGTAAATTCGTCACTCTTTAGCGTAAAAATGATGGTAACATTATTTTATCAGAAAATGATACTTCATCTATTTTTATATAATGTACCCATTTTATTAAAATACTACACTCATATATTCAACAAATGGGAACATTATATAAAAACGGAGGATAGTAATATTTTATTGTAAAATGACTACAATTAATCCGTTTTATTTCAGAGGAAAAATAGACGGTCTGAATTAAGAATTTGCCTTTTTTTTGTTGCTTATGCTTTAATAGAAAGAAGATACCAAATTGTCTTAGCTTCCAACTTTTTTATATTTTTCTTGATTGTATATTTTGAGTTTAGATAAGTTGTGTATAATTGTGTTATGCTTCAAGCCATCAAGGCTTTCCCATGGTTAGCTTTAGACTATTGCTAGTTTGCTTCGTCCTTTAGTACTGTATTCTTGTGTTTCTCAGGCAATATAATTTAATCTTCTCAAAAGCATCTCGTTTCTTATAAATGGTAGCAACTAGCAACTAAGATGCCAAGTTGGTGTCTTGGTTTGTAGGTAGGAAGGAGAATTGTTACAACCAGCGTCGATAGACAAGGTACAAAGAGAACATCAAAAACTGACGATAAAGAGAAAGACCCCATTACTAAATTATAGAAGAGCGTGGGTGATTGAAGACGTATATTATCCGTCACAAGCTAAAGAGAGATAATACCCTCTCATAATATTACAAGTGGGAGGGCAAGTAAGGTGCTACATTTAATTCTACTTGATTTGTCACCTGTATCTTGTGAAATGGACACCATTCATTTTCAGCTGATGACGGATAGTCTCGATCTTCAATGAGAATTTGTAATTATAGAAATTGCAAATAATCAATTGACTTTTTATTCTATCGACTTTGTATCGCATCAAACAGAATGGTTAAGGGAGTTTGCTAGATTTCATATCAAGTTCTTGCCGTAAAGTCGTATAATTTGAGTCCTTGAAAAAAAACGTAGGTCTATAGATCACCCATTACTCTTGGCATTTGATGTAACTACATCAATTATGAAAGATTATTGAGGTCTTATTAACACCGTGTACGCAAATCTAATCTCCTAATAAATACGAATTAAGTCCCTCGACCAAATTGGTAAATGTTACAACTTCACACTATCGATCATTTTAAGACCCACAGATGTAAATGGAAGCAACACATATGGGCATATGGGGCAACGACCAAAGCGCTAAGCACCGCGGTTAGGGGTGGCACGTAAAGCTCTAGTCTTAAACCAATCAACAACATCCCCAAATACAAGATCAACATTCTGTTGGGGCTCACCCACAAGCTGATGCCACATTCCGGGATAGATGTTGAGGGTCTTGTCCTGGCTTGAGGCTCGCTGGTACAACTCCTCGACACAGACAGGGTCGCACACAACATCATCCCCACCGTGCACAATCAAGAATGGAACCTTCACTTGCTCGAACTTGCTTTGTAATTCCCTGCATACCCTCATCAGCTCATATGCAGTGGCCGCCCGTGGTTTTCCCATGTACCTTTTTGGACTTGCTATTGCTAGTTTACGCTTCCACTCCACCTGCGTCCCAATAACATTACTGGACTTCTATTATTATACCAACAAATCACTTTACCCCACCTTATAATAACAAACCTTTTATTTTTGTTTTGTTTCACCCAAATTCTAATTTTGTTATTTATCAAACCAGTTGCCATTTCTAATCGCTACATGAATTCTGTTATTTAAATAACTCGTTTTCAACCCGTGTAAAATTACACGGAATTAAATATCCAACAATTTAACAATTGAGTGAATTAAACAATATACTACGGAGTATATGACAACTCGTAATTAATCAAACGAGCCAAATTTACACGGCCAATTTCAGTTAACCAAATTTACACGGCCAATTTCACTTAAGATCTTTATTTTAGTATTTAAAGTGCGTTTAATATCTATTTTAATATTTTTAGTAAGTCTTGCTTGTCACGGTTCACCATTTGTGACGGATATTTTGTGAAATAAAATGGATACAAAATGAGTTAGTGGAGAGAGGAGGCCTCATGAATATTATCAAAGAGAGAGAAAAAATGATTATTTTGTGAGAGGAAACGGTATCCGTCAGACCGTCACAAGCTTGTGACGGATATCGCCGTCAAAAATGAGAATTTGCGTAATATTTTTAATAGTCTCGATTTAATATTCATTTTACTTAATTATATTTTAAAATCACATCTAAAAAAAGGCAATAGTTCAAATACTTTTTTTTTTTTTTAAAAAAGTATTATTTGATATTTTAATATTTTGTATTTTCTTATTTTCAGTTTGGATCTAATATGATGCTTTTTAATCGATTAATACACTTGACAGATAAAAATCCCTTTACTATAAAAGGAGTAACTTTTAAAGTGTTTTGATTGGTTCTTGGGGTTAGATATTAAAAAAATAATTTTTCTTTTCTTCTTAGGGTCCCACCCATGTTCTTTACCCATTTAATTACTCTCACATTATAATTAACCTCTTTCATAATTTAAGTGATTCCAAATTAAATAAAAACTATACAAAATCATACATTATATATTTGTTTTGTATTTTATAACCATACATTAAACGCCACATATTATAAAACCATACATTATTTACACATATTTTTATAAATACTTTTAATACAAAACCTACAAAATCCTAATTTGTTAACAATTAAAAATTTACTGTTAATTTCATACAAAAATACATTATTTATTGATAGACAAAAATAATAATTAAATTTAAAATACTAATAATTTTGATAAAAAAGACGAATAATAATCATCTTGGCCTATAAATTTTCGGCACAAAATATATTGAGACCTAATCAGATACTTCGACCCAATAAGTGGTCGGACTTTCTCCAAATGAGTCGGTACAATGTTATAAGACAACTCTATATAACAGAGTTGCTGAAACGGGAATGAAAATACGCAAAGAAAATGGAGAAAACAATTACGATAAGAAGACCCAAACTTGAATGCAAATGGTTGATATTTGCCTTCATTTCATTTTGTTCTAATGGTGAAATATTGTTTTTTTTCATTAATTGTTTTCCTGATATATATCAAATAACATAAAGTTTGTAATAAATTAGTTGAAATATTTTTATATTAATTGAAATATCCATCTTTTAATTGGTTTTATCATAATCAAATTTATGTTATACTTAATTTGTCCCGAAATTTATTTATCTTTTTTATTTTTTGTGAGAGATATTAATCAAATAGAAAAATGAGACTAATTGAGAATATGTTTAAAATAAAATTAAAAAGTAAGGTTATTACTCACAGTTTTGCATTTGTGCATCTTACCATTTTGTTTCCAGTATTTATAAATTTCGACAAAGTTAGAAATTCAATCCCGTGCAAAATTTGCACGAGATTAAAACTAGTTAATATTAATGTAATACTCTCTCCTATTCATCCTCCTATTCAGCCTATTTTTCCCTTTTTTTATTCCAAAATTAAGGAAATGAATTTAGACTACACAAATTATCTTACCCCACATCAACTTAAGTTTACCAAAAAAGGAGAGGGGAAGAAAATGTAATTATCGTCAATAAAAAAAAGAACGAAAAATAAGTTGAATAGGAGAGAATATAATTTATTCACTTTTTTAATGGCTTGCAAAAAATTAAATAGGTAAAATAATAAAGATGGAAAGCACCGAAAATAAATAAATATTTATGGTATTTTTTTTTCACATATGATTTATGAATTATTACTCCCTAAAATTGTTTGAAATGATTAAAATTGAGAATATTATGATTATGATTATGATTAAGATTATGATTGGGCAAGGAAATTAGTTGAGGAGCTGACCTTGAAGGAGACATCAGGAATAGAGCCGCGAGTAGGAACAACGCGCCAAGTAGGCAAAAGCGTAGCCGCAATTCCAAGCAAATACTCCAATGGCCACGGCGGCTTAAACTTCGGACTAATCCCACACATTGCCCCATTCAAAACCAACCCATCAAACCCCCTCTTACCTTCCTCCACGCGCTTCCTTAGCGTGATAAGGATAGCGATCGCCCCACCAAGCGACTCCGAGTACAGGAACGAGGGAAGAGCAGGAGCGTGTTTCTCACGGAAGCCATCAAAGAAAGCTATGCAGTCATCCACAACGGGGTTGATATCAGGGATATGAGCCACCAGCCCGTCCAGCGCGTCAGAGTAGCCGTGTCCCTGGTGGTCGATGGCGCAGACGATGAACCCTGCTTTGGCTAAATGAACCGAGCTTAACTGCACCGACCAGCTTGACTCGCCGGTGTAGCCGTGGACCACGCAGATTACGCCTATCGGGTCGGGTTTATTCAGTGGGATCCACCATTGTGTGAAGAGCTTGAGCCCACGCGAATTGGTTATGTATTCGGATGAGTGACTCACTGAGTGATGGTTGTAAAACTCGGATGGGGTCAGCTCTCCGAATGGACTCTTCTCATTCGCCCCACTTATTGGGTGCATTTTTCTATCTTTCGTGTTTTGTTTGTGTGGTTGCTGGATTGCGTTTGCTTGTATTTTTCCTATCGCCTTTGTTCACGAGTTTAAGGTTCACGATTAATGCGTTTTCCAACCGTTTTCCACCTACTAATCCTTATTTAATTGGAATCGGATGAGTTAAAAACGATTGAACATCTAAGAGGAGAGAAGCGAAATTAGGTGATCTTTTAAAAAAACATTAATTACTTGTATAAAGTGAAATACAAGTAATGACTATTAAATACCACAAATTCTCATTCGTAACGGCGATATCCGTCACAAGCTTGTGACGGATACCGTTTTCTCTCACAAAATACCCACTTTTTCTAATCTCTCTGACACCATTCATGTGGTCCACTTTCTCTACTAACTCATTTTGTATCCATTTTATCTCACAAAATATTCGTCACAAATGGTGACCCGTCAAAAGCAAGACTTACTAATTAAATACTAACTTGAGAAACTTGATGGATAATGAGTTCACAAGAGGTACAACAGTATGAGTGACTGTTGCACAACAATGGCAGCGAGATTAAAAAAAAAATGTTTTAAAATTTGGGTCAGCTCCTAATCAGGAGTCTACGTCCAATCGTTATTTTATTATTTGTTTAGGGAATTAATCAAAGTTAACCAAACCCCTTACAATGAAAACAACTCGTCAACCTACTCCAATTGCATTTGCTCAAAGCTACTCCGTATCAAGACTTTTGACCCAAACTTAAAGCTACTCCGCTTCAAGAGTTTATGAAGTTCTATCTCTTTGGTTTACACGATCAGAATCTCAAGGGTTCACGTAAGAACATGGAGATTACAATTAAGATCTAAACACGAGAATCATGGGACAAACTCACTATGTCACAGTGTAACTTACTGATACATGGAAATTTTACAGGTTTGCAAAACACGTTTTGAAGACTTTAAAAAACTGAAAATGTTTAGCAAAAAACTTAAAAGATAAACTTTAAAAGTACAAGTAATTTGCAGAAACTCTTAATAAATGTTTTATAAAGCCTTATCAACAAATGAGGAATATAAGGTTTATATATAGCGGAAGAGTTGTGTAAAGGGTTTACTCTAAACAACAACTTTACACTACTTTACTCTATTGTCCAAGAGTTGCTAATTATTTTAGTTTACAATGTTGAAAGTTTACAATGTTGAAAGTGTACTCGGTTTTTGTAGGCTCAATGGTGAAAATTCTGGTGTCAAGGCAAAGTCTACAATGCACACTTTGCATGGAACTCACAAGTTTTCTATAAACAGACCAAGTAAAAAACCCAATTTTGGCAAAAAAAACAACTTGCATGAATGAGATCGATTAACATCGTCTTATGTGGAAGCATTGCAAGTATATTCTTTTTGCTCTTCTGATTTGGAAAGACATTCATTTTTAAAAAGAAACAACACTTGTCATTTTACGAAATTATTTTTCACTTTGAGAAAATACTTCATACGGTGTATCCGATGCAACAGTCCAGTGCATTGTTGCATGACTAAGTAGTCACTTGATTTTAATGAGAATGTTACACTTACTCATACAACATTTCGACTAATGCTAGTAGATGTATCTTTGTTCTTAACTTGTGTCTACTTCAATTGACCATGTTGAATTTTCTTAAATGGCCATTTGATTGCCTCAATCACTAGTCTATTGGTTTGTTTCAATCACTAAACAAATGTAACTAAGAGCAAACAATCAAAAAACAAATGAACTTGTCATCATCAACCTAAGTGTTTTAACAAATCCCCCCCTTTGATGATGTCAAATTTAAAACATGTGTGATATTCCCTCTAAGCCCATGGTTAGTCGGTCTTAGTCTTTCAAGTATAAAACATAATTAAAAACATGATCAAGGTATGTCAAGGTCAAAGGGTTTGGCTAGGTAGAACATCTAATCATGAAAGCTAAGACATAAACACGGTGAACGTTAGCCTAAGAGTTAAAAGATCACACATAGCATATATAAACTACTTCCCCCTCTTGACATCATCAAGTGGGATACATCATGTTCAAAGGAGCAGGTTAATGTTCAAAGCACATGCATATAATGTTCAATCAAGCAAAATAAAAACACATCCGAGAAGCAATAAAGTTTAAGAACATAACGCCAATGGGGTTTTAAGCAGAAAAACGCTCAATGAGGTTTTCAATTATGGTTTTGAGCTTAACATGCTTATTTATCTTACCCACCATTTGACCTTGTTCAATAGTAGATCCGACTGTGGCATCACCCTTGACCTGAATTTTCTTCACCAATTTTTCACCTAAAAGCTCCATAATCATCCTCGAGAGCAACCTCAGAGTCATATCATCACTGAGATTTTCAATAAACTGGGTTTCTTTTCATCACCAACCCCTCATTCTCAAAGATAATATAGAGCAACATGCCATAGGGTACCATAGTATTTTTAACATAGTTTGCATTTTGAAACTCGGTGGACTTCTCATGAGTTCGATGGAAGATAGATTGTGAATTGACAATCAAAATAAAAAATGAAATGCGATGGCGATCAGGTATGAATGGACGCATAAAGTAAAAGAAACATAATAAAAACTTAGTGTGGCATCCTAGAAGTAGTTAATCTAATTAACTATTACAGAACTGGAAACCAACTCCTTGGCCCCTTGAACTTTATTGGAACACCTTCCAACATCGTCTTTGGGAAGTCTCCGGACTTTATCGGAACTCATTTCCGAATGGCGTCACTACTACAAAAATCAATATAGACATCAGTTAATAGACATCAAATATTTTAAAAATCTGATGTATAAGTATAGACATTAGAGATTTTAAGAAATCGGATGTCTATTTATTTAAATATACACCGGTTGTTTAAAAACTGATGTCTATTAAACGTACATTTTAAAGGACATTAGACATTTAAAAGACTGATGTCTATTTCTACCTTATGTTTATACTAATACTCCGTATTAGCAAATCACACCTTCCTTCTCAACTGATCATAATAATCGTATATACCGCATTCCTCCACCGTTACTCCAAGGCTGCTGCCACTCATTCCTCACACCAACGTTTCTCCATCACCACCGTCATCACTACTCCTTTAAACTGTATCCTCCTTCAGGTACTTGTCTCATCCTCCAACTCGTCTTTATTTTAATTTAGGGTTTCCAGCTTCCAGTTTCTTAATTTCAATTTTTCAGTTTTTTCAGTTCATTGATATAGTTCTCTAATTTGACTTTTAAAGTTCTCTAATTACTTCATTTCATTTTATCAATTTACATTTCATTATCCGATTGAATTAGTGTATTGGTTCAAAAATTGATTTTCAATGTGCAATTTACATTTCATTATCCGATTGAAGATCTAATTGTGTTTGTAATTTCAATTGGATTGTGGTAGATTTAGCCCATTGTTGAGGTTGTTGAGGGTTCATTGGAAGACTATGAAGAAGAGATGAAAGCTTGTGTAGAAGCTTAGCTTCGACGATGTGGAGGCAGGTGATTAGAGTTATCTTTTTTACTAATTCTCTTTTCGATGATGAGTTTTCGTTTTGTTTTACATTGGTTCACCAATTTTGTAAGGGCATCGCATTTGATGGAATCCGTTGTCTTATTTCAAACTGCCTATCTTCATTTTCAGTAGCCAGCACAAAAAAAGACGCGATATTTTTACGCATATAGGCGATGCATTAAGATGGGAAAGATACTGCCTGAAGGCATTCGAGAGGTTCGGGTATGGTTTCTTGAACACGTGTTAGCGGCTACCTTTTAATTTGCTCTTCATAATAGGATAAGACACTTCTTTATCATAGACAAATTAAGAGTATGGTTGATTATTCTGTAACCCTCTTGTGTTCGGTACAGACTTAGTAGTCCGCCTTATCTTAATTCAGTTAGTTCTATGTTGTGAATCTTCAGAAAAGGCTAGTCTTTCTTACCTTATCATAAGAATGCAAGATAATACCAAACAAGAAGTTTATCCCTTCGTGGGCCAGGTTTTAACCTCTGATCTACTTCCTCATATTTGATTGCTAGGTACCATTATCCCAAAGGAAATTAATGCCGCGTTGGTTACTTGCTCTGAGAATTAAACTACTCTTGCGTGTGGTAGTTACAGATTAGCCACAAGTTAATAATAACGGGTTACCACTTGTTTTTCGTACTTAAAATCGTGCATCACGACTTTTTCCTCATTCCAACTCATGAGTTACTGCTTGTTTTTGTAGTAAAAGCTGGGTATCACTGGCTTTATCCTCATTGTACCAACTGGACCCAGACAGTAAATTTCCTCCGGGAAGCTTTTGCAATTTGGATGAAGGTAACTCCAATTTGTTAATACTTCAGTAAAGTAACAAATTATTTCAACTTCTAAAACATCGATTTTCTTTTGCTCTAGCTCTTGTGCCCAGAAGACTACCAGTGGATCCAAACAAGCGGTAACAGACTTCCATATCTCGTATACATGCATCTAGAGGATCTAGCTTGAATCCTATAGAAGGTAACCAACCTGAATTCAAGCTCTTTAAAAACTGAAGACGAGAGTATCTAAGCACGTTTAACTCGTAATCAATTCGTGATCTATGTATGTCGACAATAGCTTACAATGTGAGCTTTGTCACAATTCACGCGGCCTTTATTGTTGGTGTCGAATAACAAATTTTTATATCTTCGATGTTAACCATTTACTCTTTGGTTCTCAACAGATCTTTATGATTAATGACAAATATTGTTACTCCTATTATATTTACTGAGACAGAAAGGGCTGATCTCTAGTCTTTCCGGGTAAGGAAACGACAACCTTGTTGAAAAATGCAAGATAATATTATCATGTATTGTCGATTCAGCCTCAATTTTTGGTTTTGTTTTTGCAATATAGCCTTTAGCTTATCATAAAATTGTTCTATCCTCCTCCTGGTTAGGTAGTTTAGTTTGATGGCTACTAACTCAAAGTTCAAGTTTGTTTGTTTATTTTGATGTATTATTGAGTTTGTTTGGACTATAGAACACCAAACTAGCTTTTCTAGTCACCTTGTGCTTTAGACTTAAGATCTTCGTTGAATAATAACTTCAAATCAGACTCTGTATCATTTTGGGAAATTAGTCTGCATATGATTTTCCTTCTTTTGGATCTAATTCACAGAGAGCAAATATTCTAGCCATTGCTTAAGTTCATGCATTTCCTACTACTGTCAGGCAGTGTGGTGTTTGATGTCTGAGATTGTGCAGAGTGCAGAGGTGCTGTTGTGTCAGTGTAGTAGTGCAGTATGTTGCTGTTGTGCAGGTACAAGTGTTGAGCAGTGTAGTTGCAGTATTAGTAGCTGGTTATTTGCAGACTCTCATCATCGGTAGCATGTAGTATAGTATTTTTGTTGTGTAATTGCAGTGTAATTGCAGTTGCAGTGCTAGCAGTTGCATTGATGTATTGTTTTCTGTGTAATTGCAGCAGTGTAATTGTAAGCAGTAGCAGTGCGGTAATCTTTTCTGGGAGAAATAGCCTGATGATGCGTTTGTTTGCTTCTCCTCTGATTGATCTGTAGAGCAATATATAGTTTCAGGCCTAATAAAAGTAAAAGTAGCATTCACTCTTTTTAAAGTTATGCTTACTTATTGTTATACTCTTTTTCTTTTCGGTCTTTTATTAACGTTTATATCTATATAGTGTAAACTATATATAGTTCATTTTGAGCACTTTATTGTCTGGCCTGACCTGTTTAGTTTTTTACTATTATTTATGTTATGCAGGTATTGTTATGCCCTCTTCAAAGAATTCTCCACCCCGCTCGGATACTAAGAATGTTCTAAAAGAGCTACATTGGGGTGTGTCCGTCAACCAGGCACAACAGAATGTGGTTACTACATCATGTGATACATGGTTGAGATCGTCACTAGTCCTAATTCAATCCTTTCTTTAAGTGAGGTAATTTTTCTTTTTCATTCATTGTTCGAAGTAAGTATTCGTAGTTTGTTGAACTATAGAGCCCTCCAAATCTCATAGATGATAGCAGCAAGAGTAGTCTTAAACCATATGGTGTGCCATCCATGCTTGAATCCTATCGTAGTATGTAAATAAATTGCTACGTTGCATATAGATTGCTGTTCAAATAAATTGCTAGGTTGAATATAGATTGCTGTTCAAATCTCATAGATTAAATATAGATCAGATTGTTGTTCAAATAAGAGCTGTATGCAAAATAAGAGTAGTAGGTAAAATGCTGTTAATCGGCATTGAATTTATCTTGGCAGATTATGATTGGAGAGTGAAATGTTGTGCAACACTGCAACATAATGAGCAAAATATTGCTTGATATCATCACCACTCATAGAGTGCATTTATAAAATGGTAGAAATGATGATGAGAAATTCTTAATTTGCCAAGACTTAGAAATTAGACTTAATTTATGAAAAGAAGCGGAGGGATTGATTGAGATTAGAAAAGAAAAGTGTGGTTCTGGTTCGGAGTTGACCAGATACTTTTCAAATGAGAGCTGTAGGTAAAATGCTGCTAATCAGCATTTAATTTATCTTGGCAGATTGTTGCTCAAATCTTGTGCAATCTAAGTGTACAAAAGCAGGTGCAGCAGCTTAAGCTAGAACATTAATAGTTTCTTGGGGGAGCCTTTTTTCTTTCCCATTTTCATAAGATAGTGATCAGGCTGCTCTTGTGCAAGAGTTTAGCCAGTTTGCTGCTTATAACCTAGTTGACTCCTAGGTCAGTAGTAATAAAGGCAAGTATGTTTCCGCTTCATATGCATGAATTATAAGATGAATTACAAATGGTATATTATTCGTTATTATTGTATTAGTTTTTCAATAAAGTAATTTTCTTAACTTGCAGCTTTTTCGAGATACAACATCAAATTCACAAGACGAAATCGACGAGGTTCGTGACTTATGGGCGGATTATTTTCTGAATAATTAGTAATATAATGTATTAGTTTGTCGGATGCTAGTGGTTTATATTATGTATACATCATTATTTGCAATTAGTTTGGTGGCTTTTGATATTGGTTGCTAGGGGTTTATTTGCTTACGTAATGAATGTATTGGCCATGGATGTATTTGGTGACTACTGAATTTGGATGCTGGTGATTTTTGCGTAATTGAATTGGTTGATTAATCCGGCCTATTACTTTTTTTTAAAAAAACAAAGAAAAACAATATGCATCAGATTTTTCAAAAAGCTGATGTCTAATAGAAGCAATAGACATCAGTTTTTAGTAGAACACTGATGCATATCTCACGAATAGACATCAGTAAATTACAACTGATGTCTAATAGAGGCAATAGACATAAGTTTTTAGTAGAACACTGATGCATATCTTTCGAAATGACATCAGATAAAATACAACTGATCTCTATTTTTAAAATAGACATCAGATTTAAAACCGATGTATAGACATAATAGAATATACATGTGTGGACTGTGCATCAGTTGTAAATCTGATGCATATTGACGAAAATGTCTGATGTCTATGATGATTTTTGTAGTAGTGGCGCCTCTATAGGATTTTTCCGAAATAAAATAAATATTTAAAATAAATTACATTATATTTTCTATCATACAATTAAATGGAAATAAAATAAATTTATTAAATAATTACAAACGGATGATATGCGATTGTATGTATTTAAATTCAAAATGAAATCAATATTCCAATACATTTGAGGTAATAATGATTTCTATTCTTGCCGTACTAGACAAATTACATGGATACCAAAAATTTGCATAAATTTTAAAAAAAATCATCCAAATTAAAACGCGAATTAGTCCATGACACTAATTATACTCCTCTAATTAGTAAACTAAATTACTTGTTAATTTAGTCATAAAAGATCTATCTTATAAGCATGCATATAAAATGACATTTATTAACCTCGTTTGGTAGCCATACGGGATTTAATTTCCCATAATTTTGCAAAACACGTGAATTGGCCAATTCATGTGAATTGCCTAAAATTCGTTTGGTTGACATCCTGGAGTTGAATTGACACAGGAGTTTCCAATTAGTTAGGGGCCCCTAGGTAATCAAACTCCTCTATAATGGAGGAGTTGAAAATTCCTAGAAAAAAGAAAATTCCATGATTTGGGAGTAACCAAACATCTCCATTTTTCCAAATCATGTGATTTTCCAATTCACCCATTTTTATGGGGGCAACCAAACGAGGCCTAAAAGAAGAAGGAAGAAGAATGTCCTCAATCACAAAAAAATGTCTTATGGAATATCTACCAAGTTTGGCAAGATCCTCCAAGCACTCAGCCAAGAATACCTCCTTCCTTGTTGCACACAAGAATTTTCTCCAAATAATATAAAATGATTAATTTAGAATCTCTTATATCACCCTTAATAATATGTTTATAATATATACTAACTCTTTGATAAATATAAATAATATATTATTATTTTAAACTTTTTTTTTTTTTTTTGGCAGGGGATATTATTTTAAACTTGATACAAACAAATTAGTAATAATTTTAGAGAGATAAATTTGAGAGGTTTTTTTGACGCATAGACCAGAGAATAGAATGAATAATTAACAAAATTGCCCATGAAAGGACTTAGAAAAATCAGCCCTCAAAGCTTGTACATGAGCACTTGAGTGGTTTTTTTTCCTTTTTTAAATGTGCCTAGAATAGACAAAAGGTGGAGGGAAAATAAAAATTATATAATGGGTATGCATCGTCTCTAATGATTATGTCCATTTGTTATTATTTCTGCCCTAAACGGGGTTCCCATGACTCATAATAGGTCCTTGTCGGTTTTAATATTCATCTCACAAATATACGTAAATCGAATACTTAATCGTCTTTTATGATTAAATATTTATATAATTACTTTGTCTAATTACACTCTTAAATATTTATGTACAATTACATAAATATAACCTGTATCAATACTAATCACATTAGTCAATTAGCACAAATTATAAGGAATTAACATTTAATTAACTAAACTCCTTTCAATAATTTTATTAATCGATCATCGTATAATTGATTAATTAATTCGATCTCACGAGTTCTAAACTCGATTCTCTAAATTAAAATTCAACCAACTAACTTTTAGACAGATACATTAAGAGACTACTTTTAGCTGTAATAATAAATACAAATTGGATTTTTATTGGAGCTCGTTCCTATTGTGTGATCGATAGGGATCAGTTAAACACTGCCAACATACGATGATAACGTGTAACTCTAACTGAGTGTTACTGATATATGTTGATCAACTTACTAGTATTGCCAATGAATAACCCGAGTATGTTCTTTAGTGAGATTTATTATGTACACACACTATTGTGGAGGCCACCTAATCAAACATCACAAAACAAAAAAGCCGCGTTGCAACTTTTTGTACTTTCGTCACCACCGCTTCAATTTTGACATTTCTGTCACCAAATTTAAAGAATTGACAACACAAGTAATTTAAACTAGTTTAACCTTTTAGTATTTTGTAAATTTAAGTAGAGGTGGGTGGTTTAGAATATAAACGTAATTATTATAACGGATTATCGATTATTGATCCTTGTGCGCAAAATTCATCTAAGTCGGAACTTTCCGAAAAATGCAGTCGGACGAAACGAAAATTTCTTCGTCCGAAAAAAATCCCTGATCAATTTTTTTTTCTATTTGGACGAAAGATTTCTTCGGCCATACCCTTTTCGACAAGTTCTTTTTTCGTTTTATGTTTTTTAAAAGAAAATAATTTCCGGCTTAGATTAGTTTCGTGCGCGGGGACCAATAATCGTTAATTCATTCATTAGATCATAAATTTAAAACGTAATTCAAACGTAAACATATCTTTTGAAGATGATTACTAGCTTGATGGTTGTTACTATTATTAGTCGATATGAATAAAACCATTTAACCGAAAATTAGGTTGACTAAATTACGATTTTTTTTCAAAAAAACACTCTTTTTTGATTTTATTTAGAAAATAATCTTTTTTTATAGTGCTTTTAGGGAGAATAAAAGGAGAAACTTATAGAGGACATTGTTGAAACGGGCTGTTTAATTGTCAATGATTTTAAATAAATGTGTCGACAAAGTTTAACACGCCACTAAATTTAAGAATTATGCTCGTTTATAAACAGAAGTTACTCAATTATGTACTAAAGATACTACATAATCTTGTTTCTGTTATGTAAAACCCCTCGCGGCAGCGGAAAAGTAAGCATACAAAACATGCCAAAAACGCACGGAATTTAAAACTTTTGACATGATAAGAAAAACATGCGAGGTGCTTTAACAAAACTAAACATGCGGAAGAAATAAAACATAAATATTAAATACAAAACAAGGCAGCCCGGGATAGCATATCCCTACAGGCATGAAATACTGAAAACATAAATCTAAGGTCTAGCTACACGGTAAAGGTAAGTCATCGATGATTAGATCATCGCTCGCTAGCCTCAACATAACCCCTACAAACAGCCTTATGTACCTACACACATACAACATGTGCGCCACAGTCAGTGAGGAGTGACTAGAGCTCTCATAGTCACCTATTGTCATACAACACAAAACATATAATTACAAGCATCATACTCCAACATAAACAATCATGTGAAGTACTTCATCAAAATTCTTCTTAACGTACTCATGCACAAGATAACATACCTCAACTCAATTATATCCAAACACATCTAAACACGTATCAGCAGTATATAACACAGTATCCCAACTCAGGCAAGTATATACAAATCATTCAGCAATGTCTAGCACTATACCCCAACTAAGGAAGCTAAACACAAAACACACACGAACCACCCACAAAGGGGTTCGACCACAGAACAAAGAACCACCCACGAAGGGGTTCAACAAGGAGAAAGAACCACCCAGGAAAGGGGTTCGACAAAGAGACAGAGCCACCCACTAAGGGGTTTGACAAGGAGGTAGAACCACCCACTAAGGGGTTCGACAAGGAGTCAGAACCACCCACGAAGAAGTTCGACAAAGAGACAGAACCACCCACTAAGGGGTTAGACCACTAAGCTAGAACCAACCACTAAGGGGTTCACGCAAAGAGAGAACCACCCACTAAGGGTTCGCACTAAGAAGGAACCACCCACGAAGGGGTTCGCACGAAGCTAACACAACGAACCAACCACTAAGTTGTTCAACAACCAAATCTCCAAAGGAGGCTTCTCACTAAACCACAAATCAATTGCTTAAAAACAACCATCAACACTTAGTTGACTTCGGGAACTAATTTAAGTCAAGAGCCCGTCTCCCTTCCGGTTGCCCGACCGGGGGGTCTTGCTCCTCAAATCCATACCCGAACCCAACGTAAATGTCGCCCAACTTCTGGGACTACAGCAACCTTAAATGATAAATGATCTACTCTTGATAAACATTCAATCGACACTTAATTGACCCCAGGAACTAAGTTGAGGGAGAGCAGGTTTCCCTTTCGGTTGCTCGACCGGGGGGTCTCTATCCTCACTCCATTCCCGAACCCAATATAGTGCCGCCCGAACTCCGAGGACCTCAAACACACATACAAGTATAAGAGAAAGGCCAATTTCGATTAAGTTATTTCTAAACAACTGCTATATATTAAAATATCTTAGTCCGATAAGATTTATAAACGGACATTTAAGAATTAACTAATTTTAGACAAGTCACTAACTACTTTACTAAATTTTTACCTAGCTCAAATATATAATTAGCTAAGTATGATTAAGTTCCAATTAACCGGTTCAACCGATAAAGGAATTAAACACGATTTAAATTAAACTTCATATTATATTACCTATATTTTGATACGAGAAAATCGACTAACTAAATTAAATTATTTCGACATGCTTCTAATAATAAAACCGTAACCCATTACTAATTCGAAAACGATTTCTAACGTATTATATTTAAACGTAAACAAGATAGCAAGCACGCACGTAAACTAATTAATTCAAGCAAGCTAACAAGCACGTACGTAAAATAATAATAAAATAATACTAATAGTACGTAGTACGTCTGAACTTCCGTTGAAATAATAATAATTAAAAGTAATGGTATGTAAACATAAGTAGAAATAATAATAATAATAAGTAGTGTGGTCAGAACACACTTAGTAATAGTAATACTCCGTAGTTAATAGTAGTTGAATGTAGTAGCCAATAGACAACATAACACAATGTTTAGCCCAAAAATCCGTTATCATGTTATTGGGCCCAAAAGCAAATAAAGATGCAAACAACCCACCCACAGGAGCAGATCACACGCCAGAAAAGAGTCGTTGGGAGGAGAAGAAAAGGTCAAAAACCCTAGAAGCATATTCTCCACAACTCACTCCTATATTCCTGGAGCTGACCAGGACCAGAGCCAGGACCAGCTGACCAGGAGTCCAAGGCTATATAAAGAGAAACTAGGGCATTCATTAGAAATTCATTCTAACATTGTAATTTTCTACTTACGCACGCATACACTTGTACTCTGTTAAAACAGCGATCATCCTCGAAAATAGTGAAACTTGGTGGGATTCCGTTCCCCCCGCGGTTGTTTCCTTCATTGGGTTTTTCCGCGTCACCAAAATCTCTTGTGTCGTTCTTTGTCTTTTTCGCTCTTGGCATTTATTTTTACGTTAACACCCATATTGGTTGGCACTTTGACCCACATCACAGTAATTCGACCCGGTAGAAATTTTACCAAAACACACAACACTAAAACGATTTCTAAGAGTAGTAACAGACAATAGTAGAAGCAGCAAGAACGTGTGCAAGGCTAGCAATCAACAATGACAACAGTGGGGTTTAGCTACACAATGCAGCGTGGACATCAGTAAAACAATGGTGACAACAACTACAGATTAACGAGCACGAAACATGGAAGCGCTGGCACCTATTAACATTAACGACAACAGCAAATGACCAGAAGCAAGGGCGACAGAAAATGCAGAAAGTAGCAGCAACGTTAACAACAGCAGCCCAAACAGCAGTTAGCGGCAGCAACCTCAAACAACGGTTGTGACCAGTAACAATAGCGTAAAAGTAGTGTAGATCAGACATGGGCAGAAACAGAAACGTCTGGTCGAGCATGCAGAGTGTAGCAGCAGTAAAACGCAGCAGCAACACTGCCAATGTGTTCTGTGACTGGTCTAGTCTGGACAGACCGGTGACACGGCCAGAGTAGTAAAGTGAGTACAGTAAGAGGGGGGGGGGTGTCTGGTGCAGTAGTAAGAGTAGTATGTGCAGAGGTAGCAGTTCTAGTCATGGTAATGTAAGGGCAGTTCATGGTAGTAGCAACAAGTAGGTTAGAGTAGGTGAAAGTCGTGTAACAACGTGCAGTAGCAGTATCAGACACATAGGAGAGCAGAATATAGCATTTAACAAAAATAGTGCAGTAGAGGTGTATGACAGTAGCAGTAATAAGTTATAAGTTATAACAACGGTGGGCTGACACTTAAGAAGTCAGAAAAATAACATTTAGTTGGTGAATGGAGTAGCAGTAAGTAACACGCAGAACGAAATGCACAGCAGTGGCAAGTTACAAGCAGTAGAACAGTGCAACACGTAGAAATGGAGTTAAGCTTTCAGCAATAACTGTAACACCCCCATCATCCTATTCATTAGTAAATAGGGTTTTCAAGTAAAATTCGGATAATGGGTGCGTCACAATTAAACCAAATGTGGTAGTAGTACCTAGCCATGTAGTAAAATAGGTAGTTGTCTAATAATTTAAAATCCAAAGGATAAAATACGATTACAACCAAATTTAAAGTTTGCGGAAGCGAAATTAAAGTTCATTGATCCAAAAGAAGATAAAGAGTCAAAGCATTTGTCTTTGACTGAAATATTAAGCGCGCTCTCTTGTGCATCCCACGACTAATTCCCACGGGTACCTGTTACACGATCTGCGCACACATTTTGTGATCACCGCAGGTCCAAGCAAGGACAAAACAAATAAAAGGGGTCAACATTATTGTTGAGTAAGGTAAACAAATTTGAAAAGAATGTAAATGAATTAAGAAAGAATAACTTGGAATGTATTTTATAAAATAATAATACATATCAAATTACTTCGAATAATTGAAGATCATGATATAAGATTTGCCAACATTAACTCAAAGGAAACAATAATTTTAAACGGTAAGATTAACATAAGTATACCAAAGTATTCAAACTCAAACCAATCCTTCAAGATGGTTCTATTTCAAGAAAACCTTTCTTTTCCAATTATTTCAACATCGGTATAACTTTGGATAGAGGCTGTATGAAATGGATACACTCGCCCCAAACCGGATAAGACGAGAGTCACCAAATCATGTACTAAAACTGTCCTAACATCCCGAGTGTGCACACCCCTCTAAGGGCCAACCCCAAAGAGGAAGATAAGAGGACGGGGTCTCGATCAACTAACCCCCATCAAAAGCTCTGTATAGGAAATCCCTTTCACTAGGGACAATCTACCCCTCTACCAAAACCGTTTCAACCAATATGAAATTCCATTTCCAAAACAAAAACCATTTCCTCAACATTTGATAAGTCGTTGCAAACTTGTAGAAAGCAAAACGGTTTTGGATTTCCGAAAATCATAATTACTTATTTCTTATCAAATACAATATCCTTTCCAGAGATTAAAACAAATAAATCCTTGTCCATAATCATTTGTAAGGTAAGTTCAAACAATATAGATACTTAATATAACAAAAGATATCAATATACAAGATAGACAATAATTCAAACGGGTTATCAATAGGGTACGCAAAAGGTGTTTTCCCTTACCTTGCAAGCGGTTAAAGGTTAGAGAGCCTCTTCTACGAATCCCGACTCTACATAATGTTTAAAATAATAGTAAATTATGCGATAGCTATACTTTCTCGGTTTTACAGATTCAAAACATAAACTTTAAATCGTCATATCTCCTTCGTTAATAAATATTTTGAGGCAAGACTAGTCGGGTTTGGTTCCTTAGCGAGTCGTCCATCTTTAACGTCTCTGTGGCCAGAGTCTAAAAACGTGTTTAAGGGGTCCAAAGTTACAGTCTACCAAAGTTGGTCCAAAGGTGAGTCTTAAAACGTTACGGGGTGGTAAACAGGGGCGGAGCCAGGCCCAAGGCTATATGGGCTATAGCCCAATATGATTTCAGGAAAAAAAAAAAAGAAATTAAAAAATTGAAAAAATGGAACGACATTCCCTTCCCAGTGAGCAGTGAGCAAACCCCCAAACCCATCTCAAACAATTAAAAATTAAAAAACCCTAAATCTTCAATTCAATTATTCAATTACTCAACTATCAACACCAGTTTTGTAACCTTGCCGCCGAGTTGCTGTCTGCCACCAGTCCACCACCGTCGGTCGTCACAACTCACAACATTCCAGTTGTTTATTCCTTGGTAATTCCATATTTCCTTGTCTACTTATACTCTTATAGTTTTATTGATTCTTTTTTTTGGGAGATGCTAATTTAGGAACCAAGTTCTATTTTATTTATAAAGGAATTTGATAATCTTAATCCCAAATTTGATAACAAAAAGATGGAAGAAATGAAATAAATCAAATAATTAAAACAGCCGAAGTGGAATTCTGGGAATAAAACCCAAAAAAAAGAGAATAAAAAGAAAGAGATAAGAAACCCAAAAAAGTGAATAAAAAGAAAGAGGTAAGAAATGTGCAGTAAGACGAGTAGACGACAGATGTGCTCATGTGCATTGTGCAATGAATGGAAATTGCTTTAGTGGCTTAATGTGGAGTATTATATATCAAATATATGGAATTAGAGGACAGAACATTTATCTTATGCAATGAATGGGAATTAGAGATAAGCTACTTGGATGGATATAGAAATATAAAATGCCCATTAGAGGACAAAAAGTTGTTTAGTGTTTACCCAAATTTTTATTGAAGACGGTCAATATCCGTTACACGCTGAAGATGTATAGTGACCCTCTCATAAAATGCAAGTGTCATTTGTCAATATACGTATAATGCTCCATTTTTTTCACTTGTGTAGTTGTAGGAGAGATATATCCGTCTTTAGCTTGTGACAGATATATGTCAATAGATGTAAAGGACGATATTTATATTGTCGCCTGAAATTATTAATTTAGCCCTATATACTATTTAATCCTGGCTCCGCCCCTGGTGGTAAATACTCTTAACATGTCGAAACCCGTCGAAACGAAAGCCTACTACACTTTACATTCATTAAAATTTAACATGTGAAGAGATGGGTCACTGATTATATTTATGTGTATGACTAAATTACCCTTTTATGGAAATGTGAGCTTTTAACAAGTAAGACTAATTAGAACATTTTTCCAGAACAAATCCGAAACTTGTAAAAATCATATAAAATCCAAAACGTTATATTTTCGTGCATGGTTGGCTTTATTTGATTCCTTTATGTGTCTACAACATATTGTTAGCCATGCATGTTGTCTCAAAAATGGGTTTATCAGATCCAAAAACGCGTTTTAAAAACAGTGGTCATAAAATGAGTCATGAAAAGTTTTACATCATAAATCCCTCTTAACAAATCGAAACGAGTTGATTCAAAAGCCTATTATCATCTAGACTCAATGTAGTTTAACATAGTAAGAGATGAGACACTGATTCCTTTTGTAAACATGGTTTGATGACTCTTTAAGTGAGATCTAGTGATTCGGATAAACAGAAAACAGGCTGTAGTATATGATTTTTCATTTCTAAACGGTTCATGCAAACGTCCTAATTTTTGGTGAGTGTTTTTATAACAACTTAAGGAAAGTCCCAAATTTTTATTTTCTGAAAATACTCATTTTAACATGTGATTTCAGATCTACTACATGCATGCTACGTTTTTGACAAAATAACGGTTTTTACTATGTTCAATCATGCATGGTTGTAGATTCATAAGTTCAAGTTTAGATGTTAAGTGATATGTGAATGCATGTTAAAAGGTTATAAAATCAGATTTGAAAAGTTCATAAGCTTACTTAGTGTAGAACTTCAAGTATATGCAAGATCCTCCTCTTGTTTTTTTCTTCTTCTTCCTCACGTCTTCCTCTCCTTCTCTCTATTTTTTTGTTTTTGTTTGTGTGTTTGTGTAGGGAAATGGCTTGTGCTCAAGTGTCTTAAAGAGGTAAGAAAAAGAACAAACAAAGGTATGGGGAAGGGGGAAGGAGTGACGGCTCAATGCATGGGGAAGGGGAGATGTTTTCTTCTTTTCCTCTTTCCCATGCATGTGTAAACGTACCAGTTTTTTTTTTTTTTTTTGTCGTTTACGGTTTTTCGTGCGACGGTTTTACGTACGTAATTCTCGGTTTTAATTAAATCGTACCCGGATTTAATTAATACTCGAGCTTAAATTAAAATTATCCGTTAAAAAATTAATACGGATATTGCGGGTATTATAATCTACCCACCTTAAAAACGAACTTCGTCCTCGAAGTTTAAAACTACCCTCTACGCGCAAGCTAACGCCATTATTAAAACGATCCCAAATCAAGCAAAGAAAAGAATAAGGAAATGCAAAATATGTAGGTATTACATCCTACGTCGCTTAAGGATTGTTACGTCCTCGTAACTAGGTAATTACCTCGAAAAGTTGTGGATATCTAAGTCTCATGGCCTCCTCGGCTTCCCAAGTGGCCTCCTCGGTGTCGTGGTTTGACCATAACACTTTGATAATACGAGTCTCTTTATTCCGAGTCCTTCGAACTTTACTATCCAAGATCTTAACGGGTTGCTCCTCATAAGATAGTGAGTCATCGAGTTCTAGCACCTCGGGTTCTATATGATGTGCGACGGTTTTACGTACGTAATTCTCGGTTTTAATTAAATCGTACCCGGATTTAATTAATACTCGAGCTTAAATTAAAATTATCCGTTAAAAAATTAATACGGATATTGCGGGTATTATAATAACAGCCCTCACAACATAATTCTACTAAACCTTTCACCCTATACGTTAACCCACAACTTATACACCTCATAACCAATCATCAAAATCACATAAACATTCACAAAAACATAAATGTCAAATTAATAAAGACAAGGGTCGAGTTGCTCATTATTGTCACCTTAAAAGCGGTTATGCTCCAATTTTTTCTTCAATAACGTAGCTATCAACCTCCGGGTCCTCTAAACCAACCCCTACAACAAAAGAAATGCAGATTATAAGCTTAAAACGAATTTAGGTGAAAACAGCGTCTTTTTCGAGTTTACCAAAACTGATATTGAAAGAGATAGGAAACTTGCTAATCTTGAGAGGATTCCGAAAATGTAAGACTTACCGCGATTCGAGTTCGGGAAGAGGTCGAGATGATGATTTTAAGCTTTGAAAATGAAGGACAATGGAGAAAATGAATGTAACAGTGGAGGAGTTATGAATGTCGATGAATTGGCTTGCTTTAGGGTTTTATATTGTCCTTTCACATACTTGAGTCGGGTTATTTGTTTTGTGAAACGGACTCAAGTCGGAATTAAAATGCCAAGCGAACGACATCTTAAGAATTAAAATATTCTTAAGACGGATCTTAACGGAAAAACTTAAATTAAATTTACGATTTATTATTAAAATAATATTAAATTCCGGAAATTACTTTAAATTATTAAAAATATCCCTTTACGAAAATACGGGATGTTACACGTTATTTGTATAGATATTATTTAGTCATATAATTCTCGTATCTTATATATTAGGTAATTGTATCATATCTTTATATTTTGTGCATCTTATGATTATCTAATGTTTAGGTTGTATATAAACCTTGGCTTATTATCAATATAATCAAGCTTTCACCATACATCTTCTACATGGTATAAGAGCCATAAAAGATCTATGTTCTTCTCTATCAATTTTTTTTTCTCGTCTCCCTCTTCTCATCTCTATCCATGGCGGGCGAAGCCCAACTTCTCCCCAATCCCATTGACCCCAAACCCTATTTTCGCAGTCAATTTTGCCAATATCATTGAACTTTCACCGATGATGTACCGTGGTTGGTCCCGTCAGATTGAAGATCTCCTCTACGGCTATAACTTGATCAAATTCTTGGATGGTTCTCATCCTTGCCCATCCAACACCATTCAGAATGACAACTCTCATGACGTCCCGAACTCGACACACTTTACTTGGCTCCGTCAAGATCGCCTTCTAAGTGGTGCGCTCCGTGGAACCATCTCTTACAGCATCACAAATTTGTTGCTCGGTGCCAAAACTTCCGCCGACATATGGAAAACATTGAAGTCCACCTATATTAATCCGTCTCGAGGCCATATTCTCCAACTTAAGGATCGCCTTGATTCGATCTCTAAAACTAATCTTTCCGCTACTGATTATATACAGGCTATTCGTTCCTGTGTCGATGAACTCGCTGGCTTAGGTAAAGCCGTTCATAATCGTGATACCCCGATTTCGTTCGATGCCCTTCACGAAAAGCTTCTACATTTTGACTGATCCCTTAAACATACCACCCAAACTACCACCTCCCTCCAACACCGTGCATCTACTCCCGTTACCTACCACCATAAACCACGCTACAATAATCAATCCCTCCCTCCTGCTACGAACGCCCATGGCCTGCTTCCTCTGCCTTAGAATTCATCTTCCGCTGCTGACCCCTCCTCCAACCCTCATACCTTCAAGGAAAAGTGTCAGTGGTGTCACGCCACTGGTCACTACCTTGCCCTTTGTCCCGTCTTCAAGTAACTCCACCCATAGACCACTGACCCTCCTCGGTCAACACAGTCCCATCACCGCAACCCTCCCCGTGCCAATATTGCAACTATGACTACATATCCTCCCTCTGATTGGATAATCGACAGTGGAGCTACCCATCATATCACCCATGACCTATCCAACCTTGCAATTCATACCCCATATGACGAAAATGATGATCTCTTAATTTGCGATGACTCTTCTCTTCACATTGCAAATATTGGTTCTTTTCATATCTATACTCACTCTTCTCAAATTCGGTTTACTAATGTTCTTCATGCTCCCTCTATCTCCAAAAATATCCTATCCGTCTCTCAATTTTGTCTTGATAATAATGTCGTTGCTAATTTTACTTCGACGACGTGTGTTTTGCATGACCAACTTATGGGTCGAGTGCTTCTCCACGGCCGTCTCAGGAACTGTCTATGAATTGTGCGCACCATCTCCTCCTACTGCTCACCTAACTAGAACCTCCTCTCGTTCGTTTTGGCATCACAGACTCGGCCATCCGGCCTCCGTTACCTTAAGGTGTGTTTGGATAACAAATTGGGAGGGAAAAGGAGGGGAATTGAGGGAAGGGAAAGGGAAAGAAAGGAAAGGGAGGGGGAATAAAGAGGGGTTGTTTGGATAGCAAAAATAAAGTAGAGGAAAAGGGAGAGGGATGGAGGAAGAAGGTGATTTTAGTGAGTTGGAGAATGAAGGGAGTTAAACCATATTAGAGGAGTATTTGGTCATATAATTATTAAATAAGAGTCAAAAGAAAGTTTTCCTTACAAATCTTGTCAACAATGAAGAGATTGTAGTTTGGTCTAATGAATCGAAATTGAATCCTCACATTTCCCTCCCCTTCCGTTTCCCTCCTTCCATATATTGTGACCAAACAATGGAAATTGATCCCTCCCTTTCTCTCCCTTTCCCTTCCCTCCAATTCTCTCAATCCAAACACACCCTTAGGCTCCATTAGTACCTCTGCCAATTTACATTTACAACATAATTCTCTCTCACTGTAATGCATGCTCAATTAATAAAAGTCACAAGTTAGTTTTTTCCGATTCCACATTATAATGCTCGTCTCATCTCCTTGAACTCTTGTTTTCCGATGTTTGGACATCCCCTTTATACTCTATCGATAGCTACAAATAATATGTTGTTTTTGTCGATCATTATACCCATTATACTTGAATTGACTATATCCTCTCAAGAAAAAGTCTGACACCTTTGATGTATTTAATCGTTTTCGTGCCTTGGTTGAAAAGTGTTTCAATCGACCCATCATCCAATTATTCTCTGACAATGGGGGGGTGAGTACCTCAAACGTACTCCCTCAATAACTACTGATGGTATCACCCATCTTACTTCTCTTCCTCATAGCCCTGAACATAACGGTATATCAGAAAGACGTCATCGAGCTTGGTACATAGAGTTGAAATCTTATTTACTGTCCTACGACTTCACTTAGTCCCTCTCTGACCCCTCTGTATTTCTCTATAATCGCAATCATCAATCTATTTACCTTATTGTCTATGTTGACGATATTATCGTCACTGGCCTGTCCTCCCCTTCCCTTGACCATTTTTTCTCTTCTTTTGCTAGTCCCTTCTCCCTTAAAGACCACGACTTTCCGTCATATTTTCTTGGTGTAGAATTTGTCCCCACCCTATCCGGCCTTCGTCTCACTCAAACCAAGTATATCCACGACCTTCTTACCCGCAACAACATGCTCGACTCCAAACCTACTACCACGTCTATGAGTCTGTACCCACCATTAACTCTTTCCACTGGCCAGCCAATACCCAATCCTTCTGACTATCATGCGGCTGTTGGTAGCCTTCAGTACCTCTCCCTCACCCGTCCTGATATTGCTTTCCCGTTAACAAACTTGCCCAATTTATGCAGGATCCTCAAGAGTCTCATTGGTTGGCTTTGAAATGACTTCTTCGTTATCTTATAGGCTCTATCTCGGTTGGTATTAATTTGCATCGCAATACTCCCTTGTCGTTACACTCATTCTGTGATGCAGATTGGGCCGATGACAAGGATAATTATGTCTCTACCACTGGCTATATTGTTTACTTGGGCCGCAATCCAATCTTTTGGACTTCCAAGAAGCAAAGTGCCTTAGCCCTTTCCTCCACCGAAGCCGAGTTCCGGGCTGTCACCGCTGCAACATCTGAAGTGTTATGGCTTAGGTCTCTACTGTCCGAACTTGCATTTGATATTTTTTCACTGCTGGTCATTTACTGTGATAATCTTGGCGCTACTAATTACTCGGCTAATCCGGTCTTTCACACTCGCATGAAACATGTAGCCCTCGCATTCCATTTTGTTCGTGAACATGTTAACAAGGGACTACGTACTCCAAGTACAACACATATCCTCTAATGATCAGCTAGCTGACGCTCTCACAAAGCCGCTTGCTCGCTCCAGTCTACATCCTATCTTACTCAAGATCGGTCTTTTCTTTGGAACGTCCGACTTGCAGAAGCGTATTAAAGATACTACATACATAATCGTGTTTCCGTTATTTGTATAGATATTACTTAGTCATATAATTCTCGTATTTTATATATTAGGTAATTGTATCATATCTTTATATTTTGTGTATTTTATGATTCTCTAGTGTTTAGGTTGTATATAAACCTTGGCTTATTATCAATATAATCAAGCTTTCACCATACATCTTCTACATTATGGACATTGACCATTATAACTTTGACATTTCACGGCTGACGTCATGTACACTCTTCTAATTACTACTCCGTATAAATGTGTAACATGTAATTATGTGACACAAATTATAAGTAATTTTTTCAAATCTTTATAGCATAAATTATTTTAATCTTTTTAATTTGCTAGAGTATAGTTAATAATTTGATAAACTAGAATTACTACTTGATCGACATGAGAACTAATATCCATATTTGAGTAATTTACCGAATTTAACTAACTCTGAGGAAAAAATAGAGAAAGTGTTTATTTTGTTTTTTGGGGAGTGAAAAATTATAACAAAAAGTTCATAAAAGAGTAATATTTGACCATTATATAACAACTACGAAATTTAATAAATGTTATCATAAAATGATTAAATTTCTACTGTCAAAATATTTGGTTTTGTAATAAGAGACCAATTGTCATTAGTGTATGTCATCCACTTCAACATGGTGATTGGTGAGTACTTCACCTGCCAAAAAAAATCAAGGTCAATACTTACTAAAACTTCCACACTTACTTAAAATCAACTTGCTGACTTGTAAAAAAATAAATGAGAGAAAAATTTGAAAGGAGAATAAATCTTAGTAATTCGATATGCTTATACATAACTTTTTTAGGGTAAAACGAGATAAATTATATTAAGTCGAGCACCGCCAAACTAGTGACGGACTCCGGAAAATCGGACACCAACACACGCTCCTCCCCGGCCTCCATACAAAGTCTAGCCACCGAGTGAGCAACGGTATTACCATCTCGTCTTACATGAAACATCCCACGAAAATCAAAACTAGGAATAAGAGAGCAAACATCCCTAATGCAAAGACTAAAAATACTACGAGAAGAGACTCTATTAGCAATCGCTCTAACCACAGTAATCGAGTCGGATTCCATCAATACAGGGATATTATTTAATCAAAAGGGTTAACTATTTATTAAAAATTGGTCAGTTTTTAGTTGGTACCACGTACAACTGTGGTAGAGTAGAATTTATGGTTGATAAATTGTACGAACGATGTTTCATCAATACACAATAACGCTGAGCCCATCGATGATCACTTCCGTTGTTAGAATAAATTAGGAATTAAATGTGTCATTTACTATTCTTGAACTCCTTGGACATATTGCAGCCAAGTAATAAACAGTAAATCCAAGCTGCTTGCGAAATGCCAACACAAAACTACCTCGTATTTGTTATACACTCGTACCTTAGCTTGTTCCATAACACACCACCTACAATTTCCACCTCTATCATTTTCTAATCTTAGCTCCTTCATTCATTTCTTCCAATATATACATCACAATTACATACTCCTAACATTTAACCTTCCCCAATTTAAACATTTTCCCATTTCAATAACCATTATTCTTCTAAATTATTCCTGTTAACATTTCACATCATAAATTTCGTTTAATCCGTACAGTTTTGGTCGAGTTCAAGCCACGAAAGTTATCGGTGCAGTTTTTATTGCTCCCGATTAACTTCGTGTGCTTTTTCTATCATTTCAATCATTTAACAAAAAAAAAACGAAACAAGGAATAATGTCAACCAGTTCAAAAAACAGCGCAATGAAAAATGAGAAAATGAGCCCAATATCAAGGATAAAGAATCATTGGATGAACGTATTACGAAAATGGTCGTCCCCTCATAAAACGACGTCGCACACACCATCACTATCAAAAGTACCATCCCCCACGGGAGTCAGACGTGACATTGAGAAAGTGTTCAGGTACATAGACTCGAATGATGACGGCAAGATCTCGGCTGACGAACTACAAAAGTGCGTGGAGAAGGCGGGGGCAAGGCGGCTGTCAGTAGAGGAGGCCTCAGCAGCAGTAGAATGTTCAGACGCCGATGGTGACGGGTTGTTGAGTTTGGAAGACTTCGAGCTGTTGATGAAAGGAAGCGAGCTATCAGACGAGGAGAAGATATTGGAGCTACGCGAGGCGTTTGCTTTTTATATTGATAGTAAAAAAGGGGTTATTACGCCTAAGAGCTTGAAGAAGATGTTGAGTCGACTCGGCGAGTTTAGGTCAATTATGGATTGTAAGCTTATGATTCAGGTTTATGACCATGATAGAAATGGTGTTCTTAGCTTTGAGGACTTTGTTGCTATGATGGCTTGATTTCTTCCTCTAAACATTTACCTTCTTATTATTTTCGATTTTTGGTAGATAACTGTCTTGTTTTTGTACGCTCTACATTATTAATCCATTTATTCACTTATAATTTTCTTATTTAACTTTTTGAGTAAGACTTTAACCTCAAAAATCTCAATACTATAGAATAATAAGATTTCACTATTGGTCCCTACTTTGAAGGAAATGAGTTTATTTTATTTGAATAGTACTTTCACTTACTATGAGATATTTAATTACTATTATCATTTTTATTTTTTAATTACTCTCCCCTATATGATTTAACAATGAAATTTTATTCAATACTAGTGTTATTCTCGTGCATTAATACACGAGGTCATAATAAAAGACGTTTAGTAAACAAAAAATGCTAGATACGATCTACACAAATAACATAATATAATTCTTGATAAGGATACGAAATTCGCTCACCCCCTCCGAATTCCGAATTGATTCAAGCTTTGCAATTTTGTGTCAATTCACTCCAATTTGATACTAATTTGCTCAGATAAGCAAATTCCCGGATTTCGCTAAAACCGGCAAAATATTCAGAAAAAATTGGAAATATATGCAAGGGATATAGTAGTACTTTATCAATTCTAATATATTTTAGTACTTAAAACTGTTTTACAGAAATTTTATCAATAATAATTATTTTGCTAAAAATATTTTTTTCTATTCTATTCATTTTATACAATAGGCGAATCGATACGAATTAACGAAATGTAATATGAAGGTTAATTGTTGTTATAGGATTACTTTTCATTTTTAAAATCTTCAAAATTATATTTTTCTATACTAATTCATGTAAATTTAATTAGCATCCTTCTTTTTATTTTTACAAAAAATGCATTTATCTTTCTATTTGTTAAAAAATACAGATTTGGTAATAAGAACTTTTGGGTTTGTAATGAATTTCATGAATATGATGTTATTATTTGTTAAATTTTTATTATGTTTATAATAAATAATAGAAATCAAGATTTCTTTAATTTATGTTTTTGTTTTGATGATAATTAAATTTTTTTGCACATAAAACTCGGAAGTTGAATATTTACTTCTTTTACATTATTATAATCATCATCATCGTATCATATAATATAATCTCATATAAGCATAAGAATAATAAAATCATATAAGCATAATCATAAAATATATGCATATAAGATGTGAAAGTAACTTTTAAAATATGCTTAAATGATGGAAATAAAGAAGAGATGGTAAATAAATGCTAAAAAGATGATAGAGAGTAATTAAATGTTTTGAGTAAAACATGGGTCATTTTCTCTCTTATTTTCAATAGCCAATAAAAGGCCTTCAAATGTTATGACTTTTC
This sequence comes from Silene conica, assembly GCA_029255685.2. Classification (NCBI taxonomy): domain Eukaryota; kingdom Viridiplantae; phylum Streptophyta; class Magnoliopsida; order Caryophyllales; family Caryophyllaceae; genus Silene; species Silene conica. The sequence continues at coordinate 57,191,804 of CM055311.2, read as the reverse complement.
TTTATAGTAAGTGGAATAAAAATTTACAAATAATTATCACATATAAAATATGAACATTAAAAAGTTACAAATTTAAAACACGGGTACACTACGCTAAATAAGAGTATCAACAGTAGTTAGAAAATGCCATATACCGTTATGAAACAAAAAAAATGAAACCGTTATTGCATCGACCGTTGTTAACTATATACCACGATTTGTAGAAACGCGGACCCGTTATGAAATGTAATCAACGGGTTACGATAAGGTTGTGGAATCTTAAAAACGGATCAAAAACCGTTGTCAATAATATTGAAATTGTTATAGTACTTGTTTGGAATGATCTACGAAAAACTATGACAAGAGGTTTACTGGAAAAAAAAGTTGAAAACTATTAAATACGACAACGGTTTCTGCTTTCTAAACTGTCATAAATGTCATGAATTCTACAACGGTTTTACTTCGTTATATTTTATTTTTGGCCGCAGCATTATGGATGAATATGACAACGAGTTTCTATTTAAATGTGACCGTTGTAAATATATTTATCGGCCACAATTTAGTTATTATCCGTAATCAAAGTTATAATTATATTTTAAAAAAATGCTTTATATTAGCTGATTCCAGCTAATGCATAAATGTTATTTTTGCAGTAGCATGTATTTTAGCAGCTCGCATTGCAAAACTTCAATTCTGCATATATCATCACAATATTTTACACAAAATGATCTATTCAACCCAACATCAAAATATTCTATACAAGGTGACCAAAACCAAATACACATGGCTCTATTTACACTTCGGCAATGAAAGAAAATCACTACTACAAATACCTTACATTGATGACGCTTTCTAATTGATGCTTTTATAAAGCGTCACCATAAATAACCCTCCAATTTTTATTTTTTGTTAGAAAATCAAGACATACACTAATAATAACTAATAAAAAACCCATTTTCAATTTATCACTTAACCTCCACCGCTAAACCTTCCACTATTGCCCACTACATATTCATCGTCATTTTTCAAAGAAAAACCATAATTAAACTTCAAAATTCACGTTCAATCATAAGCAATAAAGGTAATCCAATCTGCCAATTATTTCTAATTCTTCAACTCACAAAGATACAAACTGCTTATTACATATCATAGGTACACTTTTATCATTCATTTTCAATTACTTTTATGTTATTATTGATTTTAATTTTAATTGCTTTAATCGGATTACGAGCACGCTTCATAATTCCGATCATCAACAAAGATGACTAAGTTATTGCTTTTTGGGACACATTCAGGTAGTTCAGTGCTATGTGAATTTGATTTTGTTGTTTGTTTAATTTGATTCTTATTTTTCGTTTGATTTTCAGTTCAATTATGAAATATATAGTGTTGATTAGCTTTTAAGATTCAAATTAAAGTTGTTATGTTGGATCCTTACATAGTAGTTTCTGCGGTTTAAGTTCAATTATGAAATATATGCTTCTAGGGTTTTCTCATCTTGTTTGTGTAATTGCTTGAAATGGCGAATGCGAATGCGCCATTATAGTCATATAAGAAGATAGAGAACCTTTATGTATTAAGGGGAAAAGCTTCTTTATGATGGGGAGAGTTCAGTCATATATACTGATGCGTGCCTATTTTATGATGTTTTACATCTATTTTTACACGCATTTTAGAGCTCATTTACTATGTTTTAGCCTTTATTTCCCAACAATTGTCTACTTTTGTGTTTTTATGCTCTTTTACAGAATTATGCGGAAAAGGGACGATCCAAATTTATGCCCTCGGGATTTTTCATAGCCAAGGAACGAGGAAAAGTCAACTCAAAGTGCGACCCAAGTACCACAAAGTCAAACCAAGGCGAAATCAAGACTGACGTACAGGAAAGTGGGTCGACCGACCTACTACTCTGGTCGGTCGACCTGGGGACTGCTATCTTAAAAATCAGAGGTCCACCAAGCCCGTCAAGCGGTCGACCGACCTCATCACCTGGTCGGTCGACCTCCGCGCAGACCCAGAAACTTCCGCAAAGCCCATTCGCGTGATTAGGTCATTAAGGAAAGCTTTGTAATTCTTATTTAAGACCTAATTCGTGATTAGAGCAGTATCAAGTTTTAGTTATCAAGTCTTAGTTTTATAATTCATTCAGTTTGTATCTTTTACTTAGGAGTCTTTTCATCAAAGTTCTTGATTTAGTTTTACTACTCAAACACTTTTCCTTAAGTTTTGTTCTTTGTTCATTAATCTTTCCACGGATTCAATAAAGCTTTTGTTCTTTCTGCCCTAATTCCTACTGCGGTAATTCTTCTCCTAATTTCAGTTTTAACATTGTTCTTATCTTAGAATTGCTAGTAACCGGTTTAAGTTAGAATCCCAAGCCTTTGTTGTTATTGCATGCTTAGATTAATGTTCATTATGAATTCTGTTTTCATTAATGTTATTATTGTTATTTCAGTATCCATGAGTAGCTAATCACATATGTTAGGATGTAGGGAGTAATATGCGTATGTAGATAGTATAATTCCCGAATGTAACATCCCGTATTTTCGTAAAATCTAATTTAAGCATTTTAAATTATTTTAAGTAATAAAATAATATTTTAACAATTTAACTCGGAAGATTTTAATTTAATAAGTAAGATCCGTCTTAAGAACCTCAAGTCCTTAAGACGAATACAAACTTGGTAAGGCTTAAACTCGTAAAACGAATACCCGTTCTATTTTCCTAACCCGTTTCATAATACGGAAAGGACAACCACATAAACCCCTAAAAACCCTTAAGTTGTCATAATTCATCTTCCTCACAACTCCTTTCTCTGTAAACAACTTTTCTACAAAACCTCCATTAATACTCCTCTCTTTTGAGCTTTTCTCCCTTATCCGTTCTTCAAATTGCAAAACTAAGTACATTTTCGGAATCCTCGTTCGATTTCCTAGTCATCCATCACTTTCATTTTTCATTTCGTTGACTTTGAAAAACGGGCTGTTTTCCTTAAATTCCGTTTTAAGTACTTAAAATCCGTTTTCTATGTTGTAGGTGTTGGCTTGGACGATCCCGACACCGATAGTTACGTGATTGAGGAGGATCATCTGCCGGAGTAAGCTTAAAAGGTGACGATAATGAGAAACTCGGCCTTAATGTGAATATTAGCATGTTTGATGGATTCTCATGTTTGTTTCTGATTTTGCTTAAGTTTTATGTTTACTAGACTTAGAAACATGTTTAGGTTTATGCTTATGTGAAGAATTCATGCTTGGAAATATGGTTATGTGTTCATAAGTATAATTTCAGTTTTTCATATGTTAAGACGGATACATGAAATTAATCGTTTGAGGATTGTTGTTGGTTTTGTTTGCTGGTAATTAGTATTGTTGGATGACCCTTTATGTGGAGTAAACATCAATTGTGGTTATTTTGGAAGTTTGGGTGTCGATTTAGGAGATTATTGAAAAGGGTGAAAATGGCGATTTTGCGTATCAGGCTCTCTGAGCCGGTCGACCGACCGGCTGGGAGGGTTGTTTCGTGTTTTTAAGAGTTTTGAGATTTTGGCTTAGGGCTGCCAGCCGGCCGACCGGCTGCCTGCCGACCGGCTGGTAGTCCCTTGTGTCGTATATTGTTTGCGAAAAACCTAAGTAGAAAGGGAGCCCAGCCGGCAGACCGGCCGCCTGCCAGCCGGCTGGGAGTGCATTTGGGGTATGGTTGTTATTTGCGAAGGCTAGGGAATAGGGTTCCCAGCCGGCCGACCGGCTGCCTGCCGACCGGCTGGGAGTCCGTGTGTGTTGTTTCAGAAAAAGGAAAGAAAGGCTGAGGAGGTCACCAGCCGGCCGACCGGCTGCCTGCCGACCGGCTGGGGACCCCTGTAGGCTGTTTTGAGTTTTGAAGTTTAATCGTAACTTTCAAATGGTTAATCGGTTTTGATTGAAACTCGTTTTGTGTACCCTTGACATGTATTTGAGGTCCCCGGAGGATGGGCAACATTATATTGGGTTCGGGAATGGAGTAAGGATAGAGACCCCCCGGTCGGGCAACCGAAAGGGAAACCGGCTCTCCCTCATCTTTGTTCCCGGGGTCAAATAAGTGTTGATTAGAAGTTAAAGGTAGAACTATAGAGTAGTTCATAGACTTGGTTGATATTGTTTTGATGCGTATTAAGTTATGCCTTAAGCTGGCCTCTGAACTTAATACGTGAGTTGTTTGTCGTGTATGGGAACATGCGTTGAGTTTTCGCCTCCGAGTTCCATACATGTCTGTTTGTCGTGTCTGGGACATGCGTTGAGTTTTCGCCTCTGAGTCCAGACACGTATGTGTGATCGCGTCAGGACATGCCTTAAGCTGGCCTCTGAGTCTGACGAGTAGAGCAACTGCACGACGGGGCAGTCAGGTTGTCATACCTTACCCGGAGTGCAGGTGTTTGGTGCTAGAACATGCGTTGAGTTTTCGCCTCTGAGTCTAGTATCTTGTGATGTGGTAGGGGAATATGCGTTGAGTTTTCGCCTCTGAGTTCCTTACTTGTGATAGTGAATTGAATGCTAGTCCATGCGTTGAGTTTTCGCCTCTGAGTCTAGTGTTCGGTAATAGCCGGTCCATGCGTTGAGTTTTCGCCTCTGAGTCCTTGCTTGATAGGGTGAACTTGGTATATAGGTTATGCGTTAAGATGTCGCCTCTGAACCTTATACTTGCTGTTTTATTTTAGTACATAGGTTATGCGTTAAGATGTCGCCTCTGAACCTTTGTACTTACTGTTTCATATCTGCTTGCCTTAATGATGGTACAGTGTCAGATATGCATAATAGGTTATTGATATTTATATGTTTGTGGTTAAATCATCCAAGGCATTGGATGACTCTTAGTTCGGTTTCATAAATAATTGGATTGAAAGACCCCCCGACTGGGTAACCAGCAGGGAAACCGGCTCTCCTTCCTATTTGTTTATGAAGTTGGTTGAGAGCCGTGCATTGTAATCGCATGTTAGTAAGAGATCAGATGATGAGATGTTTATACTTCACATGTTGTTATATGTCGGAGTATTCTGTATTGTTTTATATGTTACGTGTTGTCACAAGAGGTGGCTAGGAGAACTCTAGTCACTCCCCACTGATTGTGGCGTACATGTTTTCATGTATGTAGGTACATGCTGGTTGGAGATGGGTTCACGAGAGCTAGCGAGTGATGATCCTGCTGTCATCATATGACTTACCTTATATCGTTTAGCTGGACTCGTAGTCGTTACTTTTGTCTTGGTGCCTGTAGGGATGTTCCATCCCAGGCTGATGTACATATTGGTTTTGATACTTAGAACTGTTACTTATCTATTTTGGTTTTAATCCAGTTTCAGTTTCTGTTCAGTTTAAGACTTCTCGCATGTTGTTCAGTTTACTTTAAAAAGTTTTAAATTCCGCTGCATTTTGGTACTTTGTTATGTTTATATTTCCGCTTTCGCGAGGGGTTTTACACCGAAAATCGACTGTTACCGTCCCAAGGTCGGCCGACCGGCTTAACCGGTCGGTCAACTGAAGTGTTGGTCGGCCGACTGGACTAGCTGGTCGGTCGACCGACTCGCGTATGTTTTCAGTTCCGTTTTAGTTCGTCGACCATAGTAACCTACAATGAGACTGAAAGGAGACTTGTAGGATATTAGTAATGACTTACCCAAGGTTGAAAGATACGGGAAGGGTATTGGTTTACGCCTTAAGACGGCTAGGTTACTTAAGACTGAAAGGTATGTGACCTAGAAATTAGGAATCGCCCTTATTGTTGACACCCAATAATTGTGAGACCTAGGAACTAATAGCATAGGCCGAAAGGAGCTATTAGGTATCATAGACCGAAAGGATTTGTTACACCCCTTACGCGACTGCAATACATGTTGACTTAGGATTTATACTATCGTAGCTATTTATTACCCGAACATCCTAGCATCTCTTTTACCATAGTTTATTTCTTTCTTAATTCTTGTTTTATTTCTATCTTTATTTCTAGACTTAGTGACAACCAATTCAAACCCCTAAATTGTTACCCTAAAAAACATTGACCGTAAACAATAAACACTCCCCACCTCTTTGTGGTTCGACCCTGACTTTCACTATCTATAGTTAAAGTTTAGGAATTATAATTTTATCTTTGATACCCACAACGACGGGCATCAAATTTTGGCGTCGTTGCCGGGGAGGTGACGCCAGTGTTTATTGCTTATTGTTTTTGTTTTTATTTGTTTTTTGTGTTTAAGGAACTTTGTTCCTTAAAACTTTCTTACCTTTTTCTTGTAGTTTCCATCTTATGCGCAGGTCAGTTCAAGGAGAACTCCTACCACTAGACCACGAGCTTGAGAAGACTCTAAGAGAAAGAAGAAAACAGTTTTTAGAGAGTAGGGAAGGAGGTTCTCCATCTTCCTTATTCTAGGAGGATATTTTTGATCAACCCTCATCACCACCATCACCACAAAACAACCCACCTACACCAAAAATACCACAATCACAACCAAACTCACCTCATAATCCATCTACACCAAAAACACCTACAAATACCTACTTCCAAAACTTTGAAGAAGAGGACGAAAAGATGGCTGAAGAAGCAAGCATTGCCACTCACTCATTGCCACAGGTGAAGGACCTATACAATGGGTTCACTTTACCTACGGGCACGGGGAATCCATTCGAGGCCAAGCCTTCCTATATCTCCATGGTGGAGAGGAATCAATTTGGAGGCGCGACTAATGAAGATGCAGCTAAGCATATTGAAATCTTCACGGATTACATATGCTCCATAGCACCCCCAGATGGAGTGACGCAGGACCAAATCAAAGAAACTATGTTCATCGTTTCCCTCCGAGACTCGGCAAGGGAGTGGTATCGTGACTTAGACCGCACTGCTGCGGGAGTGACCGATTGGAATACATTAGCCTTGGCCTTTTATAGGAAATACTATTCCGCGGCCAAGACTAATGCCTTGAGGGCGCATATCACAAGCTTTAAACAACGAGCCTCGGAAGACTTCAGCGAGGCTTGGACTAGGTTCAAGACACTCGTTCGATCCATACCACATCATGGATTCGAACAGTGGTTTCTATGTAACCAGTTCTACAACGGCCTCTATGACGATAACCGGGCCTACTTAGATGCTGCGGCCAATGGGAGGTTCAAAGAGAACTCGGGAGAGACTAAGGGTCTCAAAATTATAGAAGATGTTGCTGTACATCGTGCTGAACACGGGACTTCCCGTGGTAACCAAATGAAGGCTGAATCCAACGTTGCAGGCTTGCAGCTATTGAGGCCTTCATGGCCAAACTAGATAAGTTGGAGGCCAATAGTGGGAAGTTCGAGATCGGGAGTGGGATTAAGGGTGGTATGTACCAAGTAAACGTCGTTCAAGACGGACCCTTCATTTGTGAGAGATGCGGTAAAGAGGGGCATGTTTCGAAATTCTGTACTTCATCAAATCAGACATGCGCGACCTTTCAACATTACCGCAGTAATAATTTCTATGACCCTAATAGCAACAATGTCCACCCCCACATGAAGTGGACTAGCCAAAATGTCCTCAACCCACAACACCAACAACTACCACAAAATCAAGCCTACATCCCTCCGCACAATTTTTTTTTTCAAAAACCACCTTTCGTACCTCAACCACCTTCTAACCCACCACCCAATACGGATGCTCTCATCCAAAACCTCATTGGGTTAGTTCAGAAGGAGTCACATGCACGAGAGGCGGGCATGAAGATGTTAGAGTCCTAAATTGCTCTAATTGCGAGCAAGAATGTTACTAGGGTTCCGGGTCAACTTCCGACCAAAACGGACCAAAAGAAGGAGACTCTTAATATCGTGACACTGCGGAGTGGGGCTAAGTTAGGAGGTGAGAAAGCTAGTGGGAAGGAAAAGGAGAAACAGCCGAAGGCGAATAACAGCAGTCCTGGTCGACCGACCACCGATGCCAGTCGGTCGACCACGGAGCAGATTCCAGAAGCTACTGGAGTACAGGAATCAGGTCGACCGACCGAGGAGCAAGGTCGACCGACCTCTGACGCTGAACAGACGGAATCCTTTAGGCCTGAAATGCCTGACAACCAAAGGGACTTCCTATTCTGGGGTGACAAGACCCCCAAATTTTTAAGGAGGACTGAAAAAGCTGAAAGTGCCACCCCTCCTTATCCGGAGCGACTCATACCAACTAAGGAACATGTATCCTTTGATAAATTTAAAGACGTTATTCATTCATTGAATGTACAAGTACCGTTTTTAGAGTTAGTTCAACAAGTTCCTTCATATTTAAAATTCATGAGACAACTTTTAACCCGAAAGCGGTCTCTAGATAAAGTCCTCCAGTTTTTTGTAGCATTAACTGAAGAGTCCTCCAGTTTTTTGTCCCATGTTATTGCCCCTCATAAGTTAGAGGACCCTGGGAGTTTTTCTGTACCCTGTAACATAGGGACTTTTCCTGTTAAAAAGGCCTTTTGTGACTTAGGGGCTAGCATTAGTGTTATGCCCTTAAGTGTGGCCTTAAAACTAGGGATGACCTCATTTGCAATGACTAGCATGACGGTCCAAATGGCTGACCGTACCTCCATGGAACCCATAGGGGTGTTGGAAAACATCCCTGTGCGCATTGACAGGTTTTTCTTCCCAGTTGACTTTGTAGTCTTGGACATCCCTAAGGATGCCCATATACCTATCATACTAGGGAGACCTTTCCTACACACCGCGGGAGCTATAATTGATGTAGGTAGTGGGACCTTGACTTTTAAAGTAGGGAAGCATTCTATTATCTTTGGACTATCTTATAGGAAGAAGGATGCTATGACCCCTATCACTTGTATTGTTATTGCTTCTGAAACGAAGTATAAGGTCATCACCACTTCTCCTACTTTGATACCTACACCTATACCTGTTTTTACACCTCCGCCCCAGATTGGGAGCAATATGGAGGATGCTTCTATTTTGCCCAATGCAGGAATTGGTTTGGGGAAGCCCTTGGTGAAGGAGGTCGTCGTGCAAAGAGGTGGACTAGGGATCCTAAGCTGTAAGGAGGATGAAGACCCGGACGTGGTCGATGAGGAGGACAAAAGAAGAAGAAAAGAAGAGAAAGAGAAGAGTCTGTCGCATATGCTTTGCGACGGAGAGGAGACGTGTTTGGCCATTCAAACAAACACGGTGGAGACTACGGCATATAGCTAAAAGCCGTGGTCCGAGATTTTCCGCATCTTTCGCGGATGAGTTGTTCAAGTTTTTAGTTTCTTAATACAATTTCCTGTTTTGTTAAGACTTTCTAGTTTGCTTGCTTTAAGTTTTTTTTAGGACAATTTTGCTTTTGTTGCGTAGTTAAGACAGTTAGACTTGGTTCTTGTTTTTCGCGCACGTTTTGGGCGCATATATACTATATTTCAGGTTTGGGGAAGATTAACTTGGTTGATACAAGTTACTTCCGAAGAAAAGAAAGCTACTGTACAGGAAACTGGGTCGGCCGACCTCAACACTCAGTCGGTCGACCAAACCCATGTGTTCCAGTAGCATTATGAGACTGGCAGATGGTCGGTCGACCAGGGGGAGGGGTCTACCGACATGCTCTCCTGTACAAACGCCTCAAGATGCTTCGGGAAGTGTGCAAACGTGATATGGAAGTTCTTTTCCCTATTCTATCTTTTTATCTTTAACCTTTCTTCCTTTATTTCAAACCTTCAATACATTATATATCACCCAAAACACAGTTAATCCCCGAAAAGGTTCTTCCTTTCTTTGACTCTTTCAGGTACTTGGAGTGGCACTGCTGGCCACTGAAACCTTCCAGTTTACGCTGGTTTGGGGAGGTTTCCCCTGCGCTCAGAAATCCGGTGATTTCTTTTCCTATTTCCTTGGTTCTTACGTTTTTGCATTTATTTTTGTTTTTTTTTTCATAAAACCTTTACTTAGGCTAATGCACAATGGGGACATTGTGCGGTTTGGTTTTGGGAATGGTTTAGTCACATGCATTGTTCCATTGCATTTTTGTCACACGTTTATTCCATTTCTGTCTTGCATTGTTCTTTTCTTTATTTTCCTCACCTATACAAAAGAAAAATCCAAAAAAATAGAAAAATTTCAAAAATTTCAAAAAAATGCACGTTTATTTTAGCATATAGGTCGAGTCGGAACGAAAGTATTTCAAGGATGATTTTTGCTATCTTACATGTTTGTGCTTTTGCCTTGCCTTGTCAACTTGTTTTAGTATAATAGTCTTTTACATATCTACGAGTTTTTGTCAAACTATCTGTATATCTTGAGACTTGACTTATACCTTGGCAACCTACTATACATTCTGAGTTTTTAGAGTTTATTTCCTTGCTTGTTTCATTCTTAAACCAGTTGTCTAGGATGTGAGTAGTACTCCCCTTGGAACATGTTACATCAATTTGCATAAACATGAACTTGAATTACTATACACTTGTTTACTATTTCGATTTGTGAGTCTTGGTACGTGCATTTGGGATCCCTTTTCTCTATTTACCCATAAGTCTTACATAGCCAAAATTGCCTTTTTATTCCCCCAAAACTACATCCCATACTTAGCCTACACTTCCAAGCTAGTATTTGTGGTCTTTGGTTTATTTTTTGAGGCATCTTGGTTTGTATGCTATCTTGAGCAAAAAGAGAAAAGAAAGAAAGAAAGCAAGAAAAAAAAAAGAACAGAAAAAAAAAGAAAAAGAAAGAAAGAAAAGAAAAACGAAAAAAAAAAGAATCAAACGTACAGTAAAGTCAGTCGACCGACCGCCCCCTCAGGTCGGTCGACCAACTGACAGGGCCAGAATTCAAAATTCGTTCTGAAATCCCTTTCTTTTATATGTTATCACTCCCATACTTCATTCAAAATATTTGGGAGTCCTTTCTTATTTATAATGTGAGAGTTGTGCTACAAAAGAGCACTTTCTTAATATCAAAAGTCGTGAAATATGTTGTTGGGAACCGGTTTTACTAGCTTGGCTACTACCCCACAATTCCAAAAACATCTTAACCACTTTTACCTTTTACCTCACATATCTTTCATTACCTCAATTGCATGTATCCGAGTCACTTAATGGGTTTGTTTATACATAGTAGTAGAATTCTTATTCATGTTAGATTGCATGCATGTTTTCATGGGTCGTAGTTAGGTGAGTGTCATGACAATATACTTCTTTCTATCTTTTACATATACTCACCCTTTGCCTCATGTGTGTCTCGAGCGTACCGCGAGAGTCCATGGTATAAAGTCTCTATAGTCTCTAGTTTTGCAAGTTCGACGACCCTACAACTCGTTTGCATGATTTGAATACTTTCTCATTTTGCACTTGGCATTGACTTAGGCTAACATATAAATTTCGCTCTGAGATTGAAATCGTTCCATTAGTTAAGATCGAGTCTATTTCTTGCTTGAGGGCAAGCAAGGTTTGGTTTGGGGAATTTGATGCGTGCCTATTTTATGATGTTTTACATCTATTTTTACACGCATTTTAGAGCTCATTTACTATGTTTTAGCCTTTATTTCCCAACAATTGTCTACTTTCGTGTTTTTATGCTCTTTTGCAGAATTATGCGGAAAAGGGACGATTTTATACCAAATTTATGCCCTCGGGATTTTTCATAGCCAAGGAACGAGGAAAAGTCAACTCAAAGTGCGACCCAAGTACCACAAAGTCAAACCAAGGCGAAATCAAGACTGACGTACAGGAAAGTGGGTCCACCGACCTACTACTCTGGTCGGTCGACCTGAGGACTGCTATCTTAAAAATCAGAGGTCCACCAAGCCCGTCAAGCGGTCGACCGACCTCATCACCTGGTCGGTCGACCTCCGCGCAGACCCAGAAACTTCCGCAAAGCCCATTCGCGTGATTAGGTCATTAAGGAAAGCTTTGTAATTCTTATTTAAGACCTAATTCGTGATTAGAGCAGTATCAAGTTTTAGTTATCAAGTCTTAGTTTTATAATTCATTCAGTTTATATCTTTTACTTAGGAGTCTTTTCATCAAAGTTCTTGATTTAGTTTTACTACTCAAACACTTTTCCTTAAGTTTTGTTCGTTGTTCATTAATCTTTCCACGGATTCAATAAAGCTTTTGTTCTTTCTTCCCTAATTCCTACTGCGGTAATTCTTCTCTTAATTTCAGTTTTAACATTGTTCTTATCTTAGAATTGCTAGTAACCGGTTTAAGTTAGAATCCCAAGCCTTTGTTGTTATTGCATGCTTAGATTAATGTTCATTATGAATTCTGTTTTCATTAATGTTATTATTGTTATTTCAGTATCCATGAGAAGCTAATCACATATGTTAGGATGTAGGGAGTAATATGCGTAGATAGTATAATTCCCGAAAATCGACTGTTGCAGGCCCTAGGTCGGCTGACCGGCTTAACCGGTCGGTCGACTGAAGTGTTGGTCGGCCGACTGGACTAGCTGGTCGGTCGACCGACTCGCGTATGTTTTCAGTTCCGTTTTAGTTCGTCGACCATAGTAACCTACAATGAGACTGAAAGGAGACTTGTAGGATACTAGTAATGACTTACCCACGGTTGAAAGATACGGGAAGGGTATTGGTTTACGCCTTAAGACGGCTAGGTTACTTAAGACTGAAAGGTATGTGACCTAGAAATTAGGAATCACCCTTATTGTTGACACTCAATAATTGTGAGACCTAGGAACTAATAGCATAGGCCGAAAGGAGCTATTAGGTATCATAGACCGAAAGGATTTGTTACACCCCTTACGCGACTGCAATACATGTTGACTTAGGATTTATACTATCATAGCTATTTATTACCTGAACATCCTAGCATCTCTTTTACCATAGTTTATTTCTTTCTTAATTCTTGTTTTATTTCTATCTTTATTTCTAGACTTAGTGACAACCAATTCAAACCCCCTAAATTGTTACCCTAAAAAACATTGACCGTAAACAATAAACACTCCTCACCTCTCCGTGGTTCGACCCTGACTTTCACTATCTATAGTTAAAGTTTAGGAATTATAAATTTTATCTTTGATACCCACAACGACGGGCATCATATACTTTCTTATTTATGCTTACACTAATAAATAATTGTTTATATGAACTCACACATGCTAGTCTGTATGTATAATCATGCATTTTTGGACTACGACGTATGGGAGGTCACGGGTTTACTACGTACCTTGATCCTAGCCTAGCTTACTAGCTTACAACAATTCCCAGCATTTATATAAGGGCTAAACAATTGAGCAGTAGGGCCTTATTGCCGAAAGTCTGTAAAAAAGGGCCTTGCTAGAATTGCTAAATCTTTTTTAATATGTGTATTGTCGTTACTTATCTATACCCTATGACACTAGTTTTCATACAATGGTGGATGCTATATATCTCAAAGGTGTTGAACGATGGGGGTATGAAATTAGTAGTGATGCATGTGGCGGCGAATCTGTAAAGTGAAAAATAAGTTAGGTTCTGCCTTGCATAATAATCGACGGTTGGCAAATAAAGGCAAATTCACTGTCAAATCTGTTTATAGTTAGTTGTCTTCTCTAGACCTCCAATCCTGAATGCATTTCCTACTGTAACCGTTGCCATTTTAATGGCTAATGCGTGATTATGTTTTTCTTATGCTCGCAAATGCTGATTTAAATCAATACCCCTTTTTAGCCCCTCTTGTGTTTGTATAATTGTATTAGTCTGTTCATATGAACTAAGTTTGAATTGACACTGAATATCTATCTTGCTTGCAACTGGCATCCCTTAACTGGTTCATTATTCCTATGCAAAACAGTGCTTCTAACTGATCATGCTCTTAATTTTCTTTGAAGCTTTAGGCAACCCTGAAGATGACCACGAGCTCCTGGATGACTCTGAATTATAATGCTTGGCGATTTTCTAGAATAAATTATTTTTATTTAATGAATTAATTTTTCATTTTGGTGTCTCGAGATGGTTAATTATATCTAATAGGTAAATAAGTGTTCCTGGATGACCACGAATCTAAATATCTGGATATCCAGTTTTCGTAAACCGAAACTGATCCATTTTACATCTTTATTCACTTTTTTGGGTAAATCTCCATTTGATGGGTTATATATAATTCTCGTTATCCCGTCTTTGGGATATCCCTTTGGTAAGAAGGGCTGGAAGGTCTGTGATATGGATACAGATGATCATTTTGATTCTCGTGATGTAATTTTTGTCGAGCATGAATTTCTGTATCACTCTCTTCATGTTTCATAAAATAGAGCAACAACATCCTCTTTTTTTCTGACTGATAGTGATGAACCTATTATTACTCCTTCTCCTGTTCTCCTATCTCCTCCAACTCATGGCCATCATGCTACCGGCAATGTTGACGCTACCGGTAATGACAAATCTGTCCCTACCACTGATACTCCCGCTGCTGACATTCCGTCCTCTGCTCCCGATCAAATTCCTACTTACTCTCCCAAGGACCATTCTGTTGTGACTGAGACCGCCACCCCTAACCCAACTGTATTAGACTGTGGTCATCGGCCCAAGATTCCAACCGTTCTCCTTCAAAGGTTTGTGCGCACAACAACTGTCCTTAATCCCTCGCGTGATTCTCCCTCTAATTCCTCCTCCAAAGGTACGCGTTTTCCTATCTCTAATTATGTTTCCTATGACAAATTTTCGCCTCAACATCTTATTTTTCTTACGGCTGTCACTAGTTGTAACACCCTCATTTATCTAAGGGCCTGTACTAGGACTCCCCAGATAAATAAGGATGTTACCATCTCGGTTTCCCGAGGCAGTAGATACAAAGGAAAGAACACAGTACTTTAAATGTTAAACTGAAAAGCAATTTCTTACAGCCGTCTTGAAAACTGTCTCATAAAAATAAAGTACAACTCATGATAAAAGACTATAGTGATCTAGACTCTAGTCTGGTCCGGATCCAAGCTCTCCCTTCCCTTAGCTCCCATAGTCTCAAGCACCTGTCAATCTGCTCCCTAATAAATTGGTTCATCACAGGTGATCACGAATACACAGGTCAACCACGAGGTTGAGTAGAGGAAAATTAAACAATCAAACATTACTATAAATAGAAAGTCGATCATCTCCACTCCGAATCACAAGACCCATTATTCTCCACACCAATCACAAGATCCATTATCTCCACACCAATCACAAGACCCATTAACTCCGCACCAATCACAAGACCCATTAACTCCGCACCAATCACAAGACCCATTAACTCCGCACCAATCACAAGACTCATTAACTCCGCACCAATCACAAGACCTATTATCTCCGCACCAATCACAAGACCCATTTATCATCACCTCGTATCGTATCTCAAAGTTATATAATCGAATAACACAATATATCAAACATATGATAATATAAAATAAACATGATTAACATCAGATAACAAACAGATTATTCATCATTATGTAAACGGTATTACCCCTACCTCGAATTGCAGAAGCGCAGACAAATGCAAAGCTCACTAGAAATGTTCCACGCGAAAACCGCTACCTAAACACATATACGTCACGAATAAATAAACTTCCCGAACCCCCACAAGTCAACTTATACATACTATAAATAGAAACTTCCAGAATTGAAAAGTTTCCAAAATAGAAACTTCCCAAAGTAGAACCTTCATGACTCGTAAATTTCCCGACTCTCCAACTTCAACTAACACAAACAGATAACTAATAACATTATTAGTAATAAATAATACTAACCCATAACACTTAACAACTTCCATAAATATTATTAATAATAATAATACTAAACAATAATAATGATAATAATAATAATACTGGTAATAGTAATAACCCCTTAATAATGATAATAATATAATAATAATAATAATATAACACCCAAACCCATACTCATCTCACGATTCCCTCAACCACCCGCGGTAAAACCACCCCCCACTAGGCCCACGCCACCTGCACGGCCGGCAACCACCCCGACAACACTCACCTCAGCCTGTCCCATCACCAAACCCAGTTGACGTGACCAACCACGGCCATAACCCGGCCTGGTTCGTCTCCTTTTCCGCAACACAACCTAGACTAACCCCCGTAACCACCATACGCAACGCTGACATAACCCAGCACCACCACCATTACCGACCTCACACACAACATGGTACCTTCGTACCAACGTGGCATCACCGTACCAACGTGGCACCACCCCAAAACCCATATACGAAAATAACCCGACCAACGACCGCCACTAATTTTCAGGCCACCACCAAACAATCGCCCTCACCCCAGTAACAACCCTAGACACTACGAAGACTGGACCCCAGCGACGCTAACCGCCATAGACGCGAAACGAAAGAAGGAACGATGAACTCACCCTAGATTTGCCTGAAGTTCAACCCGAAGGCTCCCTGAACACCCTTAACCACCGTCGCTCGCTGCCGCCTCACTCTCTCTCTCGTGCTGACGGTTGTGGTTGCTAGAGTTGAGGGGAGGCAGGTGTGAAGGAAGGACGAAATATGGTTAGGATTCGGGGCATACGTATGATTCATACGTTTGGTAGGGTTTGTAGGGTTTTCCGCGGTTTGGCATACGGGTTAACATACGTCCTTGGCCCAATCACAACTCATAGTCTATTATGACTATTCACATGACATTATTTACGTAATTCGAACCGAGCCCAACTCGTTATATACGTATAACTCGTAACATTATTATTGAATGACGTATCTACTTACGATAACAATTAATATAAAGCCGTAGCATAATATAAAACCTATAACGCTAACTTCGAGTCAAAACCCGAGTTTCGAAAATGAGAGGTATTACATATTCGATAAAATAATTATCGAATACTAATGTTCAAATATGATCAAAACGTCAATATAAACATTAAAGGTCATACTAAAGTAATACGTAAACATCATTCAAATATTATCAACACGTGACTATATAAATACGAAATATTATAATCAAAATACGAGCTATTACAGTCTTCCCTCCTTGAAAAGAACTTCGTCCCGAAGTTCACCTTCCCATGGTCAACAATCTGGTCACTAGGCATGTAACGAACACAAAGCGGAATACCACATAACCTCAATGCTAATAAAGGTACTTTAAAACACGGAATATTACATTCTACCCTCGTTAAGAAAACTTTGTCCCCAAAGTTTAACGTATAAACAACTAAAGAATACTCCACGAAACACAATAAAATGCACAACCGAAGTAATCAGGATTATCAAGTATTGACAATCATCATACACCAAATAGTCATGTCATTACAAATAGCCATACCATAAAATCATTAAGATTTTACAATCCCACCCTCCTAGCTCCTTACTCCGTCTCATTTATTACCCTATCTCATACAATCTTACTCCAAGTAACCAAGTATCGTATCCTCATCGTCGAACACTAAAACCGGAGACAAGGGGTGAGTGAACTGGTGGAATAAAACTGCAAATCAATATCTCCATCTCAATATCGATTCAAGCTCAGAATATACTCAATAACCAATACCACCCTGGGCCGTAAACATAATGTGGCACAACGGCCTACAACTCATATCTCAATACCAGTAACCAAATTCTCATCTCAATTTCAATATCAATATTGTCAAATGTTCCATGAAAGGAACTAATCAACACTTAGGGGGTAAAACTCTAAGCTACTCACCCACGAGTCAAGGTCAAAGAATGCGACAACTCAATACGACACTGAACTGCAATCTCAATCTCAATACAAAAAAAATCAATCATTGTCTTTGTTCTAGACTCACGAGCAACTCAATCCCCTCAAACTCTATCCCATCAGTTAATCAACATGTCAATGTACATATCTTAACCAAATTCATTGACATGCTTGTATGTATCCTTATAATTTCACCGTTCATAAAACAAGAACTTGTACGCTATTCCAAACCAAGCTAATACAACATATCATAAATAACTCAGTTGATCAATTACCAAAAGTTTACCCATCTCACCCTCAACCTTCTCACAACAAAAGAATTATCTTATCAACAGAAAAAAAAAAAAAAAAAAAAACACACAATTACTAATATTCAACTCAAATAAGTACTCGTAAGAAACTCATAGCAATTATCCTGTAAACACATAACCTCGAGCATTAATAAGAGTATTACGATTGGTAGAATTGTGTTACGGAGTAAAACAGAACCATAGCACCTAGTACTTACATACCCTTGAAATTTTAAAACAACTCAGCATGTTTACACCAATGCGGACGACCATCCAACTCGAAGTTCATAATTGACAATTTAAAACATTTCTTGTTCATAATCATATTATAGAAGCAAGATCATATATATTAGGAAAAAAAACATAGAACAAAGTTAACCAACGTAATTAAACATGGGGCATTGACATAATTCCCAAGATATACACGAAATATAGACTAACAAAACCGTTTAGCACTCCTAGATATCAATAAGTTAACAAAAATCACTTAGGTACATTTTCCGTCCACTGACATTACATCATTTATCATGAAACTATTAATATATATGACTTGCAAAAATAAGGTTTTACACAAGGCACCTCGATTAATCATTCTAGCAGGATTTCATCGAGACGTAGCTACAGAATTGTCATATTGCAAGCAATTACTATGATTAGCAAAACAACAAGCGTTATCATGGATAATCATCACTTTGCCCATTTTGAAACATCGAAGTGGTAATTTGTGGCAATTATAAACACGAATCAAAAGACAATTTTACAAGCTACAAATCGAAACAAGACTACACGAAGACATTCTGACTCTTCTTTACTAAAACATTGTTCTTGTAGTTCATGGATTACGAAAGTTTTAACGATAAAAGTAAATAAATTCACAAGGCTAGTACTTCAATAAATCACATGTCAAGCAATTAATAATTCAATACATCGTGATCAGATTTTAAACCTAACAATATGCACTTCACTTTATGGCACAACAATATACATGAAAAATTTATAAATATTATTATCGCAGGAAACTAGAAAATGATATACCATTGATATCCGAAAGAACATTAACAAAGATCCACATTATTCAAACTAATCACAATTACGTATAACAATTAGATTGTTATATCATGCAAATTAGTTTACCAGTTAGAATTCGTTCTACCACTTGGCAAGACTATTCTATGATAAACATGATTTTAACATTACATACGATCATCACATAATTACTTGGACGCATATACTATTTTATATAAAACTTGACGAAATAAAGAAGGTTACGCTATCAAATAGTAAGGTTCATATTCATATTATATGTCCATTATTCACGTTATTGATGCTATAACAGGATATCACATGGTCACATCACATAATTCACATTTGATTAAACTGTTACATGAAACTTACGTACTCGGAATTCCGACAATTAAACATTATGCAACAACTTACAACAATCAAAATTAAAAATCCGCTGATCTATCTTGCGAGCTATTATAACTTTAGAAAAAAATAAAAAACAAAAATTGAATTCGCTAACCATAGGAAAAAGAATCAAATGCATATCTCAAGGGAATCATTTGTAGCAATTCTTACAACTCAATTGGTCTGAACAGGAACATTACAACAATTCATTGAAAAGAAAATTGGGTGACTTGCAAAAATCACAATTAAATAACGACTCGATAATATTTTACATGGCTTATCATTTTGAAAACGTGGGCGAATATTCTAAACAGTGGAGTTGGAATTATACATAATCAGTAAACACGTTTTAAATGACTTCATTTACGAAAACATGGGTCAAAACGGAACTGTGCAGTAACAATCTGACCACTGTCAACTCAAAGGTTTATTTTTCTCAAAATATAACTCCTATTAACGTGAAACCAAAAGCGTTGTAAAACCAACTCAGAAGGTTATCATACATAAAAATTTTATACTCAAATATGGAAACACATATAGAATGACACCGTCGTAACACAAACCCAATAAGATGGGTGTACACTTTTGGGCCTGTTAATTGTCCTCACTTAAGCCCAAAAGCACAAGACCTTGTTACTAAGTGGTGGGTGGAAGCTATTATAAACATATCACAAGCCTCACATTCTACCGATGTGGGACAACCTTCCTCTCATACTCTTGGGGTGTTACAAACTCCCCCACTTAAAGAACACAACGTCCTCGTTGTGCCTCAAACTTGACCACAACCAGGGCCAGGATCCTCCCCCGCTAGGTGTGTGACCCGGGTACTCCCGACCACAGGCTCACCACACGGTCGCAGGGTGGCTCTGATACCATTTGTAACAACCCGACCCGCCACCGTCGTAACACAAACCCAATAAGATGGGTGTACACTTTTGGGCCCGTTAATTGTCCTCACTTAAGCCCAAAAGCACAAGGCCTTGTTACTAAGTGGTGGGTGGAAGCTATTATAAACATATCACAAGCCTCACATTCTACCGATGTGGGACAACCTTCCTCTCATACTCTTGGGGTGTTACACTAGTGGCCATGAGTCATCCTCTTTTCGTGAGGCTATGCAGGATCCCAATTAGCTTTGTGCGATGCAACTCGAGGTTGCTGCTTTAGAATACAATCAGACTTGGATCGTCGCAACATTTCCACCAGGTAAAACCGTAATCGGTTGTGTAAATGATTTTATAAAATTAAATATCGTGTCGACGGATCTATTAAGCGATACAAGGCACGATTTGTCGTTTTGGGCAACAGACAAGTCGAAGGACTTGATTATCACGAAACTTTTGCTCCCACGGTTAAGTTAGTCACTGCTCGGACTTTATTAGCCGTCGTCGATGCGAAACGATGGGAGCTCCACCAAATGGACGTACATAACGCGTTTTTACATGGCGATCTTGAGAAAGAAATCTATATGCGTTTTCCACCCGGTTTTGCTAATTCTATCCTGGGTAAGGTTTGTCGGCTCCGCAAATCTTTATACGGTCTAAAACAAGCTCCGCGTTGTTGGTACGCTAAGCTTGCTGCTGCTTTACTTTCCTACGGGTTTCACCATAATGCTTACGATCATTCATTTTTTTTTCATTCTCTCGTGATTCAGTGGAACTTCACATGTTAGTATATGTCGATGATGTCGTGATTGCAGGAAACAACAACAAAGCTATTACGAAATTCAAGACTTATTTAAGTTCTAGCTTTCATATCAAAGACTTGGGCTTCCTTAAATATTTTCTCGGTATCGAAGCCGCTCGTAATGCTTCGGGAATCTTTATTTCTCAACCTAAGTATGCTCTCGATATTTTATCTGAAGTCGGCCTTTTGGGAGCCAAACTTGCGTTTGTCCCTATGGATACGCGCTAACCATCGTCTTGCTCTTGCCGACAATCGACGATGATCTTATGCATGACCCGTTGCCTTATTGGTCGCTTGGTATACCTCACAATAACTCGCCCTGAACTATGTTATTCGGTACATATTTTGGCTCAATTTATGACTGCTCCTCGAATTACTCATTGAGACGCAGCTTTGAATGTGGTTCGTTATTTGAAGCAATCTCCATGACAAGGCATTCTTTTAGGAACTTATTGTTGAAGGGTTTTAGTTACTCATAAACTAAATATATAGTCATACTAATCAAAATACTTTAATTAACATTTTAATTAACTTATTTATGTGATCTTATGCATGCTAAAATGTGGAAATAGGAATGATTTAGAACCCTTACACACGGTCCAAATCAAGTGCTAGGATGATCTTCCAAAATGCTCAACAAGAACACCTCCTCTAAGATGCACCAAGACAACCCTTGTATGTACCGAAATCTTCGAACAAGCTAGTATCAAGAATAGGTTTTCCTTAAACAATATAAGTTCTAGTATGAACTTATTATACTAATATTATATCACTTATATAAATAGTATTGTATTATCTTATAATATTTATTTAGAGGATTTTGTTGTTCTATTTTCTCACCCTTAGAAAAATAACACAAGCATAAGAATTAGAAGAATGTAAAGATGAGTATCATATACTATTTAAGTGGGTGGTGTTTGGGGTATGGTGATGGCCGGGTATGGAGGGGAACAAAGGAGAGACAACTCTCTAACCCATGCTCCTTAGGGTTGCCTAGGTAGTAATACCAATGCATGCTTTAAACACAATGATTAAAGCATGTTAATTAAGCACTAAACACCTACAACTACCTCCACTTAGCCGCCCAAAACACACTTAAAATAGATTTCATTTTACAATTTGTCAATTGTTTAATTTGTATAAAATGTCACATCTTATATGTCACTAGGTAATACAATAATAATTATCTTAATATAAATATTTATCATATAAATATTGTATATTAAATAAATCATATTTTATCAATTGACATGTAATTCGAAATTACAAATATAAAATGAATAGTTTATCGTCAATACGATTTACAACCTTTGTATTAATTATAACCCGATTCATTCTAATTACGATATAATAAAATATCGTTCAACGTTTAACAATTGACACGTTTCAATTTTAAACATAAATCTTACAATAAGATTTAACCTCTAATTTCTCGATATACGAGTTTAAGGAATATGATCAAATCGTATCAATATACATTTGATCATTTTATCAATTAAGGGAATTGTCCTAAAGGTGTGACCTAAAGGGATCAACTGACCACCACCGTCATACGACAGTAATGTCAAACTCTAGCTAGCCAATCATTACCGATTAATGTTGGTCAGTTGACTTATATAAATCGTATCATCCCTTGCGCATTCTTGTCATGAGATTTAATTACGTGATCGCATTATTGTTGAGGACACATTTCCCAACAATCTCCCACTTGTCCTTGACAAGTGTGCGTCACCAATTCTCTTGTCCTATTACAATCTCCCACTCAATGCAAGATGTCTCTCTGAGGTCGTACTTGCATTTGATCATATCATGAGTGGTTTCCTCGATCTGGAGAATAACTGTTTGACCGGAATTATCTACCATAGATACCTTCCGAGCGTGGCCACGCATTTCCAGTTAACTTCTCCTCGAGTGGCCTTGAGATTTGAACAACCCTGACAAGGGGTGGAAAATTTCTATCGCACTATTTCCTTTGACTAGTCACAGTCAGTCACAGCCTGAAGCAATCCCATTTGACTCCAGTTACGAAAAGTCGTAGAGAATGAATCAAGGTTATGCCTAAACTGTACTATCTTGGGAGAGTAGTCTTTAGTCTAAGAATTGACTCACAAGAATACTATAGCAGCTCTCGCCACGACCCGGCTATTATAAAATTTCCAGAACTCTATAAGCGGTCACTTTGCCCGACAGAGTGTCTCTTGCAGTCTGCCTATGTGATCGACTAGTCATCACATATGACTCTATGGCACTTGAACTTGCCATCAATCGCCTCACATTCTAGTCGCTTTGAGATGTCACCTCATGTAAGCGGCTAGGGGCTATATTAAGTCAATCCAGTTCACTTATGGGGTTCAATATTGTCTCTCACAACCCATTTGGATTTCGACAAAGTATCTTTCATCTTGAGTTAATCATAACCCAAATGACATTGTTATGCAAAAACAGTCAATACTATTTCATTGCATCTGATGCACGATCATCTATTTGTATTAGTGTTTTGCGAATAAACCCTTTTATTCATGATTGCAAAACTTACAAATTTTGGTCTCCTTCCGACTCATATTATCTCACATAATATGATCTTATTTGAGCACATATCTAGAACCCATTCTAGATTTTGAGTTTCCTTTCCTGAGGAAAGCTCCCACTGTTATCTTATAACTCGTTATGTATTGATATACTAGAGGGATTAAAGAATCACTCCACATTATCTAGTCACTTATGTGCTGAAATCTATATTGTAGTTATTAGTGATCTCATCACTCTTACTATTTTCAAACATCTTGGCTATTTTATTAAGGTTATTTATATCTAACCATTTGATTTCTAATGGGCGGCCTTTTATTATCAATATAATAAACCTTCCCGTAAAGCTCCATCATCGTATGATATAAGGTATTGATCATCTAGAATTGAAAACCTCTTATTCTTTACACCTTAAAGAATCACCCATCCTCTCTAAATGGTAGGCTTAATTCTTTTAATGAACATCGCTCCCACTAAAATCAATATTACTCGATCTCTTAAATGAACCTTTCATTTCTTGTATGTAAATCTTTTATTTATATCTTGAATCATTATTACTATCACTATCCCTATAGTGATCTATTTTCATTCAATCAATCATCACCCTCTTTTCATGTCTTCGTTTCCTCGAGACGAATATGACATGATAATTTCCTTATAACTACATTGAGAGAATTGAGATGATTTCTTCTCTTTTATCTTATAAACTTAGAAAAATCATTTATTAAGGAACCGGTCTTTTCCCCCGTATAGATAGATGATTTCACCTCTATTATCTTATAATCTTTAAAAAATCATTATCTCAAGGAGCCGATATTCCTTCCGAATTCATACGGGGTTTCCCACGGAAACAATAAACATAAGGAACTTTCTTCGAGTGTCCTCCCGTAGTTTCTTCAGTGTCCTCTCGTAGTTTCTTCATTCATTTAGGGCTCTTCTTAAGACTCCCATGTAGGAATCTTCTCTAAGATCCTTTATTTTTATCATTGGTTTGCGAGCGAAATATTTTCTCCCACTCTATCCTTCTAATAATAACCTTTATTCGTATAAGGATAGCTATTTCGATTAACCAATGTATATGAATGTTTGAAGTTTTATAGGTGTGATGAATACATTCTCATTTTCACTTAAATGAATATCTTATAATGAACTAATGATTTCATAATTTGATTGAAAGTATCTCATGGGGTGTAGTTCTCCGTTTTAATCAACACTTTGATTACATTATATTGATCGTATCAATGTTTATTTCGTGATAAAATCACCATTATTCATGTTTTAACAAGGTATGCAATTTATTTGAGAAATCAAGACATTGATTAAGAACAAAAGTAGTGACTTGGGTTGAAAACCAAGTCAACAATATCCAAAATTACAACCATTGTATTAGGATTTGAATCCTTGTCTTACAAAAAAATAAATTGCAAAATATGAAAGAAGACGATATGAAAATTAGAGTCTAGCTCTCCAAGTCTTCGATCAATTGGATGCTACCGTAGCCATCCAAGTAAGGAATCTCATGCTTCCTTCTCCTTGCCCTTATCATTATTAGGGGGTGGCCATTTAAAACAATTTAAAAAAGGGTAAATATCAACACATTTGTATCACCATACATAAGTTGATAAATGACATGAATCATAAACGATAATTATTACCTACGGCGGTTGCCTTCCCATTTTTGAGATCGCTTAAGTATTTGGGGCAATTACGCTTCCAATGACCGATCCTCGTGCAATAATGGCACTTGTCTTCGGATTTCGAAGACGAGGTGGAAGCGCCTTTCGAAAAGGTCTTTTCTTTAGTCGCTTTGGGCTTGAACGTTTTCTTGCCCTTGCCTTTAAAGGCATTTTTCTTGAAGCTCGTTTTCCCTTTCTTTTCGATGTTTAAAACATCCTTGGTGGAACTTTCATGAAGTCCCATGTCCCTTTCGGCTTGGACGAGCATCTTATGCAACTCATCCAACGTGGTCTCTTGGTTTCGCATATTAAAATTCACCCGGAATTGAGCATACGCTTTAACCTTATTGAGCGAGTGAAGAACTCGGTCAATTATGAGAGAGTCGGGAACATCAATGTCTTGCGCTTTTAAAGTCTCCGCGAGCTCAACGAGTTTGAGCACATGAGGGCTTATCTTTTGTCCTTCCTTGAACGTAATATCGAAGAAAGCGGAAGCCGCCTCATATTGGATCACCCTTGGAGTTTGCGAAAACATGGTCGCAAGCTTGGTGTAAATCTCATACGATGTGGTCAACTTAATCATACTCCTTTGGAGATCCGGCTCCATGGAGAAGATGAGCACATTTTTAAGAGCGGAGGACTCTTTCATGTAGGCTTCATAGGCCTCACGATTTTGGACCGATGAACGAGCGGTCGGAGCGGGAGGAGCGACTTTGGATAGGTAACGACTCTTATCGTCACCTTGAGCGGCCAAGAGTAATTGCGCATCCCAATCTTTAAAATTGGAACCATGCTTATCGAGTTTGCAACGATCCATAAAGGATCGAAGCCATGATACGTTAGTGAGAGGTGGAGCGTTGGTTGCCATTGATGATGTTGAAAATAAAACTACAATAAAATGAAGGAAATAAAACAACATCATTTTAAAATTCATAATTTAAACTAAAAACTTAAACAAGTTGAGTATATTTACTTAATGATCTCTTACCCAATTAAGTAAACAATCCCGAGACCCAAACCCATACTAATCCGGGCACGGTGTAGCCGATTCAACCCGTATCGGTATAATTTGGTGGATTAACCCTTTAATCGGTTCTACCTTAGAACTCTCGGTCGACAATTTTCAAAAAAATCGTCTTTAGCCCGAACTTATTGCAACTACAGTTACGAATACTTTCGTTGAGATCAACCAAATTTCAAGGTGTAATCTTATTACCCAACTTACCCAACGTGACAATTTTAGTACCCCGATGTAGCCGAGCCTACGTTTTTGTGAAGAAGGGATTCATGGGTCCGTACTTTTTGGTAAGGCTAAGTCTCAATATTTATATGTAAGAGATCTAGTCAAATTATTATCTATCTCCGTTTAAGTGAACTAAGTCGGTGAATTATCGATAAAATAAATGACTAGGTCGACTAAATCGAAAATGCATGAGACGATATATGACGATTTGGCTATGCATGCAAACATATAAAAAGCAAAAATAAAAGCATAAAATAAACCCGAGTATGGCCTTTCCTAGAAAAGAAATAATAAAAGTACAAATTCGGAAACCAACTCCTTTGGTCCCTTGAACTTCACGAGGCACGCACTTCGAGGTAAACACCGTCTTGTCGGAACTCCTTTCCGAATGGCATCGTCTTCAAGGAACTCCGGATTTTACAAAAATTACAATTTTTCTAGTCTACTTTATACATTATAAAATAGAACTAAATTACAATTGGGTGATACGAGATCACAAAATTACAACCGAATCGGTAACCCCTTACATTACGGGAAATACCGATTTAAAACTAAGGCCAAACTAAGTAAATTACATAATTCCCAAAATTACGTAAATAAAATCATGACATTCATAATTAAAATATACAATGCTTATGAATATATGAACTAACATGCAAATCCTAAGCCAAATCGTCCTATTTAAATAAATAGTTATCATATACCTCGGTTTATGGAATTGCGTGTTTTAACGTTTAACAACACTATGCATTATATGAATCGGTATTCATCCTTAAGTTAATCATCCCAACTCTTATAGGTTTCAAAATTTAGTCTTACTCAAACTTTGAACATGACTTAACTTAACATATTTTAATATTGTTCGGTATTACTCGGTTTTACGGGAAAAATATTATAAAAATCCAAAAGAGTCATAAAAATTTCGAAAAATTCAAAATTCAAAATTTGAAAATTCCAGAATGTTCTTAAAATTTCAGAAACTTAAAAATATTAGTATTTATACGGTTTTAACATTATTTCGAAAATAATACGTAAAACGAGCATTTTAAGTCGGAAAATTCAATAATTAACTCCATAAATGCAAATAAAATACTAACAATATTTTTACACTTTCCAAAACACCTTAAGAACATAAAATGGACAGAAAAATAAATTACACACTGCCCAAGAGCCGAAATTTTTAATGAAAATGACTCTTTTAATTCAATTTTAAATGCAACTTTTTAACAATTTAAAATTAAATCAAAACAGAAACTTTTGGCTCCCAAGAATAATTTCATGATGAACATATCATATATGACTAATATGGGTTAAATTTTCCGGCCATTTTAACAACTATTGCAAATTTTAACGATTTTCGTCATATATCGTACGATTTTAACCTTTAAAATTATTTCTCAAGCATAAAATAAGATAAAAATCTCGAAATTTTTATACATGCTGGAAATAATATATATGACATCGTGTTAAATTTTTGTGGCCAAATTCCAACTTAAACTTTTAAAGTCGAAATAATGTCACTAATTACCCGATTTTTACATTAAAAATCTATAATATTGCAATATTTGAGATAAATTTCTGGAAAATTCAACATAAATTTTAAATATTGCATGTGACATACTCATAAATTTTTATAGTCAAATTCGTAATATAACTATTTTAATCCAATTTTATTCATCTTATTGCATTTTAACCTTTAAAATTCATATCACATGTTCTATAAGTCCATAATTTACGAAAATTCATATTCATAACATAGGATATACATGTGAAAACATACTGAAAAATCTCGGCCAAAAGATGATTTTTACTATTTTTCCCAAAATAAACGATTTGTTTAACCATTAAAACATAATAAAACCGAGATTTAATATACCAATAACCAATATTCATGCAAAATATATTCCAAACATTCTAAAACATTTTAGAAAACAGTATGTATTCATGCTAAAAAAAATTTTGTGCATATCTTATATTAAACGAAAAAACCAAATTTTATTTTGTTATCACTATAACTCCGTAAAAACGTAAACGGAAAGCATGCAAACAACCTATTGCTCTGATACCAATTGAAGGGTTTTAGTTACTCATAAACTAAATATATAGTCATACTAATCAAAATACTTTAATTAACATTTTAATTAACTTATTTATGTGATCTTATGCATGCTAAAATGCGGAAATAGGAATGATTTAGAACCCTTACACACGGTCCAAATCAAGTGCTAGGATGATCTTCCAAAATGCTCAACAAGAACACCTCCTCTAAGATGCACCAAGACAACCCGTGTATGAACCGAAATCTTCGAACAAGCTAGTATCAAGAATCGGTTTTCCTTAAACAATATAAGTTCTAGTATGAACTTATATACTAATATTACATCACTTATATAACTAGTATTGTATTATCTTATAATATTTATTTAGAGGATTTTGTTGTTCTATTTTCTCACCCTTGGAAAAATAACACAAGCATAAGAATTAGAAGAATGTAAAGATGAGTATCATATACTATTTAAGTGAGTGGTGTTTGGGGTATGGTGATGGCCGGGTATGGAGGGGAACAAAGGAGAGACAACTCTCTAACCCATGCTCCTTAGGGTTGCCTAGGTAGTAATACCAATGCATGCTTTAAACACAATGATTAAAGCATGTTAATTAAGCACTAAACACCTACAACTACCTCCACTTAGCCGCCCAAAACACACTTAAAATAGATTTCATTTTACAATTTTTCAATTGTTCAATTTGTATAAAATGTCACATCTTATATGTCACTAGGTAATACAATAATAATTATCTTAATATAAATATTTATCATATAAATATTGTATATTAAATAAATCATATTTTATCAATTGACATGTAATTCGAAATTACAAATATAAAATGAATAGTTTATCGTCAATACGATTTACAACCTTTGTTTTAATTATAACCCGATTCATTCTAATTACGATATAATAAAATATCGTTCAACGTTTAACAATTGACACGTTTCAATTTTAAACATAAATCTTACAATAAGATTTAACCTCTAATTTCTCGATATACGAGTTTAAGGAATATGATCAAATCGTATCAATATACATTTGATCATTTTATCAATTAAGGGAATTGTCCTAAAGGTGTGACCTAAAGGGATCAACTGACCACCACCGTCATACGACAGTAATGTCAAACTCTAGCTAGCCAATCATTACCGATTAATGTTGGTCAGTTGACTTATATAAATCGTATCATCCCTTGCGCATTCTTGTCATGAGATTTAATTACGTGATCGCACTATTGTTGAGGACATATTTCCCAACAATTGTGACCTTACGCTCCGAGCCTATTGTGACTCGGATTATGCCAATTGTCCCTTGACTCGACGTTCTATAACAGCCTACATTGTCTTCTTGGGTCATCCCCAATATCCTGGAAAACAAAGAAACGGAGCACTGTCTCTCGCTCTTCCGCGGAAGCCGAATACCGTTCCATGGCTTATACCACATGTGAAATAAAATGGTTGCGTGGTTTGCTTCGAAGCTTAGGCGTGACCTCTTCTACGCCAGTTCCCCTATTTTGTGATAGCCAATTAGCGCTCCATACCACTCGTAATCCCGTCTTTCATGAACGAACAAAACATATTGGAGTCGATTGTCATTTTGTTCGAGACGAAGTCCTTTGTGGTGTGATTATTCCAAGCTACGTGCATACAAAGGATCAACTAGCTGACTTGCTCACTAAAGCTTTGGGTCGTTCCACTTTTGAAGGTTTACTTTCCAAGTTGGGCATTTCGTCTCTTCATGCTCCAACTTGAGGGGGGTAATTGGAGATATTCTCGTGATTCTCGTAATAATATGTTACGATATTATCGGGATTAAATGTCGTAGTATATATGGGTAAATATCATGTATTCTCTCGTGTATTATTTACTTACCAAATATCGTCTTATGTATCTTGTATATAAACGTTTATCATATCAATGGAAATCAATACAATCTTTCCCAAACTCTTCCTTCTTTCGTCTGTTTTAATTATAATAATGTTTTTGAGTAATTATTAAGGGGTAATGAGAGCTAAAATTAGAAGAAATGAGAGGGGATTGGTGGTTTGTGGTGGTTATAGAGGGTGAAATTAAAGAGGAGGCGAGTGAAGAATTATTACCTCCGTATATATGGAGGAAATTCATTGCTTGAGGGGAAAGGTGGGTAACAATTACTCCCTTAATCGAAGAACTTTTACATTATCTTTCCCCATTTTTTCCATTTCTATCTTCAATCTCCATCCCTTTCTTTAGTTCATTTTTATTCTTACTCTCTTAATAATTACTTTCATCCCAAGCAAGACTTAGGGCTATTACTATAAAGTTTCTCAGTTTATTTATTAAAACATTGAGTTTAAAAAAAATTAAAATAAAAGTCAAAAATATTACATATAAACTTAGGTTAAATATTAGTTTTGTAACATCCCGTATTTTCGTAAAATCTAATTTAAGCGTTTTAAATTATTTTATGTAATAAAATAATATTTTAATAATTTATTTCGAAAGATTTTAATTTAATAAGTAAGATCCGTCTTAAGAACCTCAAGTCCTTAAGATGAATACAAACTTGGCAAGGTTAAGTTCCCGACTTAAATATCCGTTCTAATTTCCTAACCCGCCTCATAATACGGAAAGGACGACCCACTTGTACCCTACTTAAATCATATGTCGACATAACTCCTTCCTCAAGAATTCATTTTACAGTAACTTAGTTTCTTCACAAAACCTTCATTTTATTCATCTCTTTTTGAGGAATTCTTCATCATCCGTCCGTCGATTTGAGGTAACGATAACATTTTCGGAATCCTCATTCAATTTCCAAGCCATCTATCACTTTAGTTTTCCATTTCTTTCACTTCGAAAAATCTGTCCATTTTGGTAAGGAATCGTTTCTGTCCTAAATTCCGTTTTCTTTGTTTGTAGGAGTGGGCTTAGACGATCCAGAGGTCGATAGCTACTTGGTTGAGGAGGATCTTTAGCCATAAAAGCTTGCAAGGTGACGATAATGAGATAACTCGGCCTTTATGTGTATATTAGCATGTTTGTTGTGTTCTCTTGTTTAGCTTCTGATTTTGTTGAAGTATAAAGTTTAAAGAACTTAGAAACATGTTAGGATGGTTTTTATTTGAGGAAATCCATGCTTTAAGATGTTGTTATATGTTCATATGTGATTTTCAGTTTTTCACAAATTGCGACAGATACTTGATGTAACCAATTGAGGATTGTTATGGGACTTGTATGCTGATAGAATAGTGGTATTAGATGTTCATATTGTTGGGCAAATGATGCTTGTAGCGATTTTTGAAGTTTACATGTAGAATTGTGATGTTTTCAAACAAGTTGAAAATGGCGATTTTGCGATCAGGCTCTCTGAGCCGGTCGACCGACCGGCCGCCGGTCGACCAGCTGAGAGGGTATTTGTGTGTTTCGTAAATTTTGAGAAAGATGGCCTTGAACTGCCAGCCGGCCGACCGGCTGCCTGCCGACCGGCTGGTAGTCATTTTGTATTGCGTATGTTTGCGAGAACTTAGGAAGAAAGGGAGCCCAGCCGGCAGACCGGCCGCCTGCCAGCCGGCTGGGAGTGCATGTGGGGATGGATTCGAGTTTTGCGAAGGCTAGGTTTGGATTACCAGCCGGCCGACCGGCTGCCTGCCGACCGGCTGGGGGTCCTTTGTGTTGATTCCTATGTTTTCAAAAGAGGCGAAGGCTGAGGGATCACCGGCCGGCCGACCGGCTGCCTGCCGACCGGCTGGGGATTCCTGAAGGCTGTTTTGTGTTTTTTTCGCGTGTAACTTTCAAACGGTTAATCAGTTTTATTTGAAACACGTTTTGTATACCCGTGATATATATTTGAGATCCCTGGTGTACGGGCAACATTATATTGGGTTCGGGAATAGAGTGAGGATAGAGACCCCCCGGTCGGGTAACCGAAAGGGAAACCGGCTCTCCCTCGTCTTAGTTCCCGGGATCAATTAAGTGTTGATTAGAGATTTAAGAAGTTAGAACTATAGGTTAGTTTCTACCTTTGGATGTTAGTGGTTACAATGGTTGTCGCGTGGTGGGATATGTGTTAAGCTCACCTCTGGACCCACTACGTGTTTATATGTCGCGCGACGGGATATGTGTTAAGTTCACCTCTGGACCCGTTACGTGTTTTGCTTGGGCGTGTCAGGATATGTGTTAAGCTCACCTCTGGACCTGACACGTGATCGGTTGTCGTACACGGGATATGTGTTAAGTTCACCTCTGGACCCGTTGTGCGGTGACTGCGTATTGGGATATGTGTTAAGCTCACCTCTGGACCCAATACATGTTTGTAGCATTGGGATATGTGTTAAGTTTACCTCTGGACCCTTTGCTTTTGGATGATTAGGGATATGTGTTGAGTTCACCTCTGGACCCTTTTCATGATTGTAAGTTTAGGGATATGTGTTAAGTTCACCTCTGGACCCTTTACTTGAATTACATGTTGGGATATGTGTTAAGTTCACCTCTGGACCCGACATAGTGTAGTAATGGGATATGTGTTAAGTTCACCTCTGGACCCGTTGCTAGTATTATGGATGTTTTATCTGCTTGCCTAGATGATGGTACAGTGTCAGATATGCATGATGAGTTATTGATGTTTATTTGATTGTGGTTAAATCATCCAAGGCATTGGATGACTCTTAGTTCGGTTTCATAAATAGTTGGATTGAAAGACCCCCCGACTGGGTAACCAGTAGGGAGACCGGCTCTCCTTCCTAACGGTTTATGAAGTTGGTTGAGAGCCGTGCATTGTAATCGCATGATAGTAAGAGATCAGACGATGAGATGTTTATGCTTCACATGTTGTTATATGTTGGAGTATTCTGTATTGTATTATGTGTTACGTGTTGTCACAAAAGGTGGCTAGGAGAACTCTAGTCACTCCCCACTGATTGTGGCGTACATGTTTTCATGTATGTAGGTACATGCAGGTTGGAGATGGGATCACAGGAGGGCTAGCGAGTGATGATCCTTCATCATATGACTTATACCCTATCGTTAGCTAGACTGTTAGACTTTTGATACATTTGTTTTGGGTGCCTGTAGGGATGTTCCATCCCAGGCTTGTATTTATGTTTTGGTTTGATACTTAGAACTGCTACTTATCTATTGTTGTTTATATCAGTTCTGTTTCCAGTTTCAGTTTAAGACTTCTCGCATGTTGTTTTATCTTTTAAAAAGTTTTAATTCCGCTGCATTTTTAGTACTTTTGTATGTTTATATTTCCGCTTTCGCGAGGGGTTTTACAAGTTTTGACCGAAAAAAATTAAAATCTAATTTATACTCTTTAATAAGCTAAGAAAAAAATATACATATGCTCAAAAACAAATAAATTAAGTTAATAAATTCATAAAAAGTATTTATATGTTAAAATACGTAATTTATTTTCGCAGTACGTTTTTTACTCAATACAGTACTTTTTATACCAAATTTTCTATTTATTGCCCTTCCCTAGAAAAACATTAAACCTAATTTTCTCTTACTTCTCTCTACTATTGAAACATTTATCATCTTCCACTCATTAAAAATTTACAACTATGAACGATTATTCAAGTGACGAACAGGTAATTAATTCATTAATCTTATATTACTTAGTAATTTGATTGTTTTTTTAAATAGTTTATTTTCTTTTTTAATTAGGGTTTGTTCATCAACCTGAAAAAGAAGAATCATTGTTAATTATTTAGAAACGAATTGACATGCTTAATACTACATAGTATTTCAATTGATTTAGAAATCAAATCAACATACGTTAATTGTTTAATCAATCTTTGTCAATTGGTACTAAACAAACGTATTTCATTAGTTTGGGTTTTTTTCGTTTTACTCAAAGTAGTACAGTTATTTTTAGTTTTTTTTTCCTTTTTTTTCAATATATTCTTAAGAGTTTTTTGCTTTTTATTCCTATTGAGTCCTAAAATTTAAAAATTACCACCTATTGAGTCCATTTTTACCAATTACCACCTAATTTGCCATTATGTTGACGGATTTTCTTATTTATCGTCTCGGGTACATTTTACCGACTCTCTATTATTAACAATGACTAAACTACCCTTTACCAAATATTATACAGTGTAACACTATTATTCTCAAATTTAATTCATTGTTATTCTAGAACCCTATTTTTTTCATATTCAAGCAAGGTATTTTTTATGATCGCTCTCCATCATCTCTGGTAGATGATATTGAGCCTATTGAATCAATCGAAGAAAGTCTCATCATCCCATTGTCATTCGAATTTCAAGTAATTTATTCAACAATTGGTCAAAAGCCCTAATAATTTGTCTTAGTGTTTACATAATTATGGGAATTTTGTTTACCCTTTTCTATTTGTAATTTGGGTTGTAAAACCCCAAAATTAGTAATGTAACACAAATAAGGAGTAATGTAATGTAGTTCTCGTCAGAATTATGGCCACCTGCTGCAACTATGAACATCCTTCTCTCAGTAATTCTTGAATATTCTATTTTCTGGATTTTTGATAATTACCCTTTTCGTATTTCAATGTGTTCTTTGTTTTTGGTGCTTGTTTGTTGATTGTTCCTACAATTTGCCTAGTCTTTGTTGATCAATTCATAATTACTTATTTATATATGAACTTGGTTAATTCATAATTCCCTAATAATCAAAAAAATTACCCTTTTCTTAATTCATATTACAAACACAACTAATTCATATCACAATTTGCCGCGTCTTTGTTGATTGTTCCTGCAATTTGCTTGATTCATTTATGAACTTGGTTAATTGTTTTAGTCAAGATTTAAGAGGTGCTTGTGATAAGTACTGAATCGCATTCATCCATTCTATAATTTGTATAGCTAGTTGTTCAATAATTTGTCTTAATGATTTTTGACGGTAAGACGATCAATTGTGACAATATTAAAGTATCACCTAAACTTAGCTAGACATTTCATCGAACATGCGAGAGTGCACCAAAGAATCAATGGTAAGACAAAAATGGGATTTTCATATTTGGTAAGGGGTAGTTTGGTCATTATTAATAATTGAGAGTCGATAAAATGTAACTGAAACAATAAATAAGAAAACCCGACAATATAATGCAAATTAGGTGGTAAAACGCAAAAAAAAGGTGGTAATTGGCAAAAATGGACTCAATAGGTGGTAATTTGTAAATTTTAAGACTCAATAGGTGGTAAAAAGCAAAAAAACTCTATTCTTAATTATTATGTTACCTTACTTTAATTTTGGCGCATATTGTTTTTATAAAATTACTCGTCGTGAAAATAGGGTAAAAAAAGTAATAAAATAATGAAAAATAAAACTAATAATACTTATACTATTGATTTTCGCAGTACACATTTTTATTGTATTGAGTAAAATGTACTGAGAAAATAAATTACTTTTCGTAGTACACATTTTGATATTGGAGAGAAATAGTAGAGAGAGACTAGAGAGAGAAAATGAAAATGAAAATGAAAATGAAAGGGGTACAATTGTCAACAGTGTACTGGATCGAGTAAAATATTTACTGCGAAAATCAGGACCCATTATTTATTTGTTTACAAGTACTATTTAGGGCCCCAAATTAGCAATTTGAATCGGGTCTCCTAAAATCATTGGACGCCTTTGACTTTGTTAAATTGTGAAATTAACCCCCACAACTTTTAATTGGAGTAATTTGACCATATAACTTACGTAATGAGTGAAACTAAACCCCTCTTATCAAAATTTCATGAGAAATTCAATTTTTTATATCGAAAAAAGTAAAAATGATTATGATTTTATGAAAAATAAAAAAATCAAAAACAAATAAAGTTTAAGTTAATAAATTAATAAAAAAATATTTATTTGTTAAAATATTCCATTTAGGTTGGTTTTGAATAAAATATTGTTGGTATTTTAAATTTTGATTTAGGAGACGTAAGTAAGAAATAAAGAAATGTAACCCCCACGTAGAAGATACCATTAATTGTGGTACATATTTAGTTGTCAACGAAATGAGTTAAAAGTGTGTGGTGTAGCGACCAGTCAAAAACTAAAAAGTCTGACTAAACAAACTACTACCCCTAACAAAAACTGAAACCCTACAATAATACCAACTAACTATTCCTTAAAACAAAACATCATTTTGTGTTTCATCTGCGAGTCAATGATTTCCAACATTCTTCATTTTCTCACCATTCTTCTCCTCATACACACTATACATCATATCTTGATTTGAAGAAACGTAAGCTTCCTATTAAAGAGGGTAAAATAGGAATAAAAATATTGAATGGCGGTTCAGATTTCAAATGATAATGTGCAACTTCAGCAAATGTTACAGTCTGCTGTTCAAGATGTTCAATGGACTTACTCTCTCTTTTGGCAATTTTGCCCTCAACAAGGGTAATCATCTTTTATCTCATCTCCACTTATTCTTTTTTTGTCATCTTTCTCTTATCATCTTTTTAACTACCAATATCTTTTTGAAATCATCCCGACTTTTTAATTTATATTATTATTAGGTTACTCTACTCTAATAATCTTCTAGTTTATCTCATTTTTAATGTTAATGATAATTTGAAATGATATGGGTATCATCACTTCTATAAGTGTTTACATCTTTATTCAAGTTTGTAATTATTGTTTAAAGAAATCGACATCCATAGTATTGTTTTAAAATTTCCGGTTCCTAATCATAGACGTCCAGATTGAAGGGAACCTAATTTGTATCAAAGAGCAGTGACGTGTTTTAAAATATGGTTAAAGATTAATATAAGAATAAAAAGAAAAACAATATGAAAAAATTCGCTATTTCAAAAGTTTATTTCTAGGTTTATGTTAGAATATAAAACAAATCAAGAAACTTCAACCATTGGCTTAAATTTTTGATTGAGTTGGTTTCTTAACATGGTATCAGAGCCATCTGACCGAAGGTCACGGGAGGCAAGGGAATCCCGCCTGCACCAACACTTCAAGCCCAAAAAAAGGGTCTATGTGTGAGGGGAGTGTTAGAATATAAAACGGATATTTTTTTTTTTTTTTTAGATTATAGGGATACTTGATAGTAACGTGAAATGACAAGTTAGAGTGTGTTTGTTATCCTTATGATTTATTTGAGATCCTGATATGTGTGGACATGTATGTATGCATATGTAGAATATTGCAATGGGCAGATGGGTACTACAACGGCGCAATAAAGACGAGAAAAACTGTCCAACCATCCATGGAGGTAACCACTGAAGAAGTATCTTTTCAAAGAAGTCAGCAACTAAGAGAACTCTACGACTCGTTATCGGCCGGTGACTCGAATCAGCACGGTCGACGTCCAACTGCGGCATTGTCACCAGAGGATTTAACGGAGACCGAATGGTTTTATCTAATGTGTGTCTCATTCTCTTTCCCTCCTGGGGTAGGGTAAGTAACTTACTACACTTTCATTCATTTTCCTTATATTTATCCACCATTTTCTTTTACGGCAACCCTTTGCATTGCCGTATAGTTGATAGGTAAACAAATGAATTAAGTCACACGATAGCATCTAAGCATATTTAGATGACCGTTTTATTAGGGCATAATATTTTTACCTTTTAACATAGAAAATCATAATATCAATTAAAGTAAAAGAAATCGAGATTAAAATACATTAAGGGGCGAGTCCGGAGGGACTAGTGTAATTGTCGTGACAAAGTCAATCGTACAAGCACGAATTACAAAAGTACGGGCAAACTCTCATTATTTCTTCTTGCAAAAGAAGGAACAACGGTAGGAGATTTAGAATGTTAGAAGAGGGAATATTTCATCTTTTGTTTTATTTTATCGTGTGAGGGATGATATGTTATCGCAAAGATAATAGGACATGAGATTTGAGACAAAAGTGGGTAAAAGGATGTCAAACTTAAAATTTAAAACAAGTAGATTTATTCATATATTGGGTTACTATAAAATTACGAAAGAATGTAGGCAATTAAATTAATATTAGTGCGATAATGGGAGTATGGATTACAAGCATGTTGATGTTATATATGTTAGTTATTTATATATTTAATTGATGTTTGAATGAAATATTAGTGGTATTGAATAAACAAGTAAATAAATGAGTTTTTTTTCCAATTGACTAGTCCATATAAATATCGGTAGATTTTGTAATAAACCGTCTCTCATTAATTTTGTGAGAGACTGTCTCTCACTAATTTAGTGAGAGACATAATCAGAAATCAATCTCTCTCCTCATCATGTAAGAGGTCTTTCAATAACGTTGTTGAGAGACCGTTTCTAGGAAGTTG
Source organism: Silene conica (assembly GCA_029255685.2). Taxonomy (NCBI): domain Eukaryota; kingdom Viridiplantae; phylum Streptophyta; class Magnoliopsida; order Caryophyllales; family Caryophyllaceae; genus Silene; species Silene conica. Next base: position 57,153,100 of record CM055311.2, on the reverse strand, counting down.
TTGGGTATAGATATAGGTTAATGGATGTTTACTGTTGTTATGTGTTGGGAAAGGAGTTGCTTTTTACCATTTATTGGTTGTTTTGTTATGTGAGTTTAATTCCAACTTATTCCACTGTAAAAAGCTACCCTAATTTGGAACCAAACTTCTGCTCAGCTGCATTACTTGTTTTCCGTATTCTTTGCTGAAATGTATAGTCCCTTCTTTAGAAATCGATGTAACTAAGTTCTATGAATAGCCTAAGCTACCTTTCCATTAAATAAATGTATTATTTATCATCCTAAAACAAATAATAGCTATTATTAACCCACCTATAAAATTATGAGAATAAAAATTTGGCATAGTTACATAACCTAAATACTATCTTCATGACATCAATTTTACAAAATAGTTAAAAATATAATTGTCTCAATAATTCTGAATTCATTTTATAGTGTGTTTGGAAATAAAGATTGTATTGTCAATTCAGATTTGGACGAATTTACGTGTTTGTCAAACCTGTTAAATTTGACTTAGATTAATCCTACCAAATCCAATAAGGCTAAATTAAACTCATTTAAAATTTACTCTCTAATCCCGTCATTTCCAAATCTGCTCTTTTTTTACACCATCATCTTCGTTATCCTCTATTCTCTTTTATCTTCAATCATAACTATCAATGCAAATAATTGGTATAACGAATCAAGTTAATATTTTTGCAAGTTTTCAATTTATTTTTATCATGGTTTGATATTTTTTTCATTTAATTATTATTAACCCTAATTTTCAGTACATCAAATTCTGAAATTGAATATTTTCTCAAGTTTTTAATTTTGTAGTTTTAAATCTCTTGACTCACCAAACAAAGAATGTGAATTTTAAAGCTTTATTTCACTTTACTAGATAAAAATTGAGATATTTCAAATTAAATTATTATTGTCAAATACTCTCTAAATTTAATTTTTCATATAATATTGTATCTTTTCAAAAACCGTAAAAAATCTATGATCAGTATAAAATTGCAAAATCTGATCAAACTCATAATACAAAGTTGTGAGTGATTATTTAAAATGATTGTTAAACTAGTTGCTTGTATCATACACGGTTTGTTCAAAAAGTATTTATCTCCATCCCCTCCAACATATTATTATTTAATATTTCAGTAAAATACTTTTCACCAAAGAATAAAAATATGGGGTGTAGTGAGTTAACTCCATGACTTATGGACTATGTGCAAATCAATCCTCTAAGTTTAACTTGTAACAAACTAGCCCCATAACTATTTAAAATTCTGAATTAAGCACAAATCAAGTTTTTTTCCATTTTAGTAACTAAAACCTATTGCTTTATTTCTATTATAAAACTATTTTAAATAAACAAAAAAAACTGAACATAATATTTAATAATAAAAAATTCTAGGATTAAAATCTAATCAATAATTAGTAAATATTACCTTACTCAATTTTATTTTAATAATAAGATAGGTGGTTAATTACATGTTAAAAGAATACAAATTCTACTCTACAACGGTCGTACAATAGAAAAATGACTAGTTTTTGATAAATAATTACCATTTTTTATTAAATAATTACCACATTTTTTTGTTAAAAATGACTTATGTTTTCAAAGTGGTCAGTATTTATCAAAAAATGATCACTTTTACAAAAAAAATAGTCACATTTTGCAAAAAGAAACACGGGATGTGACCGTTGTACAAGAGAATGACTGAAGAAAGAAACTTATGTAGTCAATTTGGTATATTTATAAGTTAAGAGGATCGGTTGTAAATATTATCAAACTTATGTGGGTAATTTGTGATATTTTGAAACTGTTAAATAAGAGAGTAGCTTGTAGTAGTTGTAAGTGGTAATGGATGAATAAATTTGTCAAAAAGCAATGATTTTTTTGATTAGTTTTAAAACACTTATAAATTTGTTATGGGGAAGACACTGATAGGCCTATATACCAGTCGCCCTCGGCCACAATTCAACTTACAGTTTTAAAGTACATGTAGAATTGATTGTAAACGAAGATAGCAATTGAATACATTCCAGTCTGTCTGAAAGAAGTAGTTGAAGTGTATGAAAATATGAAATGAAGGTGATAAAACTAAGTACACTTGTAAGAAAGGTGTAATAAGTATGAGACTGCTATCAAAATAATGGGAGGGTTAGTTATAGTATACAAGTTATATAAAGAGTGTGTATAATTAGGAGTAATTGCAGTTAGCATCATATGCTTTTTATAGCCCAAATTGTTGTGACCACTTCAACCCTATGGCTAAAACCAAAACTATCAACAAGCTTTTAATACTTCCTTCTTCTGATATCGACCCAACAACAAGCTGCTTTCACTACTTACCACTATATTATTTCTTGTTTCATTCATCCATTTAATTTTCTCATTTCAACATTGAAATACAAAAATTATAGTCAATACATATCGTGAGATAATCATTAGCGCATGAATATATCCGCTAATACAAAAAAGTTTCAAGAACAAGCATTAGCTGTTATGAGATAGCTCAGCACAACCAGTCGAGTCAATATTACAAAGATTAGAAATAAAAGCAGGAGCAAAGTCCCACCAAAACATCCCAATAGCATCAGTTTGATAAGGGCAATAACTGTCAAAGAGACGTATGCTGTCAAAGATACTCAAGCAACAATAAGCTCCACAATTCAAGCTAGTCAACCGAAATCTTAACTTCTATCCAAAGCAATGTATAGTTTGTTACTTTGGTAACTTTAATGCCTCGATCAATTAAGGAGAATATTATGTTCACTGTTAAGTTAATTGACTTATTTAGATAATATGATATGCTTCTAAACTAGTATAAATACCTTTGTAAATTACAAAATCATCATAATTCTTACAAGTATATGGTATCAGGTTCATTCTCGATCCTCATACTAATAATCATCTTTCCAGCATTTTAACCCTTCGATTTACCCACGACATCCATCAACAACAACCTTATTCTCAACATGGATGAACCCTCCAAAGCCGTCATATCCTGTCACTTTCCCAATTGCACCAAACTCACACCCTATCTCACATGGAAGTTTCAACTCACTTGTCTCCTCCAAGAATTCGGTCTCTTTGCCTACCTCGATGGAACGGATACACCCCCGCCCCAAATCACCAATCCCATACCCAGGAAGCCAAGCTGAACCCTGAACATAATTTAACCATGCCTACCACACTTGGTTCTGTCAAGACCAACTCATTTTCAGTGCTCTTGTTAGCACTCTCCATGAAACAGTGTCCCTAATCATCCTTGATGCGTGGCAACTTCTTACTCAAACCTATACAAACCCGTCATGAGGTCGTATCCTTCAAATAAAGGATAGACTTAAAGGCCTTTCTGTTGGTGAAAAATCTATTACTGATCACTTGTTCTCGATCAATTCTTGCACTGATCAATGTCCCAACTTGACAAACTGGGGATATTACCTCTCACATCACCATTGGGCTCGACCAAAATCTTTACAAACATGTTGTCGATGTTATTTTTGCATGCGATGCCCCAATTTTGTTTGAGGCCTTCCGTGAGAATCATCCAACATGAAAGTATCGTAAAAAAAACAGCCTAACGCCACGGTTTTGCACCTTCTGCCCATTCTGCAACACGCAGTACTCTGCCACCTACACCCCTCGTGTTTTTCCACCGAATATCAGCCTCGTTCCAACTACTCACCCCATTCTTCCAACCAAAATCGGTCTATGTCCCACCCTTAAAACCAGAAACGCAAACCATTTAAAAATAATTGCCACTACTTCGTGAACAAGGGCAAGTTACTGGTAATTGGCCTGACTTCAAGCGTGACTATCCTATTGTTGTTTTTCCACCTTCACTACCTAAACAAAACTGGTCATATACGTATATTGTCACGGTCTCTGCTACCCTCACCTCGTCCTATATAATTGATACTAATGCCTTGCACCATATCACCAGTTATCTTAGCACCATATCCATGCACACACGGTATGACAGGCTCGGTCTTCTTGTAATTGGAGATGGTTCGTTCCTACCCATCACCCATCTTGGTTCTTTTTCTTCCAAGTCTCTTATTTTCAATAATGTTTTAATTGTCCTAACTATTTCACGTAACCTACTTTCCTTCTCACAATTTTTCAAAGATAATAACGTTATTGCCTTATTATTACCCTTTTCTTTCTATTTTATGAAAATCTTGATGGGGGCAGTTCTTCTTCAAAGTCAATTCCATGAAGGCACCTATGAATGGCGCCCTTCCGCTGCTCCTCACGCATACACTACCGTAACTCAACCCTTTAGCTTGTCGCATCATCGTCTTGGTCATCCCTCCAATGTCATTTTCAATTTAGTAAATAGTTCATTTAATTTAAGCATTTTTTATTTCACACATTGTAATGCCTGCCTAATTAATAAAAGTCTCAAACATCCTTTTCCCATATCAACTCTTACTTTCAACGCCCCTCTTGACCTTATATTTTTTTCGACGTTTGAACCTCACTTGTCTTATCTTATGACTCGTTCAAGTACCACATCATTTTTATTGATCGTTATACTAAATATTTCTGGTTATATCCGCTTAAAAACAAGTCTGATACACTCTCTACATTTAAACTTTTAAAGCCATTGTGAAAAAATTCTTTCAAAAACCAATTAAATGTTTATATTCCGAAAATGGTCGTGAGTAAAAAAAATCCTCTACTTCTTGATGACGAAGTTACGCATCTCACATCACCACCGCATACATCCAAACATAATGGGTTTGCAGAGCGACACCACTGACACATTGTTGAAAGTGGCCTAGCTTTCCTCACCCATGCCAACATTTTTATAACCTTCTGGTCCTACGCCTTTAGTACTGATGCATACTTAATAAACCGTCTTCCCACACCAACCTTACAAAACGACTCTCCTTACTCCAAGTTCCTTCATCGTCAACCAAATATTCACAACCTTCACCCATTTGGCTGCCTCTGTTTTCCCTGACTCCGCCCATACACTATCCACAAACTCGACCCAAAATCCAAGCCTTGCATCTTTGTTTTTTATTCATCCACTCAAAGTGCATACCAATATTTGTATCCCTCCACTCAAAAACTATTCCTCTCTCGCTATGTTAAATTCATCGTCACCGAATTTCATTATCTCACTCTCACCGAAAAACACTCTATTTACCTCCCAAACCACGTGTCAACTTAATCATTCCTCTCTTCTCCCCTTTACCACTTGTGACCACTGGTCCTACTTTCTACCTTACCCTTGACCCCGGTTCTCACAATTTCATTTCCTGTGAACCTTCTTCTAATGATACCCCATCTTTCCTTACCCCTTCCTTCCTCACTCACACCTTCATTCTCTGCCACCCACAACCTCTCCCTGCTCACACTTCATCTCCACCACCACCCCCTCCCCCACCTTATACATCACGAGTTGTCACGCACACGACCGCCTAACAATATCATGAAATCCAACCCCAAATATATCAAAAACGTCTTATCCAATATCAACAATGTCACCTCTAGTACCACCAAACAAGCCCTTTTAGATTCTTGTTGGCGTGCTGCGATGATCGATAAACACCAAGCTCTTCATCGTAACCAAACTTGGATACTTGTACCGTGACATATTGCCCAAAATGTTGTTAGATTCAAATGGGTTTATCGAATAAAGTATAATCCAGATACAAGCCTTAAGCAACACAAAGCTCATCTCGTTGTTAAAGGTTTTCATCAACGGCTCAGAATTTATTACTCGGAAACATTTAGCTCGGTTATCAAACATATTACTATCTGTCTCGTTCTTAGTTTTGCAGTTGCTAATAATTGGCATCTTCACCAAATTGATGTCAATAATGCTTTTCTCCAAAGACGTCTTACTGATATGGTCTTCATGAGTCAACCTTCTGGTTTCTTTGATACCGACAAACCTCCTCATGTTTGCAAACTCACCAAAGACATTTACGGAATCAAGTAAGCTCTGTGTTCGTGACAAACATAACTCAAAACGTAGCTACTAGCCTAAGATTTTCGTAATTCACTTTCTGACCGTCTCACTTCTTGAGTACCTCACAACAAATTACCCTCTATGTGTTAATGTCTGTCAGTGACATTATTGTCATCGGCCCTGGCACTACACATATCACCGTATCCATGTATTTTTTTCCCTTAAAAATCTCAATGCTTTATGCTATATTCTGGGTGTAGAAGTTATAGCCACCAAACTGGCCTACACCTCAATCAAACCAAGTATCTTTTCGACCTTCTTCACAAATATAACATGCATGAGTGCAAACCTGCCTCGACACCTATGTTTTCCCACATTCCCTTCGTAAAAGACACTAACCACCTCATTGAAAAGGAGAGTAACTATCGTCTCATTGTTGGGAGCCTTCAATACTTGTCTCTTACATGGCCTGACATAGCCTAACTCGTCAAAAAATTAGCTTAATACCCCACTCAGCCTACCCTGCCTCACAAGGCATCCCTTAAACGTTTGCTACGTTTCCCACACGACACCACTTACATACGGTATTGAGCTCATCAACAATACTCCCTTCGTGTGTCTCCATGCGTTTTGTGATGTCGATTGGACATGTGACCCCGGTGATTAGGGATGTAATGGGGCAGGGTGGGTGCGGAGGAGGGGTAACCCGCACCCGCGAACTATTATGTGTACCAACACCCGCCCCACGACCCACAATAGGTTGGACTTTTCAAACCCGTCCCTACCCTGCGGGGATCCGTTGACCCGCCAAATTACCTATCTCCTCACAAAACAATTTTTAAAAATATAAATCTTGAATCTAAAACATACTAGTCTCGTATTCGTGTACATCTTATAAAAGTCTAACATTCAATAATTAGTATACAAGTTTTTTAAACCACAAAATAGTTATTATGGTTTATTAGGCAGTTTAGATTGTGGGGTATTTGGGTAAGAACTAAAAAATGGATTGAATTTGTCTAGATTTATAAAAAGCGGTTGAGGCTTTTTATCTAAGGTAAAATTCTATTTTTATTTATAGTTTTGTATAATAAAAATTTGTCTAGGATATGAGTAAGGCGGGTATCAGCGAAGCAGGGACAAGCGGGGCGAGGCGGATGTGGGGTGGGATGGGTATGGAGCGGATCTCATGTGATACCCGCACTCGTCCCACGACCCGCGACGAATGACACTTTTGAAACTCATCCCCGCCCCACGGCGACCTGCCAAATCAATAACCACACCTGCCCCAAGTGGGGAGGGTGCGGGGCGCGACCCGCGAAAACCCGCCCCACTGATATCCCTACTGGTAATTACGTATTTACAACTAGGTATCTTGTTTATGTCGGCAAAAATCATATTTTCTAGTCGTCCAAAAAACAACGAGCTTTACCTAGGTGTTCTATCGAAGCTGAGTTTCATGTCATAGCTGACACTACATCCGAATGATGTGGCTCACCTCGCTCCTTCAAGAACTTGGTATCTCGCGTCTTCAAGAAACCAACTATTTATTGTCATAACCTCAGCACTACTTGATATTCAGCTAATCCCATCTTTCATTCCTGAATGAATACTTCGCTCTCACCTTCCAATTTGTCAAAGAACATGTCCAGCTTGGTTATGTTCGGATTCAATATATCAATGGAAGTGACCAATTCGTCGATACACTCACCAAACCACTTGCCAAACCGCCATTTTCTTGAGCTCACATCAAAGATTGGACCCCGTCAACGAACGTCAATTTTGATCAAGAGTGTCAAAGATACGTATTCTGTTAAAGATACTCAAGCAACAAAAAGCTCCACAGTTTAAGCCAGCCAACCGAAATCCTCTATCCAAAGCAATGTATAGTTTGTTAATTTGTGACCTTTAATATCTCTTTAACTAAGGAGAATATTGTTTTAATTGTTAGGTTAGTTGACTTGTTTAGAAAATATGATTTGCTTATAAACTAATATAAAAACTTATGTAATTTCACTTTTGAAGATATACAAATTCATCATGATTTTTATAATAACATTGATTGTAGATTTATAACATTTTTCCATTAACACGTAAGTGCGCATTATTATATATGAAACATGTTTTTTCTTCTCGATTGTAAAAGTTTCATACATTGTTTACGGGTCCTCTTTCTTGACATTAAACTTGTTTTTGCTCTTTTCTTAACGTAAACTTATTTCTTACTTAGAAACCAGTTTCAAATAAGGAGCCCCGTATTTTGTAGCTTATTGGTTAAGCAGCTTCTTATATATAAACTCCTTATATTTATGTTACACTTAACTAATACCACGTAAAATCAAAAAATGGAATATTTTGTATGTGGATTGAGAAAGTAGTAATGACTAACTAACTTGTTAAGATATTTACATTACATACTTTGTGAAGGTAATTAAAGTGGTAATGACTTTGAATGTGAATTGATAAAGTAGAAGACTATATATGTAAATTGGTTAGGACCAAGTATATATTAATTTGAACAGGTTACCGGGGAGAGCATATGCAAAAGGTGAGCATGCATGGCTAATTGGTGCTAATGAGGTTGACAGCAAAGAATTTTCTAGAGCTATCCTTGCTAAGGTATTACATTGCATACCTTTTTCATTTTATGTCACTCATATAATAACCAATTAGAATACAATTATTTAAATATACATATAAAATTAAAAAATGGGATGCTTTTGTTCAATCTGTGTCTTAATTCTGTTTGTCGTCGCTTTGAACATCTATGATGGGGTCAGCAAGTCGACTTCTAGGAGTGAAACTCCCTGGTGGAGGAACTGGGGCAACGCTCCCGAAACCTAAACAATATATATTTGTTATTTGTCTGGGCTAGGATTTCTATATTGGGTCTTTCTAAGTCATTCTCTATTAGCTATTACGGCTTAGTATATAAACCCTCTAAGCCTCACCCCAGTAGTTATGCATTTAAATTTGAATCTGAATTTGTAATACTCCTCACAAAATCAATAAAACTGTAACACCCCCATTTATTTAAGGGCCTGAACTAGGTCTCCTCAGATAAATACAGGTGTTACCATCTCGGTTTCCCGAGGCAGTAGATACAAAGGAAGATAAACAGTACTTTAAATTAAATTTAAACTCAACGTGTTCTTACATAACCAAAAGATAAAACTGTTCTGCTCAAAAAGAAAGTACAACTCGTAGACTATTCTCAAGTGATCTATGCTCTAAACTGGTCCAGGTCCAAGCCTCTCACTTCCCTATGCTCCCATAGACTTTAACCTGTCAATCTGCTCCCCAATAATTGGTTCATCACAGGTGATCACGAATACACAGGGTCAACCACGAGGTTGAGTAGAGAAAACCATAAATAGAAAACATTACTATAAATAGAAACTGAATCTCCATTCCGAATCACAGTCCCTTTTCTCCACACCAAACACAGACCCTTTATCTCCGCGCCACACAGACCCTTTATCTCCGCACCACACAGACCCTTTATCTCCACGCCACACAGACCCTTTATCTCCTCATCTCTTATCGTATCACAGAATATATATAATCAAATATCATAATAAATCATCCAAGTATTAATATGAAACATTCATGGTAATCATCAACAACAACTGAATAATCATTATAGTTTGCATCGTATTTCCCCTACCTGAAATAGTAGTAAATGCAGATACGTCCAAGCGCGTTAAAAGTGTTCCACACGAAACTTGCCACCTAAAATATACATATTTAATTAATAAACTTCCTACTCACGTAACACGTACACACATTCCATTTATAGTAACTTCCTATAAATAGCAACTGCCAAAAATAGTAACTGCCAAAAATAGTAACTTGGTTTGAAATTCGAATTATTGAGATGTGCATAAGTACCAAATCTTACATTAAATGCCCAAAAATCCTTTCCCTTAAAATCACCATATCTTTACTTAATTAATAAAATCTTACCATACTAAATAATAATAACAAAACAAGAATAATAATAAAGTTAATAATAATAATAATAATAATAATAATAACAAAACAACCAAATTTCCCAAAACAACTCCCTTAACCCGAGCACCTTACCCCGTGACAACAGCCCCCACCTGACCACCGTGACACCTTCTACCACCACCGACAGCCCCCGTCACAAACACCCACACTGCCGTCTACCACCACGACCACCACCCTCATGACCGACTGCCACCGACGACCTGAACCATAGCCTTAATCAGGCCTGGTCCTTCACCGTGACACTGAACACCCCACTTTAAACCTTCCCTCGACGCAAACCCCACCATGACAACCACCTGCCGTGACCACCCAGACCGTCCCCAGACTCCAGACTTCAGACACGGTGGTGACCTTGCACTGACCTCCCCCGAGTCATCAATGCCACCACCCCCAAACACCCCCCTGTACACGCTCAAAACCCAGATCTGAACTAAAACAGACTCCCCTCACGACAACCACCCCTATCAAACTCCCCTGTACCACCACGGTCTGACACCACCAACCCCAGAGACCACCACCACATAACCCCCATACAACCACCAGTGTCGTGACTCAAAACCCATAACAATCAACTCCCTGGACAGAACTAAAACCGACTCCAAAACACCCCTGACACAAACCCCTGTTTTCAACCGTAACTCCCCCTTCCCTGACACCATTTTTGACACCCTCGACAAGCGTTACAACAACCAACGACACCATGACACTGACCCACACATACGCACCCTACTTCATAGAATATATTAACATGAAAGCAACAATAATAAAACGTACACACGCCCCTCAACACCGATGACGAAGTTACACACTTAAACTGAATTTAAAATAAACATGATGACCATACCAGATTCGTGACTACTTCGAACCACCCTAGAACCACCCTCTACCACCGTGAGCCAGTTGATTCTCTTCTCCACACTGTCTGCTAGGGTTTCGCGAGATCAGAAATGTGTTTGATTAGGTTTTAGTGCACAGATTCCTATTGCTTATATAAGGCGGCTGAGACCTAAGTCTGACTTTTTTTTGAAATTCCGTGTGGGCCTGCTCTGTTGTCACGCCAATCGAGGCCCAGTGTAGGGTGACAACAGACCCCAAGTTCGAACCCCACCTTCACCATACTTCATATATCGTCACTAGATGCTTAGGTCCCCCATTCGAACCCCATAGAGGTACGAAAAACATACAACAAAACGAGTATGTGCAACATATATTAAACGACTATCTAACATTAATAACTCATCGCTCGATCATAACTATCCTACGAACGTCATCTAAAAAAAACAAAACTTCGGGGTATTACAGTCTTCCCTCCTAAAAACGAACTTCGTCCCGAAGTTCTCCCCCTCATAAAGTTGGCACAAGACTCGAAACATGTTAAACTATATGGAATGTTACATTCTACCCCCCTAAAAGAAAAGTTACGTCCTCGTAACTTACCTCAAACGAAAAGCTGCGGATAACGCTCCTTCATGGACGCCTCGGACTCCCAAGTAGCTTCCTCCGTATTATGATTGGTCCATAAGACCTTGACTAACACCGTCTCGCCATTCCGCGTCTTTCGAACCTTCCGATCCAGAATCTCCTTCGGAAGCTCAACATAAGTAAGTTGCTCATCCACCTCAATTACCTCATGGCTCAAAACATGTGACGGATCACTCAAGTACTTCCTCAACTGGGATACATGGAACACATTATGGACCCTGGAAAGAGCTGGTGGCAAAGCTAATCGATATGCCACCTCACCAACCCTGTCCAAAATCTCAAATGGTCCAATAAACTTTTGGCTCAGTTTACCTCGCTTGCCGAATCTCATCACACCCTTCATCGGAGAGACTTTCAGTAGGACTTTCTCTCCGGCCTCAAATGAAATATCACTCCTCTTCAGATCAGCATAGCTCTTCTGGCGATCCTGAGCGGCCCTCATCCTCTGACGAATAATCTGAACCTGCTCCACCATCTCCTGGATCATATCTGGCCCCAATGTCACAACATCAGCTCGATCATCCCAACACACAGGGCTCCTACACTTTCTCCCGTACAGAGCCTCGAAAGGGGCCATGCCTATGCTCGCATGATAACTGTTATTATAGGAAAACTCGATCAACCCCAGTCGATCCTCCCATGATCCTCCGAACTCAAGTACACAAGCTCTCAACATATCCTCAAGAGTCTGAATCGTCCGCTCAGTCTGTCCATCAGTAGCCGGATGAAAAGCTGTACTCATCTTCAATTGGGTACCCAAAGCAGACTGCAACTCCTGCCAAAATCTGGATATAAACCTCGAGTCCCGATCTGAAACAATATCCTTGGGTACGCCATGTAGTTTGACTACATTCTGAACATACGACTTAGCCAACTCAGCTTTACTCCAGGTATCTTTCATGGGAATAAAGTGAGCTGACTTGGTCAAACGATCCACGATCACCCAAATCATGTTGTTGCCCCTCTGAGTTCGAGGCAACCCCACGATGAAGTCCATCGAAATGTTCTCCCACTTCCACTCTGGCACATCTAACGGTTGAACTTTCCCTTGAGGTCTCTTATGCTCCCCTTTCACCCTCTGACAAGTCAAACATCTCGACACAAACTCTGCGACTTCCTTCTTCATATTAGGCCACCAAAACGTCTTCTTAAGATCCTTATACAACTTATCACCCCCTGGGTGAACAGAATAAGGAGTAGCATGAGCTTCAGTCAGGATCTTCTTCTTTAGCTCCTCAACATTTGGTACACACCATCGCCCACTGAACCTCAAACTACCATCGGTATGAATGCTGAACTTGGACACTCCATCACCATTCCCATTTTCCACCATCAAACGCCACTTCTGTATTCTCTCATCGTTCTGCTGTAACTCCCGAATCTCCCCATACAATTCAGGCTCCACGGTCAAGTCACCAAGAGCGCCCCCTTTCCGGATCATGAATATTCCCATCTCCCTTAGTTCCCCATACAACCTCCCCCTCGATCTAGCACAAACCAAGGCATGTATTGACTTCCTACTGAGAGCGTCAGCTACCACATTTGCCTTGCCTTCGTGGTATACAATCTGCATATCATAGTCTCCGATTAACTCTATCCACCTTCTCTGCCTCATGTTTAACTCCTTCTGAGTGTAGATGTACTTCAGGCTCTTATGATCAGAAAACACTTTAAAAGTGGCCCCATAAAGGTAATGACGCCACAATTTCAGTGCAAAGACCACAGCGCCCAATTCCAAATCATGAGTCGGATAATTTTCTTCATAGGTCTTCAACTGGCGAGAAGCATACGCGATCACTCTCCCATTCTGCATTAGCACACAACCCAACCCATGCTTGGAAGCGTCAGTATAAACTTCGAAGTTATCACTCCCTACTGGCAAAGCAAGGATAGGAGCTGTTGTCAGGCGTTCCTTAAGGGTTAGGAATGCCTTCTCACAACTCTCATCCCAGACAAAACGGTTCTCCTTCCTCATTAGCGACGTCAACGGTTTTGCTATCTTCGAAAAGTCTTTGACGAATCTCCGGTAATAACCTGCTAACCCCAGAAAACTTCGGATCTCACTCACATTCTTCGGACTTTGCCACTTAGTCACAGCTTCAATTTTACTAGGGTCAACAGATACCCCCTCTTTGGAAATGACATGCCCCAGAAACGCCACTTTCTCCAACCAGAATTCACACTTACTCAACTTAGCATTGAGTCTATGTTCTTCCAAGGTCTGAAGCACCTTCCTCAAATGATCTTCGTGCTCCTCCGCATTTTTGGAATATACCAGGATATCATCGATAAATACCACCACGAACTTGTCGAGATACGGGCTGAAGACTCGATTCATCAAGTCCATAAACACAGCTGGAGCATTAGTCAATCCAAAGGGCATAACCACAAATTCATAGTGGCCATACCTTGTTCGGAAAGCGGTCTTCGGAATATCTTCATCCTTTATCCTCAATTGATGATACCCGGATCTCAAATCAATCTTGGAGAAAACCCCAGCCCCACTTAACTGATCGAACAAGTCGTCAATTCTCGGCAACGGATAACGATTCTTGATGGTTACATTATTCAGTTCTCGGTAGTCAACACACAACCTCAAACTGCCATCCTTCTTTTTCACAAATAAAACAGGTGCTCCCCAGGGCGACACACTGGGTCGGATGAACCCTTTCTCCGCTAGCTCATCCAATTGCTTCTTCAACTCCTCCATTTCTTTCGGTCCCATACGGTACGGTGATTTAGATATTGGTCCCGCTCCTGGCTTGAGGTCAATGGAAAATTCCACTTCCCTCCTCGGCGGTAACCCTGGAACGTCGTCTCGAAAAACTCCCTCAAATTCCCGTACCACAGGTATCTCACTAGTCTTGGGGGTCTCAGCCTCACAATCCCACATTTGGCATAAGATTAGGCTCTCTCCTTTCCTCAAGCCAGACTTGAGGGTATTGACAGAAATGAATTTGATTTTTGGTTTCACACGATATCCCTTGTAAGACACCCTCACTCCCTTAGGTCCCTTCAAGGAAATCTTCTTCTGATGACAGTCGATAAAAGCCCTATACTTCCCCAGCCAATCCATCCCTAGGATCACCTCAAAACCTCCCAGAGGAAATTCTATGAGGTCACAATAGAAAATTGCTTCCCCGATTTTGATGGGTACACTACCATAGACTCTATTACAAGTTATTGACTCTCCCGAGGGTATGGTCACTGAGTCTGCGACCCAGTCGAATCTCTCGAGCCCCAAAACTCTAACATGGTCTCTAGACACAAAAGAATGGGTGGCACCGGAATCGAAAAGCACGAAAGTAGGTTTAGAGTTCACAAGAAAGGTACCAGTAACCACATGAGCGTCATCTTGAGCGGCCTGCTTTCCCATGGCAAAGAGGTTGCCACTGGACTTGACCCCACTCTGGCTGGCACCAGATGTCCCAGCCTGTTGATTTCCTGCCGTCCCCGTCCTGTTGCTGTTCCCACCTCCATTGTACTGATTTTGATATGAACGGTTCTGATTGTTGTTGTTGTAGTTCCTCTGGTAGTTGCTGCTGCCTCCGGACTTCGCACCCCCCCCATAGTTTGCCATGGGTGTGCGGTAGCCACTGCTGCCATAGGTCTGAGTGCGAGATCCCTGATATCCTGATGCAGGTGTGCGGTAACCCCCGGACTGATTCCCTCCAGAAGAACGACATACTGCTTGCTTGTGCCCAATCTTCCCGCAGCCGAAACAGACCACTCCCACTGAACCACTACCGGAACCTCCACTCCTGAAGTTGCCCCCACTCTGGTTCCTCCCACCACTAGAGGCACTACTCCCGAAATACCCACTGTACTTGTTATTACTTGGCTTTTTCGATCCTGAACCCTCAGCTACTGGTTCAGCCTTCCTCTTCTCTGACTTGGACTTCTTGTCCGCCTTAATCATATCCGAAAGCCTTTCCGCCGCCCCAGCCCTTAAATAGATGTCACGGACTGTGGTGGGCGGAGCTGCAATCAGTCTCTTCTTAACGGCGATTGATAAACCCCTCTCAAACTTCATGGCTAGCATAGCATCGTCAAATCCCATATCTCTCACATAGTGTACCAGCTGGATAAATTTCCTGTAGTACACCTCTACGGTCATGTCCTCCGACATCGTGAACGAGTCGAACTCCTCCCTCAGCTTGCTCTTTTGGAATTCTGGTAGAAACGCCTCGTTCAGAACCCCCTGGAATGCGTTCCACGGAACAAACGCGGATCCACCCTCTGTAGCTGCTTCCCGGAGCTCTCCTTTATTCGCAGTCCACCAATCTCCAGCCATACCCCTCAGATAGTGGGCAGCCTGGTCTACCTTCAATTCTTCAGGGCAATCCAGCAACTCGAACAGGTTATCGAATTCCCGGCACCAAGCTCCTAACAGATGAGGTTCTCCCTCCCCAGTGAATTGGGTAGGGTGGTGTCTTGCGATGATTGTGCTCATTTTCGCGGAGTCCATTCGTTTGGCCTTTAGGGCCTCATTTTCAGCTATCAAACGGTCCACCTCCTCTTGGGTGATATTAACGGCATTCTCTCTTCGCGGAGGCATACTATAAAACAAGAAAAGAATGAGTCCCGATGTACATGGGTACCCATTTGATTTAGGGCTATGCTCCCTAAGCATTCAAAATCCATGAACACTTATCATATAGGGTAGTTTTTCTTATATAACATGGCTCAGGGTTCACATAACCGCATATCACTAGACATGATGAAAGAAAATTACTAGCATGTTTCATATCACTTAACATACCACAACAAGATATACTTTTTATTCGAACAAATAAAGGTTTATTCATGCTCATGCCCCTTCCGGCTTTTCCAAAAGTTTCTTATGTACAGAATTCTCATAACATACTCTTCACAGTATGCTATCTCTTTTACCACCTCTTATTCTACCCTTTTCTCTCGTATATGCACTCTGGGTTCCCGGGTAAGACTGATAGGGCCTATGGTTTGGTGTGAGGGGGCCTCAGACTCATACTTCCCCTTTAGTGTGCTCCTAACAGTCCTATCCCGGGGTTCATTTTATTTAGACTCTCCTACATTCATTGGGTTCATTAGGTTAGGCCTGAGGATCGTTCTCTCTGATACCACTTTGTAACACCCCCATTTATTTAAGGGCCTGAACTAGGTCTCCTCAGATAAATACAGGTGTTACCATCTCGGTTTCCCGAGGCAGTAGATACAAAGGAAGATAAACAGTACTTTAAATTAAATTTAAACTCAACGTGTTCTTACATAACCAAAAGATAAAACTGTTCTGCTCAAAAAGAAAGTACAACTCGTAGACTATTCTCAAGTGATCTATGCTCTAAACTGGTCCAGGTCCAAGCCTCTCACTTCCCTATGCTCCCATAGACTTTAACCTGTCAATCTGCTCCCCAATAATTGGTTCATCACAGGTGATCACGAATACACAGGGTCAACCACGAGGTTGAGTAGAGAAAACCATAAATAGAAAACATTACTATAAATAGAAACTGAATCTCCATTCCGAATCACAGTCCCTTTTCTCCACACCAAACACAGACCCTTTATCTCCGCGCCACACAGACCCTTTATCTCCGCACCACACAGACCCTTTATCTCCACGCCACACAGACCCTTTATCTCCTCATCTCTTATCGTATCACAGAATATATATAATCAAATATCATAATAAATCATCCAAGTATTAATATGAAACATTCATGGTAATCATCAACAACAACTGAATAATCATTATAGTTTGCATCGTATTTCCCCTACCTGAAATAGTAGTAAATGCAGATACGTCCAAGCGCGTTAAAAGTGTTCCACACGAAACTTGCCACCTAAAATATACATATTTAATTAATAAACTTCCTACTCACGTAACACGTACACACATTCCATTTATAGTAACTTCCTATAAATAGCAACTGCCAAAAATAGTAACTGCCAAAAATAGTAACTTGGTTTGAAATTCGAATTATTGAGATGTGCATAAGTACCAAATCTTACATTAAATGCCCAAAAATCCTTTCCCTTAAAATCACCATATCTTTACTTAATTAATAAAATCTTACCATACTAAATAATAATAACAAAACAAGAATAATAATAAAGTTAATAATAATAATAATAATAATAATAATAACAAAACAACCAAATTTCCCAAAACAACTCCCTTAACCCGAGCACCTTACCCCGTGACAACAGCCCCCACCTGACCACCGTGACACCTTCTACCACCACCGACAGCCCCCGTCACAAACACCCACACTGCCGTCTACCACCACGACCACCACCCTCATGACCGACTGCCACCGACGACCTGAACCATAGCCTTAATCAGGCCTGGTCCTTCACCGTGACACTGAACACCCCACTTTAAACCTTCCCTCGACGCAAACCCCACCATGACAACCACCTGCCGTGACCACCCAGACCGTCCCCAGACTCCAGACTTCAGACACGGTGGTGACCTTGCACTGACCTCCCCCGAGTCATCAATGCCACCACCCCCAAACACCCCCCTGTACACGCTCAAAACCCAGATCTGAACTAAAACAGACTCCCCTCACGACAACCACCCCTATCAAACTCCCCTGTACCACCACGGTCTGACACCACCAACCCCAGAGACCACCACCACATAACCCCCATACAACCACCAGTGTCGTGACTCAAAACCCATAACAATCAACTCCCTGGACAGAACTAAAACCGACTCCAAAACACCCCTGACACAAACCCCTGTTTGCAACCGTAACTCCCCCTTCCCTGACACCATTTTTGACACCCTCGACAAGCGTTACAACAACCAACGACACCATGACACTGACCCACACATACGCACCCTACTTCATAGAATATATTAACATGAAAGCAACAATAATAAAACGTACACACGCCCCTCAACACCGATGACGAAGTTACACACTTAAACTGAATTTAAAATAAACATGATGACCATACCAGATTCGTGACTACTTCGAACCACCCTAGAACCACCCTCTACCACCGTGAGCCAGTTGATTCTCTTCTCCACACTGTCTGCTAGGGTTTCGCGAGATCAGAAATGTGTTTGATTAGGTTTTAGTGCACAGATTCCTATTGCTTATATAAGGCGGCTGAGACCTAAGTCTGACTTTTTTTTGAAATTCCGTGTGGGCCTGCTCTGTTGTCACGCCAATCGAGGCCCAGTGTAGGGTGACAACAGACCCCAAGTTCGAACCCCACCTTCACCATACTTCATATATCGTCACTAGATGCTTAGGTCCCCCATTCGAACCCCATAGAGGTACGAAAAACATACAACAAAACGAGTATGTGCAACATATATTAAACGACTATCTAACATTAATAACTCATCGCTCGATCATAACTATCCTACGAACGTCATCTAAAAAAAACAAAACTTCGGGGTATTACAGTCTTCCCTCCTAAAAACGAACTTCGTCCCGAAGTTCTCCCCCTCATAAAGTTGGCACAAGACTCGAAACATGTTAAACTATATGGAATGTTACAAAAACTCTTCTCCCTTTCGTCATGTTGACGTGGTTAACAAACTGTTAGTACACCATGTAAATCTATGTGTTGTTTTCTTTATCGCTCTTTATTTATCCTTTTTGCGTATGTTATAACACTACTTTCTATTTTACAAATTAAAATGTTGTTATTTCATTTTAAATCCAATTTCATAATTCTATTGAAATCATGAAAATTTTAATTCTGAATTTTAATTTCACAATGATGATTAGGAAATCAAGGAAAGCATTGTTATTATAATTGGATAGGGGAGGTCCGACTCCATATCAATGAAAAACTTTACATAGAAAAATAGATATTTGTGTTTGAAGAAAATGGTTTAAGCTCATGTTTCGCAAACGATATAAGTAAATTTTTAATAGCGAATAACACTAGAAGAATACGATTAACACATGTTAATAGCACGTTTCACTTTCAAAGTCAATTAGCATTACCTACAACACGTGGGAAAGACGCATGCCTATCTTAAAGCTAATCTGAATTAGTGTTTGGAAATTAGCGTTAATCTCACATATACAATGGAATCAACCAATCGACAAGTAAATCGTAAAAGTAAAGAAATTTAAGTACTAAAAAGATGAGACAATATTTAGGGTCAAACCCAGGGTATAATTAACCTTCCAAATAGGAAGTAAAACCCAGAACCTAAATCGACTAGAATCCACTATCAAAGTAGTACCAGTACAACATAACGTCACGAATTAAATACTAATTTGGAACCCAGAATATTATACGATAACAACCTCTACACCTTTAGTAATAATAGCAAATGCCACTAATATCACCCCATAGAGTAACCTCCTAAATTATTGATATTTGTTATGAGATATATTCTCCAAAGAAATTACATCATTTATATAGCCACGTGAATTGACGTTATATTTTTAATAATGAAATCATTCACGTTATACGCAAATGGATTTAAAGCAATTCATAAATTTTCACGTAGTGTTTAAACAAATGAATGATTCATTTATTTAACATCACCTATGTTACATGTAGTTCATCAATATTGTACATGCAACAATTAGCTCATTAAAGCCTTGTGTTGGAATGTTATCACCCAACAAATCTTCCCCTTCAACACAAGTGAACATAACCGCGGAATCAACCATTGGCCTTTTGAAATCACCAGCTGCAAACCTGAGTTTCTCCCACTCAACTCAAGGTGTCTTGCAAGTCTTACTTGCAATTGATCATATCTAGAGTGATTTTCTCGACTTGGGGAGTAACTGTTTAACCAGAATTATCTACCATAGATACCTTCTGAGCGTGGCCACACATTTCCAGTTCACCACTCCTCGACTGGCCTTGAGATTTAAAACAACCCTGACAAGGGGTGGACAATTCCTATCGCACTTGTTCCCTTCGATCAGCCACAGCTCATCATACCCACAAGATGCCCATTTGACCCCTTTTACGAAAATTCATAGAGCAAAAATCAAAATCACTTTAAAAATGTGCCACATGGGCGATAGTCTTTAGTTAAAGAACTGACTCGTAAGAATACTATAGTAGCTCTCACCACGATCATGTTATTTATAAAATTTTCAAAACTCGATAAGCGGTCACGGCCCGACAAACTGTTCCTAACAGTTTGTCTATATGATCGACTAGTCATCCCTTATGACTCTATGGCACATAAACTTGCCATCAATCGCATCACACTCTAGTTGCTTTGAGACGTCACCTCATACAAGCAAGTAGGGGCAATACTATATTAATCCAGTTCACTTTATTGGGGTTCAATATTGTATTTACAACCCATTTGGATGTAAAAAAAGTAATACTAAATAAGTTTAACATAAAATTCAAACGATGAATGCATTATCACATATGTAAAACTGATACAATATCAGTTACTACATAATCCATAATTCATTCTTAATTTTGGTATATAGTTTCACATCTAAACTCAATTGAAATGACATAACTTGTCATCTTAAGCCTATAACAAGGCTTGTGGTTAGTAAGTCTCAACAACACTTGCACTTCACTTAACCTCACTATATATAATTTTTTTTGGTAATGAATAATCTTATTATGCAAACAGTTTGAGTACGTGTCTTGATCTTATCTAGACACAAGCTCCATTACCATAGAATAGCTCCCAATGTCCTCACAGTGTGTGTAGGACTCACCCCTCTTGTATATCTCATAGATATAGGTGTACTCTTTTTCGTTGTATGTCTTTCATTCTTCCACTGTTCAGAACGTTTCTTACATATCCACTCCTTAAATGGTTGTCGTCAAAATGGTTCTCTAACCATCCTTATGTGTTTAGAATATGATTATGTGTGACCTCTTGCACATTGATCCAATATTATCTAAACACTTAGGTTCATATCTTTAGCATTTCCTGAGTCCTAACTAATGAACTATGGGGCTATATGGAGACCTTTCTCAACGATTCGATTTGTAACTTCTCGTCATACTTCAAGTATACGAAGTTTAAGAATGGTGATACATCTTAGCGTGATGAATTAATCTTGTAGCGGAAGCAGGTGGATTCAATTTCTACAGGTTCAATACTTTTGAACTTGTCTAAATTCTTATCAACATAAGAATATCAACTTTACGCTAATATCTATCAATTGGATATCTTAGTGATGTATTATTCTTCTCCTAAGTCTTTTATCATTCATAATGATCAATATGTCGCATACATGTAAGACTGGCAACACAACCTTACTCTCACTAAGCTTCATGTGTAACACAACTACTTCTCACCCAATAGAAACTACCTCTCACCCAATTGTAAAGATTTAATCATATCACGTATGATTCAATATTACCTTCCACGCATTCGATCTATAATGTGTTTATGAAAGTGAACTTGTGATACAATATCACACTCTATTCGGTGTAAACCAAACTCACTACTTTATTGTTCCCAATCTGGATGAAGTACTTATACTTCGGTTTTCATAATCTCTTCTTACCTTATTAGGTGGATACCTCGTAGTAACCTAGTTCATTGGTAAAAGAGATAAAGTAATAACGATTTTTCGAGATTGAAAATTGTATTCATCCATACACTACAAGGTGCTTATAGAGTGAATGACTTGCTTTGAATACAAGATTCGCATAACTCATTAGATTCCTAATCAAATGATGTGGGATACTAGT
The DNA here is from genome assembly GCA_029255685.2 of Silene conica. Taxonomy (NCBI): domain Eukaryota; kingdom Viridiplantae; phylum Streptophyta; class Magnoliopsida; order Caryophyllales; family Caryophyllaceae; genus Silene; species Silene conica. Next base: position 57,131,031 of record CM055311.2, on the reverse strand, counting down.
CAAATCTAGTTTTTCCATTCGACTTTCAACCGAGAAATGAAGAATGACTGGGACATCAACTCGAGTTTTGTAATACATATGACATTTCAATTCTAGTTTCGGAATATAATCACCTTGATTCGTATGGTCTAGCCATAAATCAATGTGTGGTATGAATGAGTACAACGTTTGTTTTAATTGCGTAATGGTAAAACATTTTACCTTTCGTGCAAAACTCGATTTATATTTTAGAGTTGATGTACATCAAAACAATTATTGAGGTATATCTCTAAATCCAAAACTAGATTAAGCACAATATAACATGTATATGTCTATGGATGAAGAGGCAACTACCTTAGTTCCATTCATGTTAATCATTGTTGCTTAGTCGTCATACGATTATTCCATGTTGGGATGTTAGGATTTACAAGAACTCCCGGATTGTGTCATGAATACACCCTCCTCTAAATACCCATTTAGAATAGTGGTTTCGACATCCATTAGCCATATTTCATTCATATGAAAAATGAAAATTGCTAACATGATTCACTAAGTTGCATCAAAATGCAAACAATGTGATAATTTAGAATGAATATATTATCAATGTTATAAATATTCTATGAGGAATATATTAGAGTCATACAACCAACTTCCTTACTCTTTACAAATTTGGACTTGTATCTAATTTAGTGTCCAAGCAACACCTTTTCTCTTGAACCTCGTTCTATCCTTAACGATTTAAAATAGATGCGGTCTTCTTATAGCTCCCACTGACTTCTAAAGATTCTCACTTGATGAAGACTTTTCTTCAATTAATTCCCAATTAATCTCTCATTATGATCAATCTCTATGAAGTGTTGTGGTATTTGGTCACAATGATTTCTACAAAGCGATTTACCAATTTTATATTAGCATTGTCATGTTCTTAACTATTTAAGCACTCGATGACAAGTTAATTAGTTTGAGCAATAAGGCTTTTGAACTAAGATGCATAGAAGAATTATCAAAACAGATTTTGACTAATAATCACTTCTATTTATTCTTCTTCATAAGAAATTATATAGGTTTGTAAGGAATTTAAGATGTTAATCTTATATTTGCATAGAACGATTCCTATCGATTTCTATGGAATAGAACAATTCCAATGGAGCTAGGGATGTCAGTCTCACCCTGACCCTGTGGATATCCATCCACCCAAAATTAAATGGGTGGGATATGGATGATGATTTTTTTTTACAATTTAGGGTGGGATATGGATATGGGTGAATTTAGGGTGGGGTATGGATCATGGTCTACCACCCGCTTATCACCCGGTGGATATCCTAAATTAATAAGTATAGTTATTTTTTTTCTAAAAAGTATTAATAAATATTTTGATTAGAAAAATGCTTTCAATTAGTAAAGTTTATTTAAAATAAACTTAGAAACTACTCGTTAATGTTTTATTGCACTTTTTTATGGGCGTGTAAAGCTTGTGCGGATTAGTTTCGCAGTTGTAAGTTGTAAAATTGTGAATATGGTTAACAAGATTAAAATTTATGTTCAATTTTCTCAAAAAAACTATGTAATCCGGAATTGTTTGGTAATGTACGCTTTAAATTTTATCGTCTTAGATGTATATTTTTGATATATCGCCTTGAAATTTATGAGGGTGGAAATATCCAACGGGTGCCCACTCCACCCGCTTCACCCGGTGGATATGGATATGGATGGATGAAAAAAATATTAAACGGATAAGGGTGGGATATGGATGACCACAAATTAAATGGATATGGATATGGATATGACTCCACCCCATCCATATCCCACCCATTGCCATCCCTAAATGGAGCTCGTCCATAACCTATGATGCAGTTCAAGTGAGGATTTAGAAAGAGATTTTATTTGTCATTTTAGCAAAAATGGTTTAGCGGAGACTCGTGTTACAATCGAATGATATCACATATTAATAGGAATGAAAAAAAAAAGAACAATATAAAACAACGAAATTGTGGGAAAAACAAACATTCATCGTTTTAAAATAAACTTGTAAATATTTTAAACAAGTCTTAACGTTTATATAATGACCTCTATCCAATTATTTAAACGATCTCAAGACCCAAATTCTATACTTACTCGATTGTGAGCCACTGGCCCTCCAACTTTCCAATATTATTTGGTGAGGTAACTCACTTAACCGGTTCTACATTTAGAACTCTTGGTCGATGAAATACTTTTATCGTCATCTTAGGCCGGAACACATTGACCATTGGTCCAAATACTTTCGTTGAGGCCAACTCAAATTTCAAATAACATTTTATTACCCCTCTTACCCAAACGTAACAAGTTTCGTAAATCACTGGCCTAATACCTCCTTATGAAATTGGGGCTCATGGGTTTTACTTTTTGGTAAGGCTATTCTCAATTATTTATAAATAAGGGTCATGTCAATTTATTATATATCTGGTTTAAGTGAACTAAATCAGTGAATTATCGACAATTATAATTGAGACGGTCGAGGACTCGATAAGAAATGCATGTTTGGTTATGACGATTTGGCAATGCATGCAACATATTAAAAAAATGCAAAAGCATAAGCTATAAATAAATTTCTTATTATGGCCTTCCTAAAATAGATAATATAATAATCTATTACAAATTCGGAAATCAGCTCCTTTGGTCTCTCGAACTTCGGTTGACACGCTTCCCAATGACACCGTCTTGATCGGAACACCTTTCCGTATGGCACCGTCTTTAGGAATCGCCAGAATTACATATGATAAAATAATACAAGACTATACTATCATACATCTGAAATAAAATTTAAATCTATTAAATTACAATGCGGTTATGCGAGATCACATAAAATTACAACCAAATCAATATTCCCTTACATAACGGGTACTATCGATTAAAACTAAGGTCATACTAAAATTACATAATTCAAAACTATATAAAAAAATATGACATTTATAAATAAATATGCTGCAAAATATATTAATTAAACACGCCAAATTAAAGTGTCAAATCACCCTATTTAAACCTTATAATGTACATATTTTCCGGTTTTATGAAAATGCGTGATAATAACCAATTAAAATCACAAATCAATGCTTAAATCAATTACCCTAACCCTTTTAAGACTCAAAAATTAGTCTTCACTCAATTTTTGACAATAATTCAACTTGGTATTATATGATTACTTATTAAACTTCATTTATTCATAATAATAATGAAATAATTCCCAAAAGGTCATAAAATTCGAAAAAAATTCAAAATCATAATTTTGTATATTTTGTAAAATTCAAGATACCAAAATTTAAATAAAACTTTCCCATAAAATATTTTTAGTACAAAACTTTAACATTTTATTCCAAATTAAACATGCATAAAAATAATGCAAAAATGAAAATCAAAATTTTTAACATTCTTAATCAATTTCCAAAACCTGGAAATGACAAATTTTCAAGCCAAAAATTCGAATTTACCTTTTATGACCAATAAAGTTGCTTTTTATCGATTTTATCATATAAAAGTCAATAATCCTCCAAATTAAACGAAATTTGACATGAAACTTCAGATCTGATTTTCATACCATATATCCAACATAGGGGAAAACGTTCATGCCATATAATTTACTTTAGCTATTTTTGCCAAAATAGTCATCATTTATGTCATTATTACATTAAAAATTCATAAATCATGCAAAACAAAGGATTTTCATATAAAATTCTACCCACACTGTGTAAATCATGTATGTGACAACATATTAAAGTTTCGTGGAATTTCATGAATTTTAGCTATTTTTAGTCATATTACCTTCATTTAAGTCATTTTTATCATACAAAAATTCTAAATCATGCAAAACTGATCAATATGGTTCGAACTTTTACATAAAATATGTATAATATTCATGTGAGGTCATAATAAAAATCACGGGCATAGGAGATGTATAACTATTTTTCGTAAATAGAAGTTCATATTACTCATTAAAATGTAATTATTTTACTCAAAATCATTAAAATAAACAATAATCAACCATAAATCATCAAAATGACCTAAAATCATTTTAGGACCATAACATAATTCATGCAAAAATATTTAGTGACATTTATCTCATAAATCACAAATTTTAATTTTTTTAGTTCATAACTCGTAAAAACTAATAAACGATTTTGCATGTACAACCTTACCTCTTGATGTCAATTGTTAGTTTCATAAATCTCATTAGTCATTAAGGACATAATTTGAACTAAAAGTAATTAAAATAAACACGAAAAATAGAAAACAAAGAATTAATAATATATTAAAAAATATTATTAGGTCAAATTTATCAAGACAACTTAAAATATAGAATACGGGTACGATACAAATTGGAAAAATAAAAAATAAAAATAGAAAATTGATGAAAATGAGGAATAAATACAATAAATGGCGTAATGTTTGAGAGTAGAGTAACTGAAAAAAATAACGGTAGGCAGAGAAGGTGAATGTGAAGGCAGGGCTGTCTTCGGAATTTCAGGAGCCCTGTGCGGAATTTCTAAATGGGCCCGGTAATATACTATTTACGTCACTGCATGTATAAATTTAAATGTTATTTTGTTATAAAATTTATTTTTTAATATACGGAAATGTTTATATTTTATTTTCGTCATATTATTATACAAGTATAACTTAAATATTTCATTTATAATTTTTCTAGACAACTTTGCATACTAGATTAAAAAAATCAAGAAAGAAAGCAAACAATCCTTTTACTATAAAAGGAATAGAAAATGAAGAGTTTCTATTGGTTCTTGATTTTAAAGTTGAAAAATAACCTTTTTTTTGTAGGGCCCCCATGTTTCATCACTCACTTTAATTTTTTTTTTCATACTTTATAACTACTTAAATTATGATTCCAAATTTAATAATATAAACTATGCAACATCATACATTATATATTTTTTTATTACTAATACAATACAATATAAACATTCAAAAATTACAAATTAAAAAAAAAAATTCACGGAAAAAGTTAAAATGTTTTCTATGATATACCAATATAATATTAAAAAAAATTACAACCTGAACATTACAAAATATTACGGAGTATATTATTTATTATAAAAAAAATGCGATTTATTTCAGTCTTCAAGGTACAAAAGTACTCTGTAATACATATACACGGATGAGTTATTGATAATATGAAAAGAAACGGTTGGTTGAGTTTGATTATATGAAAAAATAGATGGGTTATCGATAATGTGATAACTACGATTAACATTGGGGTACGGGCAAGTGAAGATTGATAGTATAATTACTTTTACTACTACTTTTAGGCAAAATAATAACGTAAAAACAAAATTGTTGAACCCCGTCCCTAGACCTGGTAAAAGGGACAATCAAGTCGGGTTATTTGATCGAACCGGGTTATTTCAGGTTTGAGTGATTTTTGAGTCCATTATTATCAAGTTATTTTATGTCATTCAAATCATCTTTTAAAAAATCTCAAATGCCGAAATCGTTTTAAACATTTTTTTCTCAAAAAAAAGAAATTACTTAAAAACAAAAATAATTTTATAGAAAGGTAACCGTTATCATATTTTTTTGCAGGAATTTAAACGTCACCCGTGCATTATTTGCACGGGATTAAAACTAGTTTTAAATGAAATGGAACCAATAAACTATGGAATAAAGTGATAACTTAGTCCATTAAAAATAATTTTGAAAAAAATGGAAAAAGTGCGTTAAGGGGAATCGAACCTGAGAGCCCAAAAAAATTAGAAGCTAAAACCACTATACCATTTACATTTCATAATGATTAGCCTTACTAATTAATACATATTCTTTTTTAACTTTATTGGACCTCTAAAAATCGGGGACCCTGTGCGATCGCGCGACCCGCATCCCTAATCGCCGGCCCTGTGTGAAGGATCAAAGTCATCAAACCCAGACTCTTCAATTCACAACATGCAATTTTATCCATTGTACTACACTTACTACAATGAATTTTAACACGCGCAATTTGTATTTTACCCTTACGTTATTTTACAAATAAAAATTGTTGTGAAACAAAGACAAGAGAGAATTATAGAGAGAAACTAAGAGAGACAAAAGTAGGTTCTCATTCCATTATGAGGGGTATATATACATATACAATGAGGTAGAGTTTCCAAAAGATAAAACACTCTAAGATATTAGAAGATATGGACATCCATATAATATTATACTATAATATTTCATAACACTCCCCCTTGGATGTCCATCGCTGAAGAAGATGCCTCGTTAAAAACCTTCCTAGAAAAACCTCGTGGGAAAACACTAGTAACGGAAAAGAGTACACTAATCTTCAAACACGCATAGCAAAACTGCCTCGTTAAAACCTTTCCATGGAAAACCCAGTGGGACAAAACCATAGCTAAGGAAAAAGAGTACAGCGCGTGTTACTCCCCCTGATGATGACATAACTTGATAAATCTTGAAATGATCCATGCTTTGATATAACTTCTCGATCGTTGAAGTAATACCCATTGTAGTTAATAGACTTGAATCTCCGGTCAATAGAAATCCTTGACAGTTTCGATATCACATTTCTTTGATAACTCAAACTCTGGATATAATCATTTCATAACAAATCTTGGATCTTCATTTCAATTGATACTTCCACAAAAATGATTCTTCTCCACAAAAACGACATGACATTATATGTCGAAAATAACTGTCATCTCAACAATAATGACGATCATAACTATAGCGTAATAATGCGCTTATATTGCTACCTCGTTAAAAACCTTGCTAGGAAAAACCCGTTGGGACAAAAACCTAGTCGAAGGGAAAAAAAGTGTAGCCATCATTCCTTAATTCCTCGTATTAAGGAGAATCAATACGATAATCATTGAATAAATCACCCAATACATTTGAGCTATTTTCTTTGCTAAACCATATATGTATTGATTGACATCCTCATTGTAGATTTTGACTACAATATTTTCCAACTAATATGATACTTCTGGACCATAAACTAATTTCAAATGTTTAGCATGAAGCTCATTTAAATAATATTCTCATATTCTCAAACTTCAAATTGAGACAATAATAGTTTCCTTGAAGTAACTCTACATGAGTTTGAATTTTCCATTTTGGAAATAATCACGATAACCTTTCAATCGTGTCGTAGAGGTTCATATATAATCCTGAGTTCCCAAAACTCAATAAATCATCACCATTTGATGATCATTTATAAGAGGCTCCTATAAGGAGTTATCCTCGTTGGAGTATCTCATAAGATAATATTTCTCCTTTTTAAATATTTATCAAATAAAAACAAAATAATAAATCACGTGCATGCATATGATATGTAACCGATTCTATTCAACATTCTAAAACACATAATAATGTAAATATTAAAACTAAATGCAATGATGAACTAAATCTCAAAATGCACATGATGATGACTCGATAATGCAAACTGTAAAATTTTGTTTCCTAACATTCATAACTTAAAATGACTTCCGGTGAATAAATGGACTTCCGGTCCATGAGCTCATTCATAATCATTGATTATGTGTCGACAATAAAATTGGACTTATTTATAAGATCCCCATTATCTAGTCCATTAAATTCCGCGCGCAATTGCATATCGGTTCCTTAACCTATCGATATAATTTCAATATCTCGTGATATTGTCAGTACTGAATCAGTGATATCTGAATATATACGGTACCATTTCTTTTTCTATATAGGCCATCTATTATCATTCAGATATCTATGTCCTTTCCGGGACATCCAAACTTCTTTACTCTGTAAGAGTACCAACTGCTCATGCTTGCCATTTTCTTATTACTTAAAATAATTGAACCGATATGACTTTCACACTACCTTTCTTGTGTGTTTGTTGTTCAAACTGGCAAGAATCCAATTTTCGTTACACCAACTTTCTATGACTAATTTATAGCTCGCTATACCACATATAGGGCTATCTGTCTATAATTAAATCATAGATTTCATTGTATGAACATATCACATTTTTGATAAGATGATCAAAGTGGTATTATTAATACATCTTCATTATTAAATGAATACCATCATTTTAATTCCATGAACCTATATGTGATGTATTTCATATTTGAAACAAACCGCTGAACATGTCCAGGTTGGGGATAATATACTTGTTTGTTTTTACCAGCTTTTCCTTATCATTCTCCCCCTAAGGTGGTAAAAACCATAACCACTTTAGACCTTAATTTCTCATTTCACCGATGAGAATTTATATTGGGATTTTTTTTGTATAATAACCATATAATGCAGTTGGATTTTAAATGTGTTGAATCACAATGCCCAATTTGGAGACTAAAGATTTCATATAATAAGTTGTGATTACCACACAATAACTACTTAGAAAAAATCATTATGTGGCTACAAGCCCCTTTATATAATGACAATCCATAAATGAACATTTAATTTCTTTATTAAGTAGTTGTTAGATCTCCAATATCGAATATATTCAATCTCCGTGTAATGTCTTGCTTTTAATAAATTTACACGGGAGAGTTTCAACACTTATATTTTCCTTAAGATAAACTTCAGGTTTATCAAAACGGGTATAATAAGAACCCGGATGGCCTTAATATGTCACATCTGAATTATTTCATGTCAACTTTCCAAGTTGCCCATAATCCATGGCAATCTTTAATAAAAATCGGCTGTGTCTCAATGATTTCACTTATCACACGCCACCCTAAGTTGACTATATTTTTCTTGCTAAATTTGTAGTCAGCAATACTTTATTCAACCTGATAGTTGATGTGACAAATGACACAATAAGTGTCCCATATATGTAGGCAAGACTCATCAATACTCCAATAGGAAATATATTTCTCTTTGAGTTTTCTCAAATGACCAATAATTATAATCGTCAACATGTTCAATGATGACATACCCATGTTTATCACATCCTTTTAATGTGTTGTATAACATGATAATTACATATGTAAATTGATCATAGTTTAACTTACAAATCAATTATTCTCTTAAGCACAAAGGTTCCAACAACTTAAAAATTAGTTGTATTTTTCGACGATTTACCTCATAATACCATATGAGCGTCACATTATCACCTTTCTTTCAAGAGTATAATAAATATCCACTTTTGATAGAAATATAAGTGTTTCAAAATAAATACATCACGTCCTCATATTTGAGGATTACCGATGACATAATTTCCTCCAATAAAATAATAATTTCACATGGAGGCAAAATACCACTTATAAAATATTCAAATCATATATTTTTTTCATTATACCGTGTTGCATCGTTAATAAATCTCATATGCCATAGTTTATGAGCGTTTGAGAACTATGAATAAACCCCAAGTTTATTCTTGCTTTATTACTCAAAAATGTAATCCCCACCGTGAACTTCAGGCCACAGTTTTAATATTTGTAAACATTATGAACTTCAGGTCATAATTCTATATAGGTAAATACTATGAACTTCGAGCCATAATTTTATTATTTGCAACCACTATGAACTTCAGGCCATAGTGTAAAGCTCAAATTTCAACCCATAAATAATTCATCCTTTCTCGTATCAAATTTCGAGCATATATGAGTCTTACATGACTCTTGTAAGATATTTACTTTCCTGAGATATTTTCATTTCTTTCAATGAATAAATCTTTGACTCAATAAGGCCACGTCTTTAAACTCAATAAAGACTTCATCAAATGTCACATTATAAAACGCAATTTAAGCCACATCACTAGGCTTATCATTATGTCATGTTTTCGATCTCTTTTACCAACAGAGCCTTTATGAGATGTCACATTCATTCCCAAGAATAGATCCAATTTCAATCTCATTATACTATTCTCATTATACTATTCGGCTTATCATTATGCCATGTTTTCGATCTCTGTCACCGACAGAGTCTTCCTTTTTTTTTTTTTCATTCACTCTAGGCTTATCATTATGCCATGCTATCGATCTCTGTCACCGGCAGAGTCTTTTATGAGATGTCACATTCACTTCCAGGATTGGATCTAATTTCAAATATTATTATACTGTTCAACTTCAGGTGAACAAAAATCAATTTAGAAATAATTTCCCTTGAATAAAACCGTTTTATTCGTTTAAAACTCAAATGCGTATCAAAATCGCAGCTGTGAACTTCTGGCCACTAGCTTTCATGTGAACTTCTAGCCACTTGCCTTATATAATATAAACTTATGAACTTCAGGCCAAAATACAATATGAATATCAGATCTCCCCATCTTTATAAAATAAATCTTTTGGAACTTCAGGCCCAAGATAGTATGACGTGTTTCCCTATGAAACTTCAAGTCCAAAATACGGTATGAATATATTGTATTGATGTGACGGTGTTATATTTTCCCTTTAAAACTTTGAACTTCAGGTCAAAGTCATATTATAAACATATCTCCCTTATGAGACGGTGTTAAATTTACACCAAACTTTGAACTTCACGTCAAAGTCATAATATAAACATATCTCCCTTATGAGACAGTGTTAAATTTACATCCTTAAAACTTTGAGCTTTAGGTCAAAGTCATAATATTGACATTATGACATATCTCCCCATCTATATAAAATAGACCCAAAATTATATGATATGTCCTTTTTCAAAAGATGTTTCCCTATGAAACTTAGTTCTAAAATAATATCATATGTCCTTTGTCAAAACTTGTTGACCCATATATAAACCTTCATGTTCAATAATAACATTTATCCAAACTAATTATTATAATAATCAAGAAATATGTTCTCGTACTTATTATTATTACGGTATTACAAATAACAATTGAGGTCACGAATAAACCAACGCATTCAACATATTCATTAAAGAAAGTTTAAAATAATTTTTTTTTTTTTCTCGTATAAGAAAACGAATAAAACAACGTAATAATTCAACAATAGGTAGTGCTATTGCTCCGCGAATTAACCATCATTGTTAATACATAAATATACGTCAACAAACTAATAATATATATACGTTAATGATAAATTTCATAAATAAGTAATAAAATATAAGATTAACTCATGATATGACGTGCGTACCGGTAGAGAAAAGCTTCCTTCGTTTCGGTAGAATGCTCCTAGTCACATGAGAAAGAGTGCCCTCGATGAGACCATTAATTAGCAAAGGAATCTGCCTCTTACTCTAGAGAATTCCTTTGAATACTCAGAGTCCTTTGAATACTCGGAGTCTCACATACATAGCGTCAACCACAATCACTACGTTGCATACAAATATAATAAAATAAGATTTACGATTTTACGTAAATCTTCTAATTATCAAATCTGAATAATATATGTCAAATTAAGATTATTAATTCCTCTTCGCTCCTTCTCGCTCAGTCGGTGAAGACTCGTGCTGATAACGTGTTGTGAAACAAAGACAAGAGAGAATTATAGAGAGAAAGTAAGAGAGACAAAAGTAGGTTCTCATTCCATTATGAGGGGTATATATACATATACAATGAGGTAGAGTTTCCAAAAGATAAAACACTCTAAGATATTAGAAGATATGGACATCCATATAAACCACTATACCATTTACATTTCATAATGATTAGCCTTACTAATTAATACATATTCTTTTTAACTTTATTGGACCTCTAAAAATCGGGGACCCTGTGCGATCGCGCGACCCGCATCCCTAATCGCCGGCCCTGTGTGAAGGATCAAAGTCATCAAACCCAGACTCTTCAATTCACAACATGCAATTTTATCCATTGTACTACACTTACTGCAATGAATTTTAACACGCGCAATTTGTATTTTACCCTTACGTTATTTTACAAATAAAAATCAAATTTTCTTTATTGTTATTTTTGGTTACCTTTTCACATGAAATTTGCCTTATTTTGACAATAATTTGCTTTTAATTACCTCTTCTATTTAATTGTTTATCTTAGGATTTGTAGCAAAGAAAATAAAATTTAAAGTTAGCTCAAGAGAATTATAGTCCACAGAAAGATTATACAACCAGATGTATAATAGCATCGTACAACCATGATGTATTTTATTGAGCTTATGTGTATATTTGTTGAGCTTTTAAATTATTTTGAGTTATATTTTAGTTTTTTTATATTAAAATTAAAATATAGTTCAACTTATATTTATTGTGTTTTAGTTGTATAATAATTTTCGATTTTCAATATTTTCTCGAGAAGTTCATAAATTTTACCATATAGCTCATATTTTTTTCTAATAAAGCATGAATTTTCTATTAAAAAGCTCAAAATATGTACAGAAAATTGTATACCTCTGTTGGTATAATCCGCTTATTGATATTACTGAAAAGTACTTAAGAAAATAATTGTTTATATCTAATATGAAAAATAACATTTAAAAAAGTCTCTTTTTGTTGAACTCTTAATTATTATTCAAATGGATTCTAACTTTTCTGTCTTTGTATTTGCACGGTTATAAACATTGACTTGTGAAATTGAACCTTGCCAGAGTGCTCGAATACAGGTATATTATTTTATCATATTTTAAAATGAAAAGTTTTGAGCGTCATTTGGTTTTATTTTATTGGTGGTATTATTAATTAATGATATGTATAACCTATGTTGTTCAAAATTTGTCAATATTAACTATTCTTGGAAAATGAGACAACGGCAAGAAGTTGAAACAATTTTTGAAAGATAACAATTTGAGATTATTTAGGGAGAACCATCTAAAATTCATATTAACATGATTAGTTTATTATCGACTTTTGTTTTTATTTGTGTAATTAGAAGATGGTGTTCATAACATGGTTTAAGTTCCATTTTTATATGTTTTGAATTGTCACTGTTATTTTAAGTATAACTACTTACTAGTTAGGTAGCACCAAAACGGACACGGACACGACACGAACACGGGACACGACATCCATGAAATTTAGGACACGGGACACGACAATTAAATATAATAAAATATACTTCCTCCATTTTTATATAATGTACCCATTTTATTAAAATACTACACTCATATATTCAACAAATGGGTACATTATATAAAAACGGAGGATAGTATATTTTATGGTTATAAATAACGTATAATTTTATTTTTATCATATATATGAAGCTAAATCTAAACAAATAAAGCTGCAATTCGACTTTTACTCTAACTAATTCTCATTTTTCCACCCAAACTCATCTTCTAATCGATCTTTTTTAAAATTTTATTCCTCGTCTAAACTATAATTTGTTTAGCCATGTGTCCAACGAGTGTCAGACACGGTGTCGGCCACGGGATAACTAATTAAGAGAAGTGATCGTGCTACCTAGCTTACTAGATTCTTTATATGATACAACAACCCAAAAGAGATTTAAAATAAAGGGTAAATAAATTTCATGTTGAGATTATTGAATTAGCAAAACAAAAGCACATCATCATGTATAGTTTCAAACTTGATTATTTTAGTAAATTTCGAAATGTGAGTATCGATGGATATCTTTATCCAAACTTTTTAGGCACATATTTTTCTCACATACAAATTTTACTTTTTCACATACGATATTTACAATTTTACCCATATTATTTTGTTCATTCACTCACCTAATTAGTTTATTTTCTCCCTTTCATCCTCTCCCTTCACCACCAACACCACCTTCGTTCAACACCCTCTTGATTACGGTCAGTCCAATCGCTGACCGACATGGCTCCCAAACAAATTACTCCCTCCGAGCTGGAGTGTTGGTTCATATTTCTCTTTTGATGCGGGTTTAATGATGGTTCATTCCATTATTAGTAATTTTTTTGTGGTTCAAAATGTTTTCAATGTGGCCATGTGGAGTACGGAGTTTTGTATGATTTAGAATTATTTCCTTACTTTTGTGCAAAAAGCAAAAGGACTCAACAATGTAACTCAAAGTCGAAGGGAGTATGATTTAAAACGAAAAAAGAAAAAAATAACCAAAACCATATTCAACAAAACCATCACGCACCAATAACACAAGTACCACTCCCAACCCTACTTAACAACCACCACCACCCTATTCCCAGCCGACCACCATAAGCCACAATCCCTAGCCTCCACGCCCAGTCAGATACACCACCCTCAGACGCCGTCGCGCACCACCAACGCATTAATTACCTTCACAAACAAGCGGAACAACCCTCAAACACCACCTCATGCACAACCCCCTAACATCACACCATAAGCATCGTCCACCACCCAAACCATTAACCACCCCCAAACCACCTGGCCTTCATTGATGAAAATTGAAATAATTTATTTTCCTAATTAACAAACCCTAATAATTTCAACAAAAAATATAAACAAAATTAATTACTCATTGGAGAATTGTAATCCATTATTCTACTTTTTAGAACAATTAAATTTGATTTTAGGGAAAAAAAAGTTAATTTGATTTTAAGGAAAAAAAAGTTAATTTAATTAAGTTTGGTTTAGTAAAAGGGCATGTGATGAAAAATTTATGACAAATTGTATGTGAAAGAGTAAAGTTCGTATGTGAAAAAGTAATTCTGTTCTTTTATTGCTAGATATCCAACACAAGATATCGAGAATATTAAGATCGAATGAATATCTAATATATGGATCTTCTACTTTGGATATTGGTCTTAAACAACACTTTATATTGGATATCTCAACTTTATCATACTTATTAGACCATCCCCAAGCAAAAGGTCACGCTAACTGGGTCATCAACATTTTAGTTCCCAATCCCAACTTATTTATCTTGATCCATTTTCACCCTTTCAAGTAGAAGGTCACGACCTAGGTTACCAACCTAATTATTTTTCCACTTTTTAACATTTTCATTCATTTACCACATTTTTTCTACCCCACCAAAACCTCTCTCTTAACAATTATATTATGCGACATACAAGGTTACCAATAAGGTTACCAACTCAACTCAAGGTCACAACTTGACCCTCTCTTATTCAAGGTCATTAGGTCATCAAAATTACCTTCTTAAACATCAATTAAGGAGTTATTAGCATGATCTAACAAGGTCACGACCCAATTGGTGACCTTCCTTGGAAAAGGTTTTATTATGATCATATAAAATTGTATATAGAACCAACATCAACAAACTTGATTTTAATACCCCTTGCCTGCAGTAATTTATGTTTGTTATTTCCCTACACAATTTTGTTTTTGCATGTGAGTTTTATATTGATGTTTGATAATCTTCCGCATGAATAATAAATATAATTAAACAATTAATTGGTACATAAGAATTAATAATGTTATAGTAATTCCTTCATTATATTTGATTTATATATTTATGAAATATATGTGAGTTATATTTTAATTAAATTATAAAATTAAATGTAATGGAAGAAGTTTATACACATGAAAGTAATATATTTTATTGTAATTTCACTTGCAGACTGTAGTATGCATTCCTGTGGTCGATGGTGTAATTGAATTGGGCACTACTGAACGAGTAAGTGAATATATTCTTCCAATAATCCGTCCATCTTTGGTTAAGTTGTTAGTTGAAATTTTATTTTATAATCAATTAATCAATATAAATATATATTTGAGGTTTTTTCAAGTGCATCACGTGGTAGTCTCCAATTTTCTTAAACTAACTAATTAATTATTTGTTATATTTTAATTAGAATTACAAGTATATCCCACATCTAAAAATTTAGGAGAACAAAGAAAGTTTTAGTATATAAGTATAAATTTGAGTTTTTTTTTGAATGACGTGGTAGTCTCCAACTTTTTAAACTACCTAATTAAATATTTTATATATTTGTATATTTTAATTAGGATTAAGATTCGGATTACCAATAAAGTTGATTATTAATTTTATGAGTACGTATTATTTTAATTATGAATAACAATATATCCCATATCTAAAAATTAGAAGAACAAAAGTTTTTGAGATTTTAATTAAGATTAACAATAAATCCCACATCTAGATATTAAGAGAAAATAATAAAAATGTATAAAACAATTTTAGAGAAGTAGATTATATTAGGTAGTAAAAATTTTAGATTTTAATTAAGATTTTCATTAGGATTACCAATAAAGTACAAAACAATTAGAAGAACAAATAAAGTTTTTTAGTTTTTAATTAAAATTACAATATATCCACATCTAAATATTAGGAAAAAAAAGGAAAAAAAAGATAAAATTGATATTAATTTTATAAATAGCTAATAGTTTAATTACAATTAACAATATATCCCAGATTTAAAAGTTAGAATAACAAAGAAAGTTTTTTAGATTTTAATTAAGATAAACAATATATCTCACATCTAAATATTAGTAATATTTTAATTAGGATTAACAATATATCCCACATCTAAAAATTCTAATAAAGAAAGTCTTTAATTAAGATTAATAATATATCTCACATCCAAATGTTAGTAGAGAATGAAAAAAACAGATAAAGTTGATCATTAATTTTATGAGTACGTAATATTTTAAGTAGGTTTAACAATATATCCCACGTCTAAAAATTAGAAGAACAAATAAAGTTTTAAAGATTTTAATTAAGATAAACAATATATCTCACATCTAAATATTAGGAGAGAAAGAAGAAAAAGATAAAGTTGATTATTAATATTATGGGTATCATTGAAAAATTATAAGAACAAATAAAGTGTTTTAGATTTTAATTAAGATTGACAATATATCTCACATCTAAATATTTATTTTCATTAGGATTAACAATATATCCCGGATCTAAAAATTAGAACAAAGAAAGTTTTTTAGATTGTAATTAAGATTAACAATTTATCCCACATTTAAATATTAGTAGAGAATGAAAAAAATAGATAAAGTTGATTATTAATTTTACGAGTACCTAATTTTTATTCAGAATTAACAATTTATGCCACATCTAAAAATTTGAAGAACAAAGAAAAAATTTTGGATTTTAATTAGGATTTACAGTATATCCCACATAAAAATATTAGGAGAGAAACAAAAAAGGTATAAAACAATTTTTAGGGTAGTAATTTAAGACAGTAAAGTTGATTATAAATAAAGTTCATAATATATGTTAAATGAGTACACCTAATTAAATTAGGAGTATTAAATTAAACGTATCTCACATAAGTTTCTTTTAGAGTAACAGATAATATTAGACAGTATAGTTGATTATTAATTTTTTTGAGTACGTAATATTTTAATTATAATTAACAATATTTCCCATAAAAAGGGGGTATAAAACAATTTTTAGGTACTAATATTATTAAACAATAAAGTTGATTATAAATAAAATTCCTAAGTTTTTCAAACTACCTATTTAAATAATTTTTATTAAGAAAGCCATAATATTACATAGTACATACACCTAACTAAAGTTAGACTAGTAAACATATCTCACATGAATATTTTTTTAGAGTAGTAGATAATATTAGACAATAAATTTGATTATTAAATTTATGAGTATGTAATATTAGACATTACACCTATTTAAATTAGTAGTAGTATGTATATATATGGTATAATGTTAGATAATATTTATATCGGGCATGAAAAGTTAGGGGCAAAGAAAGGAAATCAATATCAATATCAATATCATATAATAATAAATATATATTTGAGGCTTTTTTCGAGTGACATGGTAGTCTCCAGTTTTTTTAAAACACTTATTTGATTAGTTTTTAGATTATCCCACGTGGGAAAATTAAGAGAAGAAAAAATGGACATTGGGTATAAAACAATTTTATAGTTGAGTTACTTGTAAAATAAAGTCCAACTTTTTTTAAAGTACTATTTAAATTACTTTACTAATTTAATTAGAAGTCCCACATAGAAAAACTAGGGGAACAAAGAAAGAAAATAGGTAAATCCTATTTAAATTAGGAGTAGTAATATATCCCAGATGAAAAAATTAGGTGAAGAAAGAAAGAAATAGGGTATAAAACAATTTTAGAGGGAAAAATATCAAAAAGTAGAGAGAGTTTTAACATATTTAAACTACCTATTTAAATATTTTTTTAGAATTTAATTAGGAATACCAATAAATCCCACATTGAAAAAATAGGGTAAGAGAAAAAAAAAATAGGGTATAAAATAATTTGTAGAGAATTAATATTTATAGATAATATTAGAAGTTAGAGTTGATTATAAAATAAAATTCCAACTTCTTTAACCTTTCAATTTGATAATTTTTAAGAGTTAATAACTATTTAAATTAATTCACTATTTTAATTAATAGTAACAACATATCCCACATGGAAAAATTAGGGAACAAATAAAGAAAATAGGTAAAACAATTTTATGAGTACACAACACTACACCTATTTAAATTAGGAAAAAAATGTGTCATCCAAGTGTCAATGAGCGTAGCTAATAAAATCAAAAGATGAAACAATAATGAATACTAGTCAAAATATGTTAGCATTATAATTGTTTTACAATCCTCTTTATAAAATAAAGACTATCACTCTTAAACATTTTACCCATAATCAATTTTTTTAGAATCCGTGCAACGCACGGGTGATACACTAGTTTTAAATAAAGTCGTGTATGAATTGGCCTTTATATAGTGTCTTCATCTTGACTTTGTTGTCAAATAATTTCAAAACAGACCATTAATTTCTCATATTTTTTTGTTTTGAAAAGAAGAGGTTTGTGTATTATTAAGATTAACAATATTCATTGATACAAATATTTTAATCTCAACAAGACCCTCTTACCTCCATATTTTGTTAGAAAAATGTTGGTCTATAACTCTATATCACAATAATAATATCAATAATGACAACAATGCAAAAGTTACAAGACAAACTTTAATAATAACAATAAAAGAATAAATATATATGATAAATGCCTAATTTATAAACAATATTAATATAAGGAGTTTTTTTTTATAATCAGTACCAATATAATTTATAATTAGTAATCAGTATCAAAATACTAACTTTTTTTCTACAATAGGTACCAAGTCACGTGAGAATCTCATACTAACCTAGTCTAAGAGGTTCAAAAAGTCATAATTCAAGTACAAACCTCTACTCACCCAGTTCCAAAATCATCTTAGATAAAAGCTACCTTTTAACGTAAGAAGAAACTAGAGTAAAAAAGCGACTTGGTACCTAACATAGAAAGAAGTTAATATTTTGATACTAATTACTAATTATTGATTATGTTGGTATTGATTATGAAAAAGAGAACTAAAGTTGGTAATGTTTATCAATTTACCCTATGATAAATACGATATACAAATCAAGTGCTCTTGGTTTAGTGGAGATCTGGGTTCTCTCAAAACATCCAAAAAGATGGACTGCGAGGTCCTGGGTTCGAATCAGTCGAGTCTTTTCACCCTCTCGCTACGCTCGAGCCTTTCTCCTCTCCTTCTAGTCCTCGCCTCTCTCCATCTTTGTCTATGCGAGTTCCTTTCCCTTTTTACCTTTCTTTTAAAGCAGGCACGATCCATGGCAAGCAAGGTGAAGTTAAACCCACTCTTGCTCTTGAAAAGTCGATAGATTGGTCTCATTCACCAGAAGTAGGGGCGGATTTGGGGTTGGATAGGGTAGGCAGGTGCCACCCCCCATTCCAAAAATAACAATACTTTCTGACCATAAATTTCACAAAATAGTGTTGGGTCTAGTGGTTAAAAGTGGTTTTATGTTAGAAGTTTTGTGAGATTGGAGGTTCAAAACTCATAAGGGGATTTTTTTACAAAAATTTGCTTTATTTTACCAAACTTCTCTCTTTTTTTTCTACTAATTATGGGAAGAAAAAAATCGTGCCATCCCGAAGCTAAATTCCTACCTCCGCCACTGACCAAAAGTATGTTGAATTAAAAAAAAAATTAATAAGGATACAATCGAATAAAGAAAATAAGGCCAATAACAAAACAGAAGTTGTCTTCCAGTAAAAGGTAATCCCGTAAATTGAGTTTACATGGTACGTGGTGGTTACCATGGCCAAAGTACCATACATAATTTATTAAAGATGACATTTACTTCAAGTTTTGTGCAGCTTGGTTTCACTTCAAGTCTACAACATACATATGGCCAAAGTGGCATACTATTAATTTCTCAATTATTTGTACGAATAAGATGTTGTAGTCCCTTTTCATATTGTCAAAGGCGCTCATTTATTGGATGATGAAGGTACAGTGAGATACTTAAATGTTCATTATGCATCCAAAGTATTGACCATTTAATATTTAAATTAATCTAAATACTCTTAACTCTAAATTTGTTATCTGTGAATGTGTGATAGGTCCAACAAGACTTATTCATCATCCACCAAGTGAAGTCAATTTTCATGGACTATCGTCATCACCATCACCACCGCGACTCTAACAAACAAGTGCCTATACAATCAAAGCCCGCACTCTCTGAACACTCGACCTCAAATCCGACACCCTCCTCCTCCTCAGTCCGGTCCCACTTCCATTCCCCAACAACCCCCACAATGTACACCACCCTCCAAGCAGCAGCAGCACCTGTAGCAGCTTTGAATAACGAGGAAGAAGATGATGTGGAGGCGGAGTCTGACTCGGAAGCCCAAACGAACGCGGTCCCAGGGCAGCCAAGCGAGTTAATGCAGCTAGAAATGCCGGATGATATACGTCTTGGATCACCAGAAGATGCTTCCAACAACCTTGACTCTGATTTCCCTCCCTTACTCACTCACCAGCTTCTACCTCAAACTCACCTCCACACCCGACCTGCCGAGTCGACTCGTAGGTGGTCGTCAATCAGCAACAACAGCAGCAGCTTTCAAGCAGCTACCCAAGCTGGTAAGTAACTACTATTCACTAGTATAGTAGTAGTAGTAGTAATATTAAATTTTACGCATTTGTTGATCTATAGTTACAAGCATGGGCGGATCCACCCACATGGCTGGGTGAGTTTCAGCCCAACCTATTTTCAAGAATAAAAAAACTAGACATCTAAATATATTTGGGGCCTCTGTCTTTATTATTTGTTTGTCTTTCAATACAATATCAATTATAAATAATAAAAGTTTGCCCAAATGAGAATGACAATAAGTTTCTGACAAAGGGAGCAACCCCAAATTACTAACATCTTTCTCATATGTGTGACATCAATTATACTTTTTGATGATTTCATTTGACTAACCATAACGGACATAAGCCTAGCCCACCCTACGTCTAAATCCTGGATCCGCTCCGGGTTACTAGAATGAAGTGGTTAGGTAACTAATAGGAGTAATTAATTGTTATCTAACTAAACTAAATCTTCATGGTTAAACAAACATAAACCTTCTAATAACGTTATCTAACTCCCTTGGATACTTGAACAAAAGTAAATAGGAGTAAAAGTGGAACTTAAATGGAAATGACTACATTTGATTATTGGGTAGACCCATATGTGACATACAACACCAAGAGGTCATTAAAATGACAGTAATTCACAGTGTACTCAATTATTATGGGAAAACGTTTTATTCAAATAGACTATGTAAGTACAGTAACTCTTGTTGAAAACGGACATATCTGTCATAAGCTGAAAACGGGTTAAGTAATATCAAAGTTGATAGATATGACAAAAGCAAATTGCCTGCAAATTGCCTAGGGAGTAGCATTATGTTTTTTGTCTTATCTAACCATTTGGGTATTACTTGATCCGTTTTCAACTTGTAACGGATATATCCGTCTTCAATGAGAATTTATGATATAAGTATGTAACGTCTTATACTAGTATTTGTGGGCTTGTGGCCATACAAATGTAACATTAGCATATATAAAAAACACGAATGTTGTTAACGGCAACAAAAGTGGAGAAAGAGATAAAAATGGTTGTTTAAAGTAGTTAAATAGGAAGAAAGTGGCATAAGGTTCCAAAGACAAAAGGAATGTGGGAGTGTGTTGAAAAAGGAAGTGTGAATTGATGGCATACTCAATTAATTCAGTTTCCTATATAAAGTAAGTACTTATGTAGTTTACAAGTGGTGACACACTAATAAAGTTAAAAAGTAAAGAATATTACCACCCTTTGTCAAACGTTAAACCACTTTTATTTTATTTTATTTTGTTTTGTTTTATTTTGTTTACATCGTAGTAGTATTAGTAGAAGTGCATGCCAAACATTCCCAAATGCTTAAGTTACACATTGTCTACTTCCACAACGTATTCTTCTCTTTTACTTACATACCAATAATACCATAATTGTCTCTATATGCTTTTATCAACATAAGTTTACTTTTTTTGGGTTATTTAATTTTTTAGAGTAAGGCTAATTCTTAGGAAACTAACTAATACACCTCAAATAAAAGAACTTTTTAAAAAAAAATAGAGAAGAATAAATTTTTTGAAATTAATAGCACAACTCTAGAAGAAGGATTTAAATACTTATTTGAAAGTGTCTTAAGCATAAAATAAGCTAAATAGGATAGATTGCACACAAGTATAATGCATTACCTACCAAAAACTCTTTATAATCTAAACGATGTGGTATTTGACTAGTTTTAATGTCAACACATGCTATAATTCCTACTTTACTCCTTTTTCTCATTTTAGGCTTTATTACTCTTCTCATCTTAAGCAACTATATAAGTTCGATTAGACAATTAGTAAAGATTAGAAGCATATAGCAAAAATGATAATTAGACAAAGAAGTTCCAAAGTATAAATAATACTCCCTCCTACCCAAGATAAGTATCCCGTTTGCCATTTTTCTTTATTCGTCAAAGTGTCCCGTTTGGTACTATTTGGACGGTTTTATTACGTTTTTACCCTTCCCTATTTACATTTATTACCCACTTACCAACCCCTAACCCAATAGAATATCTTCTCTCTCCAATCTAAATACCCTTACCCTACCCAAAATACACAAACCATAAATCTTTGACTCACTACCAAACGGGACACTTATCCCGGGTAGGAGAGAGTATTTTCTAATGTTCAAGTTAAACAAAATAAGACAATTTTTTTTAAATAGAGATAAAAAAAAATAGTGTCCTACATACTAATAGTATAGCTCTCTAAGCCATACTTAATTTAGGTTATGAATTAGAACCCTCAAACAAACACATATCTATAGATTATCTAAATCCGGACAAAAATAGAAATTCACAAGATAAATTGTCTTAGGTCATCTCAATTTAGTATTTTGAGTATGTTGTGGAGAACCACCAAAATTTAAGCAGAAATGCCAAATTTTAACTTTACATCCATGATCCATGCTTATGCCTCATCTAACTTGCCCTTAGTTTTTCAATTTGGGCAAAACAAGATCACAAACCATAGACCATTATCTGCGAACTTTACGCTTATACCTCCATGTGAATGTTAGCCAGTTACCTGAGCTCTGGTGCAATACCCAACCAACTCATCCACTGCGCTAAAAGAACCCAACGGCCAGAACTAAAGAGGTTCTTGACGATGTAAAAAAGGGTTTATGTTAACAATTCATGGGTCTCTAGATGAATACCGTCAAAACAAATAGTTGGTAAACCAGTTTTTATTTGCAGGTGGCCCTGTATTAGAAGAGCTATCCCAGGAAGACAGACATTACTCTCAAACAGTCTCCATCATTCTCCAACTCCAAACCTCTCCGCCATCCTCTTACCTCTCCTACTCCCGCAATTCTGCTTTCTCTCGATGGAGTTCAAGCTCCAAGAATATCTGGCCCCACCACCAAGTGGAAGGAACATCCCAATGGCTTCTTAAATACATTCTCTTCACAGTGCCCTACTTACACACCAAACTCCGTGATGAAGGGGGCAGCAACATTGACATCCACAACTCAGGTCCACATAACCGGTTGGGAAAGGCTGAGCCCTCACAAGTGGAGTTATCGGCCAATCACGTACTGGCAGAGCGGAGGAGAAGGGAGAAATTGAATGAAAGGTTTATCATTTTAAGGTCTTTGGTTCCCTTTGTGACCAAAATGGACAAGGCTTCTATTCTAGGAGACACTATTGAGTATGTTAAACAGCTACGTAAGAAAATACAGGAACTCGAGGCTCGGCCAAAACAATTAAACTTGGAACCTACAGCTCCCGCTAACAAGCGTGGGGTCGAGAAAAGGAAGGGGCAGTTAGTGGAAGGTGAGCCCAAGGGGATGGAGACAAGGGACGTGTTACAGGTGTCTATAATTGAGAGTGATGCTCTAGTAGAGCTTCAGTGCCCATACAAGGAAGGATTGCTGCTTGATGTTATGCTAAAGCTGAGAGACATGTGTATGGAAGTTACTTCAGTGCAGTGCTCCTGGAATGACGGCTTTATTCGGGCAGAATTACGGGGCAAGGTACCAAATTGATAAGCTGAAGTCAGAAATGACAGTAATATATGTTACTAATAACACTAGATAATTCGATTTTTACCTTAGACTGGAGACGCATATTCATTTTCCAAAACAGACTACAGATCAGACATACAATGTCAGTAATCCTTATATGGATGGTTTCATATGTGAGGCCATTCAAAAACAGTAGGTCTCACGTGTAAGACCATCCCATATAAGCTTTTTAGCTCCCGTATAAGGGTAAGAGCTTGACAGACAATTTTCACCCTCTTACCCTTGCTAATAATTTCCAATTGTATTATTATCAAGGGTTAGAGGTTGAAAATTGTCCGTCAAGAGGAAATCCATGTTCTTGCCATCAAACCTATATTGCATAATATCATGTGATGTAAGAACATACAACAGAGAGTCACTTATGCTGCTTTAGAAGCACGCACTTTCATTAGTTAATTGTTTCATTGTATTAGCAGGTTAAAGAAAATGTCAATGGGAAGAAGGCCAGCATTGTTGAAGTCAAGAAGGCAGTAAATCAAATAGTACCACGTACCGGTTCCTAGGGTTTCAAGTACATCCAAGCAAATGCGTATACCCACCTGTAGGTTAGTTTAACATATACTTCGTATATGAGTGACATATAGAATCATAATATAAATGAAGTACAAGTCGCCAAACTCAAGACTCGAGGCAGTAAAACTAAGTTTGTCTGTGCTAAACAGCATAAATGATTATGCATGCAACAATATCTATTTTACCCATCATCGAATAAAATTGAACAATTTGTTCATATATCATATATGCATTTCTTTCCCAGCATATGAGATAAAATACATTACAACTCTACTAGATTTTATTCAAAAATTGAAACCATTGTCACATGATGTAGCTCTTTCAGAACTCAGACAGTCTATATTTTGCCAGTAATAAAAGATCTGGAAAGTAGAAGACACTCTTTCACCAAAAGAGGTGAGCAGTACCAGTAGCAATTTACCACTTAAGAATGACTACAGGACAATTGATAGGGGCACAATGGTACACACGAAGTATCAGTATAGCATGGCCCGATGGCTTAGCTGATAGTTGTACCAGATGCCTCAGCTGGTAGTTGACCAGATGCTGCAAATGGCAGTTGGTAGATAATTTGATAAATCATACAAGCACATCCAACTAAAATTTTAAGGGCTTGAGAACATAGAAACAACATACAGTACAAATTATCATCAGCCAAATCCCCATCATGGCCATCAGAAGATGTCAGGCATATCAGTCTTCAGGTGTAGGATTTCCTAAAGCAAGGCCCTTTATCACATGTCGGCACTGAAACCTGCAAGATTAGATTCAGCTTATGGCTTTCATTGTTGAATAAATACTAAGGACAGAAACTGGTCTCCCTTGAGTTCCTAGGATGACAAAAGAAGTCTACTATTAACACTTAGGCACGTAGCAGTGAGAACATTCTTGTTAATAACATAATCTTGTGTTATAAGGGAGACAATCAAAACATTATGATGTATGCAGATGACGACATTACTTCAAGATACTTTCCGAGAGTACATCATTCTTGCTTTGATAAAAAAAATGGATTGTGCACACTTTTCTTCAGCAAGTGAGGTGACTTCCGTCAAAGTAGGTTTTAGATATATTAATAGCTTACTACTTCAAATTACCACCAAAAAGAAGTCGGTAAGACATTCAAAATATTCCGTAATTTGAACCAAAATGAAAACTCTTTAAGCTCAAAAGGGAACAAAACATAAATAAACATAAGGCCAGTCTGCTAGGAATTAGGGAATAAGTGTAGGCCATTATGCTCATACCATACTAGATCGCTGGACACATTCTGCTGTTGTTGGAAGCCAGCGGCTGCCTTATAAACAGGGCATGATGCACTAATATCCTGATGAGAATTTCGAGATATCAGCTTGAGCCTATAAGGCACAATCTGCAAGCATGAAACATATGATGTAAAATGTGAAGGAAAAAAAGAAAGAAAGAAAGAAAGAAAGAAAGAGAAAAAGGAAAAAATCCTACAAGGCTTCAAGGCCTGCAACACAAACAACAATTGCAAATAATGATTCCAAATTAACTAGTTTCCATAATTCCGTCGCAACACAAACCAAAGTGTATATAGTGCACTTAAAACAATTAACATAGTTTAATTGTACATTGCTTAATCAGCATATCTTTTGTAAGATGGTCTCACGATAAAAGACTGTCGCAACAACACCGTGCTTGAAAGTTAAGATGGTCACTTGTAGTTGTAGTTGTCAAATGATCACTTATGATATAAAAGGGTCAATAAGAAAAATGATCATTGTTAGTGATAATATGGTAAGAGCTCATAAACAATAAGAAAATGGATCACAAACAAACAGGATAACCGACTATAGTAAAAGAGTTATATTAATACATATAGTGTCCAACTAGATTTATAAAATAACTGGTATCGTGATTATCTTCTCATCAGACAGTCACATAGGAAAATTTACGTTATTCAGTTTGAAATCAGAATGCAAGATTGAACTGGCTTTATGGCACTTTAATAGCCAACTCGAAGAAATGCACTCATCGCATACCTTTTTGGTGTATTGAAATTCCCGTTTTGGAAGGAAATGAAGAGGCATGTTGAACGAAGTTGGAGCCTTGACGAGCAAAAAAAGCTTTGAAGGACCTATAGAAAATCAACGCAGTTCAAAGCACTGACAACTTTTTAAATACACAGAGATAACTTTAAATCAGGTGTGTACCAGAGTAAGACACAGTTCCCACACCCTTTGAGATAAGAGCTCGTATGACCTATATAACAGTAGGTTTGTTAAAAGTTAAAAATTAAAAATGATACTCGAATATCATGAACTTGGAAAGATTTAATAGTAACACCAACCTTTCTTGAGACCACCTCAATCATTCTAGTTCGGGTCATCACTTCGGAAGCAAGGAAATCTTTACTTGCATTAGAAAAGCAAATCTCATAAACATGATGTGGCCTTCTTGGACTTGCTCCGAAAACAAAAACGATGTTTTCAACATTGGGAACTGTACAAAGCAAATACTGAAAAGCAGTCCGGAGGCCAGAGATTGTCTTCATCAATTTTTCTAATCTTTTAATCTCCAATTTGATGTCTCTTTTTCTCCCAAGGTTCTTCCTTCTAGATGAAGCATCGTGAGCATTTTGCGTAAGAACTATTTCCTAAAATCAAAACATCTTCAGTGGCCATGATTCAAGCGTAAAATGAAACCAATGTGTCTCACGAAACATACCACCTCCTTGCGCTCAGTTTGAAGGGAATCAAATTGAAAAGTCATATCCTGCAGCATGCTGCCACAAGAAATTTTAAGAGTAATGATCACTGAATGCCATTGTAAGTAGTTTCCCTTAAACACAAAGAGAGATTTATTTTGACCAATACATATCAGAACATTGCAATAAGTGTATAATTCTTCATCAGTTTCCTCAACGGACTAATCCACAAAGAACGGCTATTGCATTTTATACCGTTGTACTGCATTAATTTCTATAGGTTACCAATAACACTTCTGATTTGAATTTTTTTCATACGCAAAGTATGATTTAAATAGAATGTTTTTCGAGTCCCCTTTCTGTAGAAAATTAGTACTTTAATCGTCCTCTGTATCCTGCCTATGGATCTTATATTCATTTCCTGTCATTCAAATGATTGTTTGGTAACTTGACTCTATAGCTAGCTTTGCGTACAAAGGTTTCCATTCAGAGCTTACTTAATAGAATAGAATTAAATGAGGGAAAAGGTAATGACAAGTGACTGATGACTTCATGTGTAATACCAAGGATTTCCTACGTCAATACCATGACAACAGACCACCGCCAACATGTATCTTCTTGATCTTAAACATCGCCATTTACAAAAACCTCCAATGCCACAGGCATCAAGAGAGGGTTGGAAGCAACATAAGGATTGCTTAAGCTCATAGAGCTTACGGAATGTTGGACACCAACAAGAATGGAGTGGCTTACGTTGGTGGCATTTTGTGTAAATCATACTTTTAAAGTTGAGCATTCCAGCAATCATATTCCTTCAAAATGCAATTCAATAACTCTAAGCAGATAGGACAGAGGCGGATAGAAAGTGGCTTTCAAATAAAATGTTTTCGTCACCCAAATTAATAAATTATCCCAGAAATCAACCTGGAGACGAGTGTGTGTACTTACTTCATGATAATATGGAGTAAATGAGAGTGATAATTAACTTAAAGGGAGCTACAAGTTTACAATGTAACTTAAAATAGTAATATTGCACTCCCCGCGTCTACAATGTAACAAATTATCCATTTATGCATCTCTAATCAAGGGATAGCAAACCTTAGTGATTTGCCTTCTGCTACAATCAATTACAAGTTTGTTCTAGCTTAATGATTTATTTGGATACAATAATTGAAGGAAAGGGATAGAGAAGGAGGAGGAAATAAAAAATAGAGCAACTTTTGTTTTTGCGACGACTTTAATTTGACTTGTAGGACGGAAAATAAACTTCTCTATTTCACTCCCTTGCAACCCCAATTGAGTAACTAAAGGTAAAATCTACCCACTCCCTTACTCTGGTCTCTGGGTATCCTTCCATCCAAACAAGGCCTATTCTGGTTTTACACACCAACTATAGCTCGAGAAAATGCAGCTACAAGATCAACCATTCTTCTTAAATTTTCCTATGAATTTGTTATAGCAACGGTATCTAGGGTTTCAATACTCTGGTTCATTTCTCCTATAATATGTCATAACATCAAGAACAGCAAGATCAATACAATGTAAAAGTCAATCGGAGGAATGAAATTAAAAATTACGAATGAAAGCTGATTAAAGGTTCATCAAAGAAAATCGGCAAATTCAAAAATAAAAAATATGTAACGGTACAGAAAAAGGTATAGAGAGAGAGAGAGAGAGAGAGAGAGAGAGAGAGCATACGAGGGAATTTGTTGGTGCATGTAAAGGAGAAAGGCTAAGACGTCATAGACGACATGGAATATGAGAGGTGCGTCAATGGAGTCGGTAGTCATCTCTATCTCTGTTGTCTTTTCGTCCACCATTGTTTTCGTCTTCTCTGATTTTCTCATCATCCCTTCTTTCGCCCTTCGAATCCAACTTTCAAATTTTGACCCGGAGCGCCAACTCCCTCAACCTTATTATCTAAACCACCCGTCCACCTATTAGTAGAGTTGGCAGTGGGCCGTGCTGGACCGGCTCGCGTGTCGGCCCATCGTGCCGGAACCTATACAATGATCCGTTCGTGCCGTGCTTTTTGGCCCACCGTATTGTGTTGTGCCTGGCCCGGTGACTGAAAGCCCAGTCGCGGCCCGCCCATGGCACGGTGGATTTGTGTGCCGCGCCGTGCCTGGCCCATGGGCCGATCGTGCCATGTTCAGTGGGCGGCCCGCGTGCTACATATTTTTTTTAAAAAAAATATATTTTTTTAACTTCTTCACTTGTTTTATTGTATTTTTAATGTATACAATTTAATCAAATAATTAGGAAACGGTGAAAATAAAAAATTTGTTATTAAACGATTAAAAAACGATAAAAAAATACCTTAATCTTTTATTAAAAAAGTATGATTCGATACAATTTTACAAGTTTATTTAATTAAAAATACAATAAAACGATTAAGAAACGATATTAATTATTCGGACGAGGTGCTTGTTTCGTCGGAATCATCTTCTTTTTCATGATCGACCTTGTCTTGTTCTCGATTTTCGGCATCTATGCAATCCTTATAGCACACTAACATTTTAAGTGTATCGGGTCTTAGACGAGTTCGTTTATAAGTTATTTTGTTATTGTATAATTGTAAGAATTATATAAGAATTAAGAATTTAAGATAAGTATAAGAGAAATAGAGAATAAGAGATGGATTGAATTGTGAAAAATGAATTGAATTGAGTTGGTATTTATAAAAGGAAATTATTAAAAAAAAGAAAAGAAAAGAAAAGCTGAAACAACATTACAGCACTCTAAGTCTAACGTCTCAAACAATCCAACGTCCATATTCCCCATTTCCATTTCCCAAGTCCCAACATATTTCCCAATTCACATTTCCCAAGTCCCAAACCCAACAACCATATTTCAATGGCCATATTTGATAGTCTGATATCCGAAATGCCCAACAGGCAACAGCGAACAGCCTAATAAATGTCAATGTGCCTCAGACCGGGCCGATCGTGTCGGGCCGGCGTGCCTGTTGCGTGTCATGGCCCGCCGTGCCTAGGCACGGTTTTTTCGAAAATTGTGCGTCGCAGCCCGGAGGTAGCCCGACCGTGCTCGTGCCGTGCCGCCTCGAAAACGCCGCCGGGTCGGGCCGTGCCGTGTCGTGCTCCGTGCCGCCCACCGTGCCTCAGCCCATAATGCCATCTCTACCCATTAGCTCATCCGCTTTCATCTTTGAATAAAACTAGTTTTATGCCCGTACATATACGGGTTATTTTTAAATATTTGGTTATTCATAAATATGTTTAAATAATTAGTGTAATATAATTTAACATAAAAATTAAGTGGGAATATACATATTATTATGAATCGTCAATTGCTAAGATAGGCCATTTTTAGACCATAAAATTCGATCTATTTTATTACTAATGTGAACGGAAATTTTTTATCATATCTTCGGTTATACAATATATCAAAGTAGAGATTTTTGTTCGTTGGTTAGCACCTCCGGACAGTTGGGTAACGTTGAACATTGATGGCACTTCGAAGGGGACTCCAGGTATGGCTGGAGCGGGAGGAATTTTTAGAAATACATCGGGACAAATTATAGAAGCTTTTGCAGAACGGTTGGGAGAAGCAACTGTTATCTGAGCCGAATTGATGGCGTTGAAAAGAGGACTGATGATAGCTCTGGAGCGAAGATTTGAAAAGATTATTATTGAAACGGACTCGAAGACGGTGATAGGCTTCATGGAGGCGGTTCCGAGTGTCCCAACGGCTCATATACATATGGTCAAAATATGTCAATCTTTCATCCGAGACTCACCGTGGAGGGTGGAGAATTTTAGGGATGTCAATGGGGCGGGTCTTGGCGGGTCTCGCCCCGCACCCGCCCCATGTGGGGCGGGGCCGGTGTGAGTAATGATTTGGTGGGTCGGGGGGGGGGGGAAGGGTTTCAAAAGCATCATCCGTCGCGGGTCGCGGGGCGGGTGCGGGTATCACATGAGACCCGCCCCATACCCACCCCACCCCACCCCCACCCCGCTCGCCCCGCCCCACATGTCCCCTCCCCGCTTATTGTTGGGAAATGTGTCCTCAACAATAATGCGATCACGTCAATGAATATTAATCATTGATAAATATACAATAAGAATACTCATGGCATGATTCTTCATCATATAGCCGACTGATCAACATTAATCGGTAATGATTGGCCGCTTGCTAGAGTTTGACATTACTGTCGTATGACAGTGGTCATCAGTTGATCGCTTTAGGTCACACCTTTAGGATAGCTCTGTTAATAGAAAATCAAATAATTGTATATTGATACAAGTCAATTCGATCCTAGTTTATATTACGTGTAAGGAGAGCATTTATAATATGATTATAAATTGTAAAAATTTTAGTGCATGAAATGTCATTACTAAAATTAAATGTTTATGAAACAAGATTTCGGGAATGAATTTAATTATATTACAAATGTTGTAATATAATATTATTGATTAAATATTAGTAATAATTGGATTATTACTTATTGTGAATTATGTTTAATTAGTTAAACTTGTAATATATTTATTTGAGTCATTATAATTGATGAATATAAATGAACTCAATGTGACATGTAAGTCCATAATGGACCGTGTGATAATGTCACATGGTACATACCACATTTACATAACTTAATACATTTATAAGATAAAATGTTATGTAATTAAATATATATATTATGCATGTGATGACAAGTGGAGATTGAGAGGTGCCCATGCATAGGGCACCCTACCCCAACCCGGCCACCTACATAGAGAAGAACAAAAGATTGTTCTCTCTATTCAATTCACTCATTCCATCATTTTTCAAATGTGCATTAGGTTGTGAGAATAAGAAAGAATAAGATTTTCTCTCTTCTTCTCTTGGCCGTGTACTTCCTCCATCACCAATA
Source organism: Silene conica (assembly GCA_029255685.2). Lineage (NCBI taxonomy): Eukaryota > Viridiplantae > Streptophyta > Magnoliopsida > Caryophyllales > Caryophyllaceae > Silene > Silene conica. Next base: position 57,098,807 of record CM055311.2, on the reverse strand, counting down.
ATCAATAGTTGATTTTGTAGTAATATTATTATTAGATAATAATAAAAACTAGGTTATTTGTGATTTATTTCTAGTTTAAATAATCTCAAATATTAATAAGAGTGTGTCTTGGTGCTACTTATTGGAAGTCTTCTACCTTGGGGACTAAGGAGGAGGATCATTCCGTGATTATAAGCTCAAGATCAAACAAAGAAGGAGTCTTTGTTTGTACCCTAATTTAAGCCGAAAATTTACAATGTAAGGAAAAATTATTTCTCCACTATTTCGGTTCATTTTGTTATGCATGCATAAGGTCTTGAATATTATAAGATAATCCTTTTAGTATGACTACATTGAGTTTAAGAAACCAACAATTGGTATCAGAGCAATGGTTGTTTGCATGCATAATCGATATAGTTTTTCTGAGTTATTGTAACATAAATTAAACTAAAAGTTGTTGATTTATATGATAAGTCACTCGAAATTTTTTGCATGTGTAATATTCTGGTCCTAAAATGTTTTTAGGTTATTTAGATAATTTATGGGATTTTATTGTTCATTTATATAATTTTTAGTCATTTTTATGTATTTTAATTGTTAAAATCGGGAAAAATGAACTAAAAATGGTTAGAAAAGGTTTCTGACCTTTATTTTTTAATATGATGTCACATGCATATTTTACAAAAGGTATGTAAAATTTCGTACAAAATGGAGTTGTATTGCATGCATTACGAATTTTATATGATAAATAGCGTAAATAATGACATTTCGGCTAAAATAAATTAGATTTATCGAAATAAGTTCCAAATTTTTAACCATAAATTTTGACATTATGATTATTAATGTAATTTTTCAGAATGTTCAAAATTCGAAATTCAAATTTTATAATTATGGTAATTTATTTCGATTTTACATAAGTGTTATGTAATTTTAAAGGTCAAAATGAACAAATAAATTAATTTTGAATTAATTATCATCAAAATTAGTATAGACTAATTTTGAGTCCTAAAATGTGTTAGGAAAATTGAATTTTAACGTAAATATGATTTATGTTTTATTTATGGCATTTTAAAAGTTAAATTGCGCATCCCCATATAACCGGTATAATTTAAACTAATAATTTGATATTAGGGCGATTTGGCATTAATATGAACATGTTAGATCATATTTTGATGCTTCTCTTGTTTTATGAATGTCATAATTTTGTTATATAATTTTGAATTATGTAATTTGTCTTAGTATGGCCTTAGTTTTTAATCGATATTTCCCGTAATGTAAGGGGTTATCGATTTGGTTGTAATTTAATGTGATCGCGTATCACTTTATTTTATTGTTTTATTTCATTTTATAATGTATAAAATAGATATAAAATTTGTAATTATTGTAATTCCGGAGATCCTTGAAGACGGTGCCTTTCGGAAAGGAGTTCCGGCCAAGACGGAGTTTGCCTTGGGATGCGTGCCGCGTGTGAAGTTCAAGGGACCAAGGAGTTGGTTTCCGAATTTGTATTTTACATTATTTTTTTTAGGAAAGGCCATACTAGGAGTTTTATTACGTTTAGCATTTGTTTTATATGTTGCATACATTGTCAAATCGCCATTAACTTACAACATGCATATCGAGTTTCGAGTCCCACACAGTGTCAATTAATTTATCGATAATTCGCCGACTTAGTTCACTTAAAGGAGATAGATAATAAATTGACAAGATCTCTTAAGATATTTAAAAATTGAGACATAGCCTTACCAAAAAGTAAAGAACCCACGAAGTACTTTCTTCATAAGGGAGTGGGCTCGGCTAAACCGGGGTGCTACCTTATTACGTTGGAGAAGTGGGGTAAAAATGATTATGCTCTCGAAATTTGGTCGATCTCGACGAAGGTATTCGAGCCACCGTAGTGGTAATAAGTTCGGGCTAAGATAAGAATTAATGTAAATTTATCGACCGAGAGTTCTAAAAGTAGAATCGATTAAAGGGTTAATCCACCGAATTATATTAATGAGGGATGTATCGGCTAAACCGTGCTCAAGTTAGTATATATTTGGATCTCGAAATCATTTACTTAATTGCGTAAGAGATCATTAAGTAGATGTTTTGCTTGTTAAACAAGTAATTAATTAAAAATGATAAACGTAAATATCTTCCGTTTTGTAGTTATTTAGACCGCAATGGAATCTTCAAACCCTATCACACCTATTACTATTGACTCTTGTAATAATGTATTTGACGATGTTTGCACCCGTAACAACCTTGATACTTCTAGAGAGATTCATTCCGGAACGGGTCCGGATGGCAATGTGAATTTCGTCACTTCCTTCCCACCTCCTAAAGGACCATTGCTTGATACGGCTTATATTGATGAGCTAAATCAAAAATTGGATGCCTAGTACTTAAAGGAAAGAGCTTATGATAAAGCTACTGGGAGCTCAAGCAAGAATAGTCTTGCAAAGAAGAAAAGGAAGGGAAAGAAATCACAAAAGGGTCGATGCCACTATTGTTGTGTCATGGGCCATTGGAAGAGAAATTGTCCAAAATATTTAAGGCATATCCAAGAAGGTCTTGTTATTCCGTTAGGTAATTCTCCTTCCGAAATTTTTGTTATTGACATTAATTATACTTCTAACTCAACATGGGTATTGGATACCGGTTGTGGTTCCCACCTTTGTAATCGTTTACAGGGTATAAGAGCAGCAGAGAAGATTGACAAGGGTGAGATGGATCTCCGACTTGGAAATGGAGCTCGAGTAGCGGCCACTTCAAGAGGGATTTGCACTCTAGCCTTGCCAAGCGGATATGAGCTACATTTAAATAATTGTTATTATGTACCTACGTTTTCTAAGAACATTATTTCCGTAGCAATGTTAGACATTGAAGGTTATAGTTTTCCATTAAAAACAATTGTTGTATTATTTTTAAGAATGACATGGTCATTGGCCATGCTACTTCTATAAATGGAATTTATGTTTTAGAAACTTCGAACTCGTCCCGTGATGTTTATAACATACAATCAAAGAGAGCGAAAACAAGTGAACTAAATGAATCATATTATTGGCATTGTCGACTTGGTCATATAAATGAAAATCGCATTAAAAGATTAGTAAAGACTAATATAATAAAACCGTTTGATTATGAATTATATGGTGTTTGCGAGGCTTGTCTCCTAGGCAAAATGACTCGTAATCCTTTTAGTGGCAAAGGGACACGAGCTAGTGATTTACTAGGACTTGTACATATCGATTTATGTGGTCCTTTAACGATCACCGCTAGGGGAAATTATGATTACTTCATTACCTTCACGGATGATTTAAGTAGATATGAGCATATGTACTTAATGAAACATAAAAGTGAAGCTTTTAAGAAATTTAAAGAATTTCAAAATGAAGTAGAAAACCAACTTGACAAGAAAATTAAAGCACTACGATCGGATCGTGGTGGCGCATATCTTAGTGGAGAATTTGATTATTCGCACTTAAAAGATTGTGGTATTTTGTTACAACTCACTCCTCCAGGAACACCGCAACTTAATGGTGTGGCTGAAAGGAGGAAATGAACCTTATTAGATATGGTTCGATCTGTGATGAGCCAAACAAATTTACCAGATTCATTTTGGGGATTTGCAATCCTCACCGCCATCAAATCGTTGAACATTAGTCCAACGAAAGCGACCGAAAAGACTCCATATGAGATGTGGAGAAGAAAAGATCCTTCATTATCCTATATGAAGATATGGGGTTGTGAAGCTTATGTCAAGGTAAAGACCGATGACAAATTAGCTCCGAGATCCGAAAAATGCACCTTTGTTGGTTATCCAACCACCTCCCGTGGTTATTACTTCTACAAACCTCAAGATAACAAAGTTTTTGTGTCTATAGAGACTGTCTTTCTAGAAAAGGAGTTTATTTCTAGAAGACAGAGTGGGAGAAATTTTGAACTTGATGAAATTCATGAAGTTCAAGAGCCACAAACTGAAGTAGAGACGAACGAAAATGTTCCTTTCTCGTTTACTTTGGTACCTATTCAACCCAGGAGGTCGAGTAGGGTTCCACATCAACCTGATAGGTATGTTGGATTAATTAAGGGAGATGGTAGTCTCGATGTATTACTTTTAGAAAGTGATGAACCTACCACTTACAAAGTTGCAGTCTCTAGTCCCGACTTCTCTAAATGGCAAGAGGCCATGAAATCCGAGATGGATTCTTTGTATGAAAATCAAGTATGGGACTTGGTTGACTTGACTGAAAAGATGAGACCTCTTCAATGCAAGTGGATCTTCAAGGTGAAGAATGGCATAGAAGGACATGATGATGTCTATAAAAGCTAGGCTAGTAGCTAAAGGGTTTACCAAAGTTCAAGGTTTTCATTATGATGAAACATTTGCTCCAGTAGCCATGCTAAGATCCATTAGGATAATGTTAGCGATTGCCGCATTTCATGATTGTGAAGTGTGGCAAATGGATGTCAAAACCGCCTTCTTAAATGGGCATTTAAAGAGGATGTGTATATGATACAACCTGAAGGTTTTGTGGATCCTAAAATTCCTAGCAAGGTATAGAAACTTAAGAGATCCATTTATGGTCTGAAGCAAGCTTCCAAGAGTTGGAATCATCGTTTTAATGAAGTTATAAAATAGAATGGTTTCGCTCGAAGTGTCGAGGAACCATGTTTATATACTAAATTTAGTGGAGCAAAGTTGTGTTCCTAATTTTGTATGTTGATGACATACTACTCATTGGAAATGACATTCCAATGCTATCCTCTGTGAAAGGATGGTTGGGAAGTCATTTTCAAATGAAGGACTTAGGAAATGCACAACGCATATTAGGTATCCGGATCTATAAAGATAGGTCCAAAAGGATATTGACATTAAGTCAAGAATCTTATGTTGATAAGATTCTACGACGATTCGGCATGGGAAATTCCAAGAGAGGATTTATTCCTATGGGTAGTGGGATTGTCTTGAGTAAATCTCAATCTCCTACGGAACCCAAAGATGTTGAACGCATGAAAGAGATTCTTCTTTATGCTTCCGCACTTGGATCTATCATGTATGCCATGGTATGCACACGTCCAGATGTCTCGTATGCCTTGAGCATGACTAGTAGATATCAAGCGAATCCAGGTGAAGGTCACTGAATTGCTGTAAAGAATATCCTTAAGTACTTCAGAAGAATTAAGGATTCATTCTTGGTATTTGGAGGGGAACATGAGATATGTGTAAAGGGTTACACAGATGCAAGCTTCAAAACGGATAGAGACGATATGAAATCCCAGGCTGGATTCGTCTTTATCCTGAATGGTGGAGCCATCTGTTGGAAAAGCTTCAAAGAACCAGTTGTTGCGGATTCTACAATGGAAGCAGAGTACATTGCAGCATCAGAAGCTGCAAAAGACACAGTTTGGATTAGGCAATTTCTTGAGGGACTAAGGGTAGTACCCAATGTCGAAGATCCTATCACCCTTTATTGTGATAACAGTGGTTCTATCTTTCAAGCTAAAGAGCCAAAATCTAGTAGTAGATCAAAACATGTACTCAGAAAATTTCATGTAATTAGAGATTTTCTAGAGAGCAAGGAAATAGAAATATGTAAGGTTGGGACAGAAGAAAATGTTGCTGATCCCTTAACCAAAGCATTGTCGCAAATTAAGCATGATTCCCATGTCTTGTCTATGGGTCTTAGGCGTATGGCAAACATGTATTAGATTATATGATATGAAATAAAAGGTTTTGGTTATTCATATATGATAATCGCGTTTATTATTTAAAAGTTTCATATCTTATATTAAAACTTAAATTTATACTTTGTCAATTCTAAATGGGTTGTAGAGACAATTTGAATCCCATTAAGTGAACCAGATGGACTTAGTATAGCCCATAGTCGCTTGTGTGAGGTGACGTCTCGAAGCGACTAGGGTGTGAGGCGATTGATGGCAAGTTCAAATGTCATAGGGTCATAAGGGATGACTAGTCGATCACATAGGCAGACTGCAAGAGGCACTTTGTCGGGTAACATGTGACCGCTTATAGAGTTCTTTGCCATTCATTTTGAGCCTGGTCGTGGCGAGAGCTACTATATGTATTCCTGCTATTCGATTCTTAAACTAGAAACTGTTCGCCCAAGGTGGCACAGTTTTAGAGTGACTTTGATTTTTGCTCTACGATCATCCGTTAAAGGGGGTCAAATGGGCATCTTTTGGGTCATGATGGACTGTGTTAGTCGAAGGGAACAGTAAGATAGGAATTGTCCAACCCCTTGTCAGGGTTATCTTAAATCTCAAGGCCACTCGAGGAGAAGTTAACTGGAAATGCGTGGCCACGCTCGGAAGGTTTCTATGGTAGATAATTCCGGTCAAATCAATTAATCTCCAGATCAAGAAAACCAATCATGATATGATCAAATGCAAGTACGACCTGCAAGACGCCTTGCATTGAGTGGGAGATTATGTAATAGGACAAGAGAATTGGTGACGCACACTTGTCGAGGACAAGTGGGAGATTGTTGGGAAATGTGTCCTCAACAATAGTACGATCACGTCAATGAATATTAATCATTGATAAATCTATAATAAGAATACTCATGTGATGATTCTTCATCATATAGTCGACTGATCAACATTAATCGGTAATGATTGGCTTGCTAGAGTTTGACATTATTGTCGTATGACGGTGGTGATTAGTTGATCCCTTTAGGTCACACCTTTAGGGCAGCTCTGTTAATAGAAAATCAAATGACTGTATATTGATACAAGTCAATTCGATCCTAGTTTATATTACGTGTAAGGAGAGCATTTATAATATGATTATAAATTATAAAAAATTTTAGTGCATGAAATGTCATTACTAAAATTAAATGTTTATGAAACAAGATTTCGGGAATGAATTTAATTATATTACAAATGTTGTAATATAATATTATTGATTAAATATTAGTAATAATCGGATTATTACTTATTGTGAATTATGTTTAATTAGTTAAACTTGTAATATATTTATTTGAGTCATTATAATTGATGAATATAAATGAACTCAATGTGACATGTAAGTCCATAATGGACCGTGTGATAATGTCACATGGTACATACCACATTTACATAACTTAATACATTTATAAGATAATATGTTATGTAATTAAATAAATAAATATATATATATATTATGCATGTGATGACAAGTGGATATTGAGAGGTGCCCATGCATAGGGCACCCTACCCCAACCCGGCCACATACATAGAGAAGAACAAAAGATTGTTCTCTCTATTCAATTCACTCATTCCATCATTTTTCAAATGTGCATTAGGTTGTGAGAATAAGAAAGAATAAGATTTTCTCTCTTCTTCTCTTGGTCGTGTACTTCCTCCATCACCAATAATCAATAGTTGATTTTGTAGTAATATTATTATTAGATAATAATAAAAACTAGGTTATTTGTGATTTATTTCTAGCTAAAATAATCTCAAATATTAATAAGAGTGTGTCTTGGTGCTACTTATTGGAAGTCTTCTACCTTGGGGACTAAGGAGGATCATTCCGTGATTATAAGCTCAAGATCAAACAAAGAAGGAGTCTTTGTTTGTGCCCTAATTTAAGCCGAAAATTTACAATGTAAGGAAAAATTATTTCTCCACTATTTCGGTTCATTTTGTTATGCAAGCATAAGGTCTTGAATATTATAAGATAATCCTTTTAGTATGACTATATTGAGTTTAAGAAACCAACAATTACACCCATCTAATAAATAATAATTTCTAATAATAATATATATAGATAAAAAAATATAACTTAAAACGGTAAACGGAGCTGAAGAACTGAACAATTTTCATTTGTTTTGTAGTTTTGTTTACTCTTCTAGTATTCTCTCATAATTTGCACTTAATTCCAATGATTAGTTCTTTTCTTTGGCTCAAAACGTAAGATCATGTACCTGTATTTAATCTACTTCTTTTACTTTTGGCATCGTTTCAAACCAGATCAAGATAAAGCCAGTCTGGATTTAAAGTTCTTGCACGGTGATAGGCCACTTCGGTCCTCTCCCGGTTTGTGCATGTTTTTCGTGGTATATTTGTATGTAAAACCATTTCATAACTCAACGGGCTCTAGTTAATTGAATGTTATGGCACTTTGCGAATTCTTTTTTGTATAAATAGTACAACTAGTATATCTTGGATTCACGATTTACATTTCTAAAGGAGATAGGCGGGTCAACGGGTCCCCGCAGGGCAGGGACGGTTTTCAAAGGTTCGACCCGCCGCGGGTGCGCATTTGGAGTTCGCAGGGCGGGCGCGGGTATACGGTTTTAAAAATCGCAAAAATCACTATACAGATCCGATACGGTTTAACCGTATATACTGTTTTTGGGTACCCGGAAAAATCGTGTATACGGAATCCGTATACGGATAGGGTTTGGTGAGAAATGCCCAATTAAATATTGTAGTTATTTAAGTGTTAATAATTACATCTAACATGCCTACATCTAATGAAAGACTAATTTTTTTAATTATTCAGATAAGTTAGTAAAATAAGTCATAAAAAACCATTAAGAGTGGAAGTTGAAAGCTGAACTTTGCGTTTCATTAATTTTTTATACAAAAATTTCAAACCGTGTCGAATACCGTATATACGGTTTCGTTTTTGCCCGACCCAGATGCGGTACGGTTTTGTGAAAACCGTATAGTATATACGGATTTCCGTATCGTACATACGCGTACAGAAATTCGTATAATTCTAACCGTATACCGTATCGTATCCGTATTATAAAACCGTATCGGAAGTTTTTGCTCACCCCTACCCTCCGCACCCGCCCCGCCCCATTGACATCCCCAGTGGAGATGCATCATACCTATAGGGAGGCTAATGGGTGTGCGGACTGGTTAGTTAACCATGGAGTAACACAAATGCAAAAATTAATACGGTTTGATCTGTCGAATGTTCCGAGCTAGCTGCTTAAGTTAGCACAACAAGACATCAGTAGGGTTGCCTGGCCTCGTTTGGTCCCTGATTCTAGTTGTTAGCTTCGTATTTTTTTTAGTTGTTAGTAGCTTGTAGTATGTTTGCTTTGTTTGTTTTGCTTGCTTTATTCTTCTTTTAAGGTATTACAACCTTCTCTTTTTTACCAATATATATATATATATATATATATATATATATATATATATATATATATATATATATATATATATATATAGATATATATATATATATATATATATATATAATATACCATAATGATAGAGGAGATAAGAAAATCATATAAAAAGACTGAAATTAGAATAGAGGGTAATTAATTCTTTTTGAAAAAATGTATACCATTTTAACTCATAATGCTCTAACTTTTATAGTAAAAGGATACTTCTCGCATATGTTAGAAAAAGAGGAACATTAGCCGGAATAAAAAAAAGCATATAAGTACAATTATTTTATAAAGATGTATACATTTAGTTAATATAACTTGATTTTAATATTTATTTCAAAATTTTGATAATCAATGTATGATAATTAATATGTATATAAATAACTTGATTTTAATATTTTTTTAAAACCCTGATATTCGATGTATGGTAATTAATACGTATATAAATATAAGCCGTGACATTAACTGAATTACTTCATAATTCGCTATTAAACTTCTCTTACATATGATTTTTGATTATTCTTTGTCATGATAATTGTGGATTTGAAAATAATAATAATAATTCCATATATATTACAATTATATATAAGAAATATACGAGATTTATAGTAATTTATACCAAATATTAAATTAACGTATTAAATTATAAGTATGATAAAGTAGCAAAGTACCACTTGTAATATCAGAGGGCGGAGCACTTGGGTTAGATAATAGTTCCGAACACTCGGTATTATATCTTGTCTCGTTTCAACAAAATAAATAAATAATATATTACTCTCTACGTCGCAGTTATTTGTTTATCTATTCCATTTTAGAGCGTCTCATTCATTTGTTTACTTTTCTATATTTAAAATGGTTTCATGGGTAATTTTATGGTATGCATCTATTATAATTCACTTGTCATTCACAAAATGGTTCATTCTCATGTTCTTGATCCGCGCATTTTGGTAGGAGGTTAATTTACCAATTATTTACCATGTTTATGCACAAATAGAACTATACATCCAGATGTATATGAGAATTATCTTACAACCAATTTAATTGACCCTATATGCAAAAATTCTGAGATTTTAAAATTTTTACTGACATTTTAATTTTTTAGGTGTTAAAATCAAAATTTATGTATTATTTTTGAGTTGTACATACAAGCTCAATTTTTTTTGCTATAAAGCTTAAAATCTATGTTACCAATGTATACAACTGGTTGTATAATCTACTAATTGATTTTTATGTCTCGTATTACTTTGCATTAGGCCTAGTGCCCAGTTGATGATGGTCAGTTACTAACCTCTATATAAGAAGTATAGACAAAGTGAACGATTCTATGTTCATTTGATAAACCGTACATCTACCTCACTTCACTCCAACTCATGACTCTGCCTTTTTTTCACCATCTAATTCTCCCTCGCCACTTTTCCTCTAATCTAACTTACTCTCCCGCCTCCCTGAAATCTATTTGATGTTCGCTATATTAGTCACCTTTAATATTAGAATCAATAAATTACCTCCTTGACGCTTTTACAACTTCATCAATTTTCTTTAGATGAATACTTACATTGCTCATTTAATTACTATAATCCTCAACACAGGAGAAATAATCAAATGAAAAAATTATTTTTTCTCCGTATATATATAATACGGATTGTTATTTCGGGTATTTATTGTTACATTTTTTTTAAAAAAATGTTTTCATTATTTCTATATTATATATGTATTTTTTTTCTTTTTTTGGATCGTTAAATTTGATATAAATTATATATTCAAAATATACTACCTTCAAAAAATTTCGCTAAGTTTTTTAACTTCCTTTTTATGTTGTATATCTTTGTTGTACATTTAAATTTGTAATTAAAAAAATCGGTAACTTTCCAAATCTGATATTATTTTGCTAATAGAATACTTCTTTCTCTAATTTTTGTAAAAGTTAATATTTGAAGAAATTATACGACAACAATACTCTCTATATGACGAATAATAGTAGCAATATTTCAATGTAGTATCTCTAGGCTATTTACTTGTTTGTTTCTTTGAAATAAAAGTTAATCTAATTATTTTTACTAATTAATTTTAATGATTTTTGAGTTTATCAAATTATGAAAGAAGAAATCATTGAATTAGTAGAAGGATATATAGAGAAAATGGGGAAGAGAGTAATTAATTAACTTTTGTTGATCATGGAAGACCCTACATCAACAAAAATTAACTTCTTACTTAAAATTCAACAGCCAATCATATTTCTCTAAATGTTGTTTCTTTTATAGAAAGGGGATACCTCCATTCAGTTCCCTCCAGGGTTTTCTCTTGGGAGGGTTTGGTTCCTAGGGTTTTCCAGGGTTTGTTCCTTGTCTTTTCAAGGTGATCGTACGTTTTCGTTTTCTTAACCATTCTTCTTCTCTTCCTTTCCTCTTTGTTTGTGTCTCTTTATCCTCTCTTTTCTCGCTTTGGTTTTTGTCTTTTTCTGGGTTTGTTTTCGTTATGGCGGCGCAAAACACAAATAATCATCTTAACCTTAATATCCCCTACATGAACTCGGGGGATGGAAGCGATGTTGGAGTGACGGAAGTAGAAGTTGAATGGTTGACCGAGAGGGAGGAGTCGGTGAACGCGAAGAGTGGCTGTATTGCGGGGAGTTTGTGGACGGAGAGGAATACTAATCTTAATGCTCTCATTGATACCATGATTAGGGTTTCGAAGCCTAGGGGAAGGGTCGAAAGGGAGATTATCGATAAACAACGAAAGATTATTACCTTCGAATTTGCGGAGATAACGGATAAACGGAAAGTTTTGGCGGAGCAGCCTCGGCATTTCGATCGACATCTTCTTATCCTCTCTGATCTTCAAGGAGACGATATTCCTACTGAGGTACCTCTTTTTTTCTCGCCTACTTGGGTCTGAATCTATGATCTTCCGATAGTTGGCAGACATAATAGGGAGAATGCTACTACTATTGGAAATGTCATTGGAATCTTTGTGGATATAGACAGTACTGTAAACCCGTCGATTAACAGGTCCATGAGAATTCGAGTAATCCTAGATGTCCGTAAACCCCTTGTTGATACCATTAATATGAAAGGGATAGGTGGGAAACAATGGAAAGTTCGAATTACGTATGAAAACCTATCAATGTTTTGTTTTGTATGTGGATGCATGGGTCACGGAGAGAAAGATTTTGGTGAGAGGGTAGGACCTATTGGGGAGGGGAGAAAATATGGGGACTGGCTGAAAGCGTCACCATGGAGGGTGGTGAAGAGGAGGGAGGATCCGGAGGCATCTAGGAGTAACCGTGGCAGAAAATTAAATTTCGAAGAGGAAGCGAGGATTTAAAAGGAGGGCATCGAAGTTAACAGTATGATCGAAATTTTAAGAGGTGTATATTTAGCAAGGAGTGAACCCTCTATTGATAAAGCATCGAAGGAGAAACCAATGGGATCTGAGAGGGAGGAGGATGGGTCGTCCAATGCTGTGTCGGCATCCGTTCGTATGGAGTCCCAGAAACAGGCGGTTCAGAGTGTCTCAAAGAGTAGTGCAAAGAAGACGAGAGACCATCCAAAGCTTCGTAGACCGCATTTAAAGTATAGAAAGGAGGGAAGGGGGCTGGTTCTTCTACTAATAATTAGACGTCTGAGGTAGGAAATAAAAGAAAGGAGGGGGAAGGCATGAGAGAGTTGGGGGTGGATACAGGAAGGGTGGAGAAGAGCAATAAGAAGCGGCGTGAGGTGGAAATAAATGTGGACACATTAATGACAGTAGCGGTGCCTGGCGATGACCAGCGCCGCGAACAACAATGAAAATCTTAAGTTGGAATTATTAAGGGTTGAACAATCCCTTGACAGTGGGCTCTCTCCGGGATTGGTGTTGGAGAGAGTGCCTGAACATTGTCTTCGTTATGGAGACAATGTTAAGCGCGAGGGAGTTGGAGAAAATTCGTAATAGCTACGGTTTCAATAATGGTGTTTGCGTTAGTAGTAGAGGGCGGACTGGAGGGCTGGGTCTTTGGTGGCGGAATTGCGATATTAACCTTATTTCCTATAGTAGTAATTACATTATGGTTGAAGTGCTGATCGAGAATGGCCAGCCGAAATGGAGAGCAGTGGGGATTTATGGGTGGCCGGAAACGAGGAACAAACACAAGACATGGTCTCTGATGAGAGAAATTTGTCACAATAGCTCTCTCCCTATAATTTTCTTTGGTGACTTTAACGAGATTCTGAGCTTATCCGAAAAACAAGGAGGGGTTGTGAGAAGGGAAATGTATATGGATGATTTTCGAAGGGCAATGGATGATTGTGCACTACAGGACTTGGGCTTTCGGGGAAATATTTTCACTTGGCAAATGGGGCTTAGGGAGGATACGTTGGTGAAAGAGCGGCTCGACAGAGCTATGGCGAATAAAAATTGGAGGTCTTTTTTTCCTAATACTATTGTCCAGCATTTTCCCATCTACTCATCAGACCACTCGGCCATCGTTATCAAAGAAGGGTTACTGGGTGGTACGGGGCGGCAACGACGCAGTTTTAAGTTGGAACCTTTTTGGATCGGACGATCAATGCGAAGAGGTTGTGAAGGATGCGTGGGATAGCGGATGGGTTGGGCTGTGATGTGATGTGCCGCGGAAGGTACAAACTTGTGCTATGGAGCTTACGGAATGGGCCAAACGGAGGTTCGGGAATATTAAGAAGCGGATTAGAGAAAAGGAGAAGGAGTTAGAGCTATGGCAGAGACATCCCCCATCCAATTCTATGCTGAGCAAATGCAAGGAAATTGTTGCGGAATTGGATGAGTTACGACATCAAAATGAGACTTATTGGTATACTCGGTCGCGGAAATGTGAGCTTCGCGATGTTGATAAGAACACTAGCTATTTTCACCATTAAGCTAAACAATGTAAGAAACAAAATACTATCATGGGTATTGAGAATGGTGAAGGTAATTGGTGCACTGAGCATAACGATATTTCGAAAGTAGTGGAAAATCATTTCGAGCAGCTTTTTTGTTTGAGTAATCTGAATGAGTTTGAGGATGTCCTCGGATGCATTCCTCGAGTTATCTCTGATGATATTAACAGGATTTTGGATGGCCCATTGAGTGACGAGGAGATTAAAGAAGCCCTTTTTTGTATGCACCCGAACAAAGCTCCGGGCCCCGACGGTATGCACGCTATGTTTTATCAAAAATATTGGAACATTGTTGGCTCTGACCTTTGTCTGTTTGTGCGGGAATGATGAGAAGATAGGGGTAGTATTGAGGATGTTAATTTAACTAATGTAGTGCTTATCCCAAAATGTGCATCTCCAAAAACTATCTCTGATTTCCATCCTATTAGTCTTTTTAACGCGGTGTATAAAATTATATCTAAGACTTTGGCAAACCGGCTAAAACCCCTGTTAAATGATTTTATTTCAGAAATCAAAAGTGTTTTCACACCGGGTAGGCTTATAACGGACAATGCCTTGATTGCTTTTGAAATGTTTCATGCTATGAAACGACGTGGGGATGGGCGGAATGGAACTATAGCTCTCAAACTCGACATGAGTAAGGCATATGACCGGGTGGAATGGAGTTTTTTGGATGAGGTTATGAAAAAAATGGGCTTCTCATCCATTTGGAGGAATCGGGTGATGAAGTGTGTTACTTCAGTAGCGCACTCTTTCCTCATTAACGACCAGTGCACAAGTTTTATCCGACCGAGTAGAGGGTTGCGCCAGGGTGACCCGACATCGCCTTATTTATTCCTTATTTGTGGGGATGACTTCTCATATTTGATTAAGCAAGCGATTTCGATGGGTAGGTTGCATGGTGCGCGTGTGTGTCGTGGAGCTCCTTCTATTTCTCACCTTTTTTTCGCAGATGAGAGTATTCTTTTTGCTAGAGCCATAACGGAATGTTCAACAATAGCTGATATTATCAGTAAATACGAACGAGCATCGGGATAGAAAATTAATTATTCCAAATCGTAAGTGGTGTTTAGCAAAAAAGTATCGTCTTCTGTGAGAATGGGTCTTACTGCCGCGTTGGATGTCCGGGAAGTGGAACGTCATGAAAAGTACCTGGGTGTTCCTACTATTATTGGTAAATCGAAGAAGGTGATTTTTGCAAGTCTTAAGGAGCGGATATGGAAAAAAGTTCAAGGATGGAAAAAGAAGCTATTGTCGAAACCGGAAAAGGAAATTCTCATAAAGCTGTAGCACAAGCGATTCCTACTTATATGATGCGTCTTTTTGCCCTCTCGGAAATTACAATTGACGAATTACATATGACGATGGCTCGGTTTTGGTGGGGCTCTACAGAGACTAAAAGAAAAATTCACTGGTGGAAATGGGATAAGCTTTGTATGCCAAAGAGTGCAGGTGGGATGGGGTTTCGTAACTTGCGGGTTTTTAATCAAGCCCTGTTAGCGAAACAAGTGTGGCGGCTCTTGACTAAACCGGATACTCTGGCTGGGCGTGTTTTGAAGGCGAGATATTTCAAAAACTGTTCAATTTTGGAAGCAAGTAGAGGTTATGACCCTAGTTTCACTTGGAGGAGTCTTCGAGGAGCCAACTCCCTGCTCAAGGAAGGTCTTCAATGACGTATTGGTAGTGGCGAATCGATTGGGGTTTGGGAGAAAGCTTGGCTGCCGGGAGAACGGGGTGGCCAGGTACCGGCTCCGAATATGAACGTTGACCCGTCTCTATGTGTTGAAGCTTTTATCGACAAAGAAACATGGGAGTGGCAACGGGATACAATTGCCAGTGTCCTACTTCCCGAGGAAGTTCGACTGGTCCTTTCTATTACGCTTCATAAACAACTTCCGCCTGATATCCTCTACTGGTGGCCGATAAGGGACGACATTTACTCGGTCAAGTCAGGGTATTGGCTTGGGATATGCCCTCATCTCGAGTGGGGAAATTCGACGGTCCAGGGCGTGGATGCAAGCTTATGGAAACGATTATTGAGTTTGCCCATTCCACCAAAACTCATTCATTTTCTCTGGAGAGCGTGTATCGGAACATTAGTTGTTCGAGCCAATCTCTATTATCGCCATTGTTGTACACAGAGTATATGCGAATTTTGTGCAGGGGACGAGGAGTCAGAGCTTCATGCACTTGTATTCTGCCCATGGGCTCGTAATATATGGGATAATAGCGCTTTTGCTGGCCATGTGGCTACAACACTTACAACTTCTTTTGTAGACTGGTTGTGCGGTATGTTGAGCCAGCTTATGGGCGAGAAACAATGTAATACTCTGTATTTTGTTTAATATTTAATCATCATTTTTGCGTGTTGGGACGGTTGTATTCGATAATTAAATTACCGAATAAGTGATGTGTTATATTTTACATAAGTATTTTATATTTTATACGATGTAATACCTCAACAATAGTGCGATCACGTAATTAAATCTCATGACGAGAATGCGCAAGAGAGGATACGAAATTATAATAGTCAACTGACCAACATTAATCGGTAATGATTGGCTAGCTAGAGTTTGACATTACTGTCGTATGACGGTGGTGGTCAGTTGATCTCTTTAGGTCACACCTATAGGACAATTTCCTTAATTGATAAAGTGATCAAATGTATATTGATACGATTTGATCATATTCCTTAAACTCGTATACCGAGAAATCAGAGGTTAAATCTTATTGTAAGATTTGTGTTTATAATTGAAACGTGTCAATTATTAAACAATGAACGATATTTTACAATATCGTAATTAGAATGAATCGGGTTGTGTATTAATACAAAGGTTGTAAATCGTATTGACGATTATCATAAATAACCATTTTATACTAGTAATTATGAATTACTTGTCAATTGATAAATATGATTTATTTAATTATATACAATATTTATTTGATAAATATTTATATGTTTTAAATTAAGATAATTGTATTTTATTACCTTGTGACATATAAGATGTCACATAATGTACAATTTTACATTTGACAATTTTATAAATTGAGGTCCATATTATGTTAGGGTGGCCGGTTATAGTGGGTTGGTTAAGGAATGATTATGGGTGTTAATTGCCCCATAAAACATAATCATTAAAGTGTCTTGAAAGACTAGTTGATACGTGTCTATTTTATGATGTTTTACATCTATTTTTACACGTATTTGGTCGCTCATTTACTATGTTTTAGCCTTTATTTCCCACAAATCGTGTACTCTCGTATTTTTATGCACTTTTGCAGATTTATGCGGAAAAGAAGCAATTTAGCACCAAATCCATATCCTCAAGTCTTTTGCTTATTTAGAGAATTAATGGAAAGTCAATTGGAGTCAAAGTCAAGTGCCAAAAGTCAAAACAAGAGAAATCCGAAGATTTCCGTTCAGAGGCGGTCGACCGACCACCCAAACGGGTCGGCCGACCAGTCCTGAATTTTAATGAAGCCCAAATTTCAAGGAATGCCGGAAATAAAAGAAGCCCAGCAAGAAACGGTCGACCGACCCATATAGTAGGTCGACCGACCACAACAGAAGCCCATACGATTCTTTTTCGGAAATAAATTAGAATTAGAGTCTTTAGGAAACTCTAATCTCTTACCCTATATAAGCTAATCTTGTAGCTAGGGTTTATTATGAAGTTTTGCATCGAATCATCTAGTATCAAGTTTTATCATACTTAGTTTTATTCAAGCTTTAGTTTTGTAATCTTTCAATAGTTCTCAAGCATTCATCAATAAAGTTAGTTTCTTTCTGCCCTAATTCCAAATTGTGGTAATTACTCTTTTAATCTAGCTTTATTATCGTTCTTGTTTTTATTACAATTGTTAAGTTAGAATCCCAAGCTTTATTGAATCTTGCATGCTTAGATTATTTACTATGTTCTCCATGTTTATTTCCAATTTTATGATCGTCTTAACAATCATGAGTAGCTAATTTTCATATGTTAGGATGTAGGGGATAAATATGCGTAGGTAGATAAAATTCGAAAGACCGACCTGTAGCAGGACCACGGTCGGCCGACCGGAATAGCTGGTCGGTCGACCGAGGCCGTGGTCGGCCGACTGGAGTAGCTGGTCGGTCGACCACCCGCGTATGTATTCTTATTTCGTCTTTTCTTGTCAATTATAATACCCTGCAATGAGACCATAAGGAGACTTGTAGGATGTTAGTAATGACCTACCCAAGATTGAAAGATACGGGAAGGGCATTGGTTTACACCTTAAGACGGATAGGTTACTCAAGGCTGAAAGGTATGTGACCTGGAATTTAGGAATCACCCTTATTGTTGACACCCAATAATTGTGAGACCTAGGAACTAATAGCATAGGCCGAAAGGAGCTATTAGGTAGCATAGACCTAAAAAGATATGTTACACCCCTTTACGCGACTGCAATACATGTTGATCTTAGGATTTATTTTACCTTAGCTATTTATTACCCAAACATCCTAGCATCCCCTTTTATTATATTTTATTCTCATCTTTATTTCTTGTTTTATTTTAATCTTTGCCTTAGATATAGTAATCAACCTATCAACCCCAAAATTTGTTACCCTTAAACATTAACATTAAGACAATAAACATTCCCTACCTCCTTGTGGTTCGACCCTGACTTTCACTATCTATTGTTAAGGTTAGGAATTATAAATTTTATCTTTGGTACCCTCAACGACGGGCATCAAATTTTGGCGCCGTTGCCGGGAGGTGACGCCAGTGTTTATTGTTTATTGTTTTTGTTTCTCTTTGTTTAAGGAACTTTTTGTTCCTTAAACCTTCTCACTTTTTTCTTGTACTTTCCATCTTATGCGCAGGTCAGTTCAAGGAGAACTCCTACCACTTGACCTCGAAATTGAGAGGACTCTTAGAGAAAGAAGAAAGCAACTTCTAGCAAATCAGGAAGGAGGCTCACCATCTTCCTTATTTCAGGAAGACTTATTCGAATTACCACCATCTTCACCAAAAACACCACCTTCACAACCAAATTCACCGATCAATCCACCTTCACCAAAAACACCATCTTTTACCTACTTTCCAGTTTTTCCTAAAGAAGAAGAGAACATGACAGAGGAAGCTACTATTGCCAGTCACTCCATGCCTCAGGCAAAGGACCTATACAAAGGGTTCACTTTACCTGCAGGTACTGGGAAGCCATTCGAGGCCAAGCCTGCCTATATTACTATGGTTGAAAGAAACCAATTTGGAGGCTCGGCCAATGAGGATGCTGCTAAGCATATTGAAATCTTCACAGATTACATATGCTTTATAGCACCCCTAGAAGGAGTGACGCAGGACCAGATTAAACAGACCATGTTTATCTTCTCCCTTAGGGACTCTGCGAGAGAGTGGTACATAGATCTTGACCGCACTGCTGCGGGAGTCACAGATTGGAACACCTTGGCCTTAGCATTCTACAGGAAATACTATTCTGCATCAAAGACTAATGCTCTGAGGGCGCAGATTACTAATTTCAAGCAAGGTCCCAATGAAGACTTTAGCGAGGCGTGGGACAGGTTCAAGAGACTTGTTCGATCCATACCACATCACGGATTCGAACAATGGTTTCTTTGCAACCAGTTCTACAATGGCCTCTATGATGACAACAGGGCCTATTTAGATGCTGCAGCTAATGGGAGATTCCAAGATAATTCAGGAGAGACTAAGGGTCTCAAGTTAATAGAAGATGTTGCTGTGCACCGTGCTGAGCATGGTACTTCCAGAGGAAATCAGAGAAAAAACGAGTACAACCTGTCAGCAATTGAGGCCTTGACAGCCAAGTTAGAAAAATTTGAGGCTGCAGGAAAGCTCGATCTAGGGAGTGGAAGCAAGGGAGGAATTTACCAAGTGAACGCCGTTCAGGACGGACCCTTTGCTTGTGAAAGGTGCGGTGGAGAAGGGCATGTGTCAAAGTTCTGTACTTCATCTAATGAAACATGTGCCGCTTTTCAGCATTATCGTGGGAACAATTTCTATGACCCAAATAATAACAATGTCCACCCCAACTTAAGGTGGACAAGCCAGAATGTTCAAAACCCACAACACATGCAACCTCAGCAAAATTCCACTTATGTACCCCCACATAAACAAAACTTCCAAAGACCACCTTTCAACCCTCAACCACCTTCTAATCCACCACCCAACACAGATGCTCTTATCCAAAATCTTATCGGGTTAGTTCAGAAGGAGTCACAGGCTAGAGAGGCAGGGATGAAGATGTTAGAGTCCCAGATTGCTCAGATCGCGAGCAAGAATGATACTAGGGCTCCGGGTCAACTTCCGACCAAACCAGACCAGAAGAAGGAGACTCTAAACGTCGTAACCCTGCGAAGTGGAGCTAAAGTGGGGGCGGAGAAAGAAAAACAGGCGAGTAGCAGCGAAGGCGGTCGACCGACCGAAAAATCTGGTCGACCGACCGCAGATCAGGATCCAGAAATTTTGCCTGAACAGGAGACTGGTCGACCGACCAAAGATTCTGGTCGACCGACCATTGAAGCAGAACCTGAAGTTCCCTTTCGTCCAGATTTGCCGAATAACTTGCGGGATTTCCTTTTCAGGGGTGACAAGACCCCCAGGTTTTTAAAAAGGGCTGCAAATACGGAATCCTCAGCTGCTCCTTTTCCAGAGAGACTCGTGCCTTCAAAGGAGGTATCTTTTGACAAATTTAAAGATGTGATTCGTTCATTAAATGTTCAAGTCCCATTTTTAGAATTAGTTCAACAAGTTCCTTCATATCTTAAATTCATGAGACAACTTTTGTCACGAAAGAGGTCTCTAGAAAAGGTTGAGTCGGTAGCCCTCACTGAAGAGTCATCCGGTTATTTAACGCATGTCATTGCCCCTCATAAACTAGAAGACCCTGGTAGTTTTTCTGTCCCCTGTAATATAGGAACCTTCCCAGTTAAAAAGGCTTTGTGCGACTTAGGTGCTAGTATAAGTGTCATGCCCCTAAGCGTTGCCTTAAAACTAGGAATGACCGAATTTGCAGTGACCAGTATGACAGTCCAGATGGCTGATCGCACATCTATGGAACCTGTAGGGGTGTTAGAAAACATCCCTGTCCGTATCGACAGGTTCTTCTTCCCAGTCGACTTTGTAGTTTTGGACATCCCAGAGGATGCCCATATACCTATAATTCTAGGAAGACCCTTTCTTCACACTGCGGGTGCCATTATAGATGTAGGTACTGGGACTCTAACCTTCAAAGTAGGCAAGCATTCTATTATCTATGGACTATCCTATAGGAAGAAGGATGCTATGACCCCCATCACATGTAATGCTATCACTTCTGAAAAAAAGTATGAGGTCATCACTACTTCTCCACCTTTATTACCTGTTCCTGTATCTGTTTTTACACCTCCACCCCAGATTGGGAGCTATAGGGAGGACACTTCTATTATGACTATTGCAGGAACTGGTTTGGGGAAACCCAAAGTGAAGGAAGCCATCGTCCAGAGAGGAGGAATGGGATGCTTAAGCTATGAAGAGGATGAGGATCCAGACGTCGTGGATCGGGAGGAGAAAAAGAAGAGGAGGCAAGCTCAAGAAGAGAGACCGTCGCAAATACTTTGCGACGGCGGAAAGAAGATGTGTTTTGCTACCAAAGCAAAAACCGTGGAGACTACGGCATGCCGTCAGAAGCCGTGGTCGGATATTTTCCGCATCTTTAGCGGATAGTTGTTTTTGAGTTACAGTTTTAAGACAATTTATTTTATGTTGTGTGAGACTTTTTAATTTTGTTTGCTAGTAGGTTTAGATCCTTTCCTTTATGTTTGAGTAGTTAAAACTTTAAGAATCGTTCCGGGCATCTCGCGCATTGTTGGGCGCACATATTTTCTTGCTTTTTCAAGATTTACGAAGAAACGAAGACCTCCAGGACGCAGAGGGTCGACCGACCAGAAACATCAGTCGGTCGACCAGAGTTGCTGTATCGCTGATCCTTCTGTGATTCACAGGAGGTCGGTCGACCTGTTACACCGGTCGATCGACCTGCTCTCCGCTGTAGTCTTTCGTTTCTCTTCCTCGGAAATCGCGAAATTGACTTGGATACTTGAAGTGGCACTGCTGGCCACCAAAACCTCCCAGCTTACGCTGGTTTGGGGAGGTTTTTCTCATACATCTATTAACCCAGTGAGTTCTTTCCAGTTTTTCCTTAGTTTTTATTTTACTTGCATTTGTCTTTTAATTTTGTGAAACCTTTACTTAGGCTAATGCACAATGGGGACATTTTGCGGGTTGGTTTGGGGAATGGTTTCGTGTCACATGCATTGCATTTTGTCACACGTTTATTTTTCATTTCTGTCTTGCATTTTTCTTTTCTTTAGCTTCCTTGCAAGCTTCCTTGCATATAAAAAAAAAAAAAAATCAAAAAATTCAAAAATTCCAAAAAAATGCACGTTTATTTTAGCATATAGGTCGAGTCGGAACGAAAGTATTTCAAGGATGATTTAGCTATCTTACATGTTTATATCTTTACCTTGCCTTGTCAACTTGTTTTAGTATGAGAGTCTTTCGCATATCTACGAGTTTTTGTCAACTTGCATATCTTGAGACTTGACTTATACCTTGGCAACCTACTATACATTCCAAGGTTTAGAGCTTATTTCCTGGTTTCATTCTTAAACCAGTTGTCTAGGATGTGAGTAGTACTCCCCTTGGAACATGTTACATTAATATGCATAAACATGAACTTGAATTGCTATATACTTGTTTTACTTTCTCGTTTTGTGAGTCTTGATACGTGCATTTGGGATCCCCTTTCTCTTACTTACCCATAAGCTTCACATAGCCAAAATTGCCTTTTTATTTCCCCGAAAACTACATCCCATACTTAGCCTACCTTTCCAAGCTAGTATCTGTGGTCTTTGGATTATTTTTTGAGGCATCTTGGTTTGTATGCTATCTTGAGCAAAAAGAGAAAAGAAAGAAAAGAAAAAGAACAGAAAAATTCAGAAAAAGAAGGAAAGAAAAGGAAAACGGAAAAAGTCAAAACGTACAGAAAAGAGGTCGACCGACCACATATACAAGTCGGCCGACCACTTGTCATCATCAGATTCCAAATTTCGTTCCAAAAATACCTTCCTTTTATTTGTTATCACTCCCGTACCTCATTCAAAAATATTTGGGAGTCCTTTCTTGTATATAATGTGAGAGTTGTGCTACAAAAAGAGCACTTTCTTAATATCAAAAGTTGTGGAGTTTGTTGTTGGGAATCGGTTTTACTAGCTTGGCTACTAACCTCACAAATCCAAAAACATCTTAACCACTTTTTACCTTTTACCTCACATATCTTTCATTGCCCCAATTGCGTATATCTAGGCCATTTAAATGAGATTGTTATACAAAGTTGTAGAATTCTTATTCATGTTAGATTGCAGGCATGTTTTCATGGGTCGCAGTTAGGTGAGTGTCTCTACAAAATTACTTCTTTCTATCTTTTACTTATACTCACCCTTTGCTTCATGAGTGTCTCGAGCGTACCGCGAGAGTCCATAGTATAAAGTCTCTATAGTCTCTAGTGTTGCAAGTTTGACGACACTATAACTCGTTTGCATGATTTATATACTTTCTCATTTTGTTCTTGGCATTGGTATAGGCTTACATGTAAATTTCGCTCTGAGATTGAAATCGTTCCATTAGTTAGGATCGAGTCTATTTCTTGCTTGAGGACAAGCAAGGGTTTGGTTTGGGGAATTTGATACGTGTCTATTTTATGATGTTTTACATCTATTTTTACACGTATTTGGTCGCTCATTTACTATGTTTTAGCCTTTATTTCCCACAAATCGTGTACTCTCGTATTTTTATGCACTTTTGCAGATTTATGCGGAAAAGAAGCAATTTAGCACCAAATCCATATCCTCAAGTCTTTTGCTTATTTAGAGAATTAATGGAAAGTCAATTGGAGTCAAAGTCAAGTGCCAAAAGTCAAAACAAGAGAAATCCGAAGATTTCCGTTCAGAGGCGGTCGACCGACCACCCAAACGGGTCGGCCGACCAGTCCTGAATTTTAATGAAGCCCAAATTTCAAGGAATGCCGGAAATAAAAGAAGCCCAGCAAGAAACGGTCGACCGACCCATATAGTAGGTCGACCGACCACAACAGAAGCCCATACGATTCTTTTTCGGAAATAAATTAGAATTAGAGTCTTTAGGAAACTCTAATCTCTTACCCTATATAAGCTAATCTTGTAGCTAGGGTTTATTATGAAGTTTTGCATCGAATCATCTAGTATCAAGTTTTATCATACTTAGTTTTATTCAAGCTTTAGTTTTGTAATCTTTCAATAGTTCTCAAGCATTCATCAATAAAGTTAGTTTCTTTCTGCCCTAATTCCAAATTGTGGTAATTACTCTTTTAATCTAGCTTTATTATCGTTCTTGTTTTTATTACAATTGTTAAGTTAGAATCCCAAGCTTTATTGAATCTTGCATGCTTAGATTATTTACTATGTTCTCCATGTTTATTTCCAATTTTATGATCGTCTTAACAATCATGAGTAGCTAATTTTCATATGTTAGGATGTAGGGGATAAATATGCGTAGGTAGATAAAATTCGAAAGACCGACCTGTAGCAGGACCACGGTCGGCCGACCGGAATAGCTGGTCGGTCGACCGAGGCCGTGGTCGGCCGACTGGAGTAGCTGGTCGGTCGACCACCCGCGTATGTATTCTTATTTCGTCTTTTCTTGTCAATTATAATACCCTGCAATGAGACCATAAGGAGACTTGTAGGATGTTAGTAATGACCTACCCAAGATTGAAAGATACGGGAAGGGCATTGGTTTACACCTTAAGACGGATAGGTTACTCAAGGTTGAAAGGTATGTGACCTGGAATTTAGGAATCACCCTTATTGTTGACACCCAATAATTGTGAGACCTAGGAACTAATAGCATAGGCCGAAAGGAGCTATTAGGTAGCATAGACCTAAAAAGATATGTTACACCCCCTTACGCGACTGCAATACATGTTGATCTTAGGATTTATTTTACCTTAGCTATTTATTACCCAAACATCCTAGCATCCCCTTTTATTATATTTTATTCTCATCTTTATTTCTTGTTTTATTTTAATCTTTGTCTTAGATATAGTAATCAACCTATCAACCCCAAAATTTGTTACCCTTAAACATTAACATTAAGACAATAAACATTCCCCACCTCCTTGTGGTTCGACCCTGACTTTCACTATCTATTGTTAAGGTTAGGAATTATAAATTTTATCTTTGGTACCCTCAACGACGGGCATCACTAGTTAGAGCCACCCTAAGAGCCTTGAGAAGAGAAGTTGTTCCCTTGTTGCTCTTCCCATAGCCGGCCACCCGACCCCATGTCCAACCAACTTAAATATTGTGGCATGCTCACAATATTACATTCATTCAAGTTTTGGCAAAAATTTTCTAGAGAGAAAAATTTTAAGAACCTCAAAATAATATTATGAGATAATACATACTAGTTGTAGTATTGTTATAACATATTCTAATAAGTAATTAGAATTTATATTAAGGAAAATCCGACTCTTGTACTAGCATACTCAAGGTCTCGGATCTTTTAAGGGGTGTCTTGGTGCATCACTAAGGAGGTGTTCTTGTTGAATACTTGGAGGATCATCCTAGCATCATTTGGACCGTATGTAAGGGTTCAAATCCTTCTATTTCCGCATAAGTTTTAGCATGCATAAGATCTAAAAGTTTATTAATTAAAATGTCAACAATTAAAATCTTATTTAGTATGACTAATATTATTAGGTTATGAGTTTATAAACCTAACAATTGGTATCAGAGCAACTAGGTTGTTTGCATGCTTTCCGTTTAATTTTTACGGAGTTATTAGGATAACAAAATAAAATTGATATTTCTTTTCGTTTTGCATGCTTTCCGTTTAATTTTTTACGGAGTTATTAGGATAACAAAATAAAATTGATATTTCTTTTCGTTTATGATATGGCCGAAATAATTTATGCATGAATACCTACTGATTCTAAAATGTTTTTAGGATATTTGGAACATATTTTGCATATATATTGTTTATAGGTATGTTAATCTCGGTTTTATTAGTTTTTAATGGTTAAAAATTGTTTATTTTGGGAAAAATAGTTAAAATAAGCTTCTGGCCGAGATTTTTCAGTATGTTTTCACATGTATTTCCTATGATATGAATATGAATTTTCGTAAATTATGAAGTTAAAATACATGGGATATGAATTTTAAATGTTAAAATGTAATAAGATGAAGAAAAATGGGTTTGTATAGTTATATTTGGAATTTGACTATTAAACTTTATGAGTATATCACATGAAATATTTAAAATGTATGCTAAATTTTCTAGATATTTATCTCATATATTTCATTATTATTGATTTTTAATGTAAAAATCGGGTAATTAGTGACATTATTTCGACTTTAATAGTTTAAGTTGGAATTTGGCCATAAAATTTTAACACGATGTCATATATATTATTTCCAGCATGTATAAAAATTTCGAGATTTTTATTTAATTTTATGCTTGAGAAATAATTTTAATGGTTAAAATTGTAGAATATATGACGTAAATCGTTAAAATTTGCAATAGTTGTTAAAATGGCCGGAAATTTAACCCATATTAGTCATATTTGATATTTTCATCATCATGTTATTCTTGGGAGCCAAAAGTTTCTGTTTTTATTTAATTTTATTTGTTAAAAAGTTACATTTAAAATTGGATAATAAGAGTCATGTAATTAAAATTTCGGCTCATTGGGCAGTGTTCCATTTAATTTTCTATCAATTTCATGTTCTTAAAGTATTTTGGAAAGTGTAAAAATATTATTAGTATTTTTTTTGCATTTATGGAGCTAATTATTTAATTTTCCGACTTAAAAATGCTCGTTTTACGTATTATTTTCGAAATAAATTTTAAAACCGTATAAATACTAATAATTTAAAGTTCTGAAATTTTAAGAACATTCTAGAATTTTCAAAATTTGAATTTTGAAATTTTCGAAATTTTTATGACTCTTTTTTAATTTAATATTATTTTTCCCGTAAGACCGAGTAATACCGAACAATTTTATAACATTAAGTTAAGTCATGTTCAAAGTTTGAGCAAGACTAAATTTTGAAACCTAAATGCGTTGGGATGATTAACTTAAGAGTGAATTCCGATTCACATAATGCATAGTGTTGTTAATCGTTAAAACACGCAATTCCATAAAACCGAGGTATACGATAACTATTTATATAAATGATATTTAAATAGGACGATTTGGCTTAGGGTTTGAATGTTAGTTCATATTCATAAGCATTGCATATTTTAATTATGATCTTCATGATTTTATTTACGTAACTTTAGATTATGTAATTTACTTAGTATGGCCTTAGTTTTTAAATCGATATTTCCCGTAATGTAAGGGTTTATCGATTCGGTTGTAATTAATGTGATCTCGCATCACTTTATTTATTGTTTTCTATTTTATAATGTATAAAGTAGACTAGAAAAGTTGTAATTTTTGTAAATTCCGGAGATCCTTGAAGACGATGCCTTTCGGAAAGGAGTTCCGACCAAGACGGTGTTTACCTATGGAAGCGTGCCTCGTGAAGTTCAAGGGACCAAAGGAGTTGGTTTCCGAATTTGTACTTTTATTATTTCTTTTCTAGGAAAGGTCATACTAGGGGTTATTGTTTTATGCTTTTATTTGCTTTATATGTTTGCATGCATAGCCAAATCGTCATATCATGTCATGCATTTTATTCGATTTAGTCGACCTAGTCATTTATTTTATCGATAATTCACCGACTTAGTTCACTTAAACGGAGATAGATAATAAAATTTGACTAGATCTCTTACATATGAATATTGAGACTTAGCCTTACCAAAAAGTATGGACCCATGAATCCCTTCTTCACAAGAATGTAGACTCGGCTACACCGGGGTGCTAAAATTGTCACGTTGGGTAAGTGGGGTAATAAGATTACACCTTGAAATTTGGTCGATCTCAACGAAAGTATTCGTAACCGTAGTTGCAATAAGTTCGGGTTAAAGACGATTTTTAGAAAATTGTCGATCGAGAGTTCTAAGGTAGAACCGATTAAAAGGTTAATCCACCAAATTATACCAATACGGGTTGAATCGGCTATACCGTGCCCGAATTAGTATAGGTTTGGGTCTCGGGATTGTTTACTTAATTGGGTAAGAGATCATTAAGTAGATAACTAAACTTGTTTAAAATTATTTACGAGTTTTAAAGATAACGTTGTTTTAATTCCTTCATTTTTATTGTAGTTTAATTTTCAACATCATCAATGACAACCAACGCTCCACCTCTCACTAACGTTTCATGGCTTCGATCCTTTATGGATCGTTGCAAACTCGATAAGCATGGTTCCAATTTTAAGGATTGGGATGCGCAATTACTTTTGGCCGCTCAAGGTGACGATAAGACTCTTTACCTATCCGAAGCCGCTCCTCCCGCTCCGACCGCTCGTTCCGCGGTCCAAACTCGTGAGGCCTATGAAGCCTACATGAAAGAGTCCTCCGCTCTTAAAAATGTGCTTATCTTCTCCATGGAGCCGGATCTCCAAAAGAGTATGATTAAGTTAACCACATCTTATGAGATATACACCAAGCTTGCGACAATGTTTTCGCAAACTCCAAGGGTGATGCAATATGAGGCGGCTTCCGCCTTCTTCGACGTTTGCTTGAAGGAAGGGAAAAAGATAAGCCCTCATGTACTCAAACTAGTTGAGCTCGCGGAGACTCTAAAAGTTTAAGGAGTTGATGTTCCCGACTCACTCATCATTGACCGAGTCCTTCACTCTCTCAATAAGGTGAAATCGTATGCACAATTCCTGGTGAATTTTAATATGCAAAATCAAGAGACCACATTGGATGAATTGCATAAGATGCTTGTCCAAGACGAGAGGGACATGGGACTTCATGAAAGTTCCACTAAAGATGTTTTGAACATCGAGAAGAAAGGGAAAACGAACTTCAAGAGGAATGCCTTCAAGGGCAAGGGCAAGAAAACGTTCAAGCCCAAACCGACCAAAGAAAAGACCTTTTCGAAAGGTGCTTCCACCTCATCTTCTAAATCCGAAGACAAGTGCCATTATTGCACGAGGATAGGACATTGGAAGCGTAATTGCCCCAAATACTTGAGCGATCTCAAAAATGGAAAGACAGCCGCCGTAGGTAATAATTCTCGTTTAATTCATGTTATTTATCAACTTATGTATAGTGATACAAATTTGTTGATATTTACCCCTTTTTAATTGTTTTAAAGGGCCACCTCCTAATGATAAGGGCAAGGAGAAGGAAGCATGAAGTTCCTTACTTGGATGACTATGGTAGCATCCAATTGATTGAAGACTTAAAGAGCTAGGCTCTAATTTTCATATTGTCTTCTTTCATATTTTGCATTTTATTTCCTAGAACAATTTATTTTCTTGTAAGACAAGGATTTGAATCCTAAAACAATGGTTGTAATTTTGGATATTAGTGACTTGGTTTTCAACCCGAGTCACTACTTTTGTTCTTAATCAATTCCTTGATTTCTAAAATGAATTGCATGCCTTGTTAAAACATGAATAATAGTGATTTTTATCACAAAATAAGTCACATTGATACGATCAATATAATATAATCAAAGTGTTGATTAAAACGGAGAACTACACCACATGAGATACTTTCAATCAAATTAAGACATCATTAATTCATTATACGATGATCATTTTAAGTGAAAATGAGAATGTATACATCACACCTATAAAACTTCAAACATTCATATGCATTGGTTAAATCGAAATTTGTTATCCTTATACAAATAAAGGTTATTGTTAAAAGGATAGAGTGGGAGAAAATATTTCGCCCGCAAACCAATGATATAAATACAGGATCTTAGAGAATAATCCTACATGGGAGTCTCAAGAAGAACCCTAAGTGAATGAATTAAAGAAACTACAAGAGGACACTGAAGAAACTACGGGAGGACACAAGAGGAAATGTTCCTTATGTTCATTGTTTCAAAGAGAGGATATAAGGAAACCCCGTATGAAATCGGAAGGAAACGGTTCCTTAACAAATGATTTTTCTAAAATTATAAGATAAAAGAGAAGAAATCATCTCAATCCTCTCAATGTAGTTATAAGGGAATATCATGTCATTTTCGTCTCGAGGAAACGAAGACATGAAAGATGTAATGTTGATTGAATGGAGGTAGATCACTATAGGGATAGTGATGGTAATAATGATTCAAGTAATAGCAAAAGATACACATGCGAGAACCAGATTCACATGCGAGAAATGAAAGGTTCATTTAAGAAATCGAGTGATATTGATTTTAGTGGGAGCAATGTTCATTAGAAAATTGAACGTACCATTTAGAGAGGATGGGTGATTCTTTAAAGTGTTTAGAATAAGAGGTTCTCAATTCTAGATGAACAAAACACCTTATATCATACGATGATGGAGTTTCACGGGAAGGTTTATTATATTGATAATAAAAGGTCACCCATTAGAAATCAAAATGGTTAGATATGAATAACCTTGATCAAATAGCCAAGATGATTATTATTGGAGTGATGAAATCATAAATTAACTACAATATAGATTTCTGCACATGAGTGACTAGGTAATTTCGAGTGATTCTTTAATCCCTCTAATATATCCATATGTCACGAGTTATAAGATAACAGTGGGAGCTTCCCTCAGGAAATGAAACTCAAGATCTAGAATGGGTTCTAGATATGTGCTCAAATAAGATCATATTATGTGAGATAATATGAATTGGAAGGAGACCAAAATTTGTAAGTTTTAGAATCATGAATAAAAGGTTTATTCGTAAAACACTGATACAAATTAATGATCGTGCATCAAATGCAATGAAACGGTATTGACTGTTTTTGCATGACAATGTCATTTGAGTTATAATTAACTCAAAATAAAAGATACTTTGTCAGAATCCAAATGGGTTGTAAGAGACAATATTGAACCCCATAAAGTGAACTGGATTGATTTAGTATAGACCATGGCCGCTTACATGAGGTTACATCTCAAAGCGACCAGAATGTGAGGCGACTGATGGTAAGTTCAAGTGCCATAGAGTCATATGTGATGACTAGTCGATCACATAGGCAGACTGCAAGAGACACTCTGTCGGGCAAAGTGACCGCTTATAGAGTTCTGGAAATTTTATGATAGCCGGGTCGTGGCAAGAGCTGCTATAGTATTCTTATGAGTCAATTCTTAGACTAAAGACTACTCTCCCAAGATGGTACAGTTTTGGCATAACCTTGATCCATTCTCTACGACTTTTCGTAACTGGAGTCAAATGGGATTGCTTTGGGTTGTGACTGACTGTGACTAGTTGAAGGAAGTAGTACGATAGAAATTGTTCACCCTTTGTCAGGGTTGTTCAAATCTCAAGGCCACTCGAGGAGAAGTTAACTGAAAATGCGTGGCCACGCTCGGAAGGTATCTATGGTAGATAATTCCGGTCAAACAGTTATTCTCCAGATCGAGGAAACCACTCATCATATGATTGAATGCAAGTACGACCTCAGAGAGACACCTTGCATTGAGTGGGAGATTGTAATAGGACAAGAGAATTGGTGACGCACACTTGTAGAGGACAAGTGGGAGATTGTTGGGAAATGTGTCCTCAACAATAGTGCGATCACGTAATTAAATCTCATGACGAGAATGCGCAAGGGATGATACGAAATTATATTAGTCAACTGACCAACATTAATCGGTAATGATTGGCTAGCTAGAGTTTGACATTACTGTCGTATGACGGTGGTGGTCAGTTGATCCCTTTAGGTCACACCTATAGGACAATTTCGTTAATTGATAAAGTGATCAAATGTATATTGATACGATTTGATCATATTCCTTAAACTCGTGTACCGAGAAATCAGAGGTTAAATCTTATTGTAAGATTTGTGTTTATAATTGAAACGTGTCAATTATTAAACAATGAACGATATTTTACAATATCGTAATTAGAATGAATCGGGTTGTGTATTAATACAAAGGTTGTAAATCGTATTGACGATTATCATAAATAACCATTTTATACTAGTAATTATGAATTACTTGTCAATTGATAAATATGATTTATTTAATTATATACAATATTTATTTGATAAATATTTATATGTTTTAAATTAAGATAATTGTATTTTATTACCTTGTGACATATAAGATGTCACATAATGTACAATTTTACATTTGACCAATTTTATAAAATGAGGTCCATATTATGTTAGGGTGGCCGGTTATAGTGGGTTGGTTAAGGAATGATTATGGGTGTTAATTGCCCCATAAAACATAATCATTAAAGTGTCTTGAAAGACTAGCTAGAGCCACCCTAAGAGCCTTGAGAAGAGAAGTTGTTCCCTTGTTGCTCTTCCCATAGCCGGCCTCACCCAACCCCATGTCCAACCAACTTAAATATTGTGGCATGCTCACAATATTACATTCATTCAAGTTTTGGCAAAAATTTTCTAGAGAGAAAATTTTAAAGAACCTCAAAATAATATTATGAGATAATACATACTAGTTGTAGTATTTTTATAACATATTCTAATAAGTAATTAGAATTTATATTAAGGAAAATCCGACTCTTGTACTAGCATACTCAAGGTCTCGGATCTTTTAAGGGGTGTCTTGGTGCATCACTAAGGAGGTGTTCTTGTTGAATACTTGGAGGATCATCCTAGCATCATTTGGACCGTATGTAAGGGTTCAAATCCTTCTATTTTCGCATAAGTTTTAGCATGCATAAGATCTAAAAGTTTATTAATTAAAATGTTAATTAAAATCTTATTTAGTATGACTAATATTATTAGGTTATGAGTTTATAAACCTAACACCAATCCCCATACAAACCCCCCCAACCCACGTATAAACCCCTTCTTACGTGCACAAACCCTACGAAAGCTCGTATGCCTTCCCCCAACCCAAAAACCTTACTTTCCTTCATCTGCCCCACTCGATAAAGAGAGAGAGAGAGAGAGAGAGAGAGGGAGAGGGAGAGAGAGAGTATGAGTGAGGTGGCGACGGCGGTGGTCAAGGGCGTCTTCAGGGAAGCTTTCGAGTCGGTTTCAGGCGAACCCAAGGTGAGTGTCGTCCTCTCTTGCGTTTTTGCTCCTTTTCGCGTCTGTCTTAGTAAAGCCTTGCTGGGGTCGGGTTTTGGCGGTGTTCTGAACGTAGGTGGGGTCGTGAGTGTCGGAAATGGTGTTCAACAGTGGCGTGGGTGTGAAGATTGGCGGGAAACAACAGAAACAGGGAGAGGTCAGCGGGTTATCAATCGCACTACGGACCCGTTTTGGAGACTGGGGTTGATATCTGAATAGTAGGTTTGGTCAGGGAGTGATTGGGTCGTCCTTTACGGGTCTCAGGTGATGGTTATGATTAATAGATGGTGACGGTGGTGGTCGGGTATTTAGTGTACAATTGAGAGAGATGAAGAGTCGGTGGTAATGCGGGATTCGAAGTGTCTTTATGAACGTTCTGGTGTGCGTTGTGGTGAGGCAGAGATGCGGTGGTGATGTTGTTGGCGTGGTGATGAAGGTGGGCGTGTTCAGGATAGTACTCAGTGTCGGAATAGGGCGGTGGCTGGTGAGTTATGGTTCGCGCGAGTGTTGGGCAGAGTTAGAGTTGGCGTTGTAAGTTGTTTTGGTTGGGTTCCGGGTCTTTTGAGTACAGTGATGGTGTCGGGTGATGGGTCTGGGTAGTTGAGTTCTGGGTATGTTGGGGCAAGGGTTGAGTTATTAGTGTAACTAGTATATTTGTGGGCCGCATGTTTTAATCGTTAAATCGCTTTGTTAGTTCGGAATTTATATTTTCGCATGCGTGATTTTTATTCATAAGTCGTGTTTTGTTTTATTTGTAAATAGTAAACTTTATTTATTTATTTATTGCTTGTAATTTATGTAATTCATATTTAATTATTATTTTGGTGAAAATTAATAAATAATGTTTTAAAGGGTTTAATGACGCTTATCTGTGATGATTTAACATGTATCGTAATATTAAGCAATAATTATAATTAGTATGTTTATAACTATTATTGTATGACAATATTGTTATAATGTTTTATGATTGGTTAATATAGTTGTTAATGAATGACTAGTGATAAAATCTTGTGATAATTATATGTATATGGTTATGATTAATGAAATGAAAACATGATCGAATAATTAATTAATAGCGCTATCAGTTGTTTGAATAGAATTTGATATTAAGTAATGTTTATAGGAACTGAAGTTTGAAGTGGAATATTTTTAGACGGTGATTTCTATTTGCAGACTTGCTACTCCAAGTAGGATACACTGACCTTATACTCTACGATGTGTTATGAATGGATGTGGTATTGTGTGTTATGGATGCTGAATATGATTTATATGAGAATGATATGGGTTGGATTGATTGTGGATTATTGGTAATGGTATGAGCATTTCATTATTTGATAGCATGATTGAATAATTATATCGTTGCATTCATGAGCATAACATATGCATTGGTTACTGAGAAAGTTGTGGTCAGATATTGTTCTGATATAAAGCCCAGGGTGGTTCTGCAGACCAGGCCTGGTGTCTTATCAGCTATTGAGCTGGTGTTCGGTGACGACCGATTATAGTCTGCCGGGGGGTTCGGTATGGCTTGGTGTTTCGGGTTTGAGATTGAGATTGTGATTGAGCTCGAGCATATCATAGCATTTGCATATCATATTTGTTGTATTATTTATTATTGTGTTATCCTACTCAACCGCGAGGTTGACAGTGTATTCGTGTACACCTACGATGATCCGGAATGGGGAGTAGATTCTACAGGTCAGAGATAGATGGACTAGGAGCTGGGGCATGGAGAGAGACATGACTTGGACCTACTTAGAATTAGATCACATACTTAGATGTTATCGGTTGTACTTTTATTCTTTGCGTAGTAGTTGTAATATCAAAAGTTTAAATTTAATCAGTTTTATATAAAGTACCTTGGTTTGTTTTACTTTGTTATTCACTACCTCGGACATTCCGAGATGGTAACAACTCTATTTATTTGAGAACGTCTTGCTAAAGGCTCTTAAATAAATGGGTTGTTACAAACAAAGTAGATTTTTGGCATGGGTGTGGGTGTTGTGAACAATCCGAAATGAGAAGCTATTTGAGGATTCGAATCGATAGCCGCATACGGTTATTATGGGTTTCTCGCGACTGGTGCATGAGTACCAAGGGTACATGACAAGGGTGGGAGTCGGTGCCAGAGAGGTGTGTGAGGAGGGGGGCTGTTCGTGGGTTCCTCCTACTATGGGTGCAATAAAAATCAATACGGATGCGGCAATGTTGGAGAATGGGACTGTGGGGTTTGGTGTGGTGGGCAGAGATTGACAAGGGAATGTTGTGTTGGTCGCAAGCAAAAGGGTGGAAGCGGGTTGGAATGTCGAGATGGATGCGGCTAAGGCGTTAGTGTTTGGATTGGAAGAAGCAAGAACGATGGGTTTGTCGAATATCTGCGTGGAGTCGGATGCAATGAATGTGGTGCGCAAGGTCCATAAGTTGCACGTGAAGCGAAGACCGTTTAGTTTGTGTGTTCAAGAGGTACGAGATATGATAAGTATGTTCTCATGTACCGATATTACCCACATTAAACGGAGCGGAAATACAGTTGCACATATGTGTGCTAGACTTTGTGAGACCATTGGTGATAAAGTTGTCTTTGTAAACGATTTTTCTTTGTTCGTCCTCAGCTTGGCGGAAATTGATCTAATATAAGTTGGTTTGTTTGCAAAAAAAAAGGGATACCCCCCACTCAGTCAATTGTAATAAAAAACAACACAAAGATAAAATAATTAAACTTGTGTAAGAAAAAATTAAGATAATAAGAAATTGGAAGGAGTACGGTACAAATATCAAAATTTTATAACTTCACAAATATGCAACTAAAACTATTTATAAAGTTACTTTTCTTTTCCGATAATAATTCTTATTATAGGCAATAAAATTTAGGTGAAAATCTCATTTTAGTGATTCACTCATCCTTTTTGCCCTCGGGTCTATATTTACACTAATAAATATGTCAATTGTCTTTCGTATTTTAAACGTACATACTGAAGGATTTGGATCTCAAGCATCTGAGAGATGGTGAATTAGGTACTATTTAAAAATTTTAACAAAACTTAAATGATTTAAGCTAGTGAAATGAAGCAATGTATCAACTAACTAATCAACACTTTTTTTTTAAATTGATTCTAAAAGACTTATTTTCAACTAATCAAAGTAACGGTTAAACAGACTGTTACTTTTTGACTTTGTAAATGTTCTAAGCAACAATTCAAACTGACAGTATAGCAAACTGTTACATTGATAGAAACGTACACGACTTAAACTATTTAATTTAACTTGAGTTTTGATGAGAAAAGAACGCAACAACTATCTAGATTGTTACTAGCTCGTCCAACAAATGAGATGATAGTTACGATACGAGAGTAACAGTAACCAGAACCTACCGTTGTTTTGTCAGAGTAATGGAAAATTAAGTAAAGAGAGAGAGATCAACCCAGCGGTTTTTGAATTGGTTCGGTCAACAGTCTAAGGGCCTACGTCCAATCTTCTTTTTATTGAATATTTAAGTGATGTACTTTGACTACTTAAAAACCCATACAATAAAAAGGTACTAACAACCTACTCCGGTTGCAACAAGAGTTTAAAGATCGATATGTCTAAGAGACTCGACTTTTTAAGTAGAATGTTTACACGATCAAGTTTTCCTTGAACTTATTCTCTAAATAATTGAGGAGGAGATCTTATAGACCAAACATATCTAGGTAAAAATGCATAATACGAAAACAACAGTAATGAAAACTGTTGACACTTAAAGACTTAGTAGATTTTGCAAACAATTGAAAAATTTTGTTCTTTAAAAGATTTTTTTGCACAATGCACTTGAATTCTCTAAAAAACTTCTTAACAAATGAAAAGGGAGAGTGCTCCTTTTATAAAGTGGAAAAGTTCGGTTTCAAAGCTCTTGGTTCATGACAAAAAGGTTGACCATTCAAAATAAGTACGAGTATATAAGAAGTAATCTTCCAAAAGAGAAAAGAGAAGTAATAACGTTTATATTCATCCATAAAAGGTTTGATATTCAGAAACAAAGCAATTGGGACAATGACAAGAAGACATATTTTTGAAAACAAAAAATGGAAAGAAACAACTTTGCTTTCTTGCAAAGTCTTAAAAGCTTACATGCCATTTTGGAGTAAAACTTTCTTTGTGGAGGTTTTAGTAGTTTCTCTTTTTCTAAGACCATCTTTTATTAATCTTATATTTAATTTGATATTATCTTTAAAAGATAACATATACAGTAAGATATTAAAGATTTTTGAGAGAATAAACACCAAAACCGAAACTTTCAAGTGACATGTTTTGAGGTAACGGTTTGCCGGTTTGGTTTACTATTACACAGCAAAACAAATTACAAACAAATTATAAACAAACAAATTACAAATTACACAGCGAAACTTTCAAGTGACATGTAATATGCAAAAATAAGGAGTGTTATGTAGAATATCCCAAGATTATATTGAGTTGTAAAAAGTGTCCAAAAACAAACTTAACAAATTTTGTCGAGACATAGGGAGTCAAATAGTAAGTAAAAAAATAAATTAGGAAAGAAACGTGATTTTCCCTTTACCTATCTGACTATCTCCCTCGAATTGGTCTTACATAAAACGGTTTTACGCTACTAATATTAGTGTAAAAGGTTTTACACTAATTTAATATAAAAGGGCCTTAGATAAGAATTGTCGAGTTTGAAATTTCTGACCAAGAGATATGGTCACTCAAAGTTTCTCCGGTAAAAAAACTGACATAAAAAAATTAATATGAAAAAAAATGTTCACACTTCTAAACTCATAAACACGACTTATTACGTTTTAAAAAAATTCGGATAACATCGAAGATGTCTTAGTCTAGTCGTTAAGACGGAGGTATTATGAACAGTAGGTCCAATCCCCTCCCCTCGTACTACGACTAATTGCGCGCGCTGTTAGAACTGCAAAAAAAAGAAAAACAAAAAAAAAAAAAAAAAAAAAAAATTTCGGTCAACAAATTAAAAATTTGGAACAAACTTTGGATTTTACCATAACCAACTAAAACAGTATTACAGTATTACCTGTCACTACTCCTTCAGTCCTTGGTGCTCCTTGACAGTTGACACTACGTCACTAATCCTTGGTGCTCTACCTACTTTCCGGCTTCATTTATCATCATCCTTCCTTGTTTCTCTCTTCTATTTTGTAAGCTGCTCGTTTTATTTACTTTTTTTTTTTTTTTTTTTTTTTTTTCAATTTTCGTTAGATTAAACTAATTTTAGTTAGGGATGATGTAATTAGCTTCTTTTTGTATGACTTGGTTTACATTGATTAGGGTTTTCCTTGGTTCTCATTATACTGCTGCTCTACTGTAAAATTAGTTTGGAATTTTGATTAAAGTCTTGATTTTTGAGATGGGTTTTCGATTTTACGAGTTTGGTTTTCATATTTGTGAATTATATTAGCTGGGTTTATTGGTTTTGTGTCTATTTTTCTTTTACAGAACGTTGGAACTTGGAATTGGTATTGCTCCCTACGTCCTATTCATTGGTTTACTTTTTTAATTGTTTGTGAGGGGTATGTTAATGAAAGGTAACCATGGGACGAAGGGAGTATTATTTTCAAGGGAATAAGGGACTGTGGTTTTTGCCTTTTGGTTTAGTTGGTTACGATTCTCATACCAGTTACGCATTTGCTTCTTCATATTAGTTGGTTGCCATTATGAGATTCATCCGAATCATATAAGTAGTTTTCGGAACAACTAGACTATGAAGGAGCTTCTTTTGAATTCGATTTTGATTGTCTTGACTTGGTGGGGGTTCTCATAGTTCTCGAGGTTGGTTTGGTGTTATTATTTGTACATAAACACAGGAGGGTAAGTAATAATCTCTGATTTCGAATGAGCTTTATTATCACTTACAAGCTGTGCCCCCATGATCACTATGGTGCTTATTCGATACAAACCTGAATAATTGGTGGTACCGGAAAGTGTGAATTTTTGATAATAATCTTCATCTTTTATGTTCTTAATATGGTTTTCCTACCCTAAACTGTTTCAAATACATTACATATGATGTTTCGATGATCTTCCATTTAAATCATGCATATAGCAAGAGGTGGATAATATGTAGTCTTGAATAAGTACTTTAAGAGTTTAAGTATATACTCCGTAGTTACTTTTTGCCCATTAACGGTTCTGCAAATATCTTAACTGCTTATGACTAGATCCATTTTGGTACTTAGGAAACTGATGTTTCAACAAACACATATGTTTATTGATTTATTGAATTATTTTGTAATTGTTTCCTCTGCTCAATGTGTGTTTGAGCAATAATTATTTGTTGTTACTTGTTCGTCAGATAGAAAAAAAATGGCATTATACAGAAGAGCTTTGCCGAATTATTTTCCTGAAGATGGGGCGATTTTCATGGCAAACCCATTAACTAGGGAAGAATGCTTTGAAAGAAAACTGTTTGGCCTTCCTGCCAATTATGATGATTTTGTCTTGAGAATTAAAATAGGGATGATTTTATTCCTATTTGATGTTCATAGTAGAAAGCTTTATGGGGTATTTGAGGCTAGTTCAAAGGGTGGTTTCAACCTTGTGCCAGATGCATTTAAGTCTTCGAATTCGACATTTCCAGCACAGGTACCCTCTTTTGCTTATTTATTTCACATAAATTAAAAAAATTCAGTCAGCTAAAGGATTGTAAACTTGTAAGGAACTGGAATAATTGAATAGTTTGTGTGTCAATGATATCTACTTTTTCAGGTTCGCTTTAATATTCTTTTTCAGTCCTCTCCTCTTCAAGAGGATGCTTTTCGCGATGCAATCATGGAAAATTACTATACGCCATATAAGTTCAACCTTGGTCTGTCAAGAGAACAGGTAAGTGTACAGGCTGTACTGATACAAATTGTGATATGGCAACAGAATGCCCACTTACCTTTCTGTATGTGGGCATTCTGTTGCTTATTTGTGAAGTGTGCTGATTGTTTTTTTGTGATGGGGTTTCAGTATGTATGTATGTCTCGTTGGCTTTCCGTTGAACTTGTTATGGTCGTTTTGCTTTCTCTCAACTCTAGTATTTCCTTGGCCTCTCTCTTTTTATAATTCCTCTCTTTCTTGGCTCTTATGTTTCTCTTTACCCCACGCTTACAATTTGCTTTTTGTTTATTCACTCTCTTTTTTCACTTTATTTTCTGTCTTCTCTCATTTGTCTACCTCAACCTTTTATTCTTCTATTGCCTCCTTACTGGTGATACACTTCCCCTGTTCACCCTAATTTTTCTACATAGTTAAAAAGATGTCGCAGGAATTTTAAAAATGTAGCGAAATTTCTTCAACTACAATGATTTTTAGAACTAAGCCGTTATTGTTGATGTTAAAATAGCTGTATTTGTTTTCGTTTCTTCTGAGTTAAAGTCATTGATAACACGTGGGTTAGGCTGCATATATCCATCCCCCTTGCCCTACCATGTGTGGGAGCCGTTAAGGCATTGAGGTTATGTTATCATTGTTATTGTTCATGTATTCTTGCTTTGAGTTTACAGGTGAGCAGGCTCCTCTCTCTCTTTACAAGTACAAGGCTTCAGATTCAGCACACTCCTATGTCAAAAGGGTATCATCAAAGATCCAACAAAATTGTGACTCCTCTTGATGAAATAAAAGTAACTCAATCACAGTGTGGCCAGGGTCGAGATATATGCAATCCTACTATGATGAACACTTTGCCAAAGTCAACGCCTAAAAAGCTCGCCAGCATTGTTGTTTGTGATCTTAAACAGACTCTTGATCTTGACTGCTCCATAAAATCTCCTTCTCTAGAACCGGGTGAAATTGAAGATCCCTTGCTTCATGAACCTGGTTTAAAACTTACTGTATGCTCTCCAGATCTTTGTCTTGATGAGCCAATTTATGACAACACCGGGTATCAGGTTTGCGAGCACCAGGATGAGAAAAATCATATTTCCAGAAATTCACGGGCATCTTTATTTTGCTTGGACAATAGTGAGGAGCCCCTTAGCGTATTTAAACGCTTATCTGGTTGGTCAAAAGTTATTGAAGAGAAAAGTGGCAGAGTGAATGCACGAACGGAACATGTGGGACAGAACACAAAGTTTGAAAATATCAGAGAGAAGGCTTCTGTTAACACGAATGTCGTTTCAGGGTTGGGCGATGATATGAAGTTGGGCGCCAAAAATGAACAATCAGAAAAGTTATCAGGTACAAATATGATGAGTTGCGAAGATAGTAAAAGGAAGGGCAGGTTTTTAGCAGATAAACAGCAGAAGAGAAAATGTTTACTGAAAACGAAGACTAGTGATAAACACTCAGGTTTCTCTAATCTTTCTCAAGGAAGTTGCAAGACGGAAACTAGTGTGATTGCTACAAGTGATGCAGTTATAGTTACAGGTCCATGTTTGACAAAGCCTTTCATTTGTGGAGGTGGTGAAAAATCCGTTGATGACAAACTTCGTAAGTCGAACCAGCTTGAGACAAGTTGCGATCAGGATCCAGTTGAAATGTTGGTGGCTCAATATAAGGAGTACCTCCGTAGATCAAGAATGGAGGATCAAACTGAGGTAAGTGGTGCACGCACTTGTGTAACTTGAAGGTGAACAATTGGAGACAAGCTTTTGGTCTAAGCTAAGGTTGTTGAAGTTGACTAAGTGTAGGAGTAGTAGTTAATGATGATGATGATGATGATTGATGATACAAATGTTCATATAATATATTGGGAGGGTTGCTTCTGTGTCTGTACATTTTGCTGACTGCAGGGACTCACCCATAAGGAATTCTCATCATTTGCTTGGAATTTTAATGATCAGAGGTTCTTGAAATACAAAGTAAAAAGCTTACAACTAGTATCAACATACAAGAGGAATTTTGAACCCTCCATGTTCCATAAACAATCTATTTCTAATTATTTGGTACATCAAATCAACTCTCTTATTTGGAACTAGGAAGCATTGCATGAGTTTTTTAATTTCCAAGACTCGATTGTACGGAGTGATAATCAAAGTTATTCCTTAAACATGTTTTTTTAAATAGGAATAATCAAAGTAACGGGTTTAAAGTCGTGTCTGCCAAAATAATTTTTAATCACTTATTAGTTATTACTAAACTAAATTATTAAAATCGTAGTATATTGTAAACGTTACACACATAGAGACATGGACATTCGGCAGAGCCAGAATTCAAATTAAGGGGTAGCAAAAGTTTTACAAGTTATATTCCTATTAAAGGAAACGAGAGCACAAGGAACAACATCGATTTTATAGTAACCTACTCGTTTTTTACCATCTATAATGATCAGATTTTTTTAACTTGGAAATATGGTAAATTGACTTCGTGATTATTGTCGTGGTTCTCATTAACGTTTCGTGTTTTTTTAAATGTGTTCTTCATCAATATTAACAATTAGGTTTGGTACCTGACTCTTCCCCAACTATCTCTATTTAGCGTTAAAATCGTATCTATATTAATACAAGAATATTTCGTGCAATTTCGTGCATCCACGTCATCACATCCATTTTCCTTTATTTTTTATTTTTAAATAAATGTAGGACAATCACAAAAATTATGAAATTAATTTATGAAAAATCAATTTTGTTACTAGAATTTCATCGAATAATTAATACAAAACTTCAATGAACCACCACCCCCAATTTCATTTATATTGCATAAATAATATAATATGAAAATGTAGAATTTTCCCAATAGTCCACATAGTCTAGTCAATAATAAAAATAAATAAAATAAAAAAATGAACAAAAAACATTATTAGACAATGAAAATATAAATGGTAAAAAAAATAGTAAAACAAATAACATTATTATATTATTTTACAAACTTTTACCTCTAACATCTTGACCATCGTAATAACAAATTTTTGAGATATTACTAAATTTGAGTAATTTTTTCGAATGAGAAATAGTTTTCAACAAAAAAATGTTAATAAATAGTACTGTTTTCATTTTTAGTTTTAAAACTGAGATCTACATAAAGTTAACAAAATAAATGAAATATAAAACTCTGCTAAATAAATATAATCTAAAGAAATTCGTTATTATCAACAATGCTCAGTCAATATCCTCCCTATCTTCTGAAAATAAACAAACAAGGAAAGAAAATAATATGCATCAATCACAACCTAATTAGCATATACATTCACAATGTAAATATAGACTAGAAATATTCTTTCTGTAAACTATCCTAACTTGTAGCATCCTTAAACAAGTATATATACTCCTGTAATACTACAACTATAATGTATCTTTATCACAATCAATATAACCTTTCTCATATGGTATCTAGGAGCTCTAAAAGATCCTACACCCACCCTCTCTCACCACGACAACCCACCCCTTTCAAACGCTCTTACATTATTTCAGTCACCATCACCACACCACCCATGGCCACACCAGAAAACACCATACCCAACCCACACAACGACTCCCAACCCTGACTTCACTCAATCTCGCAAACTGTGTGAAACTTACGCCAATGAACTACGTATCGTGGCGCTTCCAACTGATCAATATCCTGTTTGGATATAGCCTTTTTGGCTACCTTGACGGATCCAACACCGCTCCACCACCCACCATCACAGATCCTGAAAACCAGATAACACCAAACCAAGCCCATCAGACGTGGCTGAAGCAAGATGGTCTCATCCTCGACGCCCTCATGGGCACTCTCACTGACACGGTGCAGGTGTTGGGTTTAATAGTTACTCATAAACTAATCTTTAGTCATACTAAACTAACCTTGTAATTAACATTTTAATATACTTGTTAATGATCTTGTGCATGCTATGAAAATGCGGAAATGAGAGAGTTTTCGAACCCTTACACACGGTCCGAATAATAAAGCAAGGATGATCCTCCTAGTACCCAAATAAGAATACCTCCTTTGGATGCACCAAGACAACCCTTAACCAACCGAGATCTTGAACAAGCTAGCACAAAAACCGGTTTTCCTTAAATTATTCTAATCTCTCTAATTAGAATATTAACTCAAATACTACAAATAGTATGTTATTATTATCATATAATCTTAATTTAGAGGTTACTATATTCTCTCTTGCTTAGTGATAATTTTTCGGCCAAGAGAGGAAGTGAATGGGTGTGAGATATATCATATATATATTACATAAACCCTAGTGTTAATTAACAATTAACTAAGGAGTATGGGGAGTGGTGGCCGGGTATGGGAATGAGAAAAGAAGGGGACAAGTTCTCTTCTCAAGGTTTCTTAGGGTGGCTATAGGTAGTCTTTCAAGACACCTTTAATGATTGTGTTTTATACCCTAATAAACACTAATCATGCCATTAACAAC
The DNA here is from genome assembly GCA_029255685.2 of Silene conica. Classification (NCBI taxonomy): domain Eukaryota; kingdom Viridiplantae; phylum Streptophyta; class Magnoliopsida; order Caryophyllales; family Caryophyllaceae; genus Silene; species Silene conica. The sequence continues at coordinate 57,054,362 of CM055311.2, read as the reverse complement.
CCTCACCAAAACCGGCACCCTTAATCCATAAAATGGATTTCATTTTACAACTTGTCAATCTTATAATTTGTACAAAGTGTGACATCTTATATGTCACTAATTAATAAAATGTTTTAGAACATGTAAAACATGTAAATATTTATCTTATAAATATTGTACATAATTAAATAAATCAAATTTATTAATTAACAAGTAATTCGAAATCACAATTGTAAAATGATTATTTATCGTCAATACGATTTACAACCCTTGTATTAATTTCAACCCGATTCATTCCAATAACGATATAATAAAATATCGTTCAATGTTTAACAATTGACACGTTTCAATTTTAAACATAAATCTTACAATAAGATTTAACCTCTAATTTCTCGATATACGAGTTTAAGGAATATGATCAAATCGTATCAATATATATTTGATCACTTTATCAATTAAGGGAATTGTCCTAAAGGTGTGACCTAAAGGGATCAACTGACCACCACCGTCATACGACAGTAATGTCAAACTCTAACTAGCCAATCATTACCGATTAATGTTGGTCAGTTGACTAATAATTCGTATCATCCCTTGCGCATTCTCGTCATGAGATTTAATTACGTGATCACACTATTATTGATGACACATTTCCCAACAATCTCCCACTTGTCCTCGACAAGTGTGCGTCACCAATTCTCTTGTCCTATTACAATCTCCCACTCAATGCAAGATGTCTCTCTCAGGTCGTACTTGCATTCGATCATATCATGAGTGGTTTCCTCGATCTGGAGAATAACTGTTTGACCGGAATTATCTACCATAGATACCTTCCGAGCGTGGCCACGCATTTTCAGTTAACTTCTCCTCGAGTGGCCTTGAGATTTGAACAACCCTGACAAGGGGTGGACAATTTCTATCGCACTATTTTCTTTGACTAGTCACAGTGAGTCACGGCCTGAAGCAGTCCCATTTGACTCCAGTTACGAAAAGTCGTAGAGAACGGATCAAGGCTGTGCCTAAACTGTACCATCTTGGGAGAGTAGTCTTTAGTCTAAGAATTGACTCACAAGAATACTATAGCAGCTCTCGCCACGACCCGGCTATAAAATTTCCAGAACTCTATAAGCGGTCACATTGCCCGACAGAGTGTCTCTTACAGTCTGCCTATGTGATCGACTAGTCATCACATATGACTCTATGGCACTTGAACTTGCCATCAATCGCCTCACACTCTAGTCGCTTTGAGATGTCACCTCATGTAAGCGGCTAGGGGCCATACTAAGTCAATCCAGTTCACTTATGGGGTTCAATATTGTCTCTTACAACCCATTTGGATTCTGACAAAGTATCTTTTACTTTGAGTTAATTATAACTCAAATGATGTTGTCATGCAACAATAGTCAATACTATTACATTGCATTTGATGCACAATCATCTATTTGTATTAGTGTTTTGCGAATAACCTTTATTCATGATTGCAAAACTTACAAATTTTGGTCTCCTTGATTCTCATATTATCCCGTATAATATGATTCTATTTGAGTACATATCTAGAACTCTTTCTGGATTTTGAGTTTCCTTTCCGGAGGAAAGCTCCCACTGTTATCTTATAACTTGTGACGTATCAATATACTGGAGGGATTAAAATCACTCTCTACAGTCACTTATGTACTGAAAACTATATTGTAGTCTATTTATGATTTCATCATTCTAATAATTTTCACTCATCTTGGCTATTTGATAATGGTTTCATTCATCGTTATGAATAATGTATCCAACCATTCTAACTTCTAGTGGGCGACCTTTTATTATCCATATAATAAACCTTCCCATTAAAACTCCATCATCATATGATACAAATTATTTTATTCATCTAAATTGAGTACCTCTTATTCTTTACTCTTAAAGAATCACCCATTCTCTCTAAATGGTAGGTTTCAATTCTTTAATGAATATTGCTCCCACTGAAAACAATATCTCTCGATATCTTAAATGAACATTTCATTTCTCGCATGTTAAACTATTACTCGAATTATTATCACTATCTCTATAGTGATCCATCTTTTCAGATCATACCTTCTGACACAACATAAACTACTGTCGAGGGGACTGAGATGATTTCTCCTCTATTATCTTACAATTATAGAAAAATCATTATTTCAAGGAATCGGTCTTGCCTCCGAATAGATAGATGATTTCTCCTCTATTATCTTATAATATTTGAAAAATCACTATCTCATGGAGCCGATCTTCCTTCCGAATTCATACGGTGTTTCCTACTGAAACAATGAACACAAAGAACCTTTCTTCGAGTGTCCTCCCGTAGTTTCTTCAGTGTACCTTTCTTCGAGTGTCCTCCCGTAGTTTCTTTTGTTATCTTATTTAGGTTTCTTCTTAAGAACCCTTTCAGGAATATTCTCCAAGATCCTATAGTTATATCATTGGTTTGTAGGTCGAATATTCTCTCCCACTCTATCCTTTAAAATAACCCTTATTTGTACAAGGATAGCTTAATTCGACCGAACCAATGTATATAAGTTTATGGTATGATGAATACATTCTCATTTTCACTTAAAATGAAAATCTTATAATGAACTAATATTATCTCATTTTGATTGAAAGTATCTCATGGGGTGTAGTTCTCCGTTTTAATCAACTCTTTGATTATATTATACTTGATCGTATCAATGTTTATTGCGTGATAAGATCACTATTATTCATGTTTTAACAAGGTATGCAATTTATTTGATAAATCAAAACATTGATTAAGAACAAAAGTAGTGACTCGGGTTGAAAACCAAGTCACTATTATCCAAAATTACAACCGTTGTTTTAGGATTTTAATCCTTGTCTTACAAGAAAGTAAATTGTTCCAAAATAAAATGCAAAATATGAAAGAAGACGATATGAAAATTAGAGGCTAGCTCTTCAAGTCTTCGATCAATTTGGATGCTACCATAGCCATCCAAGTAAGGAACTTCATGCTTCCTTCTCCTTGCCCTTATCATTATTAGGAGGCGCCCCTTTAAAACAATTAAAAAGGGTAAATATCAACACACTTGTATCATTATACATAAGTTGATAAATGACATGAATTTAAACGAGAATTATTACCTACGGCGGTTGCCTTTCCATTTTTGAGGTCACTTAAGTATTTGGGGCAATTTCGCTTCCAATGACCGATCCTCGTGCAATAATGGCACTTGTCTTCCGATTTTGAAGACGAGGTGGAAGCGCCTTTCGAAAAGGTCTTTTCTTTGGTCGCCTTGGGTTTGAACGTTTTCTTGCCCTTGCCTTTAAAGGCATTCCTTTTGAAGGTCGTTTTCCCTTTCTTTTCGATGTTCAAAACATCTTTGGTGGAACTTTCATGAAGTCCCATGTCCCTTTCTGCTTGGACTAACATCTTATGCAACTCGTCCAATGTGGTCTCTTGGTTTCGCATATTGAAATTCACCCGGAATTGAGCATACGCTTTAACCTTATTGAGCGAGTGAAGAACTCGGTCAATAATAAGAGAGTCGGGAACATCAACATCTTGAGCTTTTAGTGTCTCCGCGAGCTCAACAAGTTTGAGCACATGAGGGCTTATCTTTTGCCCTTCCTTGAATGTAATGTCAAAGAAGGCGGAAGCCGCCTCATATTGAATCACCCTTGGAGTTTGCGAAAACATGGTCGCAAGCTTGGTGTAAATTTCATACGATGTGGTCAACTTAATCATACTCCTTTGGAGATCCGGCTCCATGGAGAAGATGAGCACATTTTTAAGAGCGGAGGACTCTTTCATGTAGGCTTCATAGGCCTCACGAGTTTGGACCGATGAACGAGCGGTCGGAGCGGCTTCGGATAGGTAACGACTCTTATCGTCACCTTGAGCGGCCAAAAGTAATTGCGCATCCCAATCTTTAAAGTTTGAACCATGCTTATCGAGTTTACAACGATCCATAAAGGATCGAAGCCATGATACGTTAGTGAGAGGTGGAGCGTTGGTTGCCATTGATGTTGTTGAAAATTAAACTACAATAATTAAAAGGAAAAACAACATCATTTTTAAAATTCATAATTTAAACTAGAAACTTTCACAAGTTTAGTTATATATATTTACTTAATGATCTCTTACCCAATTAAGTAAACAATCCCGAGACCCAAACTCATACTAATCCGGGCACGGTGTAGCCGATTCAACCCGTATCGGTATAATTTGGTGGATTAACCCTTTAATCGGTTCTACTCTTAGAACTCTCGGTCGACAATTTTCTTAAAATTATCTTTAGCCCGAACTTATTGCAACTACGGTTACGAATACTTTCGTTGAGATCAACCAAATTTCAAGGTGTAATCTTATTACCCCACTTACCCAACGTGACAATTTTAGTACCCCGGTGTAGCCGAGCCTACGTTCTTGTGAAGAAGGGATTCATGGGTCCGTACTTTTTGGTAAGGCTAAGTCTCAATATTTGTACGTAAGAGATCTAGTCAAATTATTATCTATCTCCGTTTAAGTGAACTAAGTCGGTGAATTATCGATAAAATAAAAGACTAGGTCGACTAGGTCGAAACATGCATGATACGATGTATGACGATTTGGCTATGCATGCAAACATATAAAAGCAAATAAAAGCATAAAAATAAACCCTAGTATGGCCTTTCCTAGAAAAGAAACAACAAAGTACAAATTCGGAAACCAACTCCTTTGGTCCCTTGAACTTCACGCGGCACGCACTTTGAGGTAAACATCGTCTTGATCGGAACTCCTTTCCGAATGGCACCGTCTTCGAGGAACTCCGGATTTTACAAATATTACAACTTTTCTAGTCTACTTTATACATTATAAAATAGAAATAAATTACAATTGGGTGATACGAGATCACAAAATTACAACCGAATCGGTAACCCCTTACATTACGGGAAATACCAATTTAAAAACTAAGGCCATACTAAGTAAATTACATAATTCCCAAAATTACGTAAATAAAATCATGACATTCATAATAAAGTATGCAATGCTTATGTAAATATGAATTAACATGCAAACCCTAAGCCAAATCGTCCTATTTAAAACACTTATTTAAATAGTTATCGCAAACCTCGGTTTATGGAATCGCGTGTTTTAACGATTAACAACACTATGCATTATATGAAACGGTTTTCATCCTTAAGTTAATCATCCTAACTCGCATAGGATTCAAAATTTATTCTTACTCAAACTTTGAACATGACTTAACTTAATATATTTCAATATTGATCGGTATTACTCGGTTTTACGGGAAAAATAATATAAAAATCCAAAAGAGTCATAAAAAATTTCGAAAAATTAAAAATTCCAATTTTGAAAATTCCAGAATGTTCTTAAAATTTTCAGAATCTTAAAATATTAGTATTTATACGGTTTTAACATTATTTCGTAAATAAGACGTAAAACGAGCATTTTAAGGCGGAAAACTCAATAATTAACTTCATAAATGCAAATTAAATACTAATAATATTTTTATACCTTCCAAAACATTTTAAGAACACAAAATGGACAGAAAATTAAATGGCACATTGCCCTATAGCCGAAATTTTAAATAGATGACTCTAAATATTCAATTTTTAAATGCTACCTTTAACAAATTAAAAATTAAATCAAATCTGAAACTTTTGGCTCCCAAGAATATTTTCATGATGAACATATCATATATGACTAATATGGGTTACATTTTTCGGCCATTTTAACAACTTTTGCAAATTTTAACGATTTACGTCATATATCGTACGATTTTAACCTTTAAAATTATTTCTCAAGCATAAAATAAGATAAAATTCTCGAAAGGTTTATACATGCTGGAAATAATAAATATGAGATCGTGTTAAATTTTTATGGCCAAATTCCAACTTAAACTATTAAAGTCGAAATTATGTCACTAATTACCCGATTTTTACCTTAAAAATCTATAATATTGCAATATTTGAGATAAATTTCTGGAAAATTCAACATAAATTTTCAATATTGCATGTGACATCCTCATAAATGTTTATAGTCAAATTCATAATATAACTATTTTAACCCATTTTTATTCATCTTATTGCATTTTAACACTTAAAATTCATATCACACGTTTTATAAGTCCATAATTTACGAAAATTCATATTCATATTATAGAAAATACATGTGATAACATACTGAAAAATCTCGGCCAAAAGATGTTTTTTGCTATTTTTCCCAAAATAAACGATTTTAACCATTAAAACTCTATAAAAACCGAGATTTAATATACCATTAAACAATATTCATGCAAAATATATTCCAAATATTCTAAAACATTTTAGAAAACAGTAGGTAATCATGCTTAAATTATTTCGTGCATATCATATATTAAACGAAAATTCAAATTTTATTTTGTTATCTCTATAACTCCGTAAAAACGTTAACGGAAAGCATGCAAACAACCTATTGCTCTGATACCAATTGTTGGGTTTAATAGTTACTCATAAACTAATCTTTAGTCATACTAAACTAACCTTGTAATTAACATTTTAATATACTTGTTAATGATCTTGTGCATGCTATGAAAATGCGGAAATGAGAGAGATTTCGAACCCTTACACACGGTCCGAATAATAAAGCAAGGATGATCCTCCTAGTACCCAAATAAGAATACCTCCTTTGGATGCACCAAGACAACCCTTAACCAACCGAGATCTTTAACAAGCTAGCACAAAAACCTGTTTTCCTTAAATTATTCTAATCTCTCTAATTAGAATATTAACTCAAATACTACAAATAGTATGTTATTATTATCATATAATCTTAATTTAGAGGTTAATATATTCTCTCTTGCTTAGTGATAATTTTTCGGCCAAGAGAGGAAGTGAATGGGTGTGAGATATATCATATATGTATTACATAAACCCTAGTGTTAATTAACAATTAACTAAGGAGTATGGGGAGTGGTGGCCGGGTATGGGAAGGAGAAAAGAAGGGGACAAGTTCTCTTCTCAAGGTTTCTTAGGGTGGCTATAGGTAGTCTTTCAAGACACCTTTAATGATTGTGTTTTATACCCTAATAAACACTAATCATGCCATTAACAACCCTCACCAAAACCGGCACCCTTAATCCATAAAATGGATTTCATTTTACAACTTGTCAATCTTATAATTTGTACAAAGTGTGACATCTTATATGTCACTAATTAATAAAATGTTTTAGAACATGTAAAACATGTAAATATTTATCTTATAAATATTGTACATAATTAAATAAATCAAATTTATTAATTAACAAGTAATTCGAAATCACAATTGTAAAATGATTATTTATCGTCAATACGATTTACAACCATTGTATTAATTTCAACCCGATTCATTCCAATAACGATATAATAAAATATCGTTCAATGTTTAACAATTGACACGTTTCAATTTTAAACATAAATCTTACAATAAGATTTAACCTCTAATTTCTCGATATACGAGTTTAAGGAATATGATCAAATCGTATCAATAAATATTTGATCACTTTATCAATTAAGGGAATTGTCCTAAAGGTGTGACCTAAAGGGATCAACTGACCACCACCGACATACGACAGTAATGTCAAACTCTAGCTAGCCAATCATTACCGATTAATGTTGGTCAGTTGACTAATAATTCGTATCATCCCTTGCGCATTCTCGTCATGAGATTTAATTACGTGATCGCATATTGTTGAGGACACATTTCCCAACAGCAGGCCCCGATTGTTAGTGCAACCACCGCCAAAGAGGCGTGGGACATTCTGGCCAGTACTTATGCAAACCCATCGAGGGCACATGTCCTTCAACTTAAAGATCGTCTCGATTCGATCGTAAAAACCTCAAATCAAACCATTAACGAATATATGAATGCTTTCAAAGCGTGCATAGACGAACTCGCATTACAGGGCAAAACCATCGACCCAGATGACATTGTATGAAAAGTCTTAAAAGGGCTTGAATACAATCTCTATAAACCGGTCATAGATGTTATTCGAGCCCGCGACAACCCGATAACCTTCGAATTCCTCCATGAAAAGCTTCTCCACCATGATCTGCTTCTTTAACAACAACCCAAAACCGATCTATTTCAACCAACCGCCAACTACTCCCACCGTAACCACAACAACAACCGTGGGCACAACCGTCAACAGCAAACCAACCCACCTGCTTTTAATTATAATACTGCGCCCAACACCGCTGCACGTCCAACTTCGTCACTCCTCGTCCCTTTACAGGACGTTGTCAGTGGTGTCGACAGGTGGGGCATGTCATAGCCAATTGCCCTTTCTTTCGCAAACTGTTTCCGAATATCGCGTTCCCTGCACCACCAACTCGCCACCACTAGAACCCGCCGCAGGCCCACACTGTAACCACCACCAACCATAGCCCCAAGCCTAATTATTTGTTTGACAGCGGGGCCGCACATCACGTCACTCATGATCTCGACACCCTCGCTATGCACTCCCCATACCTCGGCCCATACCACTTTTTCATTGGAGATGACTCCTCGTTGGAAATTGAAAACATTGGTTCGCTTCGAATACCCTTCTCGTCTCTTCGATTTAATAATGTTTTACATGTACCACGCATTTCTCGTAATATTTTATCCATATCTCAATTATGTCGAGATAATAATACGTATGTTATTTTCTCATCGTCTTCGTTTACCGTAAAGGAAATTTCGACGGGAGCGACACTACTCCAGGGCCCTGCTAAAGACGGAATTTATGAGTTGAGTCCGTCACAACCACGCGCCTATTTCACAAAGAAAGACTCAAGTTCTCTATCGTGGCACCATAAATTAGGCCACCCCACTAATGATGTAATGCATCTTATCAATAAAAATACACCATTTTCCTTTTCTTAGTTTACGTTCTGCAATTCTTGTCATATTAGTAAAAGTACTAAATTACCATTCACAACATCGTCTTTTACTACTACAACACCACTCGAACTAATTTATTCGGATGTTTGGACAAGTCCCGTACTCTCTCGTGAAAATTACAAATACTATGTCATATTTGTAGACCATTTCACCAAATACATTTGGCTATTTCCGTTAAAATATAAATTAGAAACTGCTCAAGTCTTTCTACGATTTAAAGCACTAGTAGATTTTTTTTAATAAAACCGTCAAACATTTTTTCTCCGACAATGGTGGAGAGTTTGAAAAATTAACACCAATATTACTTAACGAAGGCATCAGTCACTCAACCTCTCCACCTCACACTCCGGAACACAATGGATACGTTGAACGTCGTCATCGACACATTTTTGAAACCAGACTCGCACTCTTATCTCAAGCCAACCTTCCAACTACCTTATGTCTTTTCGCATTCAGTAACGCTACATATCTAATTAATTGGCTACCTACAAAAACACTAAATAATAAAACCCCATATTAAAAATTACATAACAACGAACCAAATTACACCGAATTACATAACTTTGGTTGCTTATGTTACCCTTGGCTTCGGCCATAGACAAAAAAAAAAAACTCGATTATCGATCTATCCCATGCATCTTCGTTGGCTACTCCTCAACCCAAGGTGCCTTTCACTGCCTTGACCCAAAGTCTCCGTATTTACACCTCTCGTCATGTTAAATTCATCGAAAATGAATTTGCCTATCAACGCCTCCTTACTGATCCACTGCCCTCATCTACCAATACTAATCCCAACGATTGGTGTCACCTACACAATCTCGTATTACCACAAACAGAAACCGATCCCACCACCAATCCCTCTATTGTCATCCAGTGTCGTCATCCCATTCTTAAAACCTACACACGCCAACCCAACCAACTAAATCCGACTCCCGCATCCGCCACACAACCCACTCCAGACCCATCCAACACCACACCCTCTACCTCAAACTCCACGTCCACTGAAACACGCCCACCCACACCTCCACCACGCAATGTTGTCACTCGCCTTATCAACAACATTCGAAAACCAAATCCCAAATATGCCAACCTAGCCCTTACTTCCGTTACCACGCACTCCCTACCAACCACAGTTAAACGAGCTCTCATCCTCCTTTAATGGCGCCATGCCATGCAAGTCGAGTATGATGCTCTTGTCCGCAACAAAACTTGGACATTCGTCCCTAGACACCCATCTCACAATGTCATTGGGTGTAAATGGGTCTATCGAATCAAATACAACCCCGATGGTACCCTCAAACAACATAAAGCACGCCTTTTGGCTAAAGGCTTTCACCAACGACCCGACATAGACTATACTAAAACCTTTAGCCCAGTCATCAAACCCACTACCGTTCGCCTAATTCTCACTAATTATGAAGAATTGGCCACTCCGACAACTTGATGTTAACAATGCCTGCTTACAAGGCACCCTCACCGAGAACGTATTTATGGCTCAACCACAAGGCATCGTTGATACCACTAAACCTGACTTTGTCTGTAAACTACACAAGGCTATATATGTTCTAAAACAAGCCCCTCGGGCTTGGTACACCGAGATAAAAACCTATCTAGCCACCTACGGCTTCAAACAATCCATATCTGACCGCTCACTTTTTCTTCTCAATACCACAACGACTCGTATCTACATGTTAGTCTACGTTGACGATATCATAATTACGGGTCCCAACTAAACAGATATACAACAATTTGTTAGTCATTTAGCACATCGATTCTCTATCAAGGATTTAGGACCACTTTCCTATTTTCTAGGAATTGAAGTCACCCCAAATCATCTTGGTTTACATCTCAATCAGTCAAAATATATACATGACTTACTAACAAAATACAAAATGGCTGACGCAAAACCAATAAATACACCCATTGCCACCGATATTTCACTTGTCCGCGAAGACGACAAACCAATACAAGACCACTCGGACTACCGAGCCATCGTTGGTCTACAATATCTCTTCCTCACAAGACCCGATATTGCTTTTACAGTCAACCGTCTCGCACAATCACCATCCCACCTCCACTCATTGGACTGCTCTAAAGCGCCTACTCCTCTATCTTCAAGGCACTCAAGCATACGGTATTCAGCTCAACCGCAACTCCCCACTTTGCCTTCATGCCTTATGTGATGCCGATTTTGTAGGTGACAAACAATCATATATATCCACCACTGGCTACCTCATCTACCTCGAACGAAATCCCATTTCATGGTCCTCAAAAAAGCAACGTGGACTAGCTCTATCAACAACCGAAGCCAAATTTCGTGTCGTCGCTGCCGTTACCACTAAGACACTTTGGCTACGAAACCTACTCACCGAACTTGGTATTACAATTACCAAACCACCAGCAATCTACTGTGATCATGTTTTCCACTCTCTACGCCAAAAATCCGGTCTTCCATTCCCAAATGAAACACATGGCTCTTTCCTTCCACTTTGTTCGTGAACAAATTCAACTTGGCCACATCTGTATCCAACATATTGCCGGAAATGATCAACTTGCAGACGCTCTCACTAAGTTACTTCACAAATTTATTAGCTTTCAAGACCTACGAACCATGTTTCTGAGCTATTATACTTTTAGAAAGCAAAAAAAAAAATATACTGAGAGTCACAGAAATTGGAGGATTAGAATTAAGTCCAAATACAGAATTGCCACAATCCGATTGATCGAACAAAACTTTATTAACATTCGTCGCAATCCAAGGTAAACTTTGCAAAAATCGTAATCAACTTAACTACTAACATATGTTACTATTATACACAATGCTCACAACCACACCAATCATGATATGATACTCCCTACAATAGAAGATCCGTCTATCTCATGTAATATATCAAAGATAAATACGTAAAACCACACATTAAACTGTAAAAGAAACGTCTTTGAAACCAATATGAAATGCAACGGTGTCAAACGCTAACCATAAGACCATTATATTGCTTATTAGGTCGGGTACTTGCTCAAACTACTTATCTGTCAGGTACGTAATTACCTATTTACCACCACATACTATACTCACGCACGAACTTTTTGGGATTCTGTGATCACAAGCATATAACAATCAAACGATCTTCAATTCATCAATTCGAATAACAAACGGCGTAAAAATAAAACACAACCGTCATACGACAGTACTAGGTCGAGTATCACCAACTCGGTCGAGTACACACTACTCGGCCGAGTTCAACCAACTCGATCGAGTTATCCCAACTCGGCCGAGCTACCACGATTTGGTCGAGTTATCCTATCTCGGATGAGTTCACCTTACTCGGTCGAATTACTCCTACTCGGTCGAGTTAACCCAACTCGGCCGAATTACACCCACTCAGTCGAGCACACCCTACTCGGCCGAGTCATTACGTCAGTCAAACTTTGTGAAGGGGAATCGCCCTTCACCTATTCTACGCATCACATAATCCTATATCCGTATTACAGCAAACAACCACCATCATCAGAAAGTATACGCTACTTCATAAAAACTTCAATCAACTTCATACAATGATGTCATGATATACATAACACTTCATTTTTTCTCATCAATCACATGCACGAATATCATTCACAATGGTACCAAACATTTTATCATATACACATAGAGCACATCCTAAGCTACCCTTTAGGGTGTGTTTGGATTGAGAGAATTGGAGGGAAGGGGAGGGCAGGGAAATGGAGGGATGCAATTTTCATTATTTGGTTACAATATATGGAAGGAGCGAAATGGAAGGGGAGGGAAATGGGAGGATTCAATTTCCCTACATTAGACCAAACTATAATCTATTCATTGTTGGCAAGATTTGGAAAGAAAACTATCCAAATAACCCATCTTCATTACCCCTCCCTTTCCTTTCTTTCCCTTTCCCTTCCCTCCATTCCCCTCCCCTCCCTTTCCCTCCCAATTTGTTATCCAAACACACCCTTAGTGACCAAGTACAAGATACGTACGTGACATGCCCAAAACGTCGCAATTAAAGACGCGCAAAATTTATAAACCAAGAAAAGGGGGGTTTTACAATTAAATTTTAAAGTGTAAATAGAATAATTAAACTAAACAACAAGTATGTAAAAAGGGGGGGGGGGGGGGGGTTGGGGGGGCTGAAGGTTGGTTGAGAATGCAAACAAGAGTACCCAAATTTCAAACAAGAGTGCCAAACAAGTAACAAGCAAAGGTAAACAAATGACTTGTGAGATGGAAATTTATCAAAGTGAGAAAGAAACTTAATCCAATCCTATTAGTGGTCCTCTAATGGTTGATTATTGACTCAATTACTTCCCGTAATTACTATTATTACCCTATTGTGAGAATTAATTCTCCAAATCTTCTTAAATTCTAGCAAATGACAAGGAAATCGCACTTAATCATCTACCCAACCCGGATTACAACCCAAGTAGAAATCACATACATTGGTTCATAAAACAAGAAGATAAAGCACAAAAGATTCAATAGGGGTAACTTGGCACAATGAAATCACAATTAATGCCTAATCACAAGTTAATACCTTTCTTATGGACAAAACTAGGAGGAAATCACACTCACTAATCCAACCATAATATGTTGCATAAATAAAACCATAAGGAAACACACTTAATGATTTCACAACAATGAACTTGAGAAATTAGTGAGAATAAGCAACAAGGAAACACACTTAATTACTTAATTCAAAAAATAAACTCAAACCCAAACAATAAACACAAAGGAATTAACAATAATAATACTAATTAGGGAAAGATTAGGAGTCTTACAACTAAAAGATTACACCTTTCGGAAAGGATTAAGAAAATGAAGCTTAGCTTTCCATTCTAGATCTAAAAACCCAATTAAAGTGATAAATCTCAAATTACAACTTGAGTCTCTCTAAAACAATGAAAATTGCATAGCAAACAATCCTAAAGATGTTCAACCCTTATATAGTGCTCAATAAAGAAGGATTAATGGGCTAAAACAAGGGAAGGAAGCCCGTAACACCACACGAAATCAGTAGTAATCGGCACCGTGTGAGTTGGAGAGTGCAGGAAAAATGGCACGGTGCCAATATTGAAAATCAGAAATCCGCACGGTGCGGTTTTTACTCTTCCAAAATCGGCACGGTGCCAATTCAGGTCTAGAACTTTTCTTCAATTCTTTCTTTTCAACCTTCCTTTTGGATGAATTCTTTCTCCATTCATGCTATGATCGGTCTCTTGCTTCCTTGGAGTTCAAACCAATCTTCAACACTTTTAAAACTCATCAAAACTTGGTGAAAGAGCTTCAAACCTCGGAAAGTGCAAAAAGGGCCATTTCGCGCATTAGTCACTTCAATTCTCGGCTTATTCCGACTAAAAATACGATAACTAAAGGCAAAAATACAAGCTCATCAGTACGCAAACAAGTTCGCGGTTTCGGGAACTCTCCCAAACCTTTGCGGTAGCCTTACATACTTTTAATTACTTGGGGTTCATTTTATTTTAGACGCACCTAAATTCATTTCGGTTCATTGGTTCAGGTTCCAAGACTGTCGCTCTAATACCATTTGTAACACTCGTATAATCCAAGGCCTTTAGGAATGATCATTAGATTATGAAAGCATCACCATCTCAGTTACCCGAGGTATAATATCAATGAAAGGCACGGGAAACTTTTATTAAATTACAATTACAAACTTTACAAGTGTCTCAAATTCAAAAGATGATTAAACAACAATGGAAGCTAAGAGACTAAATATAAGTAAAGACTATTATGACTCCTCAATGGTGACTCGTCCCTTCCCAGTCTCAAGCAAACAATCAACATCGAGTTACCTGTTAAGAATCTGCTCACCATACCAATGGATCATCACAGCGCACAAACCACAAGTGTTAGTTACTGTATACGTAATATCGTCACTACCAAAATCAAGAACAATATAAGAATCTTAAGGCACCGCATGCTGATATTACCAATAACCAATCATCCCACACTGGCAACCTGTAGTCCCACAATCAACCTCCACTTGCTCGCGGCAAGGGGTACCCAAATCATTAATGCGCACAACCCCTCCATGGCGGGTCCCACGAAGAGCGATCGTAGGAGTGAGAGTCGTTTCCCGCAACGGTCACACACATATGTTCCCAAATCTCATCTCGTAACCACAAGTGATATCAGTCTTACAGCACAACAATAACATCGTCACTATATATCAGGAATACCGTCACAATCATATAACAGATAACTGAGTAGGGAGAACCCTGCCTCAAGGCAATGAATCACGAAATGCAAATCCCACCTTTTCCTACCGACACTCTTCTATGAAGTCTCCCCCTAAGAACATATATGGTATTACTATCAATCATCGCAATCAGATTTATCTTAAAGTATGCTAACCACGAATACGACACTTACTTGATGACAACAACGCTAGGCTATGATGATTGGCGTGGCTAGACTCCGGTGTGAACTCTTAAAGGTTTTAGTGTGAGATATTTGAGAGACAGGTGAAAGGCGGTATAAGGTTTTAGGGTAAAAGTGATTTTAACTTACGGTTTGTATTTTATAAGAAACCAGACGCTGAACACGGAACCGCTAACTCGACCGAGTCGGATCAACTCGGTCGAGTAGGCTCAACTAGGTCGAGTAGGCTCAACTCGGCCGAGTAGGCTCAACTCGGCTGAGTAGCCTCAACTCGGTCGAGTTACTACCTCGCAGCTCTCGGCCTTTTCGTAAAACAGTCATAACTCCCTCAATACTCAGTCTTTTTGGGCGTGTGACCTAGCGTCAGAATTGCAAAAGGATAAGCTATCACTTCCAATTCGATTCACATCAATATCATATGTAGATATCAAGTTATGAGAGTTTTAAGAGAACTTAACTATAACCGGGCAACATAACTATACCATTTTCTTTGTCCAATAACTTATATATCAACAATGTGACCGAGTCCAACCAATTCCATCGAGTAACTCATATGACAAATAGAGTGGTTTCACAATATTCCCTCCTTAGAACGAACTTCGTGCTTGAAGTCCACAATAACTTGAAAAGACACCACATATATAGAGGGTTGTTACAAACTAATTGCATATAAGCCAACTAATGACACATTAGATTCGAAAAAGTATGGTGTGAATACTAAGTTGGTACTTTCCAATACCAATTACTTAATGATGATTACGTAAAACAAGTAGACATCAATTACCTTTTGGTTCTCAAGGTTGCTCGAGAACTTTAATGACCATTCTCCTCTTTTTTCTATATTCTTTTGTCTCCAATATCAAAATTCCGTATTCCGTTTATTTAAATTAAATAGTTTAATTAAATTTTAGATTTTAAGTTACTCCGTATTTGAAACAATTTTTTTTCCAAATTTTGTTCTAAAACATACTTTACTGGAAATTAATAATTTCACATTTCTGATGTGTTGATTACGTTTTCTTAAGTGTTATGCCAAACGTCTAATATTTAATGATTTTTAAAATAAATCACGTATTATTTTGTTGCATTACCGTACTTTTTACTTCTGTTAAAAGAACTCAAGGTTCTATAACTACGTCACACTTAATTGACAACAGTTTTATAAAATCTACTTTCTTAATAACACATAATATTATATGTACCGTTTTTATAAATTTTTCCTATAACTTATTTTCAAGAAATTTTCTAAATGGATGAAGGGTATGGAGACCGAGTACCTAAGAGGGGGAGGGGGTGAATTAGGTAATATTTAAAAAATTTAACTTGACTTAATTGTTTTAAGTAAGTTAACTAATAAAGAAGGATAAGTTACGGTGAATAAACAACGGTTTAAGTAACTGTTTCGTTCTCGTCTAGCAAATAAGGTAAAGCTACTGTACGAGAGTAACAGTCTTGCAAACAGTTGTTTAAAACACAAGGAAAAGAACGAGAGAAGAACTTAATTAAGAAGCAAATAAAAGAGCAACTCAGCAGTTTTGAATTGGTTCGGCCAACTTTCTAAGGGCCTACGTCCAATCTTCTTTTATTGAAAATTAAGTTATCTACTCCGAAAACTTAAACCCGTACAATAAAAGGACCAACAACCTACTCCGGTTGCGACTCTTGTTCTTGAGACCACATTGTCTAAGAACCTCGACTTACAAACTAGTATGAATTACAAGATCAAGTTTTCCTCGGACTGATTCGTAAATGAATTGAGGAGGAACAACTTATTGATCATTCAAGACTAGATAAGAAGACATAAATAAAGGCAACGATTAAACAGATTGTTTCACTTGAAGACTTAGAAAAGATTTGCAAAAACACTTAAGAAAATCTGAGTTTAAGAAGAAGGTTTTGCAAAGCAATAAATGAGTGCAGAAAGTCTTGGCATTAAATGATGAAGAAGGCATTTCTTTTATAGTGAAAAGAGAGGATAAGGACCTTTGTGTAAAGTGCACAAAGGACACTTATACGGCTAGGGTCCATTGAATAAAAGAAAGATTGTACTTTAAAGCATATTTTGGAATCTTCTTTTGTCAGTAAGAAGACTTGTTGGTTTTTGCAAAACAGAAAAGCAATAAGATCTTTCTTCTTTTTCAAGTTTGCAAAGTATGGTTACTTTTTCGGAAAAGCAAAGCTTCAAGTGTTACTTTTGAATCTGTTCAATTGTTAACCCGATTTACGACTTGTTATCTTTACACGGATTGACACGAATTCTTTGATAACGGAAGATCAACACTTCTTGATTCGAATTGATAAACCTGAAATGAAACTTAAGAATAAGATTAAATTGGGATTGTCATCATCAATCAAATGTATCCTAACAAATTCCCCCTTTGATGATGACAAGCCCATTAAAATAAACTATTCCCGTAAGTTCCCCCTCAATTGATTAGTCATGAAATACGATGGAAAGAGTAACCAATTTAAGCTTAACTAGTTAGAACGAGAGATAACAAGTAAACCAACATACTAAGGAAACCAAAGCCTCAGATTTAATTAAAGACGGGACTAAAGCATATATTTTACCGTTTTCCCCCTCTTGGCATCATCGAAAGGGTGAGGTACCTGCATCAGAGAGCAAATGCGAACCAAAGCCAAGACAGAAAACCGCATACGGAAAAAATAATAAAATCGGCAAAGAAAGGCAAGCCATACTACGATAGTTAACCGAAGTTAATAACAATATTACGAGTTGTTAAACACCACACAACATAGAAGTTACGCACAAATAGCACATACGATTGTTCAAAGAAAAAAAACAGACAATTGTTCACTAATAACAAGGGGAGCAACGGTTTCAGAAACTGTTACTGATGGAAGTTGAGGCACGAATAAGCGAAAAGGGGCAGAAACTGAAAACCCAACATACTGAACCCGACTCATCCAGAGGAGTCACCATTGTCCCCGTCCTTCTCTTGCAGTAGCTGTGACACAATATCCACCTCGCCTTTTAGAAGGTCCATTGAAGTCTTCAACTCCTCAATGTCAGCCTTGATCCCTTTTAGGGCGGCTAGATCAGCCCGAATAAGTGCAAGCTCAGCCAAGATAGCCCGACTTTTGTCGGAAGATTGGTGAGACCCAAGACCTTTGGCACGGCTAAGGGAGCGGAGTTGGCCATTGAAGGGACGGAGGAGCATTTTACCGAGGTTTCCATCGGACATACGGTCAAACATGTTAAGGTAGCCAACGGTGGAGCGAGTGAGAACTCCTTTTGCCTGAAACACCACCGAGAGCCACATGGCATAGGGAAGGGTGAATTTGTGGACAGACGGGTCTTGGACATCGGCTTCAATGATGGCAATATTTTTGAAGATTATGGCAAGGAGATTTATGGGCTTCTTGTTAATTAGATGGTAAAGGAGATATTGTTGGGCAATGGATACTTTGGCGCGATCATCAGATGGATCAATGGCCCGACCAAGTAGGTTAAACAGAATTTTGGGAAGGGGAGCCAGACGATTAGGAGGACATTTTGATGCTTCGGTGGCTGAGGGATTTAGGGTTTGAGTGATTTGGAGGGAGGTAACATATGGTAGGGTGGGCCAAGTCTTAGCCGCAGGAACAAGGTCATACCCAGAGTGGGGAATATCCAGTAAGACACCAAGCTCACGAACGGACAGGGTAAAGTTCTTGCCGTTGATTGTAGCAGATAATGAAGTAAGAGAAGAGGCAACATGAACAGTAGCGAAAAATTGGATTACCTCGGCAGCGAATACGGGAGATTCAAGTTGAAGAAGCTGAGACCACCCTTGAGCAGAAATACAGTCACTGAACTCAGTATATGCGGGATCAGAACTGAGCCAGGAAGATGGATAAACCCGAGGAGAGTGGATGCACTCTTTTGACAGCAGACGGTGACAAGTACTCTTGATGGTGGCGGGGATGGACGAGCCCTCAATGGCATTAGAAACAGAGACATGGTCCCATTTCCCAACGAGAGTCACTGGGTCCACTGGAGACAAGTAAACCACTCCGGTTACTTTCTTTTTGGAAGCATTTGGTTTGGCGGCCTTTTTAGCCGGAGTTTTAGCACGACCTTTGGCCGGAGGTTTTTCATGAGTGGGCTCGGGTTCCTTTTCTTTTGAAGGACTGGATTCGTGTTCGGGTTCCTGTTCATCCTCCAACATAGGGTCACTTAGAGGTTCCTTATCAACCCCAGATGTGGTGTTGGCAGTGTGAGCATCATCATGATCGGAAGCATCCTCGGGAATGACGACGGCAGTGTCACGAGTGTTAGAGACAGCTTTACAAACTCCAGACCGAGTTCTTTTTTTCAAAGAGACAGTAGATGGTGATGGCTCTTGAGAGTCAGATTCATTTTCAGGCACAGGTTGAGAGGATGGCATAGTTTTGAGAGGAGCGGGTTCAGTGACGGCTCGGCTTGCAGTGGTAGAGGAAGCGGGTTGAGGGGAAGTGTCCATTGTGGGTTTGAGGGAAAGTGGAGTGTTGAGTGAGGTTTTGACCATTTTGAAAACAAAAAAGGGGGGTTTAACGGTAAGGAGGGAGATTGACGGTTTGAGGAGAGTAAATGGGGAAGATGAGGTGAAAGTGTTTTGGTAAATGGAGAGGTGGTGTGGGAAAGGATGAGGAGTTATGGGAAGGTGGGATCTGGGGGAGGGTAGTTAGATAGGTGGGGTAATAATGGTAAGGATAAATGGGTTAGACGGGTAGGTGGGTTAAATGGGTGAGTGATATGTGTTTGGGTTATGAATGGATTGGGCCGGCATAATTGTGGAGTAAGAGTGGGCCGTTTATATGTGGGTGATGGGTTTGCATATTAGTGAACTCTTAAAGAATGAACAATCATAGTGCACAAAGTACGTAACAAAGACATTATGTGATAGGTCGATTTATTATTAGAGACGTATACGATCTTAAAATCATAGGCAAGGAGAAACACGAATGACTCATAATGCAAGGTACGACACACCAAACTAGCCAATCATGCGAGAGAAAAAGACGAACATATGCAATAATCACAAGCAATTAATTAAGCCAATATCTAACCGAAGTTTTTCAAATTGTTCTCGGGCTAGAGGTTTCGTAAATATGTCGGCGATTTGATCTTCGGTTTTACAAAAGATAAGCTTAACATGTCCTTTTTCCACATGATCACGAATGAAATGATGACGAATCTCAATGTGTTTTGTTCTTGAATGTTGAATTGGATTTTTAGATATATTGATTGCACTCGTATTATCACACATTATGGGTACGGAGTCAAAGATAATTCCAAAATCAAGAATTTGTTGTCTTACCCAAAGAAGTTGTGAGCAACAATGCGCGGCACTAACGTATTCACTTTCGGTCGTTGAGAGAGCAACCGTATTTTGCTTCTTGGAGCCCCATGAAATGATACATGGTCCCAAGAAGGTTGCGATTCCGGACGTACTCTTTCTATCAACGGTGCATCCCGCATAGTCCGCATCGGAGAATCCTACCAAATCAAAGGGACAATGTAAGGGATACCATAAGAAAAGATCTTGAGTTCCAATTAAATACCGAAGAATACGTTTTACTGCTTTGAAATGAGATTCTTTCGGATTTGATTGGAATCTTGCACATAAGCATACGCTAAAAAGAATATCGGGGCGACTAGCGGTTAGATATAAAAGAGAACCTATCATACCTCTATACACATTTTCACTAACGTTCTTACCGTTCTCATCTTTGTCCAATTTGGACGTAGATACCATAGGTGTAGAAAAGGAGTTTCCGTTAGTCATCCAGAATTTTTTAAGCATTTCTTTGATGTACTTTTGTTGATGGATCATGATTCCATCTTTGGATTGTTTGATTTGGAGCCCGAGAAAGAAACCTAACTCACCCATCATGCTCATCTCAAATTCAGACTTCATTAGTTCAGAAAAATAGACATAAAGTAGATCGTTAGTTGCACCAAATATAATATCATCAACATATACTTGTACAACCAACAGTTCAGATGACTGTTGCTTTAAAAATAAAGTTTTGTCAACGGAACCTCTTTTAAATCCATTTTCAATGAGAAAGGTTGATAGCCTATCATACCAACAACGAGGAGCCTGTTTTAAACCGTAAAGTGCCTTGTCCAATTTATAGACATGATTTGGAAAGTCATTGTCAAGAAACCCCGGAGGTTGCTCGACAAAAACTTCCTCTTCTAAGAATCCATTTAAAAACGCGATTTTGACATCCATTTGAAAGAGTTTTATACCTTTGTGAGCCGCAAAAGCAATGAGTAATCGAATGGCTTCAAGCCTAGCTACCGGAGCATAGGTTTCGTCGTAATCAATACCTTCTTGTTGATTGTAACCTTGCACGACTAGTCTAGCTTTGTTCCTTACGATTTCACCGGAATCGTCGAGCTTGTTGCGAAAGACCCATTTTGTGCCAATGATGGTGCGGTCAGACGGCCTAGCAACCAAATGCCAAACTTCGTTTCTCTTGAATTGATTGAGCTCATCTTGCATTGCTATGAGCCAATCGGCATCCGTTAGAGCAACCGTTATGTTGGTTGGCTCTATTTTGGAAAGGAAGGCATTTTGGCCGCAAAAGTCATCTAACGAGGCAAAGTTGCTTCTGGATGCCTTTGATCTAGTTTTCATTCCAGATCCTAGATCACTGGTAAGATTTGAGAGAGGGTGTGAACTTTGATGCTTCCATTTTCTTGGAATGATGATGAGTTCTTGTGCCCCAGCAACGGTTGTAGAGGTTGTGGCTTCTGGTTCAGGAGGGGGCTCTGTAGAGTGGCTGGCAGGTTCTCTAGGGGTAACAGTATTGAATACTGTTACCAATTGAGATGATGTTGAAGTCGGGGTCTGATTAGATAATGAAGAGGGAGATGTAGAGCTGGAGGGTTCTTCATGGCTGGTTCCCCCTGAGCCATTGCCATTTTCATTGGGCAACGTTTGATCTGGCAGTTGCATATTGTCGTCATTTGGTGCATCTTCCTCTTCGAACACGAAATCCTTTCTGATAAGACCAATCTCAAATTCATCGTCCTCATCATCATCAGAATCTTCAGAATGTTCCTGTCCAAGCACACTAGATTCATCAAAAATGACGTGAACACTTTCTTCAATACGCATAGTGCGTTTGTTATAAACTTTATAGGCCTTGCTATGTTCGGAATAACCAATAAACACCGCTTCATCACTACGAGGATCAAACTTGCCCAATTTTTCTTTTCCATTGTTGTGAACAAAACATTTACTACCAAAACATCTAAAGTAGGAAACATTTGGTTTTCTCCCTCGTAGTAGTTCATACGGTGTTTTATCCATTGAATTCCTTATCATGATACGATTGTGAATGTGACAAGCGGTGTTAACCGCTTCGGCCCAAAAGCTTCTAGGTAGTTTACCACTCAATAACATTGTCCTAGCCATACTTTCAAGAGTTCTATTCATGCGTTCTACAACGCCATTTTGTTGAGGTGTCCTAGGAGCCGAAAAGTTATGATCAACACCATTTTCATCGCAATAAGTATTAAAGGACAAATTTTCAAACTCCGTTCCATGATCGGTTCTTATGGACACAAGTTTATGGTCGAGTTTGTTTTGAATCTTTTTAAGCCAAATTAGAAACTCATTGAAGGTTTCGTCTTTAGAACACAAAAAAAGAGGCCAAACAAACCTAGAAAAATCATCAACAATAACACACACATAACGACTACCGCCTCTACTTCTAGTTCTCATAGGTCCACATAAGTCAATGTGAAGAAGTTGGAGGGGACGAAGGGTGCTCATAATTCTTTTGGATTTAAAGGAGCTTTTGACATGCTTGCATCTAGCACATTCATCACAAAGTTTATCAAAAACAAATTTTATATTGGGAAAACCTTCAACTAGGTCAAGTCTCTTTAAGGTATTAAGAGTTTTGGCACTAACATGTCCAAATCTTTTATGCCACAACCATGGATCATTCTTCATGACACTCATACAAGATAAGGTGTCATCGGGTGTCATATTTAGATTTGTTAAGTAGACGTCTTTTACACGTCTTCCTTCAAGAATGACCTCACGAGTTGAAGCGTCAATGATTCTACACATGTTAGAACTAAACTCTACCAAATTTCCACGATCACAGAGTTGAGAAATACTAAGGAGATTATGCTTCAAACCTTTGACAAGCCGCACGTTGTCGACACATAGTAACGATGACTTGCCAACCTTACCAATACCAATTACTTCACCTTTTTTGTTGTCACCAAAAGTTACCGTGCCACCTTTATGAGCTTCTAATGAGAGGAATTGGCTTCTATCTCCCGTCATGTGACGAGAACATCCGCTATCCAAGTACCAATTGCGGTCGCCTCTCATCAAGCCCTACAAAAGACTTAGACTTTGAGTTTAGGAACCCAAATAAATTTAGGTCCCTTTTTGTGAACAACCTTGTTAACAAGATCCTTTTGAATCCATACTTGCTTAGCAACTTTAATGTTTTTGTTGATGTCATTGTGTCTCTTTTGACAACCGTTAAAGCCATGACCTGTTTTACCACAATAGTTACAAATGATGTACTCTGGAAGACCAACGTATTTTCTTCTTTGGAAATCAGTTTTACACGGGTCTGGTTTGTTAATGTAACAGTGAGATGCACTGTTCCATTTAAACCCTAGTCCAGCTACACGGTCACATTTTTTGGTCTGATCAGTAAGAAAATTTAGAACCTTTTGACTTCCTTCCCATTTTTTGGACACATTGTTAGCATCAACAAGTTTCATCTTTAAGTTTTTGAGATCAGTGGATAGGGTAGCATTTTTAGCCTTTACAGATTTGAGCTCTTTCTCAAGATCATCAAACTCAGTGTGTAAGTCAACAATGAGTTCTCCTTTTTGCTCAACATTGTCTTTTAGACTTTCAATGCATAAGTTTAAGTGTTCAATCTCATCTTTGGAAGACCTACTTATAGCATTTTTGTTTTGAGAGTTGACAAGCTTAACATGCATGATTCTGAGTTCATTTTTAAAAGTCGAAATGTCAACCCTTAACCTTTCATTTTCACTGATCAAGGTAGCATTCTCATCTTCCTTTTCATCAGGGACAACAGTTTTATGGACTGTTTCTTTAAGATCCTCCAGTTCTTTGACCAACGTGTCACATTTACATAAAAGAAGATCGTTCTCTTTAAGTAGATCATCACGTTCTTTGGTGGCAGCGGAAATTTGTAACGTGAGAGAGGTGTTATCATCCTCAAGGTTTGACATGCTAATTGACACGACCTTTAGACTCTCTACTTCTTCAGAAAGACGTTCATTTAGTCTCTTTAGTTTCTTAATTTCGGACAAACTAGTAAGGTTGTTATTAGCATGACTCTCCTTCTTGAGTTTAACATTTTCTTCAGCGATTTCTTCTATTTCGTCTTGCATAACATCTAACTTTTGTGTTTGTGACCGACATTTGTCAAAGAGTTTATCGAGAAGTTTACACACCTTTTCTTTTGAATAAGTTCTAGCCTTTGCTTTCAAGATTTTTACCTCGTCATCGGAGTCGGAGTCATCGGGATGAGCCATGAGACATCTAAGATGTTCGCCTTTGTTTGTTGTGGACTTGTTTTTGTGATTTTTTGTTAGGCACATCTTAGCTTCCAAATGTTCTTCAATGGGTTCCTCGTCCTCAGAATCGGACATCCACCAAATGGCCGTCATGACCTTGTGTTTGTATTCCTTTTTAGCCTTATCTCGTTTGTCCCTAGACTTTATATCCTCCCACTTAGGACATTCTTTGATTTGGTGATTTGTGTCACCACATTTAAAACATCCTATCGTGGAAGAGGGTCTTTTCTTAAAGGGACGTTTCTTAGCATAATTGTTGTTAAATTTCTTTTGTCCTTGCCCATTTACCATTCCTACCAAGTTCCGAGAGAACATGGCAAACTCATCTTCCTCATCATCCTCACCATCACTTGGTGAAGATAACAAGGCAAGACTCTTTCCCTTTGAGGATTCACTAGAGTTCTTCTCGAGATTAAACTCGTGAGCCATAAGTGATCCTATTAGTTCATGAAGAGTTAGTTTAGATAAATCACGGGCTTCTTCAATTGCGGTAACCTTGGGTTGCCATTTTGAAGTAAGACTACGAAGAATTTTTCGAACAATGTCCTCGGACTCGAAATCTCTTCCTAGACTTTTAAGTACATTTATTATGCAAGAAAAACGAGAAGAAAAACTATTTATGGATTCGTCCTTTGACATACGAAACATCTCATATTGTTGCATGAGAAGGTCAATACGGTGTTTTCTAACTTGAGATGTCCCTTCATAAGCAAGTACAAGGGAATCCCAAATTAGTTTGGCCGTAGGACATCCGGAGATACGACTCACTTCGGCCTCTCCAACACAACGTTGAAGAATCGACATAG
Source organism: Silene conica (assembly GCA_029255685.2). Taxonomy (NCBI): domain Eukaryota; kingdom Viridiplantae; phylum Streptophyta; class Magnoliopsida; order Caryophyllales; family Caryophyllaceae; genus Silene; species Silene conica. The sequence continues at coordinate 57,028,695 of CM055311.2, read as the reverse complement.
CCTTTGAGTTCTTTTCAGCCATTTTAAAATCATTTTCATTGTAGTCACTTTCCGACCTGACTTTGTTAAAACCGGTCATCATGTCGGTTTCCTCAATGATTAGAGGTCCGTTCATGATGATGTTCCAACATTGATAATCAATACTTTTTATGTAATGCTCCATTTTGAGCTTCCACCAACCAAAATTCTCGCCGGTAAAGACCGGGATCTTGGAGTGCTTTGCGGAATCCATTTCCCAAGAAGTAACTCTAAGGTAATTAGCCTTTTACAAGAGCACGAGGCTCTGATACCAATTGAAGGGTATGGAGACCGAGTACCTAAGAGGGGGAGGGGGTGAATTAGGTACTATTTAAAAAATTTAACTTGACTTAATTGTTTTAAGTAAGTTAACTAATAAAGAAGGATAAGTTACGGTGAATAAACAACGGTTTAAGTAACTGTTTCGTTCTCGTCTAGCAAATGAGGTAAAGCTACTGTACGAGAGTAACAGTCTTGCAAACAGTTGTTTAAAACACAAGGAAAAGAACGAGAGAAGAACTTAATTAAGAAGCAAATAAAAGAGCAACTCAGCAGTTTTGAATTGGTTCGGCCAACTTTCTAAAGGCCTACGTCCAATCTTCTTTTATTGAAAATTAAGTTATCTACTCCGAAAACTTAAACCCGTACAATAAAAGGACCAACAACCTACTCCGGTTGCGACTCTTGTTCTTGAGACCACATTGTCTAAGAACCTCGACTTACAAACTAGTATGAATTACAAGATCAAGTTTTCCTCGGACTGATTCGTAAATGAATTGAGGAGGAACAACTTATTGATCATTCAAGACTAGATAAGAAGACATAAATAAAGGCAACGATTAAACAGATTGTTTCACTTGAAGACTTAGAAAAGATTTGCAAAAATACTTAAGAAAATCTGAGTTTAAGAAGAAGGTTTTGCAAAGCAATAAATGAGTGCAGAAAGTCTTGGCATTAAATGATGAAGAAGGCATTTCTTTTATAGTGAAAAGAGAGGATAAGGACCTTTGTGTAAAGTGCACAAAGGACACTTATACGGCTAGGGTCCATTGAATAAAAGAAAGATTGTACTTTAAAGCATATTTTGGAATCTTCTTTTGTCAGTAAGAAGACTTGTTGGTTTTTGCAAAACAGAAAAGCAATAAGATCTTTCTTCTTTTTCAAGTTTGCAAAGTATGGTTACTTTTTCGGAAAAGCAAAGCTTCAAGTGTTACTTTTGAATCTGTTCAATTGTTAACCCGATTTACGACTTGTTATCTTTACACGGATTGACACGAATTCTTTGATAACGGAAGATCAACACTTCTTGATTCGAATTGATAAACCTGAAATGAAACTTAAGAATAAGATTAAATTGGGATTGTCATCATCAATCAAATGTATCCTAACAATGGACTTCATTATATGACTATTTATATACTTTTTTATCATCTTATATTAAAGCCTTTATATATACATAACATATGTTATTAGATTATCTAACGAGGATAATTGATCACATACATTAAAAAATTAAAATTAATAACCCCGTAAATTTCACGAGTATCACCCTAGTTTAATTAAAGGTGGGAGATATCAAATATTTAAATTGTTATTCAAATGAAGATTTCAGCGAGTAGTTTAAAGAGGATTACAATTGAGTCTCAATTCCACATTTAGAACAAATATACTTCTCAAATTAATCAGGAGTCCTTAAAATCATCCCATCGACATTACCATACATTGGAGGATGGCGATTTAAGTTATGAAGCCTAATCAGTCATACAAAAAATTATAAGGGTTAATTTCACAATTTTACAAAATTATGAGAATGGATCCCTATTTCTCCCAAATATAACGCTTCAAATGACAATTTGTCTATATTATTAACGATATCCTTCCCCTAAAAAGAATTCTAAGACATCAGTCAGTCAGCGATAGATGAATGGATGATCAATTGATGATATTACAATAGTACAAGTGTACAACCAACAAACATATTGGACAAATAACGAAAACGATAGGCAATTTTCCGAAAAGTAAAGCATATGCTTTATTATAACACAAATTCTTATTTGCAACGGCACTATTCGTCGCAAGCTTGTGACGGATATCGTTTGCTCTCATAAAATATCCACATTTTCTCTCTTCAACACTATTCATGTGGCTCCCTTTCTACACTAACTCATTTTCTACCCATTTTATCTCACAAAATATCCATCACAAATAACGATCCGTCGCAAGCAAGACTTACTATTATTATAAAGGTAGTGTACGATTGATTTAAGTCATACAGCTAACAAAAACATGTATCCGTGTGATTGACTTTTTTCATTATGTCATCCTCTAACTTTTCTAATAAATAAATACCCGACATTATCCAAATAATACAAATTGTAAAAATACTCTCATTTTTTTGGCGTAATCTTGCTTATTATATACTACTTTATTACAATTTGACGCATTTATTTATTATATTATACATGGCGTTACCGCAACAATTGTATCAGAATCCATCAATTAATCGACCAATAATCGGTGCTTGGCGCTTGAAGCTGTTATTATGGTTTGATTACTTGGGATTGTGGTCCTTTTTACTACCTTGGCACATAAACTAGACTCAAAATTACCATGATGGTTTTTAAGAAACTTAGTGACAATTTTATACGCTGGTTTTGTTATCAGTTTATTCCAAGCTTCGTCAACAGCTGCTTTATCCGTCATCTTTTTGAACACCTGAGTTGCATCAACCCGGTTCAACTCCCATCCTTTTACGTCCTTGAGCCGGTATATTTTCTCCAATTGACGGTCTGCCAATACACACGTGTTATCTTTTATCTGATTTATTGCAATTTGGAGCTCATGGATCTGACCGGATCGAAAATACTTGTCCAACTCGGGAACACCAATGGCCCGACGGATCCCTCGGGTATAATCAGTATTACTGGGGTCAAACAGTTCCCGCACTTCTTGTACTAGTCCAGATTCGACCATTTTATCAACCCTATGTGACACGAAATCACGTAAGACGGGAACGGACACGTCCACCCAAAGAAAACAACAATCGTACTTGGAATTAAACCCGAAAATGGGGTCGGTCATCAAGGATTCAATGTAAGTATTGGATCCCCCAACAATGATAGGGAGCTTGTTCTTTTTAAGAATAGATTCGACGGCATGTGTGGCCATGACACAAAAATCCTTAGGGGTGAAGTCAATATTATTAGGTTGTAATATGCCTAACAAGTGGTGAGGAATCCCACATTGTTCTTCGATACTCACTTTGTTTGTGACTATGTCTAAACCCTTGTAGGCTTGGATCTTATCCGAGTTGATGATCTCGGCCGACAACCGGGTGGCTAGGTCGATTGATAGTCGGGACTTTCCAGTCCCGGTTGCGCCCATTATGAACACTACCTTGTCTCTTGGCTTTTGCCAAGCGTTCATTACGTCCATGTTGAAGAATGCTGGCGATGGAATTCTGAGTAATTGTTCTGCTTGTTTCCACATTTGCATCGGACTTCTCATTCTTACTTATCACCTATTGAACAAGTAGAATAGCCAAAAACCATTTAAATACATGCGTGCATCTTGAACTTCGAATTCATAAAATATAAACATACTTCCTCCGCTATGTTCCGTTATTGATTTTGACAAAAATACGTAGAAAAGTGAAGTGGACTAAATTGAGTGTCCATTAAATACATTTATAAAATGGAAACGTAAATAAATAAGTGATACGATCAAAATAAAATGGTTAAATAACTGAGGACGGACGGACTAGGGAGTACATAGCACTGGAATAAATACACTTAAAATAGTTAAAGCATGAATCATGAAACAGTCCGTCTTGTTTTAAACCGCAAGTTCCGTCTGAAATAATAAGACCTCTCACAAGTGGAAATCACATGGGTAATGGACATCCCATATGCTTTCCCATTCACTCTCTAAATGGTTATTTTGTGAGAGAAAATGATATACGTCACTATTATTTCAGACGAATCTTGCGGTTTGAAATAAGAATTAGTGATCATGAAATATGGACGCAAAAACTAACCTTGTTTTTGGGAGTCGAGCGATATCTTGTAGCAACGAAAGGGCTATAAAATAGGTGCAATTGAAAGTGTGTAGTACGTTTGTTTATGTTTGGAATAATATTGGGAAGTGCATGTTGAAGCTTTCATGGCATGTCTATATATATAATGGAAATGACGAAAGACGATAAACAAAATGCTTCATGGCACGCACAGCTCATACTCGTTGACGGTGTGTCCTCTCGCCATCATCGTGGGTCTCTCTCTACTTCTACTTTGCATGGACTTCCTTCTATTTTAGTGGATACTGGTCAACCCATTACATGTTGCTCTTTTTTTAGGTTTATATTCCTCGACAAAACTTTCTATGCCTTATAATATCATTTTTTTTTTAATTTTTTTTCCATTTAAATCGAATAAAAATTGTAGAAAAAATCGAGATACAACCGACATGAAATAAATAGAATATGTTGACTTTTGGACTAGTACCATTTATTTCTTATCAAAACCGTGACAAGATTGTGAAGTTAATTAGTTGAAAAATAAAATAGCTTTAGACTTGCCAATTTAAATTAAAAATAATTTGTAATTATGTTATGTCCTAAGTAAAATAATAATACATTGAAGCTCTGTTTGTCAAGAATTTCAGCTGGTTTATTTGCCCAAAATTTCAACTACCTTATTTTTTCGTAACTATTTGTCAAATAGCTTATTTAACTTTAAAAGGTACTAGAAATCAAACACTACATAGGTGGTATTTGATGAACCGGATACATAATTCTAATTATCTTTCTTTTACACCACTTCAATTTATAATATATTAAATAATTATTGTACTTTTTTTTTACGCCATTTCATATATTATTTATATAATCAGTAATCTTATCATATCCTAATTTTCACCTATCTTTCTAAATTTTAAGTTACTTTTCAGTTTTCATATACCTTTTCAAAATTAAGATAATCTTACCAAACATAGTCTAACACTTCAAGCTATTTCTTTGAGCTACCACGCACTACTACAATACAAGCCTATTGCAACGTAGGGAAAATGTTGCATATGACCTCTAAAATGTTGTTTTAGGGTTAGTTTATGCAAGATTTTTAGCTTTGTTGCTCAAAATTTCCGTTGCAATAGCCTAAAGTAACACTTTGTGCAACATTTTCTATCCAAATGCAACATTTTTTTTTGAATGTTGCAATGATACCCTAATGCAACACATATCTTGAGAAACTATTGCAACACTTTAAATATAAATATGCAATCCTCATCTCTTCCACATAGAAAACCATAGGCCACCAGACCAAGAATGTTATACACCAAACCACATGCCGGTTTGGGTTGCTGCCCTATGAGACTAAATGGAAACCAGTAATTAACAATAAGATCACTTCTACTTAAGGAGTATTACTTACCTCTCATTCCAAATTTAACCTATTTACCAAAACATTGAAAGTAAAAAATCACCATGACACGAAAATGCCAATAAATTTCAGAAATTAATTTAACATTTGTAAGACATGTCATACGATATAACTTTAAATTCATGAAACATGAGTACATAGACACCCAAATAGCGAAAAAATGGAGAAAGTCATTAGACACTTTTGGCTAATATATCCCAATTTAGAGTCATTATTAAACACATATGAATGGATGGTTAAAAGAAGAAAGATGAAAGAAGATGTACCAATGAAGTGAATTATCTCGTAATAAACTGCAAAAGTTGTCCCTGAACGATTGTGATTTGAGGAAGAATATCAAGAGGCAACTTGGAGGTGAAAGGTCGGTGCCGATGCATATAGGGTTTTTTGAAATTTTTGTGTAGGTGAATAATCCATGATAACAATCAAACCAACATTAGAAAAACGGATCCAATCAGCATTCAGTCTTCCGCCTTGAGCACAATGAAAGAACAAAGCAACATTCAGTCTTTCTCTTATATCCAAACCCTAGCTAATTTTTTCTCGAACCACAAAACCCAAATATGGTAAACATATATATCATCATAGAAATGATAACGACTATAACAAAAAAAAACATACTCCCTCCGTCCCAATGATATGTTTACACTTCCTTTATTTCCCTCTCACAAAATAAAAGAAGTGTAAACATCCCACTGGAACAGAGGTAGTATATAAAAGGGCACATAAAACTCATACTTCTGTTTCTCAAACATTAACATTTAATCTTTTTATTGTTTTATTTTTTGATTTTGAAGTTTTACAAGTTTATTTCCGGTGTTTTATGTATTATATTGAGAATATATTATATGATATTGTATATTAACTTCCATATATTTTGTAATATCTTATGCTTTGTATTAGGGCATCATATTATCCTCTGCTTATTTGTTTATTCTTATTAGGAGATTTGATAGGAGGTAGTTCCTAATATAGTGGCTTGTACATTGTATATATGTATGCACCCTTTGTCAATCTTATTCATCAATAAAGATCTTGTTCAATTTCTTTATGGCATCATAGATAGAAGGTTCTTTGATAAATTACAAAACAACACACAAAAAGAAAAAAAACAAACCAAATCATTTTAACCATGACGGGAGGAACTCTATCTGTCACACCAAAGGTGGAACTCATTTCACCATCTTCTCCGCTTTATCTTCATCCAAATGAAAGCACGAGTTTATCATTAACTCCCAATAAATTTAATGGAGAGAATTATAATTTGTGGGTCGATCGATGTAGTGAGAAACACTCTTGATGCCAAGAACAAATTGGCGTTTATTGAAGATGGTCAAGAGGCATGTCACGCCTGATGGTCAAGAGGAGTCTCTCGAAGCAGTAACGTGGCGACAGTGCAACGCTATGCTTAAGGCATGGATAAGGTGTTCGATCAACAAAGATTTGCACGCTAGTATTAGTTTTACGGGTACTATCACGGAAGTTTGGAAGGAATTGAAAGGGCGATATGCTGCTGGAGACATCCCTAGAGTGCATCTATTGAAGGCAAAATTAAGCAATAGCAAGCAAAAGAAATATCGGTTAGTGGTTCAATATTACACAAATCTAAAAACCATATGGGACGAGTTAGCGAGTTATAGCAAAGTTCCGTCGTGCACTAGTGGGGAGGCTAATGAAATGCTCAAGGAGCGTGAAGAGGAGAAGGTATGTCAGTTCCTTATGGGAGTAGACACAAGCCTTTATGGACACATTCGATCAAACCTATTAATGGATGATAGATGAAGTTGTTTCTTTGAGTAAGGCTTATGCCCTAGTATTGAGAGAAGAACGACATAAAGTCGTGACAAAGGGTAAAGAAGAAGTCCTTGAGGCAACCTCGGCCATGGTGGCTAAGATCACAGAGGGAACTACTCGTAGTCGAAGTAATGGCAATACCTCCGACAAATTAAAGATGAACAAGACATTTTTTATTGTGTTTTTTGCAAAAAGCCATGGCACACGGAGGAAAATTGCTGGAATAAACCTGAAAATCAAAGCAGGGGGAGAGGCCGTCGACGGCGTGGCAGAGGCCGAGGCGGTCGTGACAGTCATCAAAGAGCAAACACATCATGAGTTGCGGATGAAGGAAATAATGAGAATCTGAGATTGGAAGAATTAACACAACCCCATACTCTTTTGGCGATAAACGAAGGTAACAATAAACAAGCAGTATGAATGCCAAAACTTGTGACAGTTGGCTCCTTGATAGCGGTGCGTCGCACCACATGGCAGGTCGGCGCGGCTTACTCGAAATCTTTCACAGCTAAAAACTCTCTACTGTAGGCCTACCGAATGGTTCCAAAATTGTGACTCATGAGCATGAAACAGTAGCTTTGTGTGATAATTTTATTCTTAAAGATGTCCTTTATGTTCCGTCTTTAACATGCGACTTGATCTCCGTTCAACAACTTATTAAAGAAAACAATTGCGTAGTAACATTTTATACCGATCATTGTGTGATACAGGACATGTCTACGAGGATGACACATAGACGGGGTCTATTATTTCAAGGCAAGCCAAAATAAATTGGTAGCACTGGTTAATGTTAATGGGGATGCGCGACTTTGGCACAAGAGGCTAGGCCATCCTTCGAGTACGTAAGTATCTTACCCTTCTTTTCTAGTCTAAGTGGTTTTAATTTAAATTAGAATTCAAATGATATTTGTGATCTGTATTGTCGTGCTAAACAAAAACGGTCTTCTTTTAAGTTGAACAATAAGCGTAATAATGATTTATTTGGTCTTATTCATTTCGATATATGGGGTGTTCGTCATGTTAAAAGTTTGAGTGGAGCTAAGTGTTTTCTCACCATTGTCCATGACAAAAGTATGGTCGTTTGGGTCTATCTCATGAAAGACCGGAGTGAGGTAAACCAATTAATGGCCAATTTTTGCAACATGGTAAAGACTCATTTTGAAAAACAAGTTAAAATTGTCCAAAGCGATAATGGAACGAAGTTTCTCTCCGGGTCATTATAAGAATATTATAGCGAGCATGGAAATGTTTTTCAAACTAGTAATGTAGATACACCCCAACAAAATGGGAGAGTGAAATGGAAACATAGACATATCGTAGAGAAGGCTCGAGCTTTACGTTTCCAAGCTAACTTACCTATCGAATTTTGGGGGGGAGTGCGTCGTAACCGATGCATACTTATTCAATAGGACACCTACCCATGTATTACACGGACAAACACCACATGAAATTCACTATGGCCACAAACCCAAGCCCGGGAAACCGGCTCGCGCCTCAAAACAATTTCCGAAGTTGGCTAAGTGTTGAATGGATGTGTAGAAAAGGAATATTGATTTACCAATCGAATTTTTTTGAAGTCCAACAGGTTTGGGCGGCTCTGATACGGGTTCGAAAATTGGTTTGAGGAGAAAGACCCCCCTGTCGGGAAACCGGAAGGGAAACCGACTCTCGCCTCAAAAAGTTTCCGAAATTGGCTAAGAGTTGAGTGGATTCTTAGAAATGAAAGAATAGAACTGTTAATCGAGTTTTAAGTTATTATTTTATTGTAACTCGTATGCGAACATCTTTGAGATGTCATTGTGTGATTTATGTGAAAGCTATAAGTTGCTGTATGACTCGGGTTCTCACCTAACTGCATTGTGTTGCTGGTTGACCGTAGGGGCTTAGTCCTCCCGGTCAGGGTTCAGGTTGTCCGCCTGCCTTGGGGTATACCTCGTTCCATAGTGGTTCGAGTCTTGGTGGTATCCTGCGTTGTGGGTACTTGTCTAATCGGGGACGTAATTGTCTACGCCCTGAGAGTCTGGCCAGATATAGATTAGGACAGTCTATTGTTGTCGTCCTACCAGGCGATTGGATAGTTTGAGATTGGGGATTTTCCGTGGTCATATAGACGAGTCGATTATCGGCCTGCTTCATATTAGTCTTGTGGAGTTGAGTCCCTTGGTTGACCTATCTCATTTGTTGTCGAGTTGATTGTCGACCTATGTTGTAGGAGTCGAGTCACTTGGTTGACCTATCTCATTTGCGAACCGTTGCTCGTTGTCGAGTTTGTGTGAGTTCGTGTTTATGGATGCATGATACTTGGTTATCTATATTAATCACATGATGATTTATATTTATGCTTCTCATAATTATCGTTTATGTTGGAGCATGTGGATGTGTGTAATGTGTTTATATGTTACGTGTTAATTGACAATAAGTGGCTGAGAAAATCTCTAGTCACTCCCCACTGACTGTGGCGGACATGTTTCATGTATGTAGGTTGGTGCAGCTTTTACAGGGGGTACGTTGAGGCTAGCGAGCGATGATCCTTCATCGATTGACATTTACCTTTATCGTGTAGCTAGACCTTCTTTTGATATTACAGTTTTGTGCCTGTAGGGATATCTTATCTCGGGCTTGGTTTTGTATTTAATACTTCATACTTATCTAAGTTTTATTTTTTCCGTATTTCAGTTGTTGTATTACACCTCGCATGTTAGTTTAATTATGTTAAAAGTTTTAAATCCGCTCGTTTTCATGCATTTGTATGTTTACATTTTAGCTGCCGCGAGGGGTTTTACAATGTGTCGCAAGATAAAAATATGAGATAGTTGATAGGACATAATAATGGGACATTTGAATTCAAATCGTAATAGGGGTATTATGAGGATGAAATGACATTAAGTAGAATTTTGAAAGGTATTTAAAGATAAATAAATAATGAAAAATGGAAGGCATTTCAGAGGAGAAAGTACGGGAAAATAATATGATACACAACTAGAGTTGTCACCGAATTGATCTTTGCACGAGCTTGGCTTTAAATTTTGAGCTCGAGCTTGGGCTTCGCTTGGAACTTGCCGAGCATAAAAAATGAAACTCTTCCTCTGTTAGGAAATTTTTTGAGCTCGACTCGAGTTTGAACCGATATCGCTTTGCCATTATATTACTTTCACTTTCTCACCTTTTAAATTTAATTAAATATAATTTTTTCAAAACAAATTGAAAAAATTATAAAATATTACGCATAAATGCCTAAATAACTTATACTTCGAAAAAAATAGTATTGTCGTATACAAAATTTAGAAAAAAAAAGAGTAAACGAGTCTAAATGAGCTTCCGAGCAGAGTTAGCCTTGTTAAGCTCGGGATCGGTTGGCATTTAGCAAATCTCGGCTCAAGTCCTATCTAAGCTTTGACAGAGCTAATTGTTGGAAGTAATGCAAAGCCGAATATGTTGTGTAAATTACAGTACATTACAGAGTAGTCTTCCATTGTCTCGTAACAGAATCTCTACACTTTCTTCATTACTTGCACATGATTATAGCCATTAACTCTAGGTTTATGGTCGTGGTTATGCCACTATATATCTTTGTGATTATGGTGTGAATTAATCATTATAAATATGAGATTATGGTGTTAATTAATCAGTATAAATTTGAAATTTTTTTAGTCTCTTAGCACATATCTTCGATATATCTTATGCTATTTCTCTATGTTAATTTGAGCACATCATATGAGTTCCAACTTCTAATAGTTGAGTACACAACTTTTAGGAATGTTGTGTGACAACGCCTATATCGATTTGTACCGTAGTTAGGGCGATTTCATTTCTCATTCAGTGGTCTACATACCACGACGCCACAACATATATTCTCTCAATATATCTTCGACCTATAATGACCTTATATTTCCAACACTAATTTCAAGAGCGAGAAGGCTTAGATCACTTACATTCGTATATAAAGAAAATTAAATATATTATCCTTATTTAATTGCATAGAGATGGCAATCACATCTTTAGATGGGATAAATCGGTCGAGTTATATTGGGTTTTGGTCCTACCGGGTCAACTTATGTCGTCAGCAAGTCAAATCAAGTCCACTAAATTGATGTGTCGAGTTGAGTTGAGTTGAGATGGGTTTGGGTCGAGTTAGGTAGGCTTTGAGTTGATGAATTCATTGGTCAAACTCTATATGTTTAAAATACCCATATAACTAATTAATTGATGCATATGACGATATAATTATGCTTATAAGAACTAATTGTATATTCGACGTCAACAAACGTAGTTGTTCATTCATGTACGAATTTTACTCATTCATGGACTTTTTTCCTTATTGTTCCATAGTATGCCATATACTTAGAAAGAAGAAAAAAACCCTCTCTAATTCCCTTTTTTACCAAATTAATCAAATCCAAAAATATTAATTAAAGTACACAATTATAGATGTTAATTCTTATATCAATCAAATAATTATCCAAATTATTAAGTTTATTAATTATATTATAGGATTAATTGATAAGAATACTCTAACTATGGGTGTCCTGCTCAAAATACTGCAAACTCTATTTTAACTACCAATATAACCAATTAATGCTATCATTCGCTTTTATTATAATATATGACCTGTTGCATTCTAAATAAGTGAAGAAATTTCTAATCCTTCTTTAATCCGTCTTTCTCTTTTTACTTCTCTGTTACTCTATTCACCTAATTACACCATTAAAACATGCTATAATAAGTTAACAAAACAACAAATTCTATTCAAAGCAAATAAGGGTATTAGTTGGTTATATTGGTAGTTAAAATAAAGTTTAGAGTATTTTGAGAAGTTCACTCATAGTTCGGAGTATTTCTATCAATATCCTATATTATATCAAATCAAGAAATTAATTACACTATTTAGATTAGGGTTTGGTTTGTCGACAACGTTGGACCGACGCTGTGAGGGACAACGTTATTGCCGTGGTGATGGGGCATGTCATCGTCGGCGACGTCGGCATGGTGTAGGTGTCGCTGGTTGTGGCATGGGCATAAATGGTAGATAGGGTTGTCGACATCTGTCGCTTTGTTATTACATAAATTCAATTGGAGTACCAACGTGACCTGGTTAGTGGTTATTGATTATTTGATTATTTTAGTTTTTTAGTTTTTTCTTTCTTATTTATTTCATTTTTTTTTATTTTGTTAAATGTAATTTATTTTGTAAAGTTTTTGTTAAATGTAATTTTTTCCTGTATTTTAGGAATCCTACTTAGGAGGTCATCAAGATCGGTTGATGGCGTATGTGAGGCAACGATTAGGGTAGTGGATGGTGGTTAACGGGCAGTAGGAGGGCTGTAGTTAGGGTGAGGAACGAGAAAAAGAAGAAGAGAGAGATTGATATTAAGATATTAAAATGAAATCAGTGAAATAAAAGGGTTATTATGGTGATTTAGATTCATAAAAGAGAAAAATCGTATATAAATAAGGATCATCCTTAATTTAATTAATTTGTATCGTTGATTGTCAAGAGACTAAAATTTAGCCAAATTAAGAGGTTCAGTTATGTTTATGGCATTTATCCTATTTATTATAGCAACAACCATAGAGCATATGTGGCGCTCTGTGGTTCAATGTTGACTTTTCAAACGGCGGTTGGATTTGCAAAATTTCAGGACCCACTAACTAATCCGAAATTAATTGCAATTTTATTATTCCGGTTAAAAAATTGACACGTAGTAAAACAACTTTTAATATTCATGTTAATTTATATTTACATAAGATGAGATAAAATAAGTTACCATAATTTCAAATAATAATAAATCACACATATTTACAAACTATTGCTTATAATTACAAACTATTAACCTATACGGATAAAAAAACTTACGATATTATACTAATAAAATATCATTTGTAAAAACTATACCAAAATAGAAATCTCCATCCGTGTCAATCGTACTTCTAATGAGAATGCATGAAAAGAAGTAAACAAATTACTGAGAGGGAAAATTTTATACAATCGAATAAAATATACGTACTTGCTAAATCCCGCACGCTAACTTGCTTAATCCAACACTTTTTTACCTTAAATTCTCATAATTACCCTTAGTAAAAAAAGAATTAAAAAGACTTTTAAAGAACTAAAAGATTTCCCTCTCTTTAAACCTAATAAATTTCTTATTCGTTCGACTATTATGGATCGTAATTCGCACATATCAAACGTAAGTTCGGCGTTTCATCGTAATTTTTTTATTAAGTTCCGTCTTTTATTCAATTTAGTTGATATTTTTTTTTTAAAAAGAGGGTTTTTTAACAATTAGGGTTTGAACTGAAATCCAATCAATCTCTGAAATTGAACTGAAATCCAATCAATCTCTGAAATTGAACTGAAATCGGGAAATCCAATTGCAATAAAATAAGAAACAATTGGGAGGGATTTTAGAATATTTATATATATTCTAATTGCAGTAAAATCAGATTTTAGAACAATTGCTCAAATCGGGAAATCTAATTGCAGTAAAATCAAAACCTGAAGTGAGTTAATTTTTGGGATTTTTAGGGATTTTTGTTTCTCTCTTTTGTTTTTTGGGTGGGGATGATAAAAATGAGGGCATATTCGGAATAAATGTGAAAAATATGTGGGATTGAGCAAAATAATGTGTGGGATTTAGCACTTCCCAAAATATAACATATAAAAAGACTATAGTATATATAATATTTATTATATAATCGGAATATTTGACGGAAAAGTAACACAACGTATAAATACAAGTAATATTTTTAAATAATAAATACATCGACAATTAAGTGACGGAAAATTAGGAACATTACAAAATTTAAAAATATATCTTTAAATGGGCTGCGTTATGTCGTATTCTTCCACCAATGTGTAAATACTTCTAGAAATGTAGCACACATTTTTATTTAAGACGGGTTATATAAAAACGAGTCAAGTATTACATGTAAGACGTAAGTAAAATACATTAAGTTACTATGATTAGCAAAATATGTTTGTCCCATCTAAGTAAATGGGTGCTTATTAACCCGTTTTATTTCTTTTTATAGATATATCCATCGTAAGAAATACCTATTCGAAATCTTGAATATCATTTGAAATGTAATCAATCAAATGAGTCTACACTTTGCATCTATAAGGAAACTTTAAATTAATACAGGTTCAATTTAAGACGAGTATTTATGTCTTAAGTTTAAAACGGATATATGCGTTTTAAAAAAGACCTACTCAACATATAAAATGCTTTTTGAAAGGTTATCAATTATTTGAGTTTGAAACTTTGCATTTATAAGAAAACTTTAAAGATTTTTATTAAAAGTACTTACTATGTGTTTTAAACTTGAAACGGATATATCCACTTCATGAAAGTTTTTATCGAAATCTAAAATGTTATTTGAAAGGTCATCAATTAAACGAGTCTAACATTGCATTTATGTGGAAGCTTTAAACTAATACGGAGTACCTCTTTAATTTAAGACGGGTATATAGTATGCATTTTAAATAAGGCCTACATGACATCTATAATGTTATTTGAAATGACATATATTTAATGAGTTTGAAGCTTTGCATTTATTGAAAAACCTTAAATAATAACAATTTTTATTTAGCTCTCCAGGCTATGTACTGGCCCCACAGACCAACACGAGTCCTTTCCAGCGCATTTTGTCCTCACTCATGCGCATCCCGAAAACCTTCCCAGGAGGTCACCTATCCTAAGACTACTCCCAGCCAAGCACGCTTAACTTTGGAGTTCTTTCGCATGGATAACCAGAAAAGAAAGTGCACTTTGTTGATATGAGTAGTATTTTCAATCCCTTTAAGCACTAGTCATATAAGCCTATCAAGGGACCTCTTCAAGGGGTTACCCCACCCGAATATCCTATTCGGTTCAATGGAGTATTACAATACGTCCTAAGCTTAAAATAGATATATCCGTCTTAAACTTAAGACGGGTCAAGTAGTATGTATAAGACAAAGCAACATGCATAGAAAAACAACAAATTTGTTCTATCTGTGCGACTGTGCGAGTAGGAAGATATTTAACTCATTGTAGTATTAAGACTATACGTATAACATTGATCAGTATAACTACATGTTAGTATATAGTAAAATAACAATATTTTAGGATTTTGAAAATTTTCCATCATTTGGCTACATGTATATTATGTATAATAAAAGTACGTAATGGGTAATATGATTTCTTAGAAAGTAGCTTTCGACCAAATGAATCGAACATTCGATCGAGCAACGAGATTATCATGCAACAAAATTAGTAAATAATAATTTTATTAGAAGCATGATTTAACATCAAGTAGGTGTATGTTTTTTTTTTTTTTTTTTTTTTTTTGGCAACGGTATACAAGAAAAAAATTGCTCATCTCAAGGCCTTTTTTGCCAATGAATGGGCAGCCGCATTTAGACTCCTAGGAATAAAAGAAAAGCTAAGACAATGAAACGACGAATACAAATTTTTACAGTCCTCCAGTATCCCCTGAATTTGTCGATTGGCTTTGTAGTCGCCTGTAATCGAGAGTAGGAGCTCAAGACAATCCGACGAAACTCTAAGATGAAGGATATTGTTCTCTCTAGCCCATAGCAGAACTTCTTTAAGTCCAAGTGCCTCTGCCTGAAGGGCCGATTCGGCCTTAAATTTTCTTGAGAGGTAATGAAAACCATGTCCTTGTGGATCATAAATCACGCCCCCCATAGCTGCATTCAGATTCGAGTACCATCCTGCATCCACTTTAGCATAAAATTCCACACATCTGGCTTCAGTGTACACAACCACAATAGGGACTCCATCTTTCACCTTTTGGATTCCTTCATCCTGAGGATCCTTCTCTCCCCATTCCTTCGTATCGCTTAGATTCCCCTTCTCTTTCTCCTGATTTAGCGCTAGTACAATCTCCTCCACCTGTCTCCGAACCTGCTCAAAGAACAGCTCAACTAAGATATCTTCCTTTTTGAAAATCCGAGCATTCCTTGCTTTCCATATTTGCCATAGAATAGCTATGAAAGATTGTACTCTACACTCCCCATCCTGTTGTTTCCTCAAGTACTCAATCCACCCTATTACCCAACTCCTACAATCCAGGTGATTACTGAATTCCACCCGGATACCCATAGTGGACCCGGCCCATATTCTAGATGCCCACTCACAATCTCTGAAAAGATGTTCCAGTGTTTCCTCGAAGTTATTTGTACCTGTACAGCTTAAACACTGCGATGAGCTTCCCATACCCCTCTTCTTAAACTCCGAACCCACTGGAAGGGTGTGTGTCAGAATCTTCCATAAGAAGATTTTCCACTGGTTTGGAACAGGCAAGGTCCAAAGCACCTTGCGGCAGAAACGGATTCCCTCTTGATTGATTCTTGTTTTATCTTTCATTGTTGCTTTCTGGTCCATAAAGTCCCTATGGAATAAACCATAGCCACTCTTTACTGTATACTGTCCATCTTTACTAAAGGGCCAAAACACAGTATCTGTCACTTCAGAATCACACATTGGCATGGCCAAGATCCGGTTGGCCCACAGTTCTTCAAAAGTAAATCTAACCATAGCCTCGTTCCAATCCGGCCCATCCATAAGATGTCGGACCTGAATATTACCCCAATGTGTAAAATCAACTCCCAGTATATTTTCATTCGGCTCGGGTATCTCCCCGTTCACCCACTTAGAAGACCAAACATTCAAAGTAGAGCCCTGACCTGGCTTATATCCAACCAGGTCTTTCACCGCCTTAATTCCATCCAAGATGCTTTTCGCTCCCCAAGAGAGGGATTGGCTCTCTCGGACTTGCTCCCCCGGGTTAAGCTTATCGTTTCCAAAGAATTTTTTCCGGAAGGTCCTCCCGAAAAGAGAATCTTCCCCAGAAAGTATCCTCCACCCATTTTTTGCTAAAAGGGCTCTATTCAAGCATCCCGCCTCCCTAATACCAAGCCCCCCTTCGCACTTCATTCGGCTCAGGAACTTATTACTGCACCAGTGAATCCTTTGGCCCAATTTACACCCAGCCCACCAAAATTGTGCCAATAAAGAGTTCATCTTTTTTGCCACACTTACCGGAATCTTAAAAACCGATAGAAAGTAATTGGAGAGGTTTGATAAGACTGAGGAAATTAGAGACAAACGGCCCGCTGGCGAGAGAAAGATACCTTGCCATGATGAAATCCGGCGAGTGATATATTCAATGACTGCCTGAAAGATCCCTTTCTTTTCATGTTGGAATTCCGTGGGTAACCCCAGATATTTTCCAAAACCCGTAGAGTTTTTAACCTGAAGAGTTCGCAAGGTCTTCTGGACCACTCCTAAAGTTGTATTTGGACT
Source organism: Silene conica (assembly GCA_029255685.2). Classification (NCBI taxonomy): domain Eukaryota; kingdom Viridiplantae; phylum Streptophyta; class Magnoliopsida; order Caryophyllales; family Caryophyllaceae; genus Silene; species Silene conica. Next base: position 57,011,135 of record CM055311.2, on the reverse strand, counting down.
AAAAATAATTCCAGACTTCGCCAAGTTTAATCTCTGTCCCGAGATTTTACAGTATCCATCTAGAATGTCTCCAAGTTTTTTTGCCGCATTTCCTTTATTCTCAAAAAAGAAAACTGAGTCGTCAGCAAACAGTAAATTTGAGATGGCCTCCGCTCCATGACATACCTTTAAGCCTTTCAAAGCACCTTCCTGTTGACCGGCATCCATCATTCCCGTAAGAACTTCCGAACACAAAATAAAGAGAAACGGAGACAACGGATCCCCCTGCCTAAGGCCGCATCCTGGTTTGATTTGAGCCTTCGGTACTCCATTGATCAAGATCTCATAGGAGACGGATTTAACACATTCCATGATCAGCGAAGTAAATTTATTCGGAAAACCAAACTGCTTCAAAACCACTTCTAAAAAGTCCCACTTCATTCGATCATACGCCTTGCTCATATCAGCTTTGAAAGCACATAAGCCCGTTTTACCAGTCCTCCTTTGATTGACTTTGTGGATTAGCTCATGAGCCAGGAGAATATTATCGCTAATACTCCGACCTCTCACAAAAGCACTTTGAGTTTCACTAACCAACTTTCCCATGAGATTACCCATCCGGTTTGCAATACATTTCGTAATGATTCTCATAGAAACATTACAGAGACTTATTGGACGGTAATCCGCGACCCCCTCAGGGTTCTCCACTTTCGGAATCAGAGTAATGAAAGTTCTATTCACCTCTCTTAAGAGTCTTCCCGAGTTCAGGATCGATAGAAATGCCCCTGTCACATCTTTTTTGATTAGACCCCAATATTTCTGATAGAAGATAGCCGGAATACCATCCGGCCCAGGAGATTTCAAGGGTCCCATCTGGAACATAGCCCTTCTAACTTCCTTAGCCGTAAAAGGTCTTAAAAGTCTTTCCGAATCCTCTTCCGAAATTTGCCTTTTAATGAACCTTCTCACATTTTCAAGCTCACCCTGTCTGTTTACACTCGAGTGATCCGTTGACGCCTCAAAGACTTCTGTATAAACCTCATGGAATTCTTTTCCCATCTCCTCCGCCCCGAACACCCATGCACCCTCTTTATTTTTAATCCCATGGAGGAAATTTCTCCCCAAGGAAGGTATTATTTTAAATAATACCCCTCATATTAATAATAACCTCCCCTATTTTCTTTTTCGTCAATTCACAATACTTTCCCTATTTCCTTTTTTGGTAAAATTTTATATATATATTTTAATCACGTCACCTCATCACAATACTCCACAATACTCATACTGTATATTTATTTTAATCATCTTACTCACAACAATACCCCACAATACTCTTTCTCTCTCAAATCACTTCACCCCACAACAAGACTTTATAGTTATTTTAATCAAACCCTTAAATTTTGTGTCAATGTCGAATAGGGAGAGTTATCCGAATAGGAGATAGTATATTAGATTTTATACAAAACATAATCATTAATTTTCTTGATAATAACAAAATTTTCTACGGCGTGCCCCTGAACTATTCGAGTTTCTGACTTGTACCCTCGCATTTTTCAAATTACCAGTTGTACCCTTAAACTCTACTAAGTATTCCCAAACGTGACCCTTAGTTTCTAAATCGTCAAGTTAAGACGTTAAATGCCTACTTGGCGTGATGATTTGGAAGTATAAAAAATTGGAGGGAAAATTTCTGAAAAATGGAGGAAAAACGGAGGGAAACCAAAGTAATAGCCACATAAGCATAAGTAGTCCAAATCATCACGCCATGTAGGCATTTAACGTCTTAACTTGACGGTTTATAAACTAAGGGCCACGTTTGGGGCTAATTAGTAAAGTTTAAGGGTACAACTGATAATTTGAAAAACGCGAGGGTACAAGTTAGAAACTCGAATAGTTCAGGGGCACCCCATAGAAAAACCCCCAAATTTGAAATAACAAACCTGTGTAATTTACACGGGTTTAAGACTAGTGATAATGTTAATTCGGTAGCCTAATTTCTCGGTCAATAAATTAATTGATAATTATGGGTTTAATGTAGCAATCCGTAGAACCGATGTATGATATTTCTTAGAAGGCAATAGGAAGTTGCAAAGTAAATTTCTTAGTGTCCGGCTCCATTCGTTGGTTTTTGGATTTAATTTCGTCTTCTATAAAACAGAGGAGATCGATGGGGACTAGCCAACAAGGTATTAATACAACAGTAGATATGACATACACACGTACACATCTGATGGTGACATACTAAGGTCACATTTGTAATCTATATAATTTAATGACCAACCTTAATACACAGGGGTCTTAAAGTAGATGAATGCCGAATGCCGGTGCAACACAGAAAAAATAAAAATAAATAAGGGTCCAAGTATCAACATACAGGAAAAATATCTAGAGCTAATCCAGTTATTTGACTACACATTACGTACACACATGGTGACTCCAATATCTAGAGCTAATCGAGTTATTTGGATCCGATTAGATCTCATCAGCTCGTGACTTTTAATGGTAAATAAGTTGTATATCTAATCAAAAGTAAATTGGAAAAGTCGGGATCATATCCACAGGAAAATAACAAAATCTATTTATTTATTTAAGTTCGTCTTAAGGTAACAAATTAGGGGTTGTAAGATTATGATTTATCTAAACTAGGGTAAATAAAATAATTAAAGTAACTAAAATAACTAAATTGATTAAATAAAGGTGATAATAATATAAAGAGAAAGAGGTAGGATTGTCGGTTCATCACGGTCAAATCTACGATCAACGGTAAAATCAATATCTATTCGGTCCGAAGGGTAACTAATAAGTATCCTCTCGGTGTAATATATATATTCACCCTAAAATAATACGAGTACTAACTTAACTCTCGCCCTGATTGGCATACTTCATTGTTCACACCAGGTCTCGCCCCTTCCAATCTCTCTATCTAGGCCGAAGTTTACCAGATTAATTAACTAATTACGTGCACTAAACTGTTTAATTGATATTAAATGTTATCATTAACAATTCAGACACGAAAAAAAGATAGAACTAACTATTAACGAATAACATATTAAAACTATGACTCCCCTAAATCCTAGGATAAAATATCTAGCTACTCATGTGAAAGACACAAATAGGATTATACATCTAGATGTATATGAGCGTCGTACATCTAATACAAATTTAATTGAGCTTATATGCAAATTTTTTTGAGCTTTTGACAATTTTTCTTGCACTATGATTTTTTAGTGTTAAAATTAAAATATTTGCACTTTATATGTATTATTTTTGAGTTTCAATATAATGTTTTAATTTACAATTTTTTTATAAAGACGCATAGATTCTTTTTAATAAAGCTCGTAAAATATATGAATAAGCTCAAATTCTTTATTATAAAACTCGAAATCTATAGTAGCAGATGTATATATCTGGTTGTATAATCCTCTAATTGTGTGAAAGGTAACCAAATTAATAGACATAATTTAAGGCGATGGTAAAACTAAGATAAAAATAACTAACGAATAATTTAAGACAAGGAATAAAAGATCACTATAAATAAACGGGAAAGAAATATTACAAATCTTTGTTATACAGAAACTAAGAACTTAATTAATACTTGAATAAAAACTGTCTTGAATACTAAAAACTAAACTAAGAATTGTGTGCTGAAAATTGAATGAATAAAACTATCAAATCACCTCCCCATTTAAAGTATATGTAATCTTTAATTGACTTAAATTAAGAAACTAAAAGAACAATCTTAATCAAACACAAATTAAAGACGAAATCCAAAGCTACCGCGGAATCTGCTGGATCGAACATCATTAGCCAGGGCCGGACTTTTGGGTGTGCAACCCGTGTGATCGCACAGGGCCCCCAAATCTTCAGGGCCCAATTCCTACACGTTCTTAAGTAATACTCCCTCTTATTCAACATAATCTTTCCTATTTCTTTTTTCGTCTATTCACAATACCTTCTGTATTTTCTTATTTAATAAAGTTTTTATACATATTTTAATTTAATCACCTTACCCAACCACAATACCCACCATACTCATATTTTATACTTATTTTAATTACCTTACTCACAACAATTACCCCACAATATATACTCTCTCCAATTAACAACCTCACACCAATACTTTCCCATATAATAATCTCCTCTTTATTCTTTGTGCCTTCCCCAAATAGGGAAGGTTATGTTGAATAGGAGGAAGTATAACTAAATTGACACCACTAAATACTATTATGATAAAGTGGCATAGCTGGTAAAAGCTTTGGTAGGTTTTGGAGTCAACCCGTGTTCGACTCCAATAGAGGTATTTTTTTCCTTTTTGCTCGTGGGGCGCACCCAGTTATTAATTGTACCGACTATCTTATAATTTCCATTTTTCTAAATTAGCATATGATATCATCTTTCCCTTTAGTTGAACTTCCATGTATATTTTTAATATTTAGCAATTCTTTAGACAACTTTTATATCATTTATTTTATCCGTCTCATTTATTCGTTTGCCTTTTCTTATTTTTTATAAACGTCATTTTAATCAAAGTTAAACAAATAATTGGGACGGAGAGAGTATATTGATTATAAAACAGGTACAAAGTATGTTATATTAATTTGATTGATGTGTACTTATAAAAACGAGATATTTATTTTGTTTATAATAAAGTGGAAAGTTTAGGAAGAAAATATTAACCCATAGCAAAATATTTCGTAAATTTGTAAATTGCAGTCATGAGGGTTACTATATACTTGCTTCATTCTATTTTTTTTTTATCTCATTTCAATAAAATAAATTTTACATATATTTTGTATTAAAAAAGTCGGAAGAAAAACAAATTAATCGGAGATTTTTTTTGTTCAAGATAAAAATATAAGAACAAACTTTTTGAAGGACGTACAATACTTGCTTAGGGCCTCGTCATAAAATTTCGCACAGGGCCTCCAAATTCTCAGGGACGGCCCTGTCATTAGCTCACTCGATTGACCAAAATTCCAAGCAGGTTACTCGATCGACCACAATAAATAGTCGATCGAATATTCTTCTTCGCCAGTCCACTCGATCGAGTAACAGTATTACTCGATCGACCAAGTTTGCTCCATAAATCACTCGATAGCCTAGATAAAATGCTCGATCGAGTAAATCGTCACTGCCTAGCTACTTAAGACGTGATAAATGCTTCCAAGGAGCCTTCACGCTTCCCGAGCTGACGATATTTTTGCTCCAAACTCTCCTATATCCAATATGCCAGCTTGCGGGACGGTTTTAGACGTGATTTACAATACTTTAAAGTCTTTCTTGCATAAATAACAAGCCAAACACAAAGTAGCCAAAACAGGGCAAAATATTGCTAAAAGCTATGATAAAAGCATAAAAATGTGTGTCAAATATACAATAAAAGTCTATATAAAAGACACGCATCAAACTTCTCAAACCAAACCTTTGCTTTCCCTCAAGCAAACTAAATGCAACTAACTAAAAGACTAATGGAAAGGAGTAAAACTCAAAGCCAACTATATACCATCAACTTAACCTCGATTTGGGGAAATAAATTACAAACTAAAAGCGAAAAATAAAAGCAAACAAATTTATACATATGATTCAGGGTTTTGCCGTCACTACCTGCATGCAAAAACATTTACAAAACCCAATTAAAAATTAGTATTTTATTCAGGGTTGAACACGAAGATGGTTGAGATTTGCGCATAGTTACGTTCAAGTCTAAGTTTAGTCGGGATAAAAAGCAAGTTGATTGATTATTAATAACCTAAGAAAATAAAAATAAACTAGATGTATATCGATAAAAGGGAGACTAGGGTGTCGGGGTCACTACGATGGGTAGATAATGAAAGCATATAATTGATCGGCTAAATTGCTCTAGGTATCGGTCTCGGCTCGTCTCGTCTTTCGATTTGACTCACCTAGGTCAAGTCTATCCTAGCTATTGCTACGAACACACTCATCCAATATATAAACTGTTGGAGTAAATGTCCTCTACAGTGTGTGATTATTTAAATAAATATTTTACAGGATCACACGGGAATACTTAGTATATTAATCAGTTGGTTAACGTTTATCGATAACGGTTGACTTAGTAGAAGTTTGACGTTACTGTCATATGATGGCGGTAATCAGCTGATCCCTAAAGGTCACACCTATATGATAGTACTGAGAAATGTGATTATATATTGATATAATTACGTAATTGTCAAACTTAGCTAAATGTAGTTAATTAGATGATAAACATTTAATATGATTAAATAATAATTGGGAGAAATGAATCAAATGTTAATTCTAACAAAATATATATATATAAATGTTATATTTATTAATTATATATATTTTAATATATGATATTTTAGAATAATATAATTAGGTTAATTAATTATAAGATAATTAATTAACACTTTCCTAAAATAAAAAGACTACTAACACAGTGGGTAGTAGCCTTGGGCAGTGTACTAACACGGTGGAAAGGCCTTTTTGGGTCGTGTGAATCACACATATAAGAGAACGGTTTTCTCTTATTTTCCACATGAGTTTTATCATCTAAAACCCTAAAAACAAACGCCTCCAAATTAAAAGTAACCAAGATGGTAACTTGAAGGGCAATTTTCTCAGTTATCTTGGGTGCAATCTAAGAAAAGTTTCTACATTGAGACTTGAGTTACTAGGTTGTTCTTAGCAGAGGCGGACCTCCATTCATTGCCACAGGGGTCACCCCCACCCCCACCCCCACTAACACAGTGGGTAGTAGCCTTGGGCAGTGTACTAACACGGTGGAAAGGCCTTTTTGGGTCGTGTGAATCACACATATAAGAGAACGGTTTTCTCTTATTTTCCACATGAGTTTTATCATCTAAAACCCTAAAAACAAACGCCTCCAAATTAAAAGTAACCAAGATGGTAACTTGAAGGGCAATTTTCTCAGTTATCTTGGGTGCAATCTAAGAAAAGTTTCTACATTGAGACTTGAGTTACTAGGTTGTTCTTAGCAGAGGCGGACCTCCATTCATTGCCACAGGGGTCACCCCCACCCCCACCCCCACCCCCCCCCACCCCCCCAAACTTCTTATTTTATTGGTTTGACAATAATTGGCCAATAGGAAATTAATATGTATTGTTTATTGCCCCCCCCCCCCCCCTAGATATTTGCCAAAAATTGTACGTGACTAACAACTAGCAAAATAGAAAGTTTGAAAAGTAAAAAAAGGCATGACATCACTCTTAAAAAAATTATTAAATAACTTCCTAGATTCACTCATATTCCAATTTTCCTTAAAACAGATTTTCTAGAATCCTAGGAGTCTATAATTTATTATTATTTCCTAATTTTACTTTTACCTATTTTTAGTATTTAACATATGAATTTGTCTATAATACAAGAAACAATCAATTAACTTGAGATTTATTGACTGAAGAGCAATTGGGAATTTGGGGATTTTATTTCGAAGTTTTTTCTTATATTTTATCAACAATTAACTCAATTGAAAAGGTCAGAATTCTTTCCATAAACTTTATTGTTCTTTAATTGTGTGTTTATATTTTTCTGATCTCTTTTATAGTATAAATTCAAGATCGATTGATATTATGAAATTATAGTACTTGGTAATTAGTTCTACTTTATTAGAATTTTGATACTATTGTTTAATGTTAGATTGTTAGTTAGTTAACTGTACAAAATTGTGAATGCACTACATGGAAAAAAATTAGAAAAGTATATACTGATGCGTACTTGACATTATTATACTAGGTACTAGGACAATGAGTAGGCAAACAAATCTTTTCGCCTTTCTTAAACGTAAAGAACCAGAGCCTGCTACGACTACGACCGATGAAGAGTTTAGGCCTGAATCATCAATTCCTGATATGCCCGAATCGTCCACTCCTATTATTGAGGAAAACACATTTGAAACACATAGCACTGAAACCGAGGAGACTCAGGACGTTCTTTTGTCTTTAGAGCGTGATCTAGGGTTACGCGTACCTATGTGGGATTGACCATATGAGAAGCGAGACCAAATACGCAGAGCTTATTTAAAATTGAAACCTTATCAACCAATATTAAAAAGTTTTCCGTTTTCTGGCCCCGATAGTCATCGCCGTCGATTCCAGGCTTCGTGGTATAAAAAGTTTCCCGACTGGCTAGAGTATTCAACTTCCAAAGATGCTGCATTTTGTCTTTTGTGCTATTTATTTGCAGATAAACCTAATCGTAATACAAAAACTTTTACTTTAGTTGGGTTTAGCAACTGGAAGAAAGTAAATGATGTAGATAATTGTCCATTTGTTACTCATGTGGGTGAAGGTCCTTGTTCGGCACATAATAACTCTGTGAGAGCTAAGCTTGATCTTTTGAATGACCGTGGACATATTCGTCATGTTTTGATTTCACAAGGTGAAGAACAAATAAAAAGAAATCGAATACGTCTAATGATCGCAATTGATGTAGTGAGGGTATTAACCTTACAGTCTTGCCCTCTGAGAGGTCATAATGAGTCGGAAAATTCAGAAAATCGAGGAAACTTCTTAGAGTTTCGGAAAGCTTTTGCTAGATATAATGATGAAGTTTCAAAAGCCATCGAGAATACTGATTATAATGCCAAATATGTTGCACCGTCAATCCAGAAAGAGATATTACAAATTATATCAGCCAAAGTTCGCAACCACATTCGAGAAGAAATTGGGGAATCTAAATTTTGTATCATTGTATATGAGGTTCGTGATGAAGCTATGAGAGAACATATGGCTATAGTCTTGAGATTTGTTGACAAAAACGGGTCAATTATGGAGCGATTTTTGCAACTAGTACGTGTAAAGGACACCTCAGCGACAACGCTGAAAATGGAGTTGTGCTTAGTTCTGAAAAAACATAATCTTCTTTTTGAAAATATTCGTGGTCAAGGATACGACGGTGCCAGCAATATGAGAGGAGAATGGAATGGCCTTAAAGCTTTATTTTTAGCTGATTGTCCATATGCTTACTATGTCCATTATTGTTTTGCACATCGTTTGCAACTCGCATTGGTTGCTGCATCTAGAGAAGTAAGTTCAGTTCACCAATTTTTTTCAAATTTAAATTTTATCATCAATATTATTAATGCCTCTCCAAAACGGCATGATGAGTTGCAAGCAAGGAAAACGACTGAAATGGAAGATCTCTTATCAAGTGGTCAACTTGAAACTGGTCGAGGTGCTAATCAAATTGGTACATTGAAACGAGCCGGTGACACTCGTTGGGGCTCACATCTTCAATCAATTAACAGCTTGCTTAATATGTTTGATGCAACAATATCAATCTTAGAGCGCATTATGGTTGATAAATCATGCACTTCAAATCAACCTGGAGATGCCGATGTTGCTTTAAATCTCATGATTTCGTATGAGTTTGTGTTTATTTCACATTTAATGAAAGAATTGTTGGGAATTACTGATGTTCTTTGTCAAGCATTGCAAAAAAAATCTCAAGACATTGTCAATGCCGTGAAATTAGTTTCAACCACAAAGTCTCTCATTCAAAAGTTGAAAGAAGATCGATGGGAAAGCTTTCTGGCGGAGGTGAACCTATTTTGTCAAAAACATGATATTTTGGTACCTGAAATGGATGCAATGTATATAGCTTGTAGAGGTCGAGCTCGTCGTCAACAAGATCAGATAACAGTAGAGCGTCACTTTCGCATTGACATTTTTTATGTTGCAACTGATAAATAGTCACATGAATTGGATAGCAGGTTCAATGAGAGAGCATTGGAATTGCTAACACTTACATCAATGTTGGAACCTAAGAATAGATATAAAAATTTGGAACGTGATCAAATTTGCATTCTTGTGGAGAAGTTTTATCCATCAGATTTTACAGCACAAGAGATGGTTCATTTAAGATATCAATTGCAACATTTTATATGTGAAGTTCAAAATGATGACAAACTGAAAAATATGTCAACTCTTCAAGAGCTTTGGCAGTACTTCGCTGAGACAGGAAAGTCAGATGTGTATTTTCTTTTTGATAGATTAATACGACTTGTTTTGACTCTTCCCGTTTCTACCGCAACAACTGAACGGGCGTTTTCTGCAATGAAGATCATGAAGACAAGACTACGCAACAAGATGGATGATAAATTTCTTACAGACAGTTTGGTTATTTATATTGAAAGGGAAATTTCGAAATCTTTTAGTTTAGAGACGGTTGTTGACGATTTTAAATCCGTCAAAGATCGTAGAGTATTGTTTGATTTGTAGGAATTTTTTTACTAATATATTAATTTTAATAAATTAGTTTACAATTTACATGTTCTTTTTAATTGGTCGGAAAAGTACTACTTCTCTTCGGCCCCCTCATAAAATAATCCAAGACCCGCCACTGGTTCTTAGGCCGTTATCTCATAGATCTAAAGGTTATTTCTATATCCATGTCTTTTTAATTCAATTTATAGTTTTTATATCAAATTGTCTTTTGATGTAATCCTTACCAATATTAATTAGATTAATACTTTAATGGAAATTTATGAAATATTCCTACAAGTGGTATCAGAGCCTTGTTCAAAAATCGTTTTGATAATAATTGAGAATTAAATTGACAAATTTTTTTTCCTTTCTTCTTCTCCACGGCGTTTTTTTTCCGGTAATTTTTTGGTTTTTTATTTTAATTGTTAAAATAATTTTCATATGATGATATGCATAATATTGATATAGATCAATGATAATTAGAACAAAACCAATTTTTTTTATCATGTCACGGAAAAAAATTTGGTTCTTTTTAGTTTTTGCTTTTGTTATTTTAATTGTTAAAATAATTGTCATGTGATGATATATATGCATAATATTGATGTAGATCAATGATTATTAAAAAAAACCAATCGACATAATTAGTTTTAGATTAGTTTTGTTGGGATATTCTACATGGTACCCCTCAATTTTTTGACTTTCTACATGGTACCCCTACACTTTTTAAAACATACATGGTACCACTAATTGTTGTCACTATCACTAAGTGTACCCCTAAACTTTATTTTCCATCAATTAAACTCATTTTTAAGCGTTAAATGATTACTTAGACGCATAACCAAACTTGACATTTATCATCTCATGACATAAGGACTCTATTAGAATTAATATCCATTCTTTGAACGTGATAATTTGGCAAAGATCAATATTTTTTCCTTCACCTTTTTTTTAGCCCATATATATCTATAAATATTAGGATCGAGATGGATATTGAGCCTAATAGAGTCCTTATGTCATGTGATAATAAATGACAAGCTTCCTTACGCGTTCAAGTTATCCCTTAAAACTTTAAAATGAGTTTAATTGATGGAAAATAAAGTTTAGGGGTACGCTAGTGATAATGAGAACAATTAGGGGTACCATGTATGTTTTAAAAAGTATAGGGGTACCAAGTAGAAAGTCAAAAAATTGAGGGGTACCATATAGAATATCCCTTTATTTTAAATTGTTAAGATGAATGAATATTGATCATGTGATTTTAAAGGTTAATCTTAATGACAATATTTGGAAATTTTTAACATCTAATATGATTAGAACTATAACCCATAAATTATGAGATGATTTTTGTGCTACTATGAGTAATTTTAAGAAAGTTCACGAATTAGTAAAGTTTCAAAATCTATTTTTACCTTGATTATACCATTTAAGGAAATAGTATAATTTCTTATGAAGATGTCGATTTACATGTTATTATTTGATAATATGTGTAATTGCAATTTTAATAATAAACAAAAAACGTGAGTTTTAGTTTTTTTACCGTGAGTTTTAAATACAAAAAATACGTGATACATAAAAAAAACACAAAAAGAAATAAGAAAAGAAAAAGAAGTGATGTTGAAAAAAAGGTGATATTTTTTATATGACTTAGATACAATATTAGACGTTATACAAAACAACATCACAATTTCCAATAAACAACGTGTTATTAAAAAAACGTGATACTAAAAAAAACAAAAAAAGGATACCGAGAAGAAACACAATTAAACGTAATACATAAAAAAAACAAAATGAAAATAAGAAAAGAAATATTTATATAATTAACGAATATTTATACAAGAAACGTGTGACTTTTGCAGTTTAAATAATTAACAAATATTTAAATTATTGAAGTAATAATCTTCAATTAAGCCAGATTAGCTTAGTTGGTAAGAGCAAGTGGCTATTAACCAGAAGGTCGGAGGTTTGAGCCATCCTTTTAGCGAAATTTTCTTTTGCGTGTGAAATTTATGATTTCATTCATCATCACTCAATGCACTATACACTATCTTTTTGAAGAAACAATATCACGCACTATACAAAACAATATCACATAATTTTTTCCAGATTTTTTTTCCCGAGAGATTTTTTTATAATTTTTTTGGAATTTATTTATTTTTTTATAATATTGTTCTGAAGAACCCGTGATATTGTATTGCGTTACTTGTGATACTTTAATGAAAAAAAATTTCGAGGATAAAAAATTGAGAAAGAAAAAATTTCGAGAAATTAAATTTCAAAAAAAAATTTCGAGAAAAGATTTATTTCGTGATATTGTTTTGAGAAATTTTTTGTCGTGATATTAAATAGTTCAATGCGTGATATTTCTTTTTTTTTTGTGACTTTGTTTAGCGTCATACTGAAAAAAAAAAACAGTGTTACGAAAGAAAAAAAATTGATACTGAAGAAGCAAAAAACGTCACGCGAAAAAAAAGTAATACTGAAAAGTGGTGCGAAATAGAAAAAAAACTGACATTAAAAAAACGTGATATTTTTTAGTATAGCGTGTGATATAGTGTAGAGTATAAAAAATATCCGATATTGAAAAGATAAAACAAGCCGTACGAAAAGAAAAAAATATTTAATACTAATATATTTATCTCTATAAAAGGAGTAGATTTTCAGAGCCTCTCATTTGTTCCTTAAATTTAGGAAAATATGGCCCACCATGTTTTACTTGATTTAATTTCCCTCCTCAATTAATTATGTTCCATAATTCTCTTCCGTAATTAATTCTGATGCGTAATTAATTCTGATCCGTAATTCTGTATTCTGATCCGTAATTCCGTAATCTGATATTTCCTCATTTCTATTTACGTAATCAATTGCAGTAGTACATTTCAACATTGTCATGATAAAATACGATATGTTCAAATCTCTTTACTATAAAAGGAATAGCTTTTAAAGGGTTCTTATTGGTCGATCAAAATCAGGAATAAATTTTTTTTAAATTAAAGTAAGGTCGACCACGTTCATTCTACATATTTAATTATCTCCCCTCAAACTTTCATCAATTTAATATTTTTACTATTTTCACTCTTTTATTAATTAAATAAGTTACAATCTATAATGAAATATGAAATCTTTCGAAGTCCTAACTTCAATTTCAGCCGTGAAAATCAAATCTTTGATGATCACTGATAATGAGTTAAATAATTTTAGATAAATTAAAGATTATAAAATAAATATAATAATAATATGATTAAGACGCCCAAGATTAATTAAGTTGTTAATATTAATTTAACATGGAACAACTAACCTAATTAAATTGAGTGGCAATGAGTATAAAATAAAAAAAATAAGTGAATAACAAATATAATAATATATAAATTGGTGAAAATTAATGCATTCAGATACTTGAAATCTACAAATTAAAATTGTTGAGAATTGAAAATGAACGAAAATATGTAACTCCGTTTTTGGGTAGTTAGAGAATCGGACTCATAATAATAATTCGAGTTCATTACGATGGTTATGAACTCAGAATTTTAAACGTAAATATAATTTTAAAATCTATATATATTTTTACCGGCTATTATCCGTCTTAAATTTAAAACGGGACAATATCACTCCGTATGAGTTGTAGGACAAATATTTTATTTTCGCCGTGCATAATGCCTTTTCTGTCTTATTCATCCTACATATGTATATTTGATCCGTCTTAAACTTAAACCAACAGCGTCGTTCTACATAAAAAAAAATCTATCTCTATAAAAGGAGTAGATTTTAAACCCTTCTTATTGATTCCTTAAAATAAGGAATGTATTAGCCCACTAACTCTATATTGATTTAATTTGTCTCTCTCCTATATTCACAATTAATTCCGACTTTTACTCATCCCTAATTATGTATTCTAATCTTTGCTCATTCCTAATTACGTAATCGATTGCAGCAGTATTATATTTCGTCATTGTCATAATAAAATACGATATGATCAAATTATCGTTAATCGAATATTTAAATAAAAATATACAACGGTCAAATAAAATTCAATATCGGTCCAAAAATTATATCCGAAAAACAAAAAATTACAAACAGCGAAAATAATATCGGTCCAAAAATTAAATCCGAAATACGAAAAATTACAAACAGCAAAAATAATTACAGTCCAAGAATTAAATTACACTATATTTTCCAATCAAATCAATACAAATTAAGATACCAAACAAGATAAAATACGATATACAACAATCGATATATATCAAAATGATCATATTTTGCCAAAGTCTTCATAAAAATCTCATATTGGAAAAAAACAAAAATCATGTCTATTGGTACAATCAGAATCACCCAGATCCCTTTCGTCTTGATCAAGGATTTCAATCCAACCATACGATACAAAGTTGACACGAAAAAGAAACAGCTAATTATCAGTAAAATATTGTTTGCACAATAAATAGTGTTTTTGTTAAATTTAAATTTTTTAGTTGAATTCTTTTACTATAAAAGCGATATAATTGCTTGGCTTCCTATTGGGTGTAGAAATTTAGGAGTGAAAGAAACATTAATTTATATGGACTCCCCACTTTGTGTATATATTTAATTATTTTCTCTTATTTCATTAATTAATTGATCTCTTTTCCGACACGAATTCAGGAAATTTTCATATACTTCGTTCTCTAAAATAGATTTATAGATTATAAGTAGCGTAAAAATATACATTGCTCACAAATCATAAAAATATATTTATAAATCTCATATTAATTTTTTTGTCATATAAATTAATAATTCTTTTTTCATTGCATTTCATACGTTTGTTTAATATATATAAAGTGCTTTTTCACATACGGATTTTACTCTTTTACATACGCCTTTTACAATTTTACCCTTGTCATTTTTTCATTCTTTCACCTAATTCATTTTTTTCTCTCTTACTTCATCTCCCTTCACCACCATACAACTTGGTCCGATCAGAACTGACAGTACTCCACTCACCACCACCACATGCTCCGAAAATTTCCGTTTAACCTTTGCTCCAACTTTCGACCGACGTCACTCCCCGAACCACCGTCACCACAAACTAATTGTCTAATTATTGTGAATCCAGTTGCAGAGCTTATTAAAGGCCAAGATTCCTCTTTTATATGGAGTAGTATTGTAAGGTAGTTAACGTGCAACCTGCTTTGCTTATCTATAGCAATACTGAAGACGAGAATAATCGATCCGGGGAAAGAAAGGATGAAAAACGTTGATAACTAATTCTTAGATCCACGACAAACAAATGTCCAGCACTGTCCGCCTCCGCCTCCGCCTCCGTAATCCCTCTCCCCTTGATCCGACAACCATCGACCACCGTACCTGGTCACCGTCGACCCATCCCGGAACGTCCACCACCAAGAACCAGCGCCCACAACCCACAACCGTCATGCCTTCGTTGATAACAATTGAAAAGTTCTTTCGTAATTAATTTCTCTAACTATTAACTAACCCTAATAATAGTATATTAATAATTGTTAATTATAATCCATTATTCAAGTTTTTGGAACAATTAAATTCAATTTTAGGTTTAGCAAAAACTTTAATTTATCTTAGCTTTAGAGAAGGGTATGTTATGGAAATATTATGAAAAAAATGTATGTGAAAGAGTAAAGTTTGTATGTGAAAAAGTAATTCCGTTAATAAAACATATGAAATTCAAGTGAACGGAGAAAACATTTATATTTTACTCCGTATATTACAGTTAAAACGAGTGAATAAAAAGATAATTGTCATCAGTTTTTATATTCCTATTGGTAATATTCTTAGTTTCTTACGACCTGCTACAACTCAGTTAAGTTTCATCACTTCAGTATCGTATCAATTAATATATCTCAATCCGTGCATTTTTTGCACGGGCATAAAACTAGTTCTATATAAAAGCAGAATCATTTCAAGCATCCTCATTCACCCACATCATTATATATATATATTTTTTTATTGTTAATGTGGGACCCACATACTAGACTATGGAATTAATTTCTTTAAAACTACCGTCTTTTTTTATACGGATCTTTTTATGTTTGCCATTTATACGTAATGACACTACAAAACAATGCTCTCTTTGCGACGGAATTTTCCGTCGCAAAAAGGGTGAAATCCGTCGCAAATGATGTTTTTGCGACGGATTTGCGACGGACTGCATCTGTCCCATATTTTTGTCGCAAAATGTTAATTTGCGACGGATTTTTCCGTCGCAACATATTTGCGACGGATTGACCTCATTTTGCGACGGAGGTCAGTCAAGATTTGCGACGGAAATTCCGTCGCAAAGATGACCATTTGCGACGGAAATTCCGTCGCAAAGAGGACCATTTGCGACGGAAATTCCGTCGCAAATCTTGACTGACTTTGACTTCTGGTCAAGGTTTGCGACGGAATTCGTATTCGTCTTGGTTTGCGACGGAAATTACTTCTTGCTCAACTAAATACTTTGTATTCTTACACTTAGAACATGGACACCTAATTTCTCTATTCCTAACGTATTCGTCTTGTTGCTTAACATAGTTAATGAATTCATTAACACCAATTACGAAATCCTGCCTTATTTTTTTCCTAGAATCCAACCTTTCATACATCCATTTTCTTTCTAATCTCTTCATAGTAAATCTACATATTTTAACAAACAATAACAACAACTAATTAACAACAACAATTAAATAACAACAACTACATATATATATAACAACAACTAACAACAAAAACTAGTTAACAACTTATTAACAACAATAACAATTAATTAACAACAACAATTAAATAACAACTACATATATAACAACAACTAACAACAACAACAACAACAACAACAACTACAACACCAACAACAACACCAACAACAACACCAACACCAACACCAACACCAACACCAACCTGCAAAAAAAAACAATTTACATATATTGGTCTGGGGTCCTTATCTCTCCAGCCTAAACCCATCTTTGAATCTTTCATACCATTAGTAAACACTCTTATATTTTCTTAATTGTAATGAGATAAAAATTGGGCAGCACTTCCCTATTGTTCTCCAAATACATTATATAGAATGTATTTGGAGAACAATAAGGAAGTGTTGCCCAATTTTTGTTTCATTACAATCAAGAAAATATAAGAATGTTTACTACCTAAATGGCATGAAAGATTCAAAGACAGTCCCAAAACGGGGACTATTCAACAATTACACCTAATGTGTAATTATTGAACGGGTACTATTCAAGAATATTCTAAAAAAATCAACAACACTAACAATCAACAACAATGCAAATTTTATATCAAAAAACAATCGTCCTAAACAACTTAACAACAATATGCGACGGATTTGGGACGGAATTAGCTACTAACCTAATATCACTAACCACCTAACAATACTAACTAAACTAATCAAATAACAATTAAACTAAACTAACTATTCCTAATAACAATAAAAAAACAATAATACGGAATTTGCGACGGATTAAACATAAAAAATTAAGACGGTATATTAATAAAGTTAGTAAACATACATAAGAAAGAAAGAAGTGGCGGCGGGAAGGTGGCGGCGGTGAGGTGGTGACGGCGGTGAGGTGGCAGGTGGAAGGGAGAAGAAAGGAGAAGGAGGAGGAAGGAGAAGGAGGAAGGAGGAAGAAGGAGTGGTGGCGTGGCGGCGGCGGCTCCGGCGACGACGGCGGCGGGGGATTGTAGGGGTAGGGTAGGGTGGTAGGGTGGTGGTGTGGTGGTGAATCAAATCGCCGATCGCTTTAGGGTTTTCTTTTTTTTTTTAATTTTGAAATCGATTTGGGGAAAAGAAGGAGACCCGCGGGGTCTGTATAAAAAAGATTTGCGACGGAATTTTGCGACGGAATTTCCGTCGCAAATCTGGTCAAGGTCAAATCTTGACCAGATTTGCGACGGAAATTCCGTCGCAAATATTGACTCCTGCGACGGAATTTCCGTCGCAAATCTGGTCAAGATTTGACCTTGACCAACTTTTGGTCAAGTCTGGTCAATATGTTTGCGACAGACATTCCGTCGCAAAAGTCAATATTTGCGACGGAATTTCCGTCGCAAACTTTCCCGCCATTTGACTTTCACTTTGCGGGTCTGGGAAATTCAGGTCCGTCGCAAATTCCGTCGCAAAAAAAAAATCCGTCGCAAAGTCCGTCACAAAACTAATTTTGCGACGGAATTTCTGTCCGTCGCAAGGGCAGTATTTTTTTGTAGTGTGAAGTAATAAATAATGTCTAATTTAAACAAAATAATACATAATTCTTTCCAATTTTTTTTACTCCAATAATAAATAATAAATTAAAATTACTAATTCAGTCCAATCTTTTACAACACTAATCAATTATATACACAAATTGACACAAAATTAATATTATTACAAAAAAACATTGTTGCAAACAATATTAAATAAGAGACAAGCACTTGACACATCTGATTGTAGAAGTGATAAAAAGAAGAGATGTATTTGTAATATGAAAGTAAAGAAAATTAGGATTAGGATGATAGCAATGTAGCGGAAAAAATAATAGTAATCTTTAATTATAGATAGCAGCATAAAAAATTTGAACTTAACTTAATTAATGGTGTAATTGTGCAAGTCGAGACACATTTTGCATAAATCATTAAAACAATATTATAAATTGTATTACTATGAAAAAATTCAACACAAAATGAAATTTGCATCAAGTTGAAAATATTTGGATCGAGTTACGTTAGACCCTATATGGGACGTGTAATTGCGGACCCAAGTGGATAGGGTCGGGTCAAGTGAGACACATGTAAACGGGTCAAGTGAATATCCAACAATATCTTATTTCTCATATATTATTTCCCCGTTTAAATCTTTTTTTCTCACGTATTTGTTAATTTAATTTCCTAATAAATGATTATCAATTTGTTTTTTTGCGTGTTAAATTTTTTTACCATGTTTGTTTACTAAATACATGCATTTTTTTCACCGATTTAAAACATGTGTAAGTTCCAGACATATGCACTATTGGCACATGTTTTAATCTATTATCATTATCAAATAAATAAAATAATCATATTTTTTGTTTAATACTATATTTTAAATATTAATCATTATATTAATATTCTAAAAAACACACCCGTGCAATTTTGCACGGGTTGAAAACTAGTTTATATAATTAACGAATATCTTTCGTTTGCGGATGCGTGATTGTCTATTGGATTTTCTAGGCCACAAAAAATGAGCCTTGGGCCATTCAATCAATATCTTAATGGAAGAACAAAACATACAACTGACACTCCAAGAACATGCACCATCTATTATTGTTGAGCTGAATTTTGTAGTCGGAACTAAGGACTCGGCCGAAGTAAAGGGGGCG
The DNA here is from genome assembly GCA_029255685.2 of Silene conica. Classification (NCBI taxonomy): domain Eukaryota; kingdom Viridiplantae; phylum Streptophyta; class Magnoliopsida; order Caryophyllales; family Caryophyllaceae; genus Silene; species Silene conica. Next base: position 56,991,612 of record CM055311.2, on the reverse strand, counting down.
CCAGAAATTACAACAACAAATAATTGAGCCTACTTTCAGATAACCGGGGATGAATGTTACATTAAAGGAACATAGAATTACCATAAAAATATCGATATAAACAAAATCAATCTCTTGCAAGTTCTAATTGTCTACCTACATGTATGTAATCAAATTCTTATAACCATTTTAAATAATGGTAAAATAAAAGGAGGTTGTAAGAGTTTAAAACGGTTTTGAGACGTCACAAACTAGAATGGATGACATATATTATCCTTCTCTAATCACAAAAAGCAAATAATCAGCCCTTTTATTAAGTATTTGGTACAACCTAATAAAAGCTCTCAATCATATCTTACTTTGAAGATCTGCCTTAAAAGAGAGGATGGCGCCCAAGGGACTGCAATAGTAAGTGTATGATTCTTCTCAGAAATGTCAAAATAGAAGCAGCACACCTGCCAAATTAGTCACCATCAATTACATGGAAACAGAATATAGAATACAGAATAGAACTCAGGATGAGGTTGTACTACCGTCCTCACCGTTATTGAAAAGTTATTCTCTCAAACCAGAACACCACAACATTATCAATCTTATGTTCTTGATGCTGAAATATGTTCTCGGAATAAATATCTTTTTTGCTATAATCTATATATCCATGTCTTCTCATTAAGTGAAAAATATATATGAGCTTTAATGCAAGCAAAGTCAAATTGAAAGGGATGTGTAATTAAAGTCAATCAAGTTTAATACACTCTTGATTTTGATAGATACAGAGAAATCAGCTGAAGTCATCACCAGTATAGATGTCCTACATAGGTACATACTACATTTCCGAGTGCTGGGCTCGGCATCACTTATGTTTTAGATACAAAGACTCGATCCAACAACGAGTAGGCGTTTTATAAACAACGATAAATACAAATTTGATTGGTGTATCGGAAAAGAAGGCTTAAAACAGAAAATTCCATGCTAGCTACTTCAAACACTGTCTAACACTTAGAGCTGGCCGTTTGCGGGCATGGGCTGTAGGGATGTCAACGGATCGGTTTCGGATCGGATGGAGGCTCACCCGAATCCACCACCCGAATCCATATTGTCCACCCGACCCACCCGTCACCCGAGTAAACATCCACCCGAACCCGTCTCATCCATCATCCGCGGGTGATTCGGATGGATCGGGTTATTAATGGATGAGCATGTGACGACAATAAGATTTTTCTCTTTCTAAATTTGAGGGTTAAAGTTTTTAGGGTTAATATGCATGAGACAGTAAGTTTTGAGGGTATTAGGTATTTGAGTGTTTTTATTTTTATTTTTTTTTAAAAGGAAAAACTTCTAATTTAGTTTGGTATAAATTTGATTGTCTTATTTACGATAATTATTAGTTTTGAGGGTATTTGATTGTTTTTAGACTATTTTTTCTTCGGGTGGAGAACGGGTCGGGTGACGGGTGGGTGACGGGTCGGATGGAGGTCCACCCGAAACCGACCCGAAACCGAACCCGGATCATCCGTCACCCGAGTTTCACCCGCTAGCTTCGGGTTTTCATCCATTTAATTATATCGGGTGGGTCGGATGTTAATCGGTTTCGGTTGATATTGACATCCCTAATGGGCTGGACATGAACCTATCAAAAAGTGCCCAACGGGCCTTTTTTTAGTGCCCGTGTCCGCTATAGCGGGCCTACTATAACCGCCCGTACCCGTCCAATATACCTTAGCGGGCCAACCGACGGGCTTGCGGGCTTTTATTGAAATTAATTATTGAAAAATTAATTATTGAAAAATTAAACCAACAAAACGGTAGACTAAACAACATGATTACCAAATTTGCAAAATAAAATTAAAAGCTTAAGAATTAAGATAATGTTTACAACTTTCAAAATAGTAACTAAACATCGTCTTTGTTTTATATAAACATTATAAAGTCTCAAACACTTCAAAATATTAGTCGAGGAAGGCACGTCTTTATCCGTCATTCAAGTAGGTAACTTTACTACGGAGTAAGTGTAGGTAAGTGTGCTTTTGTTATATTCAATAAACTATTAATCTCTCAATGTAGGTAACTTTACTACTGAGAGATTTACTTCCTGTTTTCAATAAATATTTTTTCAGTTTTAATTTTTAAATTTTTTTTGTTATGTTAAATAAAAATTATAGTTTACAAATTTTGTAACGGGCCTAACGGGCTGTCCATGGACAATTTTATTTTGTCCAAACCCGTCCATTAATTTTGGCGGGCTTAATTTTTTTGTCCGTACCCGCCTATTTTAATTTTCTTTGTGACCAAGCCCGCTAACGAAGCGGGCCGAACTGGTGGGCCGAACGGGTTGGCCCGCATTTGACCAGCTCTACTAACACTGTCTTTGGCAGTCCTTCTTAACCCTTCTAGATGCAGTGTGAGTTTGGCAACGGTTGGGTGCAGATATTTTACCATATTACTGACTACTGAGTGTCGTATCAGACAAGGGCCGAAAATAATGTCACAAAGGTATGGCTCCAAAAACGGAGGATTGAAGTAACACATTATTGGTTAAGATTGAGTGAATTTCTTAAAGCCTGTTGCATTTTAAGCACCAGGAGTAAATTTGAGCATTTGTGCCTAAGAGTTGTAATGACAAACAAGACGAGACTCGTGTTGACAAATATTGAAGGACAAACGGGTAACCTATAGAATTAAAAGTACAGCAAATCATGCAAAATTTATCAAAAAAAACCGTTTACAAAGTAGATTCTAAATCCCGCCACCTTGATCACTTGTATCAAATTTAAATACCTCATAAGAATTTTCTCAAGACTACTTATTTTGCAGTAAGAATTTGTAGCAGTACTTTCACCTTTAGCATCAATTTGTTTTAGTAGGTTCACCTCGTTCTACTCCTACTTATTTGAGAGTGTAAATACAAACATGGAAAATATAGTGTGTGAAAATAAGATAAGAAGACGGTCATTATCTGAGAATCACATCCAAATATCCAATGGATGAAAATGTCTGTAATTAGCTAATATTTGGAAATGAACATAAGTAAAAACTAGATTCCTATTTAATACATTATAAAAACAAAGATACCAATATAATATCAAGACATGATAGGCCGGCCAGGACATGTATATGTGACAGTACACTCTGAATAGAGATTAACTGTATAAGAGTGTACAGGCCTGGCGAGGAAAATGGGTAAACGGACGAGTAAATCACATAAACATTGACTGTCGAATTCTTTGAGCCAGCGGCAACATTCTTCTAGAGCAGGGTCAGGGGAGGTACTTTCCTGATGATTGTGGTGATGCCTATGCCTATGGCCATTTGTGGGAGGAGTTGGTGAAGGAGGTAGAGGAGGAGAAGGTGGCGGAACAGGAAGTGCAGAACAAGCATGATTGACAAGAGCAAATTGGGAAACGCATAGTGGACGGATGGCTGGAAAAGATGGGAATGTTATGGTCGGGGTTGGTCTATATTGACTGTTTGATTCCAAAATGAATGATGTGAATGAAACAATTAGCAGCAATATCACAGTTTTTCTCCTCTCCATCCTACTGATGGAAGATAAAACAATATTAAGGAATCTAAGTAATTAGCTAGAAAGTAGGCTACTACTGGAGTATATAAGTAGGGATTCATGAGATTCTAGTTCTGTGTTTAAAAATGATATAAAAACAACAATGAAAAAGGGAGTGACAAAAGTATAGCACCTTTATCAAATTGGGTAGCTCTTAAAATGGTTTTAGGTAGTAGCATCCATTTCGTGTGAGCGATGTTACTTGTTTAATACAATTATATTATGTCCCGTCCATGAGAGTATTGTCACTTTGTCATGCCAACTTTGCTTCTAATTTTTTATTACTGGAACCAAATATTAATAAGAGAATAAGCCATGCTTCCTAAAGGAGCATGGAATGCAAATAAAAGTCTGACAACATTACAAACGAAATGAAATACAGTAAAAGAAAGTGCGACTGTGATCGTTTCTAGGTAGCTATTGCAGAGTACCGTATGCAGGATCATCACTGCCATCTAAACATTAGTCCGTACTTCAGTAGTTTAAAGACTCCTTCTCCTTCCTATACCAGATAAGTAGGGTTGAGTGGTTGGATGTGTGCAACCATACTCATACTTCAACACAGGGAGGTAATTTCAGAATGAGTCATAATATGGGAAGTGGAGACAGTTTACAAATAATTTAATGAAATATACTCCATAAAACAAACCTTGATGAAGCATGAAATGAAAAATGTTTGGAGTGCAACATCGTATCAAATCCATTCAAATCTAACAATATAAGCACAAGCCTATCAAATGACCAAAATGTTTTCGCTTCTCATGGATTTCGGATATGTACAACTACTTGGTACATGTAGCACAACAACTCAAAATTTTTATTATCTAAAAAAATGTAGATTACTGATCTTGACACCGTGCAAAATTGGTCTATTATGTTTTAACAATATTGATATAACGAATAACACTTCAAAATATTAACTAAAATACATCAATATTTTATACTCTATTTCTTTTATAATGATAATAAATTAAAACACGTGCAAAATTACATGGGTTTGAAACTTACACGTGAAAAAAAATGTACGACTACAGTTTTAAAATAAACACACCCTAAGTGAAAGATATACTACAGTTTCTGAACCGGAAGGTACCATTTTTTCTTTATTTAAATTGAAGTATCAATGTGTTATACTCATGTCTGAGAACCATGTCGGAGACGGACATGCGAGATCATATAAAGTGTCAGAGTAGCGTAGCATGAAAGTTGAAAGGCAAGCCGCACAACACATTTTAATATTTCAACAGAAAGTCTATACCGAATCCGTGAAAAAAAAAAATGTACGACTAGGGAGTATCTAATTTTAAGCTTCTTTTTATTTTTTAATTATTTTTTACGTTTCATTTTCATGATATTATCTTGTATTTTAAAATTGTGAAAATGTTACTTTTTTTAATGAGTAAATTAATAATTACTCCCTTATATGTTTCACTTTTCTAAAATTACTCCCTTATAAGTTTGTTTTTTTAAATTACTCCCTTAAGTTTGCCTCAGGTCAAAAATTGCTACCAATTTGCAGCTCCGACGAGTTTTTGCGTCAATTTTGGAATTTTACCTCTATTTTCCTAAATTTATGACTAAATTGCCCCTGAGTTTTATTCTATCATGTTATAAGTTTTGCTTCTCCAAACTATTTACCAATATCTTCATCTCTACCTAATTCCTCACTATATAATTTACCCAATCTCTTCATTAAAAGTAATTTGTCAATCTACTTGCTCAACTTTTGAAGTTTCCATTTTTTTCAAGGTAAGTAAATCTTTGATTTGGGTATGTGAATCATAGTATTGTTGTATTGAATTGAAAATTGAAATTGAATTGAAATTAGGGTTCTCTATATTCATCAAAACTGAGATTGTATTGAATTGAATTGAATTGAAATTAGGGTTTGAATTGATTTGGGTATTTTTTTTTTTCATCTTTCTGATTTGGGAAAAGAAATCTTCTAGAACAGAAGGGCAATGTCGAATTCATTATTGTTGGCTGGTTCTAGCAAGCCCCTTAAATCTTCGAGTTTGATTGAGATTAATTTGCGAAAATTGGGATTCGATTTCAAAATTAGGGTTAGGATTAATTTGGGATTTTTTTTTATTATTGGGATTTCAAAATTAGGGTAAAATGAAAGGTCATGGGTTTGTTGGGTTGGGTAAACACACAGAAGGGCAATGTCGTCCATTCCATATATTTTTCACCGTAAAACGTAATTGGTAGCAATTTTTGACCTGAGACAAACTTAAGGGAGTAATTTAAAAAAACAAACTTATAAGGGAGTAATTTTAGAAAAGTGAAACATATAAGGGAGTAATTATTAATTTACTCTTTTTTAATCATGTAACCGTATTAAAAATTTATATAGCTCCTAAAATGTGATTAAACTTTAAAAAATGAATTTTTTTAGTATTCAAAATAAAGTAAATTTAGTGACAAATTAAGTTTAAAATAAAATAAATACACAAATAATACATCAATTTTAAAATAAACCACATAATAATAATAAACTAAAATTGGTAATTAAATAATGTGGGCTACATTCAAGAACTTTATTTTAAATTTTTTTCATTGTGTTAATAGAAGTTCTTAATTCTTGAGATCTTCAAAGTATCTATCTCTATAAAAGGAGTAGAATTTAACTCATTCTTATTGGTTGATTGAAATAAAAAAAAACTACCCACTAACTTTAGTTTGATTTAATTTCTCTCTCTCCTAAATTCACATTTCGTCATTGTCATAATAAAATACGATACGATCAAATTATTGTTCATTGAAAATATAAATAACATATACAACGTTTCAATAAACGATATAGAACGGTTCAAACATAAAAATCAAATCCGAAAAACAAAAAATTACAAACACGTAAAATAATTAAAGTCCAAAAATTAAATTACATTATATTCTCCAATTTTTCAATCAAATCAAATATGAATTAAGATACCAAACAAAATAAATACGGTAAAATACGATGTACAACAGTCCAATATATATCAAAATTATTACATTTTCGCCAATATCGTAATAAAAATCATGTATATTAGGAAAAAAACTGAAAATCAGCACAAAAAATAAACAAAACGGGAATTCCAACCTAAATAACTCAAAGTCAACTAAAAATTATTCAGGTGGGGATATTACGTTTATTAATCAGGTTGCATATTAGCGATTAATGATAATACTGATTATAATACTAATACTAATAATATATTGGAATAAAATACCGGAAATAAACTGAAAATCTAAAAATTATGATTTTATTATGCTAAAAAAACTGCAAATTAATCTTATTCATGTACATCTTCTCCTAAGAGATTGAGACAATATTAATAATAATCAACTAATTGACAGTTATAAAGAACACACAAGTAGGTAATAAAAAAACACGGGATCAATATTTCTAATAAAAAATCCGTTAATTCTGAAACCATAACAAATAAAATTTGTACTTTACATTAGTAATGAAATAGGTCGGATTTTATAGCAAAATATGGTTTATTTTAGTAATTCATGATTGATAATAATTTATATATTATCTACTTAATTTTTATTTTGAATTATATTTGTATTCATTAGTCACATATTTATTAGTAACCAATATTTAAAAACATAACCGTACATTTGTTGTACGGGTATAAAACTAGTAACATAGTAAAGGAAGAACTTTTTAAAAAGTTTCTTCATTGCAACTTGCAAGTGTTCTTATCCTTAGGTATAGTAATTGATATTATTGAGATAATGCGGTAATGCGGGGTTGATCGGAGAAAAAGGAACATACATCGAAGATAGTATCTCTAATATTTTAGTTTTTGAGCATATATGTATTTTTTTTAGCTTATTACCTCAAACTTTATTTGTTTTTGAACAAATGTGTATTTTTTTGAGCATATTAAAGTTTAGTTAGATTTTAGTTTTTCTCTATTATAACTCAAATTCAACCAAACTTATTTATATGTAATATTTTTGAGTTTTATTGTGATTTTGTAGAGTTTAATATATAAATAAATAAACTCAAAATTTTTATAAAAAAACTCATAATTTCTAAAACAAAACTCAAAATTTTTTCTCGAATACTAAAAAACTATAGAATTGGAGGTAATATATCGAAGATACCATCCAATTACTGGGTTGATCGCGTCTTATTTGTTTGGTTAATGGGAATATGAGGTGATCCACGAAATAACAAATTTACGTGTGAGAATAATTCATTGTCCAATAATATCTAAAAATAAAAAAATAATGTAAAATAGACAAATAGTACAGAAGAGGTGATTGAGTGAGCTAAGGAAAGCAATTTCTTTAATACTAATTCGATTAAAAAAAATAATTATTGGGAAGATGGAAGGGTGGAGGAGACTTGGAATGCATCAATACAAGTTGTAGGAAAACAACAACACTTAAACCTTGTAAAAAAAAAACAGAAACGTGGTTTTAATTAATTACTGTAATTTAGTTTTGGGTGGATCCTCTTCCTCGCAAAATTCCAAGGTTATTCCCTCAACCGCCATCTTCATCCCTCTATTTCAGACTTCCGGTGTATTTTAATTAATAATTCACTATTTGTATTTGTATTTTGTTGGATTAAAGCATTCATCTTTTTGTTGTTGCTGGTAAGATCTGAATTTTCCATCTTCTAACTTGTTTCATCATATTTTGTTTGATGGATTTTGTTGAATTGAATTGAATTATGCAGTTTGATTATTACACCCGTACTCGATTAATAATGGGTTTCAACTCAGTCTATCAGACTTTGAAAGACCTTTTTCCTCAGGTATTTTTGCTATTTCTTTCTTTTATTAATCATCTTATTATTACGCTGTATACTCGACAATGGGTTTCTTCCAGGATTAATTACTGCTCCTTCTGCTACTGTTTTTTCATCAGAATACCCTACTTTTTATTTTTTTTTGTTTTGTTTGATGGCTTGTAAATTTTAAATAAATTGTCGAAGAAAAAGTCTTCGATCTTCGGAATACTTGATAGCTGACCTTGTTTCCTTGGTTGATGAAGGGATTTTTTTACCTTTTCTCTTTATTTATTTTTATTTTGGTTTAGATTTTGGGAGAATGTTTGACTAGGTGTAATACCTTACAGGTTTCTTCCCGAATAAGTTTTGTTAAACCTAGTTTAACCTAGGAAAGAGTAACTAAACACAGTGTGACTGAACGCTTCGATTACTTTCTTAAACTTGGTTCACCTCAATCTAAAGTCTAAAACATTTTGTAATTGTCATCATCTTCCTTTTTTTTATATTAGATGTTATAGAGACAAAGGAGTATAATTTTGAACTCTACATAGATTTTATTTTGGTTGCAAATTACAGAAATAACGAATTTTTTTCCTCTAAGAGTCAAACCCTCACTTCATTACAGAAATAACGATTTTACTCACCGTCTTTTTGTATGAGTTGCCCTGGATTGGTTTATATAGTTTGATCAAGTGTTAATGTTCGTATTACTTTCTTAATTTGGAAACATAGTGATTTTATTTGCACTAATGGGGGTTTTGTTTTGGCATCTAAAGGTGGATACTCGCTTATTGAAAGCCGTGGCGATAGAACATTCAAAGGATCCTGATGCAGCTGTGGAATATATTATAACTGATGTTCTCCCATACACCAGTGACAAACCCGATTCTCCTGCTTCTGTTGGTAAGAGTCAGAATTTGCAGTAATCAAAATAAGCTTGTAATAGGATGGGTTGAGTGGCAGTGTGGTCAAGTTGTTGGTGGTCTAGGAATTGGTGGGTCAGGTTTCAGGATGGCGGTTGGGTGTTTGTATTGGAGTGATGGTGGTGGGTTGAGTTGTCAGGTCTGGTGGTGGTCAAGATTTTGGAAGGCTGGTGGTGTGGTGCTGATAGTTGGGCCTGGTGGATTGGTCGGTGAAGGCTGGCGGTGGGTCAGGGTAGGAATGGGAATAGTATTGCGGTGTTAGCATTACAATGAAATTCGTTTTCTATAAATGCAATTGGAAATATTTTAGTGAATCAGCAGCATAAAAGGATTAATGAAAGCTTTTGGAGGGAGTAGGTTCTTACTTATTTAATATCAATCCATAATTTGAAAAACTAATGTGTCCCTAGAGGGGCCATTACGAACTCTCCTGCTTTACGAACACCCCGAAATAAACAAAAGTCAACCATGTTATTGATTGATCTTTTGAATTTGCACAACTCTTTATTGTTGCGAACGCAGGCTTTTGTCCTTGTGAATTAGAGGTCAGATACTTTCTAATTCTGTAAGTGCCTACATTATCATTCAGCTCACGTTATACTTTGAGGCTAGGTAGCATATGCTGTAGCCGTGTGTCCCAAATGACCTTTGGGAGTAGAGACATAAGTTTAAGCCTTTTATATTTCACTGGCAATTCTAGCTTATATGGTCGAGTGATTTAGTGCCTTCAACAATAATGATTGATTTCTTTGTGTGCAGTTGAAGACGAGGGTAAAACGGCTGACGCATGTAATGCAAGTTCTACAGTGGGATCAAATTCCGAGGATGTTGCTACTGCTTCCATTTTGCTGAATGATGGTCACAATCTTGAAGATGATTCAGCTTTATCCTTTTATGATGCAGATGATAGTCAGCCATTGGGCAACCTTGAGGGTGTTTCTTCTGTTCCCTTGCATGACACAGAAACTGATCTGCGTGTTAATGTGACTGTTAATGCCGTGTTACCCTTTGTTACTGCTAATGACGATGAAGCTGCTGTAAGCCCAGGTAATGTTCAGAACATGCAGATAGAACACAGTGATGGTACTTCATCTTGTGATTTAGAACAAGCTCCTGTCTCAGACTCTCTTAAGAAGCAGCCATATGATTGCAACTCGTTAGAATGTGTAGTCTCGACAGAATGTGCGTTCGAAGATCAGATGCCAGGTGCTTTGAGTTGGAATTCACACCCAGAAGCCAATAGCAACTCTACTTCTACACATGCTAATGAAAAAGATATTGATGCCTTTTTAGACTCTGAATTTGTATTAGAATTCCCTGAAACTGATGCCGTTGCTGCTGAGAGTGAGACATCGTTGAGTACTATTGTGACACAGTCAGGACAAATATGCAGAGTAAATCTTCTCGAGGACATAATTGAGGAAGCAAAAAACTACAAGGTACATTCAATTTGAGGTTTTTTCTCGAGTATGCTAGTGATAAAAATAAGGGACCTGGCTTTATAAAGTACAGCACTATCCGTGGCTTATTGCACTATGCACTGCAGGTGCATTTTAGTTAGTACCTTGTGATCTGTGAAATATATGGTCGATAGTTCTTTGTTGCACCTCCAACACTGGGAAAGGAAGAAGCATTGTTGTGTGAATATATTAGTGGAGAACACAACTCAAATGTGACCATGTGAAACACTGTGAAGAACCTTTTAAATCATAATGCAACTATTTTGGTACCTGACCTTGCTATTGTTCTGGACTGTAGCAAATTATGTTCATGTTTTTTTGGGGGAGTACAAAGGAAGACATAAGGGAATTTAATTTGCTGATGTATTCTGAACCGAGATCATGAGTACAAGCTGTCATTGACTTTATGTATAGCTGACATTTGTCTATGGATTTAAATGTTGATTATGACAATGTTCTAGACAGAAATTAAATGATTAGTGTAGAGAAGCATAGGTCTGATTTCTTGGAAGCAGTAGGAACTGTTTGTTCAAGGCTCTGAGACTTGGACACGGACTGGTAAAAGAGATCCTGTAGTGTGGATCTTGTCATATTTGCTCTTGTTAGTATTACAGCTCTAAGCAATTTATTTCAATATATGTTTAAAAACATCCCGCAGAACGTTGTCGGTTCAGCTATGGAATCTGTAGTTAAGTTGATGGAGGAAGTGGAACATCAAGAAAACGAAGCAGAAATGGCTAAAGCAGCTGCTGCCAGGGGAGGGTTGGACATACTTGAAAAGGTGGAAGAAATTAAAAAGATGTTGATACATGCAAAAGAGGCTAATGATATGGTATGTGTTTGTAGTTCCGTAATGAAATTCAATTGTGTCTTATGGAATTTTGTAATTCTGATACTAGTATTTTTGTGCCATCTTCCATTTTATATGTTCAGCATGCTGGTGAAGTTTATGGTGAAAAGTCTATTCTGGCTACTGAAGTAAAAGAACTTCAATCTCGCCTTATTGGTCTGTCGGATGAAAAAGATAAATCTCTTTTGATTCTTGATGAGGTGCGGCTTTACACCATTCTTAGGCATATATATTTACTATGGATATTTCTCCCCCTCTCACCAATAAAATAATGACCTTGTCAATGATTTGAGATCATTTTGTTGTAATACACTTCTCCAATATTTAAAAATATTTGTGTTTTGAACTATTCAAGGAAAGTTGTATGAGCTTCTTGTGTACGTTGTCACGCGATTATACTGAACATTATTTTGTTTGTTTTGTTTGATTGATTTATCGTTAGTCATTGCTACATGCTCATGATTACCTATAATTATGCTTGATTTTGGTGTGTTTAAAAGTCTAGTATGCCCCTATTGTGGAGTTGTCCACTTGGCTGCAGGTGAGACTGCAAAGGCCTAATATCAATAAAGGACTCATGTTTGATTGATTTTTTTCCCATAGATGCGAAAAAATCTTGCTGAACGGTTAGCTATAGCTGGGGAACAAAAGAGAGCATCTGAGAAAGAGATGTTTGAAAAGCAAGCGATTGCACTAGGTGCTCTTGCTGAGCAAGAGATTATCATGGAGAAAGTTGTACAAGATTCCAAACTGTTACAAGAAGAAGCTGAAGAGAATGCAAAGGTAGAATTGGTTTTCATTTTATGTGCTGTGTTTTATTAGCTCTTCATAGGGAATGCAATGCAGACTCTTTCTCTTAAACAAATGAATTTCTTGACTTAGTTATGCATCTCTTACTTTGCTGCAGCTAAGGGACTTCCTTATGGAAAAAGGTCAAGTTCTTGATGTATTGCAGTAAGTTTTTCTGTGACTTCCTTTTTTCCTGCAGATTGTTTCACTTCACCTGGCTCTGATTATTTTCTGTTTTCTACTTTTTGTGCCTCTCTTTCCATATATCTTGCGAAGGTTGTAACTTATCAGATAAGGTACACCTTATTTCTCAAGATAAGGTGATTTTGTCTGTGTTAGTTGGTATATCGATGCTCTTACTTTCATGTGTGATTCGGAACACGCTGTCACTATTTGAAGGGCTGAGTCCATATTGGTACTTGTTGCTGTCGTATGTGGGATTATGAACATTGAAACCAAAAGGTGTTTGGAATAAGACCATCCACAGGTGTCATTTTTTTTTATTGAAGTCTCTTCTAAACTTGAAACACTCTTTGCTTGTGACTTGTGAGTCGGCTTGTGATCAGTCACCCTCCAAAGATTTTCAAAATAATGGTTTGCTTGGATAAACTAGTACGAGGGGGAATGGAAGTGAGGAAATTTTGTAGGAGGGAGGGAGGGTGAAATATTTGAATTTGCTGTGTAGAAAATAAAATAGATTCCTCCATACCCTATCCTTTAATCCAACTTGCTATACAAACAAGGTGAAGTATTCCTCCCTTTCCATCAAAACAAAGGGTAAGGGTTCGATTGATTAGGTCAGAAGAGGAGTAGATGTTGCCTAGAGCAGGCATGCTTTGTGAGTGACTGATTTGTAGATGATACGTAATTATGTATACATCAACTTCGCAAATGGTCCCTAATTTTAAGTTGATAAAAAAACAGGTTCATTGTCAACAATATCTCAACATTTGGTTGGACATGAATAAGACATGATCAGATATGTGAATAGTATTGTGATAATTTAAAAATACGAAATGGTTTGCATTGTATAATAATATCTAAGGAATATGCATTATGAATGGGTTTTGCAGGGGAGAAATCTCATTTATCTGTCAGAATGTAAAGTCTCTGAAAGAAAATATTGACAACCGTGTTTCTCTCAGCACGTCACTGTCAAATTCATCAGTGAAAAGTACAGGTTCATTGAAAAGCACGAGTTCGTTGAAGAGCATAACTTCTTTGAATCGAAGTGCCTCCTTGAGGAGCAGTGTCTCCCAAAATAGCTCTTTCTCAGATGTGACAGTTTTTATTGCTGAGTCACCTAAAAGGATATTGTCAGATGGATGTCAGTCACCAAGAAGCGACGTTGGAGAGAAATTTGTTAGCTCTTACGAAGCTAGAGCACAAAAGCCACTTTTGGACGAGGATTGGGAGTTTTGTGATATGATTTGAAGATGTCGATAAAATTGATGATTTGGAAGAATTAAATGGTACATTATTTTGGTGCTACATAATAATAATACTGTATATATAGGCACTTTAACAGCCAGCCAAGTTATCATGGGATTTTACTGGACCACCTTTGCTTGAATGCTTTGAGCCTTTCCTTCATTTCAATTCCTTCTGTGTCTTCACCACATTGTTTCCTAGTTTTACAATGACCATTGAAAACGATATTGGATGTATCATGATGAGATTCAGGACAACCCAGACTAGGCTAGAACGGAGGTACTCCATATAACAAAAGAGAAAATTCATAACCGAATTAAGTACATTCGTAGCCAAAAGTCCTATAAAATAGGAGTATGTAGCCAAGGATCCCCAAAGGGTCCTATTCTTTATCCTTTCTGGTAGAATAATTTTGAAATCTACAGAGACACTGGCAAACCATGTAACCTATGTAGCTCCGACCTCTGAGTTGTGATGACCAATTCTGAGAATCCAGATTCTATATCAATCACGATTGTGAGGATTGAGATTACAACTCATATTTCTCCAAAAACCACGAACCAGTGAGGAATGAGGATCAATAATTTACCAGGGACTGCAATAAATCCAGAATCTGGGTTAAATGTTAATAATGAGTGATATAGAATCTGGATTCTCACGTCAAGGACGATTATGAAAATAGTACCATTCTTTTTACCACGTCAAGGACGATTATGAAAATAGTACCGTTCTTTTTACCACTTCAAGGACGGTTATATTGCATTTGTTCTTGAGGTGCAGGAAAAAAAGGAACAAAAACATAAGTTCGCTATCTCTAATCTGGCTTAATTCTTGTACACACACCAAATGGCAAAAGTGGAAGGTATTTCTGAACCAGAGGGTACCATTTTTTCTTTATTTAAATTGAAGTATCGATGTGTCATACTCATGTCTGAGAACCATGTCGGAGACGGACATGCGAGATCATATAAAGTGTCAGAGTAGCGTAGCATGAAAGTTGAAAGACAAGCCGCACACATTTTAATATTTCAACAGAAAGTCTACACTGAATCCCTGAGTTTTGGCTTTCCCAAGTCATGGTCCTGCCCATTTTATATTCTACTGTTTACCCTTTAACTCCATACTTAGCATAATCTCCTTGAACTCTCCGTTTATTCACTACCTCTTCAACAACCCTCCTTTATTCTGAATTATCACTCATTAACAATACATCATCTTCTTTTATGTGAATCACCACAACACCTTTTAACCAACCACAAACTATCTTTAATACCCTTCCATGAAACATGAAGTGACTTTATGAAGGTTTTATGGATTGTTGGGGAGGTTCTTTGATTATCGGGCGAGTAAACTTGTAACTGGGGTGGGCTAATAGGTTAATGGAAGGATTAATGGGCAAAGGTTGGCTGAGTGAGTGGATTAATGGATCAACTAATGAATAAAGTTACCGAGGACAATTAAGAAGGTCGTACTATAGTATAGTTCAGGGACCAGGGTACAACATAGAATTTCAAAGGATGGGTACAAAGTGTTCAAGGTACAACTTAGAATATCCCTTATTACTATAAAATGATCATTCCCCGGCAATACGTTTAAAGACCACAACTTTCCTTATGAAAAAACCAGCAATATAACAATATAGCAATCAAGTGGACTGATATCTCAAAGCACTGTTTATAGTTGATCACTCAAATAGGATCACCGTATTCAAGCTCCACTATCAATATATATCATCTTTTCAGATGTTTAAAACCAGCATTTTTATGTTTATGTACATGAGATAGAGAATAAAAGTCTGAAGATAGAAGACGACCTTATACAAAGCATGTTTTTGAGAAGCATCTGAAAAACTGAGCTGGTTGTCATGCTTTTATCTACTTCACGCAGCCATTCACCACGATGGTTCTGAGCAAACCACAAATTATTCTTTAACAACTCAATTACCTTCCTTGAGTTCATTCACTAAAGTTAGATTTGATCATCTTCTTCTCATGGACTTGGGAACTAATTCTATCATCTTGATCAATCCCACCAAAACCATAACTTCCATCACCTTGCACACTCATATCATAAACATCTTCAGAATTCAAACGTACTGATCTTCTTAAATTCTGCCCTCTACCAGACAACTTGCTACCATCCTTTCTTATATTAAAACTACTATTTCCTCGCCTTGCTTGCCTTGAATCCATCAATTTCCTGTTACTCACATTCTCTCTATCACCACTCTTTCGATCTCCATCCATCCTCGATACACTACCTCTCCAACTAACCCCTCTTGAATCACTCCTATCCATGTCATTAGAAAACGGCTTTGAAATCGAACCACGGGAATTGCCATCACTGGACTCCATCATTTTGTCATCCCTTGAAGTGGAAGCAACAATCCTCTTCCTATGTCCATTCTTCCTCTTTACGAGACCAGCCTTATTCTCAGTCTTTGGACCAGCAAAATCCGAACTTTCAGCCCCGACATTGCCATGATCAATCCTTTCATAAGGCCTAATACTATGAACAACCCCTTTTGGGAAAAACCTAGCAGTAGGAAGCCCCTCGTCCGGGGTCACAAATAATTGTGGTCCATCATTCTCTGTCCACATATCAAATCCTCCTGGTTTCTGAAACCTGTCTGCCAACACCTGTTTGAAACACATACTAGCAGGAATAAATACAATGCAAACTCCAACTACAGAATTATCCATAGATTACATTTGGTATTCTTTTAGCCTAGAAAATTAAATACTCCCTTCGTCCCGGCCAACTGTCAATTGTTTACCTTTCTAAATGCTCTGATGGGTAAATTACTAAATTGTTAACCCACATTCAATTTGGTCAACTTGTTATCCAATAATTGGTCTAATTTCCTTGTCTTAGTACCAAAACCGAATGTTAACAAATAACCAGGACTGGGGGAGTAAATGATTGGGACGGAGGGAGTAATAATCTATGAAAAGGAACAAACAAACCTTCAGCTGTTCATCGGCGGCAACAGAGAACAAAGTAGAAGAGGTAGGAGAGGCCTTGACAAGTTCCCAAGGGCGCTCAAGCTCAGAAACAGCAGCCTTAAGCTCAGCACGCTTACGCATTTCGTAAATATGGCGTTCGCGGGCGAGACGAGCTTTGAGGAGTTGTTTGGCTTTCTTGGACTGCATGCGTTTCCACTTCCACTTAGAGACGCCGCCCGGGAAGGTTCTGGGGCCGCCGCCCATGCAGATGATGGTCGACGGAGGATGAGAGATGGTGAGAGTGGAGAGGTTTGGGATGAGAGATAATGGTGAGGTTAGGAAGGTCGAGGAACGGAGGGAACGGTGGAGTTTGGTTGCGGTGGTGGGTAGAGAGAGTGACAGCGGGGTTGGTGTTGGGAGGAGTTGCATTTTTTAGTGGTGGAGGATTATGGTTTGGTTCTCCAACGGCTTTTGGGCAAAACCACCCTATTTTTTTAATTTCTAAGTCAGAAAAATTAGCCTGATCCGTATGCTATTTCATCTTTCGGATGAGCCGAGGTAAATTGTGACTAGGGTTGGCAATATGTCGGGTTTGGTTAGGGTTCAGTAAGATCCGGACCCGATACGAGTCACATATCTTGGACTCATATCTGGCTCAGATCTAAAGGGTCTGAAATTTAATGAACCTATACCCGAGTCAAAGGGTCCAAGTTCGGGTAAAGTCTACCTTAGGGTCCGTTGTTTTCTTTGACTAAACAATTTTTTACCTAAATTATACTTTCTTCATTCAAATGAATTCTATACATTTGCTTTATTCACGTTTGTCAATACCCGTTTTCTTTTGTTAATATCTTTAGTTATATATTGATAAATATTATAAAAAATTAATATTCACAATGTACTCGATAAGACAATTTAAACAGTATCCAATATGACTATCTTTTATGTTTTATATTAGAAGTTGTATCGAAAATTTACTCGACTTATAAATAGTGCCAAAAAAGTGAAATGTATAGAATTCAATGGAATGGAGGAAGTATCATTTACTATTACCCAAATTTATCATTTTCATCAATATCATCAATATGCGTATAGTATATTAGTGAAAACTAATAAGGGTCGTTTGTATGTGTGTTATTTTGGTTATTAGCGTTCCTATGTGTGTATTTCCTTTATTTTTATTTTTTTGTTTTAAAAATATAACGGTTTAAGGGCCGGGTAGGGTCCCAACATCAAGACCTGGACTCGAACCCAAATTTTTTATATAAGACCCATACCCGAGCGGGTCTCAAAAGTTCAGACCCATACCTGACCAAATAGGGTCAGACCCCCAGGGTCCGGGTCAGGAGCCAGCCCACTGCCATCCCTAATTGTGACCAATAACATTTAGGGGTAATTGATAAGAATACTCTGACCTATGGGTGTCTTGCTCAAAATATTCCAAACTTTATTTTAACTACCAATATAACCAACTAATGCCCTCATTTGCTTTGAATAGAATTTGTTGTTTTGTTAAGTTGTTGTAGCATGTTTTAATGCTGTGATTAGGTAAATAGATTAACATAGAAGTAAAAAGAGAAAGACGGGTTAAAGAAGGATTAGAAATTTCTTCACTTAATTAGCATGTAACAGGTCATATATTATAATAAAAGCGAATGAGAGCATTAGTTGGTTATATTGGTAGTTAAAATAAAGTTTGGAGTATTTTGAGCAGGACACCCATAGTTCAGAGTATTGTTATCAATTAATCCTAACATTTAAACCATCTTTAAAAGTTGGACATGATGTCCAACATGACATGATGTCCAACATAATCCATAAAATTCATGAGTTTGTTGACCTTCCAAAAACAATGTTGAACTATCACTTTCTCAAAGAAATGAAGATATAATTTTCACAACCTTAATAATGTTTAAGATTTTCCACGGAATTTGCCAAGTGTTACGAATTGAATTTGCATCACAAAGATTGAGACCTTCAATTATTAATTTCGAGATATCTAAAGATTTATCAGGTAAGAGTTTCTACAACCAGAATTCCATCAGATCCACACTGTGAAATAATTACGATGATCAAAAGAACATGAGGAAGGAATTGAGTATGCCTAGTTTTTCGATTTTGTATAAAGTGTGGTATTGATAATTGTTAGTTTGAGTTTATCGATTAAATTCAAGTCACGAATAACACTTATAAAACGTAAAATAAAATGAAATGTAAAGATGCAAGAGACAAGGGTTTTGAAGTGGTTAACTTCACAAATCGAAACCTACATCCACTATTCTCGATTAATTATTTTAGTATCGTTCTACAATTTAGAAAATAACCCTCCCTAACTACAACTAACTATAGTTGTATCTATTGAGTATCACTAAATACTTAACTCTCTCAAGTTAATAAGAAAGAACATTGTTGTCTTTGATGTTCACAAATTGAACAAATAAAGACATATATTACAACCATTATCCAATAACGATATTTGAGAAACACAAGCAATATATATAGATCATATGAGTCCATGTATATATGTTGAGTTCTAGTCCTAATGTAAGCCCTTGAATCTAAGATAATGGATAGCTGAAATTAACGTAGATTAACTAAAACTAACACTTTATTTTTAAACCCCAACTACCTAATCATTGCACATTTTCCCAAAATGACACACTTACCTGTCTCACGTTTTTATCTCTCTCCCCTTCCCAATTCAAACCTGCGAAACTCCTCAACCTTCCAAAGCCCCTCAATCTTCCTGTGAATCCATTGCTGCAAATCCTCCATTAATCTTCATGATCTAAAAATCTGCAAACCCATTCAAACCCTTCAAACTAATCTATTTGAGCTCATTTTTTGAAGTTCCTAAGGACGTGATACCGGTCGTCGTAGTACCAAAAATAAACCTAAAAACTACTAGCAAAAGCTAGCGATAAGTAGGGTTGATCCCCACAGGTAGGCTATCTTGCAAACTACCTGTTCGACTAAGTGTTCAACTAAGTCTGTCGGTAACCAAATGGGGTTGTTTGATTTTGGTTTCGACACTATAAGTAGTGAAGGAAATAAAAGTACGAGAAAAGTAATGGGTATAAAAAAATATAGGGAAAGAAAACTAGGATAGTCGGTTCACCAATGAATGTCGAACGGTTATAGCCTAGGTCACAGATCGGTCGCAAATATCAATCTGATCTAAAGGGTAGTGAAAAGGTCTTCTCGGATCGTTAATCGCCCTAGAAGGCTTCTAACAGGCTCTCACAACTTATTAGAGCACTCTAATGTTTGTAGCAGGTCTAACCCTTACCAGGCTTTCAATCTTAGGTTGGGGTTTACCGATTCAATTAATCAATCATGCGCATTAACTGACTAATCGCGATTAAATGGTACAATTAACAACAAAGACACAATAAAATTGGCCAATCTAAAACCTAATTAACACCCGTCATAAATTCATTGGCCCTTCATAGAGGCTGAAAAATAATTAATTAGGTGTTAGAGAGAAACAGAATTAATTAGTACATAAGAAATTGACTAGTATTAAGTGTTTTTTTCTTCAATCTCAACTATCCATATTGCTTAATCTAATCTCAGCTCTTCATAACATTTTTCCTTTTTATTTTGGGCCTTAAAAACACCTTTTTATATCCTTCAATCTCAATTATTTGTTTTTTTACATAGTTCATAAAAATAGGATAGAACATCATCTCCTAGCCACATAAGAGGCTAGTTGATGAGCAATCCTATTCAGCTTTCTAGGACAGTAACTAAGAGTGACACAATGAAAACATGCTAAAAGTTTCTCTATCCTAATATAAACTCTTCTAAGGAAACGATCCAAAACAGCTGTCTCCGAAAGTTGAAGAACGAGATTAAGACGACAACATCGATGCGTCTAAGTCTGAAAACCAGGGCAGACTTAAGGGCCTCCGAAAAAGCCAAACCTTCTGCATGGAGAGGATTCATAGCCCAAAGAGTGACAGATCCTTTATAACAAATAGACCCTTCAACATCAAAGATGACCCAACCAGCAGCGCCCATGAAATCCGTAAACCAAGCTGCATCAAATTTAATTCGAAAACTTGATGAACACTTTTGCATCCCAACAAGTTCACGAGGAAAACTACTACGAATCATCTTAAAGTACGTAAACAATCCGAAGAAGATGAGCTTTGTCTAAAGTTAACAATGACATTTTCGAGCTTAGAAGCCATAATATCTGAAACATCTTTGTATATTTGATCCATGAAAACCGAAATATGCCCCTGAAAGCCACGGAAAACAAGTGCATTCCTAAAATTCCAAATAGCCCAGAGTGTTGCGATGAAGTAGCAGACCGCCTTATCAGATGAATCCACCTTCCTCAAAAAAACTATCCAGTTAGTAATCCATTCATAAATAGGAATATGACCATCAAAAGACACCCAGATCCCTAATGGTGAGCTACTCCAAAATCTCTGAGCAATAGCACAATCCCGGAAAAGATGTGGAAGGGATTCAACGCAGAAGGCGGAGAAGCAGAAGGTACAATTGGAAAACCAACACAAGCTCCTACTTTGAAATTCCTTGCCCACCGGAAGAGTATTCGAAAATATTTTCCATAGAAAAACTCTCCATTTATTCGGTATTGGCAATGACTAGAGACCAGATTTCCTTACAGCCTGGGATGTACAATGCAAACGACTCAAATCTCTTTGACTAGTAGAGGAGTTTTACATCTCATCAAAAGCAAGATGGTAACCACTCTTCACTGAGTACTGTCCCCCAGCATCAAAACTCCAAACTATTGAATCCTCATCATCCAAAAAAGGAGTGGGTAAGGATAAAAGAATAGGAAGAACAACCCCTTTACCACAACATCGAATAACATTGTCAACATCCCATCTACCATCCTCCAATTGGAATTGCGAAACACTGGATGAGGGGGAACAATGAGGATCAGACGACTGTAACCCCAACAAGAATTCCATTGAATGTCCATTAACCCTTTATCCTTCCAAAAACTCAACATAGATGGTAAACCCACCTCCCAACACAATCCCTTCTTCAGCAAAGAGCAACCCCATAGAATACTTCGTCCCCCCAGCTTTTTGGATTGTTCAAAAGGGAACCATTCCTTAACATATTCTTTGTGATATTGAGCTGAATTCCCAAAGTATTCGCAATAAGGGAGTCCGAATTAGAAAGGATCCGCCATGAAACCTTTGCTAGGAGAGCTTGATTAAAGCATTTGATGTTCCGAATGCCCAAACTACCTCTAGATTTTGACATATTGAGAAAAAGATTACTGCACCAAGAGATTCCTCGGCCATCCACCGTTCCTTTCCACCAAAAAAGCGAGATCAAAGAAGTAATCTTTGAACTCACACTTACCGACAACTTAAAAGCCGATAGAGAATAAAGAGATAGTGAAGAGAGAACGGAAGAATTAAGAGTTAATCTACCAGCTGGCGATAGTAAGCAGTTTTCCATTTTAAAATCCTAGAACGAACTCTTTCAAGCGAGAAGTTAAAAAATTCCTTTCTAGATCCACCAAAATCAGTTGGCAATCCTAAGTAAGATCCCATGCTTCTCTGCTGTTTTACCTTGAGGGCTTTCAGACAACTTTGCGTGTTCCTTAAAGTGCAATTCAGACTAAAACTGACTGCCGACTTATCCTTATTAAGCATCTGTCCCGAGGCCTTGGAAAAAGTGTTGATAACCTTCATTAAGGAGTAACAAGCACAAGAATTTGCCTCAATGAAAAAGATTGCATCATCCGCAAACAATAAGTGGGAAATAGCCTGTGCATTTATGCAAATCTTAAGACCATAAAACTCCCTAGCATCTTCTGCTTTGACAATGGAACGAGAAAAGACCTCCGTGCATAGCGCAAAAATAAACGGTGATAAAGGATCACCCTGCCTAATACCATTTGTTGGTTTGAAGACCTTCCCAGAGGACCCATTAATAGAGATGCTATAAGAAAGCGAAGAAACACAAGCCATGATGAGCGAAATAAGAGAAGGAGGGAACTCCATAATCCAAAGCGTCTTTTCAATAAAGTTCCACTGCAGTCGATCATAAGCTTTACTCATATCGATCTTAAAAGCAAGTGCCCCCTTAGAACCCCTCTTTTTATTCGAAATGCGACTGAAAAGCTTATGTGAAATGAGGATGTTATCCGTAATATTCCTTCCAGGCACAAAACCATTTTGAAATTTACCAACCAATAAAGGCATTACCTTAGCAAGCTTGTTAGTAACAACTTTTGTCACAATCTTCATAATAACGTTACACAAACTGATTGGTCGGAACTGGTTCAAAGTTCAAGGACCCAAAACCTTTGGAATCAAGACAATTGTTGTTCTGTTAATTTTTGAGAGAATTTGCCCAGTTGATAACATATGTAACACAACCTTAACAATATCCCTTAATATGAAACCAATAATGCTGAAAGAAAGTAGCTGGAATACCATCCGGACCAGGGGACTTCAAGGGTGAAAGTTGGAAAACCGCTTTCCTCATCTCCTTCCTCGTAAAAGGCTGAGCTAACCAAACACGCTGATCCAAAGGTAGCTTAGAATCAACAACAGAAAACAGTCTATCATAAGAAGAAGAAAAAGAAGGAAAATCTTGTCGCCTTTTATGACCCCATAAAGGTCCTAACACTGTCCTTATCTCATCATCTTCGAAACTCCAAGACTCATCAATCATCATGTTTCTTGATACCAGCAATGAAATTTCGCCCACGACGAGTCCTTACTGAATAGAAAAAAACTTTGTGCATGCATCTCCTTCCCTAAGCCAGTGCAATTTTGCTCTTTGCTTCCAAAACGTGGCAGCAACTTTATTAAAATCCAAGTACTCAGTATGAAGCTTCTCAAAAATTGTCTCAGATTGACCACTAAAAATGCCCTCCAATAGCTGCTCCATCTTAACATCAAAATCAGTCCATTTATGTCCCCATTCCTTCCTTTTCTCCAAGGCCCATCTGGCCATCATTCTAGACACACAGTCCAACTTCCTTTCAAGTATAAAGGAGGGTGAACCCCGGACACTCCAACACCAGGCTCTTTTAACCAAATGTAAGCAGTCCTCATATTTAAAAGCCAATGCATCCATTTTATAGCAAGATTTTTGTTTCCTACGCATAAAATCCGTATCAAAAATAATTGGTGCATGATAGAAGGTGTCTAATTCTGGAGTCAGGAAATAAATCAAACCACGCGGCCGACGCAAGTACTTTGTCAAGTCTTTCATAAATTATTTTTGATCCCTTTCAGTTATTACACCATGTGAATTTTGGTCCTTTAAAAGGGATATCCGAAAGTTGAATTTCTTTCCTTCCATTCCACAAACGAGTTTACAGATTTTGAGATACTCCTACTACCTTCCAACTTGTCCTCAAGCCACTCAATTTGATTAAAATCACCAATCATTAAGAAATGAGAATCCAAGTGCGAAATATGATAGTCCAAAGAAGTCCATACTTCCATTCGATCCTCCGGCTTTGAGGCACCATAGATACAAAAGATATACCAAAACCTAATAGGGCATTGAGTTACCATAAGTAGTACAAGATTTGGGCACTAGAACATGCTTACAATGTTAAGACCTACTTTCCATCCGACCCATAAACCCCCTTTACTACCATCCGCATCTACACCTGAAAAATTAGTGTACCTAAAAGGACGGAAATACGACGCCACAGTTCCTACATATGTTTTTGTTTCCGATAATAAAATAACATCATAATTAAAGCTATATTGAAATAGTAGCGCTCTTAACTTAGTAATTGTAGGGGCGAGCGGATTAGATAAACCCCTACAATTCCAAACAACCATCCTCATGCTTCCTACGAGGGTTGAACCGTGTCAACCCTCTCCAAATTTGAAGTTTTTGCAACCCCTGGAATCAGACGAAGATATCACCAAATCATCTGAATCAATGGACACCCTGAAAAAACACTTCCCTGAGGTCGATGCTCCTTTAAAAGAAGCTGCTTCCCATTCCTTAAACCTTTTTGCAATGCTAGTAAGGTTTGGATAATCTTTGTCATAATTATACATTTCCTTAGTTGTACATGCTTCGCTCCCCGGATCAAAAAAACACTTACGCTTCGCTTGCATTAGATAATCTGAAAAAGATGCATTACAAGCCTGAATAAGCTTTTGCATGTCCTTACCCTTACCATGACCAATTCCACCACTAGCAATATTCTTTTTTCCAACCATGATTCTGCTGAGACTGCAGTAGATCCATACCTCCCAACTCCGAACTCTCCTTCTGAACCTGAACCTGACGTCCTTCAATATTAACACAACTCACCCTATGAGGCAATTGAGGAATTGTCTTATTCAGAGGAATAACCTCCTGTAACTCCCCCGAAACAGTCTGACCTTGTGGAAAAACATCCATAGCATCTTGAAAAATTTGTCCAGAAGACGAGGATGAAACTACGTGCATCAAATTTTCTGAAGAATCAGACAAAGAAGAGAGGAAAGGCTATTCAGGAGTAGAGCCATCAGGATCCGACGTATCCCACAAAGATGAATTCCCATATTCAAAAGGGTTGCTGTGTACAAAACCAGCACCAAACAGATTAAGATCCTGATATCATTAGTGTTGAGTTCCCCGCAGCGGTCTTATAGAATTAGGTGCATGAAACCGGCCCATAAGCAAGTGAGGTTCCATCCTAAAACCAATTGGTGATAGGAGGATGAAGAGTCTATTGATCTGGATATAATCAAGAAGGGGGGGTTGAATTGAGTTTGCCAACTTTTTCGATTCTTCTTCGATGTATGTTGATCGAGCGTGATAGTAACAAGTAACAAGTAAGAACGACAAAATAAAAGGAGACACGATATTTTGAAGTGGTTCAGTTTCACAAATCGAAACCTACGTCCACTATTCTCGATTAATAAAATTAGTACCTTCTCTGGATTACAATTTTATCAACCCTACTCGTAAAACTTTGATATTAGTTGTAACTCAATCTAGATACTGCTAAATATCTAGCTATGTCAAGTACCGTTAAATACTTGACAACAAATGAGTACCGTTAAATACTCGAACTATCTTAATTGTATAAGATAAAATCTTCAATGAACTCTTATGTTCAACGATCTTGAACGTATGAGAGTAATCTTCAAAGCTTGTAGTCTTTATTACGAGATCTGACAATGATTAGCACGGAAAACGAGATGCACGAAAGATAACGTTCAGTTCTTTCTTTTTAAGCGTGAGGCGTGTAAATTGTTTTGTTAGCTTTCAACGTATGATTTAATGTCTCTTATATAGTAATTTAGATCTAGGCTGAATCCTAGATAGCTTAGGAATATTACATCATCTAGAATACTCATTCTAGGTAATATTCTAAAGCTTAATCTTATTTGATTTAGGAAAAGACTTTTTTAAGATATTATTAATTTAAGACATAAGATTTTATTTCCGAAAACTATTTGATTTAGGAAACAACTTATACCATATAATATAATATCCTACTTTAAATCAATTCATAATTCTTATCAAGATATAATAAATTATATCCTCTTGTGAAAAGCTGTTTGCGGCGATATGATAGAGGACGTGCTTTGAAGCAATTCAAGTTTACAGATCTTTCTTTGAACAAGATTTTATTTTATTTGATTCTAATCGAGTTGTATCCAGTCAAATTACACATATTTTGTAGATGTCGTATGATTATTTATTAATGGAGTGATTTTCTTTCAAAAAAAAAAATCCTAGTTTGACTTTAAGTAAATTAAATAAACATATTATTTATTTAATTAAACCTCAAAGACAATATAAAACGTGTTACTTCAACCGCACGCAAAACGATGTACACGTTTCCCGAGGTGCGCGGTTCCCGAGGAGCACGTTTCATAGGACACGTTTTTCGAGACATATTTCTCGAAGCGTATTTAATTCCCTAGGAGTTTAGATTTGACAATAACGGTTAGAATAAAATTTTTAGTATATTAGAATAAATAATTATCTCATAAGATAATTATTTTAATCCTTGTTAACCAAAGAACATTTTTATTCTAAAAATCGTTTTAAGATTACTAAATTAATATATGACAATATAACAATAATACGCATATACTTTCACGCTTTTATTTATTCAACGCAAATCTCATTTCTTCAATAGTTATAGATACGACCTATAACTTAGGAGCTCTTTGATTCCGCAATAAGACTTTAATCTTGTAAGTCTTCAAAAAGACTTGACACGAGCTTGATCTTTTCTTCAATCTACGATTGTATCTATACTTTACTAAACTATGATCTTCGCTTTATAATTAACTGTACACTTAAACGCACGATTACACATATATATATATAAAACATAATTATCTAGACTTGTCATTATTAAAACATAAAACAATATATTAAATATATAAAATATATTACTCAACAAATTCCCCCTTTTAATGATGGCAAGTCTTATCTAGAATCGTGTCTAAATGTAACGTTGTAATGTTCCCCCTCAACATAATATTGGTCATTCATAATATAGATCAACTAGGGTTTCTATTTTTAGATTAAACCAATTACTTAAAGAACTATGAGAGACAATACGTTACGACAAGGAGCAATCTTAGGCAAATTCGTAATCTAGGTCGCATTCTTTTCACCCTCTTGACATCATTGAAAAGACGGAAACAAAGACATAAAACGACTAGAATGATATAATACGAAACAAACCTAAGCATGCGATTCTAAATCAAACACACAAACATGATTAAAATCAAGCAAATACGAAACACGAACGGGAAAAGGACACACAACCAAGTACTAAAAAGCCGATGGGCCGAATATACAAAAGAAAGCTACACAGGCTGAATGTGTCGGATAATAGCCTAATGGGCCGAATGTAGTAGGGAATAGGACCGAATGTTCTGAAAACAATCCAAAATATGCAATACATGCCAATGGGCCGAATTAGGGATAAAGAAAATTGGGCCACAATGTTTTAAAAGGGTAAGCAAAAAGAAGATTAAAAGATAAGGGTAAGGAAGGCTTGAAAGGTAAATAATTGAGATGGGTTTTGATATTTCGTAAGTTTTGGTACGTGGAATTATGTTATGGTTTTGGTTAGTTACGTAAATATGATACGTAATTAATTGTCACAAGTTGATTATAAGTTACGTACTTGAGGTACGTAACTATACATATATATAATAATATAAAAATAATATTTTAGGCATAAATTTGTTAATATTTGAATATTATTATTTTGATTGAGATATTGGTTGTGTTCGTTCGTATAACATATAGCATGATATAATCGACAATTGAGCATTTAATAAAAAATAACACACAAAGGCATGCAGCGGAATATACGGACACTGTCATATAATTCTGTCTTTTTCATAGTCAGTCATTGAGTTATTTTCAGCTCTTAAGATCGATTAGGTGCCACCGATTAAACCAATTTCCAATCGCAAAGTCTCAAATCATTCCCTAGCCAAAGGTTTAGTAAAAATATATGCCCATTGTTTTTCCGTACTACAAAATTCCAACTTAACGTTTTTCTTTTCTACATGGTCACGTAAGAAGTGATGTCTAATTTCTATGTGCTTTGTTCTCGAGTGCTGAGCCGGGTTCTTAGATATTATTATAGCACTCGTATTATCACATAATATTGGCACACATCCCACGTCAATACCATAATCAAGCAATTGTTGTTTTAACCATATGAGTTGGGAACATACCAGTGCAGCTGCAATATATTCTGCTTCTGCGGTTGACAAGGCAACAAAATTTTGTTTCTTGGATGCCCATGATATAATACATGGTCCAACGAAGGTCGCAAGTCCAGAAGTACTTTTCCTGTCTAAAGAACAACCTGCATAATTCGCATCTGAATATCCTAATAGGTTAAAATTACAGTCCATAGGATACCATAGGTATAATTTTGATGTTCCGATTAGGTATCTTCGAATTCTCTTAACCGCAATCATATGCGATTCTTTTGGTGCAGATTGGAACCAAGCACAGACGCAGACACTAAACATTATATCTGGACGACTTGCAGTAAGATAAAGAAGTGAGCCGATCATACCTCTATAAGTAGTTTCATCTACTGACTTACCGTCTTCGTCTTTGGTGAGTTTTTTATCTGTTACCATTGGAGTAGGCATGGGATGAGAGGATTCCATTCCGAATTTCTTTATTAATTCCTTGACGTATTTTTGTTGATGCACTTTGATACCCTCGTTCGTTTGTTGAATTTGAAGTCCAAGGAAGAATTTTAATTCTCCCATCATACTCATCTCGAACTCGGATGTCATCAACTCTGAGAAATATTGGCACAACTAGTTATTGGTTGAGCCAAATATAATATCGTCAACGTAGATCTGGACTACTAATAAGTCGAAATTTTCACTCTTCAGAAATAGTGTTTTGTCCACTGATCCTCTCTTGAATCCGTTTTCCAATAGAAACTTTGATAGTCTGTCATACCATTCTCGAGGGGCCTGTTTCATCCCGTAAAGAGCTTTGTCCAATCTGTATATGTGATCCTTGAGTTTTTTGTCAGGAAATTCGGGAGGTTGTTCGACATAGACTTCCTCCTGAAGATATCCATTAAGGAATGCAGTCTTAACATCCATTTGAAATAATTTCATTCCTTTTTGTGCAGCAAATGCTATGAGCAAGCAAATCGCTTCAAGGCGAGCAACTAGAGCGAAGGTTTCGTTATAATCGATCCTTTCCTGTTGATTGTATCCTTGAACGACCAGTCTTACTTTGTTACGTACGATGACTCTAGAGTCATCCAATTTATTTCTGAATACCCATCTCGTCCCAATTACTGATCTATCTTTTGGATGAGGAACAAGATGCCATACTTTATTTCTTTCGAACTGTTGAAGTTCTTCTTGCATGGCGACTATCCAGTCAGGTTCTGCAAGAGCCTATTTTATATTGGTAGGTTCGATTGTGGAGAGAAAGGAGTAGAAGGAGCAAAAGTTGTTTAAGCTTCTTCGAGTTTGGACTCCTTCTGTAAGGCTTCTTATGACATTATCCAGTGGGTGAGAGCCTTTATATCTCCAGTTTCTTGATTGATTGTTTTCGTTGCTACTAATCGACTCGGGATTTAGACTTGTTCCCCCTGAATCCAAACCAGGGTTTATAGGAGAGTCAGGTATAACTATGACCTATTCCCTTTGGTTTTGATTCAAAGTTGTAGCTTCATTAGCTACAACCCTAGGTTCCAAGTCATTGGTTTGAGACTGGTTAACAATATCATCAACTGTGTTTTCAGTTCTCGCACCGTTTTGTCCCAAGTTAAGTTCATCGTTGATTCCTTGAATTTCGCCTTCATCATCATTTTCTATCTCTGGAGGATCTTCCCTTGACAAACGAAAGTCTGGTTCGTCTAGGTTTTCCTCCTCGTCCTGTAAAGGCTTTTCGAAGGCATTATTCTCATCAAAGATAACATGTATACTCTCTTCTATGCACAAGCTACGTTTATTAAAAACTTTATAGGCTTTACTATGATCAAAATATCCTATAAAAATTGCCTCATCACTTCTAGGGTCAAATTTGCTTAAACGATTTTTACCATTGTTATGAACGAAGCATTTACTCCCAAAACATCTTAGATGTGATATATTAGGTTTACGACCACGTAAAAGTTCATAAGGTGTCTTTCTAAGGACAGGTCTAATCATAGCACGATTATGAATATAACAAGCTATACTAATAGCCTCAGCCCAAAAGTTTCTAGGTAGGCCACTACAAAGAAGCATTGTTCTAGCCATGTCTTCTAGGGTTTTGTTCATGCGTTCTACTACTCCGTTTTGTTGTGGTGTTCTAGGTGCAGAGAAGTTATGTCTAACACCGTTGGTTTTACAGAACTCAATAAAAGCAGGGTTATCGAACTGAGTTCCATGGTCAGTTTGAATTGTTACTAGGTTAGATTTTAATTTTTTTTGGACAAGTTTCATGAGACTAACAAATTCATCAAATGTTTCATCTTTAGAATGAAGAAAAATTGGCCAAACAAATCTAGAATAATCATCAACTAGAACGAAAACGTACCTGGAACCGCCTCTGCTTCTTACCTTCATAGGGCCACAGAGATCCATATGTACCAGTTCAAGATCAGCTTGGTTAGTACTTACTATTCTTTTTGGTTTGAAGGATGATCTGACGTGTTTATATCGTGCACATGTGTCGCACATCTTTTCTTGATCAAACTTGATCTTGGGAAGACCTTCGACCAAGTCCCATCTCTTCAATTTGCTAAGAATAGGAGAACTAATATGACCAAATCTCTTATGCCAGAGACATGGATCATCTAACGTAACTTTCATGCATGAGAGAGAGTCAGTAGGTACAACGTTTAAATCAATCATATAAACATTTTTCTTTCTATGACCTTCAAGAATTACTTTACTTGTACCTTCCATAATTATACGACAAATATCTGCATGAAAGACAACTTTGTTTCCTTTGTCGCATAACTGGGATATACTAATTAAGTTATGTTTAAGGCCACTTACCAGACATACATCGCTAATAGTATGAGATGATGAGATGCCTATCTTACCGACACCTATAACCTTTCCCTTTTTGTTGTCTCCGAAGGTGACCTTTCCTCCGTCAAATGGCTTTAAGGTTGTGAATAGGTTGGCGTCGCCTGTCATGTGTCGGGAGCATCCACTTTCGAGGTACCCTAGGTTATTCTCTTTAGCGATTATCTGCACAATACAATTTAAAGACAGGTTTTAGGTACCCAAGCATACTTGGGTCCTTTAGAGTTAGTGACAATAAAAACCTCTTCTTTCTTAACCTAGACTTGTCTTACTAAAAGTCTCTTGGATCTGTGGTAGTTAGATTTTGTCGATTTAGTGTAAGTCTTTGGGTTTTGTTTCTTATAGGTTGTAGGTTTAGGAATATGGTTGGCTCTATTTTTCTTTTCTGCGTAATCGAAAAACATGTCATAGAACCATCTATGATCATTATTCTTTTCCTCAACTTTGTCTTTATCACTTTCCTCACTATCTATGATGGAGATAGAGTCATTTGGTATACCTAGAGATTTTACAAATTTAACTCCAGTTTTGAAGTCGAGTGCGTGTTTTACACAATTTTCTCGTAGGTGTCCAGTATGACCACAATAAGTACAAATTAAATATTCAGGCAAGTCTACATACTTTCTTTTTCTGAAGTCACGGTCTGTTGGTTTTTGTTGACATTTACAGTGGTCTCTCCTGCCATAGCACTCATGGCCTAGACCCATCTTCATGTTATTGTCGGATTGTTCGGTTAGGAAGTTTAGTACGTTAATACTACCTTCCCACTTTTCGTGAACCTTCCGAGCATGAAGAAGAAGGTATTTTAAGGAATCTATTTCTTTTATGCAGGAGGTGTGGTCAACATTGTTAGAGTCTTTCAAGTCTTGAATATCCTTATTAAAATTGAACATAATTTGAGCATGTTCCTTTTTAATTTTGGTCAAGTTAAATTCTAGATCCATGATTTTTTGCTCGAGAATTTCAACTTCTTCTTGATGAGTTTCATCTACAACGACTGGTGTAGGTTTGCTCTTTAGAAGTTCGTTGGCCCTTTTTAAATCTGTGGTTATAGCTTCATTGGCTATAATCTTAGATTCAAGCTCTTTAATGTTGAGTTTTAATTTTGAGATTATAGCTTCATTGGCTATAACTTTAGACTCAAGAATTTTCTTCTCAGACATTGTTGTTTCCAATTTAACATTTGCGTCAATGTTAACTTTGGATTTCAGTTTCTTAGCTTTGGCCTTTAGAAGCTGATTTTCTTCTGCAATATCAAGGATCTGTTCCTTTAACTCGTCTATTTCAAGACTTTGTTCGTGACATTGATCCAGGGTTTATTCAAAATATTTAATTAATGCAGACTTAGACAAATTTTTAACTTGACTCTTAAGCTTTAGAAAATTTACCTCTTGGTCTTCATCATCTGAATCATATTCTCCGTAGTGGCAAAATTGTGATGAGTTATGATCGTCAGAAATTAGATCCAAACTGATATTGCTTAGGCACAGGTTAGCAATTTCCTCTTCCTCTGAGTCTTCGTCATCTTCGGAATCTAAATCTCCCCAGCAAGATGCGAGCATAACCTTTTTGAATTCAGTCTTGGTCTTATCTCGTTTAGATTTGTCTTTGATTTTGTCCCAGCTTGGACAGTCCTTGATCATATGGCCTTGATCACCACATTTGAAGCATCCTTGTTTGAGGAAGGTTTGTTTAGAGTCGCTCTTCTTCTTATCATAGGTCTTGTTGTTTGCTTTGGTAAATCTTTCTTTGAAGACTTCCTTTTTGAAGCGTCTTGCGAATAGAACTGTTTCATCTTCCAGTTCGGGTTCGCAATCTTTGCTTGTAGATGCTTGTAAGGCAACGTTTTTGCCTTTAGGATGATCATCATCATCTTTATTTAACATGATCTCATGAGCCATTAGAGATCCAATAAGTTCTTGGTAGGTCAAGGTCGTGAGATCACGAGCTTCTTCAATAGCAGTGACTTTTGGTTGCCACTTTTTGGTAAGGCTTCTAAGGACTTTTCTTATTATGTCCTCAGAATCATACTTCCTACCAAGGTTCTGTAGTTCATTTAATATTCAAGAAAATCGTGCAGACATGCTATCAATCGATTCATTCTTTTCCATAGTGAAAAGTTCATATCGTTGAATAAGCAAGTCTATGCGATGTTTCTTGACTACGGAAGTACCTTCGTAGGTAAGTTCTAGGCCATCCCATATTTCTTTAGCTGAATTACAAGAAGAGAAGCGATCAAATTCAGAAGTAATCATACCGTTTATTTTGAAGTAGACTTATGGCTTTTGAATTTTTTTCAGCAATCTTGTAATCTGCTTCCAAATAATCACTTTCCATTTTCTCATATGTGGTTCCATTTGCAGCGGCGACCTAGGTAGCACCAAAACGGACACGGTCACGGACACGATCACGACACGGACACGGACACGGGACACGGCATGCCATGAAATTTAGGACACGGGACACAACATTTAAATTTAATAAAATATACATTTTATAGTTATAAATTTTTGATTTTATTTTTGTAAAAATATTTGATATTAATATTTTAAATAAGTGAATGTAAAACTTGCCGTTGATAATAAATTTATTTTCATTCCTCACCGGAATCAATATTCTAATTGATCTCTTTCGATAACGCATTTCTCATCTCAAAAACATCATTCACCGCAAATGATAACTAAATATCGTGGACATGCGACGGACACGGCTAAAATACCATGGACACGCGTCGAACACGTGCCCAAATAAATGTAGAAAGTTAGACACGGCTGTTTAGGTTTTGGACACGTTTCGGCGTGTGTCCGTGGAGTGTCGGTGTCGGACACGGTGTCGGACACGGTACAGCTCATTAGGAGAAGTGTCCGTGCTACCTAGGCGGCGACCAAGATCTTCTTTGGCCAGTTTGAATTATCTTCCAGCATTCCCAATCACATCCTTTGACGTAGTGGGTCATCGTGTTCTTCCACAAGCTATACTTCTTTCCATCGAAGATGGGACACTTCAGGTGTTTAGAATCCATAAAGAATCAATAGAAGGATCAATCTCAAGCTATAAGGCTTTCAAGAGCACGAGGCTCTAATACCAATTGAAGAGTCTATTGATCTAGATATACTCAAGAAGAGGGGGTTGAATATAGTTTGCCAACTTTTTCGATTCTTCTTCGATGTATGTTGATCGAGCATGATAGTAACAAGTAACAAGTAAGAACGAAAAAATAAAGGAGACACGATATTTTGAAGTGGTTTAGTTTCACAAATCGAAACCTAAGTCCACTATTCTCGATTAATAAAATTAGTACCTTCTACGGATTACAATTTTATCAACCCTACTCGTACAACTTTGATATTAGTTGTAACTCAATCTAAATACCGCTAAATATCTAGCTATGTCAAGTACCGTTAAATACTTGACTACAAATGAGTACCGTTAAATACTCGAACTATCTTAATTGTATAAGATAAAATCTTCAATGAACTCTTGTGTTCAACGATCTTGAACGTATGAGATTAATCTTCAAAGCTTGTAGTCTTTATTACGAGATCTAACAATGATTGGCACGGAAAACGAGATGCACGAAAGATAACGTTCGGTTCTTTCTTTTTAAGCGTGAGGCGTGTAAATTGTTTTGTTAGCTTTCAACGTATGATTTAATGTCTCTTATATAGTAATTTAGATCTAGGTTGAATCCTAGATAGCTTAGGAATATTACATCATCTAGAATACTCATTCTAGGTAATATTCTAAAGCTTAATCTTATTTGATTTAGGAAAAGACTTTTTTAAGATATTATTAATTTAAGACATAAGATTTTATTTCCAAAACCTATTTGATTTAGGAAACAACTTACACCATATAATATAATATCCTACTTTAAATCAATTCATAATTCTTATCAAGATATAATAAATTATATCTTTAACCAAATCCTAGTTTGACTTTAAGTAAATTAAATAAACACATATTATTTATTTAATTAAACCTCAAAGACAATATAAAAAGTGTTACTTCAACCGCACGCAAAACGATGTACACGTTTCCCGAGGTGCGCGGTTCCCGAGGAGTACGTTTCATAGGACACGTTTTTCGAGACATATTTCTCAAAGCGTATTTTCCTAGGAGTTTAGATTTTGACAATAACAATTAGAATAAAATTCTTAGTATATTAGAATAAATAATTATCTCATAAGATAATTATTTTAATCCTTGTTAACCAAAGAACCTTTTTATTCTAAAAATCGTTTTAAGATTACTAAATTAATATATGACAATATAACAATAATACGCATATACTTTCACGCTTTTATTTATTCAACGCAAATCTCATTTCTTCAATAGTTATAGATACGACCTATAACTTAGGAGCTCTTTGATTCCGCAATAAGACTTTAATCTTGTAAGTCTTCAAAAAGACTTGACACGAGCTTGATCTTTTCTTCAATCTACGATTGTATCTATACTTTACTAAACTATGATCTTCGCTTTATAATTAACTGTACACTTAAACGCACGATTACACGCATATATATATATAAAACATAATTATCTAGACTTGTCATTATTAAAACATAAAACAATATATTAAATATATAAAATATATTACTCAACAGAGGAGTAGCCCACTTAATTATAAGCTAGTCTCTTCACTATTATTCTACCGATGTGGGATAATGCCCCTCACACACATATAAGAAGAGACCTCAACAATCCGTGCGAAAACTCCGCCTGCCCAAAGGAAGGCAAAAACTGATGATCACAGGCAAGAGATTGATGTAACGAACTGATATTACCCAATAAAACTGGTAGTTCCACCTCTATTGTGACATCTTCAGGCTCTTCCTGCCCCAAATTCGATGGTCCAGCCCCCATACCCAAAGGATCCTGCATGCATTTTCCTTTTCCCCCGTAAGAGGCATCAACATGAGTACTATTTAAACCTACTTCCATGCAAGACACCGCTGGTCCTTGCTCATCCAAATGAAAGGGAACTTTTGTTAGTGATATTGATCACAATTTCATTTAAGTACATTCGCGTTTTTTATGTCAAAACGGTTTGAACTCGTAATGGATATAATGTGAGTCGGGAATACAGAGTATATGCTCATATAATCGTATATCGAGTTCATGTATATAATGGATAAGGGACACTATTTAATAGTGTTGTCGTAGTATATTATGTCCTCTATCGGGCTTATATACTCGGGGTCAAGTATATCTTATACTTAACGAAAATTGAGAAGGAAAATTTGACACTTAAATATATTATTACGTGTTGTATGATTTTCTATTTCTACGCACAATTTTACACGCGGCGGTTATCATTTTAATGATTGCTAATGATTGGTTGGATTGACAACCGACATGTACTTATCCATGCAACACATATATATACAAAATGTGGGAAAACCTCCTGATCATACATAATTTTCTTTTGATTAGTGGTTTTCGTTTTTTGACAAAAGATAAGAAAAACAAAACTCTCTGACTGCCTGACATTTTTTTTTCCAGAAAGTATGTCAATGTTCGTTTGTTTTGACATAAAATCAAAGTAAATATAAAATACTCTCTTATTGTTAATTGTTCTTTGTTCTTGCCTTAGACAAAGGAATCGTCTTATCCTATAGAGATTTCGTGTAACCCGAAGGCTATAGGGTCGAAATACTCTAAGGAAAGCGTGTTTAGCGTGATTCGATTGGGTGTAATATACCGTCTTATATTGTTTTCATTTCTGTTTTTAGTGCCTTTGTTTGTATTATTTACATACTTGTAATATTTGTAATACAAAACTACAAAATTCTTAAAGTATTTTCTGCTTTTGGAAATGGATTTAATAAGAGACATGACTACAAAGTTTGGAAAGTTGGAGAAATTTGAGGGTGTTGATTTCCATCGTTGGCAAAAGAAGATGCACTTTCTTCTCACCGCTTTGAAGGTTGTGTATATGTTGATTACTCCTATGCTGGAGATTGTTGGGGATGAAACTATTGCGGAAATTCAACGAAAAAGAAACAAGTGGGAAAATATATGATGACTACATATGCCGCAGTCACATCTTGAACGGTATGTCCGACTCTCATTTTGACATTTATCAAAATGTAGAGTCCGCTAAAGATTTGTGGAATCAACTTGAGTCAAAATATATGGATGAGGATGCTTCTAGTAAGAAATTTCTTGTCGGAAATTTTATGAATTATAAAATGGTTGATGCTAGACCGGTTATGGAACAATACAATGAATTGCTCCGAATTTTGGGACAATTTGCAAAACATAAAATGGAGATGAATGAATCTATCTCGGTGTCTAGTATTATAGACAAGTTGCCTCCTTCTTGGAAGGATTTTAAGCATATGTTGAAATATAAAAAGGAAGAGTTGTCTCTTGGTCAACTCGGTCGTCATTTGCGTATAGAGGAATCTCTAAGGGAGCAAGATAATGGCAAGGGTAAAGGTAAGGCTGTTATGGGATCTTCTTCTGTCAATATGATGGAAAAGGGAGATGGTTCCAATAACAAGTCTAAGGGTAAAAACGCTCTTTTAACAACACCAATGATGAGTCCAATAAGGCACCAAAAGGTGCTTGCTAGATTTGTGGAAAGACCGGGTATTTGAAAGCAAATTGCAAGGTTAGGAAGCACAAAAAGAACAAGGGTGAAAGTACTAGCCAAAGCGGACAAGGGTCTAATAACCAGTAAGGTCCACCCACTAATCAAGGTTAGATTTTAGACTATGGTTTTAGTTCGATTGTGAATTATTTACCACTAATTTCTGAAGCATTTTATGTGCAGGATGATGTAGTGGCATGGTGGATAGACTCGGGTGCAACCAATCATGTTTGCAAGGATCGACATTGGTTCAAGGATTATGAACTAGTGAAGGATGGATCCGTTCTTTATATTGGCAACGAGTCTACCGCTCCCATTGTTGGTCGTGGCTAGGTGGTGTTGGAATTTAATTCCGGAAATGTTGTAAATTTAAATAATGTATTGCATGTACCCGGAATTAGAAAAAATCTTGTATCCGGTAGTTATTTATGTAAACTTGGTTATAAACAAGTGTATGAATCTATAAGCATGTTTTATCTAAGCATGGTGTGTTTATTGGATTTGGTTATTATTGCAATGGCATGATTATGTTGAATGTTGTTCCAAATGAAAGTTCCATATTTATTGCTTCCTTTATGGACGATACTTCATATCATTGGCATGTGTGACTAAGACATGTACATTATAAAAGATTGGAAACTATGTCTAAAGATGGTCTAATTTCATCTTTTAACATGAACATTAATAAGTGTATACTTGTATGTTCACAAGAATCACAAGGTAATCATTTGGTAATGTGTCTAGGATCTCACATGTGCTTGAACTTATTCATAGTGATTTATGTGATTTTCGTAATTATCCATCTTTAGGTGTTAAAAAATATGTAGTGACTTTTATTGATGATTATAGTTGGTTTTGTTACATATATTTACTCAATTCTAAAGATGAGACAATTGATAAGTTTAAGGTTTTTAAAAATGAAGTGAAATTGCAATAATCGATTTTGATTAAAAGGTTGCGTTCCGATAGAGGTGGTGAATATTATGACCCATTGTATTTTGAGTCAAGTGGTATCATTCATGAAGTGTCTCCTCCCTATACACCACAATTAAATGGTGTAGCGGAAAGAAAGAATGGAGTCCTAAAAGAAATGGTTAATTCCATGTTGTCTTACTTGGGTTTGAGTGAAGGATTTTGGGGTGAAGCCATGTTGACGGCTTGCTATTTGGTAAATACGATTCCGAACAAAAGGAATAAAGACACTCCATATGAACTTTGGTACAAAAAGAAACCAAACTTGAATTATCTTCGAGTTTGGGGTTGTCGGGCTGTTGTAAGACTACCCGATCCCAAGATTAAAACCTTGGGAGAAAGGGGCATCGATTGCATATTCATTGGATATGCTGCACATTCAAAGGCTTATAGGTTCTATGTAATTGAATCTAATGATTCTGTTTCGGTTCACACCGTAATAGAGTCAAGGGATGCGATATTTGATGAGAGTCGTTTCTCATCAATGCCGAAGCCAAAGGATCTAATACCTAGTTCTAGTGGAGATATTGAGGGAAGTGACAATGTCACAACTCAAGAAGTAACACCTGAAATTCGTAGGAGTAAGAGGAAAAGGGTTGCTAAATCCTTTGGTCCCGATTCTCATACCTATTTGGTTGAAGGTTCAAGGGATGGATGTGAAAACTATATTATCCATATTCTTTTCACATTGATGAGGACCCTAAGACATTTGATGAGGCAATGAGGTCTCATGGGTCTTCCTTTTGGAAAGAGGCTGTGAATGATGAAATGGATTCCATAATGGGCAATAACACTTGGGTTCTTGTGGATTTACCTTGTGGTTGTAAACCATTGGGTTGCAAGTTGATCTTCAAAAAGAAGATGAAAGTTGATGGTTCTATCGACGAGTTTAAAGCTAGATTGGTTATCCAAGGCTTTAGACAAAAGGAAGGGATTAATTATTTCGATACCTATGCTCCCGTAGCTCGCATTACTACTATTAGATTGTTGATTGCACTTGCTGCAATTAATAATCTAGTGATCCATCAAATGGATGCAAATGGTGAGCGTAAACAGGAGATGTATATGAAACAATCAGAAGGATTTATTATGCCCGGTAATGAAGATAAGGTTTGTAAGCTAATAAAATCATTGTATGGACTTAAACAAGCTCCTAAACAATGGCATCACAAGTTTGATGAGGTTGTTCTATCTAATGGGTATAGACTAAATCAGTCTGATAAATATGTGTATGGCAAATTTGATGACAACGGTAATGGAGTCATTATTTGTCTATATGTGGATAACATGTTGAACTTTGGTACCAACCAAAGTCAAGTAGACCTTACTAAGGCCTTTTTGTCATCAAGTTTTGCCATGAAATACATGGGTGAGGCGGATGTGATACTTGGCATAAAGATCAAGCGTGAGAACATGAGATTCTCGTTGACACAATCTCATTACATTGAGAAAGTGTTAAAGAAATTTAATCACGGAAATTGTTCTCCGGTTAACACTCCAATGGATCCTAGTGTTAAGCTTATGCCTAATAAAGGTGAAGCTATTTCACAACTTGAGTACTCTCAAGTGATTGGGTGTTTGATGTATGCTATGACAAGCACAAGACCAGATATCGCCTTTGCCGTTGACAAGTTCAGTAGATACACAAGTAATCCTAGTCTTGAGCATTGGGTTGCGGTAAAACATGTATTGAGGTATTTGAAACAAACCATGGATTATGGTTTAAACTATGTTGGATTTCCTTCGGTTTTAGAAGGATATTCCGATGCTAGTTGGATCACTAACATGGAGAATCATTCATCTACTAGTGGATGGGTGTTCTTGCTTGGTGGAGGAGCTATCTCATGGGCTTCTAAGAAGCAAACTTGTATAACAAGTTCGACTATGGAGTCAGAATTCATTGTTTTAGCTGCGGCCGGTAAAGAGGCGGAATGGTTAAGGAATTTGGTTTATGAAATTCCGGTTTGGCCAAGACCTATTCCTCCTATCTCTATCCATTGTGATAGTTCAACTACTTTAGCTAAGGCCTATAGTGAAGTTTACAACGGAAAGTCTAGACACCTTGGTGTTAGACATAGCGCGGTGAGTGAGTTGATTACTCATGGGATTATTTCCGTTGATTTCGTGAGAACACATCATAATTTAGCTGATCACTTGACGAAGGGATTAGCTATAGACTTGGTTTTAAAGTCGGTAATCAGGATGAGTTTAAAGTCCATCTAGATCTTTATGATAAGATACCCAACTTCCCTCTAACATATTTTAGAGGCTAAGTTCAATATGGAAGACTTATTGTGGAAGATTACGGCACATGTTATAATCCCGAAAGGTATGTGCATGACCTGCATGACAAGAGGTTGAAGTTTAAAAACTTCTTAATAAAATCTTTGACAAAGTGCATTTTGTAGGTGCACGATGAAAGATTTACCTATGTTAGCGTGAAGTGTAGCCGCTTGAAGAGGCTTGGACTTGGCTTCCTATACTCTCATAAAAGGATATGGACACAAGGCGGTCAATAGTGTCAAGTTTGTAACTTTAAGAGTTTATTGAGTCTATGTGTATGTTATCTTCATGTATTCAATATGGGTTGAAAGATTCAATCCGTGGGACACCTTGATTCTCGAATATTTGGAATGTGTAAGATACTAATGTGGAAGTTCAATCCTCGGGACACTTTCATTTATGCATAGATTTGCTTACTTTGTTGTTTTAAATGGAAACAAGGGATACACTTAAATGGGGGAGGAATGTTAGTGATATTGATCACAAGTTCATTTAAGTGCATTCGGGTTTCTTATGTCAAAACGGTTTGAACTCGTAATGGATATAATGTGAGTCGGGAATACGGAGTGTGTGCTCATATAACCGTATATCGAGTTCATGTATATAACGGATAAGGGACACTATTTAATAGTGTTGTCGTAGTATATTATGTCCTCTATCGGGGTTATATACTCGGGGTCAAGTATATCTTATACTTAACGAAAATTGAGAAGGAAAATTTGACACTTAAATATATTATTACGTGTTGTATGATTTTCTGTTTCTACGCACAATTTTACATGCGGCGGTTATCATTTTAATGATTGCTAATGATTGGTTGGATTGACAACCGACATGTACTTATCCATGCAACACATATATATACAAAATGTGGGAAAACCTCCTGATCATACATAATTTTTTTTTGATTAGTGGTTTTCGTTTTTTGACAAAAGATAAGAAAAACAAAACTCTCTGATTGCCTGACATTTCTTTTTCCAGAAAGTATGTCAAATGTTCGTTTGTTTTGACATAAAATCAAAGTAAATATAAAATACTCTCTTATTGTTAATTGTTCTTTGTTCTTGCCTTAGACAAAGAAATTGTCTTATCCTACAGAGATTTCGTGTAACCCGAAGGCTATAGGGTAGAAATACTCTAAAGAAAGCGTGTTTAGCGTGATTCGATTGGGTGTAATATACCGTCTTATATTGTTTTCATTTCTGTTTTTAGTGCCTTTGTTTGTATTATTTACATACAGTGGCGGATTTTCTTATAGTAGCACAAGGGCCAGCCCCCCCCCCCCCCCCTAAGTTCTCAGTCTATAAAAGTAGATAATAATTGTTTAATAAGAAAATAATATAAAATAATTCATGGGCCCCTAGAAATTTGGCAAATAACCGTGTGATGTAACAAAATTAGAATGGTGAAAAGTCAAAAAGTGATGACCTCACTCCTACTCTCTTAAAAATTTACGTATTAAATAAGTCTCATATTTACCCATATTGCACTTTCCGTAAAAAACAAACTTTTCTAGTAGTCTATGATGATTTATTATTTCCTATTTCCACTTTTACATATTCTTAGTATTTAACCTATGGGTTTCTATGTAACACAACAAACAATCAACTATTTTGATATTATGCAATTACTTAATTAGTACTTAGTAATAGTATTACTTTATTAGAATTGTGATATTATTGTTTAATGTTAGTTAGTTAATTGTAAAAAAATTTAAATGTGCTATGTACATGCGAAAATAAATTAGACAATTATATACATACTTCACATTATTATACTAGGTACTAGGACAATGAGTAAGCAAACAAATCTTTTCGCCTTTCTTAAACGTAAAGAACCATTATTGACGATTTTAAATCCGTCAAAGATCGTCGAGCATTATTTGATTTATAGGAATTTTTTTACTGATATATTAATTTTAATAAATTAAT
This sequence comes from Silene conica, assembly GCA_029255685.2. NCBI lineage: Eukaryota > Viridiplantae > Streptophyta > Magnoliopsida > Caryophyllales > Caryophyllaceae > Silene > Silene conica. The sequence continues at coordinate 56,948,635 of CM055311.2, read as the reverse complement.
TTACAATTTAGATGTTTCTTTTAGTAGGTCGGAATAGTACTAGTTCTCTTCGGCCCCCCTTATAAAATCACCCAAGATCCGCCACTGTTTACATACTTGTAATATTTGTAATACAAAACTACAAAAACTTCTTGTTATTTTCCTCCATAAGAGGCATCAACATGAGTACTATTTAAACCTACTTCCATGCAAGACATCATCATCCAAATGAAAGGGAACTTCTTGTGCATGTCCTAAAGAAGACTGAAAACCACCAGTAGACTGCCTTAGAGAAACATCAACGTCCATCGGTTGACGAAAGGGAACATGAATAACTGGGAAATCATTCTTTTGTTGAACATCTTGACCATGCACTTGCATGTTAATCAGGGCCGGCCCAATGGGTGAGCAACCTGTGCCAAGGAACAGGGCCCCCAAATTTTTGGGGCCCAACCCATAAGTTAAGTTTTGTTAATTAAAAAAAAAAAAAAATTCAGAAGTAACCAAACGTTACTCTGCAACTCTTGATTCTCTGCCAATAAATCTGCCAAAATCCTCCAAAGTCAAAGATCATACTTTCCTCTTTTCCCATACTAGTTTTATGCCCGTACAAAAAATGTACGGGTCTATTTCTAAAAATTTAATAAATATATTAAAAAAGTAGTGCAGATATAATTTAATATGAACTTAAATAAGAAAAATATAAATTATGAATTCGGGGATGATTTTGGCTCCAAATAATTGATTTACTGGTATAATTAAATTTTTTTTAATGATTATATAAATTGAAATAAATAATCATGACATTATGAAATAAATTTGAACCATATAAAATAGATAAAGAAATTGTATTGTATTTCTATATCTTACCCTTTAAATAACTTACTCTCTAAATGAAAGTAAAATGATAGAAATATTTTTAATAGTAGTCTCTTAAAATTTGTGGATGATTTTATAAAGAAAATAATAATGTATTGTTATTAAAACCATCTTTTTACTCGATGTTAACGTAGTTTTAATTGACTAATTATCGAAGGTTGTTATACTTTCTTAAAAATCGTAAATCTATATTTTTTTTTGTTAATTTAATGGGTTGGGTTTATTTGATCTTATTCAAAAAAATTAATCTATGTTTCTTTCATTTCTTAATCTAGGTTTTTTTGTTAATTTTTATCTCCTCGTATATTTTTTTCATTTTTTAAATTTTATGGGTTGGGTTTATTCGATCTTATTCAAAAATCTTTGATCTATGTTTCTTTCATTTTTTAATTTACGTTTTTTTGTTAATTTTTATCTCCTCGTGTATTTTTTTCATTTTTTTAGATATACGTATGTTTGTTAATTTTTAACTCTTTGTATAATTTTTTTCGTTTTTTTTCGTTTTTCATACCTCTAAATATTTGTTAATTATTTCTAATTGTCCAACTTTTTTTAATATTGTTGAATTTTATGTTTCTGGGTAGAATTTTAGTGATTTTTTTATTTTCGAATTTGGAGTAAAGTTGTTTTTTTTTTTATTATGGAGATAAAAATTATTTGTAACTTTAGAATGTTAAATGGAGGATTTAATCTAAAACCGTATATAATAAAACGGCACTGTATATTTTTGTTGACCCCAACTATGTCTGAGCTTGTAAAAATATATATTTTGGGCTAATAGACAACCATAAAAACATGGATCGATATAGATGCATGAGTCGACAATATCACCTAATAATAATTATTACTCGTATTATTTTATGTAGCCTTAATTTACCATTTCGCAAAATTCTACTTTACGACGGTCGCACATGCGACCAATAGGAAAGTGATCACGTTTTGATACGTAGTGACCATTTTTTTTTCATATTTTCGGAAATATAGATATTTTTAGGATTTATTTTTCATCAAAATCTTAAAATTTTGGCCTCGTGTTAAATTTAATGTACTGTATATGTTTATATAGTATATAAATTTGCTTTTATACATTTTAATTGTCACAAATTATAGAGTAATACGGTCTCATATAAAAAGTCGTTCCTTCAGTGCTAATAAACGATTTTTCTTTTTATACATGTTGATCGTCTTATGGTATGAGAGTATGAGACCGTTCATACAAAAATTCTAATTTAATTTTAATTGTCAAGGTATCCAAGAGGTTAATTTTCCGGAATTGTAATTTTTTTTTTTATTAAAAGTTGTTGTCCCCTATATAGATTTCCGATTTTTTTAAAATTTTCTTTTATTGTAAGGTTGAATGTGATTAATTTTTTTATCATAAGTTTTTTAACATATGAATATGTATATGAAAAATAATAAGAAATGAGGAGAGGGGTAATTAATTGAAGAGAGAGTAAGTGGAGAGAGTGGGGTTGGTTAATGTGTAAAAAAAAAAAATTAAAAATTAAAAATTTTAGCCAATCACAAGCCTAGAAATAACCTTCCTTTTATAGATAGGGGATTTTATTATCCCACAATAAAATATTCTTCCATTATTTTATTCTATCACACATCCATATTCCACACATCTTCCATATTTTCCATTTTTACTTAACAAATTATCATATCCTAAATTAATATTATACTTCTTTCCTAAATAATAAATCTCATTGTGAATTCTGAATTTAAATCAATAATATATATATATATATATATATATAGGCTTGGGATCCCGTGCGAACTAAATTAGGGTGAGAACCGTGCGAACTTAATTAGAGCCCTTAGATTACAGCAACTACAAACCAAATCTGAAGGTAATAGAAACACTCGGCAGTTTTACTATCGCCACTCTCATTCCAACACTACCAACACTACGACTCTTGTCCACTACCACCCCCGACATCTCTGTCCTTCTCTCATTCACTACCACCACCGTCATCAACCATTGAAACTCCCAAACGACCGTCGCAGGCGGTGTATCTGTCATTTCATCTCAAATATAAGCTTCGTCTTTCCCACAATCGAACGACCTCCATTGTTAAACCTCCATAATCAAAGGTAAGCTTTTAATTAGCCTTTTATTTCCTATTTCATAGCAATTTGAATTAGAAAAATTAGGTTTGATAGCATTATAAACAATTCGATTTCTGAAAATTAGGGTTTCCTAATTTTAGTTTTAATTAGCTTTTGCTTATAGCTTTTATTCAATATTCTTTGGAATGTTATATTCTTGTTTAAATGTTGTTTGGAATTGGGGATTTAAGGTTTTGGAAGTTTGGGGAGAAGGAATGGAAAATAATTCCGAATAATGGCTAGTTGGAGCAACAGTTTTGATTAGAGTCACCATGTGACGGAGGTGTGATAACATTTTAATAGGTGTATAAAATATGATTTCTGAAAATTAGGATTTCCTAATTTTCAATTTTAATTAGATTTTGAGTTGATCGATTTTTATCCTATTTCGAATTTTTTCTTTCTAATTTAGTCTAGTAATTACTAATAATTTATTCGTGATTTTTTTGGTGTATTTTCATGATTGTGCTTTATGCGTGGCTGTGATGCTTAAGTTTTATTCAGATTTGACGAGTTCGTCTAATTTTCCTCTTTCGAAATGTTTCTTCACCTCATTTTTTCTCAGTTATACATAATGGTTGTATTAAATTGACTTTTCATTTTTCAGTTGTGCTTTATGTGTTGATGTAATGCTTAGTTTTGATTTTCTGATAACTTAATTCTCACTTGCATCTGATCTGCTTAACTACTGTTAATATAGAAGTGGTTTTAGATTGATTAGTTTGATTTGTAGGTATAAAAGGGAAGAAGTGAAGATACAAGCTTGGGAAAATCACGAGAAACGAAAAGCTGAAATGGAGATGAAGAAATTGGAGGTATAGTTTTATAAACTTCGGTTTTGCTGTAAGTAAAAAAAGACATACTGATGAATTTATCATACCGTATGATGTATTGTTAACTTCTGCTATGTTTGTGTGTGTATAATGCATAAAACCGATAGTAGTACTTAGATGAATCAAGTATGCTGCTTTAGCTTAGTTTCGATATCCTGATAAAAGGACATCATCCAATCTGCATTGTCAATACCGTAAGATCAACCAGAAATATACATTCGTTCCGTTTGTATAGTGCTCCAAATCTCGTAAAGACATTGATAATTGATAGTTGATAGTTAGATACTGCTCCTGCTCTGTGCTCGAACTGTCAGAATCAAAACCGCTCTTATGGGCCGTTAAACAGTGGCTGCAATCAGAATAATTGATAGATAAACTCTAATGACAGTAAGTTACATTTCGTGTTACTCTAGGTGAAAGCAGAGAGGCTGAAAGCTAGAGCCCAGGAGAAATATACCAATAAACTGGCTGCCACCAGAAGAATTGCAGAGGAGAAACGCGCAAATGCAGAGGCCAAATTAAGCGAGAAAGCCGTCAAGACATCAGAGAAAGCCGATTACATCAGAAGAACGGGTCACTCGTCACTTACCCTCATCGTTCTCCATAAAACTGCCTTCGATTTGCTGGCAGTAGCAAACTTAGCAACATGTATCTGAAAATACTGTCTTTTAAGTTCTGTTCAACAATCAATTATTGCTCTGGCATAATCCACGGTATCATCATCGATGTTTTTGATATTTTGTGTTACATAAACAATGGAACTTTTATATGCCGTGTTTGTGGTGCAAAAAATTCAAATTCAAGTCTCTCAAAAGTGATATCATTTAAAATGTACCTACTATACATTTAAAATGTACCTACTACCCTTTTGAAACGTACCTAGTAGCCAAATACGTAACTAGTGCATAAACGCTCTCCTAAACTGGGGAAAGAGAGGTTATTGGGTTGGATAGGGCGGCCCTCTACCGTGAAGTGACCTAAACCAACCCAAAACCCTTACCCTTAATATTAGAAACGGGGCATACGGAGGAGACGTGCCTACTATACATTTGAAATGTAATTACTACCTTTTTGCAATATATACCTAGCAGCAAAACACGTAACTAGTACATAAAAATGGGACGAGAGAGGGTTTATCACGATCGATGTAAAATGTGTATTTTCATTGATGAAAAATAAACATTACACTGTTCCAAACAAAGGCTTACTATTACATCATTTAAAGAAACTTTGTAACACTATTCCCAACAAGGCTTATATTTCGAACAACTAACTTTACACTAACAATGTTCCCAACAAGTCTTGACAAAATTCTTCAATTCTTCCATCCAAATCTTGGCATGAATTGGTGTTTTAACGTTCAACTAATGCAAATTTGAATTTAATCTCATATAAAAACCTGCATAGAAAATCAAATGCTGAGAAAATGCTATAATTTGGGTGACATTATGTTCTGGGGATAAGTCAACTAAAAGGAGGGACTATTAAATATACACTTATCAAAATATTACCTTTATTGTATTCTTCTCCCATTTCAAAAGTTCAAGCATAATATACTCTCGATAACTATCCATATTCTGAAAAAAACAACACAACACCAAAAAAGCACACTTAAATAAGACATAATGTTTCAATGAATGTGTTACTACTTGCTAACCTAAATACAGATTGCCATAAATAAGGATACTATGGTCATTTAAAACATAAGTATCAGGTGCACGAGTATTCATGAACGTTTACGGTAACAATAACACATTATGGAGGGACTCCTGGATGATACAGAGAGCTTTGGGAACTGGGGAGAGTGAGAATTGCTTTGGTTGCATCACTACATACTCTTATCTAGTACATATACTCTTACCTTGTAGTATTGCTTGTTTTCCAATAAACTTCTAAAAACTTAATAACGAACATTCCACAGTCATAGTCATAGTCATAGTCATAGTCAGAGTCATAGTGCCTACAGAGGACAATTGCAACAAATAATTAGATGTTACAGTCGCGAATAAATTTTGCTATAGAGAAAAAATGTAGACGAAAACTAACACATTGGGTTGTTAAGGGACATCCATATTGACAGTTTTAAACAAGACCATCTGTTTAAATTGTGTATACCTATTTTATTTGCCCAAGACATTTGCAACATTGTACACCTGCCATGATAATGGTTTTAACATTTTTGAGCATCAAAATTTTATGATTTCAGTTAAAATGTACCTACTATATATTTAAAATGTACATACTACCCTTTTGAAATGTACCTAGTAGCCAAACACACAACTAGTGTATAAAACCTCTCTTAAACGGGAACGAGAGAGAATTTTGGGTTAGATAAGGTGGCCCTCTACCGTGGAGTCGCCTAATCCAACTCAAAACCCTTACCCTTAATAATATATTGGAACCGTGGCGTTCGGGAGAGACGTACCTAATAAGCCAATTAACTCAAGAAGATAGAGTCTGAAATATATACCTACTACCTTAAGGGTTTATAAGTTAAAATGTACATACTACCTTTTTGAAATGTACCTACTACCTTTTTGAATTTACGTACTAGCAAAACATGTAACTAGTGCATAAAAGCTCACCTAATGGGGATGAGAGGGGGTTTTGGGTTGGATAAGGCGTCCCTCTACCGCCTAAACCAACCCAAAACCCTTACCCTTAATATTGGAAACAGGGCATACGGAGGAGACGTACCTACTATACATTTGAAATGTACCTACTATCTTTTTGAAATGTACCTAGTAGCAAAACACGTAACTAGTGCATAAAAGCTCACCTAAATAGGGACGAGAGGGGTTTTGGGTTGGATAGGGCGTCCCTCTACCGCGGAGTCGCCTAAACCAACCCAAAACCCTTACCCTTAGTATTGGAAACATGGCATACGGAAGAGACGTACCTACTATACATTTGAAATGTACCTACTACCTTTTTGAAATGTACCTAGTAGCAAAACACGTAACTAGTGCATAAAAGCTCACCTAAATAGGGACGAGAGGGGTTTTGGGTTGGATAGGGCGTCCATCTACCGCGGAGGCGCCTAAACCAACCCAAAATCTTTTCCTTTAATATTGGAAACATGGCATACGGAATAGACGTACCTATTATACATTTGAAATGTACCTACTACCTTTTTGAAATGTACCTAGTAGTAAAACAATCTTTAAGGAAAACAATAAACGATGCATTAGTATACAGGAGAAAGAAATCGGAACAATTGGGTCACTTATATGAGAAACAACATGAAGTATCAAAGAAATAGGTTGGAAAAAAGTTTGGAATATATAAAATAGATGGAACTATGGAAGGCTTGCATATAGAGTATTTTCTCTAATTCCATTTCGATTGTCCTGCAGCTTGTTTCTCGGTAACAGGGGTGTGCATGCTCCTAATTGTACTCTGCTATGTCAAAAGAAAGTGCTCATTAAACGACCGAGACCAGGAGGTTTCTCAACAAGAAAGAGAGGTTGATATTGAGGCTTTCCTGAGAAGTCATGGATCTTCAGGTCCAAAAAGATATACATATACTAATCTCAAGAGAATCACTAACTTCCTTTAAAAACAAAATTGGTCAAGGAGGATATAGCTCTGTCTATAAAGGACGGCTTCAAAATGGCAACCTAGTTGCAGTAAAGTTGCTACACAAATCTAAAGGAGATACAAAGGAGTTTATAAATGAGTTAAAGGCATATAAAAAAGCTAGTTTGCGGAGCAGCTTAGCTGCCAAATACCGATGGCTCTAAAATGAAGTATGAACAGATAAAAACACAAAGAAGATCGAGTGACAAGCAAATCAGGTAAAGTAAAATAATGTCGTATAATGAAGTACCTTCTGTCTAAAGCATTTAAATTTTTCACAAAGAAGAGAGTATTGTAGACATTTGTGTATACACAACAAGCTGAAATACATAAATAGGATGGAAACCGTAAATATGCATTAAATCTCAGTGAAAATTCATTTTAATTACAAATCCTTGATCCACTATCACAAATTTCTAAACTTAAATCATATACAATATTAAAAACTATTTACCAGTATCATTAAGCACTTGTTTCTCATCATATAACTCTTCTTTGGGAGCAGAAAACTCGTATTAGAAACCATTATAGCTACAAAGCTAGAAATTGCATCATTTAGTCCTCACAAAGAGGTGAAATGCAATTATGCCTCTTAGTTAACTAATAAAACCTATCTAATTCAAAATTATTGGTGCAACAATGCTGATAACTCGAAATTAATCAACCCCAAACTCAATTACGTCATCTTAATCAATTCGGTCACATATGAAGACAATCACATGCGCAAAACAACAACAATTATTCGGTATTAATTTCCATTCATTCTCGCCAAACTTCTATAACCCTAAATCCCCAATTCCAAACAATATTTAAACAAGAATGCAATATTCCAAGGAAGATTGAAAATAAAAAGCTATAACTAAAAGCTAATTAAAACAGAAAATTAGGAAACCCTAATTTTCAGAAATCGAATTTTTTATAATGTTATCAAACCTAATTTTTCTAATTCAAATTGCTATGAAATAGGAAATAAAAGGCTAAATAAAAGCTTACCTTTGATTATGGAGCGAATATGGAGGTGTAACAATGGAGGCCGTTGGAATGCGCGAGAGACGAAGCCTATATTTGAAATGAAATGACAGGCATCATGACAGATAACACCACATGTGACAGTCGTCTGGAGCTTTGATGGTTGATGACGGTGGTGGTAGTGGATGAGAGACGAATGATGGTGTCGGCGTATGAGGGAGACGGAACTGCTGGTAGTGTGAGAATGAGAGAGACGAGAGTGGTATTGTTTACTTGTTTGATTATTGTCGTTGGATCTGGGTTTGTAGTTGCTTTAATCTAATGGCTCTAATTTAGTTCGTACAGTTCTCACCCTAATTTAGTTCGCACGAGATCCCGAATCTATATATATATTATATATATATATATATATATATATATATATATATATATATATAATTATTATATATATATATATAATAATTGATAGATAAACACTAATGACAGTAAGTTACATTTCGTGTTACTCTAGGTGAAAGCAACTACAAACCCAGATCCAACGACAATAATCAAACAAGTAAACAATACCACTCTCGTCTCTCTCATTCCCACACTACCAGCAGTTCCGTCTCCCTCATACGCCAACACCATCATTCGTCTCTCATCCACTACCACCACCGTCATCAACCATCAAAGCTCCAGACGACTGTCACATGTGGTGTTATCTGTCATGATGCCTGTCATTTCATTTCAAATATAGGCTTCGTCTCTCGCGCATTCCAACGGCCTCCATTGTTACACCTCCATATTCGCTCCATAATCAAAGGTAAGCTTTTATTTAGCCTTTTATTTCCTATTTCATAGCAATTTGAATTAGAAAAATTAGGTTTGATAACATTATAAAAAATTCGATTTCTGAAAATTAGGGTTTCCTAATTTTCTGTTTTAATTAGCTTTTAGTTATAGCTTTTTATTTTCAATCTTCCTTGGAATATTGCATTCTTGTTTAAATATTGTTTGGAATTGGGGATTTAGGGTTATAGAAGTTTGGCGAGAATGAATGGAAATTAATACCGAATAATTGTTGTTGTTTTGCGCATGTGATTGTCTTCATATGTGACCGAATTGATTAAGATGACGTAATTGAGTTTGGGGTTGATTAATTTCGAGTTATCAGCATTGTTGCACCAATAATTTTGAATTAGATAGGTTTTATTAGTTAACTAAGAGGCATAATTGCATTTCACCTCTTTGTGAGGACTAAATGATGCAATTTCTAGCTTTGTAGCTATAATGGTTTCTAATACGAGTTTTCTGCTCCCAAAGAAGAGTTATATGATGAGAAACAAGTGCTTAATGATACTGGTAAATAGTTTTTAATATTGTATATGATTTAAGTTTAGAAATTTGTGATAGTGGATCAAGGATTTGTAATTAAAATGAATTTTCACTGAGATTTAATGCATATTTACGGTTTCCATCCTATTTATGTATTTCAGCTTGTTGTGTATACACAAATGTCTACAATACTCTCTTCTTTGTGAAAAATTTAAATGCTTTAGACAGAAGGTACTTCATTATACGACATTATTTTACTTTACCTGATTTGCTTGTCACTCGATCTTCTTTGTGTTTTTATCTGTTCATACTTCATTTTAGAGCCATCGGTATTTGGCAGCTAAGCTGCTCCGCAAACTAGCTTTTTTATATGCCTTTAACTCATTTATAAACTCCTTTGTATCTCCTTTAGATTTGTGTAGCAACTTTACTGCAACTAGGTTGCCATTTTGAAGCCGTCCTTTATAGACAGAGCTATATCCTCCTTGACCAATTTTGTTTTTAAAGGAAGTTAGTGATTCTCTTGAGATTAGTATATGTATATCTTTTTGGACCTGAAGATCCATGACTTCTCAGGAAAGCCTCAATATCAACCTCTCTTTCTTGTTGAGAAACCTCCTGGTCTCGGTCGTTTAATGAGCACTTTCTTTTGACATAGCAGAGTACAATTAGGAGCATGCACACCCCTGTTACCGAGAAACAAGCTGCAGGACAATCGAAATGGAATTAGAGAAAATACTCTATATGCAAGCCTTCCATAGTTCCATCTATTTTATATATTCCAAACTTTTTTCCAACCTATTTCTTTGATACTTCATGTTGTTTCTCATATAAGTGACCCAATTGTTCCGATTTCTTTCTCCTGTATACTAATGCATCGTTTATTGTTTTCCTTAAAGATTGTTTTACTACTAGGTACATTTCAAAAAGGTAGTAGGTACATTTCAAATGTATAATAGGTACGTCTATTCCGTATGCCATGTTTCCAATATTAAAGGAAAGGATTTTGGGTTGGTTTAGGCGCCTCCGCGGTAGATGGACGCCCTATCCAACCCAAAACCCCTCTCGTCCCTATTTAGGTGAGCTTTTATGCACTAGTTACGTGTTTTGCTACTAGGTACATTTCAAAAAGGTAGTAGGTACATTTCAAATGTATAGTAGGTACGTCTCTTCTGTATGCCATGTTTCCAATACTAAGGGTAAGGGTTTTGGGTTGGTTTAGGCGACTCCGCGGTAGAGGGACGCCCTATCCAACCCAAAACCCCTCTCGTCCCTATTTAGGTGAGCTTTTATGCACTAGTTACGTGTTTTGCTACTAGGTACATTTCAAAAAGATAGTAGGTACATTTCAAATGTATAGTAGGTACGTCTCCTCCGTATGCCCTGTTTCCAATATTAAGGGTAAGGGTTTTGGGTTGGTTTAGGCGGTAGAGGGACGCCTTATCCAACCCAAAACCCCCTCTCATCCCCATTAGGTGAGCTTTTATGCACTAGTTACATGTTTTGCTAGTACGTACATTCAAAAAGGTAGTAGGTACATTTCAAAAAGGTAGTATGTACATTTTAACTTATAAACCCTTAAGGTAGTAGGTATATATTTCAGACTCTATCTTCTTGAGTTAATTGGCTTATTAGGTACGTCTCTCCCGAACGCCACGGTTCCAATATATTATTAAGGGTAAGGGTTTTTAGTTGGATTAGGCGACTCCACGGTAGAGGGCCACCTTATCTAACCCAAAATTCTCTCTCGTTCCCGTTTAAGAGAGGTTTTATACACTAGTTGTGTGTTTGGCTACTAGGTACATTTCAAAAGGGTAGTATGTACATTTTAAATATATAGTAGGTACATTTTAACTGAAATCATAAAATTTTGATGCTCAAAAATGTTAAAACCATTATCATGGCAGGTGTACAATGTTGCAAATGTCTTGGGCAAATAAAATGGGTATACACAATTTAAACAGATGGTCTTGTTTAAAACTGTCAATATGGATGTCCCTTAACAACCCAATGTGTTAGTTTTCGTCTACATTTTTTCTCTATAGCAAAATTTATTCGCGACTGTAACATCTAATTATTTGTTGCAATTGTCCTCTGTAGGCACTATGACTCTGACTCTGACTATGACTATGACTATGACTGTGGAATGTTCGTTATTAAGTTTTTAGAAGTTTATTGGAAAACAAGCAATACTACAAGGTAAGAGTATATGTACTAGATAAGAGTATGTAGTGATGCAACCAAAGCAATTCTCACTCTCCCCAGTTCCCAAAGCTCTCTGTATCATCCAGGAGTCCCTCCATAATGTGTTATTGTTACCGTAAACGTTCATGAATACTCGTGCACCTGATACTTATGTTTTAAATGACCATAGTATCCTTATTTATGGCAATCTGTATTTAGGTTAGCAAGTAGTAACACATTCATTGAAACATTATGTCTTATTTAAGTGTGCTTTTTTGGTGTTGTGTTGTTTTTTTCAGAATATGGATAGTTATCGAGAGTATATTATGCTTGAACTTTTGAAATGGGAGAAGAATACAATAAAGGTAATATTTTGATAAGTGTATATTTAATAGTCCCTCTTTTTAGTTGACTTATCCCCAGAACATAATGTCACCCAAATTATAGCATTTTCTCAGCATTTGATTTTCTATGCAGGTTTTTATATGAGATTAAATTCAAATTTGCATTAGTTGAACGTTAAAACACCAATTCATGCCAAGATTTGGATGGAAGAATTGAAGAATTTTGTCAAGACTTGTTGGGAACATTGTTAGTGTAAAGTTAGTTGTTCGAAATATAAGCCTTGTTGGGAATAGTGTTACAAAGTTTCTTTAAATGATGTAATAGTAAGCCTTTGTTTGGAACAGTGTAATGTTTATTTTTCATCAATGAAAATACACATTTTACATCGATCGTGATAAACCCTCTCTCGTCCCATTTTTATGTACTAGTTACGTGTTTTGCTGCTAGGTATATATTGCAAAAAGGTAGTAATTACATTTCAAATGTATAGTAGGCACGTCTCCTCCGTATGCCCCGTTTCTAATATTAAGGGTAAGGGTTTTGGGTTGGTTTAGGTCACTTCACGGTAGAGGGCCGCCCTATCCAACCCAATAACCTCTCTTTCCCCAGTTTAGGAGAGCGTTTATGCACTAGTTACGTATTTGGCTACTAGGTACGTTTCAAAAGGGTAGTAGGTACATTTTAAATGTATAGTAGGTACATTTTAAATGATATCACTTTTGAGAGACTTGAATTTGAATTTTTTGCACCACAAACACGGCATATAAAAGTTCCATTGTTTATGTAACACAAAATATCAAAAACATCGATGATGATACCGTGGATTATGCCAGAGCAATAATTGATTGTTGAACAGAACTTAAAAGACAGTATTTTCAGATACATGTTGCTAAGTTTGCTACTGCCAGCAAATCGAAGGCAATTTTATGGAGAACGATGAGGGTAAGTGACGAGTGACCCGTTCTTCTGATGTAATCGGCTTTCTCTGATGTCTTGACGGCTTTCTCGCTTAATTTGGCCTCTGCATTTGCGCGTTTCTCCTCTGCAATTCTTCTGGTGGCAGCCAGTTTATTGGTATATTTCTCCTGGGCTCTAGCTTTCAGCCTCTCTGCTTTCACCTAGAGTAACACGAAATGTAACTTACTGTCATTAGAGTTTATCTATCAATTATTCTGATTGTAGCCACTGTTTAACGGCCCATAAGAGCGGTTTTGATTCTGACAGTTCGAGCACAGAGCAGGAGCAGTATCTAACTATCAACTATCAATTATCAATGTCTTTACGAGATTTGGAGCACTATACAAACGGAACGAATGTATATTTCTGGTTGATCTTACGGTATTGACAATGCAGATTGGATGATGTCCTTTTATCAGGATATCGAAACTAAGCTAAAGCAGCATACTTGATTCATCTAAGTACTACTATCGGTTTTATGCATTATACACACACAAACATAGCAGAAGTTAACAATACATCATACGGTATGATAAATTCATCAGTATGTCTTTTTTTACTTACAGCAAAACCGAAGTTTATAAAACTATACCTCCAATTTCTTCATCTCCATTTCAGCTTTTCGTTTCTCGTGATTTTCCCAAGCTTGTATCTTCACTTCTTCCCTTTTATACCTACAAATCAAACTAATCAATCTAAAACCACTTCTATATTAACAGTAGTTAAGCAGATCAGATGCAAGTGAGAATTAAGTTATCAGAAAATCAAAACTAAGCATTACATCAACACATAAAGCACAACTGAAAAATGAAAAGTCAATTTAATACAACCATTATGTATAACTGAGAAAAAATGAGGTGAAGAAACATTTCGAAAGAGGAAAATTAGACGAACTCGTCAAATCTGAATAAAACTTAAGCATCACAGCCACGCATAAAGCACAATCATGAAAATACACCAAAAAAATCACGAATAAATTATTAGTAATTACTAGACTAAATTAGAAAGAAAAAATTCGAAATAGGATAAAAATCGATCAACTCAAAATCTAATTAAAATTGAAAATTAGGAAATCCTAATTTTCAGAAATCATATTTTATACACCTATTAAAATGTTATCACACCTCCGTCACATGGTGACTCTAATCAAAACTGTTGCTCCAACTAGCCATTATTCGGAATTATTTTCCATTCCTTCTCCCCAAACTTCCAAAACCTTAAATCCCCAATTCCAAACAACATTTAAACAAGAATATAACATTCCAAAGAATATTGAATAAAAGCTATAAGCAAAAGCTAATTAAAACTAAAATTAGGAAACCCTAATTTTCAGAAATCGAATTGTTTATAATGCTATCAAACCTAATTTTTCTAATTCAAATTGCTATGAAATAGGAAATAAAAGGCTAATTAAAAGCTTACCTTTGATTATGGAGGTTTAACAATGGAGGTCGTTCGATTGTGGGAAAGACGAAGCTTATATTTGAGATGAAATGACAGATACACCGCCTGCGACGGTCGTTTGGGAGTTTCAATGGTTGATGACGGTGGTGGTAGTGAATGAGAGAAGGACAGAGATGTCGGGGGTGGTAGTGGACAAGAGTCGTAGTGTTGGTAGTGTTGGAATGAGAGTGGCGATAGTAAAACTGCCGAGTGTTTCTATTACCTTAGATTTGGTTTATAGTTGCTGTAATCTAAGGGCTCTAATTAAGTTCGCACGGTTCTCACCCTAATTTAGTTCGCACGGGATCCCAAGCCCATATATATATATATATATATATATATATATATATATATATATATATATATATATATATATATATATATATATATATATATATATATATATATATATATATATATATATATATATATATATATATATTGTTTGTGCAAGATCAGATGTTTCTACCGCCACTACAGGTTTACGGTTTGCCCTTTATTTTTAAATCATATGAAAAATGTTGGTGGTTGCTTTCCTAATGCAGTGACAGCATATAGGATTTTGTTGACAATTCCAGTGCGGTTGCAACCGCGGAACGAAGCTTTTCAAAATTGAAGTTGTTGAAATCATATTTGCGTTCTACTATGTCACAAGATCGTCTTAACAGTTTAGCTATGATTGCTATCGAGAATCAAGTTTTGGATAAATTTTGTTATGAAGAATTAATTGAGGAGTTCGCCGCAAAGAATGCTAGAAGAGCTTCTTTGTTAATCAAGTGAATGTTTGTAATTGTTTAATTAGTTTGGATTGTATCAATATTTTGGTCACGATGTTAAAATATTTCTCTCTATATAAGTTTTTTTCATAATGTATTATGTTTGGGGCCCCTTTATTTAGATTTTGCACAGGGCTACCGTAACTTCCCAGACGGCCCTGATGTTAATCTCAATTATTTGTAGTGGACATCAAATGGCTCACATTCTCTATCTATAAAAGGAAAAACTTTTTAAGTGATCATATTGGCTCCTTGATTTTAGGGAAAAAAACTCAATTTACTTCATAATGAAACGTGGGTTCTCCTAATTTTTGGTTGATTAATTTGTTTCATATCTCCAACTAATACATACACCAAACAATACATCACATATTAATACAAAACATATATTAATATATAATTATGAATTCCAAAAAATTAGACCCATGAAATGAGTTACTCCCTCCTATTCATTTAAAATGTCCCATTGTGTAAGAAGGACAAATTTTATGGTTTATTAGTTGTTTATTATTTTGGTTGTGTAGGGGTATGTTGATTGGAGAGAGGGTGTTTTATTTTGTGTAAAGTAAGTATGATGGGTGGGTGGGTGAGTAATAAGTGATAAATAGTAAGGGTAGAATGGTAAAAGAATGGAAAAAAACTTACCAAAAAAGAACAATGGGACATTATCCTGAATAGACCGAAATAGACAATGGGACATTTTAAATGAATAGGAGGGAGTATAAAGTATAAAAAATATCGGTGAAAAATAAAGTAAATTACATTACAGTAGAAACAACTTTACAAAATATAAAATAATTATGGACAAAAATAAATTTGAAAAAATATAATGAAAATCAAAATTGGTAAATATCCTAAAAACCGTATTTTACAGCAAAACTAACAGTCCAATAGTCCAGAAAAAAATAATACTGGAGAAAAATTACTAACAATTTATAAAAATAAAGAAAAATATAAACTTTAAAATACTTTTAAGTGAATATTAAAAGAACCCAGTATAAATTTGGGAGCATGCATACACAAATTTCTTCTAATTATAAATTAGAATAACCCGATGAAGTTATTTTTTTTAGAAAAATATATTTCCTAAATCATTCAGCAAAAATATGGAATTTCTGATGACTTATCAAAAATAAATTCCAATAAGAAAAATTAATATATGATGTGATAATAATATATGATAGGATAATTTTATGATATGATAATAATGTATGATATGATGATAATAGACTATTAATAGTGTATGGTGATAATATATGATACTCCGTATTTAACATCCGAAATAATCAAATTAAAACAAACTACAAGATTATGGTGATATATTGAAGTAATTAGACAGTAATTTATCCTTTTTTTCGGAGAATAAAGCAAATAAAAAAACAGTAGGTCTCTTGAGAGATCGCTTCTCAATAAGCCTTATTGACAGACTATTGTACAAATTGAAGAAAAAGTGGTACAAAAAGTAAAAAATAGGTACAAATCATGATTAAAGATAAAAATAAGTACATTTATTAGGTAAATATGTACGAAATTACTCTGTTACGATAAATGACAAAAGGGTCACAAAATACAAATAAAATGGTACAAAAGAATGGTCTCTCAATAATTTATTGAAAGACCGTCTCTCTCAAGTTTTGGTGTTAACTACAACAAAGTTTAAGATGATGAACATGAATATATATAATGAATTTTATTTGGAATTTTAATCTAAGGTGATTTATTGGAAATTATTTCAACAATTTCCCTACCATATGTATAATATCTAAAAAGCAAATAATAATAATTAACCCCGTGCATTTTTTGCACGAGTATAAAGCTAGTGAGGACTTACAGACTCAAAAAGGAGGGCTCATAAGAACGGAGATGCTAGCTATGTGGATAATGTGGGCGAAGATGCTCGTGTACAATTTTTCGTACTCAGCCAACTTCGTTATTTTACCCAATGTCTTTCTGATGCGTGTGCGGTAGTGCTAGAAAAAAATTCTCCTAGGTGTGTTGAATTATGAGTGTATTAAGAGCTCCGGAAGCCTCGACAGTATGTAATTGCATCTCGTTTAATAGCTGACCCAAAAAACTGTTCAAGATAACAGTTGGCAAAACTTGATATTAATATACAAAGAGAAGTCTCTTCTGTCTCTTCTTGATTCTTATATTACACAGAATGACATTTTTTACGACAACTTTTTAACATTATGTACGAGGACTATACACCAGCATCAGAACTAGCAAGAGAAGTTACTTTGCTACTTTTCTGAGAACGCTTCGTTGCTACGAGAGGAAGACCTTCCTCCTCGTCACTCGGCGGTTGGCCATATAATTCACCACCCTTGAAAATTGGATGTAGATATGCATCACTTAGGTAAGATCGTATGTTGAGAGTTGGGTCAGTGGCGCGTTCCAATGTATCCTTCATCATTGCATCCTGTAACAAAAGCACTTCTTAATGGGCCATATTTCTCTACTATGTTATCGAGGAAGGATGCCGTGAAGACGGTTAGAGGTATTAAATTTGGACTGCACCAAACATCAGGACTCGTTTACTGCTTTTCTATAGGTTTGACGGTTGTTGCAACATCTTTTCGAGATTAGGTTGACCGCATTTTTAGCAATGACTAAGATTATATATAATATATGACACCATATTCAGCAAGACTGAACCATTATAATGGTGAACAGTATAGAAATCATTACTTGGTCGAGAAGCAGGGAAGCACATTATGTATGACATCATAGTACAAGTTGCACAGGGAATCACAAAGGCGGTTTTGAAGCAAACACATTTCGAGCACAAGTCATCAATATTCCATACCATCACTCAGCAACTTCGCTATCTTTTTGGAAGTTCAAATGAATTTTAGTACATAAATTACCAATTCCCTTTATCCAATATACAGTCAAGGATTTACACCCTACCCTGAATACTTTTTCTTTATTTGTGTGTGATCCGCCACCAAAATTAGTGAGACTAACAGAAGTAATTATTAATCCTCAATTGTAACAATAAAGGTGAGGAATGTCTTCCATTTCAAAGACTGAAGCTAAAAATGAATCTAGCAATCAGTCCAATCACCCATTCTCTTCAGTGGTTGAGAGCCAGATGAAGCATAACGAAAATGTATGTTAAGCAAAATAGAGTATGTCAAAACCATAGGACTAACCTGCAAGGGGAACTTCTTGAATGCTGATTCAAAACGACCTTTACAAACTGTATGGAACCAGATTGTCAATATTGGGAGGGCAACCAGCAAGGGTATAAATATCTTTACACTTTGGGCGCTCAATTTAGTGCTTAATAATCCCAGCAATGTAAGTTGTGATATTACAAGAGCAACAAGTATGCGCTGATGTACATCTGGCCAGAAGGCAGCTCCACTTTCATATTTTCGGTCATAGACATTGATGATCTAGCAAAAAAAAGAAGCATTTAGCACCCTTCAACACAACATAGCAGTATCCAGAATTAACATATGAAAGAACATCAGAGATTTAACCAATGTTGGAACTTTGAAATAGAGCCGCAAAAGGTATTCATCTAGGAAAAATAAGCAAGAAGCAATTCTTAATATGGAGCCTAAATTGACTGACACTTGAGCTCAGTGTAGAGTAGATTATCGGGGGTAAAAACAGAAAAACAACTAAACTCAGAACCTACAGAAACAAAAG
The DNA here is from genome assembly GCA_029255685.2 of Silene conica. Taxonomy (NCBI): domain Eukaryota; kingdom Viridiplantae; phylum Streptophyta; class Magnoliopsida; order Caryophyllales; family Caryophyllaceae; genus Silene; species Silene conica. Next base: position 56,929,599 of record CM055311.2, on the reverse strand, counting down.
TTTCAGAACTAAAAACACTATAAGCTGAAGGCCCCCAATGATAACAGGCTAACAGCAATGCCTAAACTCCTATAACAAAAAGTGATTGGCCAAAATGGACCTTCTTACATTTCAAGCTGGAGATAAAAGGGGATAAGAACTGAGAACATGCATGGGAGGAAAAAAATACCCCCTTACATTACATTACTTTACGACTGTTACATAACAGAATTCCAAGTCACAGCCCCGACAATCTATACTTCGAATCATCCCAATTTTCCTCAAATGTGTTCGTGACATGGTTTATAATACAATACCAGTTAACTTTCAAAAGAAAAAATATTGTTAAACAGGTTGATTTCAAAGAGGGACTAAGGTATGAATTCGAGAAAAGATGCAAAGAAAAAAGAGACTACTAAATTGGAAATTCATCTGAAACTTCATAATTCAAGAAAATAAGAACCAACATAGTCGGTGAGCATTTTTAGATTCCTGCTGGAGTGTCTGTGACCTGTTAATGGCATTTGTGGCATACCAGTATCATGACATCACAATTGTGACTAATACCACAGTTGTATCATGAATAAGAGGGAACATGAAATAATGTCTACTCGATAGACATATTAGATGTTGGCTCAACATGACCAGATTTGCTAACATCATTTAGCACAATATGTTGCTGGCAAATCAGACCCACAATTAAAGGGGAAATCAACAGAGACTAGTTAAGGTCTTTATAAAAGATTACTATAAATGATTGAAATCCTCAAAGAAGGAAACCATGAGAATTTTTTTAGCTGCTAAGTATTTTAAAAAGAATACAGTATTTTTTTTTTCAAACAAGTAACAAAAACAATTTGCCAAAAATGTGTTTGTGAGTTCACAAATGGAAAGTAGAGAAATGGACTCCTAATTACGAGTATGTTTTTAACTTACTCCTCAAACATCTTTCCATTTCACTTATACAACTCTTAAAACATTTCTTCATTATTAACAGACTTCTTGTTTTGAAAACTTGCCCCGTACCCATAACTTATTTCAAAATTGGTTCCTGTGTCTCAAAATTTGAGTCACAGCAAGTCACGTTTGATATACTTATGTCCGAATTAAAGTCACATAGGCCATAAATTTGTTGGATATGTTTTACTATCAACTGATAAAATAGTGTACCTGATGTCGGAAAACCAAATAAGCAAATGCGAAGAAGACAATGATGAAAGGAAGAAGTATTGGAGTGACCACACAGTAGGCAAGTCCAAGCAGAAAGTAAAGTTGAATCCGAGGTTCATATGTAGGGAAGTCCAGGAAACCAGGATCCATTGCTTCTTCCCTGTCTTGCTCAGTTTTAACCAGGACCGCATTCTTAATGTGGAATAGGACTAGGGGAACTAATCTGAGGATTTCAAGAGCAACGCCAGCCCAACCATCAATCATGATATAAGTGATGAAGAAAGTGGCTTTCATTGGTATTGACTCCCCGATGATTCTAGGAATTCTGCAGAACTACACATGATTACAATTTGCAAGACAGCACAAAAAGTATGCTTAACATGTTTATCAGATAAAAATGTATGATGCACACATAGTCACTAACTTCTGCTTCATCTAGGGTAGTGTTGTTAGAATCGGAATCTTACTTTGAACGATGTGAAGGGTAGGAACAAATCTGTGGAATCGAATACTAGAATTGTCAGATCCTACAAACTCACTAAATATAGTTTTGTATTTGGTAAATACATATAATTGAAGATCAAAACACTTATTTATTAATATTTATCCATAAACATTGATAATTAATGATTTTAGTATCATTGTATGAACATGTTTCTATATTTTTTTTATGGAATCGTAGGATCGTATTATGATCCTATCTCTAATTTCAAATGTATAGGATTGTAAGATTCTATAACCTTGACAGAATCCTAGGATCCAGGATCGGTCAAGCATTTTTGGACGTAAAACCGTAGAATCGAATCCGGATTTTGATAACAATGATCTACGGAATTACCATTAACAACAAAGGATTAAAAGCATTACGACAACGGCACCTTTATGATGCTTACGTGTATCAATCACTAAACTCCAATTCATCCAGAGAACTATTAAGGACAAAGGATTAAATGCACTACGATAACATCAGCAACTACTCCAATGCCTCAAGGGTTTCCTGGGGATAGGGTGTATGCAACTTCACCCCTACATTAACCCTAAAGATAGGCTAATTTCTGATGAATAATGATGAAAATTGTGCCAATAATAGCATACTACTACACTATAAAAGAGGCTTGGTCATTTTATTTTAATCCATCATAATCCAAAACCAAGAAATATGGAGTCTTTAGTTCATTATTGCGTTAGGTTCTTAGAGTAGGGTCCCCAAATTTTGGTGAACTCTAATTATATGTAATTTTATTATCTTAACTGTCTACGTGTGTGACTGTGTGAGAACCAAGCACTTCATTATACCATAGTGGTGAAGGTCGTACATTTCAGTGATGAGAGGGGGATTATCGAATCAAAAGAGATCGATGTACTACAAAGACTTTGACCAATAATGGATACCATAAAAATTTCATAACTGAGCTTTTAAATATTTCATTTGAAGCTGTGACTACATTTTTGTAAGGGTCATTATTTAAGTACACAAATAAATATCCTCCGCGAATACATTAGTAGCACAAGAACCATGTTATGCTAATTAAATATTACTTACTCAGTTGGGGACTTATGCAAGAACGTACTGAGTTGTTGAAAAGCTGTTCCGGCAATAATATTTCCGAGAAACACGTTCACTAGTATAAACAAATAATATTTTGCTGCAGATCTTCTCTCCAAATAAGAGAATGAGGTAAAACCTTCTATCTTAGACATTAGCATAATAATCATCGGGATGAAGAGGAGGCATGTCTTCAGTATAATTCCAGGCAAATATCCTTGCACAAAAGATCCAAAAGATTCCCTGTGACATTTTGGTCAAATATTAATTTAAAGCCTCAATAACTGAACTTTTTATGCAAACACCAGATATACAGAATCTAATGGTGGCTCATTTACATGTGTGTGGCTCTGGAATTTATATGCAACACAAAATTTACCGCCTCAAAATCATCCGCTAACTGAGTAGCACAAACATGAATAGAAATTTTCACGGCAGAACAACTATATAATAGATAAGCATACATTTTTATCTACTTAACTTCCACATTTGCTCCGTACTCAACTTCAAGAATTTCCCGTGAGTGAATCTAAAAATAAATTATCGACATTCCAATATTTATTTTACCTTTATCAGACAAGAGTCCATTCAGAATATAGTCTTTCTTTGGAACTTTCCAACAGACAGATGGACTCCTTTGAAAGTTACTTACATCACAAACACTTGACCACAAAACAACTCACATAGCCAGCATGTTCTAAGAATTAAGTTTTATGCAACTGTTACCTAACAATTCCCTACGAAAGCATAAAAACTACCTCTAGGTCAGCAAAGAAAAATTTGCGGGGTCTTCTCTATGTAATCCTAGGGGAATCCAAACAGTATCTTTATGCAAGCAAAATGTAATCTGAAACGTGGGTCCATAAGTCTCATGATCGTACCAACGACAATAGGTGAAATAAATCTCTATAGCAAAGCCGGACAGTTAATTTCCTACAGAATAACAAAACACATCAAGGAATATACTTCTGATGATGCAAATGACTTTCCGAGTCGAACAGCTTAAGCCGAGATATAATACTATGCTTAGAACATACGGAGTATAAAGGTAAAGGAGTGTGTATTTTTATGCCCTTTCGACTTCCCGTACACCCTATTTTTCTTAAGAGCAATTGTAACAAAAGTTTTGATAATCTGGCAAATCAGAAGAGATCATCAGTTGATAAGTTTTCTGAATCTGGGATACTTGTACAGAAGAGTGGGGATAGACAAAAAGGCGTGGGAAGTCGTGGGTGTGTATGGATAAGGGAATTTGGAGGGAACGGGAGGAGAGGGATTTAGAAAGAAATATTTTCCTTTGTTTGGCTAGCTAAATGGAGGTAGAGGAATTTGGAAGAGAGGAAAATGGATCCTTCCATTTCCCTCCTACAAGGCAAATTAAAATCTTCCCAATAGAAGAGAGACTTGGAAGAAAATCTTCCTCCCACCAATTCCCACTCCCTTCCTTTCCCTCCATTTTTGTATCTAAACACACCCTAAGTAACTATAAGTACCCCGAGGGGGATAAAAATAAAATAAATAAAATACTAAAACATATAAAAGAGCTAAGAGAGGGTTTCTCGGTAATACATCTTAGTGAGCTCATGTGCAACCTTTCAAGGAAATTTCATTGTGCAACAACTCAGTCATAAAAGAAACTCCCTTTGTTTCCTACTTCGTATCATAATATGTTTGAAACAGTGAGACATTTCCGTTGACCGGTATCGAATTCTCGGAATATAAAAGCATAAACTATAAGAGTATCATATTATGAAAGAACTTTCTATTATGTGTACAGTGGTTTAATGTGTAGAGGTTTTTGCAAGTTCAGTGAAACTAAAGTTGATTCATTATTACCGAAATGACAACCACATACAATAAGAAAGAACAGTTGAAATAAAAATGTCACCATGTATCTACTAGAAGGAAACTTATATGGTTCGGCTTTAAAATGTTAATACAGTCGAAGCATTTTGAGCAAAAGTTACATAACCCATATATCATCACAAGGGAATTGAATACACCACACTACAGCAGAAACATAATCAACTGCAACAAATGACTTACCTCTTATCAATCCAATGCTTCAAAAAGGGGAACGCCTTCTCAATCCCATCGATGTTGGCTAGTGATTGCACAAACGTTATTGGGACCATAAAAAAGAATATGAGGAAGAAAAGGGCAAGGGACATGATTAGCTTTCGTATATTGTGTTCAACATAAGGTATAGCAAGATTATTCCAGTAAACATCGCTTGGTTCTGGAGCCCATTCTGTCAACCATATAGTTGGATTACTTGCTTGCTGGGTTTGAGCACAAACTGCAGCTCCCCATCGACTTCTAAAAGACACAAACGCCGCTGGCAATATAGCTTCTGGATCACTTACAACTTTTTCTCTTTCTGCAGCTTCCTATACTAAATCATGAATCAATTATTGCTCAAAAAGAAAGAAAAGACAAACCTTGAGACTTAGTTTAGTTTTGGGATTTATGGTCAGATGGTGTATCAACTTTTGAGTTAACAGATAAATTAGTATTTCTTTCGCTCTTTCTTCTATTAGGAATACCATTTATGCACACTATCATTAGGCTAAATTAGTTCTTACTAGCTAAGGACCTTTGTTAACTAAATAATTCCTAGTTCGTTCTAAAAGAAAACTTCAAAACTTGCTACCCGATAAGTGATATGTTGTTGCTTGCCAAAACAAAAGGGGATATGAGTTCGAGTCTATTATAATTTGAATTGCAACCATTCTTTGTTTTCAAACTAAATTTCCACATTGAACTTTCCATCCACATAGCCAATATATACTCTAAAATCAATTAGAACCCATCCCCATCAATTGATATTGATCCGTAAGTACATAACATACCTGATTGTTAGTGGTAATTTGAAACATAACACCACATATAAAGTTCATGCTTCATACATAATTACATACATGTCTGAAAAAATTGACATTCATGCATGAGAAGCAGCAAATAATGGAGACACAATGGGGCAACAACTCAACAAGTGACTAAAGATGGTAAATTGATAAGGAAAACTAAAAGAATAATATATGATAGAGAGCTCAGTGAAGAAGTACTAAAAATTATACATAAAAGTCACTTACTTGTTCACTAAGTTTCTCAATCTCCTTGGTGTAAAAATCAATTGCATCCACGCGAGTGCCCCATAAACCCCAAAAACCTGTCTATAAGCTTATTTTAGTCGACTTACACTTTTAACACAACATCAGGACTGTCACTCTGACACAGGCTTGAATTATTTATAAGGGTCAGACTTAAAAGTATCCAACATAGTTATTGTCAAGCATAATTACGTTTTCCTATCATCATCCAAAGACCAAAATTAAGTGCATATATATTGAACTGGAGAGTACCTTGACAGTGGGCTTTCTTGAAGGTTTCCTCTCATACTTATTTTGATAGTAGATTAGCCAATTCTTCATACTCTTTTTCTTGTCAACCAAATCTGCTAGTTTGTTGGCATCGTATACAACCTATATCATTTAACAGGAAAAATGAGAATAGCAGTCAGAAAACTGAAATCAGATAGATTTAACAGGGAAAATGAGAATAGCATACAGAAAACTGAAATCAGATAGATTTAAAAACGAAGAAGTTCTAATCTATTTACATGTCACAAAAAAAATCCACGTACTCCAACAACTTAAAAAACCAAGAGTGAAGAATTGACTGAGAATTAGCAATGGTGTTGGAAGTTAAGGCCTCTCTTCGTTTAACACGAAAACGACGCTTATAATGCTACCATCCAGAAAGATTATAGAACTTTTGATTTTGGCTATTTGTAAAAACAATTAATACCATTTATACTTACTAGATCCAGAGCAATTTTGCTTGTTATGATAATAAGTAAAATGATTATTTTACCATTATCAACCCACTAAATACAGAAAGGAATCAATAAACCTTTGGGACAAACAACAAAATGGAAGGGGGTATTACAGAAGAGGGAAAAAAAATTATCAAGTGGTCACATAACTAAAAATACATTTAGCTGACACTCTGACAGGTGATAAGTCTACACTCTGAAGGGCAAAATCACATATTTTCGTGCCTGTGTCCAACCAAAGAAATATACAGCGTCGTGAAGATACCTGATGTAAAAGATAATGATCAGGATGATTCACACGAAAGAAATGTTCTACATGGCCACTGACAGACTCATCTGGATCTGGAGGTACGTTTCTTACAAGAACCTGAAAAGAAGTTTCCACATTAACCAAAAGGTCTACTTCCAAAGCTTTGTATCATACAACCCTTTTCTAAACTAATACAGCAAGATGGACCAAGAAAATAAACTAGTAAATTATTTTTAAAAAGCATACACAAATTTATATGCCAAAAAAAAATATTTGAAAAAAAAATATTAAATTGCAGATGCACAGGAATTGATCCGTCACAAGTTGATTCACTCAAGTATATCAAATAATTGTTTTTAACTGTCACGCCACAAGAGTACAACTGATATTCAATGTTGTGTTACTAGTATAACAATACAGAGCAAAGTAGATTGATGAATAGATATCTAAGGCTTGCACAAGCATGCATCAGAGAGGGTTAATAACTCCAATGTATTAAGGTGATATAAAACAAAATATTAAGCAAAAGAATGAGAGCAATGTTTGATGATAGACAAGCTCCATACCACTTGACAATTGGCATAAGCTAAAAACAAATGAGATCAGTGGTATTAAAGTTACGAGTAAGGTTGAAATGTTGGGAGTTTCCAACCTATAGAAAAAGGGTGTTATGCGGATTCAGGATGGACTGTTTCGTATATGTTAAGCTTCCTACTTCATTTGTCTTCCTTGTCAAATAACAGACTTTTTTTGCAACTCTGCTAAAAGATATGGAAATGAAAATGCTGAGAAATCTCAGATGCCACAATACGGACGAAACGAACAGGGAGAGAAAGAAAGCCAAGCAATGGTGTGTTAATAGAAAGGAAAGACATAGCAAGAACTTTAAACTTTTAAAGTTGTGCACTGAATCTCACAAGAGCAGTGTCCATCAACAAGAACAAAGCTAAATCACTATTGCATGAAGAAAAAGGTCTCAAATATATGCCATCATTTTATTCAAGATATAATTATGAAGAACACAACCTACAATTCAAGAGCCTGTAATAATGAACGGAAATATTATTGAATAGACATTAACTAGGGCCAAATGCCAACTATACCAACTACCAAAAGGTGCCTACTAGTATATATCATATATGGAGTAAACAAGTTCATACTGGACGCAACTTATGGTGTCATATTTATAATTGTGAAACTGGTGCTGCTTTCATGGTTTCTTTCTTTAATTTTCTTATCCCCCTTATACTAAAAGAATTAAGAGGTCTTCAAACTTTTCCAGCCAAAGTGAAATGTTCAGTGATTCCTCACATTATGCCATCTTAATTCTATTTCATTATGTAAACACACATTAATAGGTAATTTGATTTTGTTACACGAGTGTAATTGCATTAATAATATATTAATTCGGTAGTGAGAATAACTTGTGAATATTTCCACATTTAAGTTATTAATGTGTGCCCTTAGGGCACACATTAGAAACGCCGATATTAATATTGTATGATATGGGAGAAATATATTTGCACAATCTTTTTCATAATTCCTATTTTTCAGTCTTTTGATACAAAGGTACTACAAGTTCATTATACCCTTTTACAAATTATCTAATTCTATAGTATACATAAGTCATTAATTAAGATTATTTTCTGGTAAATCTAATACGGAGTAGTATAATACTACTTTTAATAATAAAGTAATTTATTCATATAATTAATTTTTCCAAAAAGAAAGTAATTTATATAATTAAGTTCAGGTTACACCTCAATCTTATTTAGTGTGAAAACTATCTAATTTTCTCTCTTATACCACCGCTAAATATGTTACCAAGCTATACTATTCAACGTCTTTATACATTATTGTCTAAAAAATACACTAGTTATCGAATGTTAGGAAGAATATTATATTAGGAAGAATATTAATTTCGGATAAAGAGAGTATTATGGGTATCATGATATTCTATCGAATATTTTAGGAATATTCATAGAGTAATCTCATGGATGAAGCCTATAAAGGAGCATTAATATTCTCTAATAGTTGTAAGCATTAAATTAGCCAGCAAATACTAGGGGTGCCCACTCTACAACCTCACGGATTATTGTCACTGACTTACATTTTTCGCTTATTAGGGAAGATTAGGAAGGGCTATAACGATGAGGGATGAGGGGAGGTGGTTACTCATTATTGTTAAGAGTCTTACTGAAAATTGGTCTGGGCGTCGATCTGCTCCCGCAATAAATTCCAACCTCATGGTCGTCACTATCTTATATTCTCTGTATAGCATGCAACATGTCCAAAGTGTAGAAGCATATGCCACAACTAGATGTGCCCAAAATCTGTATAAAGCAGGCAAGCGGTCAACATAATTAAAATTTCATTGTTGCACTGACAACTTTGACAAAACGCTTCACTTTTTTTATGGCGGCAACAAGCTAGACTAACATCATATCGTTACCGACAAATTGCAAATATAAAGAGAGATTATGCTAATACGCGACTCAGCTTAAACAAAAAAGGACCTAGGAGCAAGACAAGTGGCTTGCTTCAGAAGTTCGAAGCTTTTAAGTTTTACAACACTTAGAAACGGCTTTGGAGGTGGATACCATAGTCCACTTCATTTCACCTTATACAGTTGCAGTACTAGAGGAAGTGAAAGCCCCGTCCTCTCTAAGCATTAGAGGTTATAGTAATTCTTGACATAGCAAGTTTTGTCAAATGTACACGATCAATATTGTTATCAAGGGTTCTGACATTCAATTTTCCCTTTTCTTGTTACTTGGCACAATGGTGTCTTCCTTTTCTTATCAGTTACTCAGTATCTTTTTCCGTTGCGTATCTCACTCAATTGTACTCCCTCTATTTTAATTAATATGAAGCATTTGACTTTGTTCAGAGGTAACAAGTCAAAGGGGTATTGATCAATGAAATGGAGGGAGTATGATGTTTGGTTAACCCGTGTTGATTCAGCCCAAATTCATTAACCTGTGCATTCATATTCAGTGCTAGGTCTTTTGTTTAAAGAGACTATAAGGACTTATTTTTTCCAAGCGACGTATAACATAAGAAGACTCCAATTAGTTAGGCTCAAACACTTTACTGTAATACTGATGGTCCATTCTGAGACAAACTTTCCTGCTCATCCTTTCAGCACTCACTAACTAGCCACTGTTTTCAGTTGTTCACACCTCATCCAATCAAAATTCATGCTCCAACGTGAGATGAATATTAGACACCCAATGTACAATAAATGCCATAGATATATCACGTGTTCTTTTATGAATCAACGCCCGTGGCATTTCTTCCAAGGAGGAGATCAGAAGTCTGTAATTGTCACTCGATTAATAACCTTACGTCGCTAAGGTGCTTAAATATTATATTCTGACACTCTCAGCTATTTCTATCACCCACTCATTTGGCATTTAAAATTGATTTTAACACAAAAAATGATATTAATTCCAAAGAGAAAAATAATGTAACTAACAGTCAAATATTTGTCATGTGCACGCCGTTCTCACCTATTTGATCCTACTGGAATATTTGAAATCGACAATTTATCAATTGAGCTGAATGTTAGACCATGAACGCCGTTTAACATATCTCCCGTCCAGTTAATCGGCAGAAGAACTGCAAATGCTAGTGCCATAATGGGAACGAATATCTTCAAGCTGCACATAAATGTTCCAATCCTTACATTAGTAAACATGATTTTCTTTAGACTCATTACCAAAGAGTAACATCAAGCACTCAATATTATCCTCAAAGAAACAAGGGGTTCATGAATGCCAAGAAGATATAATAAGCATTATCAGCATATACCACAGTCGCCAGCATGTAAGAAGGAAAAAAGAAAAGGAAACTCTGGAAATGCATGTCAGGCATGCCAGCCATAATGATATAAGAGTACCTTAATATAGACATGCATGCCTGCATGCATGTGTGTGTGTGTGTGTCAGGAAATGCATCATTAAATGCAAGGCATATGGTTCAACCCAGTTGGCACACTCCATGTTTAAAAAAAACACCACATTCTCTTGTACGCTCCCTCTAGTCCTTTGGAATTACCCTATTTTCTAATCTTGGCCTATTCTTATAAATATCCCATTTCTGTATTGATGGCTTGATGCCCAGAGGTGGCAAGTGGATAGTAGATGCTTCCCAACCTACTTGAATAACCTATAGGCTTAGCCTGGTCTGTAGAAAGAATAATATAGACCTTGTAGAGAAACAAATAGAAAAGATCACCCAAAGACTCAAGCGACCAACTCGCAGAAAACTCACCTGGTATTCCATGCAAGTCATATTAGACCAGACCGACCCAAAAGGAACGTGCCCACGAGGGCACCACCTATGTTTTGTGGAGGTAGAATGTAAATATGGTGTTGATCCCACATTCCTTAATACTTGTGATAAAACTATATGGAGTATTTAACAGGAGGGAGCATAAAACAATTACATAATTCAGACTTTGGGAGAAACGTACCCCAGAAGGTAAATTCTAATATACACCACAGAATCAACTCCAGCATGTTCTATGAGCTCTGGTTCTGGCATACTCAGTGCTTCGGGCATCCACTTTAGAAACCGCAGATACATTCTAATATCCAAGTTCACAAACTTGGTCACAGATCTTTTAGGACGAGTTGGACTAGCTCTGAGTCCTTTCAGATACCATTTTGGGAAGTATACTCTATCATTTATAGGCTGAAGCCTTAATATAGCAAAGGCAATAAGAAAGGCTAATGCGCTGAGAAGATTTATTGTTGCAGAAAGGGCGATATCATGAAGGCTGGCCATAATTTGTCAAATGAAAAACCTGCGATCAAATGAAGATAGCTATTAGAATATTTTAGTGATGACTAATGCAAAATACCATGAGAATAGCAGGGAGGGTTATAAAAAAAAATGGTTGGTGGAAGCAACTTTTTTGAAAAAGAGAGCAAAGCTCAACTCAAGGACAAAAAAGGCTTCAAAGAGAGACACTGGGAATATAAAATCACACTTATCAGGAATGCTATTCTACATAAGACCACTTTGAAGAACATTATTTTGCATAGCAAGCTTTTGAATCCTCTATATTTAAATTCTTGTTCCTCATGTGCACTTGAGAAATGGGTCTCAGTTCTCTCCTCACATACTAGAAGCTCAAGTTAATTCTCTGACGAAGATCCAAAGCACATTAATCAGCCTCCCTACTGAAATGATGTAACCAAGTGGTCGAAAAAGCAGCATAAGTAACCACAGGGGTTGTTTAAACATGATTTCGACTTCTGCGAGTTGTTGGCATAAAACTGCTTAGAGTGAAGACGCTGCAAACATGAGTCCATAAGATTACTATAATTCCCTTACGTGAAGACAGGTGAGCATTAAAAGGTAATAGGAATATTAATAATAGTTGGCCCTCAACCATCACCTTAATAGGAATATTAATAATAGTTGGGCGGTCACGGGGCGAACCCTGGCAACCTCAGAACTCCTCAAAAACCACAAAGTGGAAAACCGCACACGGTATTGGGTATTGGGGAGCCTGTGCAAAATAACCACTCTTCAAGCCCAATAGGAATTTGAGTGAGGAAGCGTAATAGGAATATTAATAATAGTTGGGCCTAAACCATCAGCTTAAGGTTTGGGTTGAGATGGTTCATCTATCAAAAGCATACGCAATCGAAGTCCGGAGATTAATTTGTGAATTGTGCCTTGATCTCAAAGTGATAGCGCTGTCGAAGCTGGAATAGCGTTAAAATGATTCTTCCAAATTAAGGATCTACATGTGGGGCTAACCTTATGTACTTGCTTTCTTATAGTGACTCCAATATGTGGTAAATGCAAAACCGTTAGATGATGTTATATAGATCCATGAAGGCCAAAATCCAGAGACTCTACATTAGTCAGCTATGTGCCACTAACTTGACCGGGAATTTACCATTGCCAATACACACAAATTGACTGCAAGATAATTAAGATTTGCATAAATAGGATAAAATTCGGTTGCAAATTTACAATAAGCATTGATGATCAGACTGGGTAATCTAGTGTCTATGGCTAGAGCTGTTTCGTTTATTTTCTACCATCGTCTCTGCAAGACTTCATGTACTTTTCTAATTGAATTGATTCAAATAAAAATAAATAATAAAATACAAACGTGACGAAGAGAGTAATTAATAAGGTAAGTGGGATATAAAATGAAGGTCGGTAATGACCAATGAATGAAGTGAGAAGATAAAGTGAATAATTAGAGGGTTTTTTAAAGTAAATATAGTAGTTTAATACGCAGATTAGCAGCAGAAGCCAGAAAAGGAAAGACTAAAGAGTGAATAAAAAATAGTTCACCAACTCCAACAATGAAAAACAATTGTATTCAGCAGATGATTTGTTTACTTTAATTTGTAAGCATGTTGCAGTACAGAACAAACATGCGTATCTTGTAAACCCCAACCCATGAATTCATTGAATTGCATCAAAATAGAAGAACAAAACCAGAAATCACAAAAATACATGAATTAAGTATGATTGAAGAATAAATTAGGAAGGAACCTGAAAAAGAGTGAATTGGGAAGAATGAACAAGTATGGTTGAATAATAAATCCGAGTGGATGCTGATGATGATGATGAAGAAGAATGAAATGAAAGAATAGGAATAAATAAAGGAAAAGAGAGAGTGATGTAAAAGAGAAGGGTGTTGTGCATTAGTGTATACTACATATGATGAAGTGGGGATTGAGAATAATAAGAGAAGAGAAAAGAGAAGAAGGGGGAAATTACTAATGAGTAATGTGTGTCGAAAACGAGTAAGGAGGAAGGATACAGATATGTGAGTATGTGACTCGTGGAGTTTGTTGCCAGTGTGGCGGTTTGTAACCATGCCCCCACCTCCGACTGCGACGTTGACGTCGGCTTTCTCACAACCAACCTTTTCTCATTTTCATTCCAATTACTTATACAACCCCCAAACTTAACTCGGGTTAACTACCTTAGAACCCGTGTAAAGTTGCACAAAAATGTATAATTAAATCGTGCTTAGTATTATAGATATAAATATTTTTAAGGTATAAAAAATTAGAATAATAGTGTTGTCAATATGTTAGAATTAATCGGGTCATAACGTTCATTATTCTGAATTGGAGACTTCAAGTAATATTTGGTCTCCCCTTTTAGCCTTATTATAACCTCCTATTTTCAGTTCTCCGACTATCACAGTTTATCCTTGATTATCTATTATTTTATTTTCATATTTTAAATTATTGGAGAACTTTAGTTGTTGCAGATTCGAAAAGAAAGAGGCTGACCTGAGACCTGAAATTGCCTCAAACTATAGCATCCGAATCGATCCGAATCAGCCCAAAAATGACCCGAACTATCTTGACCTGTAACTAATCCAACCCAAAAGTAGCCCGATCAAAAACCACCGAACCCGAAAATGACCCATCAAAACATAACTTTAATGACCCAAAATGACTTGATGGAGTTTTCTCTCTTAATCATTGACCTACCCAACACATCAAAATAGACCTAAAACCCGAAATGACCCCACCTGACCTAAATTATCCAGAAAAAATGATGAACCAAACTAACCCGGCCCGAATTGGTCTTGTGTGGAGAGAGTATAACAAAACAATCATTTTAATTTGTCTTTACAAAAACACTTGATTGCTGATAAAAAATAAGAATCTCGAAAACATGATAGAAATCACATAAGGCGTAAGTAGAATGGTAAAATAAGGAAATAAATCATGTGATAGTTTTGGAGTGATATTGTCATATTGCTGGACTTTGTGCAATTTTTATGGTAATCATTTATGGAAAGTGTGTATTTTGTGGGGTAATACCATAATAGTATGTTCTATTTTGAAGTACAATTATACGCCTAAAATAGCGGAATATTTAGAATTGGTTTATTGGAGGCCGGATCCGGTGAGGCCGTCAATTACGGTAAGGTCGCTAGACTCACCAAATCCCTTGTAGTTGGGGTGACTTCACTTCCTATTATTCAATGTGGGCTGGAAATTTAGGGTCATGCCAAATCTTGTCATTTGGCCCAAAACACTTTCTCTCTCTAAAATAATAAAACATACTCCCTCCGAGTCTGTATGATTGTTCCTGTTTCCTTTTTCATGCGAGTTTTGTGATTGTTCCTATTTCCTTTTTTAGTAACTTTTTTGTGGTCTAAAATCAATTCAGTGTGGGTAGGATGTTTTGTCTGGTTTAGAATCATTTTCTTATTTCTTGTGCATAAAGCAAAAGGAACAATCACTCAGACTCGGAGGGAGTATATAACTCAAACTAAAAATACACTCTATGTCTCTAAAATAAGGAATTCTTCAGCAACGACATGCAACTACCTAAAACTCAACGCAAATCGATTGTTCGAATTTGATCAATTTTTCTCATGATTTTCTTTACCTCGCGACTTCATACTACTTATGACATTATTTTCGATGATTTTGCAGCTCTAATAGCTATGGAGAATCTAAATATCACAATGATTGACGATAATATTGCTATTGAATCAGGTATGTCATTTTTTGTCGTTTAAATTATTGTTTTCTGATTCAATTTCTGCTCGATTTTGTTGAATATATGGCTCACTCTTGTACTTCATTTTTTTTACAAGGTTTAGTTTATGATTTTATTCAATTTTGTGAATATAGGACCTTATTTTGTGAATATAAGACCTAATTGAAGTTTATGACTATTGTGATTATAGAACATGTTCAGAAAAAGCTAATTTATTTAGATTTCTAATATTGTAAAACTAGATGCTTAAACTGTGAAACTAGATGCTTATAGTGTGAAACTAGAAGCTTACATTGTGAAACCTGATGATAAAAGGCTGATTTAGTTTAGCTTTCTTATATTGTGAATCCTAGGGCCATAAACTGTGAAACTAGAAGCTTATATTGTGAAACCATTCTCATAAAAAAGTCTGATTTTGTTTAGTCTTCTTATATTGTGAAACTAGGGGCTTATTTTGTGAAACTCTAACATTATTCTGTGAAACTAAAAGGTGTTTGTGTGCAATATGTAACATTGCCTCCCGTGTTAAAAGTTCAATTTATATGTTTTGACTTTATATAGGTGCTGATTCCATTGTCAATTCCAACGGAGAGGTTAGTACGATGGCTCGTGTTGGCGAGGAGATGAGGGTGGTAATGTTGGTTCTTGTGAGGGTGCTGATGTTTTTACAATTTTAACAGCAACATCTACAATTTTGACAACACCTACAGTATGTACCGGGTGGTACGCCTACTACTTTTGTGACTTACATACCGGGTGGCAGTGAGGAATGGATAGTTAGAGTTTCAAAAGATATAACACCTGCTATTGGCAAATTATTTTTAGATATAGAGTCAGCGATGATGTTCTATCAAGTTTATGCTACTTCTTGTGGGTTTGAAACAAGGAAATCAACAACCAAGAGGTTTCGTGATGGTATTATTCGAACAAAATGCATGGTTTGTAATCGTGAAGGTCATAATAAGAGGAAAAGAAGACCTCCCGAAACCGTTGCTAGTACAACGACTGAAACTGGTTCAAATATTGGAAAAAGTACAAAAGAAAAAATAAGCGTTAAAACTAGTGTGAAGGGAAGTGAAGGAGCAGATGAGGCTGAAAGTTCCAATAAGCAAACATTTACAAGAATAACCAAAATTAGAAGGTGGGGTTGTCGTCCGATGGTCAAATTCAAGTTCAATGAAAACAAGTACATGGTTGAACAATTTTATGAGGCTCACAATCACCCAGTGTGAAAAATAGAATTTGATAAACTTGCAGAAAATATAAATGAATTTCATAAGCAAATGATTGTCCAGAATTCAAGAGCTAATGTTGGGGCTAGTTTAACATACGAGCTATGCAAAGAGCAAGCCGAAGGGTTCGAAAATGTGGGGGCTTCCCTTTCACAATTCAAGAATTTCCAACGGGATTTGAAGTGTTTCATTAAGAGTAAGAATGGAGACATGTTTATTTCACGTTTGGAAACCCTCTCTGAAACAAAAGGGTTAAAATTTGCGTATGAAATGGATTCTGGGAAAGCTTTGACAAGGATTATTTGGACAAATGCTGAGGCAAAGAGATGTTACTCAGTGTTTGGTGATGCAATTTCATTCGATCCAACTTATAGCACTAACAAATATAACATGATATTCACCCCTTTCACTGGCATTGACAATCATAAAAAGTCAATAACATTTGGATGCGCTCTTTTAGATCATGAAGACGATGAATCATTTATTTGGGCGTTTCAGCAATTTCTGAAATCAATGGGTGGAAATGAACCTAATTACATTATCACTGACCAAGACGCAGGAATAAAAAAGGCGGTCCCTGGTATGTTCGTATATCGTGCAATTTTTTGAGTTTTCTTAACTTGTGAAACTAGAAGCTTAACTTGTGAAACTAAATGCTTATTCTGTGAAACTGGAAGGCTATATTGTGAAACCTGTTCATAAAACCTGATTTTTTTAGTTTTCTTATATTGTGAAAGTAGAATCTTAACTTGTGAAATTGGATGCTTATTCTATGAAACTAGAAGGCTATATTGTGAAACCTGTTAATAAAAAATAAAGCTGATTTTTTGAGTTCTGAAAGTGTGAAACTAGAAGCTTAACTTGTGAAACTAGATGCTTATATTGTGAAACTGGAAGGCTATATTGTGAAACTTGTTGATAAAAGAGCATGATTTTTTCAGTTCTGAAAGTGTGAAACTAGAAGCTTAACTTGTGAATCTAGATGTTTATACTGTGAAACTGGAAAGGCCATATTGTGAAACTTGTTAATAAAAGAGGTTGATTTTTTGAGATCTGAAAGTGTGAAACTAGAAGCTTAACTTGTGAAAGTGGATGCTTATTCTGTGAAACTAGAAGCCTATATTGTGAAACCTGTTGATAAAATAGACTGATTTTTTGAGTATTATTATATTGTGAAACTAGATGCTTATTCTGTGAAACTAGAAGACTATATTGTGAAACCTGTTGATACCAAATGTGATTATTTCTATTTTTTAAGAGATTTATTAAAAAATGATATGTGATTTTGTTACATGCAGCTGTGTTCAAAACAGCAAGACATCGGTTTTGCATGTGGCACACTGGCACATTATGAAAAAAGTAACAGACAAGGTTGGGAGCACAATTTGCAAAGACATTGAATTCTTAACACGTCTGAACAGTGTCGTTTGGAGCAATGATATGAAACCTAAGGAATTTGAGGAGAATTGGGTTAAGGTCATCACAGATTTCTCGTTGGAGGATAATATATGGTTGAGTGGAAAGTTTGCTGAAAGACACAAGTGGATACCGGCGTATTTCAGAAATGTGTCGATCGATAACATTTTAAGAACCACACAGAGATCAGAGAGTGCTAATAGTTTTTTTTAAAATATTTGAGAATAAATATGGGACCATGGTTGAGTTTTGGATGAGGTTTGAGAGTGCGATCGACCAACAAAGGCATGCTCTAAAGCTTCTTGAAGCGCAGAGTGATGATTCAATGCATGAAACCTTATACGGTTCAAACTGGGAAGCCCATGGAGCGAGAGTCTATACACATGAAGTCATGAAGTGTTCTATGAATTTCAAAATGAGGTTAAGTGTTCGATAAATGCGTGTAGTGTGGGTGAATACACCCCACCAAACCCTGTAACTAACTTCGATATTTTGATAGTTGAAGACGCAATCAAGAAAAAGAGATATGCAATTGAGTAAGATACAAGAACAGTGGACATGAGATGTTCATGTAAACTATTTGAAAGGAGAGGTATTTTATGTAATCAGATCATTTGGGTTTGCTTGGGTAAATTTAAGGAAATACCGGAGAAATACATTTTGCGTAGGTGGAGTAAGAATGCACTTAGAAACCCAATTTATGATTTGAATGGAAATCTTCTAAACAAGTACAATCCTACTGGCATTGGGAAATTTGAAATGTCTCGGATGTGGTCTGAGATTTATGCAACTGTTGGTATCCTCAACAGAAAAAATGAGGCAAAACATACTTTGTCCAATAGGTCATGAACTTCACAACAAATAAATTTACTTGATTTAAACGTGACATTAATCGAGAAGGTCACAGACATAGTTTCTTTCCAAAAAAGCCAAATCCCACCTGACAGGCCTACACTTGGGACGAAGACGCAGTGACTAAATCCCAAATGAGCTATCAAGGAAAGCGCAGACATACTTTCAGACTTGGTGTCACATGCAGCTAAAATCTTAATTCCGTTTGATGAGCAAAAAAAATTGAGTTCTTCACAAAAGTTCATTCTTTTAGTACACCTAATATTCCAAAGTGCAATATTCATGAAAAAATCACGAAAAAAACGAAATGATACAAAAGTGACTTTGTAAGTTCACCTTCGGCTAAACTCATTGATACAAAAGTGACTATGTAAGTTAGTAGCTGATAAAGACGGTAAAATTAGGAACAAACTTGTAGAGTCCGAGTCCATAATTAATTCTATAATAAATAATACGGCTCCAACAAAGCTTAGATAAACCAATCAATAGGCTATCCATACTAAATACATTCATAAAACAATTTCTAAAACAATGGGCAAAATAAATTTGAATGTCATGGAACTCATGGAAGCCTACAAAAATCGCAAAAATAGACCAACAATAAAACACTGGACTATCCATAAGATAGATCTTAGCAATGAAGAAGATCACCTGAGAATCTGAGATCTTAAAGCATAACAGAAAGTTGACATACAAAAACCAGCAGCTAAAATAACCAAACTAAACAGATATCTGGGGCTCGCGGCTAAAAAAATCCAGCATCGATAAAAAAAACATAATAATGGGGCTCACACCTAAAATAACCAAAGTTATCTGATAAGGTTTCGACTTGAGAACCATTGGCTTTGGAAATACCTAATTCGAAAATTTCTTTTGAGTAGACACAAAATTGATATAAACTCTCCGGGCTAAATTGGAGAGCAAATCAATGTCTACAAACAAAAAAATTGGAGAAATAGGAGATAAACCGGTCTCCAAACAGATGAAAGCCACACGATTGGACAAAGGGAAAGAAAAGGATGACTTACTCCTGATAAAATTGACCAAGGTGTTTCCAAAGCTGAGAAAACGAAGGACAAAAATGCAATTTCAGAACGAATTTTCGCGACAATGACAATAGAAACTAGGCGAACATCGACGTTGGCCTTCACCGGAAGTCCGGAAGTGTAAAGGCCTTGAGATTTCCTCCAACCGTCAACAGAAGTGGCAAGTGTTGTTAAAGCAAGAATATAATAATAAAGTTCGCGCTTAATAGAAAATTGCATTGATGAATGGACACGAATAAAATAAGCGAGTGATAGGGTCTGTTTGGCAAGCAATTTCAGCTACCTGATTTGTCTGAAATAATTTTTTTGCCAAAACAATCAAGTAGCTTATTATTTTTGGAGTGTTTGACAACTACCTGTTTGGACTGAAAAAAGGTGAAACATGTATCTGAAATAAAAAGCTACCTCATGTAGCATTTGACAAATCAGGTACTGATTCATTTTTATTTACCTATTCTTCCTTCGGATTTTATAACGTTAATTAACAAAATTAAACACACTACAAAATCCTTACGTAAACTTAATTAATTTTTTTTTTGTATGACTTTAATAGAAAACTAATTTTATGTCAATAGTATATTTTTGAGGATATATTGTTTAAATTTTTTTTTTCACCTCATCGTTATATATTAATTTGTGAAATTCTTTGGGCATGAATCATGTATATATAAAAGCTAGTAGTTGAAGCTATTCTTATAACTTGATTTTAATGGTCAATTCATTCAAAACAGTGTACATGAAGAAATCCTGGAAGTAGCAATGTAGGCATTTTCCAGTACCATTTTAAGTGCACGATTCTCTTCAGAAGTTACTACTCTATTTGTTTCTGGGATTTGTCTACAATAACACAAGAATAATAGTAAAAACGTAAAAGATATCAATAATAAACCATGTCATTTTACGTCATTTTGTCAAATATCAGCTACCTTCTCAGCTAGTTTTCAAATAGTTTTAACAAAAATCAGGTACTTTTCAGGTATCTCTTCAAATTTCAGGTATCTTTTGCCAAACAGACCCATAGTCCTAATATGTTAGGGTACCTCGCGCGTGAAGAAGTAGTATCACGAAAAGAAAGCAGAAGGACGACGGCGTACTTAATTTAGTTTTGGAGGGCCCAAAGTGGGAAATATAGGTAGGTGAGAGGTGTATATTGTGTGATTCACGATCACCTTATTTCCTTTTCCAACCAAAATCAATTCATCAATAATATAATTATTGACATTGAATTTGTGAGAATACAGTCCCTATTATTACGAGGAGGTAAGAAATTAACAAGGAGAAATGGGTGGCGCTGAATCAGTGTCTCAAAAATCTATTCATGAATTCACTGTCAAGGTAATTTAATTTAATTTAATTAACTCTCTTCATTTCATTTCATTTCATTTGTGTTGTTCTGGACTCTGGTGTTAGATTAACGATCTGGGTATTCATTTGTAGGATAGCAGGGGTACAGATGTTGACTTGAGTATTTACAAAGGCAAGGTTCTTCTGGTCGTCAATGTCGCTTCCAAATGGTCTTCAATCCTCAATCCTTGTTTTCTTTTCTATTTCTATTTCTCTAATTTCTCAATTTCATCTACTCATTAACAATATTTATGTTTGTGTCAGTGGCTTTACGGAATCAAACTACACCCAGTTAACTGAATTGTATCAGAAATACAAGGATAACGGTATCACACCTTCACACCTCTCCTCTCTATCAACTACTTTCTACTCCTATTACAGTTTCTTCATTCTTCAAAGCGTTAAGTAAAGGGCTTTGCTCTACTGCAACTTGCTTTCCAATTCTCTATATCAAACCTTGTATGCCTGCTCCATTCTCTAAGGAGTACTACCTTAGGGTAGGCTGTTTATTCTTCATTGTCCTTTTACCTCAGGTCTTGAAATCTTGGCATTCCCGTGCAACCAATTTTTAAAGCAAGAACCAGGAACAAGTGAAGAGACTCAACAATTTGCTTGTACAAGATTCAAGGCTGAGTACCCTATTTTTCAAAAGGTAACTTACCATCTCTCCAATCACATTTTGTCTCAATCTTTATCTGCCCAACTTATCATGCAAACTCATACGCTCAATCATTCTTTGGGACCCAATTCTCTGCTTTTAGAATCAAGATGGAAAGGAGGATATTTGCGTGAAATTCAGACGACTTGCGCTTTATTTTCTAAACTACTACTGTCATTCTAAAACACATTATTTAACTCACTTCACTCTTGCAATTCTCAGTTACTTTCCCATTATTCATCCTATCTGTTTAGCTAATACCATGTCTCTTGCCCAGGTAAGGTTACTATTTGCAACCCATATGATAAAAAGGTTGTAAAAATGGAAATATATGATTTTGAAGAATTAGTCTTAAAAAAAGTATAAAAATTCATAGGTAAGTGGTTATATCAATATTGGCAATCCGATGGGATTACTTATCAGATAATGCAACCAAAAATTGGTTGGGCAACACAGTAACATAATGGCAAATGTCGTGAGATTCACGGCTCCTTTGACATCGCTTCCATTGTTTCACCATGATTCGTGATTGTTGTATCTACAACTGCATTTTATAATGATTTCTATCAAATATTTTTTGAGGAATGCCAAAAAATGGCAAGGGAAGGCTTGCCCCCATTACACCCTTGTGGTGGGGCCCTTCCCCGGACCCTCGCCTAGCGGGGGTGCACGTGGTGCCATCGTGCACCGGGCTGCCCTTTTATATGTATTTTAAGAGGAGGGCTTGAATTGAAAGAGTGTTGTTCATTATCGACGGATGCAAATGTTCTTTTCTCTTTTGGCTTTGGGATATGGGCTTAGTCAAAATGCATCTTAATGAGTAGTCTATTTATGTGACATGGTCACAAGAATTCTTTTATATAGTAAGAAACTAACAATGAAGGATCCTTTGTTCAGTGAAAAGGTTTGACAGTCTCTATTCTCTCGATAAAAAGTTGTGTATCATCAATACCTATGATGCTTGGAAAAGGAGCCTCTCTAGTCGTTTGGGTAATGATGATGAGAAAAGTTCTTAAGAATGCAATATGTTCGCTAAGTCCTTTTTATTCATGGCTATGGGGTTTGTTTACTAATCAGAAGGATTTTTAAGGACTTCTGTTAAGAGTCCTTAAGATTTGCTCCTTTGACATTTCATCGTGATCTTGAACTTATATAGCACTTCATCGTTTAGGATTTACACATTCGTATTTTGGGAGCGAACTGCAAGTTAATCAGCTGGGCAATTTTTAAAGATTTTACAACACTCAAATCTAAAATAGTCCCTTGAGGGTTAACTGTATAATAATATGGAAATCATTTGCCGAAACGTGGAAGAAGATGATGGAAGTTCTTTTGAGGGAGGAAAATGCGTTTCTTGTGATGCTGTGACCTCCTGTCACCACTTAGCCTTTGCTGGATGAAAGATGTGGAGGAAAAAGAGGAGGACTGATTTTCCGTTGCTTGGGTAGCAAATTGGGTTGAAGGTATCCATTTTCCATCCTATAAGCCAAACTAAAATCTCTTAACAGACGCTTCGTAGTTCATTTCCCCTCTCCTTTTGAAAATCAATTGAAAATCCTTTAATGTTGGTCAGGTTTAGATCAGAAACACAATTGCTCCTACCTGCTTCCCTCCTACTAATATACCCAAACAGAGTGTTTGTACTTGAAATAACCTGATTGTTATGACTTATGAATTATGATGCCGTAGATTTAAAGAATGTAGCGGATTGTTATTAATCTATTGAAGAATTGGTTGTACCTGTGAGCATACTTACTGCGGTACATACCATTTGCTCACATTGATTATAGGTGGGCTCAACCTGATGGTTTAGACCCAGGAGCTTGATAGCCAATTGTCATCTCAAATTTCAAGTGAGAGTTAGAAGGAATGGATGAAGAAAGGTACTAGGCAGTGTGTTAGATTGTTGCCCTACTGAAGTTAAAAGACACATTGTACAGTATGAACCCCGAATTACGCACTTAGCTGTTTGTCTCTACCCTTGCTACCTAGTTTCACAGTCTCAGGTGGAAACCCAAAAAATATCTGGGGTAGCTTTAGGAATTTTTCTTTGCATTTACGGATTGTTATGACACTCAAGACTAGGGATGGCAGCGGGTCGGGTACCCAACCCAGACCCTTAGGGTCGGACCCTAATGGGTCGGGTATGGGTTTGAATATTTGGGACCCGCTCGGGTATGGGTCGGGTATGGGTCCAATATAAAAAATGTAGGGTCGGGTCTGGGTCTAACTATTGAGACCCGCCCCGCCCCGTGGACCCGTGTATTTTTTTAAAAAAAAAAAAAAATTAAAATCATAAATCAACTAGTCAACTTACGTTCCCAGGGTCATTTTTTAAAATACTCTCTTCTCTTATGATGTTTGGGACTAACATTGAATGTCATTAGAACTACATGTGAGCTAAAATAATAGCTGTGATGGCGCGTCTATCATGAAATTGTTCTTTAATCAACATGGAGAGCACCTCTTTACAATCGTAAGATTAAAAATATATGCTTAGTTGCTTACAATTGGTGGTTTGCTGGTACATTGGTACCTCATGTTTCTCATAATACTTTAATAGGGACATGTGAGATTAAAAATATAAGCTTACAGTTGGTTTGATTAGGTTTGTTAATTGTCAAACAATTTCTTTGTGTTTGGTATTTGTAATTTGTAAGAGATTTAAGAATTTTTCCAAGACTTTGTAATACTTTAATTAAGACTTTGTAATTTAATTTAAACCTTGGTACATTTTATCGAAGAATTCGTTAAAAAACGTTGGACCCTAGGGTAGACCCTACCCAGACCCAGACCCGTTAGGGTCGGGTATGGGTCCATTGATTTCAGACCCTGCCGGGTATGGGTCGGGTATGGGTCTAAGGATTTTTAGGCCAGGTCGGGTCGGGTCTTGCCGGACCCTACCCAGACCCTACCCATTGCCATCCCTACTCAAGACAGGGTAGTGTATGTCCTTGTAATTTTCCTTGTAATTCAAACAACAAAAAGCTTGATTTTGAAAAGAAATCGTTGCAAGAGAGCAGAAACTAGGGGAAGATAGAGTAGTCTTTTTACTTGTTTTCTTAATGATAAGAACTCTCAGGTGACCGTTGGACTTTGTCCTACTTTGACCTTGGTCATTACAGAAACCATGGTGAGATGTCCGAAGTCTGGATTTTGTTGCTTTTCGTTTTTTTAATAGTATTTTCTTTTGCCAATTTACCATTTCTCAAAGTGTTTTGCATTAAGAGTTTAAGACCACTAAAGTTAACAATTTTTAAGACTACTAGATTTACTAACTAGTACCAAGTGGTAATAAGGGTCGAATCCAAGGGAAGGATGATCGATGATGTTTAGTTTAAGTGTATCAATGAAAATACTATACGACAATGAGATTTAAAAAATTATCTAAAAAGGGAGAAGGGATTGGTTGATGCAATGGTCACACTAAACCAAATGCAAGAATTTGAACAAGTCATACTAAATCAAGCGAGGTCTTATAAATTGTTAATCTGGTGGTCATACACTTTGAGAAAATACCAGACACAGCACTTGGAGTTCATGGAGCATGGAGCATAAATACTCGTAAATTGACTCCATTCTGTGCATATTATGCTTTCATATTTTTTGTTGATTAACCTTATAAACGGCTAGCATTTGATAATGTGGTGTAACAGGTTCGTGTCAATGGAGCAAATGCAGCACCTGTTTACAAATTTTTAAAAGCAAGTACAGGTGGATTTTTTTGGGGAAATTCTATCAAATGGAACTTTACAAAGTTCCTAGTTGACAAGGAAGGCAAAGTCCTTGAACGTTATGGTACAACCACCGCTCCACTGTCCATTGAGGTACCTCAAGCTTCCCTTATCTCCCCCTTCTGCCACACTGATCAGTCAATTTCTTGTTAAGGGTCTAAAAGTAACTCAGTTACTTAAAAAAATGACTTCGGGTCCACCTTATGACAATATAATTATGAGACATTCTCATATAAGAACATTTGAATTGGTCTTTAGTGTTTGTCATTACTAGGGCAGATTTAATGTTTATTGCTGAGTCGAGGTTTTATTATTTAGAGATTTGATGTTTTTCCTAATTTCCGTGTTTCTTTCTCTATAAAACAATTTCAATTGTTTCTCATTGTCTATAAAGTCATGTTGCAAATTTTCAAATATTGTCTATGGCATTCTTACAAATTTCATTTTCAAATAAAGTTAGACTCATTGTTCTTTGATTATGGACTATTTCTGGATGAGACATAATGAAATTGCATGGGATAATCACTACTTGTACTTACTTTTACATTATAAATACAAAATTCATATTAGGTTTTCTTTCCACTAGCCTCCTCGCACAAATCCTCCCTTACCCTGGAATTTGCAGGAGCCGTTGGGTAATGTAGTAATATTGTTGTCATTGCGTGCGTACTTGTATGTGGAAAGTCTATGAAAACATTACGAAAGATCTGTGTTGTTTTATAACACGACCAAACGACGTGTTGACTTTATCCTGTCAGTTGTGAGAAAAAAGATCTGTAATCCATGTCCTGCAAAATGCAAACGATTTTGCTTAACTGGTATTGAATATTATTAACAGAAATTTGAGAGTATATTGCAATTTGGACTTTTGGAGCAAGCTCAAAGAAAGTTGATAAGTTGTTTTGAATGTCCTTGCAGAAAGACATAAAGAAAGCATTAGGAGATGACTGATGGAGTAATGGTGACATGATATTTTCATGATGTTTATTTGAGGGTCAATCGACTAGGATTTCTTAATTCATTATCAATGTAAATTCTATGATTACCTTGTTATTGTTACTGCAACTCGATCTGATCACCTTGGTTACCTTGTTATTGTTACTGCAATTCATTATCAACTCCACATTCAAGGTTGCTCTAAAGATATTTATAACACTTGTAAAGTTTGTAATTTTTCTTTTGTTGTTTATATTGTGTTGTGTCATCTGTCTGTGAATGTTTGGTCTATAAATGTGATACGAATATGGTTGTTATTTCGTTTTAGACTATGTTCAATATATTTTGTTTATTCTTTTTTATGTTGAACTATGTTTAATGTCTTTCCTTCCTGCCTTAAATTTAGGAATGATTTTTTGAAATAATGTTCAAAATTAAAGTATTTATCGTGTTGGGATAGTGTTCACGTAGGCTCGGATTTACAATACCTTAAACACAGCGTAAACACGCCATTGATACTGGCGTATTTGAAGTTACTATACGAAAACAAAGCTATAAGTCAAACACGCCATAAAGAATGACAGTATACTTTAAGAGATACGCCATTCGTAATGGTGTGGCTTATGAGTTATAAATTTTCAATTAAATACTGTACAAAGTGCACTACATCCTTGCAATTCACCCATTATTGTCCTTATCCTCTCATTATCAACAACTTTCCCAAATCAATCACCATTTTCACAAAGTACACCATAATCAACCAACAATTGTCCTACCGTTACTCATTAGATACCAACAATTGATCCTGCCACAAATCAAAGTACCATGACAACCATCATCCTTCACTACATACCTTTGTCTACATACAACTTCAATAACAACCACCACCTTTTAAATATATCAATATTTGCTAGTTCTTTTCCTACAGTAAAACATTTTAAATATTCAACTAATTTTTTTTAAAGTTGGGATATATAGATATGACTAATGAAAATATATAGAGAGAGAGAGAGAGTTCACTTACATCGGCTGCTCTTGCTCTTAATTGCTCATCTGTTTCAATTCCTCTTGGCAGCTCCACTGATAGATATGCTTTCCCCTTTTCTTGGCGGGCTGCTGTAGTTGGCATGTTAAGACAAATAGGAAAAACAATTGTTGTCAAAGCCCCACCACCAAGTGCTTTTACTCCAACCTCCTCATTCACCCTCTTTGATATATTTTCATTCGTCCAAAGCCTTATCAGTGGCAGGGTGGTGGGGGAAAAACCCATTGAAATTTAAACTGGTGCAAGTATTCAATTAGGAGAAACAGGGTGCAGCCTCGAACAAATGTTGTGCCCTTATCCTTATATGCTCTGACGGACTCAACCAATTTGTCAAATGCACCAGTTAAATGTTCTTATCTGGTTTACATCTTCAACATTCTTTACCAACTTCATGTCAATGGAATGGTTTGACGTTGGTGTTAAGCATGTTGTCAAGCTGTATAACACAAACAGCTTATTAAATTCATCACCGCTTTCTCTTGTTGTTTTCAACCTCTCGTGGACCCAGTTCACTTTAATTATTTTATTTTTGTTCATTGTATTCCAAATCTTTCCCTCCACTTTTCCCTAAGACTATCATCTTGTGAAGGATTTGAATCCCTCAATGTTATATAGGTTACCTCATTGTCGGTCCTAGACAAGCAAAACACTTCATAAATATCGTTTCAATGGACTTTTGCAACACTGCTCTCATCATTTCCATGCATTAAATACTTCTTGTACATATCATGCCATTTTGTCATCTTTTGTTGTCAATAAGTTTATGACTTGTTCCTGAAATATGAACTTGTAACACTATGATAAGTAGTATAACATACTATTTCTATTACTATAACATGTTTAAGCCTTCACAATAACATACGACCTTATTAATAGTATAAAATACTACTTCAACTACTATAACACCAATAACCCTTCAGAGTAATATACCATATGATTAATCCCAATGTATAATCTGGAGGGTTTATCAACCATCACCTTCGTCACAGCCATTTCATTAAGCATAATTAACCAACATTCTATGACTGATGTTGTTATCAACTCATCTGCCATCATACTTTTTGCATCAGCCTTTGACATAAAGTGCAACAATCCATATATTGGCAGTTTCTCACTATAAAAAAAAATATTAAGATGCAATATGCAAATGTCCATGATAAAAATATACAAAATATATACAAATTTAACCAGTTAAAATGTGTACTTACTCATTCACGTAGTTGTGCTCTGTTAGATAACAGTAGTCGACTACCTCCTTCCTCAGTCGAAGTAGAGGACTCATCAACTCACTATTTTGAATCATGTACTGCGACAACAGAATAACTTCGTCTTCTCCATATCCACATTCCATTAAACACTCGAAATCATAGTCCACTAGCGCCATACATTCTTCTTCCCTATTTGTGTGAAGTAGATAACAATGCATATCAGTTGCTCTGTCTTTGGTGTCGTCTTCGTTGTCGTCTGAATCTTCATCTTTGTTTTCTTCCGCTTTAACACTTGGACTCTTTACCATGTCTGTATGTTGAGCCACATTATCAGACACGTAGCTGAAATCGTTGCTGTTTGTAACATGTGTAGTCGGCACCTCGTCCTTGTCTGATGTCTGCTCATTAACTGTCCCTTTATCCTTAGCAAAAATTTCAATATTCTCTGGCGACTCATTCCTCTTTGTAACATTTCTTTTTCTTCAAAGGACTTGTTGTATGCATTTACTACATCTTCACACTCTTCAAAAGAAGGTATAAAAAGGCTTTGGGCATGTTTCGTCCTCTTCACCAACTCGTCCATATAAGCATGGAAAACATGATTGTTGTACAATTGCTGACTTTGTGTTGAAGCAGCTGGTGTACTCGATGTTGCATTGCTTTCATCAACGACACCTGATTCTGACCCTACTTTTTGCTTAAACATGCTCATACGATCAATATTTCTAGCATAAGAAAGGTCAGAATCCCTTCTCAAGGAAAAGCAAATGAATGCCCTGAAAAACATTACACGTGGAAAATATAAGTGTTAATGCTATTTAACTTTTCACAGAATCGGCATTATAAATGTTTTTTTAGAATAACAACTATTTTTATGAACTTACATCAATGACCCTCTTCTTTAACTGTTCGTCTGATTCAATTCCTGGAGGCAGCTCCATTGTTACATACACTTTCCCTCTCTGAAATCCAGTCCCCCGACTTCCATCCTTTTCAGAAATAGTTTTTGGTTTGTTCACACAAATTGGATATATTGTCTTTGTCATCGTCCCATCTTCCAAGCATCCTACTTCTTTCTCATCACTTACTCTTTTCTTCAGCTTTTCATCTGTGCAATATTGTATTAGTGGAAGTTCAGTTGGCTGCACATCTCCTCTAAACTCTATTCTATGTATGTATGTCAGCATCAGGAACAAAGTGCATTCACACAAGCTCTTAATACCACCTTTAAACTCTTTAACTGTTATAACCAACTTATCAAGCACGTACTTGCACCAATCTAGATGTCTGATTTTCGCAACATCTTCGACAACGTTAAGCAGCTCGAAGTCTAGTATATGACTTGTGTTAGGTGCTAAGAAGGTGCACATATTGTAGAGAACAAACATCCGCTTAAAGTCATCTCCACTATCAGTTGTTCGCTTTAATCTGTCAGATATTAAGTCGTTCATCTTTATCATCTCTGTTGTTCCTCCTAAGCCAAACCTTTTACGCCACTGTTCTTTCAAAGGTTCTTCTGCTGACTGTTTACAACGACCAATTGGTGTAAACTCTACTTCGTTACCTTCCTTAGGTAACATGAAAAAGCCATGAACATCATGCTTATTCAGAATATTCCTTCGTTGTAGAAACTTTGAACATGAAGCTGTTTTGGTTGAATGCATGTATCACCCATTTTAATATACGCTTTGGTAGTTCTGTTATTTTCAGTTCTAACAAGGCCCAAAACCAATCTCTTTAACTGCTTTTTTTCTGGTCATCTGTGAACTTGTTAATAATTTCGACCAAAGTTGTCGATCGACATTTAACTACAAATTCAACAAGCCTGCCACACAAACTATACATATTACAAAACAACAACAGTAACAACAACAACAACAACAACAATAACAACAACAACAACAATGATACCAACAATAACAACAACAACAACAACAACAACAACAACAACAACAACAACAATGACAACGACAATGACAAAGTTACAGTAACAGATTAAAAGTAACAACGACAAATTATACATTTCAATCATCTTTAAAGAAAAAACAAATTCAGTAACTGTAACATGCGAATCAATACTGATGTAACATACACACTGAATAACAGTAACATGCACATTAAGTTACAGTAACAGATTAAAATCCCCCCAAATGCACTTAAATCCAGTACTTTTTCATGAAGTAACTATAACACAGATATTTTGTTGTTATTACATTCTATCTATTTTCTATTACAAACAACATTAACAGAGCATTAATATAACATTCATAATCATTTAGTATAACTTAATGACTATTAGAAATGCTACATACTTTTGTTTCCTTTTAGGTTCTTCAGCTTTATCGAAAATTTCCATTTCAGCGTTCTTAAAAGTCACTTTCAGTTTCTTCCGACTGGCAATATGATCTTCATCTTCTACTTCCTTGTTTTTCCTTTTTAACTTCTTTGTTTTCGGACTTAAATCTTGGTTTTTAATCTTTTTTGGCATTATTTTTCTTCTATTCCTGCATTTTATTGTTAAAAATGCATCAATTCATCATCTCCAATACAAATTATCATTATAACATCACATTTTTTGCTAAACTATATGATTAATCTACAGAAAACAATAGAATTAAAATAAAAAAAACGTTTATACATCATGAAAAAGAGATTTAAAGTTCGAGTTTTACCTACGATTGAGTGCGTTATCAAACGATTTTATTCTTGAATTTTTGAAGCAAATGATGATTACAATTTTTTTGAGTGTTATTTTAGGGTTTAGGTGATGTTATTGGGTAGAAACGGAATATTAGGAGAGATGAAGAGGAGAGAGAAGCCGAAAACTGTTTTTTTAAACAGTGTGTGTTTTGGACGGTTTTGTTCAATAATTCAATCTGACGTGTCTGTGCAACGTGGCATCATCATGTGCGTCCATTATCTAGATTGGACGGTCTGAAATGGTAGGACATACTCATTTAAAACTCTAGACTCATCGGGTCTCCGCTGTATGTATATATATATATATATATATATATATATATATATATATATATATACATATATATATATATAGACTTAGGATTGGGTGAGAACGAACACTCGGTGTAAACGGTGAGAACGAGCCACAACCATTAGATTAAAATATAAATTACGCCTAAGATCAATTCAATCATATTTCATTAAAAACAAATCCCAGGGATTAAAAAATATACTTGGTCTCTATCCTCTTAATTCACCCAGCACAAACACACATCCATCATCCGCCATTATCATCCATCACCATAAATCACCTGTCACCATCGCCATCAGCACCGACTATCTCCTTTAATCGACGACAACATTTTAGGAACATTAAAAGTGGTTTCAGATACATCAATTTAGAAACCAGATACATTAATCCATCATTGGGAACCGAGCCGGATCGAAGAACGAGCCATGTAAGAAATGTACTAATTTTCACATCAGATGGATTCTTGTCACTGTCTTTTTAACATTGTCACCGGAAACAACCCATCTTATAAGTTGATATATGATGTCATCGTCTTTATGCCAGCGGAAACAACTAATTTCAATGTAACCAATTTAATTTTTAATGTATCTAGTCATTATTTTAATGTATATGAACATAGATACACAAAATTACATATTAGGTACATTAAAATTACTTCGAGATACATCAAAATAGAATACACATATATGGATTTCCTGAGGTGTAAATTGGTGACCTAGTTCATCGTATGAACTCAATAATGAAAGCTCTAACTCATCATCCTAGTTCATCGTTTTCGACAACATCACTGCCAACAATTTTTAGGTATTATGATTTTGGGAATTTTGGGGATTTGATGTAAATATTAAGTTGCACAGGTAATTTCGCATGGATTTTGGCTCGTTGCCGGCGACGATGACAGGGAGGTAAGTGGTGATGGGGGAGTTTGAAGGGTGGTGAGTGTTTGAGGAGAGTTATAATTGGGGGAGAATGAGAAATGAAGTCTGGTTGTGAGAAATATAGACACGCGTGATGTTTAACTTAAAAATGTGTTTAATAGAAATTTTATCAGCCGTCCATCTCAATCTAATCTAAGGGAGGAGGATCGTTCTCACCGTATGTTCGTTCTCACCCGATCTTAACTCTCTCTCTCTCTCTCTCTCTCTCTCTATATATATATATATATATATATATATATATATATATATATATATATATATATATATATATATATATATATATATATATAGGCAAGATCCGGTGAGTTTGACACTTTTCATGAATTACCCCCGTATTTATATACCATTGGATCTAATAAGATCAAAGGCTAAAATTAGCCTAAAAATCACACACAATAAAATCAAGACTCCTGTTTTCTTAATAATATTTATCTTTCTTTCCTATTTTCTTCATTTTTTACTCTAAAACTATAAATAAAATGAAACGAAACAGTATGATTTTAGCTAATTTACAATCTTGAGACCCCCCCCCCCCCAACTAGATTCTTCTGACACATTTTAGAACAATTTGTTTCTTCATTTATGAAGAGAACAATTTTGTTTTCATTTATGACGAAGACAAAATA
This sequence comes from Silene conica, assembly GCA_029255685.2. Taxonomy (NCBI): domain Eukaryota; kingdom Viridiplantae; phylum Streptophyta; class Magnoliopsida; order Caryophyllales; family Caryophyllaceae; genus Silene; species Silene conica. The sequence continues at coordinate 56,896,281 of CM055311.2, read as the reverse complement.
GTTCATTTGTTTTAATTTATCTAATAACCTAAACATAATTTGAGTTAACCTTACAATCACGAATATAGTTTGGAATATCATGCAAAGCCGTTCGTTAATCAGCAAGCACAAAACTAGCTGAGAGAGAGTACTCGCCAAAGTCGCTATGTAATCATGATCAGAAGTTCAACAAACCATAATTTAGCCATTAATCATCTTGTTCGGGTGCATGTATTCAATTCAAATGATTACTCAAGAATCAGCACTAATTTGATCCATATAATTTATATTAGAGTATTTCTTCCCGACGAGAACCATGTAGTGTCGGTGTTTTCACCATTATTCTTTTGTCGGTATTGCTTCTCGACTAAAACCATGTCTTGTATATTGATGAGGGCTGAACCAACAGAAAGCGAAAGTTCACTAAAAGAAATAAAAACAAAAGAAGCGTAAGTTTAAATAACTATGCAACCGAAATACAATAATTCCTTATATGTATTGAAATAACCATAAAAACACTATAAGATAACTAGATATTCTAAAAAAATAAAGAATACAATAACCGGGAGTGAACAATACAATAACTGTGATTATACAATATAATAACAGTGTTTATACAATACAATAACAGGGTATAAACAATACAATAACTGCGTTTTTACAATACAATAACTATGCAACCGAAATACAATAATTCCGTATAAGTATTGAAATAACCATAAAAACACTATAAGATAACTAAATATTCTAAAGAAATAAAGAATACAATAACTGGGAGTAAATAATACAATAACTGCGATTATACAATATAATAACAGGGTTTATACAATACAATAACAGGGTATAACACAATAATTGCGTTTTTACAATACAATAATTATGCTAAAGTGATACAATAATCAAGCTTAAATGTTACCCTCACTGCACTTGTAAGAATTGAATAAACATATATATAACAACTACATCAATATATTATAACAACTGAGTTTGAATAATACAATAACTCAATCAAAGTAATACAATAACTCAATTCCTCTATTACAATAACTACATCAAAAATATATTACAAGTAAAGAATAAAATTCAACAAAACACATTATCTTCATTAGAATAACAAAACACAGGAAGAACAACATAAAAAACAGTTACAAAAATGCGAAAGACAAATACTAAACCCTAGAATTATGCGAAAAATGTCAATTAACAGAAATTAGAAAGGAAGAAGGAAAGCCGAAGAAAGAAGGAAAATTGAAGGAGGGAGTAATATAATTGAGAGTGAGGAAACAACGAAGATCGTAGGATGAATAAAGAAGCACGAATGAAATGAAAATGCTGGAAAAATGAGAAAAAAATGCAGAATAGGAAGCCGGAGAAAGAAGGAAAATTAGAAAATGGAAAAATTAGACAGGAAGAACGAAAGGTGAAGAAAGAAGGAATTAGAAAAATTAGAAAGAAAGAAGGAAAGTTGAAAAAAGAAAGGAAAACATAGAATTTAATCTCAACCATCCATCTTAGATTAGATCAATGGCCTAGCTTTAGAGGGGTAACTCACCAATAATGACCCAACTCATATGATCCTACTTATATATATATATATAGTTTCAGGATCTCGTGAGAACCAAATTACCATGAGAACCGTGGGAACTAAATTACAACCTTCTAATCAGTTACCAAATCGCTGTAATAGAAACATTCTTTCTATCTCATTCCCACTGCCACTCCCGACATCTCCATCCTTCCTCTTTCCCATTACACTCCCGACATCTCCGTCCTTCCTCTTTCCCACTACCACCACTGTCTCCGTCCTTCCTCTTTCCCACTACCACCACCGTCATCTCCGTCGCAGGTGATATAAACAATTCGAATTTCTGAAATTATGGTTTCCTAATTTTCAGTATTAATTAGATTTTCCTGTTCTAATCTAGTTTAGTCTACTAATTACTAATAATTTATTCTCGATTTTGTGGTGTATTTTCCTTATTATGCTTGGGGAATTGCAACCTGAGTCCTCAACTGAGTAAGTACGTTTTTGCATGCTTAATTGTTGGGATCGGACTATCGGAGTATGTAGTTTGATTGATACTTGCTAATTTTGAATCAATAGGGTGGACTTAATCTGCTTAAAACATTGAATAAGTAGGACTTAATCTGTGAATATTTAATTATGCTTGCAGTTGTCGTTTAATATGAAGTATAGCGCTTAATTTGTTGATCAAGTAGCGTAATGACAAGAACAAAATTGGCCATTCTGTCAAGTTAAAAGAGTTATATAATTTTTAAATTTGATTGATACTTGTTAGTTTTTTGATCAAGTCATTGGCCTGAATAATGCACGTCTGCCACAGTTAGCAATCTGCTTAAGCATTCAATAATTATACTTAGTCGGTCAATAGTAATTTAAAAGTTCAGTTTCTGTTTTATATATGCAAATGGGAATTGTTTATGCTTAATTCTAATTGTTGATACAGGAGCATAGTGACAAGAATAACTCGAGCAATATTCTAGTTGTTTTGGAAGTAGGTTTGTTAATTAACTGATGCTTAAAACTGAGATTGTTCGAGAAATTGTTACATTTCTTTGCCAACTATTACGTACATTTCAATAGTGCCGTAGTTACATTTTAAATGTATAGTAGGTACATTTCTATGAATTAGGAACTACCTAGTGGTGTCATCATCTCATTTTTCAACACGCCTGCTTTATATTGACTGTCGATTTTTCTGAACGAGGGTTTGCTACTTGAGGATTCATGCTAAGAGGGTTTGTACTAGTAGTTGATGTAAAGGTTTTACCTGCTGCAAGGAACTGAAACGAAATAAAGTGTTTTTGATTTTCAATGTGGCTGTTTCTGATTTGCTTTTTTGTTTGTTCTAATTTGGTTCACTAGATCTAAAATTTATGTTTCTCTTTTAGATTGATGAATGTGTTCTTCAATATGCTAATTGTATCACATTGCAACCTGGTTTATCAATGGGACTTGTGATTCTTGGCATTGTTAATTGTGTTTTCCTGTAACGTATTCGTCCCTTCTCTTATAGTCATGTTGAATCTGAACTAGAGTTTGAAGGTTGAGAATCAAGTTTATGATTATTCACCCGAATTTGCGCTGATTCGCCAGTTTATATTACTAATTGCAATAGGCTCTTTTAGTTATGTATGGAGTATTTAATATTGCTACGAATACTATTTCTCTGGTTCTGGGTTTAGAATTAGTTTTTTGCTGGTTGTGTTCATGTTCCACAGTAGTAACTCTAATTGACTAGAGGTAATCACTGAATGGGCAATTGAATCCCGTTGCAGGCCTGTGCGCTGGCCGCTGAGGACAATTACAGGTATGGTACTATCACCATAGTTGCTTTTAATTGGCGCAAATTTTAGTTTAGGAACATTGTAGGTTTCACACCGTTGTTGTATTGGATGCACTAGGTACGTTTCAAAAAGGTAGTAGGTACATTTTAAATGTATAGTAGATACGTCTCTTCCTTATGCGACGTTTCCAATATTAAGGGGAAGGGATTTGAGTTGGATTAGGCGACTCCTCGGTTAAATAATTACGAGTTAAATAATTTTACTGTATCATTGACATTGTATACCGGTCTTTACTGTTATCAGCGTTTTGAAGTTCCAACACTGCATTTTGATTGTAATTGATATGTAGTATACTGCGGTATGACTTATGAGACGATTGAATATTTCTGTTTTTTAAGTTAATGTCGTAGCAGATCGCGATAATGCTTATAATGAGTACATAACTGAACTTCTGTATTTTCTGATTGTTGCGACATTGTGTTTCCTTTCGGACAGTAAGGTAACTGTTTTCATCTTTCGGGATTTACCAGTTAAGGCAAGTAAGACGTCTAGGGGCAATAGCAATCTGTTCACTTCACAAGTAGTTCACGACTTATTGCATTACGCATTTTTACTGTCGCTTAGGAGTGTAGGACTGTACCAGGTGAGTCGTGAGATGTTAACTGTTAAGGTCATTAGTTACTCATAGTGTTATACTCTAGTGTTCCCAAAATGCTCAAGTACAGTATACAACTCTCACCAATCACTATTTGAAGGCGGAGGTTGATGGCATTATCTATAAGTTGAATGATGATGCTCATGTTGCGGTAATGTTTCAATTTCACAATTAGTTCCGATAGTAGTGTTCTTTCCTCATACAGTTTACTTAAATTTGTTCCAACTTTATAAGTAGATCAGTTACTCGGATTTGACAGTCTGATTTTGCATTAATGAATCTTTGTATAACTAGAGTGTTAATGGCATTTTTATGTTGGTGTTGCATAGATTTACATGATTTTTTGATGATTGCATTCTTTGGCCAGAAATGTCATGAATCCTGATATGTTCCCAACTTAATAATTACATCAATAACTTGGACCTGACTACCTGATGTTGGATTGTCGAATCTTTGTATAACCAGGTCTGTGGAATGTTTGTTATTAAGTCTTTAGAAGCTGTAACAACTGGTGAGACTTTATTGGGAAACAAGCAACACTACAAGGTAAGAGTATATGTACTAAGTAAGAGTATATTCATTGAAATATTCATAGCTCTCTATGTCAGCCAGTAGTGACACATTCATTGAAACATCATGTCCTATTTAAGCATGCTTGTTTTGGTGTTGTGATTTCTTTTTCAGAATATGGATGCTTATCGAGAGTATATTATGCTTGAACTTTTAAAATGGGATAAGAATACAATAAAGGTAATATTTTGATAAGTGTATATTTAATAGTCCTCTGTCTATTGACTTATTTCCAGAACATAATGTCACGCCAAATTATAGCTTTTTCTTAACATTTGATTTTTCATGCAGCTTTTTACATGAGATAAATTTCAAATTTGCATTAGTTGAACGTTAAAACAACTCATGCCAAGATTTGGATGGGAGAATTGAAGAATTGGATGGAAGAATTGAAGAATTTCTTAGCACAGGAAACTTATGTATTTATTTCATATACGGACAGAGTTCTTTTTGTTTTATTCTTTTTGTTTTATTCTTAGCCCAGGAAACTTATGTTTTATTCTTTTTGTTCAACAACATTGTAAGGTTTTATTGAGCTAGTGTGAATTTGTTGTTTTATTCAATCCAAAACCCCTCCCGTCCTCATTTAGGGCCGATTTTATGAACTAGTTACGTGTTTTGGTACTAGGTACATTTCGAAAAGGTAGTAGGTACATTCTGAACGTATAGTAGGTACGTCTCCTCCGTATACCCCCTTCTCAACAGTAAGGGTAAGGGTTTTTGAGTTGGGTTAAGCGACTCTACGGTAGAGGGCCGCCTTATCCAACCCAAAATCCCCTCTCGTCCTCATTTAGGGTCGATTTTATGAACTAGTTACGTGTTTTGGTACTAGGTACATTTCGAAAAGGTAGTAGGTACATTCTAAATATATAGTAGGTACGTGTCCTCCGTATACCCCCATTCCCAACAGTAAGGGTAAGGGTTTTGGGTTGGGTTAAGCGGCTATGCGGTAGAGGGCTGCCTTATCCAACCCAAAACCCCCTCATCCTCATTTGGGACCGTTTTTTATGAACTAGTTACGTGTTTTGGTACTAGGTACATTTCGAAAAGGTAGTAGGTACATTCTAAATATATAGTAGGTACGTGTCCTCCGTATACCCTCATTCCCAACAGTAAGGGTAAGGGTTTTGGGTTGGGTTAAGCGGCTATGCGGTAGAGCCGTAGAGCCGTAGAGGGCCGCCTTATCCAACCCAAAACCCCTCTCGTCCTCATTTAGGGCCGATTTTATGAAATAGTTACGTGTTTTGGTATTAGGTGCACAAACGCTTCTAAGCGCGGTTACTGAACTTATATCCTCAAATGCAAACTGAGAAATGTTTCATAGAAATACACATTTTTGTCTCGAGATATGAAAACGACACACATAAAACATGAGGGATTATTTCTCGGATGGTCACTTTGAACCCGTAATGGAATCCAACTCGTATCGACTTTTTTACCAAGTTGGTCCAAATGACATTTTTACCTTCTTTAAATGCACAAATGTCACAGTTACTTTTTCTAATAAAACTGTCCTGCAGTAGTAGACCATGTTCAAATGTGATATGGACATATCACATATGGTAAAACTATGTATAGTAGGTACGTGTTTTGGTATTAGGTACATTTCGAAAAGGTAGTAGGTACGTGTCCTCCGTATACCCCCATTCCCAACAGTAAGGATAAGGGTTTTGGGTTGGGTTAAGCGGCTATGCGGTAGAGGGCCGCCTTATCCAACCCAAAACCCCCTCATCCTCATTTGAGACCGTTTTTTATGAACTAGTTACGTGTTTTGGTACTAGGTACATTTTGAAAATGTAGTAGGTACATTCTAAATATATAGTACGTACTTGTTGATTGATGAGCTTTCTGACAAATAGAATGAGTCCGTTTTCATTTCGAAAATAGTATATGGAAATTGTATTCGCGACAGAAGTTATCTCTAGAATAATCCAAACACAAATTGTATTCGTCCTGAACTTCACTAGGCGAACCTTATACGGATCTTTTTTTTATCTCCTGTGCTTTTATTGAATTGTTACTGGTACTCCTCTGAACCAGGCTGCAGTGTCAAGATTTGGGTGTTTTAGTCTGCACGCCTTTACGGAATGAGTTCTCCAATGTAGCTCGCTCTTTATTAAGGAAATACTCTCTCCCTGTAGGCTGTAGCTTCCCATTTCTTCCTAAGTTTGGCTGTGACATTTTCTCAAGAATTTCTTCCTAACTGACTGCTAGATTGCATGCTTGGTTTTGAGCTGTTTAGAATGTAAGATTTACTGCTTCCTTTTTTTACTCGTTTTCACTTACAAGGTCTGGTGTGACAGTTCATGTTTCATTTAACACCTGTATTAAAAACAGATGACAAATGTTTACAAAGTAAACCTCAGAAAAACAAGCTCTGGTGTATATAATCTTAAAGTAAAGTCTTGGGCAATGCAATTAGCCTGTAAATCCCAATTGTTTTGCAATTTTGAAATTGATTATAAACCCTAATTCCCCCAAAACTCTAATTCCCCAAATTAATTTGACATTCTGCATAAAATTAAACTCGTAAAAACTATAGTTTATATATGTTCAATGGTAGTAAATATAAACCAACAATATACATTATTTTCTGAACTAACCTTTGTTTGATGAATAAACGATGAACTTTGATTTTTGAATCTCGAATTTTGCTTTTGTAGAGGTTAATTTAAGGCTGGGATACGGGGTGGATGCCTGAGGGCTGAGGTTGATGGAGCCAGCTATTGTTTTGGGTTTTTGAAGAAGCTAACAGTAGGAAGAAGCTAACGCGTGAAAGTTAATTCTTATTTTGTCTTGGTTCTCAGGTTCTCACCGTAACTTGGTTCTCACGGGAACTCGAGCCTATATATATATATATATATATATATATAGGGTCGGGATCCGGTGAGAACCACCCTTATAATGAGAACCATGAGAACCCTCACTAAATCTCCACCATATCTCGTTTCGAATGTTTCGTTGGATCATTTACCATTAGTTTAACTTATTCAAATACACACTTTAGGATCAATAAACAAAAAAATTTGATTTAATTAACAAAATATATACTTAGTGTACGAAAATACAATTAGGCGTACTAAAATGGCTATAAATGCACGAAAACAACCACTACGTGCATGAAATTTTTTACATACATGAAAATGATTACTAGGTGCATGAAATAAGAGGCTGTACGTGCATTAAAACGAGTTCTAGGTGCATGAAAAATGATAGATGCGTAAAAATCGGTAGTAGGTGCATGAAAATTAATAAAACGTATTTCACTTTCATTTCCGTCACTAGTATATATTTTCTAGACCAAGAAATAGGTTCTCTAGCCTTAAAATTCCATGCCGAATCCAAATATGTCATTAGTTTTTTTTAAAAAAGTCCCTAAGGTAGAGTTCTCACGGTTCTCATTATATTGGTGGTTCTCATAGGATCCCAATTCTCTCTCTCTCTCTCTCTCTCTCTCTATATATATATATATATATATATATATATATATATATATATATATATATATATATATATATATATATATATATATATATATATATATATATAACGGAGATCCGGTGAGTCCAGGGTTTTAAATGGGTCCATCCTACCATTTCAGACCATTGGATCTAGATCATGGACGCACAGGATGATGTCACGTTGCTGTTATTGTAACGCTTACTAGTTGTTATTGTAACACGTACTAGCTGTTATAGTAGCGCTTACTAGCTGTTATTGTAACGCTTACCAACGATTATAGTACCACTTACTAAAAGGTGTGTGTTGTTCTTTAACATGGATATTTTAACTAAAGGCTAGCTGTTATAGTAGCGCTTACTAGCTGTTATTGTAACGCTTACCAACGATTATAGTACCACTTACTAAAAGGTGTGTGTTGTTCTTTAACATGGATATTTTAACTAAAGGTAAGCAAATGTTTGGGATGAAGACACTGTAATTTTTTGTCGTAATTCTGGCTAGTTATGGCAACATATTAACATGGGTTTTACTGTAACTCGCTCCATGCACGTCACTGCTGCATAGCCGACTCCGATCATGACCTGCACGTCTTTAATTTTGCAATCTCGTGTATTATTATTGTTTTTATTATCAATTTTTTTACTACATATCTCGTTTCAACAAATTCTAAATACAAGATTCTTAAATTAACTAGGCTATATGGGATTCGAACCCATACATTTGTACAAAATTTGCACATTGCTCTCCCTTTTGAGCTAATAGCCTTTAGAATAAGCCAAAGAAAAATATATTAAGGATCGCCTAATGCATAAACTTAAATATTTGCAGTTATACAAGTCGTCACCAATCGTAATTTATCATCCCCAAGAAAAATCATTGCCTAGAATTCCAGATACACGGGTTTGAGTCGCATCAGGTCTATTCTAAAATGTCCAATATTATATGGTTGTTACAGTAATGTAAAGACACGTGATAAAGTAATTGAACTTGTCAATTTTGAAATCTTAATATTCGAATCAGGAAAAATGTTTTAATAACTATATAATACATGTTACAGTAGTCTAATATGTATGTTATAATAACACAATCCATTATCTTAGCATGATGCTCAGAAAACTGTTATAAATAACTGTATAACACATGTTACAGTAATGTACCATGTATGTTATAATAACACACATGTGTATGTTATAATAACACACATATGAAGTCTTAATATGAGAATCAGTAAAATGTTATAGTAGCTGTAAAATACATGTTACAGTAGTCTATTATGTACGTTATAATAACACAATCCATTATCTTAGCATGATGCTCAGGAAACTGTTATAAATAACTGTATAACACATGTTACAGTAATGTACCATGTATGTTATAATAACACACATGTGTATGTTATAATAACACACATATGAAGTTTTAATATGAGAATCAGTAAAATGTTATAGTAGCTGTAAAATACATGTTACAATAGTGTAATATGTATGTTATAATGACACACGTGTGAAGTATTGAAACTGAATTTCAAAAACTTGTAAAGGTAATAAGAATAGCTGTTACAAACGAGCTAAGATGTAAATTAATTAAATGAAAGCACTAAAAAATATACGCATCATAAAGAGATACCTGGATGAATGTCGTCTGCAACTGAAAACTGACTCAATGGAGTAGACGGAAGTGTCGACATCGAAACAGACCTGAAAAATACGATTAAACTAAGTGTAATTTTTTCTTACGAGAAAATCTGTACATAGATCTTGGTAAACATAGTAGAAAAAAGAAGCAAGAAACTTCAAGAGTACCTCCGCGCAACGAATTTTAGATGACGGGATAATGGGAACTGGTGAACGCCCTGAACGGCTTTCCAAAGGATCATATTTTATAAAGTGAAGAGCAGGCTGAGCAGCAGCATCATACGAGCCATTATCCCCGTTGCGCACCTTTCAAAAATGAAAAATAAGTACTCGCGTTACAGATTACCAGTGCATTCGCATTGAAATTATACTCTGTACATTTGATTGTGCAAATCAGCTTTACTCAGCCAATAGACAAGGATCGAATCAGTTCAATGATCGATCGATAACACAAGAATACAATTAAAAGAATACAATTTGAGGATAGAGAAAGAAGAGAGAGAAATTTTTTATGAATTATGAGAAAAATTAGGCAACAATGATGTTTATATAGTAGTAAAATAAAAATTAATATACGAGATTAAATCTTAGCCATAGGATTGAGATGATCGGATGGCTAGAAATGGTAGGACGGATTCACCATAAGATCCTAGACTCAATAGATCCTAACTCTCTCTATATATATATATATATATATATATATATATATATATATATATATATATATATATATATATATATATATATATATATTATATATATATATATATATATATATATATATATATATATTATATATATATATATATATAGAGGCAAGATCCGGTGAGAACGATCATTCGGTGCATACGGTGAGAACGACTCTTCTCCATTAGATGAGAGTTAATTGAAAAGCTGAGATTAAATTTTAAATTAAACCAATCAAGCTAAATACTAGTACATCGATACATTAGACCGGGGCCGAGGATAATGACGTTGGTAGTGAAGGGTTTAAGGTAGGATGCATCAGCTCCTCCTACTGTCAAAATGTGGTTTGCTACTGAGAAGAAGAGTTCTTGGTTTAATGTTGCGTTGATTACTCTTAGAAGGTGTGTTTCTCCAACTTCGATTGGAACTATTGTGGTATCTGTTCAAATTAATTATGTGATTAGTTGGATAAAACCAGGGGTTTAGAACAGAGATAATAAATCACATTTCTTCATCATTTTGGGGTAATTTTTGAACATTTGGCATCTTGGTTAATTGCTGCGGTGGCTTAACTAGATCATGATTAGTCTATGTATTTAGGTTTATGTAAAAAAGTCAAAAAATGTAATTAGGTTTATGTAAAAAAAGTAAAAAAAAAATGTATCTACTCCGTCAAAAAATGCATCTAGTTTTATGTAAAAAATTAAAAAATATGTATCTATTCTGTCAAAAAATGTTAGGTTTAAGTAAAAAATTTATCTACTCCGTCAAAAAATGTATCTTGGTTTATGTAAAAAAGTTAAAAAAAATGTATCTACTCTGTCAAAAAATGTTTTATGTAAAAAATATTAAAAAAAATGTATCTAGGTTTTAAGTAAAAAATGTATCTATCCCGTCAAAAAATGTAACTAGGTTTATGTTAAAAAAATTTTAAAAAAAATGTATTATTCCATCAAAAAGTGTATCTAGGTTTAAGTAAAAAAAAATGTATCTACCCCGTCAAAAAATGTATCTAGATTTATGTAAAAAATTTTTTTAAAAAAAAATGTATCTACTCCGTCAAAAAATGTATTTAGGTTTAAGTAAAAAATGTATCTACTCCTTCAAAAAATGTATCTACTCCTTCAAAAAATGTATCTACTCCTTCAAAAAATGTAACTAAGTTTATGTAAAAAAAGTAAAAAAATGTATCTACTCCTTCAAAAAATGTATATATGTTTACTAAAAAAGTAAAAGAAGATGTATCTATTCCGTTAAAATAGGTTCATGGAATTTTTTTAAAAAAAATGTATTTACTCCGTAAAAATCTAAGTTTATGTAAAAAGTAAAAAAAAAATGTATCTACTCCGTCAAAAAATGTATCTAGGATTAAGTAAAAAAAATGTATCTACTCCGTCAAAAAATGTATTTAGGTTTACGTAAAAAAGTAAAAAAAATGTACCCGGTAGTGTCGACGTCGGTGGTGGCCGGCTATGATTGTGGCGGTACGCTGATTTAGTAGTTTGAATAAAGATGTAGTTAAGAGGTGAGTTGGTGATCTCAGCCTTTAATCTCACCCTCATCTAAGGAAGGAGACTTGTTCTCACCGTTTGCACCGAATGTTCGTTCTCACCCGATCCTATATATATATATATATATATATATATATATATATATATATATATATATATATATATATATATATATATATATATATATATATATATATATAGACTTGGATCATATATATATATATATAGACTTGGGATCCGGTGAGAACCACCGAAAAAACAATGAGAACCTTGTGAGAACTCTACCTTACAGACTTTCTTAAAAAAAATTAATAACATAATTGGACTCGGCATGGCATTTTATATAGAAATTGAATCACGTGAGGCACCCCTCTTAGGGTGAGGCCGCTGGACCCTTTCTAAGCCATTGGATTAAAAACTATAAATGGCTGAGATTAAACAAACAATCGACCGTTCAACTTGAGGTAGCTGTTTAAGCTTCGTTCTTAACCGGAACTAAACGGAACTCGTTCTTTTGGACTAATCTCTGCTCTTGAACTATTACTTACTTAGACTAAGTCTTTTGTTTCTAGTGGCTTTCATGTCTGTCATAAATCTGACCAAGTCTATTGAGTATTTACGGTAAAGAACTGGAAGAAGTCAATACTGCTTAATTTGATTGTCGATTTCAAGACGGTGTGAACAAATTCTAATCCAGAAGAATATCAACAACAAAAGTGGAATGGAAGCTCACGAGTCACGAACCATCAGAATGGGTCAAACATTTTAAGTCCAAGTTTCACGAAATAAGGTTCCGATTTCACAAATTAATGCCCAAGATTCACGAAATAAGAAATTATACATTTCGTGAATAACAAGTATTTTAAGTCCGAGTTTCACGAAATAAGGTCCCGGTTTCACAAATTAAGGTCTAGGATTCACGAAATAAGAAATTATACATTTCGTGTGTACCAAACATTTTAAGTCCAAGTTTCACGAAATAAGGTCCCGGTTTCACAAATAAGGTCCAAGATTCACGAAATAAGAAATTATACATTTCGTGAGTAAACAAACATTCTAAGTCCAAGTTTCACGAAATAAGGTTCCGGTTTCACTAATTAAGGTCTAGGATTCACAAAATAAGAAATTAAACATTTTGTGAGTAAACAAACATTTTAGATCCAAATTTCACGAAATAAGGTCCCGATTTCACGAAATAAGGTACAAGATTCACGAAATAAGAAATTAAACCTTTTGTGAGTAAACAAACATTTTAAGTCCACGTTTCACGAAATAAGGTCCAGGTTTCACAAATTAAGGTCCAAGATTCACGAAATAAGATGTTAAATATTTCGTGAGTAAAAAAACATTTTAAGTCCAAGTTTCACGAAATAAGGTCCCGGTTTCACAAATTAAGGTCCAAGATTCACAAAATAAGAAATTAAACATTTTGTGAGTAAACAAACATTTTAAGTCCAAGTTTCACGAAATAAGGTGCCGGTTTCACGAAATAAAAAGTTAAACATTTTGTGAGTGAACAAACATTTTAAGTCCAAATTTCACGAAATAAGGTTTCGTTTTCACGAATTAAGGTACAAGATTTACGAAATAAGAAATTAAACATTTTGTGAGTGAACAACCATTTTAATTCAAAGTTTCACGAAATAAGGCCCCGGTTTCACAAATTATGGTCCAAGATTCACGAAATAAGAAATTATACATTTCGTGAGTAAACAAAACATTTTAAATCCAAGTTTCACGAAATAAGGTTCCGATTTCACAAATTAAGGTCCAAAATTCACGAAATAAGAAATTATCCATTTTGTGAGCAAACAAACATTTTAGAGCAAACAAACATTTTAAGTCCAAGTTTCACGAAATAAGGTCCCGGGTTCACAAATTAAGGTTCAAGATTCACAAAATAAGAAATTAAACATTTTGTGAGTAGACAAATATTTTAAGTCCAAATTTCACGAAATAAGAAAAAGAGCAAAATGGATAATTTTTTTAGATAGAGAAAATATTTGGGCAAAATAAAAATGTTATAAATGACCCATAATTTCCATCCCATTGAAATTAGTCCAATGAACATTGAAAATCATGTACAACATAGTAAGGGTTCGACGGCCTCACCATAATTAAGAGTCTCACCGGATCCGGCCTCTCTCTCTCTCTCTATATATATATATATATACACCTTACAACGGAAAAAACGTCATAAACAAACTATAACACTATAACTCATAAATACTGGACTACTGTTACAGATATCCCCATATCTCGTTTTCGATTCGACCCAGCAGCAAAGGCAACAACAACAAAGCACCTGAAACATATTTGACTGCTCACCATTTGTTGCATTATTAAATGATTCACTGTAGACACATGCAAGAGGAAAGAAAGACAACACAAAACACCACCAAGTCAGCACATGCTCACAATCAGATACAACAATAGAATATTACACAATGAACAAAGCACAAATAGCTCCAAACTCCCATATACAATAGTAATTGGCTACATATCGCAACAGGTAATCCACATCGTAGTGGGGAGCGTGGCCTTACACCTAAGCCAAAATTATCGCAACGAGCGTACCCAGATCATTAATGTGGGCATCCCCCTCGTGACGGAAGCGACGAGGGGCAAACATGGGGTTAGAATCATCTCCCGACAATGATCCCCCAACAACACCGCAAACATCAGAATATCATATCATCATATCACAACCACTTCATCTCAATCACAGGATATACAAACATCGTCACATACACATCAACAATCAAGCATTGACTGAGTAAGAAAACCTAACTTTTGCAAACATCATAACAACTAAGCCACAAATGCGATCACGTCGTCTCCTACATCCATCCTACAACAAAGTTTTTACCCATTACTAACCCAGATGTTATAACTGAAGCCAAGCTAAAGATTATAAACTTACTGGTAAACAACAAAGTGTCGATGGTGACGAGATTCGACTCACCGATTCCTTGCTCGCACCATAACTTTCGCAACGGGGCCTCATAAAGGTGCAAGAGAGGTTGAGAAGTGGAGGAAATGCGATTTAGAGTTTATTAGATCTAACAAAATGATTTAGATTAGAACTTTCGTTAAACATAATAACCCGTTGGTCCAGACCGTACTCGATCGAGCACCTCAGTACTCGACCGAGTACAATGTACTAGGCCGAGTACCTCTTTATTACCAAAGAGGTAGAGATGTTTTCCCCTTTTGTCTCTCGCTAAGGACTTTCCCTACAGTCAAAGGTCGGTCAATGGGTCCCTAAACGGCGGGTATTACAAGCTACGGACTTGGAGTTTATCATTTGGTCACTTGGTAGATGTCATAGAGTTAGTCGAGTTGTATTCTCATCATTCCCATGTTGTATTTTAATTATGTAATTCAGTATAAATATGTTATTTATATAAAATGTTTCTTGATTGTAATTCAAATTTCACTGCCTCGAGAAACCGAGATGGTGACATCTACCGATTACTTTGGCCAAGTAAGAAGGGGGTGTTGCAAAGGCAAATATGAAGCATTTGACTAGGTAATAAATGGTTTAAAAGACCGTATTTGCATTCAAAAATGTGGTTGGTAAAGGGAGTAAATGTGTGTAAATAGTGACCACATCAGAACCTGACCCAGTATTGACACAATTAAGTTGATGACCCAACAATATATAAGCTTATTATTGATCAAAATGAAAGCGTTTATGGTATAGGTTGATACTTTTGATTTAATAATGAAGTAACTAAACCAAATAATATAGTTGAAAAACTAATTTTAATGATCATGTTGAAGTAATGACATACCCAACTCGAAATATTAAGCTGATCTGATATGACCAAAATCTAATAAGACCAATCCAAACTCCAGCTAAATGAAACGATTGCAAGTTTGCAACCTCTAGAATACCCTATGAGGCCATGATCCATCCATCCATCCATCCATCCATCCATCCATCCATAATGTAGATACTACATAGTAGATCCGTGGAGCATTTATTTGTGCAAAACAGCATCTACCTATCTAATCTAAAAGAGTAAAACAGAAAATACTCCGTATATATAAACAACAAACAACTGACGTTAAAACAAGACCATAATCCAGTTATCCACCACGCCTGTTTGTTTGTTGTTCATTAAAACACAACCGCAGTCCACAGTCTACACCCCATGCCTCTCTCTGACGCTCTTCTTATTCCTTTTCCCTCTCACTCTAGGCATCTTATTCTTTCTTCTTCCCCAATTTTTGTAACACAATCCATCTTCGTCTTCGTTTAATTCATTACTAACATGTTAATTTCTTCATACAAGGATACTTACTTTTTCATTAATTCAAAATTAGGGTTTTGATCATCATCGATTTTATTCTTATTTTAAAAATGCTTCCATGGGGTGGGATTTCTTGTTGTCTAAGTGCAGCTGCTCTTTACTTCCTTGGAAGAAGTAGCGGCAGGTAGGTTTCTTTTTATTTTCTTCCCTAACAATCATTTCTTTACCCTTTTTTCCGAGTATTTTGATTCTCATGATGCATGCTTTGTTGTTGTCATTATTCATTGTCCATTATTCAGGGACGCGGGTGCTCTCAAATCTGTCACTAGAGTTAACCACTTGAAGGATTTGGGTAAGCTCTTTTTTTATCTGCTTCTAGAATTTAGGGCAGGTAATTGCCACATTGGTTACCTCCTTCCTTTGCTATGAAAACTTTTGTATGGTCATATGCTCACTACTTCCCTTGTCCCACTCATTTCTTTACCTCTTCCTTTCATGGGTATCTTGTCTTAGTCATTTGTTTACCTTTCTGGTAATATTTTAGAAGGGTACTTGTCACTCAACAACAATACCCCAGTCCCCAAATGGTCCACTCCCCTCTCTTGCTTTTCTGCCAAAACCAAAAGTAAACAAATGACGGGACCGAGGGAGTATCTTTTATTGTAAACTGTCAGTTCAGCATGAATCTCTGTATTGGCTGCCGGGTATTATGGGCAGAATGCTATACAAGGCTAGCATTTTCAAGGGCTTTTAATTATTTTTCTGTTTATTCAAATTTTGGACGAGGGGATTAATTTTTCTCTTCTTCTTTTCCTCACTATCCAGCAATATTGCTAGATGCTGCGTCCAAAGTTTTACCATTGGTTGTCTCTGTTTCTGGACGAGTTGGTTCTGACACGCCGATCAAATGCGAATACAGTGGTCTACGGGGTGTCATTGTTGAAGAAACGGTATCTCTTTTTGCCATTGGTTTTCATACTCAATGAGTTATGTTTCCAAAGTAAGGAATTATTATTGTCTATTGCTTGCTTAACTCAGGCTGAGCAACACTTTTTGAAGCACAATGATGCTGGTTCATGGGTACAAGATTCTGCACTAATGCTATGCATGAGCAAGGAGGTCCCATGGTACCTGGTAATAGTTTTATTCGTAGAAGCCTGGAACTTTTTTGTAGGAAACACATTTTTTTTTCTTTTCTTAATTCTTTGTCTGTGGCAATGGGATAATTTAATGATGTTTTTGTTTTATCTTTTTAAGGATGATGGTTCTGGCCGTGTTTATGTAGTTGGAGCACGAGGTGCCACCGGCATGGAACTGACTATTGGGAGTGAACTGTTTGAAGAGTCAGGTCGATCCCTTGTACGTGGGACGTTGGACTATCTTCAAGGTCTTAAGGTACTCCTCTTTCCAAACTCAAAATAAACGGAGATGCTAGCTTTTCTTATATTTTCTGACCGCAACATTACTTTCAGATGCTTGGTGTCAAACGTACTGAACGTGTTCTTCCTACCGGGACACCCTTAACTGTCGTAGGTGAGGTATGAAATGATAATTATTTTTTTTTATTTGGATGGTATGGTCCTTGTTTCCTAGTTTGGCTACATGTTTGAAGGAATTACATTCTTGTTGGAACTTGTATTCTCCTCACTTGCTGAGCTATTAGTACATGCTTTATGGAATGAGGAAACAAGTCTTATACTCTTATTGACATTGACATTTAATATTCTTCTTCTATCTATGTTGACCAACTATCCAGGAGTATCAGCACTATCAAGAAATTTTGTATGGGTGATCCCCATTTGTTAAAGTTATCCAATACTACCATGATTTTTTTTAGTTAATGCCTTCTGATGTAACTTCCAACTTTTTAAAATCGGAGTGTTTCCACTTATTTGATTTTCCAGTAAATGTTGTGCTGTTCTTCGTATGCGTGATAAAGACTTGATAATGAGCAACTATGCTGAAGAGTTAATGTCTTTGTGTTGGTGTAACTGTGTATCTGTTTTGGTCATGTTAGATAATTTTCATTTTGCTTTTGTAAATGACCCTTACCCCTCACAGTCTCACTCTGCTGATTTTATCTTGCTCTTGCAGGCTATTAAAGATGATGTCGGAACAGTCCGTGTTCAAAGACCTCATAAAGGGCCTTTTTATGTTTCACCAAAAACCATTGATCAGCTTATTGCAAATCTTGGGAAATGGGCGAGGTACTTTGTAAACAAAATCATTTCTCTTTACATCGTCCCATACTCACAAAGTCACATCCCTAGGTATATAATGTGTTTATGTTTCAGATGGTATAAGTATGCCTCTTTTGGGTTCTCGATGTTTGGAGTCTATTTGATCGCCAAGCATACACTTCGACTTATACTGGAAAGAAGACGCCGTTGGGAGTTGCACAAACGGTATGTTGCAATGTTAATCCATTGCAATTTTCTTATTATAAAAGTAATATGATTATAAAAATTGGCTATAGGTGTCTTCAGTTTTGTTAAACTAGACAGATCTACTCATATACTAAGAAGTAAGATCTGCTCCCTTGTATTTGTCAGGTATACTATAGTTCGATGAAATCATCATTTGCTTAGAGTAGATAACTAGCTCAATCACTGGCTGCGTACAGTATGAATCTGTCTTTTTTTTCATCATGTGGTAAAAACAGTTTCCACTATATAGGCTTATTAAACTGAGCCTTAAACCAGACGTGCACTTTGAAATTTGAATTATTAAGGATAGTTTTGTTACTTTTATCTTAGTTTTTTTTTTTTTTTTTTTTTTCGAAACGACCTTTGATGTTGCTGTCTTGGGCTACTCAATCCCTCCTACTCATGTAGGGTTTTGGAAGCAGCAGCAAAAAGAACCGGGCAAGCTGGCGATGGTAAGATCTATAGCACTGTCGTATCTCTATTCATGTCTCTTTGTTTTTTCAGTGTTTCTAAATTAGCTCTGCTCCTCGTTGATTCAGATGTGAAGGATGAGAGTGGATCAGAAACTGCAAAGAGAGATGGTTTGATGCCAGATCTTTGTGTTATATGCTTGGAGCAAGAATACAATGCTGTATTTGTCCCGTAAGTCCTTATTCCATACTCCCTTCTCTTTACATGCTAAGTTTTGTTTTTATATAAGGTCACTGGAATAGATATATTTGGGTGAAGAGTGCATGCTGGAAGGACACATAGTTGGGCTTCTATTATCCTGAAATACTTAAATTTAGATGCACTGCACAAGAGAAGAAGAAAGTTGGAGGATAGTGTTGGTTAAAAAACATTTTCTCTATATTCTGTTCCTTTGTGTATTTATTTAATATTCTTTGTGAGGGGCATTTTAATCAAAAGTAATCAAATGATTGGGACAGTGGGAGTATCAGCTACCCAATCAACATGTTGATTGCAGTGGCATATTTTATTCTCGTGTTTGCTTCTCAGTTCAGACTTCAGACTTTAGAGTCAAAATCGAAATATGAGTATTTTCTTAGGGGTTATTTGGTTGGCAAAGAGGTATGGGAACGTAATAAAGAAAGGGAAGGGAAAGGGAAAAGAAAAGGATACTCTTTGATCCTCATCCTTGCTTGATTAACATATGTAAAGGAATGAGATTCAAAGACCCAAAACCAACCGCCACCACTCCTTGCTCTAAAACCACCTCCATACACCATCTGGTGGCGGTGGCAGCCGATACAACCACCCACCCCCTTCCCTCCCGTTGTCTCTTTCTCCTACCATACATCGAAAATCATCTCACCCCTATAAACACTACATCTTTGTGTTTTTGGGGGTGAGGGGTTTGATTTCGAATGAGGGGGAGTGAATTTTTGGCATTTGTAGTGGTTGTGGGAGGTGGGGATATCGAGTGGTAGGGGGAAGGACACGGCAAGGGTTGTGTGGTGGGAGTGAAGCGAAGCCACCGACATCAAGGCAGGGGATAGATCGCTGGCGGTGGCATTGGTGCTGGCTGGCGTGTTGGTGGTGGTTGGTGTTGGGTGTTGGACTGTTGGTGATGTGAGTGAAGGGAATGAGGAAAGGGTATGTCATTGGTGCCCCAACCAAACGCCTCCTTATTACATTAAGTTCTTTTGAAATATATGTTATTTTTAAAGTGTTTTGACAAATGTGAGTCCATGATAGTTCGGAATGCATAGGAATTGGTTAAATTTTTTGACTTCCTTGTTAAAATTGAATGTGTTTCCATTTGCATTTTCCGGTTTGAGGGACCACCTTGGTGGTGTACTGGTGTTTTGATGGAGAATGTGGGTGTGTGTTTGGGTTTTCGAAAGTGTGAAGAAGGAGGGTTGACGAGGGTGAAACAGTGGTGGTGGGGCGGCGTGTGCTCTGACAAAGTCCACGGCGCTGATGAACTGGCGGCTACCGCTTGGGCTCGGGCAGTGCGGTGGTGGTGCATGAGAATGTTCATGGTGGTACACTAGTGAGAGGTGCGGAAAGGGAATCTCTTACCCTTGGGGGTAGACGAAAGGGGGAAAGGGAAAGGAAAAAATAGTAAAACAAACATCAACAAAAGGAATGAAGGGATATGATCCCTTTTCCTTTCCTTTAGACCCGCAACAAAACTTCTAACACTGATTATAATTGCGGTAACATAAACTAGATCAACTTTACGAATTATTTCTATTGAAAAAATCTTTAGATAATTTTGCATGACAAAAGAGAAATAAAAAGAAATTATTTGTCAAAGTTGGACAATTTGATTTTAGGATGTTAAATGGGCATTATGTTTGGTGATGGTCGCTCCTCTTTCTCTTCTTTGGCGTCGCATTTGGGGATTTGATAATTGAACTTTTATGTTCCGGAAGTTTTAGTCGTATGGACTGTGATTTCGAAAAGAGACGTTTGTTTCAAGTTATGACTGCTTTTGTAGCGTAGTATTTTAATTTCAGTCATGGTCGTGGTATGAGCAGTCATGGCTGAATATCAGTAAATGCGGCCAATTATTTTTTTGAAATGCCGTTGATGGTAATCGTCAAACCATTTAAGAAACAGTTGCTTTTTAATTGTATAGCATGCCACTATGCTACTCAAGTCTTGCTGAGAAAACATGGTCTTCAAAATGGTGTGCAGGTGTGGTCATATGTGTTGTTGCACAGCTTGTTCGTCACATCTATCAAACTGTCCACTTTGTCGACGACGCATTGATCAGGTAGTTAGAACCTTTCGTCATTGAAGCTTGGCTCTGTATCCCTTGCGTCGAGATGGTTGTGGACTGACTATTAAAGTGTCTCTTATGAAGGAAGCAGTTTTTAGTATAATATTTAAAACTGGGTGTTAGTAACATCCAATTTTACAATGATGTTCACGTAATAACTGCAGTACCAATTATTTTAGTGACTATCATATGTTGAGTCTATGTAAATAACATGCACTTTGAAAGTTGCATTAGCAAGCATTTTTTGTAAATTTTTTTATCATGATTCTGATACTAAATCAAAATAGCTCCTTTTGATTTATGGTGAATGGCTTCTGGATTTTAGTGTTTCCCACTCCTTCGGTGGGAAAACCAACCTGACCTGAACAAGTGATGACTTGACCTTAAAAGACGACTCGAGACAGTTGTAGAACCTGAATATGAATTGACTTGATCCGAATAGGACCTAAACTTTGTTAAAGCCTACCTGAAATCACCTAACTTGAAAGTAACCACCTGACACTAAAATGACCCAATTCAAAATGACCTGAAATACAACATTTGGTTGCCGAAGCTTGGAAATCTCAAGTTGTTGGGTCTTTAATGTTTGAATTATCTCGGAAACTCGGCTTAGGACGTCGATTAATTATGAAATGGGTACTCAATCACTGCTTCTCACATGGCATTAATTGGTCGCTTATTGAAGCGGATCTGGATCTGGATATGGTAGAATCACAAATTGTTGACATGGATTTTATCACTCTCTCCAGAATCTTAGGCTTACACGTTTGGATTTGTTAAGAAGCAACGCTGCTATTGGGCACAAAGATCAAAATTTGAAGTGAGATTTTATATGGATTTCCTATACGTTTTCTTTACAACCGAGTCAAACAAGGTGCCTTTAAGCATAACATTTTAACGCTCCGTGCTCAATCTGAGGAATGGCTTGACAAGCCTGAAGATATATCTACTGAGATATCGTCTTATTTTAAGAACTTCTATGTCGAAGTCCGGTTCAAGATACCTCTTCGCCTCTTGGTTTCATCCACTCGTTGCTGTCTCGTCTCAACCTTCCCCATTTGGATAACTCCAGTTGTTCTTTTCTATTGACACCTCTTTCAGAACAAGAAATTTATCATGTTATTTGCTCTATGAAGGATCTAAATCACCCGGCCCTGATGGCAGTGATGGTATAACGGCTAAATTCTTACAAACTTTCTGGTCTAGGTTAGACCGCTTGTTGTTTCGGCTCTTCCCCGGTTTCTTAACTCATGTGTCATGCTGAAAGAATGAAATAACACTCTAATCACTCTTATCCTAAAGATTGATAAGCTTGAAATTGTCACACAATACCGTCCTTGGCGTCCTATTAGCCTCTATAATGTATCTACAGGTTGGCTTCCAAATGCATTGTGTCCCGCCTCAAGAAGGTTATTCCATCTCTTATCTCTGATGCTCAGCAAACTTTTGTCCCTGGCCGCCTTATGTCTGACGGATGTCTTATCGCTCATGAAATCATGCATTATATCATCAAGACTACCAAAGGTACAAACTGTTATACCACCTTAAAACTTGACATGCAAAAGGCTGTTAACCGCGTTTGGCAATTTCTCTGTTATGAAATGCTTTGGTTTTCCACCTACCCAGTGCAATCTTATGTGGGAGTGCATTTCGACACTTTCCTACAGTGTGTTGATTAACGGTGAAGCATCTCCACCTTTCAAACCATCTTGCAGTTGATAGGATATCGCATATCTATACAAAAATACCTTATTAAGGGGTCGAAATCCACAGGAAGCTCGGTAGTTATTATGTTGGTTGTTATGTAATGAATTTTATCTAAGACGGTTTGATTGTTTGTTGGTTTGGTAAAGTAACAATATAAAATAAAGAGTCCAGGGTGGTTGGGTCATACATGCAAACTATGTAAATGCCCATGTCAAACTAGAAATGCTAGAATTATGATAATTGTTTAGGTTTAAAGACACTCACCTTACGATATTAGTGTCAACAACAAATCGGGTCCTAGAGAAACTATCGTTTATGACTGGTCGTCGTATTACACATGCTTAGTCTAATTTGATTCAGTACCTCTCGACTTATAAAACGAATTAACAAACTTAATCAATGAATAAGACCTTTAAACAAAGATTAAACATTATGATGCAAACATGTGATAGAAATAAAATACCAATAACCACTAATTCAATTTAACAATTAAAATTACATATCATGCATGGCTTATTTTATTCC
The DNA here is from genome assembly GCA_029255685.2 of Silene conica. Lineage (NCBI taxonomy): Eukaryota > Viridiplantae > Streptophyta > Magnoliopsida > Caryophyllales > Caryophyllaceae > Silene > Silene conica. The sequence continues at coordinate 56,872,826 of CM055311.2, read as the reverse complement.
ATAGACAAAATAAACTACTCAAACATAATAAAAACTAAACTAGTAATGAAAAATGATAAATAAAATAACATAACAATATAAGAAATAGAATTACCTTAACAATAAAAATAGAACTTGAATGGAAGAACAAGAACTTGAATATAAATAAGGGGTTGTTTGGCTGTCTTGGAAAAACATGAGAAGTGGAAATTCCCATGAAGTGCAAATAAGAGAGTTGTTTGGTTGCCCTCTTTTTGTAAAAATGGGGGAAGTGTCACTTCCATTAAAAATGGGGGAAGTGCCACTTCCCATGGAAGTAACTTCCTGCATAAATGGAGGAAATTTCTTACCGACTCCCCCCTTGGTGGCTTGCAGGCCCGACTTTTAGCCTGTGCGGCCCGTGCGGTCGCACAGGGCCCCCAATTGTGGAGGGCCCAATAAAGTGGTAAATTGTAAATATAGGTAGAAGTTTGTCCATATAGTAACATATAATTGAAACTAGTCTGGTGGTTCAAAACTTGCATTTGTTCCAAATAGAGCGTGTTCGACTCCCAATCAACATCTTTCTTAAATGTTTTTTTTTATTTTTTTATTATGCCTTCATGATAAAATTATCTCGAGTTTTACACGCTTGAAAGTTTATCGGATCCTTTAATTTTTCTCTTATATCACGTAAAAATAGTTTTTTTTTTTGAACGGAATAGTTTTTATTTATATTATTGAATGTATTTTCATCCATTTAAATTACTCAAAAATATTCATTTGACAAGCAAAAATATATATATATTCATTTTTTTGTGTAGTTTAAACTTAAATTTTAACTTTAAATAATTTATTATTGTTTATAATAAATAATATCGTTTTAATAATAATTTCACATTCAAACGAAAAAACTATAAAGAAGGGCCTCATTTGAAATTTCGCACAGGGCTACCAAAATCTCGAAGACGGCCCTGGTGGGTTGAAGTTCCTATGGAAGTGAATTCCCACATCGACAACCAAACAACTTTAGCAAATTCCCATGAATTAGACGAGGGAGCTTATTTTCCATGAATTTGTATTTCATGTGATGTTGTAATTCCCGTACCAACCAAACGACCCCTTATATTCTAATTTGTCGCTAAAAGGAAATGTAATTACATGAAGGAAAACTAATCCATTCCAACACTAATCTAATACTAGAAAATAGAGAGAAACTGTAATTTTAAGGTGTAGGAAGATTGTAAAACCCCTCGCGAAAGCGGAAATATAAAACACACAAAGTACTAAAAATGCAGCGGAATTAAAACTTTTTAACATAAACAACATGCGAGGTGAATTAAAACTAAAACTGAAAGTAAAATATAAATACATACAGCCTGAGATGGCACATCCCTACAGGCACTCAAAACTGAAATGTAAACTAAAGTCTAGCTAACGTAAACGTGTAAGTCAATCGATGAATAGGATCATCGCTCGCTAGCTCCATGCAACCCTCTGCCAACCACCTGTCATGTACCTACATACATGTAAACATGTACGCCACAATCAGTGGAGAGTGACTAGAGTTCTCCTAGCCACCTTTTGTAACGACACGTAACACAGAAATACAAACAGAATACTCCAACATATATAAACATGTGAAGCATAAAAAGTCTCATCAACTGATCTCACACTATCATGCAATCACTAATGCACGACTCTCAACCAACTTCGGAAACTATTTGGAAGGAGAGCCGGTTTCCCTACCGGTTACCCGGTCAGGGGGTCTTTCAGTCCAAACCATTTACGAAACTGACTTAGAGTCATCCAATGCCTTGGATGAACAATACAAGTCAAAACATCTATATCATCAATATCAACATCTATATCATCCATATCAACATCTATCTGACACTGTACCAACTCAAGGCAAGCAGATAAAATTCAACAAGTATAAGGTTCAGCGGTCAACTTAAGACATAACCTACATACCAATCATTCAGCAAGTGTAAAGGTTCAACGGTCAACTTAAGACATAACCTAAACACCAAAACATTCAGCAAGCAAGGACTCAGAGGCCAACTTAAGGCATAGACCCGCCAATCAGCAAGACACTAGACTCAGAGGCCAACTTAAGGCATAGACTAGCATCCAAAAGTAAAGGACTCAGAGGCCAGCTTAAGGCATGTCCCTTCACCACATCACAAGATACTAAACTCAGAGGCCAGCTTAAGGCATGTTCTAGCATCAAACACCTGCACTCCGGGTGAGGTGTTACGACCTAAATGCCTCGTTGTGCAGCTGCTCTACTCGTCAGACTCAGAGGCCAACTTAAGGCATGTTCCAACGCGATCACAACAAACATGTCTGGACTCAGAGGCCAGCTTAAGGCATGTCCCAGACACGACAAACATACACATATAGGGCTCAGAGGCCAGCTTAAGGCATATCCCCATATATGACAAACAGCTCACGTATTAAGTTCAGAGGCCAGCTTAAGGCATAACTTAATACGCATCAATACAATATCATCCAAGTCTATGAACTAATCTATAGTTCTACTTTTCTTAACTTCTAACCAACACTTAATTGATCCCGGGAACTAAGTTAAGGGAGAGCCGGTTTCCCTTTCGGTTACCCGACCGGGGGGTCTCTATCCTCTCTCCATTCCCGAACCCAATATAGTGTCGCCCATCCTCCGGGGACCTCAACCCACATACATAAAAGATAACCAATTCCAACAACAAAGACTAACTCAAGACCTTCATCTCACAAGTCTAAGGGTCATAAAACACTTGACTAGGTACACTAAGTCTCTTTACAAGCTTAGGATAAATTTAACTTAAGAGAAGAACATTCTCAACTTAACTTACCAACTACCCATCATCACTATGAGATAACTAACAATGGCTAGATAAACAACATCTCTAATTGTTGCTTGCTAACTACCCAAACCATTACTTTAAACACCTTGAACATGGTACTTAAGCATGAAGAACAACTTAGATGAACAACCTCACAACAACCATTAGAAGTATTAAACATGAGACACTTAATTAAACACTTGATCATACTTTAATTAGCCTAAACATATATTCTAAATCATGTGAATATGTTCATAAACATGGCTAAAACATCACTTAAACAATTGAGAAACAAACACCCAAAACAATCACGAAACAAAGAAAACAACACGAAGATACAGGCGGATTGCGCAGCCTGCGCAATAGGGTGCGCAGCTGCGCCTGAATTGCGCAGCCTGCGCTTAGGGTTGCGCAGCCTGCGCCCCTACACGGGCAGGTCTGTTTCGCGATTTTCCTGCAATTCACCAATTCCTCTAAACTTTCGACAAACACTCCTACATCATGATTTCAAGCTACAAATTCATTCCTACCAGCACATATAACCCATAACAATCCTCAAGTATTCATCCACATGATTATTGAACATCTAAAACACAAATTATGAACAATTCTTGTATCCGTCTTAAGAACTTAAAATCTGAAATATAAACTCCTCAAGCATAAGGACATCAAATACTCTAATTAAATCATGTGGGAACATATAAAAACACATTCCTAACATCAACCTAAACTCAAACATCATCAACAATACAAAAATCAGAAACTTAGAACAAGAACACAACACAAAACTTGCTATTTTAACAAAAAGGCCGAGTTACTCTTAATCGTCACCTTAAATGCGATTAAGCTCCAAGATCCTCTTCAATAAGGAAACTACCAACACCAAGATCCTCTAAGTCTTCTCCTACAACAAAGAAAACGGGTTTTTAGATGCTAAAACGGAAATTACACAAAACAGCCCCTTTTTCAAGTTGAACGAAAATGAAATTGAAGGAGACGGATGTCTTGGAAATCTCGCAAGGATTCCGAAAATGTTATTATTACCTCGATTCGGCGGACGGATGGTGAAGAAAAGAGAGAAAGAAGATGAAAATTTAGGAGAGTTTTTGAGAAATGAAGGTTACTGTGTTTTGCATTTGTGAAGGACAATATGTCGACACATTTGAGGGTTTAAGGGTTTATGATTGTCCTTTCCGTTTCAAGGGGAAACGGGTTTGGATAACGGGTTTTAAGTTAAGGATCCAAGTTGCCAAGTTTGTATTCGTCTTAAGGACTTAAGGTTCTTAAGACGGATCTTACTATTTATAAAAAATAAATTAACATTAAATATTAAAATATTATTTTATCCCGTAAAAATAATTAAAACCTTTAAATTATAATTTACGAAAATGCGGGATGTTACAAAGATTGTATTTAGGTTTCCGATCAACACCCTTTATACAGGAGTGAAACATGAAACGTAAACTTTGATGAGCATGTCAACCCCGAACGAGGCTACCACACCCCGATCGGGGTCATGGGTAATTTGGTCTACGATTACTTGCTAGATTTATTCATCTAATTAATAGCCGTAAACTTCAAACTAAATTATTGGGTAAATACTAGATTCGGAAGCGTACCTGATTACATGAGAAAGGTTGGGATGAACCGTCTGAAGGGACGGTCTACAGATTAAGTCTTCTAGTAGACACACATACCATTGGGATCTCTTTACTGTTCGGATGCGGGGAGATTAGGTTAATGTGTGCTGCTAGGGATCATAACCCTAGTCTCCTTAATCTAATGCACCAATCATGCATTAGAAATCTAATGGGTATCTACACTTAGATAATAGTCAGACCCATACTTTTAAGACGTAAATAAACCCGTATTTAATACACCGTAGTAGATCACTTTATATTTGAGTTTAACTTAATTGATAGTGTATAAATACAATTACTATCTAATAAATAATTTATCCAGATATATTATCGTATTAGGCCCATAATTCTTACAAAACTGGCTGATTTTACTAATAAGATGGATAATCTTAGTCTTAAGTAAGACTTTTGGAAGCAGACCTCGAATTTAAAATTACCCGGTCAGACCCGCACTTGTACGAAGTGGCAAGTCCGGACTGAGTGGTGTAATGATTATTTGTAAATTTTGACAACTTTATGATTTGATTTTTCGTGTGTCATTTCCTTCTATTTGTTACCGAAGAAATAATACTAATTCCCAATTTGAGTTTTGCTTTTTTTATCATTTCGATATGCTCATATTCGTGTCAATTTTATAGATATAATATACACGTGTTTTGGAAGGAAGCATCGGCTAAAACCTAAAATATATAAAGGATCAATTAATATTTACACCTTTATAAAATTAACTTTTCTAAATTTACACCCTTATAAAATATTTTTAATATTTTATACCATTATAAATCATTTTTATCAAATTTTACCCCATTAATCTGATTCTGGTGTAAAACATGTTGAATTTACGATATTACCCTCGCTTGTTCGTTCATTTTCGTACTTTTTTTTCTTTTATCTTATGCTAGGTGAAATTTGATATTAGTTTGATCATTTTAGTAGTGTTGTTGTTGATCAAGACCGACAATGACTTGTTCATTCCTTAAATGTTATATTTGATACTAATCAACAGCTTATTTTTTCATTTGCTTGGACATCTCTTCATGAAACCTTCGATCAATATTACATGTTATATTATTTTGAAATTAGGGTGGCGAGAGCTAGCCATAGTCATCAAAAGAAGGAAAGAGGGATAAATTATTGGAGATAAAATGAAAGATAAAGGTAGAAAAAAGAAGAAAATAAGTACAAAAGAGAAGGAAGGAGAGTAATTCCTAGACTATACCACCAGATGTACAATGCTATTTTACATTCAAGGTTATTTTAGTTTTTTTTTCTTAATTATTTTTGCACAAATAGGATCCTACACCCAGGTGTATAGAAACATGGTACATCAGGCCCACCTGATATATAATTTTCTAAATACAAAACAAATATCTAATTATCAATCAACGTAAACATTTTCTTAATTCTCTCTTGACGACAGTCACAACAAATTTCTCTCCCACAAAAATTTGATTCGAAGATGGCAGAAGGGAAGCGATTGGTATGTTCAACAAGGCGGAAAAATGCATCGAATAATATTTCATTGAACGAGAATCAATTTGCATCGACATCAAGAACGAAAAACGCATCACACAATACTAATTTGAGGTAAATATTTACACCAATCATAACCCTAATGAATATTTACACCAATTATAACCCTAATGAATATTTAGGGTAAATTTTCTGACCCCAAAGCACTTAACAAATGAATATTTACGATAAGAATATGATCTAACGTAAAAAGAATACGAGCTAATATTAGAAGAATACGAGCTAATATTAGAAGAATACGAGCTAATATAAAAAATAACGAGTTATTAAAATAAGAATACGAGCTAATATTAAAAGAATACGAGCTAATATAAAAAAATATGAGTTATTAAGATAAGAATACGAGTTATTGATATAAGAATACGAACTATTAAGATAAGAATACGAGCTATTAATATAAGAATATGAGCTAATGTAAAAAAGAATGCGAGTTTAAGAAAATCACAAACTAAAAAAATACGAGCACAAAAGAATGCAAGTTATTACCCTAAGAATACGAGCTAATATTAAAAGAATACGAGCTAATATTAAAAAAATACGAGTTAATATAAAATAAGAATACGAGCTATTGATATAAGAATACAAGTTATTAATATAAAAATACGAGCTATTAAGATAAGAATACGAGCTATTAATATAAGAATACGAGCTAATGTAAAAAAAATACGAGTTTGAGAAAATCACGAACTAAAAAATACGAGCACAAAAGAATACAAGTTATTAACCTAAGAATACGAGCTAATATAAAAAGAATACGAGCTAATATTAAAAGAATATGAGCTAATATAAAAAAATACGAATTATTAAGATAAGAATACGAGTTATTAATGTAAAAATACAAGTTATTAAGATAAGAATGCGAGCTATTAATATAAGAATACGAATTATTATTATAAAACTACGAGTTATTATTAATATAAGAATACGAGCTGATGTAAAAAAAATGGACTAATAAAATTAAAATATGAGTTATTAAGATAAGAATATGAGCTAGTATAACAATTATTTGAGATAATGTAAACAAAATACGAGCTAATATTAATTTTGGATAAAAACATTTATTCAACATAGTAATACACATCAATTCCCCAAATTCTGAACAACATGTAAACAGAATACGAACTAATATTAACTAAAAATACGAGCACATAAAAATGCAAGTTATTACCCTAAGAATACGAGCTAATATTAAAAGAATACGAGCTAATGTTAAAAGAATACGAGCTAATAGAAAAAAAATATGAATTATTAAGATAAGAATACGAGTTATTGATATAAGAATACGAGCTATTAAGATAAGAATACGAGCTATTAATATAAGAATATGAGCTAATGTAATAAAAAGAATGCGAGTTTAAGAAAATCACAAACTAAAAAAATACGAGCACAAAAGAATGCAAGTTATTACCCTAAGAATACGAGCTTATATTAAAAGAATACGAGCTAATATTAAAAGAATACGAGCTAATATTAAAAGAATACGAACTAATATAAAAAAACTACGAGTTACTAAGATAAGAATACGAATTATTAATATAAAAAAAATGAGTTATTAAGATAAGAATATGAGCTATTAATATAAGAATACGAGCTATTATTATAAAAATACGAGCTATTAATATAAGATAACGAGCTAATGTAAAAAAAATATGGACTAATAAAATAAAAAATTAACTTGACATAATAATTAAATAAATTGAAAGATGGAGATATAATAATTAATGAGAAAAATCAATTACTGATGATGGATGAAGATGAGTTAGAAAAATAGGGAAGACGTTACATTAAAAAAAAAGGAAAGTGGAGAAGAATGAGATTACTGACTATTTTTTCAAAAATAATTAAGAAAATGACAAAAATAACCCCGGATGTACAATAGCATTGTACATCTGGTGGTATAGTCCAGGAACTGTAATTTCTGGAAAAAAAAGTCAGTAATCCCATTTTTTTCCACTATCCTTTTGTTATGTAACTTCTTCCCTGATTTTCTAACTCATCTTCATCCATCATCCAATAATTGATTTTTCTCATTAATTAGTATATCTCCATCTTTCAGTTTATTTAATTAGGGTCCTGATTTTCGCAGTACACATTTTACTCGATGGAGTACACTGTTGACAATTTTGCCTCTCTCATTTTCCTTTTCCTTTTCTCTCCCTAGTCTCTCCCTAATGTTTTTTCTCAAATATAAAAATGTGTACTACGAAAAGTAATATATATATATTTTCTCAGTACATTTTTACTCAATACAGTAAAATGTGTACTGCGAAATCAATAGTATACGTATTATTAGTTTATTTTATTTTTATTATTTTATTAATTTTTTTTTTGTTGAAAGGTAAGTATTACATATCAAAAACCAAAGTCAAATTACAAGGATATTCTAGATTAAATACAATAAAATTATACTCATGCTCGTCCTTGTGAAATCTTCTCTGAAGACTACACTTCCCTGACTCCATGCTTGCCCAAATCCACGACACTAGCATCTTTCCAGCAACTACTCTGCCCTGCTACGCTTTCTATTGTTTTCAAAACAGGTCCTTGTACAACATTGCACTAGACACTGCCACTAATTTGCCCTCAAGTTCCCTAGTCCTGAAAGCTTTTGAAGCCATTCACGGACTGTTATCGCACCAAGCTACCGCGGCGGAAGGATCTGATCTGCCTCTGATGTGCAGTAAATCAGTTTCCAGACCTGGCAGCCCCTTCAAAGTCCCACTGTACTCTAATTTGCCTTCCCCTGATGGCTACTGTTTCTGCTAATACATCAGCACCTGACCAGACTAGCACTGCGCGAAAATTTTTATACCCTATTTTCATGACGAGTAATTTTATAAAAACAATATGCCGAAAATTAACGTAAGGTATCATAATAATTAAGAATATATTGAGAAAAAAAGGAAAAAAGAAACAAAAAATCACTGTACTACTTTGAGTAAAACGAAAAAAAAACCCAAATTAATGAAATACGTTTCTTTAGTACTAATTGACAAAGATTGATTAAGCAATTAACATATATTGATTTGGTTTCAAAATCAATGGAAGTACTACGTAGTATTAAGCATATCAATTCGTTTCTAAATAATTAACAATGATTCTTTTTTTCATGTTGATGAACAAGCCCTAATTAAAAAAGAAAATATATTATTAAAAAAATAATCAAATTACTAAGTAATATAAGATTAATGAATTAATTACCTGTTCGTCACTTGAATACTTGAATAATCGTTCATAGTTGTAAATTTAGTTGTAAATTTTTAATAGGGTGGAAGATGGTAAATGTTTCAATATTAGAGAGAAGGAAGGGAGAATTAGGTTTAATGTTTTTCTAGGAAAGGGTAACAAATGGAAAATTTGGTGTAAAAAGTACTGTATTGAGTAAAAAACGTACTGCGAAAATAAATTGCGTATAATTATTATGTCAAGGTAATTTTTTATTTTATAAGTCCGTATTCTTTTTACATTAACCCGTAATCTTATATTAATAGCTCGTATTCTTATAATAGCTCGTATTCTTATATTAATAGCTCGTATTCTTATCTTAATCTTTATATTATAATATCTCGTATTTTTATCTTAATAACTCGTATTTTTTTTATATTAGCTCGTATTGTTTTAATATTAGCTCGTATTCTTTTTATATTAGCTCGTATTCTTAGGGTAATACTCCGTAACTTTTATTCTGTTGTGCTCGTATTTTTTAGTCTATGATTTTCTTAAACTCGTATTCTTTTTACATTAGCTCATATTCTTATATTAATAGCTCGTATTTTTATTTTAATAGCCCGTATTCTTATATCAATAACTCGTATTCTTATCTTAATAACTCATATTTTTTTTTATATTAATTAGCTCGTATACTATTAATATTAGCTCATATTCTTTTTATATTAGCTCGTATTCTTAGGATAATAACTTGCATTCTTATGTGCTCGTATTTTTAGTTAATATTAGTTCGTATTCTGTTTACAGGTTCAAAATTTGGGGAATTGTTGTGTATTACTATGTTGAATAAACTTTTTTTATCAAAATTTATATTAACTCGTATTCTGTTTACATTATCAAAATAATTTTTATATTAGCTCATATTCTTATCTTAATAACTCATATTTTTATTTTATTAGTCCATTCTTTTTACATTACCTCGTATTCTTATATTAATAGCTCGTAGTTTTATAATAATAGCTTGTATTCTTATATTAATAGCTCGTATTCTTATCTTAATAACTCATATTTTTATATTGATAACTCGTATTCTTATCTTAATAATTCGTATTTTTTTATATTAGCTCGTATTCTTTTAATATTAGCTCGTATTCTTTTTATATTAGCTCGTATTCTTAGGGTAATAACTTGTATTTTTTTGTGCTCATATTTTTTAGTTCGTGATTTTCTTAAACTCGTATTTTTTTGACATTAGCTCGTATTCTTATATTAATAGCTCGTATTCTTATCTTAATAGCTCTTTTTTTTATATATTAATAGCATGTATTCTTATATCTATTATTCTTATTTTAATAACTCGTTATTTTTTATATTAGCTCGTATTCTTTTAATATTAGCTCGTATTTCTTTTATATTAGCTCGTATTCTTTTACGTTAAATCATATTCTTATTGTAATAGCTCACATTTTTATGTGTCCATATATCATCAAAATTTAATGAGTACTTAATGTGCTTCTTTGTACCACATATGCATGGATTGAATCTGAACAATCAGAATTGAATGGACTTAAAGTTGATTCACAGAATGATGCTTATGAATCTCATCGTAAATATTCATTTGTTAAGTGCTTTGGGTTAGAAAATTTACCCTAAATAATCATTAGGGTTATGATTGGTGTAAATATTCATTAGGGTTATGGTTGGTGTAAAAATTTACCTCAAATTAGTATTGTTTGATGTGTTTTTCCTTCTTGATGTCGATGGAAATTGCTTCTCGTTCAAATAAATATTATATAATGCATTTTTCCGACTTGTTGAACATACCAATCGCTTCCCTTCTGCCATCTTCGAGTCAAATTTTGGTGGGAGAGAAATTTGTTGTGACTGTCGTCAAGAGAGAATTAAGAAAGTGTCTACGTTGATTGATAATTAAATATTTGTTTTGTATTGAGCTCTAATAGAAAATTAGAAAATTATATATCAGGTGGGCCTGATGTACCATGCTTCTATACACTTGGGTGTAGGATCCTATTTGTGGAAGGAGAGGGAAGATGGAAGAAAGAAATAAGGGTAAAGGCATTTTTGTTACAAATGATTAGGTTGAGAGGGATATTTTAAAATTTGACGGAATATTGCATTTCTTTACACAAGAATTTGATAAAAGCGTTTTACAAGAGGGTAAATGTTTAAGTCAAAATTTACCTAATGTTGTTTATGGAGGTTATATTGATTTCAAGCCTAGATTATGGTATGTTTAGGTGAGTTAATTGCTAGGAGATTAAGAGAAAGGTATATAAGAACACAAAGAAATGATGACGCAGAAAACCCCTTAGGGAAAAACTGCGGGAGGAAGGTTTCCTCCAAGTTTCTACTAGAATTCTCCTTCAGAGTATGCCTCGTATTACAAGTATTTTTAGGGTTTTGCTTGATGCTCTAGTATGCTTAGTCTGTGAATGAATGCCTCTCTAATGTACAAGGTTTACATATATATAAAGCTCTCTTCCTATGGACCGTTGGATCTGGCCATAATCCAACAGGTCTTTTCTTCTTCTTTTATCCGCTTTTGGCTTCTATCCTCTGTTTGCTTTTTCTGACGGAGCCTGGGTGTGTGGCCATTTCAGGCAAATCTCGAGCCTTGGCTCTTTCAGCCTTTCCCTCCTTCTCGTTTACGCTGCCTTCTTCCTTCCCTTTCACTCTTCTTCCTATGCTTCGTTGACTTTGGTGCCAAATGTACAACCTTGAGCCAATTACATGATGCCATGTGTTAAGGCATAAAATAGTATATTTTTGGGCATAACATTAGCCCCCAGTTCTTGCATAAATGCATTTATGCGAGAACTCCTGCAGCTTCTGGACTCAGGATCTAGGCATATACTTCGCGTAGGAGCTTCGGGCAGAATTGTCAACTAGGGAAACATTGATGGGACATGTAGCGGTTTTGCCAGAATTCCCTTTAATGTATGCCAACCGTTGCCAACTGTCCCCCACCCGGTTACTTTTAAAATTCGAAATTTACTCCCTATTTATTACCCTTTACCCCTCTTTTCACCTTTACTCTTTTACTCTCTTTCAACTTCTATTTTCCTTTCTCTCTCTTCAAGTTTCCCAACTTCCATTTCCTCCGACCATCTTTTCGCTTTCCTTTTCCGATTGAGGTACAGTTCTCTCGTGATCTCTTTGATTATTGTTGTGATGGCTTCCCACTCATTTTCCCCGCGTTCTTTATTAAGTAGCGATTATCGTATCGACTCATGTTTCTCCCTCATGGACCCATCCGTAGTTAGGGATTTCTTCCCCTTCGACGAGAATGTTGAACTTGTCGTTCCCCGACCTGGCCAAGCGCCTGACGCTTACTGCCCTGGGTGGACCACCTTCTACTTGTACCCATTCTCCCTGGGGCTATCCTTTCCCTTCCCTGCACTCGTGCAGTAGTTTCTCCACCATTCCAAGCTCCCTCTCTGGCAGATTAATCCCCATGCGTGGAGGATACTCCTTTCTCTTTCGCTGTTGAACAAACGTCATTCCCTTGACATTACTCTGGGGGACCTTGCCCATGTCTACACGGTTCGGGGCCTTGGTGGTGCTCAGTATACCTTGCGCATCAAATCCAAGTCGGACCTTCCTATCATCCTTCCGCCTAAGCCCAAGGATGCAGGGTGGTCCGCGCAGTTTATTTTCGTACGGGTGGATTCGCTCCCTCCGCCTGTGGACTATATCTACACAGATCCTGTCACGGGGCGTATAGGTACTTTTAGCCCCTCCCTCTTGTTCCTCTTCTCATTATCGCTTACGTTCTTAATGGTTTTTCTGTGCAGGTGTAAATGACTTGGTTCCTTCTCCCGACGCCACAAAGGCTTACGGCAAGTTGTTTGGCTTGGACGCTGACGCCCGTCGTTTTAACACTTTATTCGCTCAGGACGAACAAGAGGAGATGTCAACTAACTCTGCTAAGACGAACATGATCCCAGTGGAGATGCTTGCCGACCGTAGGAAGAGGGCCATGGTTTCTGCGGTGAAGCCTCTGGCGAAGAGAAAGTTGGAACCTGGTGAGCCATTGCTTACCTCCAAGAAGATCGCCCCACCTGCTCCTTCAGACTCGGCCCCTTCCGCTGGCCACTTCCGTCCTCCTGCTCCCGCTGTTTCCTCCAGAACTCGCAACAAGGCCTCCACCTCAACTACCCTTGCTAAGAGGTCTTCCTCCCCCGTGATGGAAGACCTTAGCCAGGACATCATTTACCTGCCAGAAGGTTTCAGCTGTGCTCTGGAGGAGGATCCCTGGCCTGTGATGGACCGCCTGTTGACTCCTGGTTCCGAGGTGCTGCTGAAAGATCAGCCTGTTATGCCGCTGTGGCGTCAGGTGGTGGAGGATCTTTTCTCGGTGAGTTTCGCCTCAGCCCTTTTTTCCTTTCTTACAGTGTTTGCGTTTTTCTTGTCTTAAATGACTGCTGATGGTTCGATCCTTCCCTCAGGGTTTTCAGAAGGCGTTGATGGGGTGCCTCAAAACCGAGACCTTGGGCCAGGAGGTACATTCCTTGAAGATCGATCTAGATGCTGAGAGGGGGCTTCGTGCAAGGAAGTCGGAAGAGCTGATGCGCTCCCAGGCCAAAGTGAATGAACTGGAGGAGGCCCTCACCAGGTTGCGCAGGGAGAAAGAGGAGCAGGATGCCCAGATGGCTGAGCATGGTGCGCGGCTGAAAGTCGTGCTGGCTAAGAAGAAGACCTTGGAGAAGGTTCTGTACGATATTGCTCCCTATTCCTCTCTGGAAGAGAGGATAGCCTGCCTGCGGGAGTATAAGGAGGGGGAGCACACGAAGTGGGACCTGGAGGCTGAGGAGCGGCTCATGGCGGATCTGTTCCCCTTACTCCTGTGGTTCCCCAGCTTTCAGACGTTAATCCGGACGGGTCCCTCCAGTCACCAATTCCTGGCTCCCCTGAGGTCCAGAGTGCTGCCCCAGTTTCTCCCGTTCCTGCTGGCGTCTTCCAGGACCAGGTTGTTGACACTCCTGCTGAAGAAGGTTCCTCCTCTACCAAGCATTCAGGTGGTGAGCCGGTGGTGGAGGAAGCTGTTGATAACTAATTTCTGCGCCCTTAGTGGCATTTAGACCTTATTGTTTTTATTTTGTTGTTGGCTGGGCTAGTGCCCGTAACATTTTCCTGTGCCCTGGGCCCTGCGTGGCGGGCTTGTTTTTGTTTTTTCTTGTTTTTGTTTGAACTGTGCTGGGTGCTGCCCAGTAACTTCTAGCAGCTTTTTGTGCTGCTTTAATTATACGTTTGCGGACGACTTTTTACATCCTGTTTTCTTTTTGTTTTGTTCTGTTTATGCATGCTTGTGTGTGTTTGGCCATGTGTGAGTGTTGGCTTCAGAGTATACCCAACTCAGTCAGAGGCTGCCAGGCTTTCGTGGGTGCTAGGTATCGTGGGCGACAGTGTCCCAGTTGCTCGTACTTTGCTATGCACACGCAGTGTAGAGAACTGAGTGTGATTTAACTCGTGTTCGTTTTCAATAGAGATGACACATTGCAAGTATTCGTAGTGGGAAATACTTCAAGAAGATTTTCATAAGTAATAGGTAAACTGGTTTTCCAAATAACTCCCTCAGGATAGCTGGATCCTGTTGGGGCTGGTGTCCTTGACAATTAAGTACAATGACTTATTAAATCTCTTTAAGGATCACAAGGGCATACTTCAGTATTATTATCAGTTGATCCACGTTTATCAATAACGGTTGACTTGCTAGATAAGTTTGACGTTATTGTCATACGGATGGCGGTGATCAACTGGTCCCTATACGTCACACCTATAGGACACGTTTGAGAGATGTGAAGGTATGAAAATACAGTCACATTTATGCCGGATACGACTAAACAGTTAGTCAGAGGTATTGACTATTAAATTAGTCAATAAGATGTTGAGATGATTATTTAATACGGATTAAATAATTTTAGCTAATACGGATTACATGATTAATTCGTAAAATTAAATATAAACGGTTATATTTAATTAAATATTGTATTCGCGTATTAATATAAACAGTTATATTAATTTGGGTAATTATACAATATCGTATTTTGTCAGACCATTATTAATATATCGACTGTATTAATAACTGATAACATGTTACGATTTATAAATAAAATCCGCGAATTATATTTTAGCAATTGGGTCGAATCACGCATTGGAATAAGGTAAGAGTGGGAAGCCCACTCCTACCCGACATCCAATTCGGCCGTGTACTACATAAGGAGAGGGACTCTCCTTATGTCAAACACTCTGGTTTCACTGTTTAAACAAAATCTCAAGAAAAATAGGGTTTGAGAGCATTCTTCTCCCATAACCCAGATCTCACATCTAAAACTCGAAAGGCTCTCCCGATATTGCAAGGCAGTTGGAGAGGATTTCTAGCACACGCGGCAACGTCTCAATCTAAGTCTTGGGTGCAATTTATAGGAGGGAATTTGTGTTAATTCCTGTTCTTAGGCCTTTCGCGCAAGGACTAAAGGTTGTACTCTTTTTCATATCTTTTTAATCTTATGACCATATTCACGATTGTATTTTTCATTATAATCCTGCAAGTATAGGGCGAATACACGTTTTATTCCTCACAAATGGTATCAGAGCCTATGGCCATGAAATTTACAATTGTGTTTTTCGTAAGATTTAAAAATTTTGAAAATTCGATGCATTCTGCCTCGACACTCGATCGAGTGTCTGTAGCACTCGATCGAGTGTCCTCGTACCAGGCTTCATGCGTGTGGTTTTTGGGTTGTAATCGATCTTGTTTTCGATTCTTATTTGCATATTGTTAATTAATCGATATTTTTAGCAATATGTGAATCTTTTGTTGTTGTTTATATACGATTTACACGTTTTAAATCCAAGATGTAAACTTGTTTTGATTTCCAAAGTGCAGCGTTTGCGTTTTAACGAGTCACTCGATCGAGCCCCTGCTGCACTCGATCGAGTGACACTGACACTCGATCGAGTGCCCCTGTTGCTCGGTCGAGTGCTCATCTTTCAGGCTTTCTTTTTCGAAAATAACTTGTTTCTTATTTTCACATGGCCTAAAATAATATACTGTATACGGAAATAGTATATTATTTTTGTGAAACGGTTCACCCTCGTTTGATACATATTGTTTTAAAACAGTTTAAAATAATGGATTATATGTTTATTAAAATTGGTGATTAAAGCGGTATAGTCACATAATTTTAATCTTAAAAGGTGGTTTGATAAAAATTTGTTAATCATAATAACAGTATTATGTCATGAATGAATTTTATTTTTAGTTGATGCATTTTATTTATCGTCTTGTGAATGCCTTGAATGCTTTCAATAACGTATTTAATTTTTGCAAACGGTTGTAACTTAGTGTGGCCTTAGAAGATTTTGTCACCGTAATGATGGGACACAGTCTTGCTTGTAATTTTGAGATCTTGAATCTCCGTTTTGGGTTTTTGCCATGTAATTACTTTTGTATTTAAATTAGAATGTAAATAGGGTTATATTTGTAATTTAAATTAGTAATTTTGTGAAGACCAAAGACGGAGACCGGATGCTCACTCCCGCTGCAAGGACCAAGATGGAACATCAAGACAAGCTTCTAGGGTCCAACGGTGGATTCCAAGTTGTTTTATGTTTATTTTGGTAGGATAGGCCACACTAGGACTTTTATTTACGTTTATTGCATTTATCTTTATGCTTTCATCGATAATAGCTTGCATCATATTCCGCCTAAAAACCAAACCACCTATAACATGCCTGAAAACTGACTCATGTAGAGGTTACGCGTTAGTTTTCTGTGACAATACAGATGTCACGTGTCACATGTAAAGCCATCACTTTATTTAATTCATTCACGTATATGCTAGTTTTTTAGTTCACTTCAATATGAATAAATAAAAGTTGATGGGGTCTTCCTCGTATAACCAAAAATTGAGAATAGTCTTTATAAATCAGCCTCCCATGAATCCCTTCTTCGTCGGTAGGCATAATATGACCCCTTCTACGTCGGGTAAGTGAGAACAGATGATTTATTTTATCTCAACATCATGGTCACTCGATAATATCTAGCGACTGAGATGGACTAATAGATAGGATTTACGGAAATCTATCGACCAAGAGTTCCAACGGTGGAATTGGCCAAACTGTGGGCTTATCAATATACGGAAATTGAGTCTTGGGATCGTTTATATAATTCTTGAGGGAGATCAATTATATAAATGCATGAGTCTACGAGTTTAAATTCAATTTAATATAGACTTAAATCACAACAATAAGTTGCTTATATGGTTTTGTTTTATCTTCTTTTTCAGTGTAGAACACGTTCATTAAAACTGCTGTATAACTAAATGGCTGGTGAAGACCCAATGCCAAGTGCCAAGCTAGCACGTGAATCCTGGCTAAAAGCCTTCATGGACTCCATGAATCAGTCTACTAGACTGAGAAATGATGGGTCAAACTTCTCTGACTGGGAGGCAGCACTACGGAATGCTGCCATTGTTGACGGAAAGCTTAAGTATTTAACTGAGCCCATTCCGGCACACCCAGGAACTGAAGCTAGAGCCAACGAAGTTCGCGCTCATAGCGACTTCGTCATGGAAGCGGGTGCGATAAAGAACGTACTCATCTATCAATGGAATCAAATTTGCAAAGACGCTTCATATCCCATGGTGCAAAAAAGATTTTCACCACGCTCACTAACGAATTCTCGAAAGCTCCGAGAATCGTTTCTTATGAGCATACCTGTCGCTTCTTTGAGGCGAAACTCCAGAAGGGCCAAGCTGTTAGCCCACATATTCTCAACATGATTGAGAATATCGAGAAACTGGAGACCCTGAACTGCAAGATCAGTGAGAACATAATCGTTGATCGAATGCTTCATTCGCTTCATGATGGGTTCGCCCTCTTTAGGGCCAACTACTACATGAACGACATGAAGAAGACTCCTCATGAGCTCCACTCCCTTCTCGTACAGACTGAGAAGGATCTGAAATTAAGTGGGAGCATGAAGCAGGATGTTCTCATGATCTCCAGTAAGGGAAAGGGTAAAGGGAAGGCTAAAGCTCAGGGCGACCTAGCAGTAGGTAAGCCCAGGTTCAAGAAACCAGGATTTACTAAGAGTAGGCCAGGTGAGTCGAGCAACTCACAGGGCAAGACAAAGAGCAAGGATACTAGCATGGAATGCCATCACTGCCACAAGACTGGGCATTGGAGGCGCTCATGCCCCGTGTATCGCGAGGACATTAAGGCAGGCCGCGTTACTCCTGTTGGTATGTCTTCTTCTTCTTTTATTCACATGATTGAGATTAACCATGCAAGTTGCGGAACTTGGGTACTTGATACTGGTTGTGGTTCTCATCTATGTAATCATGTGCAGGACCTCCGAAACCAAGAACCCCTAATCAAGGGTGAGGTGGACCTGCGTGTCGGGAATGGAGCACGCGTTGCTGCAGTCTCGAAGGGAACATACGTGATCCAGCTTCCAAGTGGATTCGAGTTATTTTTATATAACTGTTATTATGTTCCTAGTTTGTCCAAAAACATTATTTCAGTTTCTGCACTTGACAAACTCGGTTTTTCATTTGTAATAGAGAATAATAGCTGTATTTTCTCCTTACACAATATGATTTATGGCAAGGCAGTTTCCATGAATGGAATTTATGTTTTAGATCAAACTACCGAGATATTACATGTGAATAACAAGAGATTAAAGGTAGGTGACAAAGATCAAACTTACCTATGACATTGTCGTATGGGACACATAAATGAGAAACGCGTAAAACAGCTCATACAGAATGGAGCAATATCGCCCTTTGATTACGAATCATATGGCACGTGTGAATCATGTCTCATCGGCAAAATGACTCGTATTTCCTTCAAAGGTGTTGGAATGCGCGCTGCCGACCTATTAGGACTCATACATACGGACGTATGTGGCCCTATGTCGATCAACGCACGAGAAGGCTATAGGTATTTCATCACTTTCACGGATGATTTGAGTAGATATGGCTATGTCTACTTGATGAAACGTAAAAGTGAATCCTTTATCAAGTTCAAAGAATACCAGAATCGGGTACAGAACCAGCTGGGTAGAAAGATTAAAGCACTACGTTCGGATCGTGGTGGTGAGTATCTTTCACACGAGTTTGATCAACACCTTAAAGACTGTGGCATTGTGCTACAGTTGACTCCACCAGGAACACCACAATTAAATGGTGTGTCCGAACGGAGAAATCGAACTCTACTTGATATGGTTCGATCCATGATGAGTCACACCGTTGTGCCTGATTCATTGTGCGGCTATGCTCTTTTGTCAGCCGCTCTAATACTTAACCGAAGTCCGTCTAAAGCTGTTGACAAGACTCCATACGAATTATGGAAGGGAACGGTCCCTAACTTGTCCTTTATTCGGGTTTGGGGCTGCGAGGCTTATGTCAAGTGGAGACACGAGGATAAGCTCGGCCCGCGATCGCTCAAGACATACTTTATAGGCTACCCAAAGGGAACTTTTGGTCATTACTTCTACTCGCCAACCAAACAACGTGTTTTTGTTGCGGCTAGTGCGACGTTCTTAGAGAAGGAATTTCTCGAGAACAAGTCGAGTAATAGAACCTTCGAGTTATCGGAAGTTCAAGAACCAACTGCCGAGCAACCATTGGAGGAAACAGTTCCTTCAACCGAGGCTGCGGTAGATATTCCTGAGGAACCTAGGAGGTCGGGAAGAGTCTCTATTCCTCCGGACAGATACATTGGTATGGTCGAGGAACATGATACAGATGACGTCTTACTCCTAGAGGGTAACGAACCCACAACCTATAAAGGTGCCATGACCAGTTCTGACTCAAAGCTATGGCTAGAAGCCATGCAATCCGAGATGGACTCCATGTATGAGAACAACGTGTGGGATCTTGTGGACCTACCTGCAAAGGTACGTCCCCTTCAATGCAAATGGCTTTACAAGATAAAGCATGCCGTGGAAGGACAACAGGATATCCACAAGGCAAGACTAGTTGCTAAAGGTTTCACCCAAGTGCCAGGCTTGTACTACGATGAGATCTTTGCACCCGTAGTCATGCTACGTTCCATTCGGATTATCTTAGCGATCGCCGCATTTCATGACTATGAAATATGGCAAATGGACGTTAAAACCGCCTTCTTAAACGGTTATTTGGAGGAAGAGTTGTACATGGTACAACCCGAGGGTTTTATTGATCCAGAACATCCTAGGAAGGTTTGCAAGCTTAAGCGTTCCATCTATGGACTTAAGCAAGCATCACGGAGTTGGAATCATCGCTTTGACCAAGTGATAAAAGAGAATGGGTTCATTCGATCAGTCGAGGAACCATGTCTCTATATCAAGTCGAGTGGGAGCAAGATTGTATTCCTAGTACTGTATGTCGATGACATACTCTTGATTGAGAATGACATACCTCTCTTATCTTCGGTTAAAGCATGGTTGAAAAACCATTTCCAGATGAAAGATCTGGGAGAGGCACAAAGAATTTTGGGCATCCGTATCTACAGGGATAGATCACGACGGATGTTGTCTCTCAGTCAGGAGTCTTATATAGATAAGATTCTAGAGAGATTCAGCATGACGAACTCCAAGAAAGGGTTCCTTCCTATGAATCCTGGGCTTCACTTGAGCAAGACTCAAGAAGCTAAGTCATTGGAAGAGAAAGAGCGCATGAGTAGGATTCCTTATGCTTCGGCAATAGGATCGATCATGTATGCCATGATATGCACACGTCCAGACGTTGCATATGCATTGAGTATGACAAGTCGATTCCAAGCTCATCCAGGTGAACAACACTGGATGGCCGTGAAAAACATTCTTA
Organism: Silene conica; assembly: GCA_029255685.2. Classification (NCBI taxonomy): domain Eukaryota; kingdom Viridiplantae; phylum Streptophyta; class Magnoliopsida; order Caryophyllales; family Caryophyllaceae; genus Silene; species Silene conica. Next base: position 56,851,844 of record CM055311.2, on the reverse strand, counting down.
AGTACCTACGGAGGACTAAAGATTGGGGATTGACTTACGGAGGCGACTCGACGCTCTGCGCCACGGGTTACGCAGATGCTAGCTTCCAAACGGATCGAGATGACTCGAAATCTCAGTCTGGATTCGTTTTTACTCTTAATGGCGCTGCTGTCAGCTGGAAAAGTTCTAAACAGAGTGTTACAGCAGATTCTACGACTGAGTCCGAGTACTATGCCGCCTCAGAAGCAGCTAAGGAAGCAATATGGATGCGTCAATTCTTACAAGGGCTATCAGTAGTGCCTAGTTCGAATGACCCAATCACCGTTTATTGTGATAATAAAGGTGCCATCTTCCAAGCTAAGGAGCATAAGTCTAGCAACAAGGCTAGGCATGTACAACGGAAAGCTCATTTAATCAGAGATTACGTGGAGCAAAAGGAGATTTTCATTGATAAGATCGCTACGGATGACAACATAGCTGATCCTTTCACAAAAGCATTACCACGTGATAAGCATGAAGGGCACATTCATTCCATGGGAATTGGATGTGTTCCTAAGTTGTAGTACTCTTTTATGAATTCATGTAATAATTCATTTTCTCGTGTACTCTATTCAACCTTATTGTTATGATATATAATGTTTTGTTTCTGATGTGGAATTGTACGCCAATTTTGAACACCACAAAGTGAATTGATTAACATTACATCGTTTTGGTCCTTGATTACCCACTTGAGCTGATAACTCAGGTAATCATTTTGTGACGTTGGTTGATGGTGGGTTCAACGAGCCATAAGTCACACGGCTGACTGACCAATCACAAAGACGAGTTATACGGATATCTCGTAGGACACCCCGTGACAGCGTTATGGAGTCCTAAATGTTTTACAACATTGGGTGCCAGGTCGTGGATAGGACCTCCATAGTGTTCCTTAGAGTCGAGTCTTTTGACTTTCAACTGTCTCTTGAGATTAAGGCAGATTTTGGGTAACTTTGGTTTCTTTCCCACGGTCACCGTAACAGGGGCCAAGAGGATTTTTTCTGGGTTATTTCATGCTGCGCGATATCGGCAGGATTCGAGTTGAGGGAAATATCCAAACCCTTATCAGGATTTTATCATTTCTCAGGGCCACTCGAGGAGTAGTAACTGAAATGCATGGCCATGCTCGAATACAGATTCGTTTTATCAGTTAAGTTACTCTCTAGTCGGGGAAACCACTCTTGATACAGATCGCTTGTGAGATACGACCTTTGCGAATGCGGATTTGCAAATTGTCTTACATTGAGTGGGAGAAATTTTAAAAGGATATGAGAATCGGTTATCGCACCTACACTTGTACAGACAAGTGGGAGTTTGTTGGAGCTTGTGTCCTCCACATGTAGTGTGATAACGTCATTGCACATACCCTTATACGGACAAGTGGGAGATTGTTGGGGCTGGTGTCCTTGACAATTAAGTACAATGACTTATTAAATCTCTTTAAGGATCACAAGGGCATACTTCAGTATTATTATCAGTTGATCCACGTTTATCAATAACGGTTGGCTTGCTAGATAAGTTTGACGTTATTGTCATACGGATGGCGGTGATCAACTGGTCCCTATACGTCACACCTATAGGACACGTTTGAGAGATGTGAAGGTATGAAAATACAGTCACATTTATGCCGGATACGACTAAACAGTTAGTCAGAGGTATTGACTATTAAATTAGTCAATAAGATGTTGAGATGATTATTTAATACGGATTAAATAATTTTAGCTAATACGGATTACATGATTAATTCGTAAAATTAAATATAAACGGTTATATTTAATTAAATATTGTATTCGCGTATTAATATAAACAGTTATATTAATTTGGGTAATTATACAATATCGTATTTTGTTAGACCATTATTAATATATCGACTGTATTAATAACTGATAACATGTTACGATTTATAAATAAAACCCGCGAATTATATTTTAGCAATTGGGTCGAATCACGCATTGGAATAAGGTAAGAGTGGGAAGCCCACTCCTACCCGACATCCAATTCGGCCGTGTACTACATAAGGAGAGGGACTCTCCTTATGTCAAACACTCTGGTTTCACTGTTTAAACAAAATCTCAAGAAAATTAGGGTTTGAGAGCATTCTTCTCCCATAACCCAGATCTCACATCTAAAACTCGAAAGGCTCTCCCGATATTGCAAGGCAGTTGGAGAGGATTTCTAGCACACGCGGCAACGTCTCAATCTAAGTCTTGGGTGCAAGTTATAGGAGGGAATTTGTGTTAATTCCTGTTCTTAGGCCTTTCGCGCAAGGACTAAAGGCTGTACTCTTTTTCATATTTTTTTAATCTTATGACCATATTCACGATTGTATTTTTCATTATAATCCTGCAAGTATGGGGCGAATACACGTTTTATTCCCCACAGATCCTGGGGGTGATACATTTTTAGGTAGCTAAAATATGAAATGAAAACGACAAAAAATGAGTAAGTACCCTAGAGTCTGGAAGCGGGTTCTGGGCGCAGGCTCTGAGAGTATTCTGCGATGTTCCTTTTTTCAAATGTGACACTTCTTCAGATGGAGGATATTCCAGGGCCTGGGTACCATGTTCCCCTTCATGTCCATTAATCTGTAGGATCCACTTCCTGTTGTGCTTTCCACCTGATAGGGTCCTTCCCAGTTGAAGGCGAATTTCCCGGCGTTCTGTTTCTTCGTGTTCTGGAACACTTTTCTGAGGACTAGGTCTCCTACTTGGAGAGTTCTGATCTTCACGTTTTTGTTGTAACTTCGGGCCACCATTTGCTTGTAGGCAGCCATTCTGATGGCGGCGCTGGTTCTGAGCTCGTCAACCGTGTCCAGGCTGCTGGCCATTTCTGTTTGGTTGCGTTCTTCTGTCAGGCAGCCGTATCTCTGGGTTGGCACCTTTACTTCTGATGGAATGACGGCTTCTGCCCCAAATACCAGGCTGAAGGGGGTCTGGCATGTTGCCGTCTTTGGTAACTCGTCTGCCCACTTGCCTCCAGCTTCTTCCAACCTCCTTTTCATGTTGTCCATGATGATTCTGTTGCTGGACTCTGCTTGGCCGTTTGTTTGTGGGTACCTGGGAGCAGCTTTTAGTAGAGTGATATTCAAACTAGCACTAAATGCTTCCGTTTTATTAGATATGAATTGTGAGCCATTGTCACACACTATTTCAGAGGGTATACCGAACCTGCAAATTATGTTACGCTTAAGGAAAGATATCACCTGATTTTCCGTAATCTGGGGGAAAGCTTCTGCTTCTATCCACTTGGAGAAGTAGTCCGTTAATGCGAGCATGTAGGTTCTGTTTCCAGGTGCTCTGGGCAGTGGTCCTACGATGTCCATTCCCCATTTCATGAAGGGCCAGGGTGATATGATTGGGTGCAGGGGTTCAGCGGGTTGGTGCGTGACATGGGCGTGTTTCTAGCAGGCTTCGCATTTCTTGGCGAGCTCCACTGCGTCTCTTCGTATTGTCGGCCAGAAGTATCCCATCCTGATTGCTTTGTTGGACATGCTCCTTCCCCCTGCATGATTTCCACAGTCTCCGCTGTGGAGGTCATGCAAGACCGTCTGCCCTTCCTGGTCGCCCAAACATCTCAGGTAGGGTCCTGCGAGCGATTTCCTGAACAGCACACCATCTATTAGTGTGAATCTTGAGGCTTTCAATTTGAATCCCCTCACCTCTTTTCTGTCTGCTGGAAGAGTTCCATCTTTCAGCCAGTTTTGGTAGGGTGTCCTCCAGTCGAGCGGCTCTTGTTGTTCTGCGGTGTTGCTGAGGACGCCCAGTCCTGCCTCCCACCGCGTGCTGGAGTTTTCAACATCCCGGTCTTCCTGAGAAGTTGACGGTTCCAGCACGTGGGTGATTGGGATAGAAGAGATATCCCCTAGTTTGAATGTTTCCCCCAGGTTGGCCAACGCATCTGCCTCTGCGTTCTGCTCCCTGGGTATCTGTTCTATCTCGAAGGTAATGAACTTTGTCCTCTTGTCTCTGACCACCTCCGGGTAAGCTATCATTCTGGCGTCTTTGGCCTCATATTCGTCGTTGACGTGGTTCACTATGAGCTGCGAGTCGCTGTATGCTCGGAGGTATCTGACTTTGAGGTCCACGGCTAGTTGGAGTCCTTGGATCAGGGCCTCGTATTCCGCCACGTTGTTGGTTGCTTGGAATTCACACCGTACTGCCTGGACGATCATGTCTCCTTGGGGGGACATGAGTACCATTCCTACTCCTGCTCCCCGACTGTTGGAGGCTCCTTCCACGTACAACGTCCAAAAATTTTTCTTCAGAGTCCATTTCTGGAGGTAGGATTTCTTTGGCTGCCTCTTTTTCCATTCCTGGGCTAAAATCAGAGACAAAATCTGCAAGGGCTTGTGATTTTATCGTAGTTCTAGTTTCAAATTTTAGGTCGTAGCCACTTAAGTGGACTGACCATTTGGACATTCTCCCAGAAAGTTCTGGTTACTCAATATGAGTCTCAGGGGGTAGCTAGTTAAGACTGATATGGAGTGAGACGCAAAGTAAGGTCTCAGTTTGTATGAAGCTGTAACTAAAGCAAGAACTAGTTTTTCAGGAGCTGTGTACCTGGTCTCTGCAGGAAGCAGAGACTTACTGATGTAATAAACTGGATGCTGGATCCCCTCATGCTCCCGTGCCAAGACTGCACTGACTGCTACCTCCGTTACCGACAGGTATAGGTATAATGGCTCCCCTTGTTCTGGTTTGGACAGAAGTGGAGGAGTGCTGAGGTATTTCTTTAGTTCTGCGAACGCCTTTTCGTGCTCCTCCGTCCACTCGAATCTTTGGCTCTTTCGTAATATATCATAGAACAGCCGGCACCTGTCGGAGGACCTGGAAATGAACCTGTTGAGGGCTGCCACCCTGCCAGTCAATTGCTGCACGTCTTTCGGCTTCTGGGGGGACTCTAGTTGAAGGAGTGCTTTGATCTGCTCGCTACTTGCTTCAATCCCTCTCAGTGTTACCATATACCCCAGGAATTTCCCGCTGGAGACTCCAAACGTGCACTTGGAGGGGTTCAGCTTCATTTGATACTGCCTTAGTATGTTGAAGGTTTCTTCCCGGTGTTGGGCGTGCTGGCTGGATAATTTGGACTTGACTACCATGTCGTCTATGTAGACTTCCATGGTGTTGCCTATTTGATCTTTGAACATCATGTTCACCAGCCTTTGGTAGGTGGACCCTGCATTTTTTAACCCAAATGTCATAACGTTATAGCAGTAGCTACCTCTTTCAGATCTGAAGGCCGTCTTTTCCTGGTCCTCTGGATGCATCTTTATCTGGTTGTATCCACTCCAGGCGTCCAGGAATGTGAGCGTCTCGTGACCTGCCGTCGCATCTACCATTGCGTCTATGTGCGGCAGGGGGAACAGGTCCTTAGGGCACGCCTTGTTTAGGTCGGTGAAGTCCACGCATACTCTCCACTTTCCATTCTTGTTGGGGACCACCACTACGTTTGATAGCCACTCTGGATATTTTACCTCTCTGATTTTTCCTGCAGCCAGGAGGTCGTCCACTTCCTGGTTTATCACCTGGTTTCTCTCTGCAGCAAATTTTCTTCTTTTCTGTTGGACCGGCTTGTAGCCGGGGTTTACACTTAACCTGTGCGAGATTATGTTTGGGTCTATTCCCACCATGTCTTCGTGGGACCATGCAAAACAATCCATATTAGCTTTTAATAATGTTAAGAATTCTGACCGAACAGTACCTGAGCATTCTGCTCCCACCAGCACCTTCCTTTCTGGACGCAACGGATCCAGGGGGATTTCTTCCACCTCTACCTGAGGGGGCTCTTCATAGGATCCCCTGACCTGCCTTTCCTGTGATTGCTATGCTGGGGGAGGAGTGGCAGTGGGTTTGAGCGCCACCTTGTAGCAACTCCTCGCTTCCTCCTGATTTCCTCATATTGTCTGAACTCCCCACGGTGTAGGGAACTTGAGACACTGGTGGTATGAAGATGGGATGACCTTCATGTCGTGGATCCATGGCCTACCAAGGATAACATTGTAGGTAGAGGGACCGTCAATTACCAAGTACCTCACCTGTTTGTTGATTCCTCCGGCATAGGTTGGTATCAGAATTTCCCCGAGAGAATGCTTGGTTTCCCCGCTAAATCCCACCAGCGGTACTGCCTTCTTAGTCAGGTCTGTTTCTCCAAATCCCATGCTCTTTAGGGTCTCCAACATGATGATGTTGACCGAGCTCCCCGTGTCCACCAGGATCTTCTTTACCCTGCAGTTTCCTATGGACAGGGTGATGATCAGGGCATCATCATGGTACTCAGCGCCTTTTTCCACATCTGTTTCGTCGAAGCTGACGACTGGCAGATCCTGGGTGCTGATCCTGCATGAGCATTCTGGCTTGTCTCCTTTGACTGTGGTTGCGTGCCTCTTGGCGGCAGAGTATGTGAGTCCACACAGCTCCGAGCCCCCTGTTATCACGTTAATAGTTCTAGTGCAAACAAGAGGGCTAGAAGGTGTTACCTGACGAGTTGCGTTCACCTTGGTCCCTTTTGGCAGGATGTGGTTCAGGTTGCCCTGCTCGTACTGATACCGGACCTCCTTTCTGAGGGTGATGCAGTCCTCGGTTGTATGCCCGATGTCCTCGTTATGGAAGTCGCACCTCAGGTTGGTGTCCCTTCCATCTTTGCTCCTTTCTTCTGCCCTTTTCTTGGGCCACTTGACTTTCTCTCCCAGCTATTTCAGGGTTTTGATCAGTCCTGCAAGGTTGACAGTAAAACCATACTCCTGTACCTTTGGTGGCAGGTTCGGGTCGTTCTTCCAGCTTTTTCCTCCAGAGACCTTATGCACTGGCCTGCTGTAGGGTTTCGATCTCTCCTGCCTGTCTGTTGCTGGTGCCTTCCTGCTGGTGGAGGCGGAGCTGCAGCTGATTCTTCTAGGTCCTGCATCCTCTTCCAGTCGAATGGCATCCAACGCCTTCTGCTGAACCTGAGCGTATGCCGTGCATGGCCATTTGGTTAGCTCTTTGTATAGGCCGGAGGTCTGTGGTAGCCCCCAGCGGAAGGCGTGGATAGCAGTCTTCTCCTCACAGTGGGGTATGGATACCATCTCCTTGTTGAATCTGGCCAGGTAGTCTCTGGTGGATTCTTCATCACCTTGCTGGATCTGGTAGAGGTCGCTGGTTTGCTTTTCTGGCCTCCTGCTGCTGGCGAACTGCTGATTGAACGCGTTCACCAGACTTGCAAAGCTGGAGATGCTGGAGTTTGGTAGGCTGACGAACCATTGGAGGGCGGCTCCTGAGAGAGTGGATCTGAATCCCTTGCACATGCACGCCTCTTTCAGGGGTCCAGAGGCCGTTATCACCATCATTTTTTGCTTGTACTGGTTGATGTGATCTATCGGGTCGGCCGTTCCATCATAACTCGTCATGTTTGGGGGGGGGGGGGGGTGAACCCTTAGGCACGTCCACCGAGACTATGTTGAGGGTGAACGGAGAATCTGCGTAGCTTTCCGGGGCTGCCTTTTCCAGGGGTCTTGGTATTCCTGGTATGCGGCTGACTAAGTCCCACAGCGCTTTGTATTGGTGCTCCCAAGGGTTTGGTCCTGCAAAACGGTTAGCGAAATTCCAAGGGGTACTGTGAGTGAAAGGTGCATACCCTGGTGCTCCTGAGGTCTGACCGACCGTGGGCTGACTGAATGCGGGCTGACCCATCGGTGTGGTGTGGATTATTGACGGCGTTTGCTGGGCAGTGCATCCTGATGGTCCAGCTCCCAGCAGGAGTAGTTGCCTCACCGACGATCCTTCCCCTTGTGTCCAGCCCGAGGTTGGGGTGGAGAAAGGTCCTGCATTACCATGACGGTTAGTACTAACGGGTAATCTTACAAGTCCGTTACGTGGGGCCCCTGTTTGTGGCGGAGGCGAGTCTAGGTCGACGGAAAGGTAGCCTAGTCCCGTAGGCGCGATTCTTTCTGGCGGAGTTATTCCCGCAAGGTCTAGCCTGGTGACCAACTCGTTGGGGATAGCCCTCGCCTCACTCCTGCTTCCTGGAGGCCTTGGGATTCCGGCTTCTGCGCCTGTCCCTCCGTTGGCACGCGGAGGCTGGTTTTGTGCAGTGGCTAACTTCCTCAGCTCCTGGTTGTCCTTCTTCAGGCCATCTACCGCTTGGTGGAGGGTGAAGATTCCCTCCATCATGGTTTTCCACATGGCTGGAGTTGGAGCTTCTCCACTGTTGTCGCCTGGGCTGGCCACCGTGCCGCCACTAGTGGTGCCTGACTGCACCTGGGGGGTGCTGCCGCTGAGGGGCGCCATCGTTGTTGTTGGTGGAGTTGCCAGGGCTACCATTGAGGTAGAGGTGGTTCCTACAACCGAGGAAATGGGTTGTGAGGTTGTTTGAGGGTTTGTGTTTGTCATTTTGAGGGATTTGTGACGAGTTTGAGTTTTTTCACACTTTTTTGGGTTGAATAATCACTATAGGCCCACGGTGGGCGCCAAAATGTTTAGGTCAAAATTTACCTAATGTTGTTTATGGAGGTTATAGTGATTTCAAGCCTAGATTATGGTATGTTTAGGTGAGTTAATTGCTAGGAGATTAAGAGAAAGGTATATAAGAACACAAAGAAATGATGACGCAGAAAACCCCTTAGGGAAAAACTGCGGGAGGAAGGTTTCCTCCAAGTTTCTACTAGAATTCTCCTTCAGAGTATGCCTCGTATTACAAGTATTTTTAGGGTTTTGTTTGATGCTCTAGTATGCTTAGTCTGTGAATGAATGTCTCTCTAATGTACAAGGTTTACATATATATAAAGCTCTCTTCCTATGGACCGTTGGATCTGGCCATAATCCAACGGGTCTTTTCTTCTTCTTTTATCCGCTTTTGGCTTCTATCCTCTGTTTGCTTTTTCTGACGGAGCCTGGGTGTGTGGCCATTTCAGGCAAATCTTGAGCCTTGGCTCTTTCAGCCTTTCCCTCCTTCTCATTTACGTTGCCTTCTTCCTTCCCTTTTACTCTTCTTCCTATGCTTCGTTGACTTTGGTGCCAAATGTACAACCTTGAGCCAATTACATGATACCATGTGTTAAGGCATAAAATAGTATATTTTTGGGCATAACAGTAAAATATTAAAAAGATTTGCGACAAAAGTGTATATTTTAAAAAATGATCATATGTAAATTCCTTAGATATGAAGTATTATTAGGAAAACGAGTGTTTGAAAAACAATTAAAAAGAAGAAAATAGAATGTGATGCGAAGACATCTTTCTTTTGAAAACATGTACCGAAGTTTGTGCTTTGTAATGGACACATTAGAATCTACCTAGTATCGTCAATATTCTTCTTCTCAATTTTCAACAATACGTAGTTGTTTTCCACCCTAAACCCAAACCCAAACCCAGTAGCATCAATTCCCACGCACTCATCCCTTCTTACACCAATCATCTTCTTCTTCTATAAATAAATTTCTGTATTCTTTTAACTACAATCTTCACTTACCTCTGACATCTATGGAGAAGAATACTTATCCTCCTACCTTAAAACCCGAATATCCAACTGTTTGCGACAAATTGAGAAGAGTCATCCAAACCACTTCCCCTTTCAGAGCTATTCGTTTCGGTTCTAATAACCAGGTCCATCATCAAACACCTTCCCCTAACGTCTCTCTCATGACTCATACTCCGCTAACTGACCGTTGTACTCGAATCCCCAAACAGTCCAACACTACACAAACTGGAAGAGGAGGTTTTGATGTTTCACCTATTCCTACCCTTGTAAGCGATAGATGCCCTCGACCACCCGTCGAGAACAAGAAAGAACTTGATCAAAGTGTTCCCATTATCTTTCGCCAAAGCGGAGATCATTCAAATGGGCCACAAACCCACAAGCCTAAGGCTAGCTTGTTGCCGATACATGGGGTGGAGCATAGAGTTCCAACTATGTCCCATATCGGAGAGAAATCCTCGATTGCTGAGAGTATAAATGGCTTGTTTACTGAGTATATAGATAGGGCAGGAAGAAAGATTAGAAGTCAAACAATGGTGGGTGGTAACAACATGAATGTTGACAGTTTTAATGATAAGGTATCTGATTTTATTGATCGTGCAAAGAATAAGTTTCATACTGCACCTACTTTGGTTGATTCGTCCTTCAAGGAGAAGACCTTCAAGTAATAGAAATCTCAAGCGTCAAGCTTGCAGTAAGCATGCTAACTTGTGGGTTGTGAATTGTGATGTATTGTGAATTTATGATAATGGCATTAATATCAGCTAGGGGGATAGTGAAGTAAGCTTTGGTATGTACTATTTTTATGCCGTGCAATATTGCACGGATTTGTTGTGTAGAAAGTTATAAACAAATTATATTATATTAATAATAGTTGCTTATTTATAGGAGTATTTATCAAGTATATTTAAGATGTACTAATAATATAAAAGTAGTTATCGAGAGTTTCTAAAATATGGCACTAAGTAAAATAGAACAATAACTCATTGGAAATTTCAAAGCATAATAAAAGTAGCAAAATGCGAAGGAAAAAAGACATTATGTTGTTACGACGTACAATCAGAAGTATATTATACTATTACTTCTCGAAAACTTCTTCATACACTATTTTCTTTGTTCTATTAGACACGTGTTTTTTATTATCGCAAATCAGAATTTTCAACCCCTTTTTACTTGTGACTCTTGAAATAGCCACATAAAGTTGGCCGTGCGTAAACACCGGCCTTGGAAGATAAATCCCAACATGTGCTATAGACTGCCCTTGGTTTTTATTTATTGTCATTGCAAAACACACTGCCACAAAAAATTGTCTTTTGTCAAATTGTACTGGGAATTTATTGGAGTCAGAAGGAGAAAGTGTAATACATGCAATATGCACTTTATCGCTCATATGACTGCCAGATACGATTGTTGCTCTAATGACATGTGATCTTAAGTCGGTCACTATTAGTCGAGTGACGTTGCACAAACCGCGAGATTGGTTGATGTTTCGAAGAAGCATAACTATAACACTTACCTTCAGCTTTAGTTCGTGATTTGGAAGGCCATAACACTTAATTAATAGACTTAAGAAATTTTGTTGAATACAAATCACGCACCCCAACATTGCTTTCATCTTTACTAACCTCATGCGAGCTAAAGTAAATTTTCTCTGCTCCATCTTTTTGAGATAGTACATAGTCATTAACCAAATAGACGATCTCATATGTAGGCGCAAAGATGGCCCTTTCCTGAAGATATTCGGGATTCGATAGTTGATTCCTGAGGGATGGGTAAATAGCGTCTACAATCGAAGCGATATAATATAGTCATAATATGAGATAAAATGGGTAAGCAAGGTTATACTATGAATCTGGCAATGAAATCTTTATAAGAAGTAGTCACATGCAATATTTACCGAATGTATGTAAAGTTTTAGATTTTTTAATCTTATTTTACATGAATAATGATTTTGAAGGTAAAAATAAAAAATTAATAGTGACTAATTTCGACATAAATAATTATAGCTGAAATATGGCTATGAAATGTTTACACAATATCACATGCTATATTTACAGAATGTATGTCAATTTTGAGATTGTTTCATCTTATAATGCACGATTTATGATTTTACAGGTTAAAATCATTAAAATAGTGACAAATTGTGCTAAAAATAGTTAAAATTAATTTTATGGCATGAAATTTTACCCATAGATACACGATGTCATATGTGATATGAACATCAGATCCAAAATTTCAAGTTGAAAAGTTTCTGTTTTCATTGATTATTAATTTTATATGATAAATGTTAATAATTGGAATTTATTGAGTCATGCAATTTAAAATTCGTCTTTAGCTTAGATCTTTGGTTTTTCCAGGTTCTAAAAGTGATTTTGGAATAATCAAAATTTTAATTTTAATTTTTGCATGTTTTTATAGCAAATCTGGAATTTTTGGCTTACAAACATGTATTTTACGATTTATTTATGAAATAAATTAATTTATATAATACCGCTAATTTAATTAAAGTTTTGGAATTTTGGGGAAATTCCAGAATATTCAAAATTTGAATTTTGTTTTTTTTTTTCGAATTTTTAAATGGCTTATTTGGCTTTTTCCTTTTATTTTTCTCGTAAATACGAGTAAGTAACGAACAATAAAGTAAATCAAGTTGAATCGTGGTCAAAATTTAGTAAGGACTAAATTATGAAGCCTAAGAGTACTAAGATTAACTTGGACATAAATATGATTTGTGTAATTTAATTGTGATTTTATAAGATAATAACCACGTAAATCCGTAAAAACCGCAACCAAATATAAGATATTTGCTCCTTAAGGCGATTTGGCTTAAAAATTGGCATTTGCATTCATATTTTAATGCTGCATTTTATTTAATATGATTGTCATATTTTATTTATGTAATTTTAAAAATATGAATGCAAATGCCAATTTTTACTTAGTGTTGCCTTAGTTTTTAGGATTAATTGATAAGAATACTCTAAACTATGGGTGTACTGCTCAAATTTTAACTATCAATATAACCTACTAATGCCTTCATTTGCTTTAAATTGAATTTGTTATTTTGTTAACTTGTTGTAGCATGTTTTAATGGTTTGATATCACCGGTATGTAATTTAATATTTAATAGATTTAAATTTTATTTAAAATAAAATAGTTTGTATTTATTTTATTGTTCTTTCGTTTAATTTTCTTAATGTTTTCAAATTCAAAAATTGTTAGATTAATTAATATTAAAGTTTCACTAATTAACTTTATTGTTGACTATAATATATAATAAAAATTTAACTAAACCACTAGATAAATTCACGAAAGCTAAAGAAAAAGTATATTTAGGAGGTTTATAGGTTAACGGATAATCGAATCGCAAATAACCGTTTAAAGTAGTTAACTGAACCGTTTATAACTGTTAGGAACGGTATGGTTTAAGTTCGGCGGTTTGCCAAACTAAACCGCATACGAACCGGATGAAATATGTGGTTCGGTGAAGAGAAGCGCGAATGAACCCCGATAGTTACTACCAACATTTATTGGAAGTAATATGCACCTCATCCAATAATCCGAGAATCCGATATCATCCTCATCTTAAGGAAGGGTCCAATTAGGATGTGAATATCTGTAAAGAGAAAGATAGAGAAGACAGAAGGATGAGAAGCTTGTTACTACCAACAGGCCATTCATCATCAATTGCGTATGTTTGTACAACAAGATGTCCATTCTTCCAAACACCAACAACATCTGTCAACTCCACTTTCAGTCCAAGACGCAGCTTACGAATCCGGATGAGCTCAGATGATGTATCAAGTAGTAATAACACTCAAGATAGTGTGACTCAAACTAGTATTGGAACAGACGATGCTTCTGTTCCGCCTCCTCCTCCCTCTACTGCTGCTGCTGCTGCTGCTTCTGATTCTATTCAGAAAGACCTCAAAAAGGCACCTTCTCTATTTCCTCTCATCTCTCCCCCTTTTCCCACCTAATTTTAGCTCATTTCAGTTCACTTCATTTTTGTTTATCTGAAGTGACCCTAATATTATAGGTTGTTTATGTAAAATAACGTATTAAAACGACAAGGGGAAGATGATTGCATTGTTGAGAGTTGAGAGTTGAGAGTTGAAACCCCTGTAGTCATCTTTTGTTTTGTGAATTGGAAATTAGCAGTAGAGAGATAAGCATAAGCTAATGGATGAATCTGGTAGTTGACTTGAGTTATATCTGCTTTTGATCAGGTAGTTAATAAAACGGCTGCAACCTTTGCTCCAAGGGCTTCAACGGCTTCCAAAAATCCTGCTGTGCCAGGAACTACCTTATATTCTATTTTTGAAATTCAGGCATATGTGTCTATGTTTCTGGGCGGACTTCTGTCCTTCAATCTTGTGTTTCCTTCAAATCAACCAGATCTCTGGCGACTAATGGGAATGTGGTCCATCTGGATGTTCAGTATGTCTTTTCTTCCTTTTCTGCTCTACTCATTTTATGAGTCTATGCCACCCATTGGAGAATCACTCCTGTTAAATCATGCCTCCGATTTTAGTTATACACTTTTCTATTTTTGTCCATCTTCTCTACAGATTACCTTCATTTTCAGCCGCCATCCGCCATCTCCGCTCATTATTCATCACTCATATACCCTCTCACCCACTACTATTATTCAACATTCAACTGGTTACAAGCTTTCAAAACTAAAGGGCTAAGATTCATTAACATGCCTTCTTCAACTTTGGAGATGATATGAAACTTGATATCACATATTGCTTGCTTACCCATGATCCCATGACCAAGTAGGTAACCTAACTCGTCCATTATGTAACAAACGGAAATCCCTACAGTCTCTAAATTGTAGCAACCAAACAAGTTTCATATTATTCAGGAAATTTTCGGATTCCTATGTTTTCTCATGGTAACCTAAGCGCCTGCTTGAATTTTGTTTGAAATCACCGGAAATGGACAAAACTGTGAAATACTTTGATACTGATCAACCTCCGGGCAAACAGTCTTAACAATCATAAGACCAGTTGATTATATTCTTCATTTGGTTGAACAAATTCATAGTTGAATACTGAAATGAGTCAGTTGCTCATTATTCTGCAGCCGTTCCATCTCTTCGTGCCCGTGACTGCCCAAGCAAGGAAAAGGAAGCACTTAACTATCTCTTCCTCCTCATTCCATTACTGAATGTCATAATTCCATTCTTTTGGAAGTCTTTTGCTGTTGTTTGGTCTGCAGATACCATTGCCTTCTTTGTTATGTATGCATGGAAGGTACAGTACGTCTCATCTAACGTTAAATCCTTGCCCATATGCGTTTCTTTTGTTGTTTATTTTTTTAGTTTTCTGCTTTGCAGTTAGGATGGCTGGAGAAATCAGAGTAAGGTCCTGCTTTGAACTGTCTCTCTATGTTGCTGGGACTCCTGTGGGTCAAAGTTGGGCTTTTGAACAGAATATACAGTGGATAGATGTTCTCCTGTAAGGAGAGGAAGATACTAGAAGAAGCACAAATGCCATATATGCGTTCATGGTAGATAATGCAAGTTCATATTGCCTGGGTTATTAATCCAGACTTGTATCTGGAATTCATGTCCATTTTGGTTACTGAATATAGCTTCAGTAGTAGCTAGTGGCATAGTTTACCGTATTTCAACGGCCAAAGATGTAGCTTAGGTCACAATGAAGTGTTATATCCCTTATTCAATGAAAGAATATGCTTATTATTGATAGAAACTCTACTGTTTTCTTAATGGTATTTGCGAAGTGAGATTATATGCTAATGGGGATGGAGAGTGGGATTCTTTCTACAAAGAGGTTAATAGATTGTTAACAGAGAAGTGAAACCACAAAGACATCATCAGTACTTTATGAAGTTCCGTTCGGAAACATTCGATCTGATCAGAATAGTATGGTTCTTTACATTGATCCAACCTTCCTTAGTCCTAACCTCGCTGAAAGGAGTCATTGCATCACAAAAAAATTTAAACATTGGGTATGTTGTTTATAACTTTGTTTTTCATAAGAGGGCAGCTCGGCAAGCATCCAAACAGAGGAAGCTTTCTACACAAGCGCCCAAGCTTTTTGTTGAGAATCAAAGTTACTCGGTTACCAACCAGAAGGCTCTGTTCTTTTGGATTTCAAGTCACTTGATTTAAGTTCAGTTCAGATTCTATAAGTTCACTTCAGTTCCTATAAGTTCAGTTCAGTTCAGTTCCTATAATCCTATAAGTTCAGTTCCTATAAGTTCAGTTCAGTTCTTATAAGTTCAGTTCAGTTCAGCTCATATAAACTCAATTCAAAAAGCTATATACGAAGTTTATTTTAACAACCGATAAAAAAACATTTCGCTTTAATTATTCGATACACATTTTTTTTTGAAAAAAAACAAATTATTAATAATTGTACCCGTTTTTACTATCTCTAATATCAAACGATCTTACATATAGTCACCCTAATGCCATATGCCCGAATACAAGCATAGACCGCTTGAAGGAATGGTAAAATACTTCAACTATCGACATTCATCATCGAGGATGAAAGTTGAAATAACGTTTGGTCAATTAAAGAAAAGGTAGAAAGTGTTAAAAATCATGCCCCAAATATCATATAAGTATCAAATATCGATCATTGTTTCTACATTCACCCTCTATAATTTTATAAAAATGCACGCTCTTGGAATTATACAACATGATGTGAACATTTAAGGAATAACATTAGATTCAGGCATGTTTGATAAAAGCGGAAGACGGACGTGTATAAGTACGAAGCAACTTAGTCAAAAATATTTGGCGAGGCTATGGATTCTTTGTCGACAGTGATATTGATAATGAAGATGAAGTAGATGAGGATTGTGATAATATGGAAATAAATAGTTAGAAAAAATTGTAATATGTGGATTATTTTTTATCGTAATGTAATCGTAGTATTATGTATTAATTATGAACAAACCATTATATATAAAGTAGAAAATATTCTATATTACCTTGGGTATTAGATTATCTTTTTATTAATGTCTTCTCTTGGATAATAATAATAATAATAATAGTTAACTTAAATTAAATTAAGTTAATTAAGTTCGGATCTTATAAATTCAGTTCAGTTCATATCTTATAAGTTCAGTTCAGTTCAGATCCTATAAGTTCAGTTCAGTTCAGATCTTATAAGTTCAGTTTAGTTCATATGAGTTCAGTTCAGTTCCTATAAGTTCAGTTCAGTTCCTATAAGTTCAGTTTAGTTCAGTTCCTATAAGTTCAGTTCAGATTCTATAAGTTCAGTTCAGATCCTATAAGTTCAGTTCAGTTCAGTTCAAATCCTAGAAGTTCAGTTCGGTTCAGTTCAGTTCAGTTTCAGTCCAAAAGAACAGGGCCGAAATCATATCGTCTGCCCAATTTTTGTTATGTTAAAACGTCGGAATTATTTTCTCACATACGAAGTTTACATTTTCACATGCATTTTTACTTTCCAAACACTACCCTTTTAACTAAATATAAACAAAACGACTTTCTTTTCTTCCTAAACAAAATAACTCTTATATATTCATATTTGCGCTAATATTAAATCTAATTACTCTAAAAACTTTAACAATGGCTTTGAATTCTCCAATTACTGAAGTGAGTTTTTTATTAGCAATTTTTAAGACGTTTTGTTAAAATTATTAAGTTTAATACCTTTTCTGAAATTATATGTTTAGACAATATTATTAGGGTTTATTGGGGTATGGATAGCATGGTGGTCGACGTCAGCGTTGGGCGGAGATCAAATGCTGATGGTGGTGGTCGACATTGCACGGAGGTCTGATAGTGGTGGTTGGCGTCAAAGTTAAATGGAGTTAATTGTGTTTCTTGCTATTGTTGTTTGTGTTTGCCTCTATGCCCGTGTCGTTGTTTGTGTTTATTTATTATTATTATTGTTGTTGTTGTTGTTGTTGTTGTTGTTGTTGTTGTAATATTAATATTTAATTTTTTTAAATTATAATAATTTTGTCGAGTGCAGTGATTGGTGGTGGTGAATGAAGGTAGGTGTTAGTGATTGAGTGGTGAAGGGGTTTGGGAAGGGAGAGAAAAAAATGATTTGACAGAGGATGAAAGAATGACAAGGGTTGAAGAGTAGTATGCTAAAAACCGTATACAAAAGAGAAAAATTCGTATGTGAAAAAACACATCCCTAAAACATAATCACTCTTATTTTATATATTTTTCCTTTTTTCTCACAAGAAATATAAAAGTGAATTTGGACCTGTAACAACCCGACCCGCCACCGTCGTAACACAACCCCAATAAGATGAGATGTGTACCTTTGGGCCAAATACTTGTCCTCACTTAAGCCCAAAAGCACAAGGCCTTGTTACTAAGTAGTGGGTGGAAGTTATTATAAACATATCACAAGCCTCACATTCCACCGATGTGGGACAACTTTTCTCTCATACTCATGGGGTGTTACAAACTCCCCTACTTAAAGAACACAACGTCCTCGTTGTGCCTCAAACTTGACCACAACCAGGGCCAGAATCCTCCCCCGCAAGGTGTGTGACCCGGGTATTCCCGACCACAGGCTCACCCCATGGTCGCAGGGTCGCTCTGATACCATTTGTAACAACCTGACCCGCCACCGTCATAACACAACCCCAATAAGATGAGATGTGTACCTTTGGGCCAAATATTTGTCCTCACTTAAGCCGAAAAGCACAATGCCTTGTTACTAAGTGGTGGGTGAAAGTTATTATAAACATATCACAAGCCTCACATTCTACCGATGTGGGACAACTTTTCTCTCATACTCATGGGGTGTTACAGGACCATTCAAAACACATTATCCAACTTGTTATTGAATTTGAATCCCACAAATCATTTATTATATTAAAGCAACAACCGCTAACCGTCAAATACGCACGTACGCTTACGTGTCAATTCCAAATTAATTAATCGTAAAAATACAGTATATTTATACAGTACATTTACAAATTAATACACTACAAATACATTTTATACATTATATCATCAGGCTTCTATCCCACTATATTTTCAACTACTTATCCACTTTATGCATGCATTTTCCACGTTTTCTTCTTCAACTAAACCATCTCAACTCAACTCAACTAAACTCCAGATTTCATATAAAATAAATTATTGCCTCTTTGCTAATATTATTTAATCTTAACTTAATCTCTAAAAATAACAAAATCAGATCTTTGCCAAAATTACTCAATCTCGATAATTAACAAAATTTCGCATTGGCTCAACAAATTACTGCAACAAAAATTTTAAAGTTAGCAAAGAATGTCCGTAATGTGGAATTGAGTGTTCGTGTTGTTTATTTATGGAAACGAGAGAATTACATAAACAAGGGTCAAATTTTTGGAATTGAAATGATATTAGTTGATGCAGAACTAAGTCATCTTTTTTCTTACCAATTATTTACATTTTACCTCAATGTGATTGTTGAAATGTTTAACTTGTATTTTTCACCATTTGTATTATAATATGAACAATTTCCCAAATTTGATGTTCTATTTTTTTTGCATTAACTAAAATATACTTGACCATCCAACAACTTACCACATTAAGAAAATTTTTGGGACAACTTTCAGGATACAATTAACATTCATCATCAAGTAATACGCCTATTAGGAAGCAAACATTAAAGGTTGTCAACCAATTGAGAGGAACCTATTTAACATTTGCCTCGACAAATAGTAGCAAGTTGTATCTTTAATTTGTGCATTTACAATTTGAAACCAAAGCATGTAAAGGCTTCACATCCATTAATAGAGGAAAGACTCCTCATCTATTAATAGGGGAACGAGTTACAACCTTCCATTTTCAATATGTTAAACACAGATTCCCAACAATACCCGCATATCATCATTGGGTATATTACAATTCTCATTTCACAAATCATTGAATTACATCTATAAATCATTCCTACAAATCAGACATGTTTATTTCTTTTATTTTTCCGAAAATAATTTCAGGTCACACCAGCCATACAAGTATCAGCAAGTCACTATTGTACGAATTCAAAAGCAAAATCATTGAAGGGCGTACATAAAAGCTCAGCAAGTTTATAGTCTCGGATAATGTCGGGTATATGACTGCTACCAAAAATCCATTAAGGATTTGGTTCGAGTACTCTACTTTTGCTATTGAAATAAATGATACAAACATACCCAAATACGGATTTCAATTTTCAAGCTTTGCGGACATAATCCACGAAAATGTCAAGCTTAACTCCTACTTAAGTAAATATTTCCAGAATTATGTTGATATCTACAACAATTTTTCTTATTTATAAAATTAATTATTGTTACAACATAAATTGACAGATGTGTTTGGAGTATTTGAGTGTGCGTGTAACAACCCGACCCGCCACTGTCGTAACACAAACCCAATGAGGTGGGTGTGCACTTTTGGGCCCGTTAATTGTCCTCACTTAAGCCCAAAAGCACAAGGCCTTGTTACTAAGTAGTGGGTGGAAGCTATTATAAACATATCACAAGCCTCACATTCTACCGCTGTGAGACAACTTTCCTCTCATACTCTTGGGGTGTTACAAACTCCCCCACTTAAAGAACACAACGTCCTCGTTGTGCCTCAAACTTGACCACAACCAGGGCCAGAATCAACCCCCGCTAGGTGTGTGACCCGGGTACTCCCGACCACAGGCTCACCACACGGTCGCAGGGTCGCTCTGATACCATTTGTAACAACCCGACCCGCCACTGTCGTAACACAAACCCAATGAGATTGGTGTGCACTTTTGGGTCCGTTAATTGTCCTCACTTAAGCCCAAAAGCACAAGGCCTTGTTACTAAGTAGTGGGTGGAAGCTATTATAAACATATCACAAGCCTCACATTCTACCGATGTGAGACAACTTTCCTCTCATACTCTTGGGGTGTTACAGTGCGCACCCCATTGTTGTGTCGGAGAAAGGAGATGATTGACTCATATATTGATCTAATTGACACAGAGTACGTACCTAACAGTAAGATTGAGATTACTAAATTACCATTATTTTAATTACTAACACAACTTATGTAACACCCTCATAATCGAAGGCCTTTAGGAAGGACCATCAGACTATGAAAATATTATCATCTCAGCATCCTAAGGTAAAATATCAAGATAACAACCAACAAACAACCTTTATTAAATAAAAGAATAAAGTATGAGTTACAACGTTTGATATAAAAATCATAAAATATAATGTCTGCGGAAGTTAGATAAACTGTCATGACACTACGACACTGAGTGAGTCCCCATGCTAGCATGTATCAACAACGTCACTCCTGAGAATCTGTTCACCAATATATGGATTATCACAGTAAAACAACAAGCGTCAGAAGCTGCTGAATAAGACGATCACAATACAATAAACTCAATACCACAATCTGATAAACAACGACCACTGATATCACTGTCACAACATCACAAGTGGCATCCTCCAAGCCCCACATCAATCCCCACTTACTCGCGGCAAGGGGTACCCAGATCCTTAATGTGCTCATCTCCTCCGTGGCGGGTCCCACGATGAGCGATCGTGGGAGTGAGAGCCGTTTTCCGCGACGGTCTCACACATATGTTCCACAAATCTTAACAGCAATATAGCGATATCAGATAACAACAACAGTACCGTCACAATCATAATCACACAGATCTGAGTAGGAAAACCCTACCTCAAAGCAATAATCAAAGATGACAAATTCCAAACATTCACTACCAACGTTCTTCTACGTACAAAGTCTCCTTCTATAAACATATATGGGGATTACTCACTTAAGGTGTACTAAAAACCAATGCCATAGAAACAGTAAAACGTTACTTACTTGATAGCAACAAAGTAGGTGAGATGCTCGACACGTCTAGACTTGCTAAGAACTTTAGAAGGAATTTAGACATGAAGGTAAAAAGGGATTAGGGTTTTTGTCTTTTCTGATTTAGGGTAAATGAGGTTTTAAACCTCGGATTAATATATATATATAATTAACCGCGGCTCAAAACACAAAAAGACCAGCTCGACCGAATTGGAGCAACTCGGTCCAGTAGCACTAGCTCGGCTGAGTTACACCTACTCGGTCGAGTTCGACCTACTGATTCAATAGTGCCGCCATCGATTGACCAAAAGAATTTATATATAGTCCTTGACAATTGTTTATTTACTTTTTTTAAGTTTTTAGTTATAGTTTAGCCAAATGTATACCTATAATTGAGACAGAGGGGTAACACAAATTGATGGATCACTGGAATGCTCACCCATAAGTAGTTTTAGCCAGCGAATTCATGATTGCTTCATAAAAATTGGCAAGTATATACAACCACTTCCAAAACCAAATTAAACCCAATATCATAAATGTAGGAAAGTAAGAACTATTTTAAGTATGTATTATTAAATTTGATGTTTCGGGGAAACTAAAGAAGGATTAAGAAGACCAATAAAAAAGGTTATGCTTGCTTTAGACTTGTCAAAACATGACTCGACCCGACCCAATTCAATTTGATCCAAATTTTCATGGTCAAGACCAGTAAATCTTGACCCGCGACCGTCATCGGATTCAAAATAACCCGTTATTTCATGGTTGAAATTCAAACCGACCCGTTTGACCCGATGGTTTGAAAATGTATTAAGAATATTATTAAAATATTAATATTTTTATATTATATTTGAAATAATAAATATAATCTTAAGATATTAATTAAAAAATAAGTTTAAAAGTCAACTTTATATAACTTTTAAACCATTAAATCACAAGATAATTATTAAAATAATAAATATAATAATATTCTTAATATAAAATAATAAAATAAAATACGTCATAAACTTTTCTCAAACTCGTATTCTGATCACGGTCCGACGTAACACCCATATGACCCGACCCGTATCTGCCTGACCGATATTCTGACCCGACCCAAGACTCGGCCCGTATGACCCGTTTGGCAGGCCCAAGTGTGCATAGTCATCAATCTTTTACCCATATATGAAAAAAACTATACCAACTTTATCATACATGTATATCCGTTTTTATCATTAAAATTATCCTAGTTTTTAAGACCGTCTTAATTTAAGTCGACTCTTACAACAAATTATAATAGAGGGGAACAAGAAAAAGCTTGTGAAGTGTCTTAATGTAACACCCCCATTTATTTAAGGGCCTGAACTAGGACTCCTCAGATAAATAAAGGTGTTACCATCTCGGTTTCCCGAGGCAGTAGATACAAAGGAAGATAAACAGTACTTTAAAAATTACTTTAAACTCAAAACTTGTTCTTACATATCCAAAGATCTTAACAACATAAATAAAGTACAATTCGTATCAAACTGACTAAGGTGATCTAGACATCTAATCTGGTCCGGATCCAAGCTCTTTCTCCCATAGCTCCCCCTTAGTCACAGTCACCTGTCAATCTGCTCCCCAAAAGTTGGTTCATCACAGGTGATCACGAATACACAGGGTCAACCACGAGGTTGAGTAGGTAAAGAATAACATAACAATATAATTAATAAACTCCGCACCGATCCAACGCCAATAAACTCCGCACCGATCCAACGCCATATATACTCCGCACCGATCCAACTCCATATATATACTCCGCACCGATCCAACTCCATATATATACTCCGCACCGATCCAACTCCGTATCACAAAACAATAGAATATATATATGCACATCATAATAACATCTCAAAATAGTACAACAGTACAAAATACGATCTCATGATATTATATCGTAAACATGTTCAACACCAAGGATAATAGATCACACATTATTATAAACCAGTAACTTCCCCTACCTGAAATAGCAGGAATGCAAACACAATCCGGGATATGCTTAGAAATGTTCCACTCGAAACTCGCTACCTAAACAGATATATGCAACGAATTAACAAACTTCCCGAACCCTTAACGAACGTGCTTACTATAAATAGCAACATGCCAAAAGTGGAAAGTTTCCATAAATAGAAACTTTCCCAAAATAGTAACTTCCCAAAATAGACATCCCATGACTTTAATAATTCCCGACTCGTATATATATATAAATAACACGACCCAAAACCGAAGAAAGAATAATAAAATACTAAAAACGATAAAACAACATTAATATAATATACTACTAACAACAATAATATTAATAATAATAACAATAATAATTATACTAATAATAATAATAATAATAATAACCATAGAAGTAATAAACACCAAAACAAACCCCAACTCCTTTACCCAAACCCGACTCCCTTCGACTATCCCTTCCTCCACCGTACCACTGTTGCCGCCGGCCACAACCACACCATTGCGTACCCAGCAGCACCACTCACCACCACAACCACCACAAGCCTGCCGACTAACACCACCGTGGTGAACCAGAGCCCCAAACCGGCCTGGTTCGTCACTTTAACCCCAGACCAGCCTAAAGTACTCGCCTATCGACCACCCTTGCCAACCCGACACCACCGACACAACCACCCCAACATCAACCCTGACACCTGGACTGCGCAGACACGGGGTAACACCGCATTGACCTCCCCCGAGTCAACGGTGTTACCCTTCCCAAACCCCTGTACCCGAGTATACCCCTGAACAGAAAACAACAGACCAAAACGACACCCCTAAACCTCCTGTCGAATTCCCGTGAAACGTCACTTTCTGCCACCAACAACCACCGTGTCACCCTCACCTGCAACACCCAACTGCCACCGACTCCATAACCCACGACCCTTACCAAAACGAACCCAGACACCGGTATAAAAACAACCAGAAACTTACCAATTAAACTCATGTATATACATATAAAAATAAAACGAAGACACAGCCCTACTGACACCGTATAAAACACCCCATACGACGGTCTTTAACGACCACGACCACCACCCAGTTACATACAAACACTCATTACATGGTACACTATGAAATTAAGCAAAAACAAAGACAGATGCTCGTATTAAGACTCGTAAATTCAACCCTGAAAACCACGACTAGCACTGAGATTAACGACAGATGGTGACATACCCGGTTTCTAGTCCAAAACGAACTGCCTTACGCCCACCTATGACCACCGTGAACAGCCTCTTTTCTTTCTTTGATGTGGCGGCTAGGGTTTTGTGTGAAGATTATGGAGTAGGGTAGGGTTTAGTGTAAGATGATGGAAGCTATAAGGAGGCAGCCTAGAGAAGCTTTCAGCGTGATTCTAAAATCCGTGTGGGCTTGAATGCTTCACACTTCTCGAGGCCCAAATAGCACGCAAGAGGTCCTAGGTTCGACCCTTACTAGCAGCACTATTCTAATAAGTCCCATGCTAGAGGTCTCAAGCTCGAACCCCCATAACGACATCAACTATACTTACTTAAATAACATCTTAACATATGATAGTACTTATAAAGGAAAGTTCACAAATCGAAATTAGAAATTTCGGAGTATTACAGTCTTCCCCCCTTAAATTGAACTTCGTCCCGAAGTTCGCCCTCTCTAGGTGCCCAGACAACTAACTCAAAAGAACTCGGAACCCAAAACCACTCGAAAACTTTCATAAAACTTACTTAAATCACAGAACGTTACAGTCCACCCCCCTTAAAGAAAAGTTACGTCCGCGTAACTTACCTCAATCGAATAGATGTGGATAACGCTCTCTCATGGATGCCTCAGGCTCCCACGTAGCTTCTTCCTGATTATGGTTGGTCCACAAGACTTTCACTAAGGACGTCTCCCCATTGCGAGTCTTCCGCACCTTCCTGTCCAAAATTTCTTTCGGAGTCTCGACGTATGCTAACTGCTCATCTACCTCAATCACCTCGTGCTGAAGTACATGTGATGGATCACTTACATACTTCCTCAACTGCGAGACATGGAACACGTTGTGGACGTTGGATAGAGCTGGAGGTAAAGCTAGTCGGTATGCCACTTCTCCAACTCTGTCCAAGATCTCAAACGGTCCAATAAATTTCTGACTCAACTTGCCACGCTTGCCGAATCTCATCACACCCTTCATCGGAGAGACTTTCAGTAGTACTTTCTCCCCGGCCTCGAATGAAACATCGCTCCTCTTCAGATCGGCATAGCTCTTCTGTCTATCCTGGGCGGCCCTCATCCTCTGTCGAATAATCCGAACCTGCTCCACCATCTCCTGGATCATATCTGGTCCCAATGTCACAACATCAGCTCGATCATCCCAACACACAGGGCTCCGACACTTCCTCCCGTATAGAGCCTCGAAAGGGGCCATGCCTATGCTTGCATGGTAACTGTTATTATAGGAAAACTCGATCAACCCCAGTCGATCCTCCCAAGATCCTCCGAACTCAAGAACACAAGCTCTCAACATATCCTCAAGAGTCTGAATCGTCCTCTCAGTCTGACCATCTGTAGCCGGATGGAAAGCTGTACTCATCTTCAATTGGGTACCCAAAGCGGCCTGCAACTCCTGCCAAAATCTGGATATAAATCTCGAGTCTCGATCTGAAACGATGTCCTTGGGTACGCCATGCAGTTTGACCACATTCTGAACATATGACTTAGCCAATTCAGCTTTACTCCAGGTATCTTTCATGGGAATAAAGTGAGCTGACTTAGTCAAACGATCCACGATCACCCAGATCATGTTGTTGCCCCTCTGAGTTCGAGGCAACCCCACGATAAAGTCCATTGATATGTTCTCCCATTTCCACTCTGGCACATCTAACGGTTGAACTTTCCCTTGAGGTCTCTTATGCTCCCCTTTCACCCTCTGACAAGTCAAACATCTTGAGACAAACTCTGCGACCTCCTTCTTCATATTCGGCCACCAAAACGTCTTCTTAAGGTCCTTATACAGCTTATCACCCCCTGGGTGAACAGAATAAGGAGTAGCATGAGCTTCAGTCAGGATCTTCTTCTTTAGCTCCTCAACATTTGGTACACACCATCGCCCACCGAACCTCAAGCTACCATCGGTATGAATACTGAACTTGGATACTCCATCACCATTCCCATTTTCCACCATCAAACGCCACTTCTGGATCTTCTCATCGTTCTGCTGTAACTCCTGAATCTCCCCATACAATTCAGGCTCCACTGTCAAGTCACCAAGAGTGTCCCCTTTCCGGATCATGAATATTCCCATCTCCCTTAGTTCACCATACAACCTCCCTCTCGATCTGGCACATTCCAAAGCATGCACTGACTTCCTACTTAGAGCGTCAGCTACCACATTCGCCTTGCCTTCGTGGTAGACAATCTGCATATCATAATCTCCAATTAATTCTATCCACCTCCTCTGCCTCATGTTCAACTCTTTCTGGGTGTAGATATATTTCAGGCTCTTATGATCAGAGAACACCTTAAAAGTGGCTCCATAAAGGTAATGACGCCACAATTTCAGTGCAAAGACCACAGCGCCCAATTCCAAATCATGCGTCGGATAATTTTCCTCATAGGTCTTCAACTGGCGAGACGCATATGCTATCACCCTTCCATTCTGCATTAGCACACAACCCAACCCATGCTTTGAAGCGTCAGTATAAACTTCGAAGTTATCACTCCCAACTGGCAAGGCAAGGATAGGAGCTGTGGTCAGGCGTTCCTTAAGAGTTAGGAATGCCTTCTCACAACTCTCATCCCAGATATAACGGTTCTCCTTCCTCATCAACGACGTCAATGGCTTCGCTATCTTTGAAAAATCCTTGACAAATCTCCGATAATAACCAGCTAAACCCAGAAAGCTTCGAATCTCACTCACATTCTTCGGACTTTGCCACTTAGTCACCGCCTCGATCATACTAGGGTCAACAGCCACTCCCTCTTTTGAAATTACATGCCCCAGAAATGCTACTTTCTCCAACCAGAACTCACACTTGCTCAACTTAGCGTTGAGCTTATGCTCCTCCAAGGTCTGAAGTACTTTCCTCAAATGGTCTTCGTGCTCCTCTGCATTCTTGGAGTATACCAGGATATCATCGATAAATACCACCACAAACTTGTCCAGGTACGGGCTGAAGACTCGGTTCATCAAGTCCATGAACACAGCTGGAGCATTAGTCAATCCAAAGGGCATAACCACAAATTCATAGTGGCCATACCTCGTTCGGAAAGCGGTCTTCGGAATATCTTCATCCTTTATTCTCAACTGGTGATACCCGGATCTCAAATCAATCTTGGAGAAAACCCCAGCTCCACTTAACTGATCGAACAAGTCGTCAATTCTCGGCAAAGGATAACGGTTCTTGATGGTCACATTGTTCAGCTCTCGGTAGTCAACACATAGCCTCAAACTACCATCCTTCTTCTTTACAAACAAAACGGGTGCTCCCCAGGGCGACACACTCGGTCGGATGAACCCTTTCTCAGCTAGTTCATCCAACTGCTTCTTCAACTCCTCCATCTCTTTCGGTCCCATACGGTACGGTGATTTAGATATTGGTCCCGCCCCTGGTTTTAGGTCGATGGAGAATTCCACTTCCCTCCTTGGCGGTAACCCCGGAACGTCGTCACGAAAAACTCCCTCAAACTCCCGTACCACAGGTATCTCACTAGTCTTGGGGGTCTTAGCCTCACAATCCCACATTTGGCATAAGATTAGGCTCTCTCCTTTCCTCAAGCCAGACTTAAGGGTATTGACAGAAATGAATTTGATTTTTGGTTTCACACGGTATCCCTTGTAAGACACCCTCACTCCCTTAGGTCCCCTCAAAGAAATCTTCTTTTGATGACAGTCGATGAAAGCTCGATACTTCCCTAGCCAGTCCATCCCCAAAATCACCTCAAAACCCCCCAGAGGAAACTCTATGAGGTCACAATAGAAAATTGCTTCCCCGATTTTGATGGGTACACTACCATATACTCTATTACAGACTATCGACTCGCCTGATGGTATGGTCACTGGTTCCGCGATCCAATCAAATCTCTCAAGTCCCAAAGCTTTAACATGATCTCTAGACACAAACGAATGGGTGGCACCAGAATCGAAAAGTACAAAAGTAGGTCTAGAGTTTACAAGAAAAGTACCAGTAACCACATGAGCATCCTCCTGAGCGGCCTGCTTTCCCATGGCAAAGAGTTTGCCACTGGACTTGACCCCACTCTGGCTGGCACCAGATGTCCCAGCCTGCTGATTTCCTGCCGTCCCCGTCTTGTTGCTGTTCCCACCTCCATTGTACTGATTTTGATATGAACGGTTCTGATTGTTGTTGTTGTAGTTTCTCTGGTAGTTGCTGCTGCCCCCCGGACTTCGCACCCCCACCATAGTTTGTCATGGGTGTGCGATAGCCACTGCTGCCATAAGACTGAGTGCGAGGTCCCTGGTATCCGGATGTAGGTGTGCGATAGCCCCCGGACTGATTTCCTCCAGACGAACGACACACCGCCTGCTTATGTCCCCTCTTTCCACAGCCGAAACACACAATTCCTGCCGAACCACTGCCAGAAACCCCACTCATGTGATTTCCCCCACTCTGATTTCTCCCACCACCAGAGGCACTACTCCCGAAGTACCCACTGAACTTGTTATTACTTTGCTTTTTCGACCCTGAACCCTCTGCTACTGTTTCAGCTTTCCTCTTTTCTGCCTTGGACTGTTTGTCCTTTTTGATCATAACCGAAAGCCTCTCCGCCGCCCCAGCCCGTAAATAGATGTCACGGATTGTGGTGGGCGGAGCTGCAATCAGTCTCTTTTTGATGGCGATTGATAAACCCCTCTCAAATTTCATGGCTAGCATAGCATCGTCGAAACCCATGTCTCCCACGTAGTGCACCAACTGGATGAACTTCCTGTAGTAAGCCTCTACGGTCATGTCCTCCGTCATCTGGAATGAGTCGAACTCCTCCCTCAGCTTGCTCTTTTGGAATTCTGGTAAAAACGCCTCGTTCAGAACCCCCTTGAATGCATCCCACGGAACAAACGCGGACCCACCCTCTATAGCTGCTTCCCGGAGCTCTCCCTTATTCGCGGTCCACCAGTCTCCAGCCATACCCCTCAGATAGTGGGCAGCCTGGTCCACCATCAGCTCTTCAGGGCAGTCCACTAACTCGAACAGGTTACCGAATTCTCTGCACCAGGCCCCCAGCAAATGAGGCTCACCCTCCCCGGTGAAATGGGTGGGTTGGTGCCTTGCAATTATCGTGCTCATTTTCGCGGAGTCCATTCGTTTAGCCTTTAGAGTCTCAATCTCAGCTCGTAATAGATCTAACTCCTCTTGGGTGATATTAGCGAGGTTGTCTCTTCGCGGAGGCATACTATATTACAACAGAAAAGGAATGAGTCCCGACTCGTGTGGGTACCCATTAAGATTAGGGCTAAAATCCCTAAACGATAAAGTCTAGCATCAACTATCAGATTGAGTACTACCAAATTATAACATGGCTCGGGATCACATAACCGCATATCACTAGACATAAAGAGAAAGGAATGAAAGCATTTATTGACATGTTTCAAAATACTTCACATAACCACATCAATTCACACCTCTTTTATTCACAAATAGAATCCCTTTCATGTTCACGCCCCTCCCGGCTATTCCAATTAGTTTCATATACTCAAGTTGTATGGATACTTTATCACAACATACCATTACTTCCATCCTTTCCTAATCTACCCTTATTCACTCATATTTCACTCTGGGTTCCCGGGTAAAACTGATAGGGCCAATGGTTCGGTGTGAGGGGGCCCCAGACTCATACTTCCCCTTTAGTGTGCTCCTAACAGTCCTATCCCGGGGTTCATTTTATTTAGACTCTCCTACATTCATTAGGTTCATTCGGTTAGGCCTGAGGATCGTTCGCTCTGATACCACTTTGTAACACCCCCATTTATTTAAGGGCCTGAACTAGGACTCCTCAGATAAATAAAGGTGTTACCATCTCGGTTTCCCGAGGCAGTAGATACAAAGGAAGATAAACAGTACTTTAAAAATTACTTTAAACTCAAAACTTGTTCTTACATATCCAAAGATCTTAACAACATAAATAAAGTACAATTCGTATCAAACTGACTAAGGTGATCTAGACATCTAATCTGGTCCGGATCCAAGCTCTTTCTCCCATAGCTCCCCCTTAGTCACAGTCACCTGTCAATCTGCTCCCCAAAAGTTGGTTCATCACAGGTGATCACGAATACACAGGGTCAACCACGAGGTTGAGTAGGTAAAGAATAACATAACAATATAATTAATAAACTCCGCACCGATCCAACGCCAATAAACTCCGCACCGATCCAACGCCATATATACTCCGCACCGATCCAACTCCATATATATACTCCGCACCGATCCAACTCCATATATATACTCCGCACCGATCCAACTCCGTATCACAAAACAATAGAATATATATATGCACATCATAATAACATCTCAAAATAGTACAACAGTACAAAATACGATCTCATGATATTATATCGTAAACATGTTCAACACCAAGGATAATAGATCACACATTATTATAAACCAGTAACTTCCCCTACCTGAAATAGCAGGAATGCAAACACAATCCGGGATATGCTTAGAAATGTTCCACTCGAAACTCGCTACCTAAACAGATATATGCAACGAATTAACAAACTTCCCGAACCCTTAACGAACGTGCTTACTATAAATAGCAACATGCCAAAAGTGGAAAGTTTCCATAAATAGAAACTTTCCCAAAATAGTAACTTCCCAAAATAGACATCCCATGACTTTAATAATTCCCGACTCGTATATATATATAAATAACACGACCCAAAACCGAAGAAAGAATAATAAAATACTAAAAACGATAAAACAACATTAATATAATATACTACTAACAACAATAATATTAATAATAATAACAATAATAATTATACTAATAATAATAATAATAATAATAACCATAGAAGTAATAAACACCAAAACAAACCCCAACTCCTTTACCCAAACCCGACTCCCTTCGACTATCCCTTCCTCCACCGTACCACTGTTGCCGCCGGCCACAACCACACCATTGCGTACCCAGCAGCACCACTCACCACCACAACCACCACAAGCCTGCCGACTAACACCACCGTGGTGAACCAGAGCCCCAAACCGGCCTGGTTCGTCACTTTAACCCCAGACCAGCCTAAAGTACTCGCCTATCGACCACCCTTGCCAACCCGACACCACCGACACAACCACCCCAACATCAACCCTGACACCTGGACTGCGCAGACACGGGGTAACACCGCATTGACCTCCCCCGAGTCAACGGTGTTACCCTTCCCAAACCCCTGTACCCGAGTATACCCCTGAACAGAAAACAACAGACCAAAACGACACCCCTAAACCTCCTGTCGAATTCCCGTGAAACGTCACTTTCTGCCACCAACAACCACCGTGTCACCCTCACCTGCAACACCCAACTGCCACCGACTCCATAACCCACGACCCTTACCAAAACGAACCCAGACACCGGTATAAAAACAACCAGAAACTTACCAATTAAACTCATGTATATACATATAAAAATAAAACGAAGACACAGCCCTACTGACACCGTATAAAACACCCCATACGACGGTCTTTAACGACCACGACCACCACCCAGTTACATACAAACACTCATTACATGGTACACTATGAAATTAAGCAAAAACAAAGACAGATGCTCGTATTAAGACTCGTAAATTCAACCCTGAAAACCACGACTAGCACTGAGATTAACGACAGATGGTGACATACCCGGTTTCTAGTCCAAAACGAACTGCCTTACGCCCACCTATGACCACCGTGAACAGCCTCTTTTCTTTCTTTGATGTGGCGGCTAGGGTTTTGTGTGAAGATTATGGAGTAGGGTAGGGTTTAGTGTAAGATGATGGAAGCTATAAGGAGGCAGCCTAGAGAAGCTTTCAGCGTGATTCTAAAATCCGTGTGGGCTTGAATGCTTCACACTTCTCGAGGCCCAAATAGCACGCAAGAGGTCCTAGGTTCGACCCTTACTAGCAGCACTATTCTAACAAGTCCCATGCTAGAGGTCTCAAGCTCGAACCCCCATAACGACATCAACTATACTTACTTAAATAACATCTTAACATATGATAGTACTTATAAAGGAAAGTTCACAAATCGAAATTAGAAATTTCGGAGTATTACACTTAAGTTAAGACGGTATTAAGCAAGACATACTATCAAAAATTAATCTCCATTCTTTAACATTAAAGAGTAAAATTTTCATATTATTTGTCGATTCAATTTAATACAAAATATTTAAAAAAAGAAAAACACTAAAGTTGCCAGAAATATGTAGCAGATAAGAAAAAGTAGGGTACATAATTGGTCTGCACTATATGAATTCAGTGAACATCAATAGAAATTTTATACAGTAAATATGTGAAGTTATATTACAAAGTACAAAGTTTAATAAAAGCTCGACATTAAGTAGATTATGCATCTGAAAAACTACCATCAATTGTAGTTGTACAGTTTCTGAATTTTATATAAAATTTTCTAGTTTTGTTTTAAAGATTATGAATTTTATTATAAAATATCTAAATTTGTTATTTAAACATTATGCCCAAAATATTACAATACTGAAAAACATTACATATAAGTTCAGTCAAATTTGCGTTTTCCCAGAAAAAAATTAGAATATAACTTAAAGATTTCAAAAAAGTCATAATAAAATACACATAAACTCAATTAAAAATTAAAAATTAAAAGGTAAAAGTTACCTTGAAGTAGTACACATGATGTATGTTCTTTTTCTTAAAATAAAGTGACAAAATCGTATTAAACTTACAATTCACATTTATCTTTTTTATATCTTGAAATTAAATGATAAAAGTAAAAATATTAATTAAATTCGTTGATAAAAGTACTGATGAACAAATACCTTAAAAAAATATACACCGTTTTGAAAAGGTATAAAATGATATATGGATAATATTTGTGTAAATCAACTTAGTGATGCGAAAAACTTACATCAAAATTCAACTATAATAAGAAATAATTATTGTAGAAATTAATGTATGACTAACTGAAGGTATGACATTAGAAGCTAAATAGCTTGTATTTTGGAAAAATATAATCTTGAAGAATGACATGATAGTTTTATTAAGGAAGGTAATCATCTAAAATGACAATATTGAAAATAAATGTTTGTATGCATCTTTAGGGTTTGGATTAGGCGGGAAATGAATTAATGATAGCGTGACACGTGCCGAGTTTAAGAAATAACGTTCTTTTTTATACTTATATATAGATGTTATAAAAACATCGTATTTGTACTAACGCAATTTGACACCGAGTATATAATTTGTGATATCTTATTTATAAGGTAACGAAAAAACTAACTAATTTTTTAACGACAATTAAAACTTAAATATTTTAATACAACCTAATATTAAATTTTATTTTCGATCAACTTCCTGTGATCATTGTCAACCCTTAGTCTCACATAGATATGACAATTCGCGTTGGGTCAGGGAGGGCGGCACGAGTCCGGTTGGGGCACGAGATGGCCCAGGTGAATAGTACCAACGATATGAGCATGACACGATTGGGTTGGAGTCGGGCCGCGATTGAGATTTGTGAAAATTCTCGTGCCTTGGCACGTGCACGACACAAGTACAGACGAACTACGCACAACGGGCCTAGCACGGCACGACCCGGTTTTTAACCCGTAAACGTGTCACTGTTGTAATGTTGTCGTTGCAATGTGACTGTTGTAGTGTTGACATATTATTGTTGTTGTTGGAATAAAGTCGTTTTTTAGGCTCTGTTCTATTTTTATTTATTTTTATCCCTTAACTCTATAAATATCAATCAATTCTCACCATTTTTCTCACATATCATTTGTCTACTCATCTTATAATCTTATAATCTTATATTAGTACTCAAATTATTAAATAAAAATACTAAAAATACAACAATTATAAAACATTTTTTTAAAAAAAACAAAAATTAAGTTTCATGGGCCACCCCAAGTGCAAGGAACGATTAGCCCATGGGTTAGGCACGACCCGAGCACGTAAATGAGCGTGGCAGGAGCGGACCGCGGCAGGGCTGGGTTGAGTGGGTCGTGCCTGGGTCGGGCCATTTTTGGGGGAAGATACAATATGCTAGCCCCACACGGCCCAATACCAACTCTAGTTTCACACTCTCACTACCTTACCACCTTAATTGTCATGGCAAATAATTTCTTTGTATTAATAAAATTATCACAAATTCTTATTTGTAACGGAAAAAATCCGTCACATTGAAGAGGCGTGAGATAAGGGAAAAGTGGAGAGAGCAGGTGGGGAGGGGTTATGAGGAAGTCTCTTTAAACAGACAGTCTTTGTAAAATTATACTTCTTCCATTCGGCTACATTGTACCATATTTTGTTGGTACATTATTCACAAGTGAGTATTCACTTTCAATTTTGTCTCAGTACGTAAGTGAAAAATTATTCATGTGAGATCTTGTTTGATTCGTTTTCACGAGTACATTAAAAATATCCGACTTTTATAATTTTTGCAAGAGAAAATTATTGATTACAAGTTTATAAAAACCAGTTTTCGAAAATTACAGCCTTATAATTTTTTTTTGAAAATTATAGCCATATACTCCCTCCTACCCACAAATATTGTCCCATTGTTAAGAAAGTACCAAATTTATGAGATATTAGTTGTTTAATATTTTGGTTGGGTAGGGGTATGTAGATTGGAGAGAGAGTGTTAAGTTATTGGGTAATGAGTGGGTGGGTGGGTAATAAATGGAATTTGGTAAGGGTAGAATGGTAAAAAACAAGTAAAAAAGTTACTAAATATAGACAATGGGACACTTTGCTGAATAGACGGAAATGGACAATGGGACATTATTTGTGGGTAGGAGGGAGTATTACTTTTGATCATAAATTACAACCAAAACATTAAATCCGGTTGAAAACTAATGCCAAATTGAATTTTTGTGACTTAAGTTCAATTTTTATGACTCAAATACCCTTACCTTCAACCTTATGACTCCTTATGTTCATCCAAAAAACCATATTTCATAACCATCTTCTCTTTTATTCTCCATTTCTTCAACATCATAATATAATATAAGAATTTAATCCCTTGATTATTTCTTTATGAAAGCATCAGAATATATACAACAAAGTCTTCCTAAATTAGTTTGGTCAACTCCCATAATCTTTACCTGAGATTATGGAGTAACGTCTATTGATTGACCTATTAATTAGGATCAATCACTAATATACTAAATATACAAAGATTACATAAATTACAAATTTATGGCAAAGAATATTGGATATTCTAATACACCCCCTTAGTCGAAGTTGGAGGCGGTCGGATGCTGAGACTAGAGCGAAAGTCATCGAATAATACTTTTAGTAGACCTTTGGTAAAGATGTCCGCGAATTGATGACGTGAAGGGACGTGGCGGACCTGAACTTGACCAAGAGAGACTTTTTCCCGTACAAAATGTATATCTAACTCGATATGTTTTGTGCGTTGATGGTTGACGGGATTTTCAGAGAAGTAATTTGCAGAGACATTGTCACAGTAGACAATTGTTGCCTTTTGAATAGGGCATTGAAGTTCAAGCAGCAGGTTTCGAACCCAACAGGATTCGGCGACGGCATTAGCGACACCCCAGTACTCGGCCTCCGCGCTGGAACGAGAAATAATGGCTTGCCGTTTGAATGACCATGAGATGAGATTATCACCAAGGTATACACAGTATCCAGATGTAGACCGACGGGTGTCCGGGCACCCTCCCCAATTTGCGTCGCTATACACTGTAAGATTAGAAGTAGGACACTGGAAGAGATGTAAACCGTAAGCAGAGGTACTCTTTAAGTATCGAATTATGCGTTTAAGTGCACCTAGGTGAGCTTCGCGCGGATCATGCATATAGAGGCAGACTTGTTGCACTGCGTAGGAGATGTCGGGACGGGTGAATGTTATGTATTGAAGAGCTCCGGCCAAACTTCGGTATAATGTGGGATCCGACACAGGGGCACCCAAGGAAGCACTTAGTTTTGATTTTGTGTCGACCGGAGTTTGAGAAGGCTTGCACGTGTTCAATTTTGCCCATGAAATGATATCCTCTGCATATTTTTGTTGGTGTAAGAACATTTCTTGTGCATGACGGACGACAGAGACTCCAAG
Organism: Silene conica; assembly: GCA_029255685.2. NCBI lineage: Eukaryota > Viridiplantae > Streptophyta > Magnoliopsida > Caryophyllales > Caryophyllaceae > Silene > Silene conica. The sequence goes on along the minus strand of CM055311.2, from coordinate 56,815,348 downwards.
GAAGTAGTTTAATGGGCCTAGGTCAGTCATTGCGAACTCGGAACGGAGATGCGCCATAATATGTTCTTGTAGGGCATTAGTTGAACTAGCCAGAATAATATCATCCACATATAATAGGAGATAAGCAATATTAGGGCCGTCAGTGTAAATAAATAAAGAAGTATCAGATTTGTTGTTGCGAAACATAGGACGCAAAATGTTGGTACCATGCACGTGGTGCTTGCTTGAGACCGTAGAGAGATTGTTTTAGGAGGCACACATGATTAGGATATGTGCGGTCACGGAAGCCAGGTGGCTGGTACATGTAGACCGTCTCCGCTAGGTGACCATGTAAAAAAGCGTTCTTCACATCATAGACCATTTTTTAGAAACAGCGTACTAAGTACAGTTCGGATTGATGTGACCGGCTTCACCACAGGACTAAATGTTTCGTCACAGTCGACACCCACTGTTTTTGGATATTGGCTGATACCAGCCCAATATTCGTGCCTGGTCGGGCTATTTTTGGGGGAGGATACAATAGGCCGGCCCCACACGGCCCAATACCAACTCTAGTTTCACACTCTCACTACCTTACCACCTTAATTGTCCTGGCATATAATTTCTTTGTATTAATAAAATTATCACAAATTCTTATTTGTAACGGAAAAAATCCGTCACATTAAAGAGGCGTGAGATAAGGGAAAAGTGGAGAGAGCAGGTGGGGAGGGGTTGTGAGGAAGTCTCTTTAAATAGACAAAGTCTGTGTAAAATTATACTTCTTCCATTCGGCTACATTGTACCATATTTTGTTTTGGTACATTATTCACAAGTGAGTATTCACTTTCGATTTTCTCGCAGTACGTAAGTGAAAAATTATTCATGTGAGATCTTGTTTGGTTCGTTTTTACGAGTACATTAAAAATATCTAACTTTTATAATTTTTGTAAGAGAAAATTATTGATTACAAGCTTATAAAAATCAGTTTTCGAAAATTACAGCCTTATAATTTTTTTTTTGAAAATTATAGCCATATATTACTTTTGATCGTAAATTACAACCAAAACATTAAATCCGTTTGAAAATTAATGCCAAATTGAATTTTTGTGACTTAAGTTCATTTTTTATGACTAAAATACCCTTACCTTCAACCTTATGACTCCTTATGTTCATCCAAAAAACCATATTTCACAACCATCTTCTCTTTTATTCTCCATTTCTTCAACATACATAATATAATTCACCATTTTTTTCAAATACTAGTCTAATCACTTTAATTGAATTCTAATTATATTATTTCTGTTAGAAGTAGAGATGGAGGAATTCATAAACGTAGTTGTTGTATTATTTCATTCGTGCTTCACAATTACAATCGTACTGTATTTATAGTATGTAAGACGTAATCATAAGATCTCCTAATATAGCCAAGATAATAATATAACTTATTTTATTCTGATTACGGTATATTGCGATACCGTAATCTTCTCTAATATCCTAATATCCCCCTCAAACTCATGAGAGTTTGTTAAAATTTCCACGAGTTTGCACAAAATAAGAAAAATCAATCTTCATCGACTTCTTCATCGTCATTATCCATCTCCGTCTTCAAAAGGTTGGTAAGATAAGCGCGTGTAATACTCACTAGAAAATTTCTTCGAACAAGAACGTGAAGTTTTTCGGACTTGTCGACTATCAAATAATTTGGTAAGAACTCTATCGAACCTAAACAAATTTCAGTAAAACGAAAAATTTTCCGTCAATTTCAATATTTGGAGAACGTTAATTTTTTCAGACTCCAATTGTTTGCGTAACTCGCCAGTCAAATTTGTACCACCTTTCAAAATTGAAGATTTCAAGTTTAGAAACGGAACAATTACGATAATTTTTTCATTTGTTTGCGGTTAAAAGGGTATATTTTATTTGATAAAAAATGGGAAAAACTTGCAAACAAAAAAATATATGTGACTTGTCACGACAATGCAACTTCTTATTGTTGATTTTTTTTTTTGTTTGTTTTTGCTAAAAAATAATAATTTGACTAGTTAAAAAATAACGAAAAATCCCGCCGGTGAGCGTTACATAATTTCGCCCACCGACAAGAAAGCGGAAGCGGGTTTTAGAGTCCTCAAGAAGAGGCTCTGATACCATGTTAGAAATAGAGATTGAGGAATTCATAAACGTATTTGTTGTATTATTTCATTCGTGCTTCACAATTACAACCGTACTGTATTTATAGTACGTAAGACGTAATCATAAAATCTCCTAATAATATAGGCAAGATAATAATATAACTTATTTTATTCTGATTACGATATATTACGATACCGTAATCTTCTCTAATATCCTAATATCCCCCTCAAATTCATGAGAATTTGTTAAAATTTCCATGAGTTTGCACAAAATAAGAAAAATCAATCTTCATCGACTTCTTCATCGTCATTATCCATCTCCGTCTACAAAAGGGTGGTAAGATAAGCGAGTTTAATACTCACTAGAAAATTTCTTCGAACAAGAACGTTAAGTTTTTCGAACTTGTCGACTATCAAATAATTTGTTAGGAACTCTATCGAACCTAAACAAATTTCAGTAAAACGAAAAATTTTCCGTCAATTTCAATATTTGGAGAACGTTAATTTTTTCAGACTCCAATTGGTTGCGTAACTCGCCAGTCAAATTTGTACCACCTTTCAAAATTGAAGATTTCAAGTTTAGAAACGGAACAATTACGATAATTTTTTCATTTGTTTGCGGTTAAAAGGGTATATTTTATTTGATAAAAAATGGGAAAAACAATTGCAAACAAAAATATATGTGACTTGTCACGACAATGCAACTTCTTATTGTTGAATTTTTTTTTTTTGTTTTTGCTAAAAAATAATAATTTGACTAGTTAAAAAATAACGAAAAATCCCGCCGGTGAGCGTTACATAATTTCGCCCACCGACAAAAAAGCGGAAGCGGGTTTTAGAGTCCTCAAGAAGAGGCTCTGATACCATGTTAGAAATAGAGATTGAGGAATTCATAAACGTAGTTGTTGTATTATTTCATTCGTGCTTCACAATTACAACCGTACTGTATTTATAGTACGTAAGACGTAATCATAAGATCTCCTAATAATATAGGCAAGATAATAATATAACTTATTTTATTCTGATTACGATATATTACGATACCGTAATCTTCTCTAATATCCTAATATCCCCCTCAAATTCATGAGAATTTGTTCAAATTTCCATGAGTTTGCACAAAATAAGAAAAATCAATCTTCATTGACTTCTTCATCGTCATTATTCATCTCCGTCTACAAAAGGGTGGTAAGATAAGCGAGTTTAATACTCACTAGAAAATTTCTTCGAACAAGAACGTTAAGTTTTTCGGACTTGTCGACTATCAAATAATTTGTTAGGAACTCTATCGAACCTAAACAAATTTCGGTAAAACGAAAAATTTTCCGTCAATTTCAATATTTGGAGAACGTTAATTTTTTCAGACTCCAATTGGTTGCGTAACTCGCCAGTCAAATTTGTACCACCTTTCAAAATTGAAGATTTCAAGTTTAGAAACGGAACAATTACGATAATTTTTTCATTTGTTTGCGGTTAAAAGGGTATATTTTATTTGATAAAAAATGGGAAAAACAATTGCAAACAAAAATATATGTGACTTGTCACGACAATGCAACTTCTTATTGTTGAATTTTTTTTTTTGTTTGTTTTTGCTAAAAAATAATAATTTGACTAGTTAAAAAATAACGAAAAATCCCGCCGGTGAGCGTTACATAATTTCGCCCACCGACAAGAAAGCGGAAGCGGGTTTTAGAGTCCTCAAGAAGAGGCTCTGATACCATGTTAGAAATAGAGATTGAGGAATTCATAAACGTAGTTGTTGTATTATTTCATTCGTGCTTCACAATTACAACCGTACTGTATTTATAGTACGTAAGACGTAATCATAAGATCTCCTAATAATATAGGCAAGATAATAATATAACTTATTTTATTCTGATTACGGTATATTACGATACCGTAATCTTCTCTAATATCCTAATAATTTCTTTTTTCTCTTAAAACTAATTAGTGTTATTCATTATCTTCGATTTCCCCAAATTGAAAGTAATTAGGGTTCATGATCAATTTTCCCCAAATTGAAAGTTCCTCAAATTGAAGTAATTAGAGTTCATTATCAGTTCCCCAAATTGAAAGTAATTAGGGTTCATCATCAATTTTTGCCAAACAAATTTTAGACATTTACCCTCAAATTCGATACAATTAATTGAAAAACAACAAATTGCAGCGCATTATCGCGGATTGGAGCTCTTCATCGCTAAAAGGCATGTGAAAATGCAATAAAACAAGAATAAGAGAGTGAAATAGAAAAAGGGTGAAAAGGCGAGGAGGACGTTGGCAAACTTGCAGCGAAAAACGACTTGACATTAATGCCTTTCTCCTTGTCGTGACGATTCGACATTATAAGTTAGTATCAATGAAGCGAAGAGAGCAAGTGAAGAACGGAGAATGGAAAATGGTAAGATTGTAAGAATGTTGTGTTGTGAGAGGTAAATGATTGGTAAAATGAAAAAATCTGGGTATCTAGGCAAACAAATAGGCAGGGTATATCAGTCACTTTTTGGCAAGATTTGCTGGAAAACGTGACATGGTGCAATTTTAAAAGAAAATCGATATTATGGGTGTAATTTTCAAGAAAAAAATTATAAGGCTGTAATTTTCAAAAAGTGCTTTTTATAAGGCTGTAATCAACAATTTCTCCTTTTGCAAATAGAAAGTTTACAACATATAGCGCGTGGGCAAACGTAAAAAAGGTGAAGTGGTAGAGTAGAGTTGAGCAAAGGCAGTGCTTTGTAGTTGTATCTTGAATCTGAATTAGTAATTTGTTTGGTGTAAAACTTTTGTAAGAAGTAAATGTGTTACTATTATTCCTTTACTTGTTTGGTTAACTTTACCCATATTAACACAAAATGGTATGAAATAAACCGTCTCTTTCTTTTAGCGATATTGCATATCACAAGAAAGACTAATTGATCCAAGTATAAGAAAAATGGGGCAATATGATAACCATGCCTACCGCTTAACCATATTGAGTCTATATCGGCAAATTTGTGATTCGAAAACGATAGATCCAATACAATACGATTTTGAAAAGAGCGTAAAAACACATACCTTTTACGCCATAAAACAACTTCGTTGATTTGAAAAGAGCGTAAAAACACATTCCTTTACTTGTTTGGTTAACTACCATAGATGGCCAGAAAGAAGCCCAGAAGGCTCAGAACCAAGAGTGAAAAACAAAGGAACGTCCACTTAAGTAATGTAAGCCATAGATAGCCAGAACCAAGAGTGAAATGATATAATATACAATAGATGGTAACCTCCACCTAAATTCTTACAATTGTTACTGACAAACAACGAAAGGTTATTCCGGTTCTAGTGAGGTTTTGCAGAAGCTCAAATCACTTACTATTTACATATCACCATATCAGAAGAGTTACCATACACCGAAAAGCAGAATCTTTTCACAAAATACATGATTCCAACTCATATATACAAATATGCCTGAAGCCCTGAACTATCCGACAAAACTCTACACAGGATAAAAGCAGCAACAATCGTATCCAAGTATAACTCTTCACAACCTAAAGTATGTTCGGGATCTCAGACTCCTTTGTTCGAATGAGACAGATTCATATGAATGATCGGAATCCTCAGAGCTGTTTGAAGTCTAAGTTCGGCATATCAACCCCTCCCTTGCTCCCACAGCAAAGCACTGCCGCCGACTTTCTATATATTCTCCTTGGCATCTATTCAAACTTCGTATACTCAAGTAGCATGTGTGGTGATCTGTAGATTTTTACCAAAGTCCAGTAAAGGACTTCTTCCACTCCAAGTTCACCTTCTGCTCTCGCAGCATAGATATCCTCACAGATGGCTATCAACCTACAAAGCCATCATATTTCATTTTAACTATCTTGGTACAAAACCTTCATAAAAAATCTATTTCAAAAATGTATTCTGTTCTACACCTTTTATCATCCAGTAAACAGACCACCACGGCACTACCAAGAGAAAGGTTTGGTACGGATAATAGACCATTGCAAAACCATTGTAATTGAATCCCACTTTCCAAATTAGTATATATCTTTTTTTTCTTTTTGACAGATGGATACATACAGTGGAGCTGAAGACTTACTATTCTTTGATTCTGAGTGATAATGGAATAAAGCTCAATGGCTAAATGAACTGGTTCCAGTTCTTTTTACGGTGAATTAATGACTTATATTGTGGTAATTTTGTTGTTTGTCAACATGTAATATCTGGCAATCTATAGAAATTTAGCTTTACATTTCTCATCACATTGCACTGATGTCCATATCACAGCATACCAGTTGGTGCAAGTTTATTGCTATCTAAATCTGATTGCTTACAAATTTAAAAACTTGACTTTCAGAATTGACTCTCGTCTATATTTCATGAAATTTGTATTTCCTAGTATCCTAAAAGAGTGGGAATCTTAAGGTTTCCCCGAATAAACTTCCGCTTGGATTCTTTTACTTTTTTAAGTTATTTGTCATCACTTTGGTTATGACCCCATGACTTGCATTCTTTTACTTTTTTAAGTTATTTGTCATCACTTTGGTTATGACCCCATGACTTGCATTATCCACATCTTATCATGTTCCTTGACAGCAATCCAAGAAATGTATTCATGGATGGAGAAAGTAAACTCTGTGACTACTCTAGCTACAGTAGGATGATGGAAAAGAGAAAGTGACGTTACCTGTCACAAGAAGGAAGGTTCTCGTATGGAATTCTCAACCGCAAATCAGAGCACTGCAGTCTGATAAAACGACCAACTGCAAGCACAAATGTGATGTAGAGCCCCCAGATGCTGAACTTGCTTAGAGTATCTCCCAAGATGCCCTCTATCATATTGTCAAAAAGAAGAATCAGAATAAGAGACTAAATTATATTTCAACAACTATAGAGGGTGTGTTTTCCCATTTAATCATTTATACTCACGTGGTGTTTCTTCAGATACTATAATCGCCATAGGCCCAACAAGTTCGTTACACCCCGTGAAATTAAGTGGATTGACATCATAGAATGACCACCACTCTGGGTTCTGACGGTTAATAGATAGATCTGCATTCACTGCAATCACCTGAAACTCAAGAAACAATATAACATGAAATTCGTTATCTTGCCATTATGGCCATATGCCTACGCTACTCAACTCCTCAAATTACTTCCTTTACCCATGTCTGACATCCAAGACTTTGGTAATCGTATGACACTTCAACAGTCATTTTAAACTAATGACAGAAGAAATTTCACAAAATAATAGTGTGACACTTGGACAAGTCCCATGCCAAATACTTAGAACCAAGTAACATAGACATATGCTCATCAAATTAAGCAAGTTTTCATCATACAGGCATATTTTATGGGGAACCAAGAGGTTCTATGATATATGAGCTAATCTATGATATATGACCTAAGCCAAACTGAGAACAAGAACAACATCAGAGCCTTAATCCCAAAATGATTTGGGGTCGATTGACATGAATATCCTTTAGAACCGTCCGTGGGTCATCACAAACCTCAAAATGCGAAAATATAAAAAAGGAAAAGTGAAAAACACAAGAAAATAAAGGTAACCTTATTGGTTTTAAAATGGAAGTCAGGATCTTTTATCAAAACTTAGAAGTTAAAACGAGAATAAAGATTAAAACGATTTTGAAAAACCGAAGTAAAACTTAAGGATCCGGAATACCTTAAAAGTGAACCAAGTATTAAAATATAAGAATGTTGTTGGTAAAAACATGTATTAAATCTTAAGAGAACAAATAAATTTTTGAAAATGTTGACAAAAATACTATATATTTCAAATAACATCGAATACTAAGAATCCACATGTATCATTTCCCTCTCTATTGTGCCCTCTCCATCACCATCCTTCTCACATGGCCAAACCATCGTAGTCGATTTTCCATCATCTTTGTCCTCTATTGGCGCCACTTTCGCCTTTTCCCTAATCACCTCATTCCTTAATCGATCTTTTTTGGAAAGAGAAGACAGAGGAAACAAATGTTTTGAGGTATATGCTTCGCAAACGTCACACATCCTGAGAACCGAACGTATGAATCTTATTGGATGCAATATTGAAGAGAAGGGGAGGGGGAACCTTAAACCATAGTTTCCAACACCATATATGCAAATCATTACTTCTGTAAACTCCCAAACTACTAACAGAACATTGATGTGCAGGAATTAAAACACTGAAAACACAAACAACATGATAAATCATCACAAAATTACATTACTGAGATGTACTCTGTCTCTATCAACTACGTTGCAGCAATGAAAAATCCATGGATCGAAAACAAGAAGCGGTTTTACTCTCTGCTCAAGAAGTAGGCGACTCCTACCACATACAATTAGTGTTTCAATTGACTTCTCATCAAGGAGTGCTATAAACCTGAAACTTGAAACAGTAGTTAAAGTAAATATATGTACCTCTGATTCAAACGGTCTTACATCCCCAGAACCTGTAACTCGAAAGTATCTCGGATAAATGTTATGAACTCGAAAACTCTTAATAGAGCCATTGAAAACAGCCTGAACCTCGGATGTGCTAGGAAGGTCAGACTCCACATCAATTATTCTTTCATACTTTACAACTTCTTTGCCTTTAGGCCTGTCCCTAGTGAATACCCATGAAAAAATTATGTCCATTTCTATATCAAGTGACTTGGCAAAGTTCTTTTGAACAACTTCTGGGACAAGCCAAAGGGTACTAGCATCAGCTTGGCAACAAATTAACTGGATGTCATTCTTATTATAAGTTGTCAAGAACCCTTGGGGATCAAGGTGAGCATTCTCCTTCACGTCACCCCACTTTAGCTTATCACAAAGACTTGTTTGGAACAAGGTCAACCTACCACCTTTTGACTTAATATCAACCTGGACACTGGCATCTTTTATAGGATTTGCAATGTTTGTCGGATTGCCACTGCTATACATCTGCATACGAAGATGTGGTCTTCAACATTTACTTACACGCAGCATGTGATAAATAGCAATACAATTCCAAAGTCAAGGGAATAGTACTTCTTCCGTTGAAACCCAAATTACCTGAGCTCACCTTTTTTGCAAGAGATTTTGACTTTACAGGCCATATGGACTTGAAGGAATACTTAACCACTAGACAATCTTGACAAGTAATTCACAACAAAAAGGAGGCAACCAGTCTAATTAACCATATTGGTAAATTCTGCATCACTTGCAATCTAGCCTGAGTAGCAAAGCATTATGCCATTATTTATGTACAAAAGTTTTTGTTCACTTAATACAGTTAATAGCAATGATTTATGTGCAAAGCTATGCAAGAGATCAATAGTTGTATAAAGGGTAATGACTTCCAAGTGAAATGACCATTTCTTTTGGCTTTTTTACAACAAAATTATCAAATATGCAAACAATGCAATGACAACTGCTTACCAGCATTGGAGCCCAGATAACGCATATTAAAATGAAGAAGAGACAGACTCCATTGCATAACTTGGTCATTTTTGTTTGCTTCTCTCCCGATTTGTGACTTGATCTATTTAAAATGGTGTCACATTTCACGAGATATAAGCTTGCATTAATGTCCTCCAGCTGCACGATAACACAACGTAGTTATAGCTTGTAAGATGCTAAACATGATCAAAGATTGAGCGTCTTTTTCAATAATAAATTCACCAATAAAGAAATGATAAAACAAACATGATATCCCAATCTCGAAAACTTCGGTGCCTGGATTATAAGATGTACAACTTCCTATAACAGAACATTCTAAACACTACTTTATGGTCCCTAGGACTTTACTGCACCTGGAGGCTTGGTTTTTTGGTGTTGGCCAATGACTGGTAAATGTAATGGACCCCGGAAAATTTGAGTTTTCTCACTTGCTGTCCTAATGGATGTCAAAATTATAAAGGTACTAACAACTCAGCAATAAGAAAAGAAGGCCGCCTGGGTTCCAGAAATTCAAAATAAAAGCAAAAGAGTATAAAAGCAAGGCACAGGACGCGAATAAACTCTCGCAGATAAACACCGCAATAATGGCAAAGAAGTTACTAGGTCCAACTCAATCTCCTGCTTTAAATGCTTTATTCTTATAACATTCATCATTGTTTACCGGATAATTTGTGAGAAACTACCTTACATTTATGTCCATTTGTGAACAACTACCTTACTTTTTTTCTTTTGTTAAAAACTACCTTTTATTTTAATGTTTTGTTAAAAACTACCTAAAAAAAAGTTCTGAGGCCAATTTCTATTTATGAGTTGGATTTCACACGTGTGAGCTCTCTAAATTTTCATTCTTATTCACGAATAGCATAGAGTTCATACGATTTAGCCCATTTTCATCATCCGGACCAATTATTTCACATGCTTAAAGAAAGAAATTGAAGCTAATGGCAAGAATTCCCTTTCGTTTAGAACTTTAGATAAGAAGGATAAGCTTGGATATCAAGTTTAACGACAAAATAAGAATGAAAATTTAGAGAACTCATACATGTGAAAACAATAATAAAAAGAAATTGGCCTCAAAACTTTTTTTAGGTAGTTTTTAACAAAAAATTAAAATGAAAGGTAGTTTTTAACAAAAAACAAAAAGTAAGGTAGTTGTTCACAAATGGACATAAATGTAAGGTAGTTTCTCACAAATTATCCTTGTTTACCATCCACAAAACTTTGTGCTTGTTGAAGTGATGACATCCCTTTTATCTAACCTAAAAGTGCAAAATACTCCACGAGAAGAAAGTGTCGCAACAATGCAAAATACCAAACAAGAGCGAGATATATGGGAATCTGAGAAGTGAAGCAAACCAAGCATATCAAAGCTGCAACATGCTTATCAAATATTCAACATGCTTAACAGGAACAAGGGATGTGAAAAGTAGTCAACAGCACAATTATTGAATATCTGGCGGAAAATCAAAATAAATAAACGTCCACAGCATTCTGTCCCTGTAAGCCAGTTTCAGAATGAAGAGCTGACTAATTCTATTTGGTGCCTCGGAAGTCCTAATATATATAATAAAGCAACATATCCAGAATGTAAATTATCAATGCTTCAATGTACCTACTTATATAGCCCAGTATTGGTAAAACGACAGCAACGAGTGATGCACATGTACCTAAAGTCACCGTAAGGCAACGGAAATATAAAAATTGAGGACCCAGTGCGTATGTTCTCAAATGAGCAATCTTATCTATAGAAAGAAGACGCCGATACCTTCAATCTATGTCCGCCATTAAATTGTCAAAGGAAACCTCTTGCAAATATCAGTAACCCTAACATTTTGTTGGCCTTCCCGTCCAAGTTGTGAATACGCTTTACACTTGAGAAGATGAACAAACTTATGACAAAGAGAGAGAAGGATAAGTGCTACAAGGATAAGACCACTAAGGCAAGAGAGCAATAGCCAACGGATTGATTCTTCATTCTCACCACACATGAAACAACTAGCTACCAAAAGAAAAATCTTGATTTAACATTCACCTAAATGATCTTGTCTTGTCGTGGTTGATCAGCTTTAGCAAAGAAAGCAACCCCAAAAGCCTCAACACAGAGGGTTCCTTCAAATCATTAAGAAGCCTCAAACAAAATAACCCAAAGGTAACATCTTTCGCCTCACAAAACTTCCTCCATGTTGGCTTCTTTTCAAAAGCAATTTTAAAAACACGTGAAATTCAATTTTTGAAGGATATTTCTGCACCAAATAACTTGCCAAATTACAATTTCACTCCCTTTTTCACCATAAATATCATCAAAAACTGAATAAATTTCAAACCAAAGGAAATAAATTTCCAAAGGCCAGCTCCACAAAAATTATTAACCTACTTGCTACACAAACCTAGCTTATGCATATGATGCTTCATGATAGAGAATTGAGTGGATAAGTAGATCTCCCATAACCTTCTAATTAATAGGACAAGCATTATTTTAATATCATCACTAGAATGTTTTAAGTTCCCTGGTTATCTTTTCTCCCCATTGTGCATCGCTTTTACATAAACCAAAATTAAATAATGGAACATAAAGGGAGTATCTATGTGTCCCCCTTAGCTTTAAAAAGAGCCCAGAGAGAAACCGGCAAAATCTTAAAAAACACCATGGACGTGGTATCTCTACGAGTGTTGAGGTGCAAATGAGATGTATGAGGCACTAGTGTTGTCTTGCTCAGTAGCACACAATGAAATATGCATCTCTTTCCTTATTTTCTTATAGCTGCGTGCCCAACTGTCTTTCTATAGTTCTTAACTAGCACATTTATAGCCTCCTTCAAAACTAGACAAGAGTCACTGCACACACTAATATTAGAAAACAAACAAAGGAGTAAGTCTTGCATTCTTAAGAGAATATACAGACAGATGCAGCAGAATATTTTTTTGGGTTCTTGCTCAGAATATTTTTCTTCTGATGTCATAACAGCCAAACAAGAAATATTCTATTTCTGAATTCATGAAACCGTAGGTAGTCTTGGACAAAACTCACAAAAGAAAACAGAGAATAGCAAATGCACAAACAAAAGTACACGGATAATCCAAACTTGCAACAGTAACTTATCCAGGAAAAGCTAAGTTTACCTTTAGCCAGTCATACATCGTCAACGACGTGGTTGTGCATGACCAGTCTAGCACACAACGCAACTCATAAAGGAAGGGAAGAGCACGATAGAGTCGGTAACCAAGGAAATTAATCTGTGAAACATTGCTTGTCAAAAACTGGCGATCAAGTGCACTTTTATATGGCATCCCATAGCGAATTTGTATGGCCTGTAGTGCTAGGGACACTGCCTTCGTCAGAAAAATGGCACGCAGTGCTAAAATTCCAGTATATTGCTGAGAAGGCTGCATATTCCAGGCATATTTGGTAACAGCATATGTGAAGAGTACAAGGTTGAAAAGGTAGAAGAGAATCTTCCCAGTCGCAAATGAACATAGGTATATTATTCGATCAACAACTATTAGGAAGAAAATAACCTGCACAACAGCAATCAGCAAAGTTAAGATGTCAAGGAAATCCATTTAAGATAACAATATCAGTGTTGCGCCAACACTATTATGAAACTATGAAAATGACGACAAAAGTAATCACAATTGCTGCCATTTTACGAAGATTATATTATACTTCTCCGCTGCTTTTAGTATTACTCTTGTGATCATCATCTAAAGAACTTTTATTGTCCTTCAAACATTTCGAAAAATTTGAAAATACTACTCCATACCTGGTATCTATTACAACAAGTTCTTTTTAACATGTGGTTCAACTCATCCAGATTCTACGATCTGGATCAGGATTTTGACAGTTCCACAAAAAATTGAACATCAGAAACTTAATCCCAAAATAATTTAGGGTCGGCTGGCATGAATCATTAGAATTTAGAACCGTCCTTGGTAGTCTAACCCCTCAAAATGCAAAAAGGCAGAAAGAGAAAAGTAAAAAGCAAATGGGAAGTAAACATAATACATAAGGCAACTTAAACCTATAGGTTTGAAAATCAAAAACTCAATTTTCTATTACAAAATTTAGGATTTAGATGTAAAATACAAACTAATAACAATAGTTTTGAAAATATAAGTAAAAAAGTTAATGTTTTGGAAAATCTTAAAAAGTAAACAAAGTAAGATAAAATGTTTGATATATCTCTAAAGTAAGCAAAAAAATTTAAAATAGAATAAAAACAATGAATAGTTCAAATAAGAACACATACTAAAAATAAATCTACATTTACCCTTTCCCTCCATTGTGTTCTCACCGTTACCATACACCCCTCAAACTCATATCATGTTCGATCACTTTCAACCAAGTTTTTTTGGTCTCCCTCTACCCTCGTAACATTTTATGATCCCCGGGCCTCCTAACTGCTCCATCCAAGTTTCTCCATCTTACATGGCCGAACATCTTAGCGGATTCTCCACAAAATTGTACTCTATTGGCCACTTTTGCCTTCTCCCTAATCACCTCATGTCCTAGTCCATCTTTCCTTGTATGGCCGCACATCCACCTCAACATACGCATCTCCGCCATTTTCATCTTTTGAACGTGACGATGTTTCACGGCCAAAAACAATCGCGTGTGATAGAATTTACCCTTTAGTCTATGAGGCATAGTTATCACATAAAAACCACCCCCTATAATTATATGAGCCACTCTCCATCTAATTCACCGTTTTTATGAATAATAGGTCCTAAATACCTAAAGAAATATTATCCTTGAACGACCTTTCCCTCAAAGTGTTACTCTCCACATGTCTTGTACAGCTCAATACTCCGTATTACTCCTACTTAGCATAAACACACGAGTTTTCAAAGATTGCCTCCATAATTTCAACTTCTTTAAAACCCCTTCCTTTTTCTCATCAATTAGAAACACCATACACCAGGCAGGGATGTCATCCTGTATAGCAATCCTTAACTATAGCAATAGAAACGGATCAATTAGAAACATCATACACTCTCATTTTGTCTTTATCTCATGTCTCGTATCTTGCATACACTTCTTGATTAACGTTTGCCCTCACAACGCACATTGCCTTTTTAGGCATTCGTTTAGCCTCTTTGTACTTTTCATAGTTCTCATTGCTCATGCATTTCCACAAAACCTTATAACACTCTCATTTTGTCTTTATCGCTTATCTCACCAAGACGTGTCCTTACTTGACGGCCTATTTCCTTTAGATTCCTCGAACACTTCTCGATCCACCTCCTTTATGGCATTCTCCAATTTATCCCAAGTCGCACCTATATCTCTCCATGCAATATCCCAACTTGCAATCTTAGGTTCCCCTTTTCCTCAAGTATCGAAACACAAGCACCACTACCGTATGTTAAGTCGCGGTACTTCAACCATGTTCACCGTGTAATCTTTCCTCCAAACATTCCTTATTAAAAAGAAGTCAATTTGATTAACATTACTTCCACTCCTATAAGTCACCAAATAAGACTGCATGTTCTCAAACCAAGTGCTCATTATACTCAAATCATACGCTAAAGCAAAATCTAGTGTGTTACTTCCTCTCTCATTCCTCTCCCCAAGACCAAATCCCCTATGAATGCTCTCAAAGCTTCGTCTATTACCCACATGCTCATTGAGGTCACCACAGGAATTAATCTCTCTCCAATAGGGGCCTATTCGAGAGCCTCTTCCAAATCTTCCTAAAAGGCTTGTCTAGTAGAAGCATCCAAACCTACTTGAGGTGTATATGCACTTATGATAGCTAGAGCCTCATCCACTACTTCTAGCTTAATACTCATAATTATATCACTCTTTCTCGATACTTCTACCACATAATCAATGTATTCTTAATCAATGACAATACCCATTCTATTACGATATTTATCCTTACCCAAGTACCAAAGCTTACAACCTCAACGAGCCATTGTCCTTGCTTTTTCTCCAACCCATTTAATCTCTTGTAAACACATTATATCAATCCTCCTTCTCTACCTCCGCTAATTTCCCCGTCAAAGGGCCAACCAAATCACAACCTACTACCCTTTCTACAAATGTGGCCTAATTTCTTTACCCGCTTTCGACCACTCCCTGAGGATCCATACATATTTCAAATTTGACACCACACCAATACTTTGAGGTGGCACGCCACTTCCGAACGACGAGCTAGCAACCCTTGCATCAATGGAGACTTGAGAGAGAGTATCAATGGAGGCATTTTTTTGCAGAGGGAGCGGGAAGGGGAAGGGGACCAATGGAGAATTAGGAAAGAAATAACAATAAGTTAAGTCGGCTTGAAAATGGCAATAGTGGCCAAAATATTCAGTTTTAATGGCCGGATCTGGCAGCTTGGTGCATTTCAGACCAAAATGTCTTCTTAAGTAACAGTTTGAGAAGAAAATAAATGTGGTATGATTAGTAAAATACAATCTTTATGATGCATTATGCTAGTAACTTTACCAGAAAGAACAATTCTTTTTGGGGGTAACAAAGTAAAGATATCATTGTTTTATCAACCCATTCAAAATGTCAAACTGAGGATGGCAGATGGTGCTGCTTGGTATGTGTTCACATACTTTTGTGTTCCCGCAAATAAAAGTATGTGCACACATACAAAGCAGCTACTTGGGGGCCCCATAACTTATATCTCAAGTCAGGCTAAGGTATATAACCAAGGAATTATCAGATCAAGGTAAGGTCAAGGCTAAGGCTTGGTATGTGTGCACATACAAAGCAGCTCCTTGGGGGCCCATAACTTATATTTCAAGTCAGGACAAGTCAAGGTATGGGAATGTGTTAAGCATATAGGCTAAGGATAAGGCAAAGGCAACCCAAACACAAAGCAAGGACAGGTTAGGTCTTGTCCCTTGGGGGCCCAAAGCCTAACATTAGCAGCTAATACAACTTAAACTCACCATTAAGATAAACACAAATTCCTTAGGAAACTGATCCTCAAGTTGATAGACATCAAGGAATTCACTTTTGTTTTTAATGACTGACTGGTAGCATACTGCGACCAAGAAGAAAACCGCTAAATCAGCTCCAAATATGTAGGCATATAGATCAACTTCTATTTTCCCACCACCAATTACGGAGATTATAGGGTACGGGAATCTGACATCTTCAGTGAACCCCGAGTGTTTTGCAATAAGGATTTCCTTAGCCACATCAGCTGCAGGTGTAAGTGACTTTGACCACTCCGCTGGAATGCACTCAGACAAGGGAGACACATGTACAACTTCAAATACAGCCAAACTCATATTAGGGTTTTCTTCACTCCTCTCGATGCTCTGAACATTAACTCTGCTAGCTGAGGGGCAAACATTTGGGTTTTCCTCCTTGCAACGCTCACCATGCACTATCTTTAGAAGTTGGTTTACTTTTGATTCAATCTTTTCTGGCTGGATACCATCTTCAGGCCACAACCCAACATCCATGGAGAGTTGTACAAAGTATGGTGGTGATTCAGCTCCTTGTGTCAATGATTTCCAGTACCTCAAGCAGCTTCTAGCTATCATGCATACCACATCATTTGAAATTTGGAATACTTTATTTAGCTTTTCACCCCAGCTAGAAAATGATTGAACACAGTTCTCATCAAGCATTTTTCTCTTGAAAGCATAATATTCTGAAAATGCGCCCAGATCACCATCTTGGGCTGTTATGGAGCTTTGTAGAAGAGTGAATAAGTATACCACAAACAGTGGCAATAAGCTTATAACAAATGATGATTTGTTTTTTTGAGAAGGAAACCCCAGTTCTTGAAGAAATGGGAGCTTGATGATCAGCCCGCAATGTTGAATGATAATTTGGTACAAATATTCCAGTAATATGTAGAACTCCGTGTACATTAGCATGACAACCCAAAAGGTATAGCTTGGCCCGGTATTAACACAGAGAGCATACAAGAAAAGAGCTGCAAGATATATCATAGAAAGTAAACTGAAGCTCCAAAGGAAAACGAGAATGAAGCAACAATAACAAACAATATCATTATTAAATCGCATTTGGGACCATATATGCTGACAGATCCTTTCAAGTTGTGTCCTCACAGATTCGGACATTGTTTTACTCGTATCAGACTGCAATGACGAGGTTCGAGCAAGATGCTTATTTTCTACATTTTGGCTCTCCATTTCATCGAGCCGTCCATCATCATCAGAAGAATGGCCATTTGGATTGCCATCTTGTGCAACATTCAGCAAATTTGCTAGATTGTTAACAGCTTGGTTTCCAAAAGAATGTACTTGTGAAACCCCATCACCTATCAACTGCGCAGCAGATTTTAGTGGGTGTTCCTTTGACCCGCGTTTAGAGCTTTCCTTTTTCACTTCATCAATAGAGTGAGTAGTATCTTCCTCGACTGCACTAATTTCACCAAAACAAAAATCGTTCAGATCATGCCTTGTTGATTCTTCTGTCGTTGGACTTATTGAGCGTCTACTAACCGGAGATCCAAGCCTTTCTGACGGGAGGATAAAGTCACTTGAACCTTTTTTCCCCTCTCTTAAAGATGTCTCCTCCTTATCAGTTTCATTAATATCTCTCTTAAAGGTAAAAGATGGGAAAAGTAAATCTTCCTCCTGAAAAGCCCTGACATCCCTATCCAAATTATACGAGGTACTTCTCCGCCTCAAGCTTCCACTTCCGGTGGATACTTGGTCACGATTGTGAGGCGAGTTCATGCTATGAAGCTGGACTTGAAGATTGAGCATCTCCGACTTCATCTTCTCAACTTGCAAGTTACGTTGGTGTTTCAACTCTTCCGACTCACGGATATGCTGCAACTGGGCAGTTTTCCATGTGGCCTTTTTCTCCTGCTCACGGACAATTGCCCCAATTTGTTCGGCTTCAAGGTATCGTGATACATGTTCAAATTCTGGAGATGAGAACATATAAGACTGTATAGAAACCAAAATAAAGATGACGATCTCAACTAATGCCGACCTGGAGGTGATGCGAAACCCATAGTCATATTTATAAAAGCCTATGACCTCATATATGTAACCTACAGTGCCACACTTCCCTTCATTAAAGACCCCAATGAAAGGAGACTGGTAAGCAAGGGACAGAACAATGATGGCAAAGTTGTACATTCGCAGGAACTTGAAGATCTTATTTCTATTACGAAGAATTTCCAGCCTCAACCGGAAAAAGACCACAGCGAAACCAAGATAACCAAGGTGAAGGATGTCATACTCAAGAGTTCCAGTTACTAGAATCAAAGTAAGCACAAGATCCAGGAGGTGGCAATAGCAGTAGAGCCTCAGATAGTCGAAAATAGTCCACATGCTTTTTGTCTCAAATGAGAGATCTTTCCAAACAAAATTATTTTTCCGCTGAGACATCATCTGGTGATACGTAAAAGACCCTGATAAGCTGGGGGATTTATCAGCACGGAGTTTGAAACCAGCAACTATGAAAACTATAAAGTAGCTCATAAGCGTTCGTGGATCATCAACAATAAGTCCTGCAACACCAAACAAGCATAGTTTTATGGTTTAAGTGACATAGTGCATGTCTTAATAAGATTAAGAACATAGTCAATCTACTTGGAAGATATTTGTCAATGTGATCAACAAACAATTAGAAGATATTTCAACAAGATAATTGTCATTATTTCATAACTTAGACTACACTGGTCAAGCTTCTAAAACTATATAATACATTCATCAAAGTGGATAACATAACGACGTTAACTAAGAATAAATATTTCAATATACGAGTATGAGATACTTTGATAGATTAAAGCCAGTTAAGCGAACAGAAGTTATAAAAGCTATTAGTTTCCATAAATGGAAAACTTAGAGTCAAAAGATTGCCTCTTTCCTACAAGATGATTTGGATTCATGGCTTCTATACAGCATTACAACAATTCACAAAGAAATTAGAATGTTGGTACAGCACGTCCTAAGGCTGAACAAAGTATATGTGTAATTCCAATCATCATTAATTGCATGACATGGTAGGGATAGTTACTATAAGCAAATTGTCGTGAATTATCAGCTCCAGTAAGCAAAAATGGGTTGAAGAATAAGCGAAAATCGTACCTAACCAACAGCGTTCACAATACTGGAAGTGTACATTTGAGCTCTTCCAGCAATCATGGCAGCGAAGATTGCTCTCAGCTTGTGAATTGACGGCCAGAGAGAATTGGTTTTTCCAGATAGCAAAGTATTCAAGAATCAAGACGCAAGCAAACAGGAAAACCAAAATTGGCCATAGCTTACGAATAATACGTCGATTCAGAAGTATAAAAGTCGCAAGGAAGCCAATATAGAGAAGTGAAATTACATTCAAGAACACAAAGCTAGCAAGAAGCAAAACTATCATGTTGATCTCCAGACCAAAAAGGTTGAACAAGTTTTCAATCCAGAACATCAGGTAAACTTTCAACGTTGTCTTCTGCATGTCAAATCTTTCATTTCTCAATGCAAGAATTCTCTTCTTGTTCCACTTTTGACTCTCCTTCATACTTTCCCTGAAGTTTCTAAATGAACTTTCGACTTGGCAACTGTTAGATTCTCTTTGTAGATCCAATGGTTGAGAGTGTCTCGTGGCCATTGATGGCCTTGATTTGCTATCTTCATTTTCTGTTGAGACGAACAACTGACATGGTTCGTCCCACTCGCCTTTCGTTAGATAAGAACTCGGCATCATATCCAACCATCGAAAAACATTATATTGGAGAGTACATGCAACAATAACGAGGACTTCTCCCCTCAAGCTTGATTCAATTCCCCAAAACCCAGATCCAAAAACATGAAGACCCAAGAAAAGAGACAACTCAGAATGCTTTTGTCCAGGAAACATCTTTGCCAGCTGACCCCACATCTGGAACATATACTTCATCGTTACTATAAATCCTGTATAAACTAGAAATGACTTGGAAGGGACCCGTGAGGTTTTTGGGAGCATTGAGCAAATGATAAGGCCAAGAAGATACAAAAACCCAAATGCACTTATCGGAGAAACAGATGCATAGAACAAAGCCACGAACAAAACTTTATTGCTATGCCAAATTAGAAATCTTTTTGTAAAAGCAAGGGCCCTCGACTCAGGCATGTCACTCTCACTCGGCGCATTATACTTGCTTTGTCTTCTTTCATAGCTATAAAGTTGCATGACAATCAAGATTGCTAGCGATTTCAAAACATTTTCTAGCAAAGAAGCTTCAGGATTGAAGCCAAAATTACGGTTTAAGTCAATTCTCGAGGACAACCATGCCTGGAAGCTCAAAAAAATGCTGAGGCTGTACATAAAGACAAACACTGCAACTGCATACATTTTCAATGGGAACCATAGACGCATCCTCGTATGTCCAACAAGTTGCCTTCCAATGACCCAGAACAGTAAAAGGAAGACATAACCAAATGATATATAATTTGGTCTGACGAGGTACACTGCAACAAGTATAGTCAGATAAGCAACATACGTCCCCCATGATCTGTATAATGCAAGAAACTTCTGCCCTACAGAACTCAAATATGCTGCAATTCTTCTCTCTGTGATGAAAACACCAGAACAATGTAAGAGTACAATGATGATGGTGATAAAGCCATACACCTCCGACAATATATGGAAATTGCTTGGTTCATATCACAAAGCTTTGGCTTTTTGCAGTAAGCAAAACTCCCAAAGCAGAATTTCTTCCCAAAAAATTTATTTGCATATCCTTGACTTCAAAAAAAAAAAAAAAAAGTAATTCTCTCGAGTCCTAACAAATACACCTCTCAAATCCATCATCTTTGTTCAATTATGGATCATAACGATTGCAGAACAGTTTTTGGTTCGTTATTAGAAATATGAAAATAAGGAAAACAAAAAGAAATTGAAGGCTCATTTTGCAAGAGTAAATCTTGGAAGTTGTTTTGGCTGTAGATAAACATAAGACACTCACATAGAAACATAAATTTCACCTAAAAACAAGGCCAGTAATACAAGAAACAAATAAGGATAAAAAGGTCGCTAAAGAATGTGAAAGTTGCACCTTGAGATGCTCCACTACTATCACGTCCATCGGACGACGAATAAACTGATAGCAAAACAGATTTATTTAATCCAGCTTTAAGCACACTGAATCCAACTGGATGGCAAGGTGTATGTTGGACGACAGCTGAGAAAGAAAAGAGCATTTCAAATCCATGATTCTGTACAGCACAAAAACACGCAAGAAGAGCCATTTCCATGAAATCCCAGGAACTGTCACGATCCAGGAGACCTATATCATGTTAGACAGACATTTGATCAAGAAGATTGCATTCAGCAAAACTATTTGGATTTGACTTGTAAACTGATGGAGTTAGAATATCAGATACAGTTATAATGTCAAAGGAAAGCACCACAAAGATGTATACCTAGTTGTGTCAGAATTTCAACAGCTAATGAATCTTTAAGCTCCAAGTTTTCAGATATCATATTTATCTGAATGATGTACGACAATGCAAAATGAGTTTCGCATAGAAGTATCAAAGCCTGTCTCAGATTTTTACTGATAGTGTGATCCAGTAGATATAACAAAAAGAATATCACTGCAAGTGAGAAAATAATTAAATATCAGCAATCCATGCATGTCTTCATAGACTAATTTAGATAAAGAAATCTTTCTTTTGAAGTTTAAAACAGATTATAGGATTGAAGAGGGGATGCAAAAATGTTAATGCTTGAAAAGGGCTCTAAAAAGCAAACTAGAATATTCAATTTACATACTGTATACAGCGTGAACAAACCCAGGTTTCATTGCTATGAGAAATATCAGCAGTAACACGATTGCCCGGGAGCATTTCCTCAATCCCCAAGCAATTGTAGCAACAGCTAGAACCTTGGTTTCCTCCGAAACTGCAGATACAGCACATTGGATACTAATCAGAGATCAAGAAAGAATGAAGACAAATACTTACCCAAAAGAGTAGCCCAGGGAATATGAAGACAAAAATACTCATTCAAAGTAATGGTTACATCGTTTTGAGATGTCTTATACGGTGAATTGAAATAAAAAGCTACAGTTTAGCGCTTGCTCTGAGATGGCCAGCAAATCCAAGCATCTTTTCATTATACATCAATTATTAACATCCAAAAGTTCTCTATTGTGGAACAAAATCCCATTCTAAAAGACGCTGTTTACTTCGGAGAAAACATACTCCTAGAAAGTGGATTTTATTGTCTCCACTGTTTGGTTTCCTACATGATTGTGGGCGAAATTGGGAAAATATGAAAGGAGAATCAACTTTTTCCATGAGCATAAACGATTTTTTCTTTGAATACATGCAATAAACTATCGTTGCTCATTCATGGACACATTTTACTCTTTCACGGAGTTTTTGTCATTTGTTTTCCATACATTACCCTCCCCCAAAAAAACATAAAATAAACACTCTCTAATTCTCTCTCACAAAACTAATCAAATCCGTTAGATTAATAAACTATGGACGCTAGTTCGCATATCGATCAATAATGATTCAAATTTATTTATATTATTAATGATCTTATAGGTAGATTAAATTATTTAAATTGTGTTGTACTACCAAAATTAGATAGATTAAATTAGATTTAGGGTTTGAAAAAACTATTAAAAATCGTGATCCGGGCTTGAAAGGCAAAATGGATGAAGCACACAAAATCTACTACTGGAGTATATGACAATGGATGAAAACAGTAATCCGGAAATTAAAGGCCAAAATAATCGAATAAACTCCTATTATTCTCACAAAATCCGGCTACTTACTTTTACTTGTGCTCTGAAAACAGGAATTGCCGATTCCGCATATTCATATCATTTTAAGGGCCTTCGCCTTTAGTACATCAAAGAGCGCTCTTGGTCAATTTGACGAAGTTAAGTAGATCTAGTGCCTCTTACTCTTAAGATTCAGTATACTATAATATAATGAACCTCTAACTTTGTTGTGCGGTTGATTACCCTTGGTGAGATACGTATGGCGTATGCTTTTTGATAAGCCTTTTTTTTATTGTTTGTTCATCTCGCCTTTTTCGCATGTCTTGCTTCTTCTGTTTTTCATTTTTTTACAGTAATATCAAATTCATTATTCCATTATTAAGATGAAGACTTGATCAATTGCCCAATCTTCTCTATTAACGCTCTTAGAAGAAGCCAATTAAACAAGTTGTTGCACAGATCTCAAAGGGTGGGTTACCATTCGCCGTAGATGCCAGCAGGGGTAGTCATGAGCAGGTAGTTAGGATCGGCCGGTGGCGCTGGTAAGGCGTCGGTGAGGGTGGTGCATGCTATGGTGGTTGACGGGTGGTGGTGTTTGGATGGTGATAGTTAGAGTGAGATTGGAACAAAAGAGTAAAAAAAAAAGGGCAGCCCGATGCACGATGGCGTCCCCGCTAGGCGAGGGTCCGATGTTGATCAAGAAGTTGATGCATATGTATGATCTCTGCCGACAGTATTTTTTACCGTCACTACCACAGTCGACTGAATTATAGGCCTTGAGTCCTTGGCAAACATCTAAAATTTGAAGAGATGATTAAAGCAAGTGGTGTCTTGAAAACTGAAACTATAAGAAGACTCTAGTTCATTTCTGATGTACAAAAAGAGTAAATACTAGCCTATTTTTTCAGGGAAAATGGAGCATTTCGAATGGGAAAAGTGACGTGTATTTCTCGCTTGGCGTCTAAGGTTGTTCAGAGCACATAAGGCTGTGGATATACTTTACTTTCCCACTGTATTCTTGGACAATCCTTTTTCTATGGCCACACATCCCCCATAGCACACTGATATGTCTAGTTTAGTATGGATCACTGGGACGTTTTCTTTTTTAGAGGTTTTATAATGGAGGTTATGGAGGATTTAATGCATATTCCGTCTTCGGTGTCTGGGTGTGTAATGTGGGGGTAATTATGTGGTTGAGTTGATTTGGAGTGACAAGGATGTGGAGTATTATAGATTGGGCATAATCCGGATTTGTGTGCAGCTATAGAGCGTGATGACGGCTCGAAAAATGGTGAGGCATAACTCAAGAAGAAGAAGCCCAAGCAAAGAAGAAGATAATGCAAGTTACAGCAACTTGCAAATCGCCAATGATACTCGTGGATCATGAATCTCGCCCTCAGCAGCGATTTAAGCATATTTTAGTGCATAGGTCATGGAACTGGCTCGCGAATCGCAGATACTGCACAAGGCTTGTGGCAATTTATTCCTACTTGTTTTCATATTTTTTTTGGTTTCCTTTGTTCTTATCAAGCTTGGATAATAATGTAAGGTTAATAGTTATTTCTTGGTGCAATCTACAAAAATTCCATAAAGAGATCTAGAATTCCCCTCTTTTTTAGTCTTAGAGTTGTCAACTCTTTGTTCTTATTACATGATTTATGCTTGTTTATTGCTAAGTGTGCAAGTAAATATTTCTTGCATATTTCTGCTGTTAGTTTAGATTATTCGGTGTGATTCGCCAGCAGCTAAGCCTGAGTAGGCATGTGACCATTGACAGTTGAGAAATGTGTGAAAGATCAATTGGTAAAAACATTAACAGTTAACAAGCTAGATGGTGTTTCAAGTTACCTTCTATGGCACAGTCACCATTTTGAATATGATCATTCTCCCTAGAGGTGTGTGTAAATACAGAATTGTTCACAAGATTGCCAACAGCAATCAGAACACCCAAACCAAATTGAGCAAGCAAGAAGTATCCAGGAGTTGAGTATCGCCACAAGCCAATAAGCTCCCATATCTCCATATCCTACATGTGAGAGAAAGCGTAATCACTAGATTCAAATATCATAATCCTTCTGCCTCCCCCCTTAGAAAAGAAGCATATATTTCACCAGAAACCACCAAAGAGGATTACCTTCTTAAGATTCCAGTTAACAAAAGTAAATGCCACGTTGAAGATATAAGTGCTGACAGCCCACAAGAGTATAAAGACGAGTAGCAGACCATTTAACCGGTGCAAACGAAATAATGAAGGGAATGCATATACTACATATCCAACATATGCTAGCAATCCAAAGGCGCATATGCTGGCAAAATAGAAGCTCCAAAAGCAAAGTGCAAACAATGATAACTGCCAAGTACAAAATCTGAAATTATAAAACTATTCAAATAACTTGCAACAGATCAATAAAAGAGGCTAAGTCTAAGTTGCATCAGTACCACCCCAGCCAGAAAAAACACTTCCCTTGAAAGAATCGTACTGCTCACAGGCAAAAAGAAAAAAAATTGGGAGAGAAAAAGGAAAGTAAAATCCAGAAAACGAAAAAAGGTTGAATTAATACTTAAAATAACCAACTAAACTGTAAATAGCATAAAATCATAAGACAAAAAACTGTGGACGGCAAAATCCTTCACATCAAAATGATCATTCAGGAATCGCTCTTTGTTTCAGTTAGACGGATTCTGGCTATAATGGAATGTAGCTTACAGTTCAAGATCATTATGAGGAAGCCACAAAATGGAGTGCAGCTTGTAGGGATAGTTACCGGGAAGCCGTACGTGAAAAAATTGATGGTAAATATCCGGAAAACTGCCCCTTTGATCAAAACATTTGTATGTCTCTCTCCAGACCTATCAAAGTTAATGAAACAGCTCAAGAAACAAGAAAAAGAAAGTGACATCAAATTTGGACACTGTATTTTCAAACACAAAACTTGCTAAAAGACAGCTAATGCTGTGGGGTGAACATGTAGCATATAACACTATAATCTCGATAATGAACAGGGAACAAAGAATCAAGGGAGTTAGCAGCAGAATTGACGCTCTGATATCCACAAGTAAAAGTCCATGTCTTACTCAAACACGCCGACACGTGTTGGTGCCGGACGCATGTTGGTGTCAGGCATGAGTCGGTCTCGGTGTGCGGACACGTGTTGACTATCTGACATATTGGAGTGAACAGAGTAAAAAACTCTATGTTCAAACATAAAACCTTGGGAAACAAGGTCTCGTAAGAAACTCATGGTCGGAATGTGTGTTTATGCTTTTTTGAGGAGTTTGTACCATACTCCATTCAGTTTTCATTTTTCATCCCATATATTCCAACTTTTTAAGAACATAATTACTCTTTCACGTATGCATTTTACTCTTTCACAAACATTTTGCCATAAAATTTCCACAAACTACCCTTCTAAAAATGGAAAATTTATTCTTTCCATTGCTTCTCAAACTGATCAATTTTTTTTCCCGAATTCCGCAATTATTCATCTTAGTTAATATATCAAACAAGCAGTGTTCAGTTTTGTTAATTAAATTACACAATTTTGTTCCGATTGAATTGATTTGTTATTTTTGTTCAATTAGGGTGTGTTGGAGGTGATGATCGTGGAGAAAAGGGGATGAATACTCCAGCGACGAGGTGTAGAGTATCTACCCCCCTTCACCCCTCCCCCCTCCCCCCTCCCCCCCAATTTTTCGAGAGTTGTGAAGGTGACCAGATTAAATCGATAGAAAGATGTCAGGTTTAGAAGAGGATAACATATCTAGAAAAATCACAAGTTTCAGTTAGTAATCTTACAATTTAAGAAAGGGTACAAGAAAAAGTAGGTTAGAAAAATAAAAGAAAGAAACTCGCGGAAAGAAAAGAATAGCACCTATACAGCATTGTACATTATGAGCCTAACAACTCCACATGATTATTCTAATTCTAATTCTAATTTTTTTTAAAATAGAATAATGAGCCCAGTACACACCTTGATTGTCGGATAAAAAAGGAATGCCTCGCAGGAAGAAGTTGCTCACTCAAATCAGTTTCAATCCCGCTCATCATGAATTCCATTTCCTCTAAATCTTTTTTTATGAATGAGAGCTGCATGACAAGACATAGCACAATATGACAAAAATAACCTAGCAACAAATTATTTTGAACACAAGAGAAAAATATTCATGCATGAACTGGTTGTTACAAATCTAAGCTATATAAGATTGTTATCAAACTGGGATACATTTCTTGGGACACGGGAATAAGAATCAGGGAAGGAATCATGCATTGTGAGAGTAAGCTGATATCTCAGTTGTGTATTTTCTGGTTTAACTGAAAGTAACGGATCAATTAGGAGTCTATAAGATTGCACCCACACCACGCTATAAAACTTGAGACCACAAGTAACAGGAATAAAATTAGGTACTATGAGAGCAAGTCAAAAGGCCAAAAGATGTCAGGGTGTCAGAAAGTTAGTTGAGACTTTGGCGAACGTATTGTAGCTTGACTTGAAAATTACTTGTCACATGGACAGCAACTACCAAGAAAGACAATAACAGACAATCTTGTTATCTCTCTTTTGGGGGGGGGGGGGGGGTAATAAATCTAAAGCCCTGGCTTCCCCAAGAGAATCTTTTTCAATGCAGAATGTGGTAGTAAATATCAAATTGAGAGTGGATCTTATAATCAGTCCTCACAACCTAATCTCGGTGATAATGCCATAAATGTGACTGCATGAAAATACGATCACTTTAACCATCTAAACATTGATATTCCCATTATAATTCGGAGTCGGGGACCAGATTTGATACCAACAGCTGAACAGTTCGAAATCCTGATATTAGATACAGCTAAAAATAATTCCAGTTTCATCCTTCCTAGAAATGCGTTTATGTACATACAAATGTGTAAAAGCCAATGAGAGAAAGACCGGAGCATAATTCCAGCCACCCAGACTCAGCAGATATCTTGTAGAGACCAATAAATTTAGCAATCTGATTAATCAATGCCGGAAGCCCCATAGGAAGCTGATACATATAAAGCAACAGAATATTGAAGCCAGCATAGAGTTGAAGAGGTCTCCACCACCTTCAATATGTGAAAAAGACTAGCACATCAGTTGACTGAGCAAGCAAAATTTATGCACCTACGACAAATGATGACCAACAGTACCAGAAGCAAGGCACAAAAAGAAACTACCTGAACAAGCCTGAAAAATTGCTCGTCAAAGACCAGTCTACGAGTCCAACACAGCTACATATAAAAAAGGGCAAGGATACCCAAGATGGATGACAAATCCCCACAGCCAGTTGGATGGCTGGAAATGAGAAACAGGAGAAAACCTTGATATATGAACCTAGTAAAAGAAACAAAAAAAGAAAAGAGAGTAAATAGTTAGCATAAGTGACCGACACTTAGCACATTCATCTACATTTCAATGGAATATCTCATGGTTGCATGACTAGTAGTACACCCAATACAAATACATTCAAACATGCTAAGGGTGATACATAGATTTTAGAAAATTCCCACTTTGGTAACATGAGGTATGAACAGATTCTACTTTGGTTGAAATTTCGCTAGTTGCACACTCATAACCTGAAGATTTTCAATATTCCCCCATGTGGCATTGTGGTGACCTAAATTCAGTATAAATAAATCTTATTCAATTGCAAAGGTTTTTAAGCATCCAATTAATTGAATATTTATGTGATAATTCCCACCACTTTATGCTTTAATGTTAATTTGTGCACTCCAATATGCTTACAAGAGTCATAATTTGGATGATTTTTTAACTGAGAAAACTCCAGGTCACCTAAGTGGGAATTATACACCAACTTTAAACCAAAGGTCCTAGATTTTAATCAAACACCTAATACAACATATTACAGATATCACAAACAGTAAGTTAAGAATATTGACAGCTAGGTCAAATGTTGCAAAATGCATAATAAACACTTGTGCTGATATTGAAAGAAACGTGATTAGAATTTGAAGCAACTCAAGACTGCAAAATAGATACCTAACTGCACAAGAATGGACGAAAATCTCCCCCAACATGTAACGCGCCAAGGAACCAAACCTAGCTTGTGTCGGAATAGCACAGCCAAACAAACGAAGCCCACCGATACTTGTAAGATGAAGAAAAATATTACAGTTGGAGATCTCCATGACTGAAATCTGCTTACAAAAATTAATTTAATCAAAAGAAACCACATTTAGTGGCACTGAAAGGGCGCAGTAAGAAAATATTACAGTTTCCGAGAGATGCGAGTTTCCTACCCCATGAAACCAACTAGCTTCACCCATGATGAGTCTACTAGACTCCAGTCACCACTCTTGATTGCCCATATAATGATAATAATTGCTTGGATAAAAGCAACAAGTAGGGACAATATACTTATACCCCATAAGAACTGAAATATTCTGTGTGAACGAAAATCTGCATCACGCCAATGAGAAAATAGTGCAAGCTCAAGATGTAATGCGAGATAAAGAAAGGTCGCCAAGAAAAGAATGGTGTAAATAATATTCCAATTTGCAAACCATAAATTAAAATCAAGTAGATCGCACTGAAAGTGAAAAGAACTCACCTATTCTGATCACGTTGAATTGAATGACCAGAAAAGCTATCAGATCAACAAGAGATATCAAACTCCAATCAACTAAAGAAGCTGCAATGTAAAAGGAAACTCTTTAGAAGGTTACAAAATACGAACATTATAGTTGCTTCTATATACATAATCAAGACCAGGATAACATTATGCTTGCTTCTATAAAAGTAAACCAAGACAAGCACCTAGAAAGGTATTCTAAATAGCAAATTATCAGGAACAGCTGAAACTAAAGAGGGAATGAGGAGTGTAGAATCCTTCACACGTAGTAGTAAACGATCTTTTATTTAATATTTGCCAAACGTATTAAAATCAACTTAACCAAAGAGGACACTATTACAAGCATGTCGCATCAATAATAAACGTTATTTAATCAAAGAATCTGAGCTTACAAAGTTACAAGCAACAAGGGCCCTTCGAGCTCGCCATTTAGGAACAGTTTATATTTATAGATCGTACAACTTAAAATTGACTTAAATGTTATTCCAGCTAGACCGACAAGGAAAATAAGCGGAGTATACACCTTACAACAAAGAGCCATACAGAACACGGGTTTGCTAAGATCCCCAATTGGAGCAGAAAGTACAATAGGGTGCACGGTACAAGTGTGGCTATCTGTGAATCAACCCTCTAACCGTATCTCCATCAAAAAGAACTAAACCAGTAATCTCAGTCTGATACATGCACCTTCTCAATAGACAGCAGACACTCCCTCATCCAGCCATACCGGCCAACAGGTAAATACGTATAACTTGAAATATACTGTCTAAATGCAAATTTTTCACTCAGTGGACAATGGTATATTGGTATCTTATAGAAAAGCAGAGGAACAGCAAGTTATCATTACAAGCACAAGTCACAACTATTCCAAGCATAAGAGTGATAGCCTGATAGGAGCGAGATATTGAATGCACAAGTCACAACTATTACAAGAAAAAGTATTAACTATATTTACTATATTCCACAAACTGCAAGTATAAAACAAGGTGCGGGAAACAAGTATAAATGTATAAATATAATGATTGTAGTGAAGAATATACCAAATAATTGCAGTCCAATATACATACATACTAGTACCATTTCATCAAGTTGAAATACTGATAAAAGTAGAATTACAAAACCTGAAAACAGAAGAAGAGGTAACACAAATCTAAACAGCAATTTGTCCATTGCCCAGAAGAAGAGGTAACAAAAATCAACAACTACCCACTTCAATCAAGAAATACCACATTAACACTTTACAGTTTCAACTTTCAAGATGAATATGGTAAAAAAAAAACAGAGATTATTAGGAGATACGGACTACCTGATCTTCCGTGCAACGACCATTCGCCTGATAGTGATCCTCACATTTTCAAGCTTACACGTTTGTCCACCTTCAATATCTTTCTTTTTCTTTCTGGATTTTCTACACTACTTTTAAAGTTTAAACCAACTAGTTGTAGGGTTAAGCAGCGCGTACAGTTCTTTTAATTAGTCTCACGTGTTTGACAATGTATGTCTACATTCGACATGGCTAAACATATTAGAATTTTTATGCCCGTGCAAATTACACGGGTTTGCACTTTAAAATATTGTAAAAACAATATCGTTAATATAAGTTATTTTTTTTAACAAAGGTCATATTTAACATAGTTAGTGTGGTTTAATATAGGCGAAAGTAGCAAATTACCCCCATAGGTTTGATGTTATGTGTAATTTGCCCCCATAAGTTTCAACATGTGCAAATTAGTCCCATATGTTTTAGTTTATGTGCAAATTAACCCAATTCTAATTTTCCAACTTACCTACACTTGAAAAATCTGCTAACCATATGACAAAACAATAATAAAATAAAATAAAATCTTTAACCTGGAAAATTAAACGACAAAAGGATTTTATTCATCATACCGCAGTGAGCTTTTTTACATTTTTCTTCTCATGTATTTCTCCCACAATTACTTTTTGTGATTTTTGTTGAACTATTTTAATCCCCAAATACTTATTTTGAAGAACTATGAAGAACTAACAAATAATTACATAGTCAATTCCACAATTACCTTTTGTGATTTTTGTTGAACTATTTTAATCCCCAAATACTTATTTTGAAGAACTATGAAGAACTAACAAATAATTACATAGTCAATTTTATGTAAAAGAAAAAAATAAAATAAAAAAGACTAACTAGGTTGAATTATCATGGTACATGCTCGAGTTTTTGAGGAAGAGAGAGTCAAAAATGGAGTTAGATAGAAAAATTGAGCTACATCAGTATGAGGTGACTAAATTAGGTGAGATTTTATTACATTAATGGTTTTTTTATTTTATTATATTTTCCGTCATTATATTGGTAGGTTTCCGTGCGTAAATATGTCAGAAAATTAGAATTGGGTTGATTTGCACATAAACTAAAACATATGAGACTAATTTGCACATGTTGAAACTTATGGGGGTAAATTGCACATAACATCAAACATATGGGGGCAATTTGCTACTTTCGCCGTTTAATATATGGAGATAATTTTTAAATAGGGTAACAAAAAATTAGTCATATATTATAGCATAATAAAAGTAGAAAAAAATAAAAAAAGAAGAAAAACAACATAATGAGCATAACAAAAGTAGAAAAAAATAAAAAAGAAGAAAAACAACATAATGAGCAGTAATGGTGTACAATCATAATTACAATTGTACTATAACTTCTCGAGAATTGGACGCGCGTTTTTCATCATCGCAAATAAGAATCTTTAGTCCCTTTTTGCTTGTGACTCTCGAAATAGCCACATAGAGCTGTTCGTGTGTAAACACTGATGACTTAGGAAGATATAAAGAAAATTCAAATAGAAGACACTATTCTATGTGAAATACAAAAATGCCAAGATAAGACAATATAAACCCGTGTAATTGTTTTACATGTATTGAATGTTAATTAGCGTCCGTGTATTAATAGTGTCCTATAATTGCACATGATTGTTTTCACATGTTGGCTGTTAATTAGAACCTATGTATTAAACTTATTGCGTAAAGCGCGTGATTGATCAAGAATTTGTAATCTGAACCCGTGTAAACACTCACATTGTGAAATTTGAAATATGGAATTTACACATACTATACGTGTATGGGTGAATTTGAAATATGGGTCCGTGTATTAGAACTATAATACGTATGCATGTGTAAAACAAAACCTTGCAAATTGCACCATAATGCTTAAATTACCACGTGTGCTTTTTTCGGTTGTTTCAATGGGACACAATCCCGTGCAAATTTTTTTTATGATTGTTCCAATTTACCCAGACCCGCGAATTTGAAAGAACGTGCTTTTAATTTTTAATAAATATAGACTTCTTTGTCGCATATCTTTAAATTTTTTTCTTAACTTATTTAATTGAAATAAATAAATGAATGAGATAAGAAAATATATAAAACAATAACCCATAAACCATTTGAAATTATGGTAATTTTTGTGAAACAAAGGGTCGAAACTTAGACTTACTTTGAGCGAGTTTACCCATAACAGACCAAGTCAAAGACATGCTATTAACGGCTCATATATCAACCCATCATAGCCACACATAGAACTTTGTGCTCTCTCATCTCTCACCCTAAATCTAACTACCTTTCCATAACATGCTACTCCATATTTTTCTACCTTCCTTCTTGTCGCATTCTCATTTGATTTCCGTCTCACCTAATTTGTTACACTCACCATTTCAAGATCATTTGAACTCGCAATGTCCCAATTCCCCTCTCTCGTTTCAATCCTTCATACGGAGTAATTTTTTTGCCGTATTTTTCAAATTTCAATAAAAAAATTTTATGGATATGCATATTTTTTTGTCCATATTTTCTGGTTTAAATATTATTATGTTTTTTTACTTTTTATCAAAGTATTTCTGATTTTTTTTCGATTTAATTAAATTTATCCATCGATCTTAGTAATTTCCATAGTTCATACGGAATTTATCTTATGTGAATAATTTATGTGAATCATATCGATGAGCAATTGAACATCATAGATACAATGACTTATTTAATTTTAATGTCATATGTGAATATTTTTCATGTTAATGCTTACCCTATCTATATTTTTTTATAACAATTTCTGTTTTCTCTTCATTTGACTTATTTTTCTGTATTTTTTTCCTATAATAATAGTTGTTTTAAAAAAATTGTTGAATAATTTTCCTATTATTTATACCATAATTAATTTAATTATAAAAGTTATTAATGATTTTTTTAATCTATTTATTTAATATGCAATTCACATATATAAGTAATTTGTCAGATTTATGGTTGTAGATGGAAATAAAAGTCGTTGCACATGAAATAAAAGAGTGTGGAGAACATGGTGGGTCACCCTTTAAAAATAAAATAAAAAATGAACTTTCAACCTCAGTGCGACACCTTAGCACTGTGGTTGTTGCTTTATATATAAGATACGAGGAATATTTTTTTAAAAAAATATCGATTAAAAGGTGAATTTGGGTGGAAAAATGAGAATTAGTAATAGTAAACGTCGAATTGTACATTTACCTGTTTAAATTTAGCTTCAAATACATGATAAAAATAAAATTATACATTATTTATAACTATAAAATATATATTTTGTTATATTTAAATGACGTGTCATGTGTCCTAAATTCTATGGGATGTCGTGTCACGTGTCCATGTCGTGTCCGTGTCCGTGTCCGTTTTAATGCTACCTAAGTTGTAGGATGCGGTCTTCCAAATTGGCGAAATTATTTTTGTTTCGCCTTTGAGATATATTTATGCGTTCATTATCTTTATTGTGGTAATTGGGGCATATAAAGAAGCATTATGTCACATAGACATATTATTTCTACAATAAGTCTCCCTCGTAACGAGTATATCCGTCACAAACTTGCGACGGGTCAAATACTACCCATGTGAATAGATAAGACAAAATAGATTGGTATTTCGCACTCTCCTTTTATCTTATCTACCCCACATAGTTAGTATTTGACTCGTCCCAAACTTGCGACGGATATGTGCGTCACAAATGAGAATTTGTGTTATTTCCAATGTGGAAGTCGCAATTTTAGAATAAGCATTATTATGTACTGACACTGCAAACGTTTACATTTATGTGACATTTGTATCATATCATATCATATCATATATTATATTAAAACAAATACCAACTTCCCCATTTGTCGCCACGTGTCACCCCTCATTCATTCGCCATGTGTCAGCTACAAAAAAGGAAAAAAACTCCTCCCTTGCTATATTTCGAAAATATTCAATTGCCATATTCCGAAAATACCAATTGCAATTTTCGGAAAATACCAATTGCCATATTCTGAAAGTTTTTTTTAATATTTTTTCTTCAAATAACTCAATCAAGCGAATCATGCGCGCCCCAAAAAAACAGAAGTTCTGAAAATACCTATTACCGTATAGTAAATGATGTTAATTGTGAAAATCCGAAAATAACATCTGTCATTTACCAAAAATATTCAATTGCCATATTCTAAAAGTATTTTAATTAATTTTTTTTCCTCAAATAACCGAATCATGAGCGCCCAAAAAACGGAAATTCCGAAAATACATGTTACCATATTTAAATGACGTTAATGGCCATATTCCGAAAATATCACCTGCCATATTCCGAAAATACCATCGGCCATATTCTGATAGTATTTTTAATTTTTTAATAACTCCATTAAAATGAAGCATGCGCGCCCAAAATAATGAAAAAAATTTCAGGAAAAATACATATTCAATTCAATTTTATATTTTATTCTGAAAATACTTATTACCATATTTAAATGACGTTAATTGCCATATTCCGAAAATATTCATTTATCATATAACCATGCGTTAACAAATGAATTAAATGTTTACAAAAATAATGCAGATCTGATTTCGTAAATCAATTTATTTCCGAAAATCACGCCATATAATATAATTACAATATATTATCTCCATGAATCTCGCCATTTAATCTATATAAAAGTATATAAGAACAACCGCTATACACTAATTGGATACGTGTCGCACTCACGTTAAAAATTTTCCCGCCCAACTTCCCATGTTATAAAATTGATTTTGGAAAATATTGTAATTTTTTTTAAAATATAAAATATGTTAATTATCTTATGCAGGGATCTTACGGAAGATACTAAGATATTATAATGCAAATATTATGGCAAATAATATACACAACCCGATCATCTCGAGTATATTTCCCACTACGATATATTTCAAGAATATTCCTACTCACGGAAGATACTAAGATATTATTCTTTATTTACACATTCCCGTGCTCTAGATACTAATATTATGATGAAGAGGTTTAGTTAAAACTAATTGGTGTATTATGGCAAATATACATCTATATAAAATTATATAAGAAGAATCACTACACATAAATTGAACGCGTGTCGCTCTCACATTAAAAAATTTCCCGCCAAGTTCCCATAATGTAAACTTGATTTTGGAAAATCTTGGGAAAAATATTATCGCTGATTAATGTATACAAAATAGAGAATATTTAACCTGTCCATGCAATATTTAATAAATTTACACACTTTTTAAATTTCTTTGCATATGCATGCAAAAATATATTCTATATAAATTTAGAAGTTTTTAGACTACAAAAATATTCTATAAAAAAAGGTTCAAAAATATTCTATATAAATATTCTATATAAATATTCTATAAAAATTATTCAAAGATATGTGAAATTATACATGATATTAAAAACTGTACCACACCTGATACAAGATAACTGGATAATAAGAGTGGTGTACGGATAATATATAGAATATCATTTTTTTTTCCCAAAAATGATTAGACCAGTATTTTGTGTCTTGGAGAAATGATTTTTTTATTAAATCTTTTTATCTCTTTCATAAATATGAAATCATGAACAAAATAGTCAATTTTTATATTTTATACGTCAAAATATATTTATTTTATTTGTTTAATTAGTAATGAATATAGAAAATTATTAGGATCAACACAAATTCTTAATTATATAAGATGTTACCTATAAGTTTAAGACAAGTCAAATATCATATCACCTGCGTATATATGATAAATATTTTACTTTTCTATCTATTTGAATTTACTTGAGTAATTCGATGTAGACGAAGTATTACTCGGTCGATAATTTCTTATTTGTAAAGAAATATTTGTTAATGTAATTTAATTCGGGTTTTGTCGGGCCAATTGAGGTCATGTTAGTTTGGTTCATCATTTTTTCGAGATAATAAGGGTCGGGTCTGGTTGGGTCATTTCGATTCGGGTCAGATTAGGTCAATGATTCAGAGAGAAATTTAATTTCAAGTCATTTTGGTCATTAGAGTTGCGTTTTTCCAGGTTATTTTCGGGTTGGGTGGTGTCGGATCATGCCACTTCGGGTTGGATTAGTTACGGGTCAAATTAATTCGGGTTATTTTCGGGCCGAGTCAGATCCATTAGGAATTTGGTTCATATTCAGGTGATGTAGTTTGGGTTAATTTCGAGTGTCAGGTCAGCCTATTTTCGAATATGTAACAAGAATTGTTCTCAAATTGAAATATGACAAAAATAATAAATAGTAAAGGGAAAAACCGTAATAGTCAGGCGACGGAAAATAGAAACTTATAAATAAAGATAAAAGGCGAGACCAAATATTACTCTAAATCTCCAATTCCAAAAGATGAATTGTAGTCTGACTAATTCTAACATATTGACAACAATATTATTCTGATTTTTCATATAGTATGTTTTAAACATTTATTTATATAAAACTAAGAACTATTCAACTATGCATTTCCGTGCAATTTGCACGGGTTCTAAGCTAGTAATTATCATATATTATTTCCGCAAATTTCACGCCATATAATATAATTACCATATATTATTTGGAGAGTATAAT
The DNA here is from genome assembly GCA_029255685.2 of Silene conica. Taxonomy (NCBI): domain Eukaryota; kingdom Viridiplantae; phylum Streptophyta; class Magnoliopsida; order Caryophyllales; family Caryophyllaceae; genus Silene; species Silene conica. Next base: position 56,777,714 of record CM055311.2, on the reverse strand, counting down.
ATTTGAATTGATATACTCTTTTGTGTTTGTGTGTATATATATAGAGTATATTTGACAAACATCGCCAAAACAAGAGAAAAGTTGTAGCACTTTTCTTTTTTCTTGAGAAAATCCATTTATCACGTCAAAGCAGCCCATTAACCTTCAAATTTATTTACTTTTTACCCTCAACCCAAAATATATCAAAGCATCCTCTATCATTATCGATGCACACTCCGTCAAATATGTTAATGTTCAAGGAAAGGTGGTAAGCAAATTGAGTTGTCCGATTTAAGAAGTACTCCGTATATATTATGGACAACCCTGTTCAGCTTTCCGTTAACTGATATGAGTATTAATAGATGGAAAGGTATGTAACTATTTTTATATAGTTGTAGAAAATTATAAATTAAATCTAATGTAACCTAATTTACTTATTTGTTTACAGGACACATACGAGCATGATTCCCGCCCTACACGTAAAAGCTTGATAAAAAAAATTGTGGATGAAATAGTGATGGATATGTTTTCTCATAAATGGAGGTCTTCATAAATATTGTTTACTCCTTAGTTTCATAACAAATATTAACAAGGTGAGTAGCTTGACAAAATAATCACATGAACTCAGGATTCCAATTTCACGGATATATTAGAGAAAAACCTTTGAGATCTACGCTACTTTGGTTACATAATTCTTTCACTAGACTTATATGTCGCTATCCTTATTATTAAAAAATAATAATAATGCAAATAATCATCATTAATTCGTACATGCACAAACGTTACGGTGGAAATTTTAATCCGTTTACAGTAGAGAACAACATCGATGAAGAATAAGGGTGCACATTTTTTTTAAGGGTGCAAAGTTGATACCATCGAGTTAGCTATTCAGTAAGTTGTATATAAACTCAATTGTGTAATTTGTATTTGTCACATTGCTTTTTTAAACCATTATTGTATTATTTAGTCATACTAAGTTGACTTTGCCTTTGTAGAGCATTTTCCATTATATTAATTTTTAAGGATATAGTGTACATCTTAGCTAGGTCGATAATCAAGACCATGGCAGACAATCGTTTTCTTTGGTGATTTAAAGTGTTGTACACAGATCGCCTATCAACCGTTGGGAACTAAAATATAGGTTTCCTTCAAGTCGTCCCACGTAAAACATGGAATGATAAGTGTTTGCAAAATATGTTGATACTTTTCGGACAGTATTATTACGTAACTACTAATTATTGATATGCATGCCAACCGGTAGGAAAATAACATGTATCACATGACATTAGTTTCAGCTGCTAATTGAAGACACATGATTATAAAAGATATATTTTTAACTCATTTTTATTGTCCCTCTTTTCATTTTGGAATGATTTATAAAAGAATGAGGAAATATCAATTATAACCTTTGAATTAAAGAGAATGCAGATAACATCATTAGGATAAAGATGGTGCTAACTAAATTATCTAGACGCAATATTGGAGATTTATAACTTTTTATTACTAAATTTAAAAAGAGAACCATAATTGTAGGATAAATTATTGAAGGGGAAGGGACAATAGAAATGAGATGGAGTAACGTATATGTGATTATTGATTAGATACAATTTCATATTTACTTGAGCAAATAAAGTGATGGACTAGCGAATAAATGTAAAAGAAGAGTAACGAAGGAGTTGTTTTTATCCGTAATGTATTTTCCCTCACTAATTACTTATTTGTAAAATTGTTAATTTGTTGTTATCCACTAGAGAAGTCTTGCCTATTATCTTGAATTGTTCGTTGTTTTTATTCTTTTATGCTACTATTTTATAATAAAATGTTTAATTGTTGATTCTTGACTATTTGTTGGTAAGATTTAATATGTATCATAGTTGAGGGATAAGTATATCGGATTTTGCCGGTAACTTAGACAATGAACCGGTAGCTGAGTTTATAAGGTTTTTGGCGCTAATGTGAGGCATAGTAGTTTCCTCATGTTATTTCTTATTCCCCGTCTCAGTTATTTGTTTACCATGGTTTTGGCACAAAGATCAATGAAATAAAAATGGATCAATTATTGGATAACAAATGGATCAAAGTAAGTATGGAGAATCAAATTACTCATCAAAAGCATTCCTAAAATGGAATGAGGAATAATTGACTGAGACACCCCTAAATGGAATAGATAAACAATTAATCGAAATAGAGGAATACTTGTATAAGAGAAATTTTACGGGCTACAAGTCTAAATAACCCAAGGATTTTTTTTCATCCAAGATTGTTGGACACTAAATTATAATCCCTCTATCCCGGTCATTTGTTTACCTTTTGTTGGGCACAAACACCAAGGAGAGGGGTAGGGGACCATCTATGAATATAGTTGTTGGATGACAAGTGCATTAAGATGAAGTAGATGATTAAATAACTCATTGGAAACATCCAAATTAGAGAAGTAACAAATGAGTGAGATATCTAAAAATAAAATACATAAACAAATGATCAGAACGGATAGAGTATAACTATATTGTCATTCTTAATCCCAAACTAATTCATTGTTGTAAATACACTTGATCCTGTGACAAATTTCAGAGGTTGGATTGATTTTATGTCTCTTCTATCAATTGTGTCATTTTAGTAATTGGATTGATTTTTGATAAAAATAAATGGTGATAAAAGAAAAGAAAAATGAAAGTCTTTGGCGACTTCAAAGTCGAATAGTCGAATGAATGGGAAATGCTTTGATGAGAGGTTGTGATGGGGGAGAGTCCCTGATGAGTGAATAACGATGGGATGAGGAGTCTCATAAGGATACGAGAAGAGTTAGATAGAGACAAGATGATGGTTATGTTGGAGGTAGAGGCGCATGTAGCAGGTGGTGGGGTAATTATGGCACGTAGGATATGGATTGCAGGCCAAGGGTGGTGATTTGGTTGAATTGTGGGGGTTGATAAGACACGAGTTGAGAGGGACGTCATGGTTCGAGGTGTTAAATTCGGTCAACTTTGTGGTGGAGGATCTGGTGGTCGGTTGTGAGGAAGCCGGTCAATTATGTGCACACTGTTTCCAGAATTCAAGGCGATGGTAGGTGGGCGAGGAAATGAGAGAGAGACGGTAGAGCATTGAGCGGAGAACAAACAAGAGGGATATATTACAAGGAATATTGGATATTCTCTCTTCGCCGTGAATTTTGTCAATAAATGAAATGAATTTGGAAATGTATGCAAGGATCATTTCGCAATATAAAACAACATAAACTTATCAATAGACTTTTAATAATAAAATTTTCTAAAAATTAGTTATTTACTAAATCCAAAAATATATGGTAATTTAGACTTTTAAGAACAATTTCCGTTATCACCCGTGCAGTGCACGGGTTCAAAAACTAGTTATGCATAATAAGAATTACTCCCTTCATTCGTATCCACTTTGCATGTTTGCTTTTTCACGTTTGTCAATGCACGTTTTACGTGGTAAATATCTTTAGCTACGTATTTGCAAAAATTATAAAAGTTAGATATTTTCAATGTACTCGTGAAGACGAATCAAAAAAAATTCTACATAAATATATTTTCTCTTACGTATTAGGAGAAAATTAAAATTGAATGTTCACTTGTGAATAGTATACAAAATAGAAACATGTAAAGTGGATATGAAATTATGAATAGAGCGAGTAATATTTATGGCAAATTTGAATATCAAGTTATAATTTAATAAAATCGCAGGTTATAATTTAATTATTCGGGAGTCGATTAACGAATTATATTGTTTATAAATATGCATTAGAAAATAAAAATGCCGTGACTATTTTAATGTCTTGTACAATATATTATACGAATCGAACAATAAATTGCACAAACAATAAATAAGCTGTGCTTAGGTAGCGGTTATACGGCAGCTAGGTCGCAGTTAGGAAACTGTCAGACAGACGCAACAACATTCAAGCAGAGCAGCGGGGATAGCAGGCCATCTGTTGTGCGAGAGCAGTAGGGCGACAACGGTGATAACATCGAATTAATGACATGCTACAACACTAAAATAACAACAGGGTCAGCAGAAGTAATATCACATAAGCTGTGACACCCCGCGATAAAACATAAAGATAAACAAGTAATTTGCAGCGGAAATACGATACTTTTAAAAAACTTTCGACATATTTATTAAAACTTAATCGCGGAATATCAAAACAACATGCGAAAGTCTAATACTGATAAGAAAGTAAAACTTATACAAGGTAATTTAAATAAACGAGGGATAAGGTATCCCACGATAGCAATATAATTTAAATCTAAACTAATCGTAAAGGGGTAACTCTCGAATAATCAACAATGCTCGCTAGCCACACGTCTTCCCCAAACAGCACCAACCTGCATGCATGAAACATGTAGGCCATAGTCAGTGGGGAGTAACCCGAGGTTCTCCCAGCCACTTTTTGTCAGAAAACACGTAAACGGTAATACAACGCATCATATACATATGAACATGCATATAATTTAAGAAGCAATCATACATGCATTCCCAAACATAACAGATATGATCAAAACATGAACGATACGTCAAAACATATGAAAACGGCATGAATCAATATGTGAAACAGAATCGGAATCAATATATGAACTAATATCTAGTGATCGACTCAGCGGCCAACAACTAGGTGGCATGTCCAATCACACAAACAACAACCAAGAATAGAATGAACGCCGTCAGGGAACATAACCGTTACCACTGACCACTAGATCGCATAACCACAACACTAGCTACCGGAGCGCATAACCACGACATCCGATTCTATGTATATAGCATAACCGCAAACTATATGCCTAAGACCTGGCCGGACCTCTTGATGTAATAACCTACACCGAACGACACACGGGGACCGTAGCGCATATAACACGACCTCCAACTACGGGAGCGCATGAGCACGACCTCCGACCAATCCCGAACATAGATAAACTTCTCATAACTTGGGTGGCATTAGTTCATTACAATGATACACCAATCGTATCACCGTTATCTATTCACAAACCGTTACCGACACAATTAAGAATGACATAACCGTCATCCAAACACAAGCAAGGCAACATAACCGTTACCACATCACAATTTAAGCTAACATAACCGTTAACAAATTACAATTTAAGCTAACATAACCGTTAACTAACTCATTTAATATACATGAGCCACAATCCAAACAAGACAACGTTTAAGCTAGTTTCTAGAATTTATTTTGAAGGGGGGCCGGTTTCCCTTCTGGTTGCCCGACCGGGGGGTCTTCCTCCTCAACTTAGCTTCTAAAAATAGCTTAAGAATTTATTCATAAAACAACAACGGAATCACACACAAGTATACAATTCGTATATTCGATAAGTTTACAACTCATGTGATATTTAATTAAGCGACAAAACAATGAATAGCTTTTTATTATTAAGCATATGACAAATTAACATAAGACTAACGGAAGTTTGATTTACGAAACTCATATAATATATTATACATCATAAACCAAGCATTTTTATCATGTACCAACACTCGACAAACGCTAAAACAAACAAACAACAACAACCCGAAACATCCCGCAAGTTGGCATCGCTGGCACCAGGTCTGGCCGCAGGCCTGCGTGGTCAGGCCGCAGCCTGCGCCACAGTCTGACAGCAGCTCGCCTAGCACGCAACAAGCCCAATTGTTTATTCGTTTGCAATCGATTTGAGGCGGTCTTAAGCATGATTCCAGCGATAACAACATATAAACCCAACATTTCATATGTATATTATCATACGGAAGTATACTAACCACAACGATTACGATTCGCAACACAAACATGACTTAGAACAAGCTAACATCGCATTTTTTAGATAAAAATTACGAATATGTGACGAATATCAATTACCCATTAACTATTATCAATTCCCACATATAACTGTTGGGAATTGTGTCCTCAACAATAGTGCGATCACATAATTAAATCTCATGACGAGAATGCGCAAGGGATGATTCAAAATTATATAGTCAACTGACCAACATTAATCGGTAATGATTGGCTAGCTAGAGTTTGACATAACTGTCGTATGACGGTGGTGGTCAGTTGATCCCTTTAGGTCACACCTATAGGACAATTCCCTTAATTGATAAACTGATCAACTGTATATTGAAACGAGTTGATCAAATTCCTTAAAATCAAATATCGAGAAATCAGAGGTTAAATCTTAGTGTAAGATTAGTATTTGAAATTGAAACGTGTCAAGTCTCAAATATTAATCGATGTTTATGAAACGTCGAAGTCAGAATGAAAAGGATTCGTGGTTATTACAAATGTTGTAAATCGTATTGACGATTGGTGTTATGACCATTTTATAAAAACGTAATTACGAATTACTAGGCCGATTTGTTAAATATGATTAAATTAATTTATAAATAATATTTATTTGATAAATATGTATTTTAAATTAATACAATTGCATTTTGTGTCATGGTATGTCACATGTCACATACAATTGTACAATATGACATTTTGTAAAATGGAAGTCCATTTTAAGTATGCCGGTGCCGGTTTTGGAGTATTTTTGAGGGAGTTTATATTGATAAATTATACCCTTAAACATAATGATTATGGTAGCTTACTCCTAATCATAGGGGTGCATACCTATATTGTATGAGTAAGATAAAAAGCACCTAATACCCTTCCTCATGCTCTCTCTCACACGACATCCTCACCCAACCCATCTAAAATGTGAATTGTTCACATTTACGTTATTCTAACCCTAAAGCAAATTTTTCTAATGTGAGAAAAATTCTAAAATCCTCTAAAAATATTATTACATAATATTCATATTATAAATACTATAATTTGTTATAGTATTCTAATTAGTATTCTAATAAGATTAGAATACAATATTATTTGGTGCATCGTAAAGGAGACAAACTATTTTGGTTGCTCGTGGAGGATCATCCTTGCTCTCGGTTTTCGTCGTAATGTAAGGACATTCAATCTTTTATTCTTGACCTAAATTAATATGTTAATTTGGTAATTTAAAATTAGTAAGACTAATTGTAACAACCCGACCCATCACGATCATAAAACACCCCCAATAAGATGGGAGGTAAGCCTTTGGGCCCATTATTTGTCCTCACTTACTCCCAAAAGCACAAGACCTTGTTACTAAGTGGTGGGTGGAAGCTATTATAAACATATCACAAGTCTCACATTCTACCGATGTGGGACAATTTTCTTCTCATACTCTTGGGTGTTACAAACTCCCTCACTTAAAGAACACAACGTCCTCGTTGTGTCTCAAACTTGACCGCAGCCAAGCCTAGAATCCTCCCCCGCTAGGTGGGTGACCCGGGTACTCCCGACCACAGACTCACCACACGGTTGCAGGGTCGCTCTGATACCATTTGTAACAACCCGACCTACCATGGTCGTAACACACCCCCAATAAGATGAGAGGTAAGCCTTTGGGGCCATTATTTGTACTCACTTAAGCCCAAAAGCACAAGGCATTGTTACTAAGTGGTGGGTGCATGGAAGCTATTATAAACATATCACAAGTCTCACATTCTACCGATGTGGGACAACCTTCCTCTCATACTTTTGGGTGTTACACTAATCTTGATTAGGGCTGGTATGACTAACCTACAAGTGGTATCAGAGCATACGGTTATTTGCATGCATCTCGTTTTGTTTTTACGAGTTATTTAGATAACGAAATAAAACCGAAAATATTAAGTACATATGTGATATGCACGAAAATTTTTATGCATGAATACCTACTGGTCCTAAAATGGTTTTGGGTTATTTGGAATGATTTATGGAAAAATATTGTTCAGATTGTTAATTAATGGTTATTTTTCACATTTTATTCGACTAAAATGATATTTATTAGGGAAAAATAGTAATTTTTACTTTTTGGTCGAGATTTTTAAATATTTTCTCACATGCATTTTCTATATTAAGAATATGAAGTTTCGTAATTTTTGGAGTTTTTATGAATGGTTTATGAATTTTAATTGTTAACATGTCATAAAATGAGAATAATTGGGTGTATGTAGTTAAATTGTGAATTTGGCTATGAAATTTTTTGGAGATGTCACATGCAATATTTAAAATATTCATTAGAATTTTCAGATGTTTTTATTAAGTATTGCATGAGTATTGATTTTTATAGTAAAAATCGGTTTAATAGTGACTTAATTCAACTTAAATAGTTTGAGTTGGAATTTGGCCATGAAAATTTAACACAATGTCTTATATATTATTTCCAGCATGCATGTAAATTTTGAGATTTTTCTATCGAATATTGCATGGGAATTGATTTTAATGGTTAAAATCATGTTAAATATGACATAATTGGTTAAAAATAGTAAATGTTAATAAAATGGCCTAAACATTCACCCATAGATGTAATATTAGATTTTTTCATCAGCATAATTTTCTTGGGAGCCGGAAGTTTCTGTAATTTTTTTTTTTTAATTTTACAAGTTAAAGTTGAAAAATTGAATTGTAAGAGTCATAAAATTATTTTTCAGACCTTGGGCAATGTTTTTACTGTTCATTTCAGTTTCTAAAGAGTTTAGAATATGTAAAAATCATCATTAGTATTTATTGGTATTTTATTGCATTTTATTAAAGTGATTTTTGAATTTCGACTTCAAATGCGCGTTTTTACGACCTATTTTCGAAATAAATTGGTTATTTTGATTATACTAATAATTTTTTGGTTCATGAATTTTAATAAAATTCCAGAATATTCAAAATTTGAATTTTGATTTTTTTCAAAATATTTATGACTCATTTGGATTTTTATATTATTTTTCCCGTAAAACCGATTAAATTCCGAACAATATATTAATAATAAGTTAAGTCATGTTCAAAATTTGAGTAAGATTAAATTTTGAAACCTAAATGTGTTAGGGTGTATAACTTAAATGTGAATATTGATTCATGTAATGATAAGTGATTTTAAATGTTAAAATCACGCAATTCCATAAAACCGGGTTATATTGATAACAATATTTAAATAATATTTAAATAGGACGATTTGGCTTAAGATTGACATTTTATTTACATATTCATGAGCATTGCATTTTATTTATGATTTTCATAATTTTATTTACGTAATTTGGAATTTTGTAATTTTGCTTAGTATGGCCTTAGTTTTAATTGATACTAGTGTGTAACCCGTGCATAAATGCACGAGTATAATATGAATCTATGTATAAAAAATTATGTAGGTGACAGTTTTAACTCAAAAATATAAATATTTTGTAGAAATATGGAAATGTTTAAATAAGTGAATATATATGTATAAATCAATAAATAGTTTAAAAATAGATATCTATTCTTACACCTTAAATATTGAAGACAAAACAAACATAAAAATAATAAAAGCCCTTAGGAAATCAAAGGAGGAAGACGATACGGGTAATCTCATCGTTAATGTGAAAAAGTACAATATTACGTTAATACATGAATGACTCTGTAATACTCCGTATTTTTACTCGTTTTATCTAATAATTGTTATACGTCGACGGGTTAGAGGATAAGTTAATTTTCGTTAGCAAAACTAAAATTGGTGATTGAAGCGTTTTATGTGCTAATTTTTGGAGTCGTGTGTGTTAATGTGCAACGAGATCGTTCCTGACTTATGTTATTTGGGGCCTAGGGATGCGTGAATAGATGGACCCAAACCCGTTGACCTCAGCAATTGGGCCTAGGGTTGCGTGCAAGCAACCCCTGTCCACGGCCTCCATGGTTATAATTTCAGAAATCATAAGATAGTTCCTCCTGCCGCCCTATATATACCACTCCCTAACCCTATTTCTAACCTAGACGACACACAACCACACACACAACACATCAGCCGCCACTTCAGAGACTGCAAAGGAGGTGGTTCACGGTGGTTAAAGGGGTTCTAGGGTCCATCGATCGCATAAGAAAAGGGGGTATGTACATCACTGATCGTAGTTTATGATTTTTGTTCTGTTTATTTTGTATAATTCAATCGCTGTACTTGTTCATAATCTCTACTTTTTCGTTATTTATAATCTGTGGCATATGGTGTTTATGTTTTGACTAAGGTGGTGTTATCCTCGTCGGTCTAGGGCCGCCGTGTAGGGTGGTTCTTTGTCTACGCTGGTCTGTTTTAATTTTTGTCAGAAACAGGGAGTATGAACGTGTCAATCAGTACCAGTTTCGATTCTTTTTCCATCCATGTCCTTTCTGGGTTTTTGCGTGGTTGGGTAGATGGTAGTCAGAAGAGCTGTTAGGTGGTTGTCACCTTGGGTCGTTGATGAGCCCAAATTTGGTCATTATTTTCTCTTGTTTTCCTTTTGTTTCGATCCCGTTTCACCCCCGTTTGGCACGATTTCGCCTCTTTTTGTACTCGATATCTCTCTTCTACATGTTTTTTGCCATGATGTAGGACTTGACGCGGGAATGAAGAAACGGGAGCAAAATGTGATGTAATCAAGGCAAAATAGGAGGAAAAAAGCTGAAATGACGAAATGGGGTCCTCAGCCGGTCGGCCGGCAGCCGGTCCGCCGGCTGGGAGCCCCTAAGCCTTGAATATTGAAGATTTTTGCAGAACTTGGAATTTGGGTCCCCAGCCGGTGGCCAACCGGCAGCCGGCTGACCGGCTGGGACCCCCCTCACCATTGCCTATGTTGATTTAAGTCAGACCCTTGATTTCGCATCCCCAGCCGGTGGACAACCGGCGGCCGGTCCACCGGCTGGCAGTACCTGGGCTATGAAGAAATTGAAGAAAAAAAGCAGAAGTTCGTATTTGGACTCTCAGCCGGTCCCAGACCGGCAACCGGTCGACCGGCTGGGAGTCGCTTTTCAGATTTTCACGCACTATATAAACCCGCACTTGTATCAGACTTTCAGACGTTACTTTTGCACGCATTTCTAGGGTTTTTCACTGTTTCATTAGTTCATACTTAGACACAAAAAACTCTCTTAAACATTTTAATCCTCTTTAGATCTTAGTTTAATCTTTCAATTCTTGTTAATCTTTCTTTAGTAATCTACTTAGTCTTGTTCTTGAGCAATTGTAAGAGGATATTTTAGGTTGTAATTTGAAGGGTTTGAAAGGATTCTTCATCTTGTTATCCAAGTTGCCTCCTTTTCCTTTGCTATTGGTATAATCCTTCTAATCTCTACTTAGTTTTTACATTTATTTAAGTTTCTTTTGAATCAATTGTTTACCCTTTACTTGTTCATGATTGTTAGTATTTGTTTATGTCTTATTCACATGTTTTCCCTTGCCATGAGTGAGTAGTCCCTTTACTAGGGTTAGGGGGGGATCTTGGGTAGTTGATATTGATGTTTGTTGTTTAGGGTTAGGGTTTAGGGTTTAGGGTTCTTTTTTGTTAGGTTTTCAATGTATGCATGCTAGATGTTTGATGAAATGCCTCAACGACGGTTGGGCATGATTCTAATTGTTGTTTGCCTTAGACGATAGTCTAGGACCTTCATAGGCATGTGTATATGTTAGGTTGACCTTGTTTGTAGCGAAAGCTAGAATAGGACTCGACCTTAGGTTAGTCAAATCGAAAGACGAGACGGACCTAGACCTAACTTAGATGAGACCACCTACCCCTATGCTTGTTTGACATCGACTACCCTAGTAACCCCCGACACCCTAGTTCCCTTAATCATCTATTTCATCTCAATTCATTTGCATTAGTAGTTCTTTAGTAGTTAATTAGTCTTTTCAATCGCAAACCTATTACCCCGACTCTTGCTTAAATTAGAACGTAACTATACAACTATCCCCACCGTCTTCGCGAACGATAACCCCTATTATACTACTAATTTGGGTTTTTATAAATGTGTTTGCTGCCTGAGAACCGACGACTAAATCGCGCGCATCAAAATGGCGCCGTTGCCGGGGACGGTGTTAGAAGTTGTGTAGTTTAGTTTTAGTTTTAGTCTTGAGTTAGTTGAGCTTGTTTTGTTTTGATCAAAGACTTGTTAGTTAATTGTAGAGTGGTTGCTTTATTGCTCACCCTAGTGTCTAACAAACACTAGGACGACTAATTTGTGTGCTAAGTTTTATGCCTAGGGGCGACTCTAATTCCTTGTTGTCAACTTCCGAACCGGAGAGGCTCTTTCGGGCCTTAAGGAGGAAGACCATTGCAAGGGTAAGAATTGCGTCCCAAGCTTCTACTAGCCATAACAACCCCTCTTCATCCGAACCACCAAGCCCCAATCAAAGCAATCCTAGCCCAACATCCGACAATTTTGATAACCCGTTTTATCAATCACCACCACAATCACCACACGTTCCAAATCACCACCAAATTCATATAATGGCCGCTCTTCGTGATCATAACCGGCCCAATCACAATGACACCACCAATCCAATCAACTTTGGTACTCTCGTTCCTCAAAATTTTGAAATACACCCTTCACAAATGAGTTCTATCGAAAAGAACGCCTTTAGTGGGGCTTCTCACGAAGATGCTTATGGGCACTTGAGAAAGTTCAAGGGTAAGTTCGCAATGATAAAGAAAACGGGAGTACCCGAGGAGACATTAAGGCTTATGCTCTTCTCCTATTCCTTAACCGACAAGGCGGATAGGTGGTTAAATGTGCATGCTCCAAACACATTCACCACTTGGGACGACTTGGCAACGACATTCCTTGCCAAGTACTACCCGTCCTCTAAGACCGCGATGCTCCGAAATGAGATAACTCAGTTTCAGCAAGACGAGGGAGAATATTTGGGAGAAGCTTGGGATAGATACCAAGATTTGCTTGCTAAGTGCCCACACCACGGGATACCGACTTGGTACACGACCCAAACCTTTTTTCAGACTCTTCTCCCACGGACGAAAGAAATGGTTAATGCATCGGCGGGGGGTAGCTTTGACCACTTGCCGTGTAACACCCCATGAGTATGAGAGAAAAGTTGTCCCACATCGGTAGAATGTGAGGCTTGTGATATGTTTATAATAACTTCTACCCACCACTTAGTAACAAGGCCTTGTGCTTTTGGGCTTAAGTGAGGACAAATAATGGGCCCAAAGGCTTACCTCCCATCTTATTGGGGGTGTGTTGCGACCGTGGTGGGTCGGGTTGTTACAAATGGTATCAGAGCGACCCTGCGACCGTGTGGTGAGCCTGTGGTCGGGAGTAACCGGGTCACACACCTAGCGGGGGAGGATTCTGGCCCTGGTTGTGGTCAAGTTTGAGGCACAACGAGGACGTTGTGTTCTTTAAGGGGGGGAGTTTGTAACACCCCAAGAGTATGAGAGAAAAGTTGTCCCACATCGGTAGAATGTGAGGCTTGTGATATGTTTATAATAACTTCCACCCACCACTTAGTAACAAGGCCTTGTGCTTTTGGGCTTAATTAAGTGAGGACAAATAATGGGCCCAAAGGCTTACCTCCCATCTTATTGGGGGTGTGTTGCGACCGTGGTGGGTCGGGTTGTTACATGCCGCATGAGGAGGGAACAGAGCTAATTAAAAAGATCGTTGATTCGGAGGAAAATTATGGTACTAGGGGGAATGTCTTGAGAAAGAGTAGCAAGTACCCTAGTGAGCACCTTTCCAATTCAAAGGCGAACGAGGAAACCAATGCCAAGTTGGACATGTTAACCAAGAAATTGGAAGAATTGACTAAGGGCTCCACTAGCAAAGAAACCAAGAGCAATGTCCCGGGGATGTACCAAGTAAATAGTGTTGCCACATGTGATTTGTGCGGAGGAAATGGGCACACATTTGAAGTATGTGCAAACAACTCAATTGAGGGAAGTGGAAGTGAGGAAGAATTGTATGCTTTCCAAGCATTCAATAATCCTAGAGGCCAAAATACTTTCAACCCCAATTCAAACTACTATCATCAAGGGATTAGAGGTAGTCCTTATATGAGTTACAAAAGTACCAATGTGTTGAATCCTCATCAAATCCAACAACCTCAAGTGCAAAACCCCCCGGTTTTCAACAAAGGGGTGGAAACTTCAACCCGAGGAACAATTTCAACAACAACAATTTCTACCAAGGTAACCAATCCAATCAAGCCAATCAAGGCTTTCAACCAAGCTTCAATGATCCAAACTTTAATCCCAATTTCCCAAACAACCTAAACCCAAACCAAAACCAAAATCAAACCCAAAACTTCAACCCATCACCATCTCAAAATAACTTTCACAACAACAACCAAAATCCAAATCAAAACAACCACAACCAACCCCCATTCCAAAACAATTTCAACAACCCAAACCCACAACAAAACTTCCACAACAACAATTTCAACAATCAAAATCTCAATGACCAAAATTTCAACCAACAATTTCCTAACCACCACCAAAACCCAAACTTCAGCAATCAAGGACCCAAAACAAATCAACAAAGTGGGGGTGCAAGGAATGACTACGGGTTCCCCTTGCCCCTTACCAACACACCTCATCAAGATCTCTCAAGTGACTCTCAAGTTGGAGAGTTGCTTAAACTTGTGAAAGTGCAAGCGACACATAATCAAGAAATGATGAATTTGAAGATGGCAAATCAAAAAGAGATCCGGGAGATGGAGGCTAGAGTTGCTTCACAAGCCTTAGCCAACCCACAAAGGCCACCGGGCGGCTTTCTTGCCCAAGGTCAAAGCTCCCGGGATGCTTCAAAACCACATGGTGTCAATGCTATTATGACAAGCAAACAAGAGCAACCCATGCTTGAGAAGAGAGATGATGAAGGAGGGCCCAAGGTAGAGCAAGTTATGACGGTATTTAGAAGTGGAAGTGAGGAATGTGTTGAGGAGGAGGTGATGGTGATGGTGCCCAACACTCCTCCGGATGATTGTAATGAGGCCGACATTGATGACTTGAACTTTGTGATGCAACAAGTCTTGAACATTCCAAAGAAGAATTGTGATGGAAGCCCGAGTGCTAAAGGGAAAGAAGTCCATGTGATAGAAGAAGAGGACCATGGATATGTGGAGAGCCTCATGGAGAGAAAAATGTGCGAATTCTTTCGTAAAATCACCAAGGGGGACCCTCGTTGCAATGAGTTGATCAAACTTGTTGAGGAAGTAGAGGCCACAATCCCCTCCACCCAAGCAAAGAGGGAAGTCAATGCCATTTCATTAGTGGCGAAAAAGATTCCAAGAGATTTGCCAATTAAGTTAGGAGACCCGGGGAGCTTCTCTATTCAATGCTCCGTAGGAGGAAGAAACATTGAGCACGCCTTGTGCGATCTTGGAGCAAGTGTGAGTGTTATCCCACTTGCCATAGCAAAAAGATTGAACATTAAGCACTTGTCCCCTCCTATAACGGACATCACTCTTGCCGACGGGACGGTTAGACCTACTATTGGGGTACTTGAAGATGCGGTGGTCAAGGTGGGATCGCTTTCCATCCCCACCGACTTTATGGTCGTCGATATTCCGGTCGGTGAAAGCTCTTTTGTTATTCTAGGGAGGCCCTTCTTGGCCATCGGAGGAGCAATCATTGACGTGAAAAGAGGTAGGCTAACCTTTCAAGTTGAAGATGAGTTGTGTGAATTTGTGCTCCCGGATGCTCCGGACAAGTACCTTGAGGATAGACACAAAACCGTGAACTTGATTGCTACAATGGGGAGAGTTGAGCCTTCGGTGAAATTTGATGAGAAAGGTCCCAAAGAAGATGTTAAGCTCAACCATTGTGAGCCATTTTGTGAGAAAGAAGAAAAGCCCATTGGCAAGGAAGAGGAAGTGAGCTCAAGTAGTTTCTTCAAAAACCCCGAAAGTGGAAGGGGGGTGTCGAAGGAGCTCCTTTTGAAAAAGAATGTAAAGATTCGAGAACCGGGGTTGAGCAATATGGAAACCCGAAGTGCAAGCAAGGTCGAGTGCCCGGCCGAGGCTTTTGACCTTTTATTAAGGTTACTAGTTAACATGGACGAGGTTTCCACCTACAAAGATTGAAAAGTGTTCATGAAAGGTTTGGTGGAGTCACTTAACAACCACCATTTGTAAGTATTAGTTTCCTTTAGTTCATCTAGATTGCATGTTAGTTTCATTCTTAGTTCGGTTTTTAGTTTAATTTTTATAGCTTGCATGTGAGATTTGAAAGCGGGATTGTTATTTAATTTGGTCATATGAGAGAGGTCATCTTGTGGTGAGTAGGCTTGGTTAGGCTTATTCGATGAAGTTCCTCTCGGCAATTGAGTTTTCATAGTGTTAGTTAAGTTGTTTTGCGAATAGTGCATAGGGGCCCTGAGCCTGTGGACCGGCTGCCTGTCGACCACCGGCTCATAACCCTTAATGCACATTCTGTTTTTTTACAGCTTACTTTCTAGTTTCAGGAATTTCGCGAGAAAATTACTCTCAGCCGGTTTGTGACCGGCAGCCGGTAGGCCGGCTGAGAGTCCCATATGTGTTAGAGAAGGAAGAAAAGAAGAAAAAGGAAAAAGGCTACCAGCCGGTAGGCCGGCAGCCGGTCCGCCGGCTTGGAGCCCGGATCTAAGAAAAGAAGATAGAAGATCTGACAAAGAGAAGAAACGAAGAGAGCATGAAGAAAAGGCTACCAGCCGGTCGGCCGGCAGCCGGTCCGCCGGCTGGGAGCCCAATCAAGAGAAAGAAGAAGAAAGAAAAAAACAAAGAGAAGAGAAGAAGAAAAGTGCGAAGAAATGGCAACCAGCCGGTAGGCCGGTAGCCGGTCCGCCGGCTGGGAGCCCAGATCTGGCAAATAAAGAAAGAAGAAAGGAGGAGGGAAATGAAGCGTGAAAAACAAATGAAGAGGGTACCAGCCGGTCGGCCGGCAGCCGGTCCGCCGGCTGGAGACCCAGATTGAAGAGTTGCATTGAATTGAAGAAGAGAAGCGAAGGAAGAAGGGAATAAGGCTACCAGCCGGTCGGCCGGCAGCCGGTCCGCCGGCTGGGAACCCTATTTTAGAGTATTTGCGGAGAAATCGAAGAAAAAGAGCATGGGCTGTGAGCCGGTGCACCGGCGGACGGTGCCTGACCGGCTGGGAACGCGGCTGTAACGTCCCTTTATATTTGCATATCCCTCATTTTTCCACTCATTTCCCCTCATTTTTCAGATTTCCCTTCCCTCTCTACCTTCCCTCACTACAAAAACTCTCCCAAACACAAACCCACTTCAATCCTTAGTCAAAATCCTTCAACTTTACCATGTCGGGAAGAACCGAAAGGCGTTCGAAATTTAGGAATGATCCCATGGTCGGGCGCGAAAGAGTTGATAACCCCGATGCTCCATTTGTTTCGGGTGACCCCGATTTTCCCGGGGTTGTTTTCGATTCCGACACCCAAAAAGGTAATTTCCTATCTTTTGCTCAACGTCCCCTCAACCCAACTCGGTTTATTGATAGGAATTCTATGAGAGACTAGGGTTTGGATGGTGTAACCGGTGATTTGTTCAGGGATGTGGGTTTGAGTCAGTTGTATGAGACCAAAGCGGTATTGACATCCCCAAGATTGACATGGGAATTTTTGAGCTCTCTTAGGATAGCCAAAAATAGAGATTCGGGGTTAGTCACTTTTTTGCAATTTCGACTCATGAAGAAGGGGTACCATTTGACCCTTGCTGATTTTGCTGGGATTTTTGGGCTGAATATTGCGGCCCCATTGCATGCCCCTGATAGTGTTGTATTGGAGTCGGTTTGGACTTCTATTACGGGATTGGTGAGTTCAAGGGGGGGAGAAGAAGCCGGCAAATAGGGTGCATCTTGCTCCGATTAGGATTCTACAGAGATTTTTGGGGTGGACCGTCTTTTCCCGAGACGAGCCACATAATTTCACCACTGTCGAGCTTGAGATTCTAGCTTCTGCTTTGATCACCAAACCTACCAAATTTGAGATCAACATAGCGCACCACATGGTGCTTCACCTAGCCCGACTTAGCCACCAGCCCCGTTTGTCCACACCCATTTGTGTAGGGGGCATGATTACTTTGATTGCTTCAGCTGTTTGTCGGAGGAGCTTTAGGGTCGACTATATTGGAGGGGAGAATGTACTCTCCCGCCGCTACCTTATGGAGGGATTGGGGTGGATTAAGTGGAACCTCAGCGACAACAAGTCCTATTGGCAGATTCGAGTGGATGGAGTCGATAAAAACTCCATCCCTTTACCGAACTCTGAGAAAATGAGGGTGGTACCTGATCAACCCTCCTATATCCTCCCTATTGAGGCTCCCCCTGAGGGTACTTCTTCCGGCCCTCCTGCGACCCGAGTCTACACCTGAGACCAGCGCCGACCCACCACCAGTGACCTTGCATTCCAGCAGCCTTCTCTTCCTATATCACCGTTCGGCGGCTCCAGCTTTTTCCAGGGGGCCTCTTCTAGTTCGGCTCCTCCTCCTAGCCATGTTCCTCAGACTTTAGTGGATTTCATGGCTCGCATGGATCTGAGGCATGAGGAGACCGTTCGGAGGCGTGCACTTGAGGACGTACGGTACTCTGATACCAATGCCATGATAGACTATTTGTACCACGATCAGGCTTGGGGGAACTTCTCCACTTATGATCGTGTCATTCAGCAGGGGTACCGTCACAGTTCTGGGCACCATCCTTCTTACTACACTCCTCCCGAGGCTGAGTATGTGCCCTCCTCCGAGCCTCATTTCGCCGGAGATGTACATGTTGCTGCGGACTACTACTCTAGGCCGATTTTTCCCCCGGTGAGTGAGCGTGGGAGATTTGATGCGCCTCCTCAGTCCTTTGCAGCTGCTTCCACTTCTGGGTTCTCCAACGAGTACTACGTGAACCCGGATGATTTTTGCATGGAGATGGTCATGGAGAGACCGGAGACGACGGTGGTGGTAACTAGTGAGAGGTGGTTGGTGATGCCTATGCTCCCCATTGAAAAATCCAAAGCAAGTAACTCCCTTAATCCAAATTTCATTTTAGTTTGCATTTTACTTCATAGCATGCATTTAGAGTAGTTAGTTTAGTTTAGTTAGTTTGTTTTAGTTTTCTTTTCATGTTTTCACATCATTAGTTTAGATGCATATAGTTGCATTCATTTAGATGCATTAGATTTCCATTTTGTATCATATTGTCACATATAGCTTGCATACATGTAGTTTAGAGCATTTAGTTTGCATCTAGTTTAGTTTTTAGTTTTTCATTTCTTTTGTTTCTTTTTGTTTTTATTACTTTCATAAAAATCAAAAATCCAAAAAAAATTGAAAAACCAAAAACTTTCAAAAACATGTTCTTTATTTTCCGGTTTTCCTCCTCACATTATGCATATAAATAAGTGTGGGGAGGAAGAACCGTTTATTTCAAAAAAATACAAAAACAAGTTTTTATTTTCTCAAAAAATTCAAAAAAAGCCAAAAACATGTTGTTTTCGTTCTTTTTCTTCATTTCCCCCTTGCACTTTGTTCCATTGAGGACAATGTAAATCTTAAGTGTGGGGAGGGAAAATATTCACTTTGTGAATATTTGTTTGCTTTTGTAAATATGAAAAAACTTCAAAAACACCAAAAAAAAATCGAAAAATTTCAAAAATTTCAAAAAAATATGTTCTTCGTTTCCTTTGTTTTAGTCCTTTGTTTGTTTTGCATATATATGTTTGTTGGACTAACAAGTTGCAGATATGACGACAACCCGAGGTATTAGGAGAATGAAGATGCTTGGTATACTCTTTCCTACTTCTTTCTCCCCCTCCTGATTTCTTTTTATGTTGATATCATGAAGGAGAACGGGATTTTTGTGCCTTGGATGTTCCTTCGGGGAACTTGTGGTTGTTGTGGTTGATGTGCTGTTAGTTTAGCCTTCTAGTTGTTGCTTGTTTGTTGTGTTTAGTTTTAGTTTGCTTTTGTTTTGTAGGAAATATGGACATACCTCTATGCGGAAGCGATCGGATCGTTGTGTTCGCTAACTGCCCACTACCGTATATAGTACCTCCGACGGCTACTAGAGTCCCGGAATATTTCCACACCCCAAATCCCAAGTCTCGTAACGATGGTAGACTTAGCCTCTAGAGATTGTATCTTTGTGTGTGTATTATGTGTTGTCTCCGTCTACATTAATACAATTTTTCTCTATTTGTATATATGTAGATATCACATATGGGAGTTACATGAATCAAATAAAATCACATTAACTTAGCTGATTTAATGTAATTTATTAGCATGTTAATTAGAGCAATTAAGTGGAGTTGAATTTGACCGTTACATACATGGCCGTTATGAAATTCAATACTCCAACTCGGCCACACAACCGAGTTGATGCTCCCACTTGGTCACTAAGCCAAGGGTTACGACACTTGATCACAAAGTCAAGATAATTATTTTACTCGATCACAAAGATAGAGAAACACACTTGGTCACACAACCAAGTAATTTACAACACCACACAAAATACGTGAACAACCTCTAATGCTTCATACGGGAAATGGAGTGTGCGACCAAAAAGTAACAAAGTAATGTTATATTAAGCTACCATCAAACTAGCATAACACTTTCGGATTATCAATACCCAAAATCATTCAAACATCACCGTTAGCATACATAGCCCCTATATGCTGTCATAATCATTTAGTTATATACACAATATAACCCCTGGCCAGGAAATTATGGTGAAATTGAATTGATCATTCCTCCGACACTAATAATAATCCATCTCAACTTAACTGCTTTCCTAACATGATCCGTTGAACCTTAATCTTTTAGGCCCTTAGAATTCATATTAAAGTAGCAACATCAAGAATTAACTTCATATCATAGCTCCAAGTCAAAGGGCACCGAACAAAATTGGACAACACAGTCCATAGGATCACACAGTGACAAAGTAGGGAATCATTGTCACTCCCAACGGTCGACTTACTAACACACATAGTATGATATATGTGTCACAACATAGCTCCCACTACGGTGGGCATATCACGCTTCCATGTCGTGCGAATCATAAGTCTAGATACTACTCAAGTATCTAACTCAAGCCACTAGATTGATAACACATATCCAATCTGGCACTTGTGATTCGGTTCAAAGCTTTAGTATGAAAATAGGGTGTCTTATCATACTTCGACTACAAAAGTCTCATCATAGACTTACTAAGGCGACTATATAACGAGTCGATATCTTTTCCATACAACTCATGTACAAAGATAATCTCGAACACTCACTAAGTGTTAACTTGACTCAGTCTCATATCTTGCCCACTACACAAGTGTCAAGGCGATTACCTGTGTGATTAGGCAATCTAAAAGCTTGGTGATATCTTATGTGCCTCATCATGCAACAAATGCATATGAACATTTTCAAAAGATACAAATCTTTATCCAAAAAATGTTCATCATCAAACACATCCACAACTCAACAAGATTAAAACTTAAGTTGACTTTTTCGCGCAAATCAGCTCAATACATGAACTAATTAAGAACACATCTTATTAAATAATGCGTCAACAATCTTGTTAGTCAATCTTACTTGAAGACAACTCTTAGTCCTGCACAAGAACTAATTTACTCTTGTCACAAAAGCCAAAAGTAAAAAAAAACTTGATTACGTATCATTGTGCGTGTAGAGGATTGATTAGGTAACAAATACTTATCAATCACAAATTGACGTTCAACTATGTACTAAACAAGATACACATCAAAAAACCAACTACACTAGAACAAGAAACAATACTTAATCGTTCCTTGCTTTTGAGCATAGGTTTAGAAATAAAAATTTTATTTTTCTTCTAAACTAAATACCAATATGTCACCAATTAACAAAGAGAAACTTATTCTCCTATGTAATTTTGATATAACACATTAATTTCACCATTCCAACAAAACATCAAACAAATGATTTATGGAATATGAAATATATTTACAAAGTTCATTCAACACATGAATAAGCTAATACTCAATATATATCATGCATCTTAATCATTTGAGACAAACTCAGCTGATCAATTTATGCAAACTTTTTATGAGGAACTTAATACGAAATAGTCTTTTTATTCATTTGAAAACAATCCAAATAAATGACCAAAATTTAGAAGAAAAGCGGAACAAATCCGAACATTTGAGAACATATCTCATAATAATCTAAACCTAACTGTCATAAACACACGTTATCACAATGTCTATACTCTCATAATAACAATCTATATTTTTTTATTACATGGCGAAAACTCCCACTAAAGGTGATAGCTCCCACTTACTAAAAACGGTACAAAACCGAATAGATGGAAACAACTCCCACTATCCTTCATAATGAGCAAGATACCATAAAGATCGACCTTATGTTAATCCTTATAACTTGACATACAAGTTAATATTTTACTCATTATTAGACAAACTCTAATCATTACCTTGGATCATGAAACTACCCCCACAATCCAAACATGAAGAGAAGTTAAACTATCATTGGTGTCTCAATGGGTTCTTTAAAATTCTCCCACTCACCAATAGATAGTTATTGATTTGTATTGTAACGAATACAATACATAGATCTACTAGCATTCGCCAACACTTAGAAACACATCTAAGTGAATAAATATTGTGGGTCACTTTAAACACAAAGTTTGACAAATGTTAAGATGAATGGTCAATCTACTACCGAAAACTTATGTAGAGCGAACAAAATTTCCTTAAAACATATTTAAGGAATTCTTCCTAATCTATAAGAAGGAAAGTTGATCATTATATTTCACTTAATCATATATCAAGTGATGTACAATTTCTCTCACCTAAAACAACACAATGTAATAGTGTTTAAAAATTGTATGATCGACGCATATTTTTTTTATTGTATGATCGACGCATATTTTTTTCCTCATTTACGCTTTGAACATATCAAACAATTATTCACAGCCAACACATATACTAAGAGTTCTAACTCTAAGTTTGAAGTTGGTTTCCACTTTTATCATAAAATGTTGGAACATATCAAACATTTTATAAAATGACAAAATAATTAATACACACTCATATAGCGTGAATCGATCATGTCAAAAGAAGGGAAAAAACATACGATCTCATGATGCATCCTTAACATTTAACTACCCACAAATAAAATAAAAAATAGATTGAAATATAAAAAATAGAGACATGGACCATATATGATAATCTAATCAAAGAAATGAATGAAGTAATGCGGTAAACATATATACATGGGCAAACACATAGCCATAATGAACTACAAACATGAGGTTAAAATAAAAAAAACGTGATTTCCAATAAACTAATTATTGAAAAATAATCACACGCTCTAAGTACGTAGAGAATTAACAAGTCAAAATAGCACAAAGCCTATTTGAATTGTCCATCAACAAACAATGGATTAAACAGCTACGAGTTATAATAATTCTCGCTCCGTTTCTAAATCCACACAGGACAAGAATTAACAGGTGATGCAAGAAACAAACATATAACTCGAGTTGATGGAGAATGATGTTATTTAGCTCAAAACTAATATAAACCAAACAAATAATATCTCCATACTTTTCTCTCGTCGACACTAAATCCGACGTATTAAACAATACCACATATTTATTCTAGTTAGTAAGAAGAACATAGACTATTAATAATCATACCATGAGACTTTTCTCTCGGATAAGTTTTTGAGACATTTACTAAGGATTGAGTCTACTCACGACGAAAGCTTTTCCATTTTTCTATCCCAGAATCGGATGGCAAACAAATTACCATGGAATAATAACTCATTCCGTAAGCCAACCACGTGTTTAAAAAAACATTTCACCTAAGAAAATGAAACACGGTGACAATACTCAAAAACTCCGGGTCAAGACACACAATCTTGTATCCCACGTCAAAACGAAATTGACTTACACGTTATTCTTACGCTACATAAGCTGTAAAACCTGTCTCAAAATAGTTTAATAGATCTACATACAAAATAACACAATTTTGCACGAATCAAGCTTACTATATTTGAATGAGTAAATACTGGTAAAAGCATAGATTTTCATAATCCTACTCATTAGTAAGATATTTCAACCTCGATTAGATAATAGTGATCACAATTTCTAAAATCGTGATTATTAATAAGATACAAAATCTTATAACTCTAATTATCAAAGTTCAAACCACATCGCTATGGTGAAAAAATCACCAAAAAACACTTGTTGTCATACACAAGTATATGGATTAAGGCACAATTCCAATTAAATTATTAAAATTCTTTTGTTTGTATTGTTCGTTCGAAAATTTCGCTATTCTCATAATCATCACAAACGCAATAAACTAGAAATTTTAATAATTCAATTAACCTTCTTGAGATTAAATGAAACAAAATCACTTAACCCTTTAAAATACGCTAAACAAATTAGCTATTACCCTTATAATAACGGCTAAACAAATTAGCACGAACAATAATATCACTTTGATATTATCAAAACACTATGCAAAACAAATTTGCACGTCTTTAAAATTAATTTTAAAAAAAACTTGATCATAACACATATGACAGTTTAATGAATTATTGATACACAACTAATACATATTTAATTCTTTACTCATCTCCCATGTAAAAACTAATTTTACATGTACCATTATTATATATATCACTAAGATATATAATTTTTTTTTAATGTAAAACACATTTACAAGTACAAGTATACGACGAAGATATAAGTCATTTCGTAAAACAAATTTACGATTACTATTATATCACAAAGATACAACGCTTGTATATAAGTTAGAAAATCTCATGAACAACAAATGTCAATAAGATATTTCTTTTTATGTACTACAAAATTACACAATTTTCACAAGATAAAATAAACAAAACGAATTCGTAAATTTTAACACTATCTTGTAAAATACGATATACCACATAATTATGAGTAGCATATACAAATCGAACACGGAGTCGAAAATTAGTATTTCTCATACTCATGAATTTTGCTACCCAAACTTCTAAAAGCAAAATGTCACTAAGACATTTAAAATGTACATACAAGAACAAATTTACATAACTTGTACAATATCACTCAGATATTCACCATTTACTCGTAAAGTAAACTTTATGAAACATATTCATAAAATACTAGAATATAATATATATCACGAACTATTTATGACCCACATAAAACAAATTTACATGGTCCATGTTTTTCATAAAACATATTCATAAAACGTTATAAAATATAATTAAAATCACTAAGATATTTAATTATTCATATAAAACTTATTTATATGACTTCCATTCAACTTTATATGAAACATATTCATATACTTAAAACTTAACTCAATATGAAACATATTCATATAGATTTTTTTTTAGGGAAAAACAATCTATGAGACATACTCATATAATCAACAAGGACATAATTAAATCACTAATAAATTTTAATATAAACTTATTTTATATGGTCCATCATATGAAACATATTCATATAATCATAAACTTAACCAAACACATTGGTACCATAAATAAAATTTATAGTATGACAAATTTATATGGTTGATGCAACCGTAAATGAAACATATTCATCAATACTTTTATCATAATGAAACAAGTGATCAATTATTCATATAAAACATATTTATATGATTCACCCAAAAAAAAAATAAAAGAGACATACTCAAATACAAAATATGTAATGGCTCATAATTAACTTTATATAAAACATATTCATTCATACACTCATAAAACTTGACTTAATATGAAACATATTCATAAAAAAACGAGACAAATTAGCATAAGTTGAAAAGTACGAAACATATTCGTAAAAAATTATAGAATATAATTAAAATCACTAAGATTTAAAAGGACATATAAAACACATTTATATACACGTCACGCTTTTATACACATAAAACACATTCATATGATCCATACTAGATTTTATATGAAACATATTCATATAATATAAAGACCAAACAAATTGATAGCATTGTAAACTCATAATATCACAAAGACGTTTAAACGAATACTATATATATGAAATCAGTACAGAAAATAAATTTATAAAACGAAATTATAAGAGTGGGAACACATCCCAATTTCAATGCATCAATTTAGTCATTATTAGTCTTTCACCCTTACACCACTCAATTCTCGATCCCTCTTATACAAATAAGATAAGAAAACGAAATTTAATTTCTACAAGTTGCTCTTCTCTACACAAGAGAAAATTATTACTACCACCATCGTGTGGATCAACCAAAACAAATTTGTATTACAATCTCTCTGCCTTATGAGTTGACCCATCTCGAACAAGTGACAAACACTTGTCGACGAAAAGACATTGTAATTCCAACAAAATGGATGTGGATAAAACGCATAATTGTAGGGACAGAAGCAAAACACATTTGCTCTGATACCACTGTAGGAAATAAGGACATACCTCTATGCGGAAGCGATCGGATCGTTGTGTTCGCTAACTGGCCACTACCGTATATAGTACCTCCGGCGGCTACTAGAGTCCCGGAATATTTCCACACCCCAAATCCCAAGTCTCGTAACGATGGTAGACTTAGCCTCTAGAGATTGTATCTTTGTGTGTGTATTATGTGTTGTCTCCGTCTACATTAATACAATTTTTCTCTATTTGTATATATGTAGATATCACATATGGGAGTTACATGAATCAAATAAAATCACATTAACTTAGCTGATTTAATGTAATTTATTAGCATGTTAATTAGAGCAATTAAGTGGAGTTGAATTTGACCGTTACATACATGGCCGTTATGAAATTCAATATGTTTCACATGCCTTTTCATTTTCATAGTTTTGTGAATATGTGTTAGTCGGTTTTTCCGTTTTGTTTTTGTTTGTAAATATGCATAGGAGGTTGAATAGTGGAGGATATATGCCGTCAATGATGATTTTTGTCTTGCTTGTGTCTTTCCCCTCCTAATAGCTTGCACCGTTGATGTCACCTTGTTAGGGTTCTTGCTTGCAAGGACCCGAAAGTCTAGGCTTAATGACCAAGTTTCGACACCCTTGTGAGACCGTGTTAGACCTTGACTCGACCTAAGACCGACATTAGCTACTCAAATGTGAGGATAGAGCCTCCTTTTTGGTCGGTCCATCAAACCGACTCAGTTTAGGATTGTGAGTAGTCCTCCTTACGTGGTGTGTTATGTTTATACGCATAAGAATGGCGCTCGTTCCTTATCTCCGTGATTTATGTTCATGTGCATGTGAGACAACTTTTGTTCCAAATAAATCAACTCCACATTTGCCAAATTAGCCTTGTTTTGACCCTTGCATCTTATTTCCCTTTTGTTTAACCACTTTGAGCCTTAACCTTTTCATTTGGCCTAAACTACTAAATGAACTACATCCCAAAAACATCTTTCCTTGATCAAGAATGGTTGCTTTTATGGTGATTTGTTAGTGGTAGAGTCGGGAATTTATGTAAAACCCCTCGCGAAAGCGGAAACATAAACACATAAAAGTACCAAAATTGCAGCGGAATTAAAACTTTTTAGCAAACTAAACTAACATGCGAGAAGCTTTAAACTGAAACTGGAAACAGAACTGATATAAACAACAATAGATAAGTAGCAGTTCTAAGTACGGAAATGAAATAAATACACAGCCTGGGATGGAACATCCTTACAGGCACCAAAGCGTAAACAACAAAAGTCTAAGAGTCTAGCTAAGTGTAAACGGGTAAGTCAACTGATGAATGGATCATCACTCGCTAGCTCTCCTGCAACCCCGATCTCCAACCCTGCATGTACCTACATACATGAAAACATGTACGCCACAATCAGTGGGGAGTGACTAGAGTTCTCCTAGCCACCTTTTGTGACAACACGTAACATATAAACAATACAGAACACTCCAACATATATAAACATGTGAAGCATAAACATCTCATCATCTTATCTCTTACTATCAAGCTATTACAGTGCACGGCTCTCAACCAACTTCATAAACAAATAGGAAGGAGAGCCGGTTTCCCTACTGGTTACCCAGTCGGGGGGTCTTTCAATCCAATTATTTATGAAACCGAACTAAGAGTCATCCAATGCCTTGGATGATTAAACCACAACTTAACAGATATACATTTACTCATCATTAACCATGTCTATATCTGACACATACCAACTCAAGGCAAGCAGATAGGATCAGCAAGTAAAAGGTTCAGCGGTCAACTTAAGACATAACCTAATACCAAATCGTTTAGCAAGTGTAAAGGTTCAGCGGTCAGCTTAAGACATAACCTAAACACCAAATCATTCAGCAAGCAAGGACTCAGAGGCCAACTTAAGGCATGGACCTGCCAATCAGCAAGACACTAGACTCAGCGGCCAACTTAAGGCATAGACTAGCATCCAAAAGTAAAGGACTCAGAGGCCAGCTTAAGGCATGTCCCTTCACCACATCACAAGGTACTAAACTCAGAGGCCAGCTTAAGGCATGTTCTAGCACCAAACATCTGCACTCCGGGCAAGGTGTCAGTGCCTTAGCTATCCCGTTGTGCAGCTGCTCTACTCGTCAGACTCAGAGGCCAACTTAAGGCATATTCTGACGCGATCACTATCATACATGTCTGAACTCAGAGGCCAGCTTAAGGCATGTTCCAGACACGACAAACATACACATATAGGGCTCAGAGGCCAACTTAAGGCCTATCCCCATATATGACAAACAACTCACGTATTAAGTTCAGAGGCCAGCTTAAGGCATAACTTAATACGCATCATTACAATATCAACCAAAGTCTATGAACTAATCTGTAGTTCTACTTTTCTTATCCTCTAATCAACACTTAACTGGCCCCGAGAACTAAGTTGAGGGAGAGCCGGTTTCCCTTTCGGTTACCCGACCGGGGGGTCTCTATCCTTACTCCATTCCCGAACCCAATATGATGTTGCCCGTACACCGGGGACTTCAAATATATGTCAAAGGCATACAAAACGAGTTTCAATCAAAACCGATCAACCGTTTGAAAGTTACGATTTAATTTCCAAAAACTCAAAATGGCTTATAGGGGTCCCCAGCCGGTCGGCAGGCAGCCGGTCGGCCGGCTGGTGATCCCTCAGCCTATACCTCTTTTCAAAAACCGAGAACACCAAGAAGGACTCCCAGCCGGTCGGCAGGCAGCCGGTCGGCCGGCTGGGAACCCCATTCCCTAGCCTTTACTAAAATTCGTATCCATCCCCATATGCACTCCCAGCCGGCTGGCAGGCGGCCGGTCTGCCGGCTGGGCTCCCTCCTATGCTATGTTTATCGCAAAAACACACAATACAAGGAAAGATGACTACCAGCCGGTCGGCAGGCAGCCTGTCGGCCGGCTGGCAGTCCGAAGCCAAAATCTCAAAAATGTGAAAAAAAACACACAAACGCTCTCCCAGCCGGTCGACCGGCGGCCGGTCGGTCGACCGGCGGCCGGTCGGTCGACCGGCTCAGAGAGCCTGTAACGCAAAACTCGGATTTCACCCTTCTAATAAAATTCAATCAATCGACACCAAAACTTACACAATGATTCATGTGATGTTTACACAACAATATCAAACATCAATTACTACTAATCTACCAGCATGTAAGTCCCATAACAATCCTCAAATGAATATATCTTATATCCGTCGCAAAATGAGAAAAACTGAAAATAAGCTTAAGAACACATAACAACCGATTCAAGCATGGATTCATCATCATAACATCATCCTAAACATGTTACTAAGTCCTTGAATCAAAATATAACAACCAAAACAGAAACCATACAAAAATCACAACAATTATGCTAATATACACATAAAGGCCGAGTTTCTCATTATCGTCACCTTTCAAGCTTATCCGGCTAAAGATCTTCCTCCACAATGTAGCTATCGATGTCCGGGTTGTCCAATCCTTCACCTACAAACATGAAAAACGGGTTTAAGAACACAAAAACGGAGTTTGTGTAAAACAGGCCAATTTTCGAAATGGAGGAATTGAGAAACGGAAGTGATAGATGGATTGGAAATTGAACAAGGATTCCGGAAATGTTATCGTTACCTCAATTTGATCGACGGATGATGAAGAATTCCTCACAAAGAGATGAATAAAATGGAGGTTTTGTGAGGATTATGTTTACAGTGAAATGAAATGAAGGGGATGCAATTGTGTCGATGGAAGGGTTTATGGGGGTTTTATGGACTGTCCTTTCCGGGTCAATTAAACGGGTCGGACATTCGAACGGATATTTAAGATACGGGAACTTAACCTTGCCAAATTGTATTCGTCTTAAGGACTTGAGGTTCTTAAGACGGATCTTACCTATTATATTAAAACCTTTCGAAATAAATTATTAAATTATTATTTTATTACTTAAAATAATTTAAAGACGCTTGAATTAGATTTTACGAAAATACGGGATGTTACAATCACCCCAACTTCAAAAAGTTTCGTCCTCGAAACTCGAACGGATATAAATCTATATACTATACCTCAATCAAAAAGAGAAGGATGCGCGATACGCATCGATGCCTCAGTCTCCCACGTCTGCTCCTCAACATCACCGCAACGCCAAAGGATCTTCACTAGCGGCACAACCTTGCTCCTAAGCTTCCTATCCTGACGGTCAAGGATCTTCACTGGACGCTCCTCGAAAGCAAGACTCGGCTCCAAGTTCTCGATCTCTCTAGGAAAAACATGACTCGGGTCACTAATGTATCTGCGGAGCTGGGAAACATGGAAAACGCTATGAACCTTGCCCAAACTAGGAGGCAAGTCCAATCGGTAAGCAGCAGCACCAATCCTCTTCACGATCTCAAAAGGGCCAATATACTTAGGGCTCAACTTGCCCTTAACTCCAAACCTTTTGACGCCCTTCATCGGAGAAACCCTCAAGAAAACTCGATCACCCACCTCAAACTCTAAGGGTCTACGGCGAACATCAGCATAGGATTTCTGCCGGTCCTGTGCGGCCTTCATCCTACCTCTGATAAGCTGAACCTGGTCAATAGTAACAGCTAACTGGTCCGGTCCTAGGTCACGAACGTCACTAGCCTGATCCCAGCAAATCGGGCTACGGCACTTCCTACCATAAAGAGCCTCGTACGGAGCCATACCAATGGAAGCATGATAACTGTTGTTGTAAGAAAACTCTACCAACGGCAAACACTGCTCCCAAGAACTCTGAAAATCAAGGGCACAAGCACGGAGCAAATCCTCTAATGTCTGTATAGTCCTCTCGGACTGACCATCGGTCGCGGCATGAAAAGTAGTACTCATCAACAAACGGCTACCCATAGCCTCCTGCAAAGCCTTCCAGAACCTGGAACAAAACCTCGGATCACGATCTGAAACTATCTCCCTCGGGACACCATGATATCGGACTATCTCAGCAATATAAGCCCTAGCTAAACGATCCATATCCCATGTCTCTCTGATCGGCACGAATCTGGCGCACTTAGTTAGACGATCAACAATAACCCAAATCGCATCCTTGCCTCCAACTGTCTTAGGCAATGCTGTAACGAAGTCCATAGATATACACTCCCACTTCCACTGAGGAACGGGAAGCGGCTGTAGCAAACCACCAGGTCTCCTATGCTCTATCTTGACTTGTTGACAAGTCAAGCACCTACTAACATAATCCAAAATCTCCTTCTTCATACCAGGCCACCAAAACATAAGCCTCAAATCTTTGTGCATCTTCTCTCCTCCTGGATGAACAGAATATGGTGACAAATGAGCCTCATCAAGAACCTTCTTCCTCAAATTTGGCACATCAGGAACATACATCCTCCCACGGAACCTAAGGAAACCATCAGCATCAATCACCAAGTCAGGTGCAACACCACTCGAAATCTTAGCCTCGAACTTCTTGAAATCGGCATCTGAAGGCAAACTCTGGCGAATCTCCCAATATAAAGACGGCTCGGCAGTCATAGCAGCTAACCAATCAAATCCACTACCCACCATCTCTAATCTCAGCTTCCGGAACTCGGAACACAACTCATCGGGCAATACCCTCATGGCACTCATCGAGTGAGAAGTCTTGCGGCTAAGCGCATCAGCAACTACATTGGCTTTTCCCTCATGATATAACAACTCAATGTCATAATCTTTCACCAACTCTAGCCAACGTCTCTGTCTCATGTTAAGGTCTTTCTGAGTAAAAATGTACTTAAGACTCTTATGATCTGTGAAAATACGGCAATGGGATCCAATCAGGTAATGACGCCACATCTTCAAAGCATGAACGACTGCGGCCAACTCCAAGTCATGTGTCGGATAGTTCACCTCATGAACTCTCAACTGTCTAGATGAATAGGCTATCACATTACCACTCTGCATCAGTACGCATCCAAGCCCTAACATCGAAGCATCACAATACACATCAAAATCCACTCCGATCTCTGGCAAAGCTAACACGGGGGCGGAAGTCAATCTGGTCTTCAACTCCTGGAAAGAACTCTCACACTTGTCGGTCCACACAAATTTGGCTTCTTTCTTCAGCAACTGAGTCATCGGGCGAGCTAATCTAGAGAAATCCTCAACGAATCTACGATAATAAGCAGCCAAACCCAAAAAGCTACGGATCTCTCCAACATCCTTGGGACTCTCCCAATCAACCACAACCTCTATCTTCGCGGGATCTACCATCACACCCTCGCTGGATATCACATGTCCTAAAAAGGCAACCTTCGAGAGCCAAAATTCACACTTCGAAAACTTTGCGAACCATTTCTGTCTGCGCAGAATCCCTAGAATCAATCGAAGATGCTCAGCATGTTCCTCATCGGTCTTCGAATATATCAAGATGTCATCAATGAAAACCACTACACAGGTGTCAAGATACTCACTGAAGGTACGGAAATAGAAGTCTCCTCAACCAATGAAGACTCAAGAGTTAGACGGTCGGCGAACTGAGTCGATATAAATGACAAAGAAGCTCCAGTATCGAATAAAATAAGGCACTCAGCGCCAAGAACAGAAAATATACCGGCAACAATGTCTGGATGAGCCTCTGCCTCAGCCCTAGTCATCACAAAAATCTTCCCTTTCGGCTTTCCTCCCTTAGTTGCTGCAGCAGCAGTGGCAGCCTTGCCAAGTGCAGTGTTCCTCTCAGGACACTCATAAGACTTGTGCCCAAATCCATTGCAAGTATAGCACTTGAAAGCATTCTTGAAACAATCAAAACCCGGATGAGAAGGTTTACCACAACGGTGGCAAACACAAGGAGATGTGTCGGTGTGAACAAAGGTCTTAGCAACCGGAGCAGAGAACCTCTCAAAACGCTTCTTCTGAGAAGAAGGCGAAGAAGTAGAAGGAACGAATGGTCTCTTCCCCTGGTACACGGATCTCTGGTGAGGAGTCACACTAGAAGTAGCGGCACGAGTCTCAGCATCAATGGCACGAATAGAAATCTCGGCCCAAATAGCATCATCATACACCTCCACAAAAGAAGTAGGGTCACGACGAACCATACTCTCAATCCTCGGCCCTAGCTTCCCTCGGTAGAAATACACCCTCTCAGCCTCATCACGAACAAATCTCGATGCAAAGTGAGCTAACTGGTTGAACTTGTCAGTAAACTCCTGAACGGTCATCTTGCCTTGCTTCAAATCCATAAATTCTTTCAACCTCTGCGATCTCAACTCCTTGGGGTAAAACCTCGCCTCGAGCCTGTCTTTGAAAGCCTCCCAATCGAACATCGGGTCAAGAACAGCGGTAGGTCCAGCCAACGCCCACCAACGGTCAGCCTCCAATGTCAGGAAGTGAGCGGCTAAACGCACTCTATCCTCCCTAACGACCGAGTACAAGGTGAAGCTCTTTTCCATCTCTCTGAACCACTCTGTGAGGGCTACTGGGTCAGCCTCGCCTCCGTAGGTCCTAACATGGCTTCGGGACATCTGAGAGGCAATCCAGGAAAAGCTACCCGGACGATTAGTCTCGCCACCCGGCGGTGGAGGAGGTGGAACATTCTCTGCTTGCTGTCTCTGAGTCTCAAGCAAATGCTGAATTGCTTGCAGTACGATGTTATCAGCAGCTCTAGGTCTCACCATCCTTTAAAAGAGAAAATGAGGATTAGCTTAGCAATTAGCAATCACAAATAGACTACAAAATAAGTCCTTAGATCTACCCATCTCTCATTCATTATTTGTTTATTTGGTCAAGTTAAGGTTGGGGTCACATGAGTGCGTCGGGAGCAATAATGCTCTGATACCAACTGTAAAACCCCTCGCGAAAGCGGAAACATAAACACATAAAAGTACCAAAATTGCAGCGGAATTAAAACTTTTTAGCAAACTAAACTAACATGCGAGAAGCTTTAAACTGAAACTGGAAACAGAACTGATATAAACAACAATAGATAAGTAGCAGTTCTAAGTACGGAAATGAAATAAATACACAGCCTGGGATGGAACATCCTTACAGGCACCAAAGCGTAAACAACAAAAGTCTAAGAGTCTAGCTAAGTGTAAACGGGTAAGTCAACTGATGAATGGATCATCACTCGCTAGCTCTCCTGCAACCCCGATCTCCAACCCTGCATGTACCTACATACATGAAAACATGTACGCCACAATCAGTGGGGAGTGGCTAGAGTTCTCCTAGCCACCTTTTGTGACAACACGTAACATATAAACAATACAGAACACTCCAACATATATCAACATGTGAAGCATAAACATCTCATCATCTTATCTCTTACTATCAAGCTATTACAGTGCACGGCTCTCAACCAACTTCATAAACAAATAGGAAGGAGAGCCGGTTTCCCTACTGGTTACCCAGTCGGGGGGTCTTTCAATCCAATTATTTATGAAACCGAACTAAGAGTCATCCAATGCCTTGGATGATTAAACCACAACTTAACAGATATACATTTACTCATCATTAACCATGTCTATATCTGACACATACCAACTCAAGGCAAGCAGATAGGATCAGCAAGTAAAAGGTTCAGCGGTCAACTTAAGACATAACCTAATACCAAATCGTTTAGCAAGTGTAAAGGTTCAGCGGTCAGCTTAAGACATAACCTAAACACCAAATCATTCAGCAAGCAAGGACTCAGAGGCCAACTTAAGGCATGGACCTGCCAATCAGCAAGACACTAGACTCAGCGGCCAACTTAAGGCATAGACTAGCATCCAAAAGTAAAGGACTCAGAGGCCAGCTTAAGGCATGTCCCTTCACCACATCACAAGGTACTAAACTCAGAGGCCAGCTTAAGGCATGTTCTAGCACCAAACATCTGCACTCCGGGCAAGGTGTCAGTGCCTTAGCTATCCCGTTGTGCAGCTGCTCTACTCGTCAGACTCAGAGGCCAACTTAAGGCATATTCTGACGCGATCACTATCATACATGTCTGAACTCAGAGGCCAGCTTAAGGCATGTTCCAGACACGACAAACATACACATATAGGGCTCAGAGGCCAACTTAAGGCCTATCCCCATATATGACAAACAACTCACGTATTAAGTTCAGAGGCCAGCTTAAGGCATAACTTAATACGCATCATTACAATATCAACCAAAGTCTATGAACTAATCTGTAGTTCTACTTTTCTTATCCTCTAATCAACACTTAACTGGCCCCGAGAACTAAGTTGAGGGAGAGCCGGTTTCCCTTTCGGTTACCCGACCGGGGGGTCTCTATCCTTACTCCATTCCCGAACCCAATATGATGTTGCCCGTACACCGGGGACTTCAAATATATGTCAAAGGCATACAAAACGAGTTTCAATCAAAACCGATCAACCGTTTGAAAGTTACGATTTAATTTCCAAAAACTCAAAATGGCTTATAGGGGTCCCCAGCCGGTCGGCAGGCAGCCGGTCGGCCGGCTGGTGATCCCTCAGCCTATACCTCTTTTCAAAAACCGAGAACACCAAGAAGGACTCCCAGCCGGTCGGCAGGCAGCCGGTCGGCCGGCTGGGAACCCCATTCCCTAGCCTTTACTAAAATTCGTATCCATCCCCATATGCACTCCCAGCCGGCTGGCAGGCGGCCGGTCTGCCGGCTGGGCTCCCTCCTATGCTATGTTTATCGCAAAAACACACAATACAAGGAAAGATGACTACCAGCCGGTCGGCAGGCAGCCTGTCGGCCGGCTGGCAGTCCGAAGCCAAAATCTCAAAAATGTGAAAAAAAAACACACAAACGCTCTCCCAGCCGGTCGACCGGCGGCCGGTCGGTCGACCGGCGGCCGGTCGGTCGACCGGCGGCCGGTCGGTCGACCGGCTCAGAGAGCCTGTAACGCAAAACTCGGATTTCACCCTTCTAATAAAATTCAATCAATCGACACCAAAACTTACACAATGATTCATGTGATGTTTACACAACAATATCAAACATCAATTACTACTAATCTACCAGCATGTAAGTCCCATAACAATCCTCAAATGAATATATCTTATATCCGTCGCAAAATGAGAAAAACTGAAAATAAGCTTAAGAACACATAACAACCGATTCAAGCATGGATTCATCATCATAACATCATCCTAAACATGTTACTAAGTCCTTGAATCAAAATATAACAACCAAAACAGAAACCATACAAAAATCACAACAATTATGCTAATATACACATAAAGGCCGAGTTTCTCATTATCGTCACCTTTCAAGCTTATCCGGCTAAAGATCTTCCTCCACAATGTAGCTATCGATGTCCGGGTTGTCCAATCCTTCACCTACAAACATGAAAAACGGGTTTAAGAACACAAAAACGGAGTTTGTGTAAAACAGGCCAATTTTCGAAATGGAGGAATTGAGAAACGGAAGTGATAGATGGATTGGAAATTGAACAAGGATTCCGGAAATGTTATCGTTACCTCAATTTGATCGACGGATGATGAAGAATTCCTCACAAAGAGATGAATAAAATGGAGGTTTTGTGAGGATTATGTTTACAGTGAAATGAAATGAAGGGGATGCAATTGTGTCGATGGAAGGGTTTATGGGGGTTTTATGGACTGTCCTTTCCGGGTCAATTAAACGGGTCGGACATTCGAACGGATATTTAAGATACGGGAACTTAACCTTGCCAAATTGTATTCGTCTTAAGGACTTGAGGTTCTTAAGACGGATCTTACCTATTATATTAAAACCTTTCGAAATAAATTATTAAATTATTATTTTATTACTTAAAATAATTTAAAGACGCTTGAATTAGATTTTACGAAAATACGGGATGTTACAATTTAGATGCCGGTTGGTGGCTTCTTCCGTTGTGGTCTTTGCTTTGTTTTTGTTTGGTGGTTGGGAGTTTGAAAAAGAAAAGAAAAGAAAAAAAAATGAAAAAAGAAAGAAAATAGAAATTCAAAGAAAAAAAAAGTTGAAAAAGTTTTGAAAAATCCAAAAAGAAAAATGTAAATACGTGTTTTGAATGAGAAAAAAGGCTAGCAACAAGTCCCTTCCATCAAGGGGACTTAGAAAAAGCCGTTGCTACAATAACGCGGTGTTTTGATGTTTTTGCACGCGTACCGGGTTTACACATTTTTTGCATGAGATTTGATTTTCAAGTCATGTGTTAGGGTGTAGACGTTGTTCGGCGTTTCTAATAATGACCGCTTTGTATAAGTTTGTGATGGGTCCGATTTTTCCAAAGTAAGTGGGGTTTATGCAATTTTTGCTTGGTTTTGCAAAAACCAAAGTTAGGGCATAGACGTTTCTTAGTTGTTGTAATAAGGTGTTGTGTTGACTATGGCGATCATTCTTGTTTTTGAACCTCAAATCCCAGAACGGTGCTTGCACCAAACCATTTTCACCCAACCCAAGCCCCGTTACATCCTTATGGTTGTTCTCATCATGTGCATTTGCATTTTTCATTGATTTTTGGATGGAGTACCATTCTAGATTGCGGGCATGCTTCGCAAGTTGAGGTAGGTGAATGACTTTGGTTACTTTTTGTCACAAAAATCGCCCCCTTTCTTTCCTTGTGTGTTGAGTGTCACCCGTGAGAGTCGGTACTTAGGGTTCTTTTATCGGTTATGGGTCTTGCATGGAGTCGAATCATGTGTGTGTCGTGTCATTCTTGGAAGTATAGCTTAGCACTTCCGTTTGCCCGCCTTGAATTAGTTTCTTGGTCTTTGGTGATGTCAATCTTGGTTGCTTGAGCTTGATTTAAGGGTTTGACACCTTGGTTAGACTTTGAGTCGGCATCCTCCGCTATAGACCTCCTTTGTTTTGTTTTTCGAAACCCCGCTTGAATGAGGCAAGCGGTTTTCTTTTCCTTCTTCCGATGCATGTTGCTTGTCTATACGTGTTATGTTTTTACTTGTTTGCATTAAAAGTTTTGTATCAAGACCTTACTTGCCTTGCAATAGGGCATTCTCCCTCATGAATGTCAAATTGTGAGTTGAAAGGGCTACGGGTGTAGCTAAACCCGATTCGGCTTATAGATAGCTTAGTTAGTTTGTATATTTGTTTTTAATAAGGGTTATGTAGTTACTTGATCTCTTACTCGAGGACGAGTAAGGTTTAAGTGTGGGGAATTCTGATGAGCCCAAATTTGGTCATTATTTTCTCTTGTTTTCCTTTTGTTTCGATCCCGTTTCACCCCCGTTTGGCACGATTTCGCCCCTTTTTGTACTCGATATCTCTCTTCTACATGTTTGTTGCCATGATGTAGGACTTGACGCGGGAATGAAGAAACGGGAGCAAAATGTGATGTAATCAAGGCAAAATAGGAGGAAAATAGCTGAAATGACGAAATGGGGTCCTCAGCCGGTCGGCCGGCAGCCGGTCCGCCGGCTGGGAGCCCCTAAGCCTTGAATATTGAAGATTTTTGCAGAACTTGGAATTTGGGTCCCCAGCCGGTGGCCAACCGGCAGCCGGCTGACCGGCTGGGACCCCCTCACCATTGCCTATGTTGATTTAAGTCAGACCCTTGATTTCGCATCCCTAGCCGGTTGACAACCGGCGGCCGGTCCACCGGCTGGCAGTACCTGGGCTATGAAGAAATTGAAAAAAAAAACAGAAGTTCGTATTTGGACTCTCAGCCGGTCCCAGACCGGCAGCCGGTCGACCGGCTGGGAGTCGCTTTTCAGATTTTCACGCACTATATAAACCCGCACTTGTATCAGACTTTCAGACGTTACTTTTGCACGCATTTCTAGGGTTTTTCACTGTTTCATTAGTTCATACTTAGACACAAAAAACTCTCTTAAACATTTTAATCCTCTTTAGATCTTAGTTTAATCTTTCAATTCTTGTTAATCTTTCTTTAGTAATCTACTTAATCTTGTTCTTGAGCAATTGTAAGAGGATATTTTGGGTTATAATTTGAAGGGTTTGAAAGGATTCTTCATCTTGTTATCCAAGTTGCCTCCTTTTCCTTTGCTATTGGTATAATCCTTCTAATCTCTACTTAGTTTTTACATTTATTTAAGTTTCTTTTGAATCAATTGTTTACCCTTTACTTGTTCATGATCGTTAATATTTGTTTATGTCTTATTCACATGTTTTCCCTTGCCATGAGTGAG
The DNA here is from genome assembly GCA_029255685.2 of Silene conica. Taxonomy (NCBI): domain Eukaryota; kingdom Viridiplantae; phylum Streptophyta; class Magnoliopsida; order Caryophyllales; family Caryophyllaceae; genus Silene; species Silene conica. The sequence continues at coordinate 56,738,461 of CM055311.2, read as the reverse complement.
TAGTCCCTTTACTAGGGTTAGGGGGGATCTTGGGTAGTTGATATTGATGTTTGTTGTTTAGGGTTAGGGTTTAGGGTTCATTTTTGTTATGTTTTCAATGTATGCATGCTAGATGTTTGATGAAATGCCTCAACGACGGTTGGGCATGATTCTCATTGTTGTTTGCCTTAGACGATAGTCTAGGACCTTCATAGGCATGTGTATATGTTAGGTTGACCTTGTTTGTAGCGAAAGCTAGAATAGGACTCGACCTTAGGTTAGTCAAATCGAAAGACGAGACGGACCTAGACCTAACTTAGATGAGACCACCTACCCCTATGCTTGTTTGACATCGACTACCCTATTAACCCCCGACACCCTAGTTCCCTTAATCATCTATTTCATCTCAATTCATTTGCATTAGTAGTTCTTTAGTAGTTAATTAGTCTTTTCAATCGCAAACCTATTACCCCGACTCTTGCTTAAATTAGAACGTAACTATACAACTATCCCCACCGTCTTCGCGAACGATAACCCCTATTATACTACTAATTTGGGTTTTTATAAATGTGTTTGATGCCTGAGAACCGACGACTAAATCGCGCGCATCAGTCGTAGCCTTTCACGGTGGTGGTCTGGTGGTTAGAATGTAGGTGGTCTGTAGGTGGATCGGAGTAGGCGTGTGGGTGAAGGTTTTGAGTCAGTTTATACGGTGTATGGTTGCGATGGCCACGACTGGCACCTGCACCAACGGAACCGCCATGGACCAGAGGTGGGTCTGGTGGTATCGTGAGTGGAGGTGGTGGTTACTGGTGTGTGTCGGTGGGAAGGTTTTGTCACGGTGGTCATAAGGTTAGTCTGATTGCGGGTTTTCTGATGGTGCACGGCCAGAGTTTCTGCTTGCGTTTTTGATGGTTGTGGTCGTGGCAGGTGGCCACTGACCTCCTCCCTGGAACCACCGTGGCTCAGTGGCGAGCCTGGTGGTGTCAGTGGGGAGGCCAGCGATGGCAGCCGGTGCTGAGAGGGGTGTTTGACAGGGCTGCCGGTAGTGGGGATTCGCGGGTTCGGTCTGCTGATATGTATATGGGCTGGGTTGTGCGCGTGTTAATATGGGTCAGAAGTTGTTGTTGGTCTCTTAGGGTAATTTTGTTGGTCCATAATTTATAATGTGTTTATTTTATGGATATTATTATTATTATTAATGGTATCATTAGTGTTAATCACTATTACTATTTTAATTACATGATTTAGTATGGGTGATGGTGTTGTTAGTATTAATATTTAAATTATGTGTAACAATTGAAAAATAGTTATTGATGTTAATGCTTATTATTATTAACCATGTGACAAGTTAATATTACTAATGATATAAGCTTTCTGATTGTAGTTGTTATGATAATATTAGTATCACATGTTATTTAGGTAAATTGACAATATTTCATACTATGGTACTAAGTTATGTATGGGTAATAATGATTGATATAATTAGATAGGTGGTCTATGATAATTGTGTGAATTGAGCCTAGTTGTGAATACTGATATATGCATATAATATGTTATAAATGAGTTGTTCATGCTATGTTTAACAAGTCTATTTTTGGAAGGTCTATATCTAGTAAGCTATTATTAGTTATAACATGTAATGTAAGAATAGAGTTTAATAGTGAGTAATAATTATAGGAACGAAATTCGAGGAGGAATATTATTAGACGGTGATTGCTTGTCCAGAGTTGCTATCTCAGGTAGGTTACACTGGTGCTTGTTCTGTATTAATTTCTGTGTAGATGTGCATTGTATGTTATGAATGCAAGTATGATTTCTGAGCATGATAGTTTATGGTTATTTATTTTGGGTTGCATTCATAATCATGGCATATGCATTGAATATTGAGAAAGATATGGATCAGATATTGTTCTGATGTAAAGCCCAGGGTGGTTTTGCAGACCAGGCCTGGTGTCTTATCAGCTGTTGAGCTGGTGTTTGGTGACGACCGAGTATAGTCTGCCGGGAGGTTCGGTATGGCTTGGTGCAAGGGTATGAGAATGAGATTGATTGAGCTCGAGCATTTCATGGCATTTGCATATCACATTTATTTGCATTGTTTATATTTGTGTATTCCTACTCAACCGCGAGGTTGGCAGTGTATTCGTATTCACCTACAATGATCCGGAATGGGGAGTAGATCTTTCAGGTCAGAGGCAACAGGATTAGGAGCTGGGCATGGAATGAGAGACATGGAATGGACCGACCTAGTTCTAGATCACTTGTTTTCACATGTTTTAGTTGAGGTTGTTATCAGTTGTATAGTTTTTGGACTTTTTTCATAAACTTGTCTTGTACCGGCTTTCAGTTAACAATTTACCTATAAAGTACTGTTTATCTTTCACTATGATTATCGACTACCCTGGGTTAACCAGAATGGTAACAGTCTTATTTACCCTGGAAGTCCTAGTTCAGGCTCCTAGGTAAATGGGGGTGTTACAGACTCCCATAAACCATGATGTAAGAGGTCGGAGATACTCAATTTTACAGTTGCATTAACAAAACAAAGAGATTGTTTCCGAATGATAATCCAGAAATAAAAACAGAGATGATTCAAATCATTATTCCTTCATCGTAAAAAAAATTTAGTTTAAAATAGTCATTTTTCTATATTCCGTCCAAAATCAAAGAATTAATGAGACTGACTCCATCAAGTACAACAATATCAAACATATTAGTGCAATTCTAAATATAAATACCAACGGAATGTTGTAAATGTTGTATGATACAGGCCCACACAAGTACTAAAATCAAAGAATTAAAGAGCTCATTTTAATCACGCCATATCCAATCTCGTTGCATTTGTGCCTTCAAATTGAAATTGAACTTTGACACCCTTCGTTGTTTCCCTGGAATGCAAACACCAAATGTTAATATATAGTGTAACATTCATACTTCCTAATTGTGAGATAATTTGCATTTTCAGCATTGCTTATGCAATAGCATATTCTGGAAAGTTCTAGGGTTTATTAGATTTTAAATAATCTGTTAAGTCTCATTTAATGTGTCCTAGGAAATCTAAGTTGCTCAAAGGCGAGATTTGATTAGTGCCTCATCCATGGAGCATCTTAGGCCCACTCGAGGCGCGCCTTTACAAACTAAGACAGAGTATACAAAATTCGAGCCCTCCAATACGTTTTTCATACGTTGATCACTGGCCCAATGACAATGTATTAGCTAATTTGGCAAGGTGAAATAAATTAAAGTATACGGAGTAATAGAATTTAGTACATGTTATTCCGTTTAATTCCTTTGAATTGACCTATTTGTTCAAAATCCACATCAGAAATTTTGAAAAATGGAATGATTTAGTGTCAGGGTGTATGCCTTAAAATAGTAGTCTCACAATGATTAAATCAAATTAAAAATGAGCAAGTCCTAATTTGGTAGTTGTATAATTGATAGTAACATAACCATAATTTTACAACCAATACTTATAGCTATGTTGCGCAGACAATAGCACACTGGACACTCGGACAAAGGTATGACATTTGGATACTGAATTTTATACCAAAATAATGATTTATTTCTATATAATAGTCAAATCCGACACGAATTGGACACGTATTCGTGTAGGATACTTCTCACTGAGTTCGAGCAAGATAGACTTATAATGACTACATACAAATCACTTACTTCGTATTCATCTATAAGAGCGGTCTAACCCCCAGTTACCTCCCTAAAATTTTCATTATCGTCCTCTTCAAGACTTCAATAGCCAACTTTATTTCTTCTGTTAAGGCTTTATTCTGTTAAAGATGTTAGCGGCTAGTACTAAGCAAACTAAAAATTGTGAAAACTCTCAACTCCTTCCTCTGAAGCTTAGTAGTTTGGAGCTGACTTATTAGAAGATGTTGGTAGAGTTGTAGGGTCTATTAGATAAGCTATTTATGCAAGGTGAAACAAACTGTAATAATGAACTTATAAGAGGGTCAAATGTTGGTATAACGGAATATGAACACTACAAATTCAACAACTGAAAAACTAAATGTCAAAGGAGATAAAAAAGAATGTTAGAAAATCAAAAAGAGATGGTATTGCACTAATCGAACTTGTGCATAGAATCTTTAAACTTCTCTGCAACCATTAATCTCGGATCACTCCGACTATAATTGTTTTGGATTAAAAATCAAACAAAGACCCCTAATTTTCGATATTTAGTCATTTCATAATCAACTAAGTTAAACATCTTTAGATTTCACCTTAAATCATAAGCAAACACAACCGAAATAAGAAACAATACCAAATAATGCTGCCATCTTGATTTTCTTTGGAGATAGACCTGCCACCATTAATCAAGTTTATTTCTTGATTAGTTAATTTGGAGAATTGCAAAGTCTAATAATTGAGTCTTTTTGATGTCTTAGTTCAGTGGTGAAGACGAAGGTATCCTGGACAATAGGTCCTAGGTTCGATTCCCTCTCCTCTCTATTGTAATGTGACCAAGTGCGTGCTTCGTTGAACCAATAAAAAATAATTGAGTCTTTTTCACGCTAAACACCCAAATCATTTTCGCAAATTAAGTCGTTTACCATTTATCGAATCTGCCATCGTCAAACTAAGTAAGTTAAGTTAATCCCCAAATTATATCACATCTACAAAAACTACGTATAACCTAAAACGACTCCGACGAAGAAAAAAGACAGAAAAAAAAGGAATTATCGGGTAATTAAAAGACTATAGTAGAAATAATATGAAAACTGTCACAAATTATTGGATATTTCGTAGAGATGGCTAAATATAACAACAATTCATTATTTTCAAAAATCCTCTTTTAATAAATGATGTTCAAAAGTAATTAAATTGTTTGTAGTAAATACAAAATTGTGACGGACCACATATAATTTGTCTTTAAAATATTGATAATGTTTTGTCAATAGCCAACAACATTACAAATATTGAAAAATGTCTATAAACTACATTTGTTAATATATTACATTTATTAGTTTGTATTTCTCCAATATAAAATTTCCAAACCCTTATTACGGGTAACCTAAAAAATACGAAGTAGTAATATAAAGTCGGTCATGTTTCAATAGAAACATAAAGTCGACAACACCTAATGTTGACTCTTATATGACAACTGTAAAACCTCTCGTCGCAGCGGAAAGTAAAACATACAAACATGCCAAAATTTACGCGGAATTTAAACTTTAACATGCATGATAAGAACGAGGTGAATTAAACAAAACTATACATACTGAAAGAAACCAACATAGATAAGTGTATAAGTCTAAGTACGAAAGACCATAAGTACAAAAACAGCCTGGGATAACATATCCCTACAGGCACTCAATGTATATCAAAAGACTAGGTCTAGCTAAAACGATAAACGGGTATGTCATCGATGATAGGATCATCGTTCGCTAGCCTAAGTAACCCTCCAGCAACCGTCATGTACCTACATACATGAAAACATGTATGTCACAATCAGTGGGGAGTGACTAAAGTTCTCCTAGCCACCTATTGTTAACAACATATAACACATAAGAACATCCAACGTTATAACATGCGAAGTATATATATATATATAAACTTTCATATCAACATGCTTCACTTACGCAAAAGCTCTAAACTAACTTCGGAAACTATTTGAAGTGAGAGTCGGTCTCCCTTCCGGTTGCCCGGCCGGGGGGTCTTTCTCTTCAAACCATTTACGAACTCAGAATAAGAGTCATCCAATGCCTTGGACGAACAATACTAAAATGATAACAATACTCATGATAAACACAATTCAGCAACATCTGACGCTGTACCCCAACTCAGGCAAGCAGATGCAAACAACAGTATCTAGAACTAACCCCAACTCAGGAAAGAACTAAACACAATCAGCAGTGTCCAAGTCACACCCCAACTCAGGTAAACTTGGTACACAAGTTCAGCAAGCATACATCCGTGAACCCCAACTCAGGCACGAATGGATACCATATCGCTAATAATGGTTCATTGACCCAACTCAGCCATAACCATTACCCTTCGTAGTGAATCAACTCCCAACTCAGATTCAATTCACCACGGTCATATAGACACACGGTAGGACAAAGGTCCCAACTCAGACATCTCCTACCGCATCTTCCATACACGTAACGGTCTAGAGGTCCCAACTCAGACATGACCGTCACGCCACAAACACTCACATGTCAAACTAGAGGTCCCAACTCAGACATACCTTGACATGAATCAGACATCAGTACATATCGTACTCTAGCGGTCCCAACTCAGACATATTCCGATATGTACTACAACCAGGTCCATAGTCCTAATTTCACTGACCTCTAAACAACACTTAATTGACCCCAAGAACTAAGTCGAGGGAGAGCCGGTTTCCCTTTCGGTTGTCCGACCGGGGGGTCTCTATCCTCACTCCATGCCCGAACCTAATATAGTGCCGCCCGAACTCCGGGGACCTCAAACACACATACAAGGCACACGGAACGAGTCTCAAGCAAATCGGATGAACCGATCATAAGATAAACACCTTTAAATGAGAACAGGGGCTCTCAGCCGGTGCCAGACCATCTGCCGTTCAGCCGGCTGGGAGTCCCTTCCCCATACGCAGCCATTATATAAAAAACAAGAGGAAAGGATCCTCAGCCGGTGGACCGGCTGCCGGCCACACGGTTGGGAATCCTCCCTCAGCCTACAATACACAATTTTTCAAAAGAAGGGGGGGATCCTTAGCCGGCCTACCGGCTAGGAATCCCTTCCCTAACACTTTTTCTCGAAAACTTAGCATCTATTAGGTCTCTCAGCCGGTGGACTGGCGGCCGTCCACCCGGCTGGGAGCCTATCATCAATTTCCTAACATAAAAAAACTACACAAGAACAACCTCTCAGCCGGTCGACCGGCTGCCGGTCGGCCGGCTGCCGGTCGGCCTACCGGTTCAGAGTCCCTGAACACGAAAAACGCCAATTTCGACAATAAGAAACATTCAAATCCTTCATCCAATCTTCATAAACATGATTCTAAACAACATCTCAACAGTCCCAGCATGTTTATAGCATCAAACAACTATAACAAACCTATAAACAATATCAATTTCATGGATTCACATCAAAACCCCAAATTAAACCCATCTTCATGTATACTCCAAAACCAACTCAAATGATGATTTCAACATAAATTTCCAACAACAATCAGATTAATAAGTATACTAAAGATGTTTGCAACCTATCTCATGCTTTTAAACATATAAAGACATCAAATTTAACACAAGGCGTGCTAATTTAACAAATAGGCCGAGTAAGCTCATTATCGTCACCTCAAGCGTCTTGTGCTCCAAAATCTTCCTCCACAACGTAAGAATCAACCTCGGGATCGTCCAAGCCAACTCCTAAGAACATAAAAACGGAAATTAGGGGCTTAAAACGAATTAGGGCAAAAACAGCCCGGAAACGGAAGTTCGAGAAACGAAAAATAAAAGTGATAGAAAGATCAGAAATTGCGAGAGGATTCCGAATATGTAAACTTTACCTTGATTCGAGTTGAAGAAGGCCTTGAGATGATCTTTTAAAGCCTTTCAAAGAAGAGAGAAAATTGAGTTTTGGTTTTACAGTGAAAGAGTTTTGTTGAGGAAATGAATGTCGTAAGAATGAAGAAAGGAGGTGTCCTTTATTTAAGTGAGTCGGGTTTCCTCAATTTAAGTGGAACGGAAACCTAAGACGGGAAATGCCAAGTGAACCAAACATCTTAAGATAAAAGAATTCTTAAGATGGAACTTAACGGAAATTATTAAAATAAAACTTACGAAATATTATTAAAATAATATTATATTCCGAAAAATACTTTAAAATATTAAAATATTATTTTACGAAAATACGGGATGTTACAATCACCCCAACTTTCAAAAGTTTTCGTCCTCGAAACTTGAACGAAGATAAACCTAGGTAAAATACTTCAATCAAAAAGGGATGGATGCGTAGCGCGCATCGAAGCTTCTGTCTCCCAAGTCTGCTCTTCCACATCGCCACAACGCCATAGGATCTTCATCAGGGGCACCACCTTGCTCCTCAGCTTCCGGTCCTGACGATCTAGTGTAACATTTGACGTTTTAAGTGAACTTTGGTGATGTTTTATGTTCCACGTTTGTTTGGTTTGATTGTTTTGTCTTTTGTGTGTTGTTGAACTTCGGGACGAAGTTCTTTTAAGGGGGAAAGACTGTAATACCTCGCATTTTGGGGCTTGTCGTGAGTAAGCGATAGTGTTTTCTTTATTAAATCGTTCGTTAATAGGCTTACGCACACTCGTTTTGTGCGAGATATTCGAGACTTAGGTGGGATTCAAAACGGGGATCTTAGTACCCTATTTTAATCTTGGTAGTATGGGGTTGCTAAGGGTCGAACTTGGGACCTATTGGGTGCCTGGAGTGGGCCTCGATTTGCGTGCCAAGGGAAGCCCACACGGAATTTTCAGATGTTATCACAAACACCCTTTCCTGCCGCCATATTTAAGGAGTGTTTTGTTAACCTAATCACCATTCAAAAACAGATCTAACCTCACCAAAGCCTAGCCGCCACCTTAGAGAAGAGAAAACACCAGTGCGCGGTGGTTGTAAGCATCCCTAAGACACCTCGTTTTGGCCAAGCAGCAGGGTTGAGCACCACGATTCCTGTAACGCTACTGTATGCATCTTTTTGTTGTTTGTTTAAGAGCAGAATTACACTTTATATTCTGGTTGTTTTTATATAATCTTATGCTAGTATGTAGAGAGTTTACATGTTAGTCATAGTTGTGGTGTCGTGGTTGTTTTTACATGGTTTTCGAGGTTGTCAAACACGGGGTCAGGGAAAGGAGTTGTACGTTTTCATTTTGGTCGTGGTCTGTTGCGTCTTTTCTAAATCAGATTTTGTGTCAGTCGTAGGTCGTCTGTTTTGGATCTTTGGGTGCTGAAACTGGTGGTTCATGGGGGTTTCTTGTGGTGGTGGTCTCAGGTTATGGTGGTGCGTAGTCACGGTGTTACAGGGTTGGTTGTCAGGGGTGTTTATGGGTTGTTTCTGTCGAAGTCAGTGGTAAAGGTTGTTCAGGTGAGCGCATGGGTGTTTGGGGGTGGTAGCATTGAGGACTCGGGGGAGGTCAGTGCAATGCTACCACCGTGTCTCGAGTCTGGTGTCCAGGGAAGGTGGTGGTGGTCAGAGGGGTTGATGGCGGTGGTTGGTGTGGTGTCGTTTGGGTGTCAAAGAGGGTCTGGTCAGAAGGAGGGGCAAGGAGTCGGGTTGGTTTGGGAGTCTGGTTCAGGTCACCGGCGGCCGGCGAGGCTGCTGCTGGTGGTTGTTTTGGTAGAAGGCGGTTCTGGGAACAAGTGGTGGTGGCTGTCGGTGGTGGATGGGTGTGTGACACGGTGGTCTTGGGGTGTTTGTACACGAGGGTCACCACGGGTTTGCTGGGCTGTTCACGGCTGTTTTTATATGTTATTATTATTATTATTATTATTATTATTATTATTATTATTACTATTATTAATATGTATGTTATATATTTTTATTTTGATATCTTTTTATTTATGGTTAATATGACTAGTATTTATGGTATAATATTTTTATTCATGGCAATTTTAATTTGAGTCTTATTTAATGATTCGAATGATTTGAATTTCAAACCAAGGTTACTATTTTTGGAAACTACTATATATAGGAAGTTACTATAAATGGAATGTGTGTACGTTTACGTGAGTAGGAAGTTTATTAATTAAGTAATATAATTTTAGGTGGAAGTTTTCGTGTGGAGCACTTTTGAGAACAGTTGTTCACTTTGCCATTTTCTTCTGCAGTTACGAGGTAGGGGAATACTACGTATATGAGATGTGTAATCTGTATATTGGCTGATATTAATCATGTTTATATATATTGTATTATGATTGGTATATTGTGATATATAATTCTGTGATACGAAATGGTGCGAAGATAAAGGGTCTGTGTTTGGTGCGGAGATAAAGGGTCTGTGTTTGGTGCGGAGATAAAGGGTCTGTGTTTGGTGCGGAGATAAAGGGTCTGTGTGGTGCGGAGAAAAAGGGTCTGTGATTCGGAGTGGAGAAGTTCAGCTTTCTATTTTTAGTAACGTGGTTTATTTATAGTTTTCTCTACTCAACCTTGTGGTTGACCCTGTGTATTCGTGATCACCTGTGATGAACCAATTATTGGGGAGCAGATTGACAGGTGGCTAAGACTAAGGGGGAGCTATGGGAGGAAGAGCTTGGATCCGGACCAGATTAGATGTCTAGAACACCTTAGTCAGTTTAGTACGAGTTGTATTTTATTTATGTTGATAAGACTTTTGATACGGTTGTAAGATCATGACTTGAGTTAACTTTCTATTTAAAGTACTGTTTATCTTCCTTTGTATCTATTGCCTCGGGAAACCGGGATGGTAACACCTTTATTTATCTGAGGAGTCCTAGTACAGGCCCTTAAATAAATGGGGGTGTTACATCTAGGATCTTCATGGGACGCTCTTTGCATGCAAGATTTGGCTCAAGGTTATAGATCTCTCTTTGAAGCACGTGACTAGGGTCACTGACATACTTGCGGAGCTGCGAAACATGGAAGACACTATGCACTTTGCCCAAACTACGAGGCAAATCTAACCGATAAGCAACGATACCAATCTTCTTTACAATCTCATACGGTCCAATGTACTTAGGGCTCAACTTACCCTTAACACCAAATCTCTTCACACCTTTCATTGGAGAAACCCTGAGAAACACTCTGTCACCAGCCACAAACTCAAGCGGTCTACGACGAACATCGACGTAGGAATTCTGCCGGTCCTGAGCGACCTTCATCCTATCACGAATAATCTAAACATGATCAATGGTCACAACTAACTGGTCAGGTCCTAAATCATGATCATCACTCGACTGATCCCAACAAATCGGGCTACGGCACTTCCTACCATAAAGCGCCTTATATGGAGCCATCTTGATCGACGAATGATAACTGTTGTTGTACGAGAACTCAACCAGCGGTAAACTCTGTTCCCACGAAGTCTGAAAGTTAAGTGCACAAGCACGCAATAGATCCTCTAAAGTCTATATAGTCCTCTCTGACTGGCCATCTGTAGCAGCATGGAAAGCTGTACTCATCAATAGGCAGCTACCCATGGCCTCCTGAAGAGCTTTCCAGAATCTCGAACAAAAACGCGGATCTCTGTCGGAAACAATCTCTCTCAGAACCCCATGATAGTTAACAATCTCTGCAATGTAGGCCTTAGCAAGGCGATCCATATCCCAAGTCTCTCGAATCGGTATGAACCTAGCACACTTAGTCAACCTGTCGACTGCTACCTGAACAGAAATGGACTCATGAATACTTCAAAATGGGGCTGTTTTTGTGAGTTGTTTTTGTCTCGGTTTTGAGTTGTTATTTTGAGGTTTTTATTTGTACAATAGTAAAGGATATGACTTGAACCAAAGGCTCAAGACTAGGATATGACTTAAACCAGAACACGAAGCAAGTTTAAGCCTAAGAGATCATCCAAGATCACGAAGCAAGGACTCACTCTTCTTCATGTACTCGTCCAGAACACGAAGCAAGACGGGAACATGGCTCCAAACACGAAGTAATGGAGTTGTTCAAGCACAAAGCAATGAACTAAAAAGGGTTTTCAAAACCTTCTTTTCTATTTCTTAATTCTCAAATCTGATTTTTACAAAGGAAAGTGAGCTCTTTATATAGAGGCTCATCTTTCATCCTAATCATTCATCTAAAACCTAATTTAAAGGCTACAAAACACCCTCAAAAGATATTAGTAGAAGCAGCCAAAAAGGGGTCAGCTGCCTCTTGTTTACAACGGCTAAAGTTTGCACAAAACATAAAAATAAAATATAAGGGCTGACAGTTTTGGAGTACACTAAAAAAGGACCATCATAAGGACTGTTATAAAGCAAGAAGTAACAAAAAGGACTGTCATAGAGTTGCATTAAAGGACGTTGCAGCCTGGTTGTTTAGTTTGCTCAATTTTAGAAAGAGTGCAACCTTCTTTCTGATTTGTAGGAGTTGCTTGAACCAAAAAGGAAGTCTTGGAAGCTAGCAATAGATGCCACGGGACCACTTAGTTGCTGGGGTTTAAGAGCATCCAATTTCATGCTTGAACAAAAGAGGGATTAAGATAAGGACCATAAACAACCAGCCCCTTACCCTAATCCCAAGGACACCTCGAAACAATGCAGCCCCTTTTCTTCTGAAAGTTTCATCAACTCAGCCCTATCTTGTAGAAGCCATATCTCTTAGCTCAGAATGAATTTAGGGACGTATGATAGCTCTTTGGAAAGCTAAATGAGTTAAATTTCACCTAAAAAAAGAATCAACCTCATATCTTGAGTAAATCTGTATTTATTGAAACTTTAGTGCACATAGGTCATGGGCTGTCCAAGAATGCGCAGTCTGTTTGGGACGGCCATAACTCAAGTTATAGACCAGATATTAAGGTGATTCAAAAGCCATTGTTTTTTTAAGATCTTAAGCTTTCTAATGACACAAAAATCAAATGATTTTCATTAGTAAAACGTGAGATATGATGCTTGAAAGTCAGGCCAGATTTGGATGCAAACAAAACCATATGAAGGCTCTCCATTTCAGTGCAAAAAATGGTGTTGAAAATTAATGCTCGAAATAAACACTCAAACATACTGTTCAAGCCTCTCCATTATTTCAGTGCAAACTGCCTTTGTTGAAAAAAGTTTGTCCTCAAACTTTCGGGTTTAAAAATTGGCAAAACAAAAAGGATTTCGAAAACAAAACAAATTAAGCCAAAGGGAGTGGTAGATGTTAAAGAGGGAGACAACAAGATGCACATCCTAAGAAGGCACACAGCAAATACTTAGAATACCCTTGTTTAGCCAACTCGATTCAAGCATCATACAAATGCTCGAACCAAAGCCAACACTCGCAATCAAGCCACGCACAGATTGAGAGTTCACACCCTAGAACACCAAGTCCCACCCGTTCCCAAGACCGTCTTGGTTTAAGAAAACACAAGAGCCGAAGCTCTGATACCAATTGAACAGAAATAGACTCATGAATACTTCAAAATGGGGCTGTTTTTGAGAGTTTTTTTTGTCTCGGTTTTGAGTTGTTATTTTGAGGTTTTTATTTGAACAATAGTAAAGGATATGACTTGAACCAAAGGCTCAAGACTAGGATATGACTTAAACCAGAACACGAAGCAAGTTTAAGCCTAAGAGATCATCCAAGATCACAAAGCAAGGACTCACTCTTCTTCATGTACTCGTCCAAAACACGAAGCAAGACGGGAACATGGCTCCAAACACGAAGTAATGGAGTTGTTCAAGCACAAAGCAATGAACTAAAAAGGGTTTTCAAAACCTTCTTTTCTATTTCTTAATTCTCAAATCTGATTTTTACAAAGGAAAGTGAGCTCTTTATATAGAGGCTCATATTTCATCCTAACCATTCATCTAAAACCTAATCTAAAGGCTACAAAACACCCTCAAAAGATATTAGTAGAAGCAGCCAAAAAGGGGTCAGCTGCCTCTTGTTTACAACGGCTAAAGTTTGCACAAAACATAAAAATAAAATATAAGGGCTGACAGTTTTGGAGTACACTAAAAAAGGACCATCATAAGGACTTTTATAAAGCAAGAAGTAACAAAAAGGACTGTCATAGAGTTGCATTAAAGGACGTTGCAGCCTGGTTGTTTAGTTTGCTCAATTCTAGAAAGAGTGCAGCCTTCTTTCTGATTTGTAGGAGTTGCTTGAACCAAAAAGGAAGTCTTGGAAGCTAGCAATAGATGCCACGGGACCACTTAGTTGCTGGGGTTTAAGAGCATCCAATTTCATGCTTGAACAAAAGAGGGATTAAGATAAGGACCATAAACAACCAGCCCCTTACCCTAATCCCAAGGACACCTCGAAACAATGCAGCCCCTTTTCTTCTGAAAGTTTCAGCAACTCAGCCCTATCTTGTAGAAGCCATATCTCTTAGCTCAGAATGAATTTAGGGACGTATGATAGCTCTTTGGAAAGCTAAATGAGTTAACGTTCACCTCAAAAAAGAATCAACCTCATATCTTGAGTAAATCTGTATTTATTGAAACTTTAGTGCACATAGGTCATGGGCTGTCCAAGAATGCGCAGTCTGTTTGGGACGGACATAACTCAAGTTATAGACCAGATATTAAGGTGATTCAAAAGCCATTGTTTTTTTTAAGATCTTAATCTTTCTAATGACACAAAAATCAAATGATTTTCATTAGTAAAACGTGAGATATGATGCTTGAAAGTCAGGCCAGATTTGGATGCAAACAAAACCATATGAAGGCTCTCCATTTCAGTGCAAAAAATGGTGTTGAAAATTAAGGCTCGAAATAAACACTCAAACATACTGTTCAAGCCTCTCCATTTCAGTGCACTACCCAAGTGGCATCCTTACCACCAACAGTCCTAGGTAGAGCGGTCACAAAATCCATAGAAATGCACTCCCATTTCCACTGAAGAACATGGAGGGGCTGTGCAGACCACCAGGTCTCTTATGCTCAATCTTCACCTGCTGACAAGTCAAACATCTACTCACGTAATCCAAGATATCCTTCTTCATCCCAGACCACCAAAACAAAAGCCTAAGATCCTTATGCATCTTCTCACCACCACGATTAATAGAATAAGGAGTCAAATGAGCCTCGTCTAATACTCTCTTCCTCAAACTAGGAGCATCAAGAACAAACATTCGGCCACGGAAACGAAAAAAGCTGTCAGCATCAATCACAAAATCCTTAGCCTCACCACTAGCAATCTTAGCCTCAAACTTCCTGAAAGTATCATCAGTAGGCAAACTCTTGCGAATCTCCCAATACAATGTCGGCTCAGTAGACATCGCAGCCAACCAATCGAATCCACTACCTACCATCTCTAACCTCAACAAAGCTCATCTGGCAACACTCGAATGGCGCTCAACGAATGAGAAGTCTTACGACTAAGCGCATCAGCAACAACATTGGCCTTGCCCTCATGATACAACAACTCGATGTCGTAGTCCTTAACTAACTCTAGGCAACGACGCTGCCTCATATTAAGATCCTTCTGAGTAAAAATGTACTTTAGGCTCTTATGGTCGATGAAAATAGGACAATGCGATCCAATAAGATAATGACGCCACATCTTCAAAGCATGAACAACTGTGGCTAACTCCAACTCGTGCGTAGGATAGTTCACCTCGTGAACTCGCAACTTTCTGGAGGAATAGGCTATCACTTTCCCACTCTACATCAGCACACAACCCAATCCACGCATCGAAGCATCACAGTAGACATCAAAATCAACCCCAATCTCTGGAAGAGTAAGCACGGGAGCGGTCGTCAATCTAGTCTTCAGTTCCAGAAACGAACTCTCACACTTATATGTCCATACAAATTTGGTTTCCTTCTTCAGTAACTGAGTCATCGGACGAGCAAGTCTAGAAAAGTCCTCTACGAACCGTCTGTAGTAACCAGCCAATCCAAGGAAACTACGAATCTCTCCCACATCTTTGGGACTCTCCCAATCAACAGCAACCTCTATCTTAGCGGGATCAACCATAACACCCTCACTAGAGATGACATGTCCTAAGAAGGCAACCTGAGACAATCAGAACTCACACTTCAAAAACTTTGCAAACCACTTCTGTCGGCGCAGAATCCCAAGTATCAAACAAAGATGTTCGACATGCTCAGCATCAGTTTTCGAATATATCAAAATGTCGTCAATGAACACCACAACGCAATTGTCCTAGTACTCACTGAACGTCCTGTTCATCTGATCCATAAATATCGCAGGAGCATTGGTCAACCCCAACGACATGACCACAAACTCAAAATGTCCATATCTGGTACGGAAAGTAGTCTTGGCAATGTCAGCCTCTCGAACTGGAATCTGGTGATACCCTGACCGTAGATCAATCTTGTTAAATCTGGAGGCACCACGAAGCTGATAAAAAAGGTCATCAATCCTAGGTAACGGATATCGGTTCTTCACCGTAACCCTGTTCAATTCCCTGTAGTCGATACACAATCTCATAGAACCATCCTTCTTCTTGACGAAAACCACTGGAGCACCCCAAGGAGAAGCACTCAGTCGAATAAATCCCTTCTCGATCATCTCTTCTAATTGTTGCTTCAGTTCCTTCAATTCAGTCGGAGCCATACGATATGGAACCTTAGATATAGGTCCGGTACCTGGTACAAGCTCGATCGTATGTAGGTTACACGGTCATACCAACCTAACTACTAAATTAGTCATACTAATTAATTTTACAAAATTAACTCTTTAATTTATTTAGATCTTTATGCATGCTAATAAAATTGCGGAAATACAAAGAATCGAATTCTTTCAATCGGTCCGAGTAAGCAAAGGATGATCCTCCACGGAGCAATCAAGGTAGATTGCCTCCTTTACGATGCACCCAAAACTCGCCCTTAATCACCAAAGACGAACACGGACTAGGTGACGGAAATTGGTTTTCCTTAAAATGAATTCTAATCTAATTAGAACACCCAAATACTATAACTATTATAGTAAAATATTATGTAATAATATTTTAGAGAGGTTTTGTATATTTTCTTTTACTAGCAAAGTAGCATAAGGGTTAGAATGTGATTATGTGAGCAAGTCACATACATAGAGGGAGAGGGGTGTGAGCCGTGTGCATGAGAGGCTTGGAGAAAGGATTTATCCCTTCTTGTCTTACCCATATGCTTAGTGTTACGTCACATCAAACCCTAACAAAATGATTATGATTATAAGATAAAGTATCATAAAATATTATCTTATAACATATACTTACACGGCTAACATTGTGTAAAATGGACCTTCATTTTACGAATGTAATTTGTACAATTGTGTAATATGTAACATCTTATGTGACTTAATTCAATTGTATTAATTTTAAATATATGTATCATATAAATACTATTTCTAAATTAATTAAATCATATTTAACAAATTATTTCAGTAATTCGTAATTACCGTCCCAATATATGGTTATTATAATAATCGTCAAAACGATATACAACGTTTGTTATAACCACGAACCTTTCTCATTTTAATTTCGATATTTCAAAAATATCGATTAATATTTGACAATCGATACATTTGAATTTCAAATATAAATCTTACATTAAGATTCAACCTCTGATTTCTCGATATTTGATTTTAAGGAATTTGATCAATTCGTATCGTATACAATTGATCTATATATTAATTAAGGGGATTGTCCTATAGGTGTGACCTAAAGGGGTCAACTGACCACCACCGTCATACGACAGTAATATCAAACTCTAGTCAGCCAATCATTACCGATTAATGGTTGTCAGTTGACTATATATAATATCGGATCATCCCTTGCATATTCTTATCATAATATTTGACAATAAAAATGATCATTGATGTGATCGCACTATTGTTGAGTACACATTTCCCAACAATCTCCCACTTGTCCTCGACAAGTGTGCGTCACCGATTCTCTTGTCCTATTACATCATCTCCCACTCAATGCAAGGTGTCTTGCAGGTCGTACTTGCATTTAATCATATCTTGAGCGGTTTCCTCGATCTGGAGATTTAACTGCTTTGACCTGAATAATCTACCATAGATACCTTTCGAGCGTGGCCACGCATTTTCAGTTAAACTTCTCCTCGAGTGGCCCTGAGATTTAAGATAACCCTGACGAGGGACTGGACAATTCCTATCCTACAGTTCCCTTCGACTAACACAGTCCATCATGACCCAAAAGATGCCCATTTGACCCCCTTTAACGGATGATCGTAGAGCAAAAATCAAAATCAATCTGAAAACTGTGCCACCTTGGGCGAACAGTCTCTAGTCTAAGAATCGACTCATGAGAATAATATAGTAGCTCTCGCCACGACCAGGCTAATTATAAAATTTCCAGAACTCTATAAGTGGTCACTTATTGCCCGATAGAGTGTCTCCTGCAGTCTGCCTATGTGATCGACTAGTCATCCCATATGACTCTATGACATCTGAACTTGCCATTAATCGCCTCACACTCTAGTCGCTTCGAGACGTCACCTCATACAAGCGACTATGGGCTATACTAAGTTAATCCAGTTCACTTATGGGGTTAAAAAATTGTCTCTAAACGATAAGAATGATCGTTATGTGCAAACAATCAATACGATATTACTGCTCCACATAAACAATCTTTAATGCTCAAACATCAATTTGTATTAATGGTTTGCATCAATCAAACCTACAAATTTCAATTTCCTTCTGACTCATATTATCTCGTATAATATGATCTTATTCAAGTACATTTTTAGTCCTCATACTAGACTCGAGTTTCCTTACCTGAAGGAAGCTCCCACTGTTATCTTATAACTTGTGACATGTTGTACTCATGTACATAGTCACATTGTACTAGAATTCACATTGTAGTTTACCTAGATCCGATCCACCAGTTCTCCTCGAGAACTTATATTGAGATAAATTTTTTTTTTTGTTTCAACATCTTGGCATGTTAATCAAGGTCATATGAATCAACATTTACATATCTAGGAGATTCTTTATTCATCGATATGAATAATTTATCCAACCTTGTAGATCAATAGGTGACGTTTCACTATCATATAATAAACTCACTTATGATTCTCAACGTATTTACTCATCTAGAATTGAAAACTTCTTATTCTTTACATTTAAAGAATCACCATTCTCTCTTAATAGTAGGTTCAATTTTCTAATGACTTTTCTCCCATTGAATTTCGTATCATTATCTTTATAGTTAAATAACTCCCACTATCTCTATAGTGATTAGCTCCTACTCAATTTACATCTTCTCATCTCATATGAACATTTCATTTTTCGTCCTCGTTCCCTTGGAAAGCATCAGGACATGATTTCTCCTCTATATTTCTTTATAACAAGAAATACTATCATCAAGAGGACGGGAGACGATTTCTCCTCTATTATCTTATAAAATCAGAAACATTAACTTCATGGAAATGTTTTCCTTCCATTTATACACGCGGTTCCCTTTGTCCTCTCTAGGAAATAATGACATAAGTAACATTTCCTTTTGTGTCCTCGCGTAGTTTCTTCTGTGTCCTCTCGTAGTTTCTTCTATCCATTCTCTTAGGGTTCTTCTCAAAACCCCATATAGGATTCTTCTTTAAGATCCCATATTTATCTCATTGGTTTACGGGCGTAAAATTTCTCCCACTCTATCCTTTAAAATAACCGTTAATTTTAACAAGCATAGCAATTTCGCCTAAAACAATGATTTGGATAGAAGGTTATATGAGTAGTGAGATATTAGTTCTCTCATTCACTTGAGGTGATCATCTTATAATGAACTAATGTACTCAATTTTGATTTTGATGTTTATATCTTATATTGATTGAATGTATCTCACGGGGTATAATTCTCTTTTAAGTAAATCAAATTACTTTATTATGATCCTATCATGTCAAGCGTACGGTGAACTTTTCAAGGTACTTTATTACGATTAATGAAGATCGTATCAACTCATGTTATATACCACACAATGCACTTTAAAAACAACATATTGAATTGATTAAGAACAAAATAGATGACTTGGGTTGAAAACCAAGTCACCAATATTACAACCATTGTTTGGATTAACAAGAACCTTGTCATACAAGAAATAAAATGTTCTTAAAATTAAAATGCAAAATGAAAGAAGACATCAAATGAAAATTTGAGCTAATGCTCTTTATGTCTTCAATCTTCGGTTGCTACCATAGCAATCCCTTGAAGGAACTTCAAGCTTCCTTCTCTTTCTCCTTGCCTTTATCCTTGGAAGGAGCCCCTTTAAAACAATTATGAAAAGGGTAAGAATCAACAACTTGTATCAACATACAAAAGTTGACAAAATAACATGAATTAATCGATAATTATTACCTACTGCAAGAACCCTTCCGGCTTTGAGGTCATTGAGATACTTTGGGCAGTTCCGCTTCCAATGCCCAATCTTAGTGCAATAATGACACTTGTCTTCAACTTTTGAAGACGATGAAGAAGCACCTTTCGAAAAGGTCTTCTCTTTAGGAGATGTGGGCTTGAAGGCTTTGACATTTTTTCCCTTGTTTGCCTTCCGCTTAAACTTTCCTTTGCTCTTTTTCTCAATGTTGAGCACATCCTTCGTGGAACTCTCATTAAGTCCCATATCCCTTTCCGCTTGGACAAACATCTTATGCAATTCGTCCAAAGATGTTTCTTGATTACGCATGTTGAAGTTCACCCGGAACTGAGCATACGTTTTCACTTTGTTAAGGGAGTGAAGAATTCTGTCAAAAATAAGAGAGTCGGGAACATTCACCCCTTGTAGCTTCAAGGTTTCGGCTAGCTCAACCATTTTGAGCACATGAGGACTAATCCTTTGACCTTCCTTTAAGGTCAAATCAAAGAAGGCGGAGGCCGCCTCATATTGTATTACCCTAGGAGCTTGCGAAAACATGGTCGCAACTCTAGTGTAAATCTCATGAGCCGTGGCTAGCTTAATCATTCTCCTTTGGAGATCCGGCTCCATGGAGAATAAAAGCACGTTCTTAAGAGCATGCGACTCTTTCATGTAGGTCTCATAGGCCTCACGAGTCGCCTCCGATGCACGAGCGGCGGGAGTGGGAGGAGCGACTATGGTTAGGTAACGAGTCTTATCGTCACCTTCCGCGGCCAAAACCAATTGGGCGTCGCATCCTTAAAATTGGCGCCATGCTTCTCAAGCTTGCATCGATCCATGAATGATCGAAGCCATGATACGTTTGTGAGAGGTGGAGCGTTATTAGCCATTGATGATTGGTTGTTGAAAAAGAACTACAAATGAAGCAAATGAATTAAAAACACAATTATCGTTTTATTAATTAAACTTGTAAATTTTTAAACAAGTTAAACATCTACTTAATGATCTCTTACCCAATTAAGTAAATGATCCCGAGACCCAAATCCATACTAACTCGGGCACGGTTTAGCCGATGCATCCCTCATTAATATAACTCGGTGGATTAACCCCTTAATCGATTCTACTTTTAGAACTCCCGGTCGATAAAATTACATTAATTCTTATCTTTAGCCCGAACTTATTAACACTACGGTGGCTCGAATACCTTCGTCGAGATCGACCAAATTTCGAGATTGTAATCATATTACCCCACTTCTCCAACGTAACAAGTTAGCACCCCGGTTTAGCCGAGCCTACTCCCTTGTGAAGAAAGTACTTCGTGGATTCTTTACTTTTTGGTAAGGCTATGTCTCAATTTTGAATAACGTAAGAGATCTTGTCAATTTATTATCTATCTCCTTTAAGTGAACTAAGTCGGTGAATTATCGATAAATTAATTGACACGGTCGATAAACTCGATGAATATGTATGATATGGATTGGCGATTTGGCTATGCATGCAAACATATAAAGCATAAATAAAAGCATAAAAACTTAAAAGCATAATTAAATCCTAGTATGGCCTTCCTAAAAAAAAAGAAAATTTAATTTTAAATTACAAATTCGGAAACCAACTCCTTGGTCCCTTGAACTTCACACGCGGCATGCAACCCAAGGCAAACTCCGTCTTGGTCGGAACTCCTTTCCGAAAGGCACCGTCTTCAAGGATCTCCGGAATTACAATAATTACAATTTTTCTATCTAATTTATACCTTATAAACTAAAATAAAGCAATAAAATAAAGTGATACGAGATCACATTAAGTTACAACCGAATCGATAACTCCTTACATTACGGGAAATACCGATTAAAATCTAAGGCCATACTAAGAAAAATACATAATTCCAAATTACGTAAATTAAATTATGACATTCATAAATAAATAAATAAATATGCAATGCTTATAAATATGCAACTAACATGTCAATCCTAAGCCAAATCATCCTATTTATACATAATTTAAATATCGTTATCATTATAACACGGTTTTATGGAATAGCGTGATTTTAACATTTAAAATCACTAAACATTATGTGAATCAATATTCAAGATTTAAGTTAAACATCCTAACACCTTTAGGTTTCAAAATTTAGTCTTACTTAATTTTGAACATGTCTTAACTTATTAATTATAATATTGTTCGGTATTTTATCGGTTTTACGGGAAAAACAATATAAAAATCAATTGAGTCGTAAAATATATCGAAAAATTCAAAATTCAAATTTTGAACATTCTGAAATTTTTCAGATCCTAAAAACATTAATTTAAACGAAATAAACCTTTTATTTCGAAATAAAACGTGTAAATATGCATATTTAAACGGCAATTCAAAATTACCTTATAAATAATACAATAAAATACTAATAAAATTTTTACACATTCCAAGACACTCAATGGACTGAAATGGAAAGGAAAAATCAGTATAACACTATTCAAGGACCGAAATAATCATTTTGTGACTCTTACAATTTCATTTTTTAACTAACATTTTTAAAAATTAAAAATCATAAATCCAGAAACTTTTGGCACCCAAGAAAAATATGATGATGAACCTATCTAATATGACTAATATGGGTTAATTTTTCCGGCCATTTTAGTAACTTTTACTATTTTTAACAAATTATGCCATATATTACACGATTTTAACAATTAAAATCATTTCTCATGAAAAATTTGAAATAATAAGCTCACAATTTACATGCATGCTAGAAATAATATGTGACACTGTATAAAAGTTTCATGGCCAAATTCAAACTCAAACTATTTAATTTTAATTATGTCACTAATATCTCGATTTTTACCATAAAAATCAATATTCATGCAATATAAAAGAAAAACTTCTGGAAAATTTAATATACATTTTAAATATTGCATGTGACATCTCCAAAAATTTTCGTCGCTAAATTCATAATCTGACTATATAAACCCATTTTTATCTCATTTTATGACAATTTAACATTTAAATTTCATAAACCATGCATAAAACTCAAATAATTTCGAAAATTAGATATTCATAATAGATTAAATGCATGTGAGAACATATATAAAAATCTCGGCCAGAAAGTTTAATTTATAATTTCCCCATAAATAAAACGTTTTAACCGATTAATTAGCATAAATTAACAATTTAATTTTAAGATTGAACAATATAATTCCATAAATCATTCATAATGACTTAAAACATTTTTAAGACCAGAAGGTATACATAAAATAATAATTTCGTGCATATCTTATATGTACTAATTATTTTAATGTTAATCAAATTACTCGCAAAAATCGTAAAACCGAGTTGCATGCAAGCAACCGTATGCTCTGATACCACTTGTAGGTTACACGGTCATACCAACCTAACTACTAAATTAGTCATACTAATTAATTTTACAAAATTAACTTTTTAATTTATTTAGATCTTTATGCATGCATGCTAATAAAATTGCGGAAATACAAAGAATCGAATTCTTACAATCGGTCCGAGTAAGCAAAGGATGATCCTCCACGGAGCAACCAAGGTAGATTGCCTCCTTTACGATGCACCCAAGACTCGCCCTTAATCACCAAAGACTAACACGGACTAGGTGACGGAAATTGGTTCTCCTTAAAATGAATTCTAATCTAATTAGAACACCCAAATAATATAACTATTATAGTAAAATATTATGTAATAATATTTTAGAGAGGTTTTGTATATTTTCTTTTACTAGAAGAGTAGCATAAGGGTTAGAATGTGATTATGTGAGCAAGTCACATACATAGAGGGAGAGGGGTGTGAGCCGTGTGCATGGAGGGCATGGGGGAAGGGATTTATTCCCTTTTTGTCTTACCCATATGCTTAGTGTTAGGTCACATCAAACCCTAACAAAATGATTATGATTATAAGATAAGATATCACGTAATATTATCTTATAACATATACTTACACGGCTAACATTGTGTAAAATGGACCTTCATTTTACGAATGTAATTTGTACAATTGTGTAATATGTAACATCTTATGTGACACAATTTAATTGTATTAATTTTAAATATATTTATCATATAAATACTATTTCTAAATTAATTAAATCATATTTAACAAATTATTTCAGTAATTCGTAATTACCGTCCCAATATATGGTTATTATAATAATCGTCAAAACGATATACAACGTTTGTTATAAACACGAACCTTTCTCATTTTAATTTCGATATTTCAAAAATATCGATTAATATTTGACAATCGATACATTTCAGTTTCAAATATAAATCTTAAATTAAGATTCAACCTCTGATTTCTCGATATTTGATTTCAAGGAATTTGATCAATTCATATCGTATACAATTGATCAATATATTAATTAAGGGGATTGTCCTATAGGTGTGACCTAAAGGGATCAACTGACTACCACCGTCATACGACAGTAATGTCAAACTCTAGTCAGCCAATCATTACCGATTAATGTTGGTCAGTTGACTATATATAATATCGGATCATCCCTTGCATATTCTTATCATAAGATTTGACAATGAAAATTATCATTGACGTGATCGCACTTTTGTTGAGGACACATTTCTCAACATCGTAAACTCAACATCCCTCTCAGGAGGTATACCCGACAACTCTTCTGGAAAGACATCTGGAAACTCTCGAACAATAGCTACATCTTCAAGCTTCGGTAGCGAAGGCTTCGCGGCTGAAACAACACACATGAAGGCTTGGTAACCCTTCCTTAGAAGATTAGAAGCTTTCATTAAAGAAATTAAGCGAACACCCTTTCGGGGGCGAGTTCCCTTATAGGAAACACGAACTCTTGTAGAACTCCTCAAGCAGATTTTCTGGTCGCGACACTCAAAGCGAGCATAGTACCGCGACAACCAATCCATACCGAGGATAATGTCAAATTCCTCGAGAGGAAATCTCAGTAAGTTCGCTGGAAATGTGGTATAACCAATCACAATAGGAACATCCACATGGGAAGAAGAGCAGGAGAAAAAATCTCCGGAAGGCAATGAGATAGAAGTCTCCTCAACAATAGAAGACTTCAGAGCTAGTCTATCGGCGAACTGAGTTGATATGAAAGACAATGAAGCACCAGTATCAAATAAGATCAAGCACTCAGCACCGAGAACAGAAAATATACCGGCAATGATATCATGATTGGCCTCAGCCTCTGCTCTAGTCATAACAAAGATCTTCCCCTTTGCCTTGTTCCCTCGAGTAGCTGCAGCAGCAGCGGCAGCCTTGCCTAGTGCGGTGTTCCTCTCTGGACACTCGAAAGATCTATGCCAAAAAGCATTACAAGTGTAGCACTTGTACGCATTCTTGAAGCAATCAAACCCAGGGTGAGGAGGTTTACCACAACGGTTACAAGTACCCGTAGTAGTATCTGTGTGAACAGTGGTCTTAGCGAGCGGAGCGACAAACCTCTCAAACCTCTTCTTCCGAGAAGTAGCAGGTGTAGTAGATGGAACAAAAGGTCGCTTGTTTTGATAGATAGATCTCTGGTTTGAAGAAGCACTAGCAGTAGCCGCACGAGTCTCAGCATCAATAGCTCTAATCGAGCTCTCAGCCCAGATGGCATCGTCGTACACCTCAACAAAGGAAGTAGAATCTCTGCAAACCATACTCTCAATACAGGTACCTAACTTCCCTCTGTAGAAGTACACCCTCTCTGACTCATCCCTCACGAACCGAGAAGCAAAGTGAGCTAACTAGTTAAACTTGTCTGTGAACTCCTGCACCGTCATCCTTCCCTGTTTCAGATCCATAAACTCTTTCAGTCTTTGCGAACGGAGCTCCCTTGGGTAGAAGCGAGTCTCTAGCTTGTCTCTAGCTTGTATTTGAACATGTCCCAATCAAACATCAGATCAAGGAGAAAACTTGGACCAGTACCAGTCCACCATCGGTCAGCCTCAAGTGTCAGAAAGTGAGCGGCTAATCGCACCCTATCCTCCCTAACAACTGAGTACATGGAGAAGCTCTTCTCCATATTTCTGAACCATTCCGATAAGGCGACTGGATCCACTTCACCACCGTAGGTCTTAGCATGGCTCCTAGACATCTGAGAGGTAATCTAGGAGAAGCCACCAGGTCTATTAGCATCATCACCATGCGGCGGAGGAGGAGGAGGAACAGCTTCAGCTTGAGTCCTTTGGTTCTCAAGAACCTGAAGAAGCGCTTGTGATGCCCGTCGTTGATGGCACCAAAGATAAGATTTATAATTTCCTAGCTTTGACTATAGATAGCGAAAGTCAGGTTCGAACCACAGAAAGGTGGGGAATGTTTATTGTTTGAGGTTAATGTTTTAGGGTAACAATTTTGGGGGTTTGGATTGATTATTACTAAGTTTAGAATAAAAGACAATAAAACAAGAAAATAAGAGTGAAATAAAACTTATAATAAAAAGGATGCTAGGGTGTTCGGGTAGTAAATAGCTACGATGGTGTAAATCCTAAGTCAACATGTATTGCAGTCGCGTAGGGGGTGTAACATATCCTTTCGGTCTATGGTACCTAATAGCTCATTTCGGCCTATGCTATTAGTTCCTAGGTCTCACAATTATTGGGTGTCAACAATAAGGGTGATTCCTAAATTCTAGGTCACATACCTTTCAGTCTTAAGTAACCTAACCGTCTTAAAGTGTAAACCAATGCCCTTCCCGCATCTCTCAATCTTGGGTAGGTCATTACTAACATCCTACAAGTCTCCTTTCAGTCTCATTGTAGGTTATTATAGTCTACGAAATAAAACGAACAGAATACAAACGCGAGTGGGTCAACCGACCAGCTAGCCCAGTCGGTCGACCACAACCTCGGTCGACCGACCCATTAGGCAGGTTGTCCGACCAAGGCTCTGCTACAGTCGGTCTCGGAATCTACACTACCTACGCATATTCATCCCCTACATCCTAACATATGAATTTAGCTATTCATGTTTATTGAAATAATAATAAAAACAGGGATAAACATGGAAATCAAGATGAACATCAATCTAAACATGCAATAATAACAAGGCTGGGGATTCTAACTTAACTGTATGCAATAATTCTAAACTAATAATAACAAAACAGAAATTAAGAGAGGAATTACCAGAAATAAGATTAAGGCAGAAAAGGAACAAACTTTATTGATGAATGCTTGAAAGATTAATGAACGAAACTAAAAGTGTTTGAGAATTATTGAAAGATTACAACTAAAGATGAATTGTAATTCTATGATAGAAAACTAGATTAGAAACTGAATACTTAACCCTAATCACGCCCCTTGCTTAAATAGGCGGAAAATTAGAGTTTCCTAATAAAACAAACACTTTAATGGGCTTCGGAAGGCTTCTGGGTCTGCGCAGAGGTCGGTCGACCTATTATGTGGGTCGGTCGACCTGTTTACGGCTTCAGAGATTTCTGGGCTTTCCATAACAGAGGCCTGGTCGGCCGACCCAAGTAGTAGGTCGGTCGACGCTTATTCTTGTAGGATTGCTTTGATTCGTCTCGGTTTGACTTATTGGCACTTGATTAATGCTTTGAGTTGACTTTCCCTCGTTCCTTGGCTACGAAAAATCCCGAGGGCATAAATTTGGCATAAAATCGTCCATCTTCCGCATAAATCTGCAAAAGAGCATAAAAATACGAAAGTAGACAATAGTTGGGAAATAAAGGCTAAAACTTAGTAAATGAGTGACCAAATGCGTGTAAAAATAGATGTAAAACATCATAAAATAGGCACGCATCAGCTTGCATTATAGTATTCTCCACATTAGAAGGTCGCACCATCCTTCAAAAGAAAAACAGGTGTTAGCTTAACAATTAGCAGGCACAAACAGACTACAAATATAAGTCCTTAAATATACCCCATCTGTCATTCATTATTCAACTATATGGTCAAGTTAAGGTTGGGGGTTACATGAGTGCATCGGGAGCAATAACGCTATGATACCAACTGTAAAACCCCTCGTCGTAGCGGAAAGTAAAACATACAAACATGCCAAAATTTACGCGGAATTTAAACTTTAACATGCATGATAAGAACGAGGTGAATTAAACAAAACTACACATACTGAAAGAAACCAACATAGATAAGTGTATAAGTTTAAGTACGAAAAACCATAAGTACAAAAACAGCCTGGGATAGCATATCCCTACAGGCACTCAATGTATATCAAAAGACTAGATCTAGCTAAAACGATAAACGAGTATGTCATCGATGATAGGATCATCGGTCGCTAGCCTCAATAACCCTCAAGCAACCGTCATGTACCTACATACATGAAAACATGTACGCCACAATCAGGTGGGAGTGACTAGAGTTCTCCTAGCCACCTATTGTTAGCAACATGTAACACATAAGAACATCCAACATTATAACATGCGAAGTACATATATATATATATATATATATATATATATATATAAACTTTCATATCAACATGCTTCACTTAGGCAAAAGCTTTCAACTAACTTCGGAAACTATTTGAAGTGAGAGCCGATCTCCCTTCCGGTTGCCCGGCCGGGGGGTCTTTCTCTTTAAACCATTTACGAACTCAGAATAAGAGTCGTCCAATGCCTTGGACGAACAATACTAAAATGATAACAATACTCTAGATAAACACAATTCAACAACATCTGACGTTGTACCCCAACTCAGGCAAGTAGATGCAAACAACAGTATCTAGAACTAACCCCAACTCAGGAAAGAACTAAACACAATCAGCAATATCCAAGTCACACCCTAACTCAGGTACACTTGGTACACAAGGTCAGCAAGCATACATCCGTGAACCCCAACTCAGGCACGAATGGATACCAATCCGCTAATAATGGTTCATTGACCCAGCTCAGCCATAACCATTACCCTTCGTAGTGAATCAACTCCCAACTCAGATTCAATTCACCGCATCATCCATTCACGTAACGGTCTAGAGGTCCCAACTCAAACATGACCGTCACGCCACAAACACTCACATGTCAAACTAGAGGTCCCAACTCAGACATACCTTGACATGCATCAGACATCAGTACATATATATCGTACTCTAGCGGTCCCAACTCAGACATATTCCGATATATACTACAACCAGGTCCTTAGTCCTAATTTCACTGACCTCTAAACAACACTTAATTGACCCCAGGAATTAAGTCGATGGAGAGCCGGTTTCCCTTTCGGTTGCCCGACCGGGGGGGGAGTCTCTATCCTCACTCCATTCCCGAACCCAATATAGTGCCGCCCGAACTCCGGGGACCTCAAACACACATACAAGGCACACGAAATGAGTCTCAAGCAAATCGGATGAACCGATCATAAGATAAACACCTTTAAATGAGAACATAGGCTCTCAGCTGGTGTCAGACTGTCTGCCGGTCAGCCGGCTGCGAGTCCCTTCCCCATATGCAGCTAAAATATAAAAACCACGAGGAAATGATCCTCAGCCGGTGGACCGGTTGCCGGCCGCCCGGCTGGGAATCCTCCCTCAGCCTGCAATACACAATTTTTCAAAAGAAAGGGGGGATCCTTAGCCGGCCTACCGGCTAGGAATCCCTTCCCTAGCACTTTTTCTCGAAAACTTAGCATCCATTAGGTCTCTCAGCCGGTGGACCTGCGGCCGGTTAGGAGCCTATCATCAATTTCCTAACATACGAAAACTACACAAGAACAACCTCTCAGCCGGTCGACCGGCTGCCGGTCGGCCTACCGGTCAGAGTCCCTGAACACGAAAAACGCCAATTTCGACAATAAGAAACATTCAAATCCTTCATCCAATCTTCATAAACATGATTCTAAACAACATCTCAACAGTCCCAGCATGTTTATAGCATCAAACAACTATAACAAACATATAAACAATATCAATTTCATGGATTCACATCAAAACCCCAAATTAAACCCATCTTCATGTATACTCCAAAACCAACTCAAATGATGATTTCAACATAAATTTCCAACAACAATCAGATTAATAAGTATACTAAAGATGTTTGCAACCTATCTCATGCTTCTAAACATATAAAGACATCAAATTTAACACAAGGCATGCTAATTTAACAAATAGGCCGAGTAAGCTCATTATCGTCACCTCAAGCGTCTTGTGCTCCAAAATCTTCCTCCACAACGTAAGAATCAACCTCGGGATCGTCCAAGCCAACTCCTAAGAACATAAAAACGGAAATTAGGGGCTTAAAACGAATTAGGGCAAAAACAGCCCGGAAACGGAAGTTCGAGAAACGAAAAATAAAAGTGATAGAAAGATCAGAAATTGCGAGAGGATTCCGAATATGTAAACTTTACCTTGATTCGAGTTGAAGAAGGCCTTGAGATGATCTTTTAAAGCCTTTCAAAGAAGAGAGAAAATCGAGTTTTGGTTTTACAGTGAAAGAGTTTTGTTGAGGAAATGAATGTCGTAAGAATGAAGAAAGGAGGTGTCCTTTATTTAAGTGAGTCGGGTTTCCTCAATTTAAGTGGAACGGAAACCTAAGATGGGAAATGCCAAGTGAACCAAACATCTTAAGATAAAAGAATTCTTAAGATGGAACTTAACGGAAATTATTAAAATAAAACTTACGAAATATTATTAAAATAATATTATATTCTGAAAAATACTTTAAAATATTAAAATATTATTTTACAAAAAAACGGGATGTTAAAACAATTGAGAGTTGAGACGGAGTCATCTTTGTTCTCGGAGAAAATATTTCGTCTCAATTTACCTCTTGCGACGGATGTTTAGGGCCAACGTTACTTTTGCGACAAAACCAAATGACGTTTTCGACGAACATATCTGGCATGTTGACCTTTGTTTTGCGTAGTATAGTGTTAAATCAATTTATAGTATCTCACATATGCTATAAAACATTACAAATATTGAAAATTTTCTTCCACTACATTAATAGTTATATTACATTCATCCAATTGTTTTCTTTCACCTTAAAACTCCGGACCCTTCTTACACGTGACCCCAAAAATAGTTTCATAAAATCGGTCATGTCTAAAAATATGTCGTGATTAATAATAGTTAAGAAAAATATTATACGATAATTATTAAAAAAATATGGTTGGATATTAAATGCTGTGCAAAAATCTTCTATTATGTGGAAATTAAAAGTATAAGTTGATAAAAAATACAGAGTACTATTTTTATAGTTTAGCAAAAATTCAAGGAATTAAGATGGCGAGACGGTCGAGACAAATGAAAAATAGTGTGGAGTAACTTTTACAGATTAGAGAGGGTGATGACCTTAATTAATTACGTAGCAGTTATTTTAGGAAATAGTAGGGATAGTGGATTAGTGGGTAGTTTTTGTTTTACGTATTTACTGTGTACATAATCCGTATTTTATACGGTCGATCGATATGAGCGAGACACGTCACATTTTTTACCCTAAAATAGCGGTTACCGGTTGTTGCTTTAATATATTAAATGATTACCCGAAATGTATGGGAATATCGATTCGGTTGTAATTAAATGTGATCTCGTATCACTTTATTTTGTTGTTTTATTCTATTTTGTAATATATAAAGCAGATATAAAATTTGTAATTTAAAATTCCGGAGATCCTTGAAGCCGGTGCCTTTCGGAAAGGAGTTCCGACCAAGACGGTGTTTGCCTTGGGTTGCGTACCTCGAGTGAAGTTCAAGGGAACAAGGAGTTGGTTTCCGAATTTGTATTTTACATTTCATTTTTTATTTTAGGAAGGCCATACTAGGATTTTACTTATGCTTTAAGTTTTATTTATGCTTTATATGTTTGCATGCATAGCCAAATCATCGTCATACCGAGTCATGCATGTTCATCGAGTATATCGACCGTGTCAATTAATTTATCGATAATTCACCGACTTAGTTCACTTAAAGGAGACAGATAATAAATTGACAAGATCTCTTACGTATTCAAATATTGAGACACAACCTTTCCAAAAAGTAAAGAACCCATGAATCCCTTCTTCATAAGGAAGTGGGCTTGGCTACACCGGGGTGCTAAACTTGTTACGTTGGGTAAGTGGGGTAATATGATTACACTCTTGAAATTCGGTCGATCTCAACAAAGGTATTCGTAACCGTAGTTGCAATAAGTTCGGGATAAAGATAATTTAAAGTAAATTGTCGACCGAGAGTTCTAATGTAGAATCGATTAAAGGTTAATCCACCGAATTATATTAACGCGGGATGAATCGGCTACACCGTGTCCGAGTTGGTATGAATTGGGTCTCGGGATCATTTAGTTAATTGGGTAAGAGATCATTAAGTAGATGCTTAACTTGTTTAAAATATTTACAAGTTTTATAAACGATAATGTTTTAATTCCTTCGTTTTATTTGTAGTTCATTTTTCAAACATCATTAATGGCTCTTAACGCTCCTCCTCTCACAAACGTTTCATGGCTTCGATCCTTCATGGATCGTTGCAAACTTGACAAGCATGGTGCCAATTTTAAAGATTGGGACGTGCAATTGTTTTCGGCCACGGAAGGTGACGATAAGACTCGTTAGCTTTCCGAAGCTGCTCCCCCCGCTCCCACCACTCGCTTCGCGGTTGCGACTCGTGAGGCCTATATGAAAGAGTCGCACGCTCTTAAGAATGTGCTCATATTCTCCATGGAGCCGGATCTCTAAAGGAGAATGATTAAGCTAAGCACGGCTCATGAGATTTACATCAAGCTTGCGACCATGTTTTCGCAAGCACCTAGGGTGATTCAATATGAGGCGGCCTCCGCCTTCTTTGACCTCACTTTGAAGGAGAGTCAAAAGATAAGTGCTCATGTGCTCAAATTGGTTGAGCTTGCCGAGACCTTGAAAATGCAAGGGGTGGATGTTCCCGACTACCTCATAATAGATCGAATTCTTCACTACCTTAACAAAGTGAAATCGTATGCACAGTTCCGAGTGAACTTTAACATGCGAAATCAAGAAATAAACCTCTTTGGACGAATTACATAAGATGCTCGTCCTTGCGGAAAGGGATATGGGACTTAATGAAAGTTCCACGAAGGACGTGCTTAACATTGAGAAGAAGAGCAAAGGGAAATTTAAGAGGAATGCTAGCAAAGGCAAAGGCATTAAAGCCTCCAAACCCACACCTTACAAAGAGAAGACCTTTTCGAAAGGTGCTTCTACATCATCTTCAAAGGTTGAAGACAAGTGCCACTATTGCACAAGGGTAGGTCATTGGAAGCGGAATTGCCCTAAATACTTAACCGACCTCAAAGCTGGAAAGGTTCTTGCACTAGGTAATAATTCTCGTTTAAATTCATGTTCTTTTGTCAACTTTTGTATGTCGATACAAGTTGTTGACTCTCACCCTTTTATAATTGTTTTAAAGGGGCACCTTCCAAGAATAAGGGCAAGAAAAAAGAAAAGGAAGCTTGAAGTTCCTTACATGGATTGCTATGGTAGCATCCAGAGATTGAAGACATGAAGAGCTTGACTCTAATTTTCATTAATGTTTTCTTTCATTTATACATTTTAATTTTAAGAACATTATCCTTTCTTGTATGACAAGGATTTAATTTTCAAACAATGGTTGTAATATTGAATATTTGTGACTTGGCTTTCACCCCAAGTCACCCCTTTTGTTATTAATCAAATGTTGTTCTTAAAATGCATTGTGTACTTCATGACATGAATTGATATGATCTTGATAGATCGCAGGAAAGTACCTTGAATTGTTCATTGTACGCTAGATATGATAGGTTCAAAATAAAGATCAAATAAAGTTATTTGATTTGGTTAATGAGAATTACACCTAAATGTCAACGCTCAATAGATCTTACATACGAGATATAAGATATAAACATCTTTTGAAAAAACTTGGATATGACTCCGAGTTACCACCCTTTATAATACTTAACTATCCAATACATAGTTTGCGGGCGAAAATACTATCCTTGTAAGAATAAAGGTTATTTTAAAGGATAGAGTGGGAGAAAATATTATACTCACAAACCAAATATGGGATAAATATGGGATCTTAGAGAAGAATCTTATATGGGGTCCTTGAGAAGAACCCTAACTGAGATGATAGAAGAAACTACGTGAGGACATAGAATAAATTAAACTACGCGAGGACACAAAAAAAAGTTCTTAAAAGTCAATGTTTCTTAGAGAGGATAAAAGAAACTGCGCAAGTAGACAAAAGGAAAACGTTTCGTTAAAGTTAATGTTTCTGATTTTATAAGATAATAGAGGAGAAATCATCTCCTGTTTCCTTGATGGTAATGTAACATCCCGTATTTTCGTAAAGGAATATTTTATTAAAATAAAGTAATTTACGGAATTTAATAATAATTTAATAATAATTGTAATTTACGTTTTTAAGATTTCCGTTAAGTTCGTCTTAAAAACCATTTAAGCTTAAGATGCCTTGGTTATTTAATATCAACCCGTCTCACATTTCCGTTTCACTTAAATAAAGCAAACCCGACTCAAGCTCTTAAAGGACAACTTAAAACCCTCAAAAGGAAGCTTCCATCGACACAAACTCCTCCCCATATTTCATTTCACTGTTAAAACTCCAAACACCATTTTCATCTCATTTCTCAAGCTTTAAATCATCATCTCGAGGCCTTCCCGAACTCGTATCGAGGTAGAAGTTACATATTCGGAATCCTTGCGAGATTTATGATCTTTCTATCACTTCCATTTTCAATTTCGTGAAACTTCATTTCGGGGCTGTTTTTCCCTAATCACGAAATTACCCTTTAATCCGTGTTTTTGTGCTTGAAGGTGGTGCTTGTAACAATCCGGAGGAAGAACTTGTGATCCTTGAAGAGTAAACCGGAGCATTCGCGGAGTAAAGGTGACGATAATGAGAAACTCGGCCTTTTGTCTAAATTAGCACTTTATGTGATTTTGGTTGTGTTTGATGAATGTTAGTTTAGTCTTAAGTTCTTTAATGTTCTTATAATGTCTTATAAACTGGTTTTGGTGAAGATTTGAGGAAGAATTTGATGAGAAAGTGAATTTGGGAGTATACATGTTAAGACCGGTTTATTTGGGATTTTCTTGTTAACTCTTGAATTGGTTGTTTGTATACATGTTCTTATGTGTAATTGATGTTGTATACATGTGGGAAATGTTGTGTTGTAGCGTAAAAACATGTTTAAGACGGATTAGTAAAGTATTGAATGAATGGGAAATGGCGAGATTTAAGAAATGCACGATCAGAGGCTCTGAGCCGGTCGACCGACCGGCGGCCGACCAGCCGGCTCAGAGTCCCTCATTGCATTGTTTGATTTTCGAGAATTTTGGGAAAAAGGGTCCCCAGCCGGTGGACCGGCAGCCGGCCGGCCGGCTGGGAGGCCTTTTATGTGGTTTTTGAGTATTGTCGGCTGAAGAGTAAAGGACTCTCAGCCGGTTGACCGGCCGCCTGTGGCCAACCGGCTGAGAGGCCCTGATGCATAATAAATTGCTTATAACTTTTGATTCACATGTCGGATTACATTGATTCTTTTTCCGTATGCTTCGTATGCATGTTTGAAGTCCCCGAGGTTCGGGCGACACTATATTGGGTTCGGGAATAGAGTGAGGATAGAGACCCCCCGGTCAGGCAACCGAAAGGGAAACCAGCTCTCCCTCGGCTTAATTCCCGGGGTCAATTAAGTGTTGGTTGGAGTATACGTTGTTGCATATTTAGATATGAATTGATTAAGTTCAGAATTGAAGTTGTAGACCTATGATTTGGATTAGGTCATAGTTTGTGTTGCCTTTGTATTTTGAGATGTATTGTGGTTAGATTATGATTTGTATTAGGTCATAGTTGGTGTTGCCTTTGTATTTTGAGGTGTATTGTTGTAGGGTTGTGATTGGGATTAGGTCACAGTTTTGTGTTGCCTTTGTATTATGGGGTATATTTTGGTGGAACTGTAATTTGGATTAGGTTACAGTTTTGCTTGCCTTTGTATTTTGAGGTGTATTGTTGTAGGGCTGTGATTGGGATTAGGTCACAGTTTTGTGTTGCCTTTGTATTATGGGGTATATTTTGGTGGAACTGTAATTTGGATTAGGTTACAGTTTTGCTTGCCTTTGTATTTTGAGGTGTATTGTAATGGGGCTGTGATTGGGATTAGGTCACAGCCTTTGCTTGCCTTTGTATTTGGAGGTGTATTTTCGTAGAGCTGTGATTTGGATTAGGTCACAGTTTTGCTTGCCTTTGTATTCTGAGGTGTATTTATGCATGTGGATTATAATTGCTGAGGCGATGTATTTATGCCGTGGTTGTATAACGGAGTCTTCATATGAGTTTTCTCTTGTAATGTGTATTTGTATCCCTCCATGCCTAGGATTGGGTCATGGTTTGATATTGCTGAATATAGTATATACTTGCCTAGGATGGAGCACAGTGTTATATACTTACTGTTGATATCTGTTTGCCTAGAGTTGGTACGGTGTCAGATATGTATGTTGATATTGATGAGTTTATTACTTTGATTATAGTGTTGTTCATCCAAGGCATTGGATGACTCTTTAATTGGTTTCGTAAATGGTTTGGATTGAAAGACCCCCCGGCCGGGTAACCGGAAGGGAAACCGGCTCTCCTTTTAAATAGTTTCCGAAGTTGGTTGAGAGCCTTGCATAGTATTTACATGATTGTTTATGTTGGAGTATAATACTTGTAATTACATGTTCTGTGTTGTATGACATTAGGTGGCTATGAGAACTCTAGTCACTCCCCACTGACTGTGGCGCACATGTTGTATGTGTGTAGGTACTTGATGTTGTTCTTCAGGGGGTTACGTTGAGGCTAGCGAGTGATGATCCTTCATCGATGATTTTACCCATTCGTTAGCGAGACCTTAGCTTTATGTTTTCCGTACTTGGTGCCTGTAGGGATATGCTATCCCGGGCTGCTTTTGTATAGTAGTTATATCCTTATCTATGTTTTTATCTTCCGCATGTTTAGTTTATTAAAACACCTCGCATGTTTATTTATGTTGAAAAGTTTTAATTCCGCTGCATTTTTGGTACCTTGTATGTTTTACATTTCCGTTTTCGCGAGGGGTTTTACAGGTAATGTTTCTAATTTTAAAAGATTATAGAGGAGATATCACGTCATGTTGCCTTCCAAGGAAACTAGGACATGAAAAGAAAAGTTCAAAAGAAAAGATGTTGATTGAGGTTGAGCTAACAACTATAAAGATAGTGATTTAAGATTAAGTGAGAGCAATAATCATTAGAGAATTGAACCTACCATTTAGAGAGAATGGTACTTCATTATATATAAAGAATGAAACGTTTTCAATTCTAGATGAGTAAAATGTTGGAACATCATAGGATGATGGAGCTTCATAGGAGAGTTTATTATATCGATAATGAAACGTCACCTATTAAAAATAAAAAAGGTTGGATAGATCATTCATATTGATGAATATAGAATCACCTGGATATGGACGTGGTGATTCATACAACCCTTGATTAACATGCCAAGATGTTTAAAAATGTTGGGAATTGTGTCCTCAACAATAGTGTGATCATATAATTAAATCTCATGACGAGAATGCGTAAGGGATGATTCGAAATTATATAGTCAACTGACCAACATTAATCGGTAATGATTGGCTAGCTAGAGTTTGACATTACTGTCGTATAACGGTGGTGGTCAGTTGATCCCTTTAGGTCACACCTATAGGACAATTCCCTTAATTGATAAACTGATCAACTGTATATTGATACGAGTTGATCAAATTCCTTAAAATCAAATATCGAGAAATCAGAGGTTAAATCTTAGTGTAAGATTTGTATTTGAAATTGAAACGTGTCAATTCTCAAATATTAATCGATGTTTATGAAACGTTGAAGTTAGAATGAAAAGGGTTCGTGGTTATTACAAATGTTTCATATTGTATTAACGATTGTTGTTATGACCATTTTATAAAAACGTAATTACGAATTACTAGGTCGATTTGTTAAATATGATTTAATTAAATAAATATGTATTTTAAATTAATACAATTTCATTTTGTGTCATGGTATGTCACATATCACATACAATTGGACAATATGACATTTTGTAAAATGGAAGTCCATTTTAAGTATGTAGGTGCCAGTTTTGGAGTGTTTTTGAGGGAGTTTATATTGATAAATTATACCCTTAAACATAATGATTATGGTAGCTTACTCCTAATCATAGGGGTGCATACCTATATTGTATGGGTAATATAAAAAGCACCTGATACCCTTCCCCATGCTCTCTCTCTCACACGTCATCCTCACCCAACCCATCTAAAATGTGAATTGTTCACATTTACATTATTCTAACCCTAAGCAAATTTTTCAAGTGTGAGAAAAATTCTAAAATCCTCTAAAAATATTATTACATAATATTCATATTATAAATACTATAATTTGTTATAGTATTCTAATTAGTATTCTAATAAGATTAGAATACAATATTATCTTAAGGAAACCGAGTTCCATCACCTAGCTAGTGTAAGTGCTCGGCATTGAGGGATATTCTTGGTGCATCGTAAAGGAGGCAAACTATTTTGG
The DNA here is from genome assembly GCA_029255685.2 of Silene conica. Taxonomy (NCBI): domain Eukaryota; kingdom Viridiplantae; phylum Streptophyta; class Magnoliopsida; order Caryophyllales; family Caryophyllaceae; genus Silene; species Silene conica. The sequence goes on along the minus strand of CM055311.2, from coordinate 56,700,089 downwards.
TTGCTCGTGGAGGATCATCCTTGCTCTCGGTTTTCGTCGTAATGTAAGGACATTCAATCTTTTATTTCCGCATTTTAATCTTGCATGCATAAGATTCTTGACCTAAATCAATATGTTAATTTGGTAATTTAAAATTAGTAAGACTAATCTTGATTAGGGCTGGTACGACTAACCTACAATAACGACACAACATCAAAACTGAAATTCATCCTCAAACATGAGTAAACAAACAAATTACTTAATACTTCGGAAAATCAACAATCAAACTAATACAACAACATAAACATCACATTCAAAGCAAATTTTGACTTAAAGTCGAGTAACCTCTTAAAGTTACCTATTTTCCTTGCTTAAACTCATCAACAACAAAGGTTTCGATGCCGGGATCCTCAATACTTCTTCCTACAACCATAAAAACACAATTTACAAAACCAAATTAAGAGGAGGGAAAAGATAGAATTTCGCCCATCAACTAAGTCAGGAATTTCTCACCAAAAAATGATGGGCGCGAGGAGAGGAATCCGTAGCCGCGAAAATCAACTCATTCCGTTGGGAAATGGGTGTTTTGTGAAGGTTTTAGTGAAGAGGGAAAATTTAACAATGAAGAAATGAGATCTAGGGTTTTGTGAGGATGAAGATGTTGAGTTGAGTCTCACATTTTCTCTTTTTATATGAGCAAGGGAGGAGTCGGGATTTAAGTGGCTCATCGGGTTTGAGTCGGATTTGTTTGTGAAACGGAAATGAGTCAAATTTATCACTTTGAGTCGGAAATAAGCTAAGTAAAGCTACTCTACCAATTTCATAATTAAAACACCTAAAAGACAATTGTACACTTAAGTCGCATTTTATGAAAATTACGGAATACATTTAAATTTTCCGAACGAGATAGTGAAATCGTAACAATACAATTTATGAAATTACATGAAATCTCATTTAAAACTAAAATGCTTTAAAAATGAAATATTCAAATCAATTAAATAAATTATGAAGTTTTATTAAATATAAATTATTTCAAAATTACAATTACAATCTTTAAATATTAAAGTCGGAAATAACGGGGTGTTACAATCACCCCTTCATTCAAAAAGTTTCGTCCTCGAAACTTGAAAACAGAAAACAGTAAATTACAAGAACAAGGTTAACAACAAAACGTTTGCCGAAAATTCGATATTTCAAACTTAGATTTCTTTCAAAGATTTCAAGGCCATTTCTCAGGCACAAGTCCTCGTCAATGGAGTGTTAGGGTTCTCGTTACGTATTCGAGAGCCCGCCATCCCAAAACAAGGACAAGTCCAAAAGCCAAATCAAATCATGCGCTGACAAGCGTAATACGAGTTATTAGACGTGTCCAGTAACAAGCCTTACATAAAATCAAACGCTAAAATCAACCAAAATTTATAAACCAATCTAAGCTTTTCAAAACATGTCATTTCGAAAGTAAATTTCCATTTTTTTGAGTCCTTGAGATAAGTAAGGTAGTAAAAAAATTAAGGTTTTCAATAACAAAAGTAAGGTTACTCAAATCGGTTCTAAAGTGCATAAATGGAAAACAATTTGAACATTGCTCAAAAAAAACACAAGCATGGAAGCTACACATAAACAACCAAAGTGAGTCGGGTTGGACCGTCAAAGAACTCAAGGCACAACAAAGTCAACAAGGAACTAACTAAGACCAGACATCGAAACTACCATCTTCAAGGTTAAAGACGGTACCCAACAAGAGAGGAAAGAAGGAAAACAACAAGGAACGGAAGCATGAACATAAGGGCTTAAGGCTAAGGGAGGAAAGATAACTCTCCCAGGATGCGGAGACACTAAATAACCACTCGATTCATAAATGAAACATCACCATAGCAGTGCCTTACACACCTCAAAATGCAGCTCTTTCAACTGCAAAACTCTCAAGGCTTCCTCAACTCACTTGGGTCACTCACTTCTAGGTTAACCACGATACAAGGTATCCCATTACCAAAGGATTTCACCACTCGTGATCCTTACCCAACAATCAACAACCTCCAAAAGGTTAGGTCCAAAACTTCTGACAAGGTCACACTCAAATCCAACTGACGTAAGCTATAAGTCTCTAAGTAAGGCATAATACCAGACAAGGACCTTAGTCTAGAAACCATTAAACCTCAAGTCATTCAGACAACCCAAACAGGATCCGATATACTCATGCGGAACCAACGATATGTACGTGATGTAAAACCCCTCGCAAGTGCGGAAATATAAACACATAAAAATACCAAAAATGCAGCGGAATTAAAACTTTTTAAAGTAAACAACATGCGAGAAGTCTTAAACTGAAAACTGGAAACAGAACTGATATAAACAACAATAGATAAGTAGCAGTTCTAAGTATCAAACCAAAACATAAATACAAAGCCTGGGATGGAACATCCCTACAGGCACCAAAACAAATGTATCAAACTACGAGTCCAGCTAAACGATATAAGGGTAAGTCATGATGAAAGGATCATCGCTCGCTAGCTCTCGTGAACCCCGCTCCAACCAACATGTACCTACATACATGAAAACATGTACGCCACAATCAGTGGGGAGTGACTAGAGTTCTCCTAGCCACCTTTTGTGACAACACGAAACAGGTAAGGCAATACAAAACACTCCAACATATATAAACATGTGAAGCATACGCATCTCATCAACTGATATCGTACTATCATGCGATTACAATGCACGGCTCTCAACCAACTTCATAAACCGTTAGGAAGGAGAGCCGGTTTCCCTACTGGTTACCCAGTCGGGGGGTCTTTCAATCCAACTATTTATGAAACCGAACTAAGAGTCATCCAATGCCTTGGATGATTTAACCATAAATCAAATAAACATCAATAACTCATCATGCATATCTGACACTGTACCATCATCAAGGCAAGCAGATAAAACATCCATAAAACTAGCAACGGGTCCAGAGGTGAACTTAGCACATATCCCAACATACAATTCAAGAAAAGGGTCCAGAGGTGAACTTAACACATATCCCTAAACTTACAATCATGAAAAGGGTCCAGAGGTGAACTCAACACATATCCCTAATCATCCAAAAGCAAAGGGTCCAGATGTGAGCTTAACACATATCCCAATGCTACAAACATGTATTGGGTCCAGAGGTGAACTTAACACATATCCCAATACGCAGTCACCGCACAACGGGTCCAGAGGTGAGCTTAACACATATCCCGTGTACGACAACCGATCACGTGTCAGGTCCAGAGGTGAACTTAACACATATCCTGACACGCCCAAGCAAAACACGTAACGGGTCCAGAGGTGAGCTTAACACATATCCCGTCACGCGACATATAAAACACGTAGTGGGTCCAGAGGTGAGCTTAACACATATCCCACCATGCGACAACCAATGTAACCACTAACATCCAAAGATAGAAGCTAATTTATAGTTCTAACTTCTTAAACTTCTAATCAACACTTAATTGATCCCGGGAACTAAGACGAGGGAGAGTCGGTTTCCCTTTCGGTTACCCGACCGGGGGGTCTCTATCCTCACTCCATTCTCGAACCTAATATAGTGTTGCCCATCCTCCGGGGACCTCAAATACATATCACGGGTATACAAAATGAGTTTCAATCAAAACCGAACAACCGTTTAAAAGTTATGATCGAAAAACAATAAAACAGCCTTCAGGGATCCCCAGCCGGTCGGCCGGCTGGTGATCCTTTCTCAGCTTATTCCTTTCAAAAACACAACGAAGCAAAGGGACTCCCAGCCGGTCGGCAGGCAGCCGGTCGGCCGGCTGGGATCCACTTTCCTAACTTCCAAAAACACGCAAACCCCATTCCCAAAGCACTCCCAGCCGGCTGGCAGGCGGCCGGTCTGCCGGCTGGGCTCCCATCCTACTTATGTTCTCGAAAAACATACACAACACAAAATGACTACCAGCCGGTCGGCCGGCTGGCAGTCCAAGGTCAAGTTCTTCAAAAATACGAAAAACACACAATACGCACTCCCAGCCGGTCGACCGGCAGCCGGTCGGTCGACCGGCTCAGAGAGCCTGTCGCGAAATCCGCAAATCACAATTTGTTTGAAAACTTCATAAATCGACATACAAACTTCAAAATTGCTACACATGATGTTTACCCAACATTACTAATCATCAAATACAACTTATCTAGCAGCAAACAAGTCCCATAACAATCCTCAAACGAATTTAACAAGTATCCGTCTTAACTTGTGAAAAACTAAAAATGAACTTAAGAGCATTTAGCAACATCTTAAAGCATGAATTCATCACATAAATACCATCCTGAACATGTCACTAAGTCCTTTGAGCAATAAACATTAACAAATCAGAAACTAACATAAGAATCACAACAAAAGTGCTAATATACACATAAAGGCCGAGTTATCTCATTATTGTCACCTTTCAAGCGATTCCGGCTAAAGATCCTCCTCAACCAAGTAGCTATCGACCTCTGGATCGTCTAAACCCACTCCTACAAACAAAGAGACCGAATTTTAGGATAGAAAACCGATTTCTACAAAACGGACATATTTTTCGGAGTGAAGGAAATGAAAATCTAAAGTGATAGATGGCTTGGAAATCGAACAAGGATTCCGAAAATGATATTTTTACCTTCAATCGGAGAACGGATGATGAAGAAAAGATCAAAAGAAGGAGAAATGAAATGGAGGTTTGAGAGAGTTGTGTTTACTGTAAAATGAGTTCTTGAGGAAGAAGATATGTCGACATTTGATTTAAGAAGGGTACAAGTGGGTCATCCTTTCCGTATTAAAAGAAACGGGTTAGGATATTAGAACGGATATTTAAGTCGGGAACTTAACCTTGCCAAGTTTGTATTCGTCTTAAGGACTTAGTGTTCTTAAGACGGATCTTACTTATTAAATTAAAATCTTTCGAAATAAATTATTAAAATATTATTTTATTACGTAAAATAATTTAAAACGCTTAAATTAGATTTTACGAAGATACGGGCTGTTACAATCACCCCAACTTCAAAACGTTTCGTCCTCGAAACCCGAACGAAGATAACTTCTAACTAACTATACCTCAATCGAAAAGGGAAGGGTGCGCGATACGCATCGATGCCTCAGTCTCCCATGTCTGCTCCTCAACATCACCGCAACACCAAAGGATCTTCACTAGCGGCACTACCTTGCTCCTAAGCTTCCTATCCTGACGGTCTAGGATCTTCACAGGGCGCTCCTCGAAAACAAGACTCGGCTCCAAGTTCTCGATCTCTCTAGGCAGAACATGACTCGGGTCACTAACGTACTTACGGAGCTGAGAAACATGAAAGACACTATGAACCTTGCCCAAACTAGGAGGCAAGTCCAAACGGTAAGCAGCAGCACCAATCCTCTTCACGATCTCAAAAGGTCCAATATACTTAGGACTCAACTTGCCCTTAACTCCAAACCTCTTAACACCCTTAATTGGAGAAACTCTCAGGAAGACTCTGTCACCCACCTCAAACTCTAAGGGTCTACGGCGAACATCAGCATAGGATTTCTGCCGATCCTGTGCGGCCTTCATCCTACCTCTGATAAGCTGAACCTGATCAATAGTAACAGCTAACTGGTCCGATCCTAGGTCACGAACGTCACTAGCCTGGTCCCAACAAATCGGACTACGGCACTTCCTACCATAAAGAGCCTCGTACGGAGCCATACCAATAGATGAATGGTAACTGTTGTTGTAAGAAAACTCTACCAACGGCAAACACTGCTCCCAAGAACTCTGAAAATCAAGGGCACAAGCGTGGAGCAAATCCTCTAGTGTCTGAATAGTCCTCTCGGACTGACCATCGGTCGCGGCATGAAATGCGGTGCTCATCAACAAACGGCTACCCATAGCCTCCTGTAAAGCCTTCCAGAACCTGGAACAAAATCTCGGATCTCGATCTGAAACTATCTCCCTCGGGACACCATGATAACGGACTATCTCGGAAACATAAGCCCTGGCTAAACGGTCCATATCCCATGTCTCTCTGATATGCACAAATCTGGCACACTTAGTTAGCCTATCCACAATAACCCAAATCGCATCCTTGCCTCCCACTGTCTTAGGCAATGCTGTAACGAAGTCCATAGATATACACTCCCACTTCCACTGAGGAACGGGAAGCGGCTGTAGCAAACCACAAGGCCTTCTATGCTCTATCTTGACTTGTTGACAAGTCAAGCACCTACTAACATAATCCAGAATGTCTTTCTTCATCCCGGGCCACCAAAATATAAGTCCTAAGTCCTTGTGCATCTTCTCTCTACCCGGATGAACGGAATACGGTGACAACTGAGCCTCATCAAGAACCCTCTTCCTAAATCTGGCACATCGGGGACATACATCCTACCACGAAACCTAAGGAAACCATCAGCATCAATCACCAAGTCAGGTGCAACACCACTCGAAATCTTAGCCTCGAACTTCTTGAAATCGGCATCTGAAGGTAAATTCTGGCGAATCTCCCAATATAAAGACGGCTCGGCAGTCATAGCAGCTAACCAATCGAAATCGCTACCCACCATCTCTAACCTCAGCTTCCGGAACTCAAAACACAACTCATCGGGCAATACTCTCAAGGCACTCATCGAGTGAGAAGTCTTACGGCTAAGCGCATCAACCACTACATTGGCTTTTCCCTCGTGATATAACAACTCAAGGTCGTAATCTTTCACCAACTCTAGCCAACGTCTCTGTCTCATGTTAAGGTCTTTCTGGGTAAAGATGTACTTAAGGCTCTTGTGATCTGTGAAAATACGGCAATGGGATCCAATCAGGTAATGATGCCACATCTTCAAGGCATGAACGACTGCGGCCAACTCCAGGTCATGTGTCGGATAGTTCACCTCATGAACTCTCAACTGTCTAGATGAATAGGCTATCACCTTACCACTTTGCATCAGTACACATCCTAGCCCTAACATCGAAGCATCACAATACGCATCGAAGTCAACTCCAATCTCTGGCAAAGCTAACACGGGGGCGGAAGTCAATCTGGTCTTCAACTCCTGGAAAGAACTCTCGCACTTGTCGGTCCACACAAACTTAGCTTCCTTCTTCAGCAACTGAGTCATCGGGCGAGCTAATCTAGAGAAATCCTCAACAAATCTACGATAATAACCAGCCAATCCAAGGAAACTACGGATCTCTCCAACATCTCTGGGACTCTCCCAATCAACAACGGCCTCAATCTTCGTGGGATCAACCATAACTCCCTCACTAGATATCACATGTCAAAGAAATGCAACCTTAGAAAGCCAAAACGCACACTTAGAGAACTTCGCAAACCACTTCTGTCGACGTAAAATCCCAAGAATCAATCTAAGATGCTCCTCATCGGTCTTAGAGTAAATGAGGATATCATCGATAAACACCACAACACAAGTGTCAAGATACTCACTAAAGGTACGGTTCATCTGGTCCATGAAGATAGCAGGTGCATTAGTCAACCCAAAAGGCATAACCACGAACTCGAAATGCCCAAATCTGGTACGAAAAGCAGTCTTCGCAATATCAGCCTCTCTCACTGGAATCTGATGATAACCCGATCGAAGATCAATCTTAGAAAACCTCGAAGCACCCCTCAACTGATCAAACAAGTCATCTATCCTAGGCAAAGGATATTTGTTCTTCACTGTCACTCGGTTCAGCTCTCTATAGTCAATGCAAAGTCTCATGGAACCATCTTTCTTCTTAACGAACAAAACTGGAGCACCCCACGGAGAAGCACTCGGTCTAATGAATCCTTTCTCGATCATCTCTTCCAATTGTTGCTTCAATTCTTTCAACTCTGGCGGAGCCATACGGTAAGGAGCTTTGGAAATCGGTCCGGTACCTGGAACAAGCTCTATGGTGAACTCCACATCTCTCTCTGGCGGTATCCCTGGCAAGTCATCGGGGAAAACATCTGGATACTCACGAACAATGGCTACATCCTCAAGCTTCGGTAGCGATGGCTTTGCAGCTGTAACAACACACAGGAAGGCTTGGCAACCCTTCCTAAGAAGATGAGATGCTTTCATCGAAGAGATAACACGAACACCCCTTTGAGGGCGAGTTCCCCTATAGGAAACACGAACTCCTGAAGAACTCCTCAAGCAGATTTTCTGGTCGCGACACTCGAAGCGAGCATGGTATCGCGATAACCAATCCATACCGAGGATAATGTCAAACTCCTCGAGAGGAAATCTCAGTAAGTCCGCTGGAAATGTGGCTTGACCAATAATAATAGGAACATCCCTATGGGACGAAGAGCAGGAAAACACGTCTCCAGAAGGTAAGGAAATAGAAGTCTCCTCGACCAATGAAGACTCGAGGGCTAAACGGTCGGCGAACTGTGTCGATATAAAAGAAAGAGAAGCTCCAGTATCGAACAAAATAAGGCACTCAGCGCCAAGAACAGAAAAGATACCGGCAACAATGTCTGGATGAGCCTCAGCCTCAGCCCTAGTCATCACAAAGATCTTCCCTTTCGGCTTTCCTCCCTTGGTCGCTGCAGCAGCAGTGGCAGCCTTGCCAAGTGCGGTGTTCCTCTCAGGACACTCATACGATCGATGCCCATATCCATTACAAGTGAAGCACTTGTAGGCATTCTTGAAACAGTCAAAACCCGGATGAGATGGTTTACCACAACGGGGGCAAACACTAGGAGATGTGTCGGTGTGAAATGTGGTCTTAGCAACCGTAGCAGAGAACCTCTCAAAACGCTTCTTCTGAGAAGAAGGCGAAGAAGTAGAAGGAACAAATGGTCTCTTCCCCTGGTACACTGATCTCTGGTGAGGAGTCACACTGGAAGTAGCAGCTCGGGTCTCAGCATCTATGGCACGAATAGAACTCTCGGCCCAAATGGCATCATCATATACCTCCACAAAATAAGTCGAGTCACGACGAACCATGCTCTCGATGCGTGGTCCTAGCTTGCCACGGTAAAAGTAGACTCTCTCAGCCTCATCTCTGACAAATCTCGATGCGAAGTGAGCAAGTTGATTGAAACGGTCTGTGAACTCCTGAACTGACATCTTGCCTTGCTTTAAATCCATGAATTCCTTGAGTCGCTGTGATCTGAGCTCTTTAGGATAGAACCTCGTCTCGAGCTTATCCTTAAAAGCCTCCCAATCGAACAAAGGATCAAGAGTGAAGGTAGGTCCAGTCAACGCCCACCACCTATCGGCCTCAAGGGTAAGAAAGTGAGTGGCTAGCCGCACTCTATCCTCTCTACCCACCGAATACATAGTGAAGCTCTTTTCCATCTCTCTGAACCACTCGGTAAGAGCTACCGGATCAACCTCGCCACCATATGTCTTCACGTGGCTACGGGACATCTGCGAACTATCCATGAGAAACTACCAGGACGATTAGCCTCGTTGCCTGGCGGTGGAGGAGGTGGAACATTCCCTGCTTGCTGTCTCTGAGTGTCAAGCAAATGCTGAATCGCTTGCAGCACAATGTTATCAGCAGCCCTAGGTCTCACCATCCTTCAAAAGAGAAAACAAGTATTAGCTTAACAATTAGCATTCACAAATAGACTACAAAATAAATCCTTAGATCTACCCATCTCTCATTCATTATTTGTTTATTTGGTCAAGTTAAGGTTGGGGGTCACATGAGTTCGTCGGGAGCAATAATGCTCTGATACCAACTGTAAAACCCCTCGCGAGTGCGGAAATATAAACACATAAAAATACCAAAAATGCAGCGGAATTAAAACTTTTTAAAGTAAACAACATGCGAGAAGTCTTAAACTGAAAACTGGAAACAGAACTGATATAAACAACAATAGATCATCACTACAGGCACCAAAACATAAATACAAAGCCTGGGATGGAACATCCCTACAGGCACCAAAACAAATGTATCAAACTACGAGTCCATCTAAACGATATAAGTGTAAGTCATGATGAAAGGATCATCACTCGCTAGCTCTCGTGAACCCCGCTCTAACCAGCATGTACCTACATACATGAAAACATGTACGCCACAATCAGTGGGGAGTGACTAGAGTTCTCCTAGCCACCTTTTGTGACAACACGAAACAGGTAAGGCAATACAAAACACTCCAACATATATAAACATGTGAAGCATACACATCTCATCAACTGATATCGTACTATCATGCGATTACAATGCACGGCTCTCAACCAAGTTCATAAACCGTTAGGAAAGAGAGCCGGTTTCCCTACTGGTTACCCAGTCGGGGGGTCTTTCAATCCAACTATTTATGAAACCGAACTAAGAGTCATCCAATGCCTTGGATGATTTAACCATAAATCAAATAAACATCAATAACTCATCATGCATATCTGACAATGTACCATCATCAAGGCAAGCAGCTAAAATATCCATAACACTAGCAACGGGTCCAGAGGTGAACTTAACACATATCCCATTACTACACTATGTCGGGTCCAGAGGTGAACTTAACACATATCCCAACATACAATTCAAGAAAAGGGTCCATAGGTGAACTTAAAACATATCCCTAAACTTACAATCATGAAAAGGGTCCAGAGGTGAACTCAACACATATCAGGTGAGCTTAACACATATCCCAATGCTACAAACATGTATTGGGTCCAGAGGTGAACTTAACACATATCCCAATACGCAGTCACCGCACAACGGGTCCAGAGGTGAGCTTAACACATATCCCGTGTACGACAACCGATCACGTGTCAGGTCCAGAGGTGAACTTAACACATATCCTGACACGCCCAAGCAAAACACGTAACGGGTCCAGAGGTGAGCTTAACACATATCCCGTCACGCGACATATAAAACACGTAGTGGGTCCAGAGGTGAGCTTAACACATATCCCACCACGCGACAACCAATGTAACCACTAACATCCAAAGATAGAAGCTAATTTATAGTTCTAACTTCTTAAACTTCTAATCAACACTTAATTGATCCCGGGAACTAAGACGAGGGAGAGCCGGTTTCCCTTTCGGTTACCCGACCGGGGGGTCTCTATCCTCACTCCATTCTCGAACCTAATATAGTGTTGCCCATCCTCCGGGGACCTCAAATACATATCACGGGTATACAAAATGAGTTTCAATCAAAACCGAACAACCGTTTAAAAGTTACGATCGAAAAACAATAAAACAGCCTTCAGGGATCCCCAGCCGGTCGGCAGGCAGCCGGTCGGCCGGCTGGTGATCCTTTCTCAGCCTATTCCTTTCAAAAACACAACGAAGCAAAGGGACTCCCAGCCGGTCGGCAGGCAGCCGGTCGGCCGGCTGGGATCCACTTTCCTAACTTCCAAAAACACGCAAACCCCATTCCCAAAGCACTCCCAGCCGGCTGGCAGGCGGCCGGTCTGCCGGCTGGGCTCCCATCCTACTTATGTTCTCGAAAAACATACACAACACAAAATGACTACCAGCCGGTCGGCCGGCTGGCAGTCCAAGGTCAAGTTCTTCAAAAATACGAAAAACACACAATACGCACTCCCAGCCGGTCGACCGGCGGCCGGTCGGTCGACCGGCTCAGAGAGCCTGTCGCGAAATCCGCAAATCACAATTTGTTTGAAAACTTCATAAATCGACATACAAACTTCAAAATTGCTACACATGATGTTTACCCAACATTACTAATCATCAAATACAACTTATCTAGCAGCAAACAAGTCCCATAACAATCCTCAAACGAATTTAACAAGTATCCGTCTTAACTTGTGAAAAACTGAAAATGAACTTAAGAGCATTTAGCAACATCTTAAAGCATGAATTCATCACATAAATACCATCCTAAACATGTCACTAAGTCCTTTGAGCAATAAACATTAACAAATCAGAAACTAACATAAGAATCACAACAAAAGTGCTAATATACACATAAAGGCCGAGTTATCTCATTATTGTCACCTTTCAAGCGATTCCGGCTAAAGATCCTCCTCAACCAAGTAGCTATCGACCTCTGGATCGTCTAAACCCACTCCTACAAACAAAGAGACCGAATTTTAGGATAGAAAACCGATTTCTACAAAACGGACATATTTTTCGGAGTGAAGGAAATGAAAATCTAAAGTGATAGATGGCTTGGAAATCGAACAAGGATTCCGAAAATGATATTTTTACCTTCAATCGGAGAACGGATGATGAAGAAAAGATCAAAAGAAGGAGAAATGAAATGGAGGTTTGAGAGAGTTGTGTTTACTATAAAATGAGTTCTTGAGGAAGAAGATATGTCGACATTTGATTTAAGAAGGGTACAAGTGGGTCATCCTTTCCGTATTAAAAGAAACGGGTTAGGATATTAGAACAGATATTTAAGTCGGGAACTTAACCTTGCCAAGTTTGTATTCGTCTTAAGGACTTGGGGTTCTTAAGACGGATCTTACTTATTAAATTAAAATCTTTCGAAATAAATTATTAAAATATTATTTTATTACGTAAAATAATTTAAAACGCTTAAATTAGATTTTACAAAAATACGTGCTGTTACATGTGACATTCTCGGAATCTTACCTATTCCAACATATATGACTTTGAGACACTCATCCACAACATCAAATTCCAAAAGCATAAACACGCTATTCCCCAATCCTGATTATGCCCAAACATAGGACTGCAGGTCAAACACCCAAAGCATCTAGTTCTAACTACTCATGGTTTCTTAAATCCAAACCACAAATATATCTTGGAAATCTCGATTACCAAACTTTATCACCAAAAATAGAACATTGAAAAGAGAGTCCCCAAAAGCAACCACTTTCATCCAAACGATTTCTATTTAACCATTAACACTCTCATAGAGGGTCATCGACAAGACTATCCTCATGATTGACACCAAAACATAAGAAACACTCGTACCGCTAAACCTTTAACTCGAAACCATCAAGATGGTGTACTATCTATCATCGCCCCAAAGACATTACTGCAACTCTCTCAACAAATTCCGATAAAATCAAACCAAGAATCCTTAAACATACATTACTATTCCACCAACACAGTAGACCTCACAACTAAACATCAAGAAAGAGGATAAGGTTCACAAAGGTTGAGGTATGAAACAAGCTCAAAGACAAACGCGATACAAGAGAGAGAGAGAGAGAATATATATATATATATATATATATATATATATATATATATATATATATATATATATATATATATATATATAACATGGTAGAAAACTCTAGGCTAAGGACTCCAATAAAAGTGAAGCCAAGAGTGGAAGGATAACCATTCGAGGTAAAAAGATACAAGATATAACAGAAGGTCAAGTAAAAATTGTTAGGAAAGCATAATTTCACTGAATTAGCATAGGAGGGGATAGAAGAAGAGAAGCGTTGAAGCAAGATTATGATTTCAGTTGACACAAATCTCAAGGCTCGGGATTTCAGAGATCGTCACAAGGTTCTCAACTCCTATTTCCCAAATCAAGCATGTCGAACTAGCTCTTTCCAGGCCACATCCTCCCAAATGGTTTACTATACTATAAGCTCTTCCAAAATTAAAGGTGTACGGTCATCTCGATATCAACAACTTTATAAAGTTCGGGTATCTCTATATTGTAAATTCCTCAAATGATACTTCTATAACACTCCAGGATCAACCATCTCTATACCAACATTACTTTACAATTTATCACATCACTCTGTTTCGATCCCACAAAGAAGTAGATTCCTTAAAATTCATCAATACCTCAGAAAGTGAACGTTAAGGTGCACTATAAACGTTCTCACACTGCTATATAAGAATCCAAACGTCCTTTAAACAACTCAAGCTCAAACTCCTATAAGTCTACGAGTTATATTTCACTACATCAATCAGACATCCCAAGACAAGAGTTTTAAGTAACTCCACTAAGGTTGTATTACTCATTCTATTAAGTGATTAAAAAGTTTACTTCGCTCAATTCCTCTAAGTTACATCGCTAATACCTCCACCATTCATCCATCTTATGAACAATTCTCATTCTCCAAAGATAACGTGCCAATTAAAGTCAAATTCAATTTCCAAGGTTAGGTATTACTAATTCACTTTACTCATCTATTCATCCTTACTAGCATCCCAAGTATATTTTCCCAATTCATTTTTATGAATCCTCACACCTTATTCGTACTCTTGAACCAACACATTTCAATCCACTAGCTCTCAATCCCAATTATGATTCCAAAGGCTATTTTTCACCAAATATCACATATATAGCTCAATATTCGAACCAAAAATTCCACTAGCTAACACCACTCACTCTAGGGCAAGGGACTAAGCATTAGGATCACCAAGAGATAGCTTACTACACTCCTTAAATAATTCCAAAAATATTACCTTTCCAAAAGAGGGCTAAGGGTTATCCTCGAACAAGTTCCTCATAATCTAACTAAGGTAAGCTACGTATGAAGCGCCAAGAGAAGAGGCACGTAACAAGGATAAGATTAAATCGGAAGGTTACGAAAGTGGTTTCCGAGGCAAGATGGAAGAGAGTTCAAGGAAAGAGGATGTGCATCAAGAGATAGAGAAGAAGGTGATGCATGAAAACAAGAAGCATCCTTGGGACAGAGAAGTATTCACCAAGGATAACACGAATATTTCATCTTCGGTAGTAGGCACCAGCCTTGATCAACGTAAGGGCAAGCTAACAATTCACCTATTCTTAAGTACAAGAAGAAAAATCAAGGACAATTAACAAATTGGTTAGACCTAACAAGGAGCAACCACAATACAGACTACCACTTGGTCCTTAAGTCTACCCATCTCTCATTCATTATTTCAGGTCAAGTTCATATTTAAGTTAAGGTACACATGCGTGCGTCGGGAGCATTACTGCTCTGATACCAACTGTGACACCCCGCGACAAAACATAAAGACAAACAACTAATTTGCAGTGGAAATACGATACTTTTAAAAATATTTCGACATTTATTAAAACTTAATCGCGGAATATCAAAACAACATGCGAAAGTCTAAAACTCATAAGAAATTAAAACTTATACAAGGTAATTTAAATAAACGAGGGATAAGGTATCCCACGATAGCAATATAATTTAAATCTAAACAAATGATAAAGGGGTAACTGTCAAATAATCAACAATGCTCGCTAGCCACACGTCTTCCCCAAACAGCACCAACCTGCATACATGAAACATGTACGCCACAGTCAGTGGGGAGTAACTCGAGGTTCTCCCAACCACTTTTTGTCAGAAAACATGTAAACGGTAATTTAAGAAACAATCATACATGCATTCCCAAACCTACCCAACATGATCAAAGCTTGAACGATAAGTCAAAACATGTGAAAACGACATGAATCAACATGTGAAATAAAATCAAGTCGATATGTAAAACGATATCAAAATTAGGTAAACAACCAAGTTATCGACTCAGCGGCCAACAACTAGGTGGCATGTCCAATCACACAAACAACAACCAAGAATTGAATGAACGCCGTCAGGTAGTATAACCGCTACACTGACAGTCAGAGAGCATAACCGCTCCACTAACAGGCTAGGGCGTATAATCGCGCCCTAGCTAACGGAGCGCATAACCACGACATCCGAAATACTATGCATAGCGCATAATCGCTGACTATATGCTTAAGACCTTGTCAGACCTCTCGATGTACTAACCTACATCGAACGACACACGGGGACCAGAGTGCATTTAGCACGACCTCCAACTACGGGAGTGCATGAGTACGACCTCTGACCAATCCCGAACATAAATAAACTTCCCATAACTTGGGTGGCATTAGTTCATTACAATGATACACAAATCGTATCACCGCTATCTATTCCCAAACAAGGAAACATAACCGTTACCGACACAATTTAGAATGACATAACCGTCATCCAAACACAAGCAAGGCAACATAACCTTACCACATCACAATTTAAGCTAACATAACCGTTAACAAATTACAATTTAGGCTAACCTAACCGCTAACTAACTCATTTAATATACATGAGCCACAATCCAAATAAGACAACGCTTAAGCTAGTTTCTAGAAGTTATTTTGAAGCGGGAGCCAGTTTTCCTTCCGGTTGCCCAACCGGGGGGGTCTTCCTCCTCAATTTAACTTTCAAAAATGGCTTAAGCATTGCTCGACAACAATTAAATTACAACCAGGCATACGATTCACATGAAAATGAATAACAAGAATTCAATATCAAATAATAATTCGGAACTTGTGATTCACATGGAAATATAATAAATAAGAAACCATTGGCATGTTATAATTCATAAACTAACATTTCTTACTGAAATGAAGTGAACGGAAATGAGATAACAAGCCTCGTATTGTAAATTCATACGGTTCATTCAAGAAAAATAAATAATCACGACTTAATTAAAATTCTTATTCTATAAATATATATTCAATACAGAATTAATACTTTTGTAAAATAAATAATGAATTACATGTTACATATATATGGTTAAAACGGAAAAGAGTAAACACGAATTAATTTAATACTTCATATTTTATCGACATGTTTTCTATACTGAATTAATAGGTAGTTGAAATTAAAATAGCAAGTCGTAAATTAAATTATTCGGGAGTCGATAATCCATTTTTTTGTTATAATTTATGAACTTAGTACTTATTACAAACATCTCAACCCGTTTCCATTCCCTATGCTAATTCCCCACACAAAGCATACAATTAACATGCGAACAACAAATAAACAACCCATGTGCTACGCATGGCAGCAACACCACACCGTGCAACAACAGCCTCTTAACCGCACCACTGTAGTCGCACAACCGCGCACCAGCAACACTTGGGCAGCACTATGCAGCAACCACAACAACAGAGTACATGGAGTGTATCCTGTAGCAACACAACAGCGGTACAACAGCAAAAGGCGGTAGAGAAGCAGCCAAAACGGCAATAAAACAGTAGTAAAATGACAGCGAACAACACGCAAGGTAGCAAGCAGCATATTACAGCATATAACGTTAACAACGGCAACAAGCAACATTAAAAAGAGGCAACCAGCGGCAATATACAGCGTAAAGCGTAACTTAAAAGACGTAACATCAGCGATGGGAGCAACCCAACAACGGTAGCAGTGGGCAATAACAGCGTAGCAGTTTAGTAGCGGCATAACGACCATAGTAGCAGTAAAAATAGCGATATACAATGGCAACATACGTTAGCAACAACAATAGCATTATATTCAGCCATAACCCACAATGAAGCGGCATTAAAATGACTATACAACTGCTAGATAATGCAACTCAAGCAACAACGGAACGACATCGGACCGTAATGAGTAGCAGCCGCTATATTACGATGAAACTGAAACCCAAAACAATGCATTAGCTGCACCAGCAACATACCAGGCAAAAGTTCAGCGTAGCAAGGGAATAACAACAATGAATGACACCAAGTACAGCAGCAACATAACAACAATGTAGAATAACAACTCAAAACAACCACAAAACGCAGCAATAACCACATACAACAAACACAAGCCAATTTTGACATTAAGTCGAGTAAACCTCTCAAAGTTACCTCTTTTTGCAATTAAAACCTCAATATTACGCAAGACTGGGCTCGAAAACCACCATGGCACCATCTAAAACATAAAAAAACGAGATTCAACAAGGAAACACGAAATAGGTTTAAATGGCAGGAATTTTGTGGTGCCCATGTTGGAGGTTGTGTCCTCGACAATAATACATTGACGTATTTAAATCTCACTTGAATGAAACACAATTGGGAATGTTACTCTTTTAAAGTCGACTGATCAACATTTATCGATAATGATTGGTTGTCTAGAGTTTGACATTATCGTCATATGATGGTGGAGTAAATGTCCTCCACAGTGTGTGATTATTTGAATAAATCTTTTACAAGATCACACAGGAATACTTAGTATATTAATCAGTTGGTTAACGTTTATCGGTAACGGTTGGCTTACTAGAAGTTTGACGTTACTGTCATATGATGACGGTAATCAGCTGATCCCTAAAGGTCACACCTATAGGATAACACTGAGAAATGTGATTATATATTGATATAATTACGTAATTGTCAAAGTTAGCTAAATGTAGTTAAATAGATGATAAACATTTAATATGATTAAATAATAATTAGGAGAAATGAATTAAATGTTAATTCTAACAAATATATATAAATGTTATATTTATTAAGTATATATATATATATTTTAATATATGATATTTTAGAATAATATAAGTAGGTTAATTAATTATAAGATAATTGATTAACATTCCCCTAAAATTGTGTTTATGTTACATTTCCGAAAATATTCTCCGGAAATTAATATGGGATATTTAGTACCGAGAACATGCATTAAAATATATGTAGATATTTTAATAGAAGTTCAGATAGGTGAAATAAAAACACCAAATCACACGGTGGGTAGTAGTATTGGGCCGTGTGAATCACACGGTGGGTAGTAATATTGGGCCGTGTGAAATCACAAATATAAGAGAATAGTTTTCTCTTATTTTGAAAGAGAAGTTCATCATCTAAAAAACCCTAAAACAAAAGCCTCCAAAATTAATAGTAATCAAGGTGGTAACTTGAAGGGCAATTTTCTCGATCATCTTGGGTGCAATCTAAAGAGAATTTCTACATTGAAATTTGGGTTTACTAGGTTGTTCTTAGGCCGATTCTCCACAGATCTAAAGGTTATTTCTATATTTATGTCTTTTTAATTCAATTTATAGTTTTTGTATCAAATCGTCTTCTGATATAATCCTTGGCAGTATTAATTAGATTAATGCTTTAATGGAAATTTATGAAATATTCCTACAAGTGGTATCAGAGCCGGATTCAAAACTCGTTTTGATAATAATTGAGAATTAAATTGACAATTTTTTTCCTTCTTCTCTTCTTCACGGCAATTATTGTTCACGGTTCAATTTTTTTTCCCGTTTTCTCGTTTTTTTTTTATTTTCGGTATTTTTTTGTTCTTTTAATTTTTGGTTTTGTTATTTTAATTGTTAAAATAATTGTCATCTGATGATATACATAATATTGGTGTAAATCAATGATTATTAAAAAAAACCAATCGACATAATGATTTTTAGATTAGTTTTGTTTATTTTAAATTGTTAAGATGAATGAATATTGATAATGTGATTTTAAAGATTAATCTTAATGACAATACTTGATAATTTTTCAGATCTAATATGATTAGAACTGTAATACATAAATTATGAGATGATTTTTATGATACTTTGAGTAATTTTAAGAAAATTCACGAATTAGAAAAGTTGTCAAAATCTATTTCTAACTTGATTATACCGTTTAAGGAAATAGTATAATTTCTTATGAAGATGTCGATTTACATGGTATTATTTGATAGGATTATTTCATGAGAATAATCCATCCTACGGGTGCCCTGCAAATATCACTCCATCCCATAAATAATTCCAAATTAATCGATCATATTCACCCTTCTTCGCATAACACTCTAAGGATAAATTAAATCAATCTTATTCATGCTATCAATAATTCCAATTAGACTGTTATGGGAAGAATAGTGAATAGGATGGATTAATTTGAAATTATTGATAGCATGGAGTGATATTTGCATAGCACACATATGATGGATTATTATCATGAAATAATTCTATTTGATAATATGTGTAATTGCCTAAATTTTTTTTAAAAAAAACCGAAGCTTTTAATAAAAGGGAACCGTGAGTTTTTTCGGCCCTTTTTTTTGTGATTTGTTGTTTTTATTATTATTAATATTATATGATGTTTATATTAAATAAATTATAAATATATATTTATAATTAGAACAAATGTATAAAGATAATAAAAGGGGTGTTTAAGCCATGAAATATGATTTTAGGGTTTATTGATTTGTTATCGTTTTTTTTATATTATAGTATAATATTTGTATTAACTAATTTATAAATGATGATTTATAATTATGACAAATCAGTTTTAAAAAAAAACAGCCTTTTGCCGTGAGGAACAAAGAAAGAAAAGGAAAAATAAAATAAAAAATAAACCGAGAGTTATTTGATGATTTTCGTTTATTTAATCATTTATTTATTTTAAAATGTTTATTATATCTAATTTGATGATACACACTAGATTCTAAAATTGTTTAGAATTTTAATAGGATTATGATTTACATGTATGACATGTAATTCTTTCAATTTTAGTTTAATGGTGGTTTGGATAATATTACATTATGAATGTTTTTATTATGTTGTTAATGATATTGCTTTACAATGAAAATTTTATTTATTTTGGAAATTGTTGTAATATTTAATGATGTAATCTAGTGTGGCCTTAGTTTTTGGATTACTTTTCGGTAATGGTGGAAAGTAATCAGGTGATGTATTTTATGAGATCTCGCATCTCCCCATTGTAATTTATTTATTCTTTATTTTAGATTAAATGTAAATAGGATTTGCATTGTAATAGCTTAGAATAAAGAAGAAGAAGAAGAAGAAGAAGAAGAAGAGATTGAAGCATTCATTTCCAGCTTTTGGTGAGTCCATTTTATATCACAAGATGAAGAACGATGATCCCACGAAGCTTCTCGGGTCCATGTAATTGGATTACCAAGTTTTATTTACTGTTTTTCATAGGATAGGCCACACTAGGATTTTATGTTTTATTCTTTTCATTGTTTTTTTTTTGCATATCATTATATTCCGTCTAAACCAAACCACCTATATGCATGTAAAATGACTCATATAGATTATTTTGCATTTTGACATATGATGTTTTATATTTGTCATCAGTCATTCCTACTCACCTTAAATAGTTCACTTAAATGAGTTTAAAATGATGATGGGATCTCACTCTACATAAAATTGAGAAATTAGTCTTTATAAGTCTAACCACTATGAATCCCTTGTTCGTCGGGGGCATACAGGACCCGTTGTTATCTTCATATGGACTCCTTCTACCTCGGGTAAGTAGTGTGTTGTGACCTAGTTGAACTCAACACGATGATTCAATCAAGCTATTGAAGTCATTGTAGACTAGAAGACAAATTTAAGAAATTTGACAACTGAGAGTTCTAGTGTAGAACCAGTTAAAAGGTTAACTCACCAAATCAGGATTTGAGTCTTGGCATACATTATATAATTCTGAGTGAGATCGATTATATTATGTTATATATCTTTGATTAAAAGATTTTAAATTCTATGGTTACTCATGTTTATTTATTTTCTCATTTGTAGATCATTTAATATCTGCTTTTAAAAAATGACTGATCCAAATGCAACTCCGGGCCCTAGTGCAACCCTCAAAAGGGAGTCGTGGTTGCGCTCCTTCATGGACCACGTCTCCTATAATCAGAACTCCCGCCTTAAGAATGATGGGAGTAACTTTACCGATTGGGAGGCAGCATTACGGAATACTGTCATTGCTGATGGTAATGCTGAAGTATTTGGTTGAGCCGATTCCGGCTGAACCAACTACAAGGACTGGAGCCCAACGAACTGCATATGATGAGTTCATTCGTGAAGCAGGTGCGATTAAGAACGTGCTTATATATGAAATGGAAAGCAATTTGCAGCGCCGCTTCATTTCCCACAGTGCAAATAAGATTTTCACCACCCTTACCAATGAGTTCTTGCAAGCTCCGAGAATTATGAGATATGACGCAGCAGTTCGCTTTTTCGAGGCTAAACTGACAAAGGGCTAAGCTGTTAGCCCACACATCCTCAAGATGATTGAGAATGTGGAAGTTCTGGAGTCTCTTGGTTGCAAGATTGAGGAGTCAGTCATTGTAGACCGTATCTTGCACTCTCTTCATGATGGGTTCACCCAATTCAGGGTGAACTACAACATGAACGACATGAAGAAACGTCTTCATGAAATCCACTCTCAGCTCGTGCAAGCTGAGAAGGATCTCAATTTGAGTGGGAGTGCTAAGAAGGACTTCCTCGTCATACAATCTAATTGGAAAGGGAAAGGAAAGGCAAAGGCTCCCTTAAATGTTAAGAAGCCACAGTTCAAGAAGAAGCAGCAGCCTAAGCCCAAGAGTGGACCTGGTGAGACCAGTAACTCAGAGGGCAAAGCTAAGGGCAAAGAGAAAGAGGGAGAGTGCCACCATTTCCACGAGTCTGGGCATTGGAAGAAGAACTGCCCTAAGTACCTCGATGATATCAAGGCTGGACGTGTGACAGCTACAGGTATATCTTCATTTATTCATATGATTTAAATAAACCATGCAAGTTCAACAACATGGGTATTTGATACTGGTTGTGGTTCTCACTTGTGTAATCACTTGTAGGGTTTAAGGGACGTCCACAAACTTGAGAAGGGGGACGTAGACCTTCGCGTTGGAAATGGAGCAAAGGTTGTAGCTGTCTCCATAGGAACTTATGTACTCAAACTACCTAGTGATTTTGAGTTATTTTTGAATAATTGTTATTTTGTTTCTAGTTTGTCGAAAAACATTATTTCTATTTCTGTTTTGGATACGGAAGGATTTTGTTTTAATATTAAGCACAACTGTTGTACTTTTTCATTAAACGATATGATTTATGGCAAAGTTGTTTCCATAAACGGAATATATGTTTTAGACCAAACCACCGAGGTTTATCATGTGAATAATAAAAAGGTTAAAACAGGTGATAAAGAACAAACGTATTTATGGCACTATCGAATGGGACACATCAATGAAAAACGCGTAGAGAAACTCATTAAGAATGGGACAATACCACCATTTCATTACGAATCAATTGGTACGTGTGAATCATGTCTCATCGGAAAGATGACTCATATATACTTTAAAGGTATTGGGATGCGAGCTAGTGATCTTTTAGGACTCATACATACAGATGTGTGTGGTCCTATGACAATCACAGCAAGAGACGACTATAAATATTTTATCACTTTTACGGATGATTTGAGTAGATACGGGTATGTCTACTTAATGAAACATAAAAGTGAATCCTTCGACAAGTTCAAGGAATTTCAAAACAAGGTTGAGAACCAATTGGATAGGAAGATTAAAGCACTTCGATCTGATCGTGGTGGCGAATATCTTTCGACTGAGTTTGATCAACACCTAAAAGACCTTGGTATTGTATCACAGTTGACTCCACCTAGAACACCACAATTAAATGGTGTATCCGAACGGAGAAACCGAACTTTATTAGATATGGTTCGATCCATGATGAGTCACACGGTTGTGCCTGATTCATTATGGGGATTTGCTCTTCAATCGGCTGCTCTAATACTTAACCGAAGTCCGATTAAAGCAGCGGACAAGACTCCATATGAGATGTGGAAAGGAAAAGTTCCTGACTTGTCTTTTATTCGGATTTGGGGCTGTGAAGCTTATGTCAAGTGGAGACACGAAGACAAGCTAGGCCCACGATCGGTCAAGACTTACTTTGTAGGTTAACCGAAAGGAATTTTTGGTCACTACTTTTATTCACCTACCGAACAAAGAGTTTTTGTTGTTGCTAGTGCAAAGTTTTTAGAGAAAGAGTTTCTCTCGAACAAACAAAGTAGTAGGACTTTTGATCTGTTAGAGGTTCAAGAACCAGAAACCAATAGTGTGATGGAAGAAAGTGTTCCTTCCACAACTGCTATGGTATCCATTCCAGAGGAACCTAGGAGGTCGGTTCGAGTTTCTCACCCCCCCAGACTGATACATTGGTATGGTTGAGAAGGGTGGTGTAGAAAACATTTTACTCCTTGAGCGTAACGAACCAACTACCTACAAAGGAGCCATGACATGTTCTGACTCTATGCTACGGCTCGAAGCCATGCAATCCGAAATAGATTTCATGCACGAGAATCAAGTATGAGATTTGGTTGATTTGCCTGAAAATGTGAGACCCCTTCAGTGCAAATGACTTTATAAGATAAAGTGTAAAACCCCACCTCGCGACAGCGGTAAATAAACATACAAGATACCAGAAATGCAGCGGAATTTAAAACTTTTATATAAACATAACTAACATGCGAAGCGAAAGTCTTAAAATTGAAAAGCGGAAATGTAAAACATAACTAAGCATATTAAACATAAGTACAATACTGCAGCCCGGGATAACATATCCCTACAGACACCAAAATGTATAACAAAAAGCTAAGGTCCAGCTAAACGATAAAAATGTATGTCATCGATGATATATTTGTCTGCAGCACCAGCCCTCTTAACACCTTTTCTGCTTTCAAGTTTCGAGGACGAAACTTTTTAAAAGCTGGGGTGATTGTAACACCCCGATATTTTCCGTCTTATAAAATTTAAAGGTTTTATTTAATTTCGAGAATACATTATATTTCGTGAAATTTCGTAAATATATTTAAATGGTGTGAACATTTCATTTTTAAGCATATTAGTTTCAAACAATATTTCGAGTTTTATAATTTTTAAGTTTCGGCTTTAATTTTCGAAAATGACAAGTATATCGAATAATATCATGAATTGTGGTTTATTTGCATAATTTGTTCTATCTTGAGTAATGATAATCTTAAGATGTTATTTCCGTCTTAGTTAGCCAAATCTGAGTCATCCCGACTCATTAAATGATTTCCGAGTAAATTCCGATTCAAACTCCCCTTATACTCCTTATGTTGTGTTTTATTTCACACATCTCATTCCTTCATCCTTTTCAAAACTCAAAACCCCCAAAATACCATTGTTGGTGATTTTTCAAGGACACACAATCCGACCTTAGCTCATTCGTTTCTCGCTCAAAGTCTGAGTTCTTTACATGTAAGTTCTCCTCTCCTTCTCCTCCTTCTTTTGATTTAAACAAAATCTCATCTTGTTGAGTTTTATGAAAATCCGTCTTTCTAGGGTTATGTTTTTTTATTCTTTTTTCTTTATGTTTTTGGGTGAGGATGGATGCTTAGACTCCATGGGTTGGTTTTTTTGAAGATTTGAAGAGCTTTAAAAGTAACTTTGAGAGGTTACTCGACTTTAAGTCAAAATCGATTGTGTGGTTTGATTGTTGTTTTAATTTCTGAAATTATGATGGATTGTGTGGTGTTATTCATTATTAAATTGAATGAAATGAGTTTCTTGTTGATTAGTAGTAATGAATGAGGATTTTGGTTATAGTTAATGGGTAAATTGATATCTGTCACATGCTCATTGTGTTCATAGCAATATTGTGATTTTCGATTGATTTAATCCATGATTAAGTTGACAAATGTTGTTTGTTATCGTTTGTTTACGATTATATGTCAATGTATATATGTGAATGGTTGGCATTACGTGTTGTATACGTCGAACATTACCGTCTTGCAATGTCGAGAAAGGAACCAAGAGCACAAGCTGCGTGGCCTGGAGTAGCCTGGCAGCCACCCATGAGAACCGCAGCCTGCGGCCCCAAGCGCAGGCCTGCGGCCTGCGGCCAGCCGTGGCAGCCTGCGTTGGGGGCTGTTTTAGGCGGGTCTGTTGGTTAGTTTTGAGGCTGTTTTGGGCTATCGTTTTACCACTCGTTCGGACATGCTTTAAGTATGTTAAATCATTATAAAACTTGTATTAAGAAGTATATACATGTAATGTATAATCCGTGAATCGAATTTCGTTCATCTTTTATTGTTTAACTCACATGTTTGCGACATAAGACTTGTCATATAATTCTAGTTTATTTTATTTCCGAATGAAATGTAAAATTGTAGAATGAGACTTGTCGAGTGAATTCTCGTTATTTATTACTCATGTGAGTCGTATACTTGGGTAATTTCGTTGTTGTTGTATGATTGAATGCTTAAGCCGTTTTTAGAAGCTAAGTTGAGGAGGAAGACCCCCCGGCTGGGCAACCGGAAGGGAAACCGGCTCCTGCTTCAAAGTATCTTCTAGAAAATAGCTTAAGCGTTGTCATGTTTGGTTGAGGCTCATATTTTTTAAATGAGTTAGTTAACGGTTATGTTAGCTTTAGTTTGATTGATAACAGTTATGTTGTCTTGAGTCGAGTCGGGTAACAGTTATGTTGCCTTGCTTGTGATTTGATAACGGTTAGGTTATCTTGAGTTGAGTCGGGTAACGGTTATGTTGCTTTGCTTATGTTTGGGTGACGGTTATGTCATTCTAAATTGTATTAGTAATTGTTATGTTGCCTTGTTTGTGAATAGATAGCGGTGGTACGATTTGTGCATCATTGTAATGAACTAATGCCACCCTAAGTTATGGGAAATTTATCTATGTTCGGGATTGGTCAGAGGTCGTGCTCATGCGCTCTCGTAGTTGGAGGTCGTGCTATATGCGCTCCGGTCCCCGTGTGTCGTTCGGTGTAGGTTATTACATTGAGAGGTCTGGCCAGGTGTTAGGCATATAGTTTGTGGTTATGCTCTATACATAGAATCGGTGTCGTGGTTATGCGATCTAGTGGTCAATGGTAACGGTTATGTTCCCTAACAGCGTTCATTCTATTCTTGGATGTTGTTTGTATGATTGGACATGCCACCTGGTTGTTGGCCACTGAGTCGATCATTTGGCTGTTATTTGTGTGATTGAACATGCCACCTAGTTGTTGGTCGCTGAGTCAATCACTTGGTTGTTTACCTGTTTCGATATTAGTTCATATGTTGATTTCAATTTTGTTTCACATGTTGATCCATGCCATTTTCACATGTTTTAACTTATCGTTCATGCCTCAATCATGTCAGTTATGTTTGGGAATGCATGTATGATTACTCCTTAAAGTATATGCATGTTCATATGTATATGTTGTGTTGTATTACCGTACCGTTTACGTGTTTTCTGACAAAACGTGGCTGGGAGAACCTCGAGTTACTCCCCACTGACTGTGGCGTACATGTTTCATGTATGTAGGTTGGTGCTGTTTGGGGAAGACGTATGGCTAGCGAGCATTGTTGATTATTATATTGTTATCGTGGGATGCCTTATCCCTTCTACAATTAGTTTAGATTTATATTATATTGTTATCGTGGGATGCCTTATCCCTCGTGTATCTAAAATACCTTGTATAAGTTTTACTTTCTCTTTAGTTTTAAACTTCTGCATGTTGTTTTGATATTCCGCGATTAAGTTTTATCAAATATGTCGAAAAGTTTTTTAAAAGTATCGTATTTCCGCTGCAAATTTTTATGTTATATCGCGGGGTGTCACAGTCATTCATGTTTGACTTGTTTTATCTAAATTTTAATAGTTACTTAGTTTAAATTCCGCATTTAGTTTTACTTTAAATCTTCTCGCAATGTTCAGTTCATGTCCAAAAAAAATTAATTCTGTGCATTTTTCCGCATGTTGTGTGTTATTTCCACTATCGCGAGGAGTTTTACACTAACCTTTGAAACTCGACCATCGTCGTCTTCATTGGTACAAATATCTTCGAAAACAACATCAACAATGTATTTTTTGGGAGAATCGATGAGAGGAATGGTATTAGAATCGACGAGACTGCTTTTCACTCCATCATAAAACAAATCTAGGGTTTCCGTTTGATATACTTGAGTCGTTTGTGAGAGAGATGAGAGGGAATAATGAGGTTTGTGAGAGAGACGAGGAGGAATGCGGGGGTGTGTGACAAAGACAAGAGAAGGGGGGTTGTCAGAGAGACGAGATGAGTTGTGAGAGATATGGGAAGGAAGAAGAAGGAGTTTACATAGATGAGAAGGAAGAAGAAGAAGGGTTGTGAGTGTTATGCGGTCGTTTGGTGAGAGAAATAAGTGGGTTGGTTTGTGGTAGGGTTTGTGTATGGTAGGATTTGTGGGTAATTAGAATTGGGATTAGTAGTGGGTTAAGGAAAATGGGCCTAAAAATTTAATGAGTTAAATTTAGAAGTGTAAATATATGACTATGGCTGTTAATGAGATGAGACAGCTCGCGAGCAGCTTGAGATCGGCTCGGTCAAAGCTCGGTCAAAGCTCGGCTCATTTGGGCTCGGCTCGGGCTCGAGCTCGGCTTATATACTTTTCTAGTGAAGTCGGGCAAAGCCTTGCTCGGCTCGAAAAGCTCGCGAGCAGCTCAAGTGTTAAATATATAAATATATTTTTAATTTTATTCCATTTAAAAAAACACAAAAAACAAAAAACAAAAAACTAATTTATTTCACAGTCCACACGCCACTACATACCAAATTACCCACTTACCCAGCTATTCCCAAATCTTAATTCATAACCTATCAAACAAGTAAAAAGTAAAAACCTAGAAGTCTAAACTCAGAAAATAAAAACTCAAAAATGCCGCAACCCGCCAACTGCCAACATCATCTTTCATCTTCTTCCTTAGTCGTTCACGGAGTCACCGTCACGCATTCACACATCCACCTTCAAGTCAGGTACTTTTTCCTCCTTAATGACTTCCTTCTTTCAGTTGAGATACTCTACTTCTCGTTATTCCGTAGACAATTCGCATTCTGTTTTCGGTATTGCCGCGAGAGTATCTGTTTTCCCAGAATTCTTTGACACGATAATTCAGTTTGTTTAATTTCTGTCTGTTTTAGTTACCCTGTTTGAGTTACTCTATTTCATATCCGTTTTCCCAGAATTCATAAGTTTGTGATTTGTTCTGTGTTTTAATGATGATTTGTTCTGTTTCACTCTTAGAAAACAATGTCTTCTTCGAACATTTTTTTGAGTGACTATATTAAAATGAGTTGTTGCCCCAGATTTTAAATGAGATAATGCTTTATCACAGTACTTACACTTAGGGGTCGTTTGGTTCACTGCTTAGAAATGGAATGGATTGGAATGAGAAACTATAGTAGTATCGGGTTCCAACTCCATACCTTCCAAAACATGTTTGGTTCATTAACAAAATAAACATAAAGGAATGGAGTTTGAATCCATGGGGAGGAGGTGGGTATGAGATTCCAAGGTGTTTAGGTGGGATGAGAATCCTGACGGATTCTAACTCCATTCCAAAATGTCTCAACCAAACGCTAGAATGTGTAGAATTCATTGCATTCCATTCCAAACCACCCAATCAAACACCCACTTAGATTTCCATATCCCCTTAACCAAAGTTGGGTCTGAAAAGTCCTTCCAAACTTCGGCTTTTCTTCCTCGTTTGAAAGGATGAGGAGGCGGACTTTCCACAGCAAGCACATCTTCGGTAGAATTAGGATGAGGTTGATGATCATCCTCCGATACTTGCGCTTCAATTTTCTCTTCAAATTCCATCTCATCATCAAGATTCACCGAAAAATTCTTCTACTCTACTTGTTGAAGGGCACGTGATTGGAGAGACGTGTTCTATTGGTTCTGCAATACATACAAGTAAACAAAAAATACACCCATCTCATTAAATAATTTACACTGAAATTCAAGTACCAGACAAGTAGATTGTAAATAAAGAACTTATCGGTCATGGTTATCCTTATTTCTCTAGCTCTCTTATTCTATATAGTAAGAAATTTAAGTATCAAAATCAATTCGTAAATAAATCATGAAATACAAGATTCAAAATCAATTAATAAAAGATTGAATAAGTTGCTGATCACAAAGAGTTTTAATGTGATTAAATATACGAAGAGTCCATCAAAATCAATTCATAAATAATTGAATAAGCATCATGTGCTAGTTTGCTAGCCTTTACCAAATCACCATTCTCTAAGAAATTTGAAACTTCTACACAAACTTCTACACTCAGCAACAAATCACCGGCCAAAAAATATGAAACAGAACAAATAAAAGTTATGCCCAGTGAAATTAGCTACTCATGATTATTGAAATAGTAATGAAAACAGAAATAAACATAGAAATCATAATGAACATCAATCTAAACATGCAATAACTAATAAGGCTTTGGGATTCTAACTTAAACCGGATGCAATAATTCTAAACTAACAATAAAGAAACTGAAATTAAGAAAGGAATTACCGGAAATAAGGATTAAGGCAGAAAAGAACGAACTTTATTGATAATTGTAGAAAGATTGATGAACCATGAACAAACTAAAGAAAAGTGTTTGATGATAATTGAAAGATTAAAACTAACAACTAGATGGTGTAATACTAGATAGATAAAGGATAGAAAAACTGAATGTAAAACTGAATGAATAACCCTAATCACGTAATTAGCTTAAATAGGCGGAAATAAAGAGTTTCCTAATGACCTAATCACTTGAATGGGCTTTGCGGAAACTTCTGGCTCTGTGCTGAGGTCGGTCGACCTAAGTAGTAGGTCGGTTGACCTAACGTCAGGACTGCAGCGCGCGTCGATCTTAAAACAGTTGCCATTTCTTCGTTACTCATCGTAATCAAGCGATTCTTGCGGCGTTGGAAAGATAAGAGGATAAGATTTCACCTCCAACTGGAATCACTCCATTACCAGCTCTAGAACTCGAGATATCGCCATTTGAAACAGGTTGCAATATCGTGGATCGGTTCTTTGCTTTTTTAGAGCTTGTAAACTATATGCACCATTGCTTATGCTATCTTTAGGCCTTGAAATGTGCGCTAGGCTTGTTCTTTCGTGTCCTTAGCCATAAAAATCACTTGAGGACGGATTTGGTTTGAAATCGCCTTTTTTCCGCATAATTATGCAAAATAGCATAAAAATACGAAAGTAGACAAAAGTTGGGAAATAAAGGCTAAAACATCGTAAATGAGCTCTAAAATGCCTGTGAAAATAGATGTAAAACGTCATAAAATAGGCACGCATCAAATTCCCCAAACCAAACCCTTGCTTGTCCTCAAGCAAGAACTAGACTCGATCTTAACTAATGGAACGATTTCAATCTCAGAGCGAAATTTACATGTAAGCCTAAACCAATGCCAAGTACAAAATGAGAAAGCATTCAAATCATGCAAACGAGTTATAGGGTCGTCAAACTTGCAAAAATAAAGACTATAGAGACTTTATACCATGGACTCTCGCGGTACGCTCGAGACACTCATGAAGCAAAGGGTGAATATGTGTAAAAGATAGAAAGAAGTATATTTGTAAAGACACTCACCTAACTACGACCCATGAAAACATGCCTGCAATCTAACATGAACAAGAATTCCACAACTATGTATAAACACACTCATCAAGTGACTCGGATACATGCAATTGAGGCAATGAAGGATATGTGAGGTGAAAGGTAAAAAGTGGTTAAGATGTTTTTGGGTTTGTGGGGTTAGTAGCCAAGCTAGTAAAACCGATTCCCAACAACATATTTCACGACTTTTTGACATTAAGAAAGTACTATTTTGTAGCACAACTCTCACATTATATATAAGAAAGGACTCCCAAATATTTTGAATGAAGTACGGGAGTGATAACATGTAAAAAAGGGAATTTTTGGAACGAAATTTTGAATCTGATATTGCCAGTTAGTCGACCGACCTAAGGGTGTGGTCAGTCGACTGACTTCCTGTACGTTTTTGATTTTTTTCGTTTTTCTTTTCTTTCTTTTTCTGAATTTTTCTGTTCTTTTTCTTTTCTTTCTTTTTCTTTCTTTCTTTCCTCTTTTTGCTCAAGATATCATACAAACCAAGATGCCTCACAAAATAAACCAAAGACCACAAATACTAGCTTGGAAGGGTAGGCTAAGTATAGGATGTAGTTTTGGGGGAATAAAAAGGCAGTTTTGGGGGAATAATAAGAGAAAAGGGATCCCAAATGCACGTACCAAGACTCACAAAACGAGATAGTAAAACAAGTATATAGCAATTCAAGTTCATGTTTATGCATATTGATGTAACATGTTCCAAGGGGAGTACTACTCACATCCTAGACAACTGGTTTAAAAATGAAACAAGGAAATAAAGCTCTAAAACTTAGAATGTATAGTAGGTTGCCAAGGTATAAGTCAAGTCTTAAGAAAAACAAGTTGACAAAAACTCGTAGATATGCAAAAGACTCTCATACTAAAACAAGTTGACAAGGCAATGTAAAGGCATAAACATGTAAGATAGCAAAGATCATCCTTGAAATACTCTCGTTCCGACTCGACCTATATGCTAAAATAAACGTGCATTTTTTTGGAAATTTTTGAAATTTTTCTATTTTTTTGGATTTTTTGTATATGCAAGGAAAATAAAGAAAAGAACAATGCAATACAGAAATGCAGATAAACGTGTGACAAAATGCAATGGAACAATGCATGTGACACAAAACCATTCCCCAAACCAACCCGCACAATGTCCCCATTGTGCATTAGCCTAAGTAAAGGTTTCATAAATTTAAGGAACAATGCAAGGAAAATAAAAAAAAAAACAAGAAAAATGGAAAGAACTCACTAGATATATGCGCATGAGAAAAAAACCTCCCCAAACCAGCGTAAGCTGGGAGGTTTTGGTGGCCAGCAGTGCCACTCCAAGTACCTATGATGGTTGCATGATTCCCGAGGAAGAAACGAGCAAGCTATAACAGATGGGTAGGTCGACCGACCTATGTCTCTGGTCGACTGACCTTCCTGCGGACTGCAGAAATTCTAGAACTGTAGGGAACAAGTCGATCGACCTACGTTTCTAGTCGGTCGACCGCCTCTGCTGCACAGCGGCCTGCTTTCTTCGGGAATAACTTGTATTAGCCAAGTCATTCTTCCTCAAACCTGAAAAATCATCATATATGCGCCCAACAAATGCGCAAGATCCCATAACCAAGTCTAAAATATCTCAAAACAAAGCAACAAAAGCAAAAAGAGTCTAAGTCTAAAAACAAGAACAAAAAATAGTCCAACAAAAACTGAAATAGAACACTTGACTAGCACTACGACTCAGCAGCAAGATACCCCAAAGTAAGGCACTTGGCTAAAAGAGGTCCTTTCAGCAGTATGGACCGCTACTCTGGGCTTCTAGACAACAGGCCTAGACGGAGGAAGGGTATCTGGTGTCGCATAAGCTATGACACGCTTCTTTACTTTGCCCGACCGATCTTCTTCAGCAACTTGCTCCAACTCCGTCTCACTAGTATCATCAGGATCTCCTATGCCCTCTATGCCATGACCTGCAGCAACAGAAATAATAGGATGGTCCTCCAATTTTTTTTCAAGCTCAAGACCTTTGATGATCTCCAAGATTTTACCGAACTGAAGCTCCAACTTTACTTTCTCTAAATGATCCGGATACGGGACCACAACGCTTGTCGCAGAATCAGCAATCTTTGGCTCTTTTAACTTCGGAATCTCCGTCGAATCATTGATGAGAGATGAGTCAGGTAACTCAGGAGGCGACTCCATAGTCTGCTCAGGTATCACGGTCGGTCGACCGTGTGTACTGGTCGGCCGAATGGTCGAGCTCGGTTCAGAATATGGAGGGCCATCAGATACCGTGGTCGATCGACCATGAAGATCGGTCGGTCGACCATCATCACTGGGGGCGAATTCAGCTACTGCATCAGGAACTTTGGTAGACTTCTCAACCTTTTCCAACTTTTTCTCTTGGCTTCCCAGTCCATCATGGGAGAGACCGCTTTGGAGATTAATGGCATTGATCGTCTCTACGGGACTCTCACATTTGCTCGGAGAGTTAGCAATCTGATTAGCAGCTAAGATTGCTATTTGGCTCTTAATGTTCTTCCATGATGCAGCTTGAGCCTTTTTCATCTCCAACATTTGAGTCATGAGGGTTTGGACAGTCGTTCTCAATTTCGCAGCCTCATTTGTTTCATGAACGGGAGCATTCTCAATTTTTTCGAAACGGGGGTTAATGGATGCTTCAAGTGCTGCAACATGACTTGTTTCGACACTTGTTTTCGGCGAATTCCCAAGTGAATTCCCATTTTCAGCTCTATGAACCGCCATCTCCTCAATAATGTCCCAACCCTTATCATAGGCTACATTATTTTGGAATCTACCATTTGCAGCCGAATCAAGGATGACTCTGAAGTCATCATACAAGGAGTTATAGAATTGGTTGCAGAGGTACCACTTCTCAAAGCCGTGGTGAGGAACGGATCAAACCAACTTCTTAACACGGGCCCACGCTTCATGAAATTCCTCATCAGGTCCTTGCTGGAAATTTGAAATTTGAACTCTCAAAGCATTGGTTTTCGCTGGCGAAATGTACTTTTTGCAGAAAGCCAATGCTAGAGATGTCCAATCTGTAACTCTAGATGCTACCTTATCAAGGTAGTGTTGGAGGAAGTGTCCTCGACAATAGTGTGTTGACGTAATTAAAACTCATTTGAATGAAACACAACTGGGAGTGTTACTCTTTTAAAGTCGACTGATCAACATTTACCGATAATGATTTGCTGTCTAGAGTTTGACATTATCGTCATATGATGGTGGTGATCATTTGATCCCTTAAGGTCATATCTTTAGGGAATTCCGTCTCAATGGAATAATTAATTAATATTGTATTGGATACGAATTAATTAATAACTGGAAATAATGGAAATAAATTTTTATATGACGAATATTTTTATAATGGGATTATAATAATAATAGTCAAAGTAATAATATCATTTTATTACTCGGTTTTTATTTATTCGTTTAGGAAATGATTAAATTGAGTATGAACACGGTTGATCATAAAATTACAAAGAGTTGTAATTAAAATTATGACATTACATTTTATACAATAATAGTTTCGAAATATTGGAATTATTATTTAAATGTGATAAATTTGTAAATTATGAATTCTAATAGTTAAAATTGCATAATTAACAAATAGGGTCATGTGTTATAAGACATGTGTGACATGTTACAAATTAACACAATTGACAAAGATAAAATGGGTCCATAATAAGACCCATTTCAGCCGTGTAAGTGTAGTATGTGTGTGTGAGTTTGTGTGTGTAAGTGTATAAGGGTTGAGTGTTGTGCAATAAGAATATTGTGTGTAAGGCATATTGCTCACTTTTTGTAAGAGCATAAGAGGCATGCATAGGCCATCTTTGGCTCATCATGGCCGGCCATCATGAGTGCAAGAGAGCTCATGTTTGCTCTATAAATACACACTCACTCACCTCATTACATAGTTAGTAGTTGTTGCTCATGCTTGCTGATAGTAGATATTTATGTCGGTCTTAGATTGTGATTTTATCACAATCTAGTCTTTTACTTCGGGTCGTTAGTATCGTTTTGTCAAGTATTTGATTTTTGGTCATGTTGTGGTTTTGTGGCATTTTTATCCTTAGTTCTTGTTAATCTTTATGTTCGAGATCAAGGGGATTCATTCATCGGTCCAAGGGTAGCACACGAATCTCATCATCATCCGATTTCTTGCTTGGCAAACTTTGAAGAGCTGAAGTTTTGATCAAAGAAAAGAAGATTTCCAGCCAGAAACGCAGGCTGCGAGAGGAGGAGCAGCCTGTGGGCACAGGCGCAGCCTGCGTCAATTTTGGCAGCCTGCGCTGATTTACGCAGGGCTGCGGTTTTTGACGCAGCCTGCGATTTCGGCTGCTTTGTTGCGTTAATTTCAGCTTTTGGAAGAATCGTCCTAGGGTTTTGTGCACCCATATAAATACTCAAGTTCTGAATGTTTTTAATCTATCATCTTATCTCTAGAACAACAACATTTTACTCTCTAATTAATTGTAATCTTTCCCTATTTTCAAGCTTGTAATTATGCAAATGAGAAGCTAATCTTCTCATTCTTGGTGTAATCCTAATCAAAGTATCCAACTTTGATATTGTAAGACACTTTCATCCCTCTAGTTTATCTAATGTTCTCTCTTTGTTTTAATGTTTTATTTTGAGTAATTAGTTGTTGGGTTTGATCATCCTTGCCTCTAGTTGTTCAATCTTTGCATGTTCTAAGGAAATGGCTTAGTTTCTACTTAGGATTTGTAGTAGCAAGCTCAAATTGTGTGGAATTGGTTTAAAGGAAATACCTTTTGAGTAGAGTTTACATGACTAATTCTACTAGCATGGTTTAATGTGTGTAGATTAGTTTCCTTGTTCATCCTTTGGTTTAATCTTTAATCGCTTGATTTTAGTCCTCTTGTTACGGTTTAGTGGCTTAGGCTAGAATCGAAGGAACCCTATGTACGGTTTAGTCATGGGATTCACTATCTTTGGATGTTCTTAGTGGGTAGATAAATAGGAGGGGTGATAGAGTCGACTTTGTCTTTGTTGAGGTATTTTGAGAAGGTTACACCAAGATTTTCTCTCCTATTGAATTTGTGCACATTTATTGTTTGTGGTTTTGCCTAGCCCAAATCAATTCTCATTTATTGCTCTTTTATTGTCATTGTGAATGCTTTTCCAATCATTGAATCCTTCATTTATGTTATTCCCTTGTTGTTCATTTATGTCAATATCCATGGTTTGTTGATAAGTCATTCATCTTTAGTCTCTAATCATCATCAAGTCTTCATTAAATCTTTGTTTAGTTTTGTTTAAAGCAAGTCTTTAGTTATTTCCTTTCTCTTGGGTTCGACCCTTAACTTGCACTTTACTACTTTTATTTCGAGTATAGTCGAGTCTAGTTTAGGTTTTATAAATTGTTTGGCGAGATAATTAGTGTAATAACGACCACTAGTTATTCCGTATCAAATTTTGGCGCCGTTGCCGGGGAAGGGCAACATAGCTAAAGCTTGTTTGTGTTTTGTTTTTGTGTTGTTTTTATTTCTATTTTCCTTAGTTGTGTTTTTCCTTATCTTGTTGTCAATCATTATTAGTCAATGTGGTTTATCTTTGTAAGTAAGTGGTAGTTCTAATTAGTTTTGTTTAGTGTGTAGTGTTTTGCTTATGCCTAGGTCACAAGAAGGGGATACCAACGTTGAATCGGAGGAAAGTGCGGCATATTCGTGGCTCTTCTCGAACCCCTTTTACCACCGTAACCGTCAAGAAGAAGAAGCAAGCCCACCTAGTAGCTACACATCCATTGAGAACTCACCCTCAACCATAGAGATTGACCCAATTGAAGTTGAATACCCAAGAATGGCGGATGACACTAGAACCATTAGGGAGCTTCGTGCCCGGAATTATGAGGAACAATCCTCATGCATCACCTATCCACCAATGGGAGCCAACGGAAACTTTGAGTTGAAGGGTTATTTCATCCACAACCTTCCTAAGTTCTATGGCTTAGCGGGAAATGATCCAAACCGACATCTAGCGGAATTTCACATGATGTGCCAAGGCACCATTCCCACCGGAGTATCCGAGGATCAATTTAAGTTGCGGGCTTTTCCTTTTTCTCTTCACGATGGTGCGAAGGATTGGCTTTATTATCTACCTCCGGGCATCATAAACACATGGACGGATATGAAGGCGGCCTTTTTAGAGAAATACTACCCGGACTCCCGCCACAACCATGCCAAGAAGGCGATAACATCTATTGAGCAAGGGAGTGGGGAGACCATGTATGAGTACCGGGAGAGATTTAAGAAGCTTGTAGCTCAATGCCCATACCATGGTTTGAGTGGAGATGATTTGCTTGTTCATTTTTATGATGGTCTAAACGAGCAAGACCAACGGATGGTCAATTCCACCACCGGTGGAGGATTGGAAAATTATTCGGTGGTGGAGGCTAATGAGCTCATTGAGAGGCTCGCCGCTAGTACAAGAATGCATGGAAGGTCCCGTCAAGCTACAAAGAATACTTCCGCCATGGGAGCCTCTTCTTCATCAAATTCAAAACTTGAGAAAAGTGTGGAAGAACTCAAGCTTCTTGTAGCCAACATATTGGTAGGCTCACAAGGAGATGGTGGAAACCAAGGTGGCCAAGTTGAATGTTCTTTTTGCCAAGGTCCTCACCCGGTAGAGGTTTGTCCTATCATGCAAGTGGAGGATGTTGGGGTTGAAAATGTTAGTGCTATGGGACAAGGACACTACAACTCAAGGAATCCTTCCGGTGGTGGATACTACAAATATGACCCAAGTGGAGACACTTACAACATAGGCTCACGAGATAACCCAAACTTTAGTTGGGGAGGAGATAAATCAAAGAGTTTTGTGAATGGACAATTCAACCACTTGAGGGATCAAGGACAAAATCAACAAGGCCAAAATCAACAAGGAACAAACTTTCAAAGAAACACAAATTTTCAAAGACCACCCAATGGTGGAAATCAAGGCAATACTTCACTAAAGCCTAATGAAGAAGACATGTCAATGAAAGAGATGCTCAAGGCTCTTTTGAAGGGACAAGCGGATTCCGACAAGAGGTCGGCAAATGAGAAAACCATGAATGATGCAAGGTTTACAAATCTTGAGAACCAAATGGGGCAAATTTCCGAAGAGATGGCAAAGAACAAACAAAGGAGTTCATCTTTCATTCCTTCCACCACTCTCCCTCCTCCTCGGCAAAATGCTAGTGCCATGACCTTGAGGAAGGGAAGAACTCTAGACACCCCTCCCAAGAGGGCAAAAGCTAAGTCCAAGGAATGGGTAATTGAAGAAATTGAAGTGGAGGAGGAGGAACTAGAGGTCACTCCAAGAGTTGAAGCATCCTCAAAAGGAAAAGAGAAGGAGGTGGACAACAACACCCCACCAACCAAGGAAGTAAGCAAGGAGCCCCGGAAGAAGGCAAATGACACTTTGGAGGTTCTCTCAAAGGACCTTGAACCGGAGGTACCATTCCCAAGTGCCCTCACAAATCCTAAAAGGATTGATAAAGACTCCGATCTTTATGAGACTTTTAGGAAATGTGAGGTCAACATCCCTCTCTTTACTATTATCAAATCCGTTCCTAGGTATGCAAAGTTCCTAAAAGAACTTTGTACCCCTAAACGGAAGCCAAGAAAAGGAATTGAGAGAGTCACGGTTAGTGGGCATGTCTCGGCAATTTTTAAAAGAAACCTTCCCGAAAAATGTGATGATTCGGTCATGCTAACTATACCGTGCTCCATTAAAGGTGAATCTTTTGCTAGAGCCATGTTAGACTCGGGATCCTCCATAAATGTCATGCCCTACTCCGTGTATGAGACTTTAGAGTTACCCCCTTTGTCTAAGTCAAATGTCGTCATTCAATTGGCGGACCGGTCAATAATTCACCCCAAAGGTTTTATTGAGGATGTCATAGTTGAAGTTGACAAATTCATGTTCCCGGCTGATTTCTATGTTTTAGACATGGAGCCGGATTCCAAGGCTACACCCCTTTTGTTAGGAAGACCTTTCATGAGAACTTCTAGGACCAAACTTGATATGTATGATGGCAACTTAACAATGGAATTTGAGGGAAACATCATAAAATACAATGTGTATGAGTCCATGAAAAGAACTGATGATTTGAGCTTTTGTTACTTTTTGGATGTCATTGAGCCATTAGCAAATCAAGTTTATAAACTTTGTCATAGGAGCCCTCTTGAAGTGGCTCTCACTAACGATGTGGAGAAAGAAGGGTTGCGTTTCTTGTTGTCTAATGATGTGCAGGAAACTGTCGAAGCATTGGATAAGGAAGAACCTTTAGAAGAGACTAAGGAAGAATAATCGGCTGAAGAAAGCAGTGCAAACCGCAGCCTGCTACCAGGGACGCAGCCTGCGGTCCTCGACGCAGCCCTGCGGCGCACGACGCAGCCTGCGGTTTCTTCAGGCGCAGCCTGCGTTTGCCAGGGCAGCCTGCGGAATACTCTGTACTTCACACAACAAGTTTCCTTCCAAGAACACTACCCTTTCCAAACCAAGTTTCTTCCCTTAGAGGCTTCCCTTGAAAGACCACTACCCTCCACCATAAAACCACCCACCCCCAATCTCAAAAAACTTCCCGATCACTTGAAATACGTTTTTCTTGGTGAAAAAAATACCCTACCCCTTATAATTTCAAAAACACTTGAGGGTGACCAAGAGAAGAGGTTGGTGGAGGTTTTGCAAAAGCACAAAGGCGCTTTTGGGTGGAGTATTGCGGATCTTAAAGGGATAAGCCCAAGCATTTGCATGCACAAGATTCGTTTGGAAGGAGAAGCAAAGCCGGTTCGACAACCGCAAAGGAGATTGAATCCTCCAATGATGGAGGTTGTGAAAGAAGAGATCATCAAACTACTCCAAATGGGAATCATCTATCCCATTAGCGACTCCCAATGGGTAAGCCCTACTCAATGTGTACCTAAAAAGGGTGGGGTGACGGTAATCGAAGGCAAAGAAGGAGCCTTAATCCCCACTCGGATTCAAACCGGGTGGAGAGTTTGCATCGATTATCGCCGCCTCAATGCCGTGACCTTCAAAGATCATTACCCCTTGCCCTTTCTAGATCAAATGCTAGAAAGGTTGGGAGGAAGAGAGTTTTATTGTTTCTTGGATGGTTACTCCGGATATTTTCAAATCCCAATTAAGCCGGAGGACCAATCAAAAACAACATTCACGTGCCCTTTCGGAACATATGCATACCGAAGGATGCCCTTCGGGCTATGCAATGCTCCGGGTACTTTTCAACGATGCATGATGAGTCTATTCTCGGACCTTGTGGAAAGAGTCTTAGAGGTCTTCATAGACGATTTCACCGTCCATGGAGACAACTTTGACGCATGTCTGGACCACCTAACTATGGTCCTAACACGATGCACGGAGTCACACCTTGTGTTAAACTCCGAAAAATGTCACTTTATGGTTAAAAGCGGCATCGTGTTAGGACACATAGTGTCGAAAAGAGGGATTGAGGTGGATGTGGCAAAGGTGGAAGTAATAAAAACCTTGCCATATCCCACTAATACTCGAGAAGTGAGGTCGTTCCTGGGACATGCGGGCTTTTACCGGAGGTTTATAAAAGATTTTTCAAAAATCGCTTACCCCTTGTGCAAGATCTTGCACAAGGATGTGGAGTTTGTGTTCAATGATGTTTGTAGGTTGGCCTTTGACACCTTGACGGAGAGGTTGGTGACGACACCTATTATTCAATCTCCACGATGGCACCTTCCCTTTGAGATTATGACGGACGCTAGCGACTACGCTCTTGGCGCGATTCTAGGCCAAAGAGACGGAAAGGTGGCACATGTGATCCAATATGCCTCATCGCTTTTGAATGATGCTCAAAGGAACTACACCACCACGGAGAAGGAGTTCTTGGTGGTGGTGTATGCTATCGAAAAATTCCGATCATATCTTTGGGGGGCAAAGGTCGTCATTTTCACCGATCATAAGGCCATTAGACAACTTGTTGACAAGAAGGACACCAAGGCGAGGTTGATGAGATAGGTGCTTTTATTGAGTGAGTTTGATATCGAGATCAAAGACAAGGAAGGAAGTGCAAATGTGGTGGCCGACCACTTGAGTAGGCTCCACATAAATGAAGATGTGGCAAGGAAGATGGGAGTGGTCGATGGAAGTCTTCCACACGAGTCACTTTATGGGTTGAGAGTGATTGAGCCTTGGTATGCAAACCTTGTGAATTATATTGTGACCAAGAGTTTCCCTACCACCCTATCTTCGAGTCAACGGGACAAGATTAAGAAGAATGCTCGTTACTATATTTTGGATGACCCGTATCTATGGAAAATTTGTCAAGACCAAATGATTAGGAGATGTGTGCCGGACGTGGAAGTACCGTCAATCCTTAAACATTGCCATGAATATGCGTGTGGCGGACATTTTGGGCCTCAAAGAACCGCTAGGAAGGTGTTGGAGTGCGGATTCTATT
This sequence comes from Silene conica, assembly GCA_029255685.2. Lineage (NCBI taxonomy): Eukaryota > Viridiplantae > Streptophyta > Magnoliopsida > Caryophyllales > Caryophyllaceae > Silene > Silene conica. The sequence goes on along the minus strand of CM055311.2, from coordinate 56,658,802 downwards.
GGCCAAGCTTGTTTCGGGACACTAATGCATTTGTGAAAAGCTGTGATCGTTGTCAACGTTGTGGCAACATATAAAGAAGACAAGAAATGCCTCAACAACCCATGCTTTTTCTTGAGATATTTGATGTATGGGGGATCGACTTCATGGGGCCGTTCACCAATTCAAGCGGCAACCTCTACATTCTACTTGCCGTAGATTATGTTTCCAAATGGGTTGAGGCAATCCCCACACGGAATGATGATGGGAAAACCGTGAGTTCCTTCGTGCAAGACAATATCTTCTCTCGGTTTGGCTTTCCTAGGTGCATCATAAGTGATAGGGGAACCCACTTTTGCAACAAATTAGTGGGCTCCCTCTTGAAGAAGTATGGAGTGATCCATAAGATTTCCACAGCCTATCACCCGCAAACCAATGGCCAAGCGGAAGTGTCAAACCGAGAAATTAAGAGCATTTTGGAGAAAACGGTCAACCCCGACCGGAAAGATTGGAGCAAGAGACTCAATGATGCTTTGTGGGCCTATAGGACGGCTTACAAGACTCCCATCGGCATGTCCCCCTATAGGCTCATCTATGGAAAAAGTTGTCATCTCCCAGTGGAGATTGAGCACAAAGCTTATTGGGCAATTAAAGCATTCAACCAAAGTTATGATGAGTCGGGGCTACACCGAAAACTTCAAATTCAAGAATTGGAGGAACTACGAAGTGATGCTTTGGATAATGCCGAAATATACAAAGAAAAGACAAAGAGGTTGCATGATCAAATGATCACTCGTCGGGTTTTCTCGGAAGGAGAGGAGGTGCTAGTTTTTCAAAGCCGTTTCAAGAATTTCCCCGGGAAGCTAAGGTCTAGGTGGTATGGGCCTTTCACAATTCGAAAGGTACTACCTCATGGAGCCATTGAGGTGGAAGACCAAAAGACCGGGAAAGTGATTAAAGTGAATGGGCAAAGGTTGAAACATTACCTTACAAACATGGAATTGCATGGAGAAGGAGAGATCCAACTCGAGGACCCCGTTTATCGAGAATGAGAAGGCAAAGAGGTGGTCGAGCCATCGACAATAAATAACGGCAAAAGTTTGTACATATTCTATCCCTTTTTCAAGCTTTAATTTCATGCATTTCCCCGTTTTAAGCATTTTGTTTTGTGTTGTCGTTTCCTTAACAAACAACTTGAAGTTACTAATACGTGTTTTAAGATGTTTTAGACTTGTGAGAGGTGTGAAAAAGTGTGGGACGGATGTGGATGTCAAGAAGGCAAAGAAAGTGATCCCGTGTTTTGGTTAAGTCTCGGAGTGGGAGTCTTGGCCATGGGAAAGCAACGAACCATTCAAAGATCAGCCAGGGGCGCAGGCTGCCAGCTACAACGCAGCTTGCGGTGCAGGGGCTTGAGACGAAAAAAAGAAAATCAATCAAAAAAATTCAGTGAAAACCGCAGCCTGTGTGTTTTGACGCATCCTGCGGTCGTGGACGCAGGCCTGCGGTATATTACGCAGCCTGCGGTTGCGTCGGGTTTTTGAGCTTTTTCTCTTCTTAATTTCGTGTCATCCTCAACCCCATCCCATTATCCAAACTTTCAGATTTCCTCAAAACACAAAACCCCCTTTCAAAACCTTCACCAACACCTTCATCCTCCATAACACTCCATCACCCTAACTCAAAGTTTTCAAAAGTCAATCACCATCACCAATTCCTTGAACTTTTACACCAACAAACTAACCACTCACACCATCAAACCCAAGAAACAAAACCTCACCAAAACCTATATTTTTTTTCCTTCAATCTCAAGGTTTACCAACGGATTCAAGGCGCAATCGGGTTCTAGCAAGGTTTCATCAACTACTTTCGCTACTTTGGTGCTAATTAGGGAAGGTATAACACTCTTACACCCTCTTAATAGTTTCCATTCAAAGTTAGCCTAGAAATCAATTTTAGGATTGATTTTTGGTTTTTATTTTGTTGTTTGATTCTCTTGTTGTGTGGTAAAACATATTTTCTGGGTGAGAATTAGGAAGCAATCAACAAACACCTTCCCAAACTATTCTTAACATCCTTGCATACTAAGTGTTTGTTGATTCGCCTCTTAGAGTGAAAAATCGTTTTGAGTGGTAATCTTTTCAAGTGTAAAAGTTCTCCTTTCACAAATGGCCCCCAAGTTGTCAAAATTGTTCCGAGGGAAGGGAAAAAAGAGAGCCGCGGTGGAGGAACCCGTGGAGGAGGAGGAAGTGGTGTTTGCGGGTCATGAGGGCTTGAATGCGGCAGCCCTTAGGATTTGGAACAAATTTTTTGCACCAAAACCTCAACATGTGGTATCCACGAAGTTCTTTTGTCCAACTACCTTGAGGGAGCTAGGCCTTTTTTATATCACCCATCAACTCCTTTCAAAGGTAGGGCTCGAAGCCTACCTCGACAATGATGCTTGGGACACCACCTACCGGTCCTACACTTATGAGTTTCTCTCGACCCTTACTGAGCTTGATGTTGCGGAGGGTGAAGACAATAAGTTTCGTTTCCGTTTAAGTGGTTCTTGGCACGAGTGCACTCTCTCGGAAATCCGGGAAATCCTCAAAATAACCAAACCACCCTCTTTTATTCCTTCCAATAGGCGAATCCCCGATGACCTTTGGTTAGGACTCACCAGAGGTTCATACACCACCAAAGATGATAAGATATCCTCCATCACCAACCCCCCTCTCCGCATCATAGCACGTTTTCTTGCTAGTCTTTTCTTTGCGGTGGGGGAGCCTACCAAGATAAACGACAAGATCAAAATTTGATTATGGAGTATGCTTCCGGAGGGGAGCGGAGTCCCGGATTGGGCAAAGATGTTCTTGGATGCTTGTCTAAAGCATAAATTGAAAAGCTCGGGTGGGATCATTCACAACGGAGGCCTTGTCACCTTCCTTGTCCGACACTTTGAGGGTCAAATTCCCGCCAATCAATCTATAAATGAAGCCAAGGGAATTTGCTACTACAATGGGCATGCACTTCAAGAGTGTAACATGTTTCGAATAACTTGTGTTTCACCATTAGAGGGTTTTTGGCTTTGCAAGGAGGGATTACCCTTTCTCCGTCTCCCGTCGGCGAACCCTATTCCAAGTGGGATCCGGGCTCGAGATTTCTTGTGCACAATTGACCCCACCCTTCAAGCCGAGCAAAGAGGAACCCAAAGCGAAGGAAGGAGATCTAGTGTCTCTCGGGAGGAGTTTAGGGGGGAGGGGAATGAGGAAGAATTGGATGTTATACCAATTGAGGATTCTCCCATTCGGAGTCCGGGTGGGTACTCTCACATGCATGACACGAAGATGCCGGATGTCGAAGGGTCTACAAACCCACCATTGGCTCCTTGGCAACAACAAATGTTGAACCACTTTGAGAGTACCCGGCAAGCTCTTCAAGGCATTAGCGGCAAAGTTGAGAGCTCCTACACTTGGCAACAACAACAAGAGCCAAGGTTGAGTGAGTTGGACAAATGGAGGATTGCCTCCATTGAGCATGAAAGGGCCGTAAAAGAGGCCGAGGAGGAGCAAAACCGGATGATTTCGGAGATGCACCGGCGCCAACAAGAGTCTATGGCTTGGCAACAAGAGCAAGACAAGCGTTGGAAGGAGCAACAAAGGATGTGGGAAGAACAAAACTCTTGGAGATCGGAAGCCACCTCCCATTTCGGAATGCAAAATGAGAGGTATAACCAATACCTTGATGATTCCTATGAGGATGCCCAAACCCAAGAGGACACTCTTGGGCTTGTGCAAGGGCTTTTTGGCATGACACTTTACCCCAACGATCCAACCTACCAACCTCATCTTACCCAAGATCAACTCAACCAAAGCATGGGCCGGGTGAGACAAGTGAGAGAGCGCCGGGGTGAAAGGCGGGGGAGAAGGAGCACAAGTAGCTCCCAACCTCCCAATTTGTGAAAGAAAGAAGTTGGCACCTTCACACATTGAGGACAATGTTTGACTCAAGTGTGGGGGGGATGGTTTACATGTGTGAAGAATTTAGAATTTCAAGTTTGTTTTTATGTTATGTTTCCCTTTTTTTTTTCATGTAGTATTTTCATTCTTGTTTCAAAAAAAAAAAAATGAGAAAAAAAAAAAAAAAAAAAAAAAAAAAAACCCGGCTAGGTGAAAACCCACAAGGGTGGGCGCCTAGGCAAAATTGGGAGGGTGGCCGAGGACGGAATGAAAACCCGAAAGGGCGTTCCGGGCAAAAAGAAAAATCGAGTTGCGAGCCACCATGAGAGGAAAGGAAAAGCTAAGGTGAAAACCCGAAAGGGCACCTTAGGCAAAATGAGAGAAGAAAAAAAAAAAAAAAAAAAAATGGAGAAGGTCAAAACAAAATGGAGCGATAAGGAGGGTTTTGGAAGGAGGTTAGAAATAGGTTTAATTTCTTTTTCTGTCACAAAATTTGTTTTTAAATCGGTGGTTTTCACTTGTGATACTTGGCTGTCAATGTTTAGGTGTTTGGGGGCAACCAAGTATCATGGTTTACATCTTATGGAGCGATAAGGGGGTGTTATAAGTGGGAATTTTGTTGATCTTGATGGATGTTGAGGCCACCTCGCTATCACCTCGGGATGAGGTGAAGGTGGTCATTTCTTGATAGGGAGTTATAAGAAGGGTGGAAGTGTCGGTTTCGGAGTTGGAGTCTTGTTGAGTCTTGTGTAGAGGGAGGTATAAGGAGGGCGTGCGAGGGAAGAGTGTTTGTTAAACATTTGATGTCTAGTTCTTTTTGGTCTTTTTCTTTTTAATCGGTGTTTTTTCTTGTCGAGGGAGATATAAGAAGAGTGTAGTAAGGGAAGAGAGGTCAATGCACCACACTTTTTCGTTGACTTTCGGAAAAGCTTGTCTCGGGTTTTGCTCGGGACTAGCAAAAGTTAAGTGTGGGATATTTGATAGTAGATATTTATGTCGGTCTTAGATTGTGATTTTATCACAATCTAGTCTTTTACTTCGGGTCGTTAGTATCGTTTTGTCAAGTATTTGATTTTTGGTCATGTTGTGGTTTTGTGGCATTTTTATCCTTAGTTCTTGTTAATCTTTATGTTCGAGATCAAGGGGATTCATTCATCGGTCCAAGGGTAGCACACGAATCTCATCATCATCTGATTTCTTGCTTGGGAAACTTTGAAGAGCTGAAGTTTTGATCAAAGAAAAGAAGATTTCCAGCCAGAAACGCAGCCTGCGAGAGGAGGAGCAGCCTGTGGGCACAGGCGCAGCCTGCGTCAATTTTGGCAGCCTGCGCTCACTACTAGAAAAATCGTAATAGACATCGGACTTTTTCGTCAATATGCATCAGATTTACAACTGATGCACAGTCTACACATGTATATACTTTTACACATATACATCGGTTTTAAAACCGATGTCTATTTTGAGAATAGACATCAGTTGTATTTTATCTGATGTCTATATCAAGGATATGCATCGGTTTTCTAGTAAAATCCAATGTCTATTACTTTTGTTATACATCAGTTTAATTTTCTCTGATGTCTATTCGTCAAATATGCATCAGTTTTCTACTAAACACTGATGTCTATTCTCTCTATTAGACATCAGGTTTTTAAAAATCCGATGCATATTCTTTATTTTCGTGTTTTTAAAAAAAGCTTAATAAGCCGGTTTAATATAATCAACCAGCTCAACAATTCATCAACTATGCAAAAATCACAAGCATTATCCAAAATCCGTTGTCACCAAATACATCCATGGCCAATACATTACGTACATACGCAAAAACCACTATCCTAGCATTGAATAATATCAAAAGCCACCAAATGTAAGTTACAAAATATGGTGTATACGTACGTAATATAATATAACCAAACCCATCATCCGACAAAGTAATACACTATATTACTAATTATTCAGAACATAATCCGCCCATAAGTCGCGAACCTCGTCGATTTCGTCTTATGAATATGATGTTGTATCTTGAAAAAGCTGCATGTTAAGAACAATACTTTATTAAAAAAACTGACAGTGAATAGAACAACAAGTTCTACTCAATAACATTATACCATTCTACTCAATAACATTATATCTATCTTTTCCACTGCCTGATCACAGAAGCTGTTATCCTGGCAGTATCCAATATTCATGCCATTATTCATTATTATCCAAGTTATCAGGGAATGCTGATTAGCAACCAATCTATATTCAATCTATGAGATTTGAACAACAATCTAGCTATATTCAACCTATCAATCTATTTACCTACTGCTATAGGATTCAAGCATGGATGACACACCATATGGTTTAAGACTATCAACAAACTACAAATACTTACTTCGAATAATGAATGAAAAAGAAAAAATTACCTCACTTAGAGTACTGATTGAGTTAGGACTAGTGACGATCTCAACCATGTATCGCATGATGTAGTAACCACATTCTGTTGTACCTGGTTGACGGGCACACTAAAACATGATATGATTGAGTACAAATGGCACGTTCATTTCTAACATAATATTAAACAAAGTCTAACTTATCCAGAAACTGACAGAACCTGCATATATAACAGTTCACTTTTGTAATGCTGTCTGAGAAAGCTTCAACTTTTACCTCCGGTTATGAAGTAGTGTAGCATGACCAATATTTACCAACTGGTCAAATTTTTTTCTCAGTAATATTGAAGTTCTAACAAGCTGATATTTGCAGGAACCATGACTCCATGAATCTATTTACTGCTTTTTTTTGTCTGATATCTTAAGAAATAGGAAGTCTAAAGTTTCAACAAAAAAACTGAAAATAAACAAAGAAGAAATCGTTTAATACCTCGTAATTTGACCAATATTTACCAACTGGTTAAATTCACTGAATACAAACAGGAGTAAATACTAAGAATCCAGGAGTAAATACAAACTAAATACAAACATGATGACCGACATCAGGTTATTCTCTGCTCATTTCTCACTGAATTCAAACAGAAAAGTGATGGTAACCTCATATTGTCCTAAACTGAGCACTCTACCAAAATGAATTCAGGGTACAAGAGTAAATACTTCCCGTACTAACATTCGACATAAAGACATGTCTTTTAAAGCGATTAATATCTATCAAGAGGTGCAAACATACAAACCAGATATAACAACAGCAGTAACACGGGTGCAGTAACCACTAGCAGTAGAGTGCAGTAGTGTAAGTAAAACTGAGTGCAGAAAGAAGTAAGAAGCCAATGTAATAGCTGTACAATAGAATAGGAAACAGCGGGCAGCAACATATACAGACCAAAGAGGCAGGAAAACAGAATGGGAGTACAGGTAGTGATGTAGTAGAAGTAGTATGTGGAGCAGGCAGGGGGGTAGTAATACGCAGGAGTGGGGAGAAGGCTGTGCAGAAACAGCCTAGCATTGTGCATAAAATGACTGGTGGTGTGCAGTTTCAGGAAGTAACAGTAGTGCAGAAAACAGTAGGGTGGTAGTGTTCAGAAGTAGGCAGTAGTAAAACGCAGGTAAGGCCATGTTCAGCAGTATGTGCAGGTCTGATTTTTAGCGTGTTAGACTGTAGCAGAAAGTAGTAATACTCAGTGGCATCAGTTTAGTAATAGGCATAACATAGCAATACCAGCAGAATAGCCCTGTACAGATTAGCGGTAGTACTAAACTCACAAGCAGAATTCACACCAGTAGAGAACAGAGGAACAACATCCGTAAATGATAAAAAACAAATGCAACAACTCTTACGGAACCAAACCCACAACACTGTAAAATGTCAGTAATGTCAGTACTGTAAATACCGTTATAGTTCCGAGACCATCTTAGATTTCAGATCAGTAAGTATATGTGAAGATTAAACGCGTAGAATAAATGTTTCGAAATTATGGCTGCAATGCATCACTTTACATCATCAACATCCAAATACCAAGCTTTAGCAACTGTGATCGCAAGTGACACTGATAAATTCTCATATGGATCAACTGAAAGAGCTTTATGACTCAAGACATTAGCTGATATGGTAGATATTCGATATCCCCCAACGTTTCGTGAGGAAAGACAGAAAAAAGTAAGGTACAATATCATGAAGAAAAGTATGATTTGCATAACTGGTGGGTAGTCTGGGTACAGGTGGAAGAAAAGCCTACATTGTCTTCGAGCTAATAATCATTAATAAGTATCGAGAGTGATCTCGTCAGTTTATAAGCCTTTCTCAATACTAGTTGTCATAACCTATAAAAGCATTTTGCCTCTTTCATTCATATAAATATTCTGGTAAATGCTTAGACCAAAACCTACTACTCAAGTATCGAGAGTGATCTCGTCAGTTTAAAAGCATTTTGCCTCTTTCATTCATATAAATATTCTGAAACAACTCAATGACTAATAAAAATAGCACCAACTTAAAGTGAGGAAGGAAAAGCATAGCCCAATAAGGAAGAAGAAAGCTCAAACAGTCACATAGATACAAGTACGAATCTTTTAAGACAGTATTTATGCAAGAAAGGACAAAAAGTACATTATTAAACATGATCACTTCATTTACTAAACAAAACTTGGGAATTATCCTAGTAGATGAACTGAATTACCAGTGAGAAAACATAACCAATACAGAAAATGAGCTTCTTTAAACAATGGTCATGGCAAAGCATAACGAAAAAAAAAGAGAGATATGTATATGAAAACTCACCCGAGGCTCTCCAATCCTGTAGCAAGAGTTACCAAATCAGTCTTATTGGATACTGAAAGCAGCGCCTTATTGATCCCTTAACCTAAAGACAAAGTAATTAAAAACTCGGCACAAACATTAAAAATAAAGTCGTAAACAAATAAATGGGAAACATAATCAACTTCAATATCAGAATTAGAAACTAGGTATTTTTGAAGCAATTTTAGAGTTAAAATAGTCCAAACCAAACCCCGGCAACACCCATTCACCCAGACATCTTCCAAATAGTACAAACTAGGTATTTTTGAAGCAATTTTAGACCCAGACATCTTCCAAATCTCAGCAACACCCATTCACGGACTGTTACCGCACCAAGCTACCTTAGCTGAAGGAGCTGATCTGCCTCTGAATACCAAAACCAGTCCAGAAAATCAGATTCCAGACCTGCCAGCTCCTTCAAATCCCCACTGTACACCAGAACCGCTGCAACATAGACAGAAACCCTGGACACGCTCAATCCTACTAATACAACAGAACCTGACCAGTCGAGCACTGCCGTCTACTGCAACAAACGCTCCTACTCGCTCACTTAAAACACCATACCTTTTCCAAACAGAAAATGCTACGCAACCTGTACAGTAATGAAACGCACCAACATCACCTGAGCATGCTACTGCTCTTCTGCAGAAACAGTATATTTATTTATATAGTCTGGCTAATTAAGAGCGAACTTCGAATTTGTCTAATTAAGAGTGAACTTCGAATTAGAAAATATTGAATAGAACTAAGAAATATGAATGAAATAATTGAATGTCAGAACTGAAAATTGATACACACATCAAAACACAATCAGAAAAAAATCCCAAATTAAGATAAGTACCATATACAATAGTTAACATGTACCGATAATGGAGCAACCGAGATATGAGAAGCCGAGCGAGGAGCGTCTGTGATGGATGAGATGAAGCCGACGAGTACAGTTGTTGACGACGATGGTCAAGATGACGAACGAAGTTGTACAGTTGTTGACGACGATGGTGAAGATGATTAAGATAAGAAATTTAGGTAAGTTTTTTTTATTGTGTTGGACAGAGAAGAAGCTAGGGATTGCAATTAATTTGGGGATAGGAAATAATAACAATTTGGGGATAGGAAATACGAGTAATAATTTGAAGAATACGAATAAACTTGGGAATAGGAAATAATAATAATTTGTTTGATAATAATAATAATATGAATTTTACTAATAATGCATAACGCGCGCGCCTACGATTACCAATGCTACTGCGCCAATAATTTTGGTTAGTTATACATGAGTTTTAATAAATCTGATGTATATAATATGAGTTATACATGTGTTTTAATAAATCTGATGTATATAATATGAATTAAAAAGTGCATATTAGAATAGGCATAGGTTATTGGGAAGTCAGATGTCTATATAAATGAATAGACATCAGATTTTTCGAAATAACTGATGTATATATATATGCATCAGATTTTTTTTAAAATCTGATGCCTATTAAGTGATGTCTATATGACTTTTTGTAGTAGTGGCTGATTTACGCAGGGCTGCGGTTTTTGACGCAGCCTGCGGTTTCGGCTGCTTTGTTGCGTTAATTTCAGCTTTTGGAAGAATCGTCCTAAGGTTTTGTGCACCCATATAAATACTCAAGTTCTGAATGTTTTTAATCTATCATCTTATCTCTAGAACAACAACATTTTACTCTCTAATTAATTGTAATCTTTCCCTATTTTCAAGCTTGTAATTATGCAAATGAGAAGCTAATCTTCTCATTCTTGGTGTAATCCTAATCAAAGTATCCAACTTTGATATTGTAAGACACTTTCATCCCTCTAGTTTATCTAATGTTCTCTCTTTGTTTTAATGTTTTATTTTGAGTAATTAGTTGTTGGGTTTGATCATCCTTGCTTCTAGTTGTTCAATCTTTGCATGTTCTAAGGAAATGGCTTAGTTTCTACTTAGGATTTGTAGTAGCAAGCTCAAATTGTGTGGAATTGGTTTAAAGGAAATACCTTTTGAGTAGAGTTTACATGACTAATTCTACTAGCATGGTTTAATGTGTGTAGATTAGTTTCCTTGTTCATCCTTTGGTTTAATCTTTAATCGCTTGATTTTAGTCCTCTTGTTACGGTTTAGTGGCTTAGGCTAGAATCGAAGGAACCCTATGTACGGTTTAGTCATGGGATTCACTATCTTAGGATGTTCTTAGTGGGTAGATAAATAGGAGGGGTGATTGAGTCGACTTTGTCTTTGTTGAGGTATTTTGAGAAGGTTACACCAAGATTTTCTCTCCTATTGAATTTGTGCACATTTATTGTTTGTGGTTTTGCCTAGCCCAAATCAATTCTCATTTATTGCTCTTTTATTATCATTGTGAATGCTTTTCCAATCATTGAATCCTTCATTTATGTTATTCCCTTGTTGTTCATTTATGTCAATATCCATGGTTTGTTGATAAGTCATTCATCTTTAGTCTCTAATCATCATCAAGTATTCATTAAATCTTTGTTTAGTTTTGTTTAAAGCAAGTCTTTAGTTATTTCCTTTCTCTTGGGTTCGACCCTTAACTTGCACTTTACTACTTTTATTTCGAGTATAGTCGAGTCTAGTTTAGGTTTTATAAATTGTTTGGCGAGATAATTAGTGTAATAACGACCACTAGTTATTCCGTATCACTTGCTTATCTCACATTACTACAACATCATTCTCTATGTTTTCTAAGTAAAATAGTTTCTTAAGAAAATAAATTATTTCCATGTTAATAATATTATAAGAGTAATATTATTACGGTTTTTCTAATGCGTGCCTATAGGGCACACATTAATAGTTAAATAGGCATAGGTTAAGTATTATCCGTAATAATTAAGATTTTCATATTTACCTTAATTTCTTTTTATTCTTCTCTCTCCAAGATATTATTTTATCTTCTAATATTTCTTCTCACAGTATTATAATCTTTTTGGTATAGAACTTTGTGATCAGTAAATCTAATATTTATAAATCAATTTTTCATCTATCCCAAATCAATGATGAGCAATTTAATCGATTATGGTGCAACAAAATCTATTCCTATAAGGTATGACTAAATGTGGTCTTCGTTACGCATTGATTTGTAGTGTAAATAATTTGTGAATTACTCATATTTTGATCAAAATCGTTGTGTTCTGCCTTAAATACCAAAAATAATTGTCTTGAGTCATACTAAATTGTCAAACATAAACTATGATTATGGTATTATGCTAATAACCATGTAGATGACTAATCACTAAGGGGAATGAATTGCGTCGTGCAATACATTTTTGTTAGTTACATAGATCAAGTTTTTTTTCATGCTATTTGGCTATTTGCTTAACTGGTTTGGTATACATAATACACTTCATTGTTAATTCTCTCGTTTTCAAAACAGTAAGTCTCTCTTGTGACGGATATATTATTATATTCGTCGCAAATTATTAATGGGTCAAGTTTTCCAACTTGGTTAGATAAGACGATGCATAGAAATTCTCAAAGATTTGTCTTTTCCCACTCAAATGGATAATATTTGATCCGTCGCAAGTTTTGCGACGGATATACCTGTCACAAATGAGAATTTGTGTTTCAAAAAACAAAAGGTTGTTTAAAATTCAGGTGCGGAATAGGTGGAAGGAAGCTTCACAAAAACAATCTTGAAGTTGTTCTTTTTGTAAAAAAAAACTTGGACATAAAATTACCATTATTTTTCAGAAAAGAAAAACATTCGGATAATATCGTCTTCGTTATTGTTGCGAAAAAGAGGAGAAAAGAGGTGTGCAAGCACGAGAAGGCTTAAATACCATTTTTTTTGTGTATCTTAACATTTATTTTAAAATTATCTGAATTGGTTTAAATTTCATTGGTGTGTTTTAAATGATTGTATTCAGCAAATAAGAATTGGTTGTGGGATTGTTTTAAAAAACGTCAAACGATGTAAGGTCATGGAGATTGGCGGGATTGTAAAAAGAAAAAAGTCAACTATGTAAGTTTATTGAAATTATACGCGAGAGATGCTGAGAGAGTGAAAATTATTAGTAAGATAAAATAAAATCTAGCAAATAGAAAGAATAATGGATAATTAAGCCATTAAGGTATAATGGAGAATCTTAATTATGGATAATACTTAACCTATGCCAAACTAAGTATTAATGTGTGCCTATAGGGCACGCATTAGAAAAACCGATATTATTATTAATTCTAGTATACTAATACTAATTTTCTAGTAACAAAATTGGTGTTAGTTTGAGATCGGGTCCTTGATACGTATCTTTTGGAGACGATTTTTGTTAGATCGTTTAAGGGTATTTCGGTTAATTGAAGACTCAAGTAATAGGTGATTATTGAGTATAAACCTTCTAAAACCAATGTAAGGACAATCACATCTTATGATATCATCATGCATGCATAAGATCTTATTAAGTTTTATAACCTAAACTTAAAGAAACAAAACTCACATTAGTTTTGAGTATAAAATCAGGAACTTTGTTTCCAACAAGTGGTATCAGAGCATTACGGTTGTTGCATGCATGATCAGATTCATGTTTTATGTTAAAACGGATTAACATATAAATCTCGAAAATTTTGTATTTATTATGATAAATCACAAAATAATTTTGCATGTTAAAGTTTCTGATTCTAAAATGGTTTTAGGACATAAAAATAATTTTATGGATTTTTATTGTTCATTTTTATATTTATTTGTATATTTTGTAGTTTAAATCGGTTTTAAACAATTAATGGAAAAATAGCTAAACATAGTTTCTGGCCGAGATTTTTTGATATGTTCTCACATGCATATTTAATATATTGTATATGAATTTCGTAAGAAATGGAGTTATTATGCATGGATTATGAATTTTATGAGATAAATAGTCATAATATGAGTAAAAATGGGTATAGAAGGTTATATTTCGAATTTGACCTTAAAATTTTTATAAAAAGTCACATGCAATATATAAAGTACCTGTATGAATTTTCGAAATTATTGGACTTATTTTGCATGATTAATGATTTTTATGGTAAAAATCGTATTAATAGTGACTTAAATTCGACTTTAATAGTTATAGTTTGAATTTTGCCATAAATATTTAACACAATGTCACATGCTATATTTTCAGAATGTATATAATTTTTGAGAATTTATTCTCAAGTGATGCATGTTTTATGATTTTAATAGTTGAAATCGGCTAAATAATGACTTATTGTGTTAAAAATAGTTAATCTTAATATTATGGCATAAAATTTTACCCATAGATGTCTTATATAATTGGAACGTCAGATCTAAAAGATGGATATCAAAACGTTTCTGTTTTTTATGATTATTAATTTTTATGAGTTAATTAGTTAATAATCGTAATTTATGAGTCGTAAAAATAAAATTTCGAGCATGGTCTGTATTTTTTGGTCATTTTCAGGTTCTAATATATATTTTAGGATGACTAAAAAATTTATGGCAAATTATTGCAAGTTTTTATAATTTAAATCGGTTTTTTAACCATAAAAACGGCTTTTATATGATTTATTGAACAAATAATAAACTATAAATATTTGCATAAGACCATTTTATTAATTTCTGAATTTTTAGAAAATTTCCAGAAAGTTTAAAATTTTTGAATTTTAAATTTCGAATTTTATTGACTCATTTGGCCATATTTTGTTTATTTTTCCCGAAAATACAAGTAATTTTTGAACAATAATGCAAAATCAAGTTAAATCATGATCAAACATTAGTGGAGACTAAACATTGATTCCTAAAGGATGTTAGGATGATTAACTTGGACATAAATTAGATTTATGTAATTTTGATGATTTTAATAGTTAAAGTCGCGCATATCCGTAAAAACCGTAAACAAATATGAGATATTTGCTCCCATAAGGCGATTTGGCATTAATAATTGAGCATGTGCATACATATTTTATTATTGCAATTTTATGAATGTCATATTTGAATGTTTTTATATAATTTGGAATTATGTAATTTTTCTTAGTATGGCGTTAATTTTAATCAATATTACCCGTAATGAAAGGGAATATTGATTCGGTTGTAATTTATGTGATCTCGTATCACGGCTTTGTAATTTAATTTAATTTTCAGTTTTACAAATAGAATAGTTATATTGTTTTATTGTAATCCGGAGATCCAAAAGACGGTGCCATACGGAAAGGAGTTCCGACAAGACGGTGTTTTCTTGGAAGGCGTGCCAATGAAGTTCAAGGGACCATGGAGTTGGTTTCCGAATTTGTAATAGTTAATTAGTTTTTACTATTACTAGGAAGGCCATACTAGGATTTTATTGCTTTATTGCTTTTATTTTTGCATTTTTTTAATATGTTTGCATGCATAAGCCAAATCGCCATAAACATGCATATTAGTTTAGATCGTTATATCTAAAACGACCGTGTCAATTATAATTATCGAGTTCACCAATTTAATTCACTTAAAGAAGATAGATAATAAATTGACAAGACCTCTATATTAAACAAAACAATTGAGAATTATCCTTACCAAATAGTAGAACCCATGAGCTTCTATTTCGTGGGGTGGTGCTAGTCCAGTGGGCAGTACGAACCTCATTACGTAGGATAAGTGGGGCGATGAGATGGATTCAGTCCAGTGGGCGGATCGCATTTCGATGCAATTGAAATTTGGTTTGTACTCAACGGAAGTGTAGAGGACCAGTGGTCAATGTGTTACGGGCTAAGATGTATAAATTATGATTTGTCATCAACCAAGAGTTCTAGGGTAGAACCGGTTTATTTTAACCCACCAAACCATATCATTGGGTCGGATTTCCAGTGGTTCACGATTTCGGGGGTATGGGTTTGGGTCTTAGAATCATTTATAAAATTGGATAGAGGTCATTTTATAGATGCATTAGCTTGATAAATATGTTTACAAGTTAAAATGAACATAAAAACGATTAGCATTTAATTTCTTCATATGTTTAAAATTTTGTAGTTAAGTCTTCGAATCAATATCAATCATGACCGCTTCCACTACTACAAACACTTCATGGTTACGTTCCTTCATGGATCGTTGTAAGCTAGAAAAGAATGGGGCAAACTTTACCGATTGGGATGCCCAACTATTGTTGGCGGCACAGGCTGACGGTAAGACCGAATACCTCATTGAAGAATCACCTCCTGAACCTGCAGCAAATGCCACCGCCGCAGCAAGGCGACCCTATGATACTTATCAGAAGGAGTCTGCGACAATCAAAAATGTTTTGATCTTCTCGATGGAGCCGGAACTCCAAAGGAGTGCCATAAAGATTGACACGGCTTATGAGATCTACTCCAGGCTTGTGACAATGTTCTCGAAGGCTTCGAGAATTGTCCAATACGAGGCGGCATCGGCCTTCTTTGATCTCAACCTTAAGGAGGGGCAAAAGGTTAGCCCACATGTGTTCAAGTTAATTGAGCATGTAGAAACCCTAAGGATTAATCAAGTGGACATTCCTAAGGAACTTGTGATTGACAGAATCCTCCACTCCTTGTCTAAGGTGAAAACTTATGTACAATTCCGGGTGAATTTCAACATGAGAAACCAAGACATCTCTTTCGATGAATTGCACAATATGAAAGGGATATGGGCCTAAATGTTAGGGCCCCTAAGGATGTGCTCAACATTGATGTTAAGAGCAAAGGAAAGTTCAAGAGGAAGGGTAAGGCAAAGGGGAAGCAACCTTCCAAAGGTTCAAAGAAAGTGTCTTCTGAGGCAAGCACCTCCAATTCCAAGAAGAACCCTCATCAGGGAGCTAAGTGCTTTTATTTCAATGGCAAAGGACATTGGAAGAAGAACTGTTCCAAGTTTTTCAGCGATCTCAAGGCTGGGAAAATTCTTCCAGTTGGTATGATAACTATCCCAATTTTATGTTAATCTCAACTAATGTATTATGATACAAGTTGTGATGTGAATGCTCTTCTTACTTGAATTAGGGCATGAAAGCAAAGATAACGGAAAGGAAAAACAAGCATAATGGATCAAGGGAACTAAGAGTAGCTCCACTCGGGATGATCAAGGAGCTTTGTTTTTCGCTTATTTTGCTAGTATTTCAAGTGTTGTAAGAACAATTTAAAACCTATGTTTTATTTCCTTGTTGAACGAGGAAAGGGTAATCCTTGAACAATTTGATGTATTTTGGATAATAAAGTGACTTGGCTTTCAACCCAAGTCACTACCGGTTTTATATTTATGTTCTTAATTAGTTTAAACACTTGCAAATCTTAAACATAAAATAGAATTGATTATTACATTTCAATGTATAACCATTGAAACCGAATTGGTATAGGATACTTAATTCAAATCAAATCAAAATCAAAATTAAGTTTAGAACTCAATTATGAGGAAAAGTTATCAACCATCCAAAACTATCTAAGCTTTAAATCGAATATTTTCTGTAATAAATCATAAGGGTACACAAACCAACATCACCGTCATTGCTTGTGGCCTTAGTAGCTATATTTGGTAATGAAATAGGATTATTATTACAAAGATAGAGTGGGAGAAATTTGAAAAGCCACAAATAGCACATGATTTGATCTATTTTTGAATAGTAGGATTTATTGTGTTTTTAGTTGTGTAAGAAATTTAGAAAGAAGACAAAGTTGTGGATAGGATCTACGATTTGAAAAATCTACGCCTTACGATTATAAAGGTAGATTAAGTTGTGGATAAGATCTACGGTTTGGTAAAAATTTACGCCTTGTGATCCCAACGGCCCCGGCCCGGGAGGATACTTCAAGAATAAATTCTTGAAGTTTGTAAGGAAAAATTCTATACATGGATAAGATCCATGATAGAGTCCTCGTACAGTATAAGATAAGATAAATGTGGGGAACTGAAAGTTCCCACACACAAAAATTATATACCATAAGAAAAGACTCTTATAGAAACTACGGGAGGACACTCGATGAAAATTATTCAAAAGATTTTGTAAAGGCTCAAGAAAGAGTTCTTGGATTTAGATGGTGATCTAAATGTGCCAATGCAAAATCTCAGACCATGAAATTTATAAGATATATATGCCAATAAATGAGATTTATTGAGAGAAGCATATGTTGACATGTGGATGTCAGCAGTCTGCAAAGTTAAGGGTAACTTTGTTAAAAGTAGTGAAGTAATTCATTGAGAATGAATTCAGTAAACTCAATGACCACTTTTCAAAAGGGTATTTGAAAAGGATGTGACTATTAGCACATATGGTTATATCCCAATCATTTCAATTCATTAAATGTTTAGGAACATTGAATTGAGTGGGAGCTTTATGATTAACGGTTAAATGTAAAGTTCAGTGGGAGTTCTCGCTCCAGGATTTGAACCTATTAAGTCAAGGAATGACTTCGGGATCTTCAGAATCAGACAAGAACAAGAGTTTAGTAGGAGTAAACGATATCTAAAACAACTCATTGCTCGTTTGGAATGAAGCATTGATACTTATGAAAAGTATACAAGTTTTAATTCTGGATGACATATTGATATGAATTAAATCTAATTGAACATGAGATGTTTGGTTGAGATTATAAAAGACATCTTGTTATTAGTGTTAAGGTTGTTCATGGAGATGAAGATAGTATAGCCATAATGGGATCACGGAAATTTATCGAACCTTAAGTACTATCGTTTGCACGTTTAAATCGCTAATGTTTCCGCCATTAGTATAATCGTGTAAAGTGGATGCGCGCCGCTTACAGGACAACCTGTTGAGCAGGTGTTAAACCAATGATTAAACCTTGATCAATTGTCAAAGTATTCTCCAATGAAGATGAAAGACAAATTCAAGATCTTGGAAGATAACTTAGTTGTATGGTAAAAGGTTTGCAACGACTCAGGTTCCAAGAAACCAAGCAAAGATTTGTGATAATCTTTGGCTTACATTCATTTACTATGCATATCAATGACTTGTATTTTAACTACATGGTCATCACAAGATTCTACAAAATGTGTAAGTTCAAAAATTGTGTAAAGGCATTGTTGTGGCTGGGAGTTACACAATGCACATAATCTTATTCGCTAGTCATGAGAATGACTTGTCTCTTTCAGATGAAAGATCAATGTATGGATATGATCCGCAAAGTGAACGCTCGCACGAACCGTGGTAAACCTGGTTTACTCAAAATGAAGATAATTACAATTTTAAGGGATATGAACGAGAGACCCTTAAGCTAATTGTAAATTAAATGGTGTTCAAAGGTTTACCACTTGGATGGTGTAATCCACTAATTGTTTGAGTTATTTATAACTCACGAAAGGTCAAGTAAAATTCAAATGGGATGGTAAGACCATATTGAACCTCATTAAAGTGAATTGAATTATCATGACCTCGCCTCTAGTTGCTTAAGTGAGGTGACATCTCAATGCAACCGGATGTGTGATGCGATTGATGGCGAGTTCAATTGTCATAGAGTCATACGGGATGACTAATCGATCACCTAGGCATAGACATGTTAAGATACATTTGCCGGGCTAATGACCGCTGATAGAGCTCTGGCGTAATCTTATTAAAAGACTGCCTGGTCGTGGCGGGAGCATCTATCGTGTTTCACATGAGTCAGTTCTTGGACTAATGACTGTTCTCTGAGGTGGCATAGTTTTCAGATTAACTTTGATTTATGTCCTAACACCTTCGTAACTGGGGTTTATAAGGACATGTTTTGGGTTATGATGGGTTGTGGCCAGCCGGAAGGAATAAGTCGATTAGGAATTGTCCACCCCTTGTCAGGGTTGAGAAATATCTCTAGGCCACTCGAGAATAATAACTAGAAATGCGTGGCCACGCTCGGAAGGTATCTATGATAGATAATTCCGGTCAGTAGTTATAACTCCAGATCGAGATAAACCACTCTAGATTTAAATCAATTGTCGGCACGACCTGGGAGAACGCCATGCATTGAGTGGGAGATAGTAATAGGGCAAGAGAATTGGTAACACACACTTGTCTCGGACAAGTGGGAGATTGTTGGAGGAAGTGTCCTCGACAATAGTGTGTTGACGTAATTAAAACTCATTTGAATGAAACACAACTGGGAGTGTTACTCTTTTAAAGTCGACTGATCAACATTTACCGATAATGATTGGCTGTCTAGAGTTTGACATTATCGTCATATGATGGTGGTGATCAGTTGATCCATTAAGGTCATATCTTTAGGGAATTCCGTCTCAATGGAATAATTAATTAATATTGTATTGGATACGAATTAATTAATAACTGGAAATAATGGAAATAAATTTTTATATGACGAATATTTGTATAATGGGATTATAATAATAATATTCAAAGTAATAAAATCGTTTTATTGCTCGGTTTTTATTTATTCAATTAGGAAACGATTAAATTGAGTATGAACACGGTTGATCATAAAATTACAAAGAGTTGTAATTAAAATTATGACATTATATTTTATACAATAATAGTTTCGAAATATTGGAATTATTATTTAAATGTGATAAATTTGTAAATTATGAATTCTAATAGTTAAAATTGCATAATTAACAAATAGGGTCATGTGTTATAAGACATGTGTGACATGTTACAAATTAACACAATTGACAAAGATAAAATGGGTCCATAATAAGACCCATTTCAGCCGTGTAAGTGTAGTATATGTGTGTGAGTTTGTGTGTGTAAGTGTATAAGGGTTGAGTGTTGTGCAATAAGAATATTGTGTGTAAGGCATATTGCTCACTTTTTGTAAGAGCATAAGAGGCATGCATAGGCCATCTTTGTCTCATCATGGCCGGCAATCATGAGTGCAAGAGAGCTCATGTTTGCTCTATAAATACACACTCACTCACCTCATTACATAGTTAGTAGTTGTTGCTCATGCTTGCTCATCTCACATTACTACAACATCATTCTCTATGTTTTCTAAGTAAAATAGTTTCTTAAGAAAATAAATTATTTCCATGTTAATAATATTATAAGAGTAATATTATTATTAATTCTAGTATACTAATACTAATTTTCTAGTAACAAAATTGGTGTTAGTTTGAGATCGGATCCTTGATACGTATCTTTTGGAGACGATTTTTGTTAGATCGTTTAAGAGTATTTCGGTTAATTGAAGACTCAAGTAATAGGTGATTATTGAGTATAAACCTTCTAAAACCAATGTAAGGACAATCACATCTTATGATATCATCATGCATGCATAAGATCTTATTAAGTTTTATAACCTAAACTTAAAGAAACAAAACTCACATTAGTTTTGAGTATAAAATCAGGAACTTAGTTTCCAACAGGTAGCGAATCCATTGACGCGGAGAATCTTTCAAGGAGAAAAGAAACAGCTTCTCCTTAACTTCATCTTGCGTCACTCCAGCTGGTCTGGGTATGGAACAACAGTAATCTGTAAATAGCTCCAAATGCTTCCAAGGATCTTCATCCGGTAGACCTGCAAACTGTTTTTGCTCCACCATTTCGATATAGGAAAGACGAATTTCAAAGGGGAGAGTAAATCCCTGTGGAAGGTGGTGTGCTGCTGGCTGAAGATTATCAGAAATAGTAGACATGATCGCAATAGCACTGAGAGTATTCAAGTCTTCCTCTCAAAAACCTGTCTTCTAAAACAAAACTAGAAGAAAAGGTAAGTAACGGTCTTAAGGAACCGAAGTTCCTTAAAACAAGGAAAATAAACTAAAAACTAACAAACAAAATTATACCGTCTCCCCGGCAACGGCGCCAAAATTGGACACCCGCCGTTGAGGGGTGTCAAAGATAAGATATTAGGTATCATAGGCCGAAAGGAGCTATTAGGTATCATAGACCGCAAGGATATGTTACACCCCTTACGCGACTGCAATACATGTTGACTTTAGGATTTATATTATCATAGCTATTTATTACCCAAACATCCTAGCATATGAAATTAGCTACTCATTATTATTGAAATAGTAATGAAAACAGAAATAAACATAGAAATCATAATGAACATCAATCTAAACATGCAATAACTAATAAGGCTTTGGGATTCTAACTTAAACCGGATGCAATAATTCTAAACTAACAATAAAGAAACTGAAATTAAGAAAGGAATTACCGGAAATAAGGATTAAGGCAGAAAAGAACGAACTTTATTGATTATTGTAGAAAGATTGATGAACCATGAACAAACTAAAGAAAGTGTTTGACGATAATTGAAAGATTAAAACTAACAACTAGATGGTGTAATACTAGATAGATAAAGGATAGAAAAACTGAATGTAAAACTGAATGAATAACCCTAATCACGTAATTTAGCTTAAATAGGCGGAAATAAAGAGTTTCCTAATGACCTAATCACTTGAATGGGCTTTGCGGAAATTTCTGGGTCTGCGCTGAGGTCGGTCGACCTAAGTAGTAGGTCGGTCGACCTAACGTCGGGACTGCAGCGCGCATCAATCTTAAAACAGTTTCCATTTCTTCGTTACTCATCGTAATCAAGCGATTCTTGCCGCGTTGGAAAGCTAAGAGGATAAGCTTTCACCTCCAACTGGAATCACTCCATTACCAGCTCTAGAACTCGAGATATCGCCATTTGAAACAGGTTGCAATATCGTGGATCGGTTCTTTGCTTTTTTAGAGCTTGTAAACTATATGCACCATTGCTTATACTATCTTTAGGCCTTGAAATGTGCGCTAGGCTTGTTCTTTCGTGTCCTTAGCCATAAAAATCACTTGAGGACGGATTTGGTTTGAAATCGCCTTTTTTCCGCATAATTCTGCAAAATAGCATAAAAATACGAAAGTAGACAAAAGTTGGGAAATAAAGGCTAAAACATCGTAAATGAGCTCTAAAATGCGTGTGAAAATAGATGTAAAACGTCATAAAATAGACACGCATCACCCAGGTTGCAAAAGCTTATCAATTTTTTACCATCTAATTCGAGTGTCAGTGCGTCCCAAGCCGAGTTTGTTAGTGCTTTACATGATGGCCAACTGGACATGTTGATGATGAGGGAGGGAATTGCACATTGGATACTTATGCATGAGCATCCTTTTAGAATTGTGGAGGAAGAGGGTTTTAATTTGATGATGAAACGTGGCATTCCACAATATAAAAGTATGTCTCGACATACCATAAGAAGTGATTCTTGTAGTGTGTATGAGAATAAAAAGAAGAAGCTGAAATTGTTGTTGAAAGGTGTTGAGAAAATTTCTTTGACCACTGATCTATGGAAATCAAAACCACAAAAATTGAGTATATGGTCCTAACGGGTCATTTTGTTGATTCTGACTAGAAGCTTCAAAAGAGGGTTTTGAATTTTTTTCACTTACCTCCTCCCTGAAAAGAAATAGACATAGCCAATTGCATATTCAAATGTCTAAAGGAGTGGGATATAGAGAATAAAGTAAGTGTTTTCCCTAGATTATTTCATTTTTCTTATAATTTTCTTTGGACATTACTTGTAACCTTATTATCTTCTTTTTTCTTTTGTAGGTCTTTACCATTTCAGTTGATAACGCTTCAGCTAATGATACTTGCATTCAAGTTCTTAAGGACACTTTCTCTCTCACTAAAAGGTTGATTTGTGGTGGTAAGTGGTTTCATGTTCGTTGTTGTGCTCATATTTTGAACATTATGGTAAAATACGGTCTTAAAACTGTGAAGACTATTATAGCTAATGTTCATGATAGTGTTGATTATATTAATCAAAGTGATTCACGCCTCCAAAAGTTTACTGAGCTTGTATAACAATTTAACCTTAAAGAAAGAAGATTGGTTCTTGAATGCAACACTCGTTGGAATTCCACTTATGAAATGTTAGCTTGTGCAATCAAGTTCAGAAAAGTGTTTGCAAGGCTAGCTCAAGAAGACCTTCGTTATACTTATTGTCCTAGTGAAGATGATTAGACGAAAATTGAAAAGTTGATTGAGATATTAGCGGTTTTTAATGATACAACCAACATTATTTCAGGATCCGAATACCCTGCTTCTAATTTGTTTTTGGTTGAAATTTATAGAATTAAAGTGTTGTTGAATACAAATGACAATTCTTCTGATGATTTTGTTAAGGGTTTAGTTAAGAACATGAAAGAAAGGTTTGATAAATATTGGTGTAAAACCCCTCGCGAAAGCGGAAATATAAAACATTCAAAGTACCAAAATTGCAGCGGAATTAAAACTTTTAACATAAATAAACATGCGAGGTGTTTTAACAAACTAAACATGCGGAAGATAAAACATAAATAAGTATATAAGTACTATACAAAAGCAGCCCGGGATAGCATATCCCTACAGGCACAAAAATACGGAAAACAGAAAGCTAAGGTCTAGCTAACGAATGGGTAAAGTCATCGATGAAGTATCATCGCTCGCTAGCCTCAACGTAACCCCCTGAAGAACAGCATCAAGTACCTACACACATACAACATGTGCGCCACAGTCAGTGGGGAGTGACTAGAGTTCTCATAGCCACCTAATGTCATACAACACAGAACATGTAAACAAGTATCATACTCCAACATAAACAATCATGTGAAGCATTTATCTCAACATCTCGATCTCCTATCATCATGCGAATACTATGCAAAGACTCTCAACCAACTTCGAAACTATTTGGAAGGAGAGCCGGTTTCCCTTCCGGTTGCCCGGCCGGGGGGTCTTTCAATCCAAACCATTTTACGAAACTGAATAAAGAGTCATCCAATGCCTTGGATGAACAATACTATAAGCAAGGTACTAAACTCATCAATATCAACATACATATCTGACACTGTACCAACTCTAGGCAAGCAGATAACAACGGCAAGTATATAACACTGTACCCCATCCTAGGCAAGTATATACCATATCAGCAATAAGTATCCATATGCACAAATACACCTTATCAAAACAAAGGCAACCAAAAGCTGTGACCTAATCCTAATCACAGTTTCACGACAATACACCTCAAATACAAAGGCAAACAAGACTGTAACCTAATCCAAATTACAGTCCCACCACAATACATACCCCATAAACCAAAGGAAAGCAAGACTGTAACCTAATCCAAATTACAGTCCTACCACAACATACCCCATAATCCAAAGGCAAGCAAGACTGTAACCTAATCCAAATTACAGTCCTACCACAACATACTCCATAATCCAAAGGCAAGCAAGACTGTAACCTAATCGAAATTACAGTCCTACCACAACATACCCCATAATCCAAAGGCAACACAGAACTGTAACCTAATCCAAATTACAGTCATACAACAACATACCCCATAATCCAAAGGCAACACAGAACTGTAACCTAATCCAAATTACAGTCCTACAACAACATACCCTATAATCCAAAGGCAACACAGAACTGTAACATAATCCAAATTACAGTCCTACAACAATATAAGACATTCCAAACTGTGACCTAATCCAAATCACAGTTCTACAACAACATTTCACATCAAAACTATGATCTAATCCAAATCATAGACCTACAACTTCGATACTAAACTTACTCAATTCATAACTAGCTATGCAACGACGTATACTTAAACCAACACTTAATTGACTCCGGGAATTAAGCCGAGGGAGAGCCGGTTTCCCTTTCGGTTGCCCGACCGGGGGGTCTCTAACCTCACTCTATTCCCCAACCCAATATAAGTGCCGCCCAATTTATGGGACTTCAAACAAACATACAAGTCATATTATATGACGTATATTCTTTACGGAAATCATTACGTATATAAAATAACAAAAGAATCGTAAATTAAATATATAATTCATTCGAAAAAGAGAAACAAGAACTAAATTAACACTTCATATAATATCCTCATATTTTCTACATAAAATTAACGTGTGAGAAATTAATATAACAAGTCGTATTTTAATTATTCCGGAAACCGATTAACTAATTAATCACTTAGACGTGCTTCTTAGATAAAACCGTAACCCGTTACTAATTCGTAACGATTTCTAACGTATTATATTTAAACGTAAACAAGCTAGCAAGAACGTACGTAAATTAATTAATTCAAGTAGGCTAGCAAGCACGTACGTAAAATAATAATATAATAATATAATAATAAAATAATAATATAATAATAAAATAATAATAATAATATTACTAAATAGTAGTTGTACGTACAGTAGCTTAGTAGTTAGTAGTAGTAATATAATATAGTATGGAGTACTTCGTTGTATATTAGCGTATTAATAGTGCAATAACTTTACAGAAACAACACGCAATACCAAGAGAGGCAGCCACCAGCGACACGAATAACAACAACAAGCAACCCCAAACCTGACAACTAGCGGCAATTCAAGAGCGACAACGAAGTACAGGAGCAGTAGTAGAACAGCAATTAACGTGGTCAGCAGCAGTGGGCAGGCAGAGGGTAGCATTAGTGCATTGGTGCAGTGATATGTAGTATGCAATAGGAGTAAGTAGATTGGACTAGATGATACTAGGAAGTGCAGAAGGCAACATCAATTTAGCAGATAACAGTAGCCAAAATTAGAACATCCGGAACAACGAACGGCAACGGACAGCAGCAACATTTAGAAGCAATTGCAATGAGTAATGTAATAACAAATAGTGTGCAGAGCAACAATAAAAACGCAGAAAGGTATGCATTAGTCTTAATCCAACTGGACACTAATCAAAGATGGGTATGGCTTCGCATCTCATTTTTTTCTTATGTCTGATTTTATTCTATATAAAGAAGCAGCTAAATCTAGGGGACTTTAGTCTGTAACCAAGAACCTTGTCAACTCTTCTTTATCTCCCAGTTCCCCGATATTTACATTGAGTCTCTGGTCGGGCGAAAAGACGTATACGACCAATCTTTTGTATGAGAACGAGACATATTGAGGACAAAGAAGGAGAATTGCCCTTTACAGGTCGAGTGACTGCTGCTTGTGAGGTGAAAAGCACATAGGTCTCGATCTTAACTTCAGAATACCAATTTAAACAACAGCAATTTATAACAACTCCAACAACAACTATGGCACGAAAGCAGCAGCAATTACCAGTAACAATCATGATGAACATAAGATTATGTGACGGATACTAATTACCCACTAACTATTAAACATACAATTCACATCAATTTCACATAAACAACAATAAATCACATGTCCAATTAATTTAAGACAAAGGCCGAGTTTTCTCATTATCGTCACCTTTACTCCGCGAATGCTCCGGTTTACTCTTCAAGGATCACAAGCTCTTCCTCTGGGTTGTTATTAGCTCCACCTTCAAGCACAAAAACACGGATTAAAGCGATAATTTCGTGATTAAGGCAAAACAGCCCCGAAATGAATTTTCACGAAATTGAAAACGAAAGTGATAGAAAGATCAGAAATAAAGAGAGGAATGCGATGGTGAAAACCTTGAGTCAAACCGAGTTGAAACGAGAAAATGGATGATGATTTAGTGAAGATGAAAGGAGTGGAAATGGAGGAAAACAAGTTATGTTTTATTATTTGGTGAAGGGGTTTCAACGTGATAAAGAAGAAGGAGGGTGTCCTTTATGGACTTGAGTCGGGTTTGTAAAATGTAAGGAGCGGACAACTTAAAACGGAAATTACCAAATAACTGTGACCTCTTAATTAAACAACTTAAGACGGAACTTTAACGTTATATCTTAAAATAAAACTTACGGTTATTATTAAATTATTATTAAACTCCGTAAATAACTTTATTTTATTAAAATATTCCTTTACGAAAAATACGGGCTGTTACAATTGGGGCGAGTGTAATTTGCTTATGGCTATTGGATCTGTGTTGGATCCTCGAATGAAGATGAAGTTTTTTTTTTTTTTTTGGTTTTAAACCGGGGTGTCCACCGTCGACAACAGTGTATAATCCTCTCGCCGCGGGTGCTCTCACGAAGAGGTAAACGGCTGGCTAAAGTGTTGCTCCATTCTCATGGGCAGGGATCGAACCCCTGACCTCATGGTTAAGGGATGAGGTGAGCAACCACCACACCAAACACATTTGGTTATGAAGATGAAGGTTGTGGAGAATACTTTTCCAATGATGTTCAAATCTGATGTAGTTCGTATTGTTTTTAATAGAATTTTAATAACGGCCACTGGTTGTTTATTATCTTATTTATCACCATATTAATATACCCATTATGATGTGACTTAATGGGTGTTTTATGGTGCTTCTCTTGTAACTCCTCTTTGTGGGGTGCTTATAAATAAGATAAAATATGTGGTTTGTGTAATTATTATGTTCATCTTATACAACACATAATAAACACGTAAAATATACAATCTCTAGAGGCTAAGTCCACCATCAATATGGGACTTGGAATTTGGGGCGTGGAAATATTTCGGGACTCTAGTAGTCCCGGAGGTACGATATACGGTAGTGGGCAGTTAGCGAACACAACGATCCGATCGCTTCCGCATAAAGGTATGTCCTTATTTTCCTACAGTGGTATCAGAGCAAATGTGTTTTGCTACCGCTCCTACCATTTATTCGTTTTCCCCTATTTTAATATGAGATGTAACATATTGGAATGCTAGAATATGATAAGTTCATATTTTTTTTATTAACCGACTTTTTTTTTTTCCTCCTCACATGGCATATGCATATGATTAGTTCATTTATATGTATGATATTGATTTGCTAGATTTTTTTTCGCTCTTTCACGCCTTACACTTATACATCTGATTGTGGCTCATATTCGTGTTTTTACAAGATTAGTTCTTGTTAATCTTTTTTTTAATATATTAAAGTTTTTTTAGTTATGCGTGATGATGTCAATCTTAATACGTCTTTGTGACGATGTCAACCTTACTGCGTCTTTGTGACTTATTTTTGGTCTCGTAGAGGGAACTAACTAGATATGTTCTAGATTGTTCTATACGAAGGTTGTTTTAGTGAGACAACAAAGTGGCGGGACGATATGAGATCGAAATCCTTCACTCTGGTTCAAAATGTTGATGAGATGTGTTCTCTGAGATTTCTAGTTCTCTATGCGATGGTTATTGTCGCATACGACGAACGTATGGGTGACGTGAAGGCGAGCAATCTATGGTTATATTTTTCCTTGTGGATCTATTCTACCTATAATATGAGTATTATTCTTTTTTGCTGGATGTACGCTTGAACATGAGAATTAATATGTTGTTTAGTCCCCTTTGTTTTTATATTTTTTTTTATTTTAATAAACATGCGTGAGTTTCCTTTTATCTAAGTGATAACTATTTACGCTAATTAGTTTAGCCAGTTTCATTACTATATAAATATGTTTTATATACATTTTGTAACGATAATTGTAAATTCGTTTTAGTAATACTTTAATATCTTTGTGATATTCAATATGAAAGATTTTGCTAATTTGTTTAGCTAGATCTATAAATTTATGCATATGTATGAATATGTTTCATACATCTTGAATTTGAGTCGTATAAATACGTTTTAGATGTATGATTATATATCTTTGTAATATTATAATATACCAATGTGTTTGGTTAAAGTACGATTATATGAATATTTTTTTTTTTAAAAATAAGTGACGACTATATAAATTTGTTTTATATGTATAATAAAAATTTCAAAGTGATTTAATTATGTCCTTGTTGATTATATGAGTATGTCTCATAGACTGTTTTCCGTAAAAAAAAAAAATATATGAATATGTTTCATATTGAGTTAAGTTTTAAGTATATGAATATGTTTCATACAAAGTTGAATGAAAGTCATATAAATAAGTTTTATATGAATAATTAAATATCTTAGTGATTTTAACAATACTTTATAATATTTTATGAATATGTTTCATAAATTTATTTTACGTGCATATGATAAATGTCTGTGTGATATTTTATAAGCTACGTAAAATTTATCCTTGTATATAAAATTGGACGTCTTAATGATATTTTTTTTTATCATTTTGGCTAGCAGATTTATGAATATTAGAAATGCTAATGTTCGACTTTGTGTCTAATTTAGCATATGCTACTCATTATTATCTCTATATTGTGCTTTGCAAGATATAGTTATAATTTACGAATTTGTTTCGTTTATTTTATCTTGTGAAAATTGTGTAATTTCGTATTACATAGAAAAAAATATCTAATTGACATTTGTTGTTCATGAGATTTATAAGTTACATACAAGGCTTATATCTTTGTGATTTAATAGTAATCGTAAATTTGTTTTACGAAAGGATTTATATCTTCGTGATATATTTGTATATGTAAATGTGTTTGACATTAAATACTCCGTTATATCTTAGTGATATATAATATATAGTTGCATTGTATATGTAAAATTAGTTTTTACACGGGAGATGAGAAAAGAATTGAATATGTATTAGTTGTGTATCAATAATTCATTAAAACTGTCATATGTGTTATGATTAAAGTTTTTTTTTAATTAATTTTAAAGACGTGCAAATTTGTTTTGCATAGTGTTTTGATAATATCAAAGTGATATTATTGTTCGTGCTAGTTTGTTTCGCCGTTAGTTTAAGGGTAATAGCTAATTTGTTTAGCGTATTTTAAAGGGTTAAGTGATTTTGTTTCATTTAATCTCAAGAAGGTAAATTGAATTATTAAAATTTCTAGTTTATTGCGTTGGTGATGATTATGAGCATAGCGAAATTTTCGAACGAACAATACAAACAAAGGAATTTTAATAATTTAATTGAAATTGTGCCTTAATCCATATACTTGTGTATGACAACAAGTGTTTTTTGGTGATTTGTTCACCATAGTGATGCGGTTTGAACTTTGATAATCAGAGATATAAGATATTGTATCTTATTAATAATCACGATTTTAGAAATTGTGATCACTTTATCTAATCGAGCTTGAATATCTTACTAATGAGTAGGATTATGAAAATCAATGCTTTTACCAGTATTTACTCATTCAAATATAGTAAGCTTGATTCGTGCAAAATTGTGTTATTTTGTATGTAGATCTATTAAACTATTTTGAGACAGGTCTTACAGCTTATGTAGCGTAAGAATAACGGGTAAGTCAATTTCGTTTTGACGTGGGATACAAGATTGTTTGTCTTGACCCGGAGTTTTTTTGATTATTGTCACCGTGTTTCATTTTTCTTAGGTGAAATGTTTTTTTTAAACACGTGGTTGGCTTACGGAATGAGTTATTTTTCCATGGTAATTTGTTTGCCATCCGATTCTGGGATAGTAAAATGGAAAAGCTTTCGTCGTAAGTAGACTCAATCCTTAGTAAATGTCTCAAAAACTTATCCGAGAGAAAAGTCTCATGGCACGATCATTATTGGTCTATGTTTTTCTTACTATTGAGGAAAAAATAAATATATGGTATTGTTTAATTTGATACGTCTGACTTAGTGTCGACAAGAGAATAGTGTGGAGATATTATTAGTTTGGTTCATGTTAGTTTTGAGCGAATTAATATCATTCTCCATCAATTCGAGTTATATGATTGTTTCTTGCATCACCTGTTAATTCTTGTCCTGTGTGGATTTAGAAATAGAGTGAGAATTATTATAACTCGTAGCAGTTTAATCCATTGTTTGTTGATGGACAATTCAAATCGCTTTGTGCTATTTTGACTTTATATTCTCTACGTACTTAGAGCGTGTGATTATTTTTTCAATAATTAGTTTATTGGAAATCAAGATTTTTTATTTAACCTCATGTTTGTAGTTCATTATGGCAATGTGTTTGGCCTTGTATATATATGTTTACCGCATTACTTTATTCATTTCTTTGATTACATTATCATATATGGCCATTGTCTCTATTTTTTTATATTTCAATCTATTTTTATTTTATTTGTGGGTAGTTAAATGTTAAAGATGCATCATGAGTTCTTATGTTTTTCCCCTTCTTCTTTTGAGATGATTGATTCACGCTATATGAGTGTTTATTAATTATTTTGTCATTTTATAAAATGTTTGATATGTTCCAACATTTTATGATAAAAGTGGAAACCAACTTCAAACTTAGAGTCAGAACTCTTAGTATATGTGTTGGTTGTGAATAACTGTTTGATATGTTCAAAGCGTAAATGAGGAAAAAATATGCGTCGATCATACAATTTTTAAACACTATGATATTGTTGTTTTAGATGAGAAAAATTGTACATCACTTGATATATGATTAAGTGATTTATAATGATGATCAATTTTCCTTCTTATAGATTACGAAGAATTCCTTAAATATGTTTTTAAGGAAATTTTGTTCGCTCTACATAAGTTTCGGGTAGTAGATTGATCATCCATCTTAACATTTGTCAAACTTTGTATTTAAATGACCCACAATATTTATTCACTTAGATGTGTCTCTAAGTGTTGGCGAATGCTAGTAGATCTATGTATTGTATTCGTTACAATACAAGTAACTATCTCTTGGTGAGTGGGAGAATTTTTGTGAATCTGTTTAGACACCAAGGATAGTTTAACTTCTCTCTATATTTTGGATAGTGGGAGTGATTCCATGATCCAAAGTAAAATATGAGAGTTGATCTGCTAATGAGTAAATTTTAACTTGTTTGTCAAGTTATAATTAAGGATTAAAATAAAGTCGATCCTTAAGATGTTTTGTTCATGACGGACGATAGTGGGAGCTGTTCC
Source organism: Silene conica (assembly GCA_029255685.2). Lineage (NCBI taxonomy): Eukaryota > Viridiplantae > Streptophyta > Magnoliopsida > Caryophyllales > Caryophyllaceae > Silene > Silene conica. The sequence continues at coordinate 56,626,663 of CM055311.2, read as the reverse complement.
TTCTATTTGTTTTTCGAACCACTTTTTAGTAAGTTGGAGTTATCACTTTTAGTAAGTGAGTTTTTTTTCGCCAAGTAATAAAATGGATTGTTATTACGAGAGTAGAAAGACATTGTGACAATGAATGATTATGACAATAAGGTTTAAGATTATTATGAGATATGTTCTCAAATGTTTGGATTTGTTCCACTTTTCTTCTAAGCTTTGGTCATTTATTTGGATTTTGTTTTCAAATAAATGCAAAGGCTATTTCGTAATAAGTTCCTCGGAAAAATTATACATAAATTGATCACCTGAGTTTGTCTCAAATGATTCTTAGTCATGTGTTGAATGAACTTTTTAAATATATTTCAAATTCGATAAATCATTTGTTTGATGATTTTGTTGGAATGGTGGAATTAAGGTGGATATGTCAAAATTATAAATGAGAATAAGTTCCTCTTTTTAATTGGTGACATATTGATACTTAGAAGAAAAATAAAGTTTTTATGTCTAAACCTATGCTCAAAAGTAAGGAACGATTAAGTACTGTTTCTTGTTCTAGTGTAGTTGATTTTTTTGATGTGTACCTTGTTTAGTACATAGTTGAACGTCAATTTGTGATTGATAAGTATTTGTTACCTAATCAATCCTCTACACACACAATGATACGTAATCAAGTTTTTTTACTTTTGTTTTTGTGACAAGAGTAAATTAGTTCTTGTGTAGGACTAAGAGTTGTCTTCAAGTAAGATTAACTAACAAGATGGTTGACGAATTATTTAATAAGATGTGTTCTTGATTAGTTCATGTATTCAGCTAATTTGTGCGAGAAAGTGAACTTAAGTTTTAATCTTGTTGAGTTGTGGATGTGTTTGATGATGAACATTTTTTGGATAAAGATTTGTATCTTTTGAAAATATTCATATGCATTTGTTGCATGATAAGGCACATAGATATCACCAAGCTTTTAGATTGCCTAGTCACACAGGTAATCGCCTTGACACTTGTGTAGTGGGCAAGATGAGACTGAGTCAGATTAACACTTAGTGAGTGTTCGAGATTATCTTTGTACATGAGTTGTATGGAAAAGATATTGACTTGTTATATAGTCGCCTTAGTAAGTCTATGATGAGACTTTTGTAGTCGAAGTATGACAAGACACCCTATTTTCATACTTAAGCTTTGAACCGAATCACAAGTGTCAGATTGAATATTTGTTATCAATCTAGTGGCTTGAGTTAGATACTTGAGTAGTATCTAGACTTATGATTCGCACGACATGGAAGCGTGATATGCCCACCGTAGTGGGAGCTATGTTGTGACACATATATCATACTATGTGTGTTAGTAAGTCGACCCTTAGGAGTGACAATGATTCCCTACTTTGTCACTGTGTGATCCTATGGACTGTGTTGTCCAATTTTGTTCGGTGCCCTTTGACTTGGAGCTATGATATGAAGTTAATTCTTGATGTTGCTACTTTAATATGAATTCTAAGGGCCTAAAAGATTAAGGTTCAACGGATCATGTTAGGAAAGCAGTTAAGTTGAGATGGATTATTATTAGTGTCTGAGGAATGATCAATTCAACTTCACCATAATTTCCTGGTCAGGGTTTATATTGTGTATATAACTAAATGATTATGATAGCATATAGGGGCTATGTATGCTAACGGTGATGTTTGAATGATTTGGGGTACTGATAATATGAAAGTGTTATGTTAGTTTTGATGGTAACTTAATATAACGCTCCTTTGTTACTTTATGGTCGCACACCCCATTTTCCGTATGAAACCTAAGAAATTGTTTATATTGGAGTTGTGTTGTCATAAACTTGGTTGTGTGACCAAGTGGGAGTATTAATTTGGCTTTGTGACCAAGTAAGAGTGTTGATTAATTTTTGTGACTAAACAACAATATTACCATGGCTTTAGTGGCCGAGTGGGAGTATTGTTTTTAATAGGATTTTAATAACGGCCACAATCAATTTGGTTGTTTATTATCTTATTTATCACCATATTAATATACCCATTATGGTGTGACTTAATGGGTGTTTTATGGTGCTTCTCTTGTAACTCCTCTTTGTGGGGTGCTTATAAATAAGATAAAATATGTGGTTTGTGTAATTAATATGTTCATCTTATACAACACATAATAAACACGTAAAATATACAATCTCTAGAGGCTAAGTCCACCATCAATATGGGACTTGGAATTTGGGGCGTGGAAATATTTCGGGACTCTAGTAGTCCCGGAGGTACGATATACGGTAGTGGGCAGTTAGCGAACACAATGATCCGATCGCTTCCGCATAAAGGTATGTCCTTATTTTCCTTGCCATCCGATTCTGGGATAAAAAAATGGAAAAGCTTTCGTCTTAAGTAGACTTAATCCTTAGTAAATGTATCAAAAACTTGTCCGGGAGAAAAGTCTCATGGTATGATTATTAATAGTCTATGTTCTTCTTACTATTTAGAATAAATATGTGGTATTGTTTAATACGTCGGACTTAGTGTCGACGAGAGAAAAGTATGGAGATATTATTTGTTTGGTTTATGTTAATTTTGAGCTAAATAACATCATTCTCCATCAATTCGAGTTATATGTTTGTTTCTTGCATCACCTGTTAATTCTTGTCCTGTGTGGATTTAGAAACGGAGCGAGAATTATAATAACTCGTAGTTGTTTAGTCCATTGTTTGTTGATGGACAATTCAAATAGGCTTTGTGCTATTTTGACTTGTTAATTCTCTACGTACTTAGAGCGTGTGATTATTTTTTCAATAATTAGTTTATTGGAAATCACATTTTTTTTTTAACCTCATGTTTGTAGTTCATTATGGCTATGTGTTTGGCCATGTATATATGTTTACCGCATTACTTTATTCATTTCTTTGATTATATTATCATATATGGTCCATGTCTCTATTTTTTATATTTCAATCTATTTTTTATTTTATTTGTGGGGAGTTAAATGTTAAGGATGCATCATGAGATCGTATGTTTTTTCCCTTCTTTTGACATGATCGATTCACGCTATATGAGTGTGTATTAATTATTTTGTCATTTTATAAAATGTTTGATATGTTCCAACATTTTATGCTAAAAGTGGAAACCAACTTCAAACTTAGAGTTAGAACTCTTAGTATATGTGCTGGTTGTGAATAATTGTTTGATATGTTCAAAGCGTAAATGAGGAAAAAAAATATGCGCCGATCATACACTTTTTAAACACTATGACATTGTGTTGTTTTAGGTGAGAGAAATTGTATATCACTTGATATATGATTAAGTGAATTATAATGATGATCAATTTTTCTTCTTATAGATTACGAAGAATTCCTTAAATATGTTTTAAGGAAATTTTGTTCGCTCTACGTAAGTTTTGGGTAGTAGATTGATCATTCATCTTAACATTTGTCAAACTTTGTATTTAAATGACCCACAATATTTATTCACTTGGATGTGTTTCTAAGTGTTGGCGAAGGCTAGTAGATCTATGTATCTATGTTTTGTATTCGTTACAATACAAATAACTATCTCGTGGTGAGTGGGAGAATTTTTTGTGAACTCGTTTAGACACCAAGGATAGTTTAACTTCTCTCTATATTTTGGACAGTGGAAGTGGTTCCATGATCCAAAGTAAAATAAGAGAGTTGATCTGCTAATGAGTAAATTTTAACTTGTTTGTCACGTTATAATTAAGGATTAACATAAAGTCGATCCTTAAGGTGTTTTGCTGATGACGGACGATAGTGGGAGCTGTTCCTTCTATTCGTTTTTCGAACCACTTTTTTTTAGTAAGAAGGAGTTATCACTTTTAGTAAGTGAGTTTTTTTTTCGCCAAGTAATAAAATGGATTGTTATTATGAGAGTATAGACATTGTGACAATGTGTGTTCATGACAGTTAGGTTTAGACTATTATGATATATGTTCTCAAATGTTCGGATTTGTTCCGCTTTTCTTCTAAATTTTGGTCATTTATTTGGATTGTTTTCAAATGAATAAAAAGACTATTTCATATTAAGTTCTTCAGAAAAAGTTTGCATAAATTGATCAACTGAGTTTTGTCTCAAATGATTAAGATGATATATATTTGAGTATTAGCTTATTCATGTGTTGAATGAACTTTTTAAATATATTTCAAATTCCATAAATTATTTGTTTGATGTTTTGTTGGAATGGTGGAATTAATGTGTTATGTCAAAATTACATAGGAGAATAAGTTTCTCTTTGTTGATTGGTGACATATTGGTATTTAGAAGAAAAATAAAGTTTTTATTTATTTCTAAACCTATGCTCAAAAGCAAGGAACGATTAAGTATTGTTTCTTGTTCTAGTGTAGTTGGTTTTTTGATGTGTACCTTGTTTAGTACATAGTTGAACGTCAATTTGTGATTGATAAGTATACCTAATCAATCCTCTACACGCACAATGATACGTAATCGAGTTTTTTTTACTTTTGCTTTTGAGACAAGAGTAAATTAGTTCTTGTGTAGGACTAAGAGTTGTCTTCAAGTAAGATTAACTAACAAGATGGTTGACGCATTATTTAATAAGATGTGTTCTTAATTAGTTCATGTATTGAGCTAATTTGTGCGAAAAAAGTGAACTTAAGTTTTAATCTTGTTGAGTTGTGCATGTGTGATGATGAACATTTTTTGGATAAAGATTTGTATCTTTTGAAAATGTTCATATGCATTTGTTGCATGATGAGGCACATAAGATATCACCAATAGATTGCCTAGTCACACAGGTAATCGCCTTGACACTTGTGTAGTGGGCAAGATGAGACTGAGTCAGATTAACACTGTGAGTGTTCGAGATTATCTTTGTACATGAGTTGTATGGAAAAGATATTGACTCGTTATATAGTCGCCTTAGTAAGTCTATGATGAGACTTTTGTAGTCAAAGTATGACAAGACACCCTATTTTTCATACTTAAGCTTTGAACCGAATCACAAGTGTCAGATTGGATATTTGTTATCAATCTAGTGGCTTGAGTTAGATACTTGAGTAGTATCTTGACTTATGATTCGCACGACATGGAAGCGTGATATGCCCACCGTAGTGGGAGCTATGTTGTGACACATATATCATACTATGTGTGTTAGTAAGTCGACCGTTAGGAGTGACAATGATTCCCTACTTTGTCACTGTGTGATCCTATGGATTGTGTTATCCAATTTTGTTCGGTGCCCTTTGACTTGGAGCTATGATATGAAGTTAATTCTTGATGTTGCTACTTTAATATGAATTCTAAGGGCCTAAAAGATTAAGGTTCAACGGATCATGTTAGGAAAGCAGTTAAGTTGAGATGGATTATTATTAGTGTCGGAGGAATGATCAATTCAACTTCACCATAATTTCCTGGCCAGGGGTTATATTGTGTATATCACTAAATGATTATGATAGCATATAGGGGCTATGTATGCTAACGGTGATGTTTTGAATAATTTGGGGTATTGATAATCTGAAAGTGTTATGTTAGTTTGAAGGTAGCTTAATATAACATTACTTTGTTACTTTTTGGTCGCACACTCCATTTCCCGTATGAAGCATTAGAGGTTGTTCACGTATTTTGTGTGGTGTTGTAAATTACTTGGTTGTGTGACCAAGTGTGTTTCTCTATCTTTGTGATCGAGTAAAATAATTATCTTGACTTTGTGATCAAGTGTCGTAACCCTTGGCTTAGTGACCAAGTGGGAGCATCGACTCGGTTGTGTGACCGAGTGGGAGTATTGAATTTCATAACGGCCATGTAACGGTCACATTCAACTCCACTTAATTGCTCTAATTAACATGCTAATAAATCACATTAATTTAGCTAAATTAATGTGATTTATTTGTTTCTTGTAACTCCCATATGGGGATTTATATCTATATACAAATAGAGGAAATTGTATTAACGGATACATACAACATACCATACACACAAAGATACAATCTCTAGAGGCTAAGTCTATCATCTATGTGACTTGGGATTTGGGGTGTGAACTTATTCCGGGGCTCTAGTAGCCTTCTGAGGTACAATATACGGTAGTGGGCAGTTAGCGAACACAACGATTCGATCGCTTCCGCATAAAGGTATGTCCTTATTTTCCTACAGACTGTAGGAAAATAAGGACTTATCTTTATGCGGAAGCGATCGGATCGTTGTGTTCGCTAACTGCCCACTACCGTATATCGTGCCTCCGGCGGGTACTAGAGTCCCGGAATATTTCCACGCCCCAAATTCCACGCCACATAGATGGTAGACTAACTAAGAGATTATATAAGTTGTGTTTATAAGATGAATATGATGGTTTATAAGAACCACATATTTTAACTTATTTATAATCACCTCACATAGAGGAGTTACAAGAAGATTAGAGAAGCACCATAAACACCCATTAAGTCACACAATAATGGGTAGATTAATATGGTGATAAATAGGATAATAAACAACCAAATTGATTGTGGCCGTTATTAAAATCCTATTAAATACAATACTCCCACTCGGCCACTAAAGCCATGTTAATATTGTTGTTTAGTCAGATAAACTAAGCAACACTCTTACTTTGTCACAAAGCCAAATTAATACTCCCACTTGGTCACACAACCAAGTGTATGACAACACAACTCCAATATAAACAATCTCTTAGGTTTCATACGGAAAATGGGGTGTGCGACCATAAAGTAACAAAGGAGCGTTATATTAAGTTACCATCAAAACTAACATAACACTTTCACATTATCAGTACCCCAAATCATTCAAACATCACCGTTAGCATACATAGCCCCTATATGCTATCATAATCATTTAGTTATATACACAATATAACCCCTGGCCAGGAAATTATGGTGAAGTTGAATTGATTATTCCTCAGACACTAATAATAATCCATCTCAACTTAACTGCTTTCCTAACATGATCCGTTGAACCTTGATCTTTTAGGCCCTTAGAATTCATATTAAAGTAGCAACATCAGGAATTAACTTCGTATCATAGCTCCAAGTCAAAGGGCACCGAACAAAATTGGACAACACAGTCCATAGGATCACACAGTGACAAAGTAGGGAATCATTGTCACTCCTAATGGTCGACTTACTAACACACATAGTATGATATATGTGTCACAACATAGCTCCCACTACGGTAGGCATATCACGCTTCCATGTCGTGCGAATCATAAGTCTAGATACTACTCAAGTATCTAACTCAAGCCACTAGATTGATAACAAATATCCAATCTGACACTTGTGATTCGGTTCAAAGCTTAAGTATGAAAATAGGGTGTCTTGTCATACTTCGACTACAAAAGTCTCATCATAGACTTACTAAGGCGACTATATAACGAGTCAATATCTTTTCCATACAACTCATGTACAAAGATAATCTTGAACACTCACTAAGTGTTAATCTGACTCAGTCTCATCTTGCCCACTACACAAGTGTCAAGGCGATTACCTGTGTGACTAGGCAATCTAAAAGCTTGGTGATATCTATGTGCCTCATCATGCAACAAATGCATATGAACATTTTCAAAAGATACAAATCTTTATCCAAAAAATGTTCATCATCAAACACATCCACAACTCAACAAGATTAAAACTTAAGTTCACTTTTTCGCACAAATTAGCTCAATACATGAACTAATCAAGAATACATCTTATTAAATAATGCGTCAACCATCTTGTTAGTTAATCATACTTGAAGACAACTCTTAATCCTACACAAGAACTAATTTACTCTTGTCACAAAAGCAAAAGTAAAAAAAACTTGATTACGTATCATTGTGCGTGTAGAGGATTGATTAGGTAACAAATACTTATCAATCACAAATTGACGTTCAACTATGTACTAAACAAGGTACACATCAAAAAACCAACTACACTAGAACAAGAAACAATACTTAATCGTTCCTTACTTTTGAGCATAGATTTAGAAATAAAAATTTTATTTTTCTTCTAAATTAAATATCAATATGTCACCAATTAACAAAGAGAAACTTATTCTCCTATGTAATTTTGACATAACACATTAATTTCACCATTCCAACAAAACATCAAACAAATGATTTATGGAATATGAAATATATTTACAAACTTCATTCAACATATGAATAAGCTAATACTCAAATATATATCATGCATCTTAATCATTTGAGACAAACTCAGCTGATCAATTTATGCAAACTTTTTCTGAGGAACTTAATACGAAATAGTCTTTTTATTCATTTGAAAACAATCCAAATAAATGACCAAAATTTAGAAGAAAAGCGGAACAAATCCGAACATTTGAGAACATATCTCATAATAATCTAAACCAAACTGTCATAAACACACATTATCACAATGTCTATACTCTCATAATAACAATCTATTTTTTTACTTGGCGAAAATAAAAAACAAAACTCACTTACTAAAAGCGATAACTCCCACTTACTAAAAAGTGGTTCGGAAAACGAATATTAGAGGAAACAACTCCCACTATCGTCCGTCATGAGCAAAACACCTTAAGGATCGACCTTATGTTAATCCTTAATTATAACTTGACAAACAAGTTAAAATTTACTCATTAGCAGATTAACTCTCATCTTTTACTTTGGATCATGGAACTACTCTCACTATCCAAAATATAGAGAGAAGTTAAACTATCCTTGGTGTCTAAACGGGTTCACAAAAATTCTCCCACTCACCAAGAGATAGTTATTTATATTGTAACGAATACAATAATACATAGATCTACTAGTCTCCGCCAACACTTAGAAACACATCTAAGTGAATAAATATTGTGGGTCATTTAAATACAAAGTTTGACAAATGTTAAGATGGATGATCAATCCACGACCCGAAACTTATGTAGAGCGAACAAAATTTCCTTAAAACATATTTAAGGAATTCTTCGTAATCTATAAGAAGAAAAATTGATCATCATTATAATTCACTTAATCATATATCAAGTGATGTACAATTTTTCCCATCTAAAACAACAATGTCATAGTGTTTAAAAAATTGTATGATCGACGCATATTTTTTCCTCATTTACGCTTTGAACATATCAAACAGTTATTCACAACCAACACATACTAAGAGTTCTGACTCTAAGTTTGAAGTTGGTTTCCACTTTTATCAAAAAATGTTGGAACATATCAAACATTTTATAAAATGACAAAATAATTAATACACACTCATATAGCGTGAATCAATCATCTCAAAAGAAGAAGGGAAAAAACATAAGAACTCATGATGCATCTTTAACATTTAAATACCCACAAATAAAATAAAAATAGATTGAAACATAAAAAATAGAGACAATGACCATATATGATAATGTAATCAAAGAAATAAATAAAGTAATGCGGTAAACATATAACCAAACACATTGCCATAATGAACTAGAAACATGAGGTTAAATAAAAAAAAATCCGTGATTTCCAATAAACTAATTATTGAAAAAATAATCACACGCTCTAAGTACGTAGAGAATTAACAAGTCAAAATAGCACAAAGCTATTTGAATTGTCCATCAACAAACAATGGATTAAACAGCTACGAGTTATAATAATTCTCGCTCTGTTTCTAAATCCACACAGGACAAGAATTAAAAGGTGATGCAAGAAACAAACATACGACTCGAATTGATGGAGATTGATATTATTTGGCTCAAAACTAATATGAACCAAACAAATAATATCTCCATACTTTTCTCTCGTCAACACTAAGTCCGACGTATTAAACAATACCACATATATATTCTAATTAGTAAGAAGAACATAGACTATTAATAATCATACCACGAGACTTTTCTCTCGGATAAGTTTTTGAGACATTTACTAAGGATTGAGTCTACTCACGACGAAAGCTTTTCCATTTTTCTATCCCAGAATCGGATGGCAAACAAATTACCATGGAAAAATAACTCATTCCGTAAGCCAACCACGTGTTTAAAAAAACATTTCACCTAAGAAAATGAAACACAGTGACAATACTCAAAAACTCCGGGTCAAGACACATAATCTTGTATCCCACGTCAAAACGAAATTGACTTACACGTTATTCTTACGCTACATAAGTTGTAAAACTTGTCTCAAAATAGTTTAATAGATCTACATACAAAATAACACAATTTTGCACGAATCAAGCTTACTATATTTGAATGAGTAAATACTGGTAAAAGCATAGATTTTCATAATCCTACTCATTAGTAAGATATCTCAACCTCGATTAGATAATAGTGATCACAATTTCTAAAATCGTGATTATTAATAAGATACAAAATCTTATAACTCTAATTATCAAAGTTCAAACCGCATCGCTATGGTGAACAAATCACCAAAAAACACTTGTTGTCATACACAAGTATATGGATTAAGGCACAATTCCAATTAAATTATTAAAATTCCTTTGTTTGTATTGTTCGTTCGAAAATTTCGCTATGCTCATAATCATCACAAACGCAATAAACTAGAAATTTTAATAATTCAACTAACCTTCTTGAGATTAAATGAAACAAAATCACTTAACCCTTTAAAATACGCTAAACAAATTAGCTATTACCCTTAAAATAACGGCTAAACAAATTAGCACGAACAATAATGTCACTTTGATATTATCAAAACACTATGCAAAACAAATTTGCACGTCTTTAAAATTAATTTTAAAAAAAAAAATTGATCATAACACATATGACAGTTTAATGAATTATTGATACACAACTAATACGTATTTAATTCTTTACTCATCTCTCATGTAAAAACTAATTTTACATGTACCATTATTATATATATCACTAAGATATATAATTTTTTTTAATGTAAAACACATTTACAAGTACAAGTATACGACGAAGATATAAGTCATTTCGTAAAACAAATTTACGATTACTATTATATCACAAAGATACAACGCTTGTATATAAGTTAGAAAATCTCATGAACAACAAATGTCAATAAGATATTTCTTTTTATGTACTACAAAATTACACAATTTTCACAAGATAAAATAAACAAAACGAATTCGTAAATTTTAACACTATCTTGTAAAATACGATATACCACATAATTATGAGTAGCATATACAAATCGAACACGGAGTCGAAAATTAGTATTTCTCATACTCATGAATTTTGCTAGCCAAACTTCTAAAAGCAAAATGTCACTAAGACATTTAAAATGTACATACAAGAACAAATTTACATAACTTGTACAATATCACTCAGATATTTACCATTTACTCGTAAAGTAAACTTTATGAAACATATTCATAAAATACTAGAATATAATATATGTCACGAACTATTTATGACCCACATAAAACAAATTTACATGGTCCATGTTTTTCATAAAACATATTCATAAAACGTTATAAAATATAATTAAAATCACTAAGATATTTAATTATTCATATAAAACTTATTTATATGACTTCCATTCAACTTTATATGAAACATATTCATATACTTAAAACTTAACTCAATATGAAACATATTCATATAGATTTTTTTTTTTAGGGAAAACAATCTATGAGACATACTCATATAATCAACAAGGACATAATTAAATCACTAAGAAATTTTAATATAAACTTATTTTATATGGTCCATCATATGAAACATATTCATATAATCATAAACTTAACCAAACACATTGGTACTATAAATAAAATTTATAGTATGACAAATTTATATGGTTGATGCAACCGTAAATGAAACATATTCATCAATACTTTTATCATAATGAAACAAGTGATCAATTATTCATATAAAACATATTTATATGATTCACCCAAAAAAAATAAAAGAGACATACTCAAATACAAAATATGTAATGGCTCACAATTAACTTTGTATAAAACATATTTATTCATACACTCATAAAACTTGACTTAATATGAAACATATTCATAAAAAAAACGAGACAAATTAGCATAAGTTGAAAATTACGAAACATATGTAAGTTATTTATTCTTAATTAGTATGTTTAGTATTACTGAACAACATACAACTGATTAAATAAGCGGAAGCGATAAATAGGATCGAAAATAAAACATCCAGCCATTGCTAATCGAATTCCTGAACAGCTTTATCAACCCCAAAGTATTAATCTGAATTTCTGAATAACACTGTAGTCGTCTGATTTCGGTTCCAAACCCTCACTGCTCACTCATTTAGATGGTGTAGTTTTCTTAAAGGAGAGTAGATTTAGTGACCTATTAATCATAATATGTATTCTCTTATATACTGCTCTTTCCATCAAAGAGCAGTGTTTGAACGCAACTCAAATAAGGGAGTAGTTTCCTAGATGGGAGAGAATTAAGAGACAGTTTAGAGTCCATAGTATGACTGCCTCATTAATGGGACATATAATTAGGATTTGTTATAAGACTATTAATATTATTAATAATAATATCTAGTCAATTAATTATAAAAATCCAACATTCTCCCACTTGGCCCATTTAACAGAGAGGAACTTCATATACGAATCATAGCGACGAATTCCCTGGGAAGAGAATTAATCTTCCATGTATTACGATATACTTAGTCTCTCACCACTCATACTTAACTTAATGAATAAACCATATGTTTACTCTAGGTCAAAACATAATGATATTTCTCAATAAAATAAATAACCAAAGAACGTACGTATATAATTAAAAGAGAAAATATCCACAACTAAATGAAAGTTTCGAAAAACATAATATAAATGAATGTATCACATTATGGGACCAAGTCCCATGTTCACTATATGACCCTGGAAACCCTTAGGTGGCATGCCTTTAGTCAAGGGATCTGCAATCATCAATTCAGTGCTAATGTGTTCTATGATCACTTTCTTTTCCTGAACACGCTCTTTTATGGCCAAATACTTAATGTCGATGTGTTTACTTCGACTTCCACTTCTGTTATTCTTAGCCATAAATACCGCAGCTGAATTATCACAATACATTCGAATCGGCCTGCTAATAGAGTCAACAACTCTTAGCCCAGATATGAAACCTTTCAGCCAAACACCATGTGAGGTAGCCTCAAAACAAGAAACGAACTCGGCCTCCATAGTAGAGGTGGCTGTCAATGTCTGCTTAGTACTCCTCCATGATACAGCTCCGTTAGCTAGCATAAACACATATCCAGATGTGGATTTTCGTGAATCAATGCAACCAGCAAAGTCTAAGTCGGAATACCCCACCACTTCAAGACTATCAGTCCGTCTATACATAAGCATGTAATCTTTAGTACCCTGAAGGTATCTCAACACTTTCTTTGCAGCCTTCCAGTGATCGATGCCTGGGTTACTCTGATATCTGCCTAATACTCCAACAACATATGCAATGTCAGGTCTGGTACAGACTTGAGCATACATAATGCTACCAACTGCTGAAGCATAAGGAACATTTTTCATTTGTTCTCTTTCCAAATCATTCCTTGGGCACTGGTCTAAACTGAATCGGTCACCTTTCACAATAGGTGCTACACTTGGTGAACAATCTTTCATTCTAAATCTTTCAAGCACTTTGTTGATATAGGCCTCCTGAGACAAGCCTAAAATGCCTCGGGATCTATCTCTATGGATCTTAATGCCAATGACATAAGATGCCTCACCCGTATCTTTCATGTCAAAGTTATTTGAAAGAAATTGTTTCACCTCATACAGCAACCCCTTATCATTGGTTGCTAGCAGAATATCATCCACATACAACACAAGGAAACAAATCTTACTCCCACTGACCTTAAGGTATATACATTGGTCGATGATATTTTCTTCAAAACCGAATGAAGAAATTACTTCATGGAACTTCTTATACCATTGTCGGGAGGCTTGTTTCAAACCGTATATGGATTTATTTAGCTTACAAACCAAATGGTCACCGTCTTTAGAGGAGAATCCTTCAGGTTGTTTCATGTAAACCTCTTCCTCTAAATTGCCATTAAGAAATGCCGTTTTCACATCCATCTGATGTAGCTCGAAGTCAAAATGAGCTACTAATGCCATGACAACTCGAAGAGAATCTTTCTTAGACACAGGAGAGAATGTCTCTGTGTAGTCAATCCCTTCTCTTTGAGTGAACCCTTTAGCAACGAGTCTTGCCTTATGTCTCTCGATGTTTCCAAGTGAGTCCCTTTTAGTCTTAAAAACCCACTTACATCCAATGGTTTTTACACCATTGGGCAACTCGACGAGATCCCAAACTCGATTAGATGCCATAGAGTTCATCTCATCTTTCATAGCATCCATCCATAAGTTTGAATCTGTAGAACTTATGGCTTATGAAAATGACATAGGATCATTATCAGCTCCAACACTGCAATCTGATTCTTGTAGATATACTTCATAGTCGTCAGGAATCGCCGATCTCCTCTCTCGAGTAGATTTTCTTAATGGAATTTCTTCCTCATTATGATCTACTATATTTTGATCGACATTTTGTGGAATTTCTGTATTTGGTTGTTGAACCTCCGGTCGTACTTCAGGACCGTGATCAATAACCAACCTGTTACTCAAAATAGAGGGTGAAGCTTCATGCTGATCCTTTTCAGGTTCAACTCCTATAGTACTCCCACTGATCAAGTCATTCTCTAGAAATTTTGCATTTCTAATTTCCACAATTCTGGTACTATGAGACGGACAATAGAACCTATAACCTTTGGACTTTTCGGCATATCCAATGAAATGTCCACTAAGAGTCCTTGGGTCTAGTTTCTTTTCTTGTGGGTTGTAAACTCTCACCTCAGACGCACATCCCCAAACGCGTATATGTTGCAAACTCGGTTTCCAACCTTTGAATAACTCAAAAGGCGTCTTAGAGACAGCCTTGGAAGGAACCCGATTTAATATATACGCAGCCGTCATTAGCGCATCAACCCACAAAAATGAAGGAAGTTTAATATTACTTCTCATACTACGCACCATTTCAATTAATGTCCTATTCCTTCTTTCTGCTACACCATTCTGATCCGGAGAACCAGGCATAGTGTATTGGGCAACAATCCCATGCTCTTGAAGAAATTTAGCAAAAGGACCAGATGCTTGTCCATCCTCAGTATATCTACCGTAGTACTCACCACCTCTATCTGATCTCACAATCTTAATGTGTTTATCACACTGTTTCTCTACTTCAGCCTTAAAAATTTTAAAGGCATCTAAAGCTTCGTCTTTGGAACGAAGTAAATAAAGACGCATATATTGTGAATAATCATCAATAAAGGTAATAAAGTATTTCGGATCGTTAGCGTTCATATCCGGACAACATATATCCGTGTGTATGATCTCTAGTAGGTCAGAACTCCTCTTAGCACCTTTCTTAGATTTGTTAGTTTGCTTTCCCTTAATGCAACTAACACAAGTCTCAAAATCGGTAAAGTCTAAAGTACTAAGTACCCCTTCCTTTACCAATATCTTGACCCTCTCAATGGAGATGTGTCCCAATCTCCTGTGTCATAACATAGAGGACTCCTCATTTATAATACTTCTTTTTAAACCAGTACTAACATGCATAGTGTTTTGAGTGGTATCATTTTGTAAACAAAGACGATATAAATTATCAGACAAAATACCATTACCAATAACTTTAGAATTTCTGCAAATACTAAAACCAGAGTCCATAAAGTTAAAAGAATATCCGAAAGGTACAAGTCTAGAAACTGAAATCAAATTCCGAGCAAAATTCGGAACATAAAAAGTCTTTTCCAAAATCAAAATAAAACCAGTACTTAAAATTAAATTGCATGTCCCCACGGCCTCAACGTGCGAGCCTATCTTGTTTCCTGAATAGATGGCGCTCTCACTTGCCACTGGTTTCCGAAGGTTTGTCATACCCTGCAAGGTATTTGAAACATGGATTGTAGTACCAGAGTCAATCCACCAAGTATTATGATTAACATTGACCATATTAGATTCATAACAAACAAACGCATCAAAATTACCTTTCTTTTTGAGCCAAGCCTTAAACTTTACGCAGTCTTTCTTCATGTGTCCTTTCTTTTTACAGAAAAAACACGACGACTCCTTCTTAATTATTTGCTCAGCTGAAATCTTTCCCTTTCCTTTATCTTTAGGGTGAGCCTTATACTTCTTCGTACTGGATGATGCTTTATCAGTAGAAGTAGTTAAATTCACCTTTTCACCTTCTTCCAATAATAACCTCCCCTCCTCTTGAACACACATGGTCAATAGTTCATTGAGAGACCATTTATCCTTATGTGTATTGTAAGAGATCTTAAATGGGGCATATTGAGTTGGGAGAGAACATAAGATGAAATGCACTAAGAAAGTGTCAGACATAGTAACTTCCAATTCCTTAAGTTGGGCTGCAGTATCCCTCATGCGCATGATAAAATCACGCACTCCTTTAGTGGCATTAAGTTTCAAAGATGTGAATTGCATTATTAAGGTGCTTGCCAAAGCCTTATCAGAAGTTTCGAACTGCTCATCTATAGCCTTAAGCAGGTCCCGGACTTTAGTATGCTTGTCGACTGAACCTCGGATACTAGCACACAGTTTAGTCTTAATGAACAACGTGCAAAGATAGTTGGATTTCACCCACTTTTCACGAAGGTCTACTTGATCTGGTGTGCTTTTTTCAGTTATTTCAGCCGGTTCATCATTCTGAATAACATAATCAAAATGTAGCAGAACTCTTTCTTTCCACACCTTAAAATTGTCACCAGTTAATTCAGGAACGTCAATTTTGACATCAAAGGAACCTCCAGGTAAACTTGCTGCAAATTTAAATATACACACTTGGTAACAAAAATTGAGACTTAACTTTATCACAACTTACCAATGTAAATTATGCTCATATGAATCTAGTGACATAAACTTGCCTGTGGGCTAAAGTCTACTCAAATTAGATGCATAAACATTAAACTTTATGATGAAACTATTAAATCATATTCATTTCTTAACTCCTGTGGGTAGATTAAGAAACATAATTTAATATAACACCCTAATTAATTCATACAAATACAATAAGATTCATGTGGGTAAGTCTAATCATATGACGTATAATTAATTACAATTAAATGTCTAATTTCCACATGTGATTTCGAATAAAATTTAAACAATTAAAGATGCTGTGGCTACTCTCTAATTAATAAATTTAAAATCACTTGACATTTAAAAAATCATTAACATTAATATATACACTTGACTTTATGTATATACGAAAACAATATTATACGTGTATATAGCATATTACACCAATACTACATAAAATTAAGATAACATGTGATTTAAACAAGTCTCAAACAGTACAAAGTGAACAACTTTTACCATGTTCAAGAATAAGGACAAAGTTCACATGCTTTTCAAGAAAATAACATAAAAATAATAACAATAATAATAATAAAGCAACTCCACCATGCTTATACGTTCCATGATTCTATAGCAAACAAAAATTGCACTCAAAAGTACATGTCAAATCATAAAGTCTACTATAAAAACAAAAAAGGAAACCTCGAACAGAGGAAACAAAAGCACAAAAAATTGTTGAAACTTCATCCCTGACAACAAACGTCTTCATTCTCCAGCCAACACAGACCCAGAAAAACCAACACAAAATTTTCCAGAAAAAAATTCCAGATCCGATTACCGGAAAAATAGACAAAAAAATATATATATATATATATTCAAACCAGATTCAGATGAAAACGAGAGTACAACGGCAGTAATAAACGACGACGGAAACTGAAGGCGGAAACCGACAAGCAAGACAGAGGCCATTAAGGCTCTGATACCAAATGTAAGTTATTTATTCTTAATTAGTATGTTTAGTATTACTGAACAACATACAACTGATTAAATAAAGCGGAAGCGATAAATAGGATCGAAAATAAAACCTCCAGCCATTGCTAATCGGATTCCTGAACAGCTTTATCAACCCCAAAGTATTAATCTGAATTTCTGAATAACACTGTAGTCGTCTGATTTCGGTTCCAAACCCTCACTGCTCACTCATTTAGATGGTGTAGTTTTCTTAAAGGAGAGTAGATTTAGTGACCTATTAATCAGAATATGTATTCTCTTATATACTGCTCTTTCCATCAAAGAGCAGTGTTTGAACGCAACTCAAATAAGGGAGTAGTTTCCTAGATGGGAGAGAATTAAGAGACAGTTTAGAGTCCATAGTATGACTGCCTCATTAATGGGACATATAATTAGGATTTGTTATAAGACTATTAATATTATTATTAATAATATCTAGTCAATTAATTATAAAAATCCAACAACATATTCGTAAAAAATTATAGAATATAATTAAAATCACTAAGATTTAAAAGGACATATAAAACACATTTATATACTCCTCGCGCTTTTATACACATAAAGCACATTCATATGATCCATACTAGATTTTACATGAAACGTATTCATATAATACGCAGATCAAACAAATTGATAGCATTGTAAACTCATAATATCACCAAGACATTTAAATGAATACTATATATATATATATATATATATATATATATATATATATATATATATATATATATATATATATATATATAATTAGTACAGAAAACGGATTTATAATACAAAATTATAAGAGAGAGAACACATCCCAATCTCAATGCATCAATTTAGTCATATAAAAAAAACTGTCATATTATTAGTCTTTCACCCTTGCACCACTTAATTCTCAATCCATCTTATACAAATAAGATAAGAAAACGAAATTCAATTTCTACAAATTGCTTTTCTCTACACAAGAGAAAATTATTACCACCACCATCGTGTGGATCCACCAAAACAAATTTGTATTACAATGTCTCTACCTTATGAGTTGGCCCATCTCCAACAAGTGACAAACACTTGTTGACGAAAACACATTGTAATTCCAACAAAATGGATGTGGATAAAACGCATAAATGTAGGGACAGAAGCAAATTACATTTGCTCTGATACCACTGTAGGAAAATAAGGACTTACCTTTATGCGGAAGCGATCGGATCGTTGTGTTCGCTAACTGCCCACTACCGTATATCGTACCTCCGGCGGCTATTAGAGTCCCGGAATATTTCCACGCCCCAAATTCCACGTCACATAGATGGTAGACTAACTAAGAGATTATATAAGTTGTGTTTATAAGATGAATATGATGGTTTATAAGAACCACATATTTTATCTTATTTATAATCACCTCACATAGAGGAGTTACAAGAAGATTAGAGAAGCACCATAAACACTCATTAAGTCACACAATAATGGGTAGATTAATATGGTGATAAATAGGATAATAAACAACCAAATTGATTGTGGCCGTTATTAAAATCCTATTAAATACAATAGAGATAATATCAATAAAGTGAAAGACACATTGTATGAGCTATATAAGGAATATGTCACCATGTATTCTCCTATGGGACAAACTAATGAAGGTGAATGTAGCTCTTCTGGCGGTGTAAGGAGCAACACTCCAGGATTGTCTGAACTTTTAAGAGCAGTGAGAAGCGAGGATACGATTGAGTCTAGCAAATCTGAAATAGATGATTATCTTGACGAGGGGTGTTATGTTCCTCTAGAGGACGAGTGTTTTGATGCCTTGGAGTGGTGGAAAGATAAATCAATGAAGTTTCGTATATTATCCAAGTTGGCAGCTGATATTTTAGTCGTTCCTTTTACCACTGTTGCCTCAGAGGCAACTTTTAGTGCTGGTAGCAGAGTTATTGATCCATATCGTGCTTCATTGAAAATGGATACAGTACAAATGTTGTTGTGCACCGGCGATTGGTGTCGATCTTTACATGGGTTGAAACGAAAGAATTAGGTAACAATAATGTATTTGATTCACTTCAATTACTCTAATTAAACTTTTGTTTGATTTTTGAATATTATTTTTTCAGAACAAAAGCGAGGATCAATCAATGGAAATTCAACTCCCACGTCCGTAGGTTAATTAAGTGCAAATGTTGTTATATTATTTAATCTTCATATAGTACCAAATTAAATTGTCGACTCAACTTGTTTCCTTTCGTTAAAAACTTATTTGTGTAATCAATATATTGTTGTAGGAGTTGCGAGGAAACCCACGAGACGATGATGCATTGCTTGTAGAAGAAGAATGAGATGTCAGAAGATTGGAAAGGAGAAAGATGGTTTTGGCTTTGGCTCTGATGCATTATTTAGTTTTTTTCACGTTTTTTAAAAAGTGTGTATTCAATAATGGAGTATTTTTTTTATCTAAATAACGTAGAAAGACTTATTTTATGAACTTTTGCACTCAAACGATTAAATTTATCGTATTATGCATGAAGTTGTAAGAATTTTATGAATTAATTTACTTTTTTGAACATAAATCAACTGAAGTGATGGGATGAGCTTATAACGAGTCAAAATATAAGCACTTTATGAGCCACAATCTGAGCTCAACACGAGCCACGAGCTCGAGCTCGAGCCCATCCTAACATGTCGAGTTCGAGCTCGAGCCTATCAAATTAAAGCTCGACGAGCTCGAGCTCGAGCCGAGCACAACATTGAGTTTTCGAGCTTGAGCCGAGCATCAGCTCGGCTCGTTAGCACCCCTATATATGACTTGTACCCCTACTTAAAAAACTGTAAACATATAACCGAAACGACGGGAGTTGTACCTTTCTTTACATCTGGCGAAAAAAAAAACATTAAGATGTAATCTGGTAATTAGTTTATTAATTAGGGGATTAAGATCGATCTTAAATGCTTGGAGCAATTGACTTAGGTTTTTTGGGGGGAAAAGTTGAAATAAGAGTTAATTTGTTAGTGAAAAAATATATGCGAAAAAGTAAAGAAGAATTGACGGGAATAATCTCACCTTTACGACGTCTTCCGAGAATAATCTCATCTTTTAATAATCCGAAAACAATCCCATCTTTAAAGCCCGTCTTCTATAAACACTCTATATTACCTTTTACCTGATTAAAAGTTTTAAATTTTAAATTTTTATCGTATTTTCTCTCTCATCTCCCGCTCTAAACCCACAAACCATTCTAAACAAAGTTCCAGAAAGATAAACGTTCAAAAAATTCCAATCTCAAACCGCGGGCTACTGCTGATTGTGCACCAAGTTGTTCGACGGAGGATTTTCGGACGATTGGCGTCGAGAATCTCTTTTTGGGCCAGTGATGCCTCGTACGGTCTCATCTACCTTCTAGTAGGGCAGAAGCGCACGGTAATTGAAGAGTCAGGGGGAAAGGTTGAATTCAAGGAAGATTCTTGTCTCTAAATTCTTCCCTTAATAAATACGGCGAATGTTGCCTACTTAAGCTCTCTTTCATCTACCTCCGCAGCAGAAGACAGACAGTTCAACACATCAGAAGATGCGAATAAGGCCTTCTTTGATAGTGTGTGTGGAAAGCTAGGGACTCGTCTATCCTCTTACCTAAAGCCTCTAGGGGCTTGATTTGCAACACTTTGCTCTTTCTACTTGTATTTAAAGGGCAGTTCCACTCTTTCTTTAAAGCTGTCTCCTTGCCCTTTGTCTCGTGTGGAGGATCGCGTCGTCCAACCAAGAAGAAGAGACTTCTTTACATCCCGGCTAAGCATCTATCTATAGGCTCAGCTCTTATAAGGAACGGGACAAAGGATAAGTCAGCTGGCTCGTTATCAGTCTCAATTGCATCCGGGGTTTGGAACGGCATCTTTCGGCCATCCCTTTTCTTCTTATCAACAAAGCATTCTCTACGGTCTCTCAAGAAGCACGTCACATCATAATAGAGGCTTGTTCGGAATCGTGACGAGAAGGGCAAGGCTGTCATCTTTGTGGCTCAGGCGAGAACTTCAGCTCCAACCCTATGGTTGCCCTCTTCTCCCTCCCTTTATCTACATAGTAGGAAGATCGCCTTTTGGGCGGGTGCGCTACTGAGTTAAACCGTGGTTTAATAGCAGCCATATCTGTTTAAACGGACCTCTTTTAAGTAAGTCATGAAATGCACTCTTTTCTTATATGTGGATTTTGCTTATAGTTTACGAATCGCAGGAATGCTCCACTAAGTTGGATCTGAGATCTAGGTTTTCATATCATCAAGTTAGTCTTGCCGAAGGAGCTGCGCCAAGGACGGCTGAGGAGGTCTGGTTCTTTTGAATGATAGATTACGCCTATTCGACTAAGGCACCATAAATGCTTTGAACGTTAATGAAGCATGTCTTTGTTGAATACCTGGACAAGTTCGTGGTTTGAAGATCTCATGGTGTATCATCGCCGCTCGTTGGCCTAAGATGTGTAAGTGCGGGTGATTATGCGGACGAACGGTGTGGTGAGAGAAGATGAAGAGGAGAGGTTGATGAACAATGGTGGCTTATTACTGGTAATTGCAAATCAATTCAGGTTTAAATTTCGAGTTCAAAATTTGTGAAGATGGGCTTGGTTGATGTTGGTGTCGAGCCGACGCTAGGTTGCTTGGTGGTAGAGGTGTGAATAAGTTTCATGTGGTGGCTCGTGAATTGATTGTGAGTTGGCAGCAGGTGTGGCGGAGAAGAAGCATTTGCTGCTATTGGCGTTCAATGGAGGAGAAGTGGAGCTGGCCGGAGCCACTAATGGTTGTCATGGATGATGGAAGTTGATGGAATTTGGGTTAATTTTTGCCATATTTCCCAAATTAATGGTGTTTTGGGTGATTAGCGAGGAAAATACTGTAACATCCCGTATTTTCGTAAAATCTAATTTAAGCGTTTTAAATTATTTTATGTGAATAAATAATATTTTAATAAGTTATTTCGAAAGACTTTAATTTAATAAATAAGATCCGTCTTAAGGACCTCCAGTTCTTAAGACGAATACAACTTGGCATAGTTAAATATCCGACTCAAGTATTCATTTCCATATCCGTTTCAATAATTGAACCCGTTTCATTTATTCGGAAAGGACGACTCACTTGTTCTTTTATAAACCCTTATGTCGACATAATTGCCTTCAACATTTCATTCTTCCTGCAAACTTAACATTTCTTAAACCTCCATAAAACCTTCACTTCTTTTGCAAAGATCTTCATCATCCGTTCATCGAATCGCAAAAGTAAGAATATTTCCGGAATCCTCGTTCAATTTCCAAGACATCCATCACTTTCGTTTTTCATTTTGTCAACTTCGAAAAATAGGCTGTTTTGCCTTTAACTCGTTTTTAGTGTCTTTAAATCGTTTTCTTTGTTGTAGGAGTTGGTCTTGACGATCCCGACGTGGACTCTTACGTGGTTGAGGAGGATCAATTGCCGGAATAAGCTAAGAGGTGACGATAATGAGATAACTCGGCCTTTATTGTGTATATTAGCATGCTTGGTGATTTTGATGTTGTTCTTCTGATTTTATTCAAGTTCTATGATTATTGGACTTAGTATCATGATTAGGATGTATAATATGTGAAGAATTTATGATCCAAGATGTGGTTATGTGTTCCTTATTGCATTTTCAGTTTTTCCTAAATTGCGACGGATACTTGTTATTTCCATTTGAGGATTTTTATGGGGATTGTATGCTGATAAGATAGTGATATTAGATGTGTATGATGTTGGGCAAATCATGCTTGTAGTAATTTCTGAAGTTTACATGTCGATTTATGAAGTTTTGTGAAGTTGGGAAATTGCGTTTTCCAGCGACAGGCTCTCTGAGCCGGTCGACCGACCGGCCGCCGGTCGACCGGCTGAGAGCGTTTCTTGGGATTTTTGTGTTTTACGCGAGACTTTGAGACCATAGGAAATAGGTCTCCCAGCCGGCAGACCGGCCGCCTGCCAGCCGGCTGGGAGTGCGTTGTGTTGTATTTTGTAGTTTGGAAAACTTAAGGGTAGTCCCAGCCGGCAGACCGGCCGCCTGCCAGCCGGCTGGGAGTGCGTTTTTGTCGTTGCGTGTTTTCAAGATTTTAAGGAGGCTGAGTTCCCAGCCGGCCGACCGGCTGCCTGCCGACCGGCTGGGAGTTCGTGTTTTGTTTCAGAAAAGAAAGAAGAGGCTGAGGTGGTCACCAGCCGGCCGACCGGCTGCCTGCCGACCGGCTGGGGACTCCTGTAGGCTATTTTGAGTTTTTCGTAATTTGATCGTAACTTTCAAACGGTTTATCGGTTTTACTTGAAACTTGTTTTGTGTACCTTTGACATGTATTTGAGGTCCCCGGAGGATGGGCAACATTATATTGGGTTCGGGAATATAGTGAGGATAGAGACCCCCCGGTCGGGCAACCGAAAGGGAAACCGGCTCTCCCTCATCTTAGTTCTCGAGGTCAATTAAGTGTTGATTAGAAGTTAAAGGTAGAACTATAGAGTAGTTCATAGACTCGAATGATATTGTTTTGATGCGTATTAAGTTATGCGTTAAGATGTCGCCTCTGAACTTAATACGTAGGTTGTTTGTCATGTATAGGGGTATGCGTTGAGTTTTCGCCTCTGAGCCCTATATGTGTTTGTTTGTCGTGTATGGAGCCATGCGTTGAGTTTTCGCCTCTGAGTTCTATACATGTCTGTTTGTCGTGTCTGGGACATGCGTTGAGTTTTCGCCTCTGAGTCCAGACATGTATGTGTGATCGCGTCAGGACATGCCTTAAGCTGGCCTCTGAGTCTGACGAGTAGAGCAACTGCACGACGGGGCAGTCAGGTTGTCATACCTTACCCGGAGTGCAGGTGTTTGGTGCTAGAACATGCGTTGAGTTTTCGCCTCTGAGTCTAGTATCTTGTGATGTGGTAGGGGAACATGCGTTGAGTTTTCGCCTCTGAGTTCCTTACTTGTGATAGTGATTTGAATGTTAGTCCATGCGTTGAGTTTTCGCCTCTGAGTCTAATGTTCAGTGATAGCCGGTCCATGCGTTGAGTTTTCGCCTCTGAGTCCTTGCTTGATGATGTGAACTTGGTATTAGGGTTATGCGTTAAGATGTCGCCTCTGAACCTTTATACTTGCTGATTTATTTAGTACCTAGGTTATGCGTTAAGATGTCGCCTCTGAACCTTTGTACTTGCTGTTTATATCTGCTTGCCTTGATGATGGTACAGTGTCAGATATGCATAGTTTGTTATCGTTGTTTTGATTGGTGGTTAAATCATCCAAGGCATTGGATGACTCTTAGTTCGGTTTCATAAATGATTAGATTGAAAGACCCCCCGACTGGGTAACCAGTAGGGAAACCGGCTCTCCTTCTTATCTGTTTATGAAGTTAGTTGAGAGCCGTGCATGGTAATCGCATGATAGTAAGAGATAAGATGATGAGATGTTTATGCTTCACATGTTGATATATGTTGGAGTGTTCTGTATTATTTTATGTGTTACGTGTTGTCACAAAAGGTGGCTAGGAGAACTCTAGTCACTCCCCACTGATTGTGGCGTACATGTTTTCATGTATGTAGGTACATGCAGGGTTGGAGATCAGGGTTACAGGAGAGCTAGCGAGTGATGATCCATTCATCAGTTGACTTACCCGTTTACGCTTAGCTAGACTCTTAGACTTTTGTCGTTTACGTTTTGGTGCCTGTAGGGATGTTCCATCCCAGGCTGTGTATATATTTCATTTCCGCACTTAGAACTGCTACTTATCTATTGTTGTTTATATCAGTTCTGTTTTCAGTTTCAGTTTAAAGATTCTCGCATGTTGTTTTATCTTCTAAAAAGTTTTAATTCCGCTGCATTTTTGGTACTTTTATGTGTTTATATTTCCGCTTTCGCGAGGGGTTTTACAGTTGATATCAGAGCATTATTGCTCCCGACGCACTCATGTGACCCCCAACCTTAACTTGACCAAATAAACAAATAATGAATGAGAGATGGGTAGATCTAAGGACTTATTTTGTAGTCTATTTGTGATTGCTAATTGCTAAGCTAATCCTTGTTTTCTCTTTTAAAGGATGGTGAGACCCAGAGCTGCTGATAACATTGTGCTGCAAGCAATTCAGCATTTGTTTGAGACTCAGAGACAGCAAGCGGGAAATGTTCCACCTCCTCCACCGCCGGGTGGCGAGACTAATCGTCCGGGTAGCTTTTCCTGGATTGCCTCTCAGATGTCCCGAAGCCATGTTAGGACCTATGGAGGCGAGGCTGACCCTGTAGCCCTCACAGAGTGGTTTAGAGAGATGGAAAAGAGCTTCACCTTATACTCAGTCGTTAGGGAGGATAGAGTGCGTTTAGCCGCTCACTTCCTGACATTGGAGGCTGACCGTTGGTGGGCGTTGACTGGACCTACCGCTGTTCTTGACCCGATGTTCGATTGGGAGGCTTTCAAAGACAGGCTTGAGGCGAGGTTCTACCCCAAGGAGTTGAGATCGCAGAGGTTGAAAGAATTTATGGATTTGAAGCAAGGGAAGATGACCGTTCAAGAATTCACTGACAAGTTCAACCAGTTAGCTCACTTTGCATCGAGATTTGTTCGTGATGAGGCTGAGAGGGTGTATTTCTACCGAGGGAAGCTAGGGCCGAGGATTGAGAGTATGGTTCGTCGTGACTCTACTTCTTTTGTGGAGGTTTATGACGATGCTATTTGGGCCGAGAGCTCTATTCGTGCCATTGATGCTGAGACCCGTGCCGCTACTTCCAGCTTCACTTCTCACCAGAGATCCGTGTACCAGGGGAAGAGACCATTTGTTCCTTCTACTTCTTCGCCTTCTTCTCAGAAGAAGCGTTTTGAGAGGTTCTCTGCTCCGGTTGCTAAGACCACATTTCACACCGACACTGTTTCTACTGTTTGCCGCCGTTGTGGTAAACCGCTTCATCCAGGGTTTGATTGCTTCAAGAATGCCTATAAGTGTTATACTTGTAATGGATTTGGGCATAGATCCTTTGATTGTCCTGAGAAGAATACTGTTCTTGGCAAGGCTGCCACTGCTGCTGCAGCAACCCGAGGAGGAAAGCCGAAGGGGAAGATCTTTGTGATGACTAGGGCTGAGGCAGAGGCTCATCCAGATATTGTTGCTGGTATCTTTTCTGTTCTTGGCGCTGAGTGCCTTATTTTATTCGATACTGGAGCTTCGTTATCATTTATATCGACTCAGTTCGCCGATCGTCTAGCTCTTGAGTCTTCATTGGTAGAGGAGACTTCTATTTCCTTACCTTCTGGAGACGTGTTTTCCTGCTCTTCGTCCCATAGGGATGTTCCTATTGTTATTGGTCAAGCCACATTTCCTGCGGACTTACTGAGATTTCCTCTCGAGGAGTTTGACATTATCCTCGGTATGGATTGGTTATCGCGATACCATGCTCGCTTCGAGTGTCGCGACCAGAAAATCTGCTTGAGGAGTTCTTCAGGAGTTCGTGTTTCCTATAGGGGAACTCGCCCTCAAAAGGGTGTTCGTGTCATCTCTTCGATGAAAGCTTCTCATCTTCTTAGGAAGGGTTGCCAAGCCTTCCTGTGTGTTGTTACAGCTGCTAAACCATCGCTACCGAAGCTTGAAGATGTAGCCATTGTTCGTGAGTATCCAGATGTGTTTCCAGATGACTTGCCAGGGATACCGCCAGAGAGAGATGTGGAGTTTACTATTGAGCTTGTTCCAGGTACCGGACCGATTTCTAAAGCTCCTTACCGTATGGCTCCGCCAGAGTTGAAAGAGTTGAAGCAGCAATTGGAAGAGATGATCGAGAAAGGTTTCATTAGACCGAGTGCTTCTCCGTGGGGCGCTCCTGTGTTGTTCGTTAAGAAGAAAGATGGTTCCATGAGATTGTGCATTGACTATAGAGAGCTGAACCGAGTGACCGTGAAGAATCGATATCCTTTGCCTAGAATAGATGATTTGTTCGATCAGTTGAGAGGTGCTTCGAGGTTTTCTAAGATTGATCTTCGATCGGGTTATCATCAGATTCCAGTGAGAGAGGCTGACATTGCGAAGACTGCTTTTCGTACCAGATATGGTCATTATGAGTTTGTAGTCATGCCATTTGGGTTGACTAATGCACCGGCGATTTTTATGGATCAGATGAACCGTACCTTCAGTGAGTATCTTGACACTTGTGTTGTGGTGTTTATCGATGACATCTTGATATATTCGAAGACCGATGAGGAACATGCTGAGCATCTTCGATTGATTCTAGGGATTCTGCGCAGACAGAAATGGTTCGCAAAGTTTTCGAAGTGTGAATTTTGGCTCTCGAAGGTTGCCTTTTTAGGACATGTGATATCCAGCGAGGGTGTGATGGTAGATCCCGCGAAGATAGAGGCTGTGGTTGATTGGGAGAGTCCCAAGGATGTTGGCGAGATCCGTAGCTTTTTGGGTTTGGCTGGTTATTATCGTAGATTCGTTGAGGATTTTTCGAGATTGGCTCGCCCGATGACTCAGTTGCTGAAGAAGGAAGCCAAATTTGTGTGGACCGACAAGTGTGAGAGTTCTTTCCAGGAGTTGAAGACCAGATTGACTTCCGCCCCCGTGTTAGCTTTGCCAGAGATCGGAGTGGATTTTGATGTGTATTGTGATGCTTCGATGTTAGGACTTGGATGCGTACTGATGCAGAGTGGTAAGGTGATAGCATATTCATCTAGACAGTTGAGAGTTCATGAGGTGAACTATCCGACACATGACTTGGAGTTGGCCGCAGTTGTTCATGCTTTGAAGATGTGGCGTCATTACCTGATTGGATCTCATTGCCGTATTTTCACAGATCACAAGAGTCTTAAGTACATTTTTACTCAGAAAGACCTTAACATGAGACAGAGACGTTGGCTAGAGTTGGTGAAAGATTACGACATCGAGTTGCTATATCATGAGGGAAAAGCCAATGTAGTTGCTGATGCGCTTAGCCGCAAGACTTCTCACTCGATGAGTGCCATGAGAGTATTGCCTGATGAGTTGTGTTCCGAGTTCCGGAAGCTGAGATTAGAGATGGTGGGTAGCGGTTTTGATTGGTTAGCTGCTATGTCTGCCGAGCCGTCCTTATATTGGGAAATTCGCCGGAGTTTGCCTTCAGATGCCGATTTCAAGAAGTTTGAGGCTAAGATTTCGAGTGGTGTTGCACCTGAGTTGGTGATTGATGCTGATGGTTTCCTTAGGTTCCGTGGTAGGGTGTATGTTCCGGATGTGCCAGATTTGAGGAAGAAAGTTCTTGATGAGGCTCATTTGTCACCGTACTCCGTTCATCCAGGAGGGGAGAAGATGCATAAGGATTTGAGGCTTACGTTTTGGTGGCCTGGTATGAAGAAGGAGATCTTGGATTATGTTAGTAGGTGCATGACTTGTCAACAAGTCAAGATAGAGCATAGGAGACCAGGTGGTTTGCTACAGCCGCTTCCCGTTCCTCAGTGGAAGTGGGAGTGCATATCTATGGATTTTGTTACGGCTTTGCCTAAGACTGTGGGAGGCAAAGATGCGATTTGGGTTGTTGTCGATCGTCTAACTAAGTGTGCCAGATTCGTGCCGATCAGAGAGACGTGGGATATGGATCGTTTAGCTAGGGCTTATATTGCTGAGATAGTCCGATATCATGGTGTCCCGAGGGAGATAGTTTCAGATCGTGATCCGAGGTTTTGCTCCAGGTTCTGGAAGGCTTTGCAGGAGGCTATGGGTAGCCGTTTGTTGATGAGCACTGCTTTTCATGCCGCGACCGATGGTCAGTCCGAGAGGACTATACAGACATTAGAGGATTTGCTCCGTGCTTGTGCCCTTGATTTTCAGAGTTCTTGGGAGCAGTGTTTGCCGTTGGTAGAGTTTTCTTACAATAACAGTTATCATGCTTCCATTGGTATGGCTCCGTACGAGGCTCTTTATGGTAGGAAGTGTCGTAGTCCGATTTGTTGGGATCAGGCTAGTGATGTTCGTGACCTAGGACCGGACCAGTTAGCTGTTACTATTGATCAGGTTCAGCTTATCAGAGGTAGGATGAAAGCCGCACAGGACCGGCAGAAATCCTATGCTGATGTTCGCCGTAGACCCTTAGAGTTTGAGGTGGGTGATCGAGTTTTCTTGAGAGTTTCTCCGATGAAAGGCGTCAAAAGGTTTGGAGTTAAGGGTAAGTTGAGCCCTAAGTATATTGGACCTTTTGAGATCGTGAAGAAGATTGGTGCTGCTGCTTACCGATTGGACTTGCCTCCTAGTTTGGGCAAGGTTCATAGCGTTTTTCATGTTTCCCAGCTCCGCAGATACATCAGTGACCCGAGTCATGTTTTGCCTAGAGAGATCGAGAACTTGGAGCCGAGTCTTGCTTTCGAGGAGCGTCCAGTGAAGATCCTTGACCGTCAGGATAGGAAGCTTAGGAGCAAGGTAGTGCCGCTAGTGAAGATCCTTTGGCGTTGCGGTGATGTTGAGGAGCAGACGTGGGAGACTGAGGCATCGATGCGTATCGCGCATCCTTTTCTCTTCGATTGAGGTATAGTATATAGATTTATATCCGTTCGAGTTTCGAGGACGAAACTTTTTGAAGTTGGGGTGATTGTAACATCCCGTATTTTCGTAAAATCTAATTTAAGCGTTTTAAATTATTTTATGTGAATAAATAATATTTTAATAAGTTATTTCGAAAGACTTTAATTTAATAAATAAGATCCGTCTTAAGGACCTCCAGTTCTTAAGACGAATACAACTTGGCATAGTTAAATATCCGACTCAAGTATTCATTTCCATATCCGTTTCAATAATTGAACCCGTTTCATTTATTCGGAAAGGACGACTCACTTGTTCTTTTATAAACCCTTATGTCGACATAATTGCCTTCAACATTTCATTCTTCCTGCAAACTTAACATTTCTTAAACCTCCATAAAACCTTCACTTCTTTTGCAAAGATCTTCATCATCCGTTCATCGAATCGCAAAAGTAAGAACATTTCCGGAATCCTCGTTCAATTTCCAAGACATCCATCACTTTCGTTTTTCATTTTGTCAACTTCGAAAAATAGGCTGTTTTGCCTTTAACTCGTTTTTAGTGTCTTTAAATCGTTTTCTTTGTTGTAGGAGTTGGTCTTGACGATCCCGACGTGGACTCTTACGTGGTTGAGGAGGATCAATTGCCGGAATAAGCTAAGAGGTGACGATAATGAGATAACTCGGCCTTTATTGTGTATATTAGCATGCTTGGTGATTTTGATGTTGTTCTTCTGATTTTATTCAAGTTCTATGATTATTGGACTTAGTATCATGATTAGGATGTATAATATGTGAAGAATTTATGATCCAAGATGTGGTTATGTGTTCCTTATTGCATTTTCAGTTTTTCCTAAATTGCGACGGATACTTGTTATTTCCATTTGAGGATTTTTATGGGGATTGTATGCTGATAAGATAGTGATATTAGATGTGTATGATGTTGGGCAAATCATGCTTGTAGTAATTTCTGAAGTTTACATGTCGATTTATGAAGTTTTGTGAAGTTGGGAAATTGCGTTTTCCAGCGACAGGCTCTCTGAGCCGGTCGACCGACCGGCCGCCGGTCGACCGGCTAAGAGCGTTTCTTGGGATTTTTGTGTTTTACGCGAGACTTTGAGACCATAGGAAATAGGTCTCCCAGCCGGCAGACCGGCCGCCTGCCAGCCGGCTGGGAGTGCGTTGTGTTGTATTTTGTAGTTTGGAAAACTTAAGGGTAGTCCCAGCCGGCAGACCGGCCGCCTGCCAGCCGGCTGGGAGTGCGTTTTTGTCGTTGCGTGTTTTCAAGATTTTAAGGAGGCTGAGTTCCCAGCCGGCCGACCGGCAGCCTGCCGACCGGCTGGGAGTTCGTGTTTTGTTTCAGAAAAGAAAGAAGAGGCTGAGGTGGTCACCAGCCGGCCGACCGGCTGCCTGCCGACCGGCTGGGGACTCCTGTAGGCTATTTTGAGTTTTTCGTAATTTGATCGTAACTTTCAAACGGTTTATCGGTTTTACTTGAAACTTGTTTTGTGTACCTTTGACATGTATTTGAGGTCCCCGGAGGATGGGCAACATTATATTGGGTTCGGGAATATAGTGAGGATAGAGACCCCCCGGTCGGGCAACCGAAAGGGAAACCGGCTCTCCCTCATCTTAGTTCTCGAGGTCAATTAAGTGTTGATTAGAAGTTAAAGGTAGAACTATAGAGTAGTTCATAGACTCGAATGATATTGTTTTGATGCGTATTAAGTTATGCGTTAAGATGTCGCCTCTGAACTTAATACGTAGGTTGTTTGTCATGTATAGGGGTATGCGTTGAGTTTTCGCCTCTGAGCCCTATATGTGTTTGTTTGTCGTGTATGGAGCCATGCGTTGAGTTTTCGCCTCTGAGTTCTATACATGTCTGTTTGTCGTGTCTGGGACATGCGTTGAGTTTTCGCCTCTGAGTCCAGACATGTATGTGTGATCGCGTCAGGACATGCCTTAAGCTGGCCTCTGAGTCTGACGAGTAGAGCAACTGCACGACGGGGCAGTCAGGTTGTCATACCTTACCCGGAGTGCAGGTGTTTGGTGCTAGAACATGCGTTGAGTTTTCGCCTCTGAGTCTAGTATCTTGTGATGTGGTAGGGGAACATGCGTTGAGTTTTCGCCTCTGAGTTCCTTACTTGTGATAGTGATTTGAATGTTAGTCCATGCGTTGAGTTTTCGCCTCTGAGTCTAATGTTCAGTGATAGCCGGTCCATGCGTTGAGTTTTCGCCTCTGAGTCCTTGCTTGATGATGTGAACTTGGTATTAGGGTTATGCGTTAAGATGTCGCCTCTGAACCTTTATACTTGCTGATTTATTTAGTACCTAGGTTATGCGTTAAGATGTCGCCTCTGAACCTTTGTACTTGCTGTTTATATCTGCTTGCCTTGATGATGGTACAGTGTCAGATATGCATAGTTTGTTATCGTTGTTTTGATTGGTGGTTAAATCATCCAAGGCATTGGATGACTCTTAGTTCGGTTTCATAAATGATTAGATTGAAAGACCCCCCGACTGGGTAACCAGTAGGGAAACCGGCTCTCCTTCTTATCTGTTTATGAAGTTAGTTGAGAGCCGTGCATGGTAATCGCATGATAGTAAGAGATAAGATGATGAGATGTTTATGCTTCACATGTTGATATATGTTGGAGTGTTCTGTATTATTTTATGTGTTACGTGTTGTCACAAAAGGTGGCTAGGAGAACTCTAGTCACTCCCCACTGATTGTGGCGTACATGTTTTCATGTATGTAGGTACATGCAGGGTTGGAGATCAGGGTTACAGGAGAGCTAGCGAGTGATGATCCATTCATCAGTTGACTTACCCGTTTACGCTTAGCTAGACTCTTAGACTTTTGTCGTTTACGTTTTGGTGCCTGTAGGGATGTTCCATCCCAGGCTGTGTATATATTTCATTTCCGCACTTAGAACTGCTACTTATCTATTGTTGTTTATATCAGTTCTGTTTTCAGTTTCAGTTTAAAGCTTCTCGCATGTTGTTTTATCTTCTAAAAAGTTTTAATTCCGCTGCATTTTTGGTACTTTTATGTGTTTATATTTCCGCTTTCGCGAGGGGTTTTACAAATACAAAGAGCGATACTTGTATTGGTAAAGGCTGAACCTTGACTTAGGTTTTTAATGGCTTCAAATCTTCAATTCCTTGCCTCTTTACTCGTCTTTGACGGCCTTAGTCATCTTTCTTCTTAACCCACAACTCGATTCTCTACAAATATCAAAATCAAAACAACAATACAATACCGAGTTTCTAAACTACAAATTTTGTTCGTATTAATTATAATAATGCAACTAGTTAATAATTAAACTGAAGTAATAGTTTGAAAATTTTGACATTACCTAATAAGTCATTTTAACTGAAGGATTGTTTAAAAAATATGAGGTTAAAAGATAAGCTTATTATCGGATTATTAAAAGGTGAGATTATTTTTGGAAGATGTCACAAATGTGGGATTATTCCCGTCAATTCTTCCAAAAAGTAAAGCTCATATGTGAAAAAATAATTCCGATTAAAAACATCCGTCATAATTGACTTAGTCAATACAGAAACAGAAGCAGATACACAAACGGAATACAGGTGTACTTAACCAAGAAACTGTTGAATTCTAATAAAGAGGTCGATTCTGATCAACATAGGTATCTCGAGGCAAAATAATAACACCACAACAAGGCTCCTGAACATCTCGAACGAATTGGGAGCTAAGTATCCCACCTTCCTTAGCATTTTACAAAACTAGTGAGATCTGCTCTACCAAATCACATCACATTCATACAATAGAGTAACCACAAACAACCATGTTTACCATAGCAAGTCCTACAAACCTACAAAGTCAAAGACAATAAATGTTTTTTATGTTTTTAATAGATCATATTAGAGCTAGCTCATCAGAGAGTAATTGCTAGACGGGTTCAAGGGTAAATAAAGGAAGGGTGGAGACAGGGTTGGTAGTGAACTTATGTAGGAGAGGGCACGGTGGTAATAAGGGTTAATCGTTTCCCATACAACCACTTCACCGCTACTTTCCTTTATTGTACCCTGTATTACCATAGTAACACTTACTCACGAGCCCTCGGTAACACTAAGTTTTGGTTGTTTTCCTCTTGCCATCAGGCCCACCAGAATCTACCTTTTTGTTTTTGCTAGCTGATTTCTCCAGTCGCTTCTTCCTTGCATCTTCTGGGATTGTATCTTCCATTATCTTTGGTACAGTAAAGTTGAAATTTTCCAACTTTAAATTATTAAATTCCGGGTGCCTTTGTAGGTATTGTGATACTTCTGCATGACATCTAACTTTCTTTCCATCCGGCGTTATGTAGTGCGCATCCAACTTAGAGTAATCGGGTCGAAGGATGAGCTCCCTCTTGAATCCTTCAGGAGTTATAGGAAGATTAGGTTTGTCGATGACCCATGTTCGAGTCGCATCATAGTCAAGATCAGGCAGGTCTTCACATGATACATTTGGTTTCGTGTCACAAGTGAAAGGTTCTTCCATGAATTTACTTCTCAGTTGTTCATACTCCTCTTTTGTTTCAATGGTCCTCCATTTTTGGCATTTGCTACATTGCGCAGCATACAAGTCTATAGCTCCACGTTTCTACAAAGAAAAATAAATACAAAGACCCTTGTCAGATCATGATAAAAGGTAAGTGAAAAAGCCTTAGATATGCCGGGGAATCGGTCATTACACCCCAAGTGAAAAGGTAAGTGATAAAAGGTAAGTGAAAAATTCTTAGATTATACCGACTCTGGTCACCTCACTATATTTCAGTCCAGAATGAAATACAAACACAAGGTAAAAATGATTTGATGACATGGATAATGGAATGAGAACATGTATAGAAGACGGTAGCCTTGCAGATATATGAGCCCCGTCTTTTCGATTAGAATCTAGTTGCTCTAAAAATAATATGAAACTAGTTGCACCAAACATAGCACACTGGCACTCCACTCCACCATTTCACCCATATGACTACCTCGTATGGTGGATAAAAAGTTGGAACAATATAGGACATACTTATTAGCTTGCATCTTGCAACTTTTGTACCGATTTCCCCTTTGTCCACCAGTTAGCTTACATGACACGCGGTCATCAATTTATAACAAGTGCAGAGGATAACAGGAAATGAAGACATATAAAGCCTTATATGATGGACACTGTAAAAGTAAGTAGCTAACAAGTTTGATCATCAGGTGTTTTATTTTTCTGAACAGGATTTGTAACAGACACATCAATTCGCTTTTAAACTTCTCTAATCAATCTCCTATCAACACATAGTACCTTTGTGGTGTTAAAAAGGTATCAAAACATATCCAAATTCTCCAAACATCAAGATTATCATAAAACTGAAGGCTTGTCCTGGCATGTGGCCAGTATATTGCGACTTGAGCTCAAAATCGAAATTCCAATCAAGCATATATGATAAATTCTTGTCATGACTGCATCTCAATTCTAATACCACATCAACGTTTGCCCGGCTTTTCCCAGTACATAGACACACTAGCTACAATTTCATTTACACTAATAAAAACGAAAAATTAGTATTTTCGAAAAATCTAAGCCAAATACTTAAACATTGTATCTATACATATAAATCGAGAAACGGGTTCGAACCCGGTACATGTAAATGACATATATAGTCAATACCACTTCTTACTAGTGCGATAACAAAGGAAACAATAAAGAAACAGTATTGAAACCCTAATCAATGAAAAGGGTAAAGTTTTGACATGTTTACTTTGGGATCTCAGAATATAAATCTTAGGCTAAAAACGTTGATGGATTGATCTGAATTTTGAAAGAAAGATCCGTTGTGACAAATCATTAGAATAAGAGGAAATGGATTAATAATAACAGGAAATTAAGAAAAGAGAAATGGAGCAAAAACAAAAAGGGAGTTAGATTTTAGAATAGAAGAAAGGAGAACATGCAAACTACCTTGTTGGAATCATCTTGGGTCTTTTGCTTCTTGTTCATCTTCTTCTTCTTCTCGGCTATTTGAAATAGGGTTTCTCTCTCTTCCACGTTATTACACTGGATAATGGCTGTGCTCCACTGCTGGTTTTACCAAACACTAAAAAATGCATCTCTTCATTTTCAATATTAATACGCGGTCTATCTCGATACACGGTAATCCTCGTTATTTTATTTATATTAATACGGAAATATTTAGAGTGAATTTATGTGTCCACCTCGTATTCAGGCTTTTTTATCGAAATAAGCAAAACCCGTGACAAAAATGAAAGAATTAATGAAAAATCGTTCTGGTTGCGAAAGGTTGTCCGGGTTTAAGTTATGTACATAAACGATTACGTGTATGATTTTTACGTAAATATTAAAAAATAATGATGATCTTTATGTAAATCGATAAGGGGGTTGTGAAAGGTCGTCGACGTTTTGTGACAAATGTCGACGTTTTTTATAAAAAGACGAAGCATACCCTTTCACACTATCTCTCTAGAAAATATTCTCCCAAACAAAACCCCACAAAAACAACAATTTTAAAAAATCGGTAGAAAACAACGAACAACGACATCAAATAACGACAACGATTCAATGTCAAAAATCAAATCAGGTTTTTAGACATGAAGTCTCGGGTTCAAACCTTACTAACTACATTTTAACCAAGTGGTGTTAGTCCAGTGGTAACTGAGTTAAACCTTAAAGCTTGCAAAAATGCAGGAGTTGAGAGGTCTCAGGTTCGATTACCAGTTGAGGCGATGACCACTTGGCCACTGCAGCTCCCGAAGGGGGTGGCTTACATGGTCCATGTGGTGGTGCGGGAATGCATGGGCCCGGGGGATTAAACCCCTCGTTACCAAAAAAAAAAAAAAAAAGATTCATCGGTAAGTAACTAAAATCTAATTTTTTTTTTTTGAATTATTATTTATTGAATTACATGTTTAAGTCATTTAGTTGATATTATGTTGAATTATACATAGAAGCCATTGAATACGACAAACTATAGGATCGAAATTTTGCATTAGACTTGAAAAATTCCCGTCATTGGTAGGTTAGGACGTTAATTTTAGCCGTCCTTGCATGGTGAGGAGGTAAATTTGAGCCGTCCTTGCATGGTGAGGACGTGAAAAATGGTCGTCCATCACTAGTAGAAAAACATCTATTTGCGGCTATCTATTTGAGGCGTTTTAGCAAAACAGCAGCAAATAACGTATGAGTTATTTGAGGCGTTTTGAAAAAAACGCAGCAAATGAGTCATTTAAGGCGTTTTTCACAAAAACACCGCAAATGATTATTATTTAAATAACATACACGCGTGTTTCACTGTACTTCATCCCTCCCAAATTAATAAAATAAAACAGTGAACAACCACGCAAATCTTACCAAACTAACCAAACTCCGTCCCAAACTCCCTCGACAACCACGCAAATCTGCCAACACCGCCTCACCGCCAATGGAAATCAACGGAACTCGCCACCTCACCATCTCCTCTATTTCTATTATTCTTAATTAGGTATGTGAATTGATTTTTAGGGTTAACTATTTCGATTAATTGTAGTTTGAATTAGCGAAATACAGTACGATTAATTCAATACGATTCTTAGGGGTAACTACTTTCTTGTTTAAATATTTCGATCTTTTATGATTTTTATGATTTTCGACTAATTTGTACTGTTTTATTGGTCACTGTGTGTTATTTTTCTAGGGTTTGAGTCATGTCTGTGATACATATGATGGAAGGTTGTATATAGTTGTTGTTACTGTTGTATATAGTTGTTGCTGTTGTATATAGTTGTTGTTGCTTTGTTGTATATAGTTGTTGTTGTATAGTTGTTGCTGTTCCTGCTGTTGTGTAGTTGTTGTTGCTGTTCATAGCTGTCGGTGAGTTTTTGCATATATGTTGGACTCTAACTAGTCTCCTCTGCATTAAGTATCTTGGTGGGACTAAATGGTTGAACTGTTGGCTCCTTGGTGCTTGTCACAGTATCACTGGCCATTGGAATCTTTGTTGAAGGTTTAGTAGCTGCACTTGAGGTTTTGCAGGTTACTTGAGGATTCGGTATTAGGGTGTTAGATTATGTTGATTAGTGGTTGTTAATTTTGTGTTATAATTTGATTATGAGTATTGAAATTATAATCACTGATTTAAGGCATCAAGAGATATATTTACGATTTTATTGCCTTATGTAATATATGTGATGGTTGGATTTTCGGTAATTATGTACGAGTAGTAAGTTCCGAAATATTATGTTGAGAGTGTGTTTGTGGTTATACTTCATTATCTTATTGAAATTATCGCTTCCGTTATCCTTGGCATGTGGGTGATTAGCTAATGTTTTTGTATTATCGTTGGGAACCACTGGGATTAGTGTTGCTTTCAATTACCTTTGCCGTGACTTTTACAACGCTGTTGTCAGTCGGTACATTTTTCAGTGTGATTGAAGTTTACATGATGCTCAATTTTGACACATTGTATTGACAAGAAGTTTGTTATGGGAATGCTAAACCAGGCTACCCCTCAACTGTCATTTTATTTGGTTTTAGATGAATATTTTGAGATATCTCATAACTGGAAGAATGGAAGGATTCATCTGATGGGATACATGGCTGCATTGGGCGAACAATATCCTTTCAAATTTTTAGTATAGTGCTTGCATTTTAATTTCTTCAAATTATATCTTATCATGAAATTTCTGTAGTTGAGTTGGTTATACTGAACATGAAACTCCCTTGAGCATTATGGTGTACGTAATTCTGTAGTGGTGACTATTAGAAAACTATGGTGAACATGAAATTTAATTTTACAGTCAGGTGTACGTAATTCTACAGTGGTGACTATTAGAAAACTACGGCTATACCTGAACATATGTTATTTTTAAGTTAATTTTTTTATTGTGTTTAGTTGATTTGAACTAGAGATTCTTTCCATCAGAGTTTGGTATGGATGTGGACCGTACAAGTGCAGTGGAGCCTACAAAGTCTGCATTCACGGTCAAGGCTGGAATCCGACGAGCTGTGGATGCTGCCAGAGTTCTCTACACTTTTGTGCCTGCTAATAAATGGATTGGTGAATGTTGAGCTGATTGACATTGTATTCTAGGTCAGAGTTACTTATGGATGGCACACAAAACACCTGGTACTGATGTATGGGATCTTGCACTTAGAAGCCAAGAACTGTGGCAGTTGTTGCCTCAAACTGTACATGATCAAGGGATTGATCCCTTGGATTCATTGGGTTGGAAGAAAACAGGTATGCAATTGTATGCACCCATATGCTTTAGCTGCTTTTGTGTTTTCCAGACATCTTCTGTGTTCACAACTTTACGTTCTTTCTTATTGAACTTATATAATCATAGTGCACTAATATTACAGCTTTTTCTTTTTTGAAAAGATTACACATTTGCCCATCAACATTCAACATTCTTGTCTTTATCCATTCTTGGGCTTGCGTGCCTAACCGTGACTGTGTAGTGTTGTCTCCGTTTTTCTCATTGGTTGGTGATTCAGAATCCTACTAGTCTCAATCTCTCAGATATAATATTGTGCAATGTGATCTCCCTTACACCCTGCCAGTGACAAAAAAGTCGTCCGCTTAAGGGTGTAAGATTTGTTTCTTCAAGAAGTTATACTTTGCAAGGCTATTCAATCCTGATACTCGCCTGATAGTTGAAACTGAAGGGAACTGAAAACTGCAATATGATCGACCATTGTCACAGTCATAGTGCTCTAGCTTCGACAATAAAAGCCGAGTTGTTATCGCTTATCATGTTATTTATGTAATAGTTTAATAGTTCAGAATTAGTGATCGGCCGCTTGAGACTTTAGACCTCTCTCTCTCTCACTCTCACTCTCCCTCTGTAGGAAGCTTATTAATTGGTAGAATAGAAGCTGAGCTAGATCAGTTGAAGAGGCGAGTCCAGCTCCTATCTACAGCTGGGATAAGGGCGGAATTCTTGCATAGCAATGATTTAGCAACTAAAGAATCGGAACTTGAAGTTGGCCAGGAAAGTGGGGCTGCTTTTCTACCTGACGATTGTCAATTGGATGCTTATCGCATAGAAAAGGTTGTGCTGTGATTTTTTTTTCAACCATCTTTATTTTTTTT
This sequence comes from Silene conica, assembly GCA_029255685.2. Lineage (NCBI taxonomy): Eukaryota > Viridiplantae > Streptophyta > Magnoliopsida > Caryophyllales > Caryophyllaceae > Silene > Silene conica. Next base: position 56,586,396 of record CM055311.2, on the reverse strand, counting down.
TTTTGCTTTGTTTCTGTTGTTGCTTTGTTAGTGAACTATTCCTGAAATGGTCCCATTTACTTGCAGGGTAATCATCTCTTTGAATCTCAAGGCAGATATGCAGAATTCTATAATGATCCAGCCGTCTGTTTCTTAAGGTCTTCTCTTTCTCAAAAGCTGGATCATGTATTAGAATTACAAAGAAAATTATGGTGTAAAGACAGTTCAAATTATACCTAATTATGCTCTATTTTGAGTGAATCACATATTTGTATTACAAATTTGAATCGGCTTTTTTAAATCTGGTTGCCCTGCTACTCAAAAGTAGTCGTAGATCAACTCTTTTGTGATAGACAGAAGTTTATGATTATCATTCTATCCTGTCTACATGCAGGTCCGAAGCAAAATGAAACATTGAAGGCATCAGTGGATGGGAAGGCAGCCTAGCACTAGGTACGCGAAGAATTTGCTTACTCGTTTTCTTCTATATGTACAAATTTTACTGTGAGACGGTCTTAGGTCGACAAATGATGTTCTCATGATCAGTCTATTGCCTTAATATAGAACTCAAGCGCAGCAATTCCCGAAGAAAGTCGTAACTGATGGAGCAATGATGCACAAACATGCACAAACATGCTGGAACTGGTTGGTCTGCTGCTGGTAGAGGGAATGGAAATAGATTCAACATTTTTGAGCCTTACCGTAATCGCCCTCAAAACCAGCAAAGTTGCGGTAATTGCTCACCAAATCAGGAAAAATGAAATTGGTTATGGCCAATCGTCTAATTCTACTGCTTCTCGAGGATGGTTCAAACAACATCCTTTATCAGTACCGGATTCTTTGCAAGTTAGAACATAGACTATTTTGTGCCTTTTGTTTTTAGTACTTATAGTCGAGGCTAGTTTAATTTGAAACATGGGGTTAATTGTTACAAAAATAATGTAAGGTTCTCTTGTGGAAAAATATATTTGAGGGTTATTATATTTAAATAATTTCTTTGAATCATTTCATTTATTTTGAAAAAAAAAAAAAAAAAAAAAAAATTTATTACCTATTTGCGGCGTTTTTGCCAAAAAAAGCCTCAAATAGAGAAGCTATTTGAGACGTTTTTTTGGAGCCGCAAATAACTTTTTCTATTTGCGGCCCCCTTATTTGCTGCTACACCAAAAACGCCGCAAATGGCCACTTTTTTGGAGCCGCAAATAGCTATTTTTCTATTAGTGCATGTTGGTTTTGGACGTGAACTTTGGCCGTCCATGTCACCACGACATTAATGCTATCAGATTAATTAGGTCAGTCAGTCTATGATAAGGAGGGTAGTGATTATCTCCTTTCAGTCTCAAATCACCCTAGGGTCCCCTAAATAACTTTCGCTCTATTAGGTAAGTCTATTGTTCCATAGGCCAGTCTACCCTTCCAATCTTTCGATCTAGGTCAGGTTCAACTAAATAAACAAGTCTCATGCGTGTACCCAATCGATTAGTTGACAATTAAATTGCCATCAAACAACCCTTATTGCTAGACTAACCTAAACAAATTAAATCTACTACGCTACCGTGGTTTCCCTCATCCCAACATATCTAGAAATTAGCTACACATGGCTTCAGTAATTATACTAACCATTACGACAGATGCATAAGAAGATATGATAATAACTAATACTCCCTCCTATTCGTAATAACCTTCCCTATTCGGGGAAGGCACGGAGAATAAGGAGGGGATTATTATATTGGAAAGTATTGGTGTGAGGTTGGGTAATTGGAGAGAGGGTATGTATTGTGGGGTAATTGTTGTGAGTAAGGTGATTAAAATAAGTATAAAGTATGAGTATGGTGGGGTATTTGGTGGGGTGAGGTGAATAAAATATGTATAAAAACTTTACTAAATAAGGAAATAGGGAAGATATTGTGAATAGACGAAAAAGGAAATAGGGAAGGTTATTATGAATAGGAGGGAGTAATAAACAATAAACGAGACAACTAGAAATGAATTTAATAGCAAAGAGGAAGGAGAAAAGAGGGACTACAGATTAATCCAAGCTAAAGGCAAGAGGAGAATTAATAAGGGAGAAACATAGCTGAAATTTTGGATCCAAAATTTACTGCTTAAAGTAAAAAGTGAAAATGAAGTAAAAAGACACAAAGTGTAAAGATTCCTGCTTCTGACTGATTAACCTAATCTCTTTTATAAGAGAATTAAAGTTAACATAAAATAAAACCTAATCTATGCGAGCAATCGACACATTCCCTCGATCGAGTAGAGTTGAGTTACTCGATCGAGTAAACTTCTCCAAAGATTTCCCTCGATCGAGTAATTAGTTCTCTTGATCAAGGATTCCGGCAAAAGCAACCTTCTTCAATCGAGCATTTCATTCACTCGATCGAGCATCTTGTTCTTCGATCGAGCACTTCATTTACTCGATCGAGCATTATGTTCCTCGATCGAGCTTTGTGGTCTTGGATCAAGTACCTTGTTTACTCAATCGAGTATTCCTGCGCCTAGCATCCATTCGATCGAGTGTTACTCCTCTGTTCAGCCTATGTCTCCTTCAAAATGCCCTTCCACTTAGACGATTTCCGCTTTTCAAAAATTGTGAGCTCCGTTCCAGGTTCTATATTCTAAAAGAGAGTGCTTGGGACAACTTTTACTTGGTTTCTACCACTTTCGAGTTCGTTCCTACAAAATAGTAAGAAAAACACAAAGTAGCCTATTCGGGGCAAAAAGGGGCATAGATAACTCGTAAAGCATAGAGATGCGTGCCAAAAAAGTGCTGAAAAGTGTATATAATATGCACGCATCATTCAACACCGCACTAAACCCTTAAATTAAGAAAAAATGACTTTTTATTATAATTGAGCAAACAAGCAGGTGAACCCCATATTCTAACGAAATTAAGCCTAAAAACTCGAACTGCATCCATCAAATTAAGCCCAAAAATTCAAACAAAATTCATTCACATAATCTTACAAAAATAATTGGGGATTCAATTAAGGGAATTTTAGGGTTGGAGATTTTAATTTTCTGGGTTTATTTGGTTGAACTTGGGTTTATTTGGCTGAAATTGAGAATTTTTTAAATTTATTTGGCTTAATTATAGCTCCAATCACCCTTCATCATTGTTTTTATTGATCACTTCGTTCAATTAAAGAGTAATATTTGTGATTAAGGCTGGTGACCTCTTTTTCTTTCAATTAAAGCGTGTTGCTGAAATGTAGAGGATTTTGGGAATCAAATTGGGGAATTATTTAGGGTTTTCATTGATTAAGAAATTGAAAAGATTTGAGGGAAATAAACTTAAATGACGTCAAAGATGAGATTATTCTAGTTAAACGTTAGAATGGATTAATTCGAGAAGAGAGGGCATATGATGGATTATTCTCATGAAATAACTCTTATTGATATGTATAGAATATATTGATTGATATTAATATTGATATTGTTTTTTCCGCGTCAATACAGCTCCAATACAAGCGTATATTAGTGATCACTAGTGTGTAACCCGTGCATAAATGCACGGGTATAATATGAATCTATGTATAAAAAAATTATGTAGGCGCAGTTTTAACTCAAAAATATAAATATTTTGTATAAATATGGAAATGTTTAAATAAGTAAATATATATGTATAAAATCAATAAATAGTTTAAAAATAGATATTCATTCTTACACCTTAAATATTAATTGAAGACAAAACAAACGTAAAGATAATAAAAGTCCTTAGGGAAATCAAAGGAGGAAGACGACACGGGTAATTCCATCGTTAATGTGAAAAAGTACAATATTACGTTATACCTGAATGACTCCCATAAACCATGATGTAAGAGGTCGGAGATACTCAATTTTACAGTTGCATTAACAAAACATAGAGATTGTTTCCGAATGATAATTCGGAAATAAAAACAGAGATGATTCAAATCATTATTCCTTCATCGTAAGAAAAATCTCGTTTAAAATAGTCATTTTTCTATATTTCGTCCAAAATCAAAGAATGGATGAGACTGGCTCCATCAAGTACAACAATATCAAACATATTAGAGCAATTCTAAATATAAATACTAACGGAATGTTGTAAAGGTTGTATGATACAGGCCAACACCGAGTACTAAAATCAAAGAATTAAAGAGCGCATTTTAATCACGCCATATCCAATCTCCTTGCATTTGTGCCTTCAAATTGAAATTGAACTTTGACACCCTTCGTTGTTTCCCTGGAATGCAAACACCAAATGTTAATATAGTGTAACATTCATACTTTTTAATTGTGAGATAATTTGCATTTTCAGCAGTGCTTATGCAGTAGCATATTCTGGAACGTTTTAGGTTTATTAGATTTCAAATAATTTGTTAAGTCTCATTTAATGTGTCTTAGGAAATCTAAGTTGCACCAAGGCGAGATTTGGTTAGTGTCTCATCCATGAAGCATCTTAGGCGCACTCGAAGCGCGCCTCTACAAACTAAGACGGAGTATACAAAATTCGAGCCCTCCAATATGTTTTCCAAACGTTGATCATTGGCCCAATAACAATGTATTAGTTAATTTGGCAAGGTGAAACAAATTAAAATATATGGAGTAATAAAATTTAGTACGCATTATTCCATCTAATTCCTTTGAATTGACCTATTTGTTCAAAATCCACATCAGAAATTTTGAAAAATGGAATGATTTAGAGTCGGAGGGTGTATGCCTTAAAATGATAGTCTCACAATGATTAAATCAAATTAAAAATGAGCATTTCTAATATGGTAGTCGTATAATTGGTAGTAACATAATTAACCATAATTTTACAACAAATACATATAGCTTATTGCGCAGACAAACGTACACTGGACACTCGGACATAGGTATGACACTTGGATACTGAATTTTATACCAAAAACATCATATTTTTTCATATAATAGTCAAATCCGACACCTGGACACGTATTCGTGTATGATACACAAATCACTTACTTCGTATTATTCATCTATAAGAACGGTCTAATCCCAGTTACCTACCTAAAATTTTCATTATCGTCCTCTTCAAAACTTCAATAGCCAACTTTATTTATTCTGTTAAGGCTTTATCCTGTTGAAGTTGTTAGCGGCTACTACTAAGCAAACTAAAAATTGTGAAAACTTTCAACTCCTTCCTCTAAAGCTCAGTAGTTTGGAGATAACTTATTAGAAGATGTTGGCAGAGTTGTAGGGTCTATTAGATGAGCTATTTATGCAAGGTGAAACTAACTGTAATAATGACCTTATAGAGGGTCAAATGTTGGTATAACTGAATAAGAATAATTGAACACTACAAATTCAACAACTGAAAAACTAAATGTCAAAGGAGATAAAAAAAATGTTAAGAAATAAAAAAGAGATGGTATTGCACTAATCGAACTTGTGCATAGAATCTTTAAACTCCTTTGCAACCATTAATCTCGGATCACTCCGACTATAATTTTTGGATTAAAAATCAAACAAAGACCCCTAATTTTCGATATTCAGTCATTTCATAATCAAGTAAGTTAAACATCTTTAGATTTCACCTTAAATCATAAGCAAACAAAACTGAAATAAGAAACAATACCAAATAATGATGCCATCTTGATTTTCTTTGGAGATAGACCTGCCACCTTTAATCAAGTTTATTTCTTAATTAGTTAATTTGGAGAATTGCATAGTCTAATAATTGATTGAGTCTTCTTGATGTCTTAGTTCAGTGGTGAAGACGGAGTGCGTGCTTCGTTGAACCAACAAAAAATAATTGAGCATTTTTCACGCTAAACACCCAAATCATTTTCGCAAATTAAGTCGCTTACCATTAATCTCTGTCATCGTCAAACTAAGTAAGTTAAGTTAATCCCCAAAGTCGAAGAAAAATGACGGAAAAAAAAAAGAATTATCGGGTAATTAAAAGACTATAGTAGAAATAATATGAAAACTATCACAAATTATTCGATATTTCGTAGAGATGGCTAAATGTAACAACAATTCATTATTTTCAAAAATCCTCTTTTAATAAATGATGTTCAAAAGTAATTAAATTGTTTGTAAATAATACAAAATTGTGACGGACCACATATAATTTGTGTTTAAAATATTTATAATGTTTTGCCAATAGCCAACAACATTACAAATATAGAAAAATGTCTTTATAAACTACATTTGTTAATATATTACATTTATTAGTTTGTATTTCTCCAATATAAAATTTCCAAACCCTTATTACGGGTAACCTAAAAAATACGGAGTAGTAATAAAAGTCGGTCATGTTTCAATAGTAACATGAAGTCGACAACACCTAATAATGTTGACTCTTATATAACAATTGAGAGTTGAGACAGAGTCATCTTTGTTTTGGGAGGAAATATTTCGTCTCAATTTATCTCTTGCGACGGATGTTTAGGGCCAACGTAACTTTTGCAACAAACCAAATGACGTTTTCGACATACATTTCTGTCATGTTGACCGTTGTTTTGTGTACTATAGTGTTAAAGCAATTTATAATATCTCACATATGCTAAAAAACATTACAAATATTGAATATTTTCTTCCACCACATTAATAGTTATATTACATTCATCAAATTGTTTTCTTTCACCTTAAATTTCCGGACCATTCTTACACGTGACCCAAAAAATAGTTTCATAAAATCGATCATGTCTAAAAACATGTCGTGATTAATAATAGTTAAGGAAACTATTATATGATACTTATTAAAAAATATGGTTGAATATTAAATGCTTTGCAAAAATCTGGTATTTATGTGGAAATTAAAAGTATAAGTTGATAAAAAGTACAGAGTACTACTTTTACAGTTTAGCAAAAATTCAAGAAATTAAGATGGCGAGAAGATCGAGACAAATGAAAAATAGTGTGGACGGAGTAACTTTTACAAATTAGAGAGGGTGATACCGAAGATGTCTTAGTCTAGTGGTTAAGACGGAGGTATTGTTGACAATAGGTCCCAGGATCGAATCCCGATGAGTGGGTAGTTTTAGTTTTACGTATTTATTCTGTACATAATCTGTATTTTATACGGTCGATCGATATGAGCGCGACACGTCACCCTTATAGCGGTTACCGGCTGTCACCCTTATAGCGTTACCGGCTTTTAAAAAGAAGTTTAGCAAAAATTAAACATCTTACTACTGTGAAGGCCAGTAATTAGCCATGGTGGTAAGACTTATGATAAAAACCATTATAGTGATAATTTGATATTTGGATGAGCATTGAGGAGGTCTTCTGCTTCTCAACTACGTATTGATAGCTGCTTGGATTTCCTCTAAACTTCTGCCTTTCGTTTCAGGTACCACTTTAATAACAAATATTATCGCGGCTGCGTTTATTGCTGCGTAGATAATGAAAGTGCCTGAACAACAAACAATACATGATTAACCAACCCCTCTTTAGTCTTCACCATCGACACCATGTATAACGATTTAAATCTAGAATAGTCGCGGAGTAAAAGAATATCAAGTCTTTGGCGGAAATGGGGATGGATTATTGTCCAAGGTTATATGATGCAGAAATTAAAGTATGATCAGTAACATACCATAAGAGCTCCATTGCATAAAAAAATTAAACGTGTATGATATGACCCAAGCTCCGAACCAGTTGACCAGTGTTGCCAGCCCTCCAGCAACTCCTTTCACATTTAAAGGGAAGATCTGCAACAGATACCAGTTACTTTACTAAACAAACTGACATCAAATAATTTCACTAACACTATACCGACTCTAACATGACACTTAAAACATCGCATATTTGGCAAACAGATGACAAATTTCGGCATTTGACAACCCAGAATAAGAAACATAGGTAATTTGTAAGGCATCATCACCTCTGACATTACAACCCAAGGAACAGCTCCCATTCCAACCGAAAAAGCGGATATATACACCTAAAACATAACAATGTTAACAGTTTATCTTAAAATCCGCTTTATCAATGTTCAATTTTATTTCTTTGGAGGGTTGTTTTAGTTTACCAGTATACCAATGACTGCAAGAATTGCTGCTGCTTTCTCTGATAACTGGTGATCCTATATCATTCAAAGGAAATAAGTATGAACATCTGACATTTATGTATTAATTTGGCACTTCCGTAAATACTTTACCTTGAGATAAAAAGCAATTGCTGTCAACAGGCAACCTATAACTAGTCCAAAAGCAGAAACCTGCCACAAGAATAAATAAACTGAAAAATGCTAAGAAATTGTTTCTGAATGAATCGCGATGGACATTGCGTAGAAAACTACATCAATTGATTGTCAATTCATGGTGTTGTGAATTTGTGCCTTGAATTTGTGTCGGAGACGGATATAAGCTAGGTGTCTTATTAAGACTTGGTTTCTTTGTTTATTTATGGTAGGAGAATCTTGAATTAGATTAGGAAACTATTATATTAGTTTCCTATTGGTTTCTAATTAGGTTAGATATTTTATCTTGGGTGGAATAACTATATAAAGACCCAAGTATTATTCTAGACAAAGATGTGAGAGATTTGAAAGCACAATAAAGAGGGTCAATTTGTGAGGTTCCTTTTGGAGAAGAAAACTCAGTTTGTCTCAGGGCTCTATTATTGGTGTTTGTCAGTCTCGTTTGTCTTTGAAGATTGGAGGAGTTTGTTTAGATCTTGGGTTGGCCTCAAGATAATTTGTCCTTCGTCTTATTTGGGTAGTCTCTTTTGTCTCTTTGAGACTACCATATTTGTTGGTAGAATAGAGTATACTTTTGGCTCATATTGAGCGCGTGTGTACCGGTCTACTGTTGTACTATTTTCTCCATTATAGTGAAGTTTAATCTCCTTGAAGGGTGGACGTAGCCAGTTATTTTACTGGTGAACCACGTCATTCCTTGTGTCAACTTTATTTACATTCGTTATTTATTATTGTTATCACCTTATCAATTAATTATTTGGGTAACGGGATGCGTCCGTTACAACACATGGAATAATTTAGCTTTCTTCTATATTCTATAACATTCCAAACACAAAAGATTCTGAATCTTGCGAATCCTGAGGAAGTAAAAACTTTGCCACTATATGTAAAATAGTGATAATTACCAAAAGAAGTGGCTTTCGTCCTGCTTTGTCAATCAGAGTCGCTCCAGCAGCAGTGATAACTACCTGCAGGATAAATTTGTCAAATGAGAAGCTATTGATTAATTCTCTGAAGAAGAGTTTAATTCATGATGTTACCTGAAGAAGAGCATATATTACAGTCCCAATGCTAGGTGAAAATCCTGCATAAATGTTATTAGCAATTTGTCCGGATTGGAAATATTTAACGAACTCAATCTAAACATGAAATAAACATTTACCTGCTGTCTCAAAAATGTTGCTTACATAGAAGCAGATACCATTGATTCCTCCAAATTGTTGAAAGACCATCAATCCAACTCCTATCTGGCATCAGAGCAATTACAATAGCAGTTAGATTAGTATTTACTTTTCAGGCGGTATTGACTGCATTCGTGCCAGGCTAATGGATTTGAGTTTCATGTTGGAAATGTAAGAATACTAAATCTTAAATTTTAATGACCAATGTAACTAGGGGCACTGATCTTATAAACTAAACAACAAAGTTTTATTAGCCGGTTATACAGTTATATGCCGCAATGGCCTGGATAAGTTCAGGACAAATTATTTCAAGATCAAGGAAGAAGCCAATATCTACAACAGCAGCACTAGTTTATTCTATGAAGTAGTACATTTGCTCATATTTGAAAGCAACTAATGACAACCCTTACCGTCACAGAACGTAAATATCTCTTCTGAAACAAATCAAAGAAGTTAGCTTTTGGCAGCCTGTCAAGTTCTTCTATGTAGTCCTGTAAGAAGAGATCAAGTTATGTACATATGACAATCTTATTCAAAAGTTGATTTTATTCTCAAATTAAAAACAGGTGATGAATTACTTGGATCTCAGCTGCCTCGTGGCTTATGTCTGCATCCTTTCCTCTGAGTTTTTGGAGTGCAGCTTCAAAATCCTTATGAGCCCCTTTTTTCGCCTGTATTGGAATCTAGTGCAACTTAATTCGTGTATTTACATGTCAATGATATTCTCAGCACAATGTCCATTCTGGTCATTCGGAAAGAATCTATGCGTTCCTTCAATATTGTTTTCTACGTAGGGGGGATAAGTCTGCACTTGTCCAAAAACCCTAGCACAATCTCATCCGAGGGTCAATATATAGGAGTGGAGGATCCTTTGAGAGCCATTGAGGCTTTGTTATAATGTTGTGGCTCTATTAGAATTAAAAAAAGAACTGATGTATGGTGTGATATCGAAAATGTAGGACAGAGGTTGATTTAAGCTAGAAAATGGCACGCCTTGATGAACATTGAAAACATAGGTAGAAGTTATAACTAGGTTGTGGAATGCGATGCTGCAAATAACATTGTAGTGGTCTTGTGGAGGAGTTGTGAGTTGGGAGTGTGTAACAAGTGAACCTACTAATAAACGTGGTCTTACGAGTTTCAGCTCATACAAAATTGTAATGGGTTTGATGTTCTTACCAGCCACCTTGGTGATTCTGGAATGAAAAAAAGGCCTAAAATCAGAACAGCGCATGGAATAAGTCCTGCAACATTGACCCGGTTCGTCAGTACTCAATATATTATCCAATAGTTGGTTATGTTATGTTGTCTGTTAACATGTCAAAATGAAACAGAATTTGACCTGTTAATGCTAGTACCCTCCATGGCAAGACTATCCCTATTATAAATGCTACTGAAACTCCTGTGCAAATCATGACCTATGGTACAGATCCGAGTAGGATAATTTCATATAGCCAAATACTCAAATTAGAGATTTACATGTGAAATGGGAACAGTGTTTTCATGGTCATGAATCATGATCAGGAAAAAACAATATAGATATAAAAAACATACTTGGTTTAATGTTGTTAGTGCTCCGCGAAGTTGTACAGGCGCTATTTCAGCAATGTAGACTGGTGCCTGTTGAGTAAATTAATAAATTTATAAGTAGCAACGTAAAATAGTAGTAATGTATAGAGGAAGATGATAGATGATACATACCACATAGGAGAAGGCACCCATTCCATATCCCCCTGCCAATCTTCCTACATCTAAGGCTACAGTACCCTTGTTTTGTAACAGTAAAGTATATTAGAAACTAAGTTGAGTTTCTTAAAACAGTTTACATCTTTAATAAGCGTTGCCACTTGAAAATATCAAATGTGTAGGATAAAAGAGAGTAATACACAATTACACATTGAGTGTATATTTGTATATGATCATCAAACCTGGGCAAAGTAGATAGCCAGCCATCCAGCAATACAGAAAGCAGAGTAAACCCTCATGGCCTGCAAACGTATTTATTTATTTAAAATATTGGATTTGTAGTAGTAGTAGTAGTAGTGTTTTTGTTGAGAGACATTGATGAGTTTAAGGTTGATAGAATCATACCCCTTTTCGGCCAATAAAATCGGCTATAGGGCCACTTGTGATAGCGCCGACCATTGCTCCAAAAGTAAGAATAGAACCAAAAAGTGAAAACTGCATCAACATGTATACAGTATACAACATTTAGTACATGAATAGTTGGGCTAATATCATGTTTGCATCGATAGGTATTGAGGAAGACAAAGTAGGATTTAATTGGAGTTGGCAAACCTGAGCTGTAGAAAGACCAAGTTCGGAAGTAATGCCAGATTGAGTTGGAGAAGAGTAGCCTGCCTGAAAATAATGTCATCATATAATATACTCGTCACAGTCGTCAGCACTGAATCAAATACAAAGTGTTTCTCAACAGTAATAAAAAACACAGAAGAAGTAATAGAGCACATACACAAGCTCCAAATTCATAGGAGCCACAGACAGCAACAAAAGTGGTTAAATAAACCATCCATGGATGTCCTTCCCTTTCTTCTCTCATTATCAATGGCCTTTCTATTTCTTCCATCAAACCCTCATCATCTCTTTTCTCCATAATCGATTTTCAGCTTTCAAGTCACAAAATCAAAGGATACTTGACAGTAGAATATATGTGGAATTAAGTATACTTTGATTATTGCCTTGTCCCTTAATTGTTTTCTAATGTTTTAGGTATCTCTTGATTGTCCTCTTCCAAGGTTGTTGGCAAATATCTTGTGTAGTAGAAATAAGTACGTAGAAATTAAATGGAAGTGATGTTTTTTTGGAGGGTTGTAGGCAGTAGTAGTACAACACTACATGTTCAAGTATCCAATAGTAAGTCTTGCTTGCGACGGGTCACCATTTATGACGAATATTTTGTGAGATAAAATGGATACAAAAGGAGTTAGTGGAGAAAGGGGACCACATGAATAGTGTTGGAGAGAAAGAAAAAGTGGGTATTTTGTGAGAGAAAACGGTATCCGTCACAAGCTTGCGACGGATAGTGCAGTTGTAAATAAGAATTTGTGAGTATCCAACTTGATGAGTGATGTTCAAGACTCGTGAGTTGTGATCTTGTCTTCATCATTGGCTTCGGCGCTTGGCATCTTCTTTTTCTTAACATTCACTATTTCACAACCAAACCAAACCAAACCAAACCAAACCTTATATCAAGTTTTGCATATGTTGCATATGGTGATATTATTATTCTTAATAACTAATGAAACAAAATGAGATTGTGTCATCCCTGAAGTCATATATCTAGTACTTTTATGGTCCCTCCATTTAAAGTATAGAACCCTTGACCTTGGACAAGGAAAATCTACACTCAACCATTAGACCAACATAGTTAATATGTCTATTAATTACACAAAATTATACTTATTTTTTAACAAAGGGGTGCGGGTGTATCCCTGCACCCTGCACCCCCTTCATATATATACGCTTATGATATAAATTTAAGTTTCAAATAATATGAATCTTATCTCCTTATAAAACATTAACTAGTTTTGTGGCCCGTGCAATGCACGGGATAATTCAATGTTTTCTTAGATTTTTGATCGATGTTGAAACCGTTTTTCTGGATTTTATGTTGTTTTTGTTGTTTTTCTTTCAGAGAAAAGAAGGTAGAGAGATAAAGGGAAAAGGGTAGGGGTTGTCTTTTTTATAGAAAACGCCGACGATTTTTCGCAAAACGCCGACGACCTTTCGCAACCCCCATTTTTATTTACAAAATTGAACGCCAATGTTTAAAGATAAATGTATAACATATTTTTACATTAATTAAAATCTATAATACAAGACAATTACAACCTATAGTACAAGACAATTACATATTTTTTAAAACAATTAATATTTTAAATTACGAGAATAAATATTTTTTTTGTTAGTTGCAAAAACAAATATATATAAACAAAATAATTATCTTAAATTTGCACCGTAAACTTTCCGACTCATTAACTTGAAATATGCGCTATTTTATTCGAGTATATCTTTTAATACATCCCTAACTTATAAGTTTTTACCTTGCTTTTTTAAACTTTTATTTTACCTTGGTACCGGGTCTTTTTATATTTCTTCCCTCTTCAGATACACATGTGATGTTTTGCTTTATCTGCATTTACCTACATTTCATGATACTTTAAAACTTATATAAAAAATATTTTGACCAAAAGTTAAAACATTAACGTGACAAAAACTTGACAAATGAATCAAACCATTGTCACATGTAAGTGATCATTTAAGGTATATCAAATAGAAAACATGAATTCAAATATATAACAAACGATTATAAAACCAACAACGTAACAAACTAAAATATATTTTGTTGCACACCAATCACCGTACCGTAACAACAACACTCAATAATATTCCCTCCTATTCATAATAACCTTCCCTATTTCCTTTTTCGTCTATTCACAATACCTTCCCTATTTCCTTATTTAGTAAAGTTTTTATACATATTTTAATCACCTAACCCCACCACAATACCCCATCATACTCATACTTTATACTTATTTTAATCACCTTACTCACAACAATTACCCCACAATTCATACCCTCTCTCCAATTACCCAACCCCACACCAATACTTTCCCATATAATAATCCCCTCCTTATTCTCCGTGCCTTCCCCAAATAGGGAAGGTTATTATGAATAGGAGGGAGTAATTCTCAATATACTCACTATCATTAAATAATTAAATTAAACCGTATAATATAATCCACTACATAGAAAAACTCGTGGACAATAGGTATTAAATAAATAGAGTGAATAGAAACTATTATAGGAATTATAGTTTGTTTAGACATTAGATAACCATAAATTCTCATATTTATTTTTAAATTTAATTTATTTTGTGATATTATTAAATTATATAATTGATTGTGAAGAAACTCAAGAGGCGAATTAAATAGCAAAAAATGTTAATGAAACATTATGGATGTTAAGTAATATATATAAAGAGTTTTAATTAATTTATTAACATATTATATTACAAAAATTAATTAAATAGGAATAATTTTCTAGTTAATTTGATGGCCGGGTGTTAAGTATTATGAAAAGTTTTAAATAATTTATTACCATGTTTAATTAAAAAAATGAATTAAATAGAGACAAATGTTAATAAAAATGTGGGTGTTAAAGAAATATGAAAAGCTTTAATTAATTATTAACATTATATTTCCGACTCTTGCTTATCTTTGATTTAATTAACACATAAACATTGTAATAATATATCTCTAAATTATAATTATACTTTACCACAATTGTCTTTTTAATTATACATCAAGTAAATGTTTCTAATGATCTAGCGCTGCCACGTGTCGCGATATTGTGCTCAATCTAGCCTTTTTATATTATTATATAGATATTGTAACACCTTTGCTAGATTTTCTAGGAAAATTATTGTAATAACTATAATCCAAGGCCTTCACCAAGGATCATCAGCCTATGAAAGGTTACCATTTTGATTACCCAAAGCAGAATATCAAAGTAAAGCAATAAAATATTAAAAAGAGTATATCGAGTGAAACACAACTGAGTCCAAAAACCAAACCAACTAAACATTTGAAATGGAACGACAACAGAAACTAAACTAATTATTCTAAGTGGTGACTCATTCTCCATCCTCAGCCTCATGCATATCATCACATATGAGGTACCTGCTGAGAATAAGTTCACCATTACAAACGGATCATCATAGTACACAAAATACACATACGTCACTTACTGTATATCATAACTCGTCATTTTAAGAATGTCAAACACGTACAACAAATATAACCACAATCTATAACGAACCATCTTGTATCCAACTACACATCGCAACATGTAGCCCTGTCGGATTCTCATCGCAACATGTAATCTTCGTGGAGACCACGACCATGTCACCCTACCCCGCTCATCGCAACAAGCGGTACCCAGATCCTTAATGCGCACATCCCCTCCGTGGCGGGAACCACGAAGGGTGATTGTGTGATTGAAATCCATCTCCCGATAATGGTCCTAAACATTCAATAATAATATCACAACAATAATCATAATCGCAATTCTAATCATTTGCCTCAAACAACACATAAACATACATCGTCACATATAACAGATAACTAGGTAAGGAATGAAACCCAACCTCATGGCAATTTAGCAAGACTAGAGATTAGACTAGGGACGTTTTCAACAGAGACAGAGGATTTGCTTGGGTGAATATTTGATTGAATATTTTGTGGATTGGTATTGGTGATATTTTGTAGGGCCTGACTTTTATAGGAATTGGAAGGAATATTAGAGGGAGTGTTTTGGAAAGATTTTTGATTTTTTGTTTGGAAAGTAGACTTGCTAGAGACAGATTTGCGCGCATCATTAAGGGAAATTGGTTTTTTGGTAATTGCACTAAATTTTGGAAAGTTCTGTAAATTAGGATTAAGAGATTGCTTCTCAAAATTTTCTATGGTAATTGGAATATTTTCTTGATTATTATGTAAAGTTTGGGTAGGATTATTTGGAAAGGGAATATTACCAAAATTATTTGATAGAGAATCAAATCTGGAGCCTTGATTTTTCGAAGAATTTCCGTATTCGAAAACGGAGCTATTTGCACTTCCAGTAACTGGGTTTGCTCTAGGTGGTTTGGACTGGGTATCCGACTTCTTTCGTATTGGCTTCTTCACTAACATCCATTCGCCAAAATCCGATTTCTCTTCGGGCAAGAGTCCTGACCCCAAGGAGTGATTGTCCAAATTCGAAACCTGTTCAGACTGCTCCTGTAAATCTGAAACCATAGACGATGCTCCGTTTTCGTTTTTGTCGCAGGCCTCAGCATTGTGTCCTAGCTTTCCGCAATTGAAGCATATCATCCGTAAACCTTCATACTGAATTCTATAAACCTTGCCGTACATACGAAATTTTGATAACAATGGTTTCGATATGTCTACTTCGATACTCAGGCGCGTAAATTGGCCGCGTTCAGCAGAGGCCGTGTTTTTGTCTATACGGACCACCGTTCCTATTTTATTACCGACTTTGCGAAGAAAGGTTTCATTAAAGTACTCCACCGGTAAATCCGGAATCCGCACCCAAGTCGTAAGATATCTAATTTTATCCTCTGTCGGGACAAAATTTGGAATCCACTTTCGAATGGTAAGATAATGGTCATCTATCATCCAGGGGCCTTGAGTTAGGACAAATTCATAGTCTTGTTTGGATGAAAAGCGTGCTACATAGTATGAATTTGTGAGATCAGTGAGTGTTAATTTACCTTTGATAGACCATTTTGCTTGCAATTTTCGCATAAGCGATAAGTACCCGATATTTTTGTCAAACATTTTGATAATGAGGGAGTGCCTCCATGGTTTTCTGATAATAGCTTTCTCCTCTTTCGTGAGGCATATGCGCGGGCATACGAGTTCATCTTCTGTGTCTGTTGTTTCTGTGTCGTCCTCCGAATCTAAATCCGACTCTTCCAACGTTAAGTCGCCGTCAGAGAATGAGGCTTTACCAAAGCCATTGACGGCATCCTTGAAGGAAAAGCTTGCGCCAGGAAGTACATTGTTCGGATTAGCCTGCTTACTCGGCGATGATTGTATAGGACTGGGTGTACTAGAGAGGAAATCAGTGAGGTGCATTGTTTTCCTCTTAGTATTTTTCTGGATTGCAGGGAAAGGTTGCTGGTTATCACAAGGAATTTCCGATGCCGGAGGATTAGTGACGGGATCGGTGACAGTCTCCAGGAAGAGACTTGAAGGGATATCAAACATGTAAAAGAGGAAAAGAATACAGAGGAAATTTTATAAGAGAGAGAAGTTGGCTAATTTGTGTATTAAAAATGGGTCCTTGCTTGAATTGGCCTAAGAATAGGAATTAAAGTAAATTCCCTCCTATAACTTGCACCCAAGACTTTGTTTAAGACGATGCCGCGTGTGCTAGAAAGGCTCTCCAATTGCCTTGCAATATGGGGAGAGTTTTGTGAGGTTTTGATGTGAGATCTGAGTTTTGGGAGAAGGATGCTCTCAAAACCCTAATACTGTAAATTATGAATTACCAGTAGTAGACAAAAGGAGAACAACTCTCCTTTTGTATTCACTCGGTCGGCCGAATGGGTTTAGGGTAAGGGTGGGCTTTTTCCACTCTTACCTTATTCCCTTGCGTGATTCGACCCGTTTTGCTAAATATTATTCGCGGGTATTTATTATAAATCGTATGCATGTTATCAGATATTAATGCATTTGATAACATCAATATATAAATGGTCTGACAAAATAGGATATTGTATAATTGGCCAAATTAATATAACTGTTTATATTAATACGCAAATTCAATATTTAATTAAATATAACCGTTTATATTTAATTTTACGAATTAATCATGTAATCCGTATTAGCTTAAAATTATTTAATCCGTATTAAATAATAATCTCAACATGCATCTCATTGACTAATTTAATAGTCAATACCTCTGACTAATTGTTTAGTCGTATCCGACATAAATGTGACTGTATTTTCATACCTTCACATCTCTCAAACGTGTCCTATAGGTGTGACGTATATGGACCAGTTGATCACCGTCATCCGTATGACAATAACGACAAACTTATCTAGCAAGCCAACCGTTATTGATAAACGTGGATCAACTGATAATAATACTGAAGTATGCCCTTGTGATCCTTTAAGAGATTTAGTAAGTCATTGTACTAACTGTCAAGGACACCAGCCTCAACAATCTCTCACTTGTCCGTATAAGGGTATGTGCAATGACGTTATCACACTACATGTGGAGGACACAAGGCTCCAACAAACTCCCACTTGTCCGTACAAGTGTAGGTGCGATAACCGATTTTCATATCCTTTTAAAATTTCTCCCACTCATTGTAAGACAATTTGCAAATCCGTATTCGCAAAGGTCGTATCTCACAAGCGATCTGTATCAAGAGTGGTTTCCCCGACTAGAGAGTAACTTAACTGATAAAACGAATCTGTATTCGAGCATGGCCATGCATTTCAGTTACTACTCCTCGAGTGGCCCTGAGAAATGATAAAATCTTGATAAGGGTTTGGATATTTCCCTCAACTCGAATCATGCCGATGTAAGCGCAGCATGAAATAACCCAGAAAAAATCCTCTTGGCCCCTGTTAAGGAAGACTGTGGGAAAGAAACCAAAGTTACCCAAAATCTGCCTTAATCTCAAGAGACAGTTGAAAGTCAAAAGACTCGACTCTAAGGAACACTATGGAGGTCCTATCCACGACCTGGCACCCAATGTTATAAAACATTTAGGACTCCATAACGTTGTCACGGGGTGTCCTACGAGATATCCGTATAACTCGCCTTTGTGATTGGTCAGTCAACTGTTTGACTTATGGCTCGTTGAACCCACCATCAACCAACGTCACAAAATGATTACCTGAGTTATCAGCTCAAGTGGGTAATCAAAGACTAAAACGATGTAATGTTATTCTTTTCAATTTGTGATGTTCAAAATCGGCGTACAATTCCACATGAAAAACAAAACATTAAATATCATAACAATGAGGTTGTAATAGAGTACACAAGAAAATGAATTATAACATGAATTCATAAACACAAAAACTTAGGAGAGACCGCCTCTCAATAATTTATTGGGAGACGGCCCATTTTCAATCAATTGGTTTCAAATCATTCCATGTTATAATATGGTAGTAATTATTAATTAATTGAATTAATAATAATTAGTCAACCAATAATTAATATGGGAAGATTCTCCTTCCTTAATTTGTCTGGTGGTTATGCATTAACACCACAAAAAAATACACAATTCCAATTCACGTTATTATTGTCTACTCTAAATTCAAAAAAAATATTGAGAGATTCACGTTTCATTATTTTGTGATTATTTTCTTCCAAAGCAAATCAGAAAAAATTGTATTATTCATCACGACTAAATATTAATCCTAACTCCAATTTGTTGAAATCAAAGGAACAACGATGAATATGGAGGAACATGACGATCCAATGGAAATAGAAGGTATTATTAATCACGCATATTGTTCTTGATTTGTTGTAAAAAAAATTTGTTGCAAATTAATACATTATTCTTGTAATTTGTAGAATTGTCAATGATGAAAAATACAGAAGATGATGATTCGACACCATTTGAGGAAGATGATCTCATAATAACGGAGAAGTATGATAAAATATTATTTCATCATAATTGGAACAATTTAGTACTTGTTTTTCTATTGTACGTACAGTCAGTTTAATATAGTAAACATATTTCATAAACTTCGTACTTTTTTTTATGGACTGGCAGATTAATGTTAGTAACAAGTTACATCAATTTTGTATGTGTTATTTCTTTCCGACGAGAAGCATGAGTCCTTTGAATGATTGTTTAACACTTTTAATGAATCAATGGGTAGTGATATCTTGTCCATATTTACCGATCACAATTGTGTTTTATCAAATAATGATTAAATGTTAAAAACTAATACGATCACATTTCTGACATGTACGAAAATAATTATTCGAAACTTATACAATAGTAGATCTCCTAAGAGATCGCATCTCAATAAGCTTATTGGGAGACCATTGTACAAATTTAAGAAAAAGTGGTACTAAAGATAATATAACAGGTACAAATCATGATTAAAGATAAAATTAGTACATTTATTATGTAAATAAGTACGAAATTACTCTGGAACGATCAATGACAAATGGGTCACAAAATACAAATAAAAGAGTACAAAAGAATTGTTTCTCAATAATTTATTTAAAGACCATCTCTCTTAAGTTTTAGTGCTGATACAATTACATTTCTGACATGTACGAAAACAATTATAAAAAAATATCAAACAATAAATTACAAGTACAGTATAATACTATACGTTTACCATATAAATGTGTACTAATACGAAATCTAATATAACATGTACAAAGCATCGATTGTTATACAAAACAACAAAATAAGTGTACAAGTACGAAACGATTAATAGTTCGTACAACAAGTACATTTAAACATTATTACATATTAATTACATATTTAGACTAACCAAGTAAAATAATAAAATACAAATACAAATGAACAAGTTCAAGGTACAAGTACATAATATAAGATATCAGGTACTACAACAGAAGTATAGATCTAAACTATTACATAATACCAAGTACAAATTTCAACAAAACAAGTATTAATTGTACATATACATAATGTAACAAATTGGGTACTAAAACCAATTACATTATATTAACAAATAAATCGGGTACCAAAACCAACATTAGCACAACTCCTCTTTCCCCGAACACCCCATGTGTTACAAACTTCATGTATATTCGGCTGTTCAGTATCTCGATCCTTAGCATTTGAACATTCCCCTTTTTCTATCATAAATAAAAAAAAAGATCAATATAAAAAAATACCAAACAATAAATTACAAGTACAGTATAATACTATACATTTAGCCTATAAATTTGTACTAATACGTAATCTAATATAACATGTACAAAACATCGATTGTTATACAAAACAACAAAGTATGTGTACAAGTACAAAACGATTAATAGTTCGTACAACAAGTTCAAGGTACAGGTACATAATATAAGATGTCAGGTACTACAACAGAAGTATAAATTTAAACTACTTCGTATTACATAATACCAAGTACTAATTTCAACAAAACAAGTACTAATTGTACATATACATAATGTAACAAATCGAGTACCAAAACCAATTATTATATTAACAAATAAATTAACTATATTCACATTATTATTTAAAAAAATTGGTACAAAATTAAACAAATTTAATTAAAAATCTAGGTAAAACTCGAATATATAATACAATCCATCACTTGTTCAATTCGATTATCAAACACATATTTACATGCATCGAATTTCATAAAAATGGACTTAAATATACCTAATTTAGTACCATAATACAAACAATATACCAAATCTCAATAAAATGGTACAAAATTCACATGGTCTTCAAAAACACATATGAACTTTTCAAAATAATGGTACGAAATTTATATGGTCTTCAAAAATACATATACCAAATTTCAAATTAATGGTGCGAACTTCATAAACATACCTATTACGAATTTCACTCGTTTTCTCGGTGCCGACTTCAATGGGCTTTTCCTATCCGTATTCTTCTTCATTGTTGTAATTTTAGTAATTAAAAAAGAGAAACAATAAAAATAAGATGAAGGCGCAGTTGAGGAGATTATTTTGAGAATATATGGTTGAATATTTGGAGAAAATTTTGGGAAGATGAAAATTCTGAAAAGTTTTGATTTTGTTTTGATATCGGCGGTTTTGAAAAGAATTTGAAAAGTTTCGATTTGGGAATATTATGTACAAGCACACGCCATTCAATTTTTTGGTCAAACAATATTTTGTTTCCTTTTTTCTTTTATTGTTATTAAATGTAATTTTAATATTTTTTTTTCTCTCTCCTATAATCCATATTCTATTTTTGTATAGTATTTGATATGGTCCACTTTGTATATGGGTCGTCTCTCAATATGTTATTGAAAGACGGTCTCTCAGGAGACCTGTTGATTCATAAAAGAATACTACAACTTAGGAACACATCTAATTCCCATGGAATTAATGTGCCCTTCATGCTTATCACGTGGTAATGCTTTTGTGAGAGGATCAGCTATGTTGTCATCCGTAGCGATCTTATCAATGAATATCTCCTTTTGCTCCACGTAATCTCTGATTAGATGAGCTTTCCGCTGTACATGTCTAGCTTTGTTGCTAGACTTATGCTCATTAGCTTGGAAGATGGCACCTTTATTGTCACAATAAACGGTGATTGGGTCATTCGAACTAGGCACTACTAATAGTCCTTGTAAGAATGACGCATTCATATTGCTTCCTTAGCTGCTTCCGAAGCGGCATAGTTCTCGGACTCAGTCGTAGAATCTGCTGTAACACTTTGTTTAGAACTTTTCCAGCTGACAGCAGCGCCATTAAGAGTAAAAACGAATCCAGACTGAGATTTCGAGTCGACTCGATCCGTTTGGAAGCTAGCATCTGCATAACCCGTGGCGTAGAGCGTCGATTCGCCTCCGTAAGTCAATCCCCAATCTTTAGTCCTCCGTAGGTACTTAAGAATGTTTTTCACGGCCATCCAGTGTTGTTCACCTGGATGAGCTTGGAATCGGCTTGTCATACTCAATGCATATGCAACGTCTAGACATGTGCATATCATGGCATACATGATCGATCCTATTGCCGAAGCATAAGGAATCCGACTCATGCGCTCTTTCTCTTCCAATGTCTTAGCTTCTTGAGTCTTGCTCAAGTGAAGCCCAGTAGCCATAGAAAGGAACCCTTTCTTGGAGTTCGTCATGCTGAATCTCTCTAGAATCTTATCTATGTAAGACTCCTGACTGAGAGATAAAATCCGTCGTGATCTATCCCTGTAAATAAGGATGCCCAAAATTCTTTGTGCCTTTCCCAGATCTTTCATCTGGAAATGATTTTTCAACCATGCTTTAACCGAAGAAAGGAGAGGTATGTCATTCCCAATCAAGAGTATGTCATCGACATACAGTACTAGGAAGACAATCTTGCTCCCACTCGACTTGATATAGAGACATGGTTCCTCGACTGATCGAATGAATTCATTCTCTTTTATCACTTGTTCGAAGCGATGATTCCAACTCCGTGATGCTTGCTTAAGTCCATAGATGGAACGCTTAAGCTTGCAAACCTTCTTAGGATGTTCTGGATCAATAAAATCCTCGGGTTGTACCATGTACAACTCTTCCTCCAAATAACCGTTTAAGAAGGCGATTTTAATGTCCATTTGCCATATTTCATAGTCATGAAATGTGGCGATCGCTAAGATAATCCGAATGGAACGTAGCATGACTACGGGTGCAAAAATCTCATCGTAGTGCAAGTCTGGCACTTGGGTGAAACCTTTAGCAACTATTCTTGCCTTGTGGATATCTTGTTGTCCTTCCACTGCATGCTTTATTTTGTAAAGCCATTTGCATTGAAGGGGGTGTACCTTTGCAGGTAGGTCCACAAGATCCCACACATTGTTCTCATACATGGAGTCCATCTCGGATTGCATGGCTTCTAGCCATAGCTTTGAGTTAGAACTGGTCATGGCACCTTTATAGGTTGAGGGTTCATTACCCTCTAGGAGTAAGATGTCATCTATGTCATGTTCCTCGACCATACCAATGTATCTGTCCGGAGGAATAGAGACTCTTCCTGACCTCCTAGGTTCCTCAGGAATATCTACCGCAGCCTCGGCTGAAAGAACTGTTTCCTCCAATGGTTGCTCGGTAGTTGGTTCTTGAATCTGCGATAGATCGAAGGTTCTATTACTCGAATTTTTCTCGAGAAATTCTTTCTCTAAGAACGTCGCACTAGCCGCAACAAAAACACGTTCGGTTGGCGAATAGAAGTAATGACCAAACGTTCCTTTTGGATAGCGTATAAATTATGTCTTGACCGATCGCGGGCCGAGCTTATCCTCGTGTCTCCACTTGACATAAGCCTCGCAGCCCCAAACCCGAATAAAGGACAAGTTAGGGACCGTTCCCTTCCATAATTCGTATGGAGTCTTGTCAACAGCTTTAGACGGACTTCGGTTAAGTATTTGAGCGGTCGACAAAAGAGCATAGCCCCATAATGAATCAGGCACAACCGTGTGACTCATCATGGATCGAACCATATCAAGTAGAGTTCGATTTCTCCGTTCGGACACACCATTTAATTGTGGTGTTCCAGGTGGAGTCAACTGTAGAACGATGCCACAGTCTTTAAGGTGTTGATCAAACTCGTGTGAAAGATACTCGCCACCACGATCAGATCGAAGTGCTTTAATCTTTCTTCCCAGTTGGTTCTGTACCCGATTCTGGTATTCTTTGAACTTGTCAAAGGATTCACTTTTATTTTTCATTAAGTAGACATAGCCATATCTACTCAAATCATCCGTGAAAGTGATGAAATACCTATAGCCTTCTCGTGCATTGATCGACATAGGGCCACATACATCCGTATGTATGAGTCCTAATAGGTCGGCAGCGCGCATTCCAACACCTTTGAAGGAAATACGAGTCATCTTGCCGATGAGACATGATTCGCACGTGCCATATGATTCGAAATCAAAGGCCGAGATAGCTCCATTCTGTATGAGCTGTTTTACGCGTTTCACATTTATATGTCCCATACGACAATGCCATAGATAAGTTTGATCTTTGTCACCAACCTTTAATCTCTTGTTATTCACATGTAATATTTCGGTGGTTTGATCTAAAACATAAATTCCATTCATGGAGACTGCCTTGCCATAAATTATATTGTGTAACGAGAAAATACAGCTATTATTATCTATTACAAATGAAAAACCAAGTTTGTGAAGTGCAGAAACTGAAATAATGTTTTTGGATAAACTAGGAACATAATAACAGTTATACAAAGATAACTCGAATCCACTTGGAAGCTGGATCACGTATGTTCCCCTCGAGACTGCAGCAACACGTGCTCCATTCCCGACACGCAGGTCAACCTCACCCTTGATGAGGGGTACTTGGTTTCGGAGGCCCTGCACATGATTAGATAGATGAGAACCACAACCAGTATCTAGTACCCAAGTTCCGTAACTTGCATGGTTAATCTCAATCATGTGAATAAAAGAAGAAGAAGACATACCAACAGGAATAACGCGGCCTGCCTTAATGTCCTCACGATGCACGGGGCATGTGCGCCTCCAATGCCCAATCTTGTGGCAATGGTGGCATTCCATGCTAGTATCTTTACTCTTTGTCTTGCCCTGTGAGTTGCTCGACTCACCTGGGCCACTCTTAGTGAATCCTGACTTCTTGAACTTGGGCTTACCTACCGCTAGGTCGCCCTGAGCTTTAGCTTTCCCCTTACCCTTACCCTTACTGGAGATCATGAGAACATCCTGCTTCACGCTCCCACTTAATTTCAGATCCTTCTCGGTCTGTACGAGAAGGGAGTGGAGCTCATGAGGAGTCTTCTTCATGTCGTTCATGTAATAGTTGGCCCTAAAGAGGGCGAACCCATCATGAAGCGAATGAAGCATTCGATCAACGATTATGTTCTCACTGATCTTGCAGTTTAGGGCCTCCAGTTTCTCGATATTCTCAATCATGTTGAGAATATGTGGGCTAACAGCTTAGCCCTTCTGGAGTTTCGCCTCAAAGAAGCGACAGGTATGCTCATAAGAAACGATTATCGGAGCTTTCGAGAATTCGTTAGTGAGCGTGGTGAAAATCTTGTTTGCACCATGGGAGATGAAGCGTCTTTGCAAATTTGATTCCATTGCATAGATGAGTACGTTCTTTATCGCACCCGCTTCCATGACGAAGTCGCTATGAGCGCGAACTTCGTTAGCTCTAGCTCCAGTTCCTGCGTGTGCAGGAATTGGCTCAGTCAAGTACTTGAGCTTTCCGTCAACAATGGCAGCATTCTGTAACGCTGCCTCCCAGTCAGAGAAGTTTGACCCATCATTCCTCAGTCTAGTAGACTGATTCATGGAGTCCATGAAGGCTTTTAGCCAGGATTCACGTGCTAGCTTGGCACTTGGCATTGGGTCTTCACCAGCCATTAGTTATACAGCAGCTTAAATTGATCGTGTTCTACACTGAAAAGAAGATAAAAACAAAACCATATAAGCAACTCATCGTTGTGATTTAAGTCTATTTTAAATTGTATTTAAACTCGTAGACTCATGCATTTATATAATTGATCTCCCTCAAGAATTATATAAACGATCCCAAGACTCAATTTCCGTATATTGATAAGCCTACAACTTGGCTAATTCCACCGTTGGAACTCTTGGTTGATAGATTTTCGTAAATCCTATCTATTAGTCCATCACAGTCACTAGATAGTATCGAGTGACCACGATGTTGAGATAAAATAAATCATCTGTTCCCACTTACCCGACGTAGAAGGGGTCATATTATGCCTACCGACGAAGAAGAGATTCATGGGAGTCTGATTTATAAAGACTAGTCTCAATTTTTGGTTATACGAGGAAGATCCCATCAACTTATATTTATCCATTTTAAGTGAACTAATATCTAGCATATACGTGAATGAATGAAATAAAGTGATGGCTTTGCATGTGACACGTGACATCTGTTTGTCACAGAAAACTAACGCGTAACCTCTACATGAGTCAGTTTTCAGGCATGTTATAGGTGGTTTGGTTTTAGGCGGAATATGATGCCAACTATTATCGATGAAAGCATAAAAATAAATGCAATAAACGTAAATAAAAGTCCTAGTGTGGCCTATCCTACCAAAATAAACATAAAAACAACTTGGAATCCACCGTTGGACCCTAGACGCTTGTCTTGATGTTCCATCTTGGTCTTTGCAGCGGGAGTGAGCATCCGGTCTCCGTCTTTGGTCTTCACAAAATTACTAATTTAAATTACAAATATAAACCTATTTACATTCTAATTTAAATACAAAAGTAATTACATGGCAAAAACCCAAACGGAGATACAAGATCTCAAAATTACAAACAAGACTGTGTTCCATCATTACGGTAACACAACCTTCTAAGCCCACGCTAAGTTACAACCGTTTGCAAAAATAAATACGTTATAGAAAGCATTCAAAGGCATTCAACAAGACGATAAATAAAATGATCAACTAAAACAAAATTTATTCATGACATAATACTGTTATTATGTTTAACAATTTTTTTACCAAACCACCTTACGAGATTAAAATTATGTGATTATACCGTTTTAATCACATTAATCTTAATAAATTATAATCCGTTAACTTAAACCGTTTTAAAATAATATGTATCATGCGAGAGTGAACCGTTTCACAAAATTAATATACTATTTCCGTATGTAGTATATTACTAAAGGCCAAGGGAAAATAAAACAAGTTATTTTCGGAAAAATAGAACGTCTGTTACAGAGACGTGGTCGACCGACCTCACCTCGGGGTCGACCGACCATCTTCCAGTCTAAAAAAGACTTCCTGTAACAGCACCAAGGTCGACCGACCTATCAACCAGGTCGACCGACCACCAAACTGGAAAAACGAGTTTCTGAAAACGCAAATCGCTGCACTTTAAAATCAAAACAAGTTTTTAACATTTGATTTAAAACGTGTAAATCAAATTAAACAACAACAAAGATTCACATATTGCAAAAAATATCGATTAATTAACAATATGTAAACAAGAATCGAAAACAAAATCGATTACTCACAAAAAGAAAACTGCCGAAACATAAAACACATGCGGGAGTCGGTCGACCGACCGCAACAGTGGGTCGATCGACCGACATGGCGACAGAACGCGATTTTCAAAATTTTTAATTAAAACTTATGAAAAACACAAAAGTAAAAATTTTGTGGCCTTGGCTCTGATACCACTTGTGGGAAATAAAACATGTATTCGCCCTAAAACATGAAGGATTATAACGAAATATATAATTGTGATTATAGTCATAAGTTAATTAAAACATGATCGCTAATTAGCGACTACCATTGCGGTGGCAGGTTTAGTCGCTATCTGGGGTAATTCTGGTAGTGTGAAAAGAATTACAACCTTGGGTCCTTGCTTGAATTGGCCTAAGAACAGGAATTAAAGTAAATTCCCTCCTATAACTTGCACCCAAGACTTTGTTTAAGACGATGCCGCGTGTGCTAGAAAGGCTCTCCAATTGCCTTGCAATATGGGAAGAGTTTTGTGAGGTTTTGATGTGAGATCTGAGTTTTGGGAGAATGATGCTCTCAAAACCCTAATACTGTAAATTATGAATTACCAGTAGTAGACAAAAGGAGAACAACTCTCCTTTTGTATTCACTCGGTCGGCCGAATGGGTTTAGGGTAAGGGTGGGCTTTTTCCACTCTTACCTTATTCCCTTGCGTGATTCGACCCGTTTTGCTAAATATTATTCGCGGGTATTTATTATAAATCGTATGCATGTTATCAGATATTAATGCATTTAATAACATCAATATATAAATGGTCTGACAAAATACGATATTGTATAATTGGCCAAATTAATATAACTGTTTATATTAATACGCAAATTCAATATTTAATTAAATATAACCGTTTATATTTAATTTTACGAATTAATCATGTAATCCGTATTAGCTTAAAATTATTTAATCCGTATTAAATAATAATCTCAACATCTCATTGACTAATTTAATAGTCAATACCTCTGACTAACTGTTTAGTCGTATCCGGCATAAATGTGATTGTATTTTCATACCTTCACATCTCTCAAACGTGTCCTATAGGTGTGACGTATATGGACCAGTTGATCACCGTCATCCGTATGACAATAACGACAAACTTATCTAGCAAGCCAACCGTTATTGATAAACGTGTATCAACTGATAATAATACTGAAGTATGCCCTTGTGATCCTTTAAGAGATTTAGTAAGTCATTGTACTAACTGTCAAGGACACCGGCCCCAACAATCTCCCACTTGTCCGTACAAGGGTATGTGCAATGACGTTATCACACTACATGTGGAGGACACAAGGCTCCAACAAACTCCCACTTGTCCGTACAAGTGTAGGTGCGATAACCGATTCTCATATCCTTTTAAAATTTCTCCCACTCATTGTAAGACAATTTGCAAATCTGTATTCGCAAAGGTCGTATCTCACAAGCGATCTGTATCAAGAGTGGTTTCCCCGACTAGAGAGTAACTTAACTGATAAAACGAATCTTTATTCGAGCATGGCCATGCATTTCAGTTACTACTCCTCGAGTGGCCCTGAGAAATGATAAAATCCTGATAAGGGTTTGGATATTTCCCTCAACTCGAATCATGCCGATGTAAGCGCAGCATGAAATAACCCAGAAAAAATCCTCTTGGCCCCTGTTACGGAAGACCGTGGGAAAGAAACCAAAGTTACCCAAAATCTGCCTTAATCTCAAGAGACAGTTGAAAGTCAAAAGACTCGACTCTAAGGAACACTCTGGAGGTCCTATCCACGACCTGACACCCAATGTTATAAAACATTTAGGACTCCATAATGTTGTCACGGGGTGTCCTACGAGATATCTGTATAATTCGCCTTTGTGATTGGTCAGTCAACTGTTTGACTTATGGCTCGTTGAACCCACCATCAACCAACGTCACAAAATGATTACCTGAGTTATCAGCTCAAGTGGGTAATCAAGGACTAAAACGATGTAATGTTATTCATTTCACTTTCTGGTGTTCAAAATCGGCGTACAATTCCACATGAAAAACAAAACATTAAATATCATAACAATGAGGTTGTAATACTAACGATTAACTAAGAAAAATTCAACCTATAACCACGTTTAACTGTCATTGAAATTTGACTATTTTTAAACTCTTATTATCGGCATGCTAGCATGTCACCTTTACTTACTTTTTGTACATGAAGAAGGAAAAACAAAAAGTAAGTCAAGGTGACGTGCTTGCTTACCGATAATAACAGTTTGAAAATAGACAAAGTTCAATGAAAGATAGTTGAGGTTATAGGTTGGATACCTCACTTAATCGCTAGTAGGGATTAATATTAGAAGATTGGGTATTTGTTGGATTATTCCTATGAAATAACCCAAAAAGTTAAAGCAAACTTTCTACATTTCATTTCTCTTTACTTTATATTAATGTCTATAATAAATCTGCTATGATGAAAGGAATGCTCAAAAGTCACAAAACCGTCTACATATTTATGTATATATTAAATTTGTTAATAAAAATAATAAAAAATTTAACCACTTTTTTTTGGTTTAATCAATAAGGATACTCGAACTATGGGTGTCCTGCTCAAAATACTTCAAACTCTATTTTAACTACCAATATAATCAACTAATGCTCACATTCGCTTTTATTATAATATGTGACCTGCTACTTGCTAAATAAGTGAATAAATTTGTAACCATTCTTTAACCCGTCTTTCTCTATTTACTTCTCTGTTAATCTAATCACCTTATCACACCATTAAAACATGCTACAATAAGTTAACAAAACAACAAATTCTATTCAAAGTAAATGAGGGCATTAGTTGGTTATATTGGTAGTTAAGATAAATTTTAGAGTATTGTGAGCAGTTCACTCATAGTTCGGAGTATTTCTATCAATTAATCCTTTTTTTTTACCTCCCTCACCAAGAGAATTGTATGTGCAACAATCTTTTTTATCATTAACATTATTAAGCTAAAAATTGTGTATTAAGGTTTTATTTATTTATTTATTTTTAAGTTTTATTGGCTATGGAGAAGTCATTTAACTTCACATATACGTTGTTGTTTTGTTTTCATTTAGGACTATCAAGATTTGTGAAATTGTGATATTCAAAGGTAATATACTTTCATCTTTATGATTTAATGTCTTATTTCTTTCGTTATTTAAATGAAGACTTTAATTAATATTGATAAGGTTAATATTACATAAATCAAATTCCACTATTTTGTTGGTTATTAATCACTCAAGCTTTGTTGGATATGGGGATTTGGAGGGAAAGGGAGGAATCAGTTTTTCCTTGTTTGGATACAATATTTAGAGGGAGGGAAATGAGGGGATAAAGAAATGGAAGGATGTATTTTCTCTCCTTTAGACCAAATTAAATTCTTTTCTTGGGAGGTAAGATTTGGATGGAAACCCCATTATACTCTCATTTAAATTATGAAAATACAATTTTGCCCTTATTAAAAAATGTAATATATTCACAATTGGGAACAATCAGATTAAGTTGGATATTTTTAACAACATACACTCACAAGGATTATTTGCCTCATCATATTTCATAGCATCCTCCATCCAATATATCGTGTCCCTCTTTGATCCCTTCCACTTCCCTCTCAACAATTTTATTATCCAAACAACCATATTTCCCCTCCCCTCCCCTCCCCTCCCTTTCCATCCCCTCCCATCACCTCCTTTCCCTGCCCTCCCTTTCCCTTTTAAAATTGTATCCAGACACACTCTCAATGAT
This sequence comes from Silene conica, assembly GCA_029255685.2. Classification (NCBI taxonomy): domain Eukaryota; kingdom Viridiplantae; phylum Streptophyta; class Magnoliopsida; order Caryophyllales; family Caryophyllaceae; genus Silene; species Silene conica. Next base: position 56,555,118 of record CM055311.2, on the reverse strand, counting down.
TCCAAGCGTTACAAGACCTTGTTTTCATGGTTTAAAAATGACTCTACTCGATCAGTTCCCGTTGATCAACAAGAAGAAATTGAATCAGAAGATGACTAACATGAAAGGGCTAACAACCAAGAGGGTCAAGTGAACAACAAGAAAATGATCAAGATTATAATGTTGAATTACTTGAACGGGGCCCGGGAAAACGTCGTGCTATAGCACTACAACAGATACGTCAGATTGTGACTGAAATTAGCGACCACAAGCGGTCGCCCTTCTAATTTTAGCGACCAATTTCAGTCGCACGCCTTTAGTCGCAGGCTGTAGTCGCTTTTAGCGACCGATATTGGTCGCCAATTTTAGCGACCGCAGAAAAAAAAGCGGGCGACCGATAGTGGTCGCTAATTTAGCGACTGACAGTGGTAGCTAATTTAGCGACCGATGTCAGTCGCTAATTTAGCGACCGATTTCAGTCGCTAAATTAGCGACCGATTTCAGTCGCTAATTTAGCTACTGACATCGGTCGCTAATTTAGCGACTAACATCGGTCGCTAAATGGTCGCCAATGAAAAAAAAAGTTACAGGGGGTTAGCGACCGACAGTGGCCGCTAATTTTACATGTTCGGTCGCTAATTCTACATGTATTTGCCCATAAAATTCGGTTTTGTCCTAGCCAAATCCGTAGCTACTACTGTAAACCTGCAAGCAAAACCAAGAATCACCAGCGCACAACCCAATTGATGCGAAACATCTGATTGCATAAATAAAAAAAAGTCATCTGGATTACAAAGTACGAAATTCGGGTACTAAAGTAACAAGTATCCAACACTAAACAAGAGTCACTAAAAAAACAGGAGCAACTAGCTACGACACTGGAAAAGATGTTCCCGCCCCACTGCCACCTCCATAATCGGGATCTCTTGGATCCCGATCCTGTGGACGCCAACCGCTGTTACAATTAGCAAAGTAGGAAGACATCCTTTCCATCTCTTCTTTCATTCTCCTCAGCAATTTATCTCGTTCGGCGTCCCTTCTATCCTTCTCAGCTAGTTGCATCTGAAGGTGACTGACCAAACCAGGAACATAGGGTTGATGCTGGGACGAGGACCCTCTTCTTGCCGGCGGTTCATAAAAGAGCTCTTTAGCTGAACCGGCCCCATAGACTCCTCCTTTATGAAAATCGTCTACCAATTCATACCATAGCTGATTGTCGGAGATGTCAGGGTTCGCCTTCTTTCGTTTAAGAAATGTTTCCTACAAAAAAATGAAACATTATTAATAATATATACAATAACACTTACATATAAATAAATCATTGATTATAAATCATTTTTTAAATACTTTATACAATAACACTTACATATAATTCGCGATCTCTTGCATTTACGAAGACGAACCCTTTCCTTCCCTTTTTGGCATGTGTCTCAAGGAAGAGATCTACAACCGATTGTAGCTGGCCCTTATTTTTCCTTGCCTATAAAAAAAATAATAAATTCATGAAGTGTTAGTCAGTTAATTAAAATTTAAAGCTAAATATATACTTCAAGATAAAAGTGATAAATTAAATCACAAGAGTAAATACTTACAGTTATCGTCACGCGATCATGGAATGACTGAGACCCACCATAATGAGTAGCGCCAACCTCCGCTTCGGGATCATCTCCACCCCTCTTGTTCGCCTTGTTCCGCGCCGACTTTTGCTTGAACTCAGGACTTTCTCTGTACTTAGTGAATTCTTCATATGACTGACCTACAATCCAATAAAATAGAAACGATTACTATAAATTAAAAAAATGTTACTTTTTATTTTAATACGATTATTAATAAATTAATACCTTTCATGAACGTTGGTGGAGTCTTTCTCCTCGACACCTTATACATAATGTCCTTTAGCCTCCTTTGACCAATATCATTGAATCGATCCCAAGCCAGTCGATCAAGCGCACTTGGCCAATAGAAGACACGCTACCAAAAAAAGAAGGGTTATTAGAGAAAAAAATCAACCATGAATTTATAAAAAATAAATAATTAAAGTAAAGACTTATATACGTACCCGAAAGGCGTTGTACCACATCTCCTTGTCCTCGTCACTAGCGTTCGTCCAACAAGTGACGCCGTGAACCATGTTCTCTTGAATGCTATTGGTGACGCCACGAACCTTATCACTTCAACCTAAACCCATCAATGTATATTTCAAGTCACTAGGAAATACATAATTGTGAATTTATTAGTGAGGAAAAAAATTTGGGCAGCAATTCCCCTCAGTTCTTCAAATACACAATGTGAAATAAATTTGTATTTATTTCACATATGTATTCGAAGAACATAAAGAAATTGTTACCAAACTCTTTCCCCACTAATAAATTCACAAGTATGTATTTACTACCTAAGTGACTTGAAATATACAAAGACAGTCCCAAAATGGGGACTATTCATGAATTTCTCCTAACGAGTAATTCATGAACGGGTACTAGGTCAATAGTCATTCAATTCTTCTACGGAAAATATTCACAATAACTTACAATAACATACAAACATAATAATTAACATCACAAAATCATCCTAGAAATCTAATTACTAACTATACTCATCATCCAATTTTCCCCAATTTCTAACCCAAATCACAATAACACCCAATTTTTTTCCAATTAACTAACTAAAAACATCCTAAAAACATCTTAATAATCTAATTACTAACTAAAATCATCATCCAATTTTCCCCAATTTCTAACCCTAATCACAATAACACCCAATTTTTTTTCAATTCACTAACTAAAAACATCCTAAAAACATCCTAATAATCTAATTACTAACTAAAATCATAATCCAATTTTCCCCAATTTCTAACCCTAATCACAATAACACCCAATTTTTTTTCAATTAACTAACTCAAAACATCCTAAAAAGCATCCTAATAATCTAATTACTAACTACAAGCATCCTAATAATCTAATTATTAACTAAAAGCATCCTAATAATCTAATTACTAACTAAAAGCATCCTAATAATCTAATTACTTGTTTGAATTACAATAATACTATAAAGAGATTTAATACATAAATAAAGTTAGTAAATCGACACAAACCTGAAAAAGGAGTAAAATGTAGGTGAACGGCGGTGGTGGGTGGTCCGGTGGCGTTGCGGTAGTCCGGTATAAGCACTATCGGTCGACGGGTTAGGAGGGGGTTTGAGGTTTTTTTTTTTCTTTTCAAACTTACGCAATGGGAATGACGGGTTGAAGAGGCGAGAAAAAAATATAATAGGGGGTTAGCGACCGAATTCGGTCGCTAATTTTAGCGACTGAATTCGGTCGCTAAATTTAGCGACTGAATTCGGTCGCCAATTTCGGTCGCTAAACTGACGCAATGGTACTTTTTGGATTCCCGCGGATTTTTTCGGATAACATTGGGATAGGATTTTGGTCGCTAAATTTAGCGACCGAAATCGGTCGCCCGCTTTTTTTTTTTCGGTCGCTAATTAGCGACTACCATTGCGGTGGCAGGTTTGGTCGCTATCTGGGGTAATTCTTGTAGTGTAGGTATGTTTCCTTATAATGAACAAAATAATATTCGAAGAGCTTATGTGGTACGTGGACCTTATCAACCATATTTAAGTGAGTATCCATCAACAAAACATGGAAAACAAGGTCGAATGTTTAGTCACAATTGGTTCAAAAGTGGCCTTGGCTTGAATATTCTCTTGCTAAAGATAAAGTGTATTGCTTTCCATGTTTCTTGTTTGACACATATCCATCTCATCATCCATCTTTCACCGAAACTGGATTTAATGGCTGGAAGAATGTGATGTCTAAGCAATCGGGCATCGTTCGTCATATAGGAGGTATAATCTAGGTAGCACGGACACTTCTCTTAATTAGCCGTCCCGTGTCTGACACCATGTCCGACACTCGGACACCCGACACTCATAGGACACATGGCTAAACATATTATAGTTTAGACGAGGAATAAAATTTTAAAAAAAAAATCGATTAGAAGATGAGTTTGGGTAGAAAAATGAGAATTAGTTATAGTAAAAGTCGAATTGTACCTTTACTTGTTTAGATTTAGCTTCAAATACATGATAAAAATAAAATTATACGTTATTTATAACCATAAAATTTATATTTTATTATATTTAAATTTCGTGTCCCGTGTCCTAAATTTCTTGGGATGCCGTGTCCCGTGTCCGTGTCCGTGTCCGTGTCCGTTTTGGTGCTACCTAGGGTATAATGTCAGTACACAATGCTTCAATGCGTAAGTGGGAAAATTTGAGAAACCCTTCTAATCATATAGAGCGGGTTATTAATACATTATCTGTACAAGAGTTAGCAAATAATCGAATTCGGCTTGTTGCTACAATAGAAGTTGTTAGACTGTTAGCACGACAAGGATGTTCTTTTAGAGGTCATGATGAGTCGATTGATTCTCCTAATGATGGCAACTTTGATGTTGTTTTGAATTCTTTCAAAACAATAAATAATGAAGTCAGCAAAGTAATGGATAGTGCTCCTGCAAATGCCAAATATACATGTGCAACTATTCAAAAACAAGCTGTAAACATTCTTGCCAACAAAGTTAGAGCTAAGATTCATGCTGAACTAGGCAATTCCAAATTTGCGGTTCTTGTTGATAAAGGTCTTGATGTATCAAATAAGGAGCAAATGGCCATAATTCTTCGATTTGTTAACAATGAAGGATCACTTAAAGAACGTTTCTTTCAGATGCTTAGTGTCGAAGATACTTGTTCTCACACTTTGAAAGATGAAATATCAAAGGTCCTTAGACTATATGGTCTTCATGTAGAAAATATGCGTGGCCAAGAGTATGATGGTGCACGCAATATGCGTGGTCAATTTAATGGGTTACAAGCTTTATTTCTAAAAGAATGTCCATACGCGTATTATGTACATTGTTTTGCTCATCGCTTGCAATTGTGTTTAAATGTCGCCGTTAAAGGGGTGCATGACTTGTGACAATTTTTTTCTACTTTGACTATGATTGTCAATTTTGTCGATTCTTCCGCAAAAAGACATTCTATGTTGAAGGCTTGCAAAGAGGCTGCAATTGCAAATTTAGTAGCGGCCGCTACTATTGACACGGGTTCAGGAAAAAATCAAACTAGCTCTCTGCAAAGAGCCGCAGCTACTAGGTGGGGTTCTCACTTGAGTTCTATTTCAAGTCTTATTAAATTTTTTGGAGCAACACAATCAACTATTAATGACTTTTATCTAAATGGAGTAGACAAAGTCCAAGGGGAAGCAAAAGCAATAGGTAAGATTATGAAAAAGTTTGATTTTGTGTATTGTTTGCATATGATGCATGATCTTATGAGGATTACCGACTTTTTATGTCAAGCTTTACAAAAGAAGGACCTTGACATATTGAACGCTCTACATTTTCTTTCAATTACGAAAGAAAAGCTGAAAGAGATGAGAGAAAATGGCTGGAATGATTTAATTATGAAAGTTGGAGCCTTTTGTTGTCAGCGTGATATTTCTATGCCAGATATGTCAGCTCCTTACAAGAAAGGATTCAGAAGTTGTGAAAAGAACATCACAAATGAGGAGTACTATCGGATTAATATACTTTATGTGGTGATAGACTTTCAGTTATCAGAACTTGATACTAGATTTACAGAAACTTCGGTTGAGATTCTTCGACTAAGTGCTTCATTTGATCCATGTCATAGTTTCCGAGCATTCAAAGGTAAAGATGTGTGCGATCTTGCTTTGAAGTATTATCCTTCAGACTTTTCATCACATGATATGAGTGCTCTAGAGTTGGAGTGTCAGTTTTTTGCACAAGATGTCCAAAAAGATCCAAGATTTGAAAATACACCTTCAGCATCAGAATTGTGTCGACGGCTCGACGCATGGTTGACGTTGGTAAGACAACACTTTATCCTATGGTTTATAGATTGATTTGTCTTATTCTGACTCTCCCAATTTCCACCGCGACAACGGAAAGAGCGTTCTCATCGATGAAGAAATAAGATGAGCGAAGAATTTCTAAACGATTTGATGGTGCTTTATATTGAAAGAAGATATGCCGATGATATTGAGACCAATGAAGTGATTGATGAATTTGAATTGAGTGGGTCTCGTAGAGCAAAGTTCAGTTAGCTACGTAGATTTTTAGTTTGTAATTTTTTTTAGTAAACCTTTCTTAAATTTTATTTTCCAGCTCATTGTACTTTAAAATCCTGAATCCGCCCCTAATTTGAATTGAAAGTATGAGTTATGATTATGAAGTACCCCTCATATACATACTTACATAGTCATATTAGTAAGTCTTGCTTGCGACGGGTCACCATTTGTGACGTATATTTTGTGAGATAAAATGGATATAAAATGAGTTAGTGGAGAAAGGGGACCACATGAATAGTGTTGGTGAGAGAGAAAAAGTGGGTATTTTGTGAGAGAAAACGGTATCCGTCACATGACGGATAGTGCCGTTGCAAATAAGAATTTGTGCATATTCTAAAGTGGGAAATGGGACTGGGAGAGTAGTCGATGAAGTATGATAACATTGGACCAAGTCAAAGCACCCAATCTCATTATAAAATACGGAGTAGAAGTTATTGGACCCTCTCATTTATTATTATTATTATTATTATTATTATTATTATTATGTCACTTCCAAATCCTACCCATGAAAAATTTAGTTAGAATAAAGGTGCTTTACGAGAAGCAGCCCATCATCTTCCTCATATTCATGCACATCGCAACACTGCTGGACTGCTGGCTGCTACCTACATGTCAAGTGGATAATTTTCTATTGCGAAGCTTCCTCGCTACACTAGATCAGATCATCATTTCCACAAGTCAACAACTACTTTTATACTCCGTATCTCATTGCACTCGCATCCGCCCTCTTAGTCTTAATCAAGGTTGGTACGGACTACGGAGATGCACAAAATTCTCTTATTCATGTTAAGGGCACAAAATTCACATTTTCACATTTGTAACGGAAATATCCGTCACAAACTTAACGGAAATATCCGTCACAAACTTGTAACAGATCAAGTATTAACCATTTGAGTAGAAAAAGATAAGTCATTTGTGATTTCTCATTCTTTGTCTTATTTAATTAAGTGAGAGCACTTGACCCATTAAAACCTTAACGGATCAAGTATTATTAATACGGTTTTTCTAACGTGTGGCATAAGGTTATACACTAATAAATCGAATATGGAAAGATTCACAAGATATTCTCACTAATTAGGGTAAACCTAAGTTTATACTTGAATTTATCATGAGAATATCTTGTGAATCTTTTCATATTCGATTTATTAATGTGTGCCCTTAAAGCACACATTAGAAAAACCGTTATTAATATAAGATAGATAAAACATACTTCAGTGGATAACATATGAATTATGTGCAAATCAATATTAAAGTTTTAGTTGTAAGAAATGAGTCTCATAACTTTTCAAAAATATGCAATGAAGCACAAATCAAAGTTTTTACCATTTTTTAACTAAAACCTGTCATTTTCTATTATAAAAACTATTGTAAATATGTTTCTTAAACAATTAAGATAATATTTACATATTCAACGAAAAATGTGAATCATATTTAGTATAAACAAAAATTTGGTCATGTAATTTTTCATTGTAATTTTATTAAAATTCTTATATTATGAACATTTTTCACTAAAATAAATAAATAAAAAAGTACTTGAACATGTTTTTTAATAACCAAGAATTTTATGATTAAAATCTAATTAATAAATTTAATTTTCAATAATATTAAAATATTTAATTAGCAAATTTTAGTCTTAAAAGTAAGATTTGTGTTAATTGCACATTAAGATAAATTCATGTGGTTAATTTACTACATTTATAAGTTAAAGTGCTTGATTGCACATAATATCAAACTTATTGGGTGATTTGCTATATTTCTCCATACAAAATTAGATTGTTTTAAAGTTACAATCTATTTTATCTTATTTATCCAAATGAGTAGTATTTAACTTATTGCAAACTTGTAGCGAATATTTTCATCATAAAAAATAGTTATTAATAATAGGGATAATTCATTTAAATGTGATTTTTTTCTTTGACCCCAATATTCAAACCAATATTTACTTTTGTTTGCTAAATTCCTTGAATTTATTTGAAATTACCACCTCTCATCTCAAGTACTACAATAGTTGAGGTATAAAAATGCTAAGGCTGTGTTTGGCAAGACAAATCAGGTACCTGATTTGTCTGAAATGATTTTTTTGTCAAAACAATCAGGTACCTTATTTCTTTTTGGGTGTTTGGCAAGAACCTGATTTGAGGAAAAAAGGTACCTGAAATAAAAAGCTACTCCAGGTAGCATTTGAGAAATCAGGTACCTGTTTTATTTTCATCTACCTATTCTACCCTTAATTGTATAGGATTGCTACTTTAATTTGGGGTGAAGCTTAATTAATACGGAGTATTTTTTTTGTATGATTTTAATAAAGAATTATTTTTGTATCGCTAAAATATATTTTCAAGGGTGTATTGTTTGAATTTTTTTACCTAATCGTTATATGTTAATTATTTTCTCATTCGCCTTGACCTCAGCCTATTAAAAACGTAACGTCGTCAAAGACAATAACACAAGAATAATAGTAAAAACGTAAAAGATATCAATAATAAGCCATGTCCTTTTCTGTCATTTTGTTAAATATCAGCTACCTTTTCAGCTAGTATCCAAACAGTTTTAACAAAAATCAGCTACCTTTTCAGGTCTTAATTTTCAGCTACCTTTTCAGCTAACTTTTCAGGTTCCAGCTACCTTTTCAGGTTCCAGCTACCTTTTCAGGTTTCAGCTACCTTTTCAGCTAGTTTTGCCAAACAGAGCCTAAGTAGAATCATTCATCAAACTTTTCTTACAAAACATAAAGCGGTTTTACCATAAGCTTATTATGGAAATATCTATAAGAGGCTCTCATCAGAAATGCAACTATGAACTTATACCATTATTATTGAAAATATTTTATAAATTGTTCCATAATACTTATTAATATGTGATCTTAGAATATACGTTAAGAAACTTATTAGAGAGTGACAGATATTTGAAGTATAGTGTATGGAACAAAAATTATTGATAAAATAAGTTAAACTCTTGGGCTTTATTTGGTAAAACGGGTTGAAGAGTTACCTGAAACCTGAAAAGGCACCTTGAAACTAAAAAGATAGTCCTGGAAACTAAAAAGATAATTAAACCTGAAATGTAGCTGATAAGGTAGCTGAAAATTAGGAGCTGATAAGCTGACTGATTATATAAAAAACTGTTTGGCAAACTAACTGCAAATGTAGCTTATTTTGGTAAAATGACATAAAGGGATATAATAATTATTTACTATATTATAGATTGAAGAGTAAAAAGGTAATATAACCTAAAATCAGGTACCTGAAATCTAAAATGCTACTTGAGGGCAAATTTTAGTTTTTTACTACTTGTAAATTTGTAATATATCTATTATGAAGGACTTCGTATTAAACAATTTACAGTAAGTTTGGCTTAAGACGGGTATTTTCCGTCTTAAGCTTAAGACGGGTTGAATATTACAAAGTGGGGGTAATAAAGACAAAAAAAAAATGTCATTTTCTAGACGATATGTGTGGTGATTTGGTATGTTTAAGCTTAAGACGGATAATAATAACGGTCTGAAATGAGAATATGTGAACAATTTAATCGGTGAACTAAAATTGGAAGGGTTCTTTTTTTTCCAACAGAAACCTAAACCCTCTTTCTCACATTCTGCCTAAAAAAAATTTAAACCCTAATTCATTAATTTGGGGCTGTCGTCTACCATTTTTTGTTGAGATAAGCCTCAAATTTTCCGTTTTCGTTCTTCTTTTATTATTTTTACGCTAATAAGTTCTTGGCTCTTCTTTATTGGAGACTTGTCCTTATCTTTTGGTAAGTTCTATCCTTACTTTTTGGTGAATCAGTTCTCATCCCGTGGTGAGATTTTTCTCTCTAGTTGAGAGGTTCAAGAATTAAGTGGAAGATCGACGCCTTCATTGTTGATCATATGGAAATAAAACTAGTGTCAGATTACTGGTTACAAACCTTTTGGTCAAAAAAATTTGATTCTTGTCAATGTTTTAGAAAATTTGGAGACCCTCTTGTGAAAAGCCGTAGAAGGCAATATGTCAGAAGATTACTGGTTACAAATCTTTTAGTCAAAAAAACTTGATTCTTGTCAATGCTTTAGAAAATTTGAAGACCCTCTTGTGAAAAGTCGTAGAAGGCAATATGTTAGAGGATGTGCAGAAACGTCTTATGAGTCCATCAAGTTTAGAAATTTTTTGTTGATTGAGACTTTAGATTATTTGATTTTAATCGTTTTGTGTCCGATCATTCTTGAAATATGTTGTAACTACCATGAGACTTTTGATTAATGAAACAATTTTTTCCCTTCAAAAAAAACTAAAATTGGAAGCATTCTTTTTGTATAATAGGTACAAATCCTCTCTGAATAAGCTTATTGAAAGATTATTGTACAAATTAAAGAAAAAGTGGTAATAAATCTAATATAATAGGCACAAATCATTATTAAAGATAAAATGTGTACATTTATTATGTAAATAAGTACGAAATTACTATAAATACGATCAATAACAAAAGGGTCATGAAATACAAATAAAAACGTACAAAAGAATGATCTCTCAAAAACTTATTAAAATACCGTCTCTCTCAAGTTTTTGTGTTTCGCAGTAGGTCTCGTGAGAGATCGTCTCTCATTAATTTCGGTAAATCCCTCATCCACTCACATGAGAGATCTCTCAATAACGTTTCGTATATGGGAAATTATAGTGATCCAACTGCAGTCTTTTAATTATTATATATTTTTGGGTAAGAATAATGGTATACTGGTTTGACAAAAATACATTTTATAATTATATATAATTTGATAATAAAAAATATTATTATAATAGAAAATAATAGATTTTAGTTAAAAAAATGACAAAAAATTTGAATTGTGTTTAGTGGTACATTCTTGAAAATTTATAAGGCTAATTTACTATAATTAAAACTAAAAAATTGATTTTACATACGGCTAATATACTTCCTCCAATTTTTTATGATGTTCCCTTTCCTTTTTTACAAAAAAAATAAGAGAATCAGTTTGGACCACACAATACACATGACCCCACCCAAATTGATTTTAAACCATACAAAGTTGTACAAAAAAGGAAAGAGGGAACAATATTAATATTAATAAAAAAGGAAAAAGGGGAACAATATAGAAAATTGGAGGGAGTATAAAATTATGAAGGTTATTTTATGCATCCCGAATTTATAAAAGTCGGTATTTCTTAAGAAAAATGAACATATATTAGACGTATTACCTCATATTTTCTTTGTTTTTGAGCGTATAAGTATTTTGTTTGAGTTTATTTCTCATACATTATTTGTTTTTTATTTTATGAGTATTTTTTCGAGCTTATTAACTCAAATTTTATTTGTTTTTGAACATATATGATTTTTTCGAACTTATTAAAATTTATAAGTTAGATTTTAATTTTTTTTGGGTTAAAACTAAAATTTAAATGAATCTATAGGAAATGTTTTTGAGTTTTATTATAATTTTTTAAGATTAATATTTTAATAACTAAGGTCAGAAATTTTAACCAATAATCCTAATCTTTAAAATAAAACTGAAAAATAATAAAAGTGATCCATGATTTTAGGGAGTAATGTAGTTAATTTGCATTTGACCTCGTTAGCGAAGGAGGCAGATTAGTTAGTAAACCAGCTTTATCATTATCACTTTATGAGTTATGATTAAAGCAAGTAGATGTTCAAATAATCCAAAAAGCTCCCATGGAAACAACCACCCCTTAAAAATGTCCCCTCTTTCTCCTATCTTCATCCTCCTCCTAATCCTTCAACTACTATTATCATCCTCTTCTTCAAGTGCCCGCATAATTACATCAACCCAAAACGCCGTCGTATCACCATCATGCCCTCTAAACTTCACCACACTAAAAACACTTATCCACCAAGCAGACGTCAAACCCTCCAACAACGTCGGAACTAACTGCGCCTACATATCAGAAGGTCTACGACTCGTCCTAGCCGAGTATCTCCGATCCACCAACTCCTTCTACCCACCTCTCAACTCCTCCGAGTCATGCTGGAACTCGTACGAGTCACTAGTCGACTCCTTCATCCCTAACTTCAACATCCGTCGTTCTTGCAACTTCGGTACCTCATGGATCTCTCAAGGATGTATGAACATCTCAACTCGGAGCGCGTTCGAGAAACTCGTTCCTCAACCCGCTCTCAACGACGCCGTTTCGAATTGTAATCAGTCTCTAGAGAACAGTTCACCATGTGCGTCTTGTCTCACAAGTCTCACAACTCTACAAGCTTCCTACCTCACGGGTCCCACAGTCGGTTCAATCTCAGATTGTACCAATCTACCATTAATTTACGCGGGTGGGTTGATTAATCAATTTGGACCGTCCGATCCTGGTACTGCCAGGTGTCTTTTTTCCCTTGATTTTACCAATGATGGTAATGCTAACTCTTGGAAGAAAAAAGTTATTATTTCTGTTATTACCGTTGGTTGTTTTATTGGGTTGTGTTCCCTTTTTGGTGGGTATGTTGTTTTTTTGAGGTTTAAGAAAAGAAGGGAAATTAAAAAGAGACGGCTTCGGCGGGTGGGATCTGGGTCGGTTTCTAAATTACCTTCGTCTATTGGCGGGAGTACCACTTTGATTAAATTTAGCATTGAGGAATTGAAGCAGTCAACCAAGAATTTTCACCGAGATAATTTAATTGGGAGGGGAGGGTATGGTAATGTGTATAAGGGTGTTTTACCAAATGGTAATGTCATTGCTATTAAGAGGTTTAAGAATTGTTCTGCAGCTGGTGATGCAGGGTTTACACATGAGGTTGAGGTGATTGCCAGTATTAGGCATGTTAATCTGGTGGAATTACGAGGTTATTGTGTTGCTACCACCAAATTAGAAGGTCATCAGAGGATTATCGTGTGTGATTTGATGGCGAAGGGTAGTTTACATGATCATTTGTTTGTGGATGATGTAGAGAAGAAGCTAAGTTGGCCAATGAGGCAAAAAATCGCACTTGGGATGGCACGAGGGTTAGCTTACTTGCATTATGGCGCACAACCTGCTGTGATTCACCGTGATATTAAGGCTAGTAATATACTTTTGGATGATAATTTTGAGGCTAAGGTTTGTGATTTTGGGCTGGCCAAGTTTAATCCTGAAGGGTTCTCACATTTGAGCACTAGGGTGGCTGGGACAATGGGGTATGTTGCCCCGGAATATGCCCTCTATGGTCAATTGACTGAAAGAAGTGACGTCTACAGTTTTGGAGTTGTTTTGCTTGAGTTGTTGAGTGGGAAGAAGGCTATCCTGTCTGTGAATGAGGGGCAACCTTCGCTTGTGACAGATTGGGCTTGGGCTTTGGTTAGGAAAGGACATACCTTGGATGTCATTGAAGAAGGGATGCCCGAACTGGGCCCAAGCGAGGTCATGGAGAAGTATGTGATGATTGCCGTTTTATGCTCGCATCCTCAACTATATGCTAGGCCAACGATGGACCAAGTTGTGAAGATTTTGGAGACAGACTTGCCAGTTCCTTCAATTCCAGAAAGGCCTATCCCGTTGGTTGCTGAGCTGTCAGAAATCGAGAGATCTGCTAGCAGTAGTGGTTCCGGGAACATGTCAACGTCAGGGGGATTTCAGTCATATGCAATGATGAACTTTGATTCGACAAGTACAAGTATGATATGATGATCACTTTATCAGGTGGGTAATGGGTATGGTATAGCTTTCTTTCCTCAATTGGGAATGTCAGATATTTGTATAGGTGTTTCATTTGTTCATCAGTGTCTTTTTCTTGGTTTTGTTTCGGGTAGATTAGGATGTTGAAGAATGTAGCTCTGGAGTAGATTGTAACTAGGGAAAGGAGTGTATATAGAGCTCAAAGCAGTAGATTTGGGTCATATATAGTATGATCCGGTAACGAATTTGCCCCTTTGGAAGGCTTAGGATTTGCATATCTTGGCTGTCAAGATGTTACAAAATGGTTAAAAAATTTAGGTTTCTGTAGAGCCATGAATAGTCAGTCCATGTTACATGCTCATAGAGTCATAGCATTGTTTCAAGGAATGAGGGATAAGGTGTAAAGCAAATGGAACAGAAGTAATAGATGTGCAGTATCTTGTAATATCCCTTGTGTTTTGTGATGATACTCCATATCCAAGCTAACAAACAATCTGCAACACAATCCGTAGATGGTCCGAAAAAAGGGTAATATGGTAGCCCACAACATTACATTACATCTCTATTCTCTAATCCCTGTTGCTTCAGCTTGAAGTGGTCAGCCCGCTTTTTATATAATGCCTCCAGCAACCAAATTATTCCAATTCTAATTTAGAATTATTTGGTTGCTGTAGAAATGGGTAACTATGTTATCATGTAATATGCACTGCATCTTTTGGTGGTTTCAGTAACTGATTGCCTCCATGAGTTGAGTCAAGTCGCCGTAGGCCGTAGCAACCAGGCAAGGCCATTCAAATAAACCGTGACGAGCATTTTCCCTTTGCCCTTTTGACCCTTCAGAATGAGTAAAATATTCGCATTTGTCTTTTTAATCTCCGACTTATGTTATCTTTTACTTCAATATATTAGTTCAATTAATATTTGTTACTTGCATAGGAGGTCGATTTTCCGACTTTACTAAGCCGTAATATTCTCTATGAAATCTTCATCTTGTGAGACGTCTTCTGCAACTGCACTGAAAATCACCGGACATGCACTGCGCTTTGCACTCCCTAATCAGGGGTGGTCTTCTAACCAACAAAACATGATAATGTACCCATTCATTCATTCTACTTCATCATCAACAAATTGAATCGAATAATTATTTAGAAGCATCTGGAAAAATAGAGTAATGATTAATTCGTACAAATCTACAGGCTAAAACTCAAGTAATCCATATTACAATCATCCTCTATGGTTCCATAACCGAGGACATCGAACTTTTCAATACACGAATCTCTACCATGAGCTGTTCGGTATAAATAAGTTTACATGTAATAGCTGGAGGTGTGGATGGAATGCTTCACAATTCACATGTATAATATGTAATTCCTTCATACTTGTACAAAAACTCATCAGTATTGTGCTTACCATAATGACACCTTCGCTGCCAACCTGTACCAGAAAACACACCTTTTCCACAATTCTTCAAATATGCCAGGCCCAAAAAAATAGTCACCTCCTAGAACTGCAAAGTAGGGCACTATGCTTAATCAAGGGCAGCTTTCGATTTGCGACCAGACATTGGTTTCGGCAAGCCGTCAAAAATTGGATTGGCAAGAGCCTGCAAATCGGGCTTGAGTGACCACGTGGACGTTTTCCAAATAGATAAACTACCATTCCCGTCTTGATCTTGTAAACTCGGAGTACTGGAAGATTTTCTCACTCTAGAAGTGCCTTCACCCATTATGTAATCCCCGAGGTTATTCGGAAACCCATATGCACCGCCTAATTCTCCTTCGGAAGCCAGGTTAGTACGACTTGCTGCTTTTGTTCTGAGGGCTAACCCCTTCCCTGTCATTGCAGAAAACCAACCACCACTTCCATTTTCTTCTTTCAGCAATTTCTCAGGAGTACGAGTCTCTTCTGTTTTCTGAGTTTGAGTATTCAGTTTACCAATATACTTACGACAAATTGCATCTACATTAACAGCCAAATCATCTTCATCGGTTTTGAAGCCATTAGCCACACTTCTGCATCTCCGGTGTTGACTGAAAGGAGGGTTCATTGTTGATGAAGATGATGATGATGACGAAAATGCCTCATTTTCTTGGTGTCTGATAGATCCTTTGTTGTAAACTGCCATTTCATAGCCTTCAGAAGAATTTCTACGACTATTGAGCCCATAGTAGTCCCGTAAAGAGCACATAGCAGGTGAAAGCTTGCGATCTGGAGTCAGTTTCAGTGATTGAAATGACTCATGAACATCAGATTGCATTTGGTGAGACGGAATTTCGTCGGAGCTGCATGGTTTGTGACATTGTTAATTGATTCAACACTTGTTAATAGTACAAAATGATTCACTGCAAATAAAGAAGGGCTGGGTTGTAGTCAAATTCTAGCCTTCCAATTCCAACACTGCCTAAACAGAGCAATGTTATAGTTTAAACGGTTTCCATTCCCTAAGGAGCAAAGACACAATTCTCTTTTGGTTCTAGTTCTAGATTAGGATGCAATTGAGCTAAAGCATGCAATTGAGCTAAAGCACTCACTAAACAGACAGTACTTCATTTTAGGAGAAGTAACAGTAATTTGATACAATTTTTAACACAACCCAAAACAAAGTCTCTGTGTTGTAAATATAATATCAAGGTTGTGTACAATCACTCAAAGAAAGATATATTACACAATTGACATTGATCACATACACACAAATCTGTAAATGCGAAACAATGTGAGTCTCCCGCAACACGAACTTGGAATTGAATTCAAATAAGCAGTTAAGATGGAAACAGAGAAAACTGAGATTAAGAAAAGGGGGCCAGATAACGTACCCAACAGAGTTGCGACCATTGGATACGCAATGCGAAGGAGGGTGCCTTCCTGGAAGTGGAATTTGAAGAGTCTTAAGAGCATACATTTGAAGATCTGTTACCAGACCGTTCATCTTCTTTACGTCAGCAACCTATAAAATGACCAGTTGCTTTGTGAACATTACATAGTACTTCCGGGGTTCCAACATTACCATAACAGTTAATCAAGACCTAGAAAATAACAAGTTCACTTTATGGACGAAATGCTAAAACAAGAAGAGTGAAACTTTCATGATAAGAATTTAGTTAGTCCAGCTGATGAAAGGTGTACACGGACACCTATGGATTACAACGTAGAGAGAAATCCATGTAAACAAAGCAACTTCCACACCCAGAGTGAGACATCACCAATTAGGTTATCCTTATGTCAACTACAAGACGATCCACACACATATGAGAGCGGCCCAAATAGTCGAGTACCAAGTTCATTCTACTAAATTGTCAATTGTTCAGAGACACAACAATGACATGACAATAGGGTTCTTGTAGGATCACTCCCCATAATATGATTCGTCTCAACTACCACACCTAAGCCGGAAAAACCGACGTCAATGCCATTACCAAAACGAATACTTGGTGACTTATTAACTCATGAAAGGGGTCTGAGCCACGCCAATAAATAGGGGAGAGAGCCTACTGTATAAGTCCAAGAAGGTTACATCGTAAAACCAATTGGTAAGAAGGAGCCGATTAGCAACGAATCTGATTTCCTAATTTATGTACATTGATTAGAACTATGATATTAAAGCATACTAAAGGGCAGATCATAGAACAACACCCAAATAGCGCATACCTCGACACCGTATCTGATGGCGATACCGGCAAGAGTATCCATCTTAGTGACATGATGCTCGATAGGTGATAACGATGACGACGATGACGATGACGGTGGCAACATCTTTGAAGAATAAGAGCCATTAATCAACTGACCATTATCACCTCCATGACCATTTTGTATCTCCTCATAACCGTTTCCGTTAACATCACCATTTTTAAAACCGTTTCCATATCCGTTCACATTAATTACTGTCTCAAATCCCATTTTTATGGACAGATCGTCACATCAGTCTGAACCTTCATCACCGACACCCAAAAAGTTGGCAATCAAGATACTTTTTGGAGGAGAATATGCCTTTTTAGTCGATGAAAAATCAATCGTCGACGAATCGTACGGAACGTAATTGATTCAAGCTAAGACAATCAATTAAAATCAAACCGTCGGTGGTTTTCAAACCCTAAGAAAATCGGATTAGAATTAGAAAAACACAGAGAGAGAGAAGCAGACAAGGAAGATGAGAAAGAAGAAAAATGATTAGGAGAAAAATTGGGGGAATTTAGGATGGGCAAAGCGGAAAAGGAGGCAGGATCGGAGGAGAGAGAAATACTGAGATTCAGAGTTCATAAATATAAGATACTCGTAAACGGAGGAGGTCCTCCTACCCTCCAATAAGGATTTTATCATATCAATAGGGATAATTTGTAGTTTCTCTGTGAGTTGGATTTCAAACGTGTGAGTTTTCTTAATTTTCATTCTTATTTTGTCAAAATCTATCTTGAATTTTCATTCTTTTTTTGATGAAAGGAACTTAATAAAACACGGTCTTAAGTACTCGACTTCGTTGATTATGCTGCAATGCCCATTGCCACATTCAAAAACTGATTCACAGTAGCAGTCCAAAGGACCTGCTACTCTACTACTCTTCATTTTAAAGTCAGCGTTAGTGCATGCCCAAAGACACACGCACGACTACCATCCCCTGCACCATTTGGAAGACCCATTAGAGCGCTACCAGGCCAACAAGTCTGTCATCCATCCGTTGTGTTAATCTACTTCAAAACCGAACTGAGAATCATACCCTAGTGTCCACAAAATTCAACTGGTCCTATTCATTCAGAAAACCAGAAGCACCAAGAGCTTATACGATTAATCGTTGCTTTGTAAATTCAAGTATATAAATTGAAAGTGAATAAATCAATGTACAATTTGTTGGATTTTTATAATTAATTAACTAGATATTATTATAAATAATATTAATAGTCTTATACAAATCCTAATTATATGGCCCATTAATGAGGCAGTCAAACTATGGACTCTAACTGCCCCTTAATTCTCTCCCATCTAGGAAACCACTCCCTTATTTGTGTTGCGTTCAAACTGCTCTTTGATGGAAAGAGCAGTATATAAGAGAATACATATTCTGATTAATTAGGTCATTAAATCTACTCTCCCTTAATAAAATTACACCATCTAAATAAGTGAGCAGTGAGGGTTTGGAACCGAAATCAGACGACTACAGTGTTCTTCAGAAATTCAGATTAATACTTTGGGGTTGATAAAGCTGTTCAGGAATCTGACTAACAATGGCTGGAGGTTTTATTTTCGATTCTATTTATCGCTTCCGCTTTATTTAATCAGTTGTATGTTGTTCAGTAATATTAAACATACTAATTAAGAATAAATAACTTACACAATTACCAACTAAAAAAGGAAAAATATAGATACATACCGATAGCTTGATTATCTGAAAGTGATGAAAGTGACGGTAAATAAGATGGGTAAATGCAGGTTAGAGAGGATGGAAGAGGGGTTAGGGTAAATGAAGAGGATGGGCGAGGGGTTAGGGTAAATGAATAGGATGGAAGAGGGGAGGGGTTAAGGTAAATGAAGGTTAAAACTAATAAAAATAAATAAAAGAATAAAGCAACCCAAATTTTCACACGTGTGAAAACATTAATAAATAGAAATTGGTCTCAGAACTTTTTTTTGGTAGTTTTTAACAAAAAATTAAAATAAAAGATAGTTTTTAACAAAAACAAAAGTAAGGTAGTTATTCACAAATGGACCTAAATGTAAGGTAGTTTCTCACAAATTATCCTATCAATAGTATATACACCATAATCTATCTATATCTATATACTAGTGTTAGACCTATGAAAATTTACGGGTTGTGTTTATTTATCTTGGCATTTATAGTAATTGCATTTTTTTTGTACTTATAGTATGATCGAAAATAATAGAATACATATTAAAATAATATTCAACTACAATAACTTCAATTGATTTCTGTTCACCATAGGAAAACATAATACAAAAATTAAAGTTTATCGAAAATCTCCTTATAAACAACATTATTTGTTGTATTAGACATCCCTCCTTCTTCATCCAGAATAAGGACTTTTAAATTTTACTTGTAACCCTAGATATAGCAACGTACAATTGGCCGTGGGTAAAGACCGGTCTAGGTAGATAAAGTCCAACACGGGATAGTGATTGTCCTTGACTTTTGTTAATAGTCATTGCAAAGCAAACTGCTAAATGAAATTGTCTTCTTTCAAACTGTATTGGAAACCTAGTAGTTTCGGAAGGTGTCAAGGTGATTCGGGGAATGTAGACCTTGCTACCAATGTGACTGCCAGAAATAACAGTTGTACTTATAACCCGTTTTCCTAGATGATTTACCTCCAGCGGGTACCATTGCACAACCCATTTGCTTGGTCGATATTTCTAAGAAGCATGACTCCAACCTTTAGTTTCAAGACGTGATTGGGTAAACCAGAACATCTAATAGAGTTAAGATATTCCGTAGAGTAGAGTTCTCTGACCCTACAACTTGTCTCTTCCTTGCTAATTTCATCAGAGCTTAAATAAACTATTTCTTCCTCTTGAATTTTATCCAAGACATAGTCGTTTACCGATTCGACAACATCGTGAGTAGCTGCTAGTACAACTCTTTCAGTGAAGTACTAAGGGTCACCTAGGTGATCTTTAAACGATGGGTACGTGCTGTCTGCAATGGTAGCTATTGGATCTGCAATGGTGGATTGTTCTCTTCTTGTGAAATGGGTAGGAGAAGTTATGACTTTATGAGCCACGTTATTTTTGCTCTATTGATAAAAAGTTGTGCTCAACTACAAAAACTTCTACCAAGTTAAAATTCATATCGTTATACGTTGACATCTAATGTTTGTTTTCCGTTTGCTAAGGACTCCATTTGCTAAGGATTGAGTCCTACGGTAAACTAAAGGATGACTAATATAGAGCTCAATTCGTTCTTGTTACCTAGAGTTTGGATCTGATGGACCAAGTCCGGAGGTGGAACGAAGGGTTATTCTAGCGGATTGAGGAGTGAAATTATATATCTACCAAATCAATGGAATTTCTAACACAGTCGAGTGAATTCATATAAATCAATTATCCAAAGTGAAGTGTATATTGTGTTCAAAAGAAAAAATCATACCACAAAAATAAAAATCAATTTCATTCACACCCCTTGTTGATCAATTATTGAAGTTTAAGTAATTATTGTGATGGGTTTTTGTGATTTCTAACCCATTAGGCTTGAAGAGGCGCTCTTTGTTAAACTTGATGCTTGTTAGAGTCGGTTTGAGTGTCCCATACATTCGTTACAATTTTGTTAATCTTTCATTTGAACTTGCATATCTCGATTATAATTTGTTAACTTGTGGTTGAAATGTGACATATCTCTAATCTAGGCGAGCTTACTTGAGGGGAATTTGTTGTGACATCTTTGTATCATCTTTATTAACCCAATTCTTAGTTATTTTATCCATTACTTGTCTTATTCATAGTGATTTTAGCTCACTTATGTATTAGAGTAGCAATTGTGTTGTTTGATGTGTTTTTGCGCATGTTCGGTTTAACTTATAGATGTTGTGATCAAGAATCGTATTCCAAGTTCGGGAAGCGACTTGGACATCTTTATACTCATGTCTTGGAAAGTTAGACCAAACACTTGCCAAATAATGGGCTAAAAAGTGTTACAGCCTTGTGGTTTGAAACCAAGGCAAGGCCCGATGTATCTTAATCAAACCACGTAGTTAAAATATGAACTAGAAGGTAGCCGTATCAAACGGCCAGATCAGTTCAGAAATAGTAGGTAAATGCACCATGTGGTTAGGACCCCATCATGCGTCTGTGCACGGGATTCCCCAAGTCGCAACGCCTCTTTGGAATTCTTTTTTACTTATTATATTTATTTCAAGACATTAATTAAGATTTTTATGGGCTATAATTATCCATCAATTTTAGCATTAATGATCATAAAAAACATTAGGAAAAATATTTTGCATCTGCATCTCCTTTTTTTTATTTTCAATAAAAGTTGTAATCTGGAAACATTCATGGAAGGCTAATCTCCCAATTCTTGGAGGAAGAGATTAAAACCTTTAAACAATTGTGATTGTAAGATTCTAATCTTTATTTTGTCATTTGAATATCAATTATTGCTTTATTTTATTATAATTCTAGTTTGATCACCTAAATATTTACCTAATTTTGGGTAATCGAATCGGATTATTCATTCACCAAGATATTTTGTAGCAACTATATTTCATCAATTTGTATGTCTTTTCATCGTTGTTGATTTGTTGAAAGATAATACTAGTATGAATCAAATGTACCCCGCTTGTGAATGCGTTCTTTCATCTTTGTTAATTCTCATTGATTTATTATTTGTTGTGATTAAACTTAGATGCTTGGATTAGGTTGTCATATTCATAAGGGGTATTTACATATACTTTCGTAGTGATTAGATATACTTAAGTGAGAATATAAATTCATGATTTCAATAACAAAGTATTCAATGACAAAGTAAAATAATAGAGTCAATGATCAATCTTTAGTTTAATTTGTTGGTGAAAATCGTTTGTTTCAAGATTTGTTTTATAATTATTTTCATTACCAAATTATTGCACCTTATTTTAGTAGAATTAGAATTCAAATCAAAACAACCCCCCCGTTTGGTTACTTGAGAGATAATATCTACACATTTGATAAACGTAGACCTTCCTTGTGGGATGAAGTCCTATACTCACCTTTGTTATTATTTGAGTTTGTTGTGAATTATAAATTGTGAATTTGGAGGCTCACGACAAGCCTAACAAACTGATTTCCCCTCAGACAATTCCTTCTCACACACTTGCACATACAATTATGAGGACCACGTAAACTCCAAACCCCAATTATGCATGGCTGACCAATCATCTCATGACCACGGACCTTCAACACCCCGTGTCTGGCCTATCCATCTTAGTACTACAACTACAGTTATGTCTGGCCTATATGATCTATAACACATTTAATAGTAATGTTCTCCTTACCATCACAAGCTAAATAATACAAACAGAAAATCCAACAGCTATAATGTTAATCCATAAACAATACAATACAAAAAAAGATTGATAACCGCAGCAAGTAATCAAGTAAGACTGTCTTAAAATCATACAAGCATCTTATAATCATACCAACGCAATTAATCATACCAATTCACAAATATAGCATAGTAAGACAATCAAGTTGAGTAGTTCTCTACCTTTCAAGCAAGTTTTCGCGAAACAATCATCAAGCAAGTTTTCGCGAAACAATCAAAAGTGCTCCTCTTGAAAGTCTTCCTAGCAATAAATTACACAACAAGATCATATAATTACCAACTAATCTTACAATACAATACAATATGTAAGGTACTCATAAGAAAAACACCATCACAACCCTAATACACGGCCAACACGACTACTGGCAACCACCGAGGCCACAATGCTCAACATGTAACACCCAAAGAGTACGAGAGGAAAGTTGTCCCATGACACAGCTGTCGCAACCCTATCAAAAATAACCAACTGGTCTAACTAATGTAGCAAGGAAGTCGGGATCGTATCCACAGAGAGACAGATATAAATTCTAAATGCTAAACTAAAGTCTGTCGATGTAACCAAATTGGGTGTTTGTTTGTTTGTTTGTTCTAAACTAAAAGTAGTGAAGAAAAGAGAGAAATAAAAAGCGTAAAAGATATGAGAATAAAATAAGAGAAAGAGAAACTAGGACAGTCGGTTCACCAATGAAAGTATAACGGTTAAGGACTAGGCTGCAGATCGGTCACTGATAAAAGTCTAAGGGGCAGTGAAAAGGTCCTCTCAGATCGCTATTCGCCCTAAAATGCTTCTAGAGGGCTCTCGCAACTTACTAGGGCACTCTAATGTTTATGACAGGTCTAACCCTCACCAGGCTCTCGATCTTAGGTCGGGGTTTACCAAACAAATAATTAGCTACGTCGACTTAACCAATTAAAAGCAATAAAATGTCATAAATAGCAACAAAGGCAAAAACTAATAACCGATCTAGCCTAGTCAAGTATCGTCACAATTTCATTGGATCCACTATATCCTAGTCAAGGGAATTAGCTATTCATAACGGGATTGACAATAAGGGAAATCAAAATACATATGGAGTATAACATGTTCGCAAGAAAAATAAGAATTAAAGAAACGGAAAGATGAAGCAAGGAGTAAAGAGAAATAAGAATAAGAACAACCGCGAGAAAATGAATTACCAACTATTAAAAATGTGGCAGAGAGAAAATTCCAAAAAGCTAGATCCCAAAAATCAGCGACAATTTTTGATTAAGTTTCCCCCAGTAAAAAGAAGAGTAGAAAATAGAATGACCTAAAGAGTACAAAGTACATTGTTTTTATACTAAAAGCCCAACAAAAGAAAATAAAAAGAAACCTAATTAACTTAAAAACCAAAGAACGAAATCTGTTCTGCGTATCAGGCATGTCGATCGACATTAAATCGTGTCGATCGACACACCCAATTCCTCCAAATCTGATTCTTCCTGTGACGACGCTCTTCTGTCGATCGGCATAGGCCTCATATGTCGATCGACATAAAACTTGTGTCGATCGACACACTATTATAGCTTCAAAGAACTGATTTCCTGTGACGACTGCTGCATGACGATCGGCATAACTTCCACTGTCGATCGACATAACTGACTGCGTCGATCGACATAGCATAACATGTCCAACTATGCTCAAAAATCCGTGGAACCTGAAAAGCCATACAATTCACCAAAAGCGAGAATTTGGAGGGAAAAACAGCACAAAAGATTTGATAACACATGAAAATGCGCGCCGCGAGAAAGGAAAAACTATGCATAAACTGCGCGCATCAAACCTCCCCAAACCAAGCTCTTGCTTGTCCCCAAGCAAGCATTAAGAACAACCGGAAAAAAAAAACTATGGAACGGCATGCGACTCAGAGCTAGCTATACAGATGACTCGTCCCAATAAATATCAGCGCAATTAGTGACAACCAAACCTATGAACACAAAATCACCTGCAAACGAGTGTGACTAATGACCAAAAAAATTACCGAACTGTTGACCTTGAAAGACTTATCTATGTCGGACTCTCTCGGGCCGCTCATCACTCATTCAAAGCACATGGTGAGTAAAAATTTTTGTAAGAGAGACAAGAAATTTAGACGCTCACCTAACTCGGACTGCAAGGGCATGCATGCAATGTAACATGATAAATATCTCTGGTAACCGTACACATACACTCCAACCAAACGAGGTCCATAACACATGCCGAGGACTTACACAAAACTGCGAGGTGAGGTAAACGGGTAAAAAGGGGCAAAACGATTTGGATATGTGGAGGTAGAAGTCAAGCTAGTACCGAAAATGTCCAAAAGTCGCAAGGTTCCACTTCTAAACCGTCTTCAAACATTAAACACAATGCCGATTATGGCATAAGCTCCTTTCCAACTATGAAAAACTCCTTATATAATATAAAAATCAGCATAGGAGTTGACTCACTTATCATTTTTCCTCTTTCCATCTTTCATTTTCTCCCTTTTTCTCTTTTTTTTTTCTTTTTTTTTTTTTTTTTTTTTCAGAACTGCTCTTTATTTTTTTTCTTCTGTTTTTTTTTTCTTTTCAAAACAAACTTCATTTTTTTTTTTTTCATTTTTCATCTTTCATTTTCTCCCTTTTTCTTTTACTCCTTCCTTCCAACACAGAAACATTTCTTTCCTTTATCTTCATGAGTTCACCACATCACGACTTCTGAACTTACCATGTAGACTAGCTTGACAAAGGTAGGCTAATTAGGAATTTAGTCGATTAAAAGGTCAAAACAAGGCAATTTTGGCTAATGTGAGGCTAAAAGGATAAATGTAAAGGAAGGGTCGCCTCTCCACATGTTTCACCACCACAAACCCGAGTGCATATAGGCAAAAGAGATAGATTTCATGCTTATGCAGTTTGACGTTACATGCCTTGCAAGGAGTATTACTCACATCCTAGATGAAACCAATCGTGAATGTCATTGGTTTATGGAAGCTATATACCTTAGAATGAATGTTTAAGTAGGTTGCCAACATAAGTCAAATCCACTCGTTCGGTAAAATTTGTCAAAAACTCGTAGACTATGCAAATGATTTCTGTTCGAAAGATAGGTGTCACAAAAGCACGACTTGGACGAGGTTATGTATACCCTCCCCAAACCATCATTGTTACATAACCATTCCGACCGACTCAACCTAAAAGCTAACCTAAAAAGGAAAAAGAAAAAAAAAAAAAAAAAAGAAATGCAAACAGACATAGGTTATGTATACCCTCCCCAAACCAAATCATACAATGCCCTTATTGTATTCAACATACAAGCAACAGCAGGAGATATGTAAGGGGAAAAAGCAAAATAACGACGAAATGCATAAAGTAAGAAAAAGAAAACTTACAACCTATATACAAAGCCTCCCCAAACCAGCACAAACTAGGGGAGCGGCCGCTAGTCTGACCCCGTGTATTCTGGGTCGTCATCATCCGTATCATCATGGTCCTCCACCTCATCATCGGCCTCAGCCTTACTCGTTCTCTCCTCGTTATGGACACGCCTATGCTGGGTAGGACTAGGTGGGTACCCTCCAGTTGGGTATCGGAACCAGGAAGGGTGTACCACATCGGGAGCAATGTTGCCTTCCTTGACATTGGCGGTGTAACTGTGGTAGGCGAAAAGTGACTGGTCGATCCGCGCCTGTCTAATGTCCCTGCACATCTCAAGAAGCAAATGGTCACGTGCCTCCTGATTCATTACCGGAGGAGGCACAAAAGGTGGGATAGGGACATAATTAGTCGGGTACTTAATACGCGGTCGAGTCTCAGAGGTAGAAGGTTTGGGTGTCAAAGTCACGGGAGGAACCACGAGAGGAACCACGGGATGGGGCAAACTCCCTGAAGGTTGGCCTAGCTCCGTGGTGGGCCCCGACGAAAACTGCCCAGATGACAGTTTATAAGAAGGGGTCGGAGGCTTAGGTTGCCTAGGGTGGACAGATGAGTCGAACTTCGGCATAGGTGAAAGAGGAGGCAGACTAGCGAAAGGCACTCGAACCGGTGAAGCGCCCTCGACTTTCCACTGTAAGAACGACTTAGTTTCCAACCAATGAGCGTTTACCATGTATTTCGTGTTAAGTAGACGACTAGCAGCTAAACTGGTTGGGTTAGTCGGACCCAAGGGGACTAAATGGGAGGGTGGAAAACCAGGCACGAGACGACGGGCAAGGTGACTGATCACGCCACCACAATGAATAAACTTCAAGTTAGTGGCGCTCTCAAGATGTTCAGCGACTAATTCAGCCACATTTAAAACAAAAGGGTCCTTTTGGTCGATGTTCAGATACCCTCCCACCATCTCTAGCTCCTGAACGGTCAAATTGTTTGGTTCCTTTCGACCGAAAATAGTGCTCCCCACAAGACGAAACCAATAACGAAGGGGGGGGGGTGGTCTATATCATTGCCCTTCGGGCGACCACGAAGGTTAGTAGACATTGATTTTCTAAGAAGTAAAGGGAGCCCATCTCTTGGGGCACTTCTACTACCCACGTTAGCCAACCCGAGGTAAGCCCCTAACTCGGTCAAGGTCAGTTTATAACTGCAGTTAAGGAGGCGGAAAGAGACAAGGCCCTCCTCAATACCTTCATCCTCATCTTCGGGTTCATACACATAACTGCTGAAAAATTCGTAAGTCAAAGATGCATATGTGTACTCAAGCATTTTAATAAGGCCACTAGTTCCGGTTCCCCTAAGCAGACTGACAACTGAGTCATGGACTTCTGTTCCTAAAGCTTTTAGTGACACAACGTCAAAGAAACAGGTAGGAATGATGGTACGAGTACGAAGTTCATCAAACCTGTCTCGTTGCTCTTGTGAAAAAAAAACCACATTTGGAAAGCCGTCAATGCTACTGATTTGTGCTCGAGGTACTATCGCCACTTCGGGTTGTTCGCCTGTCCCAATCCCGCTGCTAGGGTCGCTTGTTGGCTCTGACTCCTCACCACTATCCCCAATATTCAGGGTTCTTCGTTGCTTTCCCCTACTATCTATCGTCAACCTGCAAATTACAATTTTTCGAATTAAAAATCCGAAATTCCAGCACCCAAATTCGCGATTATCGAATTGAAATGGGGAAAACGGTAGAGTCACGCTCAAGCACCATAGGGTTTACGTTGTTGCTTCTTTGTTCTTAATTTGTAATTAAACGAATGAAAGAAACCAGAGAGCAACAAGGGATTGAAACGAAAATAAGAACCGCAAAACCCTAACCCTAATTCGCAAATTTCGCATTGAATTGAAAATGGCGATTAATGTGCATAAATCAATAGGATTAACAAACCCTACCTCTAAATCATAATTAATTTGAATATAAGTAAGGAAACTTACCAATAAAACCACGAATTGATTTGGGGAAAAACGCAAAAACGCAAACCCTAACCCTAAATCGCAAATTTCAACTCAAATTGGGGAAATGGAAGTGATGGTGCGAGCAATAAGGGATTGAAACGAAGAATAATGAAAGAATCTGCAGTCGCGGATAGGGGGAAAATGAAAACGAGAATGAGAAAGTGAATGGGAACTGAAAAGAGAAAGAGGGATTTGTCTTTCTTAATCAAAGAGGCTGACAATAATAAGTGTGTCGATCGACATATCATACACATGTCGATCGACAACAAGCATAATTGGAGAAAATGAAAAGGAATCCCTGTGACGATCAAACCTGTCGAGCGTGCTTCTTATGTCGATCGACATATGTATAATGTGTCGATCGACACAAGTAGCCTCTTCAAAATCCCTGTGACGATTAAACCTGTCGACCATCCTCCTCTTCCCCTTTTTTTTTCATTGTCTATCGTCATACTTAGCTAATGTCGATCGACAATGCTAAAAAGACAGAGTCGTAAGCACAACTTGAGAATAGCATTTGACGACCTACGCGGCATGAATTTCCTCCCTGACATAGCTCAACATGACCTACACAAATCTCATAGAAGCAATAAGTTCCCTCATTCTCACTCACCGAAACGAGAACAAACTAACTAAAAAGCGTTGAAAGAAGAAAAAAAACTAAAGCATGCAAAGTAAAAGTTTTTACAGACGGGTTGCCTCCCGTTTAGCGTTGGTTTATCAAGGTCCCGCTCGACCTTTGTTACCTCAATGATCAGAGTCGGCGACGGGTTCAAGGTGCAACACCTCAATCACTCCAATCACTTCACCTTGATCTCGATAGTGCTTAACTTGATGTCCATTGACCTTAAATCTTTCTCCTGCGGCATTCTCAATTTCCACTGCACCAAACTTAGACACATTAGTGATAGTGAAAGGACCAGACCATTTAGATTTTAACTTACCTGGAAATAGGCGAAGCCTGGAATTGTACAGTAACACTTTTTCACCCACTTTGAAATCAAGAATGAGGATTTTCTTATCATGCCACCTCTTTGTCTTCTCTTTGTCCACTGTCATAGGCATTGAGCCTAAATTCCTCCAGTTCATCAAGCTGCAAAATTCTCTTTTCACCACTCAACTTAGGATCAAAGTTGAGCTCTTTCACTGCCCACCAAGCCTTGAATTCCAACTCCACAGGTAGATGGCAAGACTTACCATAGACTAGTCGATACGGTGATGTGCCTATTGGAGTTTTGAAGGCGGTACGGTAGGCCTAAAGGGTATCATCCAGCTTCATACTCCAATCCTTTCTTGACTTAGACACTACCTTGGCTAGGATCTCCTTGATCTCCCTATTGGAGACCTCAACCTGCCCGCTAGTTTGGGGATGATATCCCACACCTAGACGATGTGAAACACCATACTTTGTGAAAAGGGTTGACAACTTGTTATCCCTAAAGTGCATGCCACGATCACTTATGACAATACGTGGCACACCAAATCGTGGGAATATGATCCTTTTAAACAATGACACAACAGTCTTAGCATCACAAGAGACCGAAGCAACGACCTCTACCCATTTTGACACGTAATCGACAGCTACGAGGATATACCTGTTTCCCTTAGATGACGGGAAAGGACCTTGAAAATCGATTCCCCAAACATCAAAAACCTCGACTTCCAAGATGCCAACCTGAGGCATCTCGTGCCTCCTGGAAATGTTACCAGTGCGTTGACAAGCATCACAAGAGGAAACAAACATTTTAGTATCATAAAACATGGTAGGCCAAAAGAAACCTGATTGAAGTACCTTAGCCACGGTCCGGGATGGACCGTGGTGGCCGCCTTAAGAGGAGGAATGACAAGCCTCCAAAATAGCTTTTGTTTCCCATTGTGGGATGCATCTCCTGTACAGTCCGTCAGCACATTCTTTGAAAAGGAAGGGGTCATCCCAAAAATAACGCTTCACATCATGGAGGAATCGCTTTCTCTGTTGAAAACTCAAATCCGGAGGTAGAAGATTACCTACAATAAAGTTGGCAAAGTCAGCATACCAAGGAATCTCAGAAACAGACAAAGCAAGCAAACTCTCGTCAGGAAAGAAATCATTAATAGGAAGAGTGTCTCCCTCATTTTGTAACTCCAATCGAGACAAATGGTCAGCAACAAGGTTTTCAGAACCTTTCTTGTCTCGAATCTCCAAATCAAATTCCTGAATTAGGAGTACCCATCTCAGCAACCGCGGTTTGGCATCCTTCTTCACCAAGAGTTGTTTCAGAGCGGTATGATCGGTGAAGATAATCACTTTTGACCCCAGCAAATATGACCTGAACTTCTCTAATGCATATACCACGGCTAACATCTCTTTCTCCGTGGTACCATACTTGACCTGCGTCTCATCCAATGTCCTACTTGCATAGTAGATTGCACTCAAAGCTTTTCCTTTCCTTTGGCCTAGCACTGCGCCAACCGCGTAATCACTCACGTCACACATTATCTCAAAAGGAAGCTCCCAATCCGGTGCTTGGATTATGGGCGCGGTGATCAAGGCTTCCTTTAACCTGTTGAAAGCAATAAGGCACTCGTCAGAGAAATCAAAAGACACATCTTTAATCAGCAACCGTGTAAGCGGTTTAGCAATTTTAGAAAAGTTCTTGATAAACCGGCGATAAAATCCGGCATGACCAAGGAAACTTCTAACCCCCTTGACGTTAACGGGAGGAGGTAATTGCTCTATCACCTGCACTTTTGCTTTGTCTACCTGTATACCCTTATTTGAAACCAAATGACCAAGAACGACACCCTCGTTCACCATGAAATGACATTTCTCCCAGTTCAAAACCAAGTTAACCTCAATGCATCTCTGCAAGATTTTATCAAGGTTAGATAAACAAGAAGAAAAATCAGACCCATACACACTGAAATCATCCATAAAGACTTCCATGATTGACTCGATATACTTGGAAAAAATTCCCATCATGCACCTTTGAAAGGTAGCTGGGGCATTACAGAGACCAAATGGCATCCTGCGATATGCGTAAACACCATAGGGGCAAGTAAAAGTCGTCTTTTCTTGGTCATCAGGGTGAATGGGAATCTGAAAGAATCCCGAATACCCATCCAAATAACAGAAAAACTTGTGTGATGCCAA
Source organism: Silene conica (assembly GCA_029255685.2). NCBI lineage: Eukaryota > Viridiplantae > Streptophyta > Magnoliopsida > Caryophyllales > Caryophyllaceae > Silene > Silene conica. Next base: position 56,523,862 of record CM055311.2, on the reverse strand, counting down.
TCTCTCTAACATCTGGTCAATGAAAGGGAGAGGGAAATGGTCTTTCTTAGTAGCGGTATTCAACTGCCTATAGTGTTGGAACATTTTAAGTTGATGATGACAAGTCCTTGTTAATATTAATTGTTTGTTCTTAAGTAGCATGAATTGAGTATTCAAGGCTAAGCAAATGGATTGAAGAACAAAGGCAACAAAGAGATCATCCATTATGCTTCAAACATGATCAAGAAGAACAACCACTACAAGAAAAAACAAAACAGGCGACGGACATCTGGCGACTGAACTCTGCAGTCGCCAAATTGGCGACTGCAATTGAAGATTGGCGACTGAAGTCAGTCGCCAATTTGGCGACTGTAAGTTTTCCCGAACTTTTTCACCACCGACACAAAAAGGCGACTGCAGATAAGGATTGGCGACTGTATTCAGTCGCCAAATTTAGCGCCAAAATTGGCGACTGAAAAGGCAGTCGCCAAATGGGTTGAGGACAGTCGCCAATTTGGCGACTGAAGAAGTGCAGTCGCCAAAATTTTTAGTTCAGTCGCCAAAATTCTGAACAAATAAATCAGAAACTCAGCTCCTTCATTACGCGAGTTCTTAAAAAACAAAATAAAACCACGAAAAACCTCCGCCTTCTCTCATACCGTGACCACCCACCACAACTTCCACCTCCACCACCACCACCTCCGGCCACCACAGCAGCCCCCACCACCACCGGCCACCACAGCAACCGCCACCACCGCCAACGAAAACCTTTATTCAATTGAAGGTTTGTATTTTTCTTAGTTTAATTTCGATTTTTAGTTTTGATTTTTGTTTTGTTTTGTAGATTTAGTGGTGTAGTAGCCAATTAAGATCGTCTTAGCTTATTAGGTTGTAGTTAATTAAGTTATAGAGCCAATTAGGATGATAATTGGTGAAATTGGGGGTTAGGGTTCATATGAAATTGGGGGTTAGGGTTGATATGATTAATGTTGGTTGCGTTATTAATGATTTTATGTTTGTAATTTTACTTAATTATGTAAAATTATGGGTTAGGGTTTATAAAAATTGAAAATTGGGGATTTTTGATTAATGTTGTTATGCTTGTAATATTGTATTATGTTGATTAATGTTGTAAATTAATTTGGGATTTTTTATTAATGTTGTAAATTAATTGGGGAATTTTAATTAATGTTGTATTATGTTGATTAAGACGATGTTGTTATAAGTTTGTTTTATTTATGTCGTTATGCTTGTAATTGTTATGATTTATAAAAAATGGGGATTTTTGATATATAAGTTGTTATTATTATCTTACAATTGAGCAAGGTTGTTGAAAGTTTTTTTGTTTATGGATTTATGTTTAGATTAAAATGAAGAGATTGGAACGTTCATGGATGTATGATGAAAGGGTTGGTATTGAGAAAAAACGTCCTAATGCTAGGTTTATAGAGGGTGTTGCTGAGTTTATCGAATTTGCTAAGCAACAAGATGAATATAACTCGGTAGAAAATCAACTTAGGTGTCCTTGTAACAAATGTAAAAACATGAAATACGCAATTGTCCTTGAGGTACAAGAACATCTCTATACAAACGGGTTTTGTCCAAATTATTATAATTGGATTTCTCATGGAGAAGTATATTCTCCAATTCACGAAGAACCTCACATCCAACCTCACATCCAACAACTTGATGAGAACCCATATAGAGATATGATTGTTGATGCCTTGGAGTACAATGTTCTCAATGATGACGATCATCGAGCTATGAATGAAGAACAACCTCCAAATCCCCAAGCAAAGGCTTTTTTTGACATGTTAAAAGCTGCGGAACAACCTTTATACGAAGGGAGCAGAATGTCATTATTACAAGAGGCCTCTAGGATAGTAACCTTGAAGTGTGAGAATAATATGTCATTTAATGCCGTTGATGGTATTGCTTCTCTACTTGAGGATGCTATCCCCGAAGATAATGTCATGACTCGAAGTTTCTACAATACAAAAAAAGTAGTTAAAGGACTTCAGTTACCGCATCAAAAGATTGACGCATGTCCCGAAGGATGTATGCTCTTTTGGAAAGATGATGCGTTGCTTGACAAGTGCAAAAAATGTGGAATGGATAGATTTCAGACAAGTGATGGAGAAGTTGTTTTGAAACCTAAAAAAGACAACAAGAGTAATAGAAGGGGTCAAAAGTGTAAGAAACCAATAGCAGAGAACCAATTAATTTACCTTCCTCTTTCCCCAAGACTTCAAAGAATTTACTCTACCAAAAAAATTTCCGAACACATGACATGGCACAAAGAAAATCCGCGTACTCCGGGTAAGATGTGTCATCCAAGTGACGGGGAAGAATGAAAACGTTTTGATCAGATGTATCCTGAATTTGCCGCGGAACCCCGTAATGTGCGACTTGGCTTGTGTACGGATGGATTTAGTCCTTTTACCCAATTTGGTAAGAAATACTCTTGTTGGCCCGTAATGGTCACACCATACAACTTACCCCCTTGGTTATGTATGAAAAGGGAATTTATTTTCTTGTCTCTCATTATTCCCGGGCCTAAGAATCCGAAAGGGCATTTGGATGTTTATTTACAACCATTAGTGGAAGAATTGAGACAGTTGTGGGAAGTTGGGGTCGAAACATATGACGTTTTCAGGAAGCAAAATTTTCAACTTAGAGCTTCACTTTTGTGGACAATAAACGATTTTCCCGCATATGGTATGCTATCCGGTTGGGCTACTGCGGGACAGAAAGCATGTCCTCATTGCATGGTTGAAAGTAAAGCTTTTTGGCTTCCAAATTGCAAGAAAATGAGTTGGTTTGACTGTCACAGATGCTTCTTACCAGACGGTAATCTTCTAAGGAGCAACAAAAAAGCTTTCAAAAAAGGTAAACAAGTACTTGATGAAGCTCCAGTTCATCTTCCGGGTGATGCGTTGTGGGAGTTGGTACGTGATTTGCCATCTTCTATTGATGGTACCGATGAAGAGTTTAAAGAGCTGAAAAAGAAGAAGAATGGTTGGTATAAAAGAAGCATCTTTTGGGACCTTCCATATTGGAAAACTATGCTAATCAGACACAATTTGGATGTAATGCACATAGAGAAGAACTTTTTTGAGCAACTCATTGACATGATCATGGATGTTGAAGGCGAAACATGTGATACTGTTGCTTCTAGAAAAGACATAAAGACATTTTGTGATCGTCCCAAATTACACATTCGCAAAGATGGATCGAAGCCAAAAGCCATTTACACTCTGGACAAAGCTCAAAAGAAGGTATTATGTGAGTGGTTAAGGAAGTTGAAGTTTCCTGATGGATACGCTTCAGATTTTCGTCGCTGTGTTGATCTCAAGAAGCTCAAGCTACAAGGCTTGAAAAGTCATGATTGTCATGTATTCATGGAGCGACTGTTACCCGTTGCTTTGAAACATCTCCTCCCAACTACTGTTTGGAATGCAATTGTTGAGATTAGTCAATTTTTCCGAGATTTATGTTCCTCCTCAATATGTGTTGATGACATGATTCGTCTCGAAGATCAAATACCACAAATACTATGTAAGCTTGAGATGATCTTTCCTCCTTCATTTTTCAACTCTATGGAGCATTTACCTGTACATTTGCCCTACGAAGCCAAAGTTGGAGGACCCGTTCAATATAGATGGATGTATCCATTTGAAAGGTAATAAAAGAAAGATTCGTTACTATATAATTTTAGAATATTAAATTACAAATCTATATATTATCATTAAACATTGATCTAATAAATGTGTAGGTTTCTTAATCATGTGAAGAAAAAGATTGGTAACAAAGCTAAGGTAGAAGGTTCTATATGTAACGCCTATTTAACAGAAGAGATTGCAAATTTTTGTTCACTCTACTTTGAAAAGCATATAGAAACCAAAGCACGAAACTTGAATGTTGATAAAGCAGATGATGTTGATTCAAGTTTACCCGAGTTTTTTCAAACTCAAGATGATGAAGGTTGTTCATCAAAAGCTGGAACGAGATATTTGGACGACAAGGAATACAATCGTGCTCACTTATAGGTTCTATCAAATTGTGAGATCTTAGAGCCATATGAAGCAAAATTCGTGACTGATTTCAGTAAAGAACATCCTAGTGTGAGTAAGGATGATGTTTGGGACAAACATGAGGATAAGTTTCCAAAATGGTTTCAGAACCATGTCATTGAGTTCAATATCCAAGATGATTTGATAAGGAGTTTGGCCTTCGGTCCTTCACGCTTGGTTAAGACGTGGAACCGATATTCAGTTAATGGATTTAATTTTCACACATTTGACCACGGTAAGGGTAAGGCTAGATGCAACTATGGTGTCACTATTTCTTCTACTGATGACCATGAGTACTATGGTATTGTAGAGGACATCTTTGAGATGTCTTATAATGGTCGTGATCGTGCTTACAAAACTACCTTATTCAAGATTGAATGGAAGGATAATTCCTCGGCTGGAATGAGAGTACATGAATGTTACAAACTTGTGGAAGTGAATAGTACCCGAACATACTCTAAGTATGATCCATTTATACTAGCACATCAGGCTCAACAAGTGTATTTCGCTTCCTATCCAAGCACGACAAATGATAGAAATAGTAAGGCATGGTGGGCAGTCATTAAGACAAAGGCACGATCAAAAGTTGATACCACATTTTTTCAAGAAGAAATAGTATCAAATGGGACAATTTTGCCTCCAACAGACGTAGTCATTGACCAAAATGAGAATGAACAGTTTGAAGACTTGGAAGAGGGGGAGGATGTTGAGATTAATAATTTTGATGAGTTGGTTGAAGGATGGGAGGAATTAGATGAAGTGAGAGCTGAGGATGAGGAAGAGGAAGAGGATGAGGATGGGGATGAGGATGAGGATGAGGATGAGGACGAGGATGAGGATGAGGATGAGGACGAGGACGAGGATGAGGAGGATGAGGATGATGTTGATCATGAGGATGATGAAGATGATTAATTTGGTATAGTTGATCATGTTATTATATATTGTTCATATTTTTATTAATCATTTATTTTATGCATGTTTAATTTGTAAGTATTAATACTTTTATTTATATGATTGTAGATGGCAGGAGGTAGAGGAAGACAGCGAGACGGGTTTAATAACTTCCGGGTAACCAAAAACTTTTTTATTAACTTCCTGTGCCCCTGAATTGGACAGAAGCTAGTGAAGCTCAAAAAGAAGCCTGGTTTAATAACTTCCGGGTAACCAAAAACTTTTTTATTAATTACTTATTTTACTCACTGTTATAGTTTTTCAACTAATACTTAATGTTATATTTCTGCAGCTACATTTTTATTGGCCGCCTGAATTAGAGTCTACTGTCAATAAGAGGTGGCGCGATGTTGAAGCAACTAGATACAAAGACATTATCCATAAGATTGGTAAAAGGGGAAAGGCCTCACATCTTAAAGGTATATCTGTACAATTACCTTTATTTGTCAATTGTATTGATTAAAGGATGAAAATTTCACTAATAATGACATAATTTATCATTGTTGTAGGTGAGGCGCTTGAGGGGCTTCTGAATCGGCGTGATACCCCAGAGTTTCGAGCCAGATCGGCACAGAAGGCCATGAACAAAAGGGGAGGCAAGAAGGAAGGAATGGCTGAGCCTACCCATCATGCTGGTTCACGGTCATTTCTGGACATATTTTTTGGTGTAAGTTTTTATATTAACACTTATTTATTTAGCTCGTTTATTTGGATATTGGTAATAATAATGTCCCTAAGCAAACATTGAATTTTGTTCGTGTATGTAGCTGAACAAGAAGAAGAATAAAAAGAAGCAGTCAGTTGAGCAGTCAGCCGAGCAGTCAGCTGATCAGAGTGCTGATGATCAGTCAGCTGATCAACCAGATGATATGTTGGCTGATGATCCTCAGGCGACGGTCCCGGAACTGTTCCTTGCCACACATTCAAGGGTGAACGCTAAGAATGAGAGAATTTGGATTAAGCCAAAAGACAAAGCTTTATATGTAAGATTTTTTACTTAAGATACTTTTGAATTGTTACCTAATGAAATTAATGTTAACTAATGATGGTAATTTTTTGTCAACTAATGTAGGAAGCATTCGAGGCTGAAAAAGAAGAACATCCCGAAGTACCAGATAATGAGATTTGGTTTAATTTGGTCAAGGGATATAAGAAGGGTAATGTGTATGGCACCGGAAAGGCCCATGGTGTCTTCTTCAAAGAACCGGCCAGAAGATCCTCATATGAGCCTCGCCAAACATATGAGCCGGCTATTGTGAGTCAACTACAGACTCAACTCGCTCAAGAAAGAAGAGTGAATGCTGAAAGAGATGAACAATATCGGTTGATGAAGGAGCGCATGGAGGCCATGGAGAACTTCTTCACACAATGCAACCCCGGTCCACAATATCGGTATGACCCCAACGATCCGCATGGTAAGGGCGGTGGTAGTGGAGCCGGCATGGGATTTGCAACTTAGGTTGTTGGATAAGTATTAGTTAGTTTAGCTTGAACTTGGATAATGTAGTTGGTTTAGCTTAAGGTTGGATAATGAACTTGGATAATGTAGTCAGTTTAGCTTGTAGTTGGATAATGTTCTCATTTTTTAATAAATGAGAATTTCGTGTAACAAAAGTTGCGGTTCGCGCAAATGGGTTGCAATTTTCTGTTTGCAGGTTTTCATTGGATATTAGGATGAATAAATACGAGATTTGGCTAGATCAAAAACGAATATGACATGAAAAGTTCCAGCCAATTCGGCGACTGAAATGGGGGTTTTGGCGACTGCAATCAGTCGCCAAAACTGGAAAAGCTACTGGAAAAAAAACACATTGGCGACTGTAAAAACCAATTTGGCGACTGTCCTACAGTCGCCAAATTGGCGACTCCCCTTTGCTTCAGTCGCCAAATTGGCGATTGCCTGCCCTTTCAGTCGCCAATTTGGCTACTGCACCTTCAGTAGCCATTTTCCTTCCTATAGCGACTACATCTTCAGTCGCCAAATTTGGCGACTGACAACAGTCGCCAATTTTTTTTGGGCGACTAGGGCTTGCGACAGAACTTTGGCGACTGAAGACAGTCGCCAAATTACATTTGGCGACTGTCTTCAGTCGCCAATTTCCGTCGCCTGTTTTATGTATTCTTCAGTCGCCAATTTGGCAAGTAAAAGTCGTCTTTTCTTGGTCATCAGGGTGAATGGGAATCTGAAAGAATCCCGAATACCCATCCAAATAACAGAAAAACTTGTGTGATGCCAATCTCTCTAACATCTGGTCAATGAAAGGGAGAGGGAAATGGTCTTTCTTAGTAGCGGTATTCAACTGCCTATAGTGTTGGAACATTTTAAGTTGATGATGACAAGTCCTTGTTAATATTAATTGTTTGTTCTTAAGTAGCATGAATTGAGTATTCAAGGCTAAGCAAATGGATTGAAGAACAAAGGCAACAAAGAGATCATCCATTATGCTTCAAACATGATCAAGAAGAACAACACAAGTCAAGAACATCCCCTTGTAACCTAAGTCACAAATGTAAGAGTAAGTGGAACATCCTCGTTAAAATCAAGTGTTAGCTTTGTCATGCAACAGTCCATCAGACTGTTGCGTCTGTACCGCATGGAGCTTTTTAGTACGAGAAAAATGTTTTCAAGTAATGTGCAAAACAGTCACTTTAGTTTTCTGAAAATAATTGTCAAAATCTATTTTCTTGTAAAATCGTCTTCTCTTTTGGCACGCACGAATTGAAGCGTAAAACCCGTCTTATTCGTAGTGTACCGCATTTCGTAAAATAATAAGAACTTATGAATTGTTTACATTTGAAATGTAAATAGTACTAAGCATCTTATTAGAAGATATTTTACTAGACAAATCTGAAATGCTTTATTAAGAGCCCATGAAAACTAAACAACAACTTTTGCTTGTCAAGTGGGCTAGCTATTATCCAATGGGTAAAAGTGCAAAGGAAGTAAACATTGGGTAATACCCACATTTTGAGTACTATAAAAGAAACCCCTTAGCCTCATTCAATGGTAAGGCTTTTACAACATTTATTGAAGTATTCTGCAAAACTCTTAAGCCTTCAAACGTTTTTCTCAAACTCGGTCTGAAAATCTCCATGCATCAGTAAGCTACACTGTGACATAATGAGTTTGTTCCATGATTCTCGTGTTTAGATCTTAAATGTAAATCTCCACGTTCTTAAGATTCTGATCCTGTAAACCAGAGATAGAACGTCCTAAAACTCTTGAAGCGGAGTAGCTTTAAGTTTGAGTCAAGTCTTGAAGCGGAGTAGCTTTGAGCAAATGCAACCGGAGTAGGTTGGCGAGTTATTTTACTTGTATTCGTTTAGTTGTTGGAGTAAATTTCTAAACAATCAATAAAATAACGGTTGGACGTAGGTCTCGGAGTAGAGACTGAACCAATTTTTTAACTTTGGTTGTTTGTTTATTTACTTACATACTCTTCGCTTTATTCTCGCTAACTTGAACGATTCCAAGTTTCTGTGTAACAGTCAATCATACTGTTGCATAGAACACTTTGCTCATCTTGTGAACTTACTCGTCATTAAGTCTCTCAAGTGTAGTTGTCGTTAAAATTTTAAAAAGGTCACACCTAATTCACCCCCTCCCCCTCTTAGGTGTTTATTCGTTCTTAACTCTTCATATAGTCAATACACATCCGCCACCCAGTCACAGTCTTAGTTGGTATTAATTCATTCTTATCATTTCTAATTACAGTAGTCCCTCCTTTCTTAGGAACTACGTGAACTGGGCTTACCCAATTAGAGTCAGAAATAGAATAGATTATACCTGCATCTAGAAGTTTCATCACCTCTTTCCTTACCACATCCTGCATATTCTGATTTAGCCGGCGTAAACCTTGCGCACGAGGTTTGTGACCTTCTTTCAGGTTGATTCGATGCATGCAGAAATCAGGACTAATACCTGTCAAGTCATCTAAACTATATCCCATAGCTTTCTTATTTTTTTTCAAAACAACCAACAAGTCAGCGAGTTGGCCAGCATCAAGTTTAGAACTAACTATGACAGGATATAGTTCAAGATTATCAAGGAAAACATACTTGAGATGGGAAGGGAGGGGTTTGAGTTCTGGTTTTGTTACCTCTGCAGTATAAGAGGTTTCCATTATCGCATCAACCGTCTCACCTTTCTCGAGGGTGTATTGTCTTCCTTTTAATGCCCTCTTCATCATGGTATAGTCAACCTGCGCATCTTCTGCAAAATTGTCAAGAACCATTAGAACTTCTAACGGGTCCCCAATTAGGGAACCCGACCAAAAATCAAACATGGATTCATCAATAATGTCGATGGCATAGCAAGTGTCTTCAATCATAGGTTTAGCTAGTGTGTTAGCTAGATTAAAAGTCACTCTATCATCCCCTACCTCAAGAGTCAAACGCCCCTGTTTGACATCAATAATGGCTCCTGCAGTGTGTAGGAAGGGTCTACCCAAAATTATTGGGATTTGGGTGTCCTCAGCCATATCAAGGACAATGAAATCGACAGGTATAAAGAATTTACCTATCCTAACAGGGACATCCTCTAAAACACCTAGAGGTCTCTTTACTGATCTATCAGCCATTTGAAGAGTCACACTTGTGACTTTGAGACTACCCATGTTCACCTTTTCACAGACCGAATAGGGCATAACATAAACACTTGCCCCCAAATCACATAAAGCTTTGTCTATTACAAGGGTACCTATAGTAACAGGAATCGAAAAACTACCCGGGTCCTTCAACTTTGGTGGAGATTTGCTTTGTAGGAGTGCACTACACTCTTCGGTAAAAGCAATAGTCTCCACTTCGTTGAAGCTTCTCTTACGAGTCAATATGTCTTTCATAAACTTCGCATAAGAGGGTACGTACCTGGGTGATTAACTCAGTGAAAGGAACGGTTACCTGTAAATTCTTGACGACCTCCATGAACTTACCGAACTGTTGCTCCATTTTCGTGTTCCGTAATCGGCTGGGAAATGGAACTTGAACCACAATTGGTGTCTCTGCAGCTTTCTCCTTCCCTTTGGATATCTCAGTTGGTCGATCGGAATCACTGATGGCCTTATTAGCAATCGGAACAGAGTTATTGGCGACGTCGATCGATTTACGAAAATTTGTCTTTCCTTCGTAGGGTAGTGTCGATCGACATGGTTTGGGCGTCGATCGACATGACTCAGGTGTCGATCGACATGACTCAGGTGTCGATCGACATGGGCTTGTCGACCGACACAAAGTGCTCGAACCAGATTCTTGTGCAGAATCATCGATCTCATCCTCAATGTTAACATCTATTTCTTCGACAACGAAATCGTCATTTTCCTTAGGCATAGGTGGCCCGTCATAAGAGAGCCCGCTTCGTAAATGAATTGCATTGACCGAATCACGCGGCTTATCGGGTTGAGAAGGTAAGGAACCAGGTTGCCTTGTTGATTGGTTAGATGCCAACTGGGCAACTTGAGTTTCAAGCATCTTGATAGATGCTTCCTTAGCTTGATCACTTTTCATCACATGACCCATAAGGGATTGTAGCATACCCTTCAGCTCTTCAATCTCACCACCGTTTTGAGGAACCGGTTGTTGTGGTTGTGGTGGAAAAGATGGTGGTTTTTGGAAAGGTGGTTGTTGGAAAGATTGTTGTTGGTTGGAACGGTGAGGTGGTATGTAAGTGGATTGTTGCGATGGTGGTAGTGGTGTGGGATTCAAAACATTCTGATTTCGCCAAGAGAAGTTAGGGTGTTCTCTTGTTCTCTCAGTGTAGGTGTTAGAAAAAGGACCACTTTGTTTATAGCTTTGAAAAGCTAGAACTTGCTCTTTTTCGGACATACACTCAGCTGCGACATGTCCACCTACTCCACACCGATCACAAGTTACTTCTTGCTGAACCATAGCATTCACAGTTTGTTGGTTTCCCGAGCCTTGACCCATCTCCAAACGGTCAAACCTAGCATTCATGGCTTGTAGCTGGGCTACAAGGGCACTGTTGTCACTTCCACCAACACTCGGCCTAGCACCACCCCTCGGATTCCCATACTCCGCAGTATGAGTTGCCATCTCCTCAATCACATTCCAGCCCTTATCATCATCAACATTCTTTTGAAATCGCCCATTTGATGAGGCATCCAAAATAGCACGATGGTCATCGTACAACCCATTGTAAAATTGGTTGCACAAAAACCATTTCTCGAACCCGTGATGAGGAATAGATCGGATAAGTTTCTTGAAGCGGACAAATGCCTCGTAAAGGGTCTCAGTTGGTAACTGCTTGAAACTAGTGATTTGCCCCCTTAGGGCATTTGTTCGCTGTGGAGGGTAGTACCTTTTGTAGAAGGCTAGGGCGAGAGAATTCCAATCAGTCACTCCCGCAGCTTCCTTGTCAAGGTCACGGTACCACTCACGAGCTCCGTCTAACAAGGAGAAGGGAAAAAGAACCTCCTTAACTTGTTCTTGCGTAACTCCAGCGGTGAGTGGTATGGTTGAGCAATAGTCGGTATATGTCTCCATATGCTTTCCGGGGTCTTCGCCGCTCACTCCCCGGAATTGATTTCGCTCCACCAGATTTATGTAAGATGGGCGAATATCAAAGTTTCCTATGTAGCAGTAGGGAGTTGAAATCCCTTGGGAATGGAATCGGGTGAGGGCTCGGAATGAGTACACAGTTTCGGCATCGTAACTGGTATAGGAATATCAGCTACGAACTCTGAAGTCTCTTCTGCAAAGGTATCGAACTCGGAGGGTCATTCTTCGTGAGAATTAGAGAATTCTTCGTAGATGGAATCAAGAGTTTGCAAATCCTCTGCCTGACGTATTTCCTTCCATAAGTTTCGTAAAGCGCGAAAAGTCTTCTCAGGTTCGGGATCAAACGGTATGAGTTCGGACCTGTTGGACCTGGGCATAAACAGAAACTAAAGGAAAGGATGAGAACTGCCTCAAGGAAATTGAATCCCTTGAGACAAAAGACAAACTAAAATAAAGCAAATAAAATATCACCGTCTCCCCGGCAACGGCGCCAAAATTTGACACGGCTGTCGCAACCCTATCAAAAATAACCAACTGGTCTAACTAATGTAGCAAGGAAGTCGGGATCGTATCCACAGAGAGACAGATATAAATTCTAAATGTTAAACTAAAGTCTGTCGATGTAACCAAGTTGGGTGTTTGTTTGTTTGTTTGTTCTAAACTAAAAGTAGTGAAGGAAAGAGAGAAATAAAGAGCGTAAAAGATATGAGAATAAAATAAGAGAAAGAGAAACTAGGACAGTCGGTTCACCAATGAAAGTATAACGGTTAAGGACTAGGCTGCAGATCGGTCACTGATAAAAGTCTAAGGGGCAGTGAAAAGGTCCTCTCAGATCGCTATTCGCCCTAAAATGCTTCTAGCGGGCTCTCGCAACTTACTAGGGCACTCTAATGTTTATGACAGGTCTAACCCTCACCAGGCTCTCGATCTTAGGTCGGGGTTTACCAAACAAATAATTAGCTACGTCGACTTAACCAATTAAAAGCAATAAAATGTCATAAATAGCAACAAAGACAAAAACTAATAACCGATCTAGCCTAGTCAAGTATCGTCACAATTTCATTGGATCCCCTATATCCTAGTCAAGGGAATTAGCTATTCATAACGGGATTGACAATAAGGGAAATCAAAATACATATGGAGTATAACATGTTCGCAAGAAAAATAAGAATTAAAGAAACGGAAAGATGAAGCAAGGAGTAAAGAGAAATAAGAATAAGAACAACCGCGAGAAAATGAATTACCAACTATTAAAAATGTGGCAGAGAGAAAATTCCAAAAAGCTAGATCCCAAAAATCAGCGACAATTTTTGATTAAGTTTCCCCCAGTAAAAAGAAGAGTAGAAAGTAGAATGACTTAAAGAGTACAAAGTACAGTGTTTTTATACTAAAAACCCAACAAAAGAAAATAAAAAGAAACCTAATTAACTTAAAAACCAAAGAACGAAATCTGTTCTGCGTATCAGGCATGTCGATCGACATTAAATCGTGTCGATCGACACACCCAATTCCTCCAAATCTGATTCTTCCTGTGACGACGCTCTTCTGTCGATCGGCATAGGCCTCATATGTCGATCGACATAAAACTTGTGTCGATCGACACACTATTATAGCTTCAAAGAACTGATTTCCTGTGACGACTGCTGCATGACAATCGGCATAACTTCCACTGTCGATCGACATAACTGACTGCGTCGATCGACATAGCATAACATGTCCAACTATGCTCAAAAATCCGTGGAACCTGAAAAGCCATACAATTCACCAGTAGCGAGAATTTGGAGGGAAAAACAGCACAAAAGATTTGATAACACATGAAAATGCGCGCCGCGAGAAAGGAAAAACTATGCATAAACTGCGCGCATCATCCCACATGGGGAAAATATGAGATTGTGTGGAGATTTGTCCCACATCGGTAGAATGTGAGGCTTGTGATATGTTTATAATAACTTCCCCCACCAGTTAGCAACAAGGCCTTGTACTTTTGGGTTTAAGTGAGGACAAAAAATGAGCCTAAAAATGAACACCCATCTTATTGGGTTTGTGTTACGAAGGTGGCAGGTTGGGTTGTTACAAATAGTATCAGAGCGAACCTGCGACCGTGTGGTGACCGTGTGGTCGGGAGTACCCGGGTCACCCGCTGACCGTGTGGTCGGGAGTACTCGGGTCACCCACCTAGCGGGGAGTTTGTAGTTTGTAACACCTCAAGAGTACGAGAGGAAAGTTGTCCCACATGGGAAAAATATGAGATTGTGTGGAGATTTGTCCTACATCACCCACCACTTAGTAACAATGTCTTGTGCTTTTGGGCTTAGGTGAGGACAAATAATGGGTTTAAAAGTGCACACCCATCTTATTGGGTTTGTGTCGAAGGTGGCGGGTCATGTTGTTATACAACATGTGACCACGACTGGTCAACACACGGTTCAGGTCAAACCCAAGATCAATCTATGGTTGTCAAAACCCATCGGTCAACATCCCATGGTCAATGATCAAAAGTGCTCTCATGGTGTAACACCCTCATTTATTAAGGAGCCTTTAGCAAGACCTTCCCAAATAAATAGGACTGCTACCATCTCGGAAATACCGAGGTAGTGAATAACAAAGTAAAACAACCACAGTACTTTATAATTAAATGATAGATAAAATCTCTTACAACTTGTCAAAAGGCCAAATACAAAACTGAGTTACAAGAAATAAAATAAACTCTGAAAGAAAAGACTAGAGTGATCTATAAGCTAAGTAAGTCCAAGTCCGCATCTCACAATCCTGCCTCAGCTCCTAGCTCATCTGTCTCTTTCCTGTAGAATATACTCCCCATTCCGGATCATCGTAGATGTCACACGAATACACTGTCAACCTTGCGGTCGAGTAGGATAACACAAAATCATAATGCACAAATAATAATGATATGCAAATGCCATGATATGCCTGAGCTCAATCTCAATCTCAATCTCAATCTCAATCTCAATCTCAATCTCAACCCGTAACTCCCACCCTTACCGAACCTCCAGGCAGAGTATAATCGGCCGTCGCCGAACACCAGCATAACAGCTGAGGTCACCAGGTCTAGTCCTACAGAACTAGCCTGGGCCCAATAATATAACATCATCTCGACTCCGTATCCAATGCATATGTCATGCTTATGAATGCAATATTAACATAAACAATTACCAAATATCATTCTCATGTCAATCATGCTAAGCATCCAATACATATAATTCAACACCCATTCATAACAGATCATAGAGTATAGTATCATTATATCCTACCTGGATAGCAATATAATCACATCCCGCAGCTAACATCCAATCAGCAGAATCAATTCAATCACATACTCAACACCTAACAAAATAATGTACTTAATTACTAACTAATACAATTACGCCACTAATAATATATCAATTATTCAAATTAGTTACGATCCTTCACATATCCATCACCTATATACCATAATTATGTATAATTACCACATAATAAATAATTAATCATGCACATAACCTAGACTCATCATAACTTAATAGGAATATCAACTTAAAGAACAAACACGACTTTTCCTGATTTTCCAACACGTGACAGATTCGGTATAAAATATATAACTAATTCTAGAAAATTTTTATTGATTCAAGGCCAATTGTATGGGAACCCCATGAGTCATATCTACAAATAATGTCTAACGTAGTTTTCTCAAATTCCAAACTTATCTAGGGTTTTCATATTGATTTCCAAAAGCTGACAGAATCCGTCGCATAAAAAGTACTAATTCATAAAACGAGTTTAAAACATTCCTTTTCGGTATTTCCAAATCGTATTATCATCTAGAATTTAAAAAGATTATGTATAAAAAAAAGACCCAAAATTGAATCGACCTATAAACTAGGTTTCCAAACCATTTTCCACAACCAAATCAGATTCGCGGACTTTTCAGCGACATGTTCATAAATAAATCACCTAGGAAAAACTATAATGATTCTGACTATGAAATTTTATATGCATAAACTAGACTTCAAATAAACAAGACTCTCTTTTCAAACTTTTTGAAGAAGAAGACTTTAAAACAGTATAAACAATTAAATGAAATCGACTTACAAACAGGGAAATCGAATCAGGTTGCAAATGGTGAGAAATCTCCAATCCAGTGAAAGGCTCGACACTCTTCTTCTTTTCCCTCTCTCTAAGTTTAGAAAATGGTTTTGGGATGTCGATGGTTAGGCTTTAGGTTTAGGTTTTTTTTTTGCATATCATAGGATTGGGTTGTGCATTACATGTTTTTCACAATCACAACCCGAGTCCAAGCCCATCTCGCATCAATCATAACCGAGTCTAATAGCCCATCACGAATCTCGATGAACTTATATATCTATATCCCTTTCTTAACCCATAACTTAAAATTAACAAGTACATATAATAATATAATTTAAATATAAATTAAATATGAATATGAAGGTAAATTGTATTACAAGTCCACATAATATACTAAATATAATTATTATAACAACTAGCAAATACTTATCAAATAATATATAATTATACCTCGTCTTGATAATAATATAAAGCAACTCATTATTACGAACTATGAAAATACGGGGTATTACAGTCTTCCCTCCTTAAAATGAAATTCGTCCTGAAGTTCACCACCTCATAACGGTAACGAAACATCTAACGAGCATGAAACAAGCACAAGTAGCACTTATATAGGTTTCGAAACGTGAGATGTTACATTCTACCCTTCTTAAGAAACTTTGTCCCCAAAGTTTAACCTATAGCAAAATTATAGGATACTTAACGAACCGCAATATAATGCATAACTGAAGTAATGATCACGATTTTCAAGTATAGTCAATCTCCGTCAAACAATCACGACATACCAATTAGCCATATCATAAATCATTAAGATTTTACAATCCTATCCTCCTTAAAACATGGTTACGTCCCCGTAATCCCATTATAAAATTCCACATCCAATGCTCTAGAAGCTCACCGAAACAATAGACACCAATCATCCGATAAATTGATTACTCTATACTGAGCAACTAGCATCCGACTTTTAAAGCAACAAACATACTTATCAACTTCATGCTACGCAATCAAAATCAAGAAAACTAACACTCATATACCCTTGGCAATTTTGACACAAAATTAACACATTTACGTCAATGTAGACAAACCGCTAACTCATAGTTCATACTTGACAAATTAAAACATTTCATATTAGTAATCATATTATAGAAATAAAATGCATATTTCTGCACATAAGGTTTAGAGAATGACAATAGGCAAAATATAAATAACGAAATCAAATACGGAGTAACGACATATTTCACGAGATATATAATAATAACAGTCTAACAAGATAGCTTAACATCCCTAGGTATAAATAAGTTAGAATAATTCAGGTACATTTTGCATCTACTCACGTTACATCATTTAACATAACACTAGTAATAAATATAACTTGCAAAATCGCAGTTGATTAACTCTTGTCTATATAATGTAGAACAAGTTAAAATTCAGGCAGGATTTCATCAACACATAGCTACTGATTTTCTCATGTTGCAAAACAATCACTATGATTATCAACACATCTAGTCTTAGCATGGATTATCACTTTGAGAAAATTTGAAACTCTCAAAACAATGAAGTTGTAGTTAGTGGCAATGTATAAACACGAAATAAATGACAATTTTTTTTTCAAAGCCACATATGCAAGTAAAACTACACAGTGACACTCTAACTCTCCTTTACTAAAACATTATTCCTGTCAATTGTAACTCATAAATTATAAAATTAGCAATAAAAGAAAACGAGTTCACAAGACTAGCACTCACATAATTCACACGTCAACAAATTAATAATTCAACATATTGTGATAAGATTTTAAACATAGCAATATGCAATTCACTTTGTGGCATCACAATATACATGAAGAAGTTATAGAGATTATTATCATAGGGAACTAGACAAACATATTGTAACACCTCAAGAGTATGAGAGGAGATTTGTCCCACATTGGTAGAATGTGAGTATTGTGATATATTTATAATAACTTCCACCCACCACTTAGTAACAAGGCCTTGTGCTTTTGGGCTTAAGTGAGGACAAGTAATGGGCCCAAAGGCATACCTCCCGTCTTATTGGGGGTATGTTACGACCGTGGTGGGTCGGGTTGTTACAAATGGTATCAGAGCGACCCTGCGACCGTGTGGTGAGTCTGTGGTCGGGAGTACCCAAGTCACACACCTAGCGGGGGAGGATTCTGGCCCTGGTTGTGGTCAAGTTTGAGGCACAACGAGGACGTTGTGTTCTTTAAGTGGGGGAGTTTGTAACACCTCAAGAGTATGAGAGGAGATTTGTCCCACATTGGTAGAATGTGAGTATTGTGATATATTTATAATAACTTCCACCCACCACTTAGTAACGAGGCCTTGTGCTTTTGGGCTTAAGTGAGGACAAGTAATGGGCCCAAAGGCATACCTCCCGTCTTATTGGGGGTGTGTTACGACCGTGGTGGGTCGGGTTGTTACACATATACCATTAATATATGAAAGAACATCAACAAGATTCACATTGTTCAAAATAATCACAATTAATTATAACAATTAGATTGTTATATAGCTTTTACTCATGACATCATGTTAATAAGTTTACCAGTTAAATTTCATTCTACCACTTGTCAAGACTTTTCTCTGATGAACATGATTTTAACATCACATATGAACACCACATAATCATTTTGAGGTCATATTAATAGAATGTAATAACGTCTGTATAATTGAAACTACTTTATATAGAACTCACCGAAATAAATAAGATTATATTATCATATAATAAAGTTCATATTCATATCATACGCCTATTGTTCATGCTACTAATGTCATATCAGGGTATTACATGGTTACATTACATAATTCATATTTGATTAAACTTTTATATTTAAAACTGTATCATTTCAACAACAATCATACATCACACTGCAATTTTCAAAAATTATAATTAAATAACTGTCCCGTCATTTTGTGATCTATTATAGTTTTAGAAAATATAAGTAATTAACTAATCATAGGAAAAAGAATCAAATGTATATCTTTAGGGAATTATTTATAACAATTTTTACAACTTAGTTGGTCTGAATAGAAACTTTATAGCAATTAGACAAAAAATTGGACAACTTGCGAAAATCACAATTAAATAACGACTCATTAAGATTTTACATGGCTTATCATTTTGGAAACATAAATAAATAATCAAAATAGTGGAGTTGGAATTATGCATAAACAATAACCACGTTTTAAATGATTTCTTTTGCAAAAACATGAGTCAAAACAGAATTTTGCAACAACAATCTGACCACTGTCGCCTAAAATATTTATTTCTCTCAAAATATAACTCCTATTAACATGAAACCAAAGGTATTGGGAAGCTAACTCAGGAGGTTATCATACATAAAATTTTTAAATACATATATGGAACACATTTTAAATGGCAACCCGTACAAATAAGGTAACATTCTGAAAATTTATTACAAATTTTGGTTCCTTGAAAAAAATTGTTTCACATTATCACATTTAAACACAATCATTCATTCTTTAAAACATGTGGACATATCATTTGAAGCATTGAAATCACATTGCACCATATTAACATGTAATTGTCATCTAGAAAACGGTAAAGATTGTGAAACCGAAAATAAAATCAACTGAATAACTCAATAATCATGTATGTATAGACAATGCATTAGTTTCCACCATCGTAACAATCACAACTTATTTAAATACGAAAATATATCTTAGAAATCAATAAGGTGTCACTTACTGAATACTAACCTTATAACTAAATTAAATGTATATAATTAGACGTAAAATCGGCATGTAATTTTTAACACATAGATATAACATTCATGGCTTAGGGCAACGCATTCCACATATCACTAGACATGGATTGCTAAGGCAATAAGTAAATTAATAGCAATCATAAATCTCAAAATCCGATCACATATGCCTAGTAAGCCAAACAGTAAACTCTTGCAAAGAATAAGGCATTCAGATAAGAGTGTATACACACTTAGAATAGCAACAAAACAATTATCAACGGACACGACACCCATTTCGGTCTACTAGCTTTACACATAAGACTTAACTTGATTCCACATCCTGTAACAACATAGCATGGTTGGCTCTACTAACCATTCCAGTCAATCATGGTCATATCTCTCCTACATCTAACCTCCTTGGTAGCTATAGCTTATGGTACTTCTATCATCAACTCATTACACATATCATTATACTATATCTCTATCTAAGGGAACAGGGATCATATAGCCGCATGCATATCACCATACAAGTCAAACTCATATTCAAAAACTCATGTCCTCATACTTGAAGTAATACATATCTCAATTACAATCAATATCAATCTCATGATTCATAATATAGATTACCAACCATATTCCACATCATATCTTACCTCATTCATTTCCTGCGAAAATGTTAGTACAATATATATTGGGTCTTTTCCTTTATTCTATACTACCCACGCTCTACATCTCTCAAGGGTAACCAGGTTAGACTGAAAGGGACAGTGGCTTGGTTTGAGGGGGGCCCTAACTCATCCCAATCATGGGGGATCCTAACAGCTACTAACCTGGGATTCATTTTATTAGACTCTTCCTACGTTCATTATTATTCATTTGGTTTAGGCCTGAGGATCGTTCGCTCTGATACCACTTTGTAACACCCTCATTTATTAAGGAGCCTTTAGCAAGACCTTCCCAAATAAATAGGACTGTTACCATCTCGGAAATACCGAGGTAGTGAATAACAAGGTAAAACAACCACAGTACTTTATAATTAAATGATAGATAAAATCTCTTACAACTTGTCAAAAGGCCAAATACAAAACTGAGTTACAAGAAATAAAATAAACTCTGAAAGAAAAGACTAGAGTGATCTATAAGCTAAGTAAGGCCAAGTCCGAATCTCACAATCCTACCTCAGCTCCTAGCTCATCTGTCTCTTTCCTGTAGAATATACTCCCCATTCCGGATCATCGTAGATGTCACACGAATACACTGTCAACCTCGTGGTCGAGTAGAATAACACAAAATCATAATGCACAAATAATAATGATATGCAAATGTCATGATATGCCTGAGCTCGATCTCAATCTCAACCCGTAACTCTCACCCTTACCGAACCTCCCGGCAGAGTATAATCGGCCGTCGTCGAATACCAGCATAACAGCTGAGGTCACCAGGTCTAGTCCTGCAGAACTAGCCTGAGCCCAATAATATATCATCATCTCAAATCCGTATTCAATGCATATGTCATGCTCATGAATGCAATATTAACATAAACAATTACCAAGTGTCATTCTCATGTCAATCATGCTCAACATCCAATACATACAATTCAACACCCATTCATAACAGATCATAGAGTACAGTATCATTGTATCCGACCTGGATAGCAATATAATCTCATCCCGCAGCTAACATCCAATCAGCAGAATCAATTCATCACATACTCAACACCTAACAAAATAATGTACTTAATTACTAACTAATACAATTACGCCACTAATATAATATATCAATTATTCAAATTAATTACGATCCTTCACATATCCATCACCTATATACCATAATTATGTATAATTACCACCTAATAAAATAATAATCATGCACATAACCTTGACTCATCATAACTTAATAGGAATATCAACTTAAAGAACAAACACGACTTTTCCTGATTTTTCAACACGTGACAGATTCGGTATAAAATATATAACTAATTCCATAAAAATTTAATTCCGCATGAGTCTTATCTACAAATAATGTCTAACGTAGTTTTCTCAAACTCCAAACTTATTTAGGGTTTTCAGATTGAATTGCAAAAGCTGACAGAATCCGTCGCATAAAAAGTATTAATTCATAAAACGAGTTTAAAACATTATTTTTCAGTAATTCCAAATCCTATGATCATCTAGACTTTACAAATATTATGTATAAAAAAAGACCCAAAATTGAATCGACCTATAAAATAGGTTTCCAAACCATTTTCCACAACCAAATCAGATTCGCGGACTTTTCAGCGACATGTTCATAAATAAATCACCTAGGACAAACCATAATTATTCTGACTATGAAATTTTATATGCATAAACTAGACTTCAAATAAACAGGACTCTCTTTTCAAAATTGTCGAAGAAGAAGACTTGAAAACAGTATAAAGAATTAAATGAAATCGACTAACAAACAGGAAAATCGAATAAGGTTGCAAATGGTGAGAAATCTCCAATCCAGTGAAAGGCTCGACACTCTTCTTCTTTTCCCTCTCTCTAAGTTTAGAAAATGGTGTTGAGATGTCGATGGTTAGGCTTTAGGTTTAGTTTTTTTTTTTCGCATATCATAGGGTTGGGTTGTGCATTACATGTTTCTCACAATCACAACCCGAGTCCAAGCCCATCTCGCATCAATCATAACCGCGTCTAATAGCCCATCACGCATCTCGATGAACTTATATATCTATATCCCGTTCTTAACCCATAACTTAAAATTAACAAGTACATATAATAATATAATTTAAATATAAATTAAATATGAATATGAAAGTAAATAGTATTACAAGTCCACATAATATACTAAATATAATTATTATAGCAACTAACAAATACGTATCAAATAATATATAATTATACCTCGTCTTGATAATAATATAAAGCAACTCATTATTACGAACTATGAAAATACGGGGTATTACACATGGTCAACGTTCTTTTAAACGTAAAGAATCAATTGTAAGACGATTTACGAAAAAACCTTTAGATCTTAAGATGAAAAGATGAGTGCAAAACCCTTCGCAAGCCTTTCTCTCTATTCGCTCTAAATTATATGTGAGGACTATGAAACAAATAGGATAAAAGTATATAGTGGGGCATTTAAATTGGTAGATATGACAACTGACAATTAGCGAAGTTGCTAAGATGATTCCTTTTTATTTTACTATTTTCTTTTCTTATTATGTGAATATAACTGTGAAAATATAAGATTGATTGAGTCAGTTTGTATATAAGAAACTTACTATTATGTTATTAGAAAGTTAGTTACTTAGTATTCTGTTATGAGAAAGTTAGTTAGTTTGTATAAATACAAACTACATTCACAATTGTAATCACAACTTTATATACAATAAAAATATCTTCTACTTCTCTCTATAATTCTCTGCATCTGTTTTTCTCACTATAACTAACAATAAGTAAAGCTTCATATGATCATCAATGGAGGATGTTAATCTTCACATGGTATCTGCTGTCTTGGGGGACTAAATTCTGGTGTTTTAACTCTATTCTTCATCTAGCCGGTGGTAGCATCGTCTGTTTGTGAGATTTTTTCTTTTCAATTGATTATGTTTCCGCATTTCTGATTAGTATTCTCCTTGATTGATTCAACAATTATTTTCTTTCTTGTTTCAATATCTTCGAAATGTCGCAAGATACTGCAAATTCTGTTGCTGCTTCTTATGCAGTTCTTGATGATCCTTTTATACATTTCCACAACTGATCAGCCAACTCTTAAATTGATTGAAACAAAATTTAATGGAAATAGTTTTTTGCCTTGGAAAAGAGAGGCGTATAATTCTTTGGTAGCAAAGAACAAGGAAGGCTTTATTGATGGAACTTGTAGGATGCCTGATAGTAAGGGAAACACCTTTCATCAATGGATTAGAGTTGACTTGTTAGTTAGAAGATGGATAACAAACTCAGTTGAAACACATATTGGTGAGACTTTGAAATATGTTGTTAATGCCAAAGAAATGTGGTCTGAGTTGTTAGAACGGTATGGTCAAACTAATGGACTTGAAATATATCAACGTAAGAAGGATCTAGGCCAAATTTCTCAAAGTAATGCTAGTTTAATTGAATATTATAGTAAAATGAAACAGGCCTGGGAAAGTGTTGATGAATTAGATCATATTCCTTATTGTACATGTGGTGCTATATCAGCTTGTACTTGTCAATTACTGAAGAGAATATTAGAAAGGGATAATAATTCTAAGCTAATTCAGTTTCTGATGGGACTAAACAGTGGCAATGAATCAGTTAAAACTACTGTTTTGTCTATGACTCTTTACCTCCATTAAATAAAACTTTAAGTCTTTTGCAAAAGATTGAGAGGCAAAGACAAATTTCAGAGGATGCAAAAGTTTTGCCATAAGCTAATGCTTATGCAACTTCTAGAGCAAACAGTAGCCAAGGGGACTGGCAGAAACAGAAACAAGATGGTTCAGATAAACAGTCCAAGTACTGTACTCACTGTAAAAGATCTGGTCATACCATAGAGAATTGTTTCTTTTATCATGCTTGTGATCATTGTGGTAAAAAAGGTCATCCAGTGGACAAATGTTTCTTAAAGCAAAGGTCTGTTGGTAGTAAGTACTTCAAAGGAAAAGGCAAATCAAATTCTAACTCAAAAAATAAGTCAAATGTGTATCACAGAAAAGCTAATCATGTTGATACTTTGGAAGTTGTTGACAATCCCATTGAGGACAGTTCACCACAGAATAACAGCAAGTGTTCTGCTGTTAATGGGGTGGATCGGGAAATGATGGATGGAATTGTTCAGAACGTGATGCAGCAGGTTTTCAAGGCCTTTGCTGATCAATCTACTGCTGGTGTCTCATCTGCAAATTTTACAGGTACTCATATGTACACACAAGTTTTCAATGTGGCAAAAACATAGGATAAGTCATCATGGATAGTTGACACAGGAGCTTCAGATCACATGACATCTAATGTGAATATTCTACATAATGTCAGGGTTTTGATAAACCTCTTATGATAGGGCTACCTGATGGCACAATTAAACTTGTCAACAAGATATGGGATGCGAGGCTTACTGATGATATACAGTTGAGAGATGTTTTGGTTGTTCCTGATTTCAAACAGAACTTATTATCTGTTGGGAAACTTATTCAACATACTCTTATGGTTGTCTTATTTACTTTAAAATATTGTGCTTTCCAGGACCTTTCAACTAAGGTGCCTCAGGGTTTAGCAAAGAAGAAAGCAGGGCTTTACTGGTTTGAACATCCAGTTCAGAATAAGAGAGAACAAGCATTGGTTATAACAAAGAAGAATTCAGGATATGAGGAACAAGCAATGCTTACCTCAAATGCTTGTAACAAGAATTGTAATAATCTAGAACTTTTTCATTCCAGACTTGGTCATACATCATTTGACAAATTGAAGCATGTAATTTCTTTCAAAAATAATGCAATTCACAAGTTTTCCTGTGAAACTTGTCATTTAGCAAAGTTACATGTTCAACCCTTTTCCAGAAGTGATTCTCATGCTCTTCATATGTTTGACCTGGTTCACATGGATCTTTAGGATCCATAAAAGACTCCTACTCTTTCAGGAGCAAAATATTTCCTAACCATCCTAGATGATCATTCAAGGGTTACATGGATTTATCTTTTCCAGAATAAATATCAAGTGCCATGCTTGATTAAATCCTTCATTGCTTATATTGAAACTCAATTTCAGGGCAAAATCAAGAAGTTCAGAAGTGACAATGGGACTGAGTTTCTACAAGAAGTATGTAAAGAACTTTTCCTAGAAAAAGGAATAGTTCATCAAAGAAATATTGTGGGTAGACCACAACAAAATGAAAGGGTTGAAAGGAAGTATCGACACTTACTTGAAACAGTAAGGGCATTAAGACTTCATGCACACTTACCAATTAAGTTTTGGGGAGAATGTATGCTTGCAACAACTTTTCTCATTAATAAAATGCCTACTGCAATTCTAGACTGGAAAACTCCTTATGAAGTTCTGTTTGGGAATGCCCCTTCTTATGATGAATTTAGGGTATTTTGGTGCCTTTGTTATACAACCATGTCATTATCTTTCAAAGATAAGTTTGGACCAAAAGGAAGAAGGTGCTTATTCATTGGTTACCCTTTTGGACAGAAAGCGTACAAGTTATATGACTTGGATACACAACTCACCTTTGTATCCAGAGATGTGATTTTTCAAGAACAGATATTCCCTTTTCAAGATAAGTAATCTTTTCTTACTCCTTCAAAAACATCAGAGATGGTAGACATATTTCATGATGTATATGATGATCCTCTGGATATACAAATGATGAGGAATGATATGCCTAGAAATACTATGGTTAATTCTGACAGTCTATCTACTGATATTCCAGAACATACTACTACAACATCTGAACTGCAATGTTCTAGTAGCAGCACAAGAGAAATTTCTTCTGGAAAAGTTGTTGATGAGCAACCATCAGTAAAACAATTTGTTGCTGTGCAGCCACCACTCAGGCAGTCTACTAGACACAGGGAGATTTCAACCAAATTGAAAGGTTTTCAACATAATATTGGACATTCTGTCATCAATAAAGCATAAGGCAGATGGTACGATTGAAAGATTTAAAGCTAGACTAGTAGCCAAAGGATACAATCAAGTGAAATATAAAGATTATGTTCACACTTTTTCACCAGTTGTAAAGTTTGAAACTATGAGAGTATTGTTGGCTTTAGCTGCAGCAAAGAATTGGCCATTGTTTCAACTTGATATCAACAATGCCTTCTTACATGGCTTTCTAGACAAAGAAGTATACATGATACCTCCTGAAGGGTATCCTACAGTCAAACCAGGGCAATTTTGTAAGCTAACCAAGTCTATCTATGGTCTAAAACAGGCCTCACACTACAAAAAAAACACGGAGTACTGACCGAATTTCTGACGGATTATACAGTCCGTCAGAAATTTCGGACTATTGACCAATTTCTGACGGATTTTCGGTCAGAAATATTTTTTGACGGATAATTCGTCAAAAATCCGTCAACATAAAAGACCGCGAAAAAAATTAGGGAATCCGCTAAATATTAGAGGCAATTTCTGACGGATTTTCGGTCAGAAAAAATTTCTGACGGATTTTCGGTCAGCAATTGGACTGACACAAGTCAGCTTTTTCTGAAAAGTAAAATAAATTTTCTGACCGAATTTCCGTCAGAAAGTCATTACTGACCGATTTTCCGTCAGAAGTTGATTTTTGCGGATTCCTGACGGAAAATCCGTCAGGATTTTTTTTTAAAAGTTTCTGAAATCAGAACCCGCAGTCATTCTTCCTTTGTTTTTTCGCCCAATTTTCGTTCGCCCTTTCCATTTTCTCCCCCAAATTCCGTTTTTCCCCTAAAAATCCCACCACCAAGACAATCACCAACCCACTATCAACTCCACCTTGCATAATAGGTAATGTATTTATGTTTTTTTCTTTAATTTATAGTTTTGTTTTCGTTTTATTTCAATTCGTAATTGATTTTTTTGTATATTGCAGTGTGACAAACACCACCACTACGGCCGTGCGTCACCACCACCATGCAAAATTAGATAATTATTTATGTTTATTACTTAATTAGTTTATTGAAAAATTGGTTACTTTGGTAAAGTTAGTGTAATTGATTTAGGTTTAATTAATTAGCAAATTTGATCTAAGATAATGCCAATTAGATAGAAAAATGACCTAGGATAATAGTCGGTTAGATAGAAAAATTGACCTAGGATAGTTGCTAATAATTTTGTTGTTGGTGGTGTTGTTTATTGTAAATAATTGTTAGTGTTGTTACTTGAATTGTTAATTGTTGTTGTTGTTGTTGATAATTGTTAGTTGTTAATTTTGAATAGTTATTTGATAATTGTTAATTCTTAGTTATTAATTGTTGATAATTGTTAATTGTTGTTAATTGTTAGTTATTGATAATTGTAATTGTTAAATGTTGACCTAGTACCCGTTCAAAAATTACTTGTTAGGAGTAATTTTTGAATACTCCCCGTTTTGGGACTGTCTTTGTACGTTTCAAGTCATTTAGGTAGCAAACAGACACTTGTGATTTTTTAATGAGGGTAAAATTCGGTGACAATTTCTTTTATATTCTCTGAATACATATATGGACTAATAATTGAATCCATATTTTGTATTTGGAGAATAAAGGGGAATTGCTGACGATTTTTTTCCCCATTAATAAATAACAAGTGCGTGTTTGCTAATGACTTGAAATGTACATTGATGGGTTTAGGTTGGAGTGATAAGGACTTAATTCAAAGACGGGAAAGCGTTGGGCACCCACACTCTAGGCCGCAAGAGTTGTTGTGATATTTTCAAAGAAATGGTAAGTATTTCATAAATTTTTTAAATATGAAATTTGGTTATTTTTGTTGTCGGATATAATTAACGTATATGTTTTCTTTGCTTCTTAAAGGGCGAGTCGGCCACACCTTACAAGGTGTTTGAGAAGACGAAGAAAAACAAGAAGGGAGAGTGGATTAACCCTAGAGCTGCTCAGACAGACGTAAGTATTTCTAATCGAGCGATTTATTGTATATTTTTCACATAAAAACGATAATTTTACAATATATTTTATTTATTCTTTATTTAATAATTTGTTGTTTTTTCAGGCTGCCTACAATGAACTCTTGGGTCAACCAACGCCAACCGGAGAGCCTCGGGACGAGATTCAGACCTACCATGAAGCCGTTGGAGGATTTGACAAAAAAGGAGGTTTTTTTGGGATCGGTTCATTGGGTGAAGATGTATGGTATGACCATCCTGCGAACAAAGGAGGAAGTCGTCGATCCTGTTCTTATCAACCAAGCATGTTTACTCAGATTCAAACTGAGAATATGCGTCTCAAAGAACAAGTTTAAAGCACTCAAGATACTAAAAAACAAATGCAAGAGGAACTGGCGGAAATGAAAAAAGCTTGGAGTGATTGGCAGACCCACTTTTCCACTCAGTCGTGCTCAGGTATGCCAAATAAAATACTCACCAACGCGACGACTTCTCAGACGACCCTCATGGCTTTGGATGTAACATGTCAATTGATCCTCCTACCACTTAGGATAGTTTATCATGTGTATTAATTTTAGATTATGACTTATTAATTTTCGAACATATTTTATGTTGGTGTATGAATTATGAAGACTCTTTTATGTAATTCAATTTTTTTCTCATGTTTTTTCTTCGTTGTTGCTTAATTGTTGTTGGTTCCCGCTAAGCGGTCGACTTGGAAATAAATCTCCGTTTGGCGGATGATGAATGTTTTGCAGGATTTAGTGATTTTGAGATTGTAAATATGAACAACGCTATGTCATTTGGCTGGACAGCAAGCTGTTGTTTCCAGCCTATACTGGTTCAAATTTCGACGGAAAATCCGTCAGAAAAATTCAAAATTTGACTAATTTTCTGAAGGAAAATCGGTCAGAAAAGTCAACAAGTGACCATATTTCCGACGGATTTTCGGTCAGAAATTGAGTCAAATTTGACTATTTCTGACGGATTTTCCGTCACAAAAAGTCAAGTTTGACTCAATTTCTGACGGAAAATCGGTCAGAAAAAGTCAAAAATACATTGACTTCAAAAAATTTTATTCCACTGGTAAACTGTCAGAAATCCGTAACAAAAAAATTTCTGACGGAAAATCCGTCACAAACTTGATTTTCGTGACGAAATTTTCTGACGGATTTTCCGTCAGAAATGCGCTTTTTCTGACGGATTTGAGCTTTTCTGACGGATTTTTTCCGTCAGAATACCGTGTTTTTTTTATAGTGTCAAGACAATGGAATAACGAGTTAACCAAGCATTTACAGTCTAAAGGATTTGTGCAGTCCAAGCAAGATTATTCATTATTCACAAGAATAAATCATGTTACTATGAAGTTCATTGTGGCATTGGTTTATGTTGATGATGTCCTGTTGACAGGTGAATCAAATCAGGAGATTGAAGAAATTAAGAAGGGATTAGATGAAGCATTTACTATAAAAGATCTTGAAAATATGAGATATTTCCTTGGGTTGGAAATAGCAAGGAATGAGACTGGTCTTCTTTTGAACCGGAGAAAATATATCTTAGATATTCTAAAAGATATGAAAATGGAAGGATGCAATGAAGCAGGCTTTCCCATGCCAAGATGTTTGAAGTTGTCAACTGATTCAGGAGATCTTCTAAATGATCCAGAGAAGTATAGAAGTCTGGTGGGAAAGTTGTTGTATCTAAATATGACAAGGCCAGATATATCTTATTCAACACAACATCTCAATCAATTCCTTCAACATCCACGAGTGCCTCATATGCAAGTAGCAATTCATGTGATAAGATATCTAAAGAAGACTGTCAATGCTGGTTTATTCTACCCTGCTGGTAATGCTCTGACTGTGAGTGCTTACAGTGATTCAGATTGGGCACAATGTGTTTTTTCTGGTAGATCCTTAAGTGGATATGCAGTGTTTATAGGAGACTCATTGATTTCATGGAAAACTAAGAAGCAGAAAACAATGAGTAAAAGTTCTGCAGAGGCAGAATACCGCAACATGTCATATACAACAAGTGAGATTGTCTGGGATGATAATTTGCTTGCAGATCTTCAAGTAAATGTTCCTAAACCCATTACTTTATTTTGTGATAACAAAGCAGCCCAACACATTGCCCAAACCCAGTGTTCCATGAAAGAACAAAACACTTGGATATTAATTGTCACTATGTAAGGGATAAGATACAAGAAGGTTTGCTAAGTACACAACATGTGAAGACAGGTCTGCAGTTAGCTGATATAATGACCAAGGCTTTGGGGTCACAACAACATAACTTTTTGGCTTGCAGATTAAGATTGCAGAATGTTCAATCTGTCCAGATTGAGGAGGGGATGTGAAAATATAAGATTGATTGAGTCAGTTTGTATATAAGAAACTTACTATTCTGTTATTAGAAAGTTAGTTACTTAGTATTCTGTTATGAGAAAGAAAGTTAGTTTGTATAAATACAAACTACATTCACAGTTGTAATCACAACTTTATATACAATAAAAATATCTTCTACTTCTCTCTATAATTCTTTGCATCTGTTTCTCTCACTATAACTAACAATAAGTAAAGCTTCATATATCAATGGAGGATGCTAATCTTCAAAATAACCTCTTTAATATAAGGCTTCCACTCTTCCTTTTGCACTTACTCCATTCATCCCAAACTGCCACCATCACGCCTCAGTCTGTATTTTTATTTTTATTGTATTTTTCTTCTTTTTTTTCGTCTTACAATTTATCTAATAAAATTATTAAAAAACATTTTATGAAATACATTTTAAGAAATAAATTTGACCGTTGAATATAACCTCTGACTTAACTTAAAAATGAGAGGTATTATAGGAGGATTATCTCTCGGTGGAGGCCCTGACGTCTGAGTTTGCTCCCTAGATGATAGTGCTCCTGGTTATGATCAATGCTCCTTGATAGTTGGGAACTACTTCAGCACCCCTTCAGAAGGTTACCCTCAGATCTTAGTGAGGCTCTTTGGCGGACTTGTTTGCTTCCGATCATTATATATTTTGCTGAAGCACAATTAACGATGACGACTAGGGATGACAATGGATCCTGGATCCGGTCCAGATCCGTAAGACCCGATCCTGATGGACCGGATCTGGATCTTATTTTTTCAGACCCGTTGGATCCGGGTCAGATCTGTATCCACTACTTTTAAAACGGATCTGGATCTGGATCCTCCTACGCAGACCCTGAAGGATCCAGATCCGTCCCTGGACCTGTTTTCATGGTAAAAATATGAAGTTTTACATCTTAGTTATTTTGTTTCTTGAGTTGTGTTTGGATTACTTGGTCATAATAATTACTACTTGTAATATTTGGTTGAAAATAATTGTCACGCTACTAGTTACTTCTCCTTTTTATTGTATTTCAAAAAATGGATATCAATAGTGTTATGACGCATGAGTTTTTTTTGTTTTCTATAATGTAGGGGATAGAAACTTGGACTCGTAACGGACCCGGATCCGGATCCGGATCTGGATCTCACATATTTGGACCCGTTGGATCTGGATCCAAGGTATACAATGCGTATCTGGATCTGGATCCTACTGGACCCGGTACATATCCGGCCCATTGCCATCCCTAATGACGACCACTATGCTCCCACGGTGAGTGTCTAACTATTTTGGTATATTTTACCAAGTTGAATGAATTACGGTTAATGTGGTCTTATATGTTAATCGTATGGTTTTGTATGTGTTTGAATGACCTGATGCGAATAACAAAGTTCGTAAAATAAAGAGATTTGACACAAGGAATTTGGTGTCACGGAAAACCCAATGTGGGAAACGACTGCAGGAAGGAGACGATATCCTTCCAAATATTCCACTAGCAAAATATGAATGATGTATCACCAGTACAAGAGAATAAAGCGGCTATGTTGCTAGTGCTAGAATATCAGGCATGTATTTGTGCATATGTAAATGTCTACTTCTTATGCCCTTCTCCATCTTATATATGACTAAACTCTAACATGGTTTAGCTTGCTTAGTTTTTTAGGTAGCCGTTGTTTATTCGATAGGCTTTAGTTCAACTCTTGCTACTAGAGATGGCAATGGGTAGGATTTGGACAGGATCCTATAGGATCCAGATCCAGATCCATTTTAAAATGGTGTATCCAGATCCTACCCTTCCTTAGGGTTCGAAATTTGTAGATCCATATCCGCATCCTAAGGATCTGGGTAAAATCCAGATCCGTCAATCTCCAACGATAAATTCAAATGAAACCGCACCAAGTCACTATTATGCATTATTTCACTTTTACTTGTCAATTAGAGACGATGTTTTAGTCGAATTACCCTCTATCATCTTCACTGGTTTAAAAATCATAGTCTAAAAGAAACAAAAAGAGTGTACAAAGTGTTAAAAAGTCATATAGCAACTTAAAAATAAGGTTTACAAACCACAAAATAATTATAATTTCCAACAATTCATAATAAAACAAATTGTTTAAACAAAATAAACACTAATACTTCATTCCTTGTTTCCATGATTTACCTTTGAAGGGTCAAATCTATCCAAAAATTACCCTTATAGATATTAAAAGAGGGTCCAAGGGTAGGATCTGGATCTTAGTGGTGGGATCCAGATCCGACCCTCGTACTCGTCTAAGAATATGAGTCTGATCTGAATCCTAAGGATCTAAAATAATGGAATCCATATCCTACCCTTGGGGTCTGGTGGATCTGGGTAGAATTTGGAATCCATTGTCATCTCTACTTGCTACCTGCAACCTGCTACCCACAACTCCACAAGTACTCTCATCTAGCTAAAATATGGAACATGTTAAACCTTTGCCTCATCATTTCTTTATAGACCCAATATGAGAAATAGAGTCCAAACATTCACCCCACTTCTCAGTTGCAGTAATAGTAGACATCTGGATTTGTAGTGCACTACTGAGTCTTAGTACACCCATTTTCTGTACGTATTTATGGAGCGTAGTAAGTTTTGCTTGCGACGGGTCACCATTTGTGACGGATATTTTGTGAGGTAAAATGGATAGAAAATGAGTTAGTGGAGAAAGGGGACTACATGAATAGTGTTGGAGAGAGAGAAAAAGTGGGTATTTTGTAAGAGTAAACGGTTTCCGTCGCAAACTTGCGACGAATAGTGCCGTTACAAATAAGAATTTGCGTATGGAGCGAGCTTAAACGTGTGTGAGAGCATTCTTAAGCGTGAACCTATCGTATACGATATACGCGTGTCCCATATTCATAAATCCCTTCCATCTCTAAACTAATTCAAATGGATTAACTCATTCGTATTTTTTTAGGAGGTGAGTAGCATACGGCCTCCCATAAATAACTAAAATTAGTATGTTTGAACAACTCGAATAACCTGACCCGGACAGGATAGAGCAGGAAATATTGCAAACCGACATGTCCTGAGTCGATGACGACCCATAACTCGACACGACTTTTAAATTAGTAACCCAAACCCGACTTCAACCTTGTCCGATATAAACCCAACTCGATATTGACCCAATTAAATTGATAGAACAGTAATTATAAAGTATAATATTGACCAAAATAAAAGCGATTTTGAAATTTAGCTTGATATATTTGACTTAATAATTAAGTAACTAAACAAACACAAATACTTTTTTTGGTTGGGAACACGAAAGAAAGGTTCAAAATACAAACTACTCGACGCGCCGGGTCAGACATTCCATTAGATTACTTGAAAAATAATATAAACTTATGACGGGACTGGTACAGATGATAGGTCTCTTGGGGGGACGATCTGTTCTTTCCAACTAAGCGAAGACTTCTTTTCTCTTCTTTATCAGCTGAGCTTCCGAAGAGTACCTGCAACAAAACACACTTACGCCACAGGGACGTAGAAATTTTCTGGAAGGAAATCTACTTGTAGGGAAAGTAAATAAATTGTGTCTCGGAGATTCATCCCTTGGCTCTGATTTTTCCAGAAGTAGGGAGTTCTCATCTTCTCCCTCACACGGCGAGTAGTAGGGAATCTGCGAGGGGTATAAGTAGGGGGACACGTAGAAGATTACGAACTAAAGAATTATTGCTCTTCTTGGTGCTGGCCGAAAAACGAAAGGGTCGATTATCATTGAGGTCAGAATAGGGCAGAGGGCAAGTAGAGATAGAGGATGAATGATTTTCCAAAACTAGAGGCTCGGCAACTGAAAGGAACTCTTGAGGGTCTTGGGTTATAAGAGAGGAGTAATTGTCTCTAGAAGAGGAGGGGCTCAAGCATGTATCACTAATGGAGGACTTCCTTGCCATAGTATTTATTTCTGAAGGAGACATATCTTTCTTTTGCCCCCTCATCTTACGTTTTCGGGGTTTAGAGAGTCTCCTTTTCTTCTTCTTCTTCTTCTTCTCATTCTTACCGAGTTCACTTGTACTTTTTTCCTCCTTCGTGGGCTCAGAAGGACTAGTCTGAACCGTTAAAGTTGACAGATCATTTTTGTGATAATACATCACTTTATGACTTTGAATGAGTTTTTGATAATCATGTCCAGAAATCCTTAGTTTGGAATGTCCTCCATTTTAGAAAACTCAAAAAAAGACTTATTTGGACCATTCTTCTCCAAACCAAGATTCTGATTAATCTTCCCACAATCCACAGCTTCAACCAACTCCAAGTATGCACTCACATTTCCTTTATCACTCACCTCTTTCTGGATTTCTGTCACCTCCATGGACACACTCTCACAATCTACTAAATTACTTTCAGGAACCTGCACCGATTCCAGAGAATGCACTTGTTTCTTACAGTTCACTTCCATTTCATCAGATGAAGCGACCTCTAACACTCTTTTACCATTAGCCTTAATAAGGAGGTGCCCTTTAACTACCTCTAATTCTCTTAGGACATCCTTATTTCTAGGTTCTACCCCCAAAGCTTCCACCAGATCCATTTTTTGCTTCTAAGAATTTGTTTAATTTCATATATGCAATTGCTCTACGGAAAAGAGCCTTAACATTTCGCGGAAATGATTCTAAAATCATGGTACACATGTCCACAACAGTTCTGAATTCCTCAAGCTTCAAGGCACAAGCCGCCGGATTAGAATTAAGGGAGACAACAAGGTCAGACAACGAGTGAATATCTTCATTTCCAACACTAGCCAAGCTCAGACCAAAAAGTTTACAAGCCTCATCGTAACACGAAGTAGCCTTATCAAAGCGATTTTGTCGAAAAATGTTGTTTCCTTTGTCCTTAAGTGCCTTTGCCTCACACAAGACCAGCGTAAACGACCCGTTCATTTTCATAAAGTGATCAATCATTCTTTCCCGTCATTATCCATACACTCATCACTAACATGAGCACAAACCAAGTTATCCAAGAACTTATTATATACGGAAGGAAAATCCATAACCCCAAAGCGAAACTAGCCAACAACTACCACCCAAACAACACAAGAAAATCTAAAAAACAAGATATGAACAATAACACCCAAACAACTACACATACACCGTCAACACAACAACCACCAGCACCACCCACCAACACCAAACCCGAAACCGATGAACAGAACAACAAAAAGGCAGTGCGACGAAGCACAAACAGACCACCAGCGACACCCACCAACACCGGACTCGGCACCGACGATCAGAACAGCGACGAGACGGTGACCAATGTACAATCAGACCATGGATGGTCTACCCATGATGAGAAAAACTAAATAGATAACAAAAGAAAGACAACAAACGTGAAAAAAAGAGACGACTGCAAAGAGAAGATGAAAAAACACGATATGAAGAAAGAAGGCGAGAATAGGAGTTGATGGATCCTCACCGGCGACCCAAGAAAGGAAACCTGAACAGACGCCGACGAGGGATTTCAATTCAAGGGTTTTTTTTATTTGGAAGTTTTTTAAAATTGGGATTTTTCTCTTACTTTCTCTCTGTACACAACTGTTTTAGTTTTTATTTCCAAGTCTATTAACAAACACAAATACTTAATTGAAAGAAATTCATATCAATCGCCATTAATGACACAATTGTAATTTGCATTAATAAACAAAGCTCCTCTCCTTCAACTACGAATACTTTAATGTTAAAGTTTTTGGGATAGCAATAGTTCCTCTGTACGACGGTTTTACCCGTGTTTTTTTTTTGCAAAATGTGACTATTTTGTGGTAAAAAGTGACCACTTTTGGAAAATAGGTCATTTTTTAAACAAAAAATGTGGTCACTATTTAATCAAATGTGGTCACTACTTATCAAAATATGGTCACTTTTCTACTGGTCGGATGTACGACCGTCATAAAGTAGAATTTGTGATTTTAAATTTGTAGTATACCAGTATCTGATATTCCGAGTATCAACTAAATATTAGTCGATTATATTTCGTCCATCATAAAATTGATGATTCATTAACAACCGGTATAATTTAAATAAATTAGCTAACTCGTATTTCTTTACAAGAGACGCGTAACTATGATTAATCTTGTACACCACAAGACCCACTAAAAACATAACCGGAAAAGTGATTTTTTTTTCCACTAGTAAGAACAAGTTTTAGGTCAAGTGGTAAGAGCTCTTTTACTCTAATCATAAAGTTGAAAGTTCGATTCTCACTTACGACATATATTCGCTCATTTGAACAAACAAAACAGGAGATACGTATTTTATTTGATCATGCCGCAAAATTCAATATCGAAGACAAGGTAGGACTACACCTCCACCCCTTCTCCCCTTTTGAGTGAACGTAGCATAGAGGTGTAGAATGCACAACCAGTGCAAAATTGTCGACTCAGCAAAATTGTTGAAAGTGGTGCCCAAGCATGGAGACTGATCGGAATAATGTTCTCGGCCAATCCCGACTTTTCTCATTTGTTTTTGCAGACAATATCTGTAAGATCTATAAGTGCCTGTCTTGACCTACTTACTTTGTTATCGTCTGCACTTGAAGGCAGTAACATAATGGCTTCAGCGGCTTGGCTTGCATGCTTGAGTGCTAGATCCTTTGCCTTTTCTATTCCTTGACTTCTTTGAAGGTAATTAAGAGCCTAAATTCAAAAGGAGATGATAGAGGGAATCATCAGCCAAACAGTAAGACAATAATACATGCATCGATGAACTCATTAGATCTACTTACATAATGCTGTCAAAATTTGACAGGACCCTAAACCTGATTGTATATAGTTGTTATATTGTGAGCCAAAACCAACCCAACCCAACCCATGGTTAATATATAGTTTCAAATATGGTAAGTTGAAATCGAATGGAACCGAAGTAATAACTTGATGAGTCCACCCAAACCCAACACAGCCAATAGTGAGCCTATGGGATCAATAACCAGACAACAATATGAATCAAAGCGACATGACATTCACCTGATTGATGACCAGACCATGATCATTACTCCATTGTCTCAAGAGCCCCCATAGCGTTACCCCCAATGACCCAAAATGAAAATTGCGTCGAGATTGAATTGAATGAAACAACTTGACACAAATTCAGTAAACAAGAAGCCAATATGACTGACCTGATTATTACCCCCGCAACCTTTACCCCAATGACCCAACATGAAAATTGCGTTGAGAGATGCATCAAATGAATCTATTTGACATTTAACTAAATAAATGCAGTAAACAAGAAGTCAATATGACTTACTTGATCCAAATGGTGATGTTTAATCAGGAGAAAACCTATATATTAGGCCCCCATCTACCGGATTGCTAGCTATACTAAGACACCCCCAAAACACGATCTTCATTCCTCGTCTAAAATTTTCAGACCATAGACCATGAAATTTCTCCCAAGCTGGACCAATTATCGACTTTATTGGAATAAGTTCCCTCATAGCAATAACTATTATGTGGGTAATGTGTTCTGATGTTAATTTGTTTCCAGCTTAGGCACCAAGATGTATTGGATCACCACAATTTATTTTCCTTCACATTAAACACAAACAAGTACATCGATGTACAGCGACTTACAAGGTCTACATCAGCTGGGTCGTCAAAGCCTCGTTGCATGACTTCACTTAATTGAGGGAACTCCTCCATTGCTAACAGCAATGGCGCTGTGATGACGCCCTACAGAAAAGCAGAAGCATGATAAATTTCAGACTGAAGAAGTATTGGAACAATGCTGATTACCTATAACACAAGTATATCAATCAAATTTAAATATTATACCCCATCGAATTTATATAGAACTAAGAAGTCTGAATACAAATACACATGCTTGTGGTTTTTTGCACATGAAGCACAAATATAATAATTTCACCTTGAGGTGCAAAAAACGTGCACAATGCACATACAAGATATTTAAGGTGACAGTCCATCTGTGGTAACACGCATATATGACATTTCTATGAAATATTCTGTTCGTCGACCCCCAACCCAGCAGACAGCCACACACTCAACAGAGAAGAAAATGTACTCAACGCACACTCCCAACACCCCCTCAACAAGGGAATTGAATAGAATTGGAAAAAAAGATACAGCACATAAGTAACATAACTATGGTACATTATCATAAACATGCGGAAAAATAGCAGCCTACATTGCGAATGTTAGTAAGGGGTCCTTTTCCAGATGATTTATATGAGCTGGTGAAGTCAAGAACGTCCTTTGTCAACTGATGCGCAAATCCCTGATGAAAAAGTAGTAACGGGGATATCATCAGCAATAAGCACTGTAACGGGAAGAACATATGTTGTCTAACTGGAGAAAAGGGAGGATAAAATAAAGAAACTGACAACTGTAAGTTTTCCATATCCCAACAGTGTAAATGCCAAAAAAAATTCAAGGTCTCACACTCTTAACTCACCAGATTTTTCCCGTAATCATAAGCCAAATTTGCCACTTCCGTAGTTTGTCCTGCTAGAAGAGCAATTGACCTGCAGCTATTGGAGATCAATGATGATCTCTTGTAGTAGGTCTTTTCCATGTAGTACTGCATGCTTCAAATACAGAGTGAAACATTGCATAAATACCAAGGTACATATCAAAAAACAGGAAAAATTTTATAAACAAAATAAAGATGAAAGGCCAGTGGTATGCAATCATCATATTTTTCATTTGCTTTTCTCCTTGTAGCCCACAAGCCCAGATATTTTGTTTCGGTAGAGTATATAGATTAAAGAACACAAGGAATGAAGCCAATGTTTGAAGAGACACCAAAGGGGCCCCATATACAAAAAGATAGCGAGAAGATTAAGATCTTAATCTATCACGAGTAAAATAACCCCAAGACTGTCCTACACTTCAATAAATTGTCCCTCTTCATTAGACTACCTTCCGCTTGGAGCTAAGAAAATTACTCTTTGGATTGGGGATATATAGGATTATCAAAATGACTTATAATGCTTTTGTATTTTTGAGAGTCATAAATAATCCATATTTACGCCATTAATACGGTTTATGCTTAAAATGATGTTTTGTTTGCCATTTTTCTGAATGTCGATACTTCCGCCTTTTTGTGCTTTTATTGCAGAATGGATGCAATCGTGGAACAAAAGATTCAAATGAAGCACTGCGGGATCGGCAAGAAGGAATCAAAGGAAGAGCAAAGGAGTGGAGAACTCGAAGAATTGCTGCACTCGACCGAGTTGCTAAAACTCGGCGGAGTACAAGCCTCTCAGGGAAAACTCGAAGGACCAGATACTCGACCGAGCATCTTGAAAACTCGGCCGAGTATCGTGTCGTGCCAGTCACCATTACTTTCTTTATTTTAGCTCTTTCAATTTCCTATAAATACTTACTTTTAGAATATTTTTAGATATCTTTAATTCATTCAGTTTTTTAGACCTAATTTTATTCAGCAACTTCCAATTATTCTGTTGGATTGCAATCCTTCAATTTCCTTCGGTAATTCAATTCTAATTTAATTTCATCATTGCTTCTTAGTTTGATATTTCTTTTTCTTTGTTCTAAATTTCATATTCTTATTAAGATTCAATCATGTTCATCTGTTATAATTAGTTCATTATAGTTAGTATGAGTAGCTAATCTTCTTATCTAGGGTGAAATGGGATCTAGATTGGTCTTTAGGAGGATGAATGAGTAAAATTACTGGCAATTACATAATAATTATCGTCAGATTATTGTCCTTATTCTAATTATTCAGTTTAGGCCTGAATTGATAGTTCGTGTTGTAAATTGGATTTCACCGGGAAAGACAATATAGACCGCGATAATCTGATAGAATTGATAATCTCATAGCGACCGCATAGTTTGTTAATTCTAAGCTTTATATTTGAGTCGACCGATCATATAACGCTAGATAATTAGTAAGACCTTTCAATTAAATAACAAGCTCCCTGAATTGACCAATCTAGTGAACCTGATCCCTAGGCCTTTTAATATTATTGATACACAGTACATTTTATTCTCGCAATTAGTTGTTAGATACCAAACCAAACAATCAACCCAGAACTAGTGACTAGACTTTAGAGACAAAAACAATTATTTTACACCCCCTCCTTGTGGATTCGATACCTGACTTATCACTGGCTCTTGTTAGTAGTAGTTAAGGGAATAACTTGATTAAGGTAGACGATTTTAGCCATATCAAAATTGGCGACCGAAGGCTTGGAAGCCAATCGCTGAAACATACGTGCGGCCCTGTTAAAACAGGGGCTCCTAATGTTAATGTTAGTAATATGGCCATTAGGAAAGTGCAGCATGTTTCACTTAAGATATGTATGAAGCTGCTTGGTTTCCTACTTTCCGGGCGGCCCGATCCTAGCAAGCTTACTACTACAGGGGTTTGTTTGATGGCCTCTTGCTTGAACCCATTCTATGAGGAGCCTTTTCGATTCAATGCTCCTGCTGCGGTCGCCCGTATGTTTCAGCGATTGGCTTCCAAGCCTTCGGTCCTTAGTTATGGGGCTCTTGTCACTCGATTGGCCAAGAGTTTGGCGAATTTGCAAGGTGAAGCCCTTTATGTTCCTTTCGCTCGTTTGGTACCCTTGATGGATGTCGACTATCAGTCAAATACGCTCAAGGTGTTGACCAAAGATGGCAATAGCTATCTCTGGTGGGTCCGCGGCGATCGTTGGATTGAACTACCTAATCCGCGCCTTCCCCCACAGGAGCTAGCTCAG
Organism: Silene conica; assembly: GCA_029255685.2. NCBI lineage: Eukaryota > Viridiplantae > Streptophyta > Magnoliopsida > Caryophyllales > Caryophyllaceae > Silene > Silene conica. The sequence continues at coordinate 56,482,923 of CM055311.2, read as the reverse complement.
GTCACGGCCACGCCACGACCCGCTCCTATGACATACTTGATCCCGGCGGCCTTATTGATTACCCATCGGCCTCCTGCCCGGCCGACTATCCCACTGCGGTCTACTGCTTCTGCTGCCCCTGCTTCTACTGCCTCTACTTCTGCACCCGAGCACGGCCTTTACTTTGATCACGAGTTGGCTCGGGCGATGCGCATTCATGAGGGAGTTAATACTGCTCTTCTACAGAGGCATCAATGGGAGACATTAGTTGCTCCCATAGACCAGCCATATGCTGGGACTGCACCCAGTTCCTACAGCGGTCCGGGTGACGATAGTGGTGTTTTTGAGCTCTACGACACCACTCCGGTTGCGCATGCTGCATTTTATGGACCAGGCGCCCTTAGCCGGTCTTACAACTCTCAGCCTACTTCTGAGTCGGGCACTTCTTGCCAGGGCTGTGCTACCCGACGCCGCCGTGCTACCAGAGATACGGCTATTGGGGAGCCCGCCGCGATGATTGATGATGCCCTAGGTATTATCTTTCTTGTATCTTCTTTTCTTGTATTTTCTTTAGGCTTCGTGTCACGGTCCGAACTTTGAGCCGGGTCGTGAAGCGCACCCTTATCCAACTCACGACAAGAATGAAAGCGAGAGCGTCAAGCACTAGTGTTTGTCAAGCACTAGAGCATTCGTAATCGGTCTCGGTTTGCGTGTGTCGGGATCCTAGTCTCGATCAACAACGGTCGACATACACATGCTTGTTAGTAAGTTATGAAGGCAAGAGTCATTCATAAGAAAGCAAACAACAAGCAATAGAAAGCAACAAGGTGAGAAGCAGATTGATTGACTAGTACTCCTCATAGAGACAAATTTAATATTTCTAGTCTGGTGAACATTGATGTTGCAGAATAGGTATACGTTCTCTAAACTCCTAAAAACGTACCTTAAACTAAAAACAAGACTCCAAACTTTCAACACGCAGGAAGTAGACTTGGAGTACTAAATGATACAAAAAAAGTAGAAATGAAAATACAAAAGTAAAATATGAAATCTACGAACTCGAAGAAAACGGACTGCGCGCGCAATTTCTTGGCTATGAGGCTAGAATTGCGGCTAAATATGCGGGTCCTTACACTCTCCCCCACTTAATCTATTGTCGTCCTCGACAACGCTGCAATCTTCAAGGCTGGTTCAGTCGGCTGATGTCGCTGGGAGTTGGTTAGAACGGATGTGGGCGCGCTTGCTCTTGTTGCGGGAGGGGTCTTCAGGATCTGGATGGTAGGGCTTCAAGCAGCTCACATGAAACACAGGGTGGCAGTTCATCCAGGCAGGGCGGTCGAGCTTGTATGCTACTTCTTCATACGGCGGGATGCTTTCTCCAAGTAAGCTCGGACAATCTCAGCATTTACGTTCCATTCTCTGGCAAACTCATGTGCTTTCTTCGTCCAGCCCGCATAAGTATCAACAGTGGGAGGTAAGAGCGGCATCTGACCTGTAACAAGCTCAAACGCGCTCTTGTTGGAAGAGGAGCTCGTTTGAGCGTTAAAACAAAATTGGGCAACATCAAGGAGTCTCACCCACTCCATTTAAGTTGCACCTACAAAGTGGCGCAGGTATTCTTCCAACATGCTATTGAAGCGCTCTGTCTGGTCATCTGTTTGGGGATGATAACTCGAGGAAATCTGAAGATTAGACCCCAGTAGCTTGAACAACTCTCCCCAAAATAATCCCGTGAAGCGAGCATCGCGATCACTGATTATACTCTGAGGCAGTCCCCAATATTTCACATGTCTGAAGAACATTGTAGCCGTCTCTTCGGCGCTACAAGCTTTAGGTAGGGGAATGAAAGTGGCATACTTCGAAAATCGATCCACGATGACAAGGATCACACTTAGTTCCCCTACTTCCGGTAACCCAGATATAAAGTCCATTGAGATGCTCTCCCAAGGTCAGCAACCCTCCCGGTTTCTCTCTTTTATCTTGTTGGCAAATAAGACAAGTTTTTGTGTACTCCATCACGTCCTCCTTCATTTGTGGCTAGTAGTAGTTTCTCTTCGGTAAACACAATGTTCTCTTCCATCCTGGATGACCCGCCCACAAGGTATCGTGAAATTACTGAAGGAGGATCTTCCGTAGTCCTGTCGCTTTCGGAACAAAAATTCAACGTCCCTTCGTGAACAGGAGTCCATCTTCCATCCAGAACTTGCGTGTCTTCCCTTCAACGGCAAGTTGCTTCAGATTCCTCGCCGTCGGGTCTTCGTCGAGGTGTTCCTTCGCCTTAGCTCGAATATATGTGGCCACTGTGGTGGAGGATAGGTGAGCAATCACATGTAATGCAGACAAATCACATCTACGGCTTAGGGCATCCGTGACCCTATTTGCTACTCCCAGTCGGTAAATGAATTCCAAATCGAATTCCACCAACAATTCTTGCCATCTCGCTTGTCGGCTATTGAACTTGGGCTGCGTGAAAAAGTGGGACGCTGCGGTGTTATCCGTCTTGACAACAAACTTCGACCCTAAGAGGTAGTGTCTTCATCCCCGTAGGCAATGAACAATGGCTAGGAGTTCCTTCTCTTGGACAGCATACCGAGTCTCGGCCCCATTCAACTTCCTACTTTCAAAGGCCACGGGGTGGCCCTCTTGGAGGAGTACGCCACCGAGGGCAAAGTCAGACGCATCTGTCTCGACTTCGAAAGGCTTCGTAATATCCGGTAACGCCAAGACTGGTTCCTGAACCACCGCTTCTTTGAGCCTTTCAAAGGCTCTCTTCTTGTCAATAGACTACTCCCACTTAACATCCTTCTTCAACAAATCGGTTAGTGGTGCGGCAATCTTTGAATAATCTCAAATGAATCTTCGGTAATAGTTCGCCAGCCCCAAGAAAAAGCGGAGCTCGGACACGTTTCTTGGAGTTCTCCAATCTTTGATGGCTGTGATCTTTTTCGAGTCCATTTTAAGTCTCCCTTTTCCCACGATATGACCGAGAAAGTTGACATCAGGTTGGGCAAATTCACATTTTTCTCTATTCACGAACAAGTGGTTGTCTCGGAGTTTCACGAACACGAGCTTCAGGTGTGCTGTGTGTTCGGCCAATGAGCGGCTATAAACAACAATATCATCCAAGTATATACCACGGCGAATTTGTCCAAAGTACTCGTGGAATACATAATTCATTCACGTACAGAATGTTGCAGGGGCGTTAGTCAAGCCAAAAGACATGACCAACCATTCAAACGACCTGTATCTCGTCACACAAGCAGTCTTTGGCTCATCTCCTACGGCAATTCGAACTTGATGATACCCGAATCGCAGATCTAACTTGGTGAAGTACACGGCGCCTTGTAATTGATCAAATAAGTCGGCTACCAAAGGGATGGGGTAGCGGTTCCTCACCGTCAGCTTGTTCAGGGCTCGATAGTCGATGCACAATCTCGATAGTCGATGCACAATCTCAGACTACCGTCTAAACTTCACGGGATTATTTTGGGGAGAGTTGTTCAAGTTACTAGGGTCTAATCTTCAGATTTCCTCGAGTTATCATCCCCAAACAAATGGACAGACAGAGCGCTTCAATAGCATGTTGGAAGAATACCTGCGCCACTTTGTAGGTGCAACTCAAATGGAGTGGGTGAGACTCCTTGATGCTGCCCAATTTTGTTTTAACGCTCAAACGAGCTCCTCTTCCAACAAGAGCGCGTTTGAGCTTGTTACAGGTCAGATGCCGCTCTTACCTCCCACTGTTGATACTTATGCGGGCCGGACGAAGAAAGCACATGAGTTTGCCAGAGAATGGAACGTAAATGCTGAGATTGCCCGAGCTTACTTGGAAAAAGCATCCCGCCGTATGAAGAAGTGGGCAGATGAGAATCGCAGAGCTCGAGGGTTTAATGTTGGTGACATGGTCATGGTGAAGTTGAATAAAGAGCATATGAGATTCCTGCGGGGACGAGACAAGCGTCTGGTGAGAAAGTATGAAGGTTCAATCCAAGTGATCAAGCGGATTGGAGAAGTAGCATACAACCTCGACCGCGCTGCCTGAATGAAGTGCCAACCTGTGTTTCATGTGAGCTGCTTGAAGCCCTACCATCCAGATTCTGAAGACCCCTCCCGGAACAAGAGCAAGTGCGCCCACATCCGTTCTAACCAACTCCCAGCGACATCAGCCGACTGAACCAGCCTTGAAGATTGCAGCGTTGTCGAGGACGACAACAGATTAGGTGGGGGTGAGTGTAAGGACTCGCATATTTAGCCGCAATTCTAGCCTCATAGCCAAGAAATTGCGCGCGCGCGGTCCGTTCACTTCGAGCCCGTAGATTTCGTATTTTACTTTTGTATTTTCATTTCTAGTTGTTTGTATCATTTAGTACTCCGAGTCTATTTCCTGCGTGTTGAAAGCTTAGAGTCTCGTTTTTAGTTTAAGGTACGTTTTTAGGAGTTTAGAAAACGTATACCTATTCCGCAACATCAATGTTCACTGCTACCAGACTAGAAATATCAAATTTGTCTCTATGAGGAGTACTAGTCAATCAATCTGCTTCTCACCTTGTTGCTTTCTATTGCTTGTTGTTTGCTTTCTTATGAATGACTCTTGCCTTCATAACTTACTAACAAGCATGTGTATGTCGACCGTTGTTGATCGAGACTAGGATCCCGACACACGCAAACCGAGACCGATTACGAATGCTCTAGTGCTTGACAAACACTAGTGCTTGACGCTCTCGCTTTCATTCTTGTCGTGAGTTGGACAAGGGTGCGCTTCACGACCCGGCTCAAAGTTCGGACCGTGACACTGGGCACGAGACTTCAATGTAAATATTATATATGTAGTATTAGTTGAAAGATAAATTTAGAGAACACCAGAATATGCTGATTTTCCTTAAAATAAACATGCCCCACTAATGGTATTAATTAATATAAACATGTTAATTATTTAGCATACACAAATATAATATAAGTATGTTATATCTTGAAGACTATTAAGTGGTAAATTAATCAAGCTAGATTTCCCTATAATATTCCATGATTATTTCGATTGATTTAATGCATATATATAATATATTACCTCTTGTTCATGATTTTCTTCCCCTTTTCTTTTTGCACAAGAATTAAGAAAGTGAATTTAGACCACACAAAACACACTACCTCACATAGAATTGAATTTGGACCACACAAATCAACCCACAAAGGAAGTAGAAAAGAAATCCTAAATAATCCAAATAAGAAAACAGGAAGAAAATAGTGGATATGAGGGAGTATTTGTATAACGTAATTTATTTTCGGAGTACGCTTTTTTACTCAATACAGTACTTTTTGCACCAAATTTACCATTTGTTTGTCATTCTCTAGATAAACATTAAACCTAATTCTTTCTTCTTCTCTCTAATATTGAAACATTTACCATCTTCAACCCCATTAAAAATTTCTAATTATGAACAATTATTCAAGTGACGAACAAGTAATTAATTCGTTAGTACTTTATTAATTTGATTATTATTTTATAATATAGTTTCTTTTTTAATTAGGGTTTAAGGTGTAACTTAATTAACATGTATTATGGTGAGTTTATTGGTGTCGCCGGCGAGAGTGGGTCTCCAACAAGGGGGTTTGTTTAGTACTAAATATTTGGTATATAGTATTGACATACTACTATCTTCATCAATTTGGGTTTTTTTCTGTTTTTTCCTCAAAATAGTACAATTGTTTTTTTTTTTGTTTCTTTCAAATGTTGTGAGTACTACGTTGTATGTGTTCAATGTAGAACATCATGAAATCGAGAGAGTGTTCTAAAACTACTGCCTTACATGTTACCTTGGCTATGACCGTCTTTCGTAGGTTGAAGTGTTATGTGTCCCACGAAGCAATTAGGCTAAGTACATAGTACTATGGCATGTGAAAGCAGAAAGAAGAAGAAAACACTGATAAGAAGAAGATAATTTGATCGATAATTAGCCCTTAATTCGGGTTTCGATGGATCGTTGAAATTGATATGAATTGATAATTGTAAGAAATAGATATCTTCGCAGCACGTTTTCATAAGAATTGATATTTTGATATTAAAGAGAAAACATTAGAGAGAAGTTAGAGAGAAAATGAGACGGAAAATAAGAGGGGTAAAATTGTGAATAGTGTACTCTATTGAGTAAAATGTGTACTGCGAAAATAAGGACCCGTATAAATATATAAGGTTATTTGACGGAAATAATTCAAACTATGACCTATCTTCTCAAAATAAGCCCAACTACATTTTAACTAGGAATAAACCCGACTTTCTATGCTCTCTTCTCAAAACAACCTTGGTGACCGGCAACTTGATTACCACGTGATTTTTTTCACTTTGAAGCATCACCAACATAAAAATACTCTCGCCATACATCCTTCACCAATCACCATTCACCCACAACAACTCACTAGTCACCACCAACGACCACCACTACCACACTTACCAACCTCCCTCCTTAACCAACGTGCCATCACTGCAACACCGCATCATCACCCATATAAATACCAACCTCAAACCCCCAATTTTCATCTTACAATTATATCGTCAATTATTTCCCCCAAATTATCACTTTTTCTCTCCGAGGGTTTCAAAACACCATTAATGACAAGAACCATAGGAAAGATAACCCAAGAAAGCAACAACGGAGATACCCTCAAGGTCGAAGAAGTTGTAGATATGGAGTCTCACACAGTTTAGCACATGGTTTCGCTGATAATTTTATTCATCTTCCTAATGATGCCGGTAATGTTTCTGTTTTTTATTCGTTTCTCTATTAATTGAGAAAATCCAGGTGCTATGTGGTGGGTTATAAGCATAAAAAGTTAAAAGAAGGGGAGGGAGTGGAGAGATTGACTAATGCTCGTGAAGATTCAAGTCGGTTGTTGATCATAAACAATAAACAATGTGCAAGTAAAGTTCATTTGAATCTAAAAAGTTTCCAGCTCCACGGCAGTACATTCCTCCGTTCTACATTACTGGCATCATTAGACTATTGGCTATTGCATATTTTAACTGCTGCTACGTGGTGTCGTGGATTGACCAGTTTTATTGTACATTGTTTATTGTTTGGTAATTGGTAGGTTGGATTGAGGTGAAGCTGTTATATTGTGTCTGATACTCTGATATATCACGATTCGACGACAATTGATTTTAACTGATTACGGCATATTCGCCTCCATAAAGTATCTGGGTTGTTTATTTTTTGGGTGTAGTGATGTGACAATTTATTTATAAAAATGGGATTTGAGACTAATTAATGTGAATGGATATGGAAACGGTTTTAGAACTGGCTATGTTAACGAAAACGGCGGGATGTACTGTTATGAGGAGATACAAAATGGTCATAGTCACTTGATCAATGGCTGTTCTTTAAAGGACTCCTCATTACTTACCAGAAATAAAGAAGGTAGGAATAAACTAGAGAGAGGATGAAGAAATGAATAAGAAAGAAGGAAGAAGAAATGAATAGAGAATCATAACAATTAAAAGAAAAGAAATGAACCAAATAGTCACCTCCTGGAAAACCTGTGATATCAGGTAAATTATGGCAACAGTTCAGTATAATATTAAAAGTGGGAGTAGTGAATGTCTCATAATTTTTTTCATCTTAACTTTAAGATATGTCATAGAAAAATATATTAATGATAAATTTATGAGTTATACAATTTAATGTAGGTTTTTATTTAATTGAAAATAAATTTCAATGCTAAATAGAGGTACCCCGGGGCCGGGCGCCAAAGCTAGTAACACATATGCTCTATAACCTGCTTTTGGTAAGATGGAGGCCTTCCTACTTCTTAGGACACTATAAGAAAAAAAGGAGAAAAAAAAACAGACAAACAGTAGCTCCAAAGCAGAATCACATACTTTAAACAATGCTCGGATGCTATTCCTGTCATTCCCATCTGCATTGTCTCACCAGTAGCAAGATGCTCAACAACTTTTCCTAGTAATGATAATACCTGCAGAATGTTATTCAGGTTATGTGACAGATAAGACGACAGGCAAGAACATAAAAGTGAGGAGAGAACACAAGAGAGAAGGGTCAGTTTCATCCAAAATAAAGTGACGGCATTCACCTCAGTGTTTTCCAGAGAGGCCAGACCTACGTAAGCCCTTGAGAGTAAGAAATCACCAACTAGTACAGCTAGCTGCACTAAATGAAATAAAAAGTCAAGACACAGATGCTCAAAACATGCAATGTGCAATTCAGGATATCAGCCATCATACAAAGCTAGGCAGTTACAGTCATGCACACGTGCTTTCTTCCAGGCCATAAAGAATTGGAGGGAGTATTATGTATACTGGCCCCACATCTTTGACGAGCTATAAGAAGGGATGAATGATACTCTGGAAGAAGGAAATATAACTGGTGTTCTTGTAACTTAAAACTATGGATAAAAGCACATAGTTTCACTAGTATATGTCATCCTCCAAGCTACATTAGGGGCAGGGAGGAGTATCTAAGTTCTTTGAGAAGACAATCGGGGACTTAAAGGATACCACAGTTTTTTTAATGAAGTATGTTCTGGCTTCTGTAATTATGTTAGGTAGGATGAATTGTCCTTATTCCTACTTTTAGGTTCTTGAAAGTTTTCCTTATCAAAACACAATCATAAAACAACTTGCTTCACAATTCACCCTAAACTCTTCTTTTCCGAATCTCTTCCTTTAGTGAACACACCAGAATAGAAAAAATTACAAAACAAGAACACAAAACTACAACTGAAATGATCTTCATATTCCCTAATCTACCACTTGAGAAAGCCTATGGGCATTGGGGTAATGCTGTCGGTTCATGTAGTATTTACACCAACTCTGCATCCAAGCACTAGAATTGGTAGAGGAAAACCATCTCAGTTCTTAATTTTGGCCATCCATTAAGTAATACCGCATTAAATTAGGATTATTAATACAAATTTTGTTTCACAAGACTATGTGAGTTATTAAGGCTAGATTAAACATTTATTTCTCAAACAAATAGGTTCCAATTAAAAAGTTACAAGGAATTCCATCGTAAACAGGCAATGAGAGTGTCATATATGTAACGGTAGAGGGTTAGGTTAGTCCGGTTAGATAGTTAATCATAAATATTCACTAAGAGAGGATCTATGGGTCTAATGTCAACACATAGGACGACCAGTTATGCAAGTTTCAGGCACCTGACCTCAGGAGAGTTCATGAACTTGATCAATGCTCCATAATCAAAAAGATAATGGCAACAACAACAACAACAACAACAACAACGGTGTCCCAATCAGATTGGTGATCGGCTGTAGGGAACCATCTAATGTGAGGTAGGAAAACAAGAAAAAGTTGAGAGATGAAAAGCGTCGAAACGAAACAAGATAAGCGGAAAAAGTTTAATGTGAATAGAATAAGAGGAACAGAAATATAAAAAATTAGGAAAATATTTTGAACAGGTGTAAGAAAATTGACACGGTAAATAACTGACGAAAAATAAAGAGGGCAAAGTTGTGCAAAGCATAGGGAAACGTGTCACTAATGGAGTCCAATGAAAATATGAAGTCCTGAAATAAACACTTAAAAAGGAAGAAGGTTTGAAAAAAAATACTAATCCCTCCCATTCAACTAGTTGTTATGTTTTTATTCTTTTGTTAGGGGTATTTTAATGAAACGTAAACAACTAAATGAATAGGAGGAAGTAATAGAGAAGTCAAAGGATCCCTAATCTTCTTTGGTTATGCATTATAATGAAACATAAACAACTAGATGAATATGAGGAAGTAATAGAGAAGTCAAAGGATCACTCAATAACTTCTTTGGTTATGCATTATGATGGGATAAATCAAAATCGCTCACTAAAGTGGATACGCTTCTTGCTCTTGTGAAGTAGTGGTCCTTTGATGCAATTTTCGACGCATTTTCATCTTGGGTCATTCGGAAATAACCTATTTGAGTTATTAACACAAGGAAACTCCATACATCCAACCCATATTGCCTCCAATTCATTGTAGTCGAGTTTTCTCAGTTCTTCGTCTAGCCCTTCAATATAATCACTTCCATTCTCTTCATCCCTCCTAACCAAAGTATTACATGGTTTCATCTCATATAACCAAACCACCTTGCCTTATTAGGTTTTCGTCAACAAGATGATATAGATTCGTTCACATCAATTGACTAGAGAATTCCGCCATATATGACAGTTTCATTAAGGACAATAGTGAGTCACTAACTCCTTTAAGTGCATGCTTCACATCAAGGTTACCAATAGTACTCTTTTAAAAGCATGGATTGTTGTCATCACAACATGTGGTAATGTTGCAAGCTAGCGAAATGAAATAACACGAACTTTGTACAATACACATCTGATCAAACAAGTACAATTGAGTGATACACAACAGATCCTTTCATTTTGAGAGTTGACACTACAACTTAAAGACAGTTAATAACTAGGAAAAGAACAATCTGCAAATAAATCTTCATTAGGTCAAGCACTGTAATAAAAAGAAAGAGCACTGCAGCTTAGAAATTGAAAATTAAAGGGTAGCAATGCTTACTATTTTATTCAATCGACTATAGGAGGTGATCCACAAGAAGCAGGATATATTACCTTGTTTCCCAATAATAAATTAAAAGGACCCAAATCCCGTCCTGTCTCAGTACCATCTGAGATATCACCATGAAGCAGACCTCCCACCTAAGGTTGAGTAAGAAAACTACGCTGAGGTCAATGTAAACAACCAATAATAGATGTACACATGAAATCAGATTAAAATAGTCCAATAAAGACAAGAGATTAGATTCAGTGAGCTGATGATATATGGTTTACACTCAAATGTTATCGAAAATTACAGAGTACATAAATGCATCTCATACGATAATCCTTTGTTTCTAATTCTTTATGAAATAGTGCGTAGTAACAGCCTTCCCATGAAGTGTAAGGACTAAGGAAAAACCGAGTTGCAACAGTCGGGGTAAATGTATATAGTATTTTCAATTAATGTAATGTAGTAATCTAATTGTGTAAGTTCCGGCATATATGATGAGAATCATATACAGAAATTTGCTCCCTACAAGCTTTTCCTCTACCATTACAAAGAAGTAAAACAATTTAAATCTCGGAGGTTACCTTTAACAGCCCTCTCTAAAACTAACGGGTAAGTATACAAAAAGTGAATTCCAGCTTGTCTTATAACATAGAGAAGGAATAGGATTCATCCCTTTGACGATCATGACTGTTGTGACTAGCAATGTTGTGAGCTACATGTACATGTTAAACAAATTGTAACAGATGAAAATTTGATATTTAATTAACCGATGTTTAACTGTAAACTTCTCAGGAACCAACAAGTTTACATGGGAGCTTTTTCAAGGGTTATACCCTGCTCCTGAAATCATGTGTAAAAAAAGAGTGGGTAGAATAAAGGTAACATACAGATTGATAAGCAACTAGAAATGAATACACTGATTACTTCTAAAGTGGGTATCTAAGGAGAAAGGCAAGTGACAACCACTATGCGGTGTACAACAAGTAATATAGCCTTGCAACACGAGGGATGTAATGTTTTGTGAGCTACTACAAAAAAAAAAAAGATTAAAAAGAACCACTTCTAATTTATAATAGGCAATTTCAGCTAGGACGGAACCAGACAGATATAAGATTTTGGTACATTGGTTGGATGGTTAAACTAAGTATAGCTCAAGAACGTGATTCCGTAATTTGTGTCCCATAGATACGTGATTACCTGACAAGAAAAAAACCACAGACTATTATCCATGGTAACACCATAAAATCAAGCTGGTATTGACGTACTGCCATGGATAATTCAAGGTTTTGGGAGCCCTACCTAATAAACACCACTCAGTTACATCCTTTTATGCATGGTATTTGCTGGTAGCGACACCGCATCGCAACCAAGTTATAAGGTTCAAAAAGGTTACCGTAATTTGGAAGGTGTATCAACTGCATTTATACTGCAATGATTGAGATCAGGAAGCGATGACTCCACTAAGTTATATTGCATTTAACTAGAGTGTTGCACCCAGAAATAGTTGGAATTTTGAAGTATATTATCATTTTCAATTGAATAGATTATATTAGGACTTAAATGCATAAACCCGTAACTTTCAGGAGAAAGGGATCGGGACTAGCTCAGTCGCACCTATGTGCGTTCTATAACAGATACTATAATCAAGTATCCTACTGAAGGACACTTAAGAGAAGAATAAGCTTCTCGGTAACTCTTGATTGTTGCATAACAAATATCATTTACATAATATATACTTCCTCCATTCCAATCAATTATATACATTTCACTTTTTCGGCACTATTCATAAGTCGAGTGAATTTTTGACACAACTTCTAATATGTAACATAAAATATAGTCATGTGAGATCTTGTTTAAATTGTCTTACCGAGTACATTGTGAATATTAAGTTTTATAATTTTTATCGATATGTAACTAAAGATATTAACAAAAGAAAACGGGTATTGGCAAACATGATAAAGTAAATGTATAGAATTGATTGGAATGGAGGAAGTAATAAATGTGAATAGACTAACATGTATAAGCTCTGTGATTTCAGGAATTAACTGCAGCCTTGTGTGAAGTTGAGTTCCGAATGGACTGGGCACTCCAGCAGCTGATAGTTCATCAGGAGATGACTCAGATAAGGGGATATTGAAAGCTGTTGTCATTAGCAATAATGCCTGCATAAAAAATGGTACATTGAAATCTTAGACGAAAATATCAGTTAATATAGCAGATAAAGACTACAAAAGAGCACTTGCATGTTAGATATTTAATAGCTTAACTACATGCTGAAGAAAGAGACAAAAGTAAGGGAAAACGATAAGCAAGGCCTGGATCAGGCTGTTAACCTATACAAAATTCTTCAAGAAACTGAAAAAAGAACAAGTGTCGATAAAAGAAAGGACCTCCTAACTATAATGCCAGTATTCCGGTTATTTCCAACACATACAATGCTACAAGGGTAGCCCCTGTTCACAAAACAGCACATAAGCATGGTATGAGACTATCAGTATTCTTTGTTAGATGGTGATCGCGATGTGATGTCATGTAAAGAAACTGTGATGTAAAATATGGGTCAAGGTCATAAAAGGATTCATTTTAACATACCGTAGGACGGAAATGCTTGCCTTCAACTCCCATTTTGAACATATAATCAGCACCCGATGCTAATTTAGGGAACTGCAAAAAGGTGAAATGTGCATGATATATTGAAATAGTATCCTTCCATGATGAGAAGCAGACCTCAGTCTCTCCAAATAGTATTTATGCATCAAAAACCAAAAGAAATAGACAAACACACCTCCGAAGCCAACAATGACCGCATCCTAGCCGCTAGAAGTGACAATTCATTAGAAACCAGGGAAAACGGATCTGATTGGTACTGCAAAAAGATGGTAACCTTAGTAAAAGGGAATCACGTCAATTGACTCGTAAATAGACACCGCCAGAAAAGAATAACTAAACAGCCTCTGCAATATTTGCAAGAAATAAGATGGCTCATAAAAACACTTGAAAACTAGTAGCGAAGAGCCAAAAACTAAAGTTTGTTCACCATGTCAGTTTGTCATTGTACGAACTACAAAGTATACAAGGACCTTAAGACCTTGTTTGGATAGAAGGATTTGGAAGGGAGGGGAGGGAAAATGGATTCCTCCATTTCCGTCCTCGAAGCCAAAATGTTTCCCCTCCAACATAGGAAAGATTTGGAGGGAAAACTACACATCTCCATTCCCTTTCCCTTTCCCTTCCCCTTCCCTCTTTAGTAAACTGAAAATACAAAGTTAAATGAGACCTCAAGGGTAGATGTAGAAGTTGGTGTGTGATGAAATTGACGTCTAGCCCCATTGAAAAAATGGCAGGTTTCCACAGGTACAATAAGACGCTGCATATATAAAAATAAAATAAAAAGGGCAATGGCGTGAGTAGATTGACGATACCCATAGCAATGGGCAATGGCGGCGATAATGATAAAGAAAATACAAGGAAGAGGGACCTGTTGAGAAGGGAGAAAATGGCGGAGTAGAGATGATGGTGGGGAATTTAAACAATGGCGAACAACTTTGGTGGTCAACATACCTATAACCTATTCTGGGATACTCTGATCAGTCTGTTGTCGATGCCGCTGTTGATATTTTTGGCTGTAATCATATACTGTATCACTCTATGTATAAAGTATAATGTACTCCGTATGTAAGTATCTAATTCCAGGAACGCCCTTGCTTGCGGCTTCTTAGCATTTCCCAACGACTTAACATAAAGGCGAGGACCTAATTTTTTTTTAAAACATGGTAAGCATCTAAACTCTCAAATTTTATGGTTAAGAACTTCTAATTTGTTTTCGGTTAATTTTTATAATAGAACAATGAAATAAAGAGAAAAATTGATTTATTATTCGAAAATAAAAGTAGGTAAGAGAAAAATATAAATCTCCTTGATAGAATAAGCAATTACTCCCTCCTATTCTCTATGTTCTTCCCCTTTGGAAGTGGCACAATACTCAATAAATATAGTTGTTTATTGTATAAAGGTGTATGGTGGGGTATGTGATTGGAGAGAGGTATGAAAGATTAATAACTAATGGAGCAACTAATGACTCCCTCCAAAACTTAACAGAAATATTAACACAAGTGGCTGGGATTAGACAATCCCAGCTTAAGGAAAATGCCCACTGTTAAATTACATAGAAGTGGTTGGAATTACAAGAAACAGCAATTACGGAGACAGGTCTCCGTTTCTCAAAAGTAAATTGTTTCTAAAATTAAATTACATAGTCCGTTCGTAAATGTTTCGTTAATAAATTACACGAAGTAGACGCAAAAAAAGGAATCTTGGTAAGCGGACTTCAGATTTGTCGTTGGGCTTCTCCATTGTCATCTGTCAAGCTACTAACCCTTCATTCATTAACCACAACAAAACAGTCAAGTACCTTATGCAAGTTGAACAACTAAATGAAAATTTGGAACCAAATTTCAAAATTGGAGCCAATTTTCAGTGAAAATTTCATTTATGCGCCCAAAATTCAAACCAACTTCCAAAATTAGGCAACTCTATAAATAGAAACCAACTGTTCAGACTCATTTACTTACATGCAGCCAAAAAAACACTTTCTTACCTTTGCATAATCAAAAAAATCATTCTCAATAAATGAAGACAAAAAATCTGGATAACTTGGAAAGGGCAAGAATATGTGAACTTTTGCTGGGAAAAAGTACAGATGGGAAACCAAAACACGGTGCAATGAAAGAAGTGGCAGAACAGTTTGGTGTATGCAGGAAAACGGTGACAGATATCTGGACAAAAGCCAAGCTACAACGTGCTAATGGTGATCGTGTCAACGTTGATAGTAAGATAAAAGGAAGAAAAATGAAAGCAAGAGTAATTTTCGACACAAATAAGCTAGAAAGTCTGGATTTGGGCAAAAGAACTACTCAACATTCAGTCAGTGAAGGGATGGGTGTAAGTCAATCCACGGTGAACAGATGGGTGAAGGCGAAGGTCATTTATTCTCATACAAATGCAATCAAGCCACTGCTAACAGATAAGAACAAACTTGATAGATTACTTTACTGTCTTTCTCAACTTAAATATGATGAGCATACAAAACAGTTTGTTTTCAAAGATCAGAGTAATGTAGTTCACATGGATGAAAAATGGTTTTATATCACAAAACCGAGTCAAAGATTTTATGTAGGAAAAAAAGAAAGACGTCCTCATAGATGTGTGCAGTCAAAAAGGTTTATAAGTAAGGTTATGTTCATGTGTGCCGTTTCTAGGCCTAAGTATGGTCCAAACAAGGAAGTCATTTGTGATGGCAAGCTAGGTATTTGGCCTTTCGTAATGGAGGTACCAGCTAAGAGAAGGTCAAAAAATAGAATAGCAAGCACACTTGAAACAAAATGTATAGAGTCTATCACAAAGCAAGTAACAAAAGAAATGTTGCTTAAGAATGTGTTGCCTACTATTAAGGCAAAATGGCCAGCAAATTACAGTAAAAATGTGTTCATACAGCAAGATAATGCAAGACCCCATATCACAAACATGGATGCTGATTTCAGAAAGGCAGCCACAGAAAATGGATGGAACATTCAGTTTAGTCATCAACCACCAAATTCACCTGATTTAAATGTACTGGATTTGGGTTTTTTCAGGGCTATTCAGTCTCTTCAACAGAAGAAAAGGTCTAATGTGTTGTCAGAACTAGTAGACAATACAACCAAAGCATTTGAAGAATTAGAAGTTATCAAGCTTAACTATGTTTTCATCACAATACAGGCATGTATGTTGGAAATTCTGCAACTAAAGGGTGGAATAGATTACGCAGTTCCTCATATGCACAAGTCTAAGCTAGCATCTAAGGGTTTATTACCTGAATACCTAACTGCTAATACTGAATTGGTGAAAGAGTGTGTAAGATATGTTCAAAGCGTAGGTCATGGTAATTGTATCAGTGATTTAGTACAGTCAATGAACACTATGGATAACAATTCAGATTTGCAGGTTGTTGGTAGTAATGAACCAACAGGTGAAACAGAACCTGTTGGTAACATTACTGCAGGACAAGGTGTAGAAGGTGAGAATGCAGTGCAAGTTGAAGGAAGGCAACAACAGTTTGATATTGACATGTGTGCAGATGAAGGAAATGCTTGAAACAGAGCCAGACAATATGAAGCAACATTTTGGGGTCGTTTTTTGTACAAACAAGTAGCCAAATCAGCAGGAATGTGACAACATTTTGTATAAATGCAGAAAGAAGCAAAAGCAGCAGGTAGAAGCAAAAGCAGCAGGAAACACCAACATTTTGTAAGAATGCAGACAGAAGCCGAATCAGCAGGAATGTCACAACATATTGCAAAAATGCAGACAGAAGCAAAACCAGCAGGAAGAATCAAAACCAGCATTGATTTTGTACAAACTAGTACTTCAATTTCGAACATGTTGGTAATTTTTTGGGCGCATTTAGAATGAAATTTCAAAAGTCGTTCTATTACATGGCACTAGGTGTTTTAATAGTGTTAAAAATGTGGATTAAGTAACAATTTACACAATCTTTGCATAGCCTCATCACAAATTGTGGTGGCGTAATGCAAAGACCGTGTAAGCTCTCACAATTATCATTGAGCAATTCTATGGAGACAACTACCCAAACTACATCAACAATTATCATCACTAGTCCATAAATCAAATCGTTTTCAACTTAAAAAAAAACACAGTAAAGGATAAGAAGTAGACCTATCTTCATCTGCAGGTTCAATTTCAAGGGCAAAAAGCGGCCAGTACTTAGCTAGTTCAGTAAAAAACCAACGTCTGTGTTCAGGCGAGTTTTGCCTGTCCATCCATTCTTTCCTCCTCCTTTCCACATCAGCAGCCCTCGCTTCCGCCTCTTCATCCACTTGCATGCAGGAATCAGGCACAACGGTATCTACATCCCCAAATGTATCAGGAACAATATCAAGTGAACTTGATATAGGATGACTCTCCTCCTCTTCTTTGACAGCCTCAACCATTCCATCACTTTTACCCTCATTTTTCTCCCCAAACCCTTCCTTCTCTTTCACGAAAACATCAACAGAATCAGAAAAATCGAAGATCTCATCATCCCCAACATCATTTCTTTTCACACCCTCATAAAATCCCTCAACACTTTCACAATCAACGGATTTATTGAACAAACACGGCCCTTCTTCAAGAACCGAGTCAATACAACTCAGATCTGGAGTGAAGTCGTCGAAATTATCGAGTTCATCACGATTTCTGGACATATTTTCAGAAAATATGGTGCGAATAATAAGATTAGGGGGAATTTAATCAAATAAGATGATAGAAAAAGGAAGATTTGTGGAAGAGAAGTGGAAGGTTGTGGCGGAAGAGACGGGATGAGGGAGTTAGGGTTTCAGAGAGGATGAGAGAAGCAAGAACAATGTGGCGGAAGAGAGAGAGTGAGGGAGTTAGGGTTTTCTGATTAGGGGGCTTTAATATGGCGGAAGGGATTAGGGTATTAGGTTAGTGGGCTGGGTTAAGGAAATTATAAGATTAGTGAAAATGGGTTAGTCTAATATGGGCTGGGTTAGGGGGTAAATGGGAGGGTAGGAATTGTAAATAGAAAAAAGTAGTAAGGGTAGAAATGTAATTGAACAGCTCAAAAAGTTACCAAAAATAGAAAGGGGAAGAAAACCTGAATAATCCGTTTAAGGAAATAGGGAAGAAAATAGAGAATAGGAGGGAGTACTATTTTACTATGTTTCACATATAATAAAAAGCAATGCAATTCATACATGATGAATTTGCTTATTTTTTATAAAGAAAAATGTAGTAATGCTTTGGAAAGTTGCTTACTATGCTAAGGGAGATTGTCCGTGGTCAATTTAGTGTTAAAGTACTCGTAATTTAATGTGATTGATTATTTAGTGTTCTTGTTTTGTTAAATGTTGTATATTGCAATAGGAGTTCTCTTCTCAAATCAATCCCAAACTCACTCGGTTTTGAACCCTTTTCCAATTTGAGGTTCAGGGCCTTATCTAACAACCTAAGTCATAGAAACAACACTAGTCAAAATTGAATGAGCGTAGATAAGCACAGAGCAACGACATAATTCACGAGATGTATTATTTGTAAAGTATATGTGAAAGATTGAAATTATATTGATGATTAAATTAAAAGGATTACAAGTAGAGGCGGCAATTATTGACATGACCCGAAAACACGGCACGAACCCGACACGAAATTAGCGGGTTTGGGTCAAGTTGTTTCAACCCGTTTATGTAATTGGGTTGACACGAACACGACTCGAACTTATATGGGTCGGGTTAGGGTTGGGGTCTTGCGACACGAACCCGACACGAATAACCCATTAATTTAAATAGGTTATGATATATCCATCTAAATGGGTTATAATCGGGTTATGTTATTTTGAATTTGAAATAAGATATGAAGATTGTTTATTCTTGCTGTAAATTTTAATTTTGAATGCATTATATTTATATGAGTTGGATGGGTTTAATGGGTTTAATGGGTCGAAATTGATCTATTAAAACTTAAATGGGTTACACGTACAAGTCGGGTTGGGTTATTGAAAAAATAAATGGGTTGGGTTAGGGTTGATGCATGTGACCCGTTTATCTAACTGGGTCGGGTTAGGGTTGAGGGGGTCATGACCCATTTAATGGTGACACGAACACGAACCCGACACGACCCGACCTGTTTGTCAGGTCTAATTACAAGTGCTTATATATAGTAATACAAGAAAGATCGATCTAGAAACTAATATTTACCTAAAACTAGTTAAGCTAAGAATATGAAATATTACATGAGCTTAGAATATTAACAAAACTGAAGATATAAAAGATATGGAAAATACAATATTTACGGAATTAGGAAATGTTCTTAACACGCTCCCTCAAAACGGACGAGCCGAAAGCGAGACCGATCTTGGACAGCAGAAAACGAAATCGTGGTAGATGAAGAGGTTTTGTGAGAACATCAGCTAACTAATCATCACCAGAAATATGCTGTACGCGAAGGAGGCCATCAGCAACCTGATCACGGACAAAGTGAAACGACAATGCTAAATGTTTCATCCTGGAGTGAAAGACGGGATTAGCAGAGTAGTTAGTAGCACTTAAGTTGTCGCATTAGATAACCGGTGTAGTCATAGCAGGAACAGAGAGTTCAATGAGAAGGGACCGAAACCACGTTATTTCAGCCGTGGTGATAGCAACAGCGTGAAACTCAACTTCATTGGAGGACTGAGCAATAGCCTTTTGTTTCTTAGAGGACTATGAAGAGCATTGCGACCCAAATAGGTAACATACCCGGTGATAGAGCTAGTAGAGAAATGACATTTGGCAAGCACTTATGGCTACGGTTGTAGTTAATAACCGTAGCCGTAAAATTTTCAGGAATAGGCTTTAATAAAGGCTACGGTTATTTTCAAAAAACCGTGGCCAAAACTAAAAAAAGCTACGGTTGTAGGTAATAACCGTAGCCAAAACTATGTCAAAAAAATAAAAAGCTACGGTTGTAGGTAATAAACGTCGCCAAAACTATTTATAAAAAAAATAAAAACGATAATTATTTTTAGAACCGTACTCATATATCATTTAATTTTTTTAAAATTCGATAATAACTATACACGAAATTTTTAATAATCCGCTAAAATACCTTTTCTTTCCCTTCCAAAAAAATAAATAAAAAATTAAACCTATGCTAACAGTGTAGAATCAATAAAACCCAATCATCAATTCAATTAAAATTAATCGTTGAACACTATTGTTCATCCTGAAACCCTAATCATCAAAATTGGAAACCGCCATTTCCTTCACCTCCGCCCACCATCATCGACGTCGCCTCCGATACTCTCACGCTATTGTCGTCTGTTCCAATTGAGCGAAGTAACTTGTCACTGCTTGTCTCCTTTCTGTTCATAGGTAATTTCATCTCGTCTTATTTATATTTCAGGTCAAAGCCAATTTAATCAATGATTTCTTGGTAACTTGTTGCTTGAATTATAGTCAGTAGTATTTATATTGCTTGAATTATTTCTGTTGATAAGCGATTTAGTTATTAGAGTATTTGAGTATTTTTGTTTTAATGTTATGGGAATTGTTAGACTCGGGAACTTGGATTCAACTGAAAGGGATTTCAATTTAAAATTTTAGCGAAGAAGTATCATTTATAGAGCATAGCATATATTGTACACTTTTCTTTAGGCAAATTCAGTTTATTGCCTGTGTTTCTATGTTAAAAGCTTATGGCTTTTGTGGGTAGTATCATCTTAAGATAGATAATACCGTTTTATTCAAGTGGTATAGTTGCGTATAATTGGATGCGTCTTGTTGAGTGAATCCACTGGAAATTTTGATGAAGAACAAGAATAATCCTTTGATATTTAGATATGTCTCAATGGGGATGAAGGCATTGAGCTGGCATTGGCTACTGTTCTGAACATTTTGATGCTTTTGTGTTAGCTCTTTCGATTTTCAAACAAAATTTCAACTAAATTACCTTTTTTCCTTTCCGACTTGCTCCCGGTCTACGTGTCTTTGCCCTTTCTTTTGTGCTAACTGTTGACATTGGATGCAGGATGTTGCATAATGTTGACATTGGATGCAGGTTGGTCATGTCAATACATTATATTCAACACCTTGTTTGTACACAAATGCAAAAGATGCTGCAAATGAAACATGGCCTGTCAAAACTGGTGATTTTTTCCCGTGAGTTTTTACATTTTCTGGAACATTTGACTAAATCCTTTCTTAAAGCAGCAATTGTACTAGTGCAATTCATTTGGTCGTTCAACTATGTCGACCGTTCCAACGCATACTGGACTGGATACTTTACAAGTAGGCCTGCTTTTAAAGGTTATGTCAAATCGATGAGTGGTTACTACTTGGTACCCTCTTTCTTCATGAATAAGCTTCTTAGTTTCCAATTTGAGAGGTCCATGAATAAAGTTCCTACTTTGAATATTTTGTTTTCTGCATGCGTTTGTGGTCATTGTGGTTTGTCTGAATTTGGATTACACGAAATAAACACATTAAAGATCGAACTTTGAAAAGTAGACAGTAGACTTAAAGTTCAATACGGAGCAGTTGATACATAATGAGTCATAATTTTGTTCAAAGCATTATTGTTATTTTTGTTTTTTTGCAGAATCAACTCATGCATCAACAGCTCGAAAATCTTCGCAAAAGGGTAACTTACTTTACAAAACTCTGCCATATTGTTAAGGTACATTATCCATCTCTCAGGTTGATCTGATTCCAAATTCGTACAATTTTGTATACAATGTGTCAGAACAAATGATGGAGGCTGACAACGGCAACATGTACCGTTGGGTATATATATCACTGAATCTTTCGTGTACTTGTGTGTCGCCTGCAATAAAAATTTCCCTCCGGCCAAAATAAGTCTTTTACACACAAAAGTTGTGTTAAAACATGACTTTGTCACAAATAAATTATATTTGGTGTAAATGGGGGTGTCCAGATGTTGATGGGATTTAATCCCAAGTCGTGAATTTTACCACCGATGACTTTAGTAAAACAGTCCACATGTATACAATACAGTTCTTATCAATTGACAGAATTTGATTATCCTAATTAAGTGAGTTTAACACTGATACAGTTAATGGGAGTCGGACAAGAGCAGCTAGAAATGCCATTTCTGGGGGATGATCAGTCAAGTAGCAGCACTGTACTTCAGTTAGCTAGAGCATCATCACCGCCTCAGTTCTATCGTTACCGCCTTCAGTCCACCCATCCCAATCTTCAAATAATCTAAGGTAATTTATTTTCTTTAGCCTAAACATATTGTGGGAGGCTTGCTTCAGTTTTCTTCGAGTCAAATTATTACTTATGTTTCAATGTTTTAGGTCTCTTTTGGTGACCACTACTCTAAGATTATCTGTGCCTTTTGTATCAGCTTGCAGCTGCAATATTTCCCCAGAGATCAGTAGGTCGTCTTTTGGTGACCACTACTCTAAGATTATCTGTGCCTTTTGTATCAACTTGCAGCTGCAATATTTCCCTAGAGATCAGTGGGTCGTCTTATCCCCCTAATCTACGCAATCCAAAGGGTCGTCAAGAAACACCAGAGGCTTGTGCAGAACCTGAAATTTATCACCTTGACTCCTTGAGGTTCATGTTATATTTTGTATTTCAGCTTTTATAAAAGAAAATTGAGTTTTGGATTTTTTACCTATAGGTTTAGTTTGATATTTTTATTTTTTATTATCATACGAGTATTTTCTCATTACATTTGAGGTGTGTTTATTCAATGACAGTTCTAATGAGTGTGGTTAGCTCTGCCTATTCCAAATTATTTGTGGGATTAAGTGTTTTTTTAAAAAAAATATTTTTATCTCTGTTGCTTCTTGTCGTTGTCGTAGTTGTTACTCGATAAGTTCAGATTTCTGACATATTCTTCGCTTTTGTATTCTTTGCATATGCTCCCATCTGTACACGTTTACTATACTTTCAGAATTTAGACATGCTCCCCTTCTGTTTTCTTTTTTACCTGACTTTTTATAGTTAATGTGTTGAAGGAGGTTTGGTTATGTGTTGAAGGCAATTTGGCAATGGTAGTTTATGCTTTTACTTTTTGTCAACTTGATGTTTAGATAACCTTAGTCATAATTTATGTCTATTAGAAGCAGGCTGACTATCTTGTGCCAACAATATATATATTATATTTATATGATTGAACTTTTGTTGTCTATTATAGATAGTCAGCCTGTCCTGTTATAAATAGTGCAAGAGCCGTGCAAGCAGCACTTTAGGCTGGTCTTTGTACTTGTGCTCATGCTTTCATTCTCATATTGACGTAGGTAAAAGAATAATAAGACGGTTGAAGGCCATCAAATTTTCAAAAGAAGCACGAAGAGAAATGACAAGCGATCTATCACTATGGACTTGTTTGTTTTCGTAAGGGGTATTGGTGTATTTTGTGATCATGAAATATTAGCTTATTAGGTTATCGAAAACATGAATTATATTGGAAATATGTATATCTGATCACATTGGTTTTTGTTATAAAATAGACAAGTTATTTTTGCTTCCATTTGTTATAATAGCTGGACGAATCGACATTTCTACCTTGGACAAAAGGCATGACCTTTGGCTATGGTTGTGCAACCATAGCGTTAAATGAACTTATGGCTACGGTGATTAATTACTAACCGTAGCCTTAAATGAACTTCTGACTATCAAAAAATGGACTTATGTCAACGGTTATTTATTAATAACCGTAACAAAAAAAGGACTTATGGCTACGGTTATTAATTGCTAACCGTAGCAAAAAAATAGATTTATAGCTACGGTTATTAATTACTAACCGTAGCAAAAATAGACTTATGGCTACGGTTATTAATTAATAACCGTAGCAAAAAATGGACTTATGGCTACGGTTGACAACCGTAGCCATTTCTCTACTACCTAAGGCTACCCCCTGATTTGCTACGGTTGCACAACCGTAGCCATATGCCTTTTTTAACCGTGGCCGTATGTCATTTCTGTACTAGTTATACCCGGTGATAGAGCGGAAGGAGTCACGGTCACCAGCAAAATTCGCATCACAGTAAGCAAGGAGACGAAGCGGTGAAGTGCGAAACAGTTGTAGGCCGGCCAACAAAAGCAGTACCATTTAAGTAACGTAGAAGACGTTTGAGAGCACACCAATGGTGTAACATCCCAATATTTCGGGACTTGGAAGTTTAAAGATTTTAAGTTCAATTTCTAGAATAGTTTACATTTTGTAATTTCGGAATTTCATTTAAATTACTGATTAATTTATAAGGAAATGTTTAAAGGGTTTTAAATGGGATTTCATTTAATTGCGTAAATGTCCTAACAATGTCATTTTATGATGTGGAAATATTTATCTCGTTTTAAGTTTATAGTAACTTAAGTCGGTGTTCTTAGTTTAAACCGTCTTAAAACTTGTTTTATAGACCTAACTTGTTAATGGACTCATTTCCCTCATCCTTCCTCACAAAACCATAACCCTATCATCATTCACCTCCCTCCTTCATTTCATTTTTCAGATTTATGAAAGATGAAACAAACACCATTTTTACATCTCTTTCTCCTTCAATCTTAAAACTCACATAAAATCTTCGTTTCTTATCCGATTGAGACGATTTTCAAGATTTCCGCGCCTACTTCTTCCTCTCGTCCTCCTCCTTTCTAGGTAAGAATTCCCCCAAAATAATTTCGTCCTACCTGCGGACCGTGACCCTAAGGGCACGTTTTTCAAGACGAATGTCGTTGTTGGTGTTCCTAGTTATGGGCTTGACCGAACGGAGTAGCTTTGGGTCAGATTATTCTTGGGGATTCGAGAAGTTATAAGGTAACTTTGATGAGAAAATCCCGGTCTTTGTCGTAGAGCACCAACTTATGTGATTATACATGTTCATTATGGAATTCATGGTGTTTATAATTATTAGGAACTTTATTTCATTGTGTTTTATAATCTGTTTTGGGTGAAGTTTATGTTGTATATTACATGTGGGCATGTTTTATGAATTTAAACATGAATTGCGGAAATTGGATATGAAATTCACGTTTAAGATGTTTAAGATTCGTTCACATGTATGGTTATTGTGTAATACATTCTGGGTATGTTGATTTTCTGATTGGAATCAAGGATTGGGATGATTATTGATGGGATTGGATGAATTGCAATATCACGGGCAGCGTTTTTCCTGAGAAGGGCTCCCAGCCGGTCGACCGGCGGACGGTCGACAAGCGGTTGAGACCCATTTCTCTTGTTTTTGAATATTTTGCATAGTATGTGTGTATAGGGCTCCCAGCCGGGTAGCCTGTAATACTCCATTGAACCGATAATAGGATATTCGGGTGGGGTAACCCCTTAAAGAGGTCCATTGATAGACTTATATGACTAGTGCTTAAAGGGATTGGAAGTACTACTCATATCAACAAAGTGCACTTTCTTTTCTGGTTATCCATGCGAAAGAACTCCAATCATATATTTCTTTAATGCAATAGCCAATTCCGCTGACATGACATCACACATTTTCATTTCAGTATGATGTGTCATGATATAGTGCAATTGAAAAAAAACACGATAAATAATTGAAAAAAAAAGAATTTTGGAAATTGAATTGGAATAGAATATTCATATTTAAAATGGAATAGAATATTTAGCTAGGATATTGCTTTTTTAAATTTGATTTGATTTAATTTAGTTATGTTAATTATGGAGATTTCTTCCAAAATTTATTGTGTTATTTACCTGCTAAAATCATGGAGATTAGGCTAAAATCACCTATAATAATAAACTAATCTCATCCATATATTTTTCCAAATGCGTATAATGATACACCCAAAATATCACGGAAAAGCAGCCCTAAAATAACTCCTTAGAAAGTCTAAAAAACGCATTACAAATACCAATATGAATTCCGAACACTTATTGTGTGTTCAATTCATTGTGCCTCTTTCGTTTTTTTATGTTTGCATTCTTTTACTTTACATTTTTCCTTCTATTTTTTGTTTTGTACATATTGGAATAGTTATTGCATAATGGATACGGAAAAGTTAAATATACCTTAATATAAGAGTTGAATGTATAGTTTGACGTCAATTAGAAATCTAACTAAAATTTTAATGCAGGTCATGTTTGGGGTTCCGTGTATTAATTTCAACATAAACAGATTCAAAAACATATTATAAATGACTGATTTTATAAAAAAAAATTGACCACCATATTATAATTAGCAGAATTAGTTTTAGTGTTTGGTAATTAACAGATTAAGAATAGTGGATTGTTAGGCTTTTTGGAAAATGAAGTAAAATTTTCAATTTTAAAATATGCTAAGTAATATGTTGGGGTGCATATTATAAAAGATTATATTTGAGGTTAATATGCTATTTCAATACGTTAATTTCCAAATATTAAAATTAACATATTGATTGGTTAAGCATGATAAAATCCTTGAATATGCTAAAAGTCGGTCAATATGCGTTAACAAACACTTGCACAACGTTGAATATTCTCCCTCGTCGATGGTTAATAGTGAATTCATATTCTTCCATATAGGCCCTGTAAACGGCAGGAGTATATTTAGGATAATAGATGACGTTAGCTGAATTCGGCTGACAAATTTTAGTAGTAGGTTTGACAATCATATTAAATTAGCAGAGTTAAAAAAACGTGTTTAATAATTAGCAAAGTATACGCCAAATCTATCATTTTCATGTATAAATTCAATATGTTAACTGAATATGACAGTGGGAAGCAGCATATTGCAAAAAAAAATTAGCATATTTGAGTCAATTAGCATGTTTGATCAATCAATATATTATTTGGACTGCTTGGGAAACAACATATTGGAAGAGTAGATTGAGCTTGAATATGCTATTTTGGAATATGCTGCTCCTCCCAACATATTCAAATAGTATATTAGCAAAAATAAAAAATTAAGTTTTACCCTTCAAAAATACTAACCCTATTTTTGTTTCACATTTTCTCATTCTCTCATATCTATGCAAAAAGATACATTTTTTTCCTCTAATTTGTTTTTTCAATTTTTCTAAAACGTATTTAAAGAAGAAGCATGAGACGTAACAATAGTTCCTTGCACAATGTGATGTCGAATGAAATGACAATCAATTTCGATGTGTTTAGTTCGATCATGAAAAACCGGATTTTTGGCTATGTGTATAGCCGCTTGGTTGTCACAATAAAGACTCATGGGTCGGGTGTGATCAATACCCAATGATTTAAGAAAAGATTTCACCCAAAGAACCTCACTTGTGACGGCAGCTAAATGTAATACTCCGTATTTTATTACATGGTTTATTATTTATATTGACGTGTATTCGATAATTAATTTATCGAATAAGGTTTTATTTATACTTTATCGTATTAGTTATATTTTAAGTTTCGATGTATGAACGGGAGTTGGTATCTTATTTGGTCGGGTTGCTTGATGGGCTTGGGCTTACATTTAATGGGTGATGGTGATGATAGGGATGTAAAACAAAAACAAACACAAAACCCTAATGCTAGGTACCGACACATTCTACTCTATCGTTTCACTCATCGACAACCTATCCTCACACAAAACTTAAAACCCTATTCTCTCTTGTGCCTCCTTACATCGTACAACCCTAGAACCCTAGCCACCATTCTGCCTCCTTGCTCCATACAATCAAGAAACCTATCGAGATTGAGAAGAAGAAGATCAGGAACGAATTAGAACACCATAGTCATCGTTTACCACCCTTGCACAGCCGCGTTTTGTAAGTTTTTTTTATCATGCCCTTTCATGTCTCGAATTCTGTGGTTATACGTGATATTTGCAGTATGTATAACATGTTTCTCGTGTTTAAACCACCATGCCATCACCATAACTTGTATAAAAATGAAGCAAAGACGTCAACAATCAACACGGATGCTATACTCTGTTCCTGTTCTGCTATCTGTTTCATGTTGTTTTGGCTGTTGTTAGGCTTAATTCTGAGCATGAATTTCTGGGCAATGATAGTAAGATGTTGGTAGGTTATGTGGGTAGTGTCAGGGTGGTGTGAGCTGGTCAGAATTTTGTGTCGACGGACTGGGTAAGGGCGTGGTAAGGCTAGGGCAGAAACAGGGAGTACAGGGGTTCAAGACTGCGTGTTCAGCAGCGGGTTTTGGGCGTTGGTTAGCGTGTTGGTTATGGGGATCGAGGGCTCACCTTTGGCTCTTATGGGACCACCGTGGGTCAGTGGTGACCACGGTGGTGGCCAGTGGAGCGGTTGGGCACGGTGGAGAGAGAGAGAGCGCGAGATAGGAAGGGGGGTTGAAGGTGGTTGCTGATAGTAGAGAGGCTGTGGGGGTGCAGACTGTTTTGGGCTGTCGTAGTGGTAGCTGTGGTGGCCCATGGTGGTATACAGGGTGTGGAGATG
Organism: Silene conica; assembly: GCA_029255685.2. Classification (NCBI taxonomy): domain Eukaryota; kingdom Viridiplantae; phylum Streptophyta; class Magnoliopsida; order Caryophyllales; family Caryophyllaceae; genus Silene; species Silene conica. The sequence goes on along the minus strand of CM055311.2, from coordinate 56,454,538 downwards.
GTAGTCGGAAGTGCGTAGTTTAGTTTAGGACCGTTGGTGTTGGTCGTGGGTGGCTTGGTCGGTGGTGGTGACGCGGTGAAGTAGGCTGGTCATGGGTATGTATAAGGTGTTTTGGAGGGGCTGTTTGTGTACGTTGTTAAGGGGTCGTTGTGTCGTTCCTGTTTTGCTACTTATTATTATTATTAGTATTATTAGTATTATTATTATTATTATTAGTATTATTATTATTATTATTATTATTTATTTTTAATACTTGTAATTATTGTGGTAATGATTTGATAATAGTATGATTTGATTTAGTGGTAAATATTGTTTAACAAAAATATTGTAATGTTAGTGGTGTTGTTTTCATCGTTATAAGTTTATAATGGTTCGACAATTTATCTATCGAAATAATGAATATTACTATTTGTAGTATTTATGTTATTGTTATCATTTGATTAATACGTTTACAATGTTAATGTAGGGTAAGTTATTAATAATGTTTATGGATAGCTAATGTTTGTTTATGAGCAACTTGTGATGTTATATGGTGATAATTATTTATATGTGGTTAAGTTTAATAATTGAGAACATGATCAATAATTTTGTAGTACTGCCATTTTGGGCAAGGTTTCTATTTCGGGAAAGTTTCTATTACAGGAAACTTTCCACTTTTGGGAATTACTATATTTAGTATGTTGTTACTATATAAAATAGGGGTCTAGTGGAGATTTATTAATTGTTAAATAATATTTATTAGGTGACGGTTTCTGCGTGGAACATTGCTAGCAGCTGTTGGTTATCTTTCTACAAATTGAGGTAGGGAAACTACGGGTATATGACGATGTGTAAATTGTTCTTATTTATTATTAAGCATGTTTGTGATATAATACCATGTGATCGTATATAGTGTTATCTATATTATTTTGTGTTATAATACAATGTGAATATAAAGGGTCTGTGATTGGTGCGGAGATAAAGGGTCTGTGATTGGTGCGGAGATAAAGGGTCTGTGATATGGTGTGGAGTATATTGGGTCTTGTGATCGGTGCGGAGTTTATTTGGTGTTGGATCGGTGCGGAGTTTATTTGGTGTTGGATCGGTGCGGAGTTTATTTGGTGTTGGATCGGTGCGGAGTTTATTTGGCGTTGGATCGGTGCGGAGTATATTATATTGTTGTCTTAATTATCTTTCTACTCAACCTCGCGGTAGACCCTGTGTATTCGTGTGACACCTACGATGATCCGGAATGGGGAGTAGATTTTACAGGTCAGTGACAGATGGACTAGGAGCTTGGGCGTGGAGAGAGACATGGCATGAACCTACTTAGAGTTAGATCACATTTAGATATCGTCAGTTGTACTTTCATTTTATCAAGTTTGGAACTCATAACTGTTGTAATACCAAGTTCAAATTTAATCAGTATTTATATAAATTACCTTTGGTTTGTTTACCTTGTTATTCACTACCTCGGATATTCCGGGATGGTAACAGTCCTATTTATTTGAGAATGTCTTGCTAAAGGCTCTTAAATAAATGGGGGTGTTACACTAAAGCTCGATACTCGGCCTCCGCCGACGACTTCGCGACCGTTGTTTGTTTCTTGGCCTTCCATGAAATAGGTGAATTACCAAAAGCAACGTAATACCCCGTAATCGACTTCCGTGACAATGGAAACGTCGCGTAGTCCGAGTCCGAGAATCCACGAACATGTAAATCACATTCTCGACCGATGATAATTCCCTTATCAGGAGCTCCTTTTACGTAACGTAAAGCCCGCATTACCGCATTCAAATGCTCTTCTCGTGGTGCATGTACAAATTGCGAAAGTATGTGCACCACATATAGCAAGTCCGGTCTCGTAATAGTCAAGTAAATAAGCTTCCCAACTAGTCTCCTATACTTCACAGGATCATCTAGGAGACGTCCCTTGGCTAAAGACAAGTTATGATATGGTTGGATGGGAGTGTCTACTGGTTTCGCACCTTCTAATCCGACTTCTTTAATTATATCTATTGCATATTTACGTTGACTCAAAAATAAACCCTTCGACCCAGTGGCCACTTCGATTCCCACGAAATACTTAAGTCTGCCTAAGTCTTTAATGCCAAAACTTCGGTCCAGAAATTTTTTAAGTCGTGTGCTAGCTTCGTCATTATTACTCACGACTATCATGTCATCCACATAAACAAGTATTGCAAGGAAAATACCATTTTTATTGTAAGTGAAAAGGGAATAATCGGCCATAGATTGCACAAAACCATACCTCGTCAAGGATTTTGTGAGCTTTTCGAACCAATTTCTTGACGCTTGCTTGAGACCGTACAAAGATTTGTTGAGCTTGCATACTTTATTAGTTCCTCCTTTGTCAAAACCAGGATGCATTTTCATAAAAACTTCCTCTTTCAAATCCCCATGGAGAAAAGCATTATTCACGTCTAATTGAGCAATTGACCAATTTTTCGCAACGACAACCGCTAATAAACACTGAACACTCGTCATTTTCGCAACTGGAGCAAAAGTTTCATGAAAATCAATACCTTCAATTTGTGTATAACCTTGTGCTACAAGTCGCGCTTTATACCTCTCAATAGTACCGTCTGCATTGTATTTCACTTTGTAAACCCATCGACATCCAATTGGCCTCTTTCCTTTCGGTAATTCCACAACTGTCCATGTCCCATTTGTTTCGAGTGCCTCATATTCTTGCAACATTGCCTTTCGCCACTCGGGAATAGGAGCTGCTTCGGAATAATGTTGTGGCTCGATAATTTTGTCAATTTTACTCAAAAAACATTGATGGGAATTAGAAAAACAATTTTGTGTGACGTAATTAATCAAAGGCTAACGAGTACCTTTCTATTTGGACTTCGACTGGACGGTGGGAAGTTGGGAACTACAGATGGAGCGGGGTCTATTATCCGAGTCGACTTGCAGTAGTAATCTTTCTTCCACTATGGTTCAAATTTTGTCGAGCACCCCTACCCATCTCTCTGTTTTCAACAGTTTCCTCATTGTTTTCGATCATTTCAGGGCCTGCTTTGTCCATTTCAGCATTGATTTCAACATTATCACTCTCCTGATTCTCGCTTAAGACATTTTCACTATTATTATCATTGAATTCTTCAAGAATTGTGTGCTCCATGTTAACAGGGGGTGAGTTGAAGTGCTCAGTTAAAGCACTGTCATCCACCCCTTTTATCTCTACAAAAGGGAATGAAGACATGCTCATAAAAGGTCACGTCTCGATTCTCAAATATACGACGCCTCTTGAGATCATAAACTCTTCAACCCTTCTTGCTCGATGGATACCCAACGAAAATACATCGTACTCCCCGCTCATTGAATTTATCTCGAGATTTTTCTTTATTGTGCACGTAACATAGACTCCCGAACACTCTTACATTATCAAGGTTTGGTTTTTGACCATACAAGATTTCATAGGGCGTTTGTCCCTTTAAAACGTGGGTAGGAGTTCTATTAATTAGGAATGCAGCGGTGACAACACACTCCCCCCAAAATTCAATAGGTAAATTTCCTTGAAAACGCAAGGCTCGGGCTTTTTCTAATATATGTCTATGTTTCCGTTCCACTCTGCCATTTTGTTGAGGTGTGTCAATATTACTCGTTTGAAAAACAATCCCGTGTTCACTATAATATTCTTTTAAAGCTCCGGAAAGGAATTCATTTCCGTTGTCACTTTGAACAATTTTTACTTGTTTCTCAAATTGAGTTTTAACCATATTGCAAAAGTTGATCATTAACTGGACCACCTCACTTTTTTCTCTCATTAGATAAACCCAAACAGCTTTACTTTTATCGTCTACGATGGTAAGAAAATATTGGGCTCCATTAAAACTTTTCACTCGATAAGCACCCGAAATATCACAGTGAATAAGACCAAACAAAATATCACTACGCTTCTTGTTTAGTTTAAAACTGGACCTTGTTTGTTTAGCGCGACAACATGGGTCACAAATATCCTTTGAATTCCAAATTAAATTAAAACCAATCAAATAGAAAAAAGAGGTAGGATGCTACTCGATGGATGTCCGAGTCTGTCATGCCAAAGTCGAGCATCTCCATTTTTATTCACTTTAGCTACCGTCTCATCTCGACACCCTTGGAAATAATAGACCCCGTCTTCATGCTCCCCCGTCCAATCTTCATCCTCGTAGATAGGTCCTGTATCACACAATGATTAGAATAAAAGGTCACGATGCAATTGTTTTCGTCAATAAGTTGTTGGACGGAGATTAACTCACATGTTAAATTGGGAACATAAAGAACGTCTTTAAGCACGAATTTGTCACTCAAAACAACTTTTCCATGTTCTCGAGCAATTATTTGAGATCCATTCGGAAGGCCAACGGTAGACGGGTTTCGACTATGTATATTAGCCAACAAATGTCTTTGTCCCGTCATGTGGTGCGATGCACCACTGTCGAGGAGCCATCTGTTTTTATTATTCATACCTGAGGTTCTGTTGTTACCTTCGCTCTTAGCCAAGAGAGTCCGGAATTGAGTTAATTCCTCCATTGTCAGGTTGTGCGTGCTGTTAATAATTTCACCATCAGTCACGCCTGCTGCATTTGCCCTCTGTTGATTGCCACGACCCCCTCGACCACGGCCTCGACCCCCTCGACCACGGCCTCGACAGCCCCTCCCTCTTCCTCTGCCTGGGTTCCCCGGCTTATTCCAACAATTTTCTTCATTATGCCAAGGCTTTCCACAATAACCACAATAGAAAATGTCTTGCTCATCTCGTTCATACATGACGCTGCTACCTCTGCTGCGTCCTTGAATTTGCATTTCGGTAACTTTCGACGCCATAGCCGACTCAATTTCTGGTGCCTCTTCCTTTCCTTTGGTCACTGTTTTATGTCTTTCCTCTCTTAAAACCAGAGCATAGGCTCTGCTTAGTGACGAAATTTCATCATCCATTAGAATATTTGAACGGATATGACCATAGAGACCTGTATCGAGTCCCATAAGAAAATGGTGTACCTTCTCTTCCTCACGCTCTTTAAGTATTTCCGTAGCTGCTCCACAAGTGCATTGTGGAATTTTGCTATAACTTGCCAATTCATCCCATATCATTTTCAAATTGGTATAATATTGAACAACTAACTGATCTTTCTTTTGCTTACAGTCATTCAATTCTCCCTTCAATTGATGCACCCTCGGTGCGTTTCCGGCGGCATAGCGTTCTCGTAATTCCTTCCAAATCTCTGTCACGGTTCCTGAGAAATTAATACTGGCGTGCAACCCCTTTTGGATTGAGCACCGTATCCATGACTTGAGCATAACATTGCACTGTCGCCATGCTACTGCTTCAAGGGACTCTTCTTGTCCTTTGGGGATGACATGACTCTTGATTTTTCCCTCAATGAAAGTTAATTTATTTTTCGCATCTAGTGCCGTCTTCACCGCATCAACCCATAAATCGTAATTCTCTCCATTAAATTTCTTTGGAGTTAATATTAAACTCGGATTTTCATTTGGGTGAAGGTACAAGGGAGAAGACGGTGAGATGTGATCGGATTTTATGTGCTTGTTTCCTTCACCATTTGTCATGGTGATAGGTGGGTTAATTGAAAAAATATTTGTGTTTTACCAGGTTCGTATTCCTGCTTTGATACCATAAAGAAGAAGAAAATAAAAAGTGAATCTTATTGGATGATGGCAAAAGATTACATCTCGGTCAGAATATATATACAAGCACATGAATGCATACGGATAGACAACTAGTAGCTTCTCATAATGAGTATTAAACATATTATAATTACTACATGTCTAAATGCAATGTGTAACCGATATCACATTAATCATAGCTTCTCAATAGTATTTAGTAACATATTCCATGTGTAGTGTGTATTGTTTGTTTTTGTTTGTTTATGCTTTGATTTTTCTTAACTCAAAACTTATAGAGTAATTGATTTCCGTTAAATCCATTTACGCGGGGTTTGTGTGGTTATAGCAGTGAGGAATTTGGTGACTCTTGAGCTGAAACAAACTGCGTCGCTCGATTTGTGCTATAAATTATAGCAAGTGTCGTCAAAATTTGAAATTCTCTCTGCAATTTCTTTGTATACTGAGATAGCATAGTGACTTGGCTTTGGGGCGATAACTATAATAGGACATCAAAGATTAGCAATAATGGTCATTCCTCGCAATCTGCAACCGAGTTTTCGGGAACCAAAAAGATGTCAACTCCCCGTGATAACATTACTTCTAGTTTGATGGCTAGTAGAAGAAATTGACATTAATTATTAAAGTTGTTTGTGTGATGTATTTTAACAAATATTACACAATAATTTATTCATGTCCTTTTTTGTCATTTAACAAATGATTGAGATAATATGCTAATTTAATTCTGCTAATTACCAAACACCTACAACAAATTCTACTAATTGAATATGCTAGTCTAAACTGCCAACAAATTCTGTTAGTCAAATCTGCTTTTACAATCTGCTCCTGCTAATATTAATCCGCTGTTTATCAAACAAGGCCGAAATTAGTATTTAATTGGTCAAACTAGTATACCTAATAAGCTATCTACCAAACAAAGTTAGAAAAAAATAGGGGTTGCTTTGTATTCATTGTTTGAGTCTGAATTATATATAATGAAATCTACAAAAGACGCACAATATATGACGATCCTTATATGTTGGTTGATAATTGAAAATAAATTAAATCATTATATCATAGTTATAATTAACTATAATAATTTAAAAATTTAAAACCAGTCCCGTGAACAAAGAACCTACCGATAGCAAGACTGCCTCTAATTTATTACCAAGATCTTTATTCCATTTTTTTTAAAAATATAGATTTTAAACATTTAGTTGTCTTATTTATAGTGGATGTATTATGTACACACCGGCAAGACCGTGCCTGATGATGGATGACTTAGTAATTCGGTCGTGTGGACGAAAAACACACACCTATTTGGCTAAGACAATTAGACAAACACACCATTGAAATCAATAGAATTAGTGTTGGCGATCAAAGAGGGCAGCGCTAATTTGGTCTTCCTTCAATTTCAGCAAGTGTGTTGTTCAACATTTGATAGCTTCTGTAGTTGCTGTTCCCTTTAGTCACTTGCTTCTAAATATTTTCTACCCAGTTTACTCCTTTTTTTTTTCAATCAATTCACTTTGTTGAATCATCATAGGGAGTACTGTATTTCTTTTGGGTCTTTTACCTTGAGCTGGAAACTGTTTAAGTTTTATTCATATGGAGTTATACAACGACCCATGTGGGAAATTAGACTTTAAATGTTAGCAAATCATGAGGGTTTATGCTGTCTGGGTGATAATAATCTGCTGTGTCAAAGTTGTTGTTTTGTTGGGTTGAAATGTATTTTAGATTGAGTGAGGCTATTTTAAGGGAAATGGGTCAATATGTAAGTCGTTTAGACATGGATTCTGATAATGATGCTGAAACTAATTCCAATCCTAGTGGTATTCACGCCAACGCTTCTGGGTTTTTAGACAATGAGATTGCTCACTTGACTAGGCTTAGATCACACCCAAATGAGGGTATTTCTAAGATTAGCCCCGGTAATAGTGAGAGTTATGTATCTATGGTCAAGATGTTGGCTCGTCGAGAGGCTAATTCTTCTCGTAGAGGGAGGTTCACTTCTGCTGACTGCGCTCATGTTGCTAGCCGCTATTTGCCTGTTAATGGTCCTTGGCCCATCGACCAAATGAACAGCCGTACGTATGTGTCACAGTTTTCCACTGATGGCTCTCTTTTCATTTCCGGCTTTCAGGTATTCTCTATGCATTCGATTGGATATTTATTTCATTTTATAGTATTCAACTTTAGAGATGTAGATTGCTTGCAAAGATAGCATTTTGGTTTAGGACTGTTCTCGCTGTGCAGGGAAGTCACATAAGGATATATGATGTTGATAGTGGATGGAAAGTAAAGAAGAATATAGTTGCTAGAAGTTTGCGTTGGACCATCACTGATACATCTCTTTCGCCTGATCAACAACATCTTGTGAGTAATTGCATTGGCGTTCTTTGGTGGTAGATCTGGTAGCACAGGGATTTTAGGATGAGGATGGTTAATTTAGTGTATGAAAATAAAATAAAATAAAATTTTAAGCTGTCATCTCTATTTTGATACTACGTGGCATGCTATTTTTGCAGGTATATTCTAGCATGTCACCTCTCGTTCACATTGTTGATGTTGGGTCTGCTGCGAAAGAGTCTCTCGCAAATGTGACAGTATGTTTCTCATCTTCAGTCCTGTGTTCTTGTGGGACCTATGATTTTACATGTAGAGATACATGACCCTACATGTATTCGATCTTGCTTTGTGAGCCAACTTAAAGTGAACCTTAAAACAAAAGATATTTACTGAGGCAGTTATTTCTTTTCAATTCTTAGTATGCTATATCTCCAGCGACAGCGTAAAAGCAGGTAGTAGGTTAAAAATTTGGAGGATACATTCAAAGCAATGAAGCCTATGCATTTGTGATAGAACAATCTTACATGTGTCTATCATGAGAAAGGCGTGATTGTAGGCGTCACATTTGAACTTTTTCTTTTACTAAGACTTTACTAATTTTAAGGGAAAGTAACTTGTTTCTGAGCCTATACCTTTGTTTTGGCAGGACATTCATGATGGCTTGGATTTCTCAGCTTATGGCGATGGTGGTTACTCATTTGGGATTTTTTCTGTAAAATTTTCCACAGATGGCAAAGAACTTGTAGCTGGAAGTTCTGATGATGCAATATATGTCTATGATCTGGAAGCTAATAAACTCTCTCTCCGAATATTAGCCCACACAGTGAGTGTCCTCCCCTCTCTCATTTTGCAGTACATCAATCTTGTATTTCCTTCAATTTGGCAACGGCGTGCTGTCTCTATTCCTGGTTTTCTTAGAGAAGAGATTCATGCATAGTGTTACAGTTTTCTTGGGTTTAAAACAGGATCCTTCAATATTAGGCCTCACGAAGTCACAGACCTCGTATCGGTTAAGAATCCCATACCCATATCCTTAAGGTGTCGTATCAGACACAAAGATGACATCAAACCTCAAGGCTCGAAGTAACATAGGGGAACATAGGACACTGCACTTAAAAGAGAAACTTTTGTATACTCTAATCGCAGCACTAAAGAGCCTGTTTCCCTAAGAATGGAACTTTTGAATGCACTGCAACCTGAAAGACTTGTGACCCTTTTGATTTTTCATGTTTTTAAGGACTATACTATGAATTGCGTGATTTGGAAAAGTAGTGAAGTATCACAAAGTGAAGGGAAAGAATCAAAGAAGTCCAGTAGCAGACAGTAGTTCAGAGTTTTTCGAAACCTTTAATAATGACAAATTCAAGTATAAGGATGCCTCTCGATGTCATCCATGTAACGACCTCCCGTTTTTCCCCAATCCACCTTTTCCCTCCACCTTTCCTCTGGCAGAGTTTTTGCCAGTAAACGTAGACGAATCTTGCTTGTCAAGTATCAACGATGGCCACCTCTACTGACCACTGACGGCCACCCTTGCCAGGTAATGACTACCACAACGCCGGCTTCCTCTCACATATCCCTAGCCTCTCTCATATCTTTACCTTATTCTAGGTTATGTGCCTTGGAAGGGCTACCTAGTAGCAAGGGGTAGCATTCGCCACCCCAAGCTTCTAAAAAATGGTTAAGATTATCGACTTTTGCCACCCAAATTTTTTTGAATATGAGACCTTAACATACATATAACATATAAAACACGAGGAAAATTCGCTACTCCAAAATTTTATATCTAGGTTCGCCCCTGCTTGGAAGATCCATAATATATGGCCATTCTTCTTGTGGCCAATTAGATTGAGAACTTTATGTTGTTAAGGTATAGCAGTAACGAGAAAATAAGAGATAGTAAGAAAAATTGAATATGATTTGTAGTGACGTGGTATGAGAATTCTTTACTTGTCAAACTTGGAATTAAACTCATAGTCCTAAGTTTTATTGTAATCAACATTCACATGGCCTAATCTATCATGCCAAACATCAAGAGACTCAACGATATAAGTAGAAGTAGATGCATTATTATTAAAAGTTAAATCAGAGTTCAAAACAAATAAACCCCCAGAAAGATAACCCTTGCCCACAAATTCCCCATTGCGCGACATTACAACCCTGTTAGCCTCAAAAACAAGTTTCAACCCAGCATTGTTTCAAGGCACCAGACACGAGGTTTCGAAGCAATGAGGGTACATAAAGAACATTGTTTAGAGCAAGTGTTTTCCCCGAGGTGAGTTTGAGAAAGATCTTGCCTTTGCTTGTGATCATTGCGGATGAAGAGTTACCTATGTAGACGCATTCTCCATCAGCCACCACCTCGAACTCAACAAATAATCCCTTGTGAGCTAAGAGATGTAGCACAAAGATGTTTGGAGTATCCAAGACCCATTAAGCAACATTACCCACCACATTTGCTTCAACAACCACAACACCAATGACGTCATCAGTTACAACGACATTGACTTCCCCGGATTTTCGTTGAGTGCATTGATAGGCTTTGTGCCACACATAACAAGTGACGAGACTCTTTGGTTTCTGGATCTTTGCAACTAGCTTGGTATGCTTCCTTGGTCCTAAACCCTTAGCTTGACCTGACCAGCCTTAGCCTTTTTACTCTTGAACTTATCTCCATTTGAAGACCCACCACTTTCAACAAGATTAGCTTTGACATTAGTAAGGGATGGTTGGACTAACTTATGTTTAAGACGATTGGCTTCCTCATGTGGCCTATTAGCTCTTGTAGGGACAAATGTTTTTTCTTATATATCAAATCAAGTGGTGGAAGCTACAAGGGGAAAACCAACAAATGTTTTTGGATAAGGTTGGAGGTAGTGATATTTGGTCGGATTGCAAGGAGAAAGATGTAGATGCAACGTGGGATAAGTTGGAGCTTGTGGTAAAGGATTTGGCGAAGGAGGTGCTAGGGGAGTCCAAGGGAAATAGACCATCAAGTAAGGACACATCTTGGTGGAACGATGACGTGAGACAAGCGACAAAGACAAAACGTGAATGTTATAAGTTTTTGGGGAACTGCACGAGTGATGAGAACTTTGAAACATACAAGGAGGCTAAACGAGCCACTTGACTGTGCGTGATGTGAAGGCCAAAGTTAACCAATAGGTGTATGCGGGGTCGGACACGAGAGGAGAGAAGGATATCTTTAAACTGGATCGCATAAGGGACCGAAAGATGAAGGATACTGGGAGAGTTTGGTGTGTGAAAGATATGGACGACAAGGTCCTCGTTCAAGATAACGAAATACAAGCTAGCTGGAGTTCTTATTTTGATACTTTATTCAATGGACCTCAGAAGGAAGGAGCAAGGTTTTGGGGATGTACAAGTAACACCAAGCACGATTAATCGGGAATTTGTGCGTAGAATACAAAAGAGTAAAGTTAGGAAGGCGTTAAGGAAGATGGGGTCAAAGAAGGCAGAGGGGCTAGATGGTATACCCATAGAAGTTTGGAGGTGTCTTGGGGAGAAGGTAATTGAATGGATAACACTGCTCTTCAACAAGATTTGAAGGGGTAACCAAATGCCATCAGCTTCGAGAAGAAGCACTCTTGTCTCTTTGTATAAGAATAAAGGTGATGTCCAAGAGTGTTTCAATTATCGCGGAATTAAACTTATGAGTCATACGATAAACTTATGGGAGAGGATAATCGAGCACATGCTTAGGAAATGTGTAGACATCTCGGATAACCAATTTGGATTTATGCCTGGGAGATCGACTATGGATGCAATTTTTATCATGAGACAGTTATGGAACAACATCAGGAGAGTAAGAAAGACTTGCATATGGTTTTTACTGATTTGGAGAAGGCATATGGTAGGGTACCGAGAGAAGTACTTTGGTGGGTTTGGCGAGAAAGGGTGTGTCAAGAAAATATATTGACCTCATAAAAGACAAGTATGAGGGGGCTAGTACAAGTGTTAGAACTAATGTTGGGAGAACGGAAGAATTTTCCATTACCATTGGTGTGCATCAAGGTTCCGCACTTAGTCCATTTCTCTTTGCTATAGTTATGGATGAGTTAACAAGGGATATTCGAGATCTCGTGATGTATGATGTTTGCGGATGATATTGTGTTGATTGATGAGACGAAAGGAGTGGAGAGAAAGTTGGAATTGTGGAGGCATACTTTGGAGACTCGTGGGTTTAGGCTAAGTAGGAGTAAGACCGAGTATGTGAAGTGTCAATTTACGGGGCCGAGATCGACGGATGTAGGGAGTATTATTTTCGATGGAAATGTTTTGGAGGGGTCAGATTCGTTTAGATATCTCGGATCTATTATCCAAAAAGATGGGGAGTTAGACGGAGATGTGGCTCATAGAATTAAAGCGGGATGAGTGAATGGAAAAATACTACGGGGTTTTTGTGCGATAAAGGTATGCCCCAAAGATTAAAGGGAATTTTTTACCGCACGACGATTAGGCCGGCCTTACTTTACGGCTCGAAGTGTTGGGCCGTGAAACTGTGTCACATTCAAAAGATTAGTGTGGCGGAGATGTGTATGTTGATGTGGATGTGCGGCCATACAAGGAAAGACCGGTTAAGTAATGAGGCGATTAGGGAGATGGCGCCAATAGAGGACAAGATGATGGAAAACCGACTAATATGGTTTGGCCATGCGAGAAGGAGACCTATGGACGCACCACTAGGAGACCTGGGGCACAAAAAAGGTTGTTAGGGGTAGAGGGAGACCAAAACAAACATGGAGAAGAGCGATTGAGCACGATATGAGATTTCTCAGACTTCAGGAGGGGTGATAGAGAGGGCACTATGGAGGGAAATGATACATGTGGACTTTTAGTATTTGATGTTTTTACTTAAGTTTTTTTAAACTTATTTGTTCTTTTTGGACTTGTTACTCATTTTTCCCCAAAAACTTTTTATTTTAAGTTTTGCTTCCTTTTTCAAAATCTTTTTAAGCTTTATTCTCGATTTAGTTTTTAGGTTTTTATATATGTAATAAGTTCGATTTAAAATTTATAAATCCTTTTTTGTCTTTTATATTATGTTTTACTTCACTTCTATTTTTCCTTTTCTTTCTTTATTTTCGCTTGTTAAGATGGGAGTTCACCCATGGTGGTTCCAAAGGATGATTCATGTCAACCGACCCCAAATTATTTTAGGACTAAGGCTCTGATGTTGTTGTTGTTGTGTTGTTCAAATGGTTCCTATATTCATTCCCGAAAGGGAAATTTTTTTCTAGCAAGACATTAGTCAGAAAAAACCTCATCCAGTTTCATTCCCTCATTGGTGACATTAGCGCACAAATTCTCATAGACATGAACTTGTTCCATAATAGGTAGGCTTGTCATCTACCATTTGAAACCCAAGCCACTACCCGCCAACATATTTCTTTTTACCCGCATCAGCCCCATGTTTTTTGTCTTAGGACTCTCAAACGGTCTTAGCAGATTTATGGACCATAAATAAGTCAAATAGGTTATTAGTCATATGATTAAGGAGGTGACACCTAGCCGTTTTATTATCCTTATCATGTTTCTTAATAAACTCCTAGGTTGTCCTAACATAACAATAACAGTAGTCTTGACTTAACATTAGCCGACGAAGGTGGGTATTCTCGACACTAGTGGCGACAACAGGAGAGGGTGGGTTAGAAAACGGAACATAGTCAATATCTAGTTGTTTAATAAACATAAGCAATTTTTGAAACCATCTCTTATAGTTCATATCGTCTAATAGTACCAACTTTGATAAATCAATAACTGATTTCGACATTCCAGGCATTGTTAAAACAATAAACAAATAGTTTTCAAATTGTTGTTAACATATAGCAGGAAAAACGAGTAAATAAGAGATAGTAAGAAAAATTGAACTGAATTTGTAATGATGTTGTATTAGAGCCACTGCCTTGAAAACTATTTCGGCACGATCGTGATGGTGATCAGCACTTGACAACCACCTTTCCCAAAAGATCACGGATCCGGGGCGGGCACGCACGCGTGCGTGTGCGAGCTGAATTAAGCACCTCGCAAGCTCATACAAAAGGCTCCCTTGACCCACTAGTGATAGTATAAAGAAAGAGATGATATATAAAAAACACTAAACATCCTTTTCTTCACCTATGTGGGACAGAGGGAAAGGAGAAGCTTAGCTACATAAGCCCCTATTTCCAACACTATAGATTAGACATTCTTTCTTTCCCTTGCTTTATTTGTATTTTGACTATTTTTCGAGGTTTCTTGTTCTCTTTGCCTTTTTCTATTTGTATTATTTTATGTCTCATTTACGGTAACAAATGAGCGTTTATGTTAGCTGACCCAAATCAATTTGGACAAGTCCATGGTGGTGGTGATGTATAGATCATAGAATACACAATTCTATAGGAAGAGTTGAAAGATATTAATTTTCTCATGTCCTGAATACAAAACTATGAATTTTTTAAGATGTGAGTAGGGTTGATTTGGATGAAAATGTTATTACTTGGCCCAGTTGACACTGAAGAAAGTGTGGCAATAGATAAGGCTGAGGTTAGTCAAAGAATCCATATGAACGACTGTGCTTGCTTTTGTATATTGCTTAACACGGTCTCTCCTCTATCCATCCCCCTGTTGTATTTCCTATTTGTTTCTTACTTTATCTTGTAATTTCTTTTTCTTTCTCTCAATAATTTTCCCAAAACTGTGCTCCAGTGCATTGATTAATGTTAGACAGCCCTAACTTCTTTTTGAACTAAGGCTTTGTGCTGCTTCTTGGTGTATCATGTTCATTGTTCTGTTCTCTTGCAGCCTTTATTGCTGATTTTCACCTTATCATGTTGTTTGATATCAATTTTTTTTGAGAGCTTTATTTGTGGATCTTGTTCATCCACATTGAATTCCCTGTTTTACTGAAGTTTTCTGTGAAATGTGAACAACAAACACTTCCCTATTTTAAATCAAGAATACTACTCCATACTATAGTCCTCAAGGACAAGAATATATGCCAGCAACTTGCGGGATTCTTATGTTTTGAACACGGCAGTTTTGTTTTCTGCGTTTAAGTTTGGTATAGTACTTTCAACTTCAAGCGAAATATATGTTCTTTTTCCCATCTCGTTTCAGCAGGGAACAATGTATTTTCTATTCAAGGACCTCCCCGTGATAAACTAATAATGGGGCTGGTTTTATTTGAAAGATAATTGTGTGGCTTTTTGTTGGATGCTTGTGACTTGCATGTCTTTGGTGCTCACTGTAGTTATGGATTGATTTGTGCAGTCTGATGTTAACACCGTCTGTTTTGCTGATGAAAGTGGACATCTTATATTTTCGGGAAGTGATGACAATCTGTGCAAGGTAAACAAAATTTGCCATTGTTAATCAAATATTCCGTATATATCTTGACTCAATTTCATTACCACAGGTGTGAACTTTTTGTTTCAAAACCACTGATTCTGTGAATGTTTGGATGTGCCAAATCCCTTTCGAATTCTTGTTTTGATGTTGAATGAAACGTATGATTTGGTCAGTGCAGTGCAAGGAGTTTATTCCCCTTATCATTCATGCCTGGCCCATGGATTTGTTATTAGAGCATAAAATGTAGCTCCAAAGTTTCTCTGAAAATGCAACTTACAGGACAGTATTATATTACTTGTTTGTCAATTGGCCTGTTGATAAATTATTTAATGCGACTACGCAAACATAATTTGATTAACTTAGGAGGGTCTCATTTCATGTATCAGTGTCAGTGTCAGTTTCGAATCCTGTTGGTCATCAGTAGAAGGCAATATACTTTGATCCTTCGAGAAAGCTTGTCTCTTTTTGATAAGCAAGGAATTAATTAGTGAGGGAATTGAAGTGCGGAGCTTTTTTGTCGTAATTACTGGAGGATGAAAGAAGACTAAAGCAAAGATAATAATGGGAGGCATGAATGACATGTAAATAGTAACTTAATAAATGAATGGTGTAAAATATAAGCTTTAAGTTTATGGTGTAAATTGTATGATGTGATTAGCATATGCTTGTAATATTCTACCTAGCTTGTACTATAAATAGAGGTGCTTGGTGCATGCCATAACCAAGCTAAGTCTAAGTGTAATCTCTCACAAAAAACCTCTCTTTGTAAAATATATCATCTCCTTATAATATAAGTTTTCCCTTATTACTAAATCCTTGTCCTACAACTCCATACTAATATTGTCAAATATATATTGATCCTGTAAAACCTCCTCATGCATTGCTGGATTGAACTATAGTAGTTCAGCAGCTTTCAATGAAAACTTCTAGTTTATCTTGATCCTTGACTTCCTAAAGAGACTTGTTTGTTCGAGCAAATGGTTTACCAAATATTTGATTTCGTCTTTGTCATGTATGTTGTCACTCTGACAATTTGTTTAACCTGACATTCTGATGCCAGATATTCACGACATATGTATGGACACTTCCCTTTATACCAGAAGAATGTAAAGTCTTCTCAAAGTGGCCAAGTTGGTCAAACCTGGATGTATTGGATATTAATTCCAAGTCCAGACATAGGTAGTGTAAGTATTTCCCCTAAATGATGAAGAGAGGAGGGTTTTTTGGAGGGTAAGAGAAAGGAGTTGAAGCAGGGAAGAAGTTAGCAAATAAAAATTCCCGTAGAATTTTTCTTTTCTAAAGGACGTTCAATTGCCTAACTAAACATGAAATGTGACTACGTACAGGTGTGGGACAGACGGTGTTTCATAGCGAGAGGGAAGCCTGCTGGCATCATGATGGGCCACTTAGAAGGAATAACATTCATTGATAGCAGAGGAGATGGTCGCTATTTTATTTCAAATGGTAAAGACCAATGCATAAAGCTCTGGGATGTAAGAAAAATGTCTTCTAATGTAACTTGGTATGTCATCTTTGCTTTCTGTTCTATTTAGCTGCGTAAGATAATAGTCATGGCATGTTTTCGAGTCTGACCATGGGAACGATTTAAATCTTAATTTGAACATTTATTTTTGTTGGTTTAAAAGACCTCAATTTCAGTGACTAAAATCAGGGAAAGGATGATAACTAAAGAAATAATATCCTCATGCACTATTTGTACATTGAGTTAAGGATCAAGAATGATTAGTGTTTCGTTTTAACACATACGTATTATTAGACACTGAAACTCCAATATGGTGAGCATCCCCAATCTTGTCAGGTTACTGTTACTCGGTTAGTGTTACTCTGTAGTACTGGTAGTAGGTGCAACAAGCGTTGCCTAATTCGTAATAACCTTTGTATGAATATATCAATTGACTTCTTGTCCCAATCGATCGACTATAGAAGCTAGGTCGGTCGACTTCAATGGCAAGTCGACCTTACGTGTTTTCTAAAAAGCGCACCGAATTTCAAAAGGCCGTCTTTTCTTCGTTACTTAGTGAAATTAAGCGTTTCGGTGCCGTTAGAAACTTAAGAGGTCAAGCTTTCATCTTCCACTTGAATCACTTGATCTAGAATTTAATTTATGGCTCTTCAAAGGTGACCATGGTGACGGGAAGCTCCTAAATCACTCGAAGTCATCAGCATTTACCAAATAAGGATCTCAGTTAACCCATAACCTCTTCAAATCCTCGACGTGCTTTCTTAGCAGTACGAAGTTCTGTCCATATCGTATGCAAATCCTTACGGGGTCTAGAATTGGCTCAGAAGCCGCATCAAACTGTCATTTTCTGGAAAACCAATACAGATACAAATACACCGAAGTAGCAATAAAGGGAACTTGGTAGCAAATGCCAAATAGGCAAAATAGCTCACAAGAGCACATTAAAAGCACATAATGGCAAGGGAAATGATATGAAAATGTGTATATGACATGGACTTACCACTTGCCAAGGACTCCTTTGTACGAATGTCATAGGACATACACACCTTGTATAATTTATATATATTTGAAAATTTTCGCCATGTCATTGTATCTCTCTTGCAAGTCTACTTGTGCAAACCCCTTTATACTGCCTCTTTTTCTTTGATATTTTCTACTTTTAAAATGACACATTATTTAAAGAAGATTAATAAACAATATGAAGTAGAGCGAAGAGAAAGTAGGTTGGCTACTTACATGGGAGAGAAGAGACAGACGAATGTGAGAAAGGTGGAAGAAATCATAGAAATGGACAAAAAAGAAAACGTAGAAATCAATGTAAAAGAAGTACTATATTTTTGTGTGTGTATGAGGGAGTATAGGAAGAAGTAGAGTGGAGATTAGTTGAAGACTTCAAGATAGTTTGTTGACTAGTTGAAGGTGGATTGGTTGAAGGAGCACTATAAATAGAGGTCCTTCCCTTCATTTTGATGTATCCAAAATATCCACAAAAAAATCAATACAACAACAACAACATCAGAGCCTTAGTCCCAAAATGTTTTGGGGTCGGCTGACATGAATCATCCCTTGGAACCGTCATGAGTGAACTCTCATCTCAAAAAAAGAAAAAAAAAAAAAAAAAAAAACGGAAGTGAAGTGAAACAAAAAATGGAAGGCAAAGGGGTTTTATAAATTTTAAATCGAACTTATCACATGTATAAAAACCCAAAAAAATAAATCAAGAATAAAGTTTAAAGTGATTTTGAGAAACGAAGTAAAAATTAAAATAAGAGTTTTGGAGGAAAAAGTGTAACAAATCCAAACATATTTTTTTTTTTTTTTTTTTTTAGAAAACTTAATAAAAACATCAAAGGCTAGAAGTCCACATGTATCATATCCCTCCATAGTGCCCTCTCCATCACCATCCCCTCCTGAAGCCCGAGAAATCTCATATCGTGCTCAATCACTCTTCTTTTGTTTAGGTCTCCCTCTACCCCTAGCAACAGTTGCGGCACCCCAGGTCTCCAACCTCCTAACCGGTGCGTCCATAGGTCTCCTTCTCACATGGCCAAACCATCTTAGTCGGTTTTCCATCATCTTGTCCTCTATTGGGGCCACTTTTACCTTCTCTCTAATCGCCTCATTCCTTAACCGGTCTTTCCTTGTATGGCCGCACATCCACCTCAACATACGCATCTCTGCCACACTCATCTTATGAATGTGACATTGCTTCACGGCCCAACACTCCGAGCCGTAAAGTAAGGCCGGTCTAATTGCCGTACGATAAAATTTCCCCTTTAATCTTTGGGGCATACCCTTATCACACGAAAACCCCCTAGCACTTTTCCATTTCATCCATCCCGCTTTAATTCTGTGGGCCACATCTCCGTCTACATCTCCATCTTTTTGGATAATAGATCCGAGATATCTAAAGGAATCTGACCCCTCAACAACCTTTCCATCGAAAATAATGTTCCCCACCGCCGTGGATCTCGGCCCCGCAAATTGACACCTCACATACTCTCAATAAACAAACTAATTCCTTCAACACTTCTCCTTGAGAGTGGTAGAATTTCTATTATGTGTGCGCAATATGCCAATATGCTCCCTAACTACACGGCAATAAAAATAAATATAATGACTGGAGCAACATTTAAAGGTTCTTTTCCTTATATCTATATTGAACTGTTTTATCTCTACGGAAAAAAAAAAACTCGAACTTTCATGTTGCTATATTACAGTTGAGATTTGTTAGCTGCACCAAAATGTTTTAATCTTGGATGGACAAGTGACACAGTTCTATATTTCAGTGATCTTGGTTTTAGGACATATGATTGGGACTACAGGTGGATGGAATATCCAACTCAAGCAAGAAATTTGAAACATCCATGTGATCGATCTGTAGCCACTTACAAAGGACATTCAGTCTTGCGTACGCTAATCCGTTGTTATTTTTCTCCGGAATATAGGTATGTTTCTCAATCGATTACCAACTTTTACTTCTTTGGTTTACAGCCATCTCAAACATTCGAATTTAAGTGCAATGATTGCTCAGTTTGAAATTTTGACATCTCTTTTTAAATGAGGTGTTGCCTCTTTTCCGAGCTCTTTCTCCTCAAACATAAATATTTTGTTTGTCAACAGTTTTGTGGAAGGATGAAAAATATACTAGTTCAAGAAGAATCACATAATCTATCTTGTTAAGTTGTCCAAAATCACCTTAAAAATTCTCAATTATCTTCCAAATGACTGTCAAGTGAGGGTGAAAATAAGGGCTTGTTAAAACGGACATGTAGGTAACATGTAGGTCACTTTCAGATATTTGGGTCATGTTTCTACTTTGGAAAGTTGGTTAAGGTCTGGCATCGGTGGGAGCTTTTATGTGGGTTTGACGTATAATTTTTATGAGATGGCTCTTCATGAATTCGCACTGCAATTGCCATTCTGATTGTCTCTTGTTAATTTCTTCATCTTTGGAATTAAACATGAAACCTTTCTGCTATTCTTTATAATCCTTCTTGTAAAATGTCTGACATTTTAGCAAATTCTTAAATTCTTTGTTGTGAAATACTGATGTGTGTGTATGTATATACCTTTTTTTTTATTGTTTTATGTCATTCAAAGGCTGATGAACAAGATCATCAATAGGCTTCATACGATGACTATATTACTAATCTCTGATTAATTTAACTTGTAAATTTTTTAGCACAATGCTAATTATTATAATAGTCAAGTCACCGTGTCAACTAATATGCGTTTACCTGGAATTGTGTTATCCAGTTCGGGACAGAAGTACATCTACACCGGTTCAAATGAGGGCAGTGTGTATATATATGACCTGGTAAGTCACCGAATTTGTTAACTATCCCGTACAAGGTTGGCTTATCCCCATTCTATGTATTCTTTCAAAATTCCGCGAAAGTGGCAATTGAGTCCCATTACTTTGGCTAATCGTGAGATTAAATCCCCTAAGTTTAGATTGTAGCAATTAGGCCCCATAGGTCATAAGTTATGCAAAAGGCGAACTTAAGCGCCTTACCCAAAATCTCATGAGAAATTCAATATATCATATTACATAAGTGAAATTGATTATACTTCTTACAATATATACAATAAAAATAAAAGTTAACAATGAAATTAAAATTTAAAATGTATTAGATAAGATTTTACATTATTTCATAAAAATAAAAATATTTATGTTTTATTAAAGAACTGTATAATGTTTTTAAAATTTTGTTTTTGTGAAAAGTTATGACATGAAAAATATACGTACTTAGTTTTTTTGGTAAGAGAGATCTTTTAATAAAAATGTTGATTTTCTCAAAAAAAGTAAAATAAAAGTAAAGTTTTTATTTTTCCGGAATTTAAAAGTATTGTCATTGTTTAGATGTTTTTCTTTTAAAATAAACAAGAATTTTGCACTTTTCTTTAAACAAAATAGAATTTTTGTGGTATGAGAAAATGATTTTCATGAGATTTTGAGTAATGGGGTTAATTTCACCTTTTCCATAACTTAAGGGGATTAATTGCTATAATCTAAACTTAAGGGTTTGGTCTCACGATTAGTTAAAGTACTGAGGCTAAAATACCACTTTCGCGAATTCCGACAACTTTTCCTGAAGAAATGTTGCGTTTTATTGTCGATCATATTTCTCTGGCATAGGAAGAATTAAGTTAAACTGTCTACGGAAGACAACTCATTTAAATTGGTAATAATTGTCTTCACTTTGGGTAAAAAAATTAGGTGTACTGGATATTGCCTTCCATCCATGGTACTTGGGTTTATATCCCTCTGTTCAGTCAATAAGCCTATTTATGGCCTTTTGACTTAAATGGATTATATATGTTGTGGCATGTCCTCGAGTCCAGAAGACGCACAATTTAGATTGTTCTATCCATGGTGAATATACACGTGGAAATGTGCAAAGTAACTATCCAAGAAACGGAGTATATTTTAGGCTTCTGTACCTCTGGAACAAGAGCACGTCTCACCTAGTTGCCTAGATAGAGCATCCATAATGGAGAGGAAGTGACCTCTTAGCTCTTAGCACACTCTCTTCTTTAACAAGATGCCTTGTCCATTGTGGGTGCATCCTCTTTGAAGAAGTGGTAGGCAGCCTCCATTTATGGGGAATATCCTTGTCTTGGCCAAATTTACAAAAAAAGAATATTTCAATGCCAATACATGAATGTCAAGAGCACGTCTCACCTTGTCCTCGTGTTGGCCAAATTTGTAACGGCCATTTCTTTTTTGCAAACATAATGTTTTGGGATTTGCAGACAAAGCTCATCTCATCAATCCAATCGGGGTATTATTTGACTTGAATCTTAAAATGGGTTTGCCGTCTTAAGAGAGAGATTCTCTATTTCAATGCCAATACATGATATTTCTAGTCACAAATTGTACTTGTCAAAAATAATACTGTATCAAAACTGATGGTACAAGAGAATGGCACCATCAGGTTCAACTTTTTTAATAGCCAAATTTGTTGGTATTGTACAGATAAATGGCGTGATAGTTGCAAAGCTTGATTATCATATGTCTACGGTGAGAGATTGTAGTTGGCACCCTCTCTATCCGGTGCTTGTTAGTTCGTCTTGGGATGGAGATCTCGTAAAATGGGAGTTCCCTGGAAATGAAGCAGCTCCCGCGCTTTCAAGGGACCGAAATACTCAGATAAGATATTGGGATTAAGAGGCCTTTAACCCCTCGCATTCTCATGATGTAATAACCTCGTCTTCTACCGTGTAAAAAAGCCATGTAAATATCAAACGTTCTTGATTGCCAATTAACCTACATGCATAAACGATTGTAGGAATAAGCAAAACATGAAGTAAACTAATGTTTCTGTTTTACGTATTTACTTTGATGTAAAAAGAGCTACAAGTTCATTTATAGGTGGTACGGTGTGTGAAACTTCGATCTTGGCTACACATCGAAAATGTGATAGGGACACCAGGTCGTATCGTATCAGTTTGAGTACCACTGAGGGTGTAATAGTAAATTGTTGTGCTGTTTTTGTTACGTTCCCATAATAGTTTAACAAAGTTTATTTTTGTGGTCCGTATTTTACTTAAGTAAATTTTGCTTATTTGTTTTCATTTGCATACCCTTGGGTGAAATACGCTCCTAAACCTAATTCTTTCAATCTCGCGAATGAAAAATATCTATCAAATTAATCAAATTCTTAAATTGTATATGAAAAGAAAATTTAAATGTGATTCATTACTTGCAAATTAGTGTCAAAATTAATATTTTCATTTATGTTCTTTAAAATTTGTTTTTATTTTTTAACGTTGAGTTTTTTTTTACTGTTAGATACTTCGTAGTAGTTGTTCGAGCGGGGTAACGATGGGGTGTTGACATGGGGTAGATGGCAAAGGGGTGGACCCGCCTCGTGGAAGAAACGGTGGTGGCGGGCGGGTGGAGAGTTGATGTTGGATGGATGGCAGGTAGTCTGTAGATGGAGCAGCGTGAAAGAGGGGATGGGGAACGTGAAAGTGCTTATGAGGGGAGAGCGTGAATGGGTCAATTTGGTGACATGTGGGAGACTGGGTCCGCGATGGTGGGCGGTTGTGTGGTGGAGTTGTTACTACGTTTGGTGAGTACGTTTGATTATTGGTAGTGAGAGGAAATTAGGGCAGAATCATCAACAATGTACTACGAGTCTACAAATTACAGTGTGTATAATGAATACTAGTTTTACTCCCGTGCAAAAAAAAATATACGGGTCGATTTTACAACTATGATATACGGAGTACTAAGCTTATAACATAATATTCATTTTATCGGTAATTAAATTAAATAAATATATGAACTAAAATTAAATTGGATAGTTGCACCAAATTGAATTAAATTAAAATGTAATAATAATAATTTAAATACATTGCCCAGCACATAAAGTAGAAGAATTGCTAAAAATTTTCATTACTTATTGCTAAGATCATAGGTAGCCTCAATGTGAGAAAAAACAAAATTTCACAACTCTTAAAAAAGTTCCATTTTATAATTTGTAGTTATTAATAGGATTTACTAAAACTTTTGAAGATTTTCTTCAATTATATCGTTTTTTTAAGTTTAGGTTCTGCCATTGATATACATGACACCATATAGAACCTACGTTAATATAATATTGAATTTTATAAAATATTCACCGTGATTAGATCCACTGTTTAGTACAATTAAAATGTTTTGGTAGAAGTGGGTTAATTACAAGCTCGTAAAAATAATTATATTTAAACTATGCAACTTACATTCGAGTTGGAAAGTAAAATGTTGTACTCCATCCCTCCCAATCATATGTTTACACTTTCTTTATTTTCCCCTCATAAAATAAAAAGAGTGTAAACATCCCACTGGGACAGAGGTAATATGATTTTTATTAAATTTAGACTTACCTATTTAATTTCAGAAAAAGTTGAATATGGGAAGTGGAGGTTCTTACCACAAAAAAAATCATTTTAATAAATTAAGAACTAATCAAATCTCTTTAAATTCTATTCTTGTTATAGTATAGATATTAACACTTTAAATTTTAACCATACTAGATTTCTTGCCCGGGCGTTGCCCGGGTAATATCTTGCCATGGTTTCAAAGTAATTATCGTAACAGTTAATCTTCTAAAAATCAATCAATCAATCAATCAATATCAATATATATATATATATATATATATATATATATATATATATATATATATATATATATATATATATATATATATATATATATATATATATATATATATATATATATATATATATATATATATATATATATATATATATATATATATATATATATATATATATATATATATATATATATATATAGAGTTGGGATCACATGAGTCCACCCTAAATATTTGAGTCCATGAGTCTAACAATGATATCATAAGTTGTCTAAAAAAGTATCACGTGTTTTCAATATCAAATTTTTTTCCTTTTTTTGTTTTTTTTCTTTTTCAATATTACTTTTTTTTTTCTTTTTTTTGCCTTTTCTTTTAAAATGACATTTTCTTTATTAAAAAAATCCCCTTTTTCCACTACAAGAATTACCCCAGATAGCGACCAAACCTGCCACCGCAATGGTAGTCGCAAATTAGCGACCGAAAAAAAAAAAGCGGGAGTTGTATCAGAGTCCATTCTGTCTCCAGTAGATCAAGAAGTCATTTATGGAAATGAGATAGAATCGGGAGAGGAGCTAGAAGATGATGAAATGGAGGGGCAAGATCAGTTACAAGATAATAATGATGAAGAGTTAGAAGAGGAGGAAGAGGATGATGATGAGGAGGAGGAGGTAGAAGAAGAAGAGGATGACGATGATGATGATGATGATGAGTAAAAGTAGTATGAGGTTTTCATCCTATATATTTATTTAGGTCCTGTTTTTTACCAACATTATTTATTATGTTATATATATGTATGTTAACATTTTTCCTGCAATTATAGGTTCACATGGCTCGTGGAGGAGGCAGGCAACGGGGCGGTTTTAGTGGTAGTGGCGGGGACAGTAGCTCGGCCCGATCACAAGGGGAGGAGGAGGTCCGTGTGTCGACTGACAGTGAGGAGGAGGAGGAGGTCCGTGTACCCCGCCATACTGACGGCAGGATCATCCTTGATCCGACGGGTCTTTGGTAATTTTTTATTCACTAGTTGTTTGTTTATTTATTAATTTTATTCAAACTAGTCTTATTAATTAACATTCATGTTTGGTTTCAGGTTTAAACATCAAACAACGGTTCGTGGCGTCACCAATAGCATTCAAGAGAACATGGTTCACGGCGTCACTTGTTGGACGAATGCTAGTGACGAGGACAAGGAGATGTGGTACAACGCCTTTCGGGTACGTATATAAGTCTTTACTTTAATTATTTATTTTTTATAAATTCATGGTTGATTTGTTTCTCTAATAACTCTTCTTTTTTTGGTAGCGTGTCTTCTATTGGCCAAGTGCGCTTGATCGACTGGCTTGGGATCGATTCAATGATGTTGGTCAAAGGAGGCTGAAGGACATTATGTATAAGGTGTCGAGGAGGAAGACTCCGCCAACGTTCATGAAAGGTATTAATTTATTAATAATCGTATTAAAATAAAAAGTTTAACATTTTTTTAATTTATAGTAATCGTTTCTATTTTATTGGATTGTAGGTCAGTCATATGAAGAATTCACTAAGTACAGAGAAAGTCCTGAGTTCAAGCAAAAGTCGGCGCGGAACAAGGCGAACAAGAGGGGTGGAAATGATCCCGAAGCGGAGGTTGGCGCTACTCATTATGGTGGGTCTCAGTCATTCCATGAACGCGTGACGATAACTGTAAGTATTTACTCTTGTGATTTAATTTATCACTTTTATCTTGAAGTATATATTTAGCTTTAAATTTTAATTAACTGACTAACACTTCATGAATTTATTATTTTTTTTATAGGCAAGGAAAAATAAGGGCCAGCTACAATCGGTTGTAGATCTCTTCCTTGAGACACATGCCAAAAAGGGAAGGAAAGGGTTCGTCTTCGTAAATGCTGGAGATCGCGAATTATATGTAAGTGTTATTGTATAAAGCATTTAAAAAATGATTTATAATCAATGATTTATTTATATGTAAGTGTTATTGTATATATTATTAATAATGTTTCATTTTTTTTGTAGGAAACATTTCTTAAACGAAAGAAGGCGAACCCTGACATCTCCGACAATCAGCTATGGTATGAATTGGTAGACGGTTTTCAAAAAGGAGGAGTCTATGGAGCCGGTTCAGCTAAAGAGCTCTTTTATGAACCGCCGGCAAGAAGAGGGTCCTCGTCCCAGCATCAACCCTATGTTCCTGGTTTGGTCAGTCACCTTCAGATGCAACTAGCTGAGAAGGATAGAAGGGACGCCGAACGAGATGAAGAGCTGAGGAGAATGAAAGAAGAGATGGAAAGGATGTCTTCCTACTTTGCTAATTGTAACAGCGGTTGGCGTCCACAGGATCGGGATCCAAGAGATCCCGATTATGGAGGTGGCAGTGGGGCGGGAGCATCTTTTCCAGTGTCGTAGTTTGTGACTCTTGTTTTTAGTGACTCTTATGTTTAGTGT
The DNA here is from genome assembly GCA_029255685.2 of Silene conica. NCBI lineage: Eukaryota > Viridiplantae > Streptophyta > Magnoliopsida > Caryophyllales > Caryophyllaceae > Silene > Silene conica. Next base: position 56,427,685 of record CM055311.2, on the reverse strand, counting down.
TGGATAATTTTAAGTTTAGTGTTGGATAATTTTAAGTTTAGTGCTTGAATTTCGTACTTTGTAATCCAAATCACTTTTATTTATTTAAGCGATCAGATTTGGCATCAATTGGGTTGTGCGCTGCTCTTCTTTGGTTTGCTTGCAGGTTTTACAGTAGTAGCTACGGATTTGGCTAGGACAAAACCGAATTTTATGGGCAAATACATGTAAAATTAGCGACCGAACATGTAAAATTAGCGACCACTGTCGGTCGCTAAACCCCTGTAACTTTTTTTTCATTGGCGACCATTTAGCGACCGACGTCAGTAGCTAAATTAGCGACTGAAATCGGTCGCCAATTTAGCGACTGAAAACGGTCGCCAAATTAGCGACTGACATCGGTCGCTAATTTAGCTACCGCAGTCGGTCGCTACATTAGCGACCACTATCGGTCGCCCGCCTTTTTTTCACCGGTCGCTAAATTTGGCGACCAATATCGGTCGCTAAAAGCGACTACAGCCTGCGACTAAGGGCGTGCGACTGAAATTGGTCGCTAAAATTAGAAGGGCGACCGCTTGTGGTCGCTAATTTCAGTCGCAATCTGACGTATCTGTTGTAGTGTTCAGTATGCACTTTTTTTAAAACAAACACATTTTTTTTTTAATAAAATGGCGTTTTTTCTCGAATTTTTTTTCATTACAATATCACAAGTTACTCAATACAATATCACCGGTTCTTTAAAATAATATCACAAAAAAAAAAATTCGAGAAAAAAATATTTCGGAAAAAAAATTCGAGAGAAAAAATTGAAAAAAATATTTCCGGGCAAAAAAGTTCTTGAAAAAATTTCGTGATATTGTTTAATATTGTGTGTGATATTGTTTAACAAAAGGCGTTTTTTCTCGAAATTTTTTTTCGACTTTTTTTCATTATAATATCACAAGTTACTCAATACAATATCACCGGTTCTTCAAAATAATATCACAAAAAAAAAATTCGAGAAAAAAATATTTCGGAAAAAAAAATTCGGGAGAAAAAATTGAAAAAAAAAATTGAAAAAAATATTTCCGGGAAAAAAATTTCGTGATATTGTTTAATATAGTGCGTGATATTGTTTAACAAAAGACGTTTTTTTTCGAAATTTTTTTTCATTACAATTTCACAAATTACTCAATACAATATCACCGGTTCTTCAAAATAATATCACAAAAAAAAAATTTGAAAAAAAAAAATTTTGAAAAAAAAACCGAGAAAAAAATTTCGAGAAAAAAAATTGAAAAAAAAAATTTCAGGTAAAAAAGTATTGGAAAAAATTTCGTGATATTGTTTCCTTTAATATTGTATCGAAAAGGTTGTGACATTGTGATATTGTAGTGTAAAAAAACGTGATATTTTTTAATACAACTTGTGATACTCTAAATGGACTCATGGACTCAAATATTTAGGTGGATATTTAGGTGGACTCACCGGATCCCGCCTCTATACATATATATATATATATATATAGAGAGAGAGAGAGAGAGAGAGAGAGAGTCAAGATCCGGTGAGAACGACTATTCGGTGCATTCGGTGAGAACATCTACAAACCATTGGATTAAAGTCCAATTATAGGCTTGGATTTAATTACTAAAATAAGTCATTAGTCCAATACTACGTAACAGACTATGAACCATAGGATTAGAAAGAATCTAATGACCGAAAGAAAACAAAATACAAATCACGTATTATTAAACAAATACTCTGTAATAGACATTACAAACCCATTAAAGAAAAATCAAATTTATTGTTCAGGGACAAAAGCTAGCCGCAGGTATTTGCGGAAAAATCCGTGTTAAGAGACAATATGAAGTATACATCCCCACTAACCTTTCTTATAATAGGATTTGCATGGTGGAACAGGTCCATTCTGTCGTGTTCGTCAAGCACATGAAAAAACAGGCAGCATAAATATATGGTATATGCATCATTTCAAGTTGCAATTAATGAATTACAGCAACACTTAGACCATCCCCAAGCAAAAGGTCGAGTTAATCGAGTTAATAACATATTAGCCCTTAATCTCACCTTATTGACATTGACCCTCTTTTACCCTCCCAAGCAAAAGGTCGATTTAATTGAGTCAATAACATATTTTTTTTTTTTTTTTCTCTTTCTAATTTGTAACCAATGAGAGTTTGACACATAAGAGGTCAATAGGTGAGTCAATTTGCTCCACCTTGGGTCACAAATTGACCCTCAACACCCTTAGGTCAATCCTAATTCTCTACTAATTGTAATTAACTTGACCCAAGCAAGTAATTGACCTAGCAATTGACCTTGCTTGGGGATGGTCTTAGCTATGAACTTTTTTTTCCTTTTTTCAAGTCAAGCGATGAGGTTTTGGGAAATCAACTGACAAATGACGCCATCAAGAAACACAAAGTAAAAAAAATTACATATTACCATGAACAAAAGCGCACACTGGTATCGAAATTCAACAGGCTACATTCTAAATCAGAACACTTTAAAGTGTATATTGACCATGACACAGAAATCGTGCAGAATGAACATTGTTATAGGATGATTGTTGATATCACCACGCCGACAAGTTGGCAATCTATTGTTACAGAATTTGGAATACCTTCAATCCTAGGCGTTCCTTTCAGACTTTAAATAAGATTGGATGTTACTTGTTTAGGAATTAGCAAAGCCTAAACTCTATCAGACTTTAAATAAGATTGGATGTTACTTGTTAGAGAAGGAAAAGAGTAGATGGCATGTGGATGAAAAAATGGGAAAATTGTGTGGATTACAAGGGTTTATGTAAAAAATTTAAAAAATGTATCTTATCCGTAAAAAAATGTATCTAGATTTATGTAAAAAAGTAAAAAAAATGTATCTATTTCGTCAAAAAATATATCTAGGTTTAAGTAAAAAATGTATCTACTCCGTCAAAAAATGTAAATAGGTTTATGTAAAAAAAATTAAAAAAAATGTATCTACTCCGTCAAAAAATGTATCTAGGTTTACGTAAAAAAAATATGTATCTACATCGTTAAAAAAATGTATCTAGGTATATGTAAAAAAGTAAAAAAGAAATGTATCTACTCCGTAAAAAAAAAAATGTATCTACTCCGTCCAAAAATATATTTACGTTTATGTAAAAAAGTTAAAAAAAATGTATTTATTTCGTCAAAAAATGTATCTAGGTTTAGGTAAAAAAAGTAAAAAAAAAATGTATCTACTCCTCCAAAAAATGTATCTAAGTTTACGTAAAAAAAGTAAAAAATAAAAAAAATGTATTTACTCCGTCAAAAAATGTATCTAGGTTTACGTAAAAAAGTAAAAAAAATGTATCTACTACTTCAAAAAATGTATCTAGGTTTATGTAAAAAAAGTAAAAAAAAATGTATCTACTCATTCAAAAAATGTATCTAGGTTTATGTAAAAAAAGTAAAAAAAATGTATCTACTTCGTTAAAAAATGTATCTAGGTTTACGTAAAAAAGTAAAAAAAAAATGTATCTACTACTTCAAAAAATGTATCTAGGTTTATGTAGAAAAAGTAAAAAAAATGTATCTACTCTTTCAAAAAATGTATCTAGGTTTATGTAAAAAAAGTAAAAAAAAAAACGTATCTACTCCGTCAAAAAATGTATCTAGGTTTACGTAAAAAGGTAAAAAATAATGTATCTACTCCGTCAAAAAAATGTATATAGGTTTACGTAAAAAGGTAAAAAAAAAAGTATTTACTCCGTAAAAAAATGTATCTAATTTTATGCAAAAAGGTAAAAAAAAAAAAATTATCTACTCCGTCAAAAAATCTATCTAGAAGGTGGGTTGTAGGTATTTCTTAACCGTTGATTGTGTTTTAATCCAACGGACGTGACTCGTTCTCACCGTATGCACCGTATAATCGTTTTCACCCGATCCTAAATCTATATATATATATATATATATATATATATATATATATATATATATATATATATATATATATATATATATAGAACTAGGATCTATTGAGTCTACCTTATAGGGTGAGTCCGTCCTATCATTTCTAGTCGTCCGATCAACTCTTAGTAAACTTAATCGTATGACTGAGATTAAGATTTAGCGCGTGTTAGTAAGGTTATTTTTGTATTTTTATCCCTCTGAATATTAATTCATCCCCCACCTTATTATTTCATTCTTTCCCACCAGTCCTCTCTCCCTTCTTTATCTCCCATTAATTTTTTCTCTCGGAAAAACACATTATCAAGATCTCCATTGATTCACATGTTCTCCGATAGTCTACTACATCGGTTCGTTGTCCAGATCGATCGTCTTTGGTGATTGCACAATTTTTCCAATGATCGGTCCAGATTTTAGGTGTGACTTATTTAATTTTTATTTTTTTTTACATTTTTTATTTTACTTTAGAGCCTTTGTTTGTTCGATTAATTGTTGATACATTGATTCTTTGCTCAATATCTCAAACATTTGGTAATTTTTACCATTTAACAAGTAATTGCAGGTATATATAATTCAATTATTTAGTCTTTTGTTGAATATTCTTCGACCAATTTCTAAAAACTGAGATGATTTTAGTTATTTTATTGGAATTCTTAAGTTCAATTGAAAAGATTTTTTCAATACTGTAGCTATTTGTTCAATAATTATTATTGTGTAGTTAATCAACGCTCCCAGTCATTTTGATTTTCATTTGCCTATTTAAAATAGAAATCTAGTCATATAAATTGATTTTGGTACTACTTCATCTTGTTCTTGAATGATGCGTACACGAAACTTCAATAGGCGAACGAAATTTGTGATTGTAGGATCTGTATCCACAACTCATTGTTATATCATTCGCATCAATCTATAATAAGTTGATTGTCAATTGTCATTCTTCTTATCATGTGAAATTCATTGACATATTATATTATTTATTGTACAAGTAACTGAGGTTTCGAAATTGGATCAAGTGCAGATGTCCATTAATTCCATCCCTACGATGTTAGTATAAGCTGTTACAATAGCGTTTTAATCTTGTTACGATAACGGTTTAAGTTATGACTTATAACTTGTTACTGTGATGTTCAAAGTGTGTTATTGTAACAGTATTGGTGTATTATAATGTACAACAGTGTAACTTCATATGTGTGTTATTATAACATACACATGTGTGTTATTATAACATACATGATACATTACTGTAACATGTGTTATACAGTTATTTATAACAGTTTCCTGAGCATCATGCTAAGATAATGGATTAATTGTGTTATTATAACATACATATTAGACTACTGTAACATGTATTTTACAGCTATTATAACATTTTACTGATTCTCATATTAAGACTTCATATGTGTGTTATTATAACATACACATGTGTGTTATTATAACATATATGGTACATTACTGTAACATGTTTTATACAGTTATTTATAACAGTTTCCTGAGCATCATGCTAAGATAATGGATTGTGTTATTATAACATACATATTAGACTACTGTAACATGTATTATATAGTTATTAAAACATTTTTCCTGATTCGAATATTAAGATTAGCTCAAAAGGGAGAGCAATGTGCAAATTTTGTAAAGGCTATTAGCTCAAAAGGGAGAGCAATGTGCAAATTTTGTACAAAGGTATGAGTTCGAATCCCATATAGCCTAGTTAATTTAAGAATCTGGTGTTTAGAATTTGTTGAAACGAGATATGTAGTAAAAAAAATTGATAAATAAAAACAATAATAATACACGGGATTGCAAAATAACAGCTAGTAAGCGTTACAATAACAGCTAATAAGCGCTACAATAACAGCTAGTAAGCGTTACAATAACAGCTAGTAATCGTTACAATAACAGCTACGTGGCATCATCCTGTGCGTCCATGATCTAGATCCAACGGTCTGAAATGGTAGGACGGACTCATTTAAAACCCTGGACTCACCGGATCTCCGCTGTATATATATATATATATATATATATATATATATATATAAAGGAGGCTTTTTTCAAGCGACGTGGTAGTCTCCACGTTTTACAAAACACTAATATCTATAAATAGTTATTTATGTATAATTTTTCTACTGGAATTAGGAGATAATAAATTATTTATAATTTTTCCAATTAGAATTAGAAAATTAGAAAATAATTGTTTAAATAATAATTTATATATAATTTTCCTATTAGAATTAGAAAATAAGAAAACAATAAATTATTTACAATTTTTCTATTAGATTTAGAAAATGGTTGATTATTTATAAATTTTCTATTAAATTTAGAATATTATTATTCTTTAAGATTTGTATACTTACTATGTACAGTTATTAATATCTATAAATAATTATTTATGTATAATTTTTCTACTGGAATTAGGAGATAATAAATTATTTACAATTTTTCCAATTAGAATTAGAAAAATAGAAAATAATTGTTTAAATAATAATTTATTTATAATTTTCCTATTAGAAGTAGAAAATAAGAAAACAATAAATTATTTACAAGTTTTCTATTAGATTTAGAAAATGGTTGATTATTTATAAATTTTCTATTAAATTTAGAATATTATTATTCTTTAAGATTTGTATACTTACTATGTACAATTATTAACTTCATTCAACGTTTTTATTAAATAGGAAAATGGGAATGGGTTAGAAATTAATTACTTATTTACAAATAATATAAATATTGGCTTAAAACCTTTAAAATATCATGTGTATTAACTCAATTTTGTTTCTTTGTTAAAAATAAAATTACACAATCAAATGCTATACTCATCTAATTGAATGTTCTCTTGGGCCAGACTATAAATTTTAATGTTGAATGACTTTATAATGTCTTTTGTGCTATTAAAATTAAAAAAATAAGAAAATAATAAATTATTTACGATTTTTCTATTAGAACTATAATATAGTTGATCATAAAAAAAATATGTTATTTACCACCTTCCTGTTATAATTAGAAAACAAAAAATTATTCATAATGTTTCTATTAGAATTAGGAATTAATTAATTATTTACAATTTTTTCTACCTCTTATTAAATTTAGAAAATTATATTCTTTAATATTTGTATGCTTTCTATTTAAATTTTTTAACTTTTTCCAACTTTTCTAATAAACATGAAGATGAGAAAAGGGAAGAAAAGAACTGACTCAGTTAGTTTTCCTTAAAATTGAACTCCGTCTTAAAATTATAATGGGTCAAAAGAAGTCACAAATCTAATACTTTTCTTTACGCGTCATGCGTTTATCTTATCCATATTACTTGACCTTTTTAAATTTAAAATGGATATCTCCTCTTCATTAAGAAATTTGTCAAACTAACATGGGGAAATATTTGGGTATATAACTCTATACAAATTCCTGCCTAAAAGAAACGTCTACGATCAAGACACATTCGACAAAGTTAATTAAGAGAAACATCATTATTATTTTTTTATACAAGAACAACACTACTATTCTGGTGGATATTATATACTTTCCTACTCAACAATGCGAAAAAAATGAGATTTTTTAATTAAATAAAAAAAGACTGATGTTAAATATATTACTGAGTACATAAGATAAATCCAAAATAATTACGATTTAAGAATCATATATATAAACAATATATACCACACTAATGACGTAGGTGAGTTAAGTCGAATAATTATGTGAATGAGAAGAAATTTAAGTAGGTATTGCAAGCTAAGGTATTCATAAACAATATAATAATGAAAAATGAAAGGTATCTTCGTGACGACTATAGTACAATGTAAAAAGTTAGTTTTTTTAGTCATAGTTGTATGATAATAGTTTATAGTCTTTATTGTTTTTTTTTTCTTTATATTTTCAACTTATTCTTTACAATGAAACATTGTTTATAGGGCGAGGGTTGATTTAACACTGGATGTGTCGATTTTTTGAGGGGGGAGATAGGTCCTGAGGAAGGATGTAAGTGTCTTGAGAGGTAAGGTTACTCGAACATTTAAGAGTGTAATTTCAATAGTACAAATAAATGCCAATAGTCTGCAATTTTTCAGCGATACATTTGATGAATGGTCAAGTTGGTTAGTTAGATAGATTGTCAATTACAATCTAAAGAGTATAAATATAAATAATAAAGAACACAATGATGATATATGTAGATCAGGTGGAATAATTGTGTCGATGAAATGAAATGTAGATGAATATTAGACGTTATTCGATAAACAATTATTGAATTTTGAATGTCAAAATAGCTGTTACAGAATACTCATATTTACAGCAATAATATTAGTTATTAAGGCTGTAAATATTACTCCTTAATGACCCATTATTCCAGCCAATTAATCCACAATTAATCCACAATCAAATCTCTTGATTTACTCCTTGTAACTGCTGTATTGTTACACTATATAAGGAGGTTGATTATCTGTGAAATGACACAGAAAATATATCAATCTACTACATATAAAATACAAACTGATTAATTAGAGCTACCATCACTGTGTGTGCGAGTGGATTTGGGGTGTGAACGATATCGGGTTTGTTGTACCTGACGGGTTTACGCAAGTGGACAGTAGACGACACAAGCTACCAGTACGAGTACCGTAATAAGGTTAGTACTTCTAACAGTGGTAATCGCCTTGATGCTAGTAAAGCATGCAAGATGAGACTAAGTCTCGTTGACACTTTGTGTGTGCAACGATACAATTTCCTTATACTTATGGAGTATTGATTAAGTCGCCTTATTGTGTTTAAGATGAGACTCTAAACAGATATATACAAGAGTCGAGTATGAAAAACATGTCTTTCATACTAGAGCTTAAAACCGGATATCGAGTGTCAGATTGAACATTGAGTATGTTGGTCAAGTGGCTCGGGTTAGATATTTAGGTCATATCTAGACTCAGTATTCGCACAACATAGAAAAATGACATGCCCTATCATAGTGGGAGCTATGTTGTGACACATATGTCATACTATGTGTGTTTTATCGACCGTTTAGGAGTGACAATTATTTTCCCTACCTTGTCACTGTGTGATCCCTATGAGCCTTAGTGGTTGTTATGGAACGAAGCCCTTTGACTTAGAATTTTGTTTTAAAAAACGAAATTTGATGTTGCTACTTTAGTGTGTTTTTGAAGAGCTGACAAAGGTTTTGGCTTACCGAAGCATATTAGGAAAGCAATCAAGTTAAGTTTTTTTTTTTCATTAGTGTCTAAGAAATGATCTATTCAACTTCACTATATTATTAGCCCGGCCGGCGGTTATATTTAGTATATAACTACATATATGTGATTAGCATAAAGGGATATTGTATGCTAGCAGTGTTGTTCGAATGATTTGGGGAATCGTTATTATTAACAGTGTTATGTTAGTTTGATGGTAACTTAATATAACATTATTTGTTACTGTTTTGGTCGCACGCCCCATTTTCTGTATGAACTATGTTAAGTTTGTTATTGTAGTAAACTTGGTTGTGTGACCAAGTGGGAGGATTAATTTGGTTGTTTGATTGCTTATTCTATTTAGTTGGGGTTTTTTAAATTATGTTTTTTGATAAAACCTCAAATGGCAAGTAGAAAGTAGAACAATGGAGTTCTGGTTGTTTATTTTGTTTTTTAGTAAAACGAAAAGGAGAAGGAAAATGAACGGTCGGCGTGTTATGAGTGTGTAGGTTAGGTTTTCTGTTTTTGTCTAAAATCAAACTTCCTTGTTTGACTTTTCATACCCAATTTCTGATTTACAAGTATTTGTTTTCATACATTTCAGTAGTACGTATTACATGAGTTTTATAGTATTATTTTAAGATGTCATTTTAACTTGTGTGGTTAAGTACCACTGATATGAATCAATGTTAGATTAGTTTTATTTCCGCTGCGTAAATATGCGTATACGTGTTTACCTTTAGACGAATTAGTTTCGCATGTCTTTAATTTTATTATTGTGAATATGTTTTTTTTTTCACTTGATAGTATGTAAATTTGTTTTACGTACATATAACTTTTTAGTAATATTATAAATATTGTATAATGCTAATTCGTTTTGGCTCAAATTTATTTAAATGATTATGTTTCATAATAAATTTGAAGTAGTGAAAAATTAAATTTTTTAGAATTTTATAATTTATGTCCTCGTGTGATGATTATGAGCCTAGCAAAATTTTCGAACATGAGATATAAATGAAAGAAATTTCTTTTGGTAATTTGATTTTTTGCGAGTCGTGCCTAATGTCCATTTTTTTAAAAATATATGCTTGTAGATGGCTAAGAATATGATTGGTGACCTGTCCACAACCGAGAAACTTGATGGGACGAACTACGATATGTGGCATAGGAAGATTCAGTATCTCCTTAATGAGCGCGAGGTTTTAGATACCTTGTCTACTACTGTTGCCAAGCCAAAAGAACCTACGGATCCTATTGGCGAAGATGATGATGAGTATTTTGAAAACTTGGAGCTCCACAATGTTTGGTTCAGAAAAGATCGTTCTGCACGCTTTACTATGTTGTTTTGCATGCATAATGATCTTATTGGCGAGTTTGAGACATGTCCCACTGCTAAGGACATGTGGGACAAGCTTAAGGTCACATTTGGTCAGACATCAGCGACGAGGCTTCGTGCTTTGAACCTGAAGTGGATGGATTATACTATTAATCCCAAACATAATGTCACCGAGCATCTGCGCACTATGAGTGCCATGATACGTGATCTGAAGGCTGCTGGGCGTGATGTGCCCGATGAGGAACAAATAGTGAATGTGCTTCGCTCTCTACCTTCTAACACTGAAGAGTGGAAGAATTTTAAGCTCCTCATGGCTCATAGTGAAAATGTAAAGACTTTTGCTGAGTTAGCTAAGCACGTTGAAATGGAAGTAGAGCGCCAAAAGGCGCTAAGTCCTCCCACTACTGCTGTTGCTCTTGCTGTTCAAGGTACGTCCAAGAATAACAAAGGCAAAAAGCTGAAGGGTCGTCGCCCTAATCAAACTCATGGACCGCGTGGTAGTGTCCAAAAACAACATAAGGCAAAAGGCCGTAAAGAGACAAATGTGGCACGTGTGAAGTGCTACAACTGTGGAAAGAAGGGACATTTTGCTCGTGATTGTTCCGAGCCAAAAAAGATACCTTTCCTGATTCATAGTCATGAGTTATTTGTTTGTTCCCATGCATTAGTTGCTAACTCTCTTCCTAATTGGATTATAGATTCGGGAGCAAGCAAGCACATAGTTCGTGATAGAGACGGATTCGTGGACTTTCATCGCTTTCCGGTGGGTTCACAAACTGTCATGCTTGGCAATGGCAGTACGGAAGACGTCTTGGGAGTAGGAACTTACCAAATAAAGCTCCGTGGTGGCAATGTGTTGCTTCTACATGATGCTCTCTATGCGCCTGGAGTCCAATGTTGTTTAGTTTCAGTTATTAGTTTGTTGAAACTTGGTTTTGTTTTCAATTTTACTTCAAGTAGTTTGGACATTTTATATCACGACGATGTGTTTGGTCGCGGTATTTTGAACAATGGTTTCTTTGTACTTGATTTGGATGATTTTTATGATAATTCATCGTTTGCTTTAGTTTCTCGTTTTGATGTCGATTCTGAATCCGTTAAATGGCATGCTAGACTTGGTCATATAGCCCAAGAAAGAATGAATAGACTAGCAAAAGATGGTCTATTAGATAAGCTTACAAGGGTTAAGTTGCCCATATGTGAACCTTGTCTAGCTGGAAAAGCCAGCAAGAAACCTTTTAGTAAGGCTTCTCGAGCTTCAACTCCCTTAGAGTTGATCCATTCTGACATTTGTGGGCCTTTAAATGTAAAGGCTCGTCATGGTGCTACATATTTCCTCACCTTGATAGATGACTATTCACGTTTTGGTTACGTGTATTTGTTGTCTCACCGTTATGAAGCGCTTGATACGTTCAAACGTTTTGTTACGGAAGTTGAGAACCAGTTGGAACGAAAAGTTAAGACATTTCGAACCGATCGTGGTCGCGAATACCTTTCAGATATGTTCGAAGGGTTTTGTGGGGAAAAAGGGTATACGTAGACAACTTACAATTCCTTATACTCCACAACAAAACGGTGTTGCGGAAAGAAGGAATCGTACCTTACTTGATATGGTTCGTTCTATGATGGCACAAGCCAACTTACCTATTAGTTATTGGGGAGATGCGTTACTTACGGCAACTTATATCCTTAATCGTGTACCAAGTAAGAGTGTACCCGTTACTCCATATGAGTTATGGAATAATAGAAAGCCCTCTTTGGATAACTTAACGCCCATGGGGTTCGACAGGCTATGTGCATAACCCGACTCACAAACATGGCAAGCTTGGTCCAAGAGCAACCAAAATGGTGTTCATTAGATATCCCGAACGCTCAAAAGGGTATGTGATGTTTGGTGAGCATCCGAATGGTGGCATGACCGAAATTGATTCACGTAATGTCAATTTTCTTGAGGATGAGTTCCCAAGTATTGGTGAAATCAAGACTGATCTCGACTTGTATGAGTTACAAGAACTATCTTTAGGTGAAGGGGGGGAATTTAGACCTTCTAGTATCACCTTGGATAGTTTAATCCCTACCAATGAAGGAAATGTTAGGAACAGTCCTACAATTCCATTGGATGAGAACTTACTTGTGAATGAAGAACAACTTGATAATGAGGTTCGTCCTCAATTCTCAAGTGTGGGACAGGAGACTACTTCTCAAGTTCCAAACTCCACATCTTTAGTAGATAATGGAAGTGATACTTCTTTTGGTAAAGCAATTAATGTTGATGAGCGAAAAAGTGAACGCGGGAGAGTGCCTAAACGATTCTTTGATATCGAAAAGCGGGCTTTCCTCTGCACTCTTCCTGAGATCGATGAGCCTAGTTCCTATAAAGAAGCTATGGATTCACCAAATAGTCAAGAATGGATGGATGCGATGAGGGACGAAATGGACTCAATGGCAAGTAATAAGGTTTGGGAACTTGTTGATCTTCCGCCTAACCGTAAGTCGATTGGGAACAAATGGGTTTTCAAAGTGAAGCGTAAAGCGGATGGGTCAATTGATAAGTTCAAGGCCCGACTAGTGGCGAAAGGCTTTACCCAAATTGAGGGTGTTGACTATGATGAGACATTTTCTCCTGTGGTGAGATTTGCCTCTATTCGCCTCCTGCTAGCCCTAGTTGCCCATTTGGACTTAGAGTTGTTCCAAATGGACGTAAAGACTGCTTTTCTCAATGGAACACTTGAGGAAGAGATCTACATGGATCAACCTATTGGGTTTGTCTCAAATGGTCAAGATAATAAAGTATGTCATCTTCAAAGATCCATATATGGTCTAAAGCAATCTTCTAGGCGATGGTACTTCAGATTCCATGAGGCCATATCTGCTTTTGGCTTCTATATGGCTGATAAAGATCATTGTGTGTATGTCAAGAAAGCTGAAGAAGGGATTATGTTTCTCTCTTTATATGTTGATGACATACTTCTAGCTGGTAATAACATGGATATGATCAACGCCGCTAAGAAGTGGCTATCATCTGTTTTCGAGATGAAGGATATGGGTGAAGCTAGATTTGTTCTAGGAGTGGAAATTAAAAGAAACCGTGCTAAGAAACTTCTTGGTTTGTGTCAAGAGACATACATTAAGAAAGTATTAGAACGTTTTCGAATGGATAAATCCAAACCCGTTGATACTCCTGTTGACAAAGACCATTCCTTAAGCTTAGACCAATGCCCGAAAACAGATACAGAAAAGAAACAAATGAGCAACGTTCCTTATGCTAATGCTATAGGTAGTTTGATGTATGCCATGTTATGTACTCGGCCTGACATCTGCTATGCGGTTGGTTTGGTGAGTCGTTACCAAAGTAACCCAGGCCCTGCGCATTGGCAAGGTGTCAAGAGAATCTTGCGTTACCTTCGTGGTACAAGTGATTTAGCCCTTTGTTATCAAGGTGGGGACTTAAGGTTGAAAGGATACTCGCACTACAACGAAAACACAATCGGGCGACAAATATTGGCGACTGAAATCTGTCGCAAAACACCTATTGGCGACGGACAACAGTCGCCAAACAGTTGTAGCTGACTTTTGTCGCCAAAAAAATTCGGGCGACTGAAATCCGTCGCCAAATTTGGCGACAGACAGGGTAGTCGCCAAAGACACAATTTGGCGACAGACAGGGCAGTCGCCAAATTGGCGACAGAAATGAAGCAGTCGCCAAATTGGCGACAGACTTCAGTCGCCAATTCCCCCTGTTCAGTCGCCAATGCTCCTGACTTTCCAGGGGCTTTGGTTTCTTGTGCTCTGTTTTGGCAACTGATTTCAGTCGCCATTACTTCATGTCAGTCGCCAAAATTCCTGAGCATTTTTCATGAAAATCATTATTTCGTTTTTGCCAAATCCAATACGAAATAATATCAGTACACCTGCAACCAGAAAGTAACCAGCAATTGGTGACGAACACCTTTTGAATCAACAACCAAATCTCCTTTTATAAAAAAAGAGATCCGTTATCAAATTACATGAACACGTTAACTAAACTAATAAATCTCCACGTTCGACAATTTTTCCTAAGTTACTAAACTAATTAACTGCTTGAAATCCCATGCTAGCTCCACTACCGTCTCCTCCCTTTCCTCTTGGATCATTAGGATCTTCATTAAATGGCTGGGAACCGGGGTTGCAAGAGTAGAAATACGTCTCCATGGCCTTAAGACGTTCTTTCATCAACCGCATTTCCTCATCTCTTTCCGCTCTTTCTCGGTCAAGTTGTGATTGCAATTTACTTACAAGAGACGGCTCGTAGGTTTGGCGCGGCTCATATGAGGACCTTCTAGCCGGTTCCTTGTAAAACACCCCATGAGCTTGTCCGGCCCCATATACCATACCCTTCTTGTAACCATCCACCAATTTGAACCAAATTTCATTATCATCCCGCTCAGGGTGGGCCTCTTTCTCTGCCTCATATTTCTCCTATAACATTAAGAAAACTATTATTAGTTAAGCAAAAACAATCATTGACGAAGGTAACAAAAAAACATCATTAGTTGAGAGAAACTATCTTACATATAACTCTTTGTCCTTCGCCTTAATCCATATTCTTCTCTGCGTCTTTTCGTTGACCTTGGAATGCGTGTCAAGGAAAAGTTCGGGCATCGTCATCATCGGCTTCTTGCCGCCGTCTTTGTTGCCGCCGTCGTCGTTGTTGCTGTTATCCTTCTTCTTCTTCCCTCCCTAAATAGGGAAAATTGTTAATATAAGAAGTATAGTATATTCATTCAAAAAAGAAGTATTCATTCAAGACTTACACTAAAAATACGCGTCAAAAATGATCGTGATCCCCCGTGATGGGTAGGCTCGACCTCCGCATCTTTCTTCCCTCTTCTTTTGTTCATCTTCTTTTGAGCGGACACGGCTTGGAACTCGGGAGTCTCGCGTCGCTTCATGAGATCTTGATATTTCTCACCTACAATTAAAAAGTATGTTAGTAGTATTAAGATATTTCATTAATTCTTGTATTTACAAGTGACAAAACTTATATATTACATGTACCTTTTAGATGATTCGGTTCCTTCTTTCTTGTAACAATCTTGTAGATATAGTCTCTATATCTTGTTTTACCAACTTCATGGTATCTCTCAAGGACGGATTGTTCATGTTCAGGAGCCCAATAGAAAGATTGCTACAAAAAAAAAAAACAGTTAATGTAATTAGTAGTTAGCTTAATGAGTTAAAAAACAACTAACTATAATTAATGCAATTACCCGATACGCATTGAACCAAGCTTCTTTTTGAGCCTTGCTAGCTTTCCCCCAAGAAGTAGGCACAGGACCTAACAAGTTCTCCTTTGTGCTAGCAACGACCCCTCGACGAGGAGTCTGATGTCTAAACCTGTAACAGAAATTGTTAATTAAAACAAATCATTTTATTACTTTAAAAATTGAATAATACACATATAATAAACAACAACACTTACCATAGTCCCGCCGGATCAAGTATAATCCGGTTATCCTGGGTGTACTGAATCAGTATACCATCGTCCGAGTCCTCATCCACTTGAGGCTCAATCTGTACCTCTTCTTCTACTGGTTCCTCTTCTTCTTGCACGGATGAAATATTAGCACGATTACTGCCACCGCCTCGCACTCTACCTCGACCTCCTGCCATCTGCAATCACATAAATGAAAATATTAGTAGGAGAAGAAAAAACATCAAATAAACATATCAAGCATGAATTTAAATTGTACAACTATTATATACCAAATTAATCATCATCCTCATCCTCTTCTATATCTTCATCATCATCATCACCAACATCCTCATCCTCATCCTCATCCTCATTGTCATCATCATCACCAACATCGTCATCATCATGCACTCTCACTACTTCTTCAACTTCCTCCCATCCTTCTTCCAACTCAATATTCATAGTCTCATTATCCTCCTCCTCTTCCAACTCATCATCATCTTCATCTTCATTATCATGAATGATTTCGTCTGTTGGAGACAAAATTGTCCCATTTTCTGCACCTGTCAAGTAACGCATCATCTTTCCAAAACAACATACATCCTTCGGGACAAGCATCGATCTTTTGATGTGGTAACTGAAGACCTTTAACTACTTTTTTGGTGTTGTAGAAACTTCGAGTCATGACGTTATCTTCGGGGATAGCATCCTCAAGGAAAGAAGCAATACCATCAACGGCAGTAAATGGCATATTATGCTCACACTTCAAGGTTACTATCCTAGAGGCGGCTTGTAATAATGACATTCTGCTCCCTTCGTATAAAGGTTGTTCCCTAGCTTTTAACATGTCAAAAAAAGCCTTTGCTTGGGGATTTGGAGGTTGCTCTTCATTCAAGGCTACACGGTCATCGTCATTATTGACTACATTAAACTCCAAGGCATCAACAACCATATCTCTATATGGGTTTTCGTCAACATGTTCGATGTGAGGTTGTTCGTGAATTGGGGAATAGGCTTCTCCATGAGAAATCCAATTATAATAATTTGGACGAAACCCATTTGTATAGAGATGTTCTTGTACCTCAATGACATATAGGTATTTCATATTTCGACATTTGCTACAAGGACACCTAAGTTTATTTTCTAACGAGTCATACTCCTCTTGTTGCTTAGCAAACTCAATAAACTCGGCAACACCCTCTATAAACCTAGCATTAGAACGTCTCTTCTTATTATCTAATAACCCTCCATCATACATCCATGAACGTTCCAATCTCTTCATTTTAATCTAAACAAAAAAAACCCAAAAAACAATTTTCAACACTAAAAATACATATATCTAAATTAAAATTACACTCACTTAATTGAAGAACAACCTCAATCACATAATAATAACAATTTATTAACAACAATTTCCAATTATACAATTAACCACAAACTTATAAGCTAATTTAAGACGGTCTTAATAAGCTAGTATAATCTAACTAACATCCTAATAAGCTATTAAACATCCTAATCGACTACTTTAATCTAATTAACCAACATCAATAAGGCTAACAACATCATCATCTTCAAACTTCTTATAAACCCTAACCCACAATTATCTAATTAATATGCTAATTGGCTTCTAATACCTAATTAATCACAACCTAATAAGCTAAGACGGTCTTAATAACCTACTACAATCACTAAATGCACAAAACAAACCAACAATCAAACAAAAAATTGAAATTGAAATTGAGTTTCAAGAGAGTATACAAACCTTAAATGGGTTGAATGAAGGTAAGAACAAGTACGGTGGTGGTGGTGGTGGCCGGAATCCGGTGACAGTGGTGTTGAGGGTGGCCGGAACACGTAGGGTAGGGTGGTGGTGGTGGTTTTCGCGATATTGAGGATTCGTGTGTTTGTGTGTTTGTGTAATTGCGAATAAGGAAAGGGACTGAACTGCGTCTGTTTCTATATCGCAATTTGGCGACGGACTCGTAAAATTGGCGACTGAAATTGTCTGTCGCCAAATTTAGCGACGGTTTTCTGTCGCCAAACTTTGGAATCAGTCGCCCGAGTGTGTCGGTGGTGGGAAAATTGGGGAAAAAGTTCTGTCGCCAAATTGGCGACTGATTTCCGTCGCCCGAGTTTTTATTTAGTCGCCAAATTGGCGACTGACCGATGCAGTCGCCAAACATTGTCGCCCGGTTCAGTTTTTCTTGTAGTGTCGGATGCTGATTGGGGAGGTGATTTAGATGAGTCTAAATCAACCTCGGGATATGCTTTCATCCTTGGTGGAGGTGCAATATCTTGGTGCAGTAAAAAGCAAGATTGTGTTGCTTTATCAACTATGGAAGCAGAGTATGTTGCTATTAGCCTTGCAGTTCAAGAAGCAATATGGCTAAGGAGTTTTCTGCAGGATCTTAATCTTACTCCTAAAGTTAATGAACCTGTGGTAATGCATTGTGACAATACTGCTGCTAAACAGTTTGCCCAGGATCCGAAATTTCATAGAAAAACCAAGCATATTAAGAGGCGTTATCATTTTGTTCGAGACGCTGTAAGCAATAAAGAAATTACTATCGAGCATATATCAACAACCTTGATGATTGCTGATCCTTTAACTAAACCTATTAAACGAGATTTGTTCCGGACTCATGTTAGGAACTTGGGCTTACGAAGGTTTTAGTTTAAAGTTTTGTAATCTTGTTGTTTGTAGACATGTTTTTGGATTATGGACATGTTTTTTGAATATCTTATGAATAAATATGTTTTCTTTTCATATATTCTTGAGCATATGTTGCATTTTTAAGGCACGCGAGTAATGTCACCAAGCTTTTGATTAACCTAGTCACACAGGTAATCGCCTTGATGCTAGTAAAGCATGCAAGATGAGACTAAGTCTCGTTGACACTTTGTGTGTGCAACGATACAATTTCCTTATACTTATGGAGTATTTATTAAGTCGCCTTATTGTGTTTAAGATGAGACTCTAAACAGATATATACAAGAGTCGAGTATGAAAAACATGTCTTTCATACTAGAGCTTAAAACCGGATATCGAGTGTCAGATTGAACATTGAGTATGTTGGTCAAGTGGCTCGGGTTAGATATTTAGGTCATATCTAGACTCAGTATTCGCACAACATAGAAAAGTGACATGCCCTATCATAGTGGGAGCTATGTTGTGACACATATGTCATACTATGTGTGTTTTATCGACCGTTTAGGAG
The DNA here is from genome assembly GCA_029255685.2 of Silene conica. NCBI lineage: Eukaryota > Viridiplantae > Streptophyta > Magnoliopsida > Caryophyllales > Caryophyllaceae > Silene > Silene conica. Next base: position 56,408,597 of record CM055311.2, on the reverse strand, counting down.
TGACAATTATTTTCCCTACCTTGTCACTGTGTGATCCCTATGAGCCTTAGTGGTTGTTATGGAACGAAGCCCTTTGACTTAGAATTTTGTTTTAAAAAACGAAATTTGATGTTGCTACTTTAGTGTGTTTTTGAAGAGCTGACAAAGGTTTTGGCTTACCGAAGCATATTAGGAAAGCAATCAAGTTAAGTTTTTTTCTTCATTAGTGTCTAAGAAATGATCTATTCAACTTCACTATATTATTAGCCCGGCCGGCGGTTATATTTAGTATATAACTACATATATGTGATTAGCATAAAGGGATATTGTATGCTAGCAGTGTTGTTCGAATGATTTGGGGAATCGTTATTATTAACAGTGTTATGTTAGTTTGATGGTAACTTAATATAACATTATTTGTTACTGTTTTGGTCGCACGCCCCATTTTCTGTATGAACTATGTTAAGTTTGTTATTGTAGTAAACTTGGTTGTGTGACCAAGTGGGAGGATTAATTTGGTTGTTTTGGCTGAGTGGGAGTATTGAATTTTGAATGTCAAAATAGCTGTTACAGAATACTCATATTTACAGCAATAATATTAGTTATTAAGGCTGTAAATATTACTCCTTAATGACCCATTATTCCAGCCAATTAATCCACAATTAATCCACAATCAAATCTCTTGATTTACTCCTTGTAACTGCTGTATTGTTACACTATATAAGGAGGTTGATTATCTGTGAAATGACACAGAAAATATATCAATCTACTACATATAAAATACAAACTGATTAATTAGAGCTACCATCACTGTGTGTGCGAGTGGATTTGGGGTGTGAACGATATCGGGTTTGTTGTACCTGACGGGTTTACGCAAGTGGACAGTAGACGACACAAGCTACCAGTACGAGTACCGTAATAAGGTTAGTACTTCTAACAGCAATAAAGTAATGAAAAATTAAAAGCATTTCCAAAACGAAGACGTCGTAAGAAGATCAAGGTTATTTGTTAGTTATAGTTATAAGTTTATAGTTTATAGTTTGTATTCTATTTTCCCTCATACATATTTTCAACTTTTTTTACAGATGGGCATTGTCTTATATGGTGTGAGTTGATTTTACATTGGATGTGTCGTTTTATTGAGAGGTGGGAATACATAGGTCTTGAGGGCAGAAGTTTCTTGGGGGTAGAGTTACTCTCTAACTTTTAATATTGTGTTTGAGTAATGCAATCAAATGTCAATAAGCTAAAATTGTTCAGGCATATAGTTAGTTAATTTAAGTTGGTTAGTTGGGTCAGAAGATATGACGAATGCCTAAATGGTGTGGAGAAAAGGTAGTAAGACAATGATTAGAAAATTTGAGAAAATAATTATAAGAATTTCATTCAAGATTATATAATGTGGAAAAGACAGAGGCACATATGCTCTAAAAATAGGTTACAAATCTCTTAAATATCATGTATATATATACTCAATTTTGATTGTCTTATATGATGGGGGTTGATTTTACAATGGATGCGTCTATTTTTTTAGAGGTGGAGTTATATAGGTCTTGAGGTAGGAGGTAAGTATTTTTTAGGATAGGGTTACTTTCCGACATTTAAGAGTATGTTTTGAGCAGTACAAGTAAATATAAGTATGATAGAGGTTGTTCAGTGACGCATACGGTCGATTCTGATGGTCAAGTGGTTAGTTGGGTGAGAAGGGTACGATGAATGTGTGATTGGTGAGGAAATGAGGGGTATGTAGTAAGAAAATTGAGGAAGTAGATGAATTTTATTTCAAGGTTTTATTATGTGTAAATGACATAGGCATTATATGCAATGAAATAGTTTAAAATCTCTAAAACATCATGTTTGTAAACTCAATTTTGTTTTTCTTTTTGAAACACAGATACCTAATCAAATGCTAATAAATGTCAAGTCAATAAATTATTATTAACTTTTAACTAGACTATTTTTTTTTTGTCTTGGTGATCGATTAAAAAAAACATCAAGATTTATATTTTATATCCAACTCCAGTGTAACATCTCGGGTGTTGCATCCTCCATTCATTCCTTCCCACTTATCTCCTACCTCATTTGCTAACTAAAAAAAAATTGCATGTCTTTGTTTTTCCCGTCAAACACTTCTCATTCAAACAAGGTCGGTTTCAAAGGTAAAAGTTAAGTTTCTGATAGATGAATGCATTTTTCAAAGGGTGAACTAACTTTGAGGGATAAGTCTGGGTGTAGTGTTTCGTGAAAGAGAGCTGACTTGAATATTTTAGGTGTGTATTGGAAACTAGGAGAAGGGTGGTGATGATGAAATTGGATTGTTGTTTGAGGTAGGAATAAAGATGACTCTATTGCATTTGGTGGTTAATTTCATGATATGTCAGTAAGCGTGACTTTGGATTGTGAACCGTTTCATGTGTTGTTCGAAAGGTAAGAGTAATGGTTTAAAGGACTTTTTCGTGTGGTATTGAAGATGATTGCGGCGAGTTAGGTGGTTAGATGTATCTGTGATTTAATGCGATTGACCCATAATAGATGTTTGATGATGGTAGCATTAATGACGTAAATGAACATAAACGAGGTAATTTTGTTAACAAATTAAATTATCACATTTATAGAACGAACTAATACTATTTTTTATCAAGAAAAAAAGTATTACTCCCTCCTATTCTATTTATTCTTCCCTATTTCCTAAAACGGATTATTCAGGTTTTCTTCCCCTTTCTTATTTTGGAAACTTTTACTCTTATTTTATTCATTTTTCTCTCCTATTATCAAACCCCACCCAACTCACAATTTCTTATTTAATTCCTAATTATTCATTCCTCTCTCCTATCACCCAACCCCACCTAATTTTTTACACTTATTTTACTCCCTACCTTAATTCTTGTGCCCCACTCAAAGGGGAACAATACATAGAATAGGAGGGAGTATGATTTATTTTTTATTTTCATGATGACAAGTTCTATGAATATCACAAATAATTTAGTATCCGTGCATCGCACGGGCAAAAATACTAGTATATATAATTAAAGGAGGTTTTTTTCTAAGCGCGTGGTAGTATCCAACTTTTAGATAGAAAACACTATTACAAAAAATTAATTAATACAATTTTCCTATTAGAAATAGAAAATAATAAATTATTTAAAATTTTCATATTAGAACTAGGAATACAATTTTCCTATTAGAAATAGGAAATAAATTAATTATCTACGATTTATTTATATTAGGAAATTATCCATTAATATTTGTTCACTTATTATTAAATTAGAAAAAAAAACCTTTGATATACTTATAATATCCATTTTTATACTAATTGTTAAATATGATAATTCACAACATAAAATGTTTGTTAAAGATTAACAATATAAAAAAATTGTAATAATGTCCGATTAAAAAATAGAGGCATTAGAAAGACCAAAAGGCGCTCGACTGAGTTGGGTTGTGACAAATGTGCATACATAATACGTACTACATGAAATTTACTCATGTAAAGAGCAAAATAAACGCTAAAATGCGCCCCTACATCTTTTATTATTTCTAATAACACCATCATGTTCAAATATGAATAATACCCAGTTTACTTTGTAAAAGACATATATATTTCTCCTACTAATTTTAAAGTTAATTCCCTCTATACACACTTCAACTTCTATCGATAATTTATTATTATTTTATTTACATCCATTTTTTATTTTATAAAGTATATAAAAGTATATTAATCCAAACTTAAAAGTAAATTTTATTTTTGTAAATTGATGCTATAAACACCTTTAGGCAAAAACATAAAAATAATTGAAAAAAATTAAAACTCGAAGGGAGTCACGCACTTAGCAACTCTTCTCTACTTATCTACTGCATTAATATTCTAATTATAGTTTATGACAATTATGTCCTATTAAAAAAACAAAAATTGAATATACTACTTCGTATAATTTTGTGATTTTAAGCCAACATATTTGAACTTACTTAGGTTTATATATTTAACTAAGAATATTAGTTATAACTACGATAAAGATAGAGTTTGATCTATAACTTAGAGTTTAAAAAAAGCTCAATTTTTATTTTTTTTATAATATACTGTACTAATTAAAGGGTCATAATGTAAAATAGGAAATTACACCTCAGTCTACTATTTCAATAGGTCGACAATTAACACTTAAAATAACACATTTGTTATTTAACTAGTGTAAAAACTCTCAAAATGCTAAAAAATGTTCAATCTGCCGTTATCAAACTAAACCTAAGTTTATGCATTTTGTTGTCATGTTCAACTTCACCTTTATGGGATGTAAAAAAGAGGTTTTGAAAGCAGAGGTTTGTTTTTTGTTAGGTGGATGAACTTTTCAAAAAGAGAAATGACTTTTGGGGGTAAAGTGTGGGTGCTTCGCGAAAGAAAGGTAACTTGGATATTTTAGGTTTATCGGGGCTAAGAGAAGGGTGTCAATAATGAGTTAGATGGTTGTTTGAGATAGTAATAAGGCTAACTGCATCGAATTTGGTGATAGTTAATTTCATTGTAGGTGTAGAGGGGATGGAAGCAGGATGGGTGAAAACTTTGAATTTTAGACCGTTTTATTTGTGAACCGAAGGGTTTTAGTAGTGGGTTAAGGGTCGTTTCGAGTGGGAACGTGGATAATTGCGGCGAGTTGGTTGGTTAGTTTTTTTCCTTACTAGATTTATAAAGAGGACCATAATTATAAGATAAAATTTGAAGTAAAAGAGATAATAAAAGTGAGATGGAGAGAGTATGATATATTTATGCAAAATGAAATAAATAGCAAACTTTGTGTCTATATATAATATTAAAATTTATTTGATTTACCAACATAGTACTCAAACTCAACACAGTCATTGGCTTAATGGGTTGATGTTTCAGTCAATAATCCACATAAACAACAAAGGTCATCATAGTAGTAGCCAAAATTATACAGTTTGGCCTTGGTGTTCAGACCATCATGCATAATGAGCCAGGAATTAATGGAATTTTTAGGCCAATTCCATTTATTCCATATAAGGTGAGTCCATTCTGGCTTATGATGTGCAATAGTAAGCCAAGTATATCCCTGTTAGATAAAGTAGCCCCTATCATCTAGTGCCCACCTATTCATCACAAATCTTTCTCTTTGATTTTACAAATGCTTTTCCATGTCCATGGTGCATCCAGAGGGGGATTATAGGAATGCCAATCCCTATCTTTCAAGTAGATGCTGTTCACCCATCTAATCCACAGTCTGTCAGGCTTAGTGTAAATCTAGTCCACTAGCTATCCAACATTTGCCACATTCCATTCCTCAGCTCTTTTAACCCCCAGATCACCTTCTGTTTTTGGCAGAGTAACCTTGTCCTAGCCTACCAGTGGCACTCTCTGGTAATCTGCAGTACCTCCCCACATAAAGTTTCTGCAGATTGCCTCAATGCGCTTAATCATACTCTTTGGAATGATGAACAAAAAATATTTATTAATTAAACATTCATGTATTTCATGTCAATATCATGTTGACGAGAAATATCTGTTGGTCATGCGGCATATATAAAATCTTACATATAAACTATGTACCATATCCCATTTTATCGTGAAATTTATCACACATTATTTTAGTATCCGTGCAACGCACGAGCAAAAAAACTAGTACTTAGTATAATAGACATATATAAAGAATAATTCAGGTATGATTGTTTTTGATGACTAATAAAACATCAGATGTATCGGGCTCGTATTCTTTTCTTATTAGCCCGTATTCTTCTTACATTAGCTCATATTCTTTTTATATTAGCCCGTATTCTTACATGCGCATATTTGTAAGTTCGTGATCCTCTTATACGCTCGTATTCTTATCTTAATAGCTCGTATTTTTTTTATATTAGCTCGTATTCTTAGCTTAATAGCTTTATTAGCTCGCATTCTTACGTTAATAGCTCGCGTTCTTGTGTGCTCGTATTTTTTAGTTCCTGTTTCTCTTAATTTCTTATTATTTTTACATTAGCTCGTATTTCTTATATATTCGTAATTTGTAGCCCGTATTCTTTTAATTATACCTCATAATCTTAAGAGCTTATTATATCATGAAATTTGACGTCTTTCAAATCTGATTCTATTTTTTTTAGTTCGAGAAGTGTTTCAATTAGCTCATGTTTTCGTAATCTATTTACATTAGCTCATATTCTCATCTTAATAGGCCGTATTCTTATATGCTCGTATATTCAAGTTCGTGATCCTTTTAATCTCGTATTCGTATTCATGTGTGCTCATATTTTGAAACTCGTCTTATCTTAATAACCCGTATTGTTTTTTCATTAGTTTGTATTCATTTGTGCTCGTATTTTAAAGCTCGTCTTATCTTAATAGCTCGTATTGTTTTTAAATTAGCTCTTATTCTTAGCTTAATAATGTAACACCCCCATTTATTTAGAGACCTGGTCTAGGACTCCCCAAATAACCAAGGGTGTTACCATCTCGGATAACCGAGGTAGTAGATAACAAATCGAAGAAAACGCAGTACTTTATTAAGTAATTTTGGGATATTCTACAGTGTACCCTCGAGTTTTTCAATTTTCTACGTTGTACCCCTACATTTTTTAAATTCTATGGTATGCCCTTAAACTCTATACATTCGTCTATATAATGACCTTATTTATCAGTTTTGCTAGCTTAATTTATTTATTTATCTATTAAATCGTCTATTTAACATTATAATTACTCGACAACCTTCTCATTTACTTATTAGTTCGCCGAATTACCATTAACCAACAAAATAGTATACAAATCTAACTCAATTTCACCAAATTGCTATTACTATTTCATGCTTCATAACATATGTTTTTTAATCGAAGTTTATGCTTATTTAAAGATATTTGTGAAACTTTCTATATAGAATGGTGATACCACTTTAATAAGTCAAAATAAATGTCAAATTATGACTTTTTATAATAATAGTGTTAATGGAGATTTGAAGAAGGTCATTATGGAGAATAAGTAAGAAGTTCAAGGGTATACCATAGAAATTATAAAATGTAGGGGTACAACATAGAAAACCGAAAAACACGAGGGTACACCGTAGAATATCCCTAATTTAAATGATAAAACAGAAGTCTTAAAAGTGTTACTCTGCCTCATAAAATAAAACAAAAGTCTAGACAAGGTGAAAGACTAAGTAACGTGATCTAGCACTAGACGGTCTGGTTCATAGCCTCTCCTCCCTTCCAGCTTCCACGAGTCTAAGACCTGTCATTATGCTCCCCAATAAATTGGATCAACACAGACACATACAAACAAACAGGGTCAAAACGAGGTTGAGTAGGTAATATAATCAAGACATGAAATAACACAATACGAATTTCCTCCATCTCCTCAACAATCACTTCTCCACTTCACCTCCACCACACCACACCTCCCATGGCCATATCACAAGTCCCTTATCACAAGACCCATATCACAAGACCCATTTCACAAGCCCCGTACTCCACGATAATCAATAATAATCAATCAATCACAATATATCCATAATTAAATATATCAATCATATAATGAGTAACCTCATGTCATCACAACCACAGACATAAATATCCCCTACCTCGAAACTGCAGATAGACAGCGACAAACGAACAACTGCTACTAGAAGTGTTCCACGCGGAAACCTCCACCTAAACATATATTATATAATGAATTAAGATCCTTCCAAACCCTTTTATTACACTTACACTTACCATAAATGACAACTTTCTAAAAGCGGAAAGTTTCCCAGAGTGGAAACTTTCCCAAAAAGGAAATTTCTTAAAAAGGGAAATCCCCCTCATAAAACATATCCCGACTCAACTTATTATCCTAGCACAAAATATTAAACTAACAATAATAATAATAATAATAATAATAATACAAACACCAAAACAGCCCCCCTTACTCGACCTACAACTCACCACTCAAATCCCCCTATCACCACCGCGTGACACCACCCCCGACCACCAGAGACCACCGACCCCGTACCCTCAACAACCTACTACACCCACGACCGCCGACAACCCCCTCGTTGGCCGCCGACGAGGTGAACCAACCCCCAAACCCAGGTCTGGTTCCTCGCCCCTATTCCCAGCCGCCACCTAAAGATCTCCCTGCCGACGCTGACACAACCACTAACACCACCCAAAACCACCACCCAAACCTCCCCTGACACTGGACTCTTAAACCACGGTAGTACCACCGTGTCGACCTCCCCCGAGTCAACGGTGGTACTACCCCCAACACTCCTCCTGTACACGCGTAAACACAACCTGCAACGAACAGAGAAAACGAATACCACTTTTGACCCCGCTTCAGTCATCTGAACCCACCATGACGACCACCACGACTCTCCCCTGACCACCACCTGTCCCTCCACCACAACAACCACCAAACACGAGAACAAGGAAAGCATCTAAACCAAACGAAAGTTACACGCTCAGACTCTATTTTAAAAAAAAACTTTACGAAATTCCTGTGACAGGCGGCAAAAAACCGCCCTGCCTGGTCTTACTCGGTGGTTGACGAAGGTACGACCATGGTCAGACACGACTCCCAAACCCCATAGTTCATTATTTCACAAGAAAATAGCCACTGTAAACACAACTACACGACTTAATTAACAGATAAAAGAACGCAGACAAAACATCATCAAAGAAAGACGTGCTGGCATACCTCTTCTCGAGTATTTCGACCACCCTTTCCCTGCCTTAAGACCACCGTGATCTTACTTACTCTCTGCTATGACGGCTGTGGATGAGTGGTGTTTGGAATGAGGATTAGGGTAGTTTAGGTTTAGGAATTGTGCTTAAAAGTGACGGCAGGAGGTAGGGTTTGTAGGTGTTTGAGGAAAACACAAATCGTGGGCTGTAGGGTTGCACACATCTCGAAGCCCAAACTAGTGTGCCAAAGGTCTCGAATCAAACCCCCTTAACAACATAAAACTATACTACTTGATTAAATACTTATAGAATACCATAACCGTTAAAATACTATATAAAAATACTATCGACACAACAAGTAAACTTAGATAACGTAGCCAAATTTCGAGGTATTACAAATAACGCAGTCGGTGTTTGAAAACCTGTAAATCATACACAAAATTCTAGCTTTAATAATAATAATACGGAAAAACAACTGAGTTGATTGTGTTAACAGATCTTTTACAAGCATCAAGATCACATAATAAAAACATAGAACACTCTTGAGCACGGAGCGGTTATAGCACATTAGCTGAAGATAATAGCAAGGAATCTGTGTATTAACCTGAAGGGCCATGACACCAGTTTATAAACTGTCTCGGACAAGATTTTACTACAAATGAAATTATAAATTCACTCGGGTAATAACACTTTTACTAAAGACTTTACGAAATGCTCCTCCATCTGACTCAACTGATTCTTTACGTGGGAGTTTTACCTTTATCTTTGATTGCGGTTTCCAAAGAATGAGTAGATTCTTGGGAGTAATAAGTAGTTGAACAACTGAAAAGGCATAAATTCTCATTTGTGACTTACAAAATCCGTCACAAGCTTGTGACGTGAGACAAAGAGGCAAGTGGGAAAGGGTTGTGAGAGGTCGCAGGTTTGTGACCATCACGAGCAAAACAAACTGATGAAAAAGGGGTAAAAGAGAGATTCTTTAGAGTTGGTATGGGCGTATGGCTTTTAAGGAATGAGGAGTAAATCTGACCTTAAAACAGAATATTTGGGAGTACAGCAGAGGACATCCAGTGATCTATCAGTCTCTCACTTTCACACAAATGCATGTTGGGTTTTATTAACCGAGGACTGCAATCATGATGCAGATATGCAAGCCCCTGAGCTGCTCCTAAAGCTATCTTAAGACGGGTCTCCCAATCGAGCTTTTTCTTCTTTGTATGGCCTGTTAGATCCATCATTCAAACAACAAAAGTCCATTACTCTTGCAAGTTATTAATCATCGTTCCCCCAGAAATGCAGAATAATGTATACTATCTAGAATGAAAAGTAAAACTGCAGATCTCTGAGAAAATAAAGACAAAAATGGAAGAAGGTTTACCATGAAGGATATCCCATAGACTCCCATTTTCCATGTAATCATAGAAGAGTAGGTTTCCACAGGTCGAAAGGGAGTAGCCTTGCAAGCAAACCATATTTCTGTGCTTGATACTCCCAACTGTCCAATGCTCAGTCTCAAATTCTTTCAGGGATTGGTTAGGGTAGTTGGAATACAGTTTTTTTATGGCCACGGGTTAGCAGTTCTTCAGTACACAGTTATGTACAGTAATATAGGCCCCATAAACGATTATGTATACTTGAGTGTGCTGCATTGTTGCCTCACACAGTCACACAAATGCATGTTGGGTTTCAAGTCAGAACTATGGATCAGCTTGCATTTTCAGACCTTGTGCTGAAATGCCAGGAGCAGTTGCTGGTATAACAAAGGGGAGCTAAAGTTCCTCAAAAGTAATGGCTTACAAACATGTCACTCACCAATATATTTTTTATAAAAGCTTTCTCTAAGAAAGTATATAACAGCCCCCTTTTAAATCAAAATGCACCTTTAGGTAAAGTAAAGAGAACCTATTTAAATGTCAAACTTCTGTAATGCACTCTAAGGTATTATTCAACTGTATGGACATAACTAACATTCATGGAAAATCAGATTTTTTTGTGAAAACATACTTGCATTGTTGTTGCAGATGTTATAGCACCATTAGAATCTGGGCAACATAACGCGCTTGAGTCTTGATATAATCTATAAACCAATTCTGGGGACTGGTGAAGAATGTGGTAGTACTGCTCCACAAAGGCATTACCAACAATCTGAGCAGGTGGAGTAACAACTGGAATCTCCGTCTGTGTTGCCATCTGCAAAACAATTGACATAAGACTATTTAAAGAAATACAAAGGACAACATAAACAATAAAAATTTTTAGATTTAACGGTTTTTCCTGCTTCGTACAGGAACATCCATACATGTCAAATTATACTCTTGCATCGTAAATAAGACATATAAGTACAAGCAGGAATGAGAACCCATACCTGCTCTGATCCAAAGCTAGTGACCCAATACGTTTGGTAATTTCACCCTTTACATAATCATCTCTCACGAGAATTACCTGCTCTGAACCAAAGCTAGTGAGGTTATCAATGTCATTTCCCCGATTCCCAAAAATCACTGACATGGCATCTCCACCCCCTCCGCAACCAAGGAAAACAGGAGCTTCGCCACGCACCAGGCTTGTTTCAGGGTTTAGTTCATCAATTGATTCCGGGAAAAAATGATAAATCAGTTCTGTAATACTCTGTGCAAGATTCAGAACCCCGGCATTAGTCCGGAAATTTTGGGTTAATGTCAACAGAGGATAGTTCCAATTAAGCTCTTTTCTCTCTTCATTTAAAAGCTCTTTGTAGAATAAACATTTTATATCCTCGAACCTGAACTGAACGCCTTTGGCAATGGTCTGCGCGGTATCTATCACACCAACCAATCAAATTAAAACCCCCCAATTTCTACTAATTCTAACCCTAACCAAACCAATTCTGAAATTACATTCAAATGATAATAACTAATCAAACACTAAACAAAATTAAACTAGATGTAAACAATAATAATTAAACATAAAACAAAAATAAAATTAGGAAAAAATTTACCTAAATCTAATTAGGAATTAGAAAGTAGTACAAAGATAGGGGATTATGATTCGGCGGCCAGCGGCGGCGGGTGCAAGTGATTGGCGGCGATTATAGGGTGACGTGGGGTCGTCGGGTTGGCGGTTGCCGATAGCTTCTCGGTGATGGTAGATGGTCGGCTTTTTTTGTACTGTGTTTGTATTGAGATTTTTTATTTTCCAAATGAATGAGGAAGAGCGATGGAAGATTTTTTTTTTTTTTTGACAGACGATTATGATTGATTCATGATATTGTTTTTGCAATAGCATGAGCCGACTATTTAAGTGCCTAGGACAATGACTTAACGAGAAACAGTGAAATATATAAAGTAAAATAAGGATCGATCGAACTGTGGAGGCGCAATCTTTATCAACAGCTTCACATCCATTAACCTGTAGGACAAGGTTAAGGCAGTCAGAGGTAGCATCAAGATGATGAAATCCATGAGAGACTGCATCACGACAGGCCATAAGCAGAGCCTGTGATTCAGCATGAATTGGAGAAAGCGCCCAGAATGATGTTCTACCCCATATAACTTCCTGACCCAAGTTATTTCTTATAATCCAACCAGCAGACGCTTGCAAGTCTTTCTTCCAAGATGCATCACACTTAAGCCTAAGATTTTGTGAACACAAAATTGATCCCACAATAGTTACAGGAAAGTGATTTCTGATACGTTCCGATGTGGACAGATACTCCTGTGGTATTATGTCATGAACCCTGTGAATGTTATCAGATGCATTTGAGCGAATCATACCAGCGGCCGTTGGAGCGTGAATGTCAGAATTATTAAAGATTTTAGCATTCCGAAGGCACCAAATCGTCCATAAAGTGGAGACAAAATTCGAAGTAAGGAACAGACCATCATTATGATGTTTGAAGAATGAAATCCAATGGGAAATCCAAACCTGAATCGGAATAAGATTACTGTGTTGAGTACGAATTGCCAGCGGAGAAACAAACCAGGTAGACGATGCCATAGTGCAATCTCTAAGCATGTGATCCAACGTTTCCAAAGCACCAGTCTCATTACAGAAAATGCATATTCCATCCGTTTGGCCATGTTTTTTCTGCAATTCAGCAGCACAAGGTAAAGTAGATGTCATTATTCTCCATAAGAATAGCTTCCATTTAGTCGATACTTCCATAATCCACAAGTTGTTCCAATTCATTGTATTATTTGGTAGTGTTTGCCTGGTTTTGTCCTTCACAGACGCAGAGTGCGTCCACCAGATATTGAATGTAGATAGGTAACCACTTTTCGAAGAGTAAATACCATCTGTTGTATCATTCCATATTACTGTATCAAGGTCATGTTGAAAAGGTGTTGGAGTTGCCAAAATATCAGATAGAACATCAGAGGCGCTCCCAATTCAACAATTCGATCACAGTTCCAGCTACCATCATGATTTTGAATGTCTGAAACCTTTAAAGGCGGTAGCTGTTCCTCATTCAACTGAAGAAGAGTAATTAGATTAGTCTTCTTAACCCATTTATCCCTCCATAAGTCTAGTTGAGAAGCATGTCGAACATTCCATGATAAATGGTTCTTTAGAAGTTCCATCCCCCACAAAATGCTACGACCTCCCCATGACATTTGCTTGCCCCTCCAGTATTCATTTTCCAGATTGAACGATTGACTAAACTTATATTTCTTCCCAATAATCTGGTTAAGTAATGAATCTGGTTGCGAAATAATTTTCCAGCCCAGTTTAGCAATAAGGCTTTGGTTAAAGATCTTAGTGCGTCGAAAACCCAGCCCACCATCAGACTTCCTAAGTTGTAAAAACTTCTTACTACACCAATGAATTCCCTTACCTCTTTTGTCATTTCCCCACCAAAATTGTGACATTAACGAATCAATTTTCGAAGTCACACTTACCGGCATACGAAATGCAGATAGTGAGTAAATAGAAAGTGAGGAAAGAACCGCAGCTATAAGGGTTAATTTTCCGCTGTAGATAAGAACTTATTGTTCCATGAAAGAATACGACGACGAACTTTCTCAACAACTGTAGCCCCGAAATTTTTCTTGGACCTTCCAAATTCCATTGAAAGTCCTAAATAGAGACCCATCTCTCTTGGCTGTTGGATATCTAATGTCTGTAAACAAATTTTGGTAGTAGACATAGTACAGTTTGGACTGAAGGTAATAGCGGTCTTATTTTTATTTAACTTTTACCCTGCTGTTTGAAAATACAACTGTAGTATACTCGCCAATCCTCGACAGTAAGCTTGTGTAGCGTGAGAGAAAATGATAAGATCATCTGCAAAAAGTAGATGCGATACTCTAGTAGCTCCTCTAGCTATTTGAATTCTCTTAACTGTATCTAGATTTTGTGCATTATTTAACATTTGTGATAGAACTTCAGTACACAGGGCGAATATAAAGGGGGACAATGGATCACCCTGACGTAGACCGCATTTTGGGGGTGAAGGTGGTTGTGGGCTTACCATTAATAATTAACTCATAGGACACTGTAGAAATACATTCCATGATGATCGTTATTAGATTCTCCGAGAATCCCATATGAAGCAATGTAGCCCGTACGAAATTCCATCTAATTCTATCGTAGGCTTTGCTCATATCAACTTTCATGCCGAACAAACCTGTAGTTCTCATCTTCTTATTGTTAATGTGATTAAAAATTTCATGACTGATCAAAATGTTATCCGTAATAGATCTTCCGGGGATGAATCCATTTTGAAATTCTCCAACCAACATATTCATAAAGCCCTTCAGTCTATTGGCAATGCATTTCGACATGATCCTCATAATAACATTACACAAACTAATTGGTCTGTAATGTTCAACCCTTTCTGGTGCATGATTCTTCGGGATGAGAATAATAGATGTTTTGTTAAACTTTTTTAGGACATGTCCCTTGTTTAACATTCTAAGTAATGCATTGGTGACATCGTCCTTTAAATAAGCCCAATATTTTTGGTAAAAAATACCTGTTATGTCATCCGGTCCTGGTGATTTGTTTTTAGGCGATGGAAGATGTTGGTTTATTCATAAACCTGATAATGAAAAGAATATTGGGGGTTTTATTTGTGTTTATTATTTCACAACAATAATTAACATCGGCTTAGGTAAATGAATGTTGTCCTTGACCAATTAATGTACATGGGTTTTTATTTAGTCTGATGTTCATTAAAATCAATACTTATGGACATGGGTTTGAAATAGAAATCGATGTCCTTTACTTTATAAACACATCAGATTTTTGTAATCAACTGATGTCCAGATTTTTCTAAAATCTGATGTCCATCAACCGATGTCTTTAAGAGTTCCTGTAGTAGTGACAATAGTTTATTATCAATAAAATTTATACAAATTTTATACACCGTAAATCAATTCTCATCTACCCTAAATCAACAATGAGCAATTTCGTTGATTTCGACGCAAAAGGCTCTCCTTCTACAAGATATGTGGTTTCTCTTTACTTATTGTGTCCTGTTACAAGAAATATGCTAGTTATCTTTTGAATTTGAACAGTCTGATCAAAGTTCTTGATCAGTAATATGGTAGTTATGAAAAGATTTGAGTTTCAATAAATTACCTCTTGGCTTCTAATAATCGAGACCCATACATAGTTGTTTTGTATCTTAAAGTTTATTTGAGATGATTAAAATTGTTTTAAGTGATTATGACATGTATTAATTATGTTCTTTATACTCAATTTGTAATATTTTAGTGTTAATATATTTTAATTAAATGTTTATGTTGTTGATTGAGTAGAAATTGTGTTAAGTAGAATAAGTTTTTGTTAAAAAAAAAAAAAAAAAAAAAACTCCATCAAATATGAATGACAAGGTAGGGAATAGAATTGAGGAGAGAGAGAGAGAAATTATATCACAAATTCTCATTTGTGACGGCGGTATGCGTCACAAGCTTGTGGGCGGATATCGTTTCTTCTCACAAAATACCCATTTTTTTCTCTCTCTGACACTATTCATGTGGTCCCCTTTTTCCACTAACTCATTTTGTATCCATTTTATCTCACAAAATATCCGTCACAAATGGTGACCCGTCACAAGCAAGACTTACTAAAATTATATACAGAATATAAGAATATTTAGGAGAGAGAAATAAGAGATAATTAAGGTAATTAAAAGATTTTATTATCTATGGATAATACTTAATGTGTGTCTAATTAAGTATTAATGCGTGCCTATAGGGCATGCATTAGAAAAACCGTTTTACAGTTAGTTATGACGAAAAGATGTTATTTTGTAATACCGGGCATATTTGTAGCAACTTGTGATTCACTAAAACTTGAGAGAGACGGTCTTTCAATAAATTAGGGAGAGACCATTCTTTTGTACCTTTTTATTTATATTTTGTGACCCTTTAGTTTTTAATCGTGTCATAGTAATTTCGTACTTATTTACATAATAAATGTACTTATTTTATTTTTAATCATGATTTGTACTTATTATATATTACTTTTAGTACCACTTTTTCTTAAATTTGTACAATAATCTCTTAATAAGTTTATTACTCTCAGGAGTCAGAAGACCTACTGTTTATTATTGGCTTAGGTATTCCGATTTGTAATGCATTCACCGGGTTTCATAAGCAAAATAGTTCTCCACAAGTCCATAACCATTGATTACATAAGTTGAATGATTTACTTAGAAAATCAAATAAGTTAAATCATCTCTTGAGTTTTTATTGGTCCATTATTTTAAGGAAAAAAAAAACTTTTATTTAATTAGAACACTTTATATTCATAAATAGGACTATACTTCTAGATGTATATGAGTATCGTACATCTAATACAAATTTAATTGAGCTTATATGCAATGTTTTAAAGCTTTTAACAATTTTTTCTTACACTATAAATTTTTAGTGTTAAAATTAAAATCATTGGATTTTATATGTATTATTTTTGAGTTTCAATATAATGTTTGATTTATACATTTTTTATAAAGACGCTAAATTTTTTTTCAATAAAACTCGTAAAATATTTGTATAAGCTCAAATTGTTTGTTATAATGCTTAGGATAAATTACAAATAACCACCACGTATTTACGTATTTTCACAAATTACCACCACGTATTTGTTTTTTTACAAATAACCCCCAGACTTTTACGTATACTCCCCGATCACCACCATATTTTAATCCCGATTTTTCTTTTTCTTATTTTCCGTCTTATTAAGTAACAATTTACGTAAAATACCCATATTACCCTCCCTAATTAAATAAACCCACCCAAACTAATTACACATATACATAAACTAGAGTAACCTTTATCCAATTTCCCAATAAACTTCAAACCCTAAATTCAAAATCCCCAAATCAATTTCCTGAATTCCATCCAAAATATGTTGTTTGTACTTACTCTAGAGTAATCGGTCATCCCAGACAAATTCGTATTGGTACGTCAGGTTTGTGAGAGTACGTCTTGTACGAAAAAGATCATTCGTATTTCGGCCTCAGAGATCTCGTTGGGATAGTTGTTTTATCAATAAAGGGGTCTGCCCAAGTAAGAGTCGGGATATAGTGTCATTCTCTTGCACTTGTATGTGGTGCTTTTTAGTTTGATTCCACGAGAATGACTTCTCAGTCTCTACTTTCATTTCATGACTGATCTCATTGAAAAGCATTGTTTTGAAATTACGTGCGCACGGAGTTCTCGTATTCACAAATACAACAATTCATGGCCGATTACTCTCATATTTTGGATTGAATTCTGAAAATGATAAATTTTGGATTAGGGTTTGAAATCAATTTTTAGTTGGATAATTGGGGGAATCGTGATAAAATCTCGGTGTTTATTTAGTTTGGGTGGATTGGTGTAATTAAGGAGGGTAATATGAGTATATTACGTAAATTGTTACTTAACAAGACAGAAAATAAGAAAAAAAAAGTTCGTGATTAAAATACGGTGGTAAACGGGGAGTATACGTAAGAGTTTGGGGGTTATTTGTAAAAAAACAAATACATGGTAATAAATTATAAAAATACATATATTCATATGTGTTATTTATAATTTATCCTAAAGCTTACTACCAAATATATATACATCTAATTATATAATCCTCTAATTGTCAAAATTACTATATGGGCAAAAACAAACAACCAAAATTGCACCAATCATTCTCATACATCAATATCAAAAAGAAAATACACAACTAACCAACACTTAAATAAATCACGTTTGCAATTGAGCCAGGCAACCAACTTCATCAAGTGTGTTGTTTGGTACTGCGTAATTCATATGAATAGTACACGTCATGTCAGCAACTACTCAACTACCCACTACAAAAATTTCAAGATTAAATTTTGTCAATTCTTATAAAGGATAGTAAGTCTTGTTTGCGACGGGTCACTATTTGTAACGGATATTTTGTGAGATAGAATGGATACAAAATGAGTTAGGCCCTGTTCTTTCGGCTTATTTTCAGCTCGTTTCAGTTCAGCTCAGCTCAGTTCAGCTCAGTTCAGTTCAGTTCAGCTCCATTCAGTTCATTTCAGTTCAGTTCAGTTCAGTTCAGTTCAGTTCAGTTCAGCTCAGCTCCATTCAATTCTATTAGGACTGTAATCGGATTATTATGTAATCGGCCCATATACTATAAGCCCGTCCTTGTAATTTATATAAGTCACTATGTGGCTATGAAATAAACAGATTAACCTTTCCTATCTTAACATGGTATCAGGATCAGGATATTCCTACCAAAAACCCTAAAAAAACCCCTTTCCTACAAACTGCCGCCATGACTGGCGAAATCGATACTCCTCTTTCGAAACAACCACAACTTAAGCCACCAATGATGACTTATGATTCTTCAATGATTGATGGTTTCAGTAAGTATGCTACTTATCTTACTTATTTTAATGCCAAGAAGGAGAGAATTGTTAAAGTTACTCCTGAAATCCCAATGCATAACGACAATGTCAATTTTCAAATACACCAAATTAAAAACCCAAATACAGACGCCATACTAGAAAATAAGGCTGCGAAAGATTTACAAAATGTGAGGGATTCGGCGGTACCTTCCTCTTCTGGCCGTGGCACTTCGCTTATTCATGCTAATGTAGTAACCTCTGGTGCTACTACTAATTCTATTTTCGGTTCCGATCGCTTGCGCGATATGTCTTCTTGGATTCTCGATACAGGCGCTTCTAATCATGTTACCGGAGATTTATCCTGTTTAGCGGATTGTTATGCGATTCCAGCTCGTCCCGTTGGTCTCCCTAACGGGCAGCGGGTCGAGTCTCGAGTCATGGGCAGCATCTACATTAATGAGTCTTTTTCTCTAACTAACGTTTTATATGTCCCAAGTCTAACGTGCAACTTACTTTCTATTTCTCAGCTTGTCTTGGACCATGATTTCAGTTTTGTTTTTACTAAGCAATCTTGTCTTGTTCAGGACCGTTTTTCGAGGAAGACGATTGGTGTAGGTGAGTTACGGGATGGACTTTACTGGATTAGTGCATGTGCTCGGCCGTTGGGTATACATCAAGTGAGTGACCTCAGTTCTCGTGATCTTTGGCATCGTCGTCTTGGGCATCCGTCTGATAAAGTAGTCAAAACTATTCCCTTTGCTCGTAATTTTAATTTCAATAAAACTTCGGTTTGCGATATTTGTCATTTTGCTAAGCAACACCGTAGTAGTTTCAGTTCAAACGATTACCGTGCTTTGGATATTTTTGAATTAATCCACTGTGATCTATGGGGTCCTTATCGTATTTCTTCTTCCTGTGGAGCGAAGTATTTTTTGACCATAGTTGATAATTTTTCTCGTGCTACTTGGGTATACTTGTTGATGGATAAGACGGAGGTCACGGATATGTTTCTGCATTTTATTAATATGGCCTCCACTCAGTTCTCTAAAACTATCACAACAGTACGCAGTGATAATGGCAATGAGTTTAATTGTATGGCTGGATATTTTTTTTCCCATGGCATTCATTTTCAAAAATCCTGTGTCGGCACCCCTCAACAAAATGGTCGTGTCGAGCGTAAACACAGACACATTTTAAATGTAGCTCGGGCATTGCTCTTTCAAGGAAATTTGCCGCGTTCCTTTTGGGGGGAATGTGTTCTTACTGCTGCCTTTCTTATTAATCGTACTCCTTCCCCTTTGCTTGATCACAAAACTCCCTATGAGTGCTTATATGGTGTGAGCCCGTCCTACACTAATTTGCGTGTTTTCGGGTGCCTTGCTTTTGCCCATAACCAATCCACTCATGGCGATAAATTTGCAAAACGGGGTCGTAAATGCGTATTTGTTGGTTATCCCCATGATAAAAAGGGTTGGAAGTTATTTGATCTTGAGAAGGAATCTTATTTTGTTTCAAGGGATGTTGTATTTCACGAGTCGACCTTCCCTTTGAAGAGTCTATTGATATAATATACTCAAGAAGGGGGGGTTGAATTGAGTATGCCTTCTTTTTAAATCTTCTTCGATATGTGTATGGTTGTATGATGATCTTTGAGTAGAGCAAATAATAAAGAGAGACACAATATTTTTGAAGTGGTTCAGTCTCACACTCTGAGACCTACGTCCACTATTCTCGATTAATAAAATTAGTACCAACTCTGGATTACAATTTTATCAACCCTACTCGTGCGACTTTGATGTTAGTCACAACTCAATCTAGATACCGTTAAATATCTAGCTACGACAAATACCGTTAAATATTTGTCTTACACTGAGTACCGCTAAATACTCGTTCTATCTTACGTTAATAAGATAAAGTCTTCAATGTTTTCTTGGTGTCACAATCTTGAATGAATAAGATCAATGCTTGAGCACTTGAATCTTGAATCGGATATGACAATGAAAAGCTCGAACTTGAAGAATATGAACGGCGGTTTCTCTCTCTCGATATGCGTGTATATGTGTGTGTGTGTTTTGTATATTTTAATGTATCATGGTAGTCTATTTATATAGAATATGTATCTAGGTAATTTAAACCCTAGATGATTTAGGAATATTACTTAAACTAGAATACTAGTCTTTTAGTAATACTACCTTAAATCTAATCTTAATATATTTAGGAAAGATTTAATAATATACTATATGTATTATATAAGGAATCAATTTCCTAATTCATATTTAGGAAAGATCTTTATATAATAAACAATTAGTATTCTTATTAAATCAACTTCCTAAACCATGTCAAAGATAATAAAATATATTACCATAATATAATCTTAGTTTGTTTAGGACATTAAATAAATACATAATATTTATTTAAATAAACCCTAAACGATTTATGGTAATGTGGCATATCACACGTTTCCAAAAATCGAAACAAACTTTATCTAGATTATATATTTTTGACAATAAAGATCATATAAAAATCCTTAGTTTATTTTAGTAATAAATAATTATCTCATTAGACAATTATTTATTCCTTATTTAACTTAAAGATATTTTATAAAATCCTATTAAGATTAACAATTCTATTTATTAAAATAGAATACCAATTAGACATTAATTCTACACGACATAAATTTGGAAACAAACGTTTCAACCAAACACATATATTCCGATCATTTCTTCATAATATAGAGTTATAGCTACGAGCTATAACTTGAATCCATCTTGTACTAAAGCTATAGTTGATGAATATAACTTTAGTTCATTATGCGCGCTTGTGATCTTCTATCAATCTTCGACTTAGTCAATTCATTGACTAATATGCTTGAATCTTTTATACTTGATTGATTAGATCTTGTTACTAATGTTCTGTACACTTAGCTGCACACGATTATACATACGAGTATATAATATATAAATAGCTAGACTTGTCATTATCAAAACATAAACATATATACTATATATATATTTGAATATATGGTTCAACAAATTCCCCCTTTTTGATGATGACAAGTCTTTCTTAGATTTCGTGTCTAAGTGTATGTTCCCCCTCAATATAATAATGGTCATTCATAGCAAAGATCAACTTAGGGTTCTTATCTTCTATCTATCCCATATCCTTTAAGAACCCTAAGAGACAATGAATTACGACAAGGAGCAAGCTTAGGCAAATTCTAATCTAAGTCGCATATTTCCCCCTCTTGACATCATCGAAAAGATGAGAACAAAGACATGAAACGACTAGAATAATATACGTACGAAGCATAAGCAAGCATATAAACGAGTCGAAATAATATGAACATAGAGAATATCACAGAACCACATACGGAATGTTAAAAATATACACAACAATCGAAAATATTAAGCCAATGGGCCGAATCATGAAAAGAGAGTATTTAAAGAAAATGGGCCTGGCTAGGATAGGATAAATGGGCCTGCAAAAGATAACAAAGACGATGGGCCAAGTGAAAAGGAAATAGAAGGTTGGGCCGCATCAGAACAGGAACTAAGTTTGGGCCTGGTTGGGGTTAGGAAATCCGAAGAAGCAGAATAAGAGTTAGCTTCGGATTTCTAATGGGCCAGGGAAGGGAATTGGGCCACAATACAAAAGAGTTTATAAGTCCACCCCAGACTTTGAACAAAACAACAACAAACCAACTTCAATCCAACAAAGAAACAGAGACGGAGATGACGGATCACGAACGAGAGCTTGAACCCGGATTCTTTGCATAAGGATTCACATAGTCGGGTCGGGTACGGAATTCGAGGGTCTCCAACCTATCTAGGCAACTGTTCACGTTCCTTCCTTGAGCATTGAGTGCGATTTCGAAGTTAAGTACCTTGAGCGAGAGTGCCTTGACGGCCTCAAGTGCTTTAGAAGCATCCTCTCGCAACAACCCATGATCACGCACTATAGCTCCTCCTTGAGATGCAAGAAAAGAAAGACAATCACTCATGCTTAACAACTCCGAACAGACAACAGAGACCTCCGAGCCAATTTTCACCAAATGCTTATCCACTTTCTCCATCCATTCTGTTACCTTAACCTCAAAATCACGACCCCTCTTAACCCTGCTACCCCCTACCTCCTCCTTCTCCTTTTAAATTTCACACATACCAAGAATTTGATCCATCTTGGCTTCAAGACCCGCGAAGGATGGCGAAGGATGCGGAGTGGGTTCAGTTTTACCAAACGTAAGATCAACTCCGTCAAAGCAAATTCCCATTAATTTCAACAATCGATCACACATACGATCTTTTGGTTTAATCCCAAAACTGGAATCATCGACGACACCTTTCTTAAGCATTAATTCGGATACCCACATTCCATATGGAATGTCGATGGTGGAGCAGAACTTTTCCTTAACAAGAACACTTGAAACATGACAGATTTTATGGCAAACAAGAGATGCCAAATCAATTTTCTGTCCCTCCAATCAACTATACAACACTACGGCCTCAACACTAGCAAGCTTATCCCGACCACCCCGACGTGGTAACACAGTGTTCCATAAAAAGTTCAAGAAGAATTTTAATTTGGGGTTGAATGAAACAGTAAGCAGAGGGGTGGTCTCAGTGGCATCCGTATCAAAATATTTCTTAATCACCAATTTTTGTTCTTTAGAAACTACACTCCATTCCTTTTTCAGGTCAAGAACTAATCCTTCTTGATCAAGTTTAAAGATGTCACAGATATCTGACTTCGTTATAACAACATCTCGACCATTCACAACACCCCTTATCCCATCATCACACGGCTTAACTGAAGCAAAGAATTGAACCAACTCGATAGGAAATAACAAACCCGAGAAATCACTTATGTATTCCCACCCTTGAAATGTCAGAAAATCTTTAAAGAAACTCAATGATTTTGACCCACTGACCCACGACTTAGGGTAAAATCGACCCGCATGAATGGCGTAAGGTAAAACTCGATCAATTAACGTACCTTCTTGTTTGGTCATGCGCACTTTTTCAAGACCCGCACGAGTTGCTTCGACAGAGTATTCAGGAAACATAGGGCGAGGGACTTGAGAGTCGAATTCTTGCATGTCATCAGAGTTAGAGGGTGAACCACGGTTGAGTTTGCGTCGTTTGCTCTGGTCGGGGGTGGGAGCGACTGATGCTATCGGAGTCGGGGAAGGTGGTGGTGATGGGGTTGGTGAAGGAGGTGTGGGTTTCTTTTGGTGAGAGCGGGTTGCACGAGATGGTGGCATTGTGGTGATAGAAATGGTGGTTTTGGATGGAGGTTGTAGCGGAGGTTTTAATGGAGGTTGGTAATTTTTGTTTTTATGGAGTTTAGAGGTTTTGAGGTTAATAATGGAGGAAGTGAGAAGTAATTGTAGGGAGTTGGGTTTGGGGACGGTAATAATGGTTGGTGAGTGAGGTAAGTTTGAGGGAGTTGGGGTAATAATTTGGGTTGGGTGGAAAGTCAAAGGCTAGGGGTAGTAGGAGGCACGTGGCAGTCGTGAGTGGGGCTAGGTTTGGGTGGAGACGTGGCACAGGGGGGACCATTACACACATTTTGTGTGTTTAATTTGAGGTAAATTTTTGTTTGTATAATATTTGAATATTATTATTTTGTATATATTGTAATATGTATGTTGTGGGACAATTATAATATGTGACGTAATATTATTGTGAGATTGATTTGTGCACACATTCATATGTAAATCGTATAATATAAATATGATCACAAAATTTATCATCGAATATATAAATACACATGCAGCGGAGTATACGGACACAGTCATATAATCTCATCTAAACCGTAGTCAATCATTGGGTTATTTTTGCTTTTAAGATTTGATTAGGTGCCACCGATTAAACCAATTTCCAATCGCAAAGTCTCAAAGCGTTCTCTAGCCAATGGTTTAGTGAAGATATCTGCCCATTGTTTTTCCGTACTACAAAATTCCAATTTTATATTTTTCTTTTCACCATGGTCTCTTAGAAAGTGGTGTCTAATTTCGATATGTTTAGTTCTTGAGTGCTGGGCTGGGTTTTTAGATATAATTATAGCACTCGTATTATCACATAATATAGGCACACATCCAACATCAACACCATAATCATGTAACTGTTGCTTTAACCATAAAAGTTGAGAACATACCAGTGCGGCTGCAATATATTCTGCTTCAGCAGTTGAGAGAGCGACATAATTTTGTTTCTTGGATCCCCAAGATATAATACAAGGACCTACAAAGGTAGCAAGTCCGGAGGTACTTTTTCTGTCTAAAGAACATCCTGCATAATCCGCATCTGAATATCCTACTAGGTTAAAGTTACAGTCCATAGGATACCATAGATATAATTTTGAGGTTCCGATTAGGTATCTTAATATTCTTTTAACTGCAATCATATGTGATTCTTTTGGTGCAGATTGGAATCTCGCACAAACACAGACACTAAACATTATATCTGGACGACTTGCTGTAAGATAAAGAAGTGAGCCAATCATACCTCTGTAAGTTGTTTCATCTACAGACTTACCATCTTCGTCTTTGGTTAACTTCTTATCTGTGACCATTGGAGTAGGCATTGCATGAGAGGTTTCCATTCCAAATTTCTTTAGTAACTCCTTGACGTATTTTTGTTGATGAACTTTGATTCCTTCTTCAGTTTGTTGTATTTGAAGTCCAAGGAAGAACTTTAGTTCTCCCATCATACTCATCTCGAACTCAGAAGTCATCAACTCAGAGAAGTACTTGCACAACTTTTTATTAGTTGAGCCAAAAATAATATCGTCAACATAGATCTGAACGACTAGTAGATCCGAGTTTTCACTTTTAAGAAATAGGGTTTTATCCACAGACCCTCTCTTGAATCCACTCTCCAATAGGAACTTTGATAATCTGTCGTACCATGCCCTAGGTGCTTGTTTCAGGCTATAGAGAGCTTTGTCCAATTTGAATACATGATCCTTGAGTTTGCTGTCAGGAAATCCAGGAGGTTGTTCAACAAATACTTCCTCTTGGAGATAGCCATTAAGAAATGCAGTCTTAACGTCCATCTGAAAAAGCTTCATTCCCTTATGAGCTGCAAATGCAATGAGTAGTCTTATTGCCTCAAGACGAGCAACAGGAGCAAAGGTTTCGTCATAATCGATCCCTTCCTATTGGTTGTATCCTTGAACCACTAATCTGGCCTTGTTTCGCACAATGACTCCAGTGTCATCCAATTTGTTTCTGAATACCCATCTAGTTCCAATGACAGTTTTGTCCTTAGGTCGAGGAACAAGATGCCAAACTTTGTTTCTTTCAAATTGCTGGAGTTCTTCTTGCATGGCAACTATCCAGTCTGGTTCTGCGAGAGCTTCCTTGATATTTGAAGGTTCAATAGTGGAGAGAAAAGAGTAAAATGAGCAAAAGTTATTTAAGCTCCTTCGAGTTTGAACTCCATCTGTCAGGCTTCCTATGACATTGTCCAAAGGATGAGAGCCTTTATATCTCCAGTTCCTTGATTGATCATTTGCATTCCCTGAACTTGACTCGGGATCTTGACTTGTTCCCCCTGAATCCAAACCTGGGTTTATAGTAGGGTGAGGTATAACTCTGGCCTCTTCCCTTTGGTTTTGATTCAAAGTTACAGCTTCATTAGCTGTAACTCTGGGTTCCAAGTCATTGGTTTGAGAGTTATCTACAGTATCGTCAACTGCAGTTTCATCTCTCGTACCATTTTCTCCCAAGTTGAGTTCATCATGAATTCCTTGAGGTTCTCCTTCTTCAATTTCCATTTCAGGAGGATCTTCCCTTGATAACCTGAAATCAGGTTCGTCTAGGTTTTCCTCTATATCCTGTAATGGCTTATCGAAGACATTATTCTCATCAAAGATAACATGAATACTTTCCTCTATGCATAAAGTACGTTTGTTAAAAACTTTGTAGGCTTTAATATGATCTGAATATCCTATAAAGATTGCTTCATCACTTCTAGAGTCGAATTTGTTTAATTTGTTTTTACCATTGTTGTGAACAAAGCATTTACTACCAAAACATCTTAAATGAGATATGTTTGGTTTACGACCACGAAGAAGTTCATAAGGAGTCTTTTTAAGGATAGGTCTAATCATGGCACGGTTATGAATATAGCAAGCTGTACTAATAGCCTCAGCCCAAAAGTTTCTAGGTAGGCCACTGCAAAGAAGCATTGTTCGAGCCATGTCTTCTAGGGTTCTGTTCATTCGTTCTACGACTCCATTTTGTTGTGGGGTTCTAGGGGCCGAGAAGTTATGTCCAACACCATTGGTTTTACAGAACTCAATAAAAGCATGATTGTCGAACTCAGTTCCATGATCAGTACGGATTGTTACTAGGTTTGATTTATATTTGTTTTGGACAAGTTTCATGAGACTAACAAATTCATCGAATGTTTCGTCTTTAGAGTGAAGAAAGATTGGCCAAACAAATCTAGAGTAATCATCAACTAGAACGAAAACGTACCTGGAACCGCCTCTGCTTCTTACCTTCATAGGGCCACATAGATCCATGTGTACTAGTTCAAGAGCTTGTTCTGTGCTTACCACTCTTTTTGGCTTAAAGGATGATCTGACGTGTTTACATCGTGTACAAGTGTCACACATCTTTTCTTGATCAAATTTGATCTTTGGAAGACCTTCGACCAAGTCCCATCTTTTCAGCTTACTTAAAATAGGTGAGCTAATATGACCAAATCTCTTGTGCCATAGACATGGATCATCTAATGTAACTTTCATGCATGATAGAGAATCAGTAGGTACAACATTTAAATCAATCATATAAACATTTTTCATCCTGTGACCTTCAAGTATTACTTTACTGGTGCCTTCTAAGATTATACGACATATATCTGAATGAAAAACCACTTTATTTCCTTTGTCACATAATTGAGATATACTGATAAGATTGTGTTTGAGAGCACTTACAAGGTATACATCATTTATAGTATGAGAGGATGAAATACCTATCTTACCAATTCCGATGATCTTTCCCTTTTTGTTATCACCAAATGTGACTTTACCTCCGTCAAAAGGTTTTAGGGTTTGGAATAGATTTACGTCGCCTGTCATATGTCTTGAGCATCCACTGTCGAGATACCATAGGTTATTTTCCTTGGCGACAAACTGCACAATTGATTTTAAAGACAGGATTTAGGTACCCAAGCATACTTGGGTCCTTTGTTGTTAGTAATCACAAATACATCTTCCTTTTTAACCCAAACTTGTCTTACATAGGTCTTTCTATATTGGTTGTAGTTGGGTTTTGATGTTTTTGTGTAGGTCTTAGTTTTGACTCTTGGTGACCATTTTCTGTGTGATGTTTGAGGAGTCTGTTTGGTTCTGTTTTTCTTTTCTTCGTAGTCAAATGTCATGTCATAGAACCATCTGTGGTCAATGTTTCTTTCCTCAGTTTTGTTACCATCACTATCAGAGACAGAAATAGTGTCGCTTGGAATTCCTAAGGATTTAACAAACTTAACTCCGGTTTTAAAATCTTGTGCGTGTTTCACACAGTTTTCTCGGAGGTGTCCAGTATGGCCACAATAAGTGCATATTAAATACTCAGGAAGGTCGGCATATTTCCTTCTTCTAAAGTCTCTATCTGTTGGACTTTGTTTACACTTTGAGTGATCCCTTCTTCCATAACATTCGTGACCTAAACCCATCTTCATGTTGTTGTCGGATTGTTCAGTTAGGAAGTTTAGAACGTTAGTGCTTCCTTCCCACTTATCGTGAACTTTCCGAGCATGAAGAAGGAGGTCTTTCAAGGAGTCTATTTCTTTCTTACATTCACTATGGTCAGTGTTGCTAGACTCTTTTAGGTTTTGAATGTCTTTATGGAAGTCAGACACAATTTTGGCATGTTCTTTCTTGATTTTAGATATACTGAATTCTAGATCCATGATTTTGCTTTCGAGAATCTCAACTTCTTCCTGATGAGTCTCATCTTCGACCATAGTCGAAGATTCTGACTTAAGCCGTTCATTAACCTTTCTTAATTCTGAAGTTATAGCTTCATTAGCTATAACTTTAGATTGAAGCTCTTTAATGTTGAGTTTTAGTTTTGAGGTTATAGCTTCATTAGCTATAACTTTAGACTCAAGAACCTTTTTCTCAGACATAACTGTTTCCAACTTAGCATTTGCTTCAATGCTTATTTTAGATTTCAGTTTCTTAGCTTTGGCTTTCAGAAGTTGATTTTCCTCAGCAATATCGAGGATCTGCTCTTTCAAGTCATCTAACTCAAGACTTTGTTCATGACATTGGTCTAGGGTTTTCTCAAAATATTTAATTAGCATAGCCTTAGATAAGTTTTTAACTTGACTTTTGAGTTGAAGAAAATTTACCTCTTCGTCGTCGTCGTCTGAGTCTGATTCTCCAAGAAGACACATGTTAGATGCGTCATCTTCATCATTGTCGTTTGAGATTAGATCTAGGCTGACGTTGCTTAGGCACAGGTTTGCTACCTCTTCTTCTTCAGAGTCCTCGTCATCTTCAGATTCTAATTCTCCCCAGCATGACGCAAGCATTACTTTCTTAAACTCTGTTTTGGTCTTTTCTCTTTTTGACTTGTCTTTGATTTTGTCCCAACTTGGACAATCTTTGATCATGTGGTCTTGTTGTCCACACTTGAAACATCCTCTTTTGAAGAATGTTTGTTTGGAGTCAGTTTTCTTTTTGTCGAACGTTTTGTTGTTAGGGTTTTTGTATCTACCTTTGAAAACTGCTTTCTTAAATCATCTAGCGAATAGAACTGTTTCATCCTCAAGTTCTTCTTCGCTTACTTCGCTTGTGGAGGCTTGTAAAGCGACGCCCTTTCCTTGGGGATCATCATCGTTTTTATTTAGTATGATCTCGTGTGCCATTAAGGATCCAGTCAATTCTTGGTAAGTGATTTTAGATAAATCACGTGCTTCCTCTATGGCCGTGACCTTAGGTTGCCACTTTTTGGTGAGACTCCTAAGAATCTTACGAATGATATCCTCAGAATCGATCTTTTTGCCAAGGTTCCGAAGTTCATTAATAATACAAGAAAATCGTGCAGACATGCTATCAATAGATTCATTCTTTTCCATATTGAAAAGTTCATATCTTTGAACGAGCAAGTCTATACGATGTTTCCTGACTGCGGATGTTCCTTCATAAGCAAGTTCGAGACTATCCCATATTTCCTTATCGGAACTACAGGATGAGAATCTATCGAATTCTGAGGTTATCATACCGTTCTGTAGGAGGCTCATGGCCTTAGAGTTTTTCTCTGCAATTTTGTAGTCACTTTCCACATAATCGCTTTCCATCTTTTCATAGGTTGTTCCATTGGCGGCGGCGACCAAGATCTTCTTTGGTCCAGTTTGGATGATCTTCCAACATTCCCAATCACAACCCTTGATGTAATGAGTCATCATATTTTTCCATAAACTATAGTTTTTGCCATCGAAGATGGGGCACTTGAGATGTTTGGAATCCATTGATGAAAGAGTATATAAAATAGAATCAATAGAAGGATCAAAACTCACGTGGCTAGGCGATCAAGAGCACGAGGCTCTGATACCAATTGAAGAGTCTATTGATATAATATACTCAAGAAGGGGGGGGGGGGGGGGGGTTGAATTGAGTATGCCTTCTTTTTAAATCTTCTTCGATATGTGTATGGTTGTATGATGATCTTTGAGTAGAGCAAATAATAAAGAGAGACACAATATTTTTGAAGTGGTTCAGTCTCACACTCTGAGACCTACGTCCACTATTCTCGATTAATAAAATTAGTACCAACTCTGGATTACAATTTTATCAACCCTACTCGTGCGACTTTGATGTTAGTCACAACTCAATCTAGATACCGTTAAATATCTAGCTACGACAAATACCGTTAAATATTTGTCTTACACTGAGTACCGCTAAATACTCGTTCTATCTTACGTTAATAAGATAAAGTCTTCAATGTTTTCTTGGTGTCACAATCTTGAATGAATAAGATCAATGCTTGAGCACTTGAATCTTGAATCGGATATGACAATGAAAAGCTCGAACTTGAAGAATATGAACGGCGGTTTCTCTCTCTCGATATGCGTGTATATGTGTGTGTGTGTTTTGTATATTTTAATGTATCATGGTAGTCTATTTATATAGAATATGTATCTAGGTAATTTAAACCCTAGATGATTTAGGAATATTACTTAAACTAGAATACTAGTCTTTTAGTAATACTACCTTAAATCTAATCTTAATATATTTAGGAAAGATTTAATAATATACTATATGTATTATATAAGGAATCAATTTCCTAATTCATATTTAGGAAAGATCTTTATATAATAAACAATTAGTATTCTTATTAAATCAACTTCCTAAACCATGTCAAAGATAATAAAATATATTACCATAATATAATCTTAGTTTGTTTAGGACATTAAATAAATACATAATATTTATTTAAATAAACCCTAAACGATTTATGGTAATGTGGCATATCACACGTTTCCAAAAATCGAAACAAACTTTATCTAGATTATATATTTTTGACAATAAAGATCATATAAAAATCCTTAGTTTATTTTAGTAATAAATAATTATCTCATTAGACAATTATTTATTCCTTATTTAACTTAAAGATATTTTATAAAATCCTATTAAGATTAACAATTCTATTTATTAAAATAGAATACCAATTAGACATTAATTCTACACGACATAAATTTGGAAACAAACGTTTCAACCAAACACATATATTCCGATCATTTCTTCATAATATAGAGTTATAGCTACGAGCTATAACTTGAATCCATCTTGTACTAAAGCTATAGTTGATGAATATAACTTTAGTTCATTATGCGCGATTGTACTAAAGCTATAGTTGACTAATATGCTTGAATCTTTTATACTTGATTGATTAGATCTTGTTACTAATGTTCTGTACACTTAGCACACGATTATACATACGAGTATATAATATATAAATAGCTAGACTTG
This sequence comes from Silene conica, assembly GCA_029255685.2. Classification (NCBI taxonomy): domain Eukaryota; kingdom Viridiplantae; phylum Streptophyta; class Magnoliopsida; order Caryophyllales; family Caryophyllaceae; genus Silene; species Silene conica. Next base: position 56,377,177 of record CM055311.2, on the reverse strand, counting down.
TCATTATCAAAACATAAACATATATACTATATATATTTGAATATATGGTTCAACACCCTTTTTCTACTCCTACCCCGGCCTCTGATTCGCAACCTTCCTCTGTTTTTTTGGATGAGCCATTTAATGGTGTTGGGGAGGCTGAACCAGCAGCGTCACACATGGGGGAGGGGGAGGCAGCAGCCTGTGAGGCAGACACGAGGGAGGGGGAGACAGCAGCAGCAGCCCCTGGTAGTGTTGCGGGACCCGCGACACAAACAGCAGAGGCAGAAACGGGGGAGGTGGAGGACCCGACAGAAGGAGTTGAGGTGGTTGGGCATGATGAGCTCAAGGACGAGGTCATAGACTTCGCTTTCCTAATTCTCGTTTAAGCGGGTATGTTCTTGGCACAACACGTAATACATCCCCGACTACAAACTCACCTACGTCCTCTTCGTCGACCTCAGGTACTCCATACTCCTTAACTAATTATATTGATTGTCATTTGTTTTCGGAAAAACACCGTAATTTCATTGCAGCAATAACTACTGGTGTTGAGCCACCGTCATTTAAAGAGGCTATTTCCGACAAAGGGTGGTGTGAGGCAATGAAAGATGAAATTGCCGCTCTTGAACGAAATGAGACATGGGAGCTCGCCGATCTTCCTATTGATAAAAAGGCTCTAGGTTGTCGTTGGGTTTATAAAATAAAATATAAATCAGACGGTACTATTGAACGCCTCAAGGCGCGCCTTGTTGTGTTCGGGAATCATCAGGTTGAAGGTTTGGACTATGGAGAAACATTTGCTCCAGTAGTCAAGATGGTTACAGTTCGTGCTTTTTTAGCCGTTGCCGCTGTCAAAAATTGGGAGTTACATCAGATGGATGTACATAATGCTTTTTTACACGGTGACCTGTCTGAAGAAGTATATATGAGACTCCCTCCGGGTTTTAGTCGAGGAAAGGAGGGCAAAGTGTGTCGATTAAAGAAGTCCTTATATGGCCTACGACAAGCCCCGAGATGTTGGTTTTCAAAGTTGGCCGCGGCTCTCAAAGAGTATGGTTTTGTTCAGTCATATTCTGACTACTCTCTTTTCTCTTATTCTCAAAACAAGGTGCGTTTATTCGTTCTTATTTACGTGGACGACCTGGTTATAGCCGGTAATGATACTTCTGCTATCATTCGTTTTAAGTCATATTTGGGGCAATGTTTTCATATGAAAGATTTGGGTCCTCTGAAATATTTTCTTGGTCTTGAGGTGGCTCGTAGTCGTGAAGGTATATATCTCAGTCAACGGAAGTATGCTCTTGATATTATTTCTGAGACTGGCCTCCTTGGTTCCAAACCCGTTGCTACACCCATCGAGCAAAATCATCAACTTGGGCTAGCAACTGGTGCTGTTTTGGATGACATTGAGTCTTATCGTCGGCTTGTCGGACGTCTTGTTTATCTTGCTGTGACGCGTCCGGATTTATCTTATGCGGTCCATATTCTTTCTCGTTTTTTGAGTCAGCCACGGCAAGAGCATCTGAATGCTGCTCTTCGGGTTGTCCGTTATCTTAAGGGAAGTCCGGGCAAAGGTCTCCTTTTTCGATCTGATAGCGAGTTTAATATATCAGGTTGGTGTGATTCTGATTGGGCCGGATGTCCTCTGACTCGGCGTTCAATTACTGGGTGGTTTGTGTTTCTTGGTAGCTCACCTCTTTCATGGAAAACTAAAAAACAACATACAGTCTCTCTTTCTTCTGCTGAAGCAGAATATCGCTCCATGGCTGCCGTTGTGTGTGAGCTGAAATGGCTTACAGGTCTTCTCACTAGTTTGAATGTCTCTTTAAAGCTTCCCATGCAACTTTTCTGTGACAATCAGTCCGCATTGCATCTCGCCCGAAATCCGGTTTTTCACGAGCGCACTAAACATATTGAGATCGATTGTCATTTTGTTCGCGATGCTATTAATGACGGTCTTGTCTCTACCGCCCATGTCTCCACCACAGAGCAGTTAGCTGACATTTTTACCAAAGCTTTAGGCGCACAACAGTTTCTCATGATTCTCAGCAAGCTGGGCACTCATGATCTTCATGCTCCAGCTTGAGGGGGGGTATTAGGACTGTAATCGGATTATTATGTAATCGGCCCATATACTATAAGCCCGTCCTTGTAATTTATATAAGTCACTATGTGGCTATGCAATAAACAGATTAACCTTTCCTATCTTAACAAATTCAGTTCAGTTCAGTTCAGTTCAGTTCAGCTCGACTTTATTAAGTTCAGTCCACATTATTATTATTATTATTATCATTATTATTATTATTATTATTATTATTATTATTAGCATTATTATTGTTTTTGTTATTATTATTATTATCATTTTATTTATTTATTATTATTATATTTATTATTATTAATTAATAATTATTATTATGATTATTTTTGTTGTTTTTGTTGTTGTTTTTATTATTTATTCATCTTATTATGATTTTATATATATTTTTATTGTTTATAATAATAATAATAATAATAATAATAATAATAATAATAATTGTTATTATTATTATTATTAGTAGTAGTAGTAGTAGTAAACATGAAAGAGTGGAAAAAATGTAATTGAGAAGTAAAATTTGATAACATTCAAATAATAGTATTTGTTAACACAATCGAAAATCATAATCTTGAAAATATAGATATTATTAACAAAGACATCATCTATGTTGCTTCGCTGTTGACTTTCGTATCGTCTTGATGTGCTTCATTATCGATGTCATTATGGACACCAATATCACGCCCTATTGTTTTTGCAATTTCTTTTCGAACTTTGTCCATGAGTTTCTTCCGTTCTTTATCATCCATGTTTGAATCTATTATTCCTTGAATACTTTGATGTTGTATAACTGGAATACCAAGTTTATGCATCCGAATGAAAATTATGAAGTGTAAACGCGGATACGATAATTGACATTTGATATTTCGTTGTCATTTGTGACATGTTTTTTTAACACCTTCCACCTTCTCTTCAGCTGACCAAACGTCATTTCAATTGTCATCCTCAAAGATGAATGTCGATAATTGAAATGTTCAAATATTCCGCTAGGAGGTGCATGCTTATATTCAGGCACATGATTTCTCACGTTTGGATGGCTGATAGGAGACAAATAAAATGGTCATTTTGGCGTAGATATGTTTACTTTAATAATATAATTATTTTTTAAAAAATCGTAAATTTATATTAATCAAACTTTTTTTATATTATTATCATTAATATTATTATTAGTTATTACACTTCAATTAAACATTTATATTCAGTTTATTTCTATTAATTTCTTATTCAGCTCAGTTCAGTTCAGCTCGATTAAATTCAGTTCAGTTCAGTTCAGTTCAGTTCAGTTCAGCTCAGCTCGATTCAGTTCAGCTCAGCTCAGTTCAGTTCAGTTCAGTTCAGCTCAGCCCCATTCTGTTCAGCTCAGTTCAGTTCAGCTCTAAAAAGCCAGAAAGAACAGGGCCTTAGTGGAGAAAGGGGACTACAAGAATAGTGTTGGGGAGAGAGAAAAAGTAAGTATTTTGTAAAGAAAACGATATCCGTCACAAGTTTGCGACGGATAATGCCGTTGCAAATAAGAATTTGTGTATAAAATATTACATTGATTTTATAAAATATTACATTGATTCTCTTATATAACGATTTTTCCATGTTCTTTTTTAAAGTAAACATTATTATTATTAATTAAATAGTCACCATACTGGAAATTTTTTTTATCATTCTTAATGACAAAAAAATACTCTCTTCGCACACCTATGATCTTCCCCTTTCTCTATTATATGTGAGTGTTATTTTAATAAAATGGGAAGATCATAAGTGTGGAGGGAATAATGATTATGTATCAAAAAGTTGATCATTTTCTGTTACACAAATTTTCATTTAAGACGAGTCAAATAATGACCCATTACGTAGATAAGAAAAATATATTGATCTTCCCTAGGCTTTTTTATTTTTATCTTATTTATACAAGTTGATATTACTCGATCCGTCTTAACTTGAGACGGATACATCCGTGATAAAAGGAAGATTTATTTTTCTGGTGACAGCATGTTAGACATTGCAAATATCTGTGAGAAACAAAATAATTACGCCAAACTTTCTGGATAGGCCTACCCAAGTTGGACATAATTGAATGAAAGAAACTTTGTTTATAGCCGTAGGTCTGACGAGTATCCGAGATACTCCGTAGTATGAAATTCAGATAATTCTGTTGCTTGACTCATTCATACTCCGTATGAAGTACTCCGTAATGAACAATGTCTTGTTTGGACCTCTTGTTAGATTGTGGTCGACTGCAGAAAAAAACAAAAACTCACATCTTCGCCTTAGTTTGTACAAGGATTTGCTAAAACTCATTTTCCACATATGGACCATACATACTTGTCACGGACTGCAAATCACTGGTCCCTCAAGCTGAAACTGATATACTCCTACCAATCTTGGATTTTCCACACTAAATACTACTTTCTCCATTATAAGACCATTCTCAATCAAGGTCAAAAGATAGGTCATGACCTTGCTTGGTCATGGTTAATGATATCATTAGGGTAATTAGTTTATAATCTTTTAAGGTTAATTTGTGACCAAAACTATCAAAAGGTCAATTTGTGACCTTTGTTGTGAGAAATTGACCTACCAATGACCTAGTATGCGTCAATCAATCAATCAATATATATACTTAAAAGAGGAACTTTTCGAGCGATTTCATTGGTTCAAGTTTTGTGAATTATTTAAGGAACTATAATTATTATATGATAAAAGGAAAATTATAAATCAAATATTAAAATAAAATCAATATCTATCTATCTATCTATCTATCTATCTATCTATCTATTAAAGGAAGCTTTTTTCGAGCGATTTTATTGGTTGCTTCTTTTCCGAGCGATTTCATTGACTAATTTTTTTCGGGCGATTTCATTGGCTGATTTATTTTAACTTTCGCGAACTACCTAATGCATTAAAATAATATATTAAGTATAGAAAAATCAATAAAAAAAAATATTAGATGGAGTATTAACGCATAAGAAATTGAGTATCACTACAATTCTATAAATAAAAAATATTATATTGACTATCACCGTAGAAAGAAATATTAGAGTTTGTATTGGAATCATAAAAAAATAAATTGATACGTGTATATAAGTAAAAATATACAGTTTCAGTTCCTACCTTTCATCTTTTCTCTATACAAGTTTTTAGTGCATATCCCTCATTCTTTCTAAATCATGATTTCGTTCTTAGTGTGATAATTCCATGCATGTTAGTTTTATTTTTATCATCATCAAGCTAATTACTCATATCTTAAATACTCTGATCTTCTCATTTGTGTATATACAGGTTCATATAATCAATCCGGCTTTTACCGATCTCACGTTTTGTGGTGCGTTATTATCATCATTTGTTTTATAATTAACTTTATTTTTATTATCAATAATGAGTTGATCAATCCCTTCGAAAATCAACGTTCAAAAAGGGCATTATAATTCGCGCCCTATACTCCTATTCATCAAACTTTGATATTATTATACTGTTGATTATGCTATAAATTTTTTAGCATTACTTTCTCCTTTACATATCATATATTGTTAAGGTAGAATAGACCGAGGTTATGGTTCAACCAATGCTTATTCTAATGATCCTCGTACAAAAAAAAGGTATATAGGGGAAAATAGATGGACAAGATTCACAAGTATTCAATTAATACAAGGTTATTTGAACAAATATGTGCAATGAAGTTGCAGTAGTTATGTTCGACTTAAGACAAATATCTACTTAAGAGAAAGTTAGCATGTATTTAATCTCATAGCAATTCAAATTACATAGCACTTTGTATGTCAATACATGTAATCGAGCGTACATTTATCGACCGAAATTATTAGGGAGAACTACAATCAAAGTTTGTTATACAAAGTTTAAAACACCTCTCGAGTTATTGTCTAAGCAACTTGATGGTATTGTATTTTGAGTATACAATTATTAGGGAGATAAAATTGGTTTGAGGTACAACACTACTAAAATTCTAACATTAATACAATCTTATTTGCATCAAAAAAAAAATTGTTTGTGGTTTAGAAGACTTTAAACTCAATCAATATACCAATAGGACAATCCTACCACATAATAAAACCTACTACTATTTGTGTGTATATATATGCTTTCAAAAAATTAGTTTGGCCAATTCAAGCTTTATATTTTTAAATTGAACTGAAGGTGAACTTAATTGAGTTGAAATGAACTGAATGAATCTGAACTGAATGATTGAAGTAAAAAGTTAATTTCCAAAGAGAAAAAATTGAACTAAACTAATTAAATTGAATATAACTGAACTAAATTGAAATGAACTTTAATTAATCCAAAAGAACGGGTCTTTAATAAGTTAAGCATTAACTTCTATTATTACTTTGTTAGGGTTAATTATATAAAAAAAATACTCTTTTGAATCCTAAAACTAGGCCTGTGCAATACGTCAAGTTTATTCGTTGTTAGGTTTGCAATACGTCAAATTTTATGATATAAAAGGCACTTAAGATTACGAGGTATAATTAAAATAATACGAGCTACAAAATACGAAATATAAGAAATACGAGCTAATGTAAAAGGAATAAGAACTTAAAAGAATCAGGAACTAAAAAATACGGGCACATAAGAAGGCGAGCTATTAGCGTAAGAATGCGAGCTAATAGAGATATTAAGTTAAGAATACGAGCTAATGTAAAAAATACGAGCTAACGTAAAAAATACGAGCTATTAAGATAAAAATACGGACATACGAGCATATAAGAGGATCAAGAACTTACAAATACGAGCATATAAGAATACGGACTAATATAAAAAGAATATGAGCTAATGTAAGAAGAACACGGGCTAATAAGATAAGAATACGACCTATTAAGATAAGAAAACGAGTTAATGTAAAAAGTATACGAGCATATAAGAATACGGGCTAATATAAAAAGAATATGAGCTAATCTAAGAAGAACATGGGCTAATAAGATAAGAATACGACCTATTAAGATAAGAAAACGAGTTAATGTAAAAAGTATACGAGCTAATAACATACGAATACGAGCTATTAAGATAAGAATATGAGTTAAAGTAAAAAGAATACAAACTTCAACTATCTTCATATATTAAAAATATTGGATAAAAAAAATTCTTCAAGATCGTGCTCAGATGAAATGTATAGAAGTTATTATAAAAATACATGTGCGACAGTGATGCGTAATAAGTGTCTTTCTAAGACTATTGAACTAGACGTACATGTTTCCGTTTCTATTGGAGTTTCATGCACTTTCAACGTTCCATGTTGTTCCGATGATGATACATCTGATATTTCATTAGCCATAAAAAAACAATCACACTTAAATTATTTTCTATATATGCCTATTATACTAAGTATTTTAGAAGATTAACTGTTACAATAATTACTTTGAAACAATGTCAAGATATTACCCGGGCAACGTCCGGGCTTGAAATCTAGTTTCTTATTAGTTGTGAAAGATTACGATGAGATAAGATTACGTCTTATTTTAATCGTAAATAATTTATTTGTCTCGAGTGATATTGTCAATACGTTTGTAATTAGTTTCGAATACATTTTATTATTTTTATATGCCGGGTCATATTTTAGAAAAAAACCGTAACTAATATATCAAATAAAGTCGTTACATTAGATTAGTTAGAGTCGTTAAATCAAAATATAACCGCATAGCCGTTCGATAACTTTTTTTGTGGGCCACTTTCACATGGACAACTTTCTTTCGAGGTAAACGTTCGTCAAAACCGTCAACTAATATTTCAAATATGTTCGTTAATAGTACCGATATATCGCTAAATTAATTATATTCGTTTGATTGCTTAGATATTTCATTTTTAATAATTTAATTGTTAATGAAATCGTCTAATCACTTTTCGAAATTATAGTCAAGTTATTTAATATTTTTGCCCGTAAATTACGCACATTTCGACATTATACAACCGTAAAATATTTTTTTTTTTTTTTATTAAGATATTTAACATAATAGAAAATTTTGTAAATAAAATGTTTGGAAAGTAATTGTAAAAGTGAGAGAGAGAGAGAGAGAGAGAGAGAAGTGGGGTAGAGAATGTGGAAAATGATTGGGAAATGTTGTAAAGTAGAAAGTGATTGGGTTTATGACCTAAGTGGTGACTTTTGCTTGGGAGGGTAAAAGTATGTCAAAATAATTAAGGAGTAAGGCCCTGTTCTTTCTGGCTTTTTAGAGCTGAGTTGAACTGAGCTGAACTGAATTGGGCTGAGTTGAACTGAACTGAACTGAACTGAGCTGAGCTGAAGTGAATCGAGCTGAGCTGAACTGAACTGAACTGAACTGAACTGAGCTGAACTGAATCGAGCTGAGCTGAACTGAATTGAACTGAACTGAATTTAATCGAGCTGAACTGAACTGAGCTGAATGAAGCTGATTAATAGAAATAACTTAAGTTTAATTAAAGTATACTAACTAATAATAATAATATAAAAAAAATGTTTCATCAATACAATCCAAACGTGAGAAACCATATGCCTGAATATAAGCATGCACCTCCTAGCAGAATATTTGAACATTTTAATTATCGACATTCATCTTTGAGGATGACGGTTGAAATGACGTTTGGTCAGCTTAAGAGAACGTGGAAGGTGTTCAAAAATATGCCACAAATGACAACGAAATATCAAATGTCAATTATCGTATCCGCTTTTACACTTGATAATTTCATTCGGATGCATAAACTTGGTACTCCAGTTATACAACATCAAAGTATTCAAGGAAGAACGGATTCAAACATGGATGATAAAGAATGGAAGAAATTCAAGGACAAAGTTCGAAAGAAATTGAAAAAAAGGGTGCGATATTGGTGTCCATAATGACCTCGAAGATCAAACACATCAAGATGATAACAATAATAATCATAATAGGAATTATTAATTAATAATAATAAATAGAATAATAAATATATAAATAATAATAATAATAATAATAACAAAAACAACAACAACAACAACAATAATAATAATAATAATAATAATAATAATAATAATAATGTGGGATATATTTAATAAAGTCGAGCTGAACTGAACTGAACTTAATTAAATGAAGCTGAGCTGAACTGAACTGAACTGAATGAAGCTGAGCTGAACTGAACTGAACTGAACTGAGCTGAACTGAATGGAGCTGAGCTGAGCTGAACTGAGCTGAACTGAACTGAACTGAACTGAATAGAGCTGAGCTGAACTGAAACGAGCTGAAAATAAGCCAGAAAGAACATGGCCTAATTAAGAGTAAAAATGGGTCGTGACCTAGTTAGCACGACCTTTGCTTAAGGATAGTCTAATAAATTCTATAGATTTTATTTTTTTTGTACACTATTTATAAGTCGAGTAAATTTTCGACTCAACTTCTAATATATAATATAAAAGATATGTATCACCGAGTACATTATGAATATTATAATTTTCATCGACATATAACTAAAGATATTAATAAAAGAAAAAAAATTATTAACAAACTGAATAATTTTCAAGTTTGTACACGGATTTGCTAAAATTCATTTTCCACATCTGGACCATACATACTTGTCTCATACTCCCTCCGTTCGATTCCACATGACAGGTTTGCTTTTTGTACACTATTCACAAGTGGATATTTAATCTCAATTTTCTCCTAATACGTAAGAGAAAACATATTCATGTGGGGTCTTGTTTGATTCGTCTTTACGAGTACATTAAAAATATATAACTTTTATAATTTTTGCAACTACGTAGCTAAAGATATTTAACATTTAAAACGTGCGTTGGCAAACGTGAAAAAGCAAACATGTCAAGTGGAATCGAACCGAGGGAGTATTATTACGGAGTACAAATCAGTATGACCTGGTCACTCAATGTGAAACTGATGTACTCCTACCAATTCCAAATCTTGGATTTTACTGTACTAAACAGTACTTCCTACAATCAATTCTATACATTTTATTTTTCGGATACTATTTAGAAGTCGAGTGAATTTCGACCCAACTTCTAATATACTGTATAACATAAAAGATATTTATGTTACATCTTGTTTAAATTGTTGTATTACCGAGTACATTATGAATATTATTTTTCATCGATATGTAACCAAAGATATTAATAAAATAAAAAAAGCGTATAGCACGAAGATGCAAAGAGAATTACATCGCCAACACCATACACAAATCACAAAAGAAAGATATTAGTAAATCAAGTATCCACCATCACGCAAATACATAAAGTAAAATCGCGGCATATCTTAATTTTTTTAGAATCACGCCAAAATAGAAACTAACTGGCTGCCACCACGTTAAAAAAAAAAAAGGAAAAAAAGTAATAAGTCCCTAGTCTGAAGTTTATGTCTTGATGAGATATTGAAAGTGAGTGATTTTGGGGAGAGACGGTTGATCACTTGATCTAGCAACCGGGAATGGTAACAAGGCTTCCTATACAATCAGTTGCCCAGAAACAATTTTGAATACCATTAAATTCAGCATTTTCAACTGATTTATCCTTTATATTATACCAACATACTTTATGACTATCATTCTTGTATTCGCTGCTCAACAATACCTTATTCCTTCCATTTGAGAAAATAACAGGAGCCATCCTCATTGATCTACCAACCCTTTCATCCCATATTCGCCACACTCTTACCCATGAATCACTAACACCATACTCCTTCATCATCCACACGTCTATACCACCATTAAGCTCATCATACTGAGACTGTTGCCCCACTTTCGTCGTTATAAATAAATACCCATCAAACACCCCCAAATTAAGCACTCCGTCTCGCTTTTCTGGACAACTACTTTCCTCAACAATGTTATTACTGTTACTACAATCATGAGGAGGCATACTAACATCATCAACCCATTTTTCTGAACAAATATCAAAACATTTTATCTTACATTTCTTAAGCTCATAACACCAAACAATCCAATGAATTTGATGTTTATTCAAAACACCACCATTTTCACCATCTCTAATACTATCACAAGGAACAACCCATTCAACAATCCTCCAATCATTCTTCTTTAAACTATAAACACTAACTAACCTACACATTTCACCTAAAAATCCTCGAGATGGATAATGATAAATGACTCTAACCACTTTGTAATCCTCATTAACATGATCAAACCCGAACCCCAAATTTACAGTACGAGTACGTCTAGGCATTCGCAACAAAGGAACTTCCTTTAAAAACCCAGTTGACGGATTTATCACGCAAATTGGAAGACCACGACCATTATCATTCACACAAACTAAACCGTCACAGCAAGAAACAACGCTTTGACTACCGCCATGGGAGCTGGGTAAAGGGAGGTTCGTGGGGGGATTTGAAGAGTTTAAGGGGAGTGAAAGGAGACAATTTTGGGTTGTGGTGAGGATTAGTAGGTGGTTGTTGTTGGAAGAAACAGAGTTGTTGAGATGAATGGAGATGAATTTCTGGGATAAGATGTAATTTCGCCATGATTTGCAAACACATTTGAAGATTAACAGTGATTTTGCAGGTAATTTGGGGAATATGTGGGTAATAATTATTTCGTTAGGGATATGGATATCTGCCATTCTAGTGAAGTTCTTGAATGGTTGTTTTCCTTTTGACTTTCTCCACCTTTTTGTGGAGTGTTCGTCTTGGAAAAAAGATTGATTGGATTTCAAGAGGAATCATAAGCATGGTTTTTTAAGGGAATAAAACATAGGTACTTTAATTTAAAAATAGCCAAAAAAATATGGTCTAGGCCCTAGGGGGTTCTTTAGGGGTCATTTATAGAAAAACAAATGGTCGTTGAGATTAGAGTTGGTTTTGGTTTTTTTTTTTACGAGAGTTGGCATTAGTCGTGCCTTCCCCCAACCGATATAGGTTTGGCCGTATCATGTTGTGTCTGACTCATTCACCTCAACTCTTGCCACAGTCTGCTCCTGCCGCGCCCATTTTTGTGCTCGGGGCGTGGTCGACTCATGGGCTAAATTGTGCCATGCACGTGGGTCGAATCGTAAAGCGTAAGTTTATTTTTTTTAAAAAAAATTGTTTTATAATTCTCATATTTTTAGTACATTTTGTTTAATAACTTGAATATGACTAATTGAGTAATAATATAAGATTATAAGATGAGTAGAAGAATGATTTGTGAGATAAATGATGAGAATTAATTAACAATTATAGAGTTATGTGAGAAAAAAATAAAAAGGTAAAACAAAGACTAACAGCTACATTCCAACGGCAACAATAACACGTCAACACTACAACAATCACATTGGAGCGACAATATTACAACAACCACAAGTTACCGGCCAAAACCCGTGTCGTGCCTGGTTCGTGTGTGCTTGGGCCATGTCCGCGCCTAGCCACACAATATTTTCACAAACTACAGTCGTGGTTTGACTCCAATCCGATCGTGTCGTGCTCGTTCCCATTGGTGCTATTCACCTAGGTTGCGTGTGCCCGTGTCGGAGTCGTGCTGCCCGCCCTGGCCCAGCCCGAATCGTCATCTCCGGTTGAGATTGTAACATCCTGTATTTTCATAAACCGTATTTTAAATAAATTAAAGTGATTTTCAGAAAGTTAATATATTTTATTTAAATTCGTAAACTTAGATTTAAAATATATCGTATAAGTTCCATTTTGAGATTTTATAATCCTAAGATGTTGGAAATCCTCTTGGCATTCCGTTTACTAAGATTCCCGAACATCCACTTAAAAACCCGTCTCATAAAGTGGTAATAAACGAAAAGTGAAGGAAACTTCCTTCTAGTTTCCTCACAACCTTCCTTCCTTATTCTCCAAGTAAGAAAAGAAAAGAAAATTAGAATATCATTTTCAACTTCTCCTATTTCACAAAAAATCATATTGTGAACTCGTTTCAACTCCGTTTAAAGTGGGGTTTTCTCCTACGCGTTCCTTGTTTTATTCTTGTCGTTTCTACCTCTTTGAATTCGGAAATCGCGTGATGCGTGCCTATTTTATGATGTTTTACATCTAGTTTTACACGCATTTTGTCGCTCATTTACTATGTTTTAGCATTTATTTCCTAACAATTGTCTACTTTCGTATTTTTATGCTCTTTTGCAGATTTATGCGGAAAAGGGACGATTTTATACCAAATTTATGCCCTCGGGATCTTTCATGACTAAGGACAATAAGGAACGAAGCCTAGAGCACATTTCAAGGCCTGTAGATAGCTTTAACAAGCGAAGAATCGATCCACGATGTTGCAGCCTGTTTAAAATGGCTATATCTCGATTTCTAGAGCTGATATTGGAGTGATTCCAGTTGGAGGTGAAAGCTTATCCTCTTAGCTTTCCAACGCCGCAAGAATCGCTTGATTACGATAAGTAACGAAGAAATGGCAGCTGTTTTACGATCGACGCGCGCTGCAGTCCCGACAATTAGGTCGACCGACCTACTAATTGGGTCGACCGACCACAGCTCAGACCCAGAAGTTTCCGCGAAGCCCATTAAAGTGTTTAGGTCATTGGGAAACTCTTTATTTCCACCTATTTAAGCCGAATTTCGTGATTAGGGTTATTCATTCAGCTTTACCTATCAAATCTCACATCTAGTTTTAGTTTTAATCTTTCCATAATCATCAACCACTTTTCTTTAGTTTTATACATTGTTCATCATCAATCATTCAAGCATTCAATAAAGTTTGTTCCTTTCCTTCCTTAATCCATTGTTTCCGGTAATTCCTTTCTTAATTTCAGTTTTAATATTGTTCTTATTTTAGAATCATTAGTATCCGGTTTAATTTAGAATCCCAAGCCTTTATTATTATTGCATGTTTAGATTGATGTTCTTTATAACTTCCATGTTTATTCCTATTTTTATTATTGTTCCAATAGTTATTAGTAGCTAATTTCATATGTTAGGATGTAGGGAGTAAATATGCGAAGGTAGTATAGTTCTCGAATCAACATGTCGCAGGCAGGAGGTCGACCGACCACCATTATAGGTCGGCCGACCGACTCGTGTTCGAATTCCGTTTCGTTTTTATTTGTAGACTATAATAACCTACAATGAGACCAAAAGGAGACTTGTAGGATGTTAGTAATGACCTACCCAAGATTGAGAGATATGGGAAGGGCATTGGTTTACACCTTAAAACGGCTAGGTTACTCAAGGCTGAAAGGTATGTGACCTAGAATTTAGGAATCACCCTTATTGTTGACACCCAATAATTTTGAGACCTAGGAACTAATAGTATAGGCCGAAAGGAGCTATTAGGTAGCATAGACCTAAAGGATATGTTACACCCCTTACGCGACTGCAATACATGTTGACTTAGGATTTATTTTATCTCAGCTATTTATTACCCAAACATCCTAGCATCTCTTTTATCATAGTTTATTCTCATCTTTATTTACTTGTTTTATTTTATATTTATTTTAGACTCAGCAACAGTCAATCAAACCCCCTCTTTCTTTTGTTAATTAATAGATTAAAAATTAGCAAACATAATTAACCTTGTCTCTCTGTGGTTCGACCCTTACTATCACTATCTATAGTTTTAGTTTGGTTTATAAATCTTATCTTTGACACCCACAACGACGGGTATCAAATTTTGGCGCCGTTGCCGGGGAGACGGTATAATTTTGTTTGTTAATTTTTAGTTTATTTTTTCTTGTCTTAAGGAACTTAGGTTCCTTAAGACCGTTACTTACCTTTTCTTCTAGTTTTGTTTTAGAAGACAAGTTTTTGAGAGGAAGACTTGAGTACTCTCAGTGCTATTGCGATCATGTCTACTATTTCTGATAATCTTCAGCCAGCAGCACACCACCTTCCAGGGGGATTTATTCTCCCCGTTGAAATTCATCTCTCCTATATCGAATTGTTGGAACAAAAACAGTTTGCAGGTCTACCAGATGAAGATCCTTTGAAGCATTTGGAGCTATTTACAGATTATTTTTGTTCCGCACCCGTACCTGCGGGAGAGGCGCGAGACGAGGTTAAGGAGAAGTTGTTTCGTTTCTCCTTGAAAGATTCTGCGCGTGAATGGATTCGTTACCTTGATATGGAAGCGGCTAGAGTTACAGATTGGACATCTCTGGCATTGGCTTTCTGCAAATAGTACTTTTCGCCAGCGAAAACCAATGCTTTGAGAATTCAAATCTCAAATTTCCAGCAAGGACCCGATGAGAAATTTCCTGAAGCGTGGGCCCGTTTTAAGAAGTTGGTTCGATCCGTTCCTCACCACGGGTTTGAGGAGTGGTACCTTTGCCACCGATTCTATAGCTCTTTCTATGATGACTACAGAGCCATCCTTGATTCAACTACAATTGGTAGATTTTATAATGTAGCTTCTGACAAGGGTTGGGTTACTATTGAGGAGTTGGCGGTTCATAGAGCTGAAAATGGTAATTCATGTGGGGATTCACTGAAAACAAATATTGAAATAAGTCATGTTTCCGCACTTGAAACATCCAATAACGCCCGTTCCGAAGAACTTGAGAAAGCTTATGAGGGACCAACCCCAAAGGATGATGCTGCCGTAGTTCAGGACGAAGAAATTGATCCCGTGCACAGGTCAGAAGGTCGACCGACCACAACATCAGGTCGACCGATCTCGACACCTGACGTGAGATCAGTTTCTGCAAAACAGAAAAAATTCGATGATACAGCGTCTGGTCGACCGACCCCTATACCAGGTCGACCGACCAGTGTTCCTGAGCAAATTGTGGATTCGCCTCCTGAGCTACCTAACTCTCCTCTCATCAATGCCTCGACGGAGATTCTGAAGTTAAAAGAGCCGACGATTGTTGATTTTGCGACAAGCATTGCAGTCCCATATCCGGATCATTTGGAGAAAGTAAAATTGGAGCTTCAGTTCGGTAAAATCTTGGAGATCATCAAAGGCCTTGAGCTTAAGAGAAAATTGGAGGACGGTACTGTTATTTCTGCTGCTACGGGTCATGGTAAAGAAGGAATAGGAGATCCTGGTGATACTGGGGAGACAAAATTAGAGCAACTTGCTGAAGAAGACCGGCCAGGCAAAGTAAAAAAGCGTATCATAGCTTATGCGACACCAGATACCCTTCCTCCATCTAGGCCTGTTGTCTGGAAGCCTAGAGTAGCAGTCCATACTGCTGAAAGGATCTCTTTTAGCCAAGTGCCTCACTTTGGGGTATCTTACTGTTGAGTCGTAGTGCTAGTCAAGTGTTCTATTTCAGTTTTTGTTGGACTATTTTTTTGTTTTGTTTTGTTTTTGCTTTTAAACTTAGACTCTTTTTGCTTTTGTTGCTTTGTTTTGAGACATTTTAGACTTGGTTCTGGGATCTTGCGCATTTGTTAGGCGCATTTATGATGATTTTTCAGGTTTGAGGAAGGATGACTTGGTAAACACAAGTGGTTCCGAAGAAAAGAGGGCCGCTGTGCAGCAGAGGGGTCGATCGACCCAAAACATAGGTCGGTTGACCTACCCGTCCGTCACAGCCTGTTCGTTTCTTCCTCGGGAATCGCGCAACCATCTTGGGTACTTGAGTGGCACTGCTAGCCACCAAAACCTCACAGCTTACGCTGGTTTGGGGAGGTTTTTCTCATGCGCTTCATAACCCAGTGAGTTCTTTCCAGTTTTTCCTTGGTTTTTATTGCATCTTTTCTTTAATTTTGTGAAACCTTTACTTAGGCTAATGCACAATGGGGACATTGTGCGGGTTGGTTTGGGGAATGGTTTCGTGTCACATGCATTCCATTTCGTCACACGTTTACTGCATTTCTGTCTTGCATTGCTTTTCTTTATTCCTCTTGCATATACAAAAGAAAAATACAAAAAAAATGAAAAAATTCCAAAATTCCAAAAAAATGCACGTTTATTTTAGCATATAGGTCGAGTCGGAACGAAAGTATTTCAAGGATGATTTAGCTATCTTATATGTCTATGCCTTTACATTGCCTTGTCAACTTGTTTTAGTATAAGAGTCTTTTGCATATCTACGAGTTTTTGTTAACTTGCATATCTTGAGACTTGACTTATACCTTGGCAACCTACTATAAATTCTAAGGTTTAGAGCTTATTTCCTGGTTTCATTCTTAAACCAGTTGTCTAGGATGTGAGTAGTACTCCCCTTGGAACATGTTACATCAATATGCATAAACATGAACTTGAATTACTATATACTTGTTTTACTATCTCGTTTTGTGAGTCTCGGTACGTGCATTTGGGATCCCTTTTCTCTTAGTTACCCATAAGCCTTACATAGCCAAAATTGCCTTTTTATTCCCCCAAAAAACTACATCCCATACTTAGCCTACCCTTCCAAGCTATTATTTGTGGTCTTTGGTTTATTTTTTGAGGCATCTTGGTCTGTATGCTATCTTGAGTAAGAAACGAAAAGAAAGAAAGAAAGAAAAGAAAAAGAACAGAAAATTCAGAAAAAGAAAGAAAGAAAAGAAAAACGAAAAAAAATCAAAATATACAGCAGAAAGGCAGTCGACCGACCCCCTTCATAGGTCGGCCGACCACCTGACAGTGTTAGGATTCAAAATTTCGTTCCAAAAATCCCTTTGTTTTATTTGTTATCACTCCCGTACTTCATTCAAAATATTTAGGAGTCCTCTCTTATATATAATGTGAGAGTTGTGCTACAAAAAAAAAGAGCACTTTCCTAATATCAAAAGTTGTGAAATATGTTGCTGGGAATCGGTTTTACTAGCTTGGCTACTAACCCCACAAATCTAAAAACATCTTAACCACTTTTTACCTTTTACCTCACATATCTTTCATAACCCCAATTGCATGTGTCCGAGTCACTTAAATGGGTTTGTTATACATAGTTGTAGAATTTTTGTTCATGTTAGATTGCAGGCATGTTTTCATGGGTCGCAGTTAGGTGAGTGTCTCTACAAAATTACTTCTTCCTATCTTTTACATATACTCACCCTTTGCTTCATGAGTGTCTCGAGCGTACCGCGAGAGTCCATGGTATAAAGTCTCTATAGTCTTTATTTTTGCAAGTTTGACAACACCATAACTCGTTTGCATGATTTGAATGCTTTCTCATTTTGTACTTGGCATTGGTTTAGGCTTACATGTAAATTTCGCTCTGAGATTGAAATCGTTCCATTAGTTAAGATCGAGTCTATTTCTTGCTTGAGGGCAAGCAAGGTTTGGTTTGGGGAATTTGATGCGTGCCTATTTTATGATGTTTTACATCTAGTTTTACACGCATTTTGTCGCTCATTTACTATGTTTTAGCATTTATTTCCCAACAATTGTCTACTTTCGTATTTTTATGCTCTTTTGCAGATTTATGCGGAAAAGGGACGATTTTATACCAAATTTATGCCCTCGCGATCTTTCATGACTAAGGACAATAAGGAACGAAGCCTAGAGCACATTTCAAGGCCTGTAGATAGCTTTAACAAGCGAAGAATCGATCCACGATGTTGCAGCCTGTTTCAAATGGCTATATCTCGAGTTCTAGAGCTGATAATGGAGTGATTCCAGTTGGAGGTTAAAGCTTATCCTCTTTGCTTTCCAACGCCGCAAGAATCGCTTGATTACGATAAGTAACGAAGAAATGACAGCTGTTTTAAGATCGACGCGCGCTGCAGTCCCGACAATTAGGTCGACCGATCTACTAATTGGGTCGACCGACCACAGCACAGACCCAGAAGTTTCCGCGAAGCCCATTAAAGTGTTTAGGTCATTGGGAAACTCTTTATTTCCACCTATTTAAGCCGAATTTCGTGATTAGGGTTATTCATTCAGCTTTATCTATCAAATCTCACATCTAGTTTTAGTTTTAATCTTCCCATAATCATCAAACACTTTTCTTTAGTTTTATACATTGTTCATCATCAATTATTCAAGCATTCAATAAAGTTTGTTCCTTTCCTTCCTTAATCCATTGTTTCCGGTAATTCCTTTCTTAATTTCAGTTTTAATATTGTTCTTATTTTAGAATCATTAGTATCCGGTTTAATTTAGAATCCCAAGCCTTTATTATTATTGCATGTTTAGATTGATGTTCTTTATAACTTCCATGTTTATTCCTATTTTTATTATTGTTCCAATAGTTATGAGTAGCTAATTTCATATGTTAGGATGTAGGGAGTAAATATGCGAAGGTAGTATAGTTCTCGGATCAACATGTCGCAGGCAGGAGGTCGACCGACCACCATTATAGGTCGGCCGGCCGACTCGTGTTCGAATTCCGTTTCGTTTTTATTTGTAGACTATAATAACCTACAATGAGACCAAAAGGAGACTTGTAGGATGTTAGTAATGACCTACCCAAGATTGAGAGATATGGGAAGGGCATTGGTTTACACCTTAAGACGGCTAGGTTACTCAAGACTGAAAGGTATGTGACCTAGAATTTAGGAATCACCCTTATTGTTGACACCCAATAATTGTGAGACCTAGGAACTAATAGTATAGGCCGAAAGGAGCTATTAGGTAGCATAGACCTAAAGGATATGTTACACCCCTTACGCGACTGCAATACATGTTGACTTAGGATTTATTTTATCTCAGCTATTTATTACCCAAACATCACAGCATCTCTTTTATCATAGTTTATTCTCATCTTTATTTACTTGTTTTATTTTATATTTATTTTAGACTAAGCAACAATCAATCAAACCCCCTCTTTCTTTTGTTAATTAATAGATTAAAAATTAGCAAACATAATTAACCTTGTCTCTCTGTGGTTCGACCCTTACTATCACTATCTATAGTTTTAGTTTGGTTTATAAATCTTATCTTTGACACCCACAACGACGGGTATCATCGCGCGACTTTATTTTCGGGCTGTTCTTCCTTTAATTCGAAAATCTAGGTTTTTAATATGTTTTCTTTGTGATTAAGGGACAAATTTGGAGGACTTGGAGAAGGACTCATACGTGATTGAAAAATCGAATTGTGAATGTTAAACCCCTCGTCGCAGTAGAAAAGTAAAACATACAAACATGCCAAAATTTACGCGAAATTTAAACTTTAACCTGCATGATTAAGAACGAGGTGAATTAAACAAAAATATACATGCGGAAATAAACAACGATAGATAATTATATAAGTCTAAGTACAAAACCATAAGTACAAAACGTGCAGCCTGGGATAACATATCCCTACAGGCACTCAATGTATAACAAAAGTCTAACTTTAGCTAAACGATTAAGTGTATGTCATCGATGATAGGATCATCGCTCGCTAGCCTCAGTAACCCTCCATCAGCCATCATGTACCTACATACATGAAAACATGTATGCCACAATCAGTGGGGAGTGACTAGAGTTCTCCTAGCCACCTATTGTTACCAACACATAACATATAAATAATCATCCATCATACTCCAACATCATAATATGCGAAGTACACAACATCCTTCATATCAACATGCATCACTATGCCAAACCCTTAACTAACTTCGGAAACTATTTGAGGCGAGAGGCAGTCTCCCTTTCGGTTACCCGACCGAGGGGTCTTTCTCCTCAAACCATTTCCGAACTCAGAATAAGAGATGTCCAATGCCTTGGACGAACAACAACTCAAATTATAAACAATACTTTAGATAAAAATCCATTCAACAACATCTGACACTGTACCCCAACCCAAGAAAGCAGATGCAAACAACAGTATCTAGAACTAACCCCAACTCAGGAAAGAACTAAACACAAACAGCAGTGCCCAAGTCACACCGCGACTCAGGTAGACTTGGTACACAAGGTCAACTTGTATTCATCTGTGAACCCCAACTCAGGCACGAATGGATACCGATCAGCTAATAATGATTCAATCACTAGTACAGAAATGTCATTTGGCAACGGTCAAAAAGCACATATGGCAACGGTTCCACGACCGTTGTAAATCGAGGCGTTGCCTTAATCAATCACCTACGGCAACAGTTGTTAACCGTTGCCAAATGTTATTTTTGGCAACGGTTGATAGTAGGAACCGTTGCCAAAAGGTGTTTTTGGCAACGGTTATTAACAGCAACCGTTGCCTTATGTATATAAAAGGCAACGGTTATTAAAAGCAACCGTTGCCTTATGTATATAAAAGGCAACGGTTCATTTTAACGACCGTTGTCGTTGCTCAATCAAAATTTTTAAAAAAAAAATATATTCCAATAATATATTTTTGGGTAAATGTAAAGTTTTCTATTAAGATAATAATTAATTACAAACCAATGTTTAACAACATATAATCAACATTATTCCTACAATACAGACGCCAAAGTCTGCATCATAATACTCCATCTGCTACTCTACTGCTCCAATAACACCCACACTCATGAAATGTGAGCATCTGCTGCATTAACCACCATAGCTGCTACGACGCTACTACACCTTTCAAAACAGACCCCATTTCATTCTAATCTGCTAGTCTACTGCTCTTCACATAGAACAGACGCAAAGCTCCAGTGCCTGCACCCATGCTATGTTACTATCAGTATCAGACCCAACATCCTACTCCTCTGATAGCACTGCCAAACACGTCCGCCAGACCTGATTCTGCTGCTGCACAAAAATGCAATTCAGAAAACGCTGCATCTGCCCATCAGATACAGCCGCTCCTGAGCACAGAACCTACTGCTTCAGCAACTAGTGCACTGCCAGTCATTCCCTGCACTGTCAGATTGTCAGAAACTTACAATATCGCTACAAGCCGTGCAACAGTTTGAAGCATGGCCAACAAGGGTCATCTGGGAAAACTGAGAAATGGAGCCTTTAATCTGATGCGGTAGTATTCCAAGAGGAAGATCACCGTAATTTGATCCCGAAATTTCAGCAGGTGCATACATCCTGACGGCAATAGACAGAAGATAAAATAAAAAGAAATAAACACTTGAACATTTTTATAACACACTCCATCTCTACGTCACCCATTTGTTTCTGGTCACTGATTTATGGACCAGTCTTCAGCATTTGGTTAGTTATGTTGAGTAGTGCTATCAGTAGCATGTTTTTGTGGCAACAGGTATGATCTGCAGACCAGTTGCAGCATGAGCTTATGAAAAGACAAATGCTGATAGTTCAGCACAACTACGAAACAACATTCTCTTTTCACAAAAATTCAACCGGTTGCAGAAATAATAGTGCACTTCAGTGGTCTGAAAATTTTCTTTAGCCATTTTTCAATCCCGCACTTATCACAGAGTTAGACAGATACCTGAGCCCGGTGCTTTAACAGAAAGCTTGTTTCAACACTCTCACGCATCCCACTTGTACTGCTTGTTTCTTTCTGCCGAGCGCTTACCCATTGTGAATATGATTAGCATACTATAAAAGCCTAAGACAAAACAACACAAGAAGAATTACTACAATAATTGAACTTTGAGAAAAGAATGCCAATTTCAAGAATCTGGCATCAGTGAACTCAACATAACCGCAAGGAAACATAATATCAACATTTGTAAGCACTTTGCATCAACAGATATGAATGGTTGGAAATGGAAATTTCAATTAAGAACCTAAATCCTCTTACAAAAGAAGGTTTAACAATTATAGAACCATCCGACAATAAATCAAACTCCATAACTAGAATACCGCTAAACCACGTACTTCTTATAAATACTACTTGCTACACTTCAAGGGTTTCTGACTTTCTTTACATTTTAGAAACTGTGAAGATACAAATACAGCTTGGTTGAGTAGAGTCATTCACAATTTAGTCATATTGCAATCAACTGAGATCAGTCTGCAACAATATCACAGAAATCTTTTAATTCTAGAATCGAAGAGATGAAGGGGATTGAAGGAAAATGAAGCAATCAAACACATCTGACAAAAAATACGAATGAAGGCGATTGAAAATAATTGAAAAAAAAACTCATAATGTAATTTGGAATCTCTCAACACTAAATCATGAATTTTGGCTATTGTTATTTGTAACCGATAAAATAATGAAAAAACTTACAGTTCATGAAAATTCTACATAGCCGTAGTCTTGCAGCAACTTGCCTAGCTACTGGATCAATTTGTTGTAGCATTGACAACATAAAAACAGCTGTTTCCCATAACAGACTTGGCTTGGCATTAATGGCATATAACATCCATACCCAAAGATAGCTTGAGGAATGCACTCATGTTGAACTAAAGAATACCAAAACTTAGTGCGAGCCAAGCAGCTGTAAGTATAATATGACCTCCAAACTGGGTAGAAAGCTATTGAACTAAATAATATGACCTCGAATCTAGTAAACACCCTAATCGTCCCTAACAACTCTCACAATTTCCCCAAATTTCATGAAACCTAATCAACTAAACAACACAGACAACTTAAAAATCACGATAATTTCACTAAAATCCAAAAAAATACATAATCTGCATCAATCAATGTTAATTAAAAGACAAAAACAACAATAACATCAAATTAAGAACACAAATCGAAAAATGAAGAAAAAAACCTAAAACTTAGGGTCGAAAAAATTGCGATTGAAATAATCGAACTTAAGTAGCTGAACTGAAATATTCAATTAAGATGATTAAAAACCCCCAACCCTAATCCTAAAGATGATTAGAAAAATTGAATTCAATGAAAAATTAATTAGATTACACAAGGGAAAAATAGTAATTGCGATTATTTTTATTTAAAAATATTAAAGGAGACCACATACCTGGTAGAGAAGACAAAGACGATATCGAGTAAAGGTAAGCGACGACTCAATATCGGGTAACGGGATTTGACCGTGTTGGTGATGAATACACGGCCAACAATTGAAGGAGATGAATAGGCGGAGATCCATGGTGTTGAAGCATCTTCGTACTCTATATTTGATTCAGAGAAATGCCATGAACTGAGGAAATGAATATATGCCATGATTTGAGGATATGAATGAAAGATGGCCTTAATAACCTAATACGGAGTATCAGATAAGATTTCATTTTAATTTTTTCTATTGTTAATTATAATTGCAACGGTTGATTAAGAACCGTTGTCTTTTGTGTCTATATAATAGTTTTGGCAACGGTTTTAAATATGAACCGTTGCCTTTTCTCTTTTATAAATACTTTTGGCTACGGTTGTTTCCAAAGACCGTTGTCTTTTCTAATAGGCAACGGTTATTTTTAATGACCGTTGCCATTTGTTAATGCCTAAAGTAATTTTTGTACTAGTGAATGACCCAACTCAGCTATAACCATTACCCTTCGCAGTGAATTAGGATCCCGACTCAGACCTGACTCACCATGGTCAAACAAACTCACGGAGGGAAAGAGGTCCCGACTCAGACATCTCCCACCGCATCATCCATACACGTGACGATCCAAAAGTCCCAACTCAGACATGTCCGTCACGCCACAAACACGCACATATCAAACTAGAGGTCCCAACTCAGACATAGCTTGACATGCAACAAACATCAGTACATATCTTACTCTAGCGGTCCCAACTCAGACATATTCCGATATGTACTACAACCATGTACTAAGTCATAATCTTACTTACTTTCAAACCTTTAGTCAACACTTAATTGATCCCGGGAACTAAGTCGAGGGAGAGCCAATTTCCCTTCCAGTTGCCCGGCCGGGGGGTCTCTATCCTCAATTCCATTCCCGAACCCAATATTGTGCCGCCCGAACTCCGGGGACCTCAAACAACATACAAGTCACACGGAAGAAGTCTCAAGCAAATCGGATGAACCGATCATAAGTTAAACATGTTTTAAATGAGAACAGGGGCTCTCAGACGGTGCCAGACCATCTGCCGGTCAGCCGGCTTGGAGTCCCCTCCCATACGCAGCCAATCAATAAAAAAACCAAGAGGAAAAGATCCTCATCCGGTGGACAGACTTTCGGCCACCCGGCTGGGAATGCTCCCTCAACAACTACTTTACAATTTTCCAAAAGAAGGAGGGGTTCTTAGCCGGCCTACCGGCTAGGAATCCCTTCCCTAGCATTCTTTTCAAAAAGCCTAACAATCATTAGGGACTCTAAGCCGGTGGACCGGCGGCCGGCCACCCGACCAAGAGCCTTATTCACATTTTTCCCAAACGAAGAACAACAACTACTTGGCTTCTCAGCCGGTCGACCGGCTGTCGGTCGGCCTGCCGGCTGGGAGGCTCTGTTCGTGAATTTCGCCATTTTCAATCATTCTTAAGAATCCAATACCGCACCAAATCATCGTAAACATGATTCTAAACAACAATTCAACAGTCCCAGCATGTTTATAGCATCAAACAAGTATAAGAAACATATAAACAATATCAAATTCATGGATTCACATCAAACTCCCCAAATTAAACCCATCTTTATGTATACTCCCAAAATCAACCCATATGATGATTTCAACAAAAATTTCCAATAACAATCAGAATAATAATCATACCAAAGATGTTTGCAACCTATTTCATGCTTCCAATCATAAGAACACATTAAAAACCACACAAAGCATGCTAATATAACAAATATGCCGAGTAAGCTCATTATCGTCACCTCAAGCGTCTTGTGCTCCAATTTCTTCCTCCACAATGTAAGAATCAACCTCGGGGTCGTCCAATCCAACTCCTAAGAACATAAAAACGTAAATTAGAAGCCTAAAACGAATTAGGGCAAAAACATCCCGGAAATGGAAGGTTGAGAATTGAAAAACAAAAGTGATAGAAAGAACGGAAATTGCGAGAGAAATCCGAATATGTAAACATTACCTTGATTCGAGTTGAAATGGACCTTTAGATGATCTTTTAGAAACTTTTCAAAGAGAGGAAAAATGGAGGTTTTGTTTTACAGTGAATGTGTTTTGTTGGAAATGAGATGTCGTAAGAATGAAGAAAGGAGTTGTCCTTTTATTTAAGTGAGTCGGGTTTCCTTAATCAAGTGGAACGGAAACCCTAAGACGAGAATGCCAAGTGAACTAAACATCTTAAGATAAAAGAAATCTTAAGACGGAATTTAACGGAAATTCTTAAAATAAAACTTACGAAATATTATTAAAATAATATTACATTCCGAAAAATACTTTAAAATATTAAAATATTCTTTTACGAAAATACGGGATGTTACAATCACCCCAACTTTCAAAAAGTTTCGTCCTCGAAACTTGAACGAAGAAAAGTCTAAGAAAATACATCGCCACATCGCCATAGGATCTTCACCAGGGGCACCACCTTGCTCCTCAGCTTCCGGTCCTGACGATCAAGGATCTTCACGGGACGCTCTTCGAATGCAAGGTTCTGCTCAAGGTTGTCGATCTCCCTCTGAAGAACGTGACTGGGGTCACTAACATACTTGCGGACCTGTGAAACATGAAAGACGCTATGCACCTTGCCCAAACTCGGAGGCAAATCCAATCTATAAGCGACGGCACCAATCTTCTTCAAGATCTCATACGGCCCAATGTACTTCGGGCTCAACTTTCCCTTAACACCAAACCTCTTCACACCTTTCATTGGAGAAACTCTAAGAAACACTCGATCACCAGCCTCAAACTCAAGCGGTCTTCGACGAACATTGGCGTAAGATTTCTGCCGGTCCCGAGCGGCCTTCATCCTACCTCGAATCAACTGGACGTGATCAATGGTCACAGCTAACTAGCCAGGTCCTAAATCATGAACATCGCTCGACTGATCCCAACAGATCGGGCTACGACACTTCCTACCATAAAACGCCTCATATGGAGCCATCTTGATTGACGAATGATAACTGTTGTTGTACGAGAACTCAACCAGTGGCAAACTCTGTTCCCACGAAGTCTGAAAGTCAAGTGAACATGCACGCAATAGATCTTCTAGAGTCTGTATGGTCCTCTCAGACTGACCATATGTAGCAGCATGGAACGCTATATACTCGTCAGTAGTCGGCTACTGTAACACTCCGTGTTTTTAGCCTCAGTCAATAATTATCAAAGGAAGGACAATACAAGTATTTTAAAGAGAATGTTTATAAAGTATTTATTGTTATTATTTTATAAACCGTATTTCTACGATTAGTTCGTATTTCGTAATCGTTTTATATATTTGACGATTAATTCATAAGTGACATTTCATTCATATTCTCCTTACTGTAATAACCCGAGTTATTACTTTTTATATATAGAATTTATGGGTGATTTTTAGTTAAGCGATGAGTTACTTATTTATTTGGTCGTTTTCTTAAGCTTGCGCACACTCACGTTTTGATGAGTGTTTTAGTCGTCAGTGGGATTCGAAATGGGAACTAAGTCACTTTATAGTAATAGTGGTAGTATGGTGTTAGTAGGAGTCGAACTTGGGACCTGCTGGTGTCTCGTTTTGGGCCTCGAAAAGTGTGACAAAGACCTAGCCCACTTATCGAAAATAAGAACAAATCACACAAACCCTCCCTCAGCCTCACTGCCGTCATACAGAAGAGCCACCCAACCCTATTTTCCTGACCTATCGACACTCACACACCCACCATAATTCATGCCGCCACATCTGAGATAGCAAAGGAGGGCCTGGCACGGTGGTCAAGGGGGTTTAAGGGTGGTCGTTTTGCTACGGGAAAGAGGTACACACGCAGTTCTTTCGACTTTTTTTCTTTGTAACAGGCTGTTTTATCACGTTTGTACTCACGAGTTATGCACTTTCATAGTTCTATTTCCGCGTGTTAGGAACCAAGGATGTGTAGTGGTTGTTTTTAGACCCTTGTTGTGTCGTTGTTGACAGCCTAGAACCACCATCACAGGGTGTTTTGTCGCCTTATCAGTCGTGTTATTTTCGGTTTCAAAACAGAGTAAAACAGAGTACTCTTTCGCGTTAGGGGTTGCTGGGTTTTAGTACGACTGTTGGGTGGTGGTTGTGGTGTCGACCACCACTACTTCCTCCCCTGGAACCACCAAGGCTCAGAGGTGAGCCTGGTGGTGCCACTAGAGAGGGCCGGGGTTGTTACGGGTGTTAGTGGCAGCGTTTTGGCAGGGTGTCAGTCATGAATTCGGAGTTTGGGGTTGTGACCAGGGGTGTTTGTAACTAGTGCCGGGGGTTGATGGGGTCAGATCAAGGGTGGTGCTTAGGGTCAGGTGATGCGTCGTCATGTAGTGGTCATCACCACCGTGGTTGGGTGGTGATTGTGGTGGTGTCGGGTGGTTGTCTCGTTCGTCAAAGCGGGCTGGTTAGGGGCTGTTGATGTTGTTACGTTTTTACTTGATTTTGGGCCAAATTGCTATCGTTGATTCTTGTTTGTTATTCCTCATTTATTAATATTATGATTTTATGTTTTTAGGATGATGAGGTTATTTATGTTATTATTATTATTATTGTTATTGAAATAATGATAATGATAATGATAATGATATTATTAATTTTATAGTAAGGTTTATTTAACATGAATATTGTAGTGTTGCATATTATTATTATTATGATTATGAATTTATAATTGTATGATCATATGTCATGTACGTTATTAGTATTATTAATCATATCATTGGGATCGTTATGGTTATTATTTTGTAAGCGAGCATTATGTTTATTATTAATTACTTATATGGTTATTGCTCTTGCTTAGTAACATTTGGTTACTTGAATTATTGCTATTTTTAGTAAGTTTACATAAGTAGTAAGTCTATTTTTAGTAAGTTTATATTTGGTTAAGGATGATGGATGTGAATAATGAGTTAACGTTAAATGATATGTATACATACATTTTGTGACAAGTAAATCGTCTTAAACATGATCAAGAAGCAATTAGTAGTGGGTGATTGTACGAATAGAAATTGATAGTAAGTACTATTTATAGGAACTGAGCTGAAGTGGAATGTTCTGGCAGCTGTTCGGTTACCGTTCTGCAAATCGAGGTAGGGGAAATATATTATGATTCATGTTATGACATGAAATGTGCAAGTAATGCTTATTATGAGTTGATATAATTGATTATTACTGTACTGTGGATTGTATTATTATTATTGATCACTGTGGAGATCGGGAGGTGTGAAATGGGTCTTGTGATATGGAGCGGAGTATATTGGGTCTTGTGATTGGTGCGGAGTTTATTGGGTCTTGTGGTTGGTGCGGAGTATATTGGGTCTTGTGATTGGTGCGGAGTATATTGGGTCTTGTGATTGGTGTGGAGTATACTGGGTCTTGTGTTCGGTGCGGAGTTTATTTGGTGTTGGATCGGTGCGGAGAAGGGATGATTGATCCCAATATATTTACGATAGTGTTGTTATTTATGTTTTAATTGTTTTACCTACTCAACCTCGCGGTTGACCCTGTGTATTCGTGTACACCTACGATGATCCGGAATGGGGAGTAGATTTTACAGGTCAGTGACAGATGGACTAGGAGCTTGGGCATGGAGTGAGACATGGCATGGACCTACTTAGAGTTAGATCACACTTAGATACCTTCAGTTGTATTAGCACGATGTCATAAGTAAAAGTTATATAGCAATTTAATTGTTATAATTAATGGTGGTTATTTTGAACAACGTGAACCTTGTTGCTATTCTTTCGTATATTAAAGGTACATCTTTGTCTAGTTCCCTGATGTAATAGCCTATGACTCCGTCATATATATTGTTGCGCCATACAATGCATTGCATATTACTATGTTCGAAATCTGATCACGAAGTATTGAGTTATTAGTTAGTTTGGCATGTGATTTAGTGTTGTACATTCGTTTACTTTTATCGTTAAATTTCATGATCTGTGAGCTACAATTTGTGAGAACAACGTTTTAGTAAAGGAGAGTCAGAATGCCTCCGTGCAGTTTCGAGTCCGATCTGTAGTTGAAAAATAGCCCTTTGCTTGTGTTTATATTTGTCACAAACTACCAGTTCAGCATTTCAAAAGTTTTTCCAAAGGTTTCAAAAGTTTTAAATTTGTATTTCAAGATGATGAATAACCATGATGACGCTTGATCTTTTAATAATTGTAGTAATTGTTTGCTATATGACAAATTCTGTACTTACGTGTTGATGAAAGCCTGCCCGGATGCTTATTTGATGCGCGTTATATGAACTCTTATATTACAAGACATGTATTTTATTAGCCTCATGATAGATGATGTAAGTTGAGTTATACCTAAGTGATCTGGTTAACTTATTAATACCTAGATATGCTAAACGGTCTCGTTAGTCCATGATTTGTGCATATTTTGTGAAACATGTCAATGCCCCATGTTTAATTATGTTCATTAAAATTTTGCTCTATGACTTTGCCTAAAATATGGTTTTGCTTCTAAAATATGATTATGAACTCTAAGCTTCTTGTTTGTTTACATTGTTGCTAATATAATAAATTGAGAGAAATTTCAAGGTATGCAAGTGTTATCTATTCCGATTCTGTTTTAGATACAAGCTCTTGTTTCATGAGTTGTGGAATTGTAAGTGTACATACAAACGTGTCGATGAATCGGTTAACATACGTACATTGTCATGTTAATTAGCTGTTGGGCTAGAGTTTGGTGGGATAGAGTTGCTCGTGATCTTGGAACAAAGACCATGGTTGATTTTGTTCTGAGATTGAGTTTGCAGTTAGTGTCTTATTGAGTGGACACATTCTTTGACCTTGACTGGTGGGTGAGTAACTTAGAGTTATTTCCTTAAATTTTGAGCAGTTCCTCTAAGGGAATATTTGATAGTACTGATAATGAAATCGAGATGAGAATTGGTCATTGGTACCGAGTTATAAGTCATCTGGCCGTAGTGCCATATGGTGTTTATGGTCCAGTGTGACCTTGATGATTGAGTTGTAGTATGAGTTGAAATCGATATTAAGATGAGGCACTGATTCGCGGTTTTATTCCGCCAGTTCACTCACCCTTGTCCTTGGTCTTAGTTTCGACAATGATAATACAATACTTGGTTAATTAGAGTGAGTTTTTGGGTAAGACGGAGTAATGTGCTGGGAATTATTATAATAGGGTTACGAGGACGTAACCATGTTTTAAGGAGGATAGGATTGTAAAATCTTGGTGATTTACGTGATGGCTAGTTGTTATAGCATGTAAAATCGATATGTCGTGGTTGTTCGAATATACTGATAATCCGGTTTACTTCTGTTATGCTTTATAATGTGATTCGTGGAGTATCTTTTAACTTAGTTATGCGTTGAACTTTGGGGACAAAGTTCTCTTAACGAGGGTAGAATGTAACATTTCGTGTTTGGAAGTCTCTATAAGTGCTTTTGATGATTGTTTCATGCTTGTTATAAGTTCTTTACCGTTATGGGGTGGCGAACTTCGGGACGAAGTTCATTTTTAAGAAGGGAAGACTGTAACACTCCGTGTTTTTAGCCTCAGTCAATAATTATCAAAGGAAGGACAATACAAGTATTTTAAAGAGAATGTTTATAAAGTATTTATTGTTATTATTTTATAAACCGTATTTCTACGATTAGTTCGTATTTCGTAATCGTTTTATAGATTTGACGATTAATTCATAAGTGACATTTCATTCATATTCTCCTTACTGTAATAACCCGAGTTATTACTTTTTATATATAGAATTTATGGGTGATTTGTAGTTAAGCGATGAGTTACTTATTTATTTGGTCGTTTTCTTAAGCTTGCGCACACTCACGTTTTGATGAGTGTTT
Source organism: Silene conica (assembly GCA_029255685.2). Taxonomy (NCBI): domain Eukaryota; kingdom Viridiplantae; phylum Streptophyta; class Magnoliopsida; order Caryophyllales; family Caryophyllaceae; genus Silene; species Silene conica. The sequence continues at coordinate 56,345,700 of CM055311.2, read as the reverse complement.
TAGTCGTCAGTGGGATTCGAAATGGGAACTAAGTCACTTTATAGTAATAATGGTAGTATGGTGTTAGTAGGAGTCGAACTTGGGACCTGCTGGTGTCTCGTTTTGGGCCTCGAAAAGTGTGACAAAGACCTAGCCCACTTATCGAAAATAAGAACAAATCACACAAACCCTCCCTCAGCCTCACTGCCGTCATACAGAAGAGCCACCCAACCCTATTTTCCTGACCTATCGACACTCACACACCCACCATAATTCATGCCGCCACATCTGAGATAGCAAAGGAGGGCCTGTCACGGTGGTCAAGGGGGTTTAAGGGTGGTCGTTTTGCTACGGGAAAAAGGTACACACGCAGTTCTTTCGACTTTTTTTCTTTGTAACAGGCTGTTTTATCACGTTTGTACTCACGAGTTATGCACTTTCATAGTTCTATTTCCGCGTGTTAGGAACCAAGGATGTGTAGTGGTTGTTTTTAGACCCTTGTTGTGTCGTTGTTGACAACCTAGAACCACCATCACAGGGTGTTTTGTCGCCTTATCAGTCGTGTTATTTTCGGTTTCAAAACAGAGTAAAACAGAGTACTCTTTCGCGTGAGGGGTTGCTGGGTTTTAGTACGACTGTTGGGTGGTGGTTGTGGTGTCGACCACCACTACTTCCTCCCCTGGAACCACCAAGGCTCAGAGGTGAGCCTGGTGGTGCCACTAGAGAGGGCCGGGGTTGTTACGGGTGTTAGTGGCAGCGTTTTGGCAGGGTGTCAGTCATGAATTCGGAGTTTGGGGTTGTGACCAGGGGTGTTTGTAACTAGTGCCGGGGGTTGATGGGGTCAGATCAAGGGTGGTGCTTAGGGTCAGGTGATGCGTCGTCATGTAGTGGTCATCACCACCGTGGTTGGGTGGTGATTGTGGTGGTGTCGGGTGGTTGTCTCGTTCGTCAAAGCGGGCTGGTTAGGGGCTGTTGATGTTGTTACGTTTTTACTTGATTTTGGGCCAAATTGCTATCGTTGATTCTTGTTTGTTATTCCTCATTTATTAATATTATGATTTTATGTTTTTAGGATGATGAGGTTATTTATGTTATTATTATTATTATTGTTATTGAAATAATGATAATGATAATGATAATGATATTATTAATTTTATAGTAAGGTTTATTTAACATGAATATTGTAGTGTTGCATATTATTATTATTATGATTATGAATTTATAATTGTATGGTCATATGTCATGTACGTTATTAGTATTATTAATCATATCATTGGGATCGTTATGGTTATTATTTTGTAAACGAGCATTATGTTTATTATTAATTACTTATATGGTTATTGCTCTTGCTTAGTAACATTTGGTTACTTGAATTATTGCTATTTTTAGTAAGTTTACATAAGTAGTAAGTCTATTTTTAGTAAGTTTATATTTGGTTAAGGATGATGGATGTGAATAATGAGTTAACGTTAAATGATATGTATACATACATTTTGTGACAAGTAAATCGTCTTAAACATGATCAAGAAGCAATTAGTAGTGGGTGATTGTACGAATAGAAATTGATAGTAAGTACTATTTATAGGAACTGAGCTGAAGTGGAATGTTCTGGCAGCTGTTCGGTTACCGTTCTGCAAATCGAGGTAGGGGAAATATATTATGATTCATGTTATGACATGAAATGTGCAAGTAATGCTTATTATGAGTTGATATAATTGATTATTACTGTACTGTGGATTGTATTATTATTATTGATCACTGTGGAGATCGGGAGGTGTGAAATGGGTCTTGTGATATGGAGCGGAGTATATTGGGTTTTGTGATTGGTGCGGAGTTTATTGGGTCTTGTGCTTGGTGCGGAGTATATTGGGTCTTGTGATTGGTGCGGAGTATATTGGGTCTTGTGATTGGTGTGGAGTATACTGGGTCTTGTGTTCGGTGCGGAGTTTATTTGGTGTTGGATCGGTGCGGAGAAGGGATGATTGATCCCAATATATTTACGATAGTGTTGTTATTTATGTTTTAATTGTTTTACCTACTCAACCTCGCGGTTGACCCTGTGTATTCGTGTACACCTACGATGATCCGGAATGGGGAGTAGATTTTACAGGTCAGTGACAGATGGACTAGGAGCTTGGGCATGGAGTGAGACATGGCATGGACCTACTTAGAGTTAGATCACACTTAGATACCTTCAGTTGTACTTTTATTTTATCAAAGTTTGGACCTCGTAGTTGTTGTTCTATCAAGTTTTAATTTAATCAGTTTTTATATAAAGTACTTTGGTTTGTTTACTTCGTTATTCACTACCTCGGATATTCCGAGATGGTAACAGTTCTATTTATTTGAGAATGTCTTGCTAAAGGCTCTTAAATAAATGGGGGTGTTACAGCTACCCATGGCCTCCTGAAGGGCTTTCCAGAATCTCGAACAAAAGCGCAGATCCCTGTCTGAAACAATCTCCTTCGGAACTCCATGATAGTGAACAATCTCAGCAATGTAAACCTTAGCAAGGCGATCCATATCCCAAGTCTCTCGAATCAGTATGAACCTAGCACACTTAGTCAACCTGTCGATTACTACCCAATTGGCATCCTTACCGCCAACGGTCTTAGGTCGAGCGGTCACGAAGTCCATAGAAATGCACTCCCATTTCCACTGAGGAACATGGAGCGGCTGTAGCAAATCACCAGGTCTCTTATGCTCAATCTTCACCTGCTGACAAGTCAAACATCTACTCACATAATCCAAGATGTCCTTCATTCCAGGCCACCAAAATATATAAAAGCCTAAGATCCTTATGCATCTTCTCACCACCAGGATGAGTCGAATAAGGAGTCAAATAGGCCTCATCTAACACTCTCTTCCTCAAACTAGGAGCATCAGGAACATACATCCGGCCTCGGAAACGAAGAAAACTGTCAGAATCAATCACAAAGTTCTTAGCCTCACAACTAGCAATCTTAGCCTCGAACTTCCTGAAAGTAGCATCGGTCGGCAAACTCTTGCGAATATGCCAATACAAAGTCGGCTCAGCAGACATCGCAGCTAACCAATCGAATCCACTACCAACCATCTCTAACCTCAACTTACGGAACTCAAAACAAAGCTCATCTGGTAACACTCGAATGGCACTCAACGAATGCGATGTCTTGCGGCTAAGCGCATCAGCGACAACATTGGCCTTACCCTCATGATACACCAACTCGATGTCGTAATCCTTGACTAACTCTAGCCAACGACGTTGCCTCATATTTAGATCCTTCTGAGTAAAAATGTACTTCAAGCTCTTATGGTCGGTGAAAATGCGGCAATGCGGACCAATAAGATAGTGATGCCATATCTTCAAAGCATGAACGACTGCGGCTAACTCAAGATCATGCGTAGGATAGTTCACCTCATGAACTCGCAGCTGTCTGGAGGAATAAGCTATCACCTTCCCACTCTGCATCAGTACACAATCAAGTCCTAGCATAGAAGCATCGCAGTAGACATCAAAATCAACCCCAATCTCTAGAAGAGTAAGCACAAGAGCGGTCGTTAGTCTAGTCTTCAATTCCTGGAAGGAACTCTCACACTTATCAGTCCACACAAATTTGGCTTTCTTCTTTAGTAATTGGGTCATCGGGCGAGCAAGTATAGAAAAGTCCTCTACGAACCGTCGGTAGTAACCTACTAACCCAAGTGATGCCCGTCATTGAGGGTATCAAAGATAAAATTTATAATTCCTAACTTTAACAATAGATAGTGAAAGTCAGGGTCGAACCACAGAGAGGTGGGGAATGTTTATTGTTTGGTGTTTTTGGTGAAGATGGCAAAGATGGTTGTTCGAATAAGTCTTCTTGAAATAAGGAGGATGGTGAACCTCCCTCCTGATTTGCTAGAAGTTGTTTTCTCCTTTCTCTAAGAGTCCTCTCAAGCTCGTGGTCAAGTGGTAGGAGTTCTCCTTGAACTGACCTGCGCATAAGATGGAAACTACAAGAAAATGGTGAGAAGGTTTAAGGAACAAAAAGTTCCTAAAACAAAGAGAAACAAAAACAAAAACAATAAACACTGGCGTCACCTCCCCGGCAACGGCGCCAAAATTTGATGCCCGTCGTTGAGGGTATCAAAGATAAAATTTATAATTCCTAACTTTAACAATAGATAGTGAAAGTCAGGGTCGAACCACAAGGAGGTGGGGGAATGTTTATTGTTTGGTGTTAATGTTTTAAGGTAACAATTTTGGGTTTTGATTGGTTATTGCTAAGTATAGAAACAGAGATAAAAATAAAGCAAGTAAATAAAGATGATAATAAAACAATAGTAAAAGATATGTTAGGATGTAGGGGATGAATATGCATAGGTAATATAACGTTCGAAACCGACCTGTAGCAGAGCCGTGGTCGACCGACTCAAATAATGGGTCGGTCGACCAAGGCGGTGGTCGGCCGACTGGACTAGCCGGTCGGTCGACCCACTCGCGTATGAATTCTGTTTCGTCTTTCTTTGTTGACTATAATACCCTACAATGAGACTGAAAGGAGACTTGTAGGATGTTAGTAATGACCTACCCAAGATTGAGAGATACGGGAAGGGCATTAGTTTACAACTTAAGACGGCTAGGTTACTTAAGACTGAAAGGTATGTGACCTAGGATTTAGGAATCACCCTTATTGTTGACACCCAATAATTGTGAGACCTAGGAACTAATAGCATAGGCCGAAAGGAGCTATTAGGTACCATAGACCGAAAGGATATGTTACACCCCTTACGCGACTGCAATACATGTTGACTTAGGATTTATATTACCTTAGCTATTTATTACCCGATCATCCTAGCATCTCTTTTACTATTGTTTTATTATCATCTTTATTTACTTGCTTTATTTTTATCTCTGTTTCTATACTTAGCAATAACCAATCAAAACCTAAAATTGTTACCTTAAAACATTAACACCAAACAATAAACATTCCCCCACCTCCCTGTGGTTCGACCCTGATTTTCACTATCTATTGTTAAAGTTAGGAATTATAAATTTTATCTTTGATACCCTCAACGACGGGCATCAAATTTTGCAAAATTTGATGCCCGTCGTTGAGGGTACCAAAGATAAAATTTATAATTCCTAACTTTAACAATAGATAGTGAAAGTCAGGGTCGAACCACAGAGAGGTGGGGAATGTTTATTGTTTGGTGTTAATGTTTTAAAGGTAACAAATTTGGGGGTTTGATTGTTGATTACTAAGTCTAAGCAAAGATTAAAATAAAAAAAGAAATAAAAGATGAGAATAAAATATAATAAAAAGGGATGCTAGGATGTTTGGGTAATAAATAGCTAAGGTAATATAAATCCTAAGGTCAACATGTATTGCAGTCGCGTAAGGGGTGTAACATAACTTTTTAGGTCTATGCTACCTAATAGCTCCTTTCGGCCTATGCTATTAGTTCCTAGGTCTCACAATTATTGGATGTCAACAATAAGGGTGATTCCTAAATCTTAGGTCATATACCTTTCAGTCTTAAGTAACCTAGCCGTCTTAAGGTGTAGACCAATGCCCTTCCCGTATCTCTCAATCTTGGGTAGGTCATTACTAACATCCTACAAGTCTCCTTTCAGTCTCATTGTAGGATATTATGGTCAACAAGGAAAGACGAAACAAGATACATGCGCGGGTGGTCGACCGACCAGCTATTCCAGTCGGCCGACCACAGCCTCGGTCGACCGACCCACTATTTGAGTCAGCCGACCGCGGCTCTGCTACAAGTCGGTCTCGGAATTCCTACTACCTACGCATATTCATCCCCTACATCCTAACATATGAAATTTAGCTACTCATGGTTATTAAGACGATTATAAAAACGGGAATAAACATGGTAAACATAGTAAATAATCTAAATATGCGAGATTCAATAAAGCTTGAGAATTCTATCTTAATTGAATGCAATAGTAATAAGAACAATAATAAAGCTAGATTAAAAGAGTAATTACCAAAGTCGGAATTAGGGCAGAAAGGAACAAACTTTATTGAATGCTTGGGAATTATCGAAAGATTACAAAACTAAAATTCTTCTAAATAAAACTTGATTATTGAATATGAATGTGTCTTGATAAAAGCTAGATAGTAAAAGCTAGATATTAAACCCTAATCAAGAGATTAGTTTATATAGGGCATAAGATTAGAGTTTCCTTAAAAGACTCCTACTTCTAATTTATTTCCGAAACTGTTCCTGGGCTTCGCTGAGGTTGGTCGACCACTTTGGTGGGTCGGTCGACCTCTTTTACGGACTTAATTGAATTCTTGGGCTTTTCTTCAAAATTTGGACTTTATAAAAATTAGGCCTGGTCGACCGACCCGTTTAGTTGGTCGGTCGACCGCCTCCGCAAGGAATTCTTCGGTTTTCTTCTCGCTTTGACTTTTGGTACTTAAATAAAGACTCCAGTTGACTTTCCATTGTTCCTTAATTATGCAAAAGACTCGAGGACATGAATTTGGTGCTAAATCGTCCCTTTTCCGCATAAATCTGCAAAAGTGCATAAAAATACGAAAGTACACGATTGTTGGGAAATAAAGGCTAAAACATAGTAAATGAGCGACCAAATGCGTGTAAAAATAGATGAAAAACATCATAAAATAGACACGCATCAAATTCCCCAAACCAAACCCTTGCTTGCCCTCAAGCAAGAAATAGACTCGATCCTAATTAATGGAACGATTTCAATCTCAGAGCGAAATTTACATGTCAGCCTAAACCAATACCAAGTACAAAATGAGAAAGTATTCAAATCATGCAAACGAGTTATAGTGTCGTCAAACTTGCAAACATAAAAACTATAGAGACTTATACCATGGACTCTCGCGGTACGCTCGAGACACTCATGAAGCAAATGGTGAGTATATGTAAAAGATAGAAAGAAGTATATTTGTAATGATACTCACCTAACTGCGACCCATGAAAACATGCCTGTAATCTAACATGAACAAGAATTTTACAACTTTGTATAACAATCTTATTAAGTGACCCAGATACATGCAATTGGGGTAATGAAAGATACGTGAGGTAAAAGGTAGAAGTGGTTAAGATGTTTTTGGGTATGTGGGGTTAGTAGCCAAGCTAGTAAAACCGTTCCCCAACAACATACTTCACAACTTTTGATATTAAGAAGGTGCTCTTTTGTAGCACAACTCTCACATTGAATATAAGAAAGGACTCCCCAATATTTTTGAATGAAGCACGGGAGTGATAACATACAAAAGAAAGGGATTTTTTTTGAACGAATTTCGCATCTGATAATGACAGTTGGTCGGCCGACCCATGAAGGAGGTCGGTCGACTGACTTTTTCCGTTTTTTTTCTTTTTCTTTCTTTCCTTTTCTGAATTTTTCTGTTCTTTTTCTTTTATCTTTTTGTTCAAGATAGCATACAAACCAAGATGCCTCAAAATAAACCAAGGACTACAAATACTAGCTTGGAAGGGTAGGCTAAGTATGGGATGTAGATTTGGGGGAATAAAAAGGCAAATTTGGCTATGTAGGGCTTATGGGTAAATAAGAGAAAAGGGATCCCAAATGCACGTATCAAGATTCATAAAACGAGATAGTAAAATAAGTATATAGCAATTCAAGTTCATGTTTATGCATATTGATGTAACATGTTCCAAGGGGAGTACTACTCACATCCTAGACAACTGGTTTTAAGAATCAAACCAGGAAATAAGGCTCTAAAACTTAGAATGTATAGTAGGTTGCCAAGGTATAGGTCAAGTCTCAAGATATACAAATTGACAAAAACTCGTAGATATGCAAAAGACTCTTATACTAAAACAAGTTGACAAGGCAATGGTAAAGGCATAAACATGTAAGATAGTTAAATCATCCTTGAAATACTTTCGTTCCGACTCGACCTATATGCTAAAATAAACGTGCATTTTTTGGAATTTTTGAAATTTTTCTATTTTTTTTTGGATTTTGTATATGCAAGGAAAATAAAGAAAAGAAAAAATGCAAGACAGAAATGCATAAAACGTGTGACGAAATGCAATGCATGTGACACGAAACCATTCCCCAAACCAACCCGCACAATGTCCCCATTGTGCATTAGCCTAAGTAAAGGTTTCAGAAAATTAAGGAAAAGATGCGAATAAATAAAAACTAAGGGAAAATTGGAAAGAACTCACTGGGTTGTTTAAGCGTATGAGAAAAAACCTCCCCAAACCAGCGTAAGTTGTGAGGTTTTGGTGGCCAGCAGTGCCACTCAAGTACCAAAGAACGGTTGCACGAACTCCGAGGAAAAAACGAACTGACTGCAACGGACAGGCAGGTCGACCGACCTATATAGTAGGTCGACCGACCTTCCTGCAGACTACAGGAATCTTGGTAATACAGTGACTGGGTCGACCGACTGATGTATCTGGTCGGTCGACCCGCTGTATCCCAGCAGTCTCCGTTTCTTCGTAAAAGCCTGAAAAAGCAAGAAAAATATATGCGCCCGCAAATGCGCGAGATTCCAGAAACAAGGCTTAAAGTCTTAACTACGCAAGCAAAAAGTTCTAAAACTACGAGCAAACCAAATTAAAAAGTCTCACACAACGAAAATAAATTGTCTTAAAACTGAAACATAGAAACAACTATCCGCTAAAGATGCGGAAAATATCCGACCACGGCTTTTGACGATACGCCGTGGTCTCCACAGTGTTTGCTTGAGTAGCAAAACACATCTTCTTTCCGCCGTCGCAAAGCATATGCGACGGTCTCTCCTCTTGAGCTTGCCTCCTTTTCTTCCTTTCTTCCCGATCCACGAGATCCGGGTCTTCATCTTCTTTATAGCTTAGACATCCCATTCCGCCTCTCTGGACTATGACTTCCTTCACTTTGGGTTTCCCTAAACCAATTCCTGCATTAGACACAATAGAAGTGTCCTCCATATTGCTCCCAATCTGGGGTGGAGGTGTAAAAACAGATACAGGAACAGGTAATAAAGTAGGAGAAGTAGTGATGACCTCATACTTCTTTTCAGAAGTGATAACATTACATGTGATGGGGGTCATAACATCCTTTTTCCTATAAGATAGGCCATATATAATAGAATGCTTTCCTACTTTGAAGGTCAAAGTCCCAGTGCCTACATCTATAATGGCACCTGCAGTGTGGAGGAAAAGTCTTCCTAGAATTATAGGTATATGGGCATCCTCTGGGATGTCCAAAACTACGAAGTCAACTGGGAAGAAAAACCTGTAAGTGCGCACAAGGATGTTTTCCAACACCCCTATAAGTTCCATAGATGTTCGATCTGCCATCTGGACTGTCATACTGGTCACTGCAAATTCGGTCATTCCTAATTTTAAGGCAACGCTTAGGGGCATGACACTTATACTAGCACCTAAGTCGCATAAAGCCTTCTTAACTGGGAAGGTTCCTATATTACAGGGGACAGAAAAACTACTAGGGTCCTCTAATTTGTGAGGGGCAATGACATGTGTTAAAAAACTAGATGACTCTTCAGTGAGGGCCACCGACTCAACCTTTTCTAGAGACCTCTTTCTTGACAAAAGCTGTCTCATAAATTTAAGATAAGAAGGAACTTGTTGAACTAATTCTAGAAAAGGGACTTGAACATTTAATGAACGAATCACATCCTTAAATTTGTCAAAAGATACCTGATCCTTCGAAGGCACGAGTCTTTCTGGGAAAGGAGCGGCTGAAGACTCAGTATTTGCAGCCCTCTTCAGAAACCTAGGGGTCTTATCACCTCTGAAAAGAAAATCCCTTAAGTTATTCGGTAATTCGATCGGGACGAAAATGAGCCTCTGGTTCTGCCTCGGCGGTCGGTCGACCATCTTCTTCGGTCGGTCGACCGCTCTCCTGTTCAGCGAAATTTTTCGGATTCTGCTCGGCAGTCGGTCGACCTATATCTTCGGTCGGTCGACCGCTCTCGTTGCTACTCGGCTGTTTTTCTTTTTCGACCCCTACTTTAGCTCCACTTCGTAGGGATATGACGTTCAGAGTCTCTTTTTTCTGGTCCGTTTTGGTCGGAAGTTGACCCGGAGCCCTAGTATCATTCTTGCCCGCGATTTGAGCAATCTGAGACTCTAACATCTTCATCCCTGCCTCTCTAGCTTGTGACTCCTTCTGGACCAACCCAATAAGATTTTGGATAAGAGTGTCTATGTTGGGTGGTGGATTAGAAGGTGGTTGAGGGTTGAAGGGTGGTTTTTGAAAACCTTGCTTATGTGGGGGGATATAGGTGGAATTTTGTTGAGGTTGCATATGTTGTGGGTTAAGAACATTCTGGCTTGTCCACCTCAGGTTGGGATGGACATTATTATTTTTCGGGTCATAGAAATTGTTCCCACGATAATGTTGAAAAGCGGCACATGTTTCATTGGATGAAGTACAGAATTTTGACACGTGCCCTTCTCCACCGCACCTCTCACAAGCAAAGGGTCCGTCCTGAACGGCGTTCACTTGATAAATTCCTCCCTTGCTTCCACTCCCTAGATCGAATTTTCCTCCAGCCTCTAATTTTTCCAATTTGGCCGTCAAGGCCTCAATTGCTGATAGGTTGTATTCGGATTCCTTTGATTTCCTCTGGAAGTACCATGCTCAACACGGTGTACAACAACATCTTCTATCAATTTGAGACCCTTAGTCTCTCCTGAATTATCTTGGAATCTCCCATTAGCTGCGGCATCTAGATAGGCCCTGTTGTCATCATAGAGGCCATTGTAGAACTGGTTACAAAGAAACCATTGTTCGAATCCGTGATGTGGTATGGATCGAACAAGTCTCTTGAACTTGTCCCACGCCTCACTAAAATGCTCATTGGGGCCTTGCTTGAAATTTGTAATCTGCGCCCTTAGAGCATTAGTCTTTGATGCAGAATAGTATTTCCTGTAGAATGCTAAGGCTAGGGTATTCCAATCTGTGACTCCCGCAGCAGTGCGGTCTAAATCTCTGTACCACTCTCTCGCAGCGTCCCTAAGAGCGAAGATAAACATGGTCTGCTTAATCTGATCCTGCGTCACTCCTTCTGGGGGTGCAATAGAGCATATTTAATCTGTGAAGATTTCAATATGCTTTGCAGCATCCTCATTGGCTGAGCCTCCAAATTGGTTTCTTTCAACCATAGTAATGTAGGCAGGCTTGGCCTCGAATGGCTTCCCTGTACCTGCAGGTAAAGTGAACCCTTTGTATAGGTCCTTTGCCTGAGGCATGAAGTGACTGGCAATAGTAGCTTCCTCTGTCATATTTTCTTCTTCTTTTGGAAAAACTGGAAAGTAGGTAAAAGGTGGTGTTCTTGGTGAAGGTGGATTGTTGGGTGAATTTGTTTGTGAAGATGGTACCAAAGATAAAATTTATAATTCCTAACTTTAACAATAGATAGTGAAAGTCAGGGTCGAACCACAGAGAGGTGGGGAATGTTTATTATTTGGTGTTAATGTTTTAAAGGTAACAAATTTGGGGGTTTGATTGTTGATTACTAAGTCTAAGCAAAGATTAAAATAAAACAAGAAATAAAAGATGAGAATAAAATATAATAAAAAGGGATGCTAGGATGTTTGGGTAATAAATAGCTAAGGTAATATAAATCCTAAGGTCAACATGTATTGCAGTCGCGTAAGGGGTGTAACATAACTTTTTAGGTCTATGCTACCTAATAGCTCCTTTCGGCCTATGCTATTAGTTCCTAGGTCTCACAATTATTGGGTGTCAACAATAAGGTTGATTCCTAAATCTTAGGTCACATACCTTTCAGTCTTAAGTAACCTAGCCGTCTTAAGGTGTAGACCAATGCCCTTCCCGTATCTCTCATTCTTGGGTAGGTCATTACTAACGTCCTACAAGTCTCCTTTCAGTCTCATTGTAGGATATTATGGTCAACAAGGAAAGACGAAACAAGATACATGCGCGGGTGGTCGACCGACCAGCTATTCCAGTCGGCCGACCACAGCCTCGGTCGACCGACCCACTATTTGAGTCAGCCGACCGCGGCTCTGCTACAAGTCGGTCTCGGAATTCCTACTACCTACGCATATTCATCCCCTACATCCTAACATATGAAATTTAGCTACTCATGGTTATTAAGACGATTATAAAAACGGGAATAAACATGGTAAACATAGTAAATAATCTAAATATGCGAGATTCAATAAAGCTTGAGAATTCTATCTTAATTGAATGCAATAGTAATAAGAACAATAATAAAGCTAGATTAAAAGAGTAATTACCAAAGTCGGAATTAGGGCAGAAAGGAACAAACTTTATTGAATGCTTGGGAATTATCGAAAGATTACAAAACTAAAATTCTTCTAAATAAAACTTGTATTGAATATGAATGTGTCTTGATAAAAGCTAGATAGTAAAAGCTAGATATTAAACCCTAATCAAGAGATTAGTTTATATAGGGCATAAGATTAGAGTTTCCTTAAAAGACTCCTACTTCTAATTTATTTCCGAAACTGTTCCTGGGCTTCGCTGAGGCCGGTCGACCACTTTGGTGGGTCGGTCGACCTCTTTTACGGACTTAATTGAATTCTTGGGCTTTTCTTCAAAATTTGGACTTTATAAAAATTAGGCCTGGTCGGCCGACCCGTTTAGTTGGTCGGTCGACCGCCTCCGCAAGGAATTCTTCGGTTTTCTTCTCGCTTTGACTTTTGGTACTTAAATAAAGACTCCAGTTGACTTTCCATTGTTCCTTAATTATGCAAAAGACTCGAGGACATGAATTTGGTGCTAAATCGTCCCTTTTCCGCATAAATCTGCAAAAGTGCATAAAAATACGAAAGTACACGATTGTTGGGAAATAAAGGCTAAAACATAGCAAATGAGCGACCAAATGCGTGTAAAAATAGATGAAAAACATCATAAAATAGACACGCATCACCAAGGAAAGTACGGATATCTCCGACATCTTTGGGACTCTCCCAATCAATAACAGCCTCTATCTTAGAGGGGTCAACCATAACACCCTCACTGGAGATGACATGACCTAAAAAGGCAACCTGAGACAGCCAGAACTCACACTTCGAAAATTTAGCGAACCACTTTTGACGGCGTAAAATCCCAAGTATCAAACGAAGATGTTCGGCATGCTCAGCATCAGTCTTCGAGTAGATAATGATGTCATCAATAAACACCACAACGCAAGTGTCCAAGTACTCACTGAATGTCCTATTCATCTAATCCATGAATATCGCAGGAGCATTTGTCAAACCGAAAGACATGACCACAAACTGAAAATGTCCATGTCTGGTACGGAAGGCAGTCTTTGCAATGTCAGCCTCTCGAACTGGAATATGGTGATACCCTGACCGTAGATCAATATTGGAAAATCTGGAGGCGCCACGAAGCTGATAAAAAAGGTCGTCAATCCTAGGTAAAGGATATCGGTTCTTCACCGTAACTCTGTTCAGTTCCCTGTAGTTGATACACAGTCTCATCGATCTATCCTTCTTCTTGACGAAAAGCACTGGAGGACCCCAAGGAGAAGCACTCGGTCGAATAAATCCCTTCTCAATAATCTCTTCTAATTGCTGCTTCAGTTCCTTCAATTCCTTCAATTCAGGCGAAGCCATACGATATGGAGCCTTAGATATAGGTCCAGTACCTGGTACAAGCTCGATTGTAAACTCAACATCTCTCTCAGGAGGTATACCCGACAAATCTTCTGGAAAGACATCTGGAAACTCTCAAACAATGGCTACATCTTTAAGCTTCGGTAGCGAAGGCTTCGCAGCTGAAACAAAACACAGGAAGGCTTGGCAACCCTTCCTAAGAATATAAGAAGCTTTCATTGAAGAAATGACGCGAACACCCTTTCGGGGGCGAGTTCCCTTATAGGAAACACGAACTCCTGTAGAACTCCACAAGTAGATTTTCTGGTCACGACACTCGAAGCGAGGATGGTACCGCGACAACCAATCCATACCGAGGATAATGTCAAATTCCTCGAGAGGAAATATCAGTAAGTTCGTTGGAAATATGGCACAACCAATCACAATAGAAACAACCCTATGGGAAGAAGAGCAGGAGAAAACGTCTCCGGAAGGCAATGAGATAGAAGTCTCCTCAACAATAGAAGACTCCACAACTAGTCTATCGGCGTACTGAGTCAATATGAAAGACAATGAAGCACCAATATCAAATAAGATCAAACACTCAGCACCGAGGATAGAAAATATACCAGCAATGATATCAGGATTGGCCTCAACCTCTGCTCTAGTCACGACAAAAATCTTCCCCTTTGCCTTGTTCCCTCGAGTAGCTGCAGCAGCAGTGGCAGTCTTGCCAATGACGGTGTTCCTCTCTGGACACACGAAAGATTTATGCCCAAATCCGTTACAAGTGTAGCACTTGTACACCTGTCTATAGCAATCAAAACCAGGTTGAGGAGGTTTACCACAACGGTTACATATACCCGTCGAGGTATGTATCTACGTGAACAATGGTCTTAGCGACCGGAGCGACAAACCTCTCAAACCTCTTCTTCTGATAAGTAGCAGGTGCAGTAGATGGAACAAAAGGTCGCTTGGCCTGATAAGTAGACCTCTGGTGTGAAGAAGCACTAGCAGAAATAGCACGAGTCTCAGCATCAATAGCCTTAACTGAGCTCTCAGCCCAAATGGTATCGTTGTACACCTCAACAAAGGAAGTAGAATCTCTGCGAACCATACTCTCAATACGGGGTCGTAGCTTCCCTCTGTAGAAGTACACCCTCTCGGACTCATCCCTCACGAACCGAGAAGCAAAGTGAGCTAACTGATTAAACTTGTCCGTGAACTCTTGCACCGTCATCTTCCCTTGCTTAAGATCCATAAACTCTTTCAACCTTTGCGAACGAAGCTCCTTTGGGTAGAAACGAGTCTCTATCTTGTCTTTGAACATGTCCCAATCAAATATCGGATCAAGGCGAAAACTTGGACCAGTAAGAGTCCACCACCGGTCTGTGGTAAGTGTCAGAAAGTGAGCGGCTAATCGCACCCTATCCTCCCTAACAACTGAGTAAATGGAGAAGCTCTTCTCCATATCTCTGAACCATTCGGATAAGGCAACTGGATCCACTTCACCACCGTAAGTCTTAGCATGGCTCCTAGACATCTGAGAGGCGATCCAGGAGAAGCCACCAGGTCTGTTAACATCATTACCATGCGGAGGAGGAGGAGGAACAGCTTCAGCTTGAGTCCGTTGGTTCTCAAGAACCTGAAGAAGCGCTTGCATTATAGTATTCTCTGCATTAGAAGCTCTCACCATCCTTTAAAATAGAAGCATGTGTTAGCTTAGCAAATAGCAGGCAAAAACAAACTACAATAAGAAGTCCTTCAATCTACCCCATCTCTCATTCATTATTCGATTATATGGCCAAGTTAAGGTTGGGGATCACATGACTGCGTCGGGAGCGATAACGCTCTGATACCAACTGTAACATCCCAATATTTCGGGCTTGGAAGTTTAAAGATTTTAAGTTAAATTGCGAAAAATAATTTATATTTCGTAATTTCGTAATTTCATTTAAATAACTAATTAATTTATGTGGACATATTTTAAAAGAGTTTTATATGAGTTTTTATTTAATTTCGTAAATTATGTCTTAGCAATTTAATTTTTATGGTCCGGAAATATTTATGTCGTCTTAAGTTTATAGTGATCTTAAGTCGGTAAATATAGCTTAGACCGTCTTAAAACTCGTCTCATGGGCCTAACTTGTAATTGGGTCCTTTCCCTCATCTTTTTTCTCACAAAGACCCTCTCAAAAACCCTAACCTCCTCCTCTCCTCATTTTTCAGATTTGAGAACATAAAACCATCTCCATTTGTATACATTTCACCTTCAATCTTAAAATGCTCGTAAAACCTTCGTTTCTTATCCGTTTTGGACGATTTTCGCGCTCATCTTTTCCTCTTCTCGCCCTCCATCTTTCTAGGTAAGTTTTGTACCAAAATATTTTCGTCTTACCTTCTGGCCGTGCTCCTTTATGCACGTTTTTCGAAAGTAATCCTATTGTTGATGTTCCTAGTTGTGGGCTTGGTCGAATGGAGTAGCTTGGAGGCGATTCTTGTGATTTGTAAAGCTAAAAGGTGACGATAATGAGAAACTCGGCCTTTGTCTTAAATTAATTGGACATGTGATTTTTCTTGTTGTTATGTGAAATTGATGTGAATTTTATGTTTAACAGATTATGGATAATTTATATCCGTCACATATTCGTTGTGTTTGTGGTATGTTAAGTGTAGAATCGAATGGTGTTGTTTTATAATGCTGTTGCGTTTTGATACTGCTACTGAACTACTGTTACGTTGTTTTGGATTTCTGTCGCCATTTCTATTCCGTTATTAGTCTTGCCTCTCGTTATTGTATGTCACGCATTGTTTACTACTATTTTTACTGCAATTCGTGTGCTGCTGCTGCTGCTCTATAAAACTACTGTATGTTAATTGGTCATTCCAATTCCTGGTCTAAAATGCAATTGCAGCTATTGTTGCTGCACTGCTCGGTTACGGCATTTCGGCATGTTTCGCTATTGTGCAGAGATTTCATGGTTCATGATTCCTCATGTTTCGTTTATTATTATTATTAATATTATTTTATTATATTTTTATGTACGTGCTTGCTAGCCTGCTTGAATTAATTAGTTTATATACGTGTTTGTTAGCTTGTTTACGTTTAAATATAATACGTTAGAAATCCTTGCGAATTAGTAATGCTTACGGTTTTATTTTAAGAAGCATGTCTAAATGATTAATTAGTTAATCGGTTTCCTGAACAATTAAAATACGACTTGTTAAATTAATTTCTCACATGTTAATTTTATATAGAAAATATGAGGATATAATATGAAATGTTAAATAAGTTCTTGTTTCTCTTTTCCGAATGAACTACATATTTAATTTACGATTCTTTTGTTATTTTATATTCGTAATGATTTCCCTAAAGAATATACGTTATATAATATGAATTGTATGCTTGTTTGAAGTCCCAAAAATTGGGCGGCACTTATATTGGGTTCGGAAATGGATTTGAGGAGAAAGACCCCCCGGCTGGGCAACCGGAAGGGAGACCGGCTCTCTCCTCAAATTAGTTTCCGAAGTCGTCTAAGTGTTGAATGTATGTTTAGTAGTGAAATATATATGAAATGATTGTCATTCGAGTTTGAGTTATTGAACATCTTTGAGATGACATTGTGTGATGTGTGTAAACCTGTTGTGCGCTGCTATATCACTCGAGTTCTCACCTGATTGCATTGTGTAGCTGGTTGGCCGTAGTGGCTTGGTCCTCACAGTCAGGTCTTAGATTGTATGCCCGCCTTCGGGCATATCTCGTTCCTAGCTAGTTCGGGTCTTGGTGGTGCCTTGTGCACTTGCCGAATCGGGGATCGTAATCTGTTTGCGCTCCGAGAGTCTGACCAGGTTTAGACTAGGACAGTCATTTGATGTCGTCCTACCAGGGGGTTGTATAGTCTGAGATTGGGGATGTCGTAGTGTATAGACGAGTCGATTGTCGGCCTGCTCATAGTAGTATAGTCGAGTTAATTGTTGACCAATCTAGTTGGACTCGAGTCACTTGGTTGACCTATCTCCTTGTTTGTAGAGTCACTTGGCTGACCTAGATCTGTTAGAGTCGAGTCACTTGGTGACCTATCTTTTGTTGATGTAATTGGATATTGAGCATGCCTTAGTTTGTGTTTATGAATGTATGATACTTAGTTATCTATAGTAATCTCATGATGATTTTGTGTTGGAGCATGTTGATGTGTATACTTGTGTACGTGTTAATGACAATAGGTGGCTAGGGGCACTCTAGTCACTCCCCACTAACTGTGGCGCACATGTTGTATGTGTGTAGGTACATGAGGGCTATGCTATCCCGGGCTGCTTTTGTATTGTACTTAAATACTTATTTATGTTTTATTTTTTCCGCATGTTTAGTATTGTTAATTCACCTCGCCTGTTTTATTTATCATGTCAAAAGTTTTAAATCCGCGCATTTTTCATGCATATTGTATGTTTATTTTTCCGCTGCCGCGAGGGGTTTTACAGAACTGTAAAACCCCTCATCGCAGCGGAAAAGTAAAACATACAAACATGCCAAAATTTACGCGAAATTTAAACTTTAACATGCATGATTAAGAACGAGGTGAATTAAACAAAACTACACATGCGGAAATAAACAACGATAGATAAGTATATAAGTCTAAGTACAAAACCATAAGTACAAAAGCTCCAGCCTGGGAAAGCATATCCCTACAGGCACTCAATGTATAACAAAAGTCTAAATCTAGCTAAACGATAAAGTGTATGTCATCGATGATAGGATCATCGCTCGCTAGCCTTAGTAACCCTCCATCAGCCATCATGTACCTGTTGGGAAATGTGTCCTCAACAATAGTGCGATCACGTAATTAAATGTCATGACGAGAATACGCAAGGGATGATACGAATTTACATTAGTCAACTCACCAACATTAATCGGTAATGATTGGCTAGCTAGAGTTTGACATTACTGTCGTATGACGGTGGTGGTCAGTTGATCCCTTTAGGTCACACCTATAGGACAATTCCCTTAATTGATAAGATGATCAAATGTATATTGATACGAGTTGATCATATTCCTTAACTCGTATACCGAGAAATCAGAGGTTAAATCTTATTGTAAGATTTATGTTTATAAATGAAACGTGTCAATTATTAAACAATGAACGATATTTTACAATATCGTGATTAGAATGAATCGGGTTGTGTATTAATACAAAGGTTGTAAATCGTATTGACGATTATCATAAATAACCATTTTATACTAGTAATTATGAATTACTTGTCAATTGATAAATATGATTTATTTAATTATATACAATATTTATACGATAAATATTTATATGTTTTAAATTAAGATAATTGTATTTTATTACCTTTTTACAATTGACAAATTTATAAAATGAGTACCATTTTATGTTTAAGTGGGGCGGATTAGTGGAGGTAGGTGTGGGGTGTGTTATGTGTTAATTGCACCTTTAATCATTGTGTTTAAAGGGGCCTTGAGAACACACACCCTAGAGCCACCCTATTAGTCTTGAAAAGAGAAGATGTTCCCTCTTTGATCCTCCCCATGGTCGGCTCCCCTTCACCCCATACAACCCTATTTAACTTATGATTAATGAATAAGAATATTCATTCTAATCTCTTGTAAAATTTTTCTAAGTAAGAAAAACTCCAACAAAACCTCTCAAATTATTATAAAGATAATAATATATACTATATTAGTGATAGTATTTTGATTTAATATTTCTAATAAAGATTAGTGTATTGTTTAAGGAAAATCCGTTTCTTGTACTAGCATACTCAAGGTTTCGGATCTTTAAGGGGTGTCTTGGTGCATCACAAAGGAGGTGTTCTTGTTGAATACTTGGAGGATCATCCTAGCATCATTTGGACCGTATGTAAGGGTTTAAATTTTTCTATTTCCGCATAAGATTTATCATGCATAAGATCTAAAAGTTTATCAATTAAAATGTTAATTATAATTTTTGTTTAGTGTGACTAAAATAATTAGCTTATGAGATAACTAAACCTAACAATTGGTATCAGAGTAACAAGGTTGTTTGCATGCTTTCCGTTTAATTTTTACGGAGTTATTAGGATAACAAAAATAAAATTGATATTTCATTTCGTTTATGATATGGCCGAAATAATTTATGCATGAATACCTACTGATTCTAAATGTATTTTAGCATATTTGGAATATATTTTGCATATATATTGTTCATTGGTATTTTATTTTCGGTTTTATTGATTTTTTAATGGTTAAAATTTATTTTGGGAAAAATAGTTAAAATCATCTTTTGGCCGAGATTTTTCAGTATGTTTTCACATGTATATCCTATAATATTAATATGAATTTTCGTAAATATGGAGTTAAAATACATGGGATATGAATTTTAAATGTTAAAATGTAATAAGATGAATAAAAATGGGTTTGTATAGTTATATTTGGAATTTGACTATAAAAATTTATGAGTATGTCACATGCAATATCTAAAATGTATGCTAAATTGTCCAGAAATTTATCTCATATATTGCATTATTATTGATTTTTAATGTAAAAATCGGGTAATTAGTGACATTATTTCGACTTTAATAGTTTAAGTTGGAATTTGGCCATAAAAATTTAACACGATGTCATATATATTATTTCCAGCATGTATAAAAATTTCGAGATTTTTATTTAATTTGATGCTTGAGATATAATTTTAATGGTTAAAATTGTACGATATATGACGTAAATCGTTAAAATTCGCAATAGTTGTTAAAATGGCCGGAAAATTTAACCCATAATAGTCATATATGATATGTTCATCACCATATGTTTCTTGGGAGCCAAAAGTTTCTGTTTTTATTTAATTTTATTTGTTAAAAGTTGCATTTAAAAATTGAATAACAAGAGTCATATTTATTAAAATTTCGGCTAATTGGGCAGTGTGGCATTTAATTTTCTGTCCATTTCAGGTTCGTAAAGTATTTTGGAAAGTGTAAAAATATTATTAGTATTTTATTTGCATTTATGGAACTAATTATTTAATTTTTCGACTTAAAATGCTCGTTTTACGTCTTATTTTCGAAATAAATATTAAAACCGTATAAATACTAATATTTTAAAGTTTTGAAATTTTAAGAACATTCTAGAATTTTCAAAATTTGAATTTTGAATTTTTCCGAAATTTTATGACTCTTTTTGATTTTTATATTATTTTTCCCGTAAAACCGAGTAATACCGAACAATATTATTATAATAAGTTAAGTCATGTTCAAAGTTTGAGTAAGACTAAATTTTGAAACCTAAATGAGTTGGGATGATTAACTTAAGAGTGAATTCCGATTCACATAATGCGTAGTGTTGTTAATTGTTGAAACACGCAATTCCGTAAAAAACGAGGTATACGATAACTATTTATATAAATGATATTTAAATAGGACGATTTGGCTTAGGGTTTGCATGATAGTACATATATTCATAAGCATTGCATATTTTAATTATGATTGTCATTATTTATTTACGTAATTTTGGATTATGTAATTTACTTAGTATGGCCTTAGTTTTTAAATCGGTATTTCCCGTAATGTAAGGGGTTACCGATTCGGATGTAATTAATGTGATCTCGTATCACTTTATTTATTGTTTTCTATTTTATAATGTATAAATTAGACTAGAAAAGTTGTAATTTTTGTAAATTCCGGAGATCCTTGAAGACGGTGCCATTCGGAAAGGAGTTCCGACTAAGACGGTGTTTACCTTGGGAAGCGTGCCTCGTGAAGTTCAAGGGACCAAAGGAGTTGGTTTCCGAATTTGTACTTTTATTATTTCTTTTCTAGGAAAGGCCATACTAGGGTTTATTTTTTTTTTTATGCTTTTATTTTGCTTTATATGTTTGCATGCATAGCCAAATCGTCATATCATGTCATGCATCTCTTTCGATTTAATCGACCTAGTCAATAATTTATCGATAATTCACCGACTTAGTTCACTTAAAACGGAGATAGATAATAATTTTGACTATATCTCCTACAAATGAATATTGAGACTTAGCCTTACCAAAAAGTATGGGCCCATGAATCCCTTCTTCACAAGAATGTAGGCTCGGCTACACCGGGGTACTAAAATTGTCACGTTGGGTAAGTGGGGTAATAAAATTACATCTTGAAATTTGGTCGATCTCAACGAAGGTATTCGTAACCGTAGTTGCAATAAGTTCGGGCTAAAGACGGTTTTTAGAAAATTGTCGACCGAGAGTTCTAAGGTAGAACCGATTAAAAGGTTAATCCACCAAATTATACCAATAAGGGTTGAATCGGCTATACCGTGCCCAGATTAGTATGGGTTTGGGTCTCGGGATTGTTTACTTAATTGGGTAAGAGATCATTAAGTAAATATCTAAACTTGTTTAAAATAATTTACGAGTTTTAAAAATGACGTTGTTTTAATTCCTTCATTTTTATTGTAGTTTAATTTTCAACATCATCAATGGCAACCAACGCTCCACCTCTCACTAACGTTTCATGGCTTCGATCCTTTATGGATCGTTGCAAACTCGATAAGCATGGTTCCAATTTTAAGGATTGGGATGCGCAATTGCTTTTGGCCGCTCAAGGTGACGATAAGACTCGTTACCTATCCGAAACCGCTCCTCCCGCTCCGACCGCTCGTTCCGCGGTCCAAACTCGTGAGGCCTATGAAGCCTACATGAAAGAGTCCTCCACTCTTAAAAATGTGCTTATCTTCTCCATGGAGCCGGATCTCCAAAGGAGTATGATTAAGTTAACCACATCTTATGAGATATACACCAAGCTTGCGACAATGTTTTCGCAAACTCCAAGGGTGATACAATATGAGGCGGCTTCCGCCTTCTTCGACGTTTGTTTGAAGGAGGGGCAAAAGATAAGCCCTCATGTACTCAAACTAGTTGAGC
The DNA here is from genome assembly GCA_029255685.2 of Silene conica. Taxonomy (NCBI): domain Eukaryota; kingdom Viridiplantae; phylum Streptophyta; class Magnoliopsida; order Caryophyllales; family Caryophyllaceae; genus Silene; species Silene conica. The sequence continues at coordinate 56,323,288 of CM055311.2, read as the reverse complement.
TCGCGGAGACTCTAAAAGTGTAAGGAGTTGATGTTCCCGACTCACTCATCATTGACCGAGTCCTTCACTCTCTCAACAAGGTGAAATCGTATGCTCAATTCCGAGTGAATTTCAACATGCGAAATCAAGAGACCACATTGGATGAATTGCATAAGATGCTCGTCCAAGCCGAGAGGGATATGAGACTTCATGAAAGTTCCACTAAAGATGTCTTGAACATCGAGAAGAAGGGAAAAACAATCTTCAAGAGGAATGCCTTCAAAGGTAAGGGTAAGAAAACGTTCAAACCCAAACCGGCCAAAGAAAAGACCTTTTCGAAAGGCGCTTCCACCTCGTCTTCAAAATCTGAAGATAAGTGCCATTATTGCACGAGGATAGGACATTGGAAGCGAAATTACCCCAAATACTTATGCGATCTCAAAAATGGGAAGACAACCGCCGTAGGTAATAATTCTCGTTTAAGTTCATGTTATTTATCAACTTATGTATAGTGATACAAATTTGTTGATATTTACCCTTTTTAATTGTTTTAAAGGGCCACCCCCTAATGACAAGGGCAAGGAGAAGGAAGCATGAAATTCCTTACTTGGATGACTATGGTAGCATCCAATTGATTGAAGACTTAAGAGCTAGGCTCTAATTTTCATTATTGTCTTCTTTCATATTTTGCATTTTATTTCTAGAACAATTTACTTTCTTGTAAGACAAGGATTCAAATCCTAAAACAATGGTTATAATTTTGGATATTAGTGACTTGGTTTTCAACCCAAGTCACTACTTTTGTTCTTAATCAATTACTTGATTTCTAAAATAAATTGCATACCGTGTTAAAACATGAATAATGGTGATTTTATCACAAAATAAGAAACGTTGATACGATCAATATAAAATATAATCAATGTGTTGATGAAAACGGAGAACTACACCCCATGAGATACTTTCAATCAAAATGAGACATCATTAGTTCATTATAAGATTTTCATTTTAAGTGAAAATGAGAATGAGTTCAACACATCTATAAAACTTTTCAAACATTCACATACATTGGTTTAATCGAAAATTGCTATCCTTATACAAGTAAAGGTTATTGCAAAAGGATAAAGTGGGAGAAAATATTTCGCCCGCAAACCAATGATATAAATACAGGATCTTAGAGAAGATTCCTACATGGGAGTCTCAAGAAGAACCCTAAGTGAGTGAATAAAAGAAACTACGGGAGGACACAAGAGGAAATGTTCCTTATGTTCATTGTTTCAAAGAGAGGATGAAGGAAACCCCGTATGAAATCGGAAGGAAAACGGTTCCTTAACAAATGAAATTCTCAAAATTATAAGATAAAAGAGGAGATATCATCTCAGTTCTCTCAATGTTAGTATCTATTGTATCGAAAAGTGATGTTAGGAATTCATGTGATGTCGATTGAATAAAGGCAGACCACTATAAGGATAGTGATAATGATAATGATTCAAGTAACAAATAAAGATTTACATGCGAGAAATGAAAGGTTCGTTTAAGAGATCGAGTGATATTGTTTTAGTAGGAGCGATATTCATTAATGAATTGAACATACCATTTAGAGAGAATGGGTGATTCTTTAAAGTGTAAAGAATAAGAGGTTCTCAATTCTAGATGAACAAAATACCTTATATCATATGATGATGGAGCTTCACGGGAAGGTTTATTATATTGATAATAAAAGGTCGCCCATTAGAAATCAAAATGGTTAGATATGAATAACCTTGATCAAATAGCCAAGATGATTGAAAATAATTGGAGTGATGAAATCATAAATAACTACAATATAGATTTCAGCACATGAGTGACTAGGTAATTTCGAGTGATTCCTTAAATCTCTCTAATATATCCATACGTCACGAGTTATAAGATAACAGTGGGAGCTTCCCTCAGGAAAGGAAACTCAAGATCTAGAATGAGTTCTAGATATGTGCTCAAATAAGATCATATTATATGAATTAGAAGTAGGAGACCAAAATTTGTAAGTTTTGCAATCATGAATAAAAGGTTTATTCGCAAAAAACTAATACAAATAGATGATCGTGCATCAAATGCAATGAAATAGTATTGACTGTTTCTGCATGACAATGTCATTTGAGTTACAATTAACTCAAAATAAAAGATACTTTGTCAAAATCCAAATGGGTTGTAAGAGACAATATTGAACCCCATAAAGTGAACTGGATTGACTTAGTATAGCCCCTAGTCGCTTACATGAGGTGACGTCTCAAAGCGACTAGAATGTGAGGCGACTGATGGCAAGTTCAAGTGCCATAGAGTCATATGTGATGACTAGTCGATCACATAGGCAGACTGCAAGAGACACTCTGTCGGGCAAAGTGACCGCTTATAGAGTTCTGGAAATTTTATAATAGCCGGGTCGTGGCGAGATCTGCTATAGTATTCTTTTGAGTCAATTCTTAGACTAAAGACTACTTTCCCAAGATGGTGCAGTTTTGGCATAACCTTGATCCATTCTCTACGACTTTTCGTAACTGGAGTCAAATGGGATTGCTTTGGGTTGTGACTGACTGTGACTAGTTGAAGGAAGAAGTACGATAAAAATTGTCCACCCCTTGTCAGGGTTGTTCAAATCTCAAGGCCACTCGAGGAGAAGTTAACTGGAAATGCGTGGCCACGCTCGGAAGGTATCTATGGTAGATAATTCCGGTCAAACAGTTATTCTCCAGATCGAGGAAACCACTCATGATACGATCGAATGCAAGTACGACCTCAGAGAGACACCTTGCATTGAGTGGGAGATTGTAATAGGACAAAAGAATTGGTGACGCACACTTGTCGAGGACAAGTGGGAGATTGTTGGGAAATGTGTCCTCAACAATAGTGCGATCACGTAATTAAATCTCATGACGAGAATACGCAAGGGATGATACGAATTTACATTAGTCAACTCACCAACATTAATCGGTAATGATTGGCTAGCTAGAGTTTGACATTACTGTCGTATGACGGTGGTGGTCAGTTGATCCCTTTAGGTCACACCTATAGGACAATTCCCTTAATTGATAAGATGATCAAATGTATATTGATACGAGTTGATCATATTCCTTAAACTTGTATACCGAGAAATCAGAGGTTAAATCTTATTGTAAGATTTATGTTTATAATTGAAACGTGTCAATTATTAAACAATGAACGATATTTTACAATATCGTGATTAGAATGAATCGGGTTGTGTATTAATACAAAGGTTGTAAATCGTATTGACGATTATCATAAATAACCATTTTATACTAGTAATTATGAATTACTTGTCAATTGATAAATATGATTTATTTAATTATATACAATATTTATACGATAAATATTTATATGTTTTAAGTTTAGATAATTGTATTTTATTACCTTGTGACATATAAGATGTCACATAATGTACAATTTTACAATTGACAAATTTATAAAATGAGTACCATCTTATGTTTAAGTGGGGCGGATTAGTGGAGGTAGGTGTGGGGTGTGTTATGTGTTAATTGCACCTTTAATCATTGTGTTTAAAGGGGCCTTGAGAACACACACCCTAGAGCCACCCTATTAGTCTTGAAAAGAGAAGATGTTCTCTCTTTGATCCTCCCCATGGCCGGCTCCCCTTCACCCCATACAACCCTATTTAACTTATGATTAATGAATAAGAATATTCATTCTAATCTCTTGTAAAAAAATTCTAAGTAAGAAAGTACTCCAACAAAACCTCTCAAATTATTATAAAGATAATAATATATACTATATTAGTGATAGTATTTTGATTTAATATTTCTAATAAAGATTAGTGTATTGTTTAAGGAAAATCCGTTTCTTGTACTAGCATACTCAAGGTTTCGGATCTTTAAGGGGTGTCTTGGTGCATCACAAAGGAGGTGTTCTTGTTGAATACTTGGAGGATCATCCTAGCATCATTTGGACCGTATGTAAGGGTTCGAATTTTTCTATTTCCGCATAAGATTTAGCATGCATAAGATCTAAAAGTTTATCAATTAAAATGTAAATTATAATTTTTGTTTAGTGTGACTAAAATAATTAGCTTATGAGATAACTAAACCTAACAGTACCTACATACATGAAAACATGTATGTCACAATCAGTGGGGAGTGACTAGAGTTCTCCTACCCACCTATTGTTAGCAACACATAACATATAAATAATCATCCATCATACTCCAACATCATAATATGAGAAGTACACAACATCCTTTATATCAACATGCATCACGATGCCAAACCCTTAACTAACTTCGGAAACTATTTGAGGCGAGAGCCGGTCTCCCTTCCGGTTACCCGACCGGGGGTCTTTCTCCTCAAACCATTTCCGAACTCAGAATAAGAGACGTCGAATGCCATGGACGAACAACAACTCAAATGATAAAAAATACTCTAGATAAACATCCATTCAGCAACATCTGACACTGTACCCCAACCCAGGCAAGCAGATGCAAACAGCAGTATCTAGAACTAACCCCAACTCAGGAAAGAATTAAACAAAAACAACAGTGCCGAAGTCACACCCCGAATCAGGTAGACTTGGTACACAAGGTCAGCTAGCATTCATCCGTGAACCCCAACTCAGGCACGAATGGATACCGATCAACTAATAATGGTTCAATGACCCAACTCAGCCATAACCATTACCCTTCGCAGTGAATCAGGATCCCGACTCAGGCCTGACTTACCACGGTCAAACAAACTCACGGAGGGAAATAAGGGCCGACTCAGACATCTCCCACCGCATCATCCATACACGTGACGATCTAGAGGTCCCAACTCATACATATCCGTCACGCCACAAACACGCACATATCAACCTAGAGGTCCCAACTCAGACATAGCTTGACATGCAACAAACATCAGTACATATCGTACTCTAGCGGTCCCAAATCAGACATATTACGATATGTACTACAACCATGTACTAAGTCCTAATCTTACTTACTTGTAAACCTCTAGTCAACACTTAATTGATCCCGGGAACTAAGTCGAGGAAGAGCCGGTTTCCCTTCCAGTTGCCCGGCCGGGGGGTTTCTATCCTCAATTCCATTCCCGAACCCAATATAGTGCCGCCCGAACTCCGGGGACCTCAAACAACATACAAGTCACACGGAAGAAGTCTCAAGCAAATCGGATGAACTGATCATAAGTTAAACATGTTTTAAATGAGAACATGAGCTCTCAGCCGGTGCCAGACCGTCTGTCGGTCAGCCGGCTGGGAGTCCCCTCCTATACGCAGCCAATCAATTAAAAAACCAAGGTGAAAGGATCCTCAACCGGTGGACCGGCTGCCGGCCACCCGACTGCCGGCCACCCGGCTGGGAATCCTCCCTCAATAACTACTTTACAATTTTCCAAAAGAAGGAGGGCTTCTTAGCCGGCCTACCGGCTAGGAATCCCTTCCCTAGCATTCTTTTCAAAAAGCCTAACAACCATTAGGGACTCTAAGCCGGTGGACCGGCGGCCGACCACCCGGCTAAGAGCCCTATTCACATTTTTCCCAAACGAAGAACAACAACTACTTGGCTTCTTAGCCGTTCGACCGACTGTCGGTCGGCCTACCGGCTGGGAGGCTCTGTTCGTGAATTTCGCCATTTTCAATCATTCTTAAGAATCCAATACCTCACCAAATCATCCTAAACATGATTCTAAACAACAACCCAACAGTCCCAGCATGTTTATAGCATCAAACAAGTATAAGAAACATATAAACAATATCAAATTCATGGATTCACATCAAAATCCCCAAATTAAACCCATTTTTATGTATACTCCCAAAATCAACCCATATGATGATTTCAACACAAATTTCCAATAAAAATCAGAATAATAATCATACCAAAGATGTTTACAACCTATTTCATGCTTCTAATCATAAGAACACATCAAAAACCACACAAAGCATGCTAATGTAACAAATAGGCCGAGTAAGCTCATTATCTTCACCTCAAGCGTCTAGTGCTCCAATTTCTTCCTCCACAATGTAAGAATCAACCTAGGGGTCGTCCAAGCCAACTCCTATGAACATAAAAACGTAAATTAGAAGCCTAAAACGAATTAGGGCAAAAACAGCCCGAAAATGGAAGGTTGAGAATTGAAAAACAAAAGTGATAGAAAGAACGGAAATTGTGAGAGGAATCCGAATATGTAAGCATACCTTGATTCGAGTTGAAATGAACCTTTAGATGATCTTTTAGAAGCTTTTCAAATAGAGGAAAAATGGAGGTTTTGTTTTACAGTGAATGTGTTTTGTTAGAAATGAGATGTCGTAAGAATGAAGAAAGGAGTTGTCCTTTTATTTAAGTGAGTCGGGTTTCCTTAATCAAGTGGAACGGAAACCCTAAGACGGGAATGCCAAGTGAACTAAAACTCTTAAGATAAAAGAAATCTTAAGACGGAACTTAACGGAAATTCTTAAAATAAAACTTACGAAATATTATTAAAATAATATTACATTCCGAAGTATTCCCAAAATCAACCCACTTTTTAGACAACATGCACAGCTAACAATATGTTGTAGACTTATAAAGGAGTACAATAAAGCTGACCTTGGGTACAAATATGATGTTTTGAATTTATTATGATTTTTACAAGTTACTGTTGTAATCTGGAAAAAACGTTATAAATATTTTAATTAGTTTTACTTGTTAAAAACTTACCATCTTCATAAAAGGGTTATTAATTTATTGTAAAAATAATCAGTGACCCATCTTCTCAGCATGTTAAATTTTAATGAATTTAAAGTTTATTAGGCTTTCGTTTCGACGAATTTCAACATGTTAAGAACATTTATCACCCAATAACTTTTTAAGACTAATCTTTGGAACAATTTTATTAAACTATAAATTTGGATCCTTTAAAGACGTTTTTGGACTCTGGCTATCAAGACAATAAAGTTAAAGGACTCACTAAGGAATCAAACCCCACTGATCTCACTTTACAATGTTTAGTAACGAAGGAGATATGTCGATTTAAAGTTTCTGTTTCAAATCTGTAAAACCGAGAAGATTAGAAGATGTTGCATAACTTATGACAAGTAGCTAAGTAATGATCGAACATATAAGTAACTATAATTTTAAATATATATTGTAGAGTCGAGATTCGTAAAAGAGGCTCTCTAACCATTAACTGCTCGCAAGGTAAGGGAAACGCTTATCCGCACACTCTTATTAAACCGTTGCGATTTGTTACTATCTTGTATGTTAAGACTTTTGGTAATATTGAATTATTTATTTCACAAAATGATTATGGATAAAGATTGGTTTGTTTTGATCTCTTGAAACGGGATTGTGTTTAATATGGAAAGAAGTACTTTATGATTTTAAAAGTTTTGGAACCAAAACCGTTTTGCTTTTCTACCAGCTTATGATGAGTTATCAAATTTGAAGGAAATATCTTGGTTATTTGGAAATGGATTCTCATGTTGGTTTGAAACGGTTTTGGTAGAGGGGTAGGTTGTTCCATAATAAGGGACTTCCTATACAGAGCTTTTGATGGGGTTAGTTGATCGAGACCCCGTCCTCTTATCTTCCTCTTTGGGGTAGGTTGTTCCATAATAAGGGATTAAATACTCGACTTTCTTACTTAAATAAGAAAGTACCTTTTGTTGTTCTTCTCGTGTTCAGAATTGAACGTATAAGAACAAATTAAGTGCTACGATCTTATAACTATAAGGAAATATTAAAGCACAAACTTTTTATAAACGGTTTTTGCACGAAAAATTATATGTTGCACGACAAGTCTGGTTTGTTTGTTATGAGATGTTGTGTATATATAGTAGTGGACATGATCTAGGTTACCACGAAACCCTAGATCATTAGAATATTATTTTAGAATAAAAATATTTTATTTTCCATAATATTTTAATATAAATCTTTTATTTAAGAAAGCAATCATTATCTATTTAGATATAGAATATCATAAAAAATAGAACTTTCTTAACAACCTTAATCATGTTAAGAGCAAAATTTAAAATATTTAGTTATTCTTAACTCTTAACCAAATACTAATACTATAAGATATAATATATTTATCTATTAAGATAAACTTGAATTTCATACCTTCTAAAACACCTACCTAATCACGTCCCAATAGGCTGTGTAATTAGAAGGCGTACGTCCAAGTGAATTACGGTTTCGATAATTAGGGTTGTAACCATAAGATCTTAAAATCCCAGTTTAGATAATATTACAAATAGCTCATAAGTTTATTTCAATTATATTATCCTCACATCGACTTATATCTTATGTAATAAAAGATTTACTTCCACTTATATATATATATATATATATATATATATATATATATATATATATATATATATATATATATATATATATATATATATATATATATATATATATATATATATATTTTGAGATCCGGTGAGAACCACCTTACAATGAGAACCTTGTGAGAACTCTACCTTACGGACTTTTTAAAAAAAAATTAATGACATAATTGGATTCGGCATGACATTTCATGGCCAGAGAACATATTTCTCGGTCTAGAAAATTAATACATATATATATAGGGTCGGGATCCGGTGAGAACTACCCTTATAATGAGAACCATGAGAACCCTCACTAAATCTCCATCATATCTCGCTTCGAAAGTTTCGATGGATCATTTACTATTAGTTTAACTTATTCAAATACACACTTTACTATCATTGAACAAAATTTTTGATTTTATTAACAAAATATATACTTAGTGTACCAAAATACAATTAGGCATACTAAAATGGCGATAAATGCACGAAATCGACCACTACGTGCATGAAATTTTTTACATGCATGAAAATGATTACTAGGTGCATGAAATAATATACTCTATGTGCATTAAAACGAGTTCTAGGTGCATGAAAAATGATAGATACGTAAAAATTGGTAGTATGTGCATGAAAACTAATAAAATGTATATCCCCTTGATTTCCGTCACTAGTATATATTTTCTTGACCAAGAAATATGTTCTCTAGCCATAAAATTCCATGCCGAATCCAAATATGTCATTAATTTTTTTTGAAAATGTCTGTAAGATAGAGTTCTCACGGTTCTCATTATATTGGTGGTTCTCATAGGATCCCAATTCTATATATATTAACAACCAAACTTAATACTTGTACAAATAAAACAAGTCGTGTAAATACTTTCTATAGTGCAACACAAAGTAACCTTGAATAGTCGAGGTTAGATATTTCCATACCATTATAAGATAGATCCTATTCTATCTAATCTCTCCTAAAGACTTTAAAATAGATTCTCCGAGTTTTCATACAACCTTCTCTTGGATTATCTTGTCCTTGAGTATTTGGAATTAAAACATAGAGAGCTTCAAACCTTTGACCTTTGCTCCGCTTGATTCTAATATATTATTCTATATAAACTTCAAACACAATTACGAGCAAAGATATGTACGATCATAATTATCAAACTTACCTTGGTTCGCAAGGTTCACCCAACCCAATCCCCATTGCATCTTTATTGTTCTCATTATGTGCATTTTACATTTTCTCATGGAGTTTTGGATGGAGTACCATACTAGATTGCGGGCATGCTTCGCGAGTCGAGGTAGGTGAGTGATTTTGGTTACTATTTGTCACAAAAATCACCCCCCTTTCCTTCCTTGTGTGTTGAGTGAAACCCGTGAGAGTCGGTACTTAGGATTTCCTCATCGGTCAAGGGTTTAGCATGGAGTCCAATCTTGTGTGAGTCGTGTCAACCTCGGAAGTATAGCTTAGTGCTTCCATTTACCCGCCTTGAATTCGTTTCTTGGTCTTTGGTGATGTCATTATAGGTTGTTTGAGCTTGATTTAGGGATTAGACACCTTGGTTAGACTTGAGTCGGCATCCTCCGCTATAGACCTCCTTCGTTTAGTTTTTCAAAACCCCGCTTAGATGAGGCAAGCGGTTGGATTCCTTTCTCGATGCATGTCGCTTGTTTATATGTGTTTGGTTCCCCTTTGTTTGCATCAAATTTTTTGTAGCAAGACCAAACTTGCCTTGCAATAGGGCATTCTACCTCATGAATGCAAAATTGTGAGTTGAAAGGGCTACGGGTGTAGCTAAACCCGATTCGGCTTTTAGTTAACTTAGTTAGTTTAGTTCTTGTTTTCGAATAAGGGTTATAATTTCTTGATTACTTACTCGAGGACGAATAAGGCTTAAGTGTGGGGAATTCTGATGAGTCCCAATTTAATCATTATTTTCCTTATTTTTCCCTTCGTTTTGATCCTGTTTCGGCCTCGTTTCGCGTGTCATTACTTGATTTTATCGCCGATTGTCCCTACTCTATGTATTTGGTTTCCATTTTGCAGGACTTGAGGCGGGGTTGAAGAAACAAGAGTAATCGAAGCGGTTTAAATGCAAATAAGGGAAGATTTGTGAAGATTTGATCATCAGGCCTCCTCAGCCGGTCCCAGGCCGGCAACCGGTATGCCGGCTGGGAGTCCATGACCTTGAACAACACAAGAAAAATGCAGAATTGTGAAATTGGGTTCTTAGCCGGTACCAGACCGGCAGCCGGTATGCCGGCTGAGAACCCCTTTCCATACTTAGCCAAGATTTGAGAATTGCAAGAAAATCAGAAGATGGCAGATTGTGCAAAATTGACTATTAGCCGGCATTCAACCGATAGCCTATGCACCGGCTCCCAGGACCTTTGTTAGTTGCAAAACTAGTGATATTCAATTGGACTCTCAGTCGGTCTTCAGCCGGCAGCCGGTACACCGGCTGGGAGTAGAAGTTGTTGAAGACCAAAGTCAGACTTCTCAATTTGGACTTTTAGCCGGCCTTTGACCGACAGTCGGTGTATCGGCTAAGAGTCCCACTTTAGATTTTTGCGCATTATAAAACCCGCACTTAGAATAGATTTTTAGACACGCATTTCTAGGTTAATTTTTCAAGGGCTTTTGAAGAGAGATATTTTTCACACTTTTCTAGGTTTTCTTTTTACTCACTTAATTACTGCTTAATTTACTTAATTTTGTAGTTAATCTTTCCTTAATCTTTCCTAGTTTTCTTCCAAGCATTCAATAGTTTACATCTTAGCATTGTGGGTGTAATTTTGAGATTTTGAGAGATCTCTTCATCTTGTATCCAAGTTCATTCCTTTTTTCATAATTAATGGTATAATATTCCTTCCTTTACTTTTTTATCTCATTTGTTTACATTTCTCTTAAGTTTATTTGTTGGGTTTTTTACCTTTGTATTATTCACCATGTTTAATTTAGCAACTCTCCTTCAATAGTTTACTTGTTTCCTTCAACCATGAGTGAGTAGACTTATACCTAGGATTAGGGGGAACCTTTAGTGTGGTTAGATGATAAATTTGTGCTAGGTTTTAGGCTAGTTGTTATAAGTAGTGGGCTGTACACCCAATGGACGCTAGGTGTTTGATGATTTGCCTCAACGAAAGTTGGGCTTAGATTCTAGCGTTACTTATCCTTAGCGACGGTTGAGGGCTTGTTTTTGCATGTTTGTGTGTTGGTTGTGCGTATTTGTAGCGAAAAGCTAGGATAGCCTTGACCTAGGTTCGAGTCGATTCGATAGACGAGACCAACTGAGACCCCTACTTAGAGGGACTTAGTCGACCGTCTAGTACCTTAACACTGACCGCCCTTAGCGACCCCTGACACCCTAGTTTTCCCTTTAATTGAATTCATATCTTTACTTTTCTCGCTTATTAATTTGTTAGTCGATCTCTTTACCCATTACCCCGACTAGACTCGAATTAGAACATAACTACACAATATGCCCACCATCTTCGCGTTCGACACCCTAAATTATACTACTTAATTTAGGAGTTTACAAATTATTTTTGAACGAGAATTGACGACAAATCTCGGTTATCAATAATCTGCTTGGAAGAGTTCTCTATCTACATCTTGTTTGACTACCCAGTATTGGCACCAATTTTTCATATTTTTCTGTAGGCGTAATGACAATTAAATAAGTTAATTATATAATAGATAGCCAATTATAGAAAATAAATTTCACAATGGCAGTTTTAGAAAAAAAAATATATTACAATGACAATAAAAACTTCAAACTCAAAGAAGGACTTGCTAATTAACAATCTAATTTACAAACTAAAGTTTCTAAAGCAAATATATATACTTGCTCATATAACCATCTGAGGACTAAGGACGTTTTTTGGGTGGCAAAGTTTCTTTGTTAACCTAGGAGATATGTCATCGCCATACTATTTTGCATAGTATTTAAGCTAGGAGATATGCCATCATTTGATAAACTAGAGAAGTAGTTTGTACACCAAATTCTATGCTATATTTGTGTAAATCTTTCTCTAATTATTAATCTCTTATTGTATACTAGTGTGCTCATAGAACACATATTAGAAAACCGATTTAATAATAATATTTAATCCTAATCCTAATCCTATTTTAACTCTACACCTCATCAACATCAATAATCGCATTAAGGGAGCGGAATACATAATCTCATTAGCAGCAATAATCTAACAGAGCATAATCAACAACATAATCAACAACAATAAAATCTCATCATCGATCAAGATCATGTTAAAACCTAGACACAATAATCTAACCCGAATATGTTAAAAATCCAGAGACGATAATCTAACATAATAATCTCATCATCCACATCATTTCTACCTAAATGTAGGCTAAAGAAAGACATGCAAGCACAAACTTTGATAATAAAGATCAAAATTCAATCGTCATAGACAATATTAACAAGGTATTATTAGGATATAAATACCTCATATAAATGGAACCGACGAAAAGGAAGCAACAACGAGTGATATTTATGGCGATGAAGGGAGTGATGGAGATAAGGGAGCGACGACGATGGCTGTTGACGAGGATTAGTCAAACTATTATTCTAGTGTTTGTGTGTTTATTATTCTAGTGATAGGAATACAGATGCTTGTGTTGTAGGTTATTTCAGTGTCTTTTGGTTTATTAAAATTAAAATATTCACAACGGGTATAAAATTATAATTGTTGTCATAACTAACTTGTAATAACAATTCTATAAACAATAATCGTTGTCATGAGTATTAACAACGGATTAAATACAAACCGTTGCTATTACCTTTTACTAATTTGCGCCAAAGTGAACTTATTTATAACAACGGTTCTGAATACTATAACCTTAATACTTTAGACATTGACAACGGTTACATACTAAATCGTTATTATTAGTAAAAACAATGGGAAAACATGAGAACCATTGTTATTACCTTTAAATGATTTCTGCCAAAATAAACTTATCTAATTAACAACGTTATTTCCTATTCGTTTCAATATGCGATGTTAAAGGGACGTTGTTATTGCCTATATTTGTAGTAGTATTGGCTTATTTGGAATCAATTATCGATGTTATTGAAGGACATATTGGGTAAATTCCAAGTTGATGCAGATGATCTCTGGTGTATTTGTTAGTTGCATACTCAAAATCAAATGCATCTTTTTTATGAATGTCATCAATTCAGTCAAGAAGTGTTACGGAATGTTGAGAACTAGTTATGCTGACATTGGTTAAATGAGTAACTTGAGGTGTATTGAGAATATACGGTGGAGTAGGCTCAGGCCGAGTGTAACTATGATTGTACTAGCATGCCAGTAGGGAATATGGATGCAAAGAATGAGGCTCAGCTGCTTAATCGTGTTACAAGACCTGCTTTGATGGCGGCTATGCAAGTTTCGATGGTCACTAAGGGTGTGTTTGGATTGAAGGATTTGAAAGGAATGGAGGGCAGTGATTTGAAGCGATGGAAAATCCATTGTTTGGTTAGAAAAATGGAGGTGGAAGGGTTTATAAAAGGCAACCAAACAACCTCTAATTAATGTGAAATGATAAGAGAGCAATTGAAAAACAGAAGGATTTAACCGACATATAGATTGTGAACTTGTATTTCCGCAGCTAGGTAAACTAAATGTATTCTACACGCGGCATTACTACTTCAGTTTCGTAAGTTTGCACATTTACTTTTTGAGTTAGATATCGTTGGGCGAGAGTTTAATGAATGGATTTTTTTATCCCTTTTTTGTGTAAAAAAAAAATGTAATGAACGATAGTATAATATAATCATTTATAGTTGTCAAAAGAACACTATCATTTTTACTCTATTATTTTTTAATATTTAGTTATCTTTTTATTTTTCAATTAGTTTTATAGTATTAATCAATTTTTGCAACTTTCAGCTGCATTTTCAATTAATTTAACCAGATTAAGCCTAATAATAATTCTCTCATTTCTCGCGCTTACTGTCAAAAACAAGATTAAGAAACATGAGATAACGGATGGATGAATTATATCAACCTTTTTAAAAGGGGAGTAGTGTATCAACTTGATGTTAGTTAGTTGTGCGCTATTAATTTAGAAAAGTGCTTTTATTATTTAAAACTTAAGATACTTACCACTTGAAACATTCTCATAATAAAAGTCCAATGGGAATTGTCGCTGGTAAGTACTTTACCATAAACAAAACAAAAGGAGGATGACTAAATACTTTCCTTAAAAACAACGATAGGAGGAGCACTACTAGATATTCTATTCCTTATAAAAAAACGAAACTAGGGGAGTAGATAAACCACTAATTTGATGTATGCCGATAATTTATGCTATATATAATTCGGAAATCAAGGAATTTTAGTGTAATTAAATAAATTTATTTAAATTAATTACACTATAATTTTAAAGTATTGCTCTTTCATGTACAAGATTTTAGGGTATTGCTCTTTCATATACATGATTTACTCAATCAAGTATATGATCTACTCATCATTTACATGATTGAGTGATTGAGTAAATCATGTACATGATTTACTCAATCATGTGCATGATTTACCATTTTACCCTTTCTATTTCATTTCCTTAATTATATTGAGTTATTATTTCATCTGTAGCCAGTGGCAGATCCGGGAAAAATACTTTTCCGTATCCCTTCAGATATATTTAACGGTATTAACGACATAAACCGTCAAACTAAATAGAAATCCCAGTTTCGGATAAATTCATGATACCAAAGGATATATAGCCTTCCATACTTTGTAGAGAGTAGACCTGTCAAAACCTGACCCGACCCGAAAACCGACCCGTAAATAACCCGTAAATGACCCGGGTTTTTCAACCCGAACCCGAAAGATACCCGAACCCGTTTTGACCCATAAACACTGGGTCAAAACCCGACCCGCAGCGGGTTGACCGTTGGGTCAAGACAATATATCATTTTTAAAATAGATCATATAGGTATTGATGACTTATAAATTTTTGAGGAGAAATATGTATATATGCGGTATGTCACGTCATCTCCTCAAACAACATGCCACGTCATCACCTCAAAGTGTATTTCACACCGTCACTTTCACCGTAGTACGCCAAATTGTATTCCACGTCCACTACAACACATACCGCGCAAATATGACGCTTTTTGAAGCGTTTTGTGACGCTTTTAAATGTCATATTTATTTTTATCGACGCTTTAAAAAAGCGTCAATTTATGGGCCGTCGTTATTTAATGACGCTTTTTAATGTCAACAAATGTGACGCTAATAAGTGTCTTCAACCACTATCGACAATTTTGTTCGTCAACAAATGTGACATATTAGAGCGTCTTTAGTAATTAGTGACGCTTTTATGTATCAACAATGGTGATGCTTAAAAATGTCGAGAGTGTGTATTGACGCTCTTATTTGTCAACAAAGGCGACGCTTAAAAGAGTCTCAAGTGCATATTGACGTTCCTATGTGTCAACAAATGTGACGCTTTAAAGCGTCTCTCGCAACTACTGATGCTTTTATGTGTCACTTAATGAGACAGAATTAAGCGTCAATTTTCTATAGTTTGACTCTTTAAACTGTCAATCTCAGCGATGCTTTTTATTGTCAACGTGCCACACTATATTAAGTATTACCGTCTTAGTTACTCTTGGTATTTGATATTCAAAATTTGATTTTTCCAAATAAAATCGTACATAAACCTATCTCTGCTAGTAGTACTCAATTAAATCATGAATACAATAAAAAAAGTACCCACGTACGTACTTTTATAAATAATCGTCATACGTCTAAAATACATCGAATTCATCAGAAACACTAGCATTAACAATTTAACTATTATGAAGTAGTACTCTACGATACGACAAAATCAAAATACTCCATAAGGATCCGAATGATAGTAAAATCGAACATAATGTTGTAATAAAAAATCGTAAGTAGCTATACTTAAAAAAATCGTAAATAATTAGAGACCGGAAAACTTTGTCGCTAGGTAGTACTTTCAACGTTGTAGAGCTTCAGTCAACATATCAAGGCGCATCGTCATCACCATCTGATAAATCTGAAACCTACAAAATACAAAATATAATACGGACTAGCATAAAAATTTCACCATATTTAAATATATGAACTTCTACGTACGGACTACTCACATGTATGTCAATCTATAAATAAACATACATACATACCCAAAACTCCAAAACACACCCATCCAAGAAGAAAAATTAACCACCAAATATATACGTACGGTACATCATATGGCGATTAATTTCAAATTTTGAATATTTCCTCACATGGAAATGCATATAAACCGCCCCGCCCTTAAGTATTACTCTACTCGGTCCAAAATGAATGCACAAAAATAAGTTGTTTTGCCCAGATGTCACTATGAACCCCAAAGCTAAAGACTGAGCATACGACAGAAAAAGGACAAAAACACTTGGAATGACTTATTGAAGAATGAATTCCCAAAGGTCAGTCTACTCAATAGCACTTCCGTGTTACTCGGATTTGGCTAGTACTGTCAAACACAGATGCAAATAAGTTGTTTCTTAAATGTGAAAGCTGAAATCAGGAAATTTGCAATTAATGTTAAACTTGAATACTGTACTTGACTTGAAAATGCATGGTTTTTAGCTAAATAATGTGAACATAAAGAGATGGCCACAAGCTGGGATCGGGGTAAGTCTTAGCTTTTCCAGTACTAAAGACGCAGCGGGGACAATCATGGGATACCCATGATCAGCTGATTATGAACTAATCTTTTCCAGTACTTCCTGCACCCGTAAGCATACACTTTTTACACAAAAGAGAAATTAAACATAAAGAGAAATTAAACATACCTGTGTACCGGCCATGTTCATGTTCAAAACTGATTTTGCCATGTGTATAAATTCAGTCGTAGCTTTTCCAGTACTAAAGACGTCCAATATTTGAGCAAACTGTGTCGTCATTTTCTTCAATAACACATTACTCTCATCATACTTGTTTTGTAGCACTTTATTTTCCTTCCATATCCAAAAGTGTACCTAATATATTGTCACACACATTCTTCTCAATGTGCATAACATCTAAATTATGTCTTAGAGGATTATGCTCCCAAAGGCAACTTGAAAAACACACTCTTTTTGTTCCATAAATTATCACTATTGTCATCTTCAGTGTTATTCAAGACATTAATTGACTCACCTACTTTTCTAGCTCTGCTTTTCCTCTTTCGACGTTTTTTATACTTGCCATATATATAATCAATCCCTTCTTGTTGTCTCAAAACATCAGACCCGCTAGCACATATTGGAGCATTACCATACTCTGTAGTCCCATCAAACAAACTTCCTTGAGAACGATAAGTATGGTCTTCATCTAACCATTGCCTATGTCCAATATAACAAATCTTACCCCCAAACCTACCAGAGTTTGTTGAATGAGTGCAGCGAGGGCAAGCATCATAGCCTATTGTACTCCATCCCGATAACATCGCATACGCAGGAAAATCATTAATAGTGCTATGTAAAGATGCTCGTAATTTAAATTCTTTCCCCTCGTAAGCATCAAAAGCATCAACACCATTCCATAATAATTCCAACTCATAAAGTAGCGGTTGTAAAAACACATCGATATCAATACCAGGACTGGATTTTCCAGGAATTATGCATGACAATATAAATGATGATGGTTTCATGCACAACCAAGGTGGCAAGTTGTAGGGTATTAGAATAACAGGCCATGTGCTGTATGTAGTATTCATCAAACGATATGGATTAAACCCATCAGTAGCTAATGCTAACCTAACACTGCGAGGATCAGATGCAAATTCAGGATAACGAGAATCAAATTGTTCCCAAGCTAAACCATCCGCCGGGTGTCTTAATTTTCCTTCTTTTACACGATCCTTATGATGCCATCTCATGTCTTCTGCTGTTTTTGGTGAGTTGTATATTCTTTGAAGTCTAGGAATAAGGGGGAAATATCTCATCACCTTAGCTCCTTCACCTTTTTTAGTTTTGCCATTGTTTGTTTTCCATCTTGATGTGTGGCAATTATGACACTCCTCCTTTTCGGAAAATTCCCCCCAATACAACATACAGTTAAATGGACATACATGGATTTTTTCATATCCAAGGCCTAAGTTATTGATTAACTTTTTTCCTTCGTAATAAGATGAAGGGAAGTCTCTAATTTGGGGAAATGCTTTGAGTAGAAGTTCAATTAATGTATCGAATGAATCATTAGACCAGTGAAACATACACTTAATATGAAACAAGTGCAAAATGAAGGACAATTTTGAAAAAGCTGGACATCCTTCATAAAGTTCTTCATTTGCGGCCTCAAACAATCTTTTATACTTTGCCTCTTCCTCTAAGTTGTATACTTTTGGAGGATTATGAGATTCATCATGATCTGAATCATCATAATAATTATATCCCATAGATACATCAGGAAGATCATTATTTTCTGTGTGTGAGTTAGAAAGTTCATCATTAACCCCATTAGAAAATTGCGAAATGTTACCCAAATTAGCTGCATCCAACAGACCACTAATATCGTCAT
Organism: Silene conica; assembly: GCA_029255685.2. Classification (NCBI taxonomy): domain Eukaryota; kingdom Viridiplantae; phylum Streptophyta; class Magnoliopsida; order Caryophyllales; family Caryophyllaceae; genus Silene; species Silene conica. The sequence goes on along the minus strand of CM055311.2, from coordinate 56,304,463 downwards.
GACCTACAAATGACCCTTTACTAGTGCTACCAACATCAATACCGCGTATATGATCAAGAACATCCCCTTTACCATGCCAAATCCAATTTGTATACTTTTGATAAAAGCCTTTGAACAAAATATGCCCCTCTACTTCACTAAGAGGCAACCAATAACGTAATTTGCAATTTTTACAAGGACATTTTGTTTTTCCTTTTACAAGACTTTCTTTAGCTATCGCAATAAATTTCAAACAACCATCTATGTAGTTAGAATGGTCGTTCGGCAATGTAATCCAACTAGTATCCATGTCTACACAAAAAAAACACATCCATGTTGATTAAACATATATAGCACAATATCCTACTATAGAAAAAACACCATGCAACAGCAACAATGCAATAAACCTTAACTTTTTCTAATTACAGTAATGATGAAACTATTCACAAAATGATTCCCTGAATAGACCTGTGAGTACATCAATTATTCAATTATTCAAATCCTTCAAATACTTTTTCCGTAATCAACCTGCTCAAAATGTAGAATGCTACAACTGTTATAAGAGTGCTGTCTATCCAGAACCAACCATGCATTTGATTTTCCTGATTGTGGATTTTTTTTTGACAAATTTAAAAAATTCAAGTCTTCAAAACTAGTAGTCACTAACATGTGATGCATCACCTTAAAATCTAAAACTTGACACTTCTATCGGAGACTGTTGAAAGGGGGAGTCGGACATAAATCACGAAATAGCAAGGCCATTTCTGAACTAGAATAAATCAGAATCTGCAATGAGCATCTATTTTCTCCTCGATCATAATTAGGGCAGATGAATGAAATTACCACCACAATCTCTCCACAATGTCATTACATCCTACTTCAATTTAATTAAGACTTGGAATTGGTACCACCACAATCATCATTAAAATAACACTAGACTAAAACACTGATAACTAAGATCTCCATAACTGACAGACAACATACATATTACTAATCCTAGGAGTCCCTGAGAAATTACGTGAATTACGGTAGCAGCAGCAACAATGCAATAATAGCATTACGGTAGCAGCAGCTATGACAGCAATAACAACATGATACGCAACAGTGACGACGGGGCAGAAATAGTGCTAGCAGCGCAGAGACGTGCAATAGCAATAACAACAGTAAAACAACATACCAACAGCCAGTATGGTCATGTTCGAGATAACAACAAACACTCAGAACATAACGCAATTAAAATATCATGAATAACATACAAGTAATTGAAAAATCGTACCTATGATATGCAATAAACGGCAGATTGAAAGTGATTGGTGGAAGAATTAAAGTCGTGCGCTGGGTAAGTTGAAAATCCGTAAATTGAAAATTGCAATTGAAAATCCGCGTAAATTGCAATTGGTGGAAGAATTGGAATTGAAAATCCGTAAATTGAAAATTGAAAATTGAAAATTAAATGTGAAAATTGAAGCGGTGAAAGGATAATTAGTAAATTAGGGTAAAAGACGATGAGCAAGCAAATTTTTGGCGGTGAAACAATTGTAGTCGTGCGCTCATGGGTAAGTATTAGTGGGCTTTCTTTTAATTAATTATAATTATTAATGAATTAGAAGTATATGGTACGGTTTTCTTAAAAAAACAAATTGGAGGGTGTTTTTATAATCGACGCTTTATAAAAGCGTTAATACAAAAGCGTCATTAATGCAAGGGATGTGTTGTAGTGGTCAGCACCGCCAACTCATCACCTCGTACCACATGCCACGTCATCACATCGAAATGTGTGTCGCGACGTCACTTTTAATGTAGTACATCAAGTTACATTCCACGTTATCATTGAAACCTCATTATTTCGATGGACCACATGCCACATCATCACATCGAAATTTGTGCCACACTGTAAAACCCCTCGCGAAAGCGGAAATATAAACACACAAAAGTGCCAAAAATGCAGTGGAATTTAAAACTTTTTAAAACAAACTGAACAACATGCGAGAAGTCTTAAACTGAAACGGAAACTGAAACTGAAATAAACCCAAAAATAGATAAGTAACAGTTCTAAGTATCAAAAACAAATGTATACATCAGCCTGGGATGGAACATCCCTACAGGCACCAAAAACAATGTAACGAAAGTCTAAGAGTCTAGCTAGGCGATATAAGGTAAGTCATATGATGACAACAGGATCATCACTCGCTAGCCCTCTCGTAACCCTGCTCCAACCTGCATGTACCTACATACATGAAAACATGTATGCCACAATCAGTGGGGAGTGACTAGAGTTCTCCTAGCCACCTTTTGTGACAACACGTAACATATAAAACAATACAGAATACTCCAACATATAACAACATGTGAAGTATAAACAACTCATCATCTGATCTCTTACAATCATGCAATTACCATGCACGGCTCTCAACCAACTTCATAAACAATTAGGAAGGAGAGCCGGTTTCCCTACTGGTTACCCAGTCGGGGGGTCTTTCAATCCAACTATTTATGAAACTGAACTAAGAGTCATCCAATGCCTTGGATGATTAAACCATAACTCAATTAAACATCATTTACTCATCATGCATATCTGACACTGTACCATCATCAAGGCAAGCAGATAAACATCCATAACACTAGCAACGGGTCCAGAGGTGAACTTAACACATATCCCATTACTACACTATGTCGGGTCCAGAGGTGAACTTAACACATATCCCAACATCCAAACAAGTAAAGGGTCCAGAGGTGAACTTAACACATATCCCTAAACTTACAATCATGAAAAGGGTCCAGAGGTGAACTTAACACATATCCCTAATCATCCAAAAGCAAAGGGTCCAGAGGTGAGCTTAACACATATCCCAATGCTACAAACATGTATTGGGTCCAGAGGTGAACTTAACACATATCCCAATACGCAGTCGCCGCACAACGGGTCCAGAGGTGAACTTAACACATATCCCGTGTACGACAACCGATCACGTGTCAGGTCCAGAGGTGAGCTTAACACATATCCTGACACGCCCAAGCAAAACACGTAACGGGTCCAGAGGTGAGCTTAACACATATCCCGTCACGCGGCATATAAACACGTAGTGGGTCCAGAGGTGAACTTAACACATATCCCACCACGCGACAACCAGTGTAACCACTTACATCCAAAGGTAGAAACTAACCTATAGTTCTAACTTCTTAAACAACTAATCAACACTTAATTGGTCCCGGAAACTAAGGCGAGGGAGAGCCGGTTTCCCTTTCGGTTACCCGACCGGGGGGTCTCTATCCTCACTCCATTCCCGAACCCAATCATAGTGTTGCCCGTACACCGGGGACCTCAAATATATGTCACGGGTATACAAAACGAGTTTCAAGTAAAACCGATTAACCGCTTGAAAGTTACACGCGAAAACAACTCGAAACCGCCATCAGGGATCCCCAGCCGGTCGGCAGGCAGCCGGTCGGCCGGCTGGTGGTCCCTCAGCCTATGACTTTCTTTTCAAAACCGAGAACATCACAAAGGACTCCCAGCCGGTCGGCAGGCAGCCGGTCGGCCGGCTGGGACTCCATTCCCTAGCCTTCTCTATTTCGCAAACCACCCCATATACACTCCCAGCCGGCTGGCAGGCGGCCGGTCTGCCGGCTGGGCTCCCATCCTACTTATGTTCTCGTAAAACATACACAACATACAACGACTTCCAGCCGGTCGGCAGGCAGCCGGTCGGCCGGCTGGCAGTCCAAGGCCATTTTTCCAAAAATACGAAAAACACACATATGCTCTCCCAGCCGGTCGGCCGGCGGCCGGTCGGTCGACCGGCTCAGAGAGCCTGATACGAAAATCGCAACTTTCAGCCTTCAACAAAACTCAATCAATCGACACCAAAACTTGCACAACGATTCATGTGATGTTTAAACAACAATATCAAACGCCAAATACTACCAATCTATCAGCGAGTAAGTCCCATAACAATCCTCAAATGAATTTAACATGTATCCGTCGCAAAATGAGAAAAACTGAAAATATGCTTAAGAACACATAACAATCGATTCAAGCATGAATTCTTCACAATAACATCATCCTAAACATGTTACTAAGTCCCTTGATCAATCTTTATCAACAAAAACAGAAACCAAACAAAAATCACAACAAGTATGCTAATATACACATAAAGGTCGAGTTTCTCATTATCGTCACCTCTCAAGCTAATCCGGCTAAAGATCTTCCTCGAGTATGAAGCTATCAATGTCCGGGTTGTCAAGTCCTTCGCCTGAAAACACAGAAAACCGGTTTAAGAACCCAAAAACGGAATTTGTACAAAACAGGCCAGATTTTCGAAATGGGGAAATGAGAAACCGAAGTGATAGATGACTTGGAAATTGAACGAGGATTTCGAAAATGTACTTACTTTTGCGATTTGAAGAACGGATGATGAAGAATTTCTCAAAAGAAGGAGAGGTTTATGGAGGTTTTAAGGATAAAGAGTTTACAGTGGAAATGAAATGTTGAAGGATGAAGATGTCGACATATTAAATATGTAGGGTACAATGAGGTGTCCTTTCCGTATTATGAAACGGGTCGGATAAAATAGAACGGATGCTTAAGTCGGATATTTAAATGATGCCAAGTTTGTATTCGTCTTAAGGACTTGAGGTTCTTAAGACGGATCTCACTTATTAAATCAAAATCTTCCGAGTTAAATTATTAAAATATTATTTTATTACGTAAAATAATTAAAAACGATTAAATTGGATTTTACGAAAATACGGGATGTTACAATCACCCCAACTTCAAAAAGTTTCGTCCTCGAAACTCGAACGGATATAAATCTATATACTATACCTCTATCGAATAAGAAGGAATGCGCAGCACACATCGATGCCTCAGTCTCCCATGTTTGCTCTTCAACATCACCGCAACGCCAAAGGATCTTCACTAGCGGCACCACCTTGCTCCTCAGCTTCCTATCCTGACGGTCTAGGATCTTCATGGGACGCTCCTCGAAAGCAAGACTTGGCTCCAAGTTCTCGATCTCTCTAGGCAGAACATGACTCGGGTCACTAACATATCTGCGGAGCTGGGAAACATGGAAAACGCTATGAACCTTGCCCAAATTAGGAGGCAAGTCCAAACGGTAAGCAGCAGCACCAATCCTCTTCACGATCTCAAAAGGTCCAATATACTTAGGACTCAACTTACCCTTAACGCCAAACCTTTTGACGCCCTTCATCGGAGAAACTCTCAAGAAGACTCGGTCACCCACCTCAAACTCTAAGGGTCTACGGCGAACATCAGCATAGGATTTCTGCCGGTCCTGTGCGGCCTTAATCCTACCTTTGATAAGCTGAACCTGATCGATAGTAACAGCTAACTGGTCCGGTCCTAGGTCACGAACGTCACTAGCCTGGTCCCAACAAATCGGACTACGGCACTTCCTACCATAAAGAGCCTCGTACGGAGCCATACCAATGGAAGCATGATAACTGTTGTTGTAAGAAAACTCTACCAACGGCAAACACTGCTCCCAAGAACTCAGAAAATCGAGGGCACAAGCGCGGAGCAAATCCCTCTAGTGTCTGAATGGTCCTCTCGGATTGCCCATCGGTCGCGGCATGAAATGCGGTGCTCATCAACAAACGGCTACCCATAGCCTCCTGCAAAGCCTTCCAGAACCTGGAACAAAATCTCGGATCTCGATCTGAAACTATCTCCCTCGGGACACCATGATAGCGGACTATCTCAGCAATATAAGCCCTGGCTAAACGGTCCATATCCCATGTCTCTCTAATCGGCACGAATCGGGCACACTTAGTTAGACGGTCCACAATAACCCAAATCGCATCTTTGCCTCCCACGGTCTTAGGCAAAGCAGTAACGAAGTCCATAGATATACACTCCCACTTCCACTGAGGGACGGGAAGCGGCTGTAGCAAACCACCAGGTCTCCTATGCTCTATCTTGACTTGTTGACAAGTCAAGCACCTACTAACATAATCCAAGATCTCCTTCTTCATACCAGGCCACCAAAACATAAGCCTCAAATCCTTGTGCATCTTCTCTCCTCCAGGATGAACGGAATACGGTGACAAATGAGCCTCATCAAGAACCTTCTTCCTCAAATCTGGCACATCAGGGACATACATCCTACCACGGAACCTAAGGAAACCATCAGCATCAATCACCAAGTCAGGTGCAACACCACTCAAAATCTTAGCCTCGAACTTCTTGAAATCGGCATCTGAAGGCAAACTCTGGCGAATCTCCCAATATAAAGACGGCTCGGCAGTCATAGCAGCTAACCAATCGAAACCACTACCCACCATCTCTAATCTCAGCTTCCGGAACTCGGAACACAACTCATCGGGCAATACTCTCATGGCACTCATCGAGTGAGAAGTCTTGCGGCTAAGCGCATCTGCAACCACATTGGCTTTTCCCTCATGATATAACAACTCAATGTCGTAATCTTTCACCAACTCTAGCCAACGTCTCTGTCTCATGTTAAGGTCCTTCTGTGTAAAAATGTACTTAAGACTCTTGTGATCTGTGAAAATACGGCAATGGGATCCAATCAGGTAATGTCGCCACATCTTCAAAGCATGAACGACTGCGGCCAACTCCAAATCATGTGTCGGATAGTTCACCTTATGAACTCTCAACTGTCTAGATGAGTATGCTATCACCTTACCACTCTGCATCAGTACGCATCCAAGTCCTAACATCGAAGCATCACAATACACATCAAAGTCAACTCCGATCTCTGGCAAAGCTAACACGGGGGCGGAAGTCAATCTGGTCTTCAATTCCTGGAAAGAACTCTCGCACTTATCGGTCCACACAAATTTGGCTTCTTTCTTCAGCAACTGAGTCATCGGGCGAGCTAATCTAGAGAAATCCTCAACGAATCTACGTTAATAACCAGCCAATCCAAGGAAACTACGAATCTCTCCAACATCTTTGGGACTCTCCCAATCAACAACAGCCTCAATCTTCGCGGGATCAACCATAACTCCCTCACTAGATATAACATGTCCGAGAAATGCCACCTTAGAAAGCCAAAACTCGCACTTTGAGAACTTCGCAAACCACTTCTGACGACGCAATATCCCAAGAATCAATCGAAGATGCTCAGCATGTTCCTCATCGGTCTTCGAATATATCAAGATGTCATCAATGAAAACCACAACACAAGTGTCAAGATACTCACTAAAGGTACGGTTCATCTGATCCATGAAGATAGCAGGTGCATTAGTCAACCCAAATGGCATAACCACGAACTCAAAATGTCCATATCTGGTACGAAAAGCAGTCTTCGCAATATCAGCCTCTCTCACTGGAATCTGATGATAACCCGATCGAAGATCAATCTTAGAAAACCTCGAAGCACCTCTCAACTGATCAAACAAGTCATCTATCCTAGGCAAAGGATATCTATTCTTCACAGTCACTCGGTTCAGCTCTCTATAGTCAATGCACAGTCTCATGGAACCATCTTTCTTCTTGAGGAACAGAACGGGAGCACCCCACGGAGAAGCACTAGGTCTAATGAAACCTTTCTCGATCATCTATTCCAATTGCTGCTTCAACTCTTTCAACTCTGGCGGAGCCATACGGTAAGGAGCTTTAGAAATCGGTCCGGTACCTGGAACAAGCTCAATAGTAAACTCCACATCTCTCTCTGGCGGTATCCCTGGCAAGTCATCTGGGAAAACATCTGGATACTCACGAACAATGGCTACATCCTCAAGCTTCGGTAGCGATGGTTTAGCAGCTGTAACAACACACATAAAGGCTTGGCAACCCTTCCTAAGAAGATGAGAAGCTTTCATCGAAGAAATCACTCGGACACCCTTTTTAGGGCGAGTTCCCCTATAGGAAACACGAACTCCTGAAGAACTCCTCAAGCAGATTTTCTGGTCGCGACACTCGAAACGAGCATGGTATCGCGATAACCAATCCATACCGAGGATAATGTCAAACTCCTCGAGAGGAAATCTCAGTAAGTCCGCTGGAAATGTGGCTTGACCAATAATAATCGGAACATCCCTATGGGACGAAGAGCAAGAAAACACGTCTCCAGACGGTAAGGAAATAGAAGTCTCCTCAACCAATGAAGACTCAAGAGCTAGACGGTCGGCGAACTGAGTCGATATAAATGATAAAGAAGCTCCAGTATCGAATAAAATAAGGCACTCAGCGCCAAGAACAGGAAAGATACCAGCAACAATATCTGGATGAGCCTCTGCCTCAGCCCAAGTCATCACAAAAATCTTCCCTTTCGGCTTTCCTCCCTTAGTCGCTGCAGCAGCAGTGGCAGCCTTGCCAAGTGCGGTGTTCCTCTCAGGACACTCATAAGATCGATGCCCAAATCCATTACAAGTGAAACACTTATAGGCATTCTTGAAACAGTCAAAACCCGGATGAGAAGGTTTACCACAACGGTGGCAAACACTAGCAGATGTGTCGGTGTGAAATGTGGTCTTAGCAACCGGAGCAGAGAACCTCTCAAAACGCTTCTTCTGAGAAGAAGGCGAAGAAGTAGAAGGAACAAATGGTCTCTTCCCCTGGTACACTGATCTCTGGTGAGGTGTCACACTAGAAGTAGCAGCACGGGTCTCAGCATCTATGGCACGAATAGAACTCTCGGCCCAAATAGCATCGTCATATACCTCCACAAAAGAAGTCGAATCTCGACGAACCATGCTCTCGATGCGTGGCCCTAGCTTGCCACGGTAGAAGTACACTCTCTCGGCCTCATCTCTGACAAATCTCGATGCGAAGTGAGCTAGCTGGTTGAAACGATCTGTGAACTCCTGAACTGACATCTTGCCTTGCTTCAAATCCATGAATTCTTTGAGTCGCTGTGATCTGAGCTCTTTAGGATAGAACCTCGTCTCGAGCTTATCCTTAAAAGCATCCCAATCGAACAGAGGATCAAGAGTGAAAGTAGGTCCTGTCAACGCCCACCACCTGTCGGCCTCAAGGGTAAGAAAGTGAGTGGCTAGCCGCACTCTATCCTCTCTACCCACCGAATACATAGCAAAGCTCCTCTCCATCTCCCTGAACCACTCGGTAAGAGCTACCGGATCAACCTCGCCACCATATGTCTTCACGTGGCTACGGGACATCTGCGAAGCTATCCATGAGAAACTACCAGGACGATTAGCCTCGTTGCCTGGCGGAGGAGGAGGTGGAACATTCCCTGCTTGCTGTCTCTGAGTCTCAAGCAAATGCTGAATTGCTTGCAGCACAATGTTATCAGCAGCCCTAGGTCTCACCATCCTTCAAAAGAGAAAACAAGTATTAGCTTAACCATTAGCAATCACAAATAGACTACAAAATAAGTCCTTAGATCTACCCATCTCTCATTCATTATTTGTTTATTTGGTCAAGTTAAGGTTGGGGGTCACATGAGTGCGTCGGGAGCAATAATGCTCTGATACCAACTGTAAAACCCCTCGCGAAAGCGGAAATATAAACACACAAAAGTGCCAAAAATGCAGCGGAATTTAAAACTTTTTAAAACAAACTGAACAACATGCGAGAAGTCTTAAACTGAAACGGAAACTGAAACTGAAATAAACCCAAAAATAGATAAGTAACAGTTCTAAGTATCAAAAACAAATGTATACATCAGCCTGGGATGGAACATCCCTACAGGCACCAAAAACAATGTAACGAAAGTCTAAGAGTCTAGCTAGGCGATATAAGGTAAGTCATATGATGACAACAGGATCATCACTCGCTAGCCCTCTCGTAACCCTACTCCAACCTGCATGTACCTACATACATGAAAACATGTACGCCACAATCAGTGGGGAGTGACTAGAGTTCTCCTAGCCACCTTTTGTGACAACACGTAACATATAAAACAATACAGAATACTCCAACATATAACAACATGTGAAGTATAAACAACTCATCATCTGATCTCTTACAATCATGCAATTACCATGCACGGCTCTCAACCAACTTCATAAACAATTAGGAAGGAGAGCCGGTTTCCCTACTGGATACCCAGTCGGGGGGTCTTTCAATCCAACTATTTATGAAACTGAACTAAGAGTCATCCAATGCCTTGGATGATTAAACCATAACTCAATTAAACATCATTTACTCATCATGCATATCTGACACTGTACCATCATCAAGGCAAGCAGATAAACATCCATAACACTAGCAACGGGTCCAGAAGTGAACTTAACACATATCCCATTACTACACTATGTCGGGTCCAGAGGTGAACTTAACACATATCCCAACATCCAAACAAGTAAAGGGTCCAGAGGTGAACTTGACACATATCCCTAAACTTACAATCATGAAAAGGGTCCAGAGGTGAACTTAACACATATCCCTAATCATCCAAAAGCAAAGGGTCCAGAGGTGAGCTTAACACATATCCCAATGCTACAAACATGTATTGGGTCCAGAGGTGAACTTAACACATATCCCAATACGCAGTCGCCGCACAACGGGTCCAGAGGTGAACTTAACACATATCCCGTGTACGACAACCGATCACGTGTCAGGTCCAGAGGTGAGCTTAACACATATCCTGACACGCCCATGCAAAACACGTAACGGGTCCAGAGGTGAGCTTAACACATATCCCGTCACGCGGCATATAAACACGTAGTGGGTCCAGAGGTGAACTTAACACATATCCCACCACGCGACAACCAGTGTAACCACTAACATCCAAAGGTAGAAACTAACCTATAGTTCTAACTTCTTAAACAACTAATCAACACTTAATTGGTCCCGGAAACTAAGGCGGGGGAGAGCCGATTTCCCTTTCGGTTACCCGACCGGGGGGTCTCTATCCTCACTCCATTCCCGAACCCAATCATAGTGTTGCCCGTACACCGGGGACCTCAAATATATGTCACGGGTATACAAAACGAGTTTCAAGTAAAACCGATTAACCGCTTGAAAGTTACACGCGAAAACAACTCGAAACCGCCATCAGGGATCCCCAGCCGGTCGGCAGGCAGCCGGTCGGCCGGCTGGTGGTCCCTCAGCCTATGCCTTTCTTTTCAAAACCAAGAACATCACAAAGGACTCCCAGCCGGTCGGCAGGCAGCCGGTCGGCCGGCTGGGACTCCATTCCCTAGCCTTCTCTATTTCGCAAACCACCCCATATGCACTCCCAGCCGGCTGGCAGGCGGCCGGTCTGCCGGCTGGGCTCCCATCCTACTTATGTTCTCGTAAAACATACACAACATACAACGACTTCCAGCCGGTCGGCAGGCAGCCGGTCGGCCGGCTGGCAGTCCAAGGCCATTTTTCCAAAAATACGAAAAACACACATATGCTCTCCCAGCCGGTCGGCCGGCGGCCGGTCGGTCGACCGGCTCAGAGAGCCTGATACGAAAATCGCAACTTTCAGCCTTCAACAAAACTCAATCAATCGACACCAAAACTTGCACAACGATTCATTTGATGTTTAAACAACAATATCAAACGCCAAATACTACCAATCTATCAGCGAGTAAGTCCCATAACAATCCTCAAATGAATTTAACATGTATCCGTCGCAAAATGAGAAAAACTGAAAATATGCTTAAGAACACATAACAATCGATTCAAGCATGAATTCTTCACAATAACATCATCCTAAACATGTTACTAAGTCCCTTGATCAATCTTTATCAACAAAAACAGAAACCAAACAAAAATCACAACAAGTATGCTAATATACACATAAAGGCCGAGTTTCTCATTATCGTCACCTCTCAAGCTAATCCGGCTAAAGATCTTCCTCGAGTATGAAGCTATCAATGTCCGGGTTGTCAAGTCCTTCGCCTGGAAACACAGAAAACCGGTTTAAGAACCCAAAAACGGAATTTGTACAAAACAGGCCAGATTTTCGAAATGGGGAAATGAGAAACCGAAGTGATAGATGACTTGGAAATTGAACGAGGATTTCGAAAATGTACTTACTTTTGCGATTTGAAGAACGGATGATGAAGAATTTCTCAAAAGAAGGAGATGTTTATGGAGGTTTTGAGGATAAAGAGTTTACAGTGGAAATGAAATGTTGAAGGATGAAGATGTCGACATATTAAATATGTAGGGTACAATGAGGTGTCCTTTCCGTATTATGAAACGGGTCGGATAAAATAGAACGGATGCTTAAGTCGGATATTTAAATGATGCCAAGTTTGTATTCGTCTTAAGGACTTGAGGTTCTTAAGACGGATCTCACTTATTAAATCAAAATCTTCCGAGTTAAATTATTAAAATATTATTTTATTACGTAAAATAATTAAAAACGATTAAATTGGATTTTACGAAAATACGGGATGTTACACACACTGTCACTTACACCTCATTCCACATCACCATTGCCACCTCATTGCCTATAACCACATGTCACATCATCACCTCAAAATGTGTCATACCGTCACTTTCACGTATTACGTCAAACTGAACTGCACTTCGCGTTAACACTTCCATCTCATCACCTCAGATCACATGACACGTCACCATTGTTATCTTATTTGATAAGTCTCATTATCGTACTTAGCGAGTTAGTAAAGGTGATGATGACGATAACGATGGTGATGTTGGTGGAGATGGAGAAAATGGTGACAATTAAGTTAACTAAGACGAGTAAGAGGAGAGAAAACGTATAAAGGGTAGGAATTACGATATAAAAGAAGTTTTAAAAAATGTGAGGAAAAGATGTTGATTGACCCGTATTTTTACCCGAACCCGACCCAGAACCCGTATAAACTTTACCCGTATTTTACCCGACCCGAAATACACCCGACCCGTATTTTACCCGAACCCGTATCTACCCGACCCGCAACCCGCCCGTTTGACCCGTTTGACAGGTCTAGTAGAGAGGCATAATGTCTAATAACTAAAATGAGAAATACATCATTATCCATTGTTTCTGAAAATGCTTACTAGTCCATGAAAAGCGACAGGTGATGCTCTTTTTCCGATCATTTGGTGTCACTTTGATCGACTATGACCTGAGATGAGCATTAAAATGTGTTGCACTAGTTAGTGACAGATCGGAAAATTCTTTCTCGCATTCTTCTGAATAAATGTAACGGGTTTAATAGTTTTACGGAATAAAACAACAAACTAATAAAAATCTGTAGCATTAGAAAAAATCATGGCACTAAAGAAATCTAGCTTTCCATATATGGTAAAGAGCTTGATTATCTGATACTAAAATCAGAAATAGATCATTACCTGAAAATGCTTACTAGTCCATAAAAGATCGACAGATGATGCTCTTTTTCCGATTATTTGGTGTCACTCTGATCCACTATGACCTGAGATGAGAATTATAATGTGGTGAAGTTGCTAATGACGATCTAGGGAAAATTATTTTCTGTATTCTTCCGAGTAAATTTAATGGATATTGGATTGGTGATAGACGGTTGAAAATGAGTCTATGTGTGTCTGGTATCACAGTGTTGGAGTTTGAGTTCTTTTTTTCTCTAGAGAGGGTATCCAACCCATGCATAAATGTATATACTAGTTTCGAGTATCATAATTTACCGTCTAAAGTCATGGGGAGAATGTAATTTTATGATTTCTTTGCCTATTAAAACTCACCTTGATGATTAAGTGTCAAAGTGGTTGCTACTTTGTCGTACATACTGCAACAGTGCTCTACTACTGTCTATTTTTTTTTTTGGTGAAATGTGACTATTATATATCAAAAAATATGTTACAAAGAGGCTATCCAGAGACAGAGAGTCTCTGGTGCAATTCATGCTATTGCATCATAGAGTAAAAACATAAAATCCAGTGGAGTTTAATCCTAGCCAGTTTCTGTCCTGCAACATACGATATTCTTTGCTTGACTTCTGTCTCAATTCTTTGGGCTATCCCCTCCGGTCTTATCAGCGTGCCATTATGAAGGGCATTATTTCTCTGTTGCCAAATATGATAATAATAGGCATTGATGAGCACTGCAAAGCTCTTCCATCGAACAGTCTGGTTTGCAGCAGCTAGCATAGTTTGGATTGATGGCATGTCTTTCCCCACCCAATTTGCTATGATATCCCTTATCCTACTACTGTAGTTACAGCGGTGGAAGATATGTTCTATTGTTTCTGTTGCAGCGTGCCATAGTGTACACATGTCATCAGAACTGCAGCCAAATTGGTACAGTATTTGTTTGACATTCAGGGCAGTGTGACCAGTGAGCCAAGTGATAATAGAGTGTTTTGGTATGTTCCAAGAGTTCCATACCAGGGCATGCCAAGGGAAGGCAGGTGCGGGAGTTCTCAACCATTGGTATCCACCTTTGATGGTGTATCCCTTAGAATCAGAAGTCCAAATGCCATTGCAGTAGCCGTCTTTCAGCTTATTTTTTACTACTGTCTATTGTTTCAATTGTTGCTGTCCTATGTTTCTCTTTTGTCGTCTTATTGTTGTCCTCTTACAGCATATCCTTGTTTCAGCATTGTCGGCCCTTATTTGAATAGTACAGACAAGTGGAATTGCGTGGATAGGTCTAAGTCTATTGTTGTTTTGGGGTAGAGGACCCTGAAACTTCACTTAGCTTAGGATTACAAAGTGCCGCCAAGCGCAGGAAGGATGATAACAGTAGCAACTCCTCTAAACCTAGAGAGTTTGCAGAGCTGATGAGTGACGGTCTTTCTCTTGGACTGGAATTCAAATGTATGCCTCCTCATATTGATCTGACTGACGTTGGATTAGAGAGAAGCAACGAGATTGGTGATATTGGGGAGAGTGGCCTACCAAGTAGACAATTAAAGACAATAAAGAATAATGAAAAACAACAAGACTCTGAACAACCAAACAACCCCAAAAGGGCAAGAGTGTCTGTAAGAGCAAGATGTGAGACGCCTACAGTAAGTGCACGAAATTGGTAGCATCTGTTGCAATTAATTTAAAACTTATTTATAGGCAGTTATCATGATTAGCCCAAAGTTTATGAAAATCATGCAGATGAACGATGGATGTCAAGGGAGGAAATATGGGCAGAAAATACCGCAACAAATTTTTGCAACCAGGAACTTCAAAGCCAACGCCTATCTATGCAAAGCAGCACAGTGAGCTAATTCATGAGGTTTCATTATGATTCTCACACCTTTTGCTCCTCAAACAGGCCTCACTAACATCCTCTTTCAGGTATGTATCTCTTTTTGTTAGCTGTTATATTCAGATGGGTTGCATCTTGTATAATTCTGATCCTTACGTCATCCAGAATATGAACAGCCACTAGCTTAGGGATGACCAATAACTTCTCGTTCTTACATTGATTCCTTTGAAGCCCAATATGGCATATTACTCATAAGACCATTGCAGCCTGAATGCTTCTCTGCACCCTTGAGCATGTTCCATTCACACACCAATCTAATATGTCTTGCATAGAGAACATAGTAGCAATCAGATTATATAACCCCCCTGCAACACCTTCTTGTTGTACAAACAACCAAAAAATCAATGATCACTGCTCAGAGCACACAATTAGCATTCAGCAGCGACATCAATGCCATACAAGATCAACTTATCATTGGTCCTCATTGCCCCATGGGCGCACAGGTAGGCTGTTCTGAGTCTTGGAATAATCTGCATGTTCTGAGTCTTGGAATAATCTGTCAGAAGATAATGTGAAATGGGAATAATTTATTGAGGAATTGTTTGCTAAGTTTGAGGATACCAGTACCTATTGATGCCCCTTTTAATTTACTATATGAATAGTTAAAGACATTCATGTTATTGATGCCTTTTTAATCTATCCCTATTTTCTTACAGTCACAGTTAGTCACACCTGCTGCAATAAACATAAATGCCGTTTTAATTCTGCAGTCATTACCTCACCAAGGATCTTTACTACATTTATATAGTCAGTGTAATATTTGCTTCATGACTTGTCTTCCTGAATCCTGTCCTTTTGTTTAATGGTAATAAGAACAACCAACAATAAAATTTCGTGAATCCTAGTTACTTAGGTCGGTTACTTTGTGTCGGTGTCAGGTTTCCGTTTCCTATTTTATATTATTATAGACTACTTACTCTGCCCATTTTGGATTGTTTAAGATTAGCCTATAATATGCGTTCCTTAGTTTAATCGCTCTTGTGTTTTATTTCAATACCAACGGTGGGTTTGGAAGGAAAAGCAACAAAAAGGAGAGTTTGTTCCTACTAGATTCGAAGATGCGTTGGTAAAAGCATTAGGAATAACATTTTATTACTCAAAGGGTAGTGTGGAACAATTTGAGCAAGTATTTCATATTTTTAAGTAAAAATATTTATAGTTTGCTTATTTTCTTTTTTTAAAAAAGTATCTCATTATTGATTTTCTTAAATGTAGATTATTGAAGATTCAGCCATGTCAGTTGAAGATACGAATGAAGTTAAAGAGGCGTGGGCTATAAAATCTTTCGAGAACATGTAGTTTAGATTAAATTATTGGATTTTTACTTGTTGCTTGGTTGAGGTTATTGTCGAGGATATACTTGTTCCTTGTTTTCTCGGATTGATGCGTTGTTGAGAAACATAAGTGTTGTTGTATTGTTGGATGAGAATGTGAGATGTATGGTTATTTAGAAGCTGTTGTATGAAACATTATTTTGTTGGTAATTGATTAAAATTCTTTGCAGGTATTTATCCATCAATATTTATATTTGGCCAGTATCATTTTAAGGGGAGGTGCTGTCGAAATTAGCTAGCTAATTTTTTTTTCAAAAATAATATATATGGCGACGGTTCTTAAATTGGAACTGACACCATAACATACCATAAGGTGACGTTTTTTAACTCACAACCGACACCATATCATACAAGAAAGTGACGGTTTTAAGCTCAAAACCGACACCATAACTTACATTATGGTGACGCTTTGAGGCTCACAACCGACACCATAGCTTACCCTATTTTGACGGTTTTGGACGCAAAACTGACACCATAGCTTACCCTATGGTGACGGTTTTAGCCTTAAAACCGGCACCATAGCTTACCCTATGGTGATGGTTTTAGACGCAAAACCGACACCATAACTTACCTTATAGTGACGATTTTAGACTCCAAACCGACACCATAGCTTACCCTATGGTGACGGTTTTAGACCCCTACGGTGGCGGTTGGGACTTAGAACCGACACCGTAGCGTACCCTATGGTGACGGTTTTAAACTTAATACCTACACCATAGTTATCCTATGGTGGCGGTTTGTAACTCATAACCGACACCGTTGGGTAAGCTACGGTGGCGATTTTTAAAACCGACACAAACCTTATGTGACCCCAGCAATCACGTCGCTCGAAAACCGATACTAATGGCTTATTAGAACCAACACCGTAGGGTAAAATTCTACTAGTGCGGTTTCCATTTGCAGAACTGTGGGTGAGGGTTTGTGGGTTACCCTTTGAGTATTTAAGGGAGGATGTTGCGGTGGTGGTAGGCAAGTTAATCAGCCACAGTTTCTTTGTCCAGCCATTCGAAGGAATTCCAGAGAATGACTACCTACGACTTAAGGTTTGTATTAAGCTGAATCAACCTCTTGTTCCTGGTTTCTTTTTATCGTTAAATAATGGACAATTATTGCGGATACAATTTAAATACGAAGAAGTATTCAAATATTGTATCAAATGTGGTAAAATTGGCCATACGGGGGGGGGGGGGGGCAATGTTGGGAAAGTATGGTGACAATAGTCCCAGAAATCACGGGTATGATGGACCGGTCAGTGGAAAGGGGTTTTGTAGTTTATCAAGGTAGAAGTAATCACACGATGTTTAATCTCGACTTAAGGGCTACACCTTCTACGACTAGATATGTGAACTCAAGGGTTCATTTGGGGATTAGACGAAGGAGGAGAAATGGTATGGAGTCACAAGAGAGAGTGGTGGATTTCAATTTAGGGATTACGACAGGAGGTAGGGTGTATCCAGGTATGCGCTTTGCCGTGACAGCGCAACCATTTGCTGGGCCTGTTGTCTTTAACATTGGGCAAGGGGCAGGGAATGGGGAAGGGCCGTCTCATGAAGGGGGAAATGGGTCAGGCAACAACAACAATTTTAATGGTTTTTCTGAAACACAAAGGGAAAGGGAGGACAGGAGGGGGAGGGGAAGTGAACAGAATGAAGGAAGGGGATTTATGCAGGGTGTCGAAGAGAGGGAGCAGAATAATTTAGGTGGGGTGCAGAAAATTGAGGTGGAAGGACAAAATACAATACGAGGATTAACTGAGGAGGAGATGAGGGGAGGACAGGTGACTGAAGTAAGAGAGGAGGTGATGGAGGAAAATGAGAGGGGGGAGGAACAAGAAAATTATCATAGTGTTGAGGAGGAGTTTGTTAATCCTAATGGATTGCAAGATTATCAAGAAGATGAGATGAGGCAGCTAAACACAAATGATCCCTATTTGATCTATACAACTCAAAATAGCTTAAGTGGGGTTGTGGATAGAGAACAACGTGTACAGGAGGCTATATTATCAAGAGTGGAAGGGGACGTGGAATGGGCTTTAATGGATGATGATTGTAGGGGCTACAATCAAACATTTGATCCACCAGAGGGGGGAATACCAGTGATTTATCAATATCCAGAAGGTGGGTTTGGAATGGAGGTGGATAGGGAGGATGAGTTTCAGGAGCCAGTTCAAGAAGGCAATAATAATGAGGCACCTAATGCTACTGAACCAACTTTTATCAGTAGTGATGAAGAGACGTCTGAGGACACAGATAACTACCCCTACCATCTGTTCAACCCTGCTGCGGGAACTCCTTCAGATTTCTCTGAATTTCATCACGGTTCAGCAATAAATTTAGTGTCGGAGGATGAGCAAGGGGAGGAAGTAACAGGTATTAATACAGAACTAGTGTTGGGCAGAAGGGAAGTTGATGGTAATATAGTGGGGGAGGGTGGGAATACTGAAGATAATCACCAACAGCAACAGGAAGACATTTTGAGTAAGACACCAGATGCTCTGATAAAGAAAGGTATTGAAATTGAAGTGGGATTATCTAGGCTGGAACGTGTTGTGGAGCAGATAAAAAAATCAACAGAGGAGGCTATTGCTAAAGGGAAGGAAGTAGCAAGGGAGGCTGAGGAGTCAATATTGAAGGTGATTGAGAAGAAAAAAGCAAAGTTAGAAGGGGAGACAAGTGAAAAGCCTAAATTATTTGATGTGCCACATACTGGAGCTTTCTCGTCCTTGATGGCAGCTATTGATCCACCATCCAATTCAGATGGGACTCTCGGTATGATAGATGTTTATCATAAGAATGAGATGGGAGTGGAGTTTAAGGAGGAAATTGGGAGGGCTCGGAAAAGGAAGTGTGCTACGCAGACAGATTATGTTGTTGTCCCTGAAGAAGAGATTGTTTCGGTGCAGAGTGCTAAAAAATATATTCAGAGAATGTCGAAGAAAATCTGTGGGGGTGCTGGAGTTCAAGGAGGGGAGACTGTACTGCTGGGTCAGTCTTCGGTTGGGATTTGTATGGGAGAATCTAGTACTGGAGGAACTGATAAAGGACAGACATCGGCCTTTAATATTGCTGTGCGTGACTCTGATATGGAGGAGTCCTCAGATTCAGTTGAAGATGATGAAGAGATGGGCTTTGCGGAGGTTGGGCCAGTTCAACCTCCTCCATCACCATGAATGGGCTAATGTGGAATTGTAGGGGGCTAAATAATACGCTCTCCCCTATAATTCCGAAAGTAAGAGCGATAATTAGTAAGCATTATTTTGATTACGATTTTCTTATGGAGACGAAATGTAGTAGTATGCATGCTAGCCAGTTATTTAGATCTTTTGGTTTTGAGCACACCGCGGGGGTAGATGCGTGTGGGGCTTCGGGGGGGTTATGGCTAGGTTAGAAGAGGGGCGTTAAAATGCACCTCCATTTTGCTTGTAATCATTTTCTTATCGTGCTAGTGGAATATGTACGGGGTCGCTTTTGGTATTACGTTTTCTTTTATGGGGATCCACAAACAACAAATCGATAACAAGTCCTCCTCAATCTTGAAAATCACTTATAGGAGTTAGATCATCCTTATTTAATCATGGGAGATTTTAATCAAGTGGAGTACACTTGGGAAAAACATAGTGCGAATAATGGACCGATTCCAGGAGCTTTTGCTTTCTCGGAATGGAAAATACGAACTGAACTTATTGACATACCTTTTAAGGGACCAATATTTACATGGTGTAATAATCGAAAGGGGACGGATAGGGTTTATGAAAGACTTGATAAGGCGATGGGCTCAAAGGATTGGTTTCATTTGTTCCCGGATACGGGAATTCAACATTATCCGATTCAACTCTCGGACCATGCACCGATAGAAATTAGCCTACAATTAACAACAAATAATGGAAAAAAACCTTACAAAGTTGATGTGTGGGCGTTAGACTTTAAAGAATGTTTGGAGCTTATGAAAAATAGTTGGTCTTTGAATATTAGGGGTTCCCCGCCATTTATTTTTATGAAGAAGTTAAATCATATGAGACAAACGGTTAGAAAGTGGAGTTTAGATAAGAAGGATGAATGGGGGGATAAATGAGAAGATTTTGATAAACAATTAGAAGAGGATCAAAATAAAGCTATAGTTTCGGGTATTACAGATGATTATGAAGATACACATCGTCAATTAGATGAGTTTGCACGGATGGCTGCGACTTATTGGAAGCAACGGGCGAAGGTGAAATGGGCTTTAGAAAGGGATGTTTGTACAAAGTTCTTTTTTAACTGGGCTAAAGAAAGGGCATGTCGTAACTTTATCCTAGGAATTAAAAAAGGGAATGGGAGCTGGGTGTATGAGGCTGATGAAATTGGAGTTGAATTCCAAAATTATTTTAAAGATATCTTTAAGGAAGGGGGTGATCATCAAGAGGGTATAGGGGAGTTGGATTTAGAAGGTTTTTTATCGGTTATGGGAGAAGGGGTTAAAGAAGATGATAGAGATTATTTGGCGAAGAAATTTACGGCGAAGGAGGTCAGGAAAGCCGTATTTCAAATGGGAGCTCTGAAATCACCAGGACCGGATGGAATACCTGCGGCTTTGTTTCAAAAATGTTGGTTCTTTATAAAGAAGGACTTTACGAAAGCTGGTCTTACTATCTTAAATTCTGGAAGAGTGTTACGAGAGTGTAACAGGACCTTTATTGCTTTAATTCCAAAAGGCGATAATCCGGAGGGGGTTAAAGATTACAGACCTATTAGCTTAAGCAATGTCTTTATGCGAGTTATCTCAAAATGTATTACAAATCGCTTGGCAAGGGTGATGAGGTATTTAGTGGGGGATTTTCAAAATGCTTTCATACCTGGAAGAAATATAAGTGACAATATCCTTTTAGCAAATGAGGCAATTTTTAGGGTCAATAATTGTACGAAAGGAAGAAAAGGAAAGATGGCTCTGAAGATTGACATGAGTAAGGCTTATGATCGGATGAGATGGGATTTTGTTGAAGCAGTGTTAAAGAAACTGAAGATTCCTGATAGTCTGGTGACGTTGATTATGAATGGTGTTAAAACGGTATCATATGAGGTTCTTTTGAATGGTGTCCCGATTCCGCAATTTAGGCCATCGTGTGGGCTTCGACAGGGGGGTCCTTTATCTCCTTATCTTTTTGTTCTTTGCATGGAAGTGTTATCAAGAAATATTGCACATGCTCAGGACAGAGGGGATATAAATGGGGTCTTTATGGGTAAAGGTGTGAAACGATTGACACATCTTTTCTTTGCGGATGATGCCGTTTTCTTCGTAGAGGATACTGGGGGAAGTATGGGAAATCTGATATCTAATATCAACCAGTTCTGCAAGATATCAGGTCAAAAGTTGAATGAGAATAAATCGGGTTTAATTTTTAGCCCGAACATGACGTTGAACAGGGTTCAGGAGACTTTGCATTCTGTAAGGATTAGAAGGAATAAGGGTTTTGGGACATATTTAGGGATACCGACGGAACTTCAAGGGCCGAAGTGAAACTTGTTCAAGGGCTTGATAGAAAATGTGCAGAGGAAGGTGACGTCGTGGCATGGGATCTTTCTATCACCAGCCGGTAGGCTTACTTTGATTAATTCCATTTTGTCCACCATTTCTAA
The DNA here is from genome assembly GCA_029255685.2 of Silene conica. NCBI lineage: Eukaryota > Viridiplantae > Streptophyta > Magnoliopsida > Caryophyllales > Caryophyllaceae > Silene > Silene conica. The sequence continues at coordinate 56,282,455 of CM055311.2, read as the reverse complement.
TTATTTTCTATCGGTATTCAAAGTACCGATAAGTGTGACGAATAAGATAAATTCTTTGTTGTCACATTTTTGGTGGGTGGGGTGTAAATCAGGGCGGTCTATCCATTGGTGTAGCATGAATTTTCTGGGTTTACCTAAATCTATGGGTGGGGTTGAGATTAGAAATATTGAATGCCTAAACAAAGCCTTGCTAGCGAAACAGGCCTGGAGGATTGTTAAGGGGGAAACATCTTATTTTGGCAAAGTCTTCAGAAATTTGATGAGGGTTAAATGGAACAATACGACTGGATTCGAGATGAATCAGGGCGGGAATATGACATGGGGTAGACGGAGTATTCTTCATGGGTTTAGGTCCATTAAGGAGAGTTTGGCTTGGATACCTGGGTACCGGTCAAATCTTAACATATGGACGGCTAGGTGGATTTGTGGGGAATGTCCGGTCTCGAACGATTTTTTAATGGATCAGAGTTTTGATTGGATTAAAGATCTTAAGATAAGGGATTTACAAGAAACAGATGGGACATGGGACGAGACCTGGCTCAAGTTTTTGTTTGATGAGGAAACTGTGAGGAAAATCCAATCAATGGATTTGGGGATAAGGGAAAGGAGTGATAGGGTGATTTGGCCCTATACGTCAAATGGTTCGTTTACTGTTAAAAGCTGTTATGGATTGATTTTTGGGGAATTTATGGAGAAGCATCGTTCAAGTATGGATACACATCGTATTTCTAAAACAGGGCAGATGTTTTGCAAAACAAAATTGTGGAAATTGCAGGTACCTCAATCGTGGAAAATTTTGTTATGGAAAATTGTTACCAATTCTTTACCTGTGGGGGTTGAGTTTAAAAGAAGAGTTATTTTAGGGGAGGAAGATTGGTGGTGTAGATTATGTCGGGATTCAGGAGGGGGGGAAGTGGAGACAATGGAGCATCTATTGCGGGATTGCCCGATGACGAGAAGGTTGTGGAATAATTCTGTGCTAGGCATACGCTCAGGACAGGTTATGGGACTCGGTATGGGAGATTGGATAATCAATTGGCTAAAATATTTTAATTCTCTACCGGATAAGGATGTAGTTGTTGTTCGTTTTGTGGCTATGATTAGATGCATATGGTTGTTGAGAAACAATATTATATTCAATCAAGCGGTGCTGGTACCAGATCTATTTTTTAAGGAACATGCGGATATGATTACAACAGCGATGAGGGTGATTGAGATGAAGAGTAAGGGGATGAGGGAAGGAAGTGAGCGTGATGAAAGTTTAATAATAGGGGAAAAGGATGAAGGGGACCGACAATATATTAGGGAGTGTAATCCATGGAGGTTAGTGGGACGAGATAATTTATGTATGTGCTTTAGGATTAAGGTAGATGCAAGTTGGAAATCGTCTATGGAAGCAGGACTTGGTTGGGTGGTTTTTGATGATAAAGGGGCTATTATCTTCAAGGGAGGGAAAAAATGTGTTGCGATTTCGGCACTTCATGCGGAGGTACTTGCTATTAAGACGGCAGTTCAATGGGCAAGGGAGCATAATCTTTACCATGTGAAGTTGCTATCAGATTGTCTGAATGCGGTATTACAGATTGCGGAGGTTGAGTCAAGACATGTTCAAGTCGAAGATATAATTGAAGAACTATATAGTCAGATAGATGTTTTCCATTGTTTTTCTGTTAGTTTTATTCCAAGATATCTAAACACAATAGCACATGATCAGGCTGCTCTGATTATGTCACAGTAGGTATCTGAAGTGCGAGTTCCAAAAAAAAAAAATGTCATTAATTAGTATAAACACGTTAATTATTTAACATACATAAACTAGTACGTATTGGTGTCCGGCGTGACCCTTGCTACTTCTGTTTAACATTAAAATTTGTATTCAATTAAACAAAACTATTTTAAAGTTGCATAACTTATAAATTTATCATTAATAAATAATTTTTGATGACATACCTCTAAATTAAGATTAAATAAAATTATGAGACAATTTACTACTCACGCTTTAAGATTTTATTTTAATCTATTGGTTAGCTAAATGTCCATATATTTTTTCTTTTCTTGTTAGTATTCTTACTTTCATTAGATTCGTTATTACTATTGTTACTTTCACAAATTGGTTACTCTCGACATAATTATGGTTACGCAATATTAGTTACTTTCACTATTGCCGCATTCATATTGTTAATCTCGCTACTATACTCCCATCGTTACATTTACTACTTTTACTACTCCGATCCAGTTAGATGCTAATATTGTTACTTTAGCTATTCGAATGAGTGATCACGATTATATTACTATATCCAATGTTACTACAATTCTTTTACTACTAAGAGAATGTTTTTTACTATTTACGCATGTAATTTTAAGAGGTTTATATATTTATATGAATATATTACATATATGCGCTAGATCAAATCGAAATAATTATGAAATATTATGTTTTTTCGAATTCTAACTTCATTTATTTACTTCTTAATAGTTTCCAAAATTTAATACTTATATTATATTTGTGTATGTTCAATAATGAACATCTTTATACTAATTAATACCATGAAGGGGCATGTTTATTTTAAGGAAAATCACGATATTCCGGTACTCTCTAAATTTATACTTTAACCAAAATTATATAATACTTACATTGACGTGCCTTCATCTGGTTGATCATACAATGCTATCGGCTAAAAAATATATAAAATAATTAATTTGTATAAATTTAGCTAATTACATTAAAGTCCTAAATAGTAAAAGTAATCTCTCCAGTCAACTTTTATCACCCCATTTTCTCGATATATGTGAGTATTATTATATTGAACTAGTATTATAATGGTTAAATGGAGGGAGTAATTATTTTACTGGTGAAAAGAATTTTACTAGCACTAGCGTAACACCCGTGAAAATTTACGGAGTTGTTTAATTTCAATTTTGACAGGGAAGGATCTGTTGGGAAATGTGTCCTCAACAATAGTGCGATCACGACAGTGATAAAAATCATTGTCATAAATCTTATGAAAAGAATATGCAAGGGACGATCCGATATTTGATATAGTCAACTGACCAACATTAATCGGTAATGATTGGCTGACTAGAGTTTGACATTACTGTCGTATGACGGTGGTGGTCAGTTGATCTCTTTAGGTCACACCTTTAGGACTAACCCCTTAAACATATATTGATTAATTGTATAGGATACGAATTGATCAATATTCTTAAAACCGTATATCGAGAAATCAGAGGTTGAATCTTAAGGTAAGATTTATATTTGAAATTGAAATGTGTCAATTGTCAAATATTAAACGATATTTTAGAAATATCGAAATTAGTATTATGAATGGTTCATGGTTATAACGAACGTTGTTAATATATCGTATCGACGATTATTACGATAACCATATGTTGGGACAGTAATTCAAATTACTAAATAATTTGTTAAATATGATTTAATTAATTTAGAAATATTATTTATGTGATAAATGAATATTTTAAATTAATACAGTTATTATGTCACATAAGATGTTACGTAATTAGTTAAATTGTACGAATTATAAATCGTAAAATGAAGGTCCATTTTACGTTTTAGTATGCCGTGTAAGTTGACAATATATGATAAAATTATATATGATATTTTTATCTTATAATTTTTGTTTTAATATTTTTATGATGTGACTTAACATCTTGCATGTGGGTTTGACAAAAGGAATAAAACCCTTCCCCATGCTTCTCTTACACGGCTCACATGCCCACCCCAACCAAACCCATTTTTCTCTATATATATGTGATCATTCACATATTCTAAAACTAATCTTCATGCAAGTTCATTTTCTAGAATAAGAAAATAAAAACAACCTCCTAAATATTATTAGATAATATTTGTAGTATACTAATATTAGTATTAGTACACGGTTTTAAAACCTATTTCCGTCTCCTAGTCCGGGTTCGGTTATTGGTCCGATTTAAGGGTAGGTCTTGGTGTTTACGTATTGGACGCAAGCTTACTTGGTTGCTTTTGGAGGATCGTCCTAGCAATATTTTGGACCGTGTGTAAGAATACGATTCTTTATATATTTCTGCTTTAATTTTGCATGCATAAGATCGACTAAATTAATATGAGATTAATTGTAAGTAGTTTATTAGTAAGACTAAATTATAAGGATTTGTTAGCATGACTCACGTTTTCCTTCAAGTGGTATCAGAGCATTAGGTTGCTTGCATGCAACTCGATTTTTACGTTTTTGCGAGAAAATACGATTTTAATTAAAAACGAAAATGATTAGTACATATAGGTATGCACGAAAATCTTAATGCATGTATACTTTCTGGTCTTAAAATAGTTTTAAGTCATTTTGAATGATTTATTGAATAATATTGTTCAATATTGTAATTAAATTGTTTAATTAATGCTTAAAATCGGTTAAAAATGTTTTAATATGGGAAAAATAGCTAAATAATGTTTCTGGCCGAGATTTTTAAATATGTTCTCACATGCATTTAACATATTATGAATATATAATTTTCGAAATTATTTAAGTTTTATGCATGGTTTATGAATTTTTAAAGGTTAAATAGTCATAAAATGAGATAAATATGGGTTAAATAGTTATATTATGAATTTGACTATAAATTTTTTTTGTAGATGTCACATGCAATATATAAAATATATGATGAATTTTCCAGAAATATTTCTTTAATATTGCATGAATATTGATTTTTATCGTAAAAATCGTAATATTAGTGACATATTTTAGCTTAAATAGTGTCATATATATTATTTCTAGCATGCATGTAATTTTTGAGCTAATTATTTCGAATTTTGCATGAGAAATGATTTTAATCGGTAAAATCGAGCAATATATGACACGATTTATTAAAAATAGTAAAGTTGCTAAAATGGTCCAAAAATTTAACCCATATTAGTCATATTTGATATGATCATCATCATATTTTTCTTGGGTGCCAAAAGTTTCTGGTTTTTGATTTTTAATTTTAAAAGGTTAAAGTTGAAAATTGAAATTTGTAAGAGTCATAATTATTATTTCAGCCTTTGAACAGTGTAATACTGATTTTTATGCATTTTTTCAGTCACTTTGAGTGTCTTGGAAGATGTAAAGATTTTATTAGTATTTTATTGCATAATTTTTGAGGTAATTTTGAATTTCCGTCTAATTTTGCATGTTACACGGCAATATTACGAGATAAATAGTCTATTTCGAAAATATTAATGTTTTAAGGATCTGAAATTTTAAGAAAACTTTCAGTATGTTCAAAATTTGAATTTTGAATTTTCAAAATATTTTATGACTCGTTTTGATTATTTTAATGCTATTTCCCGTAAAACCGATTAAAATCGAACAATATTATAATAAAAGGTTAAGCTATTTCCAAATTTGAGTAAGACTAAATTTTGAATCCTAAAATGTGTTAGGATACTTAACTAAAACGTGAATAGTTATTCATAAAGTGATTAGTGATTTTAAAAATGTTAAAATCACGTTATTCCATAAAACCGTGTTATTACGAATAACGATATTTAAAATGTGTTTAAATAGGACGATTTGGCTTAGGTTTTGCATTTTACATAAGCATTGCATATTTAATTATTGTTTATGAATGTCATAATTTATTTATGTAATTTTGAATTATGTAATTGCTTAGTATGGCCTTAGATTTTAATCGATATTTCCAGTAATGTAAGGGTTTATCGATTCGGTTGTAATTTAATGTGATCTCGTATCACGTTATTTTATTGTTTTATTTTATAATGTATAAAATAGATAGAAAAATTGTAATTATTTGTAATTCCGGAGATCCTTGAAGACGGTGCCATTTCGGAAAGGAGTTCCGACCAAGACGGAGTTTGCCTTGGGATGCGTGCCACGTGTAAAGTTCAAGGGACCAAAGGAGTTGGTTTCCGAATTTGTAATTTACTTTATTTTCTATTTTAGGAAAGGCCATACTAGGATTTATTTATGCTTTTATTATTTATGCTTTTATTTATGCTTATCATGTTTGCATGCATAGCCAAATCGTCATTCAAACTCATGCATTTCATCGATTTTATCGACCGTGTTAATCAATTTATCGATAATTCACCGACTTAGTTCACTTAAAGGAGATAGATAATAAATTGACAAGATCTCTTACGTTATTTAAAAATCGAGACATAGCCTTACCAAATAGTAAAGAACCCGCGAAGGATCTTCTTCATAAGGGAGTAGGCTCGGCTAAACCGGGGTGCAAACCTTATTACGTTGGTGAAGTGGGGTAATATGATTACATTCTCGAAATTTGGTTGATCTCGACGAAGGTATTCGAGCCACCGTAGTGGTAATAAGTTCGGGCTAAGATAAGAATTAGTGTAATTTTATCGACCGAGAGTTCTAAAAGTAGAATCGATTAAGGGGTTAATCTACCGAGTCATATTAATGAGAGATGTATCGGCTAAACCGTGCCCGAGTTAGTGTGTATTTGGGTCTCGGGATCATTTACTTAATTGGGTAAGAGATCATTAAGTAGATGTTTAAGTTGTTTAAAATTTACAACTTAATTTAATTATTAAAACGATAATTGTGTTTTAGTTCCTTTATTTTCATTTGTAGTTCATATTAAACTATCAATCTTCAATGGCAAATAACGCTCCACCACTCCCACACGTTTCATGGCTTCGGTCCTTTATGGATCGTTACAAGCTTCAGAAGCATGGCGCCAATTTTAAGGATTGGGACGCCCAATTAGTGTTGGCCGCGGAAGCTGACGATAAGACTCGTTATCTTACCATTGCCGCTCCTCCCAGTCCGACCGCTCGTGCGTCGGAGGCGACTCGTGAGGCCTATGAGACCTACATGAAAGAGTCGCATGCTCTTAAGAACGTGCTTATATTTTCGATGGAGCCGGATCTCCAAAGAAGAATGATTAAGTTAGCCACGGCTAATGAGATTTATACTAGAGTTGCGACCATGTTTTCGCAAGCTCCTAGGGTGATCCAATATGAGGCGGCCTCCGTGATACGTGTCTATTTTATGATGTTTTACATCTATTTTTACACGTATTTGGTCGCTCATTTACTATGTTTTAGCCTTTATTTCCCACAAATCGTGTACTTTCGTATTTTTATGCACTTTTGCAGATTTATGCAGAAAAGAGACGATTTAGCACCAAATCCGTATCCTCAAGTCTTTTGCTTAATTAAGGAATAAATGGAAAGTCAACTGGAGTCAAAGTCAAAGTATCCAAAGTCAAAACAAGAAGAAATCCGAAGATTTCCGTACAGAGGCGGTCGACCGACCAGCTAAACGGGTCGGCCGACCAGGCTTGAACTTTAATAGAGCCCAAAATCTCAAGGAAGGCCAAAAATAAAAGAAGCCCAGAAAGAAGCGGTCGACCGACCCACATAGTAGGTCGACCGACCGACGCAGAAGCCCAGAGCAATTCTTTTCGGAAATAAATTAGAATTAGAATCTTTAGGAAACTCCTACTTTTTCTACCTATATAAACTAATCTTGTGATTAGGGTTAGAGGGGATCTTTTTATGCTTTTAGAGAGGCTTGATATCTATTATCATACCTGAGTATCTTTTATTCAATCTTTTACCATCTAGTTCATCTTTTATTTTGTAATCTTTCAACAAATCCCAAGCATTCAATAAAGTTTGTTTCTTTCTGCCCTAATTCCAATTGTGGTAATTACTCTTTTAATCTTGCTTTATTATCGTTCTTGTTTTTTATTACAATTGTTTAAGTCAGAATCTCAAGCTTTGTTAGATCTCGCATGTTTAAGTTGTTTACCATGTTTACCATGTTTACTCCAAATTTTATAATCATCTTAAGTATTATGAGTAGCTAATTTTCATATGTTAGGATGTAGGGGATAATATGCATAGGTAAATAAAATTCGAAAGACCGACTTGTAGCAGGACCACGGTCGGCCGACTGGAATAGCTGGTCGGTCGACCGAGGCCGTGGTCGGCCGACTGGAGTAGCTGGTCGGTCGAGCACCCGCGTATGTATTCTTATTTCGTCTTTTCTTGTCAATTATAATATCCTGCAATGAGACCATAAGGAGACTTGTAGGGTGTTAGTAATGACCTACCCAAGATTGAAAGATACGGGAAGGGCATTGGTTTACACCTTAAGACGGATAGGTTACTCAAGGCTGAAAGGCATGTGACCTGGAATTTAGGAATCACCCTTATTGTTGATACCCAATAATTGTGAGACCTAGGAACTAATAGCATAGGCCGAAAGGAGCTATTAGGTAGCATAGACTTAAAAAGATATGTTACACCCCCTTACGCGACTGCAATACATGTTGACCTTAGGATTAATATTACCTTAGCTTTTTATTACCCAAACATCCTAGCATCCTTTTTTATATATTTTAATCTCATCTTTATTTTCTTGTTTTATTTTTATTTCTTGCCTTAGACTTAGAAATCAACAATCAATCCCCCAATTTTATTACCTTCAAACATTAAACAACAAACAATAAACATTCCCCACCTCCTTGTGGTTCGACCCTGACTTTCACTATCTATTGTTAAAGTTAGGAATTATAAATTTATCTTTGGTACCCTCAACGACGGGCATCAAATTTTGGCGCCGTTGCCGGGGAGGTGACGCCAGTGTTTATTGTTTTTTTTGTTTTTGTTTCTCTTTGTTTAAGGAACTTTTTGTTCCTTAAACCTTCTCACTTTTTTCTTGTAGTTTCCATCTTATGCGCAGGTCAGTTCAAGGAGAACTCCTACCACTTGACCTCGAAATTGAGAGGACTCTTAGAGAAAGAAGAAAGCAACTTCTAGCAAATCAGGAAGGAGGTTCACCATCTTCCTTATTTCAAGAAGACTTTTTCGAACAACCATCATTACCATCTTCACCAAAAACACCACCTTCACAACCAAATTCACCCATCAATCCACCTTCACCAAAAACACCACCTTTTACCTACTTTCCAGTTTTTCCTAAAGAAGAAGAAGATATGGCAGAAGAAGCTACTATCGCCAGTCACTCCATGCCTCAGGCAAAGGACCTATACAAAGGGTTCACTTTACCTACAGGTACTGGGAAGCCATTCGAGGCCAAGCCCGCCTACATAACTATGGTTGAAAGAAACCAATTTGGAGGCTCGGCCAATGAGGATGCTGCTAAGCATATTGAAATCTTCACAGATTACATATGCTCTATAGCACCCCCAGAAGGAGTGACGCAGGACCAGATTAAACAGACCATGTTCATCTTCTCCTTTAGGGACTCTGCGAGAGAGTGGTACAGAGATCTAGACCGCACTGCTGCGGGAGTCACAGATTGGAACACCTTAGCCTTAACATTCTACAGGAAATACTATTCTGCATCAAAGACTAATGCTTTAAGGGCGCAGATTACCAATTTCAAGCAGGGTCCCAATGAAGACTTTAGCGAGGCGTGGGACAGGTTCAAGAGACTTGTTCGATCCATACCACATCACGGATTCGAACAATGGTTTCTTTGCAACCAGTTCTACAATGGCCTCTATGATGACAACAGGGCCTATCTAGATGCTGCAGCTAATGGGAGATTCCAAGATAATTCAGGAGAGACTAAGGGTCTCAAGTTGATAGAAGATGTTGCTGTGCACCGCGCTGAGCATGGTACTTCTAGAGGAAACCAGAGGAAATCTGAATACAACCTATCAGCGATTGAGGCCTTGACAGCTAAGTTAGAAAAATTTGAGGCTGCAGGAAAGCTCAATCTAGGGAGTGGAAGCAAGGGAGGAATATACCAAGTAAACGCCGTTCAGGACGGACCCTTTGCTTGTGAGAGGTGTGGTGGAGAAGGGCATGTGTCAAAATTCTGTACTTCATCTAATGAAACATGTGCCGCTTTTCAACACTATCGTGGGAACAATTTCTATGACCCGAATAATAATGTCCATCCCAACTTGAGGTGGACAAGCCAGAATGTTCAAAACCCACAACACATGCAACCTCAGCAAAATTCCACATATTTACCCCCACATAAACAAAATTTTCAAAAACCACCTTTCAACCCTCAACCACCTTCTAATCCACCACCCAACACAGATGCTCTTATCCAAAATCTTATCGGGTTGATACAGAAGGAGTCACAGGCTAGAGAAGCAGGGATGAAGATGTTAGAGTCCCAGATTGCTCAAATTGCGAGCAAGAATGATACTAAGGCTCCGGGTCAGCTTCCAACTAAACCGGACCAGAAAAAAGAGACTCTAAACATCATCTCTCTGCGAAGTGGAGCTAAAGTGGGGAGCAAGGAAGAAAAACAGGCGAGTAGCAGCGAAGTCGGTCGACCGACCGGAGATTCTGGTCGACCGACCACAGATCAGGACCCGAAAATTTTACCTGAACAGAAAACTGGTCGATCGACCACTGAAGCAAAACCCGAAGTTCCCTTTCGCCCAGATTTGCCGAACAACTTGCGGGATTTTCTTTTCCGGGGTGACAAGACCCCCAGGTTTCTAAAAAGGGCTGCAAATACTGAGTCCTCAGCTGCTCCTTTCCCAGAAAGACTCGTGCCTTCAAAGGATCAGGTATCTTTTGACAAATTTAAGGATGTGATTCGTTCATTAAATGTTCAAGTCCCGTTTTTAGAATTAGTTCAACAAGTTCCTTCCTATCTTAAATTTATGAGACAGCTTTTGTCGAGAAAGAGGTCTCTAGAAAAGGTTGAGTCGGTGGCCCTCACTGAAGAGTCATCTAGCTTTTTGTCTCATGTCATAGCCCCTCATAAATTGGAAGACCCTGGTAGTTTTTCTGTCCCCTGTAATATAGGAACCTTCCCAGTCAAGAAGGCTTTGTGCGACTTAGGTGCTAGTATAAGTGTCATGCCCCTAAGCGTTGCCTTAAAACTAGGAATGACCGAATTTGCAGTGACCAGTATGACAGTCCAGATGGCAGATCGCACATCTATGGAACCTATAGGAGTGTTGGAAAACATCCCTGTCCGTATTGACAGGTTCTTCTTCCCAGTTGACTTTGTGGTTTTGGACATCCCAGAGGATGCCCATATACCTATAATTCTAGGAAGACCTTTCCTTCACACTGCAGGTGCCATTATAGATGTAGGCAATGGGACTCTAACCTTCAAAGTAGGCAAGCATTCTATTATCTATGGCCTATCTTATAGGAAGAAGGATGCTATGACCCCCATCACTTGTAATGCTATCACTTCTGAGAAGAAGTATGAGGTCATCACTACTTCTCCATCTTTATTACCAGTTCCTGTATCTGTTTTTACACCTCCGCCCCAGAATGGGAGCAGTAGGGAGGACACTTCTATTATGACCATTGCAGGAACTGGTTTGGGGAAACCCAAAGTGAAGGAAGTCATCATCCAGAGAGGAGGAATGGGATGCCTAAGCTATGAAGAAGATGAGGACCCAGACGTCATGGATCGGGGGGAGAAGAAGAAGAGAAGGCAAGCTCAAGAGGAGAGACCATCGCATATGCTTTGCGACGGCGTAAAGAAGATGTGTTTTGCTACTAAAGCAAAAACCGTGGAGACTACGGCATGTCGTCAGAAGCCGTGGTCGGATATTTTCCGCATCTTTAGCGGATAGTTGTTTTGGTTACAATTTTTTAAACAATTTATTTTTGTTGTGTGAAACTTCTTATTTTGGTTTGCTCGTAGTTTTAGATCCTTTCCTTTATGTTTGAGTAGTTAAGACTTTAGAATCGTTTTTGGCGTCTCGCGCATTGTTGGGCGCGCGTACTTTCTTGTTTTTTTTTTCAGATTTTACAAAGAAACGAAGACCTCCAGGACGCAGAGGGTCGACCGACCAGAAACATCAGTCGGTCGACCAGAGTCGCTGTATCGCTAAATCTTCTGTGATTCACAGGAGGTCGGTCTACCAGAATCCGCGGTCGGTCGACCTACTGTCCGCTGCGGTCTTTCGTTTCTCTTCCTTGGAAATCGTGAAATTGATTTGGTTACTTGAATGGCACTGCTAGCCACCAAAACCTCCCAGCTTACGCTGGTTTGGGGAGGTTTTTCTCATGCGCATCATAACCCAGTGAGTTCTTTCCAGTTTTCCTTGGTTTTTATTTTTTTTCCTTGCATCTTCTCTTTAATTTTGTGAAACCTCTACTTAGGCTAATGCACAATGGGGACATTGTGCGGGTTGGTTTGGGGAATGGTTTCGTGTTACATGCATTGCATATTGTCACACGTTTACTGCATTTCTGTCTTGCATTGTTCTTTTCTTTATTTCTCTTACATATACAAAAGAAAAATACAAAAAAATTCAAAAATTCAAAAAAATTCCAAAAAAATGTACGTTTATTTTAGCATATAGGTCAAATCGGAACGAAAGTATTTCAAGGATGATCTAGCTATCCTACATGTTTATGCCTTTACCTTGCCTTGTCAACTTGTTTTAGTATGAGAGTCTTTTGCATATCTACGAGTTTTTGTCAACTTGCATATCTTGAGACTTGACTTATACCTTGGCAACCTACTATACATTCTAAGGTTTAGAGCTTTATTTCCTGGTTTCATTCTTAAACCAGTTGTCTAGGATGTGAGTAGTACTCCCCTTGGAACATGTTACATCAATATGCATAAACATGAACTTGAATTGCTATATACTTGTTTTACTTTCTCGTGTTGTGAGTCTTGGTACGTGCATTTAAGATCCCTTTTCTCATATTTACCCATAAGCTTGACATAGCCAAAATTGTCTTTTTTATTTCCCCAAAAACTACATCCCATACTTAGCCTACCCTTCCAAGCTAGTAATTGTGGTCATTGGATTATTTTTTGAGGCATCTTGGTTTGTATGCTATCTTGAACAAAAAGAGAAAAGAAAGCAAGAAAAGAAAAAAGAACAGAAAAATTCAGAAAAAGAAAGAAAAGAAAAATGGAAAAAATCCGGAAAACACAGGAAGCCAGTCGACCGACCGCTTGCATAGGTCGGCCGACCAACTCACGATATCAGATTCAAAATTCGTTCCAAAATATCCCTTTCTTTTATATGTTATCACTCCCGTGCTTCATTCAAAAATATTTGGGAGTCCTTTCTTATATTCAATGTGAGAGTTGTGCCACAAAAAGAGCACATTCTTAATATCAAAAAGTTGTGAAATATGTTGTTGGGAAACGGTTTTACTAACTTGGCTACTAACCCCACATATCCAAAAACATCTTAACCATTTTTTACCTTTTACCTCACATATCTTTCATTACCTCAATTGCATGTATCTGGGTCACTTAATGAGTTTGTTATACATAGTTGTGGAATTCTTGTTCATGTTAGATTGCAGGCATGTTTCCATGGGTCGCAGTTAGGTGAGAGTCTCTACAAAATTACTTCTTCCTATCTTTTACATATACTCACCCTTTGCTTCATGAGTGTCTCGAGCATACCGCGAGAGTCCATGGTATAAAGTCTCTATAGTCTTTATTTTTTTTGCAAGTCTGACAACACCTATAACTCGTTTGCATGATTTAAATACTTTCTCATTTTGTACTTGGTTTTGGTTTAGGCTAACATGTAAATTTCGCTCAGAGATTGAAATCGTTCCATTAGTTAGGATCGAGTCTACTTCTTGCTTGAGGACAAGCAAGGGTTTGGTTTGGGGAATTTGATACGTGTCTATTTTATGATGTTTTACATCTATTTTTACACGTATTTGGTCGCTCATTTACTATGTTTTAGCCTTTATTTCCCACAAATCGTGTACTTTCGTATTTTTATGCACTTTTGCAGATTTATGCAGAAAAGAGACGATTTAGCACCAAATCCGTATCCTCAAGTCTTTTGCTTAATTAAGGAATAAATGGAAAGTCAACTGGAGTCAAAGTCAAAGTATCCAAAGTCAAAACAAGAAGAAATCCGAAGATTTCCGTACAGAGGCGGTCGACCGACCAGCTAAACGGGTCGGCCGACCAGGCCTGAACTTTAATAGAGCCCAAAATCTCAAGGAAGGCCAAAAATAAAAGAAGCCCAGAAAGAAGCGGTCGACCGACCCACATAGTAGGTCGACCGACCGACGCAGAAGCCCAGAGCAATTCTTTTCGGAAATAAATTAGAATTAGAGTCTTTAGGAAACTCTTACTTTTTCTACCTATATAAACTAATCTTGTGATTAGGGTTAGAGGGGATCTTTTTATGCTTTTAGAGAGGCTTGATATCTATTATCATACCTGAGTATCTTTTATTCAATCTTTTACCATCTAGTTCATCTTTTATTTAGTAATCTTTCAACAAATCCCAAGCATTCAATAAAGTTTGTTTCTTTCTGCCCTAATTCCAATTGTGGTAATTACTCTTTTAATCTTGCTTTATTATCGTTCTTGTTGTTTTATTACAATTGTTTAAGTCAGAATCTCAAGCTTTGTTAGATCTCGCATGTTTAAGTTGTTTACCATGTTTACCATGTTTACTCCAAATTTTATAATCATCTTAAGTATTATGAGTAGCTAATTTTCATATGTTAGGATGTAGGGGATAATATGCATAGGTAAATAAAATTCGAAAGACCGACTTGTAGCAGGACCACGGTCGGCCGACTGGAATAGCTGGTCGGTCGACCGAGGCCGTGGTCGGCCGACTGGAGTAGCTGGTCGGTCGACCACCCGCGTATGTATTCTTATTTCGTCTTTTCTTGTCAATTATAATATCCTGCAATGAGACCATAAGGAGACTTGTAGGGTGTTAGTAATGACCTACCCAAGATTGAAGGATACGGGAAGGGCATTGGTTTACACCTTAAGACGGATAGGTTACTCAAGGCTGAAAGGCATGTGACCTGGAATTTAGGAATCACCCTTATTGTTGATACCCAATAATTGTGAGACCTAGGAACTAATAGCATAGGCCGAAAGGAGCTATTAGGTAGCATAGACTTAAAAAGATATGTTACACCCCCTTACGCGACTGCAATACATGTTGACCTTAGGATTAATATTACCTTAGCTTTTTATTACCCAAACATCCTAGCATCCTTTTTTATATATTTTAATCTCATCTTTATTTTCTTGTTTTATTTTTATTTCTTGCCTTAGACTTAGAAATCAACAATCAATCCCCGAATTTTATTACCTTCAAACATTAAACAACAAACAATAAACATTCCCCACCTCCTTGTGGTTCGACCCTGACTTTCACTATCTATTGTTAAAGTTAGGAATTATAAATTTATCTTTGGTACCCTCAACGACGGGCATCACTCCGCATTCTTTGATTTGACCTTAAAGGAAGGTCAAAGGATTAGTCCTCATGTGCTCAAACTAGTTGAGCTAGCCGAAACCTTGTAGTTGCAAGGGGTGAATGTTCCCGACTCTCTTATTGTTGACAAAATTCTTGACTCCCTAAAAAAAAAAGTGAAATCGTATGTTCAGTTTCGGGTAAACTATAACATGCGTAATCAAGAAACCACTTTGGACGAGTTGCATAAGATGTTAGTCCAAGCAGAGAGGGATATGGGACTTAATGAGAGTTCCACGAAGGATGTGCTTAACATCGAGAACAAAAGCAAAGGGAAGTTTAAGCGAAAGGCTAATAAGGGTAAAAATGTCAAAGCCTTCAAACTCACATCTCCTAATGAGAAGACCTTTTCGAAAGGTGCTTCTTCATCCTCTACAAAGGTTGAAGGCAAGTGTCATTATTGCACTAAGATGGGGCATTGGAAGCGGAATTGCCCGAAGTATCTCAATGACCTCAAAGCCGGAAAGGTTCTTGCAGTAGGTATTATTCTCGTCTAATTCATGTTATTTAATCAATTTTTGTATATTGATACAAATTATTGATTCCCACCCATTTATAAATTGTTTATAAAGGGGCTCCTACCAAAGATAAAGGCAAGGAGAAGGAGAAGGAAGCTTGAAGTTCCTTCCATGGATGGCTAAGGTAGCATCCCAGATTGAAGACATGAAGAGCATGGCTCTAATTTTCATTTTTATGTCTTCTTTCATTTTGCATTTTAGTTTAAGAACGTTGTATTTCTTGTATGACAAGAATCTTGTTATTTCAAAACAATGGTTGTAATTTGAATATTGGTGACTTGGTTTTCAACCTAAGTCATCTTTTTTGTTCTTAATCAAATATGTTGTTTTTTTAAAATGCTTTTGTGTGATACATAACATGAGTTGATACGATTTTCATAGATCGTAATAAATTACCTTGAATATTTCACCGTACGCTTGACATGATAGGATCATTATAAAAGTAATGCGACTTACTTAAAACGAGAATCACACCACGTGAAATACTTCAAACTCAAACATGAGAACGTTAATTCATTATAGGATGTTCACCTTAAATAAATAAGAGAACTAATGTCTCACTACTCACATAATTCTTTATCCAATACATTGTTGACGGGCGAAAATGCTATCCTTCTTAAATAACGGTTATTTTAAAGGATAGAGTGGGAGAAATTCTACGCCCGCAAACCAATGAAATAAACATAGGATCTTAGAGAAGAGTCCTATAAGGAGTCCTTAAGAAGAACTCTAAAAGATTGGATAGAAGAAACTACGAGAGGACACAGAAGAAACTACGCGAGGACACAAAAAGGAAATGTTCCATATGTTGTCATTAGTTCCTAGAGAGGACAAAGGGAACCACGTATGTGTTAACGGAAGGAAATCGTTTCCATGATGTTAATGTTTCTGTTTTATAAAGATAATAGAGAAGAAATCGTCTCCCGTTCTCGTGATAATACTAATATTCTTTCCGTGGGAAGGAAAATGAAAATGAAATGTTCATAGCGAGTTGAGAAAATGTTTGAAGTAAATAAAAATGAAATGTTCATTATGAGTTGAGAAGATGTTTGAAGGAGTTACTACCTAAACACTATGAAGATAGATAGTGATACGAAATTCAGTGGGAGAAAAGTTATTAAAGAAACAGAGCCTACCATTAAGAGAGAATGGTGATTCTTTAAAAGTTAAAGAATATGAGGTTTCAATTCTAGATGAATGTATGTTAAGAACATAAATCATAAGTGAGTATTATATGATAATGAAACGTCAACGATCAATTTACAAGGTTTGGATATGAATCCAAGATATGAAAATGATAATTCATATAACCTTGATTAAAATGCCAAAAGTTGAAATAATACCTTATTTCGATATAAGTTTCTCGAGGAGAACTAGTGGATCGAATCTAGGTCAACTACAATATGAATTCTAGTACAATGTGACAATGTTCATAAGGATGACATGTCATGAGTTTTAAAAAAACAGTGGGAGCTTCCTTAAGGTAAGGAGACTCGAGTCGAGTGTAAGGACTTGAAATGTACTTGAATAAGATCATATTATGCGAGATAATATGAGTCGTAAGGAAACCAGAATTTGTAGGTTAAAGGATGTGAAGATATGGTATATTCACATAGTAAACCATTAATACAAATTGATGTATGAGCATCATAGATTGTTTATGTGGAGCAGTAATATCGTATTGACTGTTCGCACTCAACTATCACTCTTATCGTTTGAGTTATTATTAACTCACAATTATTATATACTTTGTGAAATCCAAATGGGTTGTAAGAGACAATTTTGAACCCCATAAGTGAACTGGATTAACTTTGTTTAGCCCATAGTCGCTTTTATGAGGTGACATCTCGAAGTGACTAGAGTGTGAGGCGATTGATGGCAAGTTCAAATGCCATAGAGTCATAAGGGATGACTAGTCGATCACATAGGCAGACTGCAAGAGGCACTCTGTCGGGCATTTAGTGACCGCTTATAGAGTTCTGGAAATTTTATAATTAGCCTGGTCGTGGCGAGAGCTACTATATTATTCACATGAGTCGATTCTTAGACTTGAGACTGTTCGCCCAAGGTGACACAGCCTCAGATTGACTTTGATTTTTGCTCTAAGATCAACCGTTAAAGGGGGTCAAATGGACTTCTTTTGGGTCATGATGGATTGTATTAGTCAAAGGGAACAGTAGGATAGGAATTGTCCAGTCCCTCGTCGGGGTTGTCTTAAATCTCAGGGCCACTCGAGGAGAACTTTAACTGAAAATGCGTGGCCACGCTCGGAAGGTATCTATGGTAGATAATTCCGGTCAAAGCAGTTAAATCTCCAGATCGAGATCGAAAACCGCTCAAGATATGATCAAATGCAAGTACGACCTGGAAGACACCTTGCATTGAGTGGGAGATGACGTAAAAGGACAAGAGAATTGGTGATGCACACTTGTCGAGGACAAGTGGGAGATTGTTGGGAAATGTGTCCTCAACAATAGTGCGATCACGACAGTGATAAAAATCATTGTCATAAATCTTATGAAAAGAATATGCAAGGGACGATCCGATATTTGATATAGTCAACTGACCAACATTAATCGGTAATGATTGGCTGACTAGAGTTTGACATTGTAACATCCCGTATTTTCGTAAATTATATTTTAAAGGTTTTTAATTATTTTTACGGAATAAAATAATATTTTAATATTTATTGTGAAGGTATTTTAATAATTCGTTAAGATCCGTCTTAAGAACCTTAAGTCCTTAAGACGAATATAACTTGACAAGTTAAGTCCGTCTCATAAAATCCCGTTCACATTCAAAAGCCCGTTTTCATTTAAACGGAAAAGGACAATTAGAACCCTAAACCTCATTGTGTATGTCGACACATTCATCTTTCACAAAACATAACACTGCTTCCTTATTTCTCATTTCCTCCTTCAAATCCTTCAAACTTCAAATCGATTTTCAGTCATCATCCGATTTCCAAACCAAGGCAAGTTATACATTTCTGAAATCCTCTTGAAATTTGCAAGACATCTATCACTTTTCCATTTCATCCAACTTGAAAAATGGTCTGTTTTTGGTAGAATCCGATTTTAGCTTCTCAAAGTCGTTTTTCTTGTTGTAGGAGAAGATTTAG
Source organism: Silene conica (assembly GCA_029255685.2). Lineage (NCBI taxonomy): Eukaryota > Viridiplantae > Streptophyta > Magnoliopsida > Caryophyllales > Caryophyllaceae > Silene > Silene conica. Next base: position 56,263,612 of record CM055311.2, on the reverse strand, counting down.
AGGATCCGGACGTGGATAGCTACATCATTGAAAAGGAGCTTGGAGCAAAAACGCTTTAGAGGTGACGATAATGAGAAACTCGGCCTTTATTGTGATATTAGCATGTTTCTCTTGACTTTGATGGTTTTAGTTTCTGATTTTGTGCATAGTATTTGTTGTTAAGACTTAGAATCATGCTAGGAGTACATGAGAATGACTTTCACATGCTTTGATTGTGTTCCTTATGCTTAGTTGTTGAAATTTCAGAAATCTTATGCTTAAGACGAATAAAAAGTATGAACTTGTTAGGGTGTTAATGTGGAAATTGATACTTGTTTTTGATGTAAATAAGTCTTATAGATGCTGGGTAATATGTGTTGGTTGCAATTGTGGAATTTAGAATCGATATGTGAAGATTTGAGTCATATGGGAAATATTGCGATTTTCGTGCAGGGACTTTGAGCCGGTAGGCTGACCGGCAGCCGGCTCAGAGTCAAAGTTGTGCACTGCTACAATTGAGCACTTGGGCCACGGCCAAATTCGTGGCGCAAGTACTAATTTCCCGTGGCTAAAGCTTTTTGCCACGAAAATACCTTCCGTGGCCCAAGTAGCCGTGGCTAACAGATAGCCACGGGAAAAACAAGAACGTGGCTAAAATTATATTTTTAGCCACAGATTCTCACGTGGCTAATAATTCCCATGGCCAAAAATTTATTCTCGTGACCAAAATTATTCCCGTGGCAAACAAAAAAATAAATAAACCAAATGTAAAATATTATTTTTTTCTTATAATGAAAATATTTTCACATATGGAATCTTTTTTTTTTGGGTCTAAACCGGGGTGTCCACCGTCGACAATGGTGTATAATCCCCTCGCCGTGGGTGCTCTCACGAAGAAGTAAACGGCTGGCCAAAGAGTTGCTCCATTCCCATAGGTAGGGATCGAACCCCTGACCTCATGATTAAGGGATGAGGTGAGCAACCACCACACTACCACACACATTTGGTTACATATGGAATCTTGTGAAGCTTTAATCCTTGCTTGGCTAGTTATCTCAACTCGTGACTTATAATCATAAGTCATTCACTTTTGTGAATCGTATATCCTTCCCAGGAGGTCACCCATCCCAAGACTACTCTAGCCTGAGCACGCTTAACTGTGGAATTCTTATGATGAGCTACCGAAATTGAAACTTAAGCTTGTTGATATAGTTAACATTTTGAAACTTTTTTAAATTATATTCTTTTCTTCTAAATTACCTTCACTATTATTTGTGCGAAAAAATATTAAATGATTTACATATTTTTGCGAAAAATTATTATTTTTCTCAAATTACTCGAGTTTTCAATGTTGACCTCCCGACTTATGATGCTCGGGTCTTTTTTTGCTCGAGTCAACAAAACCATTTTCTCCAAACTATTTAATCAAATTTTCCTTATATTTTTTTCCCTAATATATTATTTTTTTTTTCATTTGTCGGCATTTTAATTTTATTTCTCTTTTATCCATTTTTTCATATATTTTTCCACACAAATACTATTTGTAAGATCGTCGTATTTGTAAAGAAAAAAAAGTTTAATCACTCTTTACTAAATAAAGATCACTTTTGAATAATGATTACATATGGGTATCAATGACCGAGTTTTATTACTAAAATAAATGACCAAGACATTATTAACTCGAAAATATTCAGTTTTTGCCAAATAACACAGTAAAGATCGTAAAATTTTTGTTTTCTCTAAATTGATTTCTTTTCATTATTTTTGATATTTCTTTTTGTCAAAAAAATTTCACATTATTTATACATGTAAATCTATTATTTTAATTTCCATATTACTTTTCGGTGTGATATGCTCATTTTCAATAATTAAAATGTTTTTCTATATTGATTTTTTTTATATCGGTTGTTTTATAAATATGTTTTTTTCCATTTTATTCAATGATTTGTTGGAAATCATTTTGAATTTAATTTTTCAGACTACTTTTTTTTATTTAATCATATTTTAAATCGAATTGTCTTTTCTTTTTTTCTCCTTAAAAACTTCCCCAATTTTTTTCCAATTTAACATCTCGAATTCAAGTTCTTCTAGAAATATTTTACAAATAAAGTTGTAAATCAATTTTCTAATGAAAAGCTTAACAGTATATTACTTTCAGACTTCCCAATGATAGGTGTTAATAAGTTAATTATTTAATTGGACATACTGTCTCTTTAGATGATGCGGTCTCTAAATAATGTTATTCGATATTATAAAATTTAACAAAAAAAGAATTAATTATTTATTAAATTATCGATGTTATGAAAAAAACCATTAAATATTATTCTAGTCTGTAAAAAATTAAAAAAAGTTTAAGACGATGGTAATTTTCTTTACGTGTGTATCATTTTATTGAAGTTTTACATTTCTTATTAGACTAAATAAAAAAATACCAAATATTTATTAAATTAATCAAAATATTTTCAAAATTTTACATTTAAATTTTTCATATTACGTATATTTGATTAAGTTTCATTCAGCTTTTGTATTTTCCTTTTATTTCTTACAAAACCAAGTTTTTACGTTTACCTTAACATGAAATATCTTTATACAAGTCTGAAGAAAATCTTAGCCGCTGGTGTTTGTTACTAGTTTTGTGGCTAAGCAAATATGTAAGCCGTGCCTAAAGAAATATTGGCCACGGAATGATCTGTGGCTAAATATATATTTGCCATGGGTGTGACATTGTTCGTGGCAAAAATGATTATTAGCCACGACTGTAACCTAAATTGTGGCGCAATTGACTTTTTGCCACAGAAAAATACAGTGCGTAGCTAAGAGTAATAACTAGTCACGGGTAATTTACTTGTGACAATAAATCACAATTAGCCACGGTAAGAATTCAGTGTGTGGCTAAGAGCAATATAGTCACGGATAATTTAGCTGTGACAATAAATCATAATTAGCCACGTTAAGAATTCAGTGTGGCTAAGCACAGTAATTAGTCACGGTTAACTTACCTGTGTCAATAAATCATAATTAGCCACGACATTGTGGCTAAAAATAATTATTAGCCACGTTCGTGACTTGATGCGTGACTAAACGCATTTGTTAGCCACGGTCATGGCTTAATTCGTGACGAAAAACAATTATTTGTCACGGATATATTTTCCCGTGACATAAATTTTTTTACCAATTAATTTTGAAGGAAGGGGACTTTTTTTTCCCGTGACTAAGCAAATTTAGGTCACGAATTATGAATTCCCGTGACATAAATCGTGGCGCAAGGGCCATTTTGTAGTAGTGGTGTTTTTGAAATGCTGAGTTTGGGGAAGGAATTTTGAGCCGGCAGGTCGGCCGCCGGTCGACCAGCTCAGAATCCCTCCTTGGATTTGGGAAATTTGTAAAGAAGGCTTTGGGAGGGACTCCCAGCCGGCAGGCCGGCAGACGGTCCACCGGCTGAGAGCCTCTTCCCTTTGTTTGGTTGATTTCAAGTAGAGGGATTCCCAGCCGGCAGACCAGCAGACGGTCCACCGGCTGAGAGTCTCTTCTTCTTTTTTTCAGATTTGTAAGGAAGGCATGGGAAGGGACTCCCAGCCGGCTGACCGGCAGACGGTCCCAGACTGGCTAAGAGCGCCTGTTCTCATTAAAACAGTTTATAACTTTTAAACGGTTAATCGGTTTTGTTTGAGATTCGTTCCGTGTACCTTATATGTATGTTTGAGGTCCCCGGAGGATGGACGACACTATATTGGGTTCGGGAATGGAGAGAGGATAGAGACCCCCCGGTCGGGTAACCGAAAGGGAAACCGACTCTCCCTCAACTTAGTTCACGGGATCAATTAAGTGTTGTTTAGAAGTATAAGCGATAAGAACTAAGGTTTAGTTATTGAATTGAATGCCATTGTAGTGATGCGTGTTAAGTTATGCGTTAAGATGTCGCCTCTGAACTTAATACGTAGGTTGTTTGTCATATATAGGGGTATGCGTTGAGATGTCGCCTCTGAGCCCTATATGTGTTTGTTTGTCATGTATGGGGGTATGCGTTGAGATGTCGGCACTGAGCCCTATACGTGTTTGATTGTCGTGTCTGGGATATGCGTTGAGATGTCGCCTCTGAGCCCAGACATGTTTGAGTGATCGCGTCAGGACATGCTTTAAATTGGCCTCTGAGTCTGACGAGTAGAGCAACTGCACAACGGGGCAGTCAGGTTGTAATACCTTACCCGGGGTGTAGGTGTTGGATGCTAGTCCATGCGTTGAGTTATCGCCTCTGAGTATAGTGTCTTGTGGTGTAGTAGGGGAAACATGCGTTGAGTTGTAGTCTCTGAGTTCCTTACTTGTAATTGTGAATTGGATGTTAGGCCATGCGTTGAGTTATCGCCTCTGAGTCTAGTGTCTTGTTGAATAGCAGGTCCATGCGTTGAGTTGTCGCCTCTGAGTCATTGCTTAAGATAGTCCGGGTCGGGTCCGGGTCTTGGTCTTGGGACCCTACCCGACCCTTAGACCTTTATATTTATTAAAAAAAAGAAAAAGAAAAAGAAAAAACACACATACGAACGTGAATAACCCAAATAATACACACAAACAGATGACCTTTATTAGTTATCATTAATATACTATACGCATATCCAAATAACCATTAAGAATAACGGGGAAATTGATGAAAATGATGAGTTTGGGTACGGTAAATAATATAATTTAGGGTCGGGTACGGGTAATGATCCATATAACCAAGACTTTGTAATTTAATTCGAGCTTTGATACATTTTATTGAATGACTCGTTAAAAAAATTGGACCCTAGGGTAGACCCTACCCAGACCAAGACCCATTAGGGTCGGGTATGGGTCCATTAATTTCAGACCCTTTAGGGTTTGGGTCGGGTATGGGTCTAAGGTTTTTTACTTCGGGTCGGGTCGGGTCTTGCCGGACCCTACCCAGACCCTACCCATTGCCATCCCTACATGCGTTGAGTTATCGCCTCTGAGTCTAGTGTCTTGTTGAATAGCAGGTCCATGCATTGAGTTGTCGCCTCTGAGTCCTTGCTTGAGATTGTGAATTTGGTATCTAGGTTATGCGTTAAGATGTCGCCTCTGAACGTTTATACTTGTTGATTGCTTGGTATGTAGGTTATGTCTTAAGTTGACCGCTGAACCTTATACTTGGTGAGTTTTATCTGCTTGCCTAGAGTTGGTACAGTGTCAGATATAGATGTTGATATTGATGAGTATGGTACTTTGACTTTGATATTGTTCATCCAAGGCATTAGATAAATCTTTAGTCGGTTTCGTAAATAGTTTGGACTGAAAGACCCCCCGGCCGGGCAACCGGCAGGGAAACGGGCTCTCCTTCCAAATGGTTTCCGAAGTTGGTTGAGAGCCTTGCATTAGTAATTGCATGATGTTATGCGATTCAGTTATTGAGATATTATATGCTTCACATGTTTTTATATGTTGGAGTATTCTGTTTGTATTGCTGTGTTACGTGTCGTTAGAAAAGGTGGCTAGGAGAACTCTAGTCACTCCCTACTGATTGTGGCGTACATGTTTACATGTATGTAGGTACGTGTAAGAGGTTGGCAGGGGTTGCTGAGAGCTAGCGAGCGATGATCCGCTTATCATCGATTTGACTTACACACTTCGTAGCTAGACTCTAGACTTTTGATACAGTTGTTGTTTTGAGTGCCTGTAGGGATGCACCATCCCAGGCTGTTGTATATATTTACTTTCAGTACTTAGACAGTTATACTTATTTATTTCTGTTTATATCAGTTTCAGTTTAAGTTTTTAATTCACCTCGCATGTTAGTTATGTTAAAAATTTTAATTCCGATGCATTTTTAGTACTTTGTATGATTTTTTATTTCCGCTTTCGCGAGGGGTTTTACAGTTGGTTTCAGAGCATTATTGCTCCCGACGCACTCATGTGACCCCCAACCTTAACTTGACCATATAAATAAATAATGAATGAAAGATGGGCTAGATCTAAGGATTTATATTGTAGTCTATTTGTGATTGCTAATTGCTAAGTTAACACTTGTTTTTCTTTTGAAGGATGGTGAGGACTACGGCTGCTGAGAATACTATAATGCAAGCACTTCATCAGTTGCTTGAGAACTAGAGACAGCAGGCAGAGACTGTTCCTCCTCCTCCACCGCCAGGCAATGAGGCCAACCGGCCTTGTAGCTTCTCTTGGATAACATCACAGATGTCCAGGAGCCACGTGAAGACTTATGGAGGCGAGGTTGATCCGGTAGCTCTTACTGAGTGGTTCCGTGAGATGGAAAAGAGCTTCACCATGTACTCGGTAGGCAGAGAGGATAGAGTGCGGCTACCCACTCACTTTTTGACCTTAGAGGCCGATAGATGGTGGGCATTGACTGGACCGACCTTCATTCTGGATCCGTTGTTTGACTGGGAGGCTTTTAAGGATAAGCTCGAGACGAGATTTTATTCTAAGGAGCTTAGATCACAGAGGCTTAAAGAGTTCATGGACTTGAAGCAGGGTAAGATGTCCGTTCAGGAGTACACCGACAAATTTAACCAGCTTGCACATTTCGCTTCGAAGTTTGTTAGGGATGAGGCTGAGAGAGTTTACTTCTATCGGGGGAAGTTGGGGCCACGCATCGAGATTATGGTCCGCCGTGACTCGAATTCTTTCGTTGAGGTTTATGATTATGCTATTTGGGCGGAGAGTTCCATTCGTGTTATAGATGCTAAGACCAGAGTTGCTGCTGCTAGTGTGACTTCACACCAGAGATCCATCTATCAGGGGAAGAGACCGTTTGTTCCATCCACTTCTTCGCCTTCTTCTAGAAGAAGAGATTTGAGAGGTTCTCTGCACCTGTTGCTAAGACTATTGTTCACTCGGATACTGCTCCTGGTGTTTGCCGCCGTTGTGGTAAACCACCTCATCCGGGTTTTGACTATTTCAAGAATGCCTACAAGTGTTATACTTGTAATGGAATTGGGCATAGATCCTTTGATTGTTCTGAGAGGAACACCGCACTTAGCAAGGCTGCCATTGCTGCCGCAGCGACTAGAGGAGGTAAGGCTAAGGGGAAGATCTTCGTGATGACCAGAGCAGAGGCTGTGGCTCATCCAGACATTGTTGCCGGTATCTTTTCTGTTCTTGGCGCTGAGTGCCTGATTTTATTTGATACTGGTGCTTCTCTATCGTTCATATCGACCCAGTTTGCCGACAGACTAGCTCTAGAGTCTTCTGTGGTTGAGGAGACTTCTATCTCATTGCCTTCGGGAGATGTTTTCTCCTGCTCTTCTTCCCATAGGGATGTTCCGATTATTATTGGTCAAGCCACATTTTCGGTATGGATTGGTTATCGCGATACCATGCTCGCTTCGAGTGTCGCGACCAGAAAATATGCTTGAGGAGTTCTTCAGGAGTTCGTGTTTCCTATAGGGGGAACTCGCCCTCAAAAGGGTGTTCGTGTTATTTCTTCAATGAAAGCTTCTCATATTCTAAGGGAGGGTTGCCAAGGCTTCCTATGTGTTGTTTCAGCTGCAAAGCCATCGCTACCGAAGCTTGAGGATGTAGCTATTGTTCGTGAGTTTCCAGATGTTTTCCCAGAGGAATTGCCAGGGATACCGCCAAAGAGAGATGTAGAGTTTGCTATTGAGCTTGTTCAGGTACCAGACCTATATCTAAGGCTCGCTACCGTATGGCTCCACCTGAGTTGAAAGAGTTGAAGCAGCAATTAGAGGAGATGATTGAGAAGGGATTCATTAGACCGAGTGATTCTCCTTGGGGTGGTCCAGTTCTTTTCGTCAAGAAGAAAGATGGTTCCATGAGACTTTGCATTGATTACAGAGAGTTGAACAGAGTCACCGTGAAGAACAAATATCCTTTGCCTATGATTGATGACTTGTTCGACCAGCTTAGAGGTGCTTCCAGATTTTCGAAGATTGACCTTCATTCCGGTTATCATCAGATTCCAGTGAGAGAGGCTGATATTGCGAAGACTGCTTTCCGTACCAGATATGGGTACTTTAAGTTCGTTGTCATGCCTTTTGGTTTGACGAATGCTCCTGCTATCTTCATGGATCAGATGAACAGGACGTTCAGTGAGTTCTTAGACACTTGTGTTGTAGTGTTTATCGATGATATCCTCATTTATTCGAAGACTGATGCTGAGCATGCCGAACATCTTCGATTGATACTTGGGATTTTACGTCGACAGAAGTGGTTCGCGAAGTTCTCTAAGTGTGAGTTTTGGCTATCTAAGGTTGCATTTCTTGGACATGTGATATCTAGTGAGGGAGTTATGGTTGATCCCGCAAAGATTGAGGCCGTTGTTGATTGGGAGAGTCCCAAAGATGTGGGAGAGATTCGTAGTTTCCTCGGTTTGGTTGGATACTACCGTCGATTTGTTGAGGATTTTTCTAGACTGGCTCGTCCGATGACTCAGTTATTGAAGAAAGAAGCTAAGTTTGTTTGGACAGATAAGTGTGAGAGCTCATTTCAGGAATTGAAGACCGGGTTGACTTCTGCTCCAGTACTTGCTTTGCCAGAGATTGGTGTTGACTTCGATGTTTACTGCGATGCTTCTATGTTAGGGCTTGGATGTGTGTTGATGCAGAGTGGTAAGGTGATTGATTATTCTTCGAGACAGCTGCGAGTTCACGAGGTGAACTATCCGACGCATGACCTTGAGTTAACTGTTGTTGTTCATGCCCTGAAGATGTGGCGTCATTACTTGATTGGATCTCATTGTCGCATTTTCACGGATCAGAAGAGTTTGAAGTACATTTTTACACAGAAGGACCTTAATATGCGACAGCGTCGATGGCTAGAGTTGGTTAAGGATTATGATATTGAGTTGTTGTATCATGAGGGTAAAGCCAATGTGGTTGCTGATGCGCTTAGCCGCAAGTCTTCTCATTTGATGAGTGTTATGCGTGTGTTGCCCGAGGAGCTTTGTTCTGAGTTCCGGAAGTTGAGATTAGAGATGGTTGGTAGTTGTTTTGATTGGTTATCTGCTATGACTGCCGACCCGACATTGTATTGGGAGATTCGCCAGGGTTTACCTACAGATGCTGCTTTCCGGAAGTTCGAGGCCAATATTGCGAGTGGTGATGCACATGACTTCGTGATTGGTTCTGATGGTTTTCTTCGGTTTCGAAGCCGGATGTATATTCCAGATGTGCCGGATTTAAGGAAGAGAGTTTTAGATGAGGCTCACCCGACGCCTTATTCTGTTCATCCGGGCGGCGAGAAGATGCACAAAGACCTAAGACTTCTATTTTGGTGGCCCGGGATGAAGAAGAACATTTTGGATTACGTGAGTAGGTGTCTGACTTGTCAACAAGTCAAGATCGGGCATAGGAGGCCAGGTGGTTTGTTACAGCCGCTCCACGTTCCTCAGTGGAAGTGGGAGTGTGATGCGCGAGATTAAGTCGTCGGTTCTCACGATCAAACAAATTTATAAACCCAAAATAGTAGTATAATAGGGTTATCGTTCGCAAAGACGGCGGGGAAGTTGTATAGTTACGTTCTAATTATAACTTGAGTCGGGGTAATAGGTTTGTGGTTGGTTAACAACTAAAGAACAATTAAGCAAATAAATTAAGATAAAATTGATGATAAGGAGGACTAGGGTGTCGGGGGTCACCTAGGTAAGTCGGTAGCCAAACGTAAGGCAACGGTCTTGTGTCACTTCTATGGTAAGTCTAGGGTCATCTCTTCTCTCGAGTCGACTACCCTTAGGTCGAGACTAGTCCTAGCTTTCGCTACAAACCAAGCTAACCTAACACATAAGCATGCTCATGAAACTCAAGACCATCGTCTAAAGCAAACAAAGCGAAGACTAATACCCAACCGTCGTTGAGGCAATTCGTCGAACACGTAACATGCAAGATGTGAAAACTTAACCAAAGAAGCAAACAAGACTAACCCTAAGCATTTTTCATGGCTACTAACTACCCAAGCAAACCCCTAACCCTAGAATGAAACTACTCACACATGATTAAAGAAGAAACATGAACAAATGAGGAATTGATGATAAACATTATGAGAAATGATAGAGGTAAACAAGTAAACAAGGAAAACTTAAAGGAAATGCAAAGACAAAGTAAAGATTAGGAAGAGTATACCATTAACTATTGGAAAAGGAAAGAACTTGGATAACAAGATGAAGAATTCTTTCAAATCCCTTCAAATTACAACCCAAATATCTTCTAACAATGTCTAGGAACAAAACTAAGTAAATGACTAAAGAAGGATTAACAAGAACTAAAAGATTAAGATGAAAATCTAAGGAAAGATTAAAATGTTTAAGAGAGTTTTTGATGGCTAAGTAATCTTAATGGAACAGTAAAACCCTAGAAATATGCGTAAAAAGTTGCGTAATAAGTAATGTCCTATAAAATGATACAAGTGCGGGTTTATATAGTGCGCGAAAATCTTAGAAAGGCTTCTCAGCCGGTCGACCGGCTGCCGGTGGTGGACCGGCTGGGAGCCCAAATTTTGACTTCTGAAGTTTTTCTTCTTTTTTCTTCAAAACCTTTGACCCTCAGCCGACCGGCCGGCCGCCGGTCGGGCACCGGCTGGGAGGCCAAAATCTTCATTCTGATTTCTTCTTTTCTTCACTTGGCTACAGGTACCCTCAGCCGGTGGACCGGCTGCCGGTTGTCCACCGGCTGGGAGTCCTTTTTCAGTGATCTGCCCAACAATTCATTTCTTCAACTTTCAAATTATGGCTAAGTAAGGGAAGTGATCCCCAGCCGGCCTACCGGCTGCCGGCTGGGAACCGGCTGGGACACCTTTCTCTTGAAACTGTAAACTTCACTAATTTTCGCCAAAATTCTCAAGTCAAGGTCCACCAGCCGGCCGACCGGCTGGGAGGGCCTGGGCTAGCTTCCTTCACATTTCTTCATATTTCTTCATATTTCTCTCTAAATTCATCTCGTTTGCTCCCGTTTTTTCGCTCACGCCACAATACCTACAAAATGTAAACCAAAAAGGAATAGTCGAGGTAACGGGCATAAAAACGAGCAAAGGCACGCAAAACGAGGTCATATCGGGACCGAAAATGAAGAATAAACAACGAAAATAACGACCAAAATAGAGCTCATCAGAATTCCCCACACTTAAACCTTACTCGTCCTCGAGTAAGAGATCAAAGAACTATATAACCCTTATTGAAAACAAATAAACTAACTTATTAAGCTAACTATAAGCCGAATCGGGTTTAGCTACACCCGTAGCCCTTTCAACTCACAATTTGACATTCATGAGGAAGAATGCCCTATTGCAAGGCAAGTAAGGTCTTGCTACAAAACTTTTGGTGCCAACAAGTAAAAACATAACACGTATAGACAAGCAACATGCATCGGAAAAAGGAAAAGACAACCGCTTGCCTCATTCAAGCGGGGTTTTGAAAAACAAAACAAAGGAGGTCTATAGCGGAGGATGCCGACTCAAAGTCTAACCAAGGTGTCAAACCCCTAAATCAAGCTCAAGCAACCAAGAATGACATCACCAAAGACCAAGAAACTAATTCAAGGCGGGCAAACGGAAGTACTAAGCTATACTTCCAAGAATGATACGACACACACATGATTCGACTCCACGCAAGACCCATAACCGATAAAAGGACCCTAAGCACCGACTCTCACAAGTGACACTCAACACACAAGGAAAGAAAGGGGGGTGATTTTTGTGACAAAAAGTAACCAAAATCACTCACCTACCTCAACTTGCGAAGCATGCCCGCAATCTAGAATGGTACTCCATCCAAAAATCAATGAAAAATGCAAATGCACATGATGAGAACAACAACAAGGATGTAATGGGGCTTGGGTTAGGTGAAAACGGTTTGGTGCAAGCACCGTTCTAGGATTTGAGGTTCAAAAACAAGAATGGTCGCCATAATCAACACAACACCTTATTACAACAACTAAGTAACGTCTATGCCCTAACTTTGGTTTTTGCAAAACCAAGCAAAAATTGCGTAAACCCCACTTACTTTGGAAAAAATCGGACCCATCACAAACTTAGACAAAACGGTCATTATTAGAAACACCGCACAACGTCTACACCCTAACACATGACTTGAAAATCAAATCTCATGCAAAAAATGTGTAAACCCGGTACGCGTGCAAAAACATCAAAAGACCGTGTTATTGTAGCAACGACTTTTTCTAAGTCCCCTTGATGGAAGGGACTTGTTGCTAGCCTTTTTCTTTTTCAAAACACGTATTTACATTTTTTTTTCTTTTTGGATTTTCAAGACTTTTTCAAATTTTTCTTTGATTTTCCATTTTCTTTCTTTTTTTCATTTTTTTCATTTCTTTTCTTTTTCAAACTCTCAAACACCAAACAAAAACAAAGTAAAGACCACAACGGAAGAAGCCACCAACCGGCATCTAAATCCCCGACCCTACCACTAACAAATCACCATAAAAGCAACCATTCTTGATCAAGGAAGGATGTTTTCGGGATGTAGTTCATTTAGTAGTTTAGGCCAAATGAAAAGGTTAAGGCTCAAAGTGGTTAAACAAAAGGGAAATAAGATGCAAGGGTCAAAACAAGGCTAATTTAGCAAATGTGGAGTTGATTTATTTGGAACAAAAGTTGTCTCACATGCACATGAACATAAATCACGGAAATAAGGAACGAGCGCCATTCTTATGCGTATAAACATAACACACCACGTAAGGAGGACTACTCACAATCCTAAACTGAGTCGGTTTGATGGACCGACTAAAAAGGAGGCTCTATCCTCACATTTGAGTAGCTAATAAGGTCGGTCTTAGGTCGGGTCAAGGTCTAACACGGTCTCACAAGGTGGTCGAAACTTGGTCATTAAGCCTAGACTTCCGGGTTCTTGCAGGCAAGAACCCTAACAAGGTGACATCAACGGTGCAAGCTATTAGGAGGGGAAAGACACAGGCAAGACAAAAATCATCATTGACGGCATATACCCTCCACTATTCAACCTCCTATGCATATTTACAAACAAAAACAAAAACGTAAAGACCGACTAACACATATTCACAAAACTATGAAAACGAAAAAGCATGTGAAACAAAAGCAAACTAAAACTAAACACAACAAACAAGCAACAACTAGAGGGCTAAACTAACAGCACATCAACCGCAACAACCACAAGTTCCCCGAAGGAACATCCAAAGCACAAAAATCCCGTTCTCCTTCATGATATCAACATAAAAAGAAATCGGGAGGGGGAGAAAGAAGTAGGAAAGAGTATACCAAGCATCTTCATTCTCCTAATGCCTCGGGTTGTCGTCATATCTGCAACTTGTTAGTCCACCAAGCATATATATACAAAACAAACAAAGAACAAAAACAAAAGAAAGGAAGAACATATTTTTTGGTATTTTTGAAGTTTTACATACTTACAAAAGCAATCAAATATACACAAAGAGGATATTTTCCCTCCCCACACTTAAGATTTACATTGTCCTCAATGTAATAAAGTGCAAAGGGGGAAATGAAGTAAAAGAACGAAAACAACATGTTTTTGGCTTTTTTGAAATTTTTGAGAAAATAAAAACGTGTTTTTGTTTTTTTTGAAATAAACGGTTCTTCCTCCCCACACTTATTTATATGCATAATGTGAGGAGGAAAACCGGAAAATAAAGAGCATATTTTTGAAAGTTTTTGGTTTTTCAATTTTGTTTTTGGATTTTTGATTTTTAAGAAGGCATTAAAAACAAAGGTAAACAAAAGAAAAGAAAAACTAAAAACTAGACTAAAAGCAAACTAAATGCTCTAAACTACATGTATGCAATCTATATGTGACAATATGATACAAAAATATAAATCTAATGCATCTAAATGAATGCAACTATATGCATCTAGACTAATGATGAGAAAACATGAAAACTAAACTAAAACAAACTAAGTAAACTAAACTAACTACTCTAAATGCATGCTATAAAGAAAATGCACACTAAATCGAGATTTGGATTAAGGGAGTTACTTGCTTTGTTTTGGATTTTTCTATGGGAGCAAAGTCATCCATCAACCACCTCCAAAGGTGGTCACTCATCAAAATGATCATCAAAATGATCCTCAGGCTCATAGCCTTCATCACCGGCTCCGTCATCATCATTCCCATTGCCATCATCGACCACCATGTAGTTGCCCGGGTTGGTCACAAAATCACGGAATGGAGAGGCATGCGACCCACTAGCTCCCGCGTCACTAAACCCACCACGGAAGGATGAGTGCCTCGGAGGGCCCGAATCCTCATTTCCCCGGAAGTTGGGGGGAAAGATGGGGTTTGAAAAATAACTCGGGGCGACGTTAATCTCCCCGTAAAAATGACCCTCAGGAGGCACATAACCCCTATCAGGAGGCATGTAATATGACGGGCGACCACCATCCGGATGATGATAACCCTCGCGGACGGACCGATCATAACTCGGAAATGTCCCATAAGCTTGATCATGGTAGAGGTAATCAAGCCTATAGGTCAAATCCCTATGCCGCTCATCGGCTATGGCTTGGCGCTGGTCCGCTAAATCCGCTGCACTCTTCATGCCCAAGTCAACTCGGGCCATGAAATCAATAAGCTCTGGGGGGCATGAAGAAGAAGATGGGCCGGAGGCGGAGGTGGATCCCTGGAAGTATGAGGGACCACTCTGGAACTGGGACATGGAAATGGACGGCTGATGAAAAGCCTCAAACTGGAGGTCGGTAGGAGTGGCACCGACTCTATCTCTAGTGTAGACTCTCGGGGCACGCTGGTCTGGTGGGAGGTCCTCGGGGTCCGCCTCGATATCAAGGAGGTAAGAGGTTTTCCCCGGCACAACTTTCATCAACTCGGTGTTTGGCAAAGGGACTGAATTCTTGAACTTGTTGTCAACCCGAATCTGCCAATACTCTTTGCGATCACTGGGGTTATACCGTACCCACCCCAAAGCATCCTGCAAGTATCGGCTAGATAACACATTCTCGCCCTGAATGAAGTCGACCGTGAAGTGCCTCTGACAACGGTTGTTGGCAATCAAGGTGACCATCCCCCCAACACAAATGGGGGTAGTAAGCTGAGGTTGGGATGCCAACCTACTCAAGTGAAGGGCCATATGGTGAGCAATGTTTAATTTCGGGCCACCAACCATGTAACAACCAAGTATCTCAAGCTCTGTAGTAGTGAAGTTGTGCGGCTCATCCCTAGAGAAAACGGTCCACCCCATGAACCTATGCCATATTCTAATCGGTGCCAAATGCACCCTATTAGCCGGTTTCTTTCGGTTTCTATCACTTACAAGACCGGTGATGGCTGTCCAAATGAGCTCGGTATCAAAGCCCTCCGGAGGCTTAATGGCTAGTTTTCCGTCTAGCCCAAAAATTAAGGCAAATTCCTCTAAAGTGAGACGATGTTCCCTATTCATCAATCGGAACTCTAAAAATGCAACTCTCCCCAAATTTCGGTTCTTAGTAACAACCAACGAACTCAAAAATTCCCAAGTTAACCGGGGAGATGTGTGAACCGGTTTTGTCTCATACAAGGTTTTCATACCTAAACCCTCAAAAAGAGCCGCAGTTATTTTCTCAATCCCTAAGTCTCTCAATCCGGCTCTATCAATAAACCTAGTTGGGTGAAGGGGGCGATTCTTAAAATATGTGAAATTACCTTTTTGTTGGATTGACGCAAAAGTGAGACCGGGAAAGCTAGGATCCGAGCCAATGTTGCCACTCCCCATTACATTTTCGACCTCTTGCTCAACCGAAGGGTCGTGCCTTGATTTGGATCGCCTTTCTGTTCTTCCCGATATGGTTAATTGAAAGAGAGGTGATGAGGGAGTAAAGGGGGTTTTGATTTGAGAGAGTTTGGTGAAGTTTGTTGGGGTTTTTGAAGGTTAGGGATGAATGGGAGTGAAAGAAATAAGGAAGAGAGTGGAAGAAATGAAGGGAAATGAAGAAGAAATGAGATAGAAAAGAAGAAGAATGGGGATTCTCGAGCCTTTAAAACCGCGACAGAACACTCCCAGCCGGTCTGGGACCGGCCGCCGGTCGACCGGCTGAGAGTGAGGGTTTGGTAAATTTTGATTTTTCGAAATTTTCTAAGGGGATTTGATTATGAGCCGGCGGACCGGCTGCCGGCCGACCGGCTCAAAAACATGCCTTCGAATTTCTTTGCCTTCTCTTCTTCTTTTTTCACTCACAAAAACGCTCCCAGCCGGCGGACCGGCTGCCGGCCGACCGGCTGGGGAGCTTACTTCGTCTTCTTTTTCTTCATTGTCTTCACTTACAAAACACTCCCAGCCGGCGGACCGGCTGCCGGCCGACCGGCTGGGGATTCCTTCTCCTTCGCTTTTTCTTCAACTTGGTGCACACAACACATGATTCTCAGCCGGTTGACCGGCTGCCGGCCGACCGGCTGGGAATCATTTCCTCTTGAGTTTTGATTTTTGAATAAGTCATCGTCTTCGCAGCCGGCTGACCGGCTGCCGGTTTGGTACAGGCTGGGGATGCAAAATCTGAAATCTGCCCAAATAAACTATAAAAAACAGAAATGTGTCCAGGTCCTCCCAGCCGGTAGGGTACCGTCGGCCGGTGGGCCGGCTGGGAGTACCTGTACACAATTTCGAGAAATAATTTAATTTGAACATGAAAATCAACTTTGCCTACGACGGTTTTGCCAATATTCCTCCGACTATACTCATGAATCATCCACAAACAAGCAACAATCATATCCAAGTATCTCATGCAAGCTAAAAATTAAACTAAAACCGAACTAACCATGAAACTAACATGAAAACTAGATGAACTAAAGGAAACTAATACTTACAACCGGTGGTTATTGAGTGACTCCACCAAACCTTTTATGATCAATCATCAAGTCTTGTAGGTTGAAACCTCGTCCATGCTAGCTAGGGACCTTAAGAAAAGGTCAAAAGCCTCGGCCGGGCACCCCACCTTGCTTGCACTTCGGGTTTCCATCTTGCTCAACATCAACTTTCGAGCTTTGACATCTTTTCCGGCAATTAGCTCTTCTAGGTCCCCTTTTTCAACCAAAGGGTCTTTAAAAGAACTAGCACAACTTGGTTTTCCTTGATCTTTATCACGGTCTCTCTTCTTCGGACTAAACAACTTCCCGCTAGTGAAACTAGCATCCTCATTCTTCAAGGTCATACTTTTCATGATTCCCTTTTTATCCAACAACTTAGCGATATCATTCACCATCAAACTTGCAAACATTCCAACATTTTTGCCCTTGTAACTTGTACCGGGAGCCTCCGGAAGTTCAAACTCCGCCACTTCCTTTCCCACTTCGAATGATAGTTTTCCTCTCTTGACATCAATAGTAGCTCCTCCGGTGGCCAAAAATGGCCTACCAAGTATCACAAAAGAGTTACTACCAACGGGGACATCCAATATCAAGAAATCGGTGGGGATGGATAGATTTCCCACCTTGACAATAGCATCTTCAAGTACCCCTAGAGGAAGTTTTTCGGTACCATCCGCAAGGGTGATAGAAGTTGTAGCGGGAGACAAATTCTTGATGTCCAATTTCTTGGCCATAGCTAGAGGCATGACACTCACGCTTGCTCCCAAGTCACATAAGGCATTCTCAATCTTCTTCCCTCCAACATAGCAATTTATCGAAAAGCTACCCGGATCTCCGAGTTTGACGGGGAGGGTGCTTGGGA
Source organism: Silene conica (assembly GCA_029255685.2). Taxonomy (NCBI): domain Eukaryota; kingdom Viridiplantae; phylum Streptophyta; class Magnoliopsida; order Caryophyllales; family Caryophyllaceae; genus Silene; species Silene conica. The sequence continues at coordinate 56,246,012 of CM055311.2, read as the reverse complement.
CTTTCTTGGCGGACATGATTGCATTCACTTCTCTTTTCTTTTCTCGAGAGGGGATTGTTGCTTCCACCTCCTCCACAAGTTTCATCAATTCCTCACAACGAGGATCTCCTTTTGTAATTTTTCGGAAGAACTCACAAACCCTCCTCTCAATGAGCCCTTCTTCATGTTCGGACTCTTCTTCAACCACACTTTTTCCTTTCTCAACATTCACTTTCCCTTCAACTCTCTTCTTCTTTGGAAATTCTTTGACTTGTTCCATCACAAATAAATCTTCATTCATCCCATCTTGATCACTAGTCTCCGGAGAAACATCGGGCACCATCACCATTGCTTCCTCCTCAATATCCCCTCCAAAAACCGTCATGAGTTGCTCAAGTGAAGGTTTTTCTCCGCTACTAGTGGTTTCAAGCATTGGTTGCTCATCGGCATTTGTCATGATTGCATTAACCCCATGATGTTTTGAAGCATCTCTCGAGCTTTGACCTTGAGCTAGAAAACCGCCCGGAGGCCTTTGAGGATTGGCTAAGGCTTGAGAAGCGACTCTAGCCTCCATCTCTCTTATCTCCTTTTGGTTGGCATTCCGCAAGTTCATCATCTCTTGATTGTGGGTAGTTTGCATATTCTTCACAAGCTTGAGTAATTCACCCACTTGAGTCTCACTCGATGGTTCTTGATGAGGGGTGTTGGTAAGAGGCAAAGCAAACCCATAGTCATTTCTAGGGACTCCAACTTGAGAGTTCCCCTTTGGCATTTGGCTATTGAGGTTGGGATTTTGTTGAACGAAATTCGGGTCATTGAAACCTTGGTTGTGAAAGTTTTGGTTTTGATTTTGGTTGTTGTGGAAGTTGTTTTGAAATGGGGGTGGGTTGAAGTTTTGGTTTTGGTGTTGGGTGTGGTTTTGGTTGTTGTTTTGGTTGTTGTTGTTGAAATTCGGGTTGTTGTTGAAATTCGGGTTATTGTAACCTTGGTCATTGAAGTTTGGTGCAAAGCCTTGATTGGCTTGGTTTGATTGGTTTCCTTGATAGAAATTGTTGTTGTTGTAATGGTTTCTCGGATTGAAGTTTCCGCCCCTTGGTTGAAAACCGGGGGGATTTTGCCCTTGAGGTTGTTGGATTTGATGAGGATTCAACACATTGGTACTTTTGTAACTCATATAGGGGCTTCCTCGGATACCTTGATGGTAATAGTTCGAATTTGGGTTGAAAGTATTGGGGTTTTTTTTGTTGTTAAAGGCTTGGAAAGCATATACCTCCTCCATACTCTCACTTCCCTCATAGGAATTGTTGTTTGCACACACATCAAAAGTATGCCCGCATCCCCCACATAAGTCACATGAAGCAACACTATTCACTTGGTACATTCCCGGGACTTTGCTCTTGGTTTCTTTGGTAGTGGAGCCCTTAGTCAACTCTTCCAATTTCTTGGTTAACATGTCCAACTTGGCATTGGTTTCTTCGTTTGCCTTTGCATTGGAAAGGTGCTCACTAGGGTACTTGCTACTCTTCCTCAAGACATTCCCCCTAGTACCATAATTTTCCTCCGAATCAACGATCTTTTTGATGAGTTCCGTTCCCGTCTCATGCGGCAAGTGGTCAAAGCTACCCCCCGCCGATGCATTAACCATCTCTTTCGTCCGTGGGTGAAGGGTTTGAAAAAAGGTTTGGGTCGTGTACCAAGTGGGTATCCCGTGGTGGGGACACTTAGCAAGCAAATCTTGGTATCGATCCCAAGCTTCTCCCAAAGATTCTCCCTCGTCTTGCTGAAATTGAGTTATCTCATTCCGGAGCATCGCGGTCTTAGAGGACGGGTAGTACTTGGCAAGGAAGGCCGTTGCCAAGTCGTCCCAAGTGGTGAATGTGTTTGGATCATGGACATTTAACCACCTATCCGCCTTGTCGGTTAAGGAATAGGGGAAAAGCATAAGCCTTAGTGTCTCCTCGGGTACTCCCGTTTTCTTTATCATTGCGACCTTACCCTTGAACTTTCTCAAGTGCCCATGAGCATCTTCGTGAGAAGCCCCGCTAAAGGCATTCTTCTCGATTGAACTCATTTGCGAAGGGTGTATTTCGAAATTTTGAGGAACAAGAACCCCGAAGTTGATTGGATTGGTGGTGTCATTGTGATTGGGCCGGTTATGATCACGAAGAGCGGCCATTATATGAATTGGATGGTTGTTTGGAAAGTGTGGTGATTGTGGTGGTGATTGATAAAACGGATTGTCAAAACTTTGGGATGTTGGGCTAGGATTGCTTTGATTGGGACTTGGTGGTTCGGATGAAGAGGGATTGTTTTGGCTAGTAGATGCTTGGGATGCAATTCTTACCCTTGCAATGGTCTTCCTCCTTAAGGCCCGAAAGAGCCTCTCCGGTTCGGAAGATGACAACAAAGAGTTAAAGTCACCCCTAGGCATAAAACTTAGCAAACAAATTAGTCGTCCTAGTGCTTGTTAAACACTAGGGTGAGCAATAAAACAAGCAATCTACAATTAACTACCAAATCTTTGATCAAAACAAAACAAGTTCAACTAACTCTAGACTAAAACTAAAACTAAACTACACAACTTCTAAACACCGTCCCCGGCAACGGCGCCATTTTGATGCGCGAGATTAAGTCGTCGGTTCTCACGATCAAACAAATTTATAAACCCAAAATAGTAGTATAATAGGGTTATCGTTCGCAAAGACGGCGGGGAAGTTGTATAGTTACGTTCTAATTATAACTTGAGTCGGGGTAATAGGTTTGTGGTTGGTTAACAACTAAAGAACAATTAAAGCAAATAAATTAAGATAAAATTGATGATAAGGAGGACTAGGGTGTCGGGGGTCACCTAGGTAAGTCGGTAGCCAAACGTAAGGCAACGGTCTTGTGTCACTTCTATGGTAAGTCTAGGGTCATCTCTTCTCTCGAGTCGACTACCCTTAGGTCGAGACTAGTCCTAGCTTTCGCTACAAACCAAGCTAACCTAACACATAAGCATGCTCATGAAACTCAAGACCATCGTCTAAAGCAAACAAAGCGAAGACTAATACCCAACCGTCGTTGAGGCAATTCGTCGAACACGTAACATGCAAGATGTGAAAACTTAACCAAAGAAGCAAACAAGACTAACCCTAAGCATTTTTCATGGCTACTAACTACCCAAGCAAACCCCTAACCCTAGAATGAAACTACTCACACATGATTAAAGAAGAAACATGAACAAATGAGGAATTGATGATAAACATTATGAGAAATGATAGAGGTAAACAAGTAAACAAGGAAAACTTAAAGGAAATGCAAAGACAAAGTAAAGATTAGGAAGAGTATACCATTAACTATGGAAAAGGAAAGAACTTGGATAACAAGATGAAGAATTCTTTCAAATCCCTTCAAATTACAACCCAAATATCTTCTAACAATGTCTAGGAACAAAACTAAGTAAATGCTAAAGAAGGATTAACAAGAACTAAAAGATTAAGATGAAAATCTAAGGAAAGATTAAAATGTTTAGGAGAGTTTTTGATGGCTAAGTAATCTTAATGGAACAGTAAAACCCTAGAAATATGCGTAAAAAGTTGCGTAATAAGTAATGTCCTATAAAATGATACAAGTGCGGGTTTATATAGTGCGCGAAAATCTGAGAAAGGCTTCTCAGCCGGTCGACCGGCTGCCGGTGGTGGACCGGCTGGGAGCCCAAATTTTGACTTCTGAAGTTTTTCTTCTTTTTTTCTTCAAAACCTTTGACCCTCAGCCGACCGGCCGGCCGCCGGTCGGGCACCGGCTGGGAGGCCAAAATCTTCATTCTGATTTCTTCTTTTCTTCACTTGGCTACAGGTACCCTCAGCCGGTGGACCGGCTGCCGGTTGTCCACCGGCTGGGAGTCCTTTTTCAGTGATCTGCCCAACAATTCATTTCTTCAACTTTCAAATTATGGCTAAGTAAGGGAAGTGATCCCCAGCCGGCCTACCGGCTGCCGGCTGGGAACCGGCTGGGACACCTTTCTCTTGAAACTGTAAACTTCACTAATTTTCGCCAAAATTCTCAAGTCAAGGTCCACCAGCCGGCCGACCGGCCGCCGGCTGGGAGGGCCTGGGCTAGCTTCCTTCACATTTCTTCATATTTCTTCATATTTCTCTCTAAATTCATCTCGTTTGCTCCCGTTTTTTCGCTCACGCCACAATACCTACAAAATGTAAACCAAAAAGGAATAGTCGAGGTAACGGGCATAAAAACGAGCAAAGGCACGCAAAACGAGGTCATATCGGGACCGAAAATGAAGAATAAACAACGAAAATATTGACCAAAATAGAGCTCATCAGAGTGCATTTCGATGGACTTCGTGACTGCATTGCCTAAGACAGTGGGAGGCAAGGATGCGATTTGGGTTGTGGTTGATAGGTTAACTAAGTGTGCCAGATTCGTGCCTATCCGCGAGACGTGGGATATGGACTGCTTAGCCCGAGCTTATATTGCCGAGATCGTCCGTTACCATGGTGTCCCGAGAGAGATCGTTTCTGATCGTGATCCTCGTTTCTGTTCCAGATTTTGGAAGGCTCTACAGGAGGCTATGGGTAACCGTCTACTGATGAGTACAACATTTCATGCCGCGACTGATGGACAGTCCGAGTGGACTATTCAGACATTATAAGACTTGCTCCGTGCTTGTGCACTTGATTTCCAGAGTTCGTGGGAACAGTATCTACCGTTAGTTGAGTTTTCCTACAACAACAGTTTTCACTCATCTATTAGTATGGCTCCGTATGAGGCGCTCTATGGTAGGAAGTGTCGTAGCACGATCTGTTGGGATCAGGCGAGCGACGTGCACGACCTAGGACCGGACCAGTTGGCTGCGACGATTGATCACGTCCAGCTTATCAGAGGTAGGATGAAGGCCGCACAGGATCGGCAGAAATCCTACGCAGATGTCCGTCGTAGACATCTCGAGTTTGAGGTGGGTGACAGAGTTTTCCTTCGTGTTTCACCGATGAAGGGCGTCAAGAGGTTTGGCGTTAAGGGCAAGCTGAGCCCTAAGTATATTGGGCCGTTCGAGATCGTGAAGAGGATTGGTGTTGCTGCTTATCAATTGGACTTGCCTCCTAATTTGGGCAAGGTTCATAGTGTCTTTCATGTTTCTCAGCTCCGCAAGTATGTTAGTGACCCTAGTCACGTGCTTTATAGAGAGATCGAGAACCTAGAGCCGAGTCTTGCTTTCGAGGAGCGTCCCGTGAAGATTTTAGACCGTCAGGACAGGAAGCTTAGGAGCAAGGTGGTGCCCTTAGTGCAGATCCTTTGGTGATGCGGCGATGTTGAGGAGCAGACGTGGGAGACCGAGGCTTCGATGCGTGCTACGTATCCTTCTCTTTTCGATTGAGGTATAGTTATCTAGAATTTATCTTCGTTCGAGTTTCGAGGACGAAACTTTTTGAAGTTAGGGTGATTGTAACATCCCGTATTTTCGTAAATTATATTTTAAAGGTTTTTAATTATTTTTACGGAATAAAATAATATTTTAATATTTATTGTGGAGGTATTTTAATAATCCGTTAAGATCCGTCTGAAGAACCTTAAGTCCTTAAGACGAATATAACTTGGCAAGTTAAGTCCGTCTCATAAAATCCCGTTCACATTCAAAAGCCCGTTTTCATTTAAACGGAAAAGGACAATTAAAACCCTAAACCTCATTGTGTATGATGACACATTCATCTTTCACAAAAACATAACACTGCTTCCTTATTTCTCATTTCCTCCTTCAAATCCTTCAAGCTTCAAATCGATTTTCAGTCATCATCCGATTTCCAAACCAAGGCAAGTTATACATTTCTGAAATCCTCTTGAAATTTGCAAGACATCTATCACTTTCAATTTCCATTTTATCCAACTTGAAAAATGGTCTGTTTTTGGTAGAATCCGATTTTAGCTTCTCAAAGTCGTTTTTCTTATTGTAGGAGAAGATTTAGAGGATCCGGACGTGGATAGCTACATCATTGAAGAGGAGCTTGGAGCAAAAACGCTTTAGAGGTGACGATAATGAGAAACTCGGCGTTTATTGTGATATTAGCATGTTTCTTGACTTTGATGGTTTTAGTTTCTGATTTTGAGCATAGTATTTGTTGTTAAGACTTAGAATCATGCTAGGAGTACATGAGAATGACTTTCACATGCTTTGATTGTGTTCCTTATGCTTAGTTGTTGAAATTTCAGAAATCTTATGCTTAAGACGAATACAAAGTATGAACTTGTTATGGTGTTAATGTGGAAATTGATACTTGCTTTTGATGTAAATAAGTCTTAGATATGCTTGGTAATATGTGTTGGTTGAAATTTTGGAAGTTAGAATCGATTTGTGTCATATGGGAAATATTGCGATTTTCGTGCAGGGACTCTGAGCCGGTAGGCTGACCGGCAGCCGGTCGGCCGGCTCAGAGTCAAAGTTGTGTTTTTGAAATGCTGAGTTTGGGGAAGGAATTTTGAGCCGGCAGGTCGGCCACCGGTCGACCGGCTCAGAATCCCTCCTTGGATTTGGGAAATTTGTAAAGAAGGCTTTGGGAGGGACTCCCAGCCGGCAGGCCGGCAGACGGTCCACCGGCTGAGAGCCTCTTCCCTTTGTTTGGTTGATTTCAAGTAGGCGTATGGGAAGGGACTCCCAGCCGGCAGACCGGCAGACGGTCCACCGGCTGAGAGCCTCTTCTTCTTGTTTTCAGATTTGTAAGGAAGCAATGGGAAGGGACTCCCAGTCGGCTGGCCGGCTGACCGGCAGACGGTCCCAGACCGGCTGAGAGCCCCTGTTCTCATTAAAACAGTTTATCACTTTTAAACGGTTAATCGGTTTTGTTTGAGATTCGTTCCGTGTACCTTATATGTATGTTTGAGGTCCCCGGAGGATGGGCGACACTATATTGGTTTCGGGAATGGAGAGAGGATAGAGACCCCCCGGTCGGGTAACCGAAAGGGAAACCGGCTCTCCCTCAACTTAGTTCCCGAGATCAATTAAGTGTTGTTTAGAAGTATAAGCGATAAGAACTAAGGTTTAGTTATTGAATTGAATGCTATTGTAGTGATGCGTGTGAAGTTATGCGTTAAGATGTCGCCTCTGAACTTAATACGTAGGTTGTTTGTCATATATAGGGGTATGCGTTGAGATGTCGCCTCTGAGCCCTATATGTGTTTGTTTGTCATGTATGGGGGTATGCGTTGAGATGTCGCTTCTTAGCCCTATACGTGTTTGGTTGTCGTGTCTGGGATATGCATTGAGATTGATGCGTGCCCATTTTATGATGTTTTACATCTATTTTTACACGCATTTTGTCGCTCATTTACTATGTTTTAGCCTTTATTTCCCAACAATTGTCTACTTTCGTATTTTTATGCTCTTTTGCAGATTTATGCGGAAAAGGGACGATTTTATACCAAATTTATGCCCTCGGGTCTTTTTATGACTAAGGACAAGAAGGAACGAAGCCTAGCGCATATTTCAAGGCCTAAAGATAGCTTTAACAAGCAAAGAATCGATCCACGACATTGCAGCCTGTTTCAAATGGCTATATCTCGAGTTATAGAGCTGATAATGGAGTGATTCCAGTTGGAGGTGAAAGCTTATCCTCTTAGCTTTCCAACGCCGCAAGAATCGCTTGATTACGATGAGTAACGAAGAAATGGCAGCTGTTTTAAGATCGATGCGCGCTGCAGTCCCGACAATCAGGTCGACCGACCAACAAAGTAGGTCGACCGACCACAGCACAGACCCAGAAGTTTCCGCAAAGCCCATTTAAGTTATTAGGTCATTAGGAGGTCGACCGACCCAAAAAGTAGGTCGACCGACCGACCCACTGTGTTTCCGCGATTTTTATTACGGGCTTTGCTCCTAATCTTGTAATTAGAACTTATTTAAGGAGACCTAAACTCCAAAAAATAGGTCAAGCAGCCCCACTTTGATAAAAACTCCATAGTTAGAGAGAAGTTTTACCAAGCTTTCATCTTTGTTCTTAGATTTTCCAATTAAGTTGTAAGTTTGCTACAATTCAATCTTTCCTTTTCAATTAATCTTGTTGTTCATCTTATTGTTGTTTCTCAATTCATGTTTCCTCTTTATTATCATCTTTAATTATGTTAATTCCTTTGATGTTCTTAATTCTTGTTATTATTAATTTTATGATTAAGATTATGCATAGCTAATTCTTGTGATTAGGAATTAGGGGAACCATGGTAAAGACTTGATTTTGATAGTTTTATGATTAAATTACCAATCCCCCATTGTTGTTGGTGAATTAATTCTTTTAGATTGAAAGATTGTTAGGATTAGTTTAACAACAACTTTGGGATTGCCCTTGAACGAAAGTTTAGTGCTTTTCTAGGAACCCTAAGACCGTAAGGATTGGGTAGAATATTGACCTAAAGGTTTATTCTTTGTTCCTTGGGATTGTGTTATTTGATTATTTTACCCTTCATTGACTTGTTTTAACCATGGGGAACCAAAGTTCATAATCTCCTTTTCATCTTATTTTAATTTCCTTATTATTATTGCATGTTTAGATTGATGTTCTTTATGATTTCCACGTGTACTCCTATTTTTATAATTGTTTTAATAACTATGAGTAGCTAATTTCATATGTTAGGATGTAAGGAGTAAATATGCGAAAGTAGTATAAATTCCGGATCGACATGTCGCAGGCAGGAGGTCGACCGACCACCATTATAGGTCGGCCGACCGGCTCGTGTTCGAATTCTGTTTCGCTTTTATTTGTAGACTATAATAACCTACAATGAGACCAAAAGGGGACTTGTAGGATGTTAGTATTGACCTACCTAAGATTGAGAGATTTGGGAAGGGCATTGGTTTACATCTTAAGACGGATAGGTTACTTAAGACTGAAAGGTTTGTGACCTAGAATTTAGGAATCACCCTTATTGTTGACACCCAATAATTGTGAGACCTAGGAACTAATAGCATAGACCGAAAGGAGCTATTAGGTAGCATAGACCTAAAGGATATGTTACACCCCTTACGCGACTGCAATACATGTTGACTTAGGATTTATATTATCTTAGCTGTTTATTACCCAAACATCCTAGCATCTCTTTTATTATATTTTTATTCTCCTCTTTATTTACTTGTTTTATTTTATTCTTGTTTTAGACCTAGCAACAATCAATCAAACCCTCTTTTTATTATTATTTTATAGATTAAAAATTAGCAAACAGAATTAACCTTGTCTCTCTGTGGTTCGACCCTTACTATCACTATCTATAGTTTTAGTTTGGTTTATAAATTTTATCTTTGACACCCACAACGACGGGTATCAAATTTTGGCGCCGTTGCCGGGGAGACGGTATAATTTTGTTTGTTAATTTTTAGTTTATTTTTCTTGTCTTAAGGAACTTAGCTTCCTTAAGACCGTTTCTTACCTTTTCTTCTAGTTTTGTTTTAGAAGACAGGTTTTTGAGAGGAAGACTTGAGTACTCTCAGTGCTATTGCGATTATGTCTACTGTTTATGGTAATCTTTATCCAGCAACACACCACCTTCCACAGGAATTTACTCTCCCCTATGAAATTCAACTTTCCCATATCAAATTGGTGGAGCAAAAACAATTTGCAGGTTTACCGGATGAAGATCCTCTAAAGCATTTGGAGCTATTTACAGATTATTGTTGTTCCCTACCCGTACCGGCTGGAGTAGCGCAAGATGAGGTTAAGGAGACGTTGTTTCTATTCTCCTTGAAAGATTCTGCGCGTGAATGGATTCGTTACCTTGATAGGGTAGCGGTTAAAGTTACAGATTGGACATCTCTAGCGTTGGCTTTCTGCGAACAGTACACCTCGCCAGCAAAAACCGATGCTATGAGAGATCAAATTTATATGTTCCGGCAAGGATCTGATGAGGAATTTCATGAAGTGTGGGCCCGTTTTAAGGAGTTGGTTCGATCCGTTCCTCACCACGGCTTTGAGGAGTGGTACCTTTGCAAACAATTCTATGACTCTTTGTGTTATGACTACAGAGCCAGCCTTACAAACGGTGGATTTCATAATGTAGCTTATGACAAGGGCTGGGATTTTATTGAGGAGTTTGCGGTTCATAGAACTGAAAATGGAAATTCACGGGGGAATCCACTAAAAACAAGTATTGAAATAACTCATGTTGCCGCACTTGAAACATCCAATAACGCCTGTTCCGAAGAACTTGAGAAAGCTTCTGAGGGACCAACTCCAAAGGATGATTCTGCCGAAGTTCAAGACGAAGAAATCGATCCCGTGCACAGGTCAGGAGGTCGACCGACCACAACATCAGGTCGACCGACGTCGACGCCTGACGTGAGATCAGTTTCTACAGACCAGAAAAATTCTGATAATACAGCGTCTGGTCGACCGACCGCTATACTAGGTCGACCGCCAGGGTTCCTGAGCAGATTGTGGATTCGCCTCCTGAGCTACCTGTCTCTCCTCTCGTCAATGACTCAACGGAGATTCTGAAGTTAAAAGAGCCAAGGCTTGCCGATTCCGCGACAAGCATTGCGGTCCCGTTTCCGTATCATTTGGAGAAATTAATGTTGGAGCATCAGTTCAAAAAAACCTTGGAGAGGTATGAGGGCGTTGATATTAGTAACCCAGATATTTATGTCAAGTGTGATCCCATCACACCCATTACTAAAGAGTCGCTCATTCTTAAGGATGAGAATAATAGGTTACTTGATTCCCTCTCCCTCCCCGTTGATGATACTAACTTGGATCTAGAAACAACCAATGAGTTAGACTTTCACCCCTTGACTGACCAACCTATGTTTGTAGGTATTAGTGATGAACATGTTCCTAACATGATTGAACCCTCTGTTGATGAACTTTGTTTTTTGCAGGATTCATTTATTGACATTCCTGATGTTTTTAATAATATTAGTGAATATTCTATGCAAGGATCCTTTTCAAAGGATCCTTCGGAGGCTTTGATGTGTTTTGAGGCATGTGCAGGTGAATCTCTTGCTCAAAAGGCTGATTTGGATGCTCCAGAAACTGCGACACTAGTGATAGAGTCTATAAGCAGTAGAAAGAGAGATGTTCTCGATCAAGTAGTACCACTTACTCGATCAAAAGATGTAGAGAACGAGGTCACTCAAACAAGTGATCATTTGGCTGAAGAAAAGAGCCCTAAGAAGAAGAAGCCGAGGAAGGTGTCGACCCACGACTTGGGAGTCGACAACTCCGGGAGATGGATGGCTAGAGTTGTGGATGATGACCCACCCATGTACATGGTGGAGAGAAACCCATCTACCCAAATCACCATAGCTGAAGGAGTAGCCTTTAGTCAGAGCCCTTGGTCAAAGAAACGCCGAATCCTTCGCGGATGACTTCTTCTTTTTGCTCGTTTCTGTTTTTCTTAAGACAATTTTTTTTGTTTTGTTAAGACTTTCTAGTTTGCTTGCTTTAAGTTTTTTTTTTTTTTTTTTTTTTTTTTTTTTAGGACAATTTTGCTTTTGTTGTGTAGTGAAGACTTTTGGACTTGGTTCTGGGATCTCGCGCATTTGTTGGGCGCATATTGGATGATTTTTCAGGTTTCAAGTAGAATGACGAGGTTGACACAAGTTTTTCCCAAAGAAAAGAAGACTGCTGTGCAGCAAAGGGGTCGACCGACTACCTTCATAGGTCGGCCGACCAGATCCCTGCATTCCTGGAATTTCTAAAATCCACAGGAATGTCGGTCGACCGGAAATTTAGGTCGGTCGACCGGAAATTTAGGTCGGTCGACCTACCCGTCCGTCACAGCCTGTTCATTTTCTCTTCAGGAATTGTGCAACCACCTTGGGTACTTGAGTGGCACTGCTAGCCACCAAAACCTCCCAGCTTATGCTGGTTTGGGGAGGTTTTTCTCATGCGCTTCATAATCCGGTGAGTTCTTTCCAGTTTTTCCTTAGTTTTTATTTTCCTTGCATCTTTCTTTTAATTTTCTGAAACCTTTACTTAGGCTAATGCACAATGGGGACATTGTGCGGGTTGGTTTGGGGAATGGTTTAGTCACATACATTGTTCCATTGCATTTTGTCACACGTTTATTGCATTTCTGTCTTGCATCGTTCTTTTCTTTATTTTCCTTACCTATACAAAAGAAAAAAAAAAAAAAAAAAAAAAAAAAATAGAAAAATTCAAAAAATTCCAAAAAAATGCACGTTTATTTTAGCATATAGGTCGAGTCGGAACGAAAGTATTTCAAGGATGATTTAGCTATCTTACATGTTTATGCCTTTACCTTGCCTTGTCAACTTGTTTTAGTATGAGAGTCTTTCGCATATCTACGAGTTTTTGTCAACTTGCATATCTTGAGACTTGACTTATACCTTGGCAACCTACTATACATTCTAAGGTTTAGAGCTTATTTCCTGGTTTCATTTTTAAACCAGTTGTTTAGGATGTGAGTAGTACTCCCCTTGGAACATGTTACATCAATATGCATAAACATGAACTTGAATTGCTATATACTTGTTTTACTTTCTCGTTTTGTGAGTCTTGATACGTGCATTTGGGATCCCCTTTTCTCTTATTTACCCATAAGCTTCACATAGCCAAAATTGCCTTTTTATTTCCCCAAAAAAACTACATCCCATACTTAGCCTACCCTTCCAAGCTAGTATTTGTGGTCATTGGATTATTTTTTTGAGGCATCTTGGTTTGTATGCTATCTTGAACAAAAAGAGAAAAGAAAGAAAGCAAGAAAGAAAAAAAAAAAAAAAGAACAGAAAAATTCAGAAAAGGAAAGAAAGAAAAGAAAAAAAACGAAAAAAGTCAAAAACGTACAAAAGTCAGTCGACCGACCACTTTATTGGGTCGGCCGACCACCTGACAGCATCAGAATGAAAAAAAAAATTTCGTTCCAAATTCCCTTTCTTTTATGTGTTATCACTCCCGTACTTCATTCAAATTATTTGGGAGTCCTTTCTTATATATAATGTGAGAGTTGTGCTACAAAAAAGAGCACTTTCTTAATATAAAAAAAAAAGTTGTGAAATATGTTGATGGAAACCGGTTTTACTAGCTTGGCTACTAACCCCACATATCCAAAAACATCTTAACCACTTTTACCTTTTACCTCACATATCTTTCATTACCTCAATTGCATGTATCTGGGTCACTTAATAAGTTTGTTACACATAGTTGTAGAATTCTTGTTCATGTTAAATTGCAGGCATGTTTCCATGGGTCGCAGTTAGGTGAGTGTCTCAACAAAATTACTTCTTTCTATCTTTTACATATACTCACCCTTTGCTTCATGAGTGTCTCGAGCGTACCGCGAGAGTCCATAGTACAAAGTCTCTATAGTCTCTAGTGTTGCAAGTTTGACGACACCATAATTCGTTTGCATGATTTATATACTTTCTCATTTTTTACTTGGCATTGGTCTAGGCTAACATGTAAATTTCGCTCAGAGATTGAAATCGTTCCATTAGTTAAGATCGAGTCTATTTCTTGCTTGAGGGCAAGCAAGGTTTGGTTTGGGGAATTTGATTCGTGCCCATTTTATGATGTTTTACATCTATTTTTACACGCATTTTGTCGCTCATTTACTATGTTTTAGCCTTTATTTCCCAACAATTGTCTACTTTCGTATTTTTATGCTCTTTTGCAGATTTATGCGGAAAAGGGACGATTTTATACCAAATTTATGCCCTCGGGACTTTTTATGACTAAGGACAAGAAGGAACGAAGCCTAGCGCATATTTATGCCCTCGGGACTTTTTATGACTAAGATCGATGCGCGCTGCAGTCCCGACAATCAGGTCGACCGACCACAGCACAGACCCAGAAGTTTCCGCAAAGCCCATTTAAGTTATTAGGTCATTAGGAGGTCGACCGACCCAAAAAGTAGGTCGACCGACCGACCCACTGTGTTTCCGCGATTTTTATTACGGGCTTTGCTCCTAATCTTGTAATTAGAACTTATTTAAGGAGACCTAAACTCCAAAAAATAGGTCAAGCAGCCCCACTTTGATAAAAACTCCATAGTTAGAGAGAAGTTTTACCAAGCTTTCATCTTTGTTCTTAGATTTTCCAATTAAGTTGTAAGTTTGCTACAATTCAATCTTTCCTTTTCAATTAATCTTGTTGTTCATCTTATTGTTGTTTCTCAATTCATGTTTCCTCTTTATTATCATCTTTAATTATGTTAATTCCTTTGATGTTCTTAATTCTTGTTATTATTAATTTTATGATTAAGATTATGCATAGCTAATTCTTGTGATTAGGAATTAGGGGAACCATGGTAAAGACTTGATTTTGATAGTTTTATGATTAAATTACCAATCCCCCATTGTTGTTGGTGAATTAATTCTTTTAGATTGAAAGATTGTTAGGATTAGTTTAACAACAACTTTGGGATTGCCCTTGAACGAAAGTTTAGTGCTTTTCTAGGAACCCTAAGACCGTAAGGATTGGGTAGAATATTGACCTAAAGGTTTATTCTTTGTTCCTTGGGATTGTGTTATTTGATTATTTTACCCTTCATTGACTTGTTTTAACCATGGGGAACCAAAGTTCATAATCTCCTTTTCATCTTATTTTAATTTCCTTATTATTATTGCATGTTTAGATTGATGTTCTTTATGATTTCCACGTGTACTCCTATTTTTATAATTGTTTTAATAACTATGAGTAGCTAATTTCATATGTTAGGATGTAAGGAGTAAATATGCGAAAGTAGTATAAATTCCGGATCGACATGTCGCAGGCAGGAGGTCGACCGACCACCATTATAGGTCGGCCGACCGGCTCGTGTTCGAATTCTGTTTCGCTTTTATTTGTAGACTATAATAACCTACAATGAGACCAAAAGGGGACTTGTAGGATGTTAGTATTGACCTACCTAAGATTGAGAGATTTGGGAAGGGCATTGGTTTACATCTTAAGACGGATAGGTTACTTAAGACTGAAAGGTTTGTGACCTAGAATTTAGGAATCACCCTTATTGTTGACACCCAATAATTGTGAGACCTAGGAACTAATAGCATAGACCGAAAGGAGCTATTAGGTAGCATAGACCTAAAGGATATGTTACACCCCTTACGCGACTGCAATACATGTTGACTTAGGATATATATTATCTTAGCTGTTTATTACCCAAACATCCTAGCATCTCTTTTATTATATTTTTATTCTCCTCTTTATTTACTTGTTTTATTTTATTCTTGTTTTAGACCTAGCAACAATCAATCAAACCCTCTTTTTATTATTATTTTTTAGATTAAAAATTAGCAAACAGAATTAACCTTGTCTCTCTGTGGTTCGACCCTTACTATCACTATCTATAGTTTTAGTTTGGTTTATAAATTTTATCTTTGACACCCACAATGACGGGTATCAGAGATGTCGCCTCTGAGCCCAGACATATTAGAGTGATCGCGTCAGGACATGCCTTAAGTTGGCCTCTGAGTCTGACGAGTAGAGCAACTGCACAACGGGGCAGTCAGGTTGTAATACCTTACCTAGGGTGCAGGTGTTGGATGCTAGTCCATGCGTTGAGTTATCGCCTCTGAGTATAGTGTCTTGTGGTGTAGTAGGCGAAACATGCGTTGAGTTGTAGTCTCTGAGTTCCTTACTTGTAATTGTGAATTGGATGTTAGGCCATGCGTTGAGTTATCGCCTCTGAGTCTAGTGTCTTGTTGAATAGCAGGTCCATGCGTTGAGTTGTCGCCTCTGAGTCATTGCTTGAGATTGTGAATTTGGTATCTAGGTTATGCGTTAAGATGTCGCCTCTGAACCTTTATACTTGCTGATTGTTTGGTATGTAGGTTATGTCTTAAGTTGACCGCTGAACCTTATACTTGTTGAGTTTTATCTGCTTGCCTAGAGTTTGTACAGTGTCAGATATAGATGTTGATATTGATGAGTATGGTACTTTGACTTTGATATTGTTCATCCAAGGCATTGGATGACTCTTTAATCGGTTTCGTAAATAGTTTGGACTGAAAGACCCCCCGGCCGGGCAACCGGCAGGGAAACGGGCTCTCCTTCCAAATGGTTTCCGAAGTTGGTTGAGAGCCTTGCATTAGTAATTGCATGATGTTATGCGATTCAGTTATTGAGATATTATATGCTTCACATGTTTTTATATATTGGAGTATTCTGTTTGTATTGCTGTGTTACGTGTCGTTACAAAAGGTGGCTAGGAGAAATCTAGTCACTCCCCACTGATTGTGGCGTACATGTTTACATGTATGTAGGTACATGCAAGAGGTCGGCAGGGGTTGCTGAGAGCTAGCGAGCAATGATCCGCTTATCATCAATTTGACTTACACACTTCGTAGCTAGACTCTAGACTTTTGATACAGTTGTTGTTTTGAGTGCCTGTAGGGATGCACCATCCCATGCTGTTGTATATAATTACTTTCAGTACTTAGACAGTTTTACTTATCTATTTCTGTTTATATCAGTTTCAGTTTCAGTTTTTAATTCACCTCGCATGTTAGTTATGTTAAAAAGTTTTGATTCCGCTGCATTTTTAGTACTTTGTATGATTTTTTTATTTCCGCTTTCGCGAGGGGTTTTACAGACATTACTGTCGTATGACGGTGGTGGTCAGTTGATCCCTTTAGGTCACACCTTTAGGACTAACCCCTTAAACATATATTGATTAATTGCATAGGATACGAATTGGTCAATATTCTTAAAACCGTATATCGAGAAATCAGAGGTTGAATCTTAAGGTAAGATTTATATTTGAAATTGAAATGTGTCAATTGTCGAATATTAAACGATATTTTAGAAATATCGAAATTAGTATTATGAATGGTTCATGGTTATAACAAACATTGTTAATATATCGTATCGACGATTATTACGATAACCATATGTTGGGACAATAATTCGAATTACTAAATAATTTGTTAAATATGATTTGATTAATTTAGAAATATTATTTATGTGATAAATGTATATTTTAAATTAATACAATTATTATGTCACATAAGATGTTACGTAATTAGTTAAATTGTACGAATTATAAATCGTAAAATGAAGGTCCATTTTACGTTTTAGTATGCCGTGTAAGTTGACAATATATGATATTTTTATCTTATAATTGTTGTTTTAATATTTTTATGATGTGACTTAACATCTTGCATGTGGGTTTGACAAAAGGATTAAAACCCTTCCCCATGCTTCTCTTACACGGCTCACATGCCCACCCCAACCAAACCCATTTTTCTCTATATATATGTGATCATTCACATATTCTAAAACTAATCTTCATGCAAGTTCATTTTCTAGAATAAGAAAATAAAAACAACCTCCTAAATATTATTAGATAATATTTGTAGTATACTAATATTAGTATTAGTACACGGTTTTAAAACATATTTCCGTCTCCTAGTCCGGGTTCGGTTATTGGTCTGATTTAAGGGTAGGTCTTGGTGTTTACGTATTGGAGGCAAGCTTACTTGGTTGCTTTTGGAGGATCGTCCTAACAATATTTTGGACCGTGTGTAAGAATACGATTCTTTATATATTTCTGCTTTGCATGATCAACGGAAGCAACAAAAGAAGAATACGGAGAAACGATCCAACACCCGATCTCTCTGGTCGAGTACCACTTCTCACCCAATCAACTCTCCGCGATTGAATTAATTGAGTATTCTACTCCTTTGGAGTTCCTTAAGGGAACTGAGTTTTAGATATAAACATAGGGAAAGCCGTGTGCTTTAGAAGGGGTGCTTCCATGGCAGAGTATCAGATGAGGAAGAAGTTAACTCCGAACTCATTAATTTTCCTCCATCTAACTGAATGATTGGTCGCAATTCGGGAGGAAGAACTGGTAATAGAGATAAAACCATCCATTCTGGTTCTATATTTGTTCGAATAAAATGCTGAGGAAATAGAGGCTCTACCAAAGGTGTAGGCGCGGATAAATCTCCTGAGATACGAAGGTGAGGCGAAAGAAATGAGGTCGAGCATTAAAAAGGTAAAGCGAAGAGAGAGGGGAGTGGGATTCACACTTCATTTCTAAGAAAGAGGGAGTTTATTTTGCATGCATAAGATCGACTAAATTAATATGAGATCAATTATAAGTAGTTTATTAGTAAGACTAAATTATAAGGATTTGTTAGTATGACTCACGTTTTCCTTCAGAATCAATTAGAAGTTGTTAGATATACTAATAACGTATGGAGAGTATATGTAAATAGTTAAAAAAATCAAAAAGTATACATATATAATAAGATATATAAGAAAAAATTGATCTTAAAAGTTGACATATCTATAACCCTTATAAATGTGTGAACTTCTACTTAAGGTGAACAGTAGAGCAGTTCCACACGGGTTAAGCACGTGATGAGCTTCTTGTCTTCTTCCTCCACCTTTCTCTTCTTATGTGCTACTTTGTTGTACTGTTTCCACAGAATTGTGATGCTCTGTTCCTGTGGTTTTTTCTACTTCATTTTCTGCTATTTGTTTTAATCATTCTTGTGTTTACATTGCTTTAAGCATTTGTTATTTACACTGATCTCTTCTCTATGCCTCTAAACGATGTTGATGAGGTTCATTATTTACAGACTAAAATTGATGAAGTTGTTGCTGGATTCCGACCTCTGTTTCATCGTCTAATGGTAGTTATGAATAATGAGGTTATCTGGAGATTTATTCGGCAGGATGACTACCGACTTTCGTCATTAGAGTTAATGATGGGGCCTCGTTACAAGATTGTCCGACCAGTGGTTCCTAATGATCATATCACCCCAGGTACTTCTCCTATTCTAATGATTTGAGTTAATGCTTATCAATTATGCTTAGTTATAGGATAATCTTATACATATGCTGTTTGTTGTAATCAGAAACTGTTGATATGAAAAGAAGCGAGTTGATCATGCTTGAGGAGGAGGTTGTTGAATTATTCAAAAGATGTGACACAATTGTCCCTCACATGACTATATACCATCTATGTATAGCTAGACCTGTCAAAACCTGACCCGACCCGAAAACCGACCGTAACCCGACCCGTAAATAACCCGTAAATGACCCGGTTTTTTCAACCCGAACCCGAAAGATACCCGAACCCATTTTGACCCGTAAACAGCGGGTCAAAACCCGACCCGCAGCGGGTTGACCGTTGGGTCAAGACAATATATCGTTTTTAAAATATACAATGTCAAATAAGTATTGATGACTTATAAATTTTTGAGGAAAAATATGTATATATATGCGGTATGTCACGTCATCATCTCAAACAACATGCCACGTCATCACCTCAAACAACATGCCACGTCATCACCTCAAAGTGTGTGTCACAACGTCACTTTCACCGTAGTACGTTGAATTGCATTCCACGTCAGCAGCGCCAGCTCATCACCTCGAACCACATGCCACGTCATCACATCGAAGTGTGTGTCACGTCGTCACTTTTAGTATAGTACGTCAAGTTACATTCCACGTTAGCACTGTCACCTCATTATTTCGACGGACCACATGTCACGTCATTACATCGAAATGTGTGTCACACTATCACTTACACCTCATTCCACATAATTGCCTAGGACCACATGTCATATCATCACCTCAAAATATATTTCATACCGTCACTTTCACCGTATTACGTCGAACTGAGCCGCACTTCGCGTCAACACTTCCACGTCATCACCTCAGATCACATGTCACATCATCATTGTTAACTTATTTGAGTCTCATTATCGTACTTAGCGAGTTAGTAAGGATGATGATGATGATAACGATGGTGATGTTGGTGGTGAGGGCAAAAATGGTGACAATTAAGTTAACTAAAACGAGCAAAAGGATAAAAACGTATAAAGGGTAGAAATTACGATATAAAATATGTTTTAAAAAATGCGAGGAAAAGATGTTGATTGACCCGTATTTTTACCCGAACCCGACCCGGAACCCGTATAGACTTGACCCGTATTTTACCCGACCCGAAATACACCCGACCCGTATTTTACCCGAACCCGTATCTACCCGACCCGCAACCCGCCCGTTCGACCTGTTTGACAGGTCTATGTATAGCTACTGGTGAAATATTTGCTGCGCCCCTTGAGAAGATTGAAATATACGAGATATATTATAGTTACATGGAAGAGGAGTTGTTTAGGCCTAATGTTTCTTCATCTGAGGGTTGGTCTACTGATTAGGAGTGGTGGTGCTGTTACGTATCTTAATTATAATCTACTGCTATACTTTTGGTTTGCATTTAATGGGTGATTGTAGTAGAATTATACTGTCTGTTGATGGCCAATCACGTTTTTTTAAGTGTAAGGATGTCTTATTTGTGTGATCAACCGTTCCTGTATGTTGAGTTTAATTTTGTACAATTGTTATCCCTTTCTGAATGTGTACTTATGTTGGTAGATTCATCGGTTCTTTTAATGTATTACTGATTATATTGTGTGATTGAGCATAAATGGCTTATGTGTTTCGGTTCCTGTGGATCTTTAACTCTTCCTCAATTTGTTCTTAATTATTTTTTGAGATTATTTTATTAATCTGAATGTAATTTGTACAGTTTGTGTGATCTTGTAGTTGGTAGTCAATGTCAATATTTGATCATGGTTTCGTGTACAAACAGTTCATGTTAGCTTGTAGGTATGTGTAGGTAATGACTTGTCAATAACTATTCATCTTGCCCATACTTTCAAAGTACCACCTATTATTTTATTTGTGGTTTTGCAAAATCATTTGGCTCACTTTACAAGCAAGCTAGCCTAATAAAACTACTGTTCTTAAGTGTGTTTGCTCTCATCACAGTGGCATTCTTACAGGTTTGTTTTCATTTTGGTTATCATTTTATTTGGTTTGTTCCGGTGAATGTACAGAGCAGTGGCTACTTCTGGATATGTATTTTAATGGTTCCTTGTTGTTTAGGACATTATGAAACCACTACGACAGTGTGCTAGGTCTCTTGCAGGAAGAGATGGTGGGTATTCTATGATAGCTAGAGTAATAGAGAAGATAAGTATACATGGTTCGTTGACTGCACATCCTCTTGAGTGTGAGCTGATAACGTTTGAGGATGAAAAGGTATATGTTTGCGGAGATAATATGTACAAGCTTTATTTGTTCTTAACATTGAAGGTATGGGATAGGTCCTGAATAAAGAAATTTTAAAGGACTATAAGTTTGTTTCATTTGCCATTCATTGATTATTTGGTGGTTTTGAAAAGGATGATTGTATTAATCTGTAGTGGATTTTGTTGGGCCGGCTTATAAAAGGCCTGTCAATGTGTGTTAGTTACATTCATTCGTTCGTTTGTTCATTCATTTACCATATGATATGTACTGTCTTTTTTTCGTAATTGTTGTTTGCAAATATTTCAGAAAGCGTGGTTGAGGGGTCATCATGGGATTTGTAGACAGAAGTTGTAAAGTTTTGTTAGTTATATTCATTCATTCATTCATTCATTCATAGGCTAACTCATATTTATTATGGTCTGGATTGTACAGTTCTGTATGGTGTATCTGGATTTTAAGAACTATAAATGGTTTCTCTGTAAACTTTTAATATACACTGTTGTTGTCGACGTCGTTATCTTGACTTTACAGCTTCTTAATTCTGATGTCGTGAACGCTTGGGATGGTAATTTGATTAGCTTGTTAATGTAACTGTAGGGTGCTCGGCTCAGAGCTGCATTTCACAATGAGGAGCTTGAGTTATTCGGTGATGTCATGCATAATCATGTCGAGTATGAAGTTACGAATGCTAAAGTCAGGGTGGTAGGAGGTCAGTGCTGGGGCAACCAGGATAACCAAGTTTATGAACTTATTTTTAATAGTGAAACTGTTGTCCAGCCTGTGCGTGGTAGACAGCTCCTAAATCATGTTCAGTACGTGCCAGTTGCGTGTATACCAAAAAAACTCTCGGTCGAAGATTATTATGGTGAGACAGTATGATATAAGTGGGTTATCAGTTTCTTTAATATGTGTTAGATATGCTGATTTCAGTTTGTTTTGTGTATAGATGTGTTGGGTATTGTTGTATTTGTTGACCGGATATGTCAGAAACCCAGGCCAGCTGGTTTTACTTGTGAGCTCTTTGAAATTTTCGTTATTGATTCAAGGTATGCTTTATTCAGATGGAACAATCATCTAATTTAACAGATATATTATGTGTTAGTTTGAAAAGGTTGGCCTGTATGCTGACAAATTCTTGCTGCTGTATATGCAGTTCTGAACAGGTTATGATGGTTACTGTTTGGGAAAAACCTGCTGTGCGAGTTTGCAGGAACTTGGAAGTTAATGCAACGTCCTTCCCTGTCATCAGTTTTACAAATCTGAGAACATGCACCCGAAATGGTATTTAATGCTGTCAATTGTACCATACATGACTGCGCACCTTTTCTATCAGTGATTGCTGATGCTAATGACCGTTTTTACTGGTTAGGTTTTTCTCTTTCTTCTACGAAAGATACGGTTGTGAACCTGAACCCACAAGGACAGGAAGCTGATATGTTGCGTCACTGGTAGGGGCTTGTTTACTTGATGTGCGCCTGTATTTTTTCGATCGTGTTATGACATTATCATGTTGTTGCAGGGGAAATGGTTGTTATGGGCTTATGGCTAATAAACACCGTCAGATTTGCGATGTTCGCTCTCCAGGAACTGATCGCATAATTACTACAATTGGATGGCTTCTCCAACAGGATGTATGTCTATGTCTTCTACTATCTGCTTTGCGATTTTGCGGTGCCCTGTATCAGATCGTGTCCCTCAGATTGCCATAGGTTCTGATGTTTGTTGTACAGTGCGTAGTTCAGCAATCTGCATTTGGTTTTGTGAACAATGTTTGATGTTGCTTTGTTGTTCTATCAGGTAAGGGACACCCTGCAGGATGAACGACATTGGTTGTGCGTACATCTCCTTAGGCTTGATAAGAATAATATACAATACTACACTGGGTGTAGTAGTTGTGGTACTGGTGGTTAAGAAGAAATCGGTATTTTGTACACTTGTTATGCATGCATTCAAGAGAATGTTGTGTCTTCTCCTAGGTAATGTAAATGTGGCTTACAGATTGAGTGTGTTATTGATGGTGGTCACCCTGACTTCTTGTTTACTTCAGAATAATGGTCGCAGTGGATGTAGAGGATGAGACTGGCGCTTGTAGTTTCAATGCGTTGACTGATAATGCAGAAAAACTTCTTGATGTGGAGGCCGGTGTACTCTTTTCAATGCTTCCACAGGTAATATCTGTGCTGCTGTTGTTATTGTACGATGATTAATTGAACATTTAGTCTAAATCAGCTTTTCCTGTGGATATGCCTTCGTTGCTCTGCTGACAGTTCGTGTATATTGTTTGAATGACTGTCCTAGGAAAATGATGACTATCTGTCACAAGTGGAAAATCAGTGGAAGAATAGTCATTTCTACATTCAGGTTAAGCCAGCAAGGTCACTCTTTTTAACTCAGGAACTGAAATGGGACTTGGCCCAAGTATCCCTAATTTGAAAATATGTATTGACAGAACCTCATGGCTGGCGTTAGTACGTTGTAGGTTGTATGCTTGTAGTTGGTTTTATGGTGTCAGGTTTTTAGGGCTGGCTTACGTAACGGCGTAGACCTGTTGAGAGTATCTCTTTATGCTCAGAAGCTTATGGCATTAGACTAATGTTTTGAAAAGTGGTCTGTTTTTACACATTGAGTACCTGTTGGGTGCTCGGGTAGCTTGCATTGGTATTTTGTATTATGATTGCTCAACGTGGATATGATATATTCGGTAGGAATGAGTGATCTTAGCGTACATTTATTGAATGATTAATGGTTAAGGTACCGTTATGGGCAACTGTCTACGAGAACAATTGGAAAGTCCACGCAGATTAAACTAGCAACATGAGTATACATATATGTTTTATAACCGCACTTATGTGATCAGCTTTAGTCGGATTACAATTTAGATCTCTCATGAACTTTTAGTTACAAGAATGGTACTACTTACTACTAAGACCAATTTCAAGGACATTACAATATGGGGGGTTTAATATAGGGTACAGATCATAAAAAGCATGTTTGAGTCAGGCCTGCTTTGGTCAGAAAAACAATCTATTCATGTTGGCTTGATGGCATGAAATACCTTTGCTATTCTGAAAACTGCAAAGGGTCTCAGCACATCTACCTTAGAAGGTTCGATAAGATGTAAGAACATGGACTTGCTTTTGGTGATGGTATTATTAAACTTGTAATATAACAATTCCTTGTCCTTCGAAATGAACAATAGACGATGTTCAGGAACCGTCCACTCCTTTAGGCTACAAGTAAACAATGCAGTACATTTAACTAATAATTCAGTATCATAGTCCAGCATAGAAATCGAAAAAAACAATCTTTCCTTGGTAAGGTGCTTCTCAAGTGTTTCAGATATACAACAATATGATTGAACGTGTTGTATAAGCTGTTGCTCAAGTGACCGTGCTTCGTTCATTACATCGTAAGATACAGACTGCAGGTCTTTCACGCAAATTATAGAGGGACCAGCTATGCTATAACACGAGGATTAACTTGGTTAATCGTTGTCTTCTTATCTATTCTGAATATAGGTCATTATGTATCTTCATAAACTTGGTAATCCTGGTTGCCCCAGCACTGACCTCCTACCACCCTGACTTTAGCATTCGTAGTTTCATACTCTACATGATTATGCATGACATCACTGAATAACTCAAGCTCCTCATTGTGAAATGCAACTCTAAGCCGAGCACCCTACAGTTACATTAACAAGCTAATCAAATTACCATCCCAAGCGTTCAGGACATCAGAATTAAGAAGCTGTAAAGTCAAGATAACGGTAACTTGGTTGATCGCTGTCTTCTTATCTATTCTGAATATGGGTCATTATGTATCTTCAAAACGATGTAATATCTCTCTATGACAAACAATTATACATAATCATTGAATTTATTTCAAGGTGTTGCCTTCATGTTGATTTCAAGTGGCTAATGAACTATTACTAACAGAATGTGTGATATAATAGAAAATATGGGATGTATAGATACTGAACAAACCAGAAATTAATCTTATATTAATTAGACTGCAAATTACATTGAAACTACAATCAGATTCATTGGTAGTTTAAACAAAGTTAAGCTTTCTAAATTACAGACTGTTTGGAATCTGTTATGTGCTTGAACATTATATATAATCATTGAATTTATTTGAAAGTGTTGCCTTCCTGTTGATTTCAAGTGGCTAATGAACTATTACTAACGGAATGTGTGACATAATAGAAAATATGGGATGTATAGATACTGAACAAACCAGAAGTTAATGTTATATTAATTAGACTGCAAATTACATTGAAACTACAATCAGATTCATTGGTAGTTTAAACAAAATTAAGATTTCTAAACTACAATCTGTTTGGAATCTGTCATGTATTCGAACATTTGCAAAAACATAGATTGCAGTCTGTTTGCTATATAACTACATACAATCTTAAAAGTCCGAATCGTAGTATCCTTCGCTGCCTGAATCATCACGGTATCACTTTTCATACATTTCCTCCAAACGTGCAGCCTTGCGTCGTTTTTCGATCCTCTTATGTATTCTCCTTTTTTCCTTCTTGTCCCTGACATTCACGCAACAACAATGGACTGCAACTAAAGTGTTCCTTCTGGTTACCCTTATAGTGCCATTATAGTTCTCCTTTGCTAACTGGCGCTCATAATCAGTGTCAACTTTAGACGTCTCTGTCCCAATTCAACCAGAAACAATGCTGCCCATGCTTTACACACCTCTGCCATGCTTCGCTTGTCTGATTTATCAAGCCTGTTGAAGACCTCTGTTATAATTTCAGACAGGCTCAGGAATGGGTGATGAGAACTATTGTCAGACAATGTCTGTTTCTCAACAGTTGTTGTGGAAAACAGGGAATTCGATTTAAACTGTTGTTTCTTCCACTTCACGTATACATTGATAAAGTTTTCTTTATCAGCCTTATTTGTGTATATTGATCCCTTGCAGTGTTTAGACATATTGTTGCAGTTGGCGTTTCTAATGTGTGGGAATTTGTGGGAGATGAAGGGGTTTGTCAGAGAAGGATAAATGAATTTAGTTGACAATGGTAATTATAAACTTGAATGATGGTTAACAGATGTATGTGATTACATTTTATATTGAATGTATGAGGGAGGCGAACAGTCATGAATGTGTTGGGGTTGGTTGTAGTGGAACGATGAATTCTATTTTTTTATCTTGAAATCGGTGCAATTAGTGATGTTCTTAATATACTTCGTATGTTGAATAATATTCTTCTTGCGTATTCTCACTTTTGTACAATGCTTTTGTACATTAATCTCGACTTCTACCGCTTGTAATGGTTGTACGTCAATGCGAATAATGTGATAACACTTGAAAATGAGTGAAGTTGTTAATGAATGATAAGCCCGTTCTTTGCATACGTGTAATACCCCGTATATTAGCCTTAGTCAATAACCGTCAAACCATGTTTTATAAACGTATATTTCAAACGGAATGTTTATTACGCATTTTACGTAAATTGTTATTATTTTATAAGTCGTATTTCTACGATTATTTCGTATTTCATAATCTTTTATTATCGATGTTTATTTCATAAAATGACGTTTCAATTGTATTTCTTAAATTTTTATAATATATTTATAATTAAATATATTTCCTATTTAATATTTATTTATCGTTAATGTATATATATTCCTATTTTAATAATTAAGGCGTAATTACGTTTGAACCCTATTATTTTATATATACCAATAATGTTTATATTTTGTAACTAATTAATTAGTATTTACTAATATTAAATTACAAGTAATACCCGTGTTTTATTTATGATTAAACGAGTATAATTAAGTTACATGTGCTCGTTTATCTTTAGTTACGAGTCGAGAACGGTATATAGATGGTCAAGCCCCTCGAGATGCATGATGGGTTATGGGTTCGGGTTGTAATTGTGAGAAACCACCCTACCAAACATTAAAACCTAGCCAAACCATCCACAAAGACAAAAAAAAAAAACCCCCTATACACCCATATCACGTTGCCTCCCTCCATCGACTACCCAAAGAACCCTAATTCATATCAGTCACCATGGGATATAGGAAGAACGAAAGGTAGATGAAACCCGAGCACCAGTCATCATCGTCAACCACCGTGACAATCATGTAAGCATTCGTGTTAACAATCGTACTTTATTTGCTCTACCCGTTTTCTATGTGGTTTTTCAAACTGTTGTTGGTTTAGTTTTGGGGTACGAGTCTTGAGTAGTCGAAGTAGGATATGGGTAGATGGTTTTGGTTGTTGTGGAGTGTCGTGTGGTGGCCGGAGCACCACCAGCGTGGTGGTTTAATTGCGGCAGTTCAGACGAGAACAAAGGGTTCAGAACAGGGGATTTGAACGTGTTGAACATGCGTTTTGGTGGGGTTCGTGTGACGGTTATAGGGAGAACCAGGAAGGGATATGACCACCCCTGGAACCACCGTGGGTCAGTGGTGACGATGGTGGTGGCCAGAGGTGGTGTAGATCACGGTGGTGAGAGAAACAAGTGGTAAAAGGAGAGGGTATGTGAAGGAGTTTCTGGAAAAAAACAGATGTCGGGTGTGTGCAGGCGGTTTAGAGGTGTCGTGGTGGTGACTACGGTGGCCTCTGGTGGTGGCTAATGGGTGACTTTGGTAGTTGGTAGTACGTAGTTGAGGTTGGGTCTAGTGGTGGCAGTTGTCGGGGACGGGGCTAGTGGTGGCGGTGTCGGGAAAAGGTCTGCAACAGACCGTTGTTTGCGTTTTCTGCTGGTGTATGTCGGGGTCTGTTGCTTGCGTTTGTCATTGCTATTACTATTTTGTCACTATTATCATTACTAATGTTATTATTATTACTATTATTATACTACTGTTGTTGTTGTTGTGTTTTGTTCTATTATTATGATTATTATAATTCTAAGATAATAATATTATTAGTATTATTATTACTATTATTATTATTATTGTTTATGTTATTGTTGTTGTAATTATTAGTATTAATATTGATACTAATGTTTGAGTATTCTATTTTATTAAAAGTAGTAATAATTGATTATTAGAATGGTATACTATAATTAGTATGTTTTCAATTGTTAGTGTGGGATAAATTTATTATAATGTTTTTATAAGTAGTTCAATATATTTGTTAATAAGCGATTAGTGATATAATATTGTGATAATTACATGTACGTGGTTATGAGCAATAAAATATAAATATGAACGAATAATTAATTGAAATGATTTATATATTATATTATTTTGCATAATTATATTAGTTAGTGATTGCGTATATTATAATTGTTAGGTGACGATGTTGACGAGACATAATTCGGTTTACTCGCTGGCATGTTGTTCGATTACATTGCTATCCAGGTAGGATACACTGGCACTATACCCTATGATGGGTTATGAATGGATTTTGGATTTTGTGTTATGGGTGTTGAGCATGATTGATATGAGAATGATATTGGTTGAAAATGATTATTATTATTGGCATGAGCATTTATTTATTTAATAGCATGATTGATTAAGGGTATTGTTGCATTCATGAGCATGGCATATGCATTGGTTACTGAGAAAGTTACGGAATGGATATTGATTTGATATAAAGCCCAGGGTGGTTCTGCAGACCAGGTCTGGTGTCGTATCAGCTATTGAGTTGGTGTTCAGTGACGACCGATTATAGTCTGCCGGGAGGTTCGGTATGGCTTGGTGTTTCGGGTTTGAGATTGAGATTGTGATTGAGCTCGAGCATATCATATTTGTTGCATTATTTATTATCGTGTTATCCTACTCAACCGCGAGGTTGACAGTGTATCCGTGTACACCTACGATGATCCGGAATGGGGAGTAGACTCTACAGGTCAGAGACAGATGGACTAGGAGCTTGGGCAAGGAGTGAGACATGGCTTGGACCTACTTAGAATTAGATCACAGACTTAGATTTTATCAGTTGTACTTTTATTCTTTGCGTAATTGTTGTAATATCAAAAGTTTAAATTTAATCAGTTTTTATATAAAGTATTTTGGGTTGTTTACCTTGTTATTCACTACCTCGGACATTCCGAGATGGTAACAACTCGATTTATTTGAGAATGTCTTGCTAAAGGCTCTTAAATAAATGGGGGTGTTACAAAGTGGTATCAGAGCGAACGATCCTCAGGCCTAAACCAAAATGAGAATAATGAATATAGGAGTGTCTAAGTAAAATGAACCCCAGGTTAGTAACTGTTAGGAGCCCCAGGATTGGGATGAGTTAGGGGCCCCCTCAAACCAAGCCATTGGCCCTTTCAGTCTAACCTGGTCACCCTTGAGAGATGTAGAGTGTGGGTAGTATTGAACAAAGGACAGGACCCAATATATATATTGTACTAACGTTTTCGCAGAAAAGGAATGAGGTAAGTTATGATGTGAAATATGGTTGGTGATCTGTATTGTGAAGCATGATAATGATATTGAATGTTGGTTGAGACATATGATTTTCAAGTATTGAGAACATGAGTTTTGAATATGAGTTTGAAATATAAGTTTGACTTGCATGATGATGTGCGTTAGAAGAATATGACAGATATTGAAATGCTGATTGATCTGAATGATTGCATTGAAATTTTAGAGAATGGATGTATATTTGTTAAACAATAATTTGGAGTGATATTATCATATGATTTTGGTGTTTAGGAATTTTCATATGATATCTGGTTATTAAATGACTATCGTAACTATGTAATATATCGTCTTGAATTTGAATATGAATAATCAGATTTAAATGTTATAGTAATCCATGTCTAATGATATGCGGAACGTGTTGCCCCAAGCCATGAATGTCATATAGCTATGTGTTACATTTGTATATACATGTATAAATATTGATTAATTTAGTTGATCCTAACTTTCAGTTTCGCAATCTTTACCGCTTTCTTGATGGCAAGTACAAATTGAAATAATGAATAAATATTAATATGGTGCAATGTCATGTCTATGCTTCAATATACGCGTCAACACGTTTTTGAGAATAGTTGTGTTTTTATATGACGATGTAAAGTAATAATCTGAAACATTAAAGTGACCAACGTTGTAATAAGTTTCCAGAATGTTATCTATTTGTACGGGCTGCCGTTTAAAATGTGTTCTCTATAGGAATGTCTAAATTTTATATATGATGCCCTTATGAGTTGGCTTTCTAATTATTTTGATTTCATGTTAAAACGACTTATATTTTGAAGGAAATAAATATTTTGGTTAACAGTGGTCAGATTGTTACTGCACAGTTCTGTTTTAACTTATGGCTTTGAAAAAGAAATCATTTACAACGTGATTACTGTTTATGCATAATCTTAAGGAGTCGTTATTTAATGGTGATTTTTGCAAGTTGCTCAATTCTCTGTTTAATTGCTGTAAAGTTTTTGTTCAGACCAACTGAGTTGTAAAAATTATTATAACTAATTTCCTTAAGTTTTGCATTTGATTTTTTTTCCTATGAGTAGTTAATTCACTATATTTTCTAAAAAAAACTATAATATCTCACAAAATGTCTGAGCGGTTATTTAATTATGATTTTTGAAAGTCCCCGCATGATGTTTGATTGTTGTAATTGTGAGTTATGTAGGTTCATATAAAAGTTTAATCAAATAAGAATTACGTGATGTAACCATGTAATGTTCCGATATGACATTAGTAGCATGAACAGTAAGCATATGATATGGATACGAACTTTACTATATGATAGTATAACCTTACGTGTTTTGGTGAGCTCTATATAAAGTTAGTTTTATTTATAACGACACTCTTGTTGTGCCACAAGGTGAACTGCATATTGTTATGTTTAAATCTGCTCATAATATATTGAATTAGTAATCTGGTTGACATGTGAATTATGGGAGTGCTAGTCTTGCTTTCGATCTGTAACTTGTAAAAGCATCAGTTGATTCGTGTTTATATATTGTCATTAATTACAACTTCATCATTTTGAAAGTTTCAAAATGTTTTCAAAGTGATAATCCATGATAAAGCTGATGTATGATAATTATGGTAATTGATTTGCAACCTGATAGAATCTGTAGCTACATGTTGATGAAATTTTGCCTAAATATGAAATTGTTCCACATGACATAAACCTCTTATTTTGCAAATTATTTATTACTAGTTTTATGATAAATGATGTAAGTCTTACTAGCCTATGATTTGTGTCTCTCTCGTGAAATATGTCAATGCCTCGTGTTTAATTACATTAATTAAATTTTTGTCTAATGTCATTCCTCTTATCTGCGTAAGACAGATTTTGTCTCCATACTTTGTTTATGAGCATGAAATGGTTTAATTGTTGAGTATGAACTATGAGTTAGCTGCTTGTCTACATTAGTGTAAATGCGTTTGGCTGTGCTAAAATTTCCAAGGGTATATAAGTGTTAGTTACCTTGATTTTGTTTTACTGCGTAGCGTATTGACGAGTATGTTTTGTTGCTTTAAAAGTCGGATACTAGTTGCCTAGTATAGAGTAATTAACTTATCAGATGACTTATAGCTGTTGTTTCGGTGATCTTCTTGAACTTTGGATGTGGAATTTCGTCATGGGGTTACGAGGACGTAACCATGCTTTAAGGAGGATAGGATTATAAAATCTTAAAGGTTTATGTATGACTAGTTGTTATAGGTTTATGTATGACTAGTTGTTATAGGATGTAAAATCGATATGTCGTGATTGTTTGAATATATTTGATAATACTGTTTATTTCTGTTATGCGTTAAACTTTGGGGACAAAGTTTTGTTAACGAGGGTAGAATGTAACATTTCGCGTTTTGAAGTCTATATAAGTGCTACTTGTGATTGTTTCATGCTTGTTATATGTTTCGATACCGTTACGTAGTGGTGAACTTCGGGACGAAGTTCATTTTAAGGAGGGAAGACTGTAATACCCCGTATTTTAGCCTTAGTCAATAACTGTCAAACCATGTTTTATAAACGTATATTTCAAACGGAATGTTTATTACGCATTTTACGTAAATTGTTATTGTTTTATAAGTCGTATTTCTACGATTATTTCGTATTTCATAATCTTTTATTATCGATGTTTATTTCATAAAATGACGTTTCAATTGTATTTCTTAAATTTTTATAATATATTTATAATTAAATATATATCCTATTTAATATTTATTTATCGTTAATATATATATATTCCTATTTTAATAATTAAGGCGTAATTACGTTTGAACCCTATTATTTTATATATACCAATAATGTTTATATTTTGTAACTAATTAATTAGTATTTACTAATATTAAAATACAAGTAATACCCGTGTTTTATTTATGATTAAACGAGTATAATTAAGTTACATGTGCTCGTTTATCTTTAGTTACGAGTCGAGGACGGTATATAGATGGTCAATCCCCTCGATATGCGTGATGGGTTATGGGTTCGGGTTGTAATTGTGAGAAACCACCCTACCAAACATTAAAACCTAGCTAAACCATCGACAAACACAAAAAAAAACCCTATACACCCATATCACGTTGCCTCCCTCCATCGACTACCCAAAGAACCCTAATTCATATCAGTCACCATAGGATATAGGAAGAACGAAAGGTAGATGAAACCCGAGCACCAGTCATCATCGTCAACCACCGTGACAATCATGTAAGCATTCGTGTTAACAATCGTACTTTATTTGCTCTACCCGTTTTCTATGTGGTTTTTCAAACTGTTGTTGGTTTAGTTTTGGGGTACGAGTCTTGAGTAGTCGAAGTAGGATATGGGTAGATGGTTTTGGTTGTTGTGGAGTGTCGTGTGGTGGCCGGAGCACCACCAGCGTGGTGGTTTAATTGCGGCAGTTCAGACGAGAACAAAGGGTTCAGAACAGGGGATTTGAGCGTGTTGAACATGCGTTTTGGTGGGGTTCGTGTGACGGTTATAGGGAGAACCAGGAAGGGATAGGACCACCCCTGGAACCACCGTGGGTCAGTGGTGACGATGGTGGTGGCCTGAGGTGGTGTAGATCACGGTGGTGAGAGAAACAAGTGGTAAAAGGAGAGGGTATGCGAAGGAGTTTCGGGAAAAAAACAGATGTCGGGTGTGTGCAGCCAGTTTAGAGGTGTCGTGGTGGTGACTACGGTGGCCTCTGGTGGTGGCTAATGGGTGACTTTGGTAGTTGGTAGTACGTAGTTGAGGTTGGGTCTAGTGGTGGTAGTTGTCGGGGACCGGGCTAGTGGTGGCGGTGTCGGGAAAAGGTCTGCAACAGACCATTGTTTGCGTTTTCTGCTGGTGTATGTCGGGGTCTGTTGCTTGCATTTGTCATTCCTATTACTATTTTGTCACTATTATCATTACTAATGTTATTATTATTACTATTATTATTCTACTGTTTTTGTTGTTGTGTTTTGTTCTATTATTATGATTATTATAATTCTAAGATAATAATATTATTAGTATTATTATTACTATTATTATTATTGTTGTTTATGTTATTGTTGTTGTAATTATTAGTATTAATATTGATACTAATGTTTGAGTATTCTATTTTATCAAAAGTAGTAATAATTGATTATTAGAATGGTATACTATAATTAGTATGTTTTCAATTGTTAGTGTGGGATAAATTTATTATAATGTTTTTATAAGTAGTTCAATATATTTGTTAATAAGCGATTAGTGATATAATATTGTGATAATTACATGTACGTGGTTATGAGCAATAAAATATAAATATGAACGAATAATTAATTGAAATGATTTATATATTATATTATTTTGCATAATTATATTAGTTAGTGATTGCGTATATTATAATTGTTAGGTGACGATGTTGACGAGGCATAATTCGGTTTACTCGCTGGCTTGTTGTTGGATTACATTGCTATCCAGGTAGGATACACTGGCACTATACCCTATGATGGGTTATGAATGGATTTTGGATTTTGTGTTATGGGTGTTGAGCATGATTGATATGAGAATGATATTGGTTGAATTGAGTAATGATTATTATTATTGGCATGAGCATTTATTTATTTAATAGCATGATTGATTAAGGGTATTGTTGCATTCATGAGCATGGCATATGCATTGGTTACTGAGAAAGTTACGGAATGGATATTGATTTGATATAAAGCCCAGGGTGGTTCTGCAGACCAGGCCTGGTGTCTTATCAGCTATTGAGCTGGTGTTCGGTGACGACCGATTATAGTCTGCCGGGAGGTTCGGTATGGCTTGGTGTTTCGGGTTTGAGATTGAGATTGTGATTGAGCTCGAGCATATCATGGCATTTGCATATCATATTTGGTGCATTATTTATTATCGTGTTATCCTACTCAACCGCGAGGTTGACAGTGTATTCGTGTACACCTACGATGATCCGGAATGGGGAGTAGACTCTACAGGTCAGAGACAGATGGACTAGGAGCTTGGGCAAGGAGTGAGACATGACTTGGACCTACTTAGAATTAGATCACAGACTTAGATTTTATCAGTTGTACTTTTATTCTTTGCGTAATTGTTGTAATATCAAAAGTTTAAATTTAATCAGTTTTTATATAAAGTATTTTGGGTTGTTTACCTTGTTATTCACTACCTCGGACATTCCGAGATGGTAACAGCTCGATTTATTTGAGAATGTCTTGCTAAAGGCTCTTAAATAAATGGGGGTGTTACAATACGTAACATGCGTTGAGTAGATGCTTTGTTCTACAAATATTACGTGCCGTATTTTAGAATCGTGAATTAACATTCTTTTAATATTGTTGTACATGGATCAGATAGTTTACGATTTTTTAGTAACATTGTCTCGCTCACTTATTTACAATTTAGAACATCGCAAAAAAATCCTAACCAATAAAAACTTCATGTTTTTATGTGTTATACTAATTTGTTTTCAAATTATGACTGATAAATGAGAATTGTCGTATGGTAGTCTATATGTAGAAACATCCTTTAAGAGGGAAACAAATAATAAGTTGTTAATTATTGATAATTACGCGTTGATGCCTTTAAGACGCTTTCTATATGATATTCACGGAAATAGCGCTACCTTAGAACGATTTGCCAACTCTTTATGTGTAATCATTGGTTTAAATAAATCGTAAATTGTGGTAGCTCTCGGAATATTAAAAATCGGTGTGGGCTTCGCACATTGCATTAGTTTGTGAAGTAGGTAACTATATAAGTACACTAATTTAAGCTATCCAACCTATTAACTAAATTTGTACACAATGGTATAGATAAATCATCATGACCACTTTTACTCACCATTGACCAAAGGATATTGTCTTTATGTAATTTAATTAAGTTAAACTTATTGTTTGACAAGTACATGACTACACCTTGTTAATTAGATGAACATTGACACAAATTCCTCATGATTTCATACGTATACCATTTGATTAATTGTTTTTCTTAATACTGTTTTTTTTTTCTCAAAAAACATAGATAACCTTTACAAATGTTTTTTTTTTATAAAAGTTTGGAAATTTGTCTAATACGTTTGGGTTTTGTTGGTTACAACCGATGTTGAAATTATACATATGTAAAAGGTACAATTTTCCGACGATAAGTGCGGATAAAGTGCTCGTCCATTGGGGTCATTATCGATAACCTTGATTAAGCTATTGTCTGTGGTTTTCATGTCGGTATTCCCATTGTAATCATTACACGGTAAATAAATTGGCTCCTCTTGTCATTAACTATAATCACACGAGATCACGTAACAAAATTACCGAGGGAAGTTACGTCGATATCAATATATTTGGTTACGCTATTCTACGTGTTTTCCTTACCGTTTTTTATAAATGGTCGATAAATTGAACTACCCTTGTCATTAACTATACTCACACACACTATTATAGTTAGATTGAAATGATTGTTTTAGACCATTTAACACTTATTAAGTATGTTGCTTACCATAAAAGTTACATGTCCTTATTGGTCATACTTACATCATCATTCACACATTGTAATAGTTACAAAGTACAAATTAGCAACTTCATCCACCGTATGTCCGTATCTATCAGCCATACCCATACCCATACCCAATAGTATAGTATAGGTAGCGTGGTTATTGTACTAATCCTTAATTTAAGGGATTTTGATAATGTAATATACACTTATGATATATACAATTCCATGATCTAAGAATTATACCTACATTAACATTCTGTGAAATATCCAACATTTTTTAGCAAATACGAAGGTAACATTGTAATGTAAGCTTAATATTTTTATTGTTTAATATATCTAATAGCCATTTACGAGTAAACCGTAGCACAAATGTTTTCGTTTGTATAGGTATAAGTATGTTTAGACTCCTGCTGTCAATAACATATGTTAATTCCTTTTTCCCCTGGACTATGATTAATGGTCGCTTGTTGTTTTTAACAGATGCTACAAGTAGCTCCAACGCAGATCGATGTGCCGTACCATCCTCTGCTCAAACAGATTACATCTGTGTTACACTTTCCAGATCCTAAATATCATATCTTAGATATATCTGAGAACAGTGTATATGTAGTGGTGAAGACGAATGTTGTGTTTTCGACTAATGGAGTTATGGAGCTTACATATGTAGGAGGATATGCTGATACGATTGAGGAGTCATGTGAAGTAGCTGCTAAGAAAGCTGTTAGTGATGTTATCAGACGATGGTCTGTTGTTGTTCAGGACCTCACTTTTGAACGATGTGTTACCCTGGAGCGTTGCAGTGAACTTTATAATTTGAAGCGGAGAGAGCTGCATAATATTGTCAGGAAACATACTGAATGTGTTTCAAAGGATATATCATGTATTGATCCTATGAGCATTACATATGTTTCTATTAGTTATATGCCCCTCCTTAGCAAGATTATCAAGACATATGCAGTCCAGTGCACGCCATTGGAATCAGTCAGGCATAGCGATGGGCAGTACAGTGCTTGGATTACTATCAGATCTCCACCCAGTGCTGCTTTGAATTCGAGTTTTATTGGATAATGTTGTGATACACTTGATGATGCTAAAAACAGTTTGGCTAAGAAAGTTGTCACTTATCTGATATCAACATACAATCTTGAAATTATTGATGTCAATTATCAATCTTCAAAGGCAAAGATGGCTGCATTGTTATGTAAACTTGAGTTAGAGAGCTACTTAACTGTAAGGGAAAGGGTGTATGAGATCTCTGATGAACCTGAGTTTACAGACACCCTCATTGAGAGGAATGAAACCGCATTAGGTTGTGTGTTTGACTATATACCAACAATTGTTCCAGCTGCCCACAAAGAGATAAGGAGGAACAGTTGTTTTGCAAGTCCTGAAAATGTTGTTCATTGCTTGGCAAGCCGGATTCCTGTCGTTTCCAAAATTGAACCTGCACAGGTTTCAGATGATTCAACCATGGTTCCCTAATATAGCAGTCCTTGTATTATTATGTGTAAGGGTATTTTAAGATTGAAGTTTTTGGAGTTTATCAGGTTTTGTATAGTTGATTAGCATTGCGAGATTGAAATGTCGTTTTATGTCTCTGAAGCTATATTTACGCAATGACAACTATATTTTGATTAATGTATCATTT
Organism: Silene conica; assembly: GCA_029255685.2. Taxonomy (NCBI): domain Eukaryota; kingdom Viridiplantae; phylum Streptophyta; class Magnoliopsida; order Caryophyllales; family Caryophyllaceae; genus Silene; species Silene conica. Next base: position 56,208,548 of record CM055311.2, on the reverse strand, counting down.
TCCTGTTCTTGGTAGTAGCCTCGAAGACCAAAATTATACATTGTCTCTGGTACTATATTATATATCTTCAGACTCCTAATGTTTATGGACTGTGTTGTTATCTACGCCATACTTTTCATTTTCTCAGTTAATCGTTAACCTAGACGAACTTACTGTGTACTTGCAATGGGATTATAAACTATCAGTAGCACAACGAAACCAGCCTTAACGAGCATAAAACTTTTAACTGGCAACGTATGTATTAAGGTATATTATATTGAACTTTTAACATTACTCTTTCAAAAATCTACGTCTATCCCGAAATCTCGTGTAGTGTGAAGCATAAAACTAGATATGATTACATATGTTTTCTGTAACTAATTGTGTCATTACACATATTTGTTAATTATTCTAGCTGTTGTGGCTTCCTCTTTAACCAGTCAGAATTCCCACACTGTACTTGATAGTACTTATCAGCCATGACTTTATACAGCAAATTACTATGAAACACTGGATATTAGATAGGCAATCAACCATATCTTGATCCTATCAGATAGAAAATATGGCGCCAAACATAACCACCTGTCCTACACACAACCATACTTGTAACTGATTTTCAGCTTGCTTTTTTTCCCTCCCTGTATAATCTTATGTCATCACAACATACTTATATGACGTCAATTGTGGCACTTAGCTACAAAAAATTAATATATATAATCATACATAAAGATCATTCTTACATCATTCTTCGCAATCAAATAAAATACTTCTATTTGTATACACCTCTTAGTATAATTTCAAAGGTCTGCATTACGAACTGTTACTTTCTTCCCTATTGACTTGAGTTGCATGTTTTTCTAATTGCTTTAGGAATACTATTATGCTTCTCTTATCTGTTGCTGATACCTTCTTGAATTTATACTTGTGTTTCTTATTAAGAAGAACATGATAAAATTATATAAATGATGTCTTTATAGTTATTATTTCTGATCTGTTTTGTTGATTTACATTGCATATGTCTACCCCACAGCAAAACTATGATAACAATCATTTTAAAACATATCTGTTTGTATGCACATATTGAACAATGTCATACAGAATGCACATGGTGGTTCATATATTACATTGCTTCAGTTAGATACAGTTGTAATCCTTACTTAGATGGTTACTCCTTATACCTATACGAACATAGTTAAAGTACTTTGTTATATAGACGAAACTACTGTATGTTTATATATTAAGGTTAAATGTGTAATTCTCTTTGAGATAACATGTGTCCAGGATATGCCGATACCAGCTGTACAAATATCAATTCCTTTCCGACCTTTGCTCAATAGAATAGCTAACCTGTTGGAGTTTGAGGAACCACGGTATGCCCTATATGATTCAGGGCAGCACAATGCGTCTGTCACTGTGAAATGTAATTTTGCCGAAGAAGAACATGTTTATGTAGGTGGTGTGTCGTCTAATTTTGATGTTTCGTGTGAGCAAGCAGCACGACTGGCTGTAACAGACCTAATAGAAAAGTATGACATATATATTGCAGACTTCACAGCTGCATTAAAACAATCCCACAATAGATGTGCTAATCTGTGGAGGTTGAAACAAGAAGAGTTAAGACGCTTAACAAATGGGCTCCCGAAAGTTCCATTGATTGAAGAATTTGATTGTCCTGAGATATTTCATTATCAAACCCTTTCTTTGGACATGGTGTCCCTTTTGCAGATTATTGTTGGCAGGCTCCCTATACAATGTAGCTCCATAACTACCCTAGAGCAAACCCTTTCATGCTTCACATCATGGTTGACTATAAGTCGTCAAGGGTTTGATTGTGGTCCTATTCATATTGTTGGTGAAATAGCCTCATCAAAATATACATTGGAGCAAGCACTTGCTTGTAAAACTATTCAACATTTGATCCCCATATATAATATTGATTTAATTGATGCTAATTATGCGCCTGAAGACGTAAAGTTAGCTGCCTTGACCTGTGAGTGTGCGAGGAACAAGTTTATTAGTCTTCAGAAACATTTGCTAGCATCTCAGGGAGCTACATTGGGTACCCTAAATGATTTTCCAAATGATTTAATCCTGAATGAAGAGGATTGTCTTACTCCAAGAAGCGATCCTTATTTGATTCCTATACAAAAATGTCTGCCACTACCTCCTAGGAAACGAAAAGCAACCTCACAACTACCTGATCTTCGTAACTATATTTCTCCAAATAACAAGAAAGTTCCATCTACTAAGTATGTGAACAACAGAAGTGTATTCTATAAATCTGCAAAGTTTCAGTGAAGATGGTATGGAGCTTGTTGTATTAGAAGTGCTACTGTGTTATGCAAACCAGTGATTAACATAAACATTTTGAACTGTAATGTAGTTTTTATTAGGACTTGTTCTGTGTGTTAGCTTAGAGCATATGAGCTCAGATCAGTTATTGTAATCTGCTTACCTATTATTGTCTTTGTTTTCTTATATTAAGTATCATTATGTTTTTACAATTAATGGATATCAGGATCTTTTGTTGAAAATATGTGTCTGAGACCTACAACGCCTGCATAATTAACACTATATTTGATGTAGCATAACATTACAATATTTACATCGTTATGAGGATTCTGTAGTCTGCTGGATAAGTGCGAAAACAGTGCTTCGTGTGATGTCATTTTTAGTTACCAATTGATGCTTATAAATGCAGGTGTGGGTCTTTGTTTTTTTTTTTTGCCAGACAGGTGGAAAAAAATAGCTAGCTCACACTGAAGATTATAGTCATTACAGTTAATTGCTATATGACCAATATGGGTATGTTCCTTTATTGCAGATTTATTCGATTAAAAAAAAGACAATATATATTTAACGTAATTGCGATCATTATTGTTACTTACAGATGACAGCTTTCCATATTACAAAAATGTACACGGATCTGGCAAAACTAAGCGCAAATGTAGGTCTCAACTACAAGCTGAATCCAGTGGGACAAGGTAGTACAGTAGCAATCATTATCTTAATATAAATTTGTGCTGTGTGTGATCTAACCAGAACCCTTCTCTTGTTGACTACACTTAGGCTTACCATAGGGAATGCAGATGCTGGTACTCCGAATAAGCGTTGCAGGAAGCCCCGTGTGAGACCAAATACTGGTGAGTGTATGAATATTTGTGGTATGAATCATTATATTTTTTACGATAATATCTGATACACTGCGTTGTCGATTGTAGCTCTGCCCCTTGGTATGATTGGTCAGCCGTTAGTTGGAGCTCCGTTAAAGTTGCCACATGTTCCATCGTGTGATAAATGCCTTGCAAAGAGAATAATCTATGAATCAAAAACATTCTGTTGTGGTAATGGTTCTATTGTGCTGCCTTCTAGCACGTTTCCACCACTACTCACCATGTTGTACACATCAGCAGACCCGATAGCGGTGCATTTTCGGCAGTTTGCACGTTTGTACAATAACCTGTTTGCGTTTAGATTCATTGGTGGGAAATTTGAATCACAAACGATCAAGGGTATTTACGTCTTCAAACTTCATGGTCAAATGTACCATAATATACCCGACTTACTTCCGTGTGGCACTCACCCAAAATATCTTCAATTGTACTTTTACGATAGTCTACACGAAGCTGTAAATCGTGCAGCGTGCTTTAACGAACTCAATGCAGCTGTCATTGATATCCTGATGGATGTAACGCAGACAAACCCATACGCTCGCTTTTTCCGGTCATTAAAAGATGTTACTGTTACTGCTAACACTAAGATAGTTATCATGAAAAATCCTAACCAAGATCAGCGTGTAAGCAATACTCCTACATCTAGCGAGATTGCTGCAATTTGGCCTGAGGATTCCACATCTAGTGAAACTAACGGTCCTGATATATTGGTGACTAGCCATAATGAGGCTTCGCATTGAGTCATGCATTATTATGGCTGTTACGATCCATTGCAGTACCCTCTGCTATTTCCCAAAGGAGAATGTGGATGGCAACAAGCGCTCAAAAAACAAGTTGCTCGGAACAGGACAGTACGGGCCGTACAAAGTACAGCACCATCTCCATCTAGCTTTCCAAACGCTGAGTCTCTTTTGGATGCAGAAGAAGAACGTAAGTCATCCACGTATAAATGTTTGGGTCTGTTTGATGTTTGAAAAGGTCTGAATGCAATATAAATTATGTTTGATAGCGCATAATAATGAATCTGTTATGCTTTCACGGAGTTCTTATCAGAAAAAAATAGAAGACCGAAATGTTTCCTGCCGTGAATATTATTGTTATAAGCTACAAAATAGACCAGGGAATATGATGTTGAGAGCTGGGAGAAGCTTAGAGCAATATATTGTTGATATGTACGTAAAGTTGGAAAACACACAGTTAGACTACCTTAGGCATAATCAGGATACAATCAGATCTGAGTTGTACCAAGGTTTACTTGACACCATTGATGCTGGTGAACAATGTGCGGCAAATGTTGGACGGCGGATTATTCTTCCGGCGACCTATTGATACGTGCCTATTTTATGCGTTTTATTTACTCTTTTGGCACGTATTTTCTTACACTTTCGTGACTTTTAGTTGCTTTTTCTCCCGAAACGGTTTACTTTGGCATTTCTATGTTTTATATGTAGGAATACGCGGAAGTGAGCAGAACCAAGCCTTATTTGCCTTTAGGAAGCTGTTTTGAGTACTAATATGGAGCAAGGATCCGGATGGTGTATTCAAGTATTGTTATCGGGCCAGATCAAAGCTGAAAATAACGAGAAGCGGTCGACCGACCTAAAATAGTGGTCGACCGACCGATGTCCAGTTCGCAAAGAGGCCCAGTTCACAGAAGCCCAAATTCGCATGAAATAAACCCGTATCGCCAGAATCGGTCGACCGACCGATAATAGAGGTCGACCGACCACGAGCTGTTTGGGGACTTCGGTTTTCTTATTTTTCTATTTTTTCTAATCTTGTAACAATTATTATTTAAGGAGACCTAAACTCCAAAATTGAAAAAAAGGGCAGCCCCAATTAGAGAAAAACTCCATTGTTAGATTTTGGTACCAAGCTTTCATCTTTATTCTTAGATTTTCCATTCAAGTTGTAAGTTTGGCACAATTCAATCTTTCCTTTTTATTCAATCTTGTTATTCATCTTGTTGTTATTTCTTATTTCATGTTTACTCATTTATTGTCATCTTTAATTATGTTCATCTCTTCAATTTTCTTAGTAATTGTTAGTTCCATAATTAAAAGTATGCATAGCTAATTCTTGTGATTGGGAATTAGGGGAACCATGATAAAGACTTGACCTTGATAAGTTTGATGATTAAATTACCAATCCCCCATTGTTGTTGGAGAACTAATCCTTAGGATTGAAAGATTATTGGGATTAGTTTAACAACAACTTTGGGATTGCCCTTGAACGAAAGTTTAGTGCTTTTGTAGGAACCCTAAGACTGTAAGGATTGGGTAGAATATTGACCTAAAGGTTTATTCTTTGTTCCTTGGGATTGTGTTATTTGATTATTTTACCCTTCATCGACTTGTTTTGACCATGGGGAACCAAAGTTCCTAATCTCCTTTTATCTTATTTTAATTTTCTCGTTAGTTTGCTACCTTAGTTGTTAGTTTAAATCTCAAATCAAAACCCCCTTTTTGGTTACTTGCAATAGACTTTAAATTTACAAACATAATTTACCCTGTCTCTCTGTGGTTCGACCCTTGACTTATCCTATCTGAGTTTAAGCTGAGGTTTTATAAATCTTATCTTTGGCACCCCTCAACGATGGGTGTCAAATTTTGGCGCCGTGCCGGGGAGACGGTATAATTTTGTTTGCTAATTTTTAGTTTATTTTTCTTGTCTTAAGGAACTTAGGTTCCTTAAGACCGTTCTTACCTTTTCTTCTAGTTTTGTTTTAGAAGACAGGTTTTTGAGAGGAAGGCTTAAGTACTCTCTTTATGGATTCTATTTATAGCTACCTACAGCCGAAGCCTAAGGATGTACCGAAGGGATTCACCTTGCCTACATCCACCACTGGCTCCTTTGAACTCCGCCCAACTCATGTCTCTTTGGTGCAACAGAGTCAATTTTCGGGTCTACCCGACGAAGATCCAATAAAGCATGTCATAACCTTTACGGATTATTGTTGCTCCATACCCCTACCTGAAGGGGTAACTAGAGACGAGGTGCTGGCAACGATGTTCCTTTTCTCATTAAAAGAAGACGCGCAAGAATGGTACCGGTACCTTGACAGGACAAGTGAGAAGATTACGGATTGGACTTCCTTGGCATTGGCCTTTTACAAGAAATACTTCCCTCTTGCAAAAGCCGAGGACTTGAGAAACCAAATCCGTAACTTTCAACAGGGACCTGATGAAGGATTTTGTGAAGCATGGGATCGATTCAAGAAATTGGTCCGTTCTATCCCTCACCATAACCTTCAACAATGGGACCTATGTAACTGTTTTTACAACTCTCTTTATGATGACTATAAGATGGTTCTTGATGTGGCCGCCAATGGAAGATTCCAGAATAACACCGACCATATGAAGGGTTGGAAAACCATCGAAGACATGGCGGTGCATAGGGCTACTTTTAAGGGTTCACGTGGGAATTCAAGAAGGCTGAATGTGGAGATGAATAGAGTGATGGCTCTTGAGACAACAGTTGAAGCCCGTTTTGAAAAGCTTGAGGCAACCCAGCTAAAGCTTGAAAGTGCGAACCTAGTTACTACGGTTGATAACACGGGTGAAATTGAGAACTTAAGAGCCCTTGTTGATGCTTTAACCACAGCAGTTTTGAAGATAAGTGAGGCTCACTTTACCTCCGCAAAGGTTTTTGAAGATCACTTGGTAAATATAGCCAACCAAAGGACTAGCTCTCCAGCTAGTTGTGAGGGACCCATGGAGACGCTGAACGCCATAAATCTAAGGAGTGGCCGTGTTTGTAAAGAATCAACTCAAGAGGATGATCCAGCAGAAATTCCGACCAAAGAATCTGATCCCGTCAAAAGAGCATGAGGTCGACCGACCGCTACTGTAGGTCGATCGACCGCAGTTCCTGACGTGAGATCAGATTCTGAAAAAAAGAAAAATTTGGATGTTACAGACTCTGGTCGACCGACCACTGCTACTGGTCGACCGACCGACGTTCCTGAGCAGAGTGCTGTTTTGACTCCGGAATCGCTGGATCCTTCCTTCATTCAAGGCCTTACCGAAATTTTATAGCTGAAAAAGCCAAAGGTTGCTGATCCTATGGCTAAAGTCACCATTCCTTATCCTGAAAGACTGAAAAATTCAAAAGAGGATCGGAAGTTTGGTAAGTTTTTAGAGATGGTAAAGAATCTTGAGGTAATCATTCCTTTCACTGACTTAATTACCCAGGTACCTTCTTATGCTAAATTCATGAAAGATATTTTAAGTCGTAAGAAGAACTTTCAAGACGACGGTGCTGTTGCTTTTGTGGAAGAATGTTATGTTCTTTCACAAGATAATATGGCACCCAAGTTAAAAGACCCAGGTAGTTTTTCCATCCCTTGTACCATAGGTAATCATGTAATAGGGAAAGCCCTTTGTGATCTAGGGGCTAGTGTCAGTGTCATACCTTATTCTGTATGTGAAAGACTTGGTTTAGGTAGACTTAAAGTCACCAATATTACCGTACAGATGGCTGATAGATCAACCCAAAGACCACTAGGGGTCTTGGAGGATGTCCCAGTGAAAGTGGGAAAGTTCTTTATTCCTGTGGATTTCGTTGTTTTAGACATTGCTGAGGATAGTCAAATACCTATTATTTTAGGTAGACCATTTTTACACACAGCTGGGGCTGTAATAGATGTCAAACGCGGGACCATTACTTTAGAGATTGGGGATGACACTATAGAGTTTAGTCTTGCCCATAAGGCAACTAATCCTACTGATGATACTTGTTGTTCCATCGATATTGTAGACAGGAATGTTATCCTTAATTGGAGGGAATCCTTGACCAAGGATCCCTTAGATGATCTGACGATTTTGGATAAGTGTGCAGGTACTCCAGCTGAGGATGCTGAAGAGCTGGATTTGATAGAAGAAGAGGAAGAGGAATATGAGCTCACTGAAGAAGAGAATGAGAAGCTCAAAAGCCTAGCTAATGCAAGTCTGGTAAACATGTGCTATTCTATAGATACTAATTCTGTTCAGGCAGTTGAGGTAAAAGCACCAGAGCGTAAGCCACTTCCTCCTAATATTAAGTATGTTTTCCTAGATGATACTGAACAGTACCCTGCGATTGTTAGCTCTAAACTTAGTCTTGACCAACTTTCTGCCTTAATGACTGTTCTTAAAAAGAATAGAAAAGCTCTAGGTTATTCTTTGGACGATATTAAGGGTATAAGCCCTGATGTTTGTATGCACAGGATAGATTTAGAGGAAGGGCATAAGCCTTATAGACAAGGACAGCGTAAGTTAAATCCTAAGATGCAGGATGTAGTTATGGCTGAGGTTATGAAGCTTCTTGATGCAGGTATTATCTATCCGGTTGAAACTCTAAGTGGGTTAGCCCAGTTCAGGTGGTTCCTAAGAAAGGAGGAACCACAGTGGTTAAGAATGATAAAAATGAGTTAATACCAACTAGAGTTGTAACTGGGTGGCGGATGTGCATTGATTATAGACAGTTAAATGCCGCCACCAAGAAAGACCATTTCCCCCTTCCTTTTGTTGACCAAATGACTGAAAGACTGGCTTCTAATAAATTCTTCTGTTTTCTAGACGGTTATTCAGGTTTCTTCCAGATTCCCATCCATCCTGATGATCAGAGTAAGACTACTTTTACATGTCCACAGGGTGTTTTTGCTTATCGCAGGATGCCTTTTGGGTTATGCAATGCTCCTGCTACTTTTCAAAGGTGTATGATGGGTATCTTTTCAGACTTTATAGAAAACATTATGGAAGTATTTATGGATGATTTCTCTGTTTACGGTAATGCTTTTGATCAATGCTTAGCTAATCTTGATAAAGTCTTGCAGCGATGTATTGATGTAAACCTTGTCTTAAACTGGGAGAAGTGTCATTTTATGGTTACTGAAGGGGTAGTGTTAGGGCATCTAATTTCAGATAAAGGTATACATGTAGATAAAGCAAAGGTGCAGGTGATTGAGCAATTACCCCCTCCTGTTAACGTCAAAGGGGTGAGAAGTTTCTTAGGACACGCAGGTTTTTACAGGCGTTTCATTAAGGACTTCTCTAAAATTGCTAAACCACTTACACAATTGCTTCTTAAAGATGCCATCTTTGAATTTTCTGATGAGTGCCTTTCAGCTTTTAACAGGTTGAAGGAAGCTTTGATCTCAGCACCAATCATCCAGCCACCAGATTGGGATCTCCCCTTTGAGATCATGTGCGATGCTAGTGACTACGTTGTGGGTGCTGTGCTTGGTCAAAGGAAGAACAAGGCTCTTAATGCTATATACTATGCGAGCCGCACCCTGGATGAGACTCAAGTCAACTATTTTACCACCGAGAAGGAGATGCTAGCTGTCATATTTGCCTTAGAAAAATTCAGGTCATATTTAGTGGGTAATAAGGTAATTGTCTATACTGACCATGCAGCCTTAAAAGGTCTTTTTCAAAAGAAGGATTCAAATCCAAGACTTTTAAGGTGGATCCTCCTTCTCCAAGAGTTTGACATTGAGATTAGGGACAAGAAGGGCGCGGAAAACGTGGTAGCTGACCACCTATCTCGCCTGCAGCTGACTGATGGGGAAGATTCTTTACCTATTGATGATTCGTTTCCTGATGAGAGTTTATTTATCATTAATAATTCAGGTTCTTATCCCCCTCCTTGGTATGCTGATTATGCTAATTTTGCTGTTACAGGTAAAATCCCTCCTGAGTTGTCTTGGCAACAAAAGAAGAGATTTATGTTCGATGCAAAACAGTATTTTTGGGATGACCCTTATGTTTTTAAATAATGCGGAGATGGACTTATCCGGAGATGCGTCCCCCAATGGGAGGTGAAGGACATTCTGGAAGCATGTCACTCTTCTGCATATGGTGGTCACCACGGTCCATCTAGGACCGTGGCCAAGGTATTACAGTCTGGTTTTATTGGCCTACTTTACATGCTGACTGTAGAAATTTTGTAGGTAACTGTGATGCCTGTCAAAGAACTGGGAATGTCTCAAAAAGACATGAGATGCCACAAGTTGGTATTTTAGAGGTAGAGATTTTTGATGTCTGGGGCATTGATTATCAAGGACCTTTTCCTAGTAGTCAAGGTAACAGGTATTTGTAGCTGTTGATTATGTGTCTAAGTGGGTAGAAGCTATTGCTACCCCCCCATTGTGATGCAAAAGCTGTTATTAAGATGTTTAAAAAAATCATATTTCCTCGTTTTGGTGTCCCTAGGGTTGTCATAAGTGATGGAGGTATGCATTTTAAGGAGAAACGCTTAGGTGACTTGTTAAATAAATTCGGTGTCCAACACCGTAGGGGTTTAGCTTATCACCCTCAGACTAGTGGTCAAGTTGAGATCTCTAACAGAGAACTCAAGGAGACCCTAGCCAAAGTAGTTTCTAAGTCTAGGAAAGATTGGAGCCTAAAACTTGATGATGTTTTATGGGCCTATAGAACCGCGTTCAAAACCCCAATAGGAATGTCACCATTCCGATTGATTTATGGTAAAACTTGTCATTTACCAATTGAGTTGGAACGTAAGTCTTGGTGGGCTATTTGTGATCTTAATTTAGACCCTAATCTTTCCCGTGAGAAACGTTTATTGCAGCTCAATGAGTTAGAAGAATTCAGGTTGTTAGCCTATGACAATGCCAGGATTTACAAGGAGAAAACAAAGCGCTGGCATGACAAAAGAATCATTAGACGTGATTTTCTGGTAGGTGATAGGGTATTGCTTTTTAATGCTCGTATTCGTCTTTTTCCTGGTAAGCTGAAATCCAGGTGGAGCGGACCCTACACCATCACAGCTGTCTCAAAATTCGGATCAATCGAATTAGAAACCTCATCTGGTGAGAGGTTCAAAGTCAATGGCCAATATGTGAAGCACTTCCGAGGAGAAAATGAATATGTCGGAAAAGTCGAAGTTTCTTACTTCGACCCTTTTTAGGATGCTCCTTAGAAGGTAAAAGGTCGTGCGGGACCTCTTAAACCAGCGCTACACGGGAGGCAACCCGTGCTTTAGTTTAAATTTACGTTTTCTTTCTTCTTTTTCGGTTTATCCTGTGGTGGAAATTGAAATCTCTGCAGAAAAGTGAAAGAAAAAGAGAATCCGTCAGTACAGTGGTCGACCGACCGTGTTATTAGGTCGACCGACCAAACTGACAACTATATGCACTTTTTCTGACAGAGTAAGTAAAATTGCAGAGCAGGTAAAAGGACGATGGTCGACCGACCGACTTTTCTGGTCGACCGACCACGGTTTTTTTTTACGGTTTTATTTTTTCAGAGTCAAATGTCACGGGTCTGTTGTGTTTTGAAAATGCAATACTTGCTTTTACTACTTCAACTTTCCAGCATTCCCCTTCTCTCTTAAAACCCTAAAAACTATTCACCCACCTTCCTCCTTCACCAATTTACTTACTTTCTTTCATTTTCCATCTTCAAGGTATGTCTTTCTTCATTTTCTTTCTCTCTTTTTCGTTTTATATCTTCTTAATTCCGTTTTAGGTAGTATTAGTTTATCTTTTTATGTTCAATTTTGCTCTTAATTCCGTTTCCATGCTTGTTTTTGTGTTTTTATCTTAGTTTTCTTCTTCTTTTTGATTCTATATGCTTAGATCTGTAAATTTTGAGTGATTTTGTGCTGATTAGGATAGTTTAATTCTTCCTTATAATTTTTATGCCTCTTTTCGCGCGAAATTCAACCACGAAAAACCGACCTTTGCACTGTACACGGTCGACCGACCGGAAACTGAGGTCGGCCGACTGAAATTTGAATTTCCTGGGTTTCGAATTTACAGATCAACACTTTTCTTATGATAGTCGGTCGACCGACCTGAAACTGAGGTCGGCCGACCAGTACCATGATTTTCTGGGTTTTATTCTTTTTGCAGTTTCTGACTTTCCTTCGTATATTGGTCGACCGACCTGGTTTTACGGTCGACCGACCGCCTGTTCTGCAGAAGATACGTGTTTACTCACAGAAGTGGTCGACCGACCTACATATGCAGTCGGCCGACCACTGCCTGTTTTCCAAGTTTCTGTTTCCGCATTTATTTTTATTTTTTTTTCTCGTGCTTAATTTTATTAAAGCAATGTTTTCACATGCTCATACAACTTATATCTTTATTTGAACTTTTTCAGCTTTACGATGTCTAGCCGTGATCAAGGTGGGAAGCGCGCACGCACTTCGGGTACAAGCACTTCTAGAGGACGTGTCTCTAGGACGCGAGGTTTGGCGGTGCAGGACACGGATAGTTTACCAAACTATCCGCAAATCACTTTCAGCTCTCCGGCCCAGAAGGCCCGATTCCTCCATCTCACTGCCTACTGCGTGGTAGTGGCAACCCGTTTCCTTTCTGTCCCAGCCTTGCATGCTTTGGGATGCCACGACGAGGTAGTATCTTTGCTCATTGGGACCGGGTTTGCAGGACTCGTCACCATGGACGAGATCACCTACCGCTTTCTCACTCTCGAGTTCTTTTCCTCCTTCACCTTTGATTCAGGGGCACTTCACTCCGGCTATGATAATTTTTGCATCTCTTTTCGCATGTTCAATGAAACATATGCTTTGACTTTAACCCAATTTGCTCAAATTTTGGGTCTGTCTTCTGAGGGTCTTACTGATGACCCCACGGGGTCGTATTCTGATATGTGGTCCTGTATTTCTGATTCCAGCGATGTGAAGAAGAAAAACAGTACCATCCACCTTCCCACCCCCCGTTATTTTTTGCGTCTGTTGGCCAACACTGTTTTTGGCCGCAAAGAGTCTCAAAATGTTAACAACATTGAGCTCTCCTTTTTGTCTGGTTATCTTAACATCAGACGTACGGGTCAGCAGTTCTACAACACTGCTTATTTGGTCGCCTCTCACTTCGTGTCGGTGGGCGAGGGAACTTCTTTGACTACTATTGTCTGTGGTGGGCTAGTCACCCGATTAGCCCGCTCTTTTGTACCCCAGTTCCCTCGCTATGAGGATGCGGTCGACCCTCTCTCCCGGTACATGGACATGGCTTATGTCAGGTCTGTGCGTTGGGTAAACAGGAGAGATTATTGGAAGATCGACACCTATCTCAGTGATCGCATCCCCATCACCATGGCTCCCCCTATGCTTCCCCTTTCTAATGTTGTAGGGGAGCCCCGACCACTACTCCCGTCTTACCGCCTCCCGCTTAGGGGAGGCACTTCTAGAGGTTTCAGGGCCCCTGCTCCCGGTGGCCACCATACCACATCTGGGACGGGGTACCCATCTGATTTCACTGCTCCTCCTAATGTTTATGTTCCTCCTTTTGTTGATGACAGATCTATGCCACAAATGATGGCGAGTCTTTGCAGGCAGTTCAGCCAAAAACAGCTGAACGATAGTCTCTTCCAATACCCGGTTTACAGGGAGTATGCTACACAAGGTAGGCTCCCAACCGGCCCATGGACTCACCCCACCTGGTACACACCTCTCGCAGGCGGTCGTGACCACGGTGAAGCTTCAGGCTCTGCCTCAGGAACAGGAGTAGGGTCTGAGGAGGATGGCGATGAGGGAGAAGGAGAAGAGGACCCTGAGCCGTTTTACGACTCAGAGGGCTAGGGACATGCTTAACCTTACCCTCTTTGGGGTTCGGTTTGGGGAGGTCCCCCTTGATTGGCTCGGTTTGGAGAGGTCCACATTTACTTTGTAAGTGTTTTCCTCCCTTAGATTTCCAGTTTTCCCCTTCTTCCTCCTTAGACTCTTTTTGTAGTTTTTAGTCTTTTTCCTTTTCCTTTCTTTGTTTGCTTCTTTTTCGCCTACCCCCATCCCTATGTTGTGGTTATATGCTGATGAGCACAATGGGGGCATTGTGCGTTTTGGTTTGGGGAGGGTGTTTGCATACCCCTTTATGAGTATGCAATTGTTTTTGTGTCTTTTGTTTTTCATACCTTTAGGTATTTTTCTTGTTTTCATCCTCTCTTGTCGCGTGACCTTCCCTGTCGCGCATTCTTCTATGTCTTAAGTTTTTAGGTCGAGTCGGAACGGATAAATACAATTTAATGCCTCACATATCACATATTGCTTTGCATTGCATTTTTCAAAAATTTTCAAGCTAGTCTTTTGCATTATCTACGAGTTTTTGTTGATTTCATGCTAAATTATTAGACTTGACTCTCTTCTTGGCTAGCTACTACATATTCTAAGGATTAGAGCTTAATAAATCGGTGACATCCATGACCGATTTCATATAGGTTTGTGAGTAGTTTCTCCTCTTGAGGCATGTTACATCAATATGCATAAACATGAATTCTGTCTTCTTAATACCTGTATGCATTCGGGTTTGTGGTTTGTTGACACATGTGGTAGAGGTACCCCTTTCTCATTATTCCCATTATCCTCACATAGCCAAATTGAATTCTTTTACCCATTTACTACATTCTAAAAAATTGCCTACCCTAGCCGAGCTAGTAAATTAGTAATGGGACCGTTTTTCTTGCCATCCTTTGGTTTATGCTTCATTGATAAATTTTGATTTTGGGAGAATGATAGATAGAAAAAAAAAATAAAAAAAAAATAATAATAACAAAAGGGACAGAAAGAAAAAAAAAAAAAAAAACGAAACAGCCTGTTTTCAAGGCTGGTCGGTCGACCAGCTTTTCTGGTCGGTCGACCAGGCCCGTTGGATAGGTTAGTTTTTCTGGAAAAAAAAAGGAGAAAAAAGGAAAGAAAAAAAAAAGGGAAAAAAGAATTGGAGGATTTGTGATTTTTGCTCCAAAACTTTGAGCATTGGCATGTATGAAAGAAAAAAGAAAACAATAAGAAGTGATCTTATAGTATCGACGGACGGTTGTTAGCTCGGTTTAACCCCTCTTCCCATAACTTATTTTAAGCCCCTTCTTACCTTTAGCCTCACAATTCCAAATTTGCCTCGGCATGTGTCATGGTTATTTAGTGTGGGAATGCATATGTACGGTTGTAGAGATTCTATTCATGTTAGATTGCAGGCATGTTCTTACGGGTCGTAGATAGGTGAGAGTCTTTACTTTTATTTATCTTCTTATCTTTCACATATACATTTGACCCTTTGCTTTCATGAGTGTCTCGAGCGTACCGCGAGAGTCCAATTAAGATGAGTCTTGCAAGGTTGAAATTTTAGCATGCTCTTCCAACATGTTTAATTCGTTTTGCTCTTGACATTATGTTTGATTATAGTTGAAGGATGCATTAAATTGGTTAAGCATAGTGTTGTGTTTGGTTGTGAAAAGTATGAAATCCGTTCCATTAGAAGTTCTATTTTCTTTTGAGTCTTAGTGCTTGCTTGAGGACAAGCAAGGTTTGGTTTGGGGAGTTTGATACGTGCCTATTTTATGCATTTTATTTACTCTTTTGGCACGTATTTTCTTACTCTTTCGTGACTTTTAGTTGCTTTTTCTCCCGAAACGGTTTACTTTGGCATTTCTATGTTTTATATGTAGGAATACGCGGAAGTGAGCAGAACCAAGCCTTATTTGCCTTTAGGAAGCTGTTTTGAGTACTAATATGGAGCAAGGATCCGGATGGTGTATTCAAGTATTGTTATCGGGCCAGATCAAAGCTGAAAATAACGAGAAGCGGTCGACCGACCTACAATAGTGGTCGACCGACCGATGTCCAGTTCGCAAAGAGGCCCAGTTCACAGAAGCCCAAATTCGCATGAAATAAACCCGTATCGCCAGAATCGGTCGACCGACCGATAATAGAGGTCGACCGACCACGAGCTGTTTGGGGACTTCGGTTTTCTTATTTTTCTATTTTTTCTAATCTTGTAACAATTATTATTTAAGGAGACCTAAACTCCAAAATTGAAAAAAAAGGGCAGCCCCAATTAGAGAAAAACTCCATTGTTAGATTTTGGTACCAAGCTTTCATCTTTATTCTTAGATTTTCCATTCAAGTTGTAAGTTTGGCACAATTCAATCTTTCCTTTTTATTCAATCTTGTTATTCATCTTGTTGTTATTTCTTATTTCATGTTTACTCATTTATTGTCATCTTTAATTATGTTCATCTCTTCAATTTTCTTAGTAATTGTTAGTTCCATAATTAAAAGTATGCATAGCTAATTCTTGTGATTGGGAATTAGGGGAACCATGATAAAGACTTGACCTTGATAAGTTTGATGATTAAATTACCAATCACCCATTGTTGTTGGAGAACTAATCCTTAGGATTGAAAGATTATTGGGATTAGTTTAACAACAACTTTGGGATTGCCCTTGAACGAAAGTTTAGTGCTTTTGTAGGAACCCTAAGACTGTAAGGATTGGGTAGAATATTGACCTAAAGGTTTATTCTTTGTTCCTTGGGATTGTGTTATTTGATTATTTTACCCTTCATCGACTTGTTTTGACCATGGGGAACCAAAGTTCATAATCTCCTTTTATCTTATTTTAATTTTCTCGTTAGTTTGCTACCTTAGTTGTTAGTTTAAATCTCAAATCAAAACCCCCTTTTTGGTTACTTGCAATAGACTTTAAATTTACAAACATAATTTACCCTATCTCTTTGTGGTTCGACCCTTGACTTATCCTATCTGAGTTTAAGCTGAGGTTTTATAAATCTTATCTTTGGCACCCCTCAACGACGGGTGTCACCTATATTGGCGGCCCTAGGGATATGAAAAGGAGATATCTAAATGAGATGGCTCTTGTGCAGCGGTATGGAAAGCCAGACTTTTTTATAACTATGACATGCAATGCAAATTGGCCAGAGATCAAGAGTGAGTTGGCACCTGGAGAAGTACCCCAAAACCGTCCAGATATTGTAGCTCGGGTATTTCGAGCTAAATTGTTGCTGCTGAAAAAAAAATTGGTCGACGGCAAAATTTTTGGAGAAGTTGCTGCGTTTGTATATGTAGTGGAATTCCAAAAGAGAGGATTGCCTAATGCACATTTCTTGTTGATTATAAAGCCTGGTAACAGGATGAACTGCCCAGCTGACTTTGACAAATTTGTGTCTGCTGAAATCCCTCCTCAGTAAAATGCAAACCTTCGTGCAGCTGTGATAAAACATATGATGCACGGTCCATGTGGGAAAATGGACCCTGAGTGTGCATGTATGAAGCATAAAAGCAGTCCAGGTAAGTGTAAGTACTTATATCCCAAACCATACACAGCTGAGACGACCAACAATGATGATGGTTACCCAGTTTATAAGCGTAAGCCGACATCTGAAACTGTGCGTGTAAGAGGTCAAATGCTTAACAATCGCTGGGTAATCCCATACAATCCATATCTAATAGACATTTTTTACTGCCATTTGAATGTGGAAGTTTGCTCAACTATTCAAGCTGTGAAGTACCTATATAAGTATGTTTACAAGGGTCATGACAGGATATCATTCAATGTTGCGGCCGAATGTGAAGTCAAGCCGGTTGACGAAATAGAGCAGTATCAAACAGGCCGCTGGGTATCTCCTATTGAAGCAATTTGGCGAATTTATGGATTTGAACTATTCGAAATACAACCTGCAGTGATGGCACTGCCAGTTCATCTACAAGGTATGCAGACTATACAGATGAGGCCTCACGAAAGATTAGATAGTGTAGTGTCTAACCAAAAGCGTATAAGGACTCCACTGACTGAATTCTTTAGGTTGAATGGCGAAAATGCTTCCAAACCAGAATGGAGGCATCTATATGAGAGCTTCACTGAGCACTACCGGTGGGACACATCTCAACGAACATGGTTGAAGCGTAAGAACAAAATAATTGTAGTAGCTCGACTTGTTTTTGTGGCTCCATCGGAAGGAGAACGCTACTTCCTACGTTTGTTGTTGACACATGTAGTTGGTCCAAAATCTTTTGCAGATTTGAAAACAGTTGATGGTTATGAATGTGCAACCTTCCAGGAAGCTACGCTCAAAAGACAGCTAATTGAAGATGACAATATGGTAGAGCTGTGTTTAGATGAGGCTAGAGAAGTAGAGATGTCGGCTGCATTGCGACGTTTATTTGCAACTCTGCTCATATTTTGCCAGCCTAAAGACCCAAGTGCTCTATGGGAAAAATACTACAGTTCACTGTCAGAGGATTACAGAAAAGAACGCCCAGGTGATCCCTACACTACACATGTTCTTATTGTCCAACGTCTGGAGCAACAGGTAGAAGCAATGGGCAGAACTTTGAAAAGTTTTCGGTTATCAGATTTGATAAATCCACAAGATGCAGAACTTCGACCATCACAGGATACCCTTGATGCACTCAATGCACCAATACCAGATGAATGTGTCGTGTGTCGCACATCATTGAACCCAGAGCAGCAAGAGGCTTTTGACGTGATAGTCTATTATGCTACACATAATAAACCTGGTGCTTTTTTTGTACATGGGCCGGGGGGAACTGGTAAGACCTACCTCTACAATGCTCTATTTGCGGAAATACGGCTTATGGGTAAAATAGTCCTCGCTACTGCTACTTCGGGTATTGCTGCAGCAAATATCCCGTCTGGGAGAACTGTTCACTCACGGTTTAAAATCCCTTTAGATTTGGATGTTTCTTTGTCGTGTTCTGTGCCCAAGCAGAGTAGTCTTGCTGCGCTCATAAAAGCATCTGCTCTAATCATATGGGATGAGGCCTCCATGGCACGCAGGGAAGGTGACGAGGCATTAGACCAACTTTTACGAGATCTGTGCAATCCTGAATTGTTATTTGGTGGTAAACTTATTGTATTTGGTGGGGATTTTCATCAAGTTCTTCCAGTCGTCCAGAACAAGTCCATACGTGAGCTGGTCAATTCTACATTAGTCGCCTCTGACATTTGGCCACAACTGGTCAAATTCCGGCTAACTGTCAACGTAAGGGCTAAAACTGATCCACATTTCTCAGACTTTTTGTTAGCTCTTGGAAATGGTCAGCTCCAGACATGTGAATCTGAAATGATTGAGCTGCTAGATGGAATTGTACTAGATACAACTCAGTTAGGTGGAGATCTTATAAGTACAATTGCTGATACCGTATATCCAGATGTAGACCTAGACAGTATTGGAATAGATATTTTTAATCGTCGATCTATACTTACACCTATGAATGAGGATGTTGATGATATAAACACATACATGATTAACAAGTTCCAAGGTGAAGCTGTTATGTATAGGGGTTTTGACTCAATGCTTTCCGATAACTGCAATGTCTACCCTTCAGAACTTATAAACAAACTTTGTCCTGGTGGCATGAGTCCTTACGAGTTGGTATTAAAGAAAAACGCTCCGGTTATTTTGTTGCGAAATCTCCTTCCATCTGCAGGTCTATGCAACGGTACAAGGCTGATATGTGCAGGGTTTATCCCAAATATGATCGAATGTATTATAACCAGTGGTCATTATAATGGTCAGCATGTGTTTATTCCTCGCATCAAGATGCGACCATCCAGCTCTTCAAATTATCCATTCCAATTCCAGCGGAATCAGTTCTCTCTCAAACTTTGCTTTGCAATGACAATCAACAAGTCGCAAGGTCAGACACTAGACAGGGTTGTTGTTTACCTACCTAGACACTGATTTTCACCAGGACAGTTGTATGTTGCACTATCACGAGTGCAGGAAGCAGTAAAAGTTACTGTCATTGCAGCATCCAATGGTTCTGAGTTAAATATAAACCGTATCAGAAACATGGTATCTTTTGAAGTGCTGAGACTTGCCGGTATTTTGTAACATTTTCTAGCAGCTGACACTGCACCAATATTTTGGTTAACTAATTATAATTGCTCAATATGTATACGGCATTGGCAAGATACGTATAGTTTGTCCTTATGACATTTGTGTTATTACATCAACCTAGATAATGGTTACATTCTGCAGAATCTTGGTTGTACGTACTGTAACACAATGATATACTGTCTTGCTGCTTAGGACAGCTCCTAATGTATACTATTGAGAAATTTTAGCAGACACTTATGCTTCAGAATATTGACATATATTTGGTTTGCTGTAAGAACTTGAATTCCATAACAAGTTCGTTTAACAGCATTGCATTAATTTGACTCTGATTCAGTAATCAAATCCTTGAACAACGCCTTATGTAATGTTAGGCATAATTTGTGTATTACAAACACATGCCTATATCTATTACGTTTTACATGCTCATCGCATTACAGATGTTAGTGTATTAGACCTCTATACAGATAGTCTGTAAAATTTAGTAATAATAGAGCTATCGAGCAAAACTATCGTCCCATTAAGTGTAATAAAGTTTGTTGAGTTTCAAGAGGGTCATAGGTAATTACATATTTTGTCTGCATCACGACCGATCAACTACTTAACTTATCAAGCGACACCTCATAAAAACGACAATAATTCATCTACAATGGTTACCTACAGTTGTAGTTGGTAAAATACGTTGTTTGTTACATTTACGTAAACATGGCGAGTTCAACAAGCGTTGGCCAAAAAAAGACCGATGTAGTCTAATATAAGAATCGTAACAGTAACCTAATACTTCCTGTTGCAAACTACTATAATACTTTAAATAATAAACCAGATTTGCTAAATCTACAAATCCCTGAATTATACAAGGCTAATTAGTACATACACCATACTCCTATAATGTACTATGTTAGACAATCCCACGTAATTCACAGTGCACAGTAAACCTACTAAGCAATCACTACTGTACATAATTTGGTATGGGCTTT
Source organism: Silene conica (assembly GCA_029255685.2). Lineage (NCBI taxonomy): Eukaryota > Viridiplantae > Streptophyta > Magnoliopsida > Caryophyllales > Caryophyllaceae > Silene > Silene conica. Next base: position 56,187,804 of record CM055311.2, on the reverse strand, counting down.
CACTAATACTACACTCCATCTCTATTATGTGGACAAATACACTATTAATAAGCAGTTGATATTTTGTCATATTCTTCCTGAGTCTAACATAGCTAAAGTTCCAACACACCCTTTCCAAGTATGAATTTGTAACTTAACATCTCTAAATTTTTAGGTAAGCATCAACCCTTAAGAAATTAGAGATATTAAGTCCATCAGTTACTCCTTCAAATGTTGTGATCCATTTAATTTAAATACACACTTATTAATCTTCTCTTGCAACAGAATGAAACCTCGTAAAGTCTACCTCGATGAGTTAACTGACACTACCAAAAACTACAAGGTCAATGTGAAAGTAGTCGAGAAGCGTCGTCCAAAGGCATCTCCTGTAAAGAAGCAATACCAAAGCTTGTTATTCGAAGATGATAAGGTTTTTGAACCCATTCATACAAATTTAATAACCACGTATTATATAACAAGGACACATTGCAATTGTGCTCTTCGTCTTTCACCTCTATGGATAACTAAATGTCTCTAGGTTAATTTGACCATGATATGAATAACATTCTAAACAAGTAGTAAAACTTCATAACAAGCCTAATGTATAGATAATTACTTCTCGATAATGAATGTTTTAGTGTACCTCTCTATGAATGGATTATTTTGACAGTGGTTATACATAAATAATCACTTAAAATCCTAACAATTAGATAAGTGTTTTGCAACACAGATACATATACTACAACTATCAGTAGTTAATGTCTATTAGATTTCTTCACCTAATTCACTTTTGCATGGTTAGTCTTAAACTACTCTTATTAAGATTTCCAGACTACAATGATGAACATAGATGATAATTGAGAAGATGAATTTAATTTTATGCTGTGTTTTATAAAGTGAAAAAATTGTGATCAATCCACTTGAACAAAAGGATGAATAAAGTAAGTACGACAAATAAGGAACCATTCATCATGCCTGAAACTCGAAAGTTACTGACCTACTGTTATTAAAATTCCGATCATTCGTTTGTTATTAAATTTTCAAATATCATGTTCTAAAGACAATGTCTCATTTTATCCTCTTGTGTACTATTCATTCATCCACCTATGTTAACATAGATTAGTACTTATTGCATAGATAAATGTGAAACCTTGATTATTAAAGTTTGCTTGATTATGATTATTGATATACCAACATGAGCTTTGTGCATATGTAATCCTGTCTTTGATAAGTTGGTTTGCTGAACATGTTTTAAACAGGGGAACAAAATGCGTGCTGCTCTTTTCGCTGATCAAGTTGACATATATGAGGATGCTATCAAGCGCAATCAAAAATATGAGATATCAAATGCTATCATATGTCTTCTTAAGCCTGAGTATAAAACAAATGAATCTGATCTAGATTATCAGATGGCCTTCAATAAACGTACCATTATCATGCCTATGGACATTGATGGTGGATGTGCTGATATTAACTATCGTCCAATTTCCCAGATACCTCGGACACCTGACTATAGTGAAATGTTTGGTACACTTCAAAATAATAATCTGTCTATATATATTGCATGTACTAACAATGTGTTCTGTTTGTAACTAACGTTTTACGAACATACGTTTTATACATTGTAGATATAGTTGGTGTTGTACTCTTTGTAGAGGACCAGCCACGTAAGATTGTCACATCAAAGGCCCGTGAAACAGCTGTCCATGAAGTCATATTAATCGACAACAGGTTACTGGTGCCAAGTACTTTGAGTAATTGAAATACATATTATTCTACATATCAATAACATTGAACATCATAATACTGCTGTTGCTAATATAAATGCTCCTGCAGTACTACACAACCTTTGTCTATCTCAGTTTGGGATGATCTAGTTCAGGATGACTGCACCCTGCTTATATCAGAACATGGTAAATTTAGGACAGTTGGCATAACAGCACTCAGAGTATCAATGCATAAAGGTTCTGATAGTTATGGTCAATCTGGATTTACACGTTCCATAGTCTAATATATTGCATCATTACAACATCTAGCAGTATCTTAATACAGTTTGCAATGTAGCAGGATTCTCAATGACAACATCTGCTTCAACTGTTTTTGTACACTCACCTGATGGTGATAAAGCTGATGCTCTCAAAGCATGGTACTGAACTAGGCTACATGCGAAAAAACAAAACATAATCTAGACAAAATGTACTACTGCTAATGTTTGATCTGCGTGAATATGCAGGATGGCTAGCCACACTATGGCGTTGACGAAGTTGCAAAACCGACTATTTAATGTCAAGATGCCTGTACTCACTGACAGTACAACAACCATCTCAACCCTTCGTTCCAAAAAGGTAGCAAAATTTCTACATCATTTCCTGCACCATATTTACAACTCAAACTGTATCAATAATCCTACATCATAACAGACTGTTGCAACTACGCGACAGAAGTCCAAACACTACAGAAGTTTTAACACAAATTGTATTCATAGACTTATTAGAAATGTCAGATTTCAAGATGATTAACAGATAGAGTAATGTGTCTCAAATACTACAAACAGGCACTGGAACACTATCCTTTACTATGTTTACAGAGATTACTGAACAACTGTTCAGAATGTCCGCATCTGACATATTCCATATGAAGCATAATGTGAGTCTATATTTATTTCGAATTGTTTTTAAAGTAGTAGAACTCCTCATATTAACTTGTGTATCGCTTGGCAGTCCGATGAGCCAACCTTTACAACACTCAAAGGATTACTTGATACAAAGCCTTTCAAAGCTCAGGTAGCCCCAGCTAATAGCCTGTCAACCAACAATGTGCTGCAATGGATAATGAAGCGTGTCGTAGTGAGTGCTGACAACAGTGGTCCTGACCTCACTGTGGAACAAAAGGTTAAAGGAAGCACACAGGAAAGCCAACATGTTTGGGACATTAACATCAAACAAATCAAACCTACTAATTGCACTGAGCATGCCGAGCGTATGTCTACAATAGGTATTGATGAGTCTGCTAAACATGACCAGCCTGTGACTCCAAGTAATCCAACAATTGTTGATTCAGGGAAAGATGTGACAATAAGTTTGTCACACCCACAACACCCAAAAAGGAAGTGTAGGAAGGAGAAGTCAGGATCCCCATCTGCAGTGCTGTCTACCCCAAATTAAGAACCACTGACTACCCCAAATTAACAACCAGCGTCAACGTGAACTCTATCTATATTACACGTTTGTCTTTTGATGTTATAGTGCTCATAGTATGCACAATTAATGACTGCTTAGTTGACAAAGGCATGTCAACCTGAACTCTTTATATTACAAGTTCATCTATATATTCTATATTAGTAACTTGAGATGGTCCACGATTTCTAGCTATAATAGACTAAAACCATAAACCCTAGGCGTGCTGACTCGGTGTCCAATAATGTCATTGATTGCCTTGCTCAATGAAATCATACATAATATTCTTTCAATCCAAACCGTTAATAAACACATCTATATAGCTCCAGTACACAGCTAGTACATAACATCATTATCATAAGGAAGTTGTTAAAGGGTCAAGGTTACCAACAAAACCCAAATAACATAGCACCCTATACTAATAGTAATGCGCCATGCAGCAGTGTATCTATTATGAAAGACATATATGGTCACATGTTCTTCCTAATCACAAATCAAATTCAAATCGCTAATAACATAAACACGAGAGAAACATAACCATATACATTGCCATGTTCTATCATCATCCAAGGCAGACGATTAATCTTACAAGTTACCTACTGATTATGGTAAAATCCCAAAATTCTAACAACATAATATTACAGGTTACAAAAATATTAGCTTATCATTAAATAAACTGCACTAATAATCGAAAATAAACAATGCTATGAGCAGTCCAAATTGAAATAGTGTAGCCACAAAAATAGTGCTTAACTCAAAACATGCATAACATCTTGCATTACAATAGCTATAAACATAGCAGATGTATATTCAGAAAGATTATTGGTTAGCTTATTACCAGGCTCAGCAATCAGAGTCATAGTACCCCTCGCTGCCAGACTTCTCAACATACGCATACTTTGAGCTTCTGCCCCTCCTGTAACGTTCCTTTCTCTTCTTAGCTTTTGACTTTTGCGGCTTGCATGAGCAGGAAATTGACACCAGTCTCTGGTTTCTGGTCACCCATATCTGATTTCCACGATTTTCCCTCACAATTTCATGATCATAATATAGGTCAACTTTAGATGTTTCTAGCTGTACCAACAAGATACTGCCCTGCCCATGCCTTACAGACCTCCGCCATATTCCTTTTGCCTTGCCTATCGAGCTTGTTGAAGACATGATCAGTAAGTTCTCGTAAACTGAGGAATGGGTGATGAGGTCTGCTGCCAAAGGGCATTTCCTCTTCAACAATTGCTTTTGTAAATAGGGTGGTGGACTGAAACTGGCTTTTTTTCCAATCAACATATTTTTCAACAAATTTTGGCTTATCATCATCGTTGAAGTACATTACTTCTCCACAGGGTTTGTCCATTTTAGATGTGCAGGAGTTTTTGGTTTGTGGGCAGGGACAATGATCACAATGATTATGGATGATGAAGGTTGGAGGGTAACAGCTAATGGTAGTAATTATATAGTACAGTAGTGTATAATCAGATAGTTTAGGGAAGCGTAAAGGGCATGCTAGCCGTCTTTTAGTTTAGCAGCTAATGGTTATGTAACGTACATAATTATTACCATTATATCCGTATTTTTCTTAAATTGCATATTTCCGTATAGCGACGGTATAAATTGAAACAATTATATTCTTCTTTCAATAAATGTTTCATTCAAATACTCATATTATTGTTAATTTATAAGACAAAATATAGTTATGTATGATCTTGTTTGATTTAGCGTCATGAATTCTATAAGAATGTCAAATTTTAAAATTTTTTAGTAATGTGTAACAAAAAATATTCACATAAACAATTGTGTTCAGACAGCTGTGATAAGCAACCGTTACCTTTTACTTCGGAGGAAGTTTATGAACTTTTCTCGTATGAAATGCCAAATGGGGTTGGTATGTTTGGCCAAGTCATGTTTGGAGTCGTACATGGAAAAGTATTTTTATTTTGAAAATTAACGCACTATTGTGACATAATCCCTATCTTTGATTTGAGTCTCTAACTTTTTAAGAACGCATCCATGGGGTCCCTCCCAGAGTTAACACTGATATCGTATCTCACCCGCTTAATCAAGGGGAGGTCTGTGTTAACTACACAATTTCGGTTAACAGCCAATCGTGTATTAATAAAATATAAAATACATTTAAACCATAAGCTAAATTTCTATATTGTGCCACTTACTCCTTTAGATCAATTTTAGTGTTAATCGCTCTTTTCTTTTTGGTTAAATTTTGTATAGTTTAAAATCAAATTGCAATAGGATCATGTGCATTATCGAGTCCAAATTGATTATATTGTTTTAAGTGTCAAAAAAAAGGGACATCATAACAGATCTAAGTGGTCCAATATTTACTAACATCAACTTATGAGATTTAGTATGGTAACATACACAATTTCGGTTAACAGCCAATCGTGTATTAATAAAGTATAAAATACATTTAAACCAGAACCTAAATTTCTATATTGTGCCACTTACTCCTTTAGATCAATTTTAGTGTTAATCGCTCTTTTCTTTTGGGTTAAATTTTGTATTGTTTAAAATCAAATTGCAATAGGGTCATGTGCATTATCAAGACCAAATTGATTATATTGTTTTAAGTGTCAAAAAAAAGAACATCATAACAAATCTAAGTGGTCCAATATTTACTAAACATCAAATTATGAGATTTAATGCATCACAAACCCGCTATATATTTACAAAACAAATTGACAATATGATAAACAATATCAAACGAGGATCTAAAGCATGTCAAACTTATCTAAATTTTTTTTAATATCATATTGGTCTTACAAATAATACTTATACTTACATGTTTGCAGACATTCATTTTGATAAACAGTAACGCAGTGTACCATATACATGCTAGGTAATGAATAGTCTTTTCTCTGTCTTCTACTCAATTCATTACCTTATCTTGCTTCCTCATTTCGACTTCCCGATTACGTTCATACATCCTCATTTGAATTTTAAAATTAGTCAATATTGTTTACAAAATATACAAGTAGTTATCCACATATAAATAATACATTTTCTCGGCCAGAAAGTTATTTTTACTATTTTTCCTTTAATAATGTCAATTTTTTTTGAAAAGGTAATTATATTAATCAAAAAATGGGAAAACCAGCTACACGAAAACAAATTACTCTATGAAACTGTATAGAAACGCCTAAATTATGCTATATATCCAGATTTAATCTTTGTCGGTCAACATCTTAGAATTCTTATACTCCCATCTGATATGTATATCCTGAAATACTCCGTTCACCAAAGTTGCAGGGAAAGGCATCACCAAATCAACTCTAGCCGAATTATGAGCCATCCAAATAGCATAACAAACCCCAACATAACAAATAACTGGAATAATACTCACTTGATCCAGATTGTTGTTGATGATTATGCTAAAAGTGGTGTTGAGGAATTAAGGACGATGATGACGATGGAGGAGTGTCTGTGATTGAGAGTAAAAGAAGAAGAATAAGAGAAAAATAAAGTGAATGGGAGCATAAGAAGAGAAGCAAGTCAGAGTAAGAATGACAGGGAAGAGGACAAACATGCCTCTGTTCATCACACCCCACGCACGAGAGCACTGCTCTACTGTTCACTCTTATGGAGGATTTCTCACTAAAATCGTTCATTTAACATGATGTATTCAAATTTATAATCAAATTCCCTAATATTGAGATAATTTTAATAAGTGCTTAATTTACATTGAACTTTTAATATATTTTCCATTTAATGTATGTTGTATATTAAGTTAATATAATTAAAAAGATTTATACCCTCTTTCTCTCTTTTCTGTTCTACACTTCAGCTTCTACAAAATACTCTCTGTAAAAAATCAACAACCTTTGCCTACAACCTCCTTCATCAGACGGCACCATCACACGAAACTACGTTCAACACCAAAACACTGCATCAATTATTCTGCGTCTATCTGCCGCCGTTAAGGTATGTTTTTTTATATTTTAATATAATCAAACCTAAATAGTGTATTAATGAATTGTACATTAAATTACAATTATCATACTGATACGATTATATGTTCAGGAACATTATTTATACTAGGAATTATTTGTTAGAATTGTTTTGTTCAGAAATATTAATTAGCTTGATTAGTTTGATTGACTTTCGTGTTAATTGATTGAGCTGCTGTGGTGTTGATTAACTCTTGCATTAAAATGTTGTTAATGTTGAAAGACACAAACAATTTTACCAAAATCAAGGAAATGTAAAATGTATGTCTGGCTTATGATGACGAAACTGGGTTAAGAGTGAGAGACAATGTAGGTATATATATGGCCTGAAGTTCAACGTGGTTTGGTACTGGATCCCGACTTTCGGCTGTAAGTATGTGTAAAGTGTTTCTTTATTGACCCATTTGCTTCCTTCAGTAATTCCAAGAGGGATGTAGACTTGTTGAAAACTCAGGATTTTGTTAGTATAGGGGTCTGGGTTGTGGTTTGAAAGAGCCAGGAACGGTAGTGATAGACTTCTGCATACATAGTGTGCATGTAAGTAATAAGACTTATAGATTAACTCATAGAACTAGATATGTACTTGTCATTGTAGGATTGTAGCCTAAGGTCGAGACCAGTACTGATCTTGGTTTGGTTTCAAGGTGCTGTTTTAAGATTAAGGATAGTGCTCGCGCTTATGGACAATGTTGCCAATGACCACTGAAGTACAGTACTCCAGCATTGCTAAGCGTAATTAAAAAGATTTAACTCGAATCCATTACAATAGGAGAAGTACCTGGGGTGATATGATCATCAGGAACCACTGGTTAGACAATCTTGTAACGAGGCCCCATCATTAACTCTAATGACGAGAGTTGGTAGTCATCATGCCGAATAAATCTCCAAAGAACCCTATTGTTAATAACTACCATTAGACGATGGAACGGGTAACGGAATCCAGCTATACTACAGTAGCTCACCCTTTTGGCTTTTTACTTGGTTCTTTCATGTTTTTCTTTTGTAGATGGTATATAATTTAGTCACTCTGGAATACTCAATAATTCTAAATAATGGCAGTAAATGTCGTATATTCAGAATTGGCCCTCATCAGAATTGATGCAGGTAATGATACGCCACATTTTGCTGCTGAGTTACTTTCTTTTTTCTTTCTAAATTATAGTGTTGATATGCAACCTTAATTTCCTGTAACCATATCTGAACTGAAATCCTGTTTATGATCCCTTCACATATTCTACTAGGACGATTGTATTGTGTTGGCTTGTCGGGTATACTATATGAAAACAAGGTTATGAGAATTGACGAAGTTAGTACAGGGGGGTGGGGTGGGGGTAGAAATGTTGCCATCATGCCATGTATAGAGTGACATAGTTTATGTGTTATAGTAGTAGGTTACAGGTAATTTATGTGGGTGGTTGTATGGAGGTGCGTGATAGATCAAGCATAAGCCCAAAAAGGACGTTAATGTCATGTTGAAAACCAAAAGAAATAAGGACTAATAATTGGGTGGTGTGTAACAGCGTATTTACATCGTATTTTTCAAGTGCTTTCAAAGATGTTGAAATTATGCACTCTTAAGGTAGTGATGGTGATAGTTAAATGTGTCTTGCAGATGTAGTTATATAGCAAACAGACTGCAATCTATGTTTTTGCAAATGTTCGAGTACATGACATATTCCAAACAGATTGTAGTTTATAAATCTTAATTTTGTTTAAACTACCAATGAATCTGATTGTAGTTTCAATGTAATTTGCAGTCTAATTAATATAACATTAACTTCTGGTTTGTTCAGTATCTATACATCCCATATTTTCTATTATGTCACACATTCCGTTAGTAATAGTTCATTAGCCAATTGAAATCAACAGGAAGGCAACACTTTCAAATAAATTCAATGATTATGTATAATGTTCAAGCACATAACAGATATCAATTACCAGTAAAGAAGAAAAATACAACACCATTCATAATCATCGTTTATCCAAACCATATACAACCAGCCATAGCCTAAAAAAAGAAATATTGTTGTGATATTGCTTATAGTTCTGATCTGCTTGTTTGAAGATACTATTGTTTGCTGTAATCTTGATTTCTTCCTGTACAAGCCATGTCGTTTCTGATATTGTATAGCTTCAATATCTAAATTTTGCAGCTTCACAAGTATGTCTTCTTGTGTTCGTGTTGTCTACTTTGACAAAGAAGATAGGCATAAGTTTGAGCATGATTACATACAATGGAAAAAACAACAATTCACATCAAAAACACTGTTCAACACGCAGTACGTACTGAAGGAAGCAACTGGAGCTAGCAGAATACACCATCTATTGCTCAGTTCTGATGAGTTGATGACCAGCATTTTCAGCAGACTCAACCATCAAGACAAACGTAGTATGGCTGAAGTATGTAAAAAATGGGCTTCTCTGTTTGCAGTTGGCAAAGAAACATCTAAAATGGCGGTTGATTATAAAATTCAAGTGAAGAGCGAAAGGAGTGGCGGGTTAATCACCAGGACAAGGTGGGGTCGTGTATTTTCTATCGAATGTATCTGCCTTGATTTACCAACAAAGGAAGCAAGATACATCTACCACGTTTGGATGGAGGGTAATAGGGACCAAGACGATTTAAGTGTCTATGAAGATGGTCCTTTTAATATATTCTCAGAGGACGAGGCATATTACGACTCAGACTGATAACCCCGTAGCAATAAGTTTGATGTAAAAATGTTTAAACTTTAGCTCCACTATTGTATTCCAATCATTTTAACTTTAGCTGGACTATTGCTTAAATTATGAAATCCTCATGAAAATTGTTCCTTTTATATTCGTAACAATCATTTCCTATATCAATAGTAACTATCAAGATAGTAAGTTTATCGCATGTGTATAAAATCATGAAAATGATTCCCATTTCCCAAAGCTTACGTAACTTACAGCTTTTAGATATACTATATGATTATAATCAAATACTCCATTCATTAGTTATACAATATATAATATGATACGAAAAAAAATATCAAAACTCTATTGAAATTATGAATATTAACATAGTGAAAAATTACGTCCTTTGGAATTCCGCGCGCATCGCGCGCGGAAGAACGACTAGTAACTTAAATAGCATAAAATATAAGTTAAAAATGAAAACTTATTTGTTTCCAATAAAGGAGGTTTTAGTTGGATAATAGAATAGAAATTTCTTGCGAAACGTAGTCCAAGAGGAGACGCAGGTTAATTACTCATAATTAATATAACAATATTAAATTGAAAGTATAATTAAGACGGTTTTATATTTATTACGTTTAGGTTTAATAATTGAATTAAATTTTGACTTTTACTTTTATTGGTTGTTTTAACACTAAGAAACTCAAAGTGAATAAGAACACTTCAAAATGCAATTTTCTGAAATATTGTTGCGTCACGTCAGCATTTGTACATTCTTCTTTTATATATAATGATTGGTTACATTAATATGATATAAATTAGCTTATTTGAATCGTCAAAATAAGAATATTGACAGCTAGCATGAGTAGTGAACACTATTATCAATATTAAAGCGACAGTAGTGAAAGTACAAATATTTACATAATAGTAAATACGACCGGAGTAGTGAAAATATCAATAGTGATAACAAATGTAATAAAAGTAATAATACAAACAACGAAAGAAACTATATAAGAACAATTAGCTAACCAATCAATATAAGCAAAAAATATTTAAAGCTGGAGTAGTGAATTTGTCTGATGATTTATTTCATCGTATTTTAAGTTATGTAATAGAAAGATATATTAATGATAAATGTATGAGTTATGCAACTTTAAAGTATTTTAATTCACTTAAAAGAAATTTTAGTGCCAAATAGAGTTAGTCCGGTCCCGAAAACCATTGCTGATTTAACTAATTTTGATGATGCTCTTTAAAAAAAAACACAAATTATAGAATTATAGTATAGAACGGTCTCAAAGGGTAAGAACGGCTTGCACAATAACTATCGTCAGAACAAACATAATAACATACTCCCTCCTACCCAAATCTATTGTCTCATTTGACCAAAAATACAAAATTTATGAAAGCGAATAGAATATTAAAAGGTAATGTATAGGGGTAAGATAATACGAAAGAGGGTGTTATGATTTAGAAGGATAATTTTTTGAGTAAGAGTCTAATGACTCCTTCCAATTTTACAATCAATGTTTCCCTCCATAATCATAAATACATAGTTCAAGCTATGTTTTTTCATTAAACGGTTTCGAAATGCATACGGTTTCGCTTAAAAATAAAATGACAGTATAAATATTACACGTTCTAATTTCTAAATAAATTACATTAATAAAATTACATTGACATAAAATAAAATTACATTTAAATTAAAATAAAAATACATTAACTAGGATATACTCGTACAATTACATCACATAAAATAAGGCGGGAAATAATGATGATTTGAGCGCAAGGTAGAGGGGTAGGGTTTTTTTAGGAAATGAAGGATGATGTTCAGTTGGGTGGGTAATAAGGCAGGAGGGAATACGTAGGATGCACTACAATTGGATGTGGAATTTATTATGCAGTTTTGTGGCTTTAAGGAATCCAACTAATATTTGAGAGTTGCAAGAATCTGAGATAACGTCGGTCAAGAAATCTGTTAAATTATAAATTATGAAGATGCCAAGCATAAAAATGTTCCATGCGAGAACTATGGCTACAAAGATGACAAAAGAGGAGGCATATATTGCAAGGGTACTTTGCAAGTTCGTCTTGGGTGCTCTATTGAACTGTTAATTAGACTTTTTTTAAAATATTTGCATTAAAAAAAGAATCGTATCGAAATTGCTTGTCCTCTTTCAAATTTTGCTAATACCATTTTAAATGGTTTTTATTAGAATATGTCAATATTCTAGTCAATATTCTTTCCCATATTCTTGTATATTGTTAAGCTACGTTTAGTAAGTAAATAACCACAACAGTGGTAATTCGAACAACAACGGGCGCAACAACGGAGGTGCTCGTAACGGACAACAGCAACAGGGGACATGGACATGGGTACCTGATACGTGTCTATTTTATGATGTTTTACATCTATTTTTACACGTATTTGGTCGCTCATTTACTATGTTTTAGCCTTTATTTCCCACAAATCGTGTACTTTCGTATTTTTATGCACTTTTGCAGATTTATGCAGAAAAGAGACGATTTAGCACCAAATCCGTATCCTCAAGTCTTTTGCTTAATTAAGGAATAAATGGAAAGTCAACTGGAGTCAAAGTCAAAGTATCCAAAGTCAAAACAAGAAGAAATCCGAAGATTTCCGTACAGAGGCGGTCGACCGACTTGATACGTGTCTATTTTATGATGTTTTACATCTATTTTTACACGTATTTGGTCGCTCATTTACTATGTTTTAGCCTTTATTTCCCACAAATCGTGTACTTTCGTATTTTTATGCACTTTTGCAGATTTATGCAGAAAAGAGACGATTTAGCACCAAATCCGTATCCTCAAGTCTTTTGCTTAATTAAGGAATAAATGGAAAGTCAACTGGAGTCAAAGTCAAAGTATCCAAAGTCAAAACAAGAAGAAATCCGAAGATTTCCGTACAGAGGCGGTCGACCGACCAGCTAAACGGGTCGGCCGACCAAGCCTGAACTTTAATAGAGCCCAAAATCTCAAGGAAGGCCAAAAATAAAAGAAGCCCAGAAAGAAGCGGTCGACCGACCCACATAGTAGGTCGACCGACCGACGCAGAAGCCCAGACGATTCTTTTCGGAAATAAATTAGAATTAGAGTCTTTAGGAAACTCTTACTTTTTCTACCTATATAAACTAATCTTGTGATTAGGGTTAGAGAGGATCTGATCGAATCATCTTTTTATGCTTTTGATGTATGCCTGATATCTATTATCATACCTTAGGATCTTTTATTCAATCTTTTACCATCTAGTTCATCTTTTATCTTATTCAAGAATTCTCAAGCATTCAATAAAGTTTGTTTCTTTCTGCCCTAATTCCAATTGTGGTAATTACTCTTTTAATCTTGCTTTATTATCGTTCTTGTTTTTATTACAATTGTTTAAGTTAAAATCTCAAGCTTTGTTAGATCTCGCATGTTTAGGTTGTTTGCCATGTTTACTCCAAATTTTATAATCATCTTAAGTATTATGAGTAGCTAATTTTCATATGTTAGGATGTAGGGGATGAATATGCGTAGGTAAATAAAATTCGAAAGACCGACTTGTAGCAGGACCACGGTCGGCCGACTGGAATAACTGGTCGGTCGACCGAGGTCGTGGTCGGCCGACTGGAGTAGCTGGTCGGTCGACCACCCGCGTATGTATTCGTTTTTCGTCTTTTCTTGTCAATTATAATATCCTGCAATGAGACCATAAGGAGACTTGTAGGATGTTAGTAATGACCTACCCAAGATTGAAAGATACGGGAAGGGCATTGGTTTACACTTTAAGACGGATAGGTTACTCAAGGCTGAAAGGTATGTGACCTGGGATTTAGGAATCACCATTATTGTTGACACCCAATAATTGTGAGACCTAGGAACTAATAGCATAGGCCGAAAGGAGCTATTAGGTAGCATAGACCTAAAAAGATATGTTACGCCCCCTTACGCGACTGCAATACATGTTGACCTTAGGATTTATATTACCTTAGCTATTTATTACCCCAAACATCCTAGCATCCCTTTAATTATATTTTATTCTCATCTTTATTTCTTGTTTTATTTTAATCCTTGCTTAGACTTAGTAATCAACAATCAAAACCCCCAATTTTGTTACCTTTAAACATTAACATTCAAACAATAAACATTCCCCACCTCCTTGTGGTTCGACCCTGACTTTCACTATCTATTGTTAAAGTTAGGAATTATAAATTTATCTTTGGTACCCTCAATGACGGGCATCAAATTTTGGCGCCGTTGCCGGGGAGGTGACGCCAGTGTTTATTGTTTTTTTTGTTTTTGTTTCTCTTTGTTTAAGGAACTTTTTGTTCCTTAAACCTTCTCACTTTTTTCTTGTAGTTTCCATCTTATGCGCAGGTCAGTTCAAGGAGAACTCCTACCACTTGACCTCGAAATTGAGAGGAATCTTAGAGAAAGAAGAAAGCAACTTCTAGCAAATCAGGAAGGAGGTTCACCATCTTCCTTATTTCAAGAAGACTTTTTCGAACAACCATCATTACCATCTTCACCAAAAACACCACCTTCACAACCAAATTCACCCATCAATCCACCTTCACCAAAAACACCACCTTTTACCTACTTTCCAGTTTTTCCTAAAGAAGAAGAAGATATGGCAGAAGAAGCTACTATCGCCAGTCACTCCATGCCTCAGGCAAAGGACCTATACAAAGGGTTCACTTTACCTACAGGTACTGGGAAGCCATTCGAGGCCAAGCCCGCCTACATAACTATGGTTGAAAGAAACCAATTTGGAGGCTCGGCCAATGAAGATGCTGCTAAGCATATTGAAATCTTCACAGATTACATATGCTCTATAGCACCCCCAGAAGGAGTGACGCAGGACCAGATTAAATAGACCATGTTCATCTTCTCCCTTAGGGACTCTGCGAGAGAGTGGTACAGAGATCTAGACCGCACTGCTGCGGGAGTCACAGATTGGAACACCTTAGCCTTAGCATTCTACAGGAAATACTATTCTGCATCAAAGACTAATGCTTTAAGGGCGCAGATTACCAATTTCAAGCAGGGTCCCAATGAAGACTTTAGCGAGGCGTGGGACAGGTTCAAGAGAGTTGTTCGATCCATACCACATCACGGATTCGAACAATGGTTTCTTTGCAACCAGTTCTACAATGGCCTCTATGATGACAACAGGGCCTATCTAGATGCTGCAGCTAATGGGAGATTCCAAGATAATTCAGGAGAGACTAAGGGTCTCAAGTTGATAGAAGATGTTGCTGTGCACCGCACTGAGCATGGTACTTCTAGAGGAAACCAGAGGAAATCTGAATACAACCTATCAGCGATTGAGGCCTTGACAGCTAAGTTAGAAAAATTTGAGGCTGCAGGAAAGCTCGATCTAGGGAGTGGAAGCAAGGGAGGAATATACCAAGTAAACGCCGTTCAGGACGGACCCTTTGCTTGTGAGAGGTGTGGTGGAGAAGGGCATGTGTCAAAATTCTGTACTTCATCTAATGAAACATGTGCCGCTTTTCAACACTATCGTGGGAACAATTTCTATGACCCGAATAATAATGTCCATCCCAACTTGAGGTGGACAAGCCAGAATGTTCAAAACCCACAACACATGCAACCTCAGCAAAATTCCACATATTTACCCCCACATAAACAAAATTTCCAAAAACCACCTTTCAACCCTCAACCACCTTCTAATCCACCACCCAACACAGATGCTCTTATCCAAAATCTTATCGGGTTGGTACAGAAGGAGTCACAGGCTAGAGAAGTAGGGATGAAGATGTTAGAGTCCTAGATTGCTCAAATTGCGAGCAAGAATGATACTAGGGCTCCGGGTCAACTTCCAACTAAACCGGACCAGAAAAAAAGAGACTCTAAACATCATCTCTCTGCGAAGTGGAGCTAAAGTGGGGAGCAAGGAAGAAAACCAGGCGAGTAGCAGCGAAGTCGGTCGACCGACCGGAGAATCTGGTCGACCGACCACAGATCAGGACCCGAAAATTTTACCTGAACAGGAGACTGGTCGACCGACCGAAGAAACTGGTCGACCGACCACTGAAGCAGAGCCCGAAGTTCCCTTTCGTCCAGATTTGCCGAACAACTTGCAGGATTTTCTTTTCCGGGGTGACAAGACCCCCAAGTTTCTAAAAAGAGCTGCAAATACTGAGTCCTCAGCTGCTCCTTTCCCAGAAAGACTCGTGCCTTCAAAGGATCAGGTATCTTTTGACAAATTTAAGGATGTGATTCGTTCATTAAATGTTCAAGTCCCGTTTTTAGAATTAGTTCAACAAGTTCCTTCCTATCTTAAATTTATGAGACAGCTTTTGTCGAGAAAGAGGTCTCTAGAAAAGGTTGAGTCGGTGGCCCTCACTGAAGAGTCATCTAGCTTTTTGTCTCATGTCATAGCCCCTCATAAATTGGAAGACCCTGTTAGTTTTTCTGTCCCCTGTAATATAGGAACCTTCCCAGTCAAGAAGGCTTTTTGCGACTTAGGTGCTAGTATAAGTGTCATGCCCCTAAGCGTTGCCTTAAAACTAGGAATGACCGAATTTGCAGTGACCAGTATGACAGTCCAGATGGCAGATCGCACATCTATGGAACCTATAGGAGTGTTGGAAAACATCCATGTCCGTATTGACAGGTTCTTCTTCCCAGTTGACTTTGTGGTTTTGGACATCCCAGAGGATGCCCATATACCTATAATTCTAGGAAGACCTTTCCTTCACACTGCAGGTGCCATTATAGATGTAGGCACTGGGACTCTAACCTTCAAAGTAGGCAAGCATTCTATTATCTATGGCCTATCTTATAGGAAGAAGGATGCTATGACCCCCATCACATGTAATGTTATCACTTCTGAGAAGAAGTATGAGGTCATCACTACTTCTCCATCTTTATTACCTGTTCCTGTATCTGTTTTTTCACCTCCGCCCCAGAATGGGAGCAATAGGGAGGACACTTCTATTATGACCATTGCAGGAACTGGTTTGGGGAAATCCAAAGTGAAGGAAGTCATCATCCAGAGAGGAGGAATGGGATGCCTAAGCTATGAAGAAGATGAGGACCCAGACGTCATGGATCGGGGGGAGAAGAAGAAGAGGAGGCAAGCTCAAGAGGAGAGACCATCGCATATGCTTTGCGACGGCGTAAAGAAGATGTGTTTTGCTACTAAAGCAAAAACCGTGGAGACTACGGCATGTCGTCAGAAGCCGTGGTCGGATATTTTCCGCATCTTTAGCGGATAGTTGTTTTGGTTACAGTTTTTTAAACAATTTATTTTTGTTGTGTGAAACTTTTTATTTTGGTTTGCTCGTAGTTTTAGATCCTTTCCTTTATGTTTGAGTAGTTAAGACTTTAGAATCGTTTTTGGCGTCTCGCGCATTGTTGGGCGCGCGTACTTTCTTGTTTTTTTTTTCTGATTTTACAAAGAAACGAAGACCTCCAGGACGCAGAGGGTCGACCGACCAGAAACATCAGTCGGTCGACCAGAGTCGCTGTATCGCTAAATCTTCTGTGATTCACAGGAGGTCGGTCGACCTACTGTCCGCTGCGGTCTTTCGTTTCTCTTCCTTGGAAATCGTGAAATTGATTTGGTTACTTGAATGGCACTGCTGGCCGCCAAAACCTCCCAGCTTACGCTGGTTTGGGGAGGTTTTTCTCACGCGCTTCAAAACCCAGTGAGTTCTTTCCAGTTTTCCTTGGTTTTTATTTTTTTTCCTTACATCTTCTCTTTAATTTTGTGAAACCTCTACTTAGGCTAATGCACAATGGGGACATTGTGCGGGTTGGTTTGGGGAATGGTTTCGTGTCACATACATTGCATTCTGTCACACGTTTATTGCATTTCCGTATTGCATTGTTCTTTTCTTTATTTATTTTCCTTGCATATACAAGAAAAATACAAAAAAATGAAAAAATTCAAAAAAAATTCCAAAAAATGCACGTTTATTTTAGCATATAGGTCGAGTCGGAACGAAAGTATTTCAAGGATGATTTAGCTATCTTACATGTTTATGCCTTTACCTTGTCTTGTCAACTTGTTTTAGTATGAGAGTCTTTCGCATATCTACGAGTTTTTGTCAATTTGTATATCTTGAGACTTGACTTATACCTTGGCAACCTACTATACATTCTAAGTTTTAGAGCCTTATTCCTGGTTTTATTTTTAAACCAGTTGTCTAGGATGTGAGTAGTACTCCCCTTGGAACATGTTACATCAATATGCATAAACATGAACTTGAATTACTATATACTTGTTTTACTTTCTCGTTTTGTGAATCTTGATACGTGCATTTGGGATCCCTTTTCTCATATTTACCCATAAGCTTCACATAGCCAAAATTGCTTTTTTTATTTCCCCAAAAACTACATCCCATACTTAGCCTACCCTTCCAAGCTAGTATTTGTGGTCATTGGATTATTTTTTGAGGCATCTTGGTTTGTATGCTATCTTGAACAAAAAGAGAAAAGAAAGCAAGAAAAGAAAAAAAAAAAGAACAGAAAAATTCAGAAAGAGGAAAGAAAGAAAGAAAAGAAGAACGGAAAAAATCCGGAAAACACAGGAAGCCGGTCGACCGACCGCTTGCATAGGTCGGCCGACCAACTCACGATATCAGATTCAAAATTCGTTCCAAAATATCCCTTTCTTTTATATGTTATCACTCCCGTGCTTCATTCAAAAATATTTGGGAGTCCTTTCTTATATTCAATGTGAGAGTTGTGCCACAAAAAGAGCACTTTCTTAATATCAAAAAGCTGTGAAATATGTTGATGGAAACCGGTTTTACTAGCTTGGCTACTAACCCCACAAATCCAAAAAAACATCTTAACCACTTTTACCTTTTACCTCACATATCTTTCATTACCTCAATTGCATGTATCTGGGTCACTTAATAAGATTGTTATACAAAGTTGTAGAATTCTTGTTCATGTTAGATTGCAGGCATGTTTCCATGGGTCGTAGTTAGGTGAGTGTCATGACAAATATACTTCTTCCTATCTTTTACATATACTCACCCTTTGCTTCATGAGTGTCTCGAGCGTACCGCGAGAGTCCATGGTATAAAGTCTCTATAGTCTTTATTTTTGCAAGTTTGACAACACCATAACTCGTTTGCATGATTTGAATGCTTTCTCATTTTGTACTTGGCATTGGTATAGGCTTACATGTAAATTTCGCTCTGAGATTGAAATCGTTCCATTAGTTAAGATCGAGTCTATTTCTTGCTTGAGGGCAAGCAAGGGTTTGGTTTGGGGAATTTGATACGTGTCTATTTATGATGATTTACATCTATTTTTACACGTATTTGGTAGCTCATTTACTATGTTTTAGCCTTTATTTCCCACAAATCGTGTACTTTCGTATTTTTATGCACTTTTGCAGATTTATGCAGAAAAGAGACGATTTAGCACCAAATCCGTATCCTCAAGTCTTTTGCTTAATTAAGGAATAAATGGAAAGTCAACTGGAGTCAAAGTCAAAGTATCCAAAGTCAAAACAAGAAGAAATCCGAAGATTTCCGTACAGAGGCGGTCGACCGACCAGCTAAACGAGTCGGCCGACCAAGCCTGAACTTTAATAGAGCCCAAAATCTCAAGGAAGGCCAAAAATAAAAGAAGCCCAGAAAGAAGCGGTCGACCGACCCACATAGTAGGTCGACCGACCGACGCAGAAGCCCAGACGATTCTTTTCGGAAATAAATTAGAATTAGAGTCTTTAGGAAACTCTTACTTTTTCTACCTATATAAACTAATCTTGTGATTAGGGTTAGAGAGGATCTGATCGAATCATCTTTTTATGCTTTTGATGTATGCCTGATATCTATTATCATACCTTAGGATCTTTTATTCAATCTTTTACCATCTAGTTCATCTTTTATCTTATTCAAGAATTCTCAAGCATTCAATAAAGTTTGTTTCTTTCTGCCCTAATTCCAATTGTGGTAATTACTCTTTTAATCTTGCTTTATTATCGTTCTTGTTTTTATTACAATTGTTTAAGTTAAAATCTCAAGCTTTGTTAGATCTCGCATGTTTAGGTTGTTTGCCATGTTTACTCCAAATTTTATAATCATCTTAAGTATTATGAGTAGCTAATTTTCATATGTTAGGATGTAGGGGATGAATATGCGTAGGTAAATAAAATTCGAAAGACCGACTTGTAGCAGGACCACGGTCGGCCGACTGGAATAACTGGTCGGTCGACCGAGGTCGTGGTCGGCCGACTGGAGTAGCTGGTCGGTCGACCACCCGCGTATGTATTCGTTTTTCGTCTTTTCTTGTCAATTATAATATCCTGCAATGAGACCATAAGGAGACTTGTAGGATGTTAGTAATGACCTACCCAAGATTGAAAGATACGGGAAGGGCATTGGTTTACACTTTAAGACGGATAGGTTACTCAAGGCTGAAAGGTATGTGACCTGGGATTTAGGAATCACTTTTATTGTTGACACCCAATAATTGTGAGACCTAGGAACTAATAGCATAGGCCGAAAGGAGCTATTAGGTAGCATAGACCTAAAAAGATATGTTACGCCCCCTTACGCGACTGCAATACATGTTGACCTTAGGATTTATATTACCTTAGCTATTTATTACCCCAAACATCCTAGCATCCCTTTAATTATATTTTATTCTCATCTTTATTTCTTGTTTTATTTTAATCCTTGCTTAGACTTAGTAATCAACAATCAAAACCCCCAATTTTGTTACCTTTAAACATTAACATTCAAACAATAAACATTCCCCACCTCCTTGTGGTTCGACCCTGACTTTCACTATCTATTGTTAAAGTTAGGAATTATAAATATATCTTTGGTACCCTCAACGACGGGCATCAGTACCTTTCAACTCATGGCCATCCGCGCCACCATGCCCGTACCCCACGACTGGTTGGACAGGTAATAACGCTCGGTCACAGCAGGGCATACTCGGGCCACGTCCAAACTCAACAGGGCAGACGTTTATTGCTCAGACAGGTTTAGGGGCGAATTCCGGTGCTTTTGTTCCGACCGATATCGCCGCTATGATGCAATCGCTCTCCCTGCAACAACCAGATGACAACTACTATATGGATACCGGGGCGTCGTCGCACATGACATCCAACAACGGTAACCTCTCCTCTTATTCTATTTTGAGTCATCCCCGTCATATAGTCGTCGGAAATGGCGCTTTGATTCCAATTAAAGGTTCTGGTGCACTAGCCCTTAAATCCCCAGACCCCCCTCTTTTACTTAAAAATGTCCTCCATGTGCCACGTTTAATTAAAAACTTAGTCTCGGTTCGGAAATTTACTAGCGATAATCATGTCTCTGTCGAGTTTGACCCTTTTGGTTTCACTGTGAAGGATCTCAAGACGGGGGTGCCGATTTTGAGACGCAATAGCACGGGGGACCTCTATCCGCTCCTACACACGCACCAGCCTACTCACGCCTCACCTCCGCACGCTTTTTTAACGCTCCCATCTACCACCTGGCATGGCCGTCTCGGTCATCCTGGCTCTGTTGTCTTTAATTCTCTTTGTCATAATAAAGGTTTGCCTTGTCGTCCTTTAAAAAATTTATCCGTTTGTCATTCTTGTCAACTGGGAAAACACGTTAGATTGCCTTTTAGAAACTCTTTGTCACAAACTGCTGCTCCCTTTGATATTTTACATGCGGACTTATGGACATCTCCTGTTTTGAGTACTTTAAATCATCGTTATTATATATTGTTTCTTGATGATCACACCAATTTCCTGTGGACATACCCCCTCACTAATAAATCTCATGTCTATCACATTTTTACTACGTTTTACACCATGATTAGTACTCAATTTTCCGTCCCCATTAAAACTCTCCAATGCGACAATGGCCGTGAATATGACAACTCCCCACTCTATAAATTTTTCGAATCTAAGGGTCTAGTTTTTCGTTTTTCTTGTTTGCACACCTCCTCTCAAAATGGTAAAGCTAAACGGAAAATACGAACTATTAACAACATTATTCGAACCCTCCTTATACATGCTCATATGCCTCCCTCTATGTGGCATCATGCCCTCGCCATGGCCACCTATATTCACAATATCCTTCCTAGCAAAGCTAATAACAACACCTCACCAACCACGAGCCTTTATCACCGTGACCCTAGCTACTCTCACTTACGGAGTTTTGGTTGTCTTTGCTACCCTCACAAACCTCCCACATCTATTCATAAATTGGAGCCTCGTGCCACCCCGTGCGTGTTTCTTGGCTACCCTATTAATCATCGTGGATATAAATGTCTCGACTTGACAACAAATAAGGTCATTATAGCTCGACATGTGACATTTGATGAGTTGGTATTTCCGTTTGCCCTTAAACCCAAAACACCTGTCTCTTCTTTTCATTTTTAGCCCCTGACCCCTCACCATATGTCACTCACCATCTTGCCACTTATACGCCAACATTGGAACCCCCTGCCAACCCTCCCCACACGCCCATAACCAAAAGTCCCGAGGCCTCAACCGCAAACCCGGCGACACCATCCTCGGTGGGCACCCTTACTTCGACCACTTCCCTGACCACCTCGTCCCCAATCTCAGCTACTTCATCATCGGCTGCCCCCGTTACCTCAGCCACTCCTCCCCCTCCTCCTTCGCCTCATATAACTACCCGAGCCAAACACGGTATCTTTAAACCCAAACCCATTTTTGATTTATGCGCCACAACAACTCTTTCACCCGTACCCAAGAGTCCCATTCTTGCACTTAATGACCCAAATTGGAATCATGCTATGAAAGACGAATTTGATGCACTCATTAAGAATAAGACATGGATTCTTGTGCCTCGACCTCCCGATGTCAATATAACACGGTGCATTTGGTTGTTCAAACATAAATTTAACGCTAATGGTGATTTGGAGCGATACAAGGCTCGACTTGTTGTTAATGACAAGTCCCAACAGGTGGGAGTCGATTGTGATGAAACGTTCAGTCCCGTGGTCAAGCCCGCCACCATACGCACCGTCCTTAGCCTTGTTGTGTCCAAAAAATGGCCTATTCATCAACTAGGTGTTAAAAATGCCTTCTTACATGGACACCTCCATGAGACGGTCTATATGCATCAACCTCCAGGCTTCCGGGATAGGCTCAAACCCAACCATGTTTGTCTACTCAAGAAGTCTCTATATGGCCTAAAACAAGCACCCCGCGCGTGGTACCAAAGGTTTGCTACCTATGCCTCTTCCATTGGCTTCACACATAGTATCACCGACAATTCCTTGTTTATTTATCACAATGGTAATAACATGGCCTATCTACTTCTCTACGTGGATGACATTATCTTAACCACTTCAACTGTTGCACTCCGGAAATGAAATCATGGCCCTATTTCGCGCCAAGTTTGCCATGACGGACCTTGGCCCACTCAATTTTTTCCTCGGTATTGCTGCAGTGTGCCACGACAAAGGGCTATTTCTTCATCAAAATAAGTATGTTGCTGACATCCTTAATCGGGCGAAAATGGCGGCGTGCAAACCAGCCAACACGCCGGTGGATACGAAATCCAAATTACGCGCAGATGCAGGCCCACCAGTCGCGGACCCGACACTTTTCCGTAGTCTGGCCGGGGCTCTCCAATATTTAACATTCACGCGGCCCGACATCTCATATGCCGTACAACAAATATGCCTCCATATGCATGACCCGCGGGAAGCCCATTTCGGTGCCCTTAAACGTATTCTACGCTACCTCAAAGGTACGTCGCATTTCGGTTTGCACTTAAACACATCCTCCACATCGTCCCTACTTGCATATAGTGACGCTGATTGGAGCGGTTGTCCGGATTCCCGATGGTCCACATCTGGCTATTGTGTATATTTGGGTGATAATTTAATCTCTTGGTCCTCAAAAAGACAAGCAACCGTTTCTCGCTCCAGCGCTGAAGCCGAATACCGTGGCGTTGCAAATGTAGTCGCGGAATGTTGTTGGATTCGCAACCTCTTACTTGAGCTTCGGTGTCCCATCCGTACATCCACTATTGTCTATTGCGATAATGTCTCTGCTATATACCTATCTGGTAACCCAGTTAATCATCAACGCACGAAACATATCGAAATTGATATCCATTTTGTACGGGAAAAGGTTGCTCTTGGCTAGGTCAAGGTACTTCATGTTCCTTCCCGCTATCAATACGCGGATATCTTCACAAAAGGTCTGCCCAAAGTATTATTTGACGATTTCCGGTCTAGTCTCAGCATCCGTCCTCCTCCCGCTTCGACTACGGGAGGGTATTAGAATATGTCAATATTCTAGTCAATATTCTTTCCCATATTCTTGTATATTGTTAAGCTACGTTTAGTAAGTATATCTTTCTGTTAGCAATTAGCTCCTTAATTCTAGCCTTGTAACGTTAGCTAACCTACTCCTAATTGATGTATATATTGGATGCTAGTCAACTAGGTTGTAACCCGTGAACTTCACGGGTCTGTTTTTAGTATTTTAAATTAATATTGTTAATAATATGAAGAGAAATAAGTCAATTATTTTAGAACTTTAATAATATGAAATTAATATTGTTAATAATTAAAAGATAAAGAAATTAATTATTTTAGAATTTTAAAATATGATTCAATATCAGTTTAATAATATGTTAATAATGAATTTTAAAATATCAGTTTAGACATATGAAATATCAGTTTATAACTACTAAAGTGAAGAATGCAACAAAAGATTGTCCCAAATTAATTGTTAATAATGAATTTTAAAATATCAGTTTAGTATTATGTTAGTAGGCTTTAAATCGCGCCACGTAAGACGGAGCTTGTTTTCTGTGATGTGACGTCAGCAGCTTGACTTCTGCATTAGATAAATATATGATATGATTCAATCAAATCTTTTGGTTATTATTATTATTCTTTTCAGTTTAGTTTATTGACCATGATTCACGGATTTTAAAAATTTTGTTTTGGAAATTAATTTCAATCAAATCTTTAGGTTATTATTATTATTCTTTTCAGTTTAGAAAATTTATTGAACATGATTCACGGATTTTAAAAAAATTGTTTTGAAAATTAATTTCAATCAAATCTTTAGGTTATTATTATTATTCTTTTCAGTTTAGGAAATTTATTGAACATGATTCACGGATTTTGAAATTTTTTGTGTTGGATTCACGGAATCTTGACAATGTTTGACGGATTTTAAAATTTTTATTGGACAATCAGTTTAGTAATATGTTAGGAGGCTTTAAATCGCGCCACGTAAGACGGAGCTTGTTTTCTGTGATGCCACGTGAGCAGCTTGGCTTCTGCATTAGATAAATATATGATAAGAATAATCAGGCAATATTCTTCTTATAGTTTTTATATAAACAGTACCGAATACGTGGAAATTCGTATCCATTAAAATGGTCATTATAAATCCGCTATTTATATATATATATATAGATATATATATATATATAGATATATATATATATATAGATAGATAGATATATATAGATAGATATATATATATATATATATATAGAGAGAGAGAGAGAGAGAGTTGAGATCACATGAGTCCACCCTAAATATTTGAGTCTATGAGTCTAACAATGATATCACAGGTTATATAAAAAGTATCATGTTTTTTCAATATCAATTTTTTTTTCCTTTTTTTTTCCTTTTTTTTCAATATTACTTTTTTTTCCTTTTTTTTGTCTTTTCTTTTAAAATAACATTTTCTTTATTAAAAAAATTTTCTTTTTCAATATGCACTTTTTATAAAACAAACACATTTTTTTTTTAATAAAAATGCGTTTTTTCTCGAAGTTCTTTTTTTCTCGAAATTTTTTTTTCATTACAATATCACAAGTTACTCAATACAATATCACCGGTTCTTCAAAATAATATCACAAAAGAAATTCGAGAAAAAAATATTTCGGAAAAAAAATTCGAAAAAATAATTGAAAAAAAATTTGAAAAACATATTTCATGGAAAAAAAGTTCTTGAAAAAATTTCGCGATATTGTTTAATATAGTGCGTGATATTGTTTAACAAAAGACGTTTTTTCTCGAAATTTGTTTTCGATTTTTTTTCATTACATTATCACAAGTTACTCAATACATTATCACCGGTTCTTCAAAATAATATCACAAAAAATAATCGAGAAAAAAAAAATTCGGAAAAAAAATTCGAGGAAAAAAATTTCGAAAAAACTTTTGGAAAAAAAAATTTTGGAAAAAATTTCGTAATATTGTTTTATATAGTGCGTGATATTGTTTCCAATGATATTGTATTGAAAATGTTTTGATATTGTAGACTTTCTACTGTAAAAAAACGTGATATTTTAATACAACTAGTGATACTTTAGGTGGACTCATGGACTCAAAAATTTAGGTGGACTCACCGGATCCTGCCTCTATATATATATATATATATATATATATATATATATATATAGAGAGAGAGAGAGAGAGAATTGGGATCCGGTGAGAACCACCTTATAATGAGAACCTTGTGAGAACTCTACCTTACGGACTTTTTTAAAAAAAATTAATGACATAATTGGATTCGGCATGAAATTTTATAGCTAGAGAACATATATATATTATTCGTGTATTTATAATGTCCAACATTTTCGAGTCCATTGCTTATTTTTAATGCCATATTAGAATTAATTATGGGTCTATGGTTACTTCTATGTTATAAGTGATCCAAATCTCCATTTGGTGTATTTTTCGTAAACTAATGTCATTTGGGTGAAGAGTTTTGTATTCCGACTAGTTTTGGGACCCTTGGACTCTTGGAGACTTGAGAGATCAAAGCCACCGTCAACAAGTCTTAACCCATTTCGAAGTAAGCAAATAATCAAGCCGAAGTTAGAGGTCTACCAAGTAAGAAATAAAGCCACTACCTCATCATGGTCAATGTAGGCAAGAATTTTGGTCAAGGGAAATCAAGATGAAGACGAAGGTTAAAGAGAAAATTTCAGTAGAAACCGCATTCTACGACCCATATTGCATTTTACGGTTTAGACTGCAGTCTGTGTTTTCCACTGCTTTCAAGCCCATTGTATCCGTCTTAAGTCACATAGGAAGACAAAGATACGTTTTAACATAGATTTATGTACAACCTTACATATATATATATATATATATATATATATATATATATATATATATATATATAGGCTTTGAGATTGAGAGACATCACCTTCTTTCACAAAATTGGATATATTCTGAGGTTAATCTTTTTGGGTCGTTAAAGACAAAACCTTTCAATTTTACATGTTAATCTTTGTACAATTATTGGGTAATAATTTGATTATAAGGAGCTAATCTTCTCATTTCTTGGTTTAATTTAATCGAAGTATCCAACTCTCGCATCGTGAGCGTCTCTAATCTCTCTTAATTTATTTATTGTTATTTTCTTCGTTGTTAAGAGCAACTCCAATGATTTCATTTAAGGATCTGCTTGCAAATACCGTAAATTATCAAGCGGTATGTTTACCATTGGATTACAAAAAATACGTGTTGCTTATAAGCGGGTGTAGCTTTGTCAAGCTACATAGCTTGACAATTAAAATTAATAAAATAAATAAATAAAAACCAACAAAATAATTTAATTATAATATTTATTTGTTAGTGGGTTTTTTAAGCTACATTTATTGTAGTTTACCATTAAAGCATATTGTAGCTTGAAAGATTTGTTGCTTGGAAAAGATATGGAGCAAAGCAAGCTAGAAAGTTTTGTAGCTTGTCATTGGAGTTGCTCTAAGAGCATCTCCAATGGTTGAGTAAAAGGACTTGCTTGCAAATTATAAAAGTTTCAAGCTAGTTGCTTGACCATTGGAGAACTTCATATAAACTAGCTTAGTTTGAGCAACTAGCTTTATAGAGCTAGTAGCTCAAATGGGCCCACAATGAGATATGTGTCAATTAAATAAATGTATATATAACATTTAAGCAACAACTCTTATAGTTTAATCATTGGAGCAACATGTAGTTTAAAAGTGTTGTAACTAAAAAATGTGATGTGGCAAAGGTAAGCTAGTACCAACTAGCTTACCATTGGAGATGCTTTTTAGGAGTCGTTTGGTTGATTAGAGAAGTTAATTTTCCTAGGAACTTAGAATTCATGGGAAATAAGTTCCCACATCCAATTCGGGTGAATTTGAGAAAACTGTTTGGTTACTCATGTAGGAATTAAATTTCACAGGAACTTCCAATGACCATGGGGGAGTAGGTAAGCAAGTTCGTACATTATGTAGGCATTGGAAATTCATGGGAAGTTTCAATTCCTGTGTTTTCCAAAAATTTTGTCAACCAAACAACCCACCTTTTTTAAAATTCATGGGATTTTGCAATATCTGTGTTATTTCAGTGGCAACCAAACGACTCCTTAGTTTCTTATATTGGGTGAATTAATGTTTGAGTTGACCATCCATCTATCTTATTATTTGAACAAATCGTGTATATCTTAGACAAATTGTTTAATCTGTCTACAATGTCTTAGAAAAAACCTTGGTATATGTTGATTTGGTTTAAAGAATTCATATGACAAGTAATCAAGCGCACGTCTTTTTTTGCTTTCATGGTTTAATTTAGTAAGAGTTGATTATAGCTTACATCTCATGGTAAAATCTTCATGCTCAAATTTAGTTTTCATTCATAGTCAGGGGCGTCTTAAATTCTTAGGAGACACTGTGCTAAAAAGTCGAAGGGGCCCTTTAAATTATTTTAGTATTCGAGTATCAGAGTATGGCCTTTTGTGGTCATTTTTAGCGATAGTGCTTAAATGAGCATTGATTTTCCATTATCTATCTGCTTGGCAAAATTTTGCCCTTGTCAGCCGTATTAAGATACTATTCATTGAGTTATCATATATAAAAGTTTTGTAAATCATACTCCGTACATCGTAATTCATACATATGTATATATAAAACGATATTTGGTGAAGCATATTTTTTTATGATTTATGATAATATTTCACTATCTTAAGAAATATTTTGATTATATACTTTATTAAATAAGCAAATTATGTTTTCTCACTCATAATAATTATATGAATTATATGAAAGGGGAAAAGAGGGTAATTACTAACAAAAAAATTTATTTTATAATAGGGTAACGCAAATAAAAAATGGAAAGACGAAAAAAGAAGGCAACATAAAGTAAATAAAAATTTAAGTGCAAAAATTGGTGTTGCTAGTATTCGAACTTGGGTGATTTGGAAGTTAGATGTAAAATACTAACATTTCAGCCACTAGACCAATGCACTATTAATGTTATTGTAATAATGTTCAACCTATATTTTCGTGATAGGTATTGTAAGCAGGCCCCCAACTTTGGAGGCCTTGTTCCTGGGCTCCGCCTGTACCGGGACTTAGCCGGCCCTGTTCATAGTTTCATTAGTTGTGGTTAGAATCATTCTGCCAATTCTGCGCTTTAACAATGAAAAGATAATAACGATTTGCTGCATATAATAACGAAAGATAGATCATCATTGCCCAAATATTGACAAAAACCTCAAGCACGCAATTTAGAGAAACTATTCTCAGAGAAACCCATTATTAAATTAGAGTTACAACGTTTTCGCAGAGGACCTTTTTCTCAAATTTCCGTAACACTCTTATTTACCAAATGTGCGTATTACCATCTCGGTTTGGTCTACGTAGTACATAAGAAAAAAACCGTAAAAAAAAGTGTATTTAAATAAAGTAAAGTTACTATGAATTAAAAAGGTCAAACCCAAAAAGGACAAACAACTTATCTCTAAAAGAATTATAAAAAAATGTCTCAAAATTCAGCGAAAGCTAGGCAAAAGAAGGATAATGTAAAACCCCTCGCGGCAGCGGAATATTAAACACACAAAATGTATGAAAAATGCGCAGAATTTAAACTTTTTAACATGATAAATAAAAACATGCGAGGCGAAGTACGAAACTAACATGGGCAAGAAAACAGTACTAGATAACTATAAAGATATATATACATGCAATAACCCGGGATAGGATATCCCACGGGTACCAAAACTGTAATAGTCAAAACTGAGTCTAGCTACACGATAAGGGTAAGTGTCATGTCAATGCAACTGCATCGCTCGCTAGCTCTCAAGTGAACCTGTAAAACCCCTCGCGAAAGCGGAAATATAAACATACAAAAGTACCAAAATTGCAGCGGAATTAAAACTTTTTAAAGAAAACAACATGCGAGAAGTCTTAAACAGAAACAGAAACTGAGACTGAAATAAAACCAAAATAGATAAGTAACAGTTCTAAGTATCAAAACCAATATATACATCAGCCTGGGATGGAACATCCCTACAGGCACCAAAACGAAAGTAACACAAGTCTAAGAGTCTAGCTATGCGATATAAGGTAAGTTATATGATGACAGCAGGATCATCACTCGCTAGCTCTCGTGAACCCATCTCCAACCAGCATGTACCTACATACATGAAAACATGTACGCCACAATCAGTGGGGAGTGACTAGAGTTCTCCTAGCCACCTTTTGTGACAACACGTAACATATAAAACAATACAGAATACTCCAACATATAACAACATGTGAAGCATAAACATCTCATCATCTGATCTCTTACTAACATGCGATTACAATGCACGGCTCTCAACCTACTTCATAAACAAATAGGAAGGAGAGCCGGTTTCCCTACTGGTTACCCAGTCGGGGGGTCTTTCAATCCAATTATTTATGAAACCGAACTAAGAGTCATCCAATGCCTTGGATGATTTAACCACAAACATATAAACATCAATAACCTATTATGCATATCTGACACTGTACCATCATCAAGGCAAGCAGATATGAAACAACAAGTACAAAGGTTCAGAGGCGACATCTTAACGCATAACCTATGTACTAAAACAATCAGCAAGTATAAGGTTCAGAGGCGACATCTTAACGCATAACCTATATACCAAGTTCACAATATCAAGCAAGGACTCAGAGGCGAAAACTCAACGCATGGACCGGCTACACAGAACACTAGACTCAGAGGCGAAAACTCAACGCATGGACTAGCATTCAATTCACTATCACAAGTAAGGAACTCAGAGGCGAAAACTCAACGCATGTTCCCCTACCACATCACAAGATACTAGACTCAGAGGCGAAAACTCAACGCATGTTCTAGCACCAAACACCTGCACTCCGGGTAAGGTATGACAACCTGACTGCCCCGTCGTGCAGTTGCTCTACTCGTTAGACTCAGAGGCCAACTTAAGGCATGTCCTGACGCGATCACACATACATGTCTGGACTCAGAGGCGAAAACTCAACGCATGTCCCAGACACGACAAACAGACGTGTATGGAACTCAGAGGCGAAAACTCAACGCATGTCCCCATACACGACAAACAACTCACGTAGTAAGTTCAGAGGCCAGCTTAAGGCATAACTTAAAACGCATCAAAACAATATCATCCAAGTCTATGAACTACTCTATAGTTCTACCTTTAACCTCTAATCAACACTTAATTGACCCCGGGAACTAAGATGAGGGAGAGCCGGTTTCCCTTTCGGTTGCCCGACCGGGGGGTCTCTATCCTTATTCCATTCCCGAACCCAATATAATGCTGCCCATCCTCCGGGGACCTCAAATACATGTCAAAGGTACACAAAACAAGTTTCAACCCAAACCGATCAACCGTTCGAAAGTTACGATCGAAAACAATAAAAAGCCTTCAGGGGTCCCCAGCCGGTCGGCAGGCAGCCGGTCGGCCGGCTGGTGACCTCTCAGCCTCCTTCTTCCTTTAAAACCGAGAACTCAAGAAAAAGGGTTCCCAGCCGGTCGGCAGGCAGCCGGTCGGCCGGCTGGGAAGACCTTCCCAAGTCTCACACAAAAACTCGTAACCATCCCCAAATGCACTCCCAGCCGGCTGGCAGGCGGCCGGTCTACCGGCTGGGCTCCCTTCCTATTCTAAGTTCTTCGCAACAAAACACAAGGCAAAATGACTACCAGCCGGTCGGCAGGCAGCCGGTTGGCCGGCTGGCAGTCCTAGGCCACTTTTCTCAAAACGCAAGAAACACCAAAATGCTCCCCCAGCCGGTCGACCGGCAGCCGGTCGGTCGACCGGCTCAGAGAGCCTGTAACCAAAATCGCCAAAAACGCAACATGATGAAAACTTCATTAAACGACCTACAAACTTCAAAATTGCGACACAAGATGTTTACCCAACAATATCAAAAACCAAATACTACTAATCTATCAGCAAGTAAGTCCCATAACAATCCTCAAACGAATTTAACATGTATCCGTCGCAAAATGAGAAAAACTGAAAATATGCTTAAGAACACATAACAATCAATTCAAGCATGAATTCTTCACAATAACATCATCCTAAACATGTTACTAAGTCCCTTGATCAATCTTTATCAACAAAAACAGAAACCAAACAAAAATCACAACAAATATGCTAATATACACATAAAGGCCGAGTTTCTCATTATCGTCACCTCAAAAGCGATTATGCTCCAATTTCTTCTTCAACAATGAAACTATCAACACCAAGATCCTCTAAGTCTTCTCCTACAACGAAGACAACGGGTTTTAGATGCTTAAAAACGGAATTTACACAAAACAGCCTCTTTTTCAAGTTGAACGAAAATGAATTTGAAAGAGATAGATGTCTTGGAAATCTCGCAAGGATTCCGAAAAGGTATGACTTGCCTTGATTCGACTTCGGGAAGACCTCGAAATGTTGAGTTTAAGCTTTAAGAAAATAAGAAAAATGGAGGTTTTGGGAAGTCAGTAGAAAGAGTTGTGAGGAAGGAGATTATGTCGACATAAAGGGTTTTTGGGGGGTTTAAGTAGTCCTTTTCCGTTTAAATGAAAACGGGTTTGGAAATGAACGGGTTTTATGATACGGACTTAAACTTGCCAAGTTGTATTCGTCTTAAGGACTTAAGGTTCTTAAGACGGATCTCACGAAATATTTAAAATTAACTTATCAATAAATATTAAAATATTATTTTATTCCATAAAAATAATTAAAACCTCTAAAATATAATTTACGAAAATGCGGGATGTTACAGAACCCCCCTCTACGTACAACACCAACCTACATACATGAAAACATGTACGACACAGTCAGTAGGGAGCAACTAGAGGTTCTCCCAGCTATCTATTGTCAATAAACACGTAAGCAAGTAAACATATAAACATATCAGCATGCTCCAGCATAAACATAATTATGAGAAGCACAAATCACATTCTTCAACTTAAACATATTCAACTAGGTGCTTAGCTAAAAAACGCCAACTCAGGTCTAACTAAAACACACATAGAGCAGTATCTAGCACTGTACCCCAACTCAGGTAAGCTAGACACAAATTATTCAGCAATATCTAATCTGACCCCAACTCAGGCAAGATTAAACAAAAACAACCAGCGGTATCTAAAACAATACCCCGACTCGGGCGTGAATAAACACAATCAGTTCGCATTGGTTCAGAGGTCCCGACTCAAACATCAACTAACACTCGACAATAGCACTTTGGGCACGGTGCACTGACCATAGCTACCCCAACGTGTAAATCACACTTCATATCAAATCAGAGGTCCCTACTCAGACATGATCAGCCACGGTCAACCAAACTCACAAAGGAAATAGAGGTCCCGACTCAGACATGTCCCCAATGCATCACACACTCACGTAACGGCCAGAGCTCCCGACTCAGACATGTCTGATACGCAACATACACACACGTATCCAACTAGAAGTCCCGACTCAGACATAGTTCGATACGCAAGCAAACAAAGATACGTATTATACTTTAGAGGTCCCGACTTAGACATATTCCAATACGTACCACATCCAAACTATGACCTAGTCCTGTTACTGAATTACGGTCTACAATATGATAACATACAAGGATATAAGTCACATGAAAGAAGAACCAATTAAATCGGAATAACCGATCACAAGTTAAAACCAACTTTATAAGAGCAGGGGCTCTCAGCCGGCCAACGGACCGGATGCCCGTCAGCCGGTTGACAGTCCCTCTCAACTGCAGCCTGTAATCAAAATCACCTGAGGAAGGGTCCTCAGCCGGTTGACCGGCTTCCGGCCACCCGGCTGATAACCCCCTCACTGTCAACCTATAATCTTCAAAAGGACAGGGCTCTTAGCCGGCCAACCGGCCGCCGGGCACCCGGCTAAGAGTCTTATCCTAGCTTTCTCAAAAATCCTAAAATCATCCAACAAGGGTGTCTCAGCCGGTGGACCGACGGTCGGCCACCCGGCTGGGAGTCCTTGCTCACATTCCTACGCAACGAATACAGTAACCCATCACGGGCTCTCAGCCGGTTAGCCGACCGTCTATCGGTTGACCGGCTGGGAGACCTTGTACGTAGAAAACGCATTTCGATACTTTGCAATTCCTTCAAAACTCATAGGAACATTCCTAAACCGTGAATCCTAACCGAAACACAACATACCTAGAATGTATTACCCATTTCCTAAGCATGTGAATCAAATCCTAATCATCTTAAACAATAATTTCACATTCAATTTCCCTAATTCACCTTAGTTCATGTTCAAGCATATGAAATATTATCCACATGGTTTAAATCACATAAACCAGAATATAAACATTCTCAAAGTTCTTATCAACTATCAACATCATAAATTCCATATCAAACAGGTAAAAATCACATAGTTTGGTGCTTTATGACAAAGATCGAGTTTCCTCATCAAGGTTATCTTTTGAGAGTTAAACCGTCGCTTCCTCCTCAATGATGTACGATTCGATGTCCGAGTCTTCTAAATCTCTGCCTAAAACCATAAGAAAACACATTAGAGGCACGATTTTCGAAATAGGGCTAAACAACCCAGAATTCAGTTTGACGAAAACGTGAAATTGAAAGTGTCAAAACGTCAGGGGCGATCTTTGGAATGCATAGGAAGAAGAATTACCTTGATTGGACTTGTAACGAAGTCACAATGGAGATTTTAGTGATGGAGATCGGTTTATACAATGGAGTTTGATGTTTTGTCTTAAGGAAGAAGAAGATGACATGTGAGGAAAGTTATGAGGAAGTTGTCGTTTCTTTTCTTTTATCACAAAATAAGGAAACGGTTTTTAAGTGAAAATGTTCGGGAATGTTTGTAAACGACAATACCAATCGAGCTTCCAACATCCTAAGATTATAATATCTAAAAATGGAACTTATAAAAATTACTTCAAAATTAAGTTTACGAAAAAACATAAATGTTCGGGAATGTTTTTTCTATTATTATCAAATTTAAGATAAAGATAATTATCAATCAAGGTTAATGACTTTTGAGCATCGATGTTAAAAGATAATACTAAGTATCTTAACATGTCATGTATTATTACAAACTCATATCTAAAATTATTTGTCACATGCTTTCAAATACAAAATAAAAAAAATGTTAGTTGCAAACACAAAAATAAATTAATACAACTATTTATTTTCCTTTCCTAAATTTGGATATTAACCTACATATTTATATAACTTTTATTTCTTTTATTTAATAGGATGACTTTTTTTGTTTCCATCACCATTTGTAGTAGGCTACTATTTAACTTAATTTATCATTTTTGCAAACTTTAAATTTAGGATTTTTAACAAATTGCTATAGATGATATATTAACACTATATCATTTATTAAACTTCATAATTATGCTACTATTAAAAAAATTATGATTTATAAAAAAGAAAACATAGATAATTTTGTTCATGGTCATGGACTCGTGTTGTTAGTGGTTTTAAAGGTGAATAATTTATAATTACAGGATCAATAATGTGACATTCAATTTTGATTTATTTATTACTTATGTTTCGCCAATGACTTTTGGCATGTTCTCATTCACGCCAAATTAAAATAACTCTTATCTCACATTTTTAGATTGAGTTTACGCATGAGTGTCATTAATTAATGGACTTATAGAAGATAGTTTTTTTAAAAATTACATGTTAGTAGTATATTAATCAAAATAACAACTAAAGTACAATATACAGTTTTAAAAATAAATCAGAGTTTTCAAAGAAATAAGTCATTAACTAACTAACTTTTGTGTATTTCAAGACTATATTTTTTAAATGGATAAACTAATTGCTCGAACAAATATTAACAATACGATAAAATAATAAAACTAAAAAAAATTTAATCCGTTAATTTCACGGGTCACAAACCTAGTTTTCATTTCAAAAATTAATCCAGTAAACCATCCATGCAAAATCCATACAACTTGAAGCTCAAAGGCTATTTATTGCTCATATTTAGCCATATTTCTAGCAGTAGGTCTTGTGAAAGACGTACTAGAGAAACAAAAGCTTCAGTGGGTCCCTCACCCCATTATGTGAGAGATCTCTCAATAACGTTATTGATAGACCGTCTCTCTAAAGTTTTTGTGTATTTATAGTCTTTCATTACTTTCTAGTATTTTAGCTCATTTAAACTCATTTCCATACAAAACACAATTAAACACTCAATTGTACTAGAAATATAATACTAGCTTAAAAACACTTAAATAAGTGCTAAAGGAAATACAAAACAAAGCTAATATAAAGGGTTAAACCATGCAAAAATATCACTTCTCAATTTATTTTGAGAATATATTATTTTTAAACTTCTCAATTATAGTTTTAAACAAAATAAAGCAATATACTAGAAATTCTTGACTTCAATAAAACGACTTATATATTCATATTCATTTATGAAATTACCGATTTGGTAAAAAAAAAAACACATACAAATAAATATTCTGCTTTAAAAAAAATCAAAAATTAAGATAATAATAATTATTTTTACTTGTGTATGATTTTATAAATGTCTTAAAATTCTTACTAAATAAATAAAATAATTCCTAATATTTATTAAATATAACAAAATATTTTCAAGACTTTATATTTATATTTATTTTTAAATCATTTATATTGGATTAGTTTTCAGTCACCTTTTACATTTTTTTTTACAAAATATATAATTTTTATATCTATTAATATGAAACATCTTTATTCAAGTCTGAAAAACTCTTCGTCACCAGTGTTTGTTACTAGCTTCGTGGTTAAGTAAACATGTTGCTATCGACAAAATGTAAGTTGTGGCTAAAAAATATTTATCACGGAAGAATATATATGGCTAAAATTTGTGGCAAAAATAGTAATTAGCCACGGCTGTAGCCAAATTCGTGACACAAATAACTTTTTGCCACGGGAAAAGTTATTCCATGGCATAAGTTTTTTCTAAGATGGTGAATGAAATTTTTCTCTTGGCTAAACTAAATTCAGCCACGAATTTTAAATTTTTGTGGCATAATTCGTGGCGCTAGGGTTAATTTGATATAGTGAGATTTCGTTATTAAATAATCACCTAGTTGCCTATGAGTTGTAGGCAATGGCTTACTTATTAGAGTTAATTTTACTCCCTCCATTCAAATCCACTCTACCACTTTCTTTTTTCACGTTTGCCAACGCGTCTTTTTTACGGTAAATATTGTTAGCTACGTATTTTCAAAAATTATAAAAATTAGATATTAATAATAAACTCGTAAAGACGAATAAAACTAGATCCCACATGAATATAATTTCATTATGTATCGAGAAAAAAATCGGATTTGAATGGTTGTTTGTGAATAGTGTGTAAAATAGAAATGTGTAGAGTGGATTTGAATGGAGGGAGTATAATCAAGCTCAATTTACAAAAAATGATTCTCATATGAAATTTACCTTTTCAATAAACCATGCATAAATGTCATTTATTAAAACCTTTTGGAAATATATTGGTTTTAGACTTATCAATGATAGGTAATAATAAGTTAGTTACTTAATTTAATATACTATGTCCTTAATGTGATGCGGTCTTTGTAGAATATTATACAATATTATGAAATTTTAACCAAAAAAAGATAAAGCAATTTACGAGAAATTCTCGACTTTAATAAAATAACTTATATATTCAAATTCATTGAATAAATTATCGATTTTATAAAAAAAACATACAAATATTCTTCTTTGTAAAAAATCAAAAATTAAGACGCTAATAATTATTTTTACTTGTGTATGATTTTATAAATGTTCTAAAATTCTTACTAAATAAATAAAATAATTCCTAATATTTATTAAATATATCAGAAAAAATCTAGATTTTATACTTAAATTTATATTTATAGTATTTATATTGGACTAGGTTTCGGTCACCTTTTATATTTTTCTTTTTACAGAATATATAAATTTTATATCTATTAGAATGAAACATCTTTATTCAAGTCGAAAAACTCTTCGTCACGGTTGTTTGTTACTAGCAGTTTTGCGATTAAGCAAATATGTTGCCATGGCCAAAATGCTAGTTGTGGCTAAAAAAATATTTACCACGGAAGAAACTATGGCTAACTTGGTGGCAAAAATACTAGTTAGCCACAGTTCTAGCCAAATTCGTGACGCAAATAAATTTTTGCCACGGGAAAAGTTGTTTCGTGGCGTAAGTTTTTTCTAAGATGGTGAATGGAATTTTTCCCTTGACTAAACTAAATTTAGCGACAAATTATAATTTCCGTGGCATAATTCGTGGTGCTATGGTCAATTAGTTGTAGTGAGATTTCCTTTTTAAATAATCACTTAGTTGCCTATGAGTTGTAGTCTTGTAGATAATCGTTACTTACCAGATTTAATTTTATAATGAAGCTC
This sequence comes from Silene conica, assembly GCA_029255685.2. NCBI lineage: Eukaryota > Viridiplantae > Streptophyta > Magnoliopsida > Caryophyllales > Caryophyllaceae > Silene > Silene conica. Next base: position 56,149,406 of record CM055311.2, on the reverse strand, counting down.
AATTTATAAACAATGATTTTCATATGAAATTTACCTTTCCAATAATCGAGCATCAACAACAAATTTGTATAATCGAGCATCAACAACAAATTTGTAATATGCAACTTCTAAATTAGTTGATTATTAAAAATTTGATCTTTAAATAAATGAATTGAAAACTTTTTAAGTCACTATGTAAGGAAGTTTTTCAGACTTAGTGTGAACCCTATCACCTTCCTAAGTTTTCACAATAATTATATTCATTAGTTAGTTGACGAAACTTTAAACCCAACGATGCTCAATATACTTTCTCAAAACCACTTTATCTATTTTGTGCTACAAAGTAAATCTCAATCCAAAAAACATAGTAGTAAGAATATTTGAAGGACAAGTCACTTAAAGAGAATTTGTATGTATCTAATATAATAGAAGCATTTAGAATCAATTCAAATGAATTGATCATGTTTAAGAAGATAGAGGTGATAAATCCCCAATTGTATAAACTTTATTAATGAATAATGATCCATTTTCTCCATGAATTGACCAGACTACATTTTCTACGAATCTCTCCCACTGTAACAGTTTTAACATCAACATGTCCCAACTTTTCCATGGATTTTCCGAATTCATGTAAAAATCTTGTGTTACTGAGGACAAGTTTATCAATTATTTTGATGGCAGTTCGATTAGTAAGAAATTGTGCATCCGTGTCAAAAAGACCCTTATTCTGCTTAAAATTAATATAATAATGGTTGTCGAATATCCAAGAAGTCTCATCGTCCATCTCAACAGTAGTAGTCATATCAAATGGGCTATTAGATTTTGTCTTCAAAAATTCAGCATACGTTTTGTTTATTGTGGGGTCTTGATTGTCTGGTGGATAACCGGTGAAGTTGTACAGTCTGAAAGTATATTTCTGACAATGGGCTCTTTCGATTGTATGCGCTCCTACGTAATATTGATGCAAATATATTAACTAATATGTTGTCTTATGTTTAATCTACTCATTTCATAATAATCCACCATAATGTTCATAGTAGATAACAAATTTGAAGTAACATTTCAATTTGTATTGCTCATTTCAATTCTTCTAATTCTTATATGACATGCAGATTTTATGATATGTTTATTGTCAATTAAATCACATAATGAGTTCAAAAAAATTAATCACTAATTTTTCTCTAAAACATATAATAGTCTTGAGAAATAGTGTCAAAAGTTGACGAGGAGGGATCCCCAACTGGGTGGCCGGCAGCCGTTCCACCGGCTGAGGACCATTTCTCCTTATATTGAAATGTAAAGGCTGTTGAAGGAAGATGGATTCCCAGCCGACTGACCGGCAGACAGTCCGTGAGCCTGCTGAGAGCCCATGTTCATGTAAAATTGTTTATAACTTTTGATTCACATGTCGGATTGCATTGATTCTTCTTCCATATGATTCGTATGCTTATTTAGACTTTAGAGTCCCAGAAATTGGGCGGCACTTATATTGGGTTCGGAAATGGATTTGAGGAGAAAGACCCCCGACCGGGCAACCGGAAGGGAAACCGGCTCTTGCCTCAAATTAGTTTCCGAAGTCGGCTAAGTGTTGATTGGATGTTTAGAAATGAAATATATATGTAACGTTTGTCAATCGAGTTGAGTTATTGTACATCTTTGAGATGACATTGTGTGATGTGTGTGAATCTGCTATGCGCTGCTATATTACTCGATTTCTCACCTGATTGCATTGTGTAGCTGGTTGGCCGTAGTGGCTTGGTCCTCACGGTCAGGTCTTAGATTATCTTTCTGCCTTAGGGCATATCTCGTTCCTTGCTAGTTCGAGTATTGGGGGTGCTTCGTGCGCTTGTCGAATCGGGGATCGTAATTTTTTTGCGCTCCTAGAGTCTGGCCAGGTTTAGACTAGGACAGTCATTTGTTGTCATCCAGTGGGTTGTATAGTCTGAGATTGGGGATTTCTGTAGTGGTATAGACGAGTCGATTGTCGACCTTCTCATAGTAGTCTAGTCGAGTCAATTGTTGACCAATCTAGTCGGAGACGAGTCACTTGGTTGATCTATCTCCTTATTTGTAGAGTCACTTGGTTGACATATCTCCTTATTTGTAGAGTCACTTGGTTGACCTATCTCTTTATTTGTAGAGTCACTTGGTTGACCTATCTCCTTATTTGTAGAATCACTTGGTTGACCTATCTTGTTAGAGTTGAGTCACTTGGTGAGCTATCTCTTGTGTTGACGAATCTGTCGTTGAGCATGTTTTAGTTTGTGATTATGGATGTATGATACTTGGTTATTGATAGTAATCACATGATGATATATGTTAATGCTTCTCATAATCCATGTTTATGTTGGAGCATGTTGATGTGTTTACCTGTGTATGTGTTAATGACAATAAGTGGCTAGGAGAACCTCTAGTCACTCCCCACTGACTGTGGCGTACATGTTTTCATGTATGTGGGTTGATGCTGTTTGCAGGGGGTTTCATGAGTGTAACATCCCGTATTTTCGTAAAATCTAATTTAAGCGTTTTTAATTATTTTAAGTACTAAAATAATAATTTAATAATTTATCTCGAAGGATTTTAATTTAATTAGTGAGATCCGTCTTAAGAACCTCAAGTCCTTAAGACGAATACAATTTGGCAAGGTTAAATTCCCGTATCTTAAATATCCGTTCAAGTCCGACCCATTTTATTTAAATACGGAAAGGGCAATTACTTAAACCCCTAAAAACCCCTTAAGTTTTCATATTTCATCTTCCTCACAACTCCTTTCACTGTAAACTTAATTCCTTCAAAACCTCCATTGTTACTCTCTCCTTTTCAAGCTTTTCTTCATCATCCGTTCTTCAAATCGAGAAAGTAAGTACATTTTCGGAATCCCCGTTCAATTTCCAAGTCATCCATCACTTCGGTTTCTCGTTTCCATCACTTCGAAAATTCGGCCTGTTTTACATAATTCCGTTTTTATGTTCCTAAACTGGTTTTTCCGCGTTGTAGGTGAAGGACTTGACAACCCGGACATTGATAGCTTCATACTCGAGGAAGATCTTTAGCCGGATAAGCTTGAGAGGTGACGATAATGAGAAACTCGGCCTTTATGTGTATATTAACATGTTTGATGGATTCTCATGTTTGTTTCTGATTTTATTCATGTATTAAGATTTCTAGACTTAGAAACATGTTTAGGTTTATACTTATGTGAAGAATTCATGCTTGGAATTATGGTTATGTGTTCATAAGTATGATTTCAGTTTTTCATATGTTAAGACGGATACATGAGATTAATCGTTTGAGGATTGTTTTGGGATTTATATGCTGTTAGGAAGTAGTACTTGATGATTTGTAATGTTGAGAAAACAACACTTGTATCGATTCATGAGTTTTTGTGTCGATTTGTTGAGTATTGTGAAGGGCTGGAAAATGCGATTTTCAGCGACAGGCTCTCTGAGCCGGTCGACCGACCGGCCGCCGGTCGACCGGCTGAGAGCGCTTCTTAGTTTTTGTGATTTTTACGAGATTTTGAGACCCATAGTGATTAGGTCTCCCAGCCGGCAGACCGGCCGCCTGCCAGCCGGCTGGGAGTGCATTGTGTTGCATTTTGTAGTTTTGAGAACATAGGAGTAGTCCCAGCCGGCAGACCGGCCGCCTGCCAGCCGGCTGGGAGTGCGTTATTGTTGATGCGTGATTTCAAGGTTTTAGGGAGACTGAGTTCCCAGCCGGCCGACCGGCTGCCTGCCGACCGGCTGAGAGTTCGTGTGTCGTTTCAGAAAAGAAAGAAAAGGCTGAGGTGGTCACCAGCCGGCCGACCGGCTGCCTGCCGACCGGCTGGGGACCCCTGTAGGCTATTTTAAGTTTTGAAATTTGATCGTAACTTTCAAATGGTTAATCGGTTTTGTTTGAAACTTGTTTTGTGTACCTTTGACATGTATTTGAGGTCCCCGGAGGATAGGCAACATTATATTGGGTTCGGGAATAGAGTAAGGATAGAGACCCCCCGGTCGGGCAACCGAAAGGGAAACCGGCTCTCCCTCATCTTAGTTCTCGAGGTCAATCGAGTGTTGATTAGAAGTTAAAGGTAGAACTATAGAGTAGTTCATAGACTTGAATGATATTGATTTGATGCGTATTAAGTTATGCCTTAAGCTGGCCTCTGAACTTAATACGTGAGTTGTTTGTCGTGTATGGGAACATGCGTTGAGTTTTCGCCTCTGAGTTCCATACATGTCTGTTTGTCGTGTCTGGGACATGCGTTGAGTTTTCGCCTCTGAGTCCAGACATGTATGTGTGATCGCGTCGGGACATGCCTTAAGCTGGCCTCTGAGTCTGACGAGTAGAGCAACTGCACGACGGGGCAGTCAGGTTGTCATACCTTACCCGGAGTGCAGGTGTTTGGTGCTAGAACATGCGTTGAGTTTTCGCCTCTGAGTCTAGTATCTTGTGATGTGGTAGGGGAACATGCGTTGAGTTTTCGCCTCTGAGTTCCTTACTTGTGTTAGTGAATTGAATGCTAGTCCATGCGTTGAGTTTTCGCCTCTCAGTCTAGGGTTCAGTTATAGCCGGTCCATGCGTTGAGTTTTCGCCTCTGAGTCATCGCTTGATATTGTGAACTTGGTATTTAGGTTATGCGTTAAGCTGTCGCCTCTGAACCTTTATACTTGCTGATTGTTTTAGTACATAGGTTATGCGTTAAGATGTCGCCTCTGAACCTTTGTACTTGCTGTTTTATATCTGCTTGCCTTGACGATGGTACAGTGTCAGATATGCATAGTAGGTTAATGATGTATATATGTTTGTGGTTAAATCATCCAAGGCATTGGATGACTCTTAGTTCGGTTTCATAAATAATTGGATTGAAAGACCCCCCGACCAGAAACCAGTAGGGAAACCGGCTCTCCTTCCTATTTGTTTATGAAGTTAGTTGAGAGCCGTGCATGGTAATCGCATGTTAGTAAGAGATCAGATGATGAGTTGTTTATGCTTCACATGTTGTTATATGTTGGAGTATTCTGTATTGTTTTATATGTTACGTGTTGTCACAAAAGGTGGCTAGGAGAACTCTAGTCACTCCCCACTGATTGTGGCGTACATGTTTTCATGTATGTAGGTACATGCTGGTTGGAGATGGGTTCACGAGAGCTAGCGAGCGATGATCCGTTCATCATGACTTACCTTATGTCGTTTAGCAGGACTCGTAGTTTGTTACATTTGTTTTGGTGCCTGTAGGGATGTTCCATCCCAGGCTGTGTATATATATTTCATTTCAGTACTTAGAACTGTTACTTATCTATTTTGGTTTCAGTTTCAGTTTACGTTTCAGTCTAAGACTTCTCGCATGTTGTTTTATATTATCTTCTAAAAAGTTTAAATTCCGCTGCATTTTTAGTACTTTTATGTGTTTATATTTCCGCTTTCGCGAGGGGTTTTACAATGAGAGCTAGCGAGCGATGTATTCATCGACATGACATTTACCTTTACGTTGGCTAGACTCTTTATACATTTCAGTTTTTGGATGCCTGTAGGGATATGCTATCCCGGGCCGATGTTTTGTATTTATACTTAATAACTTATCTAGTTTTATTTCTTCCGCATTTTGATTTAGTAATTCACCTGGCATGTTTTATTTATCATGTCAAAAGTTTTAAATCCGCGCATTTTTCATGCATATTGTATGTTTACTGTTCCACTGCTGCGAGGGGTTTTACAATAGTGCGTGGAATTGGGCAAGTATGGTGTCACGGAAGCGAAGACTTCTAAGAAGTTAACACAAGGCCGAGCTTTAGCATAGTATTTGTATTTTTTATATAGTTTACCCTTGTAATTTGACTTTGGTTTTTGATATATATATATACTACTTACCTTTCATAAAAAAAAACATGAAACGTCTGTATTCAAGTCTGAAAAACTCTTCGTCACCAGTGTTTGTTACTAGTTTCGTGGTTAAGCCAACATGTTGCCATGGACAAAATGTAAGTTTTGGCTAAAAAATATTTACCACGGAAGAAACTATATATGGCTAAAATTCGTGGCAAAAATAGTAATTAGCCACGAGTTTACCCAAATTCGTGACGCAAATCACTTTTTCCCACGGGAAAAGTTATCCCGTGGCACAAGTTTTTTCTAAGATGTTAAGATTTTTTTTTTTGGTTAAACTAAATCTAGCCACGAATTATAAATTTCTGTGGCATAATTCGTGCGCTAGAGTCACTTTGTTATAGTGAGATTTCCTTTTTAAATAATCACCTAGTTGTCTTTGAGTTGTAGGCAATGAATTTCTTACTAGAATTAATTTTATAATCAAGCTAAATTTACAAAAAATGATTCTCATATGAAATTTACCTTTTCACATGCATAAATATCACTTATTAATTTTTTTTTTAAAATATATTAGTTTTAGACTTATCAATGATAGGTAGTAATAAGTTACTTACTTAATTTAATATACTAGGTCCTTAAATTTGATGTGATCTTTTAAGAATATTATACAATATTATGAAATTTTAACAAACAAAAGATCAAGCAATTTACGAGAAATTCTTAACTTTGATAAAATAACTTATATATTCAGATTTATTGATTAAATTATCGATTTTATAAAAACAACACATAAAAATATTCTGCTTTGTAAAAAATCAAAATTTAAGACGATAATAATTATTTTTACTTGTGTATGATTTTATAAATGTTTTAAAATTCTTACTAAATAAATAAAATAATTCCTAATATTTATTAAATATATCAAAAAAATTTCAAGATTTTATACTTATTTATTTTTTATTTATATTGGACTAGGTTTCAGTCACCTTTTATGTTTTCTTTTTACAAAATATATAATTTTTATGTCTATTAACATGAAACATCTTTATTCATGTCTGAAAAACTCTTCGTCACGGTTGTTTGTTACTAGATTCTTGGTTAAGCAAACATGTTGTCATAGACAAAATGTAAGTTGTGGCTAAAACGATATTTACCATGGAAGAACTATGGCTTAATTTGTGGCAAAAATACTAATTAGCCACAACTGTAGCCAAATTCGGGATGCAAATAGCTTTTTACCACGGTAAAAGTTATCTCATGGCGTAAGTTTTTTCTAAGATGGTGAATGAAATTTTTTCCTTGGCTAAACTAATTTTAGCCACCAATTATAAATTTCCATGGCATAATTCGTGTCACTAGGGTCAATTTGTTGTAGTGAGATTTCTTTTTTAAATAATCACTTAGTTGCCTATGAGTCATTTACTTACTAGATTTAATTGTATAATGAAGCTCAATTTACAAACAATGATTCTCATATGAAATTTACCTTTTCAATAATCGAGCTTCAACAACAAATATGTATAATCGAGCATCAACAACAAATTTGTAATATGCAACTCCTAAATTAGTTCATTATTAAAAATTTGATCTTTAAATAAATGAATTGAAAACTTTTGAAGTCACTATGTAAGGAGGTTTTTCATACTTTGTGTGAACCCTATCATGTTCCTAAGTTTTCACAATAATTATTTTTTTTGTAGAAAAGCAAAGGATCTTATATCATTGGATAATTAGAGAAATATACAAGACCCCAAGACTGACTACAAAAGGAAGTCAGGGTAACTCCCTTCTAAAAAAACCTATAAAAGGAAAAAAATTTGGTATATCAGATAGATAATACCAGGACCAGAAAAATACTGCAAATCAGGATGCAATGTGAAAAGACTGCCAAAACTGCCAACCCAAGATGGGCTTCAGCAAGTGACTCAGAATATTTGCTTCGTCCAATCCAAAGCTACAATGGTACATTCTGATGCAGACTTGATGAATGATGTCCTGAGCCACGTTTTCAGGTGACCTGCAATGGCCACCAAAAATACGACAGTTTTGTTCTTACCAAAGCATATATATGGCTCCCATAAGGACACACCGTCTCCTCCTCTTTAGCCAACTTCTCCCTCGGTTATGGCTATGAAACCAGTGCAAATTTGTGGAATGGGTTGCAAACAAGAACTGTTGCGGCAAAGCTGTCCAAACATTAGCAGAGAAAGGGCAGCTAAAAAACAAATGGGCGTGAGTCTTTTCCGCATGCTCACAAAGGCTGCAACGATTAACCCACAAAACCCAGCCTTATGGTAGTTATCCACGGTGGGCAGGCGATTCTGAATATCAATACTACCAATAAATCTGTACTTTGGGAGCACCACGGGATCATGGACAGTTTTCCATCCCTGAAGTAATGGACCAACTGCTCTAAACACATCATAGCAGTTACTAGTAGAGTAATTGGCAATACAATGTTTAGCATTGGCCAAACCAACACTATTAATAAGATCATTCCTAACCTTAAGGACATGCTTCCAACCCCAAGAGTGCGTGGTAGAAGGGCCAATGGACCAGAAATCCTCTCCTTTAAGGATGTATGCCTGAACCCATTGAACCCAAATGGAAGGTTGCTGATTGTCTAATTTTCACAGCCATTTTGCCGCTTGAGCTTTGTTCCAACTCAATATTTCTTTAATGTCAAAACCTCCTTCTTCTCTTGGTCTACAAAGATTAGACCATTTTTGAAAGAGGCGTCTTCTGCCTGTATTATCCACTCCCCAAAGAAAATTTCTGCACAGTTTGGTAATGCTCTTGACAATCCCTTTTGGTAGTATAACACAAGTACCCCAAAAACTAGCCAATCCAAAAATAACCGAGTTTATTAATTGAGCTTTGCCCGCATAGGTAAGCCTGTGACTAGTCCAGGTGCTTACCTTAGCTTTAACTTTGTCTAGTAGAGGAGCAAACATAGTATGGGTAAGATGAGAAGTAAAAATAGGGAGACCAAGATACCTAAATGGGAATTCCCCTTCAGTAAACCCAGTTTGTCGCAGAATAAGCTCTTTAACACTACAATGAACACCACCAAAGTAAATTGAGGTTTTCATAGGGTTAGCAATCAAGCCCGAATAACTGGCAAAGGTGTTAAGGCAATTAGCAACAGCCATAACAGAGGAGAGGTCCGGTCCCCTCGGACAAAAACAAGAAGGTCATCGGCAAAAACTAGGTGGGTAAGCTTAAGCTTAGCACATTTGGGATAGAATGAAAACCCCTTAGTTGAAGGTAAGCCTATCAGAAGACGGGAAAGAACCTCCATACAAAGCACAAAGAGATAAGGAGAAAGCGGATCTCCTTGTCTCAATCCTCTCTTACCTTGAAAGAAACCATGGACAGAACCATTAATATTTAAGGAATACCAAGGAGAGGTGACACAGGCCATAATCCATTTGACGAACTTTTGTGGGAGACCATATAAATGTAGACAGCTTTCCAAGAAAGACCAATGAACAGAATCAAAAGCTTTTTTGATGTCGAGTTTTACAATGCACCGGGGAGTAAGATATTTCCTTGAGTAATTTTTTGCAAGTTCTTGAGCAAGGAAGGAGTTGTCAAAAATATCCTTATCATGGATGAAAGCAGCCTGCTCTGCTCCCACAACATCTCCCAAATATGCTTTCAGTCTATTGGCAAGAATTTTTGTTACAGTTTTGTAAAAAACCGTGCAGCAAGAGATGGGCCTGAAATCAGTTACATTTTGAGGAATAGGAACCTTAGGAATGAGAGAAATCAAAGTACTAATAACGGCTTTGGGCATCTTGGCTTTGACAAAGAATTACTGAGCAGCAAGAACGAAATCATGTCCCACTACATCCCAAGATTTTTTGAAGAAACCAGACCCATAGCCATCTATTCCAGGGCTGCTATCATGGTGGATGGTGGATAAAGCAGATTTGATTTCATGAGGAGTAACAAGAGCAGTAAAATTATCAATGTGAGGAAAATGAGCACTCTGAAAAAGATGGCCAGGAACAGGAGTAACAGAGGTGGAAGTGCCCAAAAGTATAGTGTAATAAGCAATGAAAGCACTAGCAACCTCTGGAAATCCAGTACAAGTCTTACCATTCATATCAGTGATGAACCCAATGGTACTACTAAGTTTTCTGGCAGCAACACGAGCATAGAAGTATGAGGTATTGGAGTCGTGAAGCATCATAGAATGATTTTTAGCTCGTTGAGAGAGCATTGCCCCTTCTGCTTTCTTCAAATTAATATAACCAGCCTGGAAATCCCTGTAAGTAGACAAGAGAGTAGAGTTAAGGGGGTCAGATTGAAGGATATTCTGACACTGAATTAAAGCATGTCTAGCAGCATCAACTTTTTTCCTAATATCAGCAAACCCATTCTGATGAAGAGCTTTGAGCCCAGATTTAAGGGACCGAAGCTTTGCAAAAAACTGACTGATTTTGTCACCATGGACAGGAATATTCCAATTCCCAGAAACACACTCATGGTAGCCCATAGAGTAAAACCAACTGTTCAGAAACTTGAAAGGTCTGTTCACCGGAGTAGGAGCAAGGTTAAGTTGAAGCATGGTCGGGGAATGGTCAGAAATACCAGCATTCATAAACCAAACAGAAGAGGAAAGTTGATGCATCCAAGCAGAGTTAATAAGAATACGATCAAGTTTAGCCCATTTTACAGAATGAAGTTGATGATTAGACCAAGTATATTGGCAACCAGTTGCAGGGATCACTAAGACAGCAGACCTCCAGACAATCACTAAAGTCTTTAATCACAGACTTAGGATAGGTGGCGCCTCCTATTCTTTCATCATTAGAAAGGACCACATTAAAATCTACAAGGCAAACCCAAGGAACATTAGTATGGGTATCAGTCAAGTTCTGCCAAAGATCACGACGAGCCCCAGCATTATTGAATGCATAAATAAAACAATTTGAGTGCCCAAATGAGTGACCACACAATGCATATGTTGGGCACTAAGACTAGTAACATCTACATAAACATGAGTAGGATTCCAAAGCAACCAAATGCGCCCGTTGTAATGAGCACTGTAGTTAGTCAATAGAGAATACTTAGTCGAAAAACAAGCAAAAACTGCATCAGCCCGATGAGCTTTAACATGAGTTTCTATAATAGCACAACAATTCACCTTATTACCATGTAAGAAGCGAAGCACTTCTTGTCGCTTAAGAGGGTCATTCAACCCTCTTATATTCCAAGACGAGATAATCATTAGGGCAGTACCCCACCCGGGTCCATATCCCCAAATGAAACTCCTGCAAAATCCTCCTCCCTACCTGAAAGGGCCTGGAACCTATTGCGCAAACTTGCTTTAACTTTCCCAGATCTGTTACCAGTCCGTGATTTACTAGTGTTTACCATCTGCTGAAATGGAGGTGTAGTTGCCTGTGTCTCAACAACCAGAATCCCCCCTTCTAAAGACTCTGGTACAGTCTGCCCCCCTTGTAAAACCCCTCGCGAAAGCGTAAAAGTAAACATACAAAATATGCCAAAAATGCAGCGGAATTAAAACTTTTGATGAGATAAATAAAACATGCGAGGTGTCTTAACAAAATTAAACATGCGGAAGAGGAATAAAACATAAATAAGTATATAAGTGCGATACAAAACAGCCCGAGATAGGATATCCCTACAGGCACAAAGTACTGAAACGTAAGTCTAAGGTCTAGCTAACGAATAGGTAAAAGTCAACGATGAAGGATCATCGCTCGCTAGCCTCAACGTAACCCCCTGCATCAGCCCTCATGTACCTACACATATACAACATGTGCGCCACAGTCAGTGGGGAGTGACTAGAGTGCTCCTAGCCACCTATTGTCAATAACATGTAACACATAAAGCATCCAACATACTCCGACATTTATAACATGTGAAGTATATATATACAATATCTCATCTTTCATAACATCATGCAATACTATACAAAGGCTCTCAACCAACTTCGGAAACTATTTGGAAGGAGAGCCGGTTTCCCTTCCGGTTGCCCGGCCGGGGGTCTTTCAATCCAAACCATTTACGAAACTAGACTAAGATTCGTCCAATGCCTTAGACGAACAATACTAAGATAACCAAGTATCATACATTCACAAATACAACTAAGGCATACTCAACATCCAATTATATCAACAAGAGATAGGACACCAAGTGACTCGACTCCAACAACTATAGGCCAACCAAGTGACTCTACAAACAAGAGATAGGTCATCCAAGTGACTCGACTCCTACAACAAATAGGTCATCCAAGTGACTCTACAAATAAGAGATAGGTCATCCAAGTGACTCGACTCCTACAACAAATAATAGGTCATCCAAGTGACTCTACAAATAAGAGATAGGTCATCCAAGTGACTCGACTCCTACTACTATGAGCAGGCCGACAATCGACTCATATATATACCACGATATCCCCAATCTCAGACTATACAACCCCCTGGTAGGACGACATCAAAAGACTGTCCTAGTCTAAACCTGGCCAGACTCTCGGAGCGCAAACGAATCACGATCCCCGATTCGACAAGTGCACAAGGCACCCCCAAAACCCGAATTAGCTAGGAACGAGATATGCCCGAAGGCGGGCAGACAATCTAAAACCTGACCGTGAGAACCAAGTCACTACGGCCAACCAGCTACACAATGCAATCAGGTGAGAACTCGAGTACTATAGCAGCGCACAGCAGGTTAACACAAATCACAAATGTCATCTCTAAGATGTACAACAACTCAAATTCGAATGACAATCATTTCTTAAATATCTCATCATTAAACATTCATGAAACACTTAGCCAACTTCGGGAACTAATTTGATGCGAGAGCCGGTCTCCCTTCCGGTTGCCCGGCCGGGGGGTCTTTCATCCTCAAATCTATTACCGAACCCGACATAAGTGCCGCCCAATTTCTTGGGACTTCAAACAAGCATACGAGACATACGGCAAAAGAATCGATCAAATCCGACATGTGAATCCAAAGTTATAAACAATTTAACATGTTCAGGGGCTCTCAGCCGGTCAGCCATAGGCTGCCGATTGGCCGGCTGAGGGTCCCAACCTCTTATGCCCAAGACAAAACGAAAACAACAAAGAGGTACTCCCAGTCGGTCGGCCGGCTGCCGGTCCACCGGCTGGGAACCCCTTTTTCCCAACTCTTACAAAAAACAACAATAAATAAAATGGTCTCCCAGCCGGCCGGCCGGCCGGCTACCGGTCCACCGGCTGGGGACCCTTTCTCCTCAATTTTTCACCTATTTTGCAAAATCAATGAAAACAACATATGGGGCTCTCAGCGGGTCCACCGGCCGCCGGCCTCAGACCGGCTGGGAACCCTCTGCCCAGAAAAACGCATTTCGACATATTGACATTCATCCAAATTTCATGGAATCGATCCTACAACATGATTTCTACTCCAATTATAGATTACCCAGTAATTATACATCATTCTCATACATATGCAATGACTCACGACTCCTTAAACATCCAACAAACGATTACTCAACCATATCCGTCACAATTTTCAGCAACACAAGATGAACATGTTTGAGCATGTGAAACACCAATTTGATCAAGTATCTCATATAAAGAACACATAAATCAGTTAGTAACATATTACTAAGTTCCTATCGACATCAATAACCATAATCTCATGTGAAACACATCAACAAACCACAAAAAGTGCTAATATTAGACAAAAGGCCGAGTTTCTCATTATCGTCACCTTTAAGAGCGTTTCTTCACTTCTAGTCTTGACAATGTACGAGTCCTTGTCCGGGTCGTCCGAATCAACACCTACAAACAACAAAAACGGATTATAAAAGGGTAATTTCGAGTTAACCTCAAAACAGCCTCGAAATCAACTTTGACGAAACGGAAATTGAAAGAGATAGAAAGAACGGGAATGAAGAAAGGATTGCGATGGTGAAAACCTTGTGTCAAACGGAGTTGAGATGGGTAAATGGATGATAATTTTGTGAAGGAGAAAAAGAGTAAAAATGGAAGAACAAGTTACTGTATTTTATTTTGGTGAAGGAGGGTTTAACGTGAAAAGGAGGAAGGAGGGTGTACTTTATATTTGACTTGAGTCGGGTTTCTAAAATGTAAAGAGCGTAAATTCTTAAAACGTAAATTACCAAGTAAATGTGACATCTTTAAATTAAACAACTCAAGACGGACTTAACGACATCTCTTGCAATAAAACTTACGAATTATAATTAAAATATTATTAAATTCCGTAAACTACTTTTAAATTATTAAATTTACTTTTATAAAAATACGGAATGTTACAATCACCCCATCTTTTAAAAAGTTTCGTCCTCGAAACTTGAAAGCAGTTACAAGGACAACATTAACAACTAAAACTTTCACAGAAACCTTGATATACAAAAACTTAGGCTTCTTTCCAAAAGTTCAAAAGTAAATCCATAGTCGAGCCTCCATCAAGGAACGTTGGGGTTCTCGTTGCGCATTCAAGAACCTGACATTCTAATCCGAAGGCAAAACCAAGGTGAACATCAATGAAAAATTTCAAAATTTAGATCGATCCAATGTTGATAGGCATAGTACAGGTTATCAGACGTCTCCAATAACGAGTTCAAATGGCAAATCAACGCTGAAATCCATCGAAGCTGCAAAATTAACCAACTTCTTAAAACTAGTTTTTCTGAAATCATCTTTCTTAGATCTTTCAAACCTTTGAACAAATAAAAATTGTAAAACAAAAGAGGTTTGCAGCCACCAAAAGGAAAGAAATTTCCAAAGAAGTCACAGGGAGAAGAGAAAGGAAGCGGTTAAAGGGAGAAAACTTCAGTGAGAGACACGAAAGAAGAACAAGGTTGAGCTCAAGACAACGCTTTATCAGCAAAAAGGAAAACATCCATGGAGACATACCGGTGACTTGGTGAGGGTAAGCCTCGGCTGCAGCACGACTCATCACGTACACAGTACCCTTGGGCTTCAGTCTCTGAACGGCACCAGCAGCAGTAGCAGCTCTACCAGCGACAACCTTCCTCTCAGGACACTCGAAGGAGCGATGTCCGGTCTTGTTGCAAGCAAAGCAGGTGTAGGGGTCGCCGTTGCAGTCAACTCCAAGGTGAAGAACCTTATGACACTTGAAACATTTCAGAGGAGCATTAGGTAAAGGCACTGGGTCCTTGACCTTAGATGGGTCGAACCTCTTGGACTTCTTAAACTGAGGTACCGGAGAATCAGGTGAAGATCAAAGGGTCTCTTCTCACGGGAGGAAGTCTGTAAGGAAGAGGGAGCAGAAGAAGAAGAAGCTCTAATCTCAACATCTATGGCTCGGATGGAACTCTCTGCCCAAATAGCATCATCATAAACCTCAATGAAAGAAGTCGAGTCACGACGAACCATGCTCTCGATGCGCGGTCTTAGCTTCCCACGGTAAAAGTAGACTCTCTCCGCCTCATCTCTGACAAACCTAGATGCGAAATGAGCAAGTTGGTTGAATCGATCGGTAAACTCCTGAACTAACATCTTGCCTTGATTCAAATCCATGAATTCTTTGAGTCGCTGTGATCTGAGCTCCTTAGGATAAAACCTCGTCTCGAGCTTATCCTAAAAAGCCTCCCAATCGAACAAAGGATCAAGAGTGAAAGTAGGTCCAGTCAATGCCCACCACCTATCGGCCTCAGGGGTCAGAAAGTGAGTGGCTAGCCGCACTCTATCCTCTCTACCCACCGAATACAGGGTAAAGCTCTTTTCCATCTCCCTGAACCACTCAGTAAGAGCTACCGGATCGACCTCGCCTCCATAAGTCTTCACATGGCTCCTGGACATTTGGGACGCTATCCAAGAGAAGCTACCAGGACGGTTAGCCTCGTTGCCTGGCGGTGGCGGAGGTGGAACATTCCCTGCTTGCTGTCTCTAGGTCTCAAGCAAGTGATGGATTGCTTGCAACATAATGTTATCGGCAGCCGTGGGCCTCACCATCCTTCAAAAGAGGAAACAGTGTTAACCTAACAATTAACAATCACAAACAGTCTACCACTTGTCCTTAAGTCTACCCAAATCTCTCATTCATTATTCAAGTTTTTGGTCAAGTTAAGTTTGGGGATTACATGAGTGCGTCGGGAGCGATAACGCTCTGATACCAACTGTAAAACCCCTCGCGAAAGCGTAAAAGTAAACATACAAAACATGCCAAAAATGCAGCGGAATTAAAACTTTTGATGAGATAAATAAAACATGCGAGGTGTCTTAACAAAATTAAACATGCGGAAGAGGAATAAAACATAAATAAGTATATACGTGCGATACAAAACAGCCCGGGATAGGATATCCCTACAGGCACAAAGTACTGAAACGTAAGTCTAAGGTCTAGCTAACGAATAGGTAAAAGTCAACGATGAAGGATCATTGCTCGCTAGCCTCAACGTAACCCCCTGCATCAGCCCTCATGTACCTACACATATACAACATGTGCGCCACAGTCAGTGGGGAGTGACTAGAGTGCTCCTAGCCACCTATTGTCAATAACATGTAACACATAAAGCATCCAACATACTCCGACATTTATAACATGTGAAGTATATATATACAATATCTCATCTTTCATAACATCATGCAATACTATACAAAGGCTCTCAACCAACTTCGGAAACTATTTGGAAGGAGAGCCGGTTTCCCTTCCGGTTGCCCGCCCGGGGGTCTTTCAATCCAAACCATTTACGAAACTAGACTAAGATTCGTCCAATGCCTTGGACGAACAATACTAAGATAACCAAGTATCATACATTCACAAATACAACTAAGGCATACTCAACATCCAATTATATCAACAAGAGATAGGACACCAAGTGACTCGACTCCAACAACTATAGGCCAACCAAGTGACTCTACAAACAAGAGATAGGTCATCCAAGTGACTCGACTCCTACAACAAATAGGTCATCCAAGTGACTCTACAAATAAGAGATAGGTCATCCAAGTGACTCGACTCCTACAACAAATAGGTCATCCAAGTGACTCTACAAATAAGAGATAGGTCATCCAAGTGACTCGACTCCTACTACTATGAGCAGGCCGACAATATGACTCATCTATATAGCACGATATCCCCAATCTCAGACTATACAACCCCCTGGTAGGACGACATCAAAAGACTGTCCTAGTCTAAACCTGGTCAGACTCTCGGAGCGCAAACGAATCACGATCCCCGATTCGACAAGTGCACAAGGCACCCCCAAGACCCGAACTAGCTAGGAACGAGATATGCCCGAAGGCGGGCAGACAATCTAAAACCTGACCATGAGAACCAAGTCACTACGGCCAACCAGCTACACAATGCAATCAGGTGAGAACTCGAGTACTATAGCAGCGCACAGCAGGTTAACACAAATCACAAATGTCATCTCTAAGATGTACAACAACTCAAATTCGAATGACAATCATTTCTTAAATATCTCATCATTAAACATCCATGAAACACTTAGCCATCTTCGGGAACTAATTTGAGGCGAGAGCCGGTCTCCCTTCCGGTTGCCCGGCCGGGGGGTCTTTCATCCTCAAATCCATTACCGAACCCGACATAAGTGCCGCCCAATTTCTTGGGACTTCAAACAAGCATACGAGACATACGGAAAAAGAATCGATCAAATCCGACATGTGAATCCAAAGTTATAAACAATTTAACATGTCCAGGGGCTCTCAGCCGGTCAGCCATAGGCTGCCGGTTGGCCGGCTGAGGGTCCCAACCTCTTATGCCCAAGACAAAACGAAAACAACAAAGAGGTACTTCCAGCCGGTCGGCCGGCTGCCGGTCCACCGGCTGGGAACCCCTTTTTCCCAACTCTTACGAAAAACAACAATAAACAACAAAATGGTCTCCCAGCCGGCCGGCCGGCTGCCGGTCCACCGGCTGGGGACCCTTTTTCCTCAATTTTTCAACTATTTTGCAAAATCAATGAAAACAACATATGGGGCTCTCAGCCGGTCCACCGGCCGCCGGCCTCAGACCGGCTGGGAACCCTCTGCCCAGAAAAACGCATTTCGACATATTGACATTCATCCAAATTTCATGGAATCGATCCTACAACATGATTTCTACTCCAATTATAGATTACCCAGTAATTATACATCATTCTCATACATATGCAATGACTCACGACTCCTTAAACATCCAACAAACGATTACTCAACCATATCCGTCACAATTTCCAACAACACAAGATGAACATGTTTGAGCATGTGAAACACCAATTTCATCAAGTATCTCATATAAAGAACACATAAATCAGTCATTAACATATTACTAAGTTCCTATCGACATCAATAACCATAATCTCATGTGAAACACATAAACAAACCACAAAAAGTGCTAATATTAGACAAAAGGCCGAGTTTCTCATTATCGTCACCTTTAAGAGCGTTTCTTCACTTCTAGTCTTGAAGAATGTACGAGTCCTTGTCCGGGTCGTCCGAATCAACACCTACAAACAACAAAAACGAATTATAAAAGGGTAATTTCGAGTTAACCTCAAAACAGCCCCGAAATCAACTTTGACGAAACGGAAATTGAAAGAGATAGAAAGAACGGGAATGAAGAGAGGAATGCGATGGTGAAAACCTTGTGTCAAACGGAGTTGAGATGCGTAAATGGATGATGATTTTGTGAAGGAGAAAAAGAGTAAAAATGGAAGAACAAGTTACTGTATTTTATTTTGGTGAAGGAGGGTTTAACATGAAAAGGAGGAAGGAGGGTGTACTTTATATTTGACTTGAGCCGGGTTTCTAAAATGTAAGGAGCGGAAATTCTTAAAACGTAAGTTACCAAGTAAACGTGACATCTTTAAATTAAACAACTCAAGACTACAAAAAAAACACGGTGTTCTGACGGAAAAAATCCGTCAGAAAAGCTAAAATCCGTCAGGAAATTCGCGTTTCTGACGGATTTTCCGTCAGAAATTTCCGTCCCAAAATTTCGTCACGAAAATCAAGTTCCTGACCGATTTTCCGTCAGAAATTCATTTGTGACGGATTTCTGACGGTTTAACGGTGGGAAAAAAAATAGAAGTCAATTTTTTTTTTTGACTTTTTCTGACCGATTTTTCGTCAGAAAAGGTCAAATTCGTGACGGAAATTCCGTCAGAAAAGGTGACGGAAATTCCGTCAGAAAATTTGAATTTCTGACCGATTTTCCGTCAGAAATGAAGTCAAAATTTGACTTTTTCTGACGGATTTTCCGTCAGAATTTGTAACAGTGTAAGCTGGAAACAGCAGCCTGCTGTCCAGCCCAATGCCACAGCATTGTTCATATTTACAATCTCAAAATCACTAAATCCTGCAAAACATTCATCATCCGCCAAACGGAGATTTATTCCCAAGTCGACCGCTAAGCGGGAATCAACAACAATTAACCAACAACAAAGAAAAAACATGAGAAAGAACTTGAATTACATAAAAGAGTCTTCGTAATTCATACACCAACATAAAATATGTTCGAAAGTTAATAAGTCATAATCTAAAATTACTACATATGATAAACTATCCTAAGTGGTAGGAGGATCAATCGGCATGTTACATCCAAAGCCATGAGGGTCGTCTGAGAAGTCGTCGCGTCGGTGAGCATTTGGCATACCTGAGCACGACTGAGTGGAAAAGTGGGTCTGCCAATCACTCCAAGCTTTTTTCATTTCCGCCAGTTCCTCTTGTATTTGTTTTTGAGTATCTTGAGTGCTTTGAACTTTTTCTTTGAGACGCATATTCTCAGTTTGCAACTGAGTAAACATGCTTGGTTGATAAGAACAGGATCGACGACTTCCTCCTTTGTTCCCAGGATGCTCATACCATACATCTTCACCCAATGAACCGATCCCAAAAAAACCTCCTTTTTTGTCAAATCCTCCAACGGCTTCATGGTAGGTCTGAATCTCGTCCCGAGGCTCTCCGGTTGGCGTTGGTTGACTCAAGAGTTCATTGTAGGTAGCCTGAAAAAACAACAAATTATTAAATAAAGAATAAATAAAATATATTGTAAGGTGTGGCCAACTCGCCCTTTAAGATAAATAAAATACTTACGTCTGTCCGAGCAGCTCTAGGGTTAATCCACTCTCCCTTCTTGTTTTTCTTCGTCTTCTCAAACACCTTGTAAGGCGTGGCCGACTCGCCCTTTAAGAAGCAAAGAAAACATATATGTTAATTATATCCGACAATAAAAAATATTAATTAACCAAATTTCATATTTTAAAAATTTATGAAATACTTACCATTTCTTTGAAAACATCAGAGCAACTCTTGCGGCCTAGAGTGTGGGTGCCCAACGCTTTCCCGTCTTTACCACCAGATCTTCTATTTGCCTTGTTTATTTTTGATTTTTTTTGAAATTCAGGATCGTTCTCGTACCTTGCATCCAACTTCTCCTTCCAACTATCGGGCACCCACTCAGGCTTCTTCTTTCCGTAGTTGACACCATTTACCATGTGAGTAATCAATCTCGTGACCCTCCTCCGCCACTCAGGAAAAGGATTATAGTCAGGTTCCATAGATCTCACATGAGTCTGTCATAAAAAAATGTTATTAGAAATAGAAAATATTAGTTTAATTTTAAAAACTAATGTAGCTTGTTTACTTTTACATTACCCTAAAGTAAATCCACATCTTTTCCCGTTGTGCATAACTCGCTTCCTTCCAGCTGGTGAAGTACTCATCGGTAAGATTTTGAGTGAACGAGGCAGCCACGTATTTCTTTACAATCTTGTCATTCCACCTGATTAAAAACAAACACACATATATATAAATATGAATATTATAAATTTGAATGATATATTTTTGATTAATTGAGAATAAAAAAATACTTACCAACGACCGTTAACTACCGAAGGATCAGAAGTGAGTATAATCGGTGGATTTCGGTGGGGGACATTGTTACCGGTCAAATGAAGGTCATCATCATTCTCCTCCATTTCTTCGTTCTCATTCTGTGAACGCCTACCTGAACCAGATCCACTCCCCAAAATCTTTCGTATAAATCTTGACATTTACCTGCTTCAAAGCTAACAATACAAATAAACACTAACAATAATAAATGTTAGCCCATGAAAAAAGTACAAAGTTTTCATACATTTCTTATGAATGTCTAACCAAAGGATAAAACATGTCTTACAAATGTATGCTCAAGAAATTAAAAAAGGATAAAACATTACAAGTTCTAACTATCACTATCACTATCACTAGAAATTAAAAAAGTTTCATCATCAGAAAATAGAATTCCGACTTCTTCTTCCTCCTCATTTATCTCTATTGTGGTGTTCTGAACTAAATCTTCATCCTCATCTTCCGCGACATTCCCGTCATACTCATCTTCACCCATTTCACCAGTTTCATCTGCAACCACTTGATACTCATCTTCAGTATCTGTCTCTTCTATCAAAATTGATGAAATTGAATGATCATTGAGAACCACATCTTCTTGGAATTCAATTTCATCAATAGGAGCATCAACATGTGATCGTGCTTTGATTTTAAAAACCGCAGACCATTGATCACCTTTCTTAGTGGTTGGATAACTAGCATAACAAACTTGATCGACTTGAAAAGCTGCCACAAATGGGTTATGTCCTTTGAGTTTTTTTTTCTCATTCACATCTACAAGTCCATATATCTTATGGATACTAAGTCCTTGTGGGGAGTTATCAAACCAATCACATTTGAACAATATCACCTTATAAACCTTGTGTTCGGTATAATAGGCAAGTTCAACTACTTCATTTAGAGTTCCATAGTAATCCAACCCATCTGTAGAATTCACACAAACCCCATTGCTTATGGTAGCTTTGGAAACATCAACTCCCTCCTTAAAAGCTCGAAATTTATAACCGTTGATAGAATATCGTCTCCATGTCTTCACCATGGTACAAGGACCTAATGATAGACCTAATACTAAAGGATCCTTCCATCTATTAGCCTATAAAACAATATATATATGTTAATTAAGATGTTTAATTATAGGTTCTTTCAAATTGGTTGTTTATTTTAAAAGAAATTGTATTACTTACTTCATTTCGTAACCATTTCGGAAACGTTTCTCATGTTTCGTCCAAACATCTTCAGAAGACGTGACATCAGGAAATGATAATTTGATATATTCCTCAAACTCCCTATATGTACAACATATATAATAATTGACTATTAACTAAAATTATAACTTAATGTAATTATTAAAATGTATGTAGAAGTGACAAAATAATGATTAACTTACTTTTCATAGGACTCCAAAAAGTTTCCACAGTTCCTTAGCACATAAAAATGAGCGTCTTCATACTCTTTCTCGTTCAAGTACCTCTCTTTACATTTCCCGGTTGTAGTTCCAATGTCATCATTGAATAACTCAGGTAATTTTGAAGTGAGCTGGTCATCGAAATTCACACCAACGTCTAAGTCTTTCGCTTTTGTATCAATGTGATCTTCGAAATACATCGAACAAAAATTCGAAATTTCCTCTAATAAATAAGCGTTGCATATGGAACCCTCCACCCGAGCTTTATTGCCAATCTTTTTTTTTATATGATTAAGAAATCTCTCAAATGGATACATCCATCGATATTGAACTGGTCCTCCAACCTTCGCCTCATAAGGCAAATGCACAGGTAGATGCTCCATGGAATTGAAGAAAGACGGAGGAAATATCTTCTCTAACTTGCATATTATCTCTGCAATGTTTGATTCTAGATGTTCCATAGAATCAACTTTAATCGTAGAGGTACACAAGTCTCTAAAAAATTGGCTTAACTCAGTTATTGCATTCCAAGGACCCGTCGGGAGCAAATGTTTTAAGGCAACAGGAAGTAACCGTTGCATAAAGACATGGCAATCATGACTTTTCATGGAATGCAACACCATATTTTTATGATCAACACACCGACTCAAATCCGAAGCATAACCATCCGGGAATTTCAATTTGGCAACCCACTCACATACAGCTTTTTTCTCCGCGGCGTTTAAAACAAACCTAGATGATGAGGGCCGTACAAAGCAATGCTCTTTAAAGTCAGCTTTACCATTAACTCCGAACTTAGTTTTATTTGGTTCATTCATCACCGTACTGATAAGATGTTCAAAAATGTTTTTCTCAATGTGCATAACATCTAAGTTGTGTCGAATCAACAAAGTTTTCCAATAAGGAAGTTCCCAAAATATGCTTTGTTTCCACCATCCTTCATTTTTGTCTTTTAATTTTTTCAATTCTTGATCAGAAGCATCAACAATTCTTGGCATATCCTTTACCGCTTCCCACACTTCTTCACCAGTTAATCTCGATGCGGCAATACGATCTTCAGTTTTTCTAATCTTCAGAAAATGCTTGCAGTTGTTGCGAAAAGGATGATCAGGTCTCAAAAACACACGGTGACAATCGAACCAACTAACTTTCTTGCTATGTTTAAGCCAAAAGGAGTTATGATCTTTGTCTTGACAATATGGACAAGCATGGTATCCAGACGTGGACCAACCGGAAAGCATGCCATATGCCGGGAAATCATTGATAGTCCAAATTAATGCAGCTTTCAGTTGAAAATTTTGTTTCTTATAAACATCGTAAGTGTGCACACCCGTTTCCCAAAGTTCTTTCAACTCTTTGATCAACGGTTGAAGGTACACATCTAGATTTGTCTTGGGGTTCTTAGGACCCGGAACGATCAATGATAGAAACATAAATTGTCTCTTCATGCATAACCAGGGAGGTAAATTATACGGAGTGACAAAGATGCAGTTGAACATCCTTAATCCTTTTAAAAGCTCTGTTATTACATTTCTTACATGGACACCTCATTTCACCTAAATTCTTATACACACTACTTTGTGCCGCGAATTCAAGAAACTCTTTTACCCCATTTGCAAATTCAAGCTTAGGTTTCTTTTTCTCATCTAATCTTTCATACATCCACTGTCGTTCTAATCTTTTCATCTTATTATGTATCTACATTCAAATCATCAATCAATTGACAATTATCAATTAACTATCACATATAATACACAAAAAAACAATATCATCAATGAATATATAATTATTGTCAAGAAATCAAATAGTCTTTGAATTAGGTCCTTATCACTCCAACCTAAACCCATCAATGTACATTTCAAGTCATTAGCAAACACGCACTTGTTATTTATTAATGGGGAAAAAATTCGGCAGCAATTCCCCTTTATTCTCCAAATACAAAATATGGATTATATTATTAGTCCATATATGTATTCAGAGAATATTAAAGGAATTGTCACCGAATTTTTACCCTCATTAAAAAAAACAACAAGTATCTGTTTGCTACCTAAATGACTTGAAACGTACAAAGACAGTCCCAAAATGGGGACTATTCAAAAATTACTCCTAATAAGTAATTTTTGAACGGGTACTAGGTCAATATTTAACAATTAAGAATTATCAATAACTAACAATTAACAACTATTAACAATTATCTACAATTAACAACTAAAAATTAACAATTATCAAATAACTATTCAAAATTAACAAGTAACAACTATCAAAAACAACAACAATAATAATTAAAAATTCAAGTAACTATACTAACAATTATTTACAATAAACAACACCAACAACAAATTATTAGCAACTATATATCCTAGGTCAATTTTTCTATCTAACCGGCTACTATCCTAGGTCATTTTTTCTATCTAATTGGCACTATCCTAGATCAAATTTGCTAACTAATTAAACCTAAATCAATTACACTAACTTTACCAAACTAACCAATTTTTCAATAAACTAATTAAGTAGTAAACATAAACAATTACCTAATGAATTTTGCAAGGGGGAGGTGACGCACGGCCGTAGTGGTGATGGTTGTGACGGTGGTGGTTGTGACGGAGGTGGTGGTTGTCACACTGCAATAAACAAAAAAAATCAATTATTAAATGAAATAAAATGAAAAGAAATCTGTAAATTCCGTCAAAAAACATACATACCTTACCTATTATGCAAGGTGGAGTTGGTAGTGTGGTTGTGGTTGTCACGGTGGTAGCATTGTTAGAGTGAAAAACGGATTTTGGGAGGAGAAATAGAAGGGGCGATTTAATTTGGGGGAAAAAACGAACGGAATAATGAAGGCGGAAATAGTTTCTGAAAGAATAAAAAAAAAAGTCCTGACCGAAAATCCGTCAGGAATCGGTAAAAAATCTGTTTCTGACCGAATTTCCGTCAGTAACGGAGGTACGTGGCATTTTCTGACCGAAAATCCGTCAGAACTTTTTTCCTGACCGAAAATCCGTCAGTACGCCTTTTAACTTTTTCAGAATCTGCAGCTTTTTGTCAGTCCCATTTCTGATCGAATTTCGGTCAGTAAATTTTTCTGACCGAATTTCCGTCAGAAAACGCAACCAAAATTTCGCGGCTTCCCTAATTTTTTTCGCGGGCTTTTATGTTGACGGATTTTTGACGAATAATCCGTCAAAAAATATTTCTGACCGAAAATCCGTCAGAAATTGGTCAGTAGACCGAGATTTCTGACGGACTGTATAATCCGTCAGAAATTCGGTCAGTACTCCGTGTTTTTTTTGTAGCGACGGTCTTAACGACATCTCTAGAAATAAAACTTACGAATTATAATTAAAATATTATTAAATTCCGTAAACTACTTTTAAATTATTAAATTTACTTTTATAAAAATACGGGATGTTACACCCCTTCTGAAGACTCTGGTTGTCCCTCAACATGTTGCATTTCTGCTGTTGCTGGAACATTCTCTTTTTGCTTAATTCATAGACGATTGCTTGCTCGACAGTACCATGAAAGGGGGTTTTGATACTAACGGTATGTGGTTATTCCTCCGCAATATCAACTTCCACCAGGACTCGTGCGAACGCAAGTTTACTTTTATGGGCAGTATACTCATCTGCAGAGATTGGTCGACCTACATAACTGGCCACTTTACTTAATCCCTTTTCTGACCAAAAACAAGGATCAAGATTGGGAAATTTTGTTGGAAACTAAGGTAGTCATACTAACAAGTTCAAATTATTAGTCTTACTAAAATTAACTTATTTTAATTAATCTCATATTAATTTATACTCAAGATCTTATGCATGCAACAACATATGCGGAATAATAACGGAAAGGGCGTTACAAACGGTCCAAATAAGTGCTATGACGATCCTCCACGGAGCAACCAAAATAGCTTGCCTCATTTACGTTGCACCCAAGACCTACCCTTAAACACCGAAGACCGAACCCGTGCTAGGAGACGGAATTGGGTTATATTAAAACCGTGTACTAATAATAATATTATTAGTATGCTACAAATATTATCTAAGTAATATTTAGAGGTTATTGTATTTTGTTTCTCACACTAGAATAAAATACAACATTAGGATTTTGTCTTTTAATATGTGAGGTATCACATATATAAAGAGAATGGCATTTGTTGGGGTGTTGTGTTTTTAGGCGTGAGGTTCTCTACAAAGAGAGGAATCACTTAGCTTTTTAGTCTAACCATAATATATAGGCATGCATACCTATTAATAGGTTCAAGACTATCCTTATGATTGTGTTTGTAAGACCATAATTTAAACAAATTTGTTATTCTATTACACACAATCACACGCCACATACATTCATAAAATGGACTTTCATTTTACAATTTGTAATTTGTACAATTGTATAATATGTAACATCCTATGTGACATAATTCAATTGTATTAATTTAAAATATATTTATCATATAAATAATATTTCTAAATTAATTAAATCATATTTAACAACTTATTTTAGTAATTCGTAATTACCGTCCCAACAAATGGTTATCAAAATAATCGTCAATACGATATATTTACAACGTTTGTTATAACCATAAACCATTCATTATACTAACTTCGATATTTCTAAAATATCGATTAATATTTGACAATTGATACATTTCAATTTCAAATATAAATCTTACTTTAAGATTCAACCTCTGACTTCTCGATATACGGTTTTAAGAAGATCAATCAATCCGTATCATATACAATTGATTAATATATTATTTAAGGGGTCTGTCCTATAGGTGTGACCTAAAGGGATCAACTGACTACCACCGTCATACGACAGTAATGTTAAACTCTAGTCAGCCAATCATTACCGATTAATGTTGGTCAGTTGACTAAATCAATATTGGATCGTCCCTTGCATATTCATTTCATAAGATTTAGGACAATGATTTTATCATTGTCGTGATCGCACTATTGTTGAGGACACATTTCCCAACAATCTCCCACTTGTCCTCGACAAGTGTGCGTCACCAATTCTCTTGTCCTATTACGTCATCTCCCACTCAATGCAAGGTGTCTTCCAGGTCGTACTTGCATTTGATCATATCTTGAGCGGTTTTTCTCGATCTGGAGATTTAACTGCTTTGACCTGGAATTATCTACCATAGATACCTTCCGAGCGTGGCCACGCATTTCCAGTTAAACTTATCCTCGAGTGGCCTTGAGATTTAAGACAACCCTGACAAGGGGTTGGACAATTCCTATCCTACTGTTCCCTTCGACTAACACAGTCCATCATGACCCAAAAGAAGCCCATTTGACCCCCTTTAACGGTTGATCGTAGAGCTAAAATCAAAGTCAATCTGAGGCTGCATCACCTTGGGCGAACAGTCTCAAGTCAAAGAATCGACTTATGTGAATAATATAGTAGCTCTCGCCACGACCAGGCTAATTATAAAATTTCCTGAACTCTATAAGCGGTCACTAAATGCCCGACAAAGTGCCTCTTGCAGTCTGCCTATGTGATCGACTAGTCATCCCATATGACTCTATGACATTTGAACTTGCCATCAATCGCCTCACATTCTAGTCGCTTCGAGACGTCACCTCATACAAGCGACTATGGGCTATACTAAGTTAATCCAGTTCACTTATGGGGTTCAAATTGTCTCTTACAACCCATTTGGATTTCACAAAGTATAAATTGTGAGTTAATATTAATAATAATAACTCAAACGATAAGAGTGATTGTTATGTGCGAACAATCAATACGATATTGTTGCTCCACATAAACAATCTTTGATGATCATTCATCAATTTGTATTAATGGTTTGTTATGTGAATATACCCTATCTTCACATCTTTTAAACCTACAAATTTCGGTTTCCTTTTGACTCATATTATCTCGCATAATATGATCTTATTCAAGTACATTTCAAGTCTTTATACTCGACTCGAGTCTCCTTACTTTAAGGAAGCTCCCATTGTTTTCTTAAAACTCATGACATGTCATCCTTATGAATATTGTCATATTGTACTAGAAATCATATTGTAGTTTACCTAGATTCGATCTACTAGTTCTCCTCGAGAAACTTATATCGAAATAGGGCTTTATTTCAACTTATGGCATTTTGATCAAGGTTATATGAATTAACATTTTCATATCTCGGATTCAAATCCAAAACTCGTTAACTGATCGGTGACGTTTCATTATCATATAATAAACTCACTTATGATTTATGTTCTTAACATACATTCATCTAGAATTGAAAACCTCATATTCTTTAACCTTTAAAGAATCACCATTCTCTCTAAATGGTAGGTTTTGTTTTCTTAATAACTTTTCTCCCACTGAATTCCATATTACTATCTTATAGTTTATAACTCTCACTATCTTCATAATGATTAGGTAACATCTTTAAACATCTTCTCAACTCATAATGAACATTTCATTTTGATTTACTTCAAACATTTTCTCAACTCGCTATGAACATTTCATTTTTTCATTTTCCTTCCCACGGAAAGAATCTTCTATTTTCACGAGAACGGGAGATGATTTCTCCTCTATTATCTTTATAAACAAAAACATTAACATCATGGAAACGATTTCCTTCCGTTAACACTCGCGGTCCCCTTTGTCCCCTCTGGGAACTAATGACAACATATGGAACATTTCCTTTTGTGTCCTCGCGTAGTTTCTTCTGTGTCCTCTCGTAGTTTCTTCTATCCAATCTCTTAGAGTTCTTCTCAAGGACTCCTCATAGGACTCTTCTCTAAGATCCTATGTTTATTTCATTGGTTTGCGGGCGTAGAATTTCTCCCACTCTATCCTTTAAAATAACCGTTATTTAAGAAGGATAGCATTTTCGCCCGTCAACAATGTATTGGATAAAGAATTATGTGAGTTGTGAGACATTAGTTCTCTCATTCGTTTAAGGTAATCATCTTATAACGAACTGATGTTCTTATGTTTGAACTTGAAGTATTTCACGGGATGCAATTCTCGTTTTTAAGTAAGTCGTATTACTTTTATAATGATCCCATCATATTACTCATGTTATATATATCATATAAAAGCATTTTAAAAAAAAAAACATGTTTGATTAAGAACAAAAGGATGACTTGGGTTGAAAACCAAGTCACCACTATAACAACCATTGTTTCAACAAGATTCTTGTCGTACAAGAAATACAAAGTTCTTAAATTAAAATGCAAAAAGAAACAAGACATCAAAATGAAAAATTAGAGACATGCTCTTTTATGTCTTCAATCTTGGATGCTACCTTAGCCATCCATGGAAGGAACTTCAAGTTTCCTTCTCTTTCTCCTTGCCCTTATCTTTGGTAGGAGCCCCTTTAAAAACAGTTTATAAACGGGTAAGAATCAATAACTTGTATCAATATACAAAAATTGATTAAATAACATGAATTAGACGAGAATTTATACCTACTGCAAGAACCTTTCCGGCTTTGAGGTCATGGAGATACTTCGGGCAATTGCGCTTCCAATGCCCCATCTTAGTGCAATAATGGCACTTGTCTTCAACCTTTGACGACGACGAAGAAGAAGCACCTTTCGTAAAAGTCTTCTCTTTATGAGATGCGGGTTTGAAGGCTTTGACATTTTTACCCTTGTTAGCCTTGCGCTTAAACTTCCCCTTGCTTTTCTTCTCGATATTAAGCACATCCTTTGTGGAACTCTCATTAAGTCCCATATCCCTCTCCGCTTGGACTAACATCTTATGTAACTCATCCAAGGAGGTTATTTGATTTCGCATGTTATAGTTTACCCGAAACTGAACATACGATTTCACTTTGTTGAGGGAGTGAAGGTTTTGTCAATAATAAGCGAGTCGGGAACATTCACCCCTTGCAACTTCAAGGTTTCGGCTAGCTCAACCATTTTGAGCACATGAGGACTAACCCTTTGACCTTCCTTTAAGGTCAAATCAAAGAATGCGGAGGCCGCCTCATATTGGATTACCCTAGGAGCTTGCGAAAACATGGTCGCAATCTTAGTGTAAATCTCATTAGCCGTGGTTAGCTTAATCATTCTTCTTTGGAGATCCGGCTCCATCGAAAATATAAGCACGTTCTTCAAAGCATGTGACTCTTTCATGTAGGCCTCATAGGCCTCACGAGTCGCTTCCGATGAACGAGCACCGGGAGTGGGAGGAGCGGCAATGGTAAGATAACGAGTCTTATCGTCGGCTTCCGCGGCCAACACCAATTGGGCGTCCCAATCTTTAAAATTGGCGCCATGCTTCTCAAGCTTGCAACGATCCATAAAAGACCGAAGCCATGAAACGTGATGTGGGAGTGGTGGAGCGTTATTTGTCATTGATGGTTGAAAGTCGAAAAATGAACTACAAATGAAAATAAAGGAATTAAAACACAATTATTGTTTTAATAATTATAACTTGTAAATTTTAAACAAGTTAAGCATCTACTTAATGATCTCTTACCCAATTAAGTAAATGATCCCGAGACCCAAATACACACTAACTCAGGCACGGTTTAGCCGATACATCCCTCATTAATGTGACTCGGTAGATTAACCCCTTAATCGATTCTACTTTTAGAACTCTCGGTCGATAAAATTACACTAATTCTTATCTTGGCCCGAACTTATTACCACTACGGTGGCTCGAATACCTTCGTCGAGATCAACCAAATTTCGAGAATAAGTAATCATATTACCCCACTTCACCAACGTAATAAGGTTTGCACCCCGGTTTAGCCGAGCCTACTCCCTTATGAAGAAGATCCTTCGCGGGTTCTTTACTTTTTGGTAAGGCTATGTCTCGATTTTTAAATAACGTAAGAGATCTTGTCAATTTATTATCTATCTCCTTTAAGTGAACTAAGTCGGTGAATTATCGATAAATTAATTGACACGGTCGATAAAATCGATGAAATGCATGAGTTTGGATGACGATTTGGCTATGCATGCAAACATGTTAAGCATAAATAAAAGCATAAAAACTTAAAAGCATAAATAAAACCCTAGTATGGCCTTTCCTAAAATAGAAAATAAAATAAATTACAAATTCGGAAACCAACTCCTTTGGTCCCTTGAACTTCACACGCGGCACGCATCCCAAGGCAAACTCCGTCTTGGTCGGAACTCCTTTCCGAAATGGCACCGTCTTCAAGGATCTCCGGAATTACAAATAATTACAAATTTTATATCTATTTTATACATTATAAAATACTATAAAACAATAAAATAAAGTGATACGAGATCACATTAAATTACAACCGAATCGATAAACCCTTACATTACAGGAAATATCGATTAAAATCTAAGGCCATACTAAGTAAATTACATAATTCCAAAATTACGTAAATAAAATATGACATTCATAAACAATAATTAAATATGCAATGCTTATTTAAAATGCAAAACCTAAGCCAAATCGTCCTATTTAAACACGTTTTAAATATCGTTATTCGTAATAACACGGTTTTATGGAATAACGTGATTTAAACAATTTTAAAATCACTAGTCACTCTATGAATCACTATTCATGATATAGTTATGTTTCCTAACACATTTTAGGATTCAAAATTTAGTCTTACTCAAATTTCGAAAATTAACTTAACTTATTTTAATATTGTTCGGTTTTAATCGGTTTTACGGGAAATAGCATTAAAATAATCAAACGAGTCATAAAAATTTCGAAAATTCAAAATTCAAAATTTTGAACATACTGTAAATTTTCTAAAATTTCAGATCCTTAAAACTTAAACATTTTCGAAATATACTTATTTATTTCGTAAATTGCCGTGTACATGCATAATATTTCGGAAAATTCAAAACTATTGCAAAAATTATGAAATAAAATACTAATATAATTTTTACATCTTCCTAGACACTCAAAGTATCTGAAAATGCAGAAAAATCAGCCTGAAAAACACTGTTTAAGGTCTGAAAAGTATTGATTATGACTCTTACAACACTCAATTTCAACTTTAACCTTTAAAATTAAAATTTAAAATTTCAGAAACTTTTGGCACTAAATAAAAATATGTTGATGATCATACATATAATGACTAATATGGATGAATTTTTCGGACCATTTAAGTAACCTTTACTATTTTTAATAATTTGGGTCATATATTACGCGATTTTACCGATTAAAAGCATTTCTCGTGCGATATTCGAGATTAATAGCTCAAAATTCACATGCATGCTAGAAATAATATATGTGACACTATATTAAATTTTTATGGTCAAATTCGAACTTAAACTATTTAAGCTAAAATATGTCACTAATATTACGATTTTTACGATAAAAATCAATATTCATGCAATATTAACGAAAAATTTCTGGAAAATTCATCATATATTTTAAATATTGCATGTGACATCTACAAAAAATTTTATAGTTAAATTCATAATATAACTATTTATCCCATATTTAACTCATTTTATGACTATTTAACCATTAAAAATCATAAACCATGCATAAAACTTTCAATAATTTCGAAAATTATATATTCATAATATGTTAAATGCATGTGAGAACATATTTAAAATTCATGGCTAGAAACATTATTTAGCTATTTTTCCCAAATAAAAACATTTTTAACCGATTTAGAACATGAATTAAACAATTTAATTACAATATTGAACAATATTATTCCATAAATCATCAAAATGACTTAAAACTATTTTAAGACCAGAAAGTATACATGCATTAACATTTTCGTGCATATCCTATATGTACTACTCATTTTCGTTTTTAATTAAAATCGCATTTTCTCGCAAAAACGTAAAAATCGAGTTGCATGCAAGCAACCTAATGCTCTGATACCACTTGTTGGAAACTAAGGTAGTCATACTAACAAGTTCAAATTATTAGTCTTACTAAAATTAACTTATTTTAATTAATCTCATATTAATTTATACTCAAGATCTTATGCATGCAACAACATATGCGGAATAATAACGGAAAGAGCCTTACAAACGGTCCAAATAAGTGCTAGGACGATCCTCCACGGAGCAACCAAAATAGTTTGCCTCCTTTACGTTGCACCCAAGACCTACCCTTAAACACCGAAGACCGAACCCGAGCTAGGAGACGGAATTGGGTTATATTAAAACCGTGTACTAATAATAATATTATTAGTATGCTACAAATATTATCTAAGTAATATTTAGAGGTTATTGTATTTTGTTTCTCACACTAGAATAAAATACAACATTAGGATTTTGTCTTTTAATATGTGAGGTATCACATATATAAAGAGAATGGCATTTGTTGGGGTGTTATGTTTTTAGGCGTGAGGTTCTCTACAAAGAGAGGAATCACTTAGCTTTTTAGTCTAACCATAATATATAGGCATGCATACCTATTAATAGTTCAAGACTATCCTTATGATTGTGTTTGTAAGACCATAATTTAAACAAATTTGTTCTTCTATTACACACAATCACACGCCACATACATTCATAAAATGGACTTTCATTTTACAATTTGTAATTTGTACAATTGTATAATATGTAACATCCTATGTGACATAATTCAATTGTATTAATTTAAAATATATTTATCATATAAATAATATTTCTAAATTAATTAAATCATATTTAACAACTTATTTTAGTAATTCGTAATTACCGTCCCAACAAATGGTTATCAAAATAATCGTCAATACGATATATTTACAACGTTTGTTATAACCATAAACCATTCATTATACTAACTTCGATATTTCTAAAATATCGATTAATATTTGACAATTGATACATTTCAATTTCAAATATAAATCTTACTTTAAGATTCAACCTCTGACTTCTCGATATACGGTTTTAAGAAGATCAATCAATCCGTATCATATACAATTGATTAATATATTATTTAAGGGGTCTGTCCTATAGGTGTGACCTAAAGGGATCAACTGACTACCACCGTCATACGACAGTAATGTTAAACTCTAGTCAGCCAATCATTACCGATTAGTGTTGGTCAGTTGACTAAATCAATATTGGATCGTCCCTTGCATATTCATTTCATAAGATTTATGACAATGATTTTATCATTGTCGTGATCGCACTATTGTTGAGGACACATTTCCCAACAAATTTAACCCAGATTAGTATTTTTGACACAACTTAAAGTTCCTCAACGATAGTAGGATTCCATACCTTCAGAATCAGAGGGTAGCCAGCCATGTTCCAGGAATCATTAAATTTTTTTTCACAATCCTCGGAGTTTAAAAAGCGAAAATAAAACCAGCCCTTGGAGAAGTATAGAACTTCGGGGGAAGCTACATGATTCCAGGATTTAGATACCATAGAAACCATTTGATCTAAGGTGGTTTGACGACCCATAACAGTACCAACCAAGGTAGTTTTCCAATAATCCACTTCAACAGCTATATCATCCTCTTGGATTTCAATACCAGTATCAGTAGGCTTAAAATATGACGGAGACATGCCTTTATGAGAAATATTCGAAAATTGCCCCTGAAAATTGGGTTTACCTGCAGGCTTCTGAGGAGCAGATGAATTGCCCACACCCGATGCAGCAAACAATTCCGCAAAAGTAGCTTTTGGAGGTGAAGGTTTAACCGGAATTTCCTCTTCAGGATTAGTCATAGTTTCCTCTATAACAGGGTCTGCTTCAGTATCAATTCCGGCGGAATCAGTCGACTCAGCACACGATTCAGACGGGGAACAAGGACGACGAGTAGCCCCGCCTCTCATGCCCCTACCTCGGCCCCTAGCCATGACTATAGGAGTGAACCACTTCTAATTCAGATGATTTTCAGAGAGAAATTTGTAGTCAGAGAAGTAAGAGAGAGAAGCGAGATATTAAACCTCTAGTTTCATATATTAATGCCTTATCCAATATTCTATATACACTTTGCTAAAATATAATTATATTCATTAGTTAGTTGACGAAACTTTAAACCCGACGATGCTCAATATACTATTTCAAAACCACTCTATCTATTTTGAGCTACAAAGTAAATCTCAATCCAAAAAACATAGAAGTAGTAAGATATTTGACGCACAAGTAAGTTAAAGAGAATTTGTATCTAATATAATAGAAGCATTAGAATCAATTCAAAAGAATTGGTCATGTTTAAGACGATAGAGGTAATAAATCCCCGAATATATAAACTTTATTTAATGAATAATGATCAATTTTCTCCTTTAATTCACTAAACTACATTTTCTACGAATCTCCCCCTCTGTACCAGTTTTAACATCAACACGTCCCAACTTTTCCATGGATTTTCCGAATTCATGTAAAAATCTTGTGTTACTGAGGACAAGTTTATCAATTATTTTGATGGCGGTTCGATTGGTAAGAAGTTGTGCATCCGTGGCAAAAAGACCCTTATTTTGCTTCAAATTAATATAATAATGGTTGTCGAATATCGTAGAACTCCCATCGTCCATCTCAACAGTAGTTGTCATATCAAACGGGCTATTACATTTTGTCTTCAAAAATTCAGCATACGTATTGTTCAATGTGGGGTCTTGATTGTCTGGTGGATGACCGGTGAAGTTGTACAGTCTGAAAGTAAATTTCTGACAGTGCGCTCTTCCGATTGTATGCGCTCCTACATAATATTGGTACAAATATATTAGCTAGTATGTTATCTTATGTATAATCTACCATAATGTTCATAGTAGATAACAAATTTGAAGTAGCATTTCAATTTGTATTGCTCATTCCAATTCTTCAAATTCTTATATGACATGCATGGTTTTATGATATGTTTATTGTCGATTAAATCACATAATGAGTTCAAAAAATTAATCACTCATGTTTTCCCTAAAACATATAATAGTCTTGAAAATGACATATAATAATATGAAAGTATAAATTTATCTAAAACCTAATTAAAAATCGAAGATTTACTTTTACTTATTAAAAACCAATTGTTTTATTAGGTTAACAAGATTATTGCGATGTAAGGAAGGGTTAATGATAACAAAGTTGAGCAAATAAATAGGGATTTTACCAGATAATACAACAAGGTCATGGGTTGAAAGACCTTTTTTAGCAAAAAACTGTTCTTGAACGAAAAAGTAAGCGAATGGAGACGGAATATTCAAAGGAACCTCTGCTGCATAAGATATTCTACCATCCCTTCTACCTGTAGGCACTGTCCAAAGATCTCTCTTGTACTATCAACAATAAAAATAGTTATCAATATTACCACCAGTAAGTACTTAAGTAGTATGGTGGATAGTACATGAAATTAAATACAATTATTTAATCACCTTTAAAAATAAAAAAAATCAATTTAATTTTTATTGTAGTATCAGGCATAAAACTCAAAATTGTGAAATATAATTTTTTTACTAATGTACATTTTAGGAAGACTTATTTATTTTTCAAAGGAAAACAAATTGATTGAAAAGTTAATATTCACGGTGAAAAAAGAAAAAAGAATTTCCAATCTATGGTTTAGTTAAATTTACATGTAGATACTAATATTAAAACAATTTAAAAACATAATTTATTATTAAAAAACTAATAAAGAAATATTGTAAGATGAGGTGTATCATACCTTATTTTCAAAGTACTCAATCAATTTGACACTTACTTTTTGTCCAATTTCACCAAATGCTTATGTTTTTCTCCAGATTAAAAGCAATTATCTTGTAATATTAATTATTTATGAGTTATGACCTATTTATGTACCAATAGTTAACTTTGAACAAGATATTTCGTGATTGACGTATCTATATAAAATACGGAGTATCTTTTCAAGTTGATAGCATTGGGTTGTTTTGTGAGAGTTCTAGAAAAGATGTAGAAAAGATATATGAATTAGAAGTTTAAAAAAGATTATTAAAAAGTGGAAACACAAATTTACTTGAAATGAAATAGCATCTCTAGCCGCAATAGCTAATATATCTGCACAAGACACGATTCCCTCGCATTGTTTTTCTAAGTGTGATTTTATATCCTCAATAATATCGAATCTTCCCAGGCGACTATTCATTATATCATCCATTTCAGCTGTCATATTCGCAGTCGAGTTCAACAAAAATGATCCAT
Organism: Silene conica; assembly: GCA_029255685.2. Taxonomy (NCBI): domain Eukaryota; kingdom Viridiplantae; phylum Streptophyta; class Magnoliopsida; order Caryophyllales; family Caryophyllaceae; genus Silene; species Silene conica. Next base: position 56,112,353 of record CM055311.2, on the reverse strand, counting down.
CACAGCCCTGCAAGTATCAATATACGTACTTAGAGAAAATTATTATACTATAAATCAAATAAAATATAAATTATTTCAATTTAATTCAACCGTGAACATGTTAGTTAATAAATAAACCTCATAAAGGCACTAGTAGATCAAAACTATAATTTCGTGTTTGAGATAATTCGAGATATATCAATATCATATCCTTTACAAGTTTTTTTTACCCAAACACGCAGAACAAAGTAGTTGTATTTTTGTAGTATTTTTAAGTAATTTGCCCTTAATGTAACCTAGATAGAAGAACATGGAAACCCAACAAATACAATTCCCGTTATTTATATAGCTAGCCACAGTACTTTAACGTAACCACAAGTATATCCTTTTTTTGGTAAGATTGAAGAAGTATATCTGATACGCTATGTTTTAACTATAAACATAAATTAAAGGTGTACTTGAAAATGAAAAAAAAAAATGATAATGTTGTACATACTAATTTACTACAATTGCAAGTTGATCCTAGGCGATACCTAGTTTTTTGTACATCAATAACCGATATAATATTATATTTGCACTAGGTGAACCAAATGCGTAGGTTGATACTTGATATTATAAATGACTTAGTATAGGTCGAACAACTTTTGTTTTAATAGGTTGTATAGTAGAGTATAATTTAGGAGAATATAATGTGAGAGCAGTTGGATACGTAGGGATAATGTGAAGTAAATATAAATGAGGAAAAAATGAAGAAAAATTAGTTGTTGAAATGATAGTATACTCACTCTAACAAAGCAGTCATGAAAATGCATCCTCAAAAGTTGTGAAGCCACAGTTGGATCTCTTTGAACGTAACTCTGAGTGATGTTTTTCACAATTGATTCAACATTGGGACATGTCTTCATATAGAAATCAGTGCTTAAAACATCTCCGGGCTTTATTTTTTGGTCATTATTATATTCCAAATACCCCTCATGCATAACATTATTAGATAAAGACATAGTATTGCAAACTAAAAATAATGAAGTATAATACACAAAGTACAACAAGAAGGTGAAAGTTTTTGTTTCCATTTTCCTGGGTAGGAGATAACTTAAAATTACCTTCTTAATATATGACTTATATACTCTCCTTTTTAGGATATAAGTAACCTCCCTTTTATCACTCACTCTTCCAAATTAAAACATGTTTTAATGAGTAACAACACAAACTTTTATTATCTTTCTGTTTCCTTTCTACCTATAACATGTTCTATAATGGAACAATAATATCGAAAACATTAACCACAATACAAGTTATGAGATTAACATCATCTAAGACTCTACATAATTAATTAATACGGTGTAGGTCTTTCTATTATCTTTTGTAATTTTGATTTTAAATAAATTTGACTTCTAATTATAATTTTCTACACTAAAATTTGGGAGATACGATTTTTTAATAAATTGTTGAGAGACCCTTCTTTTGTATTCTTTTATTGGTATTTGGTGACCCTTTTGTCACTGATCGTATCATAGTAATTTAGTACCTATTTACATAATATATGTACTCATTTTATCTTTAATCATTATTTGTACCTATTTTATTAGGTTTAGTACCATTTTTTCTTAAATTTGTACAATAGTCTCTCAATAAATTTATTGAGAAGCGGTGTCTCAAAAGACCTACTAAATTTTCTGTTACTTATTATACATTAGTACCCTCTTGAGAGACCAACTCTCACTAATTTAGTGAGAGCCATATTAGGGATACAAAAACTTTAATGTGTTTTATACCCCATCATGTGAAGCGTCTTTCAATAATTGAAAGACCGTCTTTCTGAAATTTTTGTGATCCTACAAATTAAACACCACCTATATCAAAACTATTTTCTACAAAAATAAAGTTATATAACTCATTCTACATAAGTTTTAAATTCTAAACAATTTCGGGACAATAATTATTGCAAAATAGAAATGTTATTATGTAAATATGCTTTGTTGTCAATCGTCATCCCAATATGAATAGCAAATCTTTAAATTTAACACTTAATTTTTTTTACGGATCCTCAATAAGATTGTTGTGTCTCTATAACTTATATTACTCATATAAATGTAAACTCGTAGAATAAGTACATTAAGAGCTCTTATTCTTGAGTTTGTTAATATAGTTTCAAAAATAAAGTACATTTCTTCTCATTTTGGATGGTATTGGGTTCAAAATAAAAATAAAAATTGGTTCTAATTTAAGAAACAAGTTCTTTGTAACTTTTGAAAAAATAAAATAAATTGATGAAGATAAGATTACTAATCGTGGGTCTTAATTAAAAATTAAGATTTTTTTTTTCATTGTGGTACGTATAACCTTCTTAGACTTAGTAACTAATAAAAAAATAATTTGGCATTGGAAAAAAATTCTGTTATGTTTTTACATTGCCACGCTTAATACCGTGCAAATGGGTCAACATCAATTTTAGTTGTCTTAAATAAAAAGTAATAATTATTTTTGGTGTTACTAAGAGCGAGCCATACGAGTCATATCTGGTCATTATAAATAATGATCAACTTTAAAATCCGATAAATACATGTTCAAAGTAAAAGAAATGAAAAATAAGAGTAACATGATAATAGAAGCATAACTCAATGAGTGAATTATATAATCAAATGTATAGAATTAATGATACATATTTTGAAATTTTTAATAAAAAGTTAGAGCTTAAGTGAAAATAATATGAGATATATTGTAAATTTTATAATCTCCTTTACAAATATATTAATTTAGAAAATTTTATACAATTAAAAAAATTACAGATAAGTTCAATTATTAGACTCCTCAAACATGAGACTTTTATTTCATGGCTCTACTTAAGTGGAGTGTGGCATTTTCATCACCCACTTCCTAGGTAATTTACCATTCTTGACATCAAATACCGCACCCGTGGTTTGTAAAAAAAGTATCCCCAAAATGATGGGGGTGTTTGAATCTTCGGGCATGTCAAGGATGATAAAATCAACTGAAATGAAAAATTTACCAACTTTTACGGGCACATCCTCCATAATACCCATAGGATGCTTCAAAGAACAGCCCGCTATTTGCAGTGTGATACTAGTAAATTTCAAGACACCCATTTTTAAGTTTTTAGAAATTGAGTATGACATCACACTCACACTAGAAACTAAATCACTTAAAGCATTTTTAATAGCATACGTGCCATTAGTGCATGGGATGGAAAAGCTACCGGGATCTTTTAACTTAGGAGGGAACTTATTTTGCAAAAGAGCACTACACTAGATGGTGAAGGCTATGACCTCAACGTCATCAAAAGTCATCTTCTTACTTAAAATATCATTCATAAACTTAGTATAAGCGGGAATTTGAATAGTTAATTCGTTAAAAGGAACGCTTACTTGGAGATTCTTCACAACTCCATAAACTTATCGAATTGGGTCGTCTCCTTATGAGTTTTTGCCAATCTATGAAGGAAATGCACTTTGACTTTCTCAGGCACTTGGACAACATCATTCTCTTTTGGAGGAGCATCTTCTACCACGGGATCATCCACCTTCTTTGGGATAGCTTCCACCTCCTTAGCAATAAGAGAAGCTTCTACCTCAACAAACACTTTTTCATCTTCGTTAGGCATGGTGGGTTTATCATAACTAGTACCACTCCTCAAGGTGATTTCAAGGATGTGTTCATGCGTTGATTTCACACCTTGGGGATGTGATTGGTTTTGCACTTGTTGAGCACCGAGCAATTCCAATAATTTCGTGAGATTTTGTTGAGCTTTCTCACACTTCTTCATTCGGGCCATCATCTTGTAATTCATGTGTATTAAGGCATTAATTTTACACACTTGGTCATATTGTGGATATTATTGGGTTTTGATGCGTGTCATTCTTATAGTCTTTTTAGGACTTATTTGCACGCATATTTAGTAGTGTTTAGCTACAAATGTCAATCGATTTGTCTACTTTGGTTTTCTTGTATTATTTGCAGGTATGAACCGAAAAAGAGCAGAATCAAGCTTAAAACATGTCCCTATGTATGCATTTAGGAGATGAGTTGAGTCGCAGCTTGGAAACTACCATTTTGAGATGCGGGTTGAAGTAAGGGAGTTTAGCGGACAAAACAAGAGATTCAAATTACTAGTGTCCACTTTAAAGAGCCATAACTTGAGTTCTACAAATGATAATCAAGTAATTCAAATTGGATATGAAATCTTATCCTGTTAGCTTTCCAACGCCACCAAAAATGCTTGATTTGCATGAGTAACGAAGAAGCGGCGGCCGTTTGATGTTCAGTGCGCATTGCAGGTAATCTGTTCGACAAATAATTCGATCGACCAAATCTGTTCGACAGATAATTCGGTTGACCAGTTTTCTAGTCGATCGACCAGTTTGAGATTTCTGAGACCCGTTCTATTTAAGTCCATTAAGTTAGCGCGAGGCTTTCTGATTTTCGTGATATAAGAGTAGACAGCCAGAGTATGTATTATCACCTTCCTTTTACTTTGGATCTCTTTCACTTTACTTTTATCTCTAGAGAATACATTAATCAATTACTTTTTATTTTTCAGCATTACCTCTCTTTCTCAACTATTGAGATCTAGCTTTCCGGAATTCTGTACCTCTACTTTTGGATCATTGGTAATTTATTATTTCTACTCTTTATTTATTCTTGTTCTTCCCGTATTTCTTCCTTCTCTTTTGCACTCCTTTATTTCTTATTCTTGCAATCATGAATTCTTGCCTAGTTATCTTAATTTGCCTTACTGTTAATCCTATTATGCGTAGCTAATTGATAAGTCCATTTTATATAGAGATTTACCCATATTTGTAACGCACATTTACTTTATTAATGCACTTATTTTAGTGATTTATGAGCTAATATGTGTATTCTAGTATGTTTGCTTGTTTTATCATGTTTTGTAGGTATTTGAGCTTTTATGAGCCCAATTCTACTACTATTATAAAAAAAAAACTAGAGTACAAGGTTGATCAAGAGTACAAGTGATGGGCTAAGTGTAGAAGGTTGCATGGAAGTTTGCATGAGATTTTGTGGATTAAAGAATTATATCGAATTCAAGCCCAAAAATTCAAAGTCCAAAACATCATAAAAATATCAAGCATAGGATTCCAAAATCTTCATATGTGCTAAGGTTGAAGGTCATTAACAGGGTAATAAATCAAGGCATTAACACATTTCATTGGATTCCAAAGGCATTGTTGTTGAGAATTGAAGAAGAAGATCTACGGGCTAGCGTCCCCGATCGGGGATGACAACCCCGATCGGGGTTGGACCCCTGTGATTACTTCTGTTTCTCCTCCTATTTTATTATAAATAGGAGGTGTTATGGGAGACTTGGAGATCAACTTGTACATATTCTTTTACACAATATTTTACACACTCTTTTTACATAATTCTCATGTAATTCTCTTAGTTTAATTTTAGTTTAGATTAGTTTAGTTTATCATTACATTATAAACATTTCCTTTAACAATTTCATATTACAAGTTCCAATTTATATTCATGTTTTATTTCCATTCTCCATTTCCATTTTGTGAAGGTAATTTTATTATGTCTATGTCTTTTGTTTCATTTCTTTACATTTCATTTTATTCCATAATGTTAGAGTAATTTTCTTTGTCTAGGGATTAGGGAAGTCATGCATTGATATAAATATGTAATTTGATAAATTAAGATAATAGTAATTTTTTATATTGTTATCTCACATGTTTGTGCATAATTATTAATCTTTGATTTAAGTATCAAATTCTAGATTAAACCTTGTAATTCGATCCGGATGTTGAGAGGCAAGGAATCGAATAGACCAAACATAAGTAGTAGGACGTACGACCTAGTTATAACGTGAGTGACTCTAGGATCCGGTCTAAGGTTGATACCGATATCGTAAGTTTCGTATCTTAAACAAGCCTATAACAATTACACAATATCTACTAATTTCCGAGTTTATCTATTTATACGTCTTTATATTTGCATGTGTGACCCGACTCCCCTAGACTATCTTTTAATTAATATTGTTTTTATTATTGTTTCGAAACCAACCAACTCAATTGATAAACCTACCCAGATAAAATTTTCCCATAACAATTACATAGCAACCATCGAGCACTCTGTGGAATTCGACCCCTATATACTGCATTAATTTGTTGTACTCTAAGGTATTTTTGTAAAGGTGCGCGACATCCTATCAAATTTTGGCGCCGTTGCCGGGGAGCACGGTTTTGTTTGTTATTTAGTTGGTTAAGTTTTATATTGTTTTCTTTTGTCTTGAGGAACACTTGTTCCTTAAGATTTTCTCATGGTTTCTTTGCAGTTTTAGTGCCTACTTTTGTAGGTAATAAAGCTCGGCCTTACATAATGAATAAGGGATTTATCCCGCAACTCCAAGATGAACCTTTTTATGTATATTATGACCGGTGCTACGCATATAGGATGTCTCTTGGACATGATGATTTCTACATGGGTTACCTTGTGCTTAATGGCATGGATTTTGAATCTCGCGCAATGGCTCTAAACTTGAGTAATGGGAGTGTCTACCACAAAATCAGGCCAGAACTTTGGCCTTTCTTGGATTTCATGGCATACAAGAATAAGCAATTCGAGAGAGAACGCCAAGACCGTATATGGTGGGAAGCGAATGAGTGCAAAGAGATTAGGGCTAAATTGCAAGAGCTTACCGCTCAATTGTTACAATCACTTCAAGAGAAAGGAAAGGTAAGGGAGCCCATTGTTCAACAATTCGCCCTTCCGTATTTTTTACGTGGTTGTGAGCGTACTCTCCCTTCTATTATTTGGCCTCCGCCTTCCAAATTTGAGTCTCTACCTCTTAATGATTGTGAATTATTAGATGACGATGATGATGGTCCGACTTTTATTATTGAAAATCGTCCTATTGTTGCCCAAATCGACCCTTTCGTGGAGGAGGTAAATGACACACTAGCCATGAATGATATTAAGCCCAATTGTAGTGACAAGGATGAGGTTATTCCCGAGTCCTTATAATCCGTTGAGACACCTTTAGTGGTGGAAATTGTTAACCCTTTTGTGGTTGACGTAAGACTTAGTGATCCACAATTTCAAGTTAAATGGGATGAACCCCCATTTTTGATGAGTCCTATCCCTTTGAGTTTTAGTATCCTCGTTTTGAGACCATTTTTGATAATATTTTGTACACTAACGATTTATTTCATGATCTTAAGGCCTTAAGGGTGACGCTCCATCTCTTGTTGACGAGTAGAGTAGTACGATGTTTTTATCCGAACTCTCTAATGAGTATTTTGATAAGATTTCCCTTTTATTAAACTTGATTTATCATGATTTAATCCTATCAATTACTCACATATTCTTGTCTCTTGTCCATGCACAGGAGTATGACAAGCTTTTACGAGCTTTGACGCGCTTTTTAAAGGATAAATGACGGTTAATCCGTGAAGAAAAGAGTCTAGCAAGACTTTAATTTGCACTTCTTGGGAGGCAACCCAAGCTTTTTAATTGTTTTCTTTATTTTTGTTTTTAATTTTCTGCATTTTTATGTTTTTCTTAGTTTTAGAAATAAGTTGCTAGACTTTATTGATGTTTTTTTTTATGATTTTAGACGAAGAAATAAGGAAAAGAAAGGAAAAAGTGGACGAGAACGCTTCCCCATGCAAGGACCGTAGTTCGGGGTCGTGGTTTTCGAGAAATAAGAAGTAAATTGAAAAAAGCGTGAAAACAAGTCAAAACTCGAAGAAGAGGTCAACCCCGATCGGGGTCGTGATATTTTCGGTTTTTCAAAAAAAAAGTCAACGCCGGTCAACCCCGATCGGGGTCATGGTTTTTCCGGGTTTTGGCCTTTTTCGTTTAAGGTAAGACAAAAAAAAAATAATAAACGCTTTTTCATTCTTCAAACTCGACGGTATGTTTTCTTCTCTTTTCTTTTCAATTTTCTTCATATTCTTCACTAGAATCACTAGCAAACATCAAATCCTTCATCAATTAACATCATAAAGTAAGTATTTTTGCTTTTTCTCTTTACTTTTATTCAATTTAATAAAAATCATTCAATTTCTCAAACCCTAAATCAAATTAGGGATAATTTGATTTTAGTGTAAATTGATAATCAGTATCAATATAAGTACCCATTTTTATGAATGATACCAACATAAAAATTAATTGGTAAATAGTACCAGAATATTTCCTCTGTTCTACTAATAGTACCAACTAACATTTTCCGGCCAAAAATGACATAAAATGACCAGAATACCCTTATTATTATACCTAAAAACTCACTCTGATCTCTTCCCTCTCTTCCACCCCCTCTTTGTCTGCAACACACCGTCAACAAGCCGCTATCACCATCCTTCGACCACCGTGAATCACATCCACTTCTTCTCAAGCCGACAATCACCACCAGCACCCTCTCTTCTCCAGCCAACAACCACCACCCCGCCTCTACTCCATTTATTCCTATTTAACTCGGGTTTCGATTTCGAGTTCAAAGATGCGCCGTCACTGTAGCTGCTGCTTGTCAAGTTAATCGACCATGGTGGTCGGAGTTGTTGTTGGTGAAGGGGTGGTGATGAGTTGATGGTGAATGTTAGTGATGGTGCGGTGGTGAACGAACCATGGTGGCGTTGAGCTGATGATGATGACGGATGAACCGGTGTTTGTCGGAATTGTTGCTACCAATTTAAGTCGAGGTCATTGGTGGTCGAAGACGCAGCTGTTGTTATTGTTTCGGCGACGGAGGATGAACCGTTGTGGTGATGCAGGATGGTTGTTGGGGGAGTATTTGGCGGCAGTTGGGCGAGGCAAGGTGGTTTGGTTGGGCTAGGTTACTGTTTACTTGTTTAGGTAATAGAGGAGGGGTAGAATAGGTATAAAAAAAGCAAACATTAGGCGGGAAAATTCAAATCCACCTAAAAGTGCGTCTTTCCGGCAACTTGGTACCATTAGTAGATCGGAGGAAATATTCTGGTACTATTTACCAATTAATTTTTATGTTGGTATCATTCATAAAAATGGGTACTTATATCGGTATTGATTATCAATTTACACTTGATTTTTAGCTTATTATTGTTAGAAATTGATTATAAATTGCTTTATTCATATTTATAGGTTCAATTAGTTCACTAATTTCTCCTATTATGATTATTTGAATGGAATTTGGTTGCCTTAAAATCAATTTTTATCTTACAATTTCAGATTTTATGGCACCAAGAAGACCTCTTACCCATGGTCTTCCAAAGAGAAAAGAGATGATGATGGAGTTTCCCCCGTTTCCATGCTAGCTTGGGGGAGTTCATTGGTCTAGTAAGAATTTTATTGTTTTTGCATATTAGTTTTTTCCCATCACCCATTAAATTTGATCTCTTGTCCTTATCTCTTATGTGTTTTGCACCATTTTTATGGTGTCGTTGGGTACGTTATTTGTTGACACAATGAGGACAATGTAATGTTTAGCTTGCGGGGGAATGCATTTGCATATTTACATTTAGTTAGTTGCATTTAGGTAAAATTTTGAGGAATTTTGAGAAATTTGTGAAATTTTGTGTGTAATTCTTGCTCAATTCATTGTTTGTCCTACTAATGCCCTCTTGTTTATCCCATTTTGTGCTTTATAGCTTTGACTCTATTTAATTTGACGGGATTATGCATACATGAGGATGACTTGACATAGTAGGTGGATGATGAATTTTAGACTAAGTAAGCTTGATCTAGACTTTTGGCAAGCCACAAATGGTAATGTAGAGCCTCCTTAAGACCGATGTAGAGCAAGAAAAAAAGCAAAGAAGAGAAAAATGTAAAGAAAAAAAAAGAAAAAAAAGAACAATAGAAAAGAAAAATGAAAAATATTTGTTGCTTGAAACAAAAAAAAGAAGTTGAATTAGGTAGCTCTCATATAATCATCAAAATAATTTGGAGAGTTTCTTATGCTTTGTATTGAAAAAAAGTCATTTATCATCATTTTTACCTCTAAAAATTTGGAATTTAGGTTGAGCTTTCTTCGTGGTTTTGTTACTAGCTTGAATTCGCTCCACAAATCCATAAACATTTATACCTTATTACCCATCGCAAAAAGCCTTCTTCTAACCCTATTAGCTTCATTATTCGCTTTACATTTGATTATTTAGCTTATGATTTGATTGTTTACCATACTAGATTGCGGACACATTCTCATGAGTCAAGGATAGTTGGGTGCTTTTGTTGGGAAATGTGTCCTCAACAATAGTGCGATCACATAATTAAATCTCATGACAAGAATGCGAAAGGGATGATACGAAATTATATTAGTCAATTGACCAACATTAATCGGTAATGATTGGCTAGCTAGAGTTTGACATTACTGTCGTATGACGGTGGTGGTCAGTTGATCCCTTTAGGTCACACCTATAGGACAATTCCCTTAATTGATAAACTAATCAAATGTATATTGATACGAGTTAATCATGTTCCTTAAACTCGTAGATCGAGAAATCAGAGGTTAAATCTTATTGTAAGATTTATGTTTATAATTGAAACGTGTCAATTATTGAACATTGTACGATATTTTATAATATCGTAATTAGAATGAATCGGCTTGTATATTATCACAAGGGTTGTAAATCGTATTGACGATTATTGATAATAACCATTTTATATTGAAGTAATTTCGAATTACTTGTCAAATTATTAAATATGATTTATTTAATTTACAAATGATATTTATTTGATAAATATGCATTTTAAATTAAAATCAGTTGTTATTTATTTTAATGTGACACTTTAGATGTCACACATGTACAATTGATCAAATGACAAAAATAAAATGAAGTCCCTCTTAAGTGGGTGCCGGTTTTATGACGTAGGTTTAGGGCTTGTTTTATGTGTTAATTACACTTTAAACACAATGATTAAAGGTGTGCCTTGAGAACACACACCTAGAGCCACCCTAAGAGCATTGAAAAGGGAAAATGTTCCCCTTTTGTTCTTCCCATGGCCGGCCATACCCACCCCAACACAACCCACTTAAATAAGGTGATTAACTCACCAAATTGATTCATTCTAACTCTTGGCAAATTTTCTAAGTAAGAAAATATATTCAAAACCTCTAAAATTATTATGAGATAATAATAATACTAATTCTATAATAATTTATAATATTAGTTTTAATAGTTCTAATTAGTGATTAGAACTTAGTTTAAGGAAACCGTTTCTAAAACCCTAGCTTGTGATAGTCTCGGTTTAAGGGGTGTCTTGGGTGCATCTTGAAGGAGGTGTTCTACTTGGATACTAAGGAGGATCATCCTTGCACCGGTTTCGTCGAATTGTAAGCATTCGATTCCTATATTCCGCATAAGTATTAGCATGCATAAGATCTAAATAAAATATAATTAAAATGTTAATTATTCATCTCATTAGTATGACTAAGATATTAGGTTTTGAGACCTTAGAACCTTTCAATTGGTATCAGAGCAAATCGGTTGTTTGCATGCTTTTCGTTTATATTTTTTACGAAGTTATTAGATAACAAAAATAAAATTGAAATTTTACATTGTATATGATATGGCCGAAATTTCTAATGCATGAATACCTACTGATTCTAAATGTATTTTAGGATATTTGGAATATTTTTTGGATATATATTGTTCATAGGTATTTTTATTTCGGTTTTTAGAATTTTTAATGGTTAAAATGTTTATTTTTCGGGAAAAATAGCTAAAATCAACTTCTGGCCGAGATTTTTTAGTATGGTTTCACATGTATTTCCTATGATATGAATATGAATTTTTGTAAATTATGGAGTTAAAATGCATGGTTTATGAATTTTAAATGTTAAAATGCCATAAAATGAATATTAATGGGTTTGTATAGTTATATTTCGAATTTGACTATAAAATTTTTTGAGTATGTCACTTGCAATATTTAAAATGTATATTAAATTTTCCAGAAATGTTTCACATATATTGCATGTTTATTGATTTTTAATGTAAAAATCGGATAAAAGTTACATTATTTCAACTTTAATAGTTTGAGTTGGAATTTGGCCATAAAAATTTTACACAATGTCATATATATTATTTCCATCATGTATAAAAATTTCGAGATTTTTATTTGATGTTATGCTTGTGAAATAATTTTAATGGTTAAAATTGTACGATATATGACATAAATCGTTAAAAATAGCAAAAGTTGTTAAAATGGCCGAAACATTTAACCTATAAAAGTCATATTTGATATGTTCATCACCATATTTTTCTTGGGAGCCAAAAGTTTCTGTTTTATTTAATTTTTATTTGTTAAATGTTATATTTAAAAATTGAATAATAAGAGTCATTTTAATGAAAATTTCGGATATTGGGCAGTGTGCTATTTAAATTTTCTGTCCATTTCAGTTTCTTAAAGTGTTTTGGAAAGTGTAAAAATATTATTAGTATTTTATATGTATTTATGGAGCTAATTATTTAATTTTCCGACTCAAAATACTCGTTTTACGTCTTATTTATGAAATAAATAATAAAACCGTGTAAGTACTAATATTTTTAAGGCTCTGAAATTTTAAGAAAATTATAGAATATATATTCAAAATTTGAATTTTGAATTTTTCGAAATTTTATGACTCTTTTTGAATTTTATATTATTTTTCCCGTAAAACCGATTAATACCGAACAATATTATAATATTAAGTTAAGTTTTGTTCAAAGTTTGAGTAAGACTAAATTTTGAAACCTAAATAAGTTAGGATGATTAACTTAAGAGTGAATTCCGATTCACATGATGCCAAGTGTTTTTAATCGTTGAAACACGCAATTCTATAAAACCGAGGTATACGATAACTATATATATAAATGATATACATTAGGACGATTTGGCTTAGGTTTGCATGTTAGTTCATATTCATAAGCATTGCATACTTTATTATGATTGTCATGATTTTATTTACGTAATTTGGAATTATGTAATTTTACTTAGTATAGCCTTAGTTTTAATCGATATTTCCCGTAATGTAAGGGGTTATCGATTCGGATGTAATTAATGTAATCTCGTATCACTTTATTTATTGTTTTCTATTTTATAATGTATAAAGTAGATTAGAAAAGTTTTAATTTTTATAAATTCCGGAGAGCCTTGAAGACGATGCTATTCGGAAAGGAGTTACGACCAGGACTGTGTTTTCCTTGGGATGCGTGCCTCGTGAAGATCAAGGGACCAAAGGAGTTGGTTTCCGATTTTGTACTTTTAGTATTTTCTTTTCTAGGAAGGCCATACTAGGGTTTCTTATGCTTTAAGTTTTATGCTTTTATATTTGCTTTATATGTTTGCATGCATAGTCAAATCGTCATATCATGTCATGCATTTTATTCGATTTAATCGACCTAGTCAATTAGTTTATCGTTTATTCACCGACTTAGTTCACTTAAACGAAGATAGATAATAATTTGACTAGATCTCTTACAATATTAATATTGAGACTTAGCCTTACCAACTAGTATGGACCCATGACTCCCTTCTTCATAAGAAAGTAGGCTCGGCTACACCGGGGTACTAAACTTGTTACGTTGGGTAAGTGGGGTAATGTGATTACACCTTGAAATTTGGTCGATCTCAACGAATGTATTCGTAACCGTAGTTGCAATAAGTTCGGGCTAAAGACAATTTATAGGAAATTGTCGACCGAGAGTTCTAAGGTAGAACCGAGTAAAGAGTAAATCCACCAAATTATATCAATGAGGGATGAATCGGCCACACCGTGCCCGAATTAATATGGATTTGGGTCTCGGAATTGTTTACTTAATTGGGTAAGAGATCATTAAGTAAATAACTAAACTTGTTTAAAAGTAATTACAAGTTTTTAAATGATGTTGTTTTAATTCCTTCACTTTTATTGTAGTTTAATTTTCAACATCGTCAATGACAACCAACACTCCACCTCTCACTAATGTTTCATGGCTTCGATCCTTCATGGATCGTTGCAAACTCGATAAGCATGGTTCCAATTTTAAATATTGGGATGCGCAATTAGTTTTGGCCGCTCAAGGTGACGATTAGACTCGTTACCTCACCGAAGCCGCTCCTCCCGCTCCAACCGCTCGTTCCGCGACTCCAAGTTGTGAGGCTTACGAAGCCTATGTGAAAGAGTCCTCCGCTCTTAAAAATGTGCTTATCTTCTCCATGGAGCCGGACCTCCAAAGGAGTATGATTAAGTTAGGCACATCATATGAGATATACACCAAACTTGCGACGATGTTTTCACAAACTCCAAGGGTGATTCAGTATGAGGCGGCTTCCGCCTTCTTCGACATTTGCTTGAAGGAGGGACAAAAGATAAGCCCTCATGTACTCAAATTAGTTGAGTTTGCGGAGACTCTAAAGTTGCAAGGAGTTGATGTTCCCGACTCAATCATCATTGACCGAGTTCTTCACTCTCTAAATAAGCTGAAATCGTATGCTCAATTCCGAGTGAATTTCAACATGCGAAATCAAGAGACCACATTGGACGAATTACATAAGATGCTTGTCCAAGCCGAGAGGGACATGGGACTTCATGAAAGTTCCACTAAGGATGTTTTGAACATCGAGAAGAAAGGGAAAGACAATTTCAAAAGGACTGCCTTCAAAGGCAAGGGCAAGAAAACGTTCAAGCCCAAACCGGCTAAAGAGAAGACCTTTTCGAAAGGCGCTTCCACCTCATCTTCAAAATCGGAAGACAAGTGCCATTATTGCACGAGGTTAGGGCATTGGAAACGTAATTGCCCCAAATACTTGACCGATCTCAAAAATTGGAAAGCTCTCCCCGTAGGTAATAATTCTCGTTTAAATTCATGTTATTTTGTCAACTTATGTATAGTGATACAAATTGTTGACCTTTGCCCTTTTTAATTGTTGTAAAGGGCCACCTCCTAATGACAAAGGCCAGGAGAAGGAAGCATGAAATTCCTTACATGGATGGGTATGGTAGCATCCAATAATTGATTGAAGACTTACGAGCTTGGCTCTAATTTTCATTATTGTCTTCTTTCATATTATGCATTTTATTTCTTAGAACAATTTCTTTTCTTGTAAGACAAGGATTTAAATCCTAAACAATGGTTATATTTTGGATATTAGTGACTTGGTTTTCAACCCAAGTCACTACTTTTGTTCTTAATCGAATTATTGATTCCTAAAATAAATTGTATACCTTGTCGAACATGAATCAAAGTGATCTCGATACATCACTAAATAAATACCATGAAACGTTCATTGTAACATAACATTGATACGATCAATATAAAAAAGGGTTATTTCATAAAAATACTCCGAACTATTAAGGTTCTTCTTAAATTACTCCAAACTTTAATTTAACTAGTATTACACCAAATTATTACACCTTTTATCATGTACTAGAATTGCCTTTTTAATAACCTGAAGCAGCAGGTTAATTCCTCACAGATACCACTTTCTTCCTTTTAATCTTACTTTCTCTTCCTCTTTTATTTACTAAATCACTCTTAACTGCAATTTTTCCTCTCCTTTCATTTTTCTTTCTCCTTATTTTCATCTTCATCTATTTTAACCTTTAATTTCCTATATTCTTTCCTACGTTAAAATGTTATGTATATTATTTTCAAAGTTTTAATTTCCACCAAATCTCTAGATATGATTAATCATTAGTTTAATACTTATTCTAAGATGTACAATATCAACCCACTTACTTGAACATGTAAGTCAAACTAATAACTACAAAAATCTCATAAATTTGAATCATAAAAATATCAATCATTTCAACTATGTTACCCATTAAGTTGAACCAATTGCAAATTAAACTTGAAAAGCCCATATTGGTTCATCCTATTTTGCAGCATAATTGAAAGTAACAACGACCCCATCACTTTGTCCAAATTGAGCCCCTTTTCGATCGATATTGAATTTGGGGAAATTGTCAATTAGGGTTGATAAGTTTATTAATCTGGGGAAATGTCATTAATAAATTATGAGTGAATATGTCGAATTTGGGTTCCTCTTGGCTGTTAAGAACCCAGGATTTGAGACGGTTGTGAATACACATTAGGGTAGTGAGTGAATTGGAAGGTGGTGGCTCAAAGGGAAGGGGGGATGGGATGAATGGTATGTCGGTGACAAGTAATGGTGTTGACGGTGGTTAAGTTTGATAGTGACGGTGTATACTTGTTAGGTTTATGATGTGTTCTTATTGGTGGTAAAATATTAATGGAGAAGATTGATGGTGAAATGTTAATAATGGAATAATTTTTTAGAAGATGACCGGATTAGCAGGTATATGGTCACTAAAGTATATTTTGAGAAGAGAGGTCAATAGTTGGGTTTATTCTGAAATTAAATGAAGATGAGAGTATTTTGAGAAGATCAACTATAGTTCGGAGTATTTATATTAAATAACCCTATAAAAAATCAAGTGTTGATTAATTAATAACGAGAACTACACCCTCAAAGAGAAAAAATTCAATCAAAATGAAATATATATAATTAGTTCATTATAAGATGATCATTTTAAGTGAATATGAGAATCAATCCTAATACTATTCATCCTTCAAAAACATTGGTTATGGTAAATTACTATCCTTATGTAAATAAAGGTTATTTTAAAAGGATAGAGTGGGAGAAAATATTTCCCACAAACCAATGGAACAAAAGTAGGACCTTAAAGAAGAATCTTACAAGGGTTTATTATGAATAACCCTAGATGAATAAACAACAGAAACTACGAGAGGACACTGAAGAAACTACGGGAGGACACAAGAGGAAATGTTCCTTATGTTCATTGATTCAGAGAGAGAATAAAAACCCCGTATGAAATCGGAAGGAAGGAAATCAGTTCCTTAACAAATAAGATTTTTCAAAATTATAAGATAATAGAGGAGATATCATTTCAGTTCTCTCAATGATAGTATCTATTGTATCAAAAAGTGAAATTAGGAAATATCACAAGAAATGAAAAGTTCATTTAAGTAGTGGTAAGTGATTGATAATGGTTCAAATAAAATCAAAGGGGATATAACATACGATAAGAAATGATAAATCAAGTGATGTTGGTTTTAGTGGGAGCAATATTCATTAGAGAATTGAACGTACCATTTAGAGATAATGGTGATTCTTTAAGGTGTAAGGAATAACAAACGTACCATTTAGAGAGAATGGTGATTCTTTAAGGTGTAAGGAATAACAAGTTCTCAATTCTAGATGAATAAAATGCAATGTATCATAGGATGATCGAGCTTCACGGGAAAGTTTATTGTATTGATAATAAAAGGTCACCCATTATAAATCAAAATGGTTAGATACATTATTCATATTGATGAATATAAATCTAAAACATTTGATTAAATAGCCAAAGATAATTGAAAAATGTTCGAGTGATGAAATCATAAATAATTACAAAATAGATTTCCGTACATAAGTGACTAGGTACTTTAGAGCGATAATTGATCCCTCTCATATACAAATACGTCACGAGTTATAAGATAACAGTGGGAGCTTCCCTCAGGAAAGGAAACTCAAGATCTAGAATGAGTTCTGGATATGTACTCAAATAAAATCATATTATGCGAGATAATACGAGTTGAAAGGAGACAAAAATTTGTACGTTGTGAAAACATGAATAAAAGGTTTATTCGCAAAACACTAATACAAATTGATGATCATACATCAAATGCAATGAAATAGTATTGACTATTTTTGCATGACAATGTCATTTGAGTTATAATTAACTCACAATGAAGGATACTTTGTCAAAATCCAAATGGGTTGTAAGAGACAACTTTGAACCCAATAAAGTGAACTGGATTGACTTAGTATAGCCCTTAGCCGCTTATATGAGGTGACATCTCGAAGCGACTAGAATGTGAGGCGACTGATGGCAAGTTCAAATGCCATAGAGTCATATGTATGTGATGACTAATCGATCACATAGACAGACTGCAAGAGACACTCTGTCGGGCAAAGTGACCGCTTATAGAGTTCTGGAAATTTTATAATAGCCTGGTCGTGGCAAGAGCTACTATAGTATTCTTATGAGTCAATTCTTAGACTAAAGACTATTCACCCAAGATGGTACAGTTTTGACATAACCTTGATCCATTCTCTACGACTTTTCGTAACTGGAGTCAAATGGGATTGCTTTGGTTTGTGACTGACTGTGACTAGTTGAAGGGAGTAGTACGATAGAAATTGTCCACCCCTTTGTCAGGGTTGCTCAAATCTCAAGGCCACTCGAGGAGAAATTAACTGGAAATGCGTGACCACGCTCGGAAAGTATCTATGGTAGATAATTCCGGTCAAACAGTTATTCTCCAGATCGAGAAAACCACTCATGATATGATATAATTCAAATACGACCTCAGAGAGACACCTTGCATTGAGTGGGAGATTGTAATAGGACAAGAGAATTGGTGATGCACACTTGTCGAGGACAAGTGGGAGATTGTTGGGAAATGTGTCCTCAACAATCATGACAAGAATGCGAAAGGGATGATACGAAATTATATTAGTCAATTGACCAACATTAATCGGTAATGATTGGCTAGCTAGAGTTTGACATTACTGTCGTATGACGGTGGTGGTCAGTTGATCCCTTTAGGTCACACCTATAGGACAATTCCCTTAATTGATAAACTGATCAAATGTATATTGATACGAGTTAATCATGTTCCTTAAACTCGTATATCGAGAAATCAGAGGTTAAATATTATTGTAAGATTTATGTTTATAGTTGAAACGTGTCAATTATTGAACATTGTACGATATTTTATAATATCGTAATTAGAATGAATCGGGTTGTATATTATCACAAGGGTTGTAAATCGTATTGACGATTATTGATAATAACCATTTTATATTAAAGTAATTTCGAATTACTTGTCAAATTATTAAATATGATTTATTTAATTTACAAATGATATTTATTTGATAAATATGCATTTTAAATTAAAATCAATTGTTACTTATTTTAATGTGACACTTTAGATGTCACACATGTACGATTGATCAAATGACAAAAATAAAATGGAGTCTCTCTTAAGTGGGTGCCGGTTTTATGAGGTAGGTTTAGGGCTTGTTTTATGTGTTAATTACACTTTAAACACAATGATTAAAGATGTGCCTTGAGAACACACACCTAGAGCCACCCTAAGAGCATTGAAAAGGGAAAATGTTCCCCTTTTGCTCTTCCCATGGCCGGCCATACCCACCCCAACACAACCCACTTAAATAAGGTGATTAACTCACCAAATTGATTCATTCTAACTCTTGGCAAATTTTCTAAGTAAGAAATATATTCAAAACCTCTAAAATTATTATGAGATAATAATAATACTAATTCTATAATAAGTTATAATATTAGTTTTAGTAGTTCTAATTAGTGATTAGAACTTAGGTTAAGGAAACCGTTTCTAAAACCCTAGCTTGTGATAGTCTCTGTTTTAAGGGGTGTCTTGGGTGCATCTTGAAGGAGGTGTTCTTCTTGGATACTAAGGAGGATCATCCTTGCACCGGTTTCGTTGAATTGTAAGCATTCGATTCCTATATTCCGCATATGTATTAGCATGCATAAGATCTAAATAAAATATAATTAAAATGTTAATTATTCATCTCATTAGTATGACTAAGATATTAGGTTTTGAGACCTTAGAACCTTTCAGCTTTATCACAAAAATTGTCCTTAAACAGAAATTGAGTTATGAGTGAACCGTGAGAGTCCGAAAGTCAAAAGACTGTGCAAAGGCCCAAAATTCTATTTGAAGTCATCCATGCTACGTCGCCATGTAAATCTCATCCATGTTTTGCCTCTCCTCATGCCCATGTTATTTAGGGAAGAGAGTCATTGTTTGTTAGCCACTTGGATTTACATGATAGGGATGATCTTGTTTGAGGACAAGCAAGAGTTTAGCTTGTGGGAGTTTGATAAGTCCATTTTATATAGAGATTTACCCCTATTTGTAGCTTACATTTACTTGATTAATACACTTATTTTAGTGACTTATGAGCTAATATGTGTATCCTAGTATGTTTGCTTGTTTTATCATGTTTTGTAGCTATTTGAGCTTTTATGAGCCCAATTCTACTAATATTGCAAAAAACTAGAGTACAAGGTTGATCAAGAGTACAAGTGAATGAAGTGATGGACTAAGTGTAGAAGGTTGCATGAGATTTTATGGATTAAAGAATTATAAAAAATTCAAGCCCAAAAGTGCAAAATCCAAAACATCATAAAAATATCAAGCATAGGATTCCAAAATCTCCATATATATGCCACTACATAAAAAACACGGAGTACTGACCGAATTCCTGACGGATTTTACAGTCCGTCAAATGTTTCGCTCTACTGACCTCTTACTGACGGAATATCTGTCAGAAGTGTTTTCTGATGGATAAGCCATCACAAATCCGTCGACATAAAAGAGCACGAACAAAAAATGGCAGTCCGCAAATTGTTGGATGATTGTTCTGACGGATAGTCCGTCAGAAACTTCTGGTCAAATAAAGTTTACTGGCGGACTTTCCGTCAGGACATTCTGAAAAAATAATATTTTTTAATTTTTCTGGCGGATATTCCGTCAGGAACTCAAGCCGGATAAACTGACAAAAGTCTGACTTTTCTGTAAAGTTGGAATGGGATCTGACGGATCTGAATCCGTTAATAATTAAATCCTGGCGGATGTAATAATTACAGTTCCTGACGGATTGTCCGTCAGGATTGTTCCTAAAGTTTTTGCAAACAGCTTCCGCTTTCATTTTTCTCTTTCGTTTTCCCCCCAAATTTATTCGCACTCTATATTTCTCCTCCCAAAATCCGTTTTTCTACTCTAACAATCCCACCACCGTGACAACTACCACCACCCTACCAACTCCCCCTTGCATAATAGGTAATGTATTTCTATTTTTTCAATAATTTGCAGTTTTCTTTTCGTTTTGTTTCAATTCGTTTCTGATTTTTTTGTATTTCGCAGTGTGACAACCACCACCACTTCCGCCGTAACAACCACCTTGCAAAATTAATTAGGTAATTTTGTATCTTTATTACTTAATTAGTTTATTCAAAAATGGGTTAATTTGGTAAAGTTAGTGTAATTGATTTAGGTTAATTGATTTACAAAGTGTTACAATTTATTTGATCTAGGATAGAGTAAATTAGATAGAAACAAATGACCTAGGATAGTAGCCGGTTGGTTAGAAAAATTGACCTAGGATATTTGCCAATAATTTGTTGTTGTTGTTGATAATTGTTAGTGTTGTTAGTTGCTAATTGTTATTTGTTGTTCTAACATCCCGTATTTTCTTAAATAATATTTTAATACTTTTAAAATATTTTCCGGAATATAATATTATTTTATTAATAAATCATAAGTTTTATTTTAATTTTCCATTAAGTTCTGTCTAAAGAATATTTTAATCTTAAGACATTATTTCACTTGGCATTTCCGACTTGAGTATCCGTATCACTTAGCTTAAATAATTAAACCCGACTCAAGTAAATATGAAAGGGCAACATAAAACCATACCTAAACCCCTTCATCGACATATTCACCCTCCTCATTTCATTTCACGGTCAGAAAACTCAAACACCATTTCTCTTTTCTTCAAGCTTCTAAAGAAGATCCCAAACCCTTCCCGAACTCGTATCAAGGTAAATTTTATATTTTCGGAATCCTCTCGAGATTTGCAATCTTTCTATCACTTTCAATTTCAGTTTCGTAAACTTTCATTTTCCGGCTGTTTCGCCCCAAATCCGTTTTAAACTTATAATTTCTGTTTCTATGGTTGTCAGAGTTGGATTAGAGGATCCCGAGGTCGACTCTTACGTGATTGAAGAAGACTTTGGAGTTTAAACCGCAAAAAGGTGACTATTATGAGTACCTCGACCTAATTTGTTAAATTAGCACAATTTGTGATGGTTTGTGGTGTTGTTTCTGATTTTATGGGTTTATGTTGTGGTATGAATATAGGAATATGTTAGGATTTCATTTTACATGTTATTCATATGATTTAATTAGAGTTTGTGATGTTTCATATGCTTCATATGTTCATTTTCAGTTTTTGAGAAGTTAAGACGGATACAAGTAATTGATGCTAAGATGGTTTCTTGTTGGATTAAATGCTTGTTTATGAATCATATGTATGTTTAATATGCTGGCTAAACATTGGTTGTTGCAATTTAGAAGGTTCGTATCGATTCCTTGAAGTTTTGTAGAATTGTCGAATTTGCGAAAAACAGGCTTAGGGACTCTGAGCCGGTCGACCGACCGGCTGAGAGGTCGTCTTGAGTTTTTCTCGTGTTTTTGGAAAATTGCTGATAGGGTGCTCAGCCGGGTGGCCGGCCGCCGGTCGACCGGCTGAGGCACCTTGTTGTTTGGGTTTTGCGTAGAAAGGGGAAGGCTAGGGAGAAAAGTCTCCCAGCTGGGTGGCCGGCGGCCGGTCGACCGGCTGGGAACCCCTTCCCATTATTTCGTTGTTTTTAAAATTGAAGGCTGTTAAAGGGAGTTGTCAGCCGGCTGACCGACAGCCTGTCTGCAACCAGCTGAGGACCCTCCTTCTTATAAAATCGCTTTAACTTTTGATCGGCTTATCCGATTTACTTGAGAGTTGTTACGTATGCTTTATACGTGTGTTTGTGGTCCCCAAGGTTCGGGCGGCACTATATTGGGATGGGGAATGGAGTGAGGATAGAGACCCCCCGGTCGGGTAACCGGCTCTCCCTTAACTTAGTTCCTTGGGTCAATTAAGTGTTGTTTAGAGGTTAGTAAAGTTAGGACTATGGATTTGGTTGTAGTACATATCGGAATATGTCTGAGCAGGGACCGCTAGAGTACGATATGTGCTGATGTTTGTATGCATGTCAAGATATGATCTGAGCAAGGATCCTCTAGCTTGACATGTAAGTGTTTGTGGCGTGACAGACATGTCTGAGCAGGGACCGCTGGACCGTCGCGTGTATGGTTGATAGGGTAAGAATATGTCTGAGCAGGGATCTCTGTTCTACCGTGAGTTTGTATGACCGTAGTGGATTGAGTCTGAGTTGGGATCCCGATTTCACTACGAAGGGTAATGGTCACGACTGAGCAGGGTCAATGAACCATTATTAGCTGACTAGTATCCACTCGTGCCTGAGCAGGGGTTCACGAGTGTATGCTTGCTGATTTGTGTACCAAGTTTACCTGAGTTAGGGTGTGACTTGGGCACTGTTGTTTGTGTCCAGTTCTTGCCTGAGTAGGGGTAGGTTTACACATTGTTGATTTGCATCTGCTTGCCTGAGTTGGGGTACAGTGTCAGATGTTTCTGATTGATTGTGTTGTTTGTTATAGAGTGTTGTTTATCTTAGAACTGTTCGTCCAAGGCATTGGACGACTCTTAGTCTGGTTTCGTAAATGGTTTGGATTGAAAGACCCGCCGGTCGGGCAACCGGAAGGAAGACCGGCTCTCATTTCAAATAGTTTCCGAAGTTAGTTGAGAGCCTTTGCAAAGTATTGCATGTTGATATGAGATTGAGATATTGATATATATATATATATATATATATATATATATATATATATATATATATATATATATATATATATATATATATATATATATATATATATATATATATATATATATATATATATATATATATATATATATATATATATATATATATATATATACTTCGCATGTTATAAATGTTGGAGTATGTTGGATGCTTTATGTGTTACGGTGTCGTTAACAATAGGTGGCTAGGAGAACTCTTGTCACTCCCCACTGATTGTGGCGTACATGTTTTCATGTATGTAGGTACATGACAGGTGGCTGATGGGTTACAGGACGCTAGCGAGCGATGATCCTATCATCGATGACTCACCCGTTTATCGTGTAGCTAGACCTAGTTTTGATATACACTTGAGTTCCTGTGGGGACGTGCCATCCCATGCTATTTTGTACTTATACTTTCGTACTTAGATTGAGAAACTTATCTATGTTTTGATTTATTTCAGTTTGTATAGTTTGTTTTAATTCACCTCGTTTTATCTTGAATGTTAAAGTTTAAATTCCGCGTAAATTTTGGCATGTTTGTATGTTTTATCTTTCCGCTGCGACGAGGGGTTTTACAGTTGGTTTCAGAGCGTAATCGCTCCCGACGCACTCATGTGACCCCCAACCTTAACTTGACCATATAATTGAATAATGAATGAGATATGGGGTAGATTTAAAGATTTATTATTGTAGTCTGTTTGTGCCTTGTTAGGAATACGTCTAACGGTTTACTCTTTTGTGACTGAAGAATGACGGAGCCAACCGATGCCGAGAATGCTGTGACGCATGCCCGATCATTGAAACTCTCTTGGGTTATATAACTCCAGCGAGTGTGCCCTCTTCTTCATCGCAAACATCGGGAAGTAACCAACCTGGAGGATCGGCTTGGATTATCGCACAGATGTGGAGGAATGCGGCTCAGACCTTCGACGAAGAGACAAGTTCTGCAGTTCTCACCGCATGGTTCTTTGACATGGAGAGGAACTTCATGATATATGGTGTTCGTCCTGAGGATCAGATACGTGTAGCATCTCAGTTCTTGGTTCGTGAGGCTAGACGTTGGTGGATGACGATCAACTCTCCTGCTACTCACGACCCTACTTTCACATAGAGTCGTTTTAAGACTCTACCTAGCATGAGGTTTTACCATAAGGAGATGCGCCAACATAAGATGACCGAGTTCATGAACCTTCGCCAAGGAACCCGGCCTTTCTGTTCAAGCCTTCACCAATCGATTTGAGGAGCTAATCCACTTTGTCCCACAGCTAATAGAGAAAGAAGAGGAAAAGGCTTACCTATTTCGGAGCAAGCTTAATGCTGAGACTAGGAGTGTAGCTAGTGGCGATCCGACTTCTTACTTCCAGAGTTACTACAGTGTCTTACGAGCGGAGGACCCCTACCATATTTATTGTGAAGGAGCTAGAGCCTTTTCTCCTCCCCGACCACCTTTGCATAGTTGTCGAGGCAAGAGAGCCCTTAGTCCTCCTTCCTCCTCCTCTCCACATGGAAAAAGAAAGCGCCCACAATTCACTGAGCAATCTGCTACAGTTAGACCAGACAACAACCGTCGTGGTAGGCCGCGTGTTGGTTCTCGTTGCAGGGAGCGAGGACACCTCTCTGATCAGTGTACCCAAGGAAGGGAAGACTCCAGCGGAGCTAAGACTTCCCAGGATCGAGACATGGACCTCTCACCTGACGCTCCCCTGAATTGTTTCAGATGCCCCAAGGATCTTCATCTTGGAGTTGACTGCCATGGCAACCCTCACCGATGTTTCGCCTGCAGGGAACTAGGACATCGTTCTTTTGAGTGCCCCGAGAATGTTTCCATCTACAGAGCTGTCTCTACGAACCTAGAGCCTGAGATCAGTGGAGCCATAGCTGTTTAGAGTCGAGCTGAGACTGGAGTTTACCCTGATCCATCTACTGATATGTACATGTTTACTATTTTATTTGTAATCTGATGTACTTGTAACCGTTAAGATCTTAGTCTCCTTCCTAAGACTTCTGTGAACCTTCCTTGGACACGATCTTCTTTTCCTTTCGACTCAACCTGGTAGCTTGTTTTTCCTGAAACACCTTGTGAGGTAACCTACCTTAGACAGACTTGGGGAATCTCTTGAGGTTAAACTTAAACTGTGTTTCAAAGAATTTTGTTACTCGAGGAAAACCCAGGAAGCATGGTGAGATATGTTTTGGTGATCCTAGTGTCTATATGTTACCAATTTGAAGAGTGAGAGCGAATGATGGGATACTTGCGCTAAGTAGAGTTTTTATACATGGCCTTCTGTGGAATTAGGATATGAGGACCCTGCTGAATCGTGAGTATTTGTGGATCGAGGAACTATTTGAGGATTTAGAGGTACTTAGAGTACTAAGTGATTTCGAGGAATATGTTTAAGGTACGGATATGGTCAGAAAAGCGAATGAGGTAAGCTAATGCTGCTTAAACTTGAGGAACGATAGTTATTGGTAACGGTATGGGAATGTTGAGACATTTACAATAGGACTTGTGGAATTGACTGAGTGTTTGACCTCAGGTTACTTATTGGATCCTAGCATTATCTATTGAAGAACTTAAAGGAAATTTGAGGATGCACCACCAGTTTGCGAATGAAATAAGGTAATTCATTGAGAGATGTAAGTTCGGAAACGTATTGATTTAAGAATGGTTATCTAGTGGACAGTAATGAAAGTAAAGTGGATAGGTCATATGGGTTGATAGCCTGAGAGTATTGTCAAATTGTCATTTGAGGAACTGGCAAGGATGAGATATCTGAAACTTTTGGGAATAAGTAACTATAAGGTTGACATTGTTTAAATTTTGATGAAGTATGGCATATAAATCATTTTGAAGGAATGTTTGTGAGAACCGATCATCGACTTGCTTCACTGGAAGTTGTTACTTTAGTGAGGGCTCATCTTTGAATGTTCACTGCATGGTAATAGATTGGGAACTTAGGATTTCGAAGTGCTTCCGTGGAATGAGTTTGGTAGAATTGAGCTATGTAGGACTAAAATTTATAGAAGATTTTGTTATGGCCTATCTGATTGGGAAGAGTAATGGTGTAGAGAGTATTGTAGCCTAAATTTTTGGAATTTGATGTTATAATGAAATTTTGGTTTAGAATATCAGAAGTGTGCAAACCTTGATCTGGAATATGGGCTTAAGTTTCTACCGTGAGTGAGGAAATGCCTTGTTCTGTGGATGAGATAATGGTAGGAGGGATCGTGAAACTATTGAGAGTCTAGAGATCACTTGAATTGTCCTCCTAGGAATATATTGGGAACCGTTGTAGCGAGGTTTTGTTTATGGATTGAGTGGTTAATGTTCCCGTATCTTGCAAAGCTACTGTCTTCCTTGACCTTTAGCCTGATTGTTTTCGTTCCTTCGATCCACCCTTTTATGTTCTGTCAGCTGTGAAACTAGAAACTTATGATCCTTCGCGTCAAGGGTAATCTCTTTGATTGTTTCTGCGCCCCGGTGACAATTTTTGAAATTTGCTCCCTATTGTTAACTTTAAATTTGCTGTTTTTGGAAAATTTTATTGTTTTTAAAGTTTGAAATTGCTTCCTCTTCCGTTGGCAGTAACCTTTTGTCGTTGTTGCAATTTTACTCTTTTGTGAATTTGAAAATAAAGTTTAATTTTGAGGAAAACCTGGTTTTAAGGAGCCGAATGTTTTACAACTTTGATGGATTTAAGCGTTGATTGCCACTGGAACTTGTTATGGGAGACGTCTAATAACCTGTGCTGTGCTTATCAACACCGAATCAATCTAAATTTTAAACCTTACTGATTTAATTTTGGGACTTGTCTCAGATTTGGAATGTCGGACTCTTGAATACGTAACGAGAATCTCAATGTCCATTGACAAAGACTAGTACCTTAGAATCTATTTCTTCTTGAAACATTTTCAAAAGATAAAGTTTTGGGTTACCATAACCCGGGTAGTACGTTTTGATAGCTAGAGTTGTTTTCATACTTATTTCTGTCTTCAAGTTTCGAGGACGAAACTTTTTGAAAGATGGGGTGATTGTAACATCCCGTATTTTCGTAAATAATATTTTAATATTTTTAAAGTATTTTCCGGAATATAATATTATTTTATTAATAAATCATAAGTTTTATTTTAATTTTCCGTTAAGTTCTGTCTTAAGAATATTTTAATCTTAAGACATAATTTCACTTGGCATTTTCGACTTGAGTATCCGTATCACTTAAATAATTAAACCCGACTCAAGTAAATATGAAAGGACAACATAAAACCCTACCTAAACCCTCTTCATCGACATATTCACCCTCCTCATTTTATTTCACTGTAAGAAAACTCAAACACCATTTCTCTTTTCTTCAAGCTTCTAAAGACGATCTCGAACCCTTTCCGAACTCGTATCAAGGTAAATTTTATATTTTCGAAATCCTCTCGAGATTTGCAATCTTTCTATCACTCTCAATTTCAGTTTCGTAAACTTTCATATTCGGGCTATTTCGCCCCAAATCCGTTTTAAGCTTATAATTTCCGTTTCTATGGTTGTAAGAGTTGGATTTGAGGATCCCGAGGCCGACTCTTACGTGATTGAAGAAGACTTTGGAGTTTAAACCGCAAAAAGGTGACTATTATGAGTACCTCGACCTAATTTGTTAAATTAGCACAATTTGTGATAGTTTGTGGTGTTGTTTCTGATTTTATGGCCTTATGTTGTGGTATGAATATAAGAATACGTTAGGATTTCATTTTACATGTTTTTCATATGCTTTAATTAGAGTTTGTGATGTTTCATATGCTTCATATGTTCATTTTCAGTTTTTGAGAAGTTAAGACGGATACAAGTAATTGATGCTAAGATGGTTTCTTGTTGGATTAAATGCTTGTTTATGAATCATATGTATGTTTAATATGCTGGGTAAACATTGGTTGTTGCAATTTAGAGGATTAGTATCGATTCTTTGAAGTTTTATAGAATTGTCGAATTTGCGAAAAATAGGCTCAGGGACTCTGAGCCGATCGACTGACCGGCAGCCGGTCGACCGGCTGAGAGGTCATCTTGAGTTTTCTCGTGTTTTTGGGAAATTGCTGAAATGGTGCTCAGCCGGGTGCACTACAACAAATCCCTTGTAATCTTGACGCTTTTTGGTCGACGCTTTTAAAAGCGTCGACCCATTTTTCCCTTAATATTCATTTTAATGATATAATAATGATAAAAAACCGTATCACGATTTCCGTGCCCTACCTTTCATTTTTTCCAAAACTGAATCAACGCTGCTATTCATTTTCTTCCCCAAAGTATTTCCCCAACTTTTTTCATTCATCTCCCTCTGAATCCATCTACTGAATTCATTTTTTCCCCAAAAATTCCCAATTAATTAATTAATCAAAACCTAATTTATTCATCTACTGTATTCTGTCTTTCTCAATTACTCATCCTAGCGAATTGCGCCTCTTGTTAATCATCATCGTCATCAACTAAATAGGTATGTATGTAATTAGTCAAAACTTTATGAATGCTTCTATTTAATTTATGGCTTTTGATCGTGTTTTGTAGATGGAAGTAGTTATGTTTGGAATAGTTCCCAACATTTTATATCCATGGTAGTTTGCTAACTTGTCTGTCCTTATTGCTTCCTAGACTTCGATTTATTTAATAAGAGATTATCTATGTATGTTGCTCTTGCAGGTATTCCTTTTCTTCTCCGTTCAAGAGACCTACGACATTCAACTTGAATCCATCAAGCAGAGATTATCTGCCATTTTGGGCTACCGTAAGGGTTTATATTGTTTGAAAGAATGAATACTTGTGTTTCTTCATCTGGGAATTCCTGCAATTCAAACTTAATGACTGAAATTTGATAGTAAATGGGTATAGTTGCATAATGATTAGTGTACAATTAAACTTGTATAGTTGTAGACTTATGTTTTGGAGTCTTGGTTGATTTCAGGGTAAAGACGGGCGTATACCTGAGCACGCCAAAGACGGACAAGTTGTAAGAAGATGGTGAAAATAGCAGGGTTAGGTATGGCCTATCTTTTATGCAAGGTTGGCGCGCTACAATGGAAAACGTTGTCATTAACCTCTCTTTTTTACTACCAATACCAAATCTAAAACATCTTTTCATTCAGATCATACTCTACTTAACTCACTTTCTTGCTCTGCTAGCATGTTGCCTTTCCTCATCTTGAGCATTTCTATTTCAAGTGAAGGCATTATCTTACACTTTTAACATACCCTTTAGAAGGGCATTAGGTATTACTCACTTCATTTCTATCTGACTTGCTGAAATTAATTTGGTTAACTTCAATTTTCTAATTGCTACCTAATTCACCACCTCTCTTCTCGTCTTAGGTGATAGAAATTCATAACTTTCCAATTACTATAATTTCATATAATTTTTTTTTATAGTGACTCATCAAGTTACAACCTTACAAGCTACATATATCCAACAAAAATGCACTACCGTGTTGATGGTAGGGGTAGGGATTGTAGAAAATAAGAGAAAAAGGCGAGAGAGCTGCTAGGTTTGAAGATGGGTACAACATGGCCTGCTCCTCTGAATGTTGCAAAGGTAAGCCCCTTGTATTATTGGTACCACTCACTTACTTGGGATCACCTAATTTTCATGTTAGATTCTTTGATGAGATGATTATTTGTATTGATTAATTTATGTTCATGCAGCAATTGGGTTCAATGTGGAAACTGTGCAGTACAATAACATTAAATTTCAAGTTTGGGATCTAGGTACGAAGCCTTTCTTATCTTTTTGTTGTATAATGTGCTTGATCTTGCATTACTAAAGTGGTTAAGATTAGTGTATGTGATGATGGGCCACAGTTTGAGCTCATTTAACAAATTTCAACTGGTAGAGAACTTCAATGTGTGCAAATTAGTAGAGTTACAATGCAAATGGTCATCTCTTATCAACTGGATTTAATAGTTAATGATGTTTTATGTTTGGAGGGATGATTCTAGGTCTAAGGTAGTTAAGTGATGTATGTATCTTGATTCCTTATCTTTGCTTACTAGAGTTTTTGATGATTTTACATTGGTGGTGGTTCTGTGACTCTGTCCATTTCTCTTGCTTTCAAGAGGTTTGTCATTATGTGACCTTTTATTTTGTATCCAATGGAATCTATGAATAGCTGGGCACGACTTGCTGGAAACTCTTAGGCCAAAGCATGGTATCTTTTGGTTGCTCCATCATGATATATTTGTTACTTCCTCCATCATGAAACTGTTCTATCGTGACGAGTAGTTCTGGTTAAAAGAACGAGACATGAAAATGGACTGTGTGTAACAGCCCGTATTTTCGTAAAGGACTATTTTATTAAAATAAAGTAATTTACGGAATTTAATAATAATTTAATAATAATCGTAATTTATATTTTTAAGGTTTCCGTTAAGTTCGTCTTAAAAATCGTTTAAGCTTAAGATGCCTTGTTCATTTTATATCAAACCGCTTCACTTTTTCCGTTTCGCTTGAATAGAGTAAACCCGACTCAATAAAGGTGAAAGGACAACTTAAAACCCTACCTTAAACCTCTCCATCGACATCCCATTTCTTTTCACAGTAAACAAACTCAAACACCATTTTCATTTCTCTTCAAGCTTTTCAAGACGATCTCGACCCCTTCCCGAACTCGGATCGAGGTAAAAGTTACATATTCGGAATCCTCGCGAGATTTCTGATCTTTCTATCACTTTCGTTTTCAATTTCGTGAAACTTCATTTCGGGGCTGTTTTGCCTTAATCACGAAATTATCACTTTAATCCGTGTTTTTGTGCTTGAAGGTGGAGCTAATAACAACCCAGAGGAAGAGCTTGTGATCCTTGAAGAGTAAACCGGTGCATTCGCGGAGTAAAGGTGACTATTATGAGTAACTCGGCCTTTTTGTCTAAATTAGCACTATATGTGATTTGATTGTGTTTTGTGAAAGTTAGTATGTTTATTGAGTTATCAATGTTCTTCTTATGTTGTTCAAACTGATTTGGTGAAGTATTATTGATGAAATTGATGAGGAAATGAGTTTTAGGAGTATACATGTTAAGATCGGTTTAATTGGTAATTTTGTTGCTAATTCATGTAATGATTGTTTTAAGACATGTTCTTATGTGGATTTGATGTGGTAAACATGTTGGGAATGTTGAATTAAAGCTTAGGAACATGTATAGGAAGAATTGGAAACGATTTGGGAATGATTTTGCATGTCGTAAATGGCGAAAACGCGACCAGAGGCTCTGAGCCGGTCGACCGACCGGCGGCCGACCGACCGGCGGCCGACCAATCGGCTCAGAGTCCATCTTCCTGTTATTTTGATTTTTGTGAAAATGTGGGAATGGGTCCCCAGCCGGTGGACCGGCAGCCGGCCGGCCGGCTGGGAGCCCTTTATGTGTCGATTGTGTTATTTTCGCGAAGAAGGAAGAAGGGGTCCCCAGCCGGTGGACCGGCAGCCGGCCGGCCGGCTGGGAGACCTTTTGTGTTGTTTTCACATGTTGTCGGCTAGAGAGTAAAGGACTCTCAGCCGGTTGACCGGCCGCCTGTGGCCAACCGGCTGAGAGCCCCTGTTTGTGTTGTTTGTTTAATAACTTCTGAATTTCAAGTCGGATTGCATTGATTCTTTTTCCGTATGCTTTGTATGCATGATTAGAGTCCCCGGAGTTCGGGCGGCACTATATTGGGTTCGGGAATGGAGTGAGGATAGAGACCCCCCGGTCGGGCAACCGAAAGGGAAACCGGCTCTCCCTCGTCTTAGTTCCCGGGGTCAATTAAGTGTTGAGTGTTGTATTCAAAGAATTGATTGTGGTGTATTGAATAGCCTCCTTTGGAGATTTGGTCGTTGTTGAACCCCTCCGTGGGTGGTTCATCGTGTTTGTTCGGACGAACCCCTCCGTGGGTGGTTCTGTCTTCTTCGTGCGAACCCCTATGTGGGTGGTTCTGCTTTCTCCGTGTCGAACCCCTCCGTGGGTGGTTCTGATTCCTTCGTGCGAACCCCTACGTGGGTGGTTCTGCCTTCCTGACGAACCCCTCCGTGGGTGGTTCTGTCTTTCTTCGTGTTGAACCCCTCCGTGGGTGGTTCAGTGTTTTGTGGTCGAACCCCTCCGTGGGTGGTTCGCGTGTGTGTATTGATTGGTATATACTTGCCTGAGTAGGGGTACTGTGTTATATACTTGCTGAATGTTTGGGTATATAGGTTATGTCTTAAGTTGACCGCTGAACCTTATACTTGCTGATTGTTTAGTATCTGCTTGCCTAGTAACGGTACGGTGTCAGATCTAGATGTTTGTGATGATGTTTAAGATGATATTGAATGATGAGTCTGATGTTTGACTTTAGTATTGTTCATCCAAGGCATTGGGTGACTCTTCGATCGGTTTCATAAATAGTTGGACTGAAAGACCCCCCGACTGGGTAACCAGTAGGGAAACCGGCTCTCCTTCCTAACGGTTTAAGAAGTTGGGTTGAGAGCTATGCTTTAGTATGGCATGATAGTTGAGACAATTGATGAGATGAAAATGCTTCACATGATTGTTTATGTTGGAGTATAGTGTTTGCTTATATGTTCGGTGTTGCATGACATTAGGTGGCTATGAGAGCTCTAGTCACTCCCCACTGACTGTGGCGCACATGTTGTGTGTGTGTAGGTACATGAGGCTGTTTGCAGGGGGTTACGTTGAGGCTAGCGAGCGATGATCCTTCATCGATGATTTTACCCATTCGTTAGCTAGACCTTAGTTTTATGTTTCAGCATTTTGTGCCTGTAGGGATATGCTATCCCGGGCTGCTTTTGTATAGTACTTATATACTTAGTTATGTTTTATCTTCCGCATGTTTAGATTTATAAAGCACCTCGCATGTTTAGTTTGTTAAAAAGTTTTAAATTCCGCTGCATTTTTAGTACCTTGTGTGATTTAAATTTCCGCTTTCGCGAGGGGTTTTACACTGTGAGGTTTATACCCATTGACTGTTTGTGAGGTGTTGCTTGCTCTTGACTGTGCAGTTGCTCTTGACTACTTATCACAACCTTGATACGCCTAATAACATCCTGCTTCAACTCTTCAAACAGCATTCCTGGCATCCTCAGGTATCCTTCTTACAATGCTCTATTACGGATTCTCCATGCATATATTGTAACTGTAAGCAGAAATGTCATTTGACAGATTCTAGTCTGCACTATATTAGCAATTACCTGTTCAGTCACTATTGGAAGTCATATACGTTCTTGTTAAACCTTTCTGTAAGTACTTGGATGTCTATAGACTAGCCTAGTTATAACTTGTTTTTTAGTTTTCTTCGATTGTTCTTTAAATTGTTTGTCAAACGTATGCTATCTGATAGTATTTGCTAGCTTCCGTATCTTTTTCATAAACTCGTTTTATACAGCTCCTCAAAGCAAAATTTACTTAGTATTATATTTGTATTATGTTACAGGTTTTTGATTGAAGCCCATTTGACATTGCGCCAACTAAATGATTGAAGCTCCTACAACTTTCAAAGTACTAGCTACTAAGTGTCCGGGTCTCTAGTTAGTTATGTAGCACTATTTACGATTTTTTTGCAACTTTATGTTGGATTTTACTATCATCCGGATCCGTATTGATATTTTTGATTTTGTGTAGAGTACTAGTTTATATTAGTTAAATTGTCAGTGCTAGTATTTGTGATCAAGACGATATATATTTCATGTTTCAGACATACGGAGATTAATTTATAAAAGTGTGGTACTATTTCATTATATTCATGATTTAATTAGTAATAACTAGGAGTACTACTACATATAGCTTTATTTATAAATCAAGTTTCTAAAATCTGATAGCTAAAATAATTATACCGTGACAGTAATAATTAATAATTTACATTGATAATAAAAGCATCACTAAGATCGACAGTTTGAAGCGTCAAAATATAGAAAATTGATGCCTAATTATGTCTCATTAAGTGACACAAAAAAGCATCAATGGTTGCTAAAGATGCTTCAAAACATCACCTTCGTTGACAAATAAGAACGTCAATACGCACTTGAGACACTTTTAAGTGTCACCTTCGTTGACAAATAAAAGTGTCAATACGCATTTTAGACACTTTTAAGCGTCAAATTTGCTGACACATAAAAGCGTCACTATTTAGTGATGACGCTTTAGAACGTCACATTTGTTGACGAACAAAACTGTCAATAGTCATTGAAGACACTTTTAAGCGTCACATATATTGACATAAAAAGCGTCAATAAATAACGACGGCCAGAAAATTGACGCTTTTCCAAAGCGTCGATAAAAATAAAAGTGACAGTTTAAAGCGTCACAAAACGCTTCAAAAAGCGTCATATTTGCATGGTGTTTGTTGTAGTGGTGGCCGGCTGCCAGTCGACCGGCTGAGACACCTTGTTGTTTGGGTTTTGCGTAGAAAAGGGAAGGCTAGGGAGAAAGGTCTCCCAGCCGGGTGGCGGGTGGTCGGCGGCCGGTCGACCGGCTGGTTACCCCAGCCCATTGTTTCGTTGTTTTTAAAATTGAAGGTTGTTGAAAGGGGTTGTCAGCCCGCTGACCAGCAGCCTATCTGCAACCGGCTGAGGACCCTCTTTCTTATAAAATCGCTTTAAGTTTTGATCGGCTTGTCCGATTTACTTGAGACTTGTTCTGTATAATTCATACATGTGTTTGTGGTCCCCGAGGTTCGGACGACACTATATTGGGTTCGGGAATGGAGTGAGGATAGAGACCCCCGGTCGGGTAACCGAAAGGGAAACCGGCTCTCCCTTAACTTAGTTCCTGGGGTCAATTAAGTGTTGTTTAGAGGTTAGTAAAGTTAGGACTAAGGATTTGTCTGTAGTACATATCGGAATATGTCTGAGCAGGGACCGCTAGAGTACGATATGTGCTGATGTTTGTATGCATGTCAAGATATGATCTGAGCAGGGATCCTCTAGCTTGACATGTGAGTGTTTGTGGCGTGACGGACATGTCTGAGTAGGGACCGCTGGACCGTGACGTGTATGGTTGATGCGGTAGGAATATGTCTGAGCAGGGACTTCTGTTCTACATTGAGTTTGTATGACTGTAGTGGGTTGGGTCTAAGTTGGGATCCCGATATCACTACGAAGGGTAATGGTCACGACTGAGCAGGGTCAATGAACCATTATTAGCTGACTGATATCCACTCGTGCCTGAGCAGGGGTTCACGAGTGTATGCTTGCTGATTTGTGTACCAAGTTTACCTGAGTTGGGGTGTGACTTGGGCATTGTTGTTTGTGTCTAGTTCTTCCCTGAGTAGGGGTAGGTTCTGGACATTGTTGATTTGCATCTGCTTGCCTGAGTTGGGGTACAGTGTCAGATGTTGCTGATTGATTGTGTTGTTTGTTATAGAGTGTTGTTTATCTTAGAACTGTTCGTTGAAGGCATTGGACGACTCTTAGTCTGGTTTCGTAAATGGTTCGGATTGAAAGACCCCCCGACCGGGCAACCGGAAAGGAGACCGGCTTTCATTTCAAATAGTTTCCGAAGTTAGTTGAGAGCCTTTGCAAAGTATTGCATGTTGATATGAGATTGAGGTATTGATATATATATATATATATATATATATATATATATATATATATATATATATATATATATATATATATATATATATATATATATATATATATATATAATACTTTGCATGTTATAAATGTTGGAGTATGTTGGATTCTTTATGTGTTACGTGTCGTTAACAATAGGTGGCTAGGAGAACTCTAGTCACTCCCCACTGATTGTGGCGTACATGTTTTCATGTATGTATGTACATGACAGGTGGTTGATGGGTTACAGGAGGCTAGCGAGCGATGATCCTATCATCGATGACTCGCCCGTTTATCGTGTAGCTAGACCTAGTTTTGATATACACTTGAGTGCATGTAGGGATGTGCCATCCCAGGCTGTTTTGTACTTATACTTTCGTACTTAGATTGATAAACTTATCTATGTTTTGATTTATTTCAGTTTGTATAGTTTGTTTTAATTCACCTCGTTTTATCTTGCATGTTTAAATTCCGCGTAAATTTTGGCATGTTTGTATATTTTATCTTTCCCCTGCGACGAGGGGTTTTACAGTTGTTGTTGATGATGATGTTGTTGTTGATAGTTGTTAGTTGTTAATTTTGAATTGTTAATTGTTGTTGTTGTTGTTGATAATTGTTAGTTGTTAATTGTTGATTAGTGTTATTAATGTTACTGTGGTTGATTATTATTAGTTATTGATAATTCGTAATTGTTAAATGTTGACCTAGTACCCGTTCAAAAATTACTCATTAGAAATAATTTTTGAATAGTCCTCGTTTTGGGTCTGTCTTTGTACGTTTCAAGTCACTTAAGTAGCAAACCGACACTTGTGGTTTTTCAATAAGGGCAAAATTCGGTCACAATTCCTTTAATATTCTCTGATTACACATATGGACTAATTATGTAATCCATATTTTGTATTTGGAGAATAAAGGGGAATTGCTGCCGAATTTTTTCCTCATTAATAAATAACAAGCGCGTGTTTGCTTATGACTTGAAATGTACATTGATGAGTTAAGGTTGGAGTGATAAAGACCTAATTCAAAGACTATTTAATTTGTTGACAACAATTACATATTGATTGATGATATTGGTTTTTGTGTATTATATTTGATAGTAAATTGATAATTGTCAATTTATTGATGATTTGAAGGTAGATACATAATAAGATGAAAAGATTAGAATGATAGTGAATGTATGAAAGATTAGATGAGAAAAAGAAACCTAAACTTAAATTTGCAAATGGGGTAAACGAGTTTCTTGAATTCGCGGCACAAAGTAGTGTGTATAAGAATTTAGGTGAAATGAGGTGTCCATGTAAGAATTGCAATAACAAAGCTTTTAAAAGGATTAAGGATGTTTAACTGCATCTTTGGTCGAATGATTTTGCCCGCCGTTATTATGTTTGGATGTATCATGGTGAGGAAATGCCAACCGGAGAAAGCAGTAGTAGTATTGTAGTTAGTGATAATCCTTATCGGAAACTCGGTGGAAATGCATTACGTGATAATATTGAACAAATAATGGAGGATCGACTCAATCCTGATGACCTAGTGATGAAGAAGTGCGTCATCAAACCCTAAATCCTCAAGTTTCTTCCTTCTATAAAATGTTAGAAAAAGTCGAACAATCAGTGTATGAGGGAAGCAAAACGAGTTTATTGCAAGCGGCTGCTAGGTTCATAGCACTCAAATGTGAGAACAACTTATCCCTTTGATGGACGAATGAGTTTATGTTGTTTGTTGGTGTCATTATTCCAACAAAAAATGACATGTTATGCAATTTTAATGAGGTTAAGAGTGTGCTTAAGGGACTACAACTACCCCATGAGAAGATCGATGCATGTCCTACTAGATGTATGCTTTTTTGGGAGGAAAATGTTAAATCTTGGGCAATGTACAAAGTGTAATGCATTTCGGTACAAAAGAAACAATAATTCAAGTAAGGGGAGGCGAATAACGAATAAACCGTTAATTTATTTCCCGCTTGCACCAAGGTTACAACGACTATATGTAACCAAGAACATAGCAGGTGAGATGAGTTGGCACCATAGAAACTTTCGATTAAGAAAAAGAGGGATAATGGCACATGACACTGGTCGTCGTATACACGGTCAAAGATAAATACCTAAGTCTACTAACTAGAAGCTAGCGGAAGTAAGGTCGAATCCACAGGGAGGCAGAGTCTTAAGAAAGGGTCAGTTTATTGGTCACAAACGGGGGGTTATTGTTGTTGATGTTGAAAAACTAAGAATAAGACGGATATAAAAGTAAAGCAGAATAAAACAACGATAAATTCAATCAAAAAGAAGGAAATATGTAAGGAATCGGGTTGTCGCGGTAATATATGTCATGTGAGATAACTAGATCAGTCGAATTATTAACGAAGTGGGTAGTGATTATCTCCTTTCGGTCTCAAATCGCCCTAGACTCCCCAACCAATCTTTCGATCTAGGAAGGTTATATCGATCATCCTAAGCAAGCCTACCTTACCAATCTTTCGATCTAGGTTCAGTTTTACTAATTAAACCAGTCTCCTGCGTGCACTCATTTGACTAGTTTTCTGATTAAATTGCTTATAGACGAACTTCGTCGCAACGACGACTAACATGTGATTCCTACGACACTACTACCGCGAGTTCCCTCATCCTAACATATTATGAAAATTACCTACGCATGGCTTTGGGATCTAAACTAACAATGATGTGTTAGGAAATGTGTCCTCAACAATAGTGCGATCACATAATTAAATCTCATGACGAGAATACGCAAGGGATGATTCGAATTTATATAGTCAACTGACCAACATTAATCGGTAATGATTGGCTGACTAGAGTTTGACATTACTGTCGTATGACGGTGGTGGTCAGTTGATCCCTTTAGGTCACACCTATAGGACAATTCCCTTAATTGATCTAATGATCAACTGTATATGATACGAGTTGATCAAATTCTTTAAAATTAAATATCGAGAAATCAGAGGTTAAATCTTAATTTAAGATTTGTATTTAAAATTGAAACGTGTCAATTTTCAAATATTAATCGATGTTTATGAAACGTCGAATTTAGAATGAAAGGGTCCGTGGTTATTACAAATGTTGTATATCGTATTGACGATTATTGTAATAACCATATTATGAGACGGTAATTATGAATTGCTAAGTAAATTTGTTAAATATGATTTAATTAATTTAGAAATAATGTTTATTTGATAAATATGTATTTTAAATTAATACAATTGTATTTTGTGACATAGGATGTCACATGTCACACAATTGTACAAATTACAATTTTATGAAATGAAGGTCCATTTTACATATTATTGTGCCGGTTTTGTGAGATGTTTTTAAGGGTTTTAAATTGTTAAAATTTCACCCTAAAAACTCAATGATTAGGGCAGTAATAGGTTTACATGCCTATTGAGTATGGGTAAGATAAAAAGTAAGAGAAACTCTTCCCCATGCTCTCTTGAACATGACACACCCCACCACCGTTCATAAGTGAATTGTTCACATTCTAAAATGATTCTAACCCTAAGTTAATATTTTCTAGTGTAAGAAAATTTCCAAAAGTCCTCTAAATTTATTATTAGATAATATTCATAAAATACTATAATTGTTATACTATTACTAATAGTTGTCTAATTAGATTAGATAACATTTTAAAGAAACCGATTTTGCTCACCTAGTCCGTGAAGATCTCAGTTTTTAAGGGTAAGTCTTGGGTGCATCGTAAAGGAGGCAAGCTATATTGGTTGCTTCGTGGAGGATCATCCTAGCATTATTTGGACCGAACGTAAGGGTTCAAATCTTTTTATTTCCGCATTTTTTTAGCATGCATAAAGAACTTGACCTTAATTAATTAGTTAATTTGGTAAATATAAATTAGTAAGACTAATTTGGTTTAGGGCTAGTATAACAAACTCTGCATGATGATAATAATAAAATACGACATGATTAATAACGAAATTAAATTAAAGAGCATAAAAGATGAACAATGAAAATGATAATAATAAAATTTAGAGAAAGGTAGAAAGAGATTACAATAACTTGGCAGGAAATGATGAACGGAATCCGAAATGAACAAAATGATTAAAGTGACGAAAGCTACTTTTGAGATGTGAAATGCTAAAAATGAAAATGACTAACTATGGTGGAATAGAATAGAATATTATGGGATATTGATAGATTGCGTGATTACTGTTAACCTAATCCGTATTGATGCGTGCTTATTTTATATACTTTTTGGCATCATTTAGCACGCATTTCCATGCATTTTCACGCACTTTGCGTGCCATTTTGCCCCTTTTTCTTCTCTTGGTGTATTTCTTGTTGTTTTGCAGGTATTATACAAAAGTTGAAGAAGCCAAGCTTTTCTCGTCCAAAGTATACCCTTTTGGAAGATGGAACAAGTCAAGGAGTCCCATCACCCCAAATGTGCAGTACCGAGCTTAAAGGAACGGTAACCAAGGCAAGGACGAAGGACAAAAGCAAAAAGAATCGAAAAAAGAAGCAAGTTGTCTGTCAGTTACACGATCGAGCAAACACCAGAGCTCGATCGAGTGGATGTAGGAGGAGAAAGCCTCGATCAAAGTACTGGATACTCGATCGAGGAGTCTGCAGGAAGGACCAAGTCCTCGAGGATCTCAAGGTTACTCGATCGAGCAGATGCCTACTCGAAGTTACTCGATCGAGTACATTCTGAAGAACAACCACTCGCTCGAGTGGTTCAGTCACTCGATCGAGCAACTCACTTATCTGTACCGGATATGCATTTCTCTCGTTTTAGGTTTAGTGATTAAGGAGTTAACCTAATCCCTATTTAAGGATTAGGTTAGCAAACTAATCACTATTCAGTTTTTACTATTCAGTTT
This sequence comes from Silene conica, assembly GCA_029255685.2. NCBI lineage: Eukaryota > Viridiplantae > Streptophyta > Magnoliopsida > Caryophyllales > Caryophyllaceae > Silene > Silene conica. The sequence goes on along the minus strand of CM055311.2, from coordinate 56,071,492 downwards.
TCATTTTCCTTCATACTAAGTCATACACTTTTACACTTTTAGCATTTTCTTTATCATTTTCATATCTAAGCACTTTTTACTTTAGTTTATTTTACATTTCTCAAGTTTGGTTGATACTTCAAGCATTTGGATTCCGTTCAACCTTACCGCGGTTATTGTAATTCCTTTCTTTACTCTTTTTCGTTATTATAATATTCGTTTTATGATTTCTAGTAATTTGTCTTTATTAATCATGTTGAATTTCGTTATTATTGTTATTGTTAGTTTAGATCTCACAATTATGCGCAGCTAATTTCTATAATATGTTAGGATGAAGGGATTCGCGGTAGTAATGTCATAATATTTGCATGTTAGTCATCTTTGCGACGAAGTTCACCCATAAACAACTTAATTATGAAACTTGTCAAATGAGTGCACGCAGGAGACCAGTTTACCTAGTAAACCTCACCTGGATCGAAAGATTGGTAGGTAGGTTTGTTTAGGATGATTTATGTAACCTATCTAGATCGAAAGATTGATAGGGGAGTCCAGGGTGATTTCAGACCGAAAGGATATTAATCGTTCCCACTTCGTTTATAATTCGACTGACCTAGTTTTGTTATGTGACATGAATTGCCGCGAAAACCTGAATCCTGACATATTTCCCCTTTTATTGATTAAACTCATCTTTGTTCTTTTTTTTGTTTTATTTTCTTTTACATTTGTTTTAGTTACAATCTCAACAACAAAACCCCCCAAATCGTGACCTATAGACTGACCTTTTTCTTACGATCGAGCCTCCCTTTGGAATTCGACCCTACTTCCTCTGGCTTTCAGTTAGTAGACCTAGGTTTATCTTTGATACTAAACGACGGTATCAAATTTTGGCGCCGTTGCCGGGGAGGCAATAGGTTTAAAGTTTTTGTGTTAGTTTATTTTTGTTTGTCTTAAGGAATTTCTTTTAATTCCTTAAGTCCGTTCTTATTCTTTTTCTCAGTGTTGTGTATGCCCAGGTCTTCCAGGTACGAATTAGTAGCTGCTAATCCGGAGCCCGAAAGAGCTTTCCTGCGCCGCAAAAGAGAAAAAAGGAGGACGAGTCAGGAATAAATCTTGAGTATTCCTGAACCAATTACTGTTGAACCAGTCAACCAAATCACTAAAATGCCGAATATCGCATGTAAAACCCCTCGCGAATGCGGAAATGTAAATCACAAAAATAATAAAAATGCAGCGGAATTTAAACTTTTTAAACATAAACAACATGCGAGGTGAATTAAAACTGAAACAGAAACTGAAAACTGATATAAACAAAATAGATAAGTGTAACAGTTCTAAGTACGGAAACCAAATATATACATAGCCTGGGATGGAACATCCCTACAGGCACCAAAAGATAAACAGTATCAAACTAGAGTCTAGCTAATCGAAAGTGTAAGTCATAAGATGACAAGTGGATCATCACTCGCTAGCTCTCAATGTACCCCGTCCAACCTGCATGTACCTACATACATGAAAACATGTACGCCACAATCAGTGGGGAGTGACTAGAGTTCTCCTAGCCACCTTTTGTAACGACACGTAACAAGCAAAGCAAACAGAATACTCCAACATATATAAACATGTGAAGCATACAATAATCTCAATAGCTCAAACTCATATCATCATGCAATCACTAATGCACGGCTCTCAACCAACTTCGGGAACTATTTGGAAGGAAAGTCGGTTTCCCTACCGGTTGCCCGGTCGGGGGGGTCTTTCAGTCCAAACCATTTACGAAACTGACTAAAGAGTCATCCAATGCCTTGGATGAACAATATCAAAGTCAAATTACCGTACTCATCAATATCAATAGTTATATCCTAAACATCAACATCGATATCTGACACTATACCAACTCTAGGCAAGCAGATAAACTCAGCAAGTATAAGGTTCAGCGGTCAACTTAAGACATAACCTAAATACCAATCATTCAGCAAGTATAAAGGTTCAGCGGTCAACTTAAGACATAACCTAAATACCAATCATTCAGCAAGTATAAAGGTTCAGCGGTCAACTTAAGACATAACCTAAATACCAATCATTCAGCAAGCAAGGACTCAGAGGCCAACTTAAGGCATGGACCCGCCAATCAACAAGACACTAGACTCAGAGGCCAACTTAAGGCATAGACTAGCACCCAAAAGTAAAGGACTCAGAGGCCAGCTTAAGGCATGTCCCTTCACTACATCACAAGACACTAGACTTAGAGGCCAGCTTAAGGCATGTCCTAGCATCAAACATCTGCACTCCGGGCTAGGTGTCAGTTCCTTAGCTACCCCGTTGTGCAGCTACTCTACTCGTCAGACTCAGAGGCCAACTTAAGGCATGTTCCAACGCGATCACAATCAAACATGTCTGGCCTCAGAGGCCAGCTTAAGGCATATCCCAGACACGACAACCATACACATATAGGGCTCAGAGGCCAACTTAAGGCATATCCCCATATATGACAACCAACTCACGTATTAAGTTCAGAGGCCAGCTTAAGGCATAGCTTAATACGCATCAATACAATATCATCCAAGTCTAGGAACTAATCTATAGTCCTACTTTCTTATACTTCTAATCAACACTTAATTGATCCCGGGAACTAAGTTGAGGGAGAGCCAGTTTCTCTTTCGGTTACCCGACTGGGGGGTCTCTATCCTCTCTCCATTCCCGAACCCAATATAGTGTCGCCCATCCTCCGGGGACCTCATCCACACATGAAAGGTACACGGAACGAATCTCAAACAAAACCGAATAATCGTTTGAAAGTTATAAGCAAAATAATAAGAACAGGGGCTCTCAGCCGGTCCCAGACCGTCTGCCGGTCCACCGGCTGGGAGTCCCTTCCCATGCCCAAGCACCGTCTGAAAATTAATGAGAAGAGGCTCTCAGCCGGTGGACCGTCCGCCGGCCAGCCGGCTGGGAGTCTCTTCCCATAAGCCAAACTCAAAAACTGAACACAAGGAGTGACCCTCAGCCGGTTGGCCGGCTACCTGCCTGCCGGCTGGGAGTCATTTCCCAACCCTTCGCAAAATTTGAAAAACGCACAAGAAGGATCCTGAGGCGGTCGACCGGCGGCCGACTGACCGGCTCAGAAACCTTTCTCACATTTCAGAACATTCAAATGAAGACACCCCGACTTTGAGCCGGCCGACCGGCTGCCGATCAGCCTACCGGCTCAGAGTCCGCTGTACGCAAAATCGCATTTTCTCCAATATACCAAAACTCTTCAAATCGATCCAAGACTTCTAAATCGCAACAACAAATGTTTACCCAGCATGTATAATCATCAAATACACTAATTATCAGCAATTAATTCCACAAACAATCCTCAATAAGAATATTATTTGTATCCGTCTTAAGCACAAATTTCTGAAAATCAACTACTAAGCATGTGAAACATCATCTAAGCATATAATCATCATAAGTGAATAATCCTATCATGTTTCTAAGTTCAATCAACAACAACAACATGAATATTCAGAAGCTTAAACCATCCTAAACATGAAAAGTGCTAATATTACAAATAAAGGCCGAGTTTCTCATTATCGTCACCTTAAAAGCAATTCCGATCAAAGCTGCTCTTCCACCACGTAGCTATCCACACTAGGGTCGTCTAAACCTTCACCTACAATCAAGAAACACGGATTTTAGAGTTTAAAGACGGATTCTACAAAAACAGGCAGATTTTCGAATTGAAGGAAACGAAAATTGGAAGTGACGGATGACTTGCAAATTTCATGAGGATTCCGAAAATGTATTTATTACCTTGATTTGGAGTCCGGATGATGAAGAAATATGGATTATAAGATGGAGTTTTAAGAGGAAAAATGAGAAAGAATGAAGAACAGTGTTCTTATTTGGTGAGGATGAAATGTGTCGACATACACAAGGGTTTTAGGGGTTTATATTTGTCCTTTCCGTTTCAAAGGGAAAACGGGTTTGGAAATGAACGGGTTTTGAGATACGGATTTAAGTTGCCAAATTGTATTCGTCGTAAGGACTTAACCTTCTTAAGACGGATCTTACGATTTATTAAAAATACTTCTCAATAAATTATTAAAATATTATTTTACTACTTAAAATAATTAAAAACCCTTAAAATATATTTTATGAAAATACGGGATGTTACAATCACCCCAACTTCAAAAAGTTTCGTCCTCGAAACTCGAACGAAGATAAATTCTAGCTAACAATACCTCAATCGAAAAGAGAAGGATGCGCAGCACGCATCGAAGCCTCGGTCTCCCACGTCTAGTCCTCAACATCACCGCAACGCCAAAGGATCTTCACTAATGGCACCACCTTGCTCCTAAGCTTCTTATCCTGACGGTCTAGAATCTTCACGGGACGCTCCTCGAAAGCGAGACTCGGCTCTAAGTTCTCGATCCCTCTAGGAAGAACATGACTCGGGTCACTAACATACTTACGGAGCTGAGAGACATGAAAGACACTATGAACCTTGCCCAAAGTAGGAGGCAAGTCCAAACGGTAAGCAGCAGCACCAATCCTCTTCACGATCTCAAATAGCCCAATATACTTAAGGCTCAACTTGCCCTTAACTCGAGAGGTCTACGGCGGACATCAGCATAGGATTTCTGCCGATCCTGTGCGGCCTTCATCCTACCTCTGATAAGCTGAACCTGGTCAATCGTCACAGCTAACTGGTATGGTCCTAGGTCGTGCACGTCGCTCGCCTGATCCCAACAGATCGGACTACGGCACTTCCTACCATAGAGCGCCTCATACGGAGCCATACCAATAGATGAATGGTAACTGTTGTTGTAGGAAAACTCAACCAACGGAAGACACTGCTCTCAAGAACTCTGGAAATCAAGTGCACAAGCACGGAGCAAGTCCTCTAATGTCTGAATAGTCCTCTCGGACTGTCCATCAGTCGCGGCATGAAATGCGATACTCATCAGCAAACGGCTACCCATAGCCTCCTGTAGAGCGTTCCAAAATCTGGAACAGAAACGAGGATCACGATCAGAAACGATCTCTCTCGGGACACCATGGTAACGGACTATCTCTGCAATATAAGCCCTGGCTAAACGGTACATATCCCATGTCTCACGAATAGGCACAAATCTGGCACACTTAGTTAACCTATCGACCACAACCCAAATCGCATCCTTGCCTCCCACTGTCTTAGGCAATGCAGTCACGAAGTCCATCGATATGCACTCCCACTTCCACTGAGGAACGTGGAGCGGCTGTAACAAACCACCTGGCCCCCTATGCTCTATCTTGACTTGTTGACAAGTCAAGCACCTACTCACGTAATCCAATATGTCTTTCTTCATCTCGGTCCACCAAAATATAAGTCTCAAGTCCTTGTGCATCTTCTATCCGCCCGGATGAACTGAATAAGGCGTCAGGTGAGCCTCGTCTAAAACCCTCTTCCTCAAATCTGGCACATCTGGAACATACATCCTACCTCGGAACCGAAGGAAACCATCCGAATCAATCACTAAGTCTGGTGCAACACCACTCGAAATCTTAGCCTCGAACTTCCGGAAAGCAGCATCTGTAGGCAAACTCTGGCGAATCTCCCAATACAATGTCGGCTCGGCAGTCATAGCAGATAACCAATCAAAACCACTACCAACCATCTCTAATCTCAACTTCCGGAACTCAGAACAAAACTCATCGGGCAACACACGCATAGCACTCATCGAATGAGAAGTCTTGCGGCCAAGCGCATCAGCAACCACATTGGCCTTACCCTCATGATATAACAACTCAATGTCGTAATCCTTAACCAACTCTAGCCAACAACGCTGTCGCATATTGAGGTCTTTCTGGGTGAAAATGTACTTTAGACTCTTGTGATCCGTGAAAATGCGACAATGAGATCCAATCAAGTAATGACGCCACATCTTCAAGGCATGAACAACAGCAGCTAACTCAAGATCATGTGTCGGATAGTTCACCTCGTGAACTTGCAGCTGTCTAGATGAGTAAGCTATCACCTTACCACTCTGCATCAACACACAACCAAGCCCTAACATCGAAGCATCGTAGTAAACATCAAAGTCAACACCAATCTCTGGTAAAGTAAGTATAGGAGCGGAAGTCAACCTAGTCTTCAATTCCTGGAAAGAGCTCTCACACTTGTCGGTCCAAAAAAATTTAGCTTCCTTCTTCAACAACTGAGTCATCGGACGAGCCAATCTAGAGAAGTCCTCAACAAATCGACGGTTGTAACCCGCTAAACCAAGGAAACTACGGATCTCTCCCACATCTTTGGGACTCTCCCAATCAACAACAGCCTCGATCTTCGTGGGATCAACCATAACTCTCTCACTAGATATCACATGTCCAAGAAATACAACCTTAGAAAGCCAAAACTCACACTTAGAGAACTTCGCGAACCACTTTTGTCGACGTAAGATCCCAAGTATCAATCGGAGATGCTCGGCATGCTCCTCATCGGTCTTAGAGTAAATGAGAATGTCATCAATAAACACCACAACACAGGTGTCAAGAAACTCACTAAAGGCGCGGTTCATCTGGTCCATAAAAATAGCAGGTGCATTAGTCAACCCAAAAGGCATAACCACGAACTCAAAATGCCCATATCTGGTACGGAAGGCAGTCTTCGCAATATCAGCCTCTCTCACTGGAATCTGATGATAACCCGATCGAAGATCAATCTTAGAAAACCTAGAAGCACCCCTCAACTGATCGAACAAATCATGAATTCTCGGTAAAGGATATCTGTTCTTCACAGTCACTCTATTCAACTCTCTATAATCAATGCAAAGTCTCATGGAACCATCTTTCTTCTTAACAAATAAAACTGGAGCACCCCACGGAGAAGCACTCGGTTTAATTAACCCTTTCTCGATCAACTCTTCCAACTGTTGCTTCAATTCTTTCAACTCGGGTGGAGCCATACGGTAGGGAGCCTTAGATATCGGTCCGGTACCTGGAACAAGCTCAATGGTAAACTCCACATCTCTCTCTGGCGGTATCCCTGGCAAGTCGTCTGGGAAAACATCTGGAAACTCACGACCAATGGCTACATCCTCAAGCTTCGGTAGCGATGGCTTAGCAGCTGAAATAACACACAGGAAGGCTTGGCAACCCTTCCTAAGGAGATGAGATGCTTTCATCGAAGAAATAACACGAACACCCTTTTTAGGGAGAGTTCCCCTATAGGAAACACGAACTCCTGAAGAACTCCTCAAGCAGATTTTCTGGTCGCGACACTCGAAGCGAGCATGGTATCGCGATAACCAATCCATACTGAGGATAATGTCAAACTCCTCGAGAGGAAATCTCAGTAAGTCCGCGGGAAATGTGGCTTGACCAATAATAATCGGAACATCCCTATGGGACAAAGAGCAGGAAAACACGTCTCCTGAAGGTAAGGAAATGGAAGTCTCCTCAACCATGGAAGACTCAAGAGCTAAACGGTCTGCGAACTGAGTCGATATAAATGATAAAGAAGCTCCACTGTCAAACAAAATAAGGCACTCAGCGCCAAGAACAGAAAAGATACCAGCCACAATATCTGGATGAGCCTCAGCCTCAGCTCTAGTCATCACGAAGATCTTCCCCTTCGGCTTTCCCCCTCTAGTCGCAGCAGCAGCTGTGGCAGCCTTGCCAAGTGCGGTGTTCTTCTCGGGACACTCAAAGGACTTATGCCCAAATCCATTGCAGGTATAACACTTAAAAGCATTCTTGAAAAAGTCAAAACCCGGATGAGATGGTTTACCACAACGGTGGCAAACACTAGAAGCAGTATCAGTGTGGAAAGTGGTCTTAGCAACCGGAGCAGAAAACCTCTCAAATCGCTTCTTCTGAGAAGAAGGCGAAGAAGTGGATGGAATAAACGGTCTCTTCCCCTGGTAAACGGATCTCTGGTGCGAAGAAACACTGGAAGTAGCAGCTCGGGTCTCACCATCTATGGCACGAATGGAACTCTTGGCCCAAATAGCATCATCATAAATCTCCACAAAAGAAGTCGAGTCACGGCGAACCATACTCTCGATGCGCGGCCCTAACTTCCCACGATAGAAGTAAACTCTCTCAGCCTCATCCCTGACGAACTTCGAAGCAAAATGTGCAAGCTGGTTAAATTTGTCGGTGTACTCCTGAACGGACATCCTACCCTGCTTCAAGTCCATGAACTCCTTAAGTCTCTGTGATCTAAGCTCCTTAGGATAAAATCTCGTCTCGAGCTTATCCTTAAAAGCCTCCCAATCAAATAAAGGATCAAGAATGAAAGTCGGTCCGGTCAATGCCCACCATCTATCGGCCTCTAGGGTCAAAAAGTGAGTGGCTAGCCGCACTCTATCCTCTCTGACAACCGAGTACATGGTGAAGCTCTTTTTCATCTCACGGAACCACTCAGTAAGAGCTACCGGATCAACCTCGCCTCCATAAGTCTTCACATGGCTCCTAGACATCTGTGATGCTATCCAAGAGAAGCTACCAGGCCTATTGGCCTCATTGCCTGGCGGTGGAGGAGGTGGAACAGTCTCTGCCTGCTGTCTCTGGTTCTCAAGCAAATAATGAAGTGCTTGCATTATAGTGTTCTCAGCAGCCGTGGTTCTCACCATCCTTCAAAAGAAAACAAGTGTTAACTTAGCAATTAGCATTCACAAATAGACTACAATATAAATCCTTAGATCTACCCATCTCTCATTCATTATTTGTTTATTTGGTCAAGTTAAGGTTGGGGGTCACATGAGTGCGTCGGGAGCAATAATGCTCTGATACCAACTGTAAAGCCCCTCGCGAAAGCGGAAATATAAATCACAAAATACTAAAAATGCAGCGGAATTTAAACTTTTTAAACATAAACAACATGCGAGGTGAATTAAAACTGAAACAGAAACTGAAAACTGATATAAACAAAATAGAAAAGTATAACAGTTCTAAGTACGGAAACCAAATATATACATAGCCTGGGATGGAACATCCCTACAGGCACCAAAAGATAAACAGTATCAAACTAGAGTCTAGCTAATCGAAAGTGTAAGTCATAAGATGACAAGTGGATCATCACTCGCTAGCTCTCAATGTACCCCGTCCAACCTGCATGTACCTACATACATGAAAACATGTACGCCACAATCACTGGGGAGTGACTAGAGTTCTCCTAGCCACCTTTTGTAACGACACGTAACAAGCAAAGCAAACAGAATACTCCAACATATATAAACATGTGAAGCATACAATAATCTCAATAGTTGAAACTCATATCATCATGCAATCACTAATGCACGGCTCTCAACCAACTTCTGGAACTATTTGGAAGGAGAGCCGGTTTCCCTACCAGTTGCCCGGTCGGGGGGTCTTTCAGTCCAAATTACGAAACTGACTAAAGAGTCATCCAATGCCATGGATGAACAATATCAAAGTCAAAGTACCATACTCATCAATATCAACAGTTATATCCTAAACATCAACATCTATATCTGACACTATACCAACTCTAGGCAAGCAGATAAACTCAGCAAGTATAAGGTTCAGCGGTCAACTTAAGACATAACCTAAATACCAATCATTCAGCAAGTATAAAGGTTCAGCGGTCAACTTAAGACATAACCTAAATACCATTCATTCAGAAAGTATAAAGGTTCAGCGGTCAACTTAAGACATAACCTAAATACCAATCATTCAGCAAACAAGGACTCAGAGGCCAACTTAAGGCATGGACCCGCCAATCAGCAAGACACTAGACTCAGAGGCCAACTTAAGGCATAGACTAGCACCCAAAAGTAAAGGACTCAGAGGCCATCTTAAGGCATGTCCCTTCACTACATCACACGACACTAGACTCAGAGGTCAGCTTAAGGCATGTCCTAGCATCAAACATCTGCACTCCGGGCAAGGTGTCAGTTCCTTAGCTACCCCGTTGTGCAGCTGCTCTACTCGTTAGACTCAGAGGCCAACTTAAGGCATGTTCCAACGCGATCACAATCAAACATGTCTGGCCTCAGAGGCCAGCTTAAGGCATATCCCAGACACGACAACCATACACATATAGGGCTCAGAGGCCAACTTAAGGCATATCCCCATATATGACAACCAACTCACGTATTAAGTTCAGAGGCCAGCTTAAGGCATAACTTAATACGCATCAATACAATATCATCCAAGTCTAGGAACTAATCTATAGTCCTACTTTCTTATACTTCTAATCAACACTTAATTGATCCCGGGAACTAAGTTGAGGGAGAGCCAGTTTCCCGTTCGGTTACCCGACCGGGGGGTCTCTATCCTCTCTCCATTCCCGAACCCAATATAGTGTCGCCCATCCTCCGGGGACCTCAAACACACATGAAAGGTACACGGAACGAATCTCAAACAAAACCGAATAATCGTTTGAAAGTTATAAGCAAAATAATGAGAACAGGGGCTCCCAGCCGGTCCCAGACCGTCTGCCGGTCCACCGGCTGGGAGTCCCTACCCATGCCCAAGCACCGTCTGAAAATCAATGAGAAGAGGCTCTCAGTCGGTGGACCGTCCGCCGGCCAGCCGGCTGGGAGTCTCTTCCCATAAGCCAAACTCAAAAACTGAACACAAGGAGTGACCCTCAGCCGGTTGGCCGGCTGCCTGCCTGCCGGCTGGGAGTCATTTCCCAACCCTTCGCAAAATTTGAAAAACGCACAAGAAGGATCCCTAGCCGGTCGACCGGCGGCCGACTGACCGGCTCAGAAACCTTTTTACATTTCAGAACATTCAAATGAAGACACCCCGACTCTGAGCCGGCCGACCGGCTGCCGGTCAGCCTACCGGCTCAGAGTCCGCTGTACGCAAAATCGCATTTTCTCCAATATACCAAAACTCTTCAAATCGATCCAAGACTTCTAAATCGCAACAACAAATGTTTACCCAACATGTATAATCATCAAATACACTAATTACCAGCAATTAATTCCACAAACAATCCTCAATAAGAATATTATTTGTATCCGTCTTAAGCACAAATTTCTGAAAATCAACTACTAAGCATGTGAAACATCATCTAAGCATATAATCATCATAAGTGAATAATCCTATCATGTTTCTCAGTTCAATCAACAACAACAACATGAAAATTCAGAAGCTTAAACCATCCTAGACATGAAAAGTGCTAATATTACAAATAAAGGCCGAGTTTCTCATTATCGTCACCTTAAAAGCAATTCCGATCAAAGCTCCTCTTCCACCACGTTGCTATCCACACTAGGGTCGTCTAAACCTTCACCTACAATCAAGAAACACGGATTTTAGAGTTTAAAGACGGATTCTACAAAAACAGGCAGATTTTCGAATTGAAGGAAACGAAAATTGGAAGTGACGGATGACTTGCAAATTTCATGAGGATTCCGAAAATGTATTTATTACCTTGATTTGGAGTCCGGATGATGAAGAAATATGGATTATAAGATGGAGTTTTAAGAGGAAAAATGAGAAAGAATGAAGAACAGTGTTCTTATTTGGTGAGGATGAAATGTGTCGACATACACAAGGGTTTTAGGGGTTTATATTTGTCCTTTCCGTTTCAAAGGGAAAACGGTTTTGGAAATGAACGGGTTTTGAGATACGGATTTAAGTTGCCAAATTGTATTCGTCGTAAGGACTTAAGGTTCTTAAGACGGATCTTACGATTTATTAAAAATACTTCTCAATAAATTATTAAAATATTATTTTACTACTTAAAATAATTAAAAACCCTTAAAATATATTTTATGAAAATACGGGATGTTACATCGCAAGCCATTCCGAGCCTAAGGCCGACTCTATTCCGAAGGGGTTCACTCTTTTAGCCGATGAAGCTGGCAATACATTTGACATTCGACCTTCTTATATTAACTTAGTCGAAAGGAACATGTATCGGGGCACAGCTGGGGAGGACCCAAGGAAGCATCTGGAGATATTCACTGATTACTGCTCAACTATCCCGACGTCTGCGACGGTCACTCAAGATAGGATTAAGGAAGTCCTTTGTCCTTTTTCCTTTTTCGTTATCCGATGGGGTTAGGGAGTGGTACCGTGATCTGGATCGGGAGGCTGCTGAAATAACTGATTGGAAATCTTTGGCTCTAGCTTTCTACAAGAAGTATTACCCGCCTCAGAAGACGAATGCCCTCCGTTCCCAAATTACTAATTTCAAACAATTTGGGACGGAAAACTTGCATGAAGCTTGGACCAGGTTCAAGAAGATAGTGAGGGCATGTCCTCATCATGGTTTCCAACCATGGTTCATCAGCAACCAGTTTTACAATGGGTTTTTTGATGACCACCGAGCCATCCTGGATGTTGCTGCGAAGGGACGGTTCCAAAAGGAGACCGATGGTGATAAGGGCTGGGGGATCATCGAAGAGATGGCTAATCATTGTGCGGAGTATGGGAACCCAAGGTCCGGGTCAAGAACGGTGGCCGGGATAAGTACTGAGGGTGTTGAGGCTAAGCTTGATAAATTGGCTGCGAGGTTTGACCTTTGGGATAAACAGTAGGAGGGTAGTTAATAGACAGTTCACCTATTGCAAAAGGGTGAACCTATGATGTGTGAGCGTTGTGGAGGAGCTGGGCGTTCCGCTATTGAATGCCTAGCTGAAAAGGAGCAGGTATTTTCCTTCCAACAATTCCGTCAGGGAGGAAACTTCTATAATCAGAACCAAGTTCATCCTCATCTAAGGTGGACTAGTCAGAATGTGCTCAACCCAACCCCACCACCACAACAAAACTATATCCCACCTCACCGCAACCAAAACAACTTCCAAAAACCACCTCAATTCCACCCGTCACAATCCGGTGCTTCCTCATCTGGAGGAAATTCATAAATTGGTGAGTTGAAGACCTTAGTTCAGTCTTTGGTATCCCAAATGCAAGCTGGAAATGCGTCCATAAAGTTGTTGGAGTCGCAGATCGCTCAATTGGCGGTCAAGCAATCATCGCGACTCCAAGGGCAACTACCCTCACAAACCGAGCAACGTAGCAAGACCATTAATATGGTGAGATTGAGGAGTGGGCGTGAATATGAGGGGCCGAGGATGGAAGTTTCTGATCAGAATGGAGCAGAGAAGAGTAGTGTCGAAGAGGCTGTGAACGAAGCTGGGGTCGATCGAGCAGATTACAGAGCTCGATCGACCGAAATTCAGGAAGAATCACTCGATCGAGGAGTTGTCAGAGCTCGATCGAGTGAGGTTGACAGAGAAGTCCTCGATCGAGCAGTACCACTTGCTCGATCGAGTAAAGCAGAAGAGAGGATCACTCCATCGAGTGATCCGTTGGCAGAAAACACTCGATCGAGTGTTATATAGAGAAGGAAGGAGAAACTAGAGCTGGAACAGGCAGAATATGAGAGGCGGAGTGCGGAACGTCGAGTCGACATGAGGGACATTCCGTACCCGTCTAGGCTAGTGGAGAAAGAGTTTGCCAAGTTCGCGGACACGCTACGGGATTTGAAGGTTCATGTTCCTTTCCTTGAACTACTACTCAAGGTACCTTCTTATTTGAAATGCGTAAGCGAACAATTGACGTTAGTGAAACAGTTGCCCTAACGGAGGAATGTTATGCATTCCTCCAAAACAAGAGTCCACCTAAGCTAGCCGACCCAGGAAGTTTCTCTATTCCGTGTCAGATAGGAACCCATGTTATTGATAACGCTTTGTGTGACCTAGGGGCCAGTGTTAGTGTGTCACCCCTGTCATTAGCAAGTAAATTGGGTTTTTCCAAGTTTAAGTGTACAAACATGACGGTCCAGATGGCTGACCGTAGCGTGTCAAGACCCTTAGGCATCTTAGAGGACATTCTTGTTCAGATAGGAGAGTTCTTTATACCCATTAACTTTGTGGTTCTTGATATTCTCGAGGATTCTTATATACCAATTATACTGGGTAGACCTTTTTTGCACACTGCGAAAGAAGTGATTGATGTAAGTACAAAGACACTGACCTTCCAGGTTGGTGGCGAGGACCTAGTGTTTAGGAAGTTAAGCATGTCACGGTCACCTATGTCTGTTGTTCCGTGCTATTCTATGTCCGATGATATATCTGCAGATTTCGAATTACTAGAGCTAACTCCTCTGCCTCAGTTTGAGAGCAAGTTAGAGGAAGATTTCTTGATCATTTCCAATGTAGATACTGAGTCGGATTACAACCCAGATGGTTGGGGTTGGTTAGCACTGCTAAACAGGAAGAAGAATCCTAAAGAACCAAAGCCATGGGAGAAGCGGAAGCAATATGTCATGACGTACAATCCAGTTGATAGCTCTGTAGTTTGGAGTTTGAGAGACGTTGATGTCACAACCGCGGAAGGGAGTTCCGCTAGCCAAGAGCCCAGTCGTGGGCAATAAACATTCTGTTTTTTTAACTTTTTAAGTCGGGTTTGCAACCCCGTGCACCTTGTAGCAGACAATTTACTGTTTTTGTTAGACTTAGACTATCTTTTTGCTTAAACTGTTAGACTTTTTCGTAGGATCCGTAGGTAGACTAAAGACTATGCATGAATCCGAGCCAATTTTGTGTTTTTTTTTTTTGTATGTTTGTAGTTGTTCGGTAATCTTATGCAGGAATGGACTAGGCAAAGCGAAAGGAAAAGAGATGAAAACAGAAGAAAAGAGGAAGAATGAGCTTCACCGTAGAAAAGTCTCGATCGAGCTCTGCATTTTGCTCGATCAAGTGAACACCAATGAAGAAATACTCGATCGAGCTCGCAAGAGCACGATCGAGGAGAAATCAGTCGAGGGAACTTCAGTGCTGATAACCACTCGATCGAGTGGACTTCAGAACTCGATCGAGCAGAAATGCCTTAAATGAATCACTCGATCGAGTAGTTTTAACTACTCGATCGAGCACTTCTCAGCCTATATAAAGGGAAGTACTCGATGCTCTACTCATTTCATTCGATTTCAGTATTTTCGAACCCTTTTCTCCTCGATTTCTCTCTAAATCTTTGTTTTTCCTTAATCAATTCACATAATCTCACTTTAATCCACCCTAAGTAGCCTAATCGAGTGAAAGCCCTATCAAAATCAACCTCAAATTCGAGTAATTTGGGATTTCCGAAACCTAGGGTTTGCTCGTTCGAATTAAGCAACTTTCGGTTGTGCATTTGTGATTTTTCGTTCATTTCAACCCCATTTTCATCAAGTAAGTCGTTCTTTTTCTTCAAATTCAGTATTATTTCATCTTTTTACCCCAAATTTCGAATTTAGGGTTATAATATGAGCATTTGGCCGAAATTTTTGCGATTTACTGATGTTATTGAGTAGTTGAGCTTATTGTGATGTTGATTTGCAGCGATGGAAGGAAAACAGACCACCACGGCCACCACCAGCACCACGGCAGCAGCCGCAATGGTCAGCCAGACTCCGTCCACCACTGTCGTGGCAACCACATCCGCTATGGTGGTTGTCAGTCCCCGAGTCCCTGCTCCTGTACATACCGCGCCACCAAACACTACGACGTACTATGCCACATCCGTCACAACCATGGGACCAGTGGCCTCTTCCTCATCTGATAAGGGGAAGGAGAAGGTCCTAGTTCTAGGGCAGAAAGGTCGGAAATCCGTCATTGGTATGCCACCTCGCCGCGCTCCTCGCCCACCAGCTCCACCTGCGATTCCCTCAGTCGAGGAAATCCCTGTGGTAATTTTCACCGACACCCATCAGAGAGATCAGATGGAGGTCTTAGTTGATTTTTACATTCGTAGCAGTAGGTTTTTGCTTCGTCCCGATTTAGATAGATTAGGCTTGCTTAGGCCCCTAGTCGACCTATTGACTGGGACGGGGATGGTTGGGTTGGCGACCATGGCTGAGTTGACATACCGAGTACCCACCTTGGAGTTCTTTAGCTCCTATTCGTTTTCGCCTGACACCTTTCTTGCCCACTCGACCGAGCCCTGCATTCATTTTCGACTCAGAAATGAGTAATATGCCTGGACCCTAGCTAGATTTGGGCAAGTTCTGGGGCTAGTTAGTGACGGATACTTGAGACCACCTAGGAACCTAGTTCCGCAGATGTGGGAGGCCCTTTCACACGTACCTTTCGCTAGCCCACGGGTCGCCAACGTCCATAGTCCTGTAGTTCGTATTTTCCTCCGCTTGCTAGGAGAGACCATTTTTGCGCGACCTGAGCCAAACAACATTTGTAACATTGAGTTGGCCATCGTCGCGGGGTACTTTAACATTGACAGTGGCACCCCTTTTCTCCTTAACATAGCCTACCTTGTGGTTACCCATCTAGGCGACATAGGTCGCAGAGTCACTGGCGCTGTTGTAGGCGGCGGGATTGTCACCAGGATTTACCGATACATCTTTGAGACTTTACCTGGTGGTGAGTCCATCTCCCGCGACATCTACCTTTCTACAGGCGCCATGGTCCAGTTGACCTGGTTCGCCCATGCTGATCGCCAGACTTGGAGGATTGCTGGGGCACCCGCAGTAGTCCTCCCTTCTAACTCTTTGCCTGCACTCACCCCTCTCACCACTGTTGAGGGACCGAGACCAGAGCCACCTACCTACCGCATCTTTTTCACCCCTTTCTCTTCAAAGAGAAAGCGCACCTCACCTGAGAGAGAGGTCGGAGCCACTTCAAGTTCCCAACCTTCACCGTCATCACGACCATCATTGATGCGTGCCTATTTTATGATGTTTTACATCTATTTTTACACGCATTTTGTCGCTCATTTACGATGTTTTAGCCCTTATTTCCCAACAATTGTCTACTTTCGTATTTTTATGCTCTTTTGCAGAATTATGCGGAAAAGGGACGATTTTATACCAAATTTATGCCCTCGGGACTTTTTATGACTAAGGACAAGAAGGAACGAAGCCTAGCGCACATTTCAAGGCCTGAAGATAACTTTTACAAGCAAAGAATCGATCTTCGATGTTGCAGCCTGTTTCAAATGGCTATATCTCGAGTTCTAGAGCTGATAATGGAGTGATTCCAGTTGGAGGTGAAAGCTTATCCTCTTAGCTTTCCAACGCCGCGAGAATCGCTTGATTTCGATAAGTAACGAAGAAATGGCAGCTGTTTTAAGATCGATGCGCGCTGCAGTCCCGACAGTTGGTCGACCGACCAACAAAGTAGGTCGATCGACCAGGTTCCTATTGGAAAAGCCCAGAATTTGCCTGAAGCCCAGAAATTGCATAAAATCCGTAAAGCGGTCGACCGACCGAAAATACTGGTCGACCGACCACAGCGCCGACCCAGAAGTTTCCGAAAAGCCCATACAAGTGTTTAGGTCATTAGGAAACTCTTTAATTCTGCCTATTTAAGCAAATTCAGTCCCTAATTCAGAACAATCAAGTTTTCTACTTAGTTTTTATCCATCAAGTTCTTAATCTAGTTTTCTATCATAGAATAATCAAGTCCAAGTTTTCATCTTTGTTCTTAGATTTCCAATTAAGTTGTAAGTTTGCTACAATTCAATCTTTCCTTTTCAATTAATCTTGTTGTTCATCTTATTTGTTATTTCTCAATTCATGTTTCCTCTTTATTATCATCTTTAATTATGTTAATTCCTTTGATATTCTTAATTCTTGTTATTGTTAATTTTATGATTAAGATTATGCATAGCTAATTCTTGTGATTAGGAATTAGGGGAACCATGGTAAAGACTTGATTTTGATAGTTTTATGATTAAATTACCAATCCCCCATTGTTGTTGGTAAACTAATTCTTTTAGATTGAAAGATTGTTAGGATTAGCTTAACAACAACTTTGGGATTGCCTTTGAACGAAAGTTTAGTGCTTTTCTAGGAACCCTAAGACCGTAAGGATTGGGTAGAATATTGACCTAAAGGTTTATTCTTTGTTCCTTGGGATTGTGTTATTTGATTATTTTACCTTTCATTAACTTGTTTTAACCATGGGGAACCGAAGTTCCTAATCTCCTTTTCATCTTATTTTAATTTCCTTTATTATTATTGCATGTTTAGATTTATGTTCTTTATAACTTTCATGTTTATTCCTATTTTTATTATTGTTCCAGTAACTATGAGTAGCTAAATTTCATATGTTAGGATGTAGGGAGTAAATATGCATAGGTAGTATAATTCCCGAATCAACATGTCGCAGGCAGGAGGTCGACCGACCACCCTTATAGGTCGGCCGACCGACTCGTGTTCGAATTCCGTTTCGCTTTAATTTGCAGACTATAATAACCTACAATGAGACCAAAAGGAGACTTGTAGGATGTTAGTATTGACCTACCCAAGATTGAGAGATTTGGGAAGGGCATTGGTTTACATCTTAAGACGGATAGGTTACTTAAGACTGAAAGGTTTGTGACCTAGAATTTAGGAATCACCCTTATTGTTGACACCCAATAATTGTGAGACCTAGGAACTAATAGCATAGACCGAAAGGAGCTATTAGGTAGCATAGACCTAAAGGATATGTTACATCCCTTACGCGACTGCAATACATGTTAACTTAGGATTTATATTGTCTTAGCTGTTTATTACCCAAACATCCTAGCATCTCTTTTATTATAGTTTATTTTCATCTTTATTTACTTGTTTTATTTTATATTTGTTTTAGACTTAGCAACAATAAAACACCCCTCTTCTTATTATTATTTTATAGATTAAAAATTAGCAAACATAATTAACCTTGTCTCTCTGTGGTTCGACCCTTACTATCACTATCTATAGTTTTAGTTTGGTTTATAAATTTTATCTTTGACACCCACAACGACGGGTATCAAATTTTGGCGCCGTTGCCGGGGAGACGGTATAATTTTGTTTGTTAGTTTTTAGTTTATTTTTTTCTTGTCTTAAGGAACTTAGGTTCCTTGAGACCGTTCTTACCTTGTCTTCTAGTTTTGTTTCAGAAGACAGGTTTTTGAGAGGAAGGCTTGAGTACTCTCAGTGCTATTGCGATCATGTTTACTATTTCTGATAATCTTCAGCCAGCAGCACACCACCTCCCAGGGGGATTTATTCCCCCCGTTGATTTTTATCTCTCCTATATCAAATTATTGGAGCAAAAACAGTTTGCAGGTCTACCAGATGAGGATCCTTTGAAGCATTTGGAGCTATTTACAGATTATTTTTGTTCCGCACCCGTATCGGCGGGAGAGCGAGATAAGTTTAAGGAGATGTTTTTTCGTTTCTCCTTGAAAGATTCTGCGCGTGAATGGATTCGTTACCTTGATATGGAAGCAGCTAGCGTTACAGATTGGACATCTCTAGCATTGGCTTTCTGCCAACGGTACACTTCGCCAGCAAAAACCAATGCTTTGAGAATTCAAATCTCAAATTTCCAGCAAGGACCCGATGAGAAATTTCCTGAAGCGTGGGCCCGTTTTAAGAAGTTGGTTCGATCCGTTCCTCACCACGGCTTTGAGGAGTGGTACCTTTGCCACCGATTTTATAGCTCTTTGTATGATGACTACAGAGCCATCCTTGATTCAACTACAAATGGAAGATTTTATAATGTAGCTGCTGACAAGGGTTGGGTTACTATTGAGGAGTTGGCGGTTCATAGAGCTGATAATGGAAATTCATGTGGGGATTCACTGAAAACAAATATTGAAATAAGTCATGTTTCCGCACTTGAAACATCCAATAACGCTCGTTCCGAAGAACTTGAGAAAGCCTATGAGGGACCAACCCCAAGGGATGATGCTGCCGTAGTTCAGGACGAAGAAATTGATCCCGTGCACAGGTCAGAAGGTCGACCGACCACAACATCTGGTCGACCGACCTCGACACCTGACGTGAGATCAGTCTCTGCAGAACAGGAAATTTTCGATGATACAGAGTCTGGTCGACCGACCGCTGTACCCGGTCGACCGACCACTGTTCCTGAGCAGAATGCAGTTTCTATTCCCGAATCGCTGGATCCTTCCCTCATTCAAGACCTCACCAGTGTTCCTATTGTGGATTCGCCTCCTGAGCTACCTAACTCTCCTCTCATCACTAACTCAACGGAGATTCTGAAGTTAAAAGAGCCAAAGATTGCTGATTCTGCGACAAGCATTGCAGTCCCGTATCCGGATTATTTAGAGAAAGTAAAGTTGGAGCTTCAGTTCGGAAAAATATTGGAGATCGTCAATGGCCTTGAGCGTAAGAGGAAATTGGAGGACCATCCTATTATTTCTGTTGTTGCAGGTCATGATAAAAAGGGCATAGGAGATCCTGGAGATACTGGGGAGACGAAATTGGAGCAAGTTGCTGAAGAAGACCGGCCGGGCAAAGTAAAGAAGCGTGTCATAGCTTATGCGACACCAGATACCCTTCCTCCATCTAGGCCTGTTGTCTGGAAGCCCAGGGTAGCGGTCAGTACTGCTGAAAGGACCTATTTTAGCCAAGTGCCTTACTTTGGGGTATCTTGCTGCTGAGTCGTAGTTCTTGTTTAGTGTTTTATTTCAGTTTTTTGTTGGACTATTTATTTTCTTGTTTTTAGACTTAGACTCTTTTTACTTTTGTTGCTTCGTTTGAGACATTTTAGGCTTGGTTCTGGGATCTTGCGCATTTGTTGGGCGCATATTTATTGCTTTTTCAGGTTCTACGAAGAAAAACGAAGACCGCTGGGACAAAGACGGTCGACCGACCAGTTACACCAGTCGGTCGACCTAGTCGCCGCATTGCTGAAATTTTCTGTACTTTACAGGAAGGTCGGTCGACCTGTTCTCTTGGTCGGTCGACCTACCGATCTGTCGCAGTCTTTCGATTTCTTCCTCGGGAACCGTGCAACCGTTCTTGGGTACTTGAGTGGCACTGCTAGCCACCAAAACCTCCCAGCTTACGCTGGTTTGGGGAGGTTTTTCTCATGCGCTTCATAATCCAGTGAGTTCTTTCCAGTTTTTCCTTAGCTTTTATTCTCTTTGCATCTTTCATTTATTTTTTCTGAAACCTTTACTTAGGCTGATGCACAATGGGGACATTGTGCGGGTTGGTTTGGGGAATGGTTTCGTGTCACATGCATTGCATTTTGTCACACGTTTATTGCATTTCCGTATTGCATTGTTCTTTTCTTTATTTTTCTTGCATATACAAAAATCAAAAAAAAAAAAAAATAGAAAAATTTCAAAAATTCCAAAAAAAATGCACTTTTATTTTAGCATATAGGTCGAGTCGGAACGAAAGTATTTCAAGGATGATTTTTGCTATCTTACATGTTTATGCCTTTACCTTGCCTTATCAACTTGTTTTAGTATGAGAGTCTTTTGCATATCTACGAGTTTTTGTCAACTTGCATATCTTGAGACTTGACTTATACCTTGGCAACCTACTATACATTCTAAGTTTTAGAGCTTTATTTCCTGGTTTCATTCTTAAACCAGTTGTCTAGGATGTGAGTAGTACTCCCCTTGGAACATGTTACATCAATATGCATAAACATGAACTTGAATTGCTATATACTTGTTTTACTTTCTCGTTTTGTGAGTCTTGATACGTGCGTTTGGGATCCCCTTTCTCTTATTTACCCATAAGCCTTACATAGCCAAAATTGCCTTTTTATTCCCCCAAAACTACATCCCATACTTAGCCTACCTTTCCAAGCTAGTATCTGTGGTCTTTGGTTTATTTTTTGAGGCATCTTGGTTTGTATGCTATCATGAGCAAAAAGAGAAAAGAAAGAAAGAAAGCAAGAAAAGAAAAAGAACAGAAAAATTCAGAAAGAAGGAAGAAAGAAAGAAAAAAAAAAAACGAAAAAACGAAAAAAAAAAGAATCGAAAAATAGAAAGTCAGTCGACCGACCACCATCATAGGTCGGCCGACCACCTGTCAGCATCAGATTCAAAAATTCGTTCCAAATTCCCTTTCTTTTATATGTTATCACTCCCGTACCTCATTCAAAAATATTTGGGAGTTTCAAAGTGAGAGTTGTGCTAAAAAAGAGCACTTTCCTAATATCAAAAGTGTGAAGTTTGTTGTTGGAAATCAGTTTTACTAGCTTGGCTACTAACCCCACAAATCCAAAAAACATCTTAACCACTTCTTACCTTTTACCTCACTTATCTTTCATTACCTCATTTGCATGTATTTAGGCCACTTAAATGAGATTGTTATACGAAGTTGTAGAATTCTTGTTCATGTTAGATTGCAGGCATGTTTCCATGGGTCGCAGCTAGGTGAGTGTCATGACAAATTACTTCTTTCTATCTTTTACATATACTCACCCTTTGCTTCATGAGTGTCTCGAGCGTACCGCGAGAGTCCATGGTATAAAGTCTCTATAGTCTTTATTTTTCCAAGTCTGACAACACCATAACTCGTTTGCATGATTTGAATGCTTTCTCATTTTGTACTTAGCATTGGTTTAGGCTAACATGTAAATTTCGCTCTGAGATTGAAATCGTTCCATTAGTTAAGATCGAGTCTATTTATTGCTTGAGGGCAAGCAAGGTTTGGTTTGGGGAATTTGATGCGTGCCTATTTTATGATGTTTTACATCTATTTTTACACGCATTTTGTCGCTCATTTACGATGTTTTAGCCCTTATTTCCCAACAATTGTCTACTTTCGTATTTTTATGCTCTTTTGCAGAATTATGCGGAAAAGGGACGATTTTATACCAAATTTATGCCCTCGGGACTTTTTATGACTAAGGACAAGAAGGAACGAAGCCTAGCGCACATTTCAAGGCCTGAAGATAACTTTTACAAGCAAAGAATCGATCTTCGATGTTGCAGCCTGTTTCAAATGGCTATATCTCGAGTTCTAGAGCTGATAATGGAGTGATTCCAGTTGGAGGTGAAAGCTTATCCTCTTAGCTTTCCAACGCCGCGAGAATCGCTTGATTTCGATAAGTAACGAAGAAATGGCAGCTGTTTTAAGATCGATGCGCGCTGCAGTCCCGACAGTTGGTCGACCGACCAACAAAGTAGGTCGATCGACCAGGTTCCTATTGGAAAAGCCCAGAATTTGCCTGAAGCCCAGAAATTGCATAAAATCCGTAAAGCGGTCGACCGACCGAAAATACTGGTCGACCGACCACAGCGCCGACCCAGAAGTTTCCGAAAAGCACATACAAGTGTTTAGGTCATTAGGAAACTCTTTAATTCTGCCTATTTAAGCAAATTCAGTCCCTAATTCAGAACAATCAAGTTTTCTACTTAGTTTTTATCCATCAAGTTCTTAATCTAGTTTTCTATCATAGAATAATCAAGTCCAAGTTTTCATCTTTGTTCTTAGATTTCCAATTAAGTTGTAAGTTTGCTACAATTCAATCTTTCCTTTTCAATTAATCTTGTTGTTCATCTTATTTGTTATTTCTCAATTCATGTTTCCTCTTTATTATCATCTTTAATTATGTTAATTCCTTTGATATTCTTAATTCTTGTTATTGTTAATTTTATGATTAAGATTATGCATAGCTAATTCTTGTGATTAGGAATTAGGGGAACCATGGTAAAGACTTGATTTTGATAGTTTTATGATTAAATTACCAATCCCCCATTGTTGTTGGTAAACTAATTCTTTTAGATTGAAAGATTGTTAGGACTAGTTTAACAACAACTTTGGGATTGCCTTTGAACGAAAGTTTAGTGCTTTTCTAGGAACCCTAAGACCGTAAGGATTGGGTAGAATATTGACCTAAAGGTTTATTCTTTGTTCCTTGGGATTGTGTTATTTGATTATTTTACCTTTCATTAACTTGTTTTAACCATGGGGAACCGAAGTTCCTAATCTCCTTTTCATCTTATTTTAATTTCCTTTATTATTATTGCATGTTTAGATTTATGTTCTTTATAACTTTCATGTTTATTCCTATTTTTATTATTGTTCCAGTAACTATGAGTAGCTAAATTTCATATGTTAGGATGTAGGGAGTAAATATGCATAGGTAGTATAATTCCCGAATCAACATGTCGCAGGCAGGAGGTCGACCGACCACCCTTATAGGTCGGCCGACCGACTCGTGTTCGAATTCCGTTTCGCTTTAATTTGCAGACTATAATAACCTACAATGAGACCAAAAGGAGACTTGTAGGATGTTAGTATTGACCTACCCAAGATTGAGAGATTTGGGAAGGGCATTGGTTTACATCTTAAGACGGATAGGTTACTTAAGACTGAAAGGTTTGTGACCTAGAATTTAGGAATCACCCTTATTGTTGACACCCAATAATTGTGAGACCTAGGAACTAATAGCATAGACCGAAAGGAGCTATTAGGTAGCATAGACCTAAAGGATATGTTACATCCCTTACGCGACTGCAATACATGTTAACTTAGGATTTATATTGTCTTAGCTGTTTATTACCCAAACATCCTAGCATCTCTTTTATTATAGTTTATTTTCATCTTTATTTACTTGTTTTATTTTATATTTGTTTTAGACTTAGCAACAATCAAACCCCCTCTCTATTGTTACTTTGTAGACTAAAAATTATCAAACATAATTAACCTTGTCTCTCTGTGGTTCGACCCTTACTATCACTATCTATAGTTTTAGTTTGGTTTATAAATCTTATTTTTGACACCCACAACGACGGGTATCAATCATCATCCTCTCAGCCAACTACCTCTCACACCACTACACACACCACCACCATCCTACACACCTTCACCTTTCACTACCCCTTCTTCGTCATCATCGACCACCCCAAGTTTCCCTGCACATTTCATTTTACCTCCACTTTTTGAGGTACCACTGGCAGCAGACCGGGGGTACCGTGATCCTCTACTTTCTGAGCTTCTCAAGGCCCAACCCGTTCTTCAGAGGGACCTCGCCTTGGTCAGCTTTCCAGATCACGACGCGAGGATGCGCACTGGCACATTACGACCTCCCAGTGGTCCGCACCCCTCTTTCTACCGATACCCAGTTGGCGGGTACCCACAGACCTCACCCGAGGCATCTGTGGAGACAGCGGTACAGCGGGAGGTGAGCCGACGTGCGGAGGAGGCCGCTCAGCATGCCAATGCCAGTGGAGGAGCCGAGGCAGAGGAGATCTCAGGTGAGGAGGATGAGAGTGGTAGTGGGAGTGAGGAGAGTGGTAGTGGTGATGAGGAGAGTTCGGAGGAGGATACGGAGTGACAGTTGCAGCTAGTTTGGGGAGGTTATGTATTCCTTACCTTGTTTCCATCTTAGTTTTTCTTTTATTTTATGCTTTATAGTTTTGTATATATCTTACCCCCGTAGGAACATGTAGGTTGTGTACCCCCTTTCCCCTGTTCTGTAGCCAATGAGGACATTGTCTGGTTTGGTTTGGGGAGGAGTTGCATCCTTTTGCGTCTGCATTTTTCATTTTTCTTGCATGCATTCACGTTTACTTTATACTTCTGTAGTTTCTTTTTCACTTTATACATTTCTTTTTCAAAAATAAAAAAAAACGCACGTTTACTTTAGCATATAGTCGAGTCGGAATGGAGTTTTCTGTGATGATATTGCCTTCTAGGATCTTCGAGTTTATTGTTAATTGCAGTTTTTCACCATCATTTTGTAAAAGACCTTTTAGCATGTCTCGAATTCTGTTTTGAAAACTATAGTTGGACTTCCTGGACTTGACTTGACTTGTACTTGGCAAACCACACATACTTTCTGAGTTTTTAGAGCCATAACTGGTGACATTCATGACCAGTTTATCTAGGATTGAGAGTAGTACTCCCTTCATATCATCGCATTTCACATGTATGACTTTTGATTGCTTTTTGCCTGCACGCATGGTTTTGGGGTTGGTATCACATGTTAGGAGAATACTTGCACTTCCCTTTTTCTCATTTTACCCATATAACCTCACATTTAGCCAAAAACTGCTAGTTGACCTATAAACTACACCCAGATTTAGCCTACCTTGTGTCGAAGTAGGCGTAGTGTTGTTTTGTGGTATACGTTCATCATATCAGTTTTGGTTTGGACTTTATTTCGGAGTTGGTATTTGAGAAGTTGGAATTTGAATTCGGGATGTATGTTTTGTCATGAACTTAGCAAAAGAAAAGAAAAGAAACGAAAAAGAAAAAGAGCAAAAGAAAAGAGAAAGAAAAATGAATTCCCGTGCTTTATTTATATCTTTGGGGAATAGAAAAAGAAAAAGAAAAGCAAGAAAAGAGAAAAAATGTTTGCTAAGCATGTGTTTTGACCGATTCAAGTTCTGGGGTTAGTTGTGTGACATGCCGAGCATGGCATTGTTTTTGAGTATTTTGGAAGGTTTTGCTTTTGGTTGAGTCATGGTAGCTAGCTCGAGTCGTTACCCTCTCTTATCCATAACAGTTTTTTTGCCTCCTTTTTACCCATTTTACCTTACATAACCATATTTTGCAAGTATTCGGCATGTGATAGACTTTGACAGGTTGTTAAGCGTGTGTACGGTAGTTAGAACCACTTGTCATACTAGTTGCATTGCATGATATGTTGGTCGCATTTAGGAGAGTGTCTTCATTTTCTTATCCTTCTCTCTTACACATATATGTTTACCCTTTGATTGAGAGAAGAACGATCCGGGAGAGTCCAAAGTACACAAGTCATTCGAGGTCAGTTGTCCAAGTTGTTTTCATTGCATGTATGAATTCGTTGCTTTCGGTTTTGAACTTTATGGTGGTTAAGTTCTGCATTTACATGGTCAAAACATGATCCATAGTCGGTTCTGAGGCGATTCCATTCCATTAGGTAGTTAGTTAGTTGTTTTCCCTCTTTTAGTTGCATTAGTTTGCTTGAGGACAAGCAAAGGTTTGGTTTGGGAATATTTGATGCCTGCGATCTATGATGAGTCACACGGTAGTTTCTGACTCATTATGGGGTTTTGCTCTTTTCTCAGCTGCTCTTTTACTTAACCGAAGTCCGTGTAAAACTGTTGACAAGACTCCATGTGAGATATGGAAGGGAACGGTCCCTAACTTGTCCTTTATTCGGGTTTGGGGCTGCGAGGCTTATGTCAAGTGGAGACACGAGGATAAGCTCGGCCCGCGATCGATCATGACATACTTTATTGGTTATCCAAAAGGAATGTTTGGTCATTAATTCTATTCGCCAACCGAACATCGAGTTTTTTTGCGGCTAGTACGAAGTTCTTAGAGAAGGAGTTTATCGAGAACAAGACAAGTAATAGAACATTCGAACTGTCGGAGATTCAAGAACCAACAACTGAACAACCTATGGAGGAATCTGTTCTTTCAACTGAGGTAGCGGTTAATATTCCTGAGGAACCTAGGAGCTCGGGTAGACATTTTATTCCTCCTGATAGATACATTGGTATGATCGAGGAGAATGATGGAAGTTGACGTTTTTCTCCTAGTGAGTAACGAACCCACAACTTATAAAGGTGTCATCACCTATTCCGACTCTAAGCTATAGCTTGAAGCTATGCAACCCGAGATGGACTTCGTGTATGAGAATAACGTATGGGATCTTGTTGACTTACCTGATAAGGTCCGACCTCTTTAGTGGAAATGGCTTTATAAGATAAAACATTCTGTAGAAGGACAACCAGATACCTATAAGGCACAACTAGTGGCAAAGGGTTTCACTCAAGTGCAAGGGTTGCACTATGATGAAATTTTTGCACCTGTAGTTATGTTGCGTTCCATTCGGATTATCTTAGCGATTGCCGCTTTTCATGACTATGAAATTTGGCAAATGGATGTGAAAATCGCCTTCTTAAACGATTATTTGGAGGAGGACTTGTACATGGTACAGCCTGAAGGTTTCACTGATCCTAAGAATCCTAATAAAGTGTGCAAGCTTAAGCGTTCCATTTATGGACTTAAGCAAGCTTCTCGGAGTTGGAATCATCGTTTCGACCATGTGATAAAAGAGAATGGTTTCATTAGATCAGTCGAGGAAATATGCTTATATATCAAGTCGAGTGGGAGCAAGATTGTCTTCCTAGTATTATATGTCGATGACATACTCTTGATTGGGAAGGACATTCCTCTCCTATCTTCGATTAAAGTATGGTTAAAGAACCATTTCCAGATGAAAGATTTGGGTGAGGCACAACGCATACTGGGAATCCGTATCTATAGAGATAGATCACGACGGATGTTATCACTCAGTCAGGAGTCTTATATAGATAAGATTCTTGAAAGATTCAGCATGACTAACTCCAAAAAGGGGTTACTTCCAATGATCTCAGGGGTGCATTTGAGCAAGACTCAGGCACCAAAGACATCGGACGAAGTTGAGCGCATGAGTCGCATTCCTTATGCTTCATCTGTAGGATCGATCATGTATGTCATGATATGCACACGTCTAGACGTGGCATATGCATTGAGTATGACTAGTCGGTACCAAGGCAATCCAGGTGAATCACACTGGATGGCTGTTAAAAACATTCTTAACTACCTACGAAGGACTAAAGATTGGGTATTGACTTATGGAGGACGCACTGAGCTTTGCGCAAACGGTTACGCAGATGCCAGCATCCAAACGGATCGAGATGACTCGAAATCTCAGTCTGGATTCGTTTTTACTCTTAATGGCGCTGCTGTCAGCTGGAAAAGTTTCCAGCAAAGTGTTATATAGCAGATTCTACAACTGAGTCCAAGTACTATGCCGCTTCGGAAGCTGCAAAGGAAGCTATAAGGATGCGTCAGTTCTTGTAAGAATTGACGCATCCATATTGCTTCCTTAGCTGCTTCCGAGGCGGCATAGTACTCGGACTCAGTCGTAGAATCTGCTGTAGCACTCTGCTTAGAACTTTTCCAGCTGACAGCAGCGCCATTAAGAGTAAAAACGAATCCAGACTGAGATTTCGAATCGTCTCGATCCATTTGGAAGCTAGCATCTGCGTAACCTGTGGCGCAGAGCGTCGAGTAGCCTCCGTAAGTCAATCCCCAATCTATAGTCCTCCGTAGGTACTTAAGAATGTTTTTCACGGCCATCTAGTGTTGTTCACCTGGATGAGCTTGGAATCGGCTTGTCATACTCAATGCATATGCAACATCTGGACGTGTGCATATCATGGCATACATGATCGATCCTATAGCCGAAGCATAAGGAATCCGACTCATGCGCTCTTTCTCTTCCAATGTCTTAGCTTCTTGAGTCTTGCTCAAGTGAAGCCCAATAGTCATAGGAAGGAACCCTTTCTTGGAGTTCGTCATGCTGAATCTCTCTAGAATCTTATCTATGTAAGATTCCTGACTGAGAGACAACATCCGTCGTGATCTATCCCTCTAGATACGGATGCCCAAAATTCTTTGTGCCTCTCCCAGATCTTTCATCTGGAAATGGTTTTTCAACCATGCTTTAACCGAAGATAGGAGAGGTATGTCATTCCCAATCAAGAGTATGTCATCGACATACAGTACTAGGAACACAATCTTGCTCCCACTCGACTTGATATAGAGACATGGTTCCTCGACTGATCCAATAAACCCATTCTCTTTGATCACTTGGTCGAAGCGATGATTCCAACTTCGCGATGCTTGATTAAGTCCATAGATGGAACGCTTAAGCTTGCAAACCTTCTTAGGATTTTCTGGATCAATAAAACCCTCGGGTTGTACCATGTACAACTCTTCCTCCAAATAACCGTTTAAGAAGGCGGTTTTAACGTCCATTTAACAGATTTCATAATCGTGAAATGCGGCGATCGCTAAGATAATCTGAATGAACGTAGCATGACTACGGGTGCAAAGATCTCATCGTAGTGCAAGCCTGGCACTTGAGTGAAACCTTTAGCAACTAGTCTTGCCTTGTGGATATCTTGTTGTCCTTCCACGGCATGCTTTATCTTGTAAAGCCATTTGCATTGAAGGGGACGTACCTTTGCAGGTAGGTCCACAAGATCTCACACGTTGTTCTCATAGATGGAGTCCATCTCGGATTGCATGGCTTCTAGCCATAGCTTTGAGTCAGAACTAGTCATGGCACCTTTATAGGTTGAGGGTTCATTACCCTCTAGGAGTAAGACGTCATCTATGTCATGTTCCTCGACCATACTAATGTATCTGTCCGGAGGAATAGAGACTCTTCCTGACCTCCTAGGTTCCTCAGGAATATCTACTGCAGCCTCGGTTGAAAGAACTGTTTCCTCCAATGGTTGCTCGGTAGTTGGTTCTTGAATCTCCGATAGATCGAAGGTTCTATTACTCGACTTGTTCTCGAGAAATTCTCTCTCTAAGAACGTCGCACTAGCCGCAACAAAAACACGTTGTTCGGTTAGCGAGTAGAAGTAATGACCAAACGTTCCTTTTGAATAGCCTATAAAGTATGTCTTGACCGATCGTTGGCCGAGCTTATCCTCGTGTCTCCACTTGACATAAGCCTCGCAGCCCCAAACCCGAATAAAGGACAAGTTAGGGACCGTTCCCTTCCATAATTCGTATGGAGTCTTGTCAACAGCTTTAGACGGACTTCGGTTAAGTATTAGAGCGGCTGACAAAAGAGCATAGCCCCACAATGAATCATGCACAACGGTGTGACTCATCATGGATCGAACCATATCAAGTAGAGTTCGATTTCTCCGTTCGGACACATCATTCAATTATGGTGTTCCAGGTGGAGTTAACTGCAGAACGATACCACAGTCTTTAAGGTGTTGATCAAACTCGTGTGAAAGATACTCGCCACCACGATCAGAACGTAGTGCTTTAATCTTTCTTCCCAGTTTGTTTTGTACCCGATTCTGGTATTCTTTGAACTTGTCAAAGGATTCACTTTTATGTTTCATCAAGTAGACATAGCCATATCTACTCAAATCATCCGTGAAAGTGATGAAATACCTATAGCCTTCTCGTGCGTTGATCGACATAGGGCCACATACATCCGTATGTATGAGTCCTAATAGGTCGGCAGCGCGCATTCCAACACCTTTGAAGGAAATACGAGTCATCTTACCGATGAGACATGATTCACACGTGCCATATGATTCGAAATCAAAGGCCGAGATAGCTCCATTCTGTATGAGCTGTTTTACGCTTTTCTCATTTATGTGTCCCATACGGCAATGCCATAGATAAGTTTGATCTTTGTCACCTACCCTTAATCTCTTGCTATTCACATGTAATATCTCGGTGGTTTGATCTAAAACATAAATTCCATTCATGGAAACTGCCTTGCCATAAATCATATTGTGTAATGAGAAAATACAACTCTTATTTTCTATTACAAATGAAAAACCAAGTTTGTCAAGTGCAGAAACTGAAATAATGTTTTTGGATAAACTACGAACATAATAACAGTTATATAAAGATAACTCGAATCCACTTGGAAGCTGGATCACGTATGCTCCCCTCGAGACTGCAGCAACACGTGCTCCATTCCCGACACGCAGGTCAACCTCACCCTTGATTAGGGGTTCTTGGTTTCGGAGGCCCTGCACATGATTACATAGATGAGAACCACAACCAGTATCTAGTACCCAAGTTCCGTAACTTGCATGGTTAATCTCAATCATGTGAATAAAAGAAGAAGAAGAAGACATACCAACAGGAATAACGCGACCTGCCTTAATGTCCTCACGATACACGGGGCATGTGCGCCTCCAATGCCCAGTCTTGTGGCAATGGTGGTATTCCATGCTTGTATCCTTACTCTTTGTCTTGCCCTGTGAGTTGCTCGACTCACCTGGCCCACTCTTGGCGAATCCTGACTTCTTGAACTTGGGCTTACCTACCGCTAGGTCGCCCTGAGTTTTAGCTTTCCCTTTACCTTTACCCTTACTGGAGATCATGATAACATCCTGCTTCACGCTCCCACTTAATTTCAAATCCTTCTCGGTCTGTACGAGAAGGGAGTGGAGCTCATGAGGAGTCTTATTCATGTCGTTCATGTAATAGTTGGCCCTGAAGAGGGCGAACCTATCATGAAGCGAATGAAGCATTCGATCAACGATTATGTTCTCAGTGATCTTGCAGTTTAGGGCCTCCAGTTTCTCGATATTCTCAATCATGTTGAGAATATGTGGGCTAACAGCTTGGCCCTTCGGGAGTTTCGCCTCAAAGAAGCGACAAGTATGCTCATAAGAAACGATTCTCGGAGCTTTCGAGAATTCGTTAGTGAGCGTGGTGAAAATCTTGTTTGCACCATGGGTTATGAAGCGTCTTTGCAAATTGGATTCCATTGCATAGATGAGTACGTTCTTTATCGCACCCGCTTCCATGACGAAGTCGCTATGAGTGCGAACTTCGTTAGCTCTAGCTCCAGTTCCTGGGTGTGACGGAATAGGCTCAGTTAAGTACTTGAGCTTTCCGTCAGCAATGGCAGCATTCCGTAACGCTGCCTCCCAGTCAGAGAAGTTTGACCCATCATTCCTCAGTCTAGTAGACTGATTCATGGAGTCCATGAAGGCTTTAAGCCAGGATTCACGTGCTAGCTTGGCACTTGGCATTGGGTCTTCACCAGCCATTAGTTATACAGCAGTTTAAATGAACGTGTTCTACACTGAAAAGAAGATAAAACAAAACCATATAAGCAACTCATCGTTGTGATTTAAGTTTATTTTAAATTGCATTTAAACTCGTAGACTCATGCATTTATATAATTGATCTCCCTCAAGAATTATATAAACGATCCCAAGACTCAATTTCCGTATATTGATAAGCCCACAGCTTGGCTAATTCCACCGTTGGAACTCTTGGTCGATAGATTTCCGTAAATCCTATCTATTAGTCCATCACAGTCGCTAGATAGTATCGAGTGAACACGATGTTAAGATAAAATAAATCATCTGTTCCCACTTACCCGACGTAGAAGGGGTCTTATTATGCCTACCGACGAAGAAGGGATTCATGGGAGTCTGATTTATAAAGACTAGTCTCAATTTTTGGTTATACGAGGAAGACCCCATCAACTTATATTTATCCATTTTAAGTGAACTAATATCTAGCATATACGAGAATGAATGAAATAAAGTGATGGCTTTACATGTGACATGTGACATGTGACATCTGTAATGTCACAGAAAACTAACGCGTAACCTCTACATGAGTCAGTTTTCAGGCATGTTATAGGTGGTTTGGTTTTAGGCGGAATATGATGTAAGCTATTATCGATGAAAGCATAAAATAAATGCGATAAACGTAAATAAAAGTCCTAGTGTGGCCTATCCTACCAAAATAAACATAAAAACAACTTTGGAATCCACCGTTGGACCCTAGAAGCTTGTCTTGATGTTCCATCTTGGTCTTTGCAGCGGGAGTGAGCATCCGGTCTCCGTCTTTGGTCTTCACAAAATTACTAATTTAAATTACAAATATAACCTTATTTACATTCTAATTTAAATACAAAAGTAATTACATGGCAAAAACCCAAAACGGAGATTCAAGGTCTCAAAATTACAAACAAGATTGTGTTCCATCATTACGGTAACACAATCTACTAAGGCCACACTAAGTTACAACCGTTTGCAAAAATTAAATACGTTATAGAAAGCATTCAAAGGCATTCAATCAAGACGATAAATAAAATGCATCAACTAAAATTAAAATTCATTCATGACATAATACTGTTATTATGATTAACAAATTTTACCAAACCACCTTTACGGGATTAAAATTATGTGATTATACCGTTTTAACCACTTTAATTTTAATAAATTTATAATCCATTATCTTAAACCGTTTTAAAATAATATGTATCATGCGAGAGTGAACCGTTTCACAAAAATAAAATACTATTTCCGTATACAGTATATTACTTAAGGCCATGGGAAAATAAAAACAAGTTATTTTCGGGAAAAATAAAACGTCTGTTACAGGGACGAGGTCGACCGACCTCAACATGGGGTCGACCGACCTTCTGACAGTAAAAAAAAACTTCCTGTAACAGCAGTATGGTCGACCGACCTATCAACCAGGTCGACCGACCACAAAACAAGAAACCGAGTTTCTGAAAACGCAAAATTGCTGCACTTGAAATCAAAACAAGTTTTACCTTTGATTCAAAACGCGTAAATCAATTTAAACAGCAACAAGGGTTCACATATTGCCAAGAATATCGATTAATTAACAATATGTAAACAAGAATCGAAAACAAGATCGATTACTCACAAAAGAAAAACTATCGAAACAGAAAATACTCGCAGGAGCCGCTCGACCGACCGCAACAGGAGGTCGATCGACCCACACGGCGACAGAAAACGATTTTCAAAAATTTTTAATTAAAACTTATGAAAAACACAAAAGTAAAATTTCGTGGCCTTGGCTCTGATACCACTTGTGGGGAATAAAACGTGTATTCGCCCTAAACTTGAAGGATTATAACGAAATATACAATTGTGATTTATGGTCATAAGATAATTAAAAGCATGAAAAAGAATACAACCTTTGGTCCTTGTGCTAAAGGCCTAAGAACAAGAATTAAAGCAAATTCCCTCCTATAACTTGCACCCAAGACTTGATTGAGACGATGTCGCGTGTGCTAGAAATACTCTCCAATTGCCTTCCAATATGGGGAGAGCTTTTGTGAGTTTTGATGTGAGATTTGAGTTTTGGGAAAAGAATGTTCTCAAAACCCTAATTTTTCTTTGAGATTTGTTTTATCAGTTCAACAGTCAAAGAAGTAGTAGTCTGACAAAAGGAGAATACTTCTCCTTTTGTATAACACGGCCGGCCGACTCCCATTAGGGTAAGAGTGGGCTTTCCACTCTTACCTTATTCTAATGTGTAATTCCACCCAATTTGCTAAAATATAATTCGCGGGTTTTATTTATAAATCGCACACATGTTATCAGATATTAATGCAGTCGATGTATTAATAATGGTCTGATAAAATTACGATATTGTATAATTACCTAAATTAATATAACTGTTTATATTAATACGCGAATACAATATTTAATTAAATATAACCGTTTATATTTAATTTACGAATTAATCATGTAATCCGTATTAGCTAAAATTATTTAATCCGTATTAAATAATAATCTCAACATCTTATTGACTAATTTAATAGTCAATACCTCTGACTAACTGTTTAGTCGTATCCGGCATTGTAATACCCCGTATTTTAGCCTCGGTCAACGACAGTCAAACCATGTGTTATGCAAGTATTTCAAACGGAATGTTATAAAGTATTTTACGTTAACTGTTATTTTATAAATCGTAGTTTTACGATTATTCGTATTTCGTAATTATTTTATATTTGGCGATAATTTCATAAAATGGTATTTCATTCGTATTTATTTAATTTTAATAATACATTTATAATTTAATATATTTCCTATTTTATATTTAATTCTTATCTAAAACTTAATTTCTATTTTTTTTTCTTTTAAGACGTAATTGTATTAAAATCCTATATTTTTATATATTCTTATGTAGTTGCTAGTATCTTAATATTTCTATAATTCGTATCATACTGACCGAAGTTCTACCGTACTAATAATTTCATATTTTGTAAATAGTTTTTTTTAGTAATACTAATATTGAACAACATAATTCCTATTTATTTATTTTCTAAAACCTATAGCTGCGTTCACCCCAACCCATACCCATATCCAACGACTTAACAATACACAACCTACAACCCTACTTTCTAATCCATCGACAATAGCCTCCCATGCCCCTATACAATTTCAAAACCCTAATTCCTATCAGTCACCATGGGATTGAGGAAGAACGACAGGCGCAATGTAACCTTCATCATCATATCGTCAATGTAAGAAAGATTTAATTCACGTTTCAATTCAATTTAGTACTCTGTTTCGTGTTTTGATATACCCTTTTCGAACTGTTTTCTAGTTTTTGTTTTGGATACAAGTTCTGGGTAGCAGTAGTAGGGCGTCCATAGGTTAGTTGGTGGTTGTAGGGTGGCCGTAGGTGGTGACTAGTGGTGGTAATGGCTGGGAAATGCAGAAAGTAGGGCGCGGATTTAGAACAGGGGAGATAGATGCGTGTGAGCAGACCTTAGTGGAGCGGTTGTGGGGTGTCGGAGGAGGACGAGACATCAAGTGGACCACCCCTGGAACCACCGTGTGTCAGTGGTGACAACTGTGGTGGCCAGAGGTGGTATGGGCCATGGTGGTGGTCGTGGTGAGGACGAGAATAGGGCGGGTCTGAACAATATAATAAGCGTGGTATACTCTGTAGTCGTGTTGAGCAGGCTGTTTTGAGGGGTTGTGGTGGTCGCTGTGGTGGCTCTTGGTGGTGTCCATAAGGTGGGTGTCGTGGGTGGTAGTGTGTAGTGTCGAGAGTGGTAGTAGGTGGTGGTTAACGTGGTGATATTTGGGTGGTTACAGGCAGGCTATAGAGAAGAGAACAGCAGGGTTGCGGTACGTTGTCGCGAGCAGGGTGTTTTGTCACTAGATTCGAGGGCTGTTTGGGGCAAGTCATGTGTCGTGGTTGGTGTCTAGGGATGCGTCAAGGTGTAGCGGTGACAACCACCGTGGGTTGGCGGTGGTTCAGGCGGCGTTAGGGTAGTTGATGGGTCTGTTTTGGAGAGGCTGTCACTACAGTGTACGTGGTTTGGTTTCGTATTAGTCCCATTGTGTTTAGTCGGTGTTGGGTTATTCTTTTGACTAAATTGTGATCCTATTGGCTGCATATGCTATCATTACTACAATATGTTGTTGATTGTCAATTGTCGTATATTATTATTATAAGTTGTTAGCTTTGTTCTTATATTATCAATATTATTATTAGTATTAATATTATTATTGTTATGATTGTTAATATATGGTTTATACTAGTGTGATTAACATTAGTAAATGTTACCCATGTTTTAATTATTAAAAAGTTGTCAAGTAAATTTTGTTATACAAGAATGTGACGGTTATCGATAATTGACTATATACTTTCTATGTTCGTTTATTTAATTGAAGTCGGTTATAAAAGTAATAAGGACAAGTTTCTTAAATTAATTAACCTAGTCATGTTTAATACGGTCTCGTTATGCGTGATATAATATTTAAATCGTTAATTTGAATAATTAATATATTATATTTGTTTACGTAATTATCTTGGTTAGTAATTACGTATATTATATTGTTAGGTGACGATTTTGAAGTGACATTATTTTGTTTACTCGCTGGTTGCTTTGGACTATATTGCTATCCAGGTAGGTTACACTGTCACTATACTACTGCTATGTGTTATGAATGGATGTTGGGTGTATGATATGGATGATAAGCATGAATGATATGAGGATGGTATATGATTATGAGTAATTATTATTACTGTTGCATTCATAAGTATGGTTACTATTATTGTTGCATTCATGAGCATGGCATATGCATCGGATACGGATTTGAGATGATGAGATATTATTGGGCCCAGGCTAGTTCTGCAGGACTAGACCTGGTGACCTCAGCTGTTATGCTGGTGTTCGGCGACGGCCGATTATAGTCTGCCGGGAGGTTCGGTATGGCTGGGTGTTACGGGTTTGAGATTGAGAATGAGATTGAGCTCGAGCATGTCATGGCATTTGCATATCATCTTTGTTGCATTATTTACTATTGTGTTATCCTACTCAACCGCGAGGTTGACAGTGTATTCGTGTACACCTACGATGATCCGGAATGGGGAGTAGATTCTGCAGGTCAGAGACAGATGAGCTAGGAGCTGGGCAGGAATGTGAGATATGTACTTTGGACCGACTTAGAATTATACCACATCTAGAGAAGTCATCAGTTGTATTTTCTTTTCTGTTATGTAGTAAGTGTAATAACCAAGTTTAAATTTTATCAGTTTTATAAAGTACTTTGGTTGTTTTACTTTGTTATCCACTACCTCGGATATTCCGAGATGGTAACAGCTTCATTTATTTGAGAATGTCTTGCTAAAGGCTCTTAAATAAATGGGGGTGTTACAAAGTGGTATCAGAGCGAACGATCCTCAGGCCTAAACAAAATGAATAATAATGAACATAGAAAGAGTCTAATGAAATGAACCCCAGGTTAGTAACTGTTAGGAGCCCCAGGATTGGGATGGGTTAGGGGCCCCCTCAAACCAAGCCACTGGCCCTTTCAGTCTAACCTGGTAACCCGTGAGTGATGCAGAGAGTGGGTAGTAACAAAATAAAAGATCGGACCTTGCCTATATCGTACTAACAGTTTTGCAGGAGCGGAATGAGGTGAGTCATGATGTGAAATATGGTTGGTGATCTGTATTATTTAGCATGATAATGATATTGAATGTTGGGTGAGATATATGATTTTCAAGTATTGAGAACATGATTTTTGAATGTGAGTTGAAATGTAAGCTTGACTGGCATGATGATGTGCATTAGAAGAATACGACAGATATTGAGATGTTGATTGATCTGAATGATTGCATTGAAATTGAGAGAATGGATGTATATTTATTGAACAATAATTTTGAGTAATATTATCATGTGATTTTGGTGTTTAGAATTTTCATATGATATCTGGATATTAAATGACTATCGTAACTGAGTAATATAGTGTCTTGAATTTGAATATGAATGATCAGATTTAAATGTTATAGTAATCTATGTCTAGCGATAAGCAGAATGTGTTGCCCCAAGCCAGGAATGTCATATAGCTAGTTGTTACATTTGTATATACATGTATAAATATTGATTTATTTAGTTGATCCTATCTTTCAGTTTCGCAATCTCTACCGCTTTCTTGATGACAAGTACAAATTGAAATAATGAATAAATATTAATATGGTGCGATGTCATTTTTATGCTTCAATATATGCGTCAACATGTTTTTGAGAATAGTTGTGTTTTAATATGACGATGTAAAGTAATAATGGGAGATATTAAAGTAACCAACGTTGTAATAAGTTTCCAGAATGTTATCCGTTTGTACGGGTTGCCGTTTAAAATGTGCTCTATATGAATGTGTAAATTTTATGTATGATGAGCTTATGAGTTAGCTTTCTTATGATTTTGATTTCATGTTAAAACGACTTATATTTTGAAGGAAATAAGTATTTGGTTAACAGTGGTCAGATTGTTACTGCGCAGTTTTGTTTTTACCTAAGTTTTTGTAAAGGAAATCAATTAAAACGTGTTTATTGTTTATGCATATTCCAACTCCACTGTTTAGAGTATTCATTCATGTTTTCAAAATGATAAGCCACGTAAAAGCTTAATGATTTCGTTATTTAATAGTGATTTTTTTGCAAGTTGTTCAAATTTCTGTCTAAGTGCTATAAAGTTTCTGTTTAGACCAACTGAATTGTAAATTCGTTATAAGTAATTCCCTTAAGCTTCGCACTTGATTATTTCCTTATGAGTAGTTAATTCTTTATATTTCTAAAAACTATAATTGTTGCAAGATAGCTAAGTGGTTATTTAATTATGATTTTGGATGTTGTAGCGTGATGTGTGGTTGTTGATATGATAAAGTTTTAAATATGAAAGTTTAATCAACTAGAAATTTTGTGATGTAACCATGTAATATTCTGACATGACAATGGTAGCATGAACAGTAGGTATACGATATGGATATAAACTTTATTATATGACAGTATAACCTTACTTAATTTTGGTGAGTTTTATATAAAGTTAGTTTTATTTATACCGACGTTATTGTTATACCACAAGGTGAATTACGTATTGTTATATTTAAATCTGATTACTATATATTGAATAAGTAATTTGGTTGACATGTGAATTGTGGAAATGCTAGACTTGTTGTCGATCTGTAACTTGTGAAATTGTTAGTAATTCGTTTTTATGATTTGTCATTAATTAATTACAACTTCATCGTCTTCAAAGTTTCAAAATGTTTTCAGAGTGATGATCCATGATACGGCTTGATGTTTTGATAACTATAGTGATTGTTCGCAATATGACAAACTCTGCAGCTACGTGTTGATGAAATTTTGCCTGAATACGAAACTGTTCCGCATGATATAAACCGCTTATTTTGCAAGTTATGTTCATTACTGGTTTTATGATAAATGATGTAATGTGAGTAGATGGGAAATGGACTTAAGTGATTTCCAACTTGGTCATACCTAGAAATGCTAAGCTGGCTTGCTAACCTATGATGTGTGTATATCTCGTGTGGCTCCGTGTTTAATTACAATAATTAAATCATTGCCTAATGTCTTTCTAAAACTCTTGTGCATGAACATGATTTTATTTCTATAATATGAGTATTAGCATGAAATGGTTTAATTTGTAAAGTATGAACTATGAGTTAGCTGCTTGTCTACGTTGATGTAAATGTGTTCTGTTGTGTTAAATTTCCAAGTGTATATAAGTGTTAGTTACCTTGATTTTGTTCTGACTGCGTAACATGAAATAGACGAGTATGTCTTATTGCTTAAAAGTTGCATGCTAGTTGCCCAGTATAGAGTAATTAACTTATCTCATGAATGTTGACTATCGCTTCGGTGATCTTCTTGAGCGTTGGATGTGGAATTTTATAATGGGGTTACGGGGACGTAACCACATTTTAAGGAGGATAAGATTGTAAAATCTTAATGATCTTTGATTGGCTAATTGATATGTCGTGCTTGTTTGAAAATACTTGATAATCATGTTTACTTTTGTTATGCATTATATTGTAATTCGTGAATTATCTTTTAATTTAGTTGTGCGTTAAACTTTGGGGACAAAGTTTTCTTAACGAGGGTAGAATGTAACATTTCGCGTTTTGAAGCCTATATAAGTGCTACTTGTGATTGTTTTACGCTTGTTATCTGTTTCCTTATCGTTACGGGGTGGCGAACTTCGGGACGAAGTTCATTTTAAGGAGGGAAGACTGTAATACCCCGTATTTTAGCCTCGGTCAACGACAGTCAAACCATGTGTTATGCAAGTATTTCAAACGGAATGTTATAAAGTATTTTACGTTAACTGTTATTTTATAAATCGTAGTTTTACGATTATTCGTATTTCGTAATTATTTTATATTTGGCGATAATTTCATAAAATGGTATTTCATTCGTATTTATTTAATTTTAATAATACATTTATAATTTAATATATTTCCTATTTTATATTTAATTCTTATCTAAAACTTAATTTCTATTTTTTTTTCTTTTAAGACGTAATTGTATTAAAATCCTATATTTTTATATATTCTTATGTAGTTGCTAGTATCTTAATATTTCTATAATTCGTATCATACTGACCGAAGTTCTACCGTACTAATAATTTCATATTTTGTAAATAGTTTTTTTTAGTAATACTAATATTGAACAACATAATTCCTATTTATTTATTTTCTAAAACCTATAGCTGCGTTCACCCCAACCCATACCCATATCCAACGACTTAACAATACACAACCTACAACCCTACTTTCTAATCCATCGACAATAGCCTCCCATGCCCCCATACAATTTCAAAACCCTAATTCCTATCAGTCACCATGGGATTGAGGAAGAACGAGAGGCGCAATGTAACCTTCATCATCATATCGTCAATGTAAGAAAGATTTAATTCACGTTTCAATTCAATTTAGTACTCTGTTTCGTGTTTTGATATACCCTTTTCGAACTGTTTTCTAGTTTTTGTTTTGGATACAAGTTCTGGGTAGCAGTAGTAGGGCGTCCATAGGTTAGTTGGTGGTTGTAGGGTGGCCGTAGGTGGTGACTAGTGGTGGTAATGGCTGGGAAATGCAGAAAGTAGGGCGCGGATTTAGAACAGGGGAGATAGATGCGTGTGAGCAGACCTTAGTGGAGCGGTTGTGGGGTGTCGGAGGAGGACGAGACATCAAGTGGACCACCCCTGGAACCACCGTGTGTCAGTGGTGACAACTGTGGTGGCCAGAGGTGGTATGGGCCATGGTGGTGGTCGTGGTGAGGACGAGAATAGGGCGGGTCTGAACAATATAATAAGCGTGGTATACTCTGTAGTCGTGTTGAGCAGGCTGTTTTGAGGGGTTGTGGTGGTCGCTGTGGTGGCTCTTGGTGGTGTCCATAAGGTGGGTGTCATGGGTGGTAGTGTGTAGTGTCGAGAGTGGTAGTAGGTGGTGGTTAACGTGGTGATATTTGGGTGGTTACAGGCAGGCTATAGAGAAGAGAACAGCGGGGTTGCGGTACGTTGTCGCGAGCAGGGTGTTTTGTCACTAGATTCGAGGGCTGTTTGGGGCAAGTCATGTGTCGTGGTTGGTGTCTAGGGATGCGTCAAGGTGTAGCGGTGACAACCACCGTGGGTTGGCGGTGGTTCAGGCGGCGTTAGGGTAGTTGATGGGTCTGTTTTGGAGAGGCTGTCACTACAGTGTACGTGGTTTGGTTTCGTATTAGTCCCATTGTGTTTAGTCGGTGTTGGGTTATTCTTTTGACTAAATTGTGATCCTATTGGCTGCATATGCTATCATTACTACAATATGTTGTTGATTGTCAATTGTGGTATATTATTATTATAAGTTGTTAGCTTTGTTCTTATATTATCAATATTATTATTAGTATTAATATTATTATTGTTATGATTGTTAATATATGGTTTATACTAGTGTGATTAA
Source organism: Silene conica (assembly GCA_029255685.2). NCBI lineage: Eukaryota > Viridiplantae > Streptophyta > Magnoliopsida > Caryophyllales > Caryophyllaceae > Silene > Silene conica. Next base: position 56,029,303 of record CM055311.2, on the reverse strand, counting down.
CATTAGTAAATGTTACCCATGTTTTAATTATTAAAAAGTTGTCAAGTAAATTTTGTTATACAAGAATGTGACGGTTATCGATAATTGACTATATACTTTCTATGTTCGTTTATTTAATTGAAGTCGGTTATAAAAGTAATAAGGACAAGTTTCTTAAATTAATTAACCTAGTCATGTTTAATACGGTCTCGTTATGCGTGATATAATATTTAAATCGTTAATTTGAATAACTAATATATTATATTTGTTTACGTAATTATCTTGGTTAGTAATTACGTATATTATATTGTTAGGTGACGATTTTGAAGTGACATTATTTTGTTTACTCGCTGGTTGCTTTGGACTATATTGCTATCCAGGTAGGTTACACTGTCACTATACTACTGCTATGTGTTATGAATGGATGTTGGGTGTATGATATGGATGATAAGCATGAATGATATGAGGATGGTATATGATTATGAGTAATTATTATTACTGTTGCATTCATAAGTATGGTTACTATTATTGTTGCATTCATGAGCATGGCATATGCATCGGATACGGATTTGAGATGATGAGATATTATTGGGCCCAGGCTAGTTCTGCAGGACTAGACCTGGTGACCTCAGCTGTTATGCTGGTGTTCGGCGACGGCCGATTATAGTCTGCCGGGAGGTTCGGTATGGCTGGGTGTTACGGGTTTGAGATTGAGAATGAGATTGAGCTCGAGCATGTCATGGCATTTGCATATCATCTTTGTTGCATTATTTACTATTGTGTTATCCTACTCAACCGCGAGGTTGACAGTGTATTCGTGTACACCTACGATGATCCGGAATGGGGAGTAGATTCTGCAGGTCAGAGACAGATGAGCTAGGAGCTGGGCAGGAATGTGAGATATGTACTTTGGACCGACTTAGAATTATACCACATCTAGAGAAGTCATCAGTTGTATTTTCTTTTCTGTTATGTAGTAAGTGTAATAACCAAGTTTAAATTTTATCAGTTTTATAAAGTACTTTGGTTGTTTTACTTTGTTATCCACTACCTCGGATATTCCGAGATGGTAACAGCTTCATTTATTTGAGAATGTCTTGCTAAAGGCTCTTAAATAAATGGGGGTGTTACAGGCATAAATGTGACTGTATTTTCATACCTTCACAGCTCTCAAACGTGTCCTATAGGTGTGACGTATAGGGACCAGTTGATCACCGCCATTCGTATGACAATAACCTCAAACTTATCTAGCAAGCCAACCGTTATTGATAAACGTGGATCAACTGATAATAATACTGAAGTATGCCCTTTTGATCCTTTAAGAGATTTAGTAAGTCATTGTACTAATTGTTAAAGACACCAGCCCCAACAATACTTTGTATTTTAATAAGTTGATTCACGTTTATCAATAACGATTGGCTTGCTAGAAGTTTGAAGTTATTGTCATACAGATGTCGATAATCAACTGGTCCCTAAGAGTCACACCTAAAGGATGTAATCTGAGAGATATGATTAGATGAAAATATAATCATATTGATACCTTATACGACTAAACGGTTAGTCAATGTAATGATGATACGATTATTTAATACTGATTAATTAAATAATACTAGCTGAGACGAATTAAAATGTTAATTCGTAATTAAATGTAAAATGTTATATTTAATTAGAGTGTGTAATGGAACTATTTACTAAAGATTAAATAATTTAGTTAAATATAAACGGTTATATTTAATTAGTAAATTATAAATATACGATATTTATAAGATAAACATTATACACAAGAGAGGATAAAAATCGATCTTCTTATACTGATAAAATTGGTTGGGCCGAGTAGAATAATATTCGGTTTGGTCTGTTGAGCACGGTTCAACTGGAGTGGTTTTTCAGTTGTTGTGAAGTGTTATAGCTAGACCCAAATACCGATCTTGGAAATCCTATCTTATGGTTAATAACAAGGTAGTTAGCAGGAGATATACCACTTTACAATGAGAACTTTGTGAGAACTTTACCTTACAGACTTTTTAAAAAAAAATTAATGACATAATTGGATTCGGCATGACATTTTATAGCTAGAGAACATATTTCTTGGTCTAGAAAATAAATACTAGTGACGGAAATCAAGGTGAGATACGTTTTATTTATTTGCATTCACCTACTATCTATTTTTTCGTATCTATCATTTTTCCGCCACTAGTATATATTTTCTAGACCAAGAAATATGTTCACTGGCCATAAAATTCCATGCCGAATCCAATTATGTCATTAATTTTTTTAAAAAAACTCCGTAAGAAAGAGTTCTCACCGGTTCTCATTGTAAGGTGGTTCTCACCGGATCCCAACCCTATATATATATATATATATATATATATATATATATATATATATATATATATATATATATATATATATATATATAGAAATTGAATCACGCGAGGCACCCTTCTTAGGGTGAGGCCGCTGGACTCATCTCTACCATTCAAATTACTCATAACATGTGGTTTAGATCAAAAGGGTCATATCCAACCAACAACCCAAGACTTTAAAACGTAGTAGGCCTAAAGCCCAACCCAATAACCCAAACATATAACATTAAATCCAGAAATCAAAGATAAGGTTTCCATGAAAAAATCCAGTCCTCAAAATCCAACCTTGAATTAACTCTGTCTAACCTCCCCATACCAACAATGGCGATGGCAACATCAATGGCTTTGAATCTAATTGCATCATTCAAAGGACTATCACTAAGCTCAAATTCACCACCCTCTTCCTTTCATGGAGGTCAATTCGGGTCTCCGATTTTGACACTACCCGTTCAATCAACCAACCCCATTATTGCGACGCGGGTTGACGATTACGTGCGCCCATAACAAGGTTGCTGGGAGTACCAAGAATGGTAGAGAATCAAAAGGCCAGAGACTTGGTGTTAAGATTTATGGTGATCAACTGGCTAAACCTGGTGCCATTATTTTTCGTCAGCGTGGTACTAAGGTTTCTTCGTAAACCCGCTATTTTTTCGCTTATGATGGAATAAAGTAAAATAACTCGCTATTTTTTATAATCCAATTCACAATACCTCCATGTCTTGTTAACATTAGGTGTGGTCGTCCCCGCTAAAAAAATGAACAATTGAAGCTTTTAGTTGAATTTTATTGATTTTTTCTAGTTCTTGCTGGAATTTCTGACCCCTCTGAATTCAAATTTAGCTCCGCCACTAGAGGTATGGTTAGTATACGTCGGACTGTCAGTCCATTTTTTGTTGAAGCCCTTGAAGGTTGAAGCACTGGGGGAAATGTCGTCATGATGGCAGTTTGCAATGCCGACATTTTCAATTCCTTATTCCTCTTATTGTGGCTCTGTATTTTACAGTTCTTGTCCATGAAACTCGCGAGAGTTAATCCTAGACTGGACTTCAACATTGAGCAGCTTCTTGCAAAAGATGTGAGTGAATTGGTTGCCTTAATTGCCAAATTGCAAAAGATGTGAGTAATCGGAAAAGGTTTCGGTTTCACAAATTAAGGTCCGAAATTAACGAAATAAGAAATTATCCATTTTGTGAGCAAACAAACATTTTAAGTTTAAGTTTTACGAAATAAGGTCCCGAGTTCACAAATTAAGGTCGAAGATTCACAAAATAAGAAATTAAACATTTTGTGAGTAAAGAAATATTTTAAGTCCAAGTATCACGAAATAAGGTCCCGATTTCACGAATTAAGGTCCAAGATTCACGAAATAAAAAATTAAACATTTTGTGAGTGAACAAACATTTTAAGTCCAAGCTCAAAGAAATAAGGTCCCGGTTTCACGAATTAAGGTCCAAGACTCACGAAATAAGAAATTAAACATTTTGTGAGTGAACAAACATTTTAATTCAAAGTTTCACGAAATAAGGTTTCGGTTTCACAAATTAAGGTCCAAGATTCGCGAAATAAGAAATTATATATTTCGTGAGTAACAAACATTTTAAATCCAAGTTTCACGAAATAAGGTTTCGGTTTCACAAATTAAGGTCCGAAATTCACGAAATAAGAAATTATCCATTTTGTGAGCAAACAAACATTTGAAGTTTAAGTTTCAAGAAATAAGGTCCCGACTTCCCAAATTAAGGTCGAAGATTCACAAAATAAGAAATTAAACATTTTGTGAGTAAAGAAATATTTGAAGTCCAAGTATCACGAAATAAGGTCCTAATTTCACGAATTAAGGTCCAAGATTCACGAAATAAGAAATTAAACATTTTGTGAGTGAACAAACATTTTAAGTCCAAGCTCAACGAAATAAGGTCCCGGTTTCACGAATTAAGGTCCAAGATTCACGAAATAAGAAATTATACATTTTGTGAGTGAACAAACATTTTAATTCAAAGTTTCACGAAATAAGGTTTCGGTTTCACAAATTAAGGTCCAAGATTCGCGAAATAAGAAATTATATATTTCGTGAGTAACAAACATTTTAAATCCAAGTTTCACGAAATAAGGTTTCGGTTTCACAAATTCAGGTCCGAAATTCACGAAATAAGAAATTATCCATTTTGTGAGCAAACAACCATTTTAAGTCTAAGTGTCACGAAATAAGGTCCCGAGTTCACAAATTAAGGTCGAAGATTCACAAAATAAGAAATTAAACATTTTGTGAGTAAAGAAATATTTTAAGTCCAAGTATCACGAAATAAGGTCCCGGTTTCACGAATTAAGGGCCAAGATTCACGAAATAAAAAATTAAACATTTTGTGAGTAAACAAACATTTTAAGTCCAAATTTCACGAAATAAGGTCCCGGTTTCACGAATTAAGTTCCAAGATTCACGAAATAATAAATTAAACATTTTGTGAGTGAACAAACATTTTAATTCAAAGTTTCACGAAATAATGTTTCGGTTTCACAAATTAAAGTCCGACATTCACGAAATAAGAAATTATCCATTTTGTGAGCAAACAAACATTTTAAATCTAAGTTTCACGAAATAAGGTCCCGAGTTCACAAATTAAGGTCGAAGATTCACAAAATAAGAAATTAAACATTTTGTAAGTAAAGAAATATTTTAAGTCCACGTATCACGAAATAAGGTCTCGGTTTCACGAATTAAGGTCCAAGATTCACGAAATAAAAAATTAAACATTTTGTGAGTGAACAAACATTTTAAGTCCAAGTTTAACGAAATAAGGTCCCGGTTTCACGAATTAAGTTCCAAGATTCACGAAATAAGAAATTAAACATTTTGTGAGTGAACAAACATTTTAATTCAAAGTTTCACGAAATAAGGTTTCGGTTTCACAAATTAAGGTCCAAGATTCGCGAAATAAGAAATTATATATTTCGTGAGTAACAAACATTTTAAATCCAAGTTTCACGAAATAAGGTTTCGGTTTCACAAATTAAGGTCCGAAATTCACGAAATAAGAAATTATCCATTTTGTGAGCAAACAAACACTTTAAGTTTAAGTTTCAAGAAATAAGTTTCCCGAGTTCAAAAATTAAGGTCGAAGATTCACAAAATAAGAAATTAAACATTTTGTGAGTAAAGAAATATTTGAAGTCCAAGTATCACGAAATAATGTCCCAATTTCAAGAATTAAGGTCCAAGATTCACGAATAAGAAATTAAACATTTTGTGAGTGAACAAACATTTTAAGTCCAAGTTTCACGAAATAAGTTCCCGATTTCAGGAATTAAGGTCCAAGATTCAAGAAAAAAGAAATTAAACATTTTGTGAGTGAACAAACATTTTAATTCAAAGTTTCACGAAATAAGGTTTCGGTTTCACAAATTAAGGTCCAAGATTCGCGAAATTAGAAATTATATATTTCGTGAGTAAGCAAACATTTTAAATCCAAGTTTCATGAAATAAGGTTTCGGTTTCACAAATTAAAGTCCGAAATTCACGAAATAAGAAATTATCCATTTTGTGAGCAAACAAACATTTTAAGTCTAAGTTTCACGAAATAAGGTCCCGAGTTCACAAATTAAGGTCGAAGATTCACAAAATAAGAAATTAAACATTTTGTGAGTAAAGAAATATTTTAAGTCCAAGTATAACGAAAAAAGATCCCGGTTTCACGAATTAAGGTCCAAGATTCACGAAATAAAAAATTAAACATTTTGTGAGTAAACAAACATTTTAAGTCCAAGTTTCACGAAATAAGGTCCCGGTTTCACGAATTAAGTTCCAAGATTCACGAAATAAGAAATTAAACATTTTGTGAGTGAACAAACATTTTAATTCAAAGTTTCACGAAATAAGGTATCGGTTTCACAAATTAACGTCCAAGATTCGCAAAAGAAATTATATATTTCGTGAGTAAACAAACATTTTAAATCCAAATTTCACGAAATAAGGTTTCGGTTTCACAAATTAAGGTCCGAAATTCACGAAATAAGAAATTATCCATTTTGTGAGCAAACAAACATTTTAAGTCTAAGTGTCACGAAATAAGGTCCCGAGTTCACAAATTAAGGTCGAAGATTCACAAAATAAGAAATTAAACATTTTGTGAGTAAAGAAATATTTTAAGTCCAAGTATCACGAAATAAGGTCCCGGTTTCACGAATTAAGGTCCAAGTTTCACGAAATAAAAAATTAAACATTTTGTGAGTGAACAAACATTTTAATTCAAAGTTTCACGAAATAAGGTTTCGGTTTCACAAATTAAGGTCCAAGATTCGCGAAATTAGAAATTATATATTTCGTGAGTAAGCAAACATTTTAAATCCAAGTTTCACGAAATAATGTTTCGATTTCACAAATTAAGGTCCAAGATTCGCGAAATTAGAAATTATATATTTCGTGAGTAAGCAAACATTTTAAATCCAAGTTTCATGAAATAAGGTTTCGGTTTCACAAATTAAAGTCCGAAATTCACGAAATAAGAAATTATCCATTTTGTGAGCAAACAAACATTTTAAATCTAAGTTTCACGAAATAAGGTCCCGAGTTCACAAATTAAGGTCGAAGATTCACAAAATAAGAAATTAAACATTTTGTGAGTAAAGAAATATTTTAAGTCCAAGTATCACGAAAAAAGGTCACGGTTTCACGAATTAAGGTCCAAGATTCACGAAATAAAAAATTAAACATTTTGTGAGTAAACAAACATTTTAAGTCCAAGTTTCACGAAATAAGGTCCCGGTTTCACGAATTAAGTTCCAAGATTCACGAAATAAGAAATTAAACATTTTGTGAGTGAACAAACATTTTAATTCAAAGTTTCACGAAATAAGGTTTCGGTTTCACAAATTAAGGTCTAAGATTCGCGAAATAAGAAATTATATATTTCGTGAGTAAACAAACATTTTAAATCCAAGTTTCACGAAATAAGGTTTCAGTTTCACAAATTAAGGTCCGAAATTCACGAAATAAGAAATTATCCATTTTGTGAGCAAACAAACATTTTAAGTCTAAGTGTCACGAAATAAGGTCCCGAGTTCACAAATTAAGGTCGAAGATTCACAAAATAAGAAATTAAACATTTTGTGAGTAAAGAAATATTTTAAGTCCATGTATCACGAAATAAGGTCCCGGTTTCACGAATTAAGGTCCAAGATTCACGAAATAAAAAATTAAACATTTTGTGAGTGAACAAACATTTTAAGTCCAAGTTTAACGAAATAAGGTCCCGGTTTCACGAATTAAGTTCCAAGATTCACGAAATAAAAAATTAAACATTTTGTGAGTGAACAAACATTTTAATTCAAAGTTTCACGAAATAAGGTTTCGGTTTCACAAATTAAGGTCCAAGATTCGCGAAATTAGAAATTATATATTTCGTGAGTAAGCAAATATTTTAAATCCAAGTTTCACGAAATAAGGTTTCGGTTTCACAAATTAAGGTCCGAAATTCCCGAAATAAGAAATTATCCATTTTGTGAGCAAACAAACATTTTAAGTCTAAGTGTCACGAAATAAGGTCCCGAGTTCACAAATTAAGGTCGAAGATTCACAAAATAAGAAATTAAACATTTTGTGAGTAAAGAAATATTTTAAGTCCAAGTATCACGAAATAAGGTCCCGGTTTCACGAATTAAGGTCCAAGTTTCACGAAATAAAAAATTAAACATTTTGTGAGTGAACAAACATTTTAATTCAAAGTTTCACGAAATAAGGTTTCGGTTTCACAAATTAAGGTCCAAGATTCGCGAAATTCGAAATTATATATTTCGTGAGTAAGCAAACATTTTAAATCCAAGTTTCATGAAATAAGGTTTCGGTTTCACAAATTAAAGTCCGAAATTGACGAAATAAGAAATTATCCATTTTGTGAGCAAACAAACATTTTAAGTCTAAGTTTCACGAAATAAGGCCCCGAGTTCACAAATTAAGGTCGAAGATTCACAAAATAAGAAATTAAACATTTTGTGAGTAAAGAAATATTTTAAGTCCAAGTATCACGAAATAAGATCCCGGTTTCACGAATTAAGGTCCAAGATTCACGAAATAAAAAATTAAACATTTTGTGAGTAAACAAACATTTTAAGTCCAAGTTTCACGAAATAAGGTCCCGGTTTCACGAATTAAGTTCCAAGATTCACGAAATAAAAAATTAAACATTTTGTGAGTGAACAAACATTTTAAGTCCAAGCTCAACGAAATAAGGTCCCGGTTTCACAAATTAAGGTCCAAGATTCACGAAATAAGAAATTAAACAATTTGTGAGTGAACAAACATTTTAATTCAAAGTTTCACGAAATAAGGTTTCGGTTTCACAAATTAAGGTCCAAGATTCGCGAAATAAGAAATTATATATTTCGTGAGTAACAAACATTTTAAATCCAAGTTTCACGAAATAAGGTTTCGGTTTCACAAATTAAGGTCCGAAATTCACGAAATAAGAAATTATCCATTTTGTGAGCAAACAAACATTTTAAGTCTAAGTGTCACGAAATAAGGTCCCGAGTTCACAAATTAAGGTCGAAGATTCACAAAATAAGAAATTAAACATTTTGTGAGTAAAGAAATATTTTAAGTCCAAGTATCACGAAATAAGGTCCCGGTTTCACGAATTAAGGTCCAAGATTCACGAAATAAAAAATTAAACATTTTGTGAGTAAACAAACATTTTAAGTCCAAGTTTCACGAAATAAGGTTCCGGTTTCACGAATTAAGTTCCAAGATTCACGAAATAAGAAATTAAACATTTTGTGAGTGAACAAACATTTTAATTCAAAGTTTCACGAAATAAGGTTTCGGTTTCACAAATTAAGGTCCAAGATTCGCGAAATTAGAAATTATATATTTCGTGAGTAAGCAAACATTTTAAATCCAAGTTTCATGAAATAAGGTTTCGGTTTCACAAATTAAAGTCCGAAATTCACGAAATAAGAAATTATCCATTTTGTGAGCAAACAAACATTATAAGTCTAAGTTTCACGAAATAAGGTCCTGAGTTCACAAATTAAGGTCGAAGATTCACAAAATAAGAAATTAAACATTTTGTGAGTAAAGAAATATTTTAAGTCCAAGTATCACGAAATAAGGTCCCGGTTTCACGAATTAAGGTCCAAGTTTTACGAAATAAAAAATTAAACATTTTGTGAGTGAACAAACATTTTAATTCAAAGTTTCACGAAATAAGGTTTCGGTTTCACAAATTAAGGTCCAAGATTCGCGAAATTAGAAATTATATATTTCGTGAGTAAGGAAACATTTTAAATCCAAGTTTCACGAAATAATGTTTCGTCTTCACAAATTAAAGTCCGACATTCACGAAATAAGAATTTATCCATTTTGTGAGCAAACAAACATTTTAAATCTAAGTTTCACGAAATAAGGTCCCGAATTCACAAATTAAGGTCCGAAATTCACAAAATAAGAAATTAAACATTTTGTGAGCAAAAAAACATTTTAAGTCCATGTATCACGAAATAAGGTCCCGAGTTCACAAATTAAGGTCGAAGATTCACAAAATAAGAAATTAAACATTTTGTGAGTAAAGAAATATTTTAAGTCCAAGTATCACGAAATAAGGTCCCGGTTTCACGAATTAAGGTCCAAGTTTCACGAAATAAAAAATTAAACATTTTGTGAGTGAACAAACATTTTAATTCAAAGTTTCACGAAATAAGGTTTCGGTTTCACAAATTAAGGTCCAAGATTCGCGAAATTAGAAATTATATATTTCGTGAGTAAGCAAACATTTTAAATCCAAGTTTCACGAAATAATGTTTCGGTTTCACAAATTAAAGTCCGACATTCACGAAATAAGAAATTATCCATTTTGTGAGCAAACAAACATTTTAAATCTAAGTTTAACGAAATAAGGTTCCGAGTTCATAAATTAAGGTCGAAGATTCACAAATTAAGAAATTAAACATTTTGTGAGTAAAGAAATATTTGAAGTCCATGTATCACGAAATAAGGTCCTGGTTTCACGAATTAAGGTCCAAGATTCACGAAATAAAAAATTAAACATTTTGTGAGTGAACAAACATTTTAAGTCCAAGTTTAACGAAATAAGGTCCCGGTTTCACGAATTAAGTTCCAAGATTCACGAAATAAGAAATTAAACATTTTGTGAGTGAACAAACATTTTAATTCAAAGTTTCACGAAATAAGGTCCCGGTTTCACGAATTAAGTTCCAAGATTCACGAAATAAAGAATTAAACATTTTGTGAGTGAACAAACATTTTAAGTCCAAGCTCAACGAAATAAGGTCCCGGTTTCACGAATTAAGTTCCAAGATTCACGAAATAAGAAATTAAACAATTTGTGAGTGAACAAACATTTTAATTCAAAGTTTCACGAAATAAGGTTTCGGTTTCACAAATTAAGGTCCAAGATTCGCGAAATAAGAAATTATATATTTCGTGAGTAACAAACATTTTAAATCCAAGTTTCACGAAATAAGGTTTCGGTTTCACAAATTAAGGTCCGAAATTCACGAAATAAGAAATTATCCATTTTGTGAGCAAACAAACATTTTAAGTCTAAGTGTCACGAAATAAGGTCCCGAGTTCACAAATTAAGGTCGAAGATTCACAAAATAAGAAATTAAACATTTTGTGAGTAAAGAAATATTTTAAGTCCAAGTATCACGAAATAAGGTCCCGGTTTCACGAATTAAGGTCCAAGATTCACGAAATAAAAAATTAAACATTTTGTGAGTAAACAAACATTTTAAGTCCAAGTTTCACGAAATAAGGTTCCGGTTTCACGAATTAAGTTCCAAGATTCACGAAATAAGAAATTAAACATTTTGTGAGTGAACAAACATTTTAATTCAAAGTTTCACGAAATAAGGTTTCGGTTTCACAAATTAAGGTCCAAGATTCGCGAAATTAGAAATTATATATTTCGTGAGTAAGCAAACATTTTAAATCCAAGTTTCACGAAATAAGGTTTCGGTTTCACAAATTAAGGTCCGAAATTCCCGAAATAAGAAATTATCCATTTTGTGAGCAAACAAACATTTTAAGTCTAAGTGTCACGAAATAAGGTCCCGAGTTCACAAATTAAGGTCGAAGATTCACAAAATAAGAAATTAAACACTTTGTGAGTAAAGAAATATTTTAAGTCCAAGTATCACGAAATAAGGTCCCGGTTTCACGAATTAAGGTCCAAGTTTCACGAAATAAAAAATTAAACATTTTGTGAGTGAACAAACATTTTAATTCAAAGTTTCACGAAATAAGGTTTCGGTTTCACAAATTAAGGTCCAAGATTCGCGAAATTCGAAATTATATATTTCGTGAGTAAGCAAACATTTTAAATCCAAGTTTCATGAAATAAGGTTTCGGTTTCACAAATTAAAGTCCGAAATTGACGAAATAAGAAATTATCCATTTTGTGAGCAAACAAACATTTTAAGTCTAAGTTTCACGAAATAAGGTCCCGAGTTCACAAATTAAGGTCGAAGATTCACAAAATAAGAAATTAAACACTTTGTGAGTAAAGAAATATTTTAAGTCCAAGTATCACGAAATAAGGTCCCGGTTTCACGAATTAAGGTCCAAGTTTCACGAAATAAAAAATTAAACATTTTGTGAGTGAACAAACATTTTAATTCAAAGTTTCACGAAATAAGGTTTCGGTTTCACAAATTAAGGTCCAAGATTCGCGAAATTCGAAATTATATATTTCGTGAGTAAGCAAACATTTTAAATCCAAGTTTCATGAAATAAGGTTTCGGTTTCACAAATTAAAGTCCGAAATTGACGAAATAAGAAATTATCCATTTTGTGAGCAAACAAACATTTTAAGTCTAAGTTTCACGAAATAAGGCCCCGAGTTCACAAATTAAGGTCGAAGATTCACAAAATAAGAAATTAAACATTTTGTGAGTAAAGAAATATTTTAAGTCCAAGTATCACGAAATAAGGTCCCGGTTTCACGAATTAAGGTCCAAGATTCACGAAATAAAAAATTAAACATTTTGTGAGTAAACAAACATTTTAAGTCCAAGTTTCACGAAATAAGGTCCCGGTTTCACGAATTAAGTTCCAAGATTCACGAAATAAAAAATTAAACATTTTGTGAGTGAACAAACATTTTAAGTCCAAGCTCAACGAAATAAGGTCCCGGTTTCACGAATTAAGTTCCAAGATTCACGAAATAAGAAATTAAACAATTTGTGAGTGAACAAACATTTTAATTCAAAGTTTCACGAAATAAGGTTTCGGTTTCACAAATTAAGGTCCAAGATTCGCGAAATAAGAAATTATATATTTCGTGAGTAACAAACATTTTAAATCCAAGTTTCACGAAATAAGGTTTCGGTTTCACAAATTAAGGTCCGAAATTCACGAAATAAGAAATTATCCATTTTGTGAGCAAACAAACATTTTAAGTCTAAGTGTCACGAAATAAGGTCCCGAGTTCACAAATTAAGGTCGAAGATTCACAAAATAAGAAATTAAACATTTTGTGAGTAAAGAAATATTTTAAGTCCAAGTATCACGAAATAAGGTCCCGGTTTCACGAATTAAGGTCCAAGATTCACGAAATAAAAAATTAAACATTTTGTGAGTAAACAAACATTTTAAGTCCAAGATTCACGAAATAAGAAATTAAACATTTTGTGAGTGAACAAACATTTTAATTCAAAGTTTCACGAAATAAGGTTTCGGTTTCACAAATTAAGGTCCAAGATTCGCGAAATTAGAAATTATATATTTCGTGAGTAAGCAAACATTTTAAATCCAAGTTTCATGAAATAAGGTTTCGGTTTCACAAATTAAAGTCCGAAATTCACGAAATAAGAAATTATCCATTTTGTGAGCAAACAAACATTATAAGTCTAAGTTTCACGAAATAAGGTCCCGAGTTCACAAATTAAGGTCGAAGATTCACAAAATAAGAAATTAAACATTTTGTGAGTAAAGAAATATTTTAAGTCCAAGTATCACGAAATAAGGTCCCGGTTTCACGAATTAAGGTCCAAGTTTTACGAAATAAAAAATTAAACATTTTGTGAGTGAACAAACATTTTAATTCAAAGTTTCACGAAATAAGGTTTCGGTTTCACAAATTAAGGTCCAAGATTCGCGAAATTAGAAATTATATATTTCGTGAGTAAGCAAACATTTTAAATCCAAGTTTCACGAAATAATGTTTCGTCTTCACAAATTAAAGTCCGACATTCACGAAATAAGAAATTATCCATTTTGTGAGCAAACAAACATTTTAAATCTAAGTTTCACGAAATAAGGTCCCGAATTCACAAATTAAGGTCCGAAATTCACAAAATAAGAAATTAAACATTTTGTGAGCAAAAAAACATTTTAAGTCCATGTATCACGAAATAAGGTCCCGAGTTCACAAATTAAGGTCGAAGATTCAGAAAATAAGAAATTAAACATTTTGTGAGTAAAGAAATATTTTAAGTCCAAGTATCACGAAATAAGGTCCCGGTTTCACGAATTAAGGTCCAAGTTTCACGAAATAAAAAATTAAACATTTTGTGAGTGAACAAACATTTTAATTCAAAGTTTCACGAAATAAGGTTTCGGTTTCACAAATTAAGGTCCAAGATTCGCGAAATTAGAAATTATATATTTCGTGAGTAAGCAAACATTTTAAATCCAAGTTTCACGAAATAATGTTTCGGTTTCACAAATTAAAGTCCGACATTCACGAAATAAGAAATTATCCATTTTGTGAGCAAACAAACATTTTAAATCTAAGTTTAACGAAATAAGGTTCCGAGTTCATAAATTAAGGTCGAAGATTCACAAATTAAGAAATTAAACATTTTGTGAGTAAAGAAATATTTGAAGTCCATGTATCACGAAATAAGGTCCCGGTTTCACGAATTAAGGTCCAAGATTCACGAAATAAAAAATTAAACATTTTGTGAGTGAACAAACATTTTAAGTCCAAGTTTAACGAAATAAAGTCCCGGTTTCACGAATTAAGTTCCAAGATTCACGAAATAAGAAATTAAACATTTTGTGAGTGAACAAACATTTTAATTCAAAGTTTCACGAAATAAGGTTTCGGTTTCACATATTAAGGTCCAAGATTCGCGAAATAAGAAATTATATATTTCGTGAGTAACAAACATTTTAAATCCAAGTTTCACGAAATAAGGTTTCGGTTTCACAAATTAAGGTCCGAAATTCACGAAATAAGAAATTATCCATTTTTTGAGCAAACAAACATTTTAAGTCTAAGTGTCACGAAATAAGGTCCCGAGTTCACAAATTAAGGTCGAAGATTCACAAAATAAGAAATTAAACATTTTGTGAGTAAAGAAATATTTTAAGTCCAAGTATCACGAAATAAGGTCCCGGTTTCACGAGTTAAGGTCCAAGTTTCACGAAATAAAAAATTAAACATTTTGTGAGTGAACAAACATTTTAAGTCCAAGTTTCACGAAATAAGGTCCCGGTTTCACGAATTAAGTTCCAAGATTCACGAAATAAGAAATTAAACATTTTGTGAGTGAACAAACATTTTAATTCAAAGTTTCACGAAATAAGGTTTCGGTTTCACAAATAAAGGTCCAAGATTCGCGAAATTAGAAATTATATATATCGTGAGTAAGCAAACATTTTAAATCCAAGTTTCATGAAATTAGGTTTCGGTTTCACAAATTAAAGTCCGAAATTCACGAAATAAGAAATTATCCATTTTGTGAGCAAACAAACATTTTAAGTCTAAGTTTCACGAAATAAGGCCCCGAGTTCACAAATTAAGGTCGAAGATTCACAAAATAAGAAATTAAACATTTTGTGAGTAAAGAAATATTTTAAGTCCAAGTATCACGAAATAAGGTCCCGGTTTCACGAATTAAGGTCCAAGATTCACGAAATAAAAAATTAAACATTTTGTGAGTAAACAAACATTTTAAGTCCAAGTTTCACGAAATAAGGTCCCGGTTTCACGAATTAAGTTCCAAGATTCACGAAATAAAAAATTAAACATTTTGTGAGTGAACAAACATTTTAAGTCCAAGCTCAACGAAATAAGGTCCCGGTTTCACGAATTAAGGTCCAATATTCACGAAATAAGAAATTAAACAATTTGTGAGTGAACAAACATTTTAATTCAAAGTTTCACGAAATAAGGTTTCGGTTTCACAAATTAAGGTCCAAGATTCGCGAAATAAGAAATTATATATTTCGTGAGTAACAAACATTTTAAATCCAAGTTTCACGAAATAAGGTTTCGGTTTCACAAATTAAGGTCCGAAATTCACGAAATAAGAAATTATCCATTTTGTGAGCAAACAAACATTTTAAGTCTAAGTGTCACGAAATAAGGTCCCGAGTTCACAAATTAAGGTCGAAGATTCACAAAATAAGAAATTAAACATTTTGTGAGTAAAGAAATATTTTAAGTCCAAGTATCACGAAATAAGGTCCCGGTTTCACGAATTAAGGTCCAAGATTCACGAAATAAAAAATTAAACATTTTGTGGGTAAACAAACATTTTAAGTCCAAGTTTCACGAAATAAGGTTCCGGTTTCACGAATTAAGTTCCAAGATTCACGAAATAAGAAATTAATCATTTTGTGAGTGAACAAACATTTTAATTCAAAGTTTCACGAAATAAGGTTTCGGTTTCACAAATTCAGGTCCAAGATTCGCGAAATAAGAAATTATATATTTCGTGAGTAAACAAACATTTTAAATCCAAGTTTCACGAAATAAGGTTTCGGTTTCACAAATTAAGGTTCGAAATTCACGAAATAAGAAATTATCCATTTTGTGAGTAAAGAAATATTTTAAGTCCAAGTATCACGAAATAAGGTCCCGATTTCACGAATTAAGGTCCAAGATTCACGAAATAAAAAATTAAACATTTTGTGAGTGAACAAATATTTTAAGTCCAAGCTCAACGAAATAAGGCAATGTTTCACGAATTAAGCTCCAAGATTCACGAAATAAGAAATTAAACATTTTGTGAGTGAACAAACATTTTAATTCAAAGTTTCACGAAATAAGGTTTCGGTTTCACAAATTAAGGTCCAAGATTCGCGAAATAAGAAATTATATATTTCGTGAGTAACAAACATTTTAAATCCAAGTTTCACGAAATAAGGTTTCGGTTTCACAAATTAAGGTCCGAAATTCACGAAATAAGAAATTATCCATTTTGTGAGCAAACAAACATTTTAAGTTTAAGTTTCAAGAAATAAGTTTCCCGAGTTCAAAAATTAAGGTCGAAGATTCACAATGTAAAACCCCTCGCGAAAGCGGAAATATAAACACATAAAAGTACCAAAATTGCAGCGGAATTAAAACTTTTTAAAGATAAAACATGCGAGAAGTCTTAGACTGAAACGTAAACTGAAACTGAAACCAAAAAGATAAGTAACAGTTCTAAGTAACAAAACCAATATGTACATCAGCCTGGGATGGAACATCCCTACAGGCACCAAAACAAAAGTAACAACTACGAGTCCAGCTAAACGATATAAGGTAAGTCATAAGATGACAGCAGGATCATCACTCGCTAGCTCTCGTGAACCCATCTCCAACCAGCATGTACCTACATACATGAAAACATGTACGCCACAATCAGTGGGGAGTGACTAGAGTTCTCCTAGCCACCTCTTGTGACAACACGTAACATATAAAACAATACAGAATACTCCAACATATAACAACATGTGAAGCATAAACAACTCATCATCTGCTCTCTTACTATCATGCGATTACCATGCACGGCTCGCAACTAACTTCATAAACAGATAAGAAGGAGAGCCGGTTTCCCTACTGGTTACCCAGTCGGGGGGGTCTTTCAATCTAATCATTTATGAAACCGAACTAAGAGTCATCCAATGCCTTGGATGATTTAACCACAACTCATATAACAACGATAACATACTAGGCATATCTGACACAGTACCATCATCAAGGCAAGCAGATATAAAACAGTAAGTACAAAGGTTCAGAGGCGACATCTTAACGCATAACCTAGGTAGTAAATAAATCAGCAAGTATAAAGGTTCAGAGGCGACAACTTAACGCATAACCTAAATACCAAGTTCACAATATCAAGCAAGGACTCAGAGGCGAAAACTCAACGCATGGACCGGCTATCACTGAACATTAGACTCAGAGGCGAAAACTCAACGCATGGACTAACATTCAATTCACTATCACAAGTAAGGAACTCAGAGGCGAAAACTCAACGCATGGACCCCTACCACATTACAAGATACTAGACTCAGAGGCGAAAACTCAACGCATGTTCTAGCACCAAACACCTGCACTCCGGGTAAGGTATGACAACCTGACTGCCCCGTCGTGCAGTTGCTCTACTCGTCAGACTCAGAGGCCAGCTTAAGGCATGTCCTGACGCGATCACACATACATGTCTGGACTCAGAGGCGAAAACTCAACGCATGTCCCAGACACGACAAACAGACATGTATGGAACTCAGAGGCGAAAACTCAACGCATGTTCCCATACACGACAAACAACTCACGTATTAAGTTCAGAGGCCAGCTTAAGGCATAACTTAATACGCATCAAAACAATATCATTCAAGTCTATGAACTACTCTATAGTTCTACCTTTAACTTCTAATCAACACTTAATTGACCTCGGGAACTAAGATGAGGGAGAGTCGGTTTCCCTTTCGGTTGCCCGACCGGGGGGTCTCTATCCTCACTATATTCCCGAACCCAATATAATGTTGCCCATCCTCCGGGGACCTCAAATACATGTCAAAGGTACACAAAACAAGTTTCAAGTAAAACCGATTAACCGTTTGAAAGTTACACTCAATTTACAAAATCCTCAAAATAGCCTACAGGGGTCCCCAGCCGGTCGGCAGGCAGCCGGTCGGCCGGCTGGTGACCTTCCCAAGCCTTCTCAAACGAAAACCATCCCCACATGTACTCCCAGCCGGCTGGCAGGCGGCCGGTCTGCCGGCTGGGCTCCCATCCTATATAAGTTTTTCGCAAACAACATAAGGCAAAATGACTACCAGCCGGTCGGCAGGCGGCCGGTCGGCCGGCTGGCAGTCCTAAGCCATTTTTCCAAAAACTCGCGAAACACACAAATGCTCTCCCAGCCGGTCGACCGGCGGCCGGTCGGTCGACCGGCTCAGAGAGCCTGCAACCAAAATCGTGATTTTCCAATCTTTCTCAAACTTCACAATTCGACTTCTAATCTTCAATAGCATCACAAATAATGTTTACCCACTAACATAAATCATCCAATACTACTAATCTATCAGAAAACAAGTCCCATAACAATCCTCAAATGAATTATACATGTATCCGTCACAAAAATGAGAAAAACTGAAAATACCCTTAAAAGCATTTGACAAACAATTCAAGCATGAATTCTTCACAACAACATCATCCTAAACATGTTGCTAAGTCCTTTAACATCATATTTCGACACAAATCAGAAACAAAACGAGAATCACATCAAATATGCTAATATACACATAAAGGCCGAGTTTCTCATTATCGTCACCTATAAGCTTATTCCGGCAAATGATCCTCCTCAACCACGTAAGAGTCCACGTCGGGATCGTCCAAGCCAACGCCTACAACATAGAAAACGGGTTTTTAAGCTCTTAAAACGAAACTAAGGAAAACAGGCCGATTTTTGAAGTCTATAAAATGAAAAACGAAAGTGATGGATGATTAGGAAATCGAACAAGGATTCCGAAAATGTACTTACTTTCGCGATTCGATGAACGGATGATGAAGAAAGCTTGAAAAGAAGGAAAGGTTTTATGGAGGTTTTGAGAATGTTGTTTACTGTAAAAAAAATGAAATGTTGAGGATGAAGGGAATTATTATGTCGACATATTACTTATAAGAGGACAAGTGAGTCGTCCTTTCCGAATAATTAAAATGGAACGGATATTTAAAACGGATATGGAAATGAATACTTGAGTCGGGAACTTAACCTTGCCAAATTGTATTCGTCTTAAGGACTTGAGGTTCTTAAGACGGACCTTACCTATTATATTAAAACCTTTCGAAATAAATTATTAAATTATTATTTTACTATTTAAAATAATTTAAAAACGCTTAAATTAGATTTTACGAAAATACGGGATGTTACAATCACCCCAACTTCAAAAAGTTTCGTCCTCGAAACTCGAACGGATATAAATCTATATACTATACCTCAATCGAAAAGAGAAGGATGCGCGATACGCATCGATGCCTCTGTCTCCCAAGTCTGCTCCTCAACATCACCGCAACGCCAAAGGATCTTCACTAGCGGCACCACCTTGCTCCTAAGCTTCCTATCCTGACGGTCAAGGATCTTCACTGGACGCTCCTCGAAAGCAAGACTCGGCTCCAAGTTCTCGATCTCTCTAGGCAAAACATGACTCGGGTCACTAATGTATCTGCGGAGCTGGGAAACATGAAAAACGCTATGAACCTTGCCCAAACTAGGAGGCAAGTCCAATCGGTAAGCAGCAGCACCAATCCTCTTCACGATCTCAAAAGGTCCAATATACTTAGGGCTCAACTTGCCCTTAACTCCAAACCTTTTGACGCCTTTCATCGGAGAAACTCTCAAGAAAACTCGATCACCCACCTCAAACTCTAAGGGTCTACGGCGAACATCAGCATAGGATTTCTGCCGGTCCTGTGCGGCTTTCATCCTACCTCTGATAAGCTGAACCTGATCAATAGTAACAGCTAACTGATCCGGTCCAAGGTCACGAACATCACTAGCCTGATCCCAACAAATCGGACTACGGCACTTCCTACCATAAAGAGCCTCGAACTTCTTGAAATCGGCATCTCAGGGCAAACTCTGGCGAATCTCCCAATATAAAGACGGCTCGGCAGTCAAAGCAGCTAACCAATCAAAACCACTACCCACCATCTCTAATCTCAGCTTCCGGAACTCGGAACACAACTCATCAGGCAATACTCTCATGGCACTCATCGAGTGAGAAGTCTTGCGGCTAAGCGCATCAGCAACTACATTGGCCTTTCCCTCATGATATAACAACTCAATGTCGTAATCTTTCACCAACTCTAGCCAACGTCTCTGTCTCATGTTAAGGTCTTTCTGAGTAAAAATGTACTTAAGACTCTTGTGATCTGTGAAAATACGGCAATGGGATCCAATCAGGTAATGACGCCACATCTTCAAAGCATGAACGACTGCGACCAACTCCAAGTCATGTGTCGGATAGTTCACCTCATGAACTCTCAACTGTCTAGATGAGTAGGCTATCACCTTACCACTCTGCATCAGTACACATCCAAGTCCTAACATCGAAGCATCACAATACACATCGAAGTCCACTCCGATCTCTGACAAAGCTAACACGGGGGCGGAAGTCAGTCTGGTCTTCAACTCCTGGAAAGAACTCTCACAATTGTCGGTCCACACAAATTTGGCTTCTTTCTTCAGCAACTGAGTCATCGGGCGAGCCAATCTCGAAAAATCCTCTACGAATCTACGATAATAACCAGCCAAACCCAAAAAGCTACGGATCTCTCCAACATCCTTGGGACTCTCCCAATCAACCACAGCCTCTATCTTCGCGGGATCTACCATCACACCCTCGCTGGATATCACATGTCCTAAAAAGGCAACCTTCGAGAGCCAAAATTCACACTTCGAAAACTTTGCGAACCATTTCTGTCTGCGCAGAATCCCTAGAATCAATCGAAGATGCTCAGCATGTTCCTCATCGGTCTTCGAATATATCAAGATGTCATCGATAAACACCACAACACAAGTGTCAAGATACTCACTGAAGGTACGGTTCATCTGATCCATAAAAATCGCCGGTGCATTAGTCAACCCAAATGGCATGACTACAAACTCATAATGACCATATCTGGTACGAAAAGCAGTCTTCGCAATGTCAGCCTCCCTCACTGGAATCTGATGATAACCCGATCGAAGATCAATCTTAGAAAACCTCGAAGCACCTCTCAACTGATCGAACAAATCATCTATTCTAGGCAAAGGATATCGATTCTTCACGGTCACTCGGTTCAGCTCTCTATAGTCAATGCACAATCTCATGGAACCATCTTTCTTCTTAACGAACAACACAGGAGCACCCCACGGAGAAGCACTAGGTCTAATGAAACCTTTCTCGATCATCTCTTCCAATTGCTGCTTCAACTCTTTCAACTCTGGCGGAGCCATACGGTAAGGAGCTTTAGAAATCGGTCCGGTACCTGGAACAAGCTCAATAGTAAACTCCACATCTCTCTCTGGCGGTATCCCTGGCAAGTCATCTGGGAAAACATCTGGATACTCACGAACAATGGCTACATCTTCAAGCTTCGGTAGCGATGGTTTAGCAGCTGTAACAACACACAGGAAGGCTTGGCAACCCTTCCTAAGAAGATGAGAAGCTTTCATCGAAGAGATGACACGAACACCCTTTTGAGGGCGAGTTCCCCTATAGGAAACACGAACTCCTGAAGAACTCCTCAAGCAGATTTTCTGGTCGCGACACTCGAAGCGAGCATGGTATCGCGATAACCAATCCATACCGAGGATAATGTCAAACTCCTCGAGAGGAAATCTCAGTAAGTCCGCTGGATATGTGGCCTGACCAATAATAATAGGAACATCCCTATGGGACGAAGAGCAGGAAAATACGTCTCCAGAAGGTAAGGAAATAGAAGTCTCCTCAACCAATGAAGACTCAAGAGCTAGACGGTCGGCGAACTGAGTCGATATAAATGACAAAGAAGCTCCAGTATCGAATAAAATAAGGCACTCAGCACCAAGAACAGAAAAGATACCGGCAACAATGTCAGGATGAGCCTCTGCCTCAGCCCTAGTCATCACAAAGATCTTCCCCTTCGGCTTTCCTCCTCTGGTCGCTGCAGCAGCAGTGGCAGCCTTGCCAAGAACAGTATTCTTCTCAGGACAATCAAAGGATCTATGCCCAAATCCATTACAAGTATAACACTTATAGGCATTCTTGAAGCAATCAAACCCTGGATGAAGCGGTTTACCACAACGGCGGCAAACAGTAGAAGCAGTGTCGGTGTGAAATGTGGTCTTAGCAACCGGAGCAGAGAACCTCTCAAAACGCTTCTTCTGAGAAGAAGGCGAAGAAGTAGAAGGAACAAATGGTCTCTTCCCCTGGTACACGGATCTCTGGTGAGAAGTGAAGCTGGAAGTAGCGGCACGGGTCTCAGCATCAATGGCACGAATAGAGCTCTCGGCCCAAATAGCATCGTCATACACCTCCACAAAAGAAGTAGAGTCACGACGAACCATACTCTCAATCCTCGGCCCTAGCTTCCCTCGGTAGAAATACACCCTCTCAGCCTCATCACGAACAAATCTCGATGCAAAGTGAGCTAACTGGTTGAACTTGTCAGTAAACTCCTGAACGGTCATCTTGCCTTGCTTCAAATCCATAAATTCTTTCAACCTCTGCGATCTCAACTCCTTGGGGTAAAATCTCGCCTCGAGCCTGTCTTTGAAAGCCTCCCAATCGAACATCGGGTCAAGAATAGCGGTAGGTCCAGTCAATGCCCACCAACGGTCAGCCTCCAATGTCAGGAAGTGAGCGGCTAAACGCACTCTATCCTCCCTAACGACTGAGTATAAGGTGAAGCTCTTTTCCATCTCTCTAAACCACTCTGTGAGGGCTACAGGGTCAGCCTCGCCTCCATAGGTCCTAACATGGCTTCTGGACATCTGAGAGGCAATCCAGGAAAAGCTACCCGGACGATTAGTCTCGCCACCCGGCGGTGGAGGAGGTGGAACATTTCCCGCTTGCTGTCTCTGAGTCTCAAGCAAATGCTGAATTGCTTGTAGCACAATGTTATCAGCAGCTCTGGGTCTCACCATCCTTTAAAAGAGAAAACATGGATTAGCTTAGCAATTAGCAATCACAAATAGACTACAAAATAAGTCCTTAGATCTACCCATCTCTCTTTCATTATTTGTTTATTTGGTCAAGTTAAGGTTGGGGGTCACATGAGTGCGTCGGGAGCAATAATGCTCTGATACCAACTGTAAAACCCCTCGCGAAAGCGGAAATATAAACACATAAAAGTACCAAAATTGCAGCGGAATTAAAACTTTTTAAAGATAAAACATGCGAGAAGTCTTAGACTGAAACGTAAACTGAAACTGAAACCAAAAAGATAAGTAACAGTTCTAAGTAACAAAACCAATATGTACATCAGCCTGGGATGGAACATCCCTACAGGCACCAAAACAAAAGTAACAACTACGAGTCCAGCTAAACGATATAAGGTAAGTCATAAGATGACAGCAGGATCATCACTCGCTAGCTCTCGTGAACCCATCTCCAACCAGCATGTACCTACATACATGAAAACATGTACGCCACAATCAGTGGGGAGTGACTAGAGTTCTCCTAGCCACCTCTTGTGACAACACGTAACATATAAAACAATACAGAATACTCCAACATATAACAACATGTGAAGCATAAACAACTCATCATCTGCTCTCTTACTATCATGCGATTACCATGCACGGCTCTCAACTAACTTCATAAACAGATAAGAAGGAGAGCCGGTTTCCCTACTGGTTACCCAGTCGGGGGGTCTTTCAATCTAATCATTTATGAAACCGAACTAAGAGTCATCCAATGCCTTGGATGATTTAACCACAACTCATATAACAACGATAACATACTAGGCATATCTGACACAGTACCATCATCAAGGCAAGCTGATATAAAACAGTAAGTACAAAGGTTCAGAGGCGACATCTTAACGCATAACCTAGGTAGTAAATAAATCAGCAAGTATAAAGGTTCAGAGGCGACAACTTAACGCATAACCTAAATACCAAGTTCACAATATCAAGCAAGGACTCAGAGGCGAAAACTCAACGCATGGACCGGCTATCACTGAACATTAGACTCAGAGGCGAAAACTCAACGCATGGACTAACATTCAATTCACTATCACAAGTAAGGAACTCAGAGGCGAAAACTCAACGCATGGACCCCTACCACATTACAAGATACTAGACTCAGAGGCGAAAACTCAACGCATGTTCTAGCACCAAACACCTGCACTCCGGGTAAGGTATGACAACCTGACTGCCCCGTCGTGCAGTTGCTCTACTCGTCAGACTCAGAGGCCAGCTTAAGGCATGTCCTGACGCGATCACACATACATGTCTGGACTCAGAGGCGAAAACTCAACGCATGTCCCAGACACGACAAACAGACATGTATGGAACTCAGAGGCGAAAACTCAACGCATGTTCCCATACACGACAAACAACTCACGTATTAAGTTCAGAGGCCAGCTTAAGGCATAACTTAATACGCATCAAAACAATATCATTCAAGTCTATGAACTACTCTATAGTTCTACCTTTAACTTCTAATCAACACTTAATTGACCTCGGGAACTAAGATGAGGGAGAGTCGGTTTCCCTTTCGGTTGCCCGACCGGGGGGTCTCTATCCTCACTATATTCCCGAACCCAATATAATGTTGCCCATCCTCCGGGGACCTCAAATACATGTCAAAGGTACACAAAACAAGTTTCAAGTAAAACCGATTAACCGTTTGAAAGTTACACTCAATTTACAAAATCCTCAAAATAGCCTACAGGGGTCCCCAGCCGGTCGGCAGGCAGCCGGTCGGCCGGCTGGTGACCTTCCCAAGCCTTCTCAAACGAAAACCATCCCCACATGTACTCCCAGCCGGCTGGCAGGCGGCCGGTCTGCCGGCTGGGCTCCCATCCTATATAAGTTTTTCGCAAACAACATAAGGCAAAATGACTACCAGCCGGTCGGCAGGCGGCCGGTCGGCCGGCTGGCAGTCCTAAGCCATTTTTCCAAAAACTCGCGAAACACACAAATGCTCTCCCAGCCGGTCGACCGGCGGCCGGTCGGTCGACCGGCTCAGAGAGCCTGCAACCAAAATCGTGATTTTCCAATCTTTCTCAAACTTCACAATTCGACTTCTAATCTTCAATAGCATCACAAATAATGTTTACCCACTAACATAAATCATCCAATACTACTAATCTATCAGAAAACAAGTCCCATAACAATCCTCAAATGAATTATACATGTATCCGTCACAAAAATGAGAAAAACTGAAAATACCCTTAAAAGCATTTGACAAACAATTCAAGCATGAATTCTTCACAACAACATCATCCTAAACATGTTGCTAAGTCCTTTAACATCATATTTCGACACAAATCAGAAACAAAACGAGAATCACATCAAATATGCTAATATACACATAAAGGCCGAGTTTCTCATTATCGTCACCTATAAGCTTATTCCGGCAACTGATCCTCCTCAACCACGTAAGAGTCCACGTCGGGATCGTCCAAGCCAACGCCTACAACATAGAAAACGGGTTTTTAAGCTCTTAAAACGAAACTAAGGAAAACAGGCCGATTTTTGAAGTCTATAAAATGAAAAACGAAAGTGATGGATGATTAGGAAATCGAACAAGGATTCCGAAAATGTACTTACTTTCGCGATTCGATGAACGGATGATGAAGAAAGCTTGAAAAGAATGAAAGGTTTTATGGAGGTTTTGAGAATGTTGTTTACTGTAAAAAAAATGAAATGTTGAGGATGAAGGGAATTATTATGTCGACATATTACTTATAAGAGGACAAGTGAGTCGTCCTTTCCGAATAATTAAAATGGAACGGATATTTAAAACGGATATGGAAATGAATACTTGAGTCGGGAACTTAACCTTGCCAAATTGTATTCGTCTTAAGGACTTGAGGTTCTTAAGACGGACCTTACCTATTATATTAAAACCTTTCGAAATAAATTATTAAATTATTATTTTATTATTTAAAATAATTTAAAAACGCTTAAATTAGATTTTACGAAAATACGGGATTCAGGTCGAAGATTCACAAAATAAGAAATTAAACATTTTGTTAGTAAAGAAATATTTTAAGTCCAAGTATCACGAAAAAAGGTCCCGGTTTCACGAATTAAGGTCCAAGATTCACGAAATAAAAAATTAAACATTTTGTGAGTAAACAAACATTTTAAGTCCAAGTTTCACGAAATAAGGTCCCGGTTTCACGAATTAAGTTCCAAGATTCACGAAATATGAAATTAAACATTTTGTGAGTGAACAAACATTTTAATTCAAAGTTTCACGAAATAAGGTTTCGGTTTCACAAATTAAGGTCCAAGATTCGCGAAATAAGAAATTATATATTTCGTGAGTAAACAAACATTTTAAATCCAAGTTTCACGAAATAAGGTTTCGGTTTCACAAATTAAGGTCCGAAATTCACGAAATAAGAAATTATCCATTTTGTGAGCAAACAAACATTTTAAGTCTAAGTGTCACGAAATAAGGTCCCGAGTTCACAAATTAAGGTCGAAGATTCACAAAATAAGAAATTAAACATTTTGTGAGTAAAGAAATATTTTAAGTCCAAGTATCATGAAATAAGGTCCCGGTTTCACGAATTAAGGTCCAAGTTTCACGAAATAAAAAATTAAACATTTAGTGAGTGAACAAACATTTTAATTCAAAGTTTCACGAAATAAGGTTTCGGTTTCACAAATTAAGGTCCAAGATTCGCGAAATAAGAAATTATATATTTCGTGAGTAAACAAACATTTTAAATCCAAGTTTCACGAAATAAGGTTTCGGTTTCACAAATTAAGGTCCGAAATTCACGAAATAAGAAATTAACCATTTTGTGAGTAAAGAAATATTTTAAGTCCAAATATCACGGAATAAGGTCCCGATTTCACGAATTAAGGTCCAAGATTTACGAAATAAAAAATTAAACATTTTGTGAGTAAACAAACATTTTAAGTCCAAGTTTCACGAAATAAGGTCCCGGTTTCACGAATTAAGTTCCAAGATTCACGAAATAAGAAATTAAACATTTTGTGAGTGAACAAACATTTTAATTCAAAGTTTCACGAAATAAGGTTTCGGTTTCACAAATTAAGGTCCAAGATTCGCGAAATTAGAAATTATATATTTCGTGAGTAAGCAAACATTTTAAATCCAAGTTTCATGAAATAAGGTTTCGGTTTCACAAATTAAAGTCTGAAATTCACGAAATAAGAAATTATCCATTTTGTGAGCAAACAAACATTTTAAGTCTAAGTTTCACGAAATAAGGTCTCGAGTTCACAAATTAAGGTCGAAGATTCACAAAATAAGAAATTAAACATTTTGTGAGTAAAGAAATATTTTAAGTCCAAGTATCACGAAAAAAGGTCCCGGTTTCACGAATTAAGGTCCAAGATTCACGAAATAAAAAATTAAACATTTTGTGAGTAAACAAACATTTTAAGTCCAAGTTTCACGAAATAAGGTCCCGGTTTCACGAATTAAGTTCCAAGATTCACGAAATAAGAAATTAAACATTTTGTGAGTGAACAAACATTTTAATTCAAAGTTTCACGAAATAAGGTTTCGGTTTCACAAATTAAGGTCCAAGATTCGCGAAATAAGAAATTATATATTTCGTGAGTAAACAAACATTTTAAATTCAAGTTTCACGAAATAAGGTTTCGGTTTCACAAATTAAGGTCCGAAATTCACGAAATAAGAAATTATCCATTTTGTGAGCAAACAAACATTTTAAGTCTAAGTGTCACGAAATAAGGTCCCGAGTTCACAAATTAAGGTCGAAGATTCACAAAATAAGAAATTAAACATTTTGTGAGTAAAGAAATATTTTAAGTCCAAGTATCATGAAATAAGGTCCCGGTTTCACGAACTAAGGTCCAAGTTTCACGAAATAAAAAATTAAACATTTAGTGAGTGAACAAACATTTTAATTCAAAGTTTCACGAAATAAGGTTTCGGTTTCACAAATTAAGGTCCAAGATTCGCGAAATTAGAAATTATATATTTCGTGAGTAAGCAAACATTTTAAATCCAAGTTTCATGAAATAAGGTTTCGGTTTCACAAATTAAAGTCTGAAATTCACGAAATAAGAAATTATCCATTTTGTGAGCAAACAAACATTTTAAGTCTAAGTTTCACGAAATAAGGTCTCGAGTTCACAAATTAAGGTCGAAGATTCACAAAATAAGAAATTAAACATTTTGTGAGTAAAGAAATATTTTAAGTCCAAGTATCACGAAAAAAGGTCCCGGTTTCACGAATTAAGGTCCAAGATTCACGAAATAAAAAATTAAACATTTTGTGAGTAAACAAACATTTTAAGTCCAAGTTTCACGAAATAAGGTCCCGGTTTCACGAATTAAGTTCCAAGATTCACGAAATAAGAAATTAAACATTTTGTGAGTGAACAAACATTTTAATTCAAAGTTTCACGAAATAAGGTTTCGGTTTCACAAATTAAGGTCCAAGATTCGCGAAATAAGAAATTATATATTTCGTGAGTAAACAAACATTTTAAATTCAAGTTTCACGAAATAAGGTTTCGGTTTCACAAATTAAAGTCTGAAATTCACGAAATAAGAAATTATCCATTTTGTGAGCAAAAAAACATTTTAAGTCTAAGTTTCACGAAATAAGGTCTCGAGTTCACAAATTAAGGTCGAAGATTCACAAAATAAGAAATTAAACATTTTGTGAGTAAAGAAATATTTTAAGTTCAAGTATCACGAAATAAGGTCCCGGTTTCACGAATTAAGGTCCAAGATTCACGAAATAAAAAATTAAACATTTTGTGAGTAAACAAACATTTTAAGTCCAAGTTTCACGAAATAAGGTCCCGGTTTCACGAATTAAGTTCCAAGATTCACGAAATAAGAAATTAAACATTTTGTGAGTGAACAAACATTTTAATTCAAAGTTTCACGAAATAAGGTTTCGGTTTCACAAATTAAGGTCCAAGATTCGCGAAATAAGAAATTATATATTTCGTGAGTAAACAAACATTTTAAATCCAAGATTCACGAAATAAGGTTTCGGTTTCACAAATTAAGGTCCGAAATTCACGAAATAAGAAATTAACCATTTTGTGAGTAAAGAAATATTTTAAGTCCAAGTATCACGGAATAAGGTCCCGATTTCACGAATTAAGGTCCAAGATTTACGAAATAAAAAAATAAACATTTTGTGAGTAAACAAATATTTTAAGTCCAAATTTCACGAAATAAGGTCCCGGTTTCACGAATTAAGTTCCAAGATTCACGAAATAAGAAATTAAACATTTTGTGAGTGAACAAACATTTTAATTCAAAGTTTCACGAAATAAGGTTTCGGTTTCACAAATTAAGGTCCAAGATTCGCGAAATAAGAAATTATATATTTCGTGAGTAAACAAACATTTTAAATCCAAGTTTCATGAAATAAGGTTTCGGTTTCACAAATTTAAGTCCGAAATTCACGAAATAAGAAATTATTCATTTTGTGAGCAAACAAACATTTTAAGTCTAAGTTTCACGAAATAAGGCCCCGAGTTCACAAATTAAGATCGAAGATTCACAAAATAAGAAATTAAACATTTTGTGAGTAAAGAAATATTTTAAGTCCAAGTATCACGAAAAAAGGTCCCGGTTTCACGAATTAAGGTCCAAGATTCACGAAATAAAAAATTAAACATTTTGTGAGTAAACAAACATTTTAAGTCCAAGTTTCACTAAATAAGGTCCCGGTTTCACGAATTAAGTTCCAAGATTCACGAAATAAGAAATTAAACATTTTGTGAGTGAACAAACATTTTAATTCAAAGTTTCACGAAATAAGGTTTCGGTTTCACAAATTAAGGTCCAAGATTCGCGAAATAAGAAATTATATATTTCGTGAGTAAACAAAGATTTTAAATCCAAGTTTCATGAAATAAGGTTTCGGTTTCACAAATTAAGGTCCGAAATTCACGAAATAAGAAATTATCCATTTTGTGAGCAAACAAACATTATAAGTCTAAGTTTCACGAAATAAGGCCCCGAGTTCACAAATTAAGGTCGAAGATTCACAAAATAAGAAATTAAACATTTTGTGAGTAAAGAAATATTTTAAGTCCAAGTATCACGAAATAAGGTCCCGGTTTCACGAATTAAGGTCCAAGATTCACGAAATAAAAAATTAAACATTTTGTGAGTAAACAAACATTTTAAGTCCAAGTTTCACGAAATAAGGTCCCGGTTTCACGAATTAAGTTCCAAGATTCACGAAATAAAAAATTAAACATTTTGTGAGTGAACAAACATTTTAAGTCCAAGCTCAACGAAATAAGGTCCCGGTTTCACGAATTAAGGTCCAATATTCACGAAATAAGAAATTAAACATTTTGTGAGTGAACAAACATTTTAATTCAAAGTTTCACGAAATAAGGTTTCGGTTTCACAAATTAAGGTCCAAGATTCGCGAAATAAGAAATTATATATTTCGTGAGTAACAAACATTTTAAATCCAAGTTTCACGAAATAAGGTTTCGGTTTCACAAATTAAGGTCCGAAATTCACGAAATAAGAAATTATCCATTTTGTGAGCAAACAAACATTTGAAGTCTAAGTGTCACGAAATAAAGTCCCGAGTTCACAAATTAAGGTCGAAGATTCACAAAATAAGAAATTAAACATTTTGTGAGTAAAGAAATATTTTAAGTTCAAGTATCACGAAATAAGGTCCCGGTTTCACGAATTAAGGTCCAAGATTCACGAAATAAAAAATTAAACATTTTGTGAGTAAACAAACATTTTAAGTCCAAGTTTCACGAAATAAGGTCCCGGTTTCACGAATTAAGTTCCAAGATTCACGAAATAAGAAATTAAACATTTTGTGAGTGAACAAACATTTTAATTCAAAGTTTCACGAAATAAGGTTTCGGTTTCACAAATTAAGGTCCAAGATTCGCGAAATAAGAAATTATATATTTCGTGAGTAAACAAACATTTTAAATCCAAGATTCACGAAATAAGGTTTCGGTTTCACAAATTAAGGTCCGAAATTCACGAAATAAGAAATTAACCATTTTGTGAGTAAAGAAATATTTTAAGTCCAAGTATCACGGAATAAGGTCCCGATTTCACGAATTAAGGTCCAAGATTTACGAAATAAAAAATTAAACATTTTGTGAGTAAACAAATATTTTAAGTCCAAATTTCACGAAATAAGGTCCCGGTTTCACGAATTAAGTTCCAAGATTCACGAAATAAGAAATTAAACATTTTGTGAGTGAACAAACATTTTAATTCAAAGTTTCACGAAATAAGGTTTCGGTTTCACAAATTAAGGTCCAAGATTCGCGAAATAAGAAATTATATATTTCGTGAGTAAACAAACATTTTAAATCCAAGTTTCATGAAATAAGGTTTCGGTTTCACAAATTTAAGTCCGAAATTCACGAAATAAGAAATTATTCATTTTGTGAGCAAACAAACATTTTAAGTCTAAGTTTCACGAAATAAGGCCCCGAGTTCACAAATTAAGATCGAAGATTCACAAAATAAGAAATTAAACATTTTGTGAGTAAAGAAATATTTTAAGTCCAAGTATCACGAAAAAAGGTCCCGGTTTCACGAATAAAGGTCCAAGATTCACGAAATAAAAAATTAAACATTTTGTGAGTAAACAAACATTTTAAGTCCAAGTTTCACTAAATAAGGTCCCGGTTTCACGAATTAAGTTCCAAGATTCACGAAATAAGAAATTAAACATTTTGTGAGTGAACAAACATTTTAATTCAAAGTTTCACGAAATAAGGTTTCGGTTTCACAAATTAAGGTCCAAGATTCGCGAAATAAGAAATTATATATTTCGTGAGTAAACAAACATTTTAAATCCAAGTTTCATGAAATAAGGTTTCGGTTTCACAAATTAAGGTCCGGAATTCACGAAATAAGAAATTATCCATTTTGTGAGCAAACAAACATTATAAGTCTAAGTTTCACGAAATAAGGCCCCGAGTTCACAAATTAAGGTCGAAGATTCACAAAATAAGAAATTAAACATTTTGTGAGTAAAGAAATATTTTAAGTCCAAGTATCACGAAATAAGGTCCCGGTTTCACGAATTAAGGTCCAAGATTCACGAAATAAAAAATTAAACATTTTGTGAGTAAACAAACATTTTAAGTCCAAGTTTCACGAAATAAGGTCCCGGTTTCACGAATTAAGTTCCAAGATTCACGAAATAAAAAATTAAACATTTTGTGAGTGAACAAACATTTTAAGTCCAAGCTCAACGAAATAAGGTCCCGGTTTCACGAATTAAGGTCCAATATTCACGAAATAAGAAATTAAACATTTTGTGAGTGAACAAACATTTTAATTCAAAGTTTCACGAAATATGGTTTCGGTTTCACAAATTAAGGTCCAAGATTCGCGAAATAAGAAATTATATATTTCGTGAGTAACAAACATTTTAAATCCAAGTTTCACGAAATAAGGTTTCGGTTTCACAAATTAAGGTCCGAAATTCACGAAATAAGAAATTATCCATTTTGTGAGCAAACAAACATTTTAAGTCTAAGTGTCACGAAATAAAGTCCCGAGTTCACAAATTAAGGTCGAAGATTCACAAAATAAGAAATTAAACATTTTGTGAGTAAAGAAATATTTTAAGTTCAAGTATCACGAAATAAGGTCCCGGTTTCACGAATTAAGGTCCAAGATTCACGAAATAAAAAATTAAACATTTTGTGAGTAAACAAACATTTTAAGTCCAAGTTTCACGAAATAAGGTCCCGGTTTCACGAATTAAGTTCCAAGATTCACGAAATAAGAAATTAAACATTTTGTGAGTGAACAAACATTTTAATTCAAAGTTTCACGAAATAAGGTTTCGGTTTCACAAATTAAGGTCCAAGATTCACGAAATAAGAAATTATATATTTCGTGAGTAACAAACATTTTAAATCCAAGTTTCACGAAATAAGGTTTCGGTTTCACAAATTAAGGTCCGAAATTCACGAAATAAGAAATTATCCATTTTGTGAGCAAACAAACATTTTAAGTTTAAGTTTCAAGAAATAAGTTTCCCGAGTTCACAAATTAAGGTCGAAGATTCACAAAATAAGAAATTAAACATTTTGTGAGTAAAGAAATATTTGAAGTCCAAGTATCACGAAATAATGTCCCAATTTCAAGAATTAAGGTCCAAGATTCACGAAATAAGAAATTAAACATTTTGTGAGTGAACAAACATTTTAAGTCCAAGTTTCACGAAATAAGGTCCCGATTTCAGGAACTAAGGTCCAAGATTCAAGAAAAAAGAAATTAGACATTTAGTGAGTGAACAAACATTTTAATTCAAAGTTTCACGAAATAAGGTTTCGGTTTCACAAATTAAGGTCCAAGATTCGCGAAATTAGAAATTATATATTTCGTGAGTAAGCAAACATTTTAAATTCAAGTTTCATGAAATAAGGTTTCGGTTTCACAAATTAAAGTCCGAAATTCACGAAATAAGAAATTATCCATTTTGTGAGCAAACAAACATTTTAAGTCTAAGTTTCACGAAATAAGGTTCCGAGTTCACAAATTCAGGTCGAAGATTCACAAAATAAGAAATTAAACATTTTGTGAGTAAAGAAATATTTTAAGTTCAAGTATCACGAAATAAGGTCCCGGTTTCACGAATTAAGGTCCAAGATTCACGAAATAAAAAATTAAACATTTTGTGAGTAAACAAACATTTTAAGTCCAAGTTTCACGAAATAAGGTCCCGGTTTCACGAATTAAGTTCCAAGATTCACGAAATAAGAAATTAAACATTTTGTGAGTGAACAAACATTTTAATTCAAAGTTTCACGAAATAAGGTTTCGGTTTCACAAATTAAGGTCCAAGATTCGCGAAATAAGAAATTATATATTTCGTGAGTAAACAAACATTTTAAATTCAAGTTTCATGAAATAAGGTTTCGGTTTCACAAATTAAGGTCCGAAATTCACGAAATAAGAAATTATCCATTTTGTGAGCAAACAAACATTATAAGTCTAAGTTTCACGAAATAAGGCCCCGAGTTCACAAATTAAGGTCGAAGATTCACAAAATAAGAAATTAAACATTTTGTGAGTAAAGAAATATTTTAAGTCCAAGTATCACGAAATAAGGTCCCGGTTTCACGAATTAAGGTCCAAGATTCACGAAATAAAAAATTAAACATTTTGTGAGTAAACAAACATTTTAAGTCCAAGTTTCACGAAATAAGGTCCCGGTTTCACGAATTAAGTTCCAAGATTCACGAAATAAAAAATTAAACATTTTGTGAGTGAACAAACATTTTAAGTCCAAGCTCAACGAAATAAGGTCCCGGTTTCACGAATTAAGGTCCAATATTCACGAAATAAGAAATTAAACATTTTGTGAGTGAACAAACATTTTAATTCAAAGTTTCACGAAATAAGGTTTCGGTTTCACAAATTAAGGTCCAAGATTCGCGAAATAAGAAATTATATATTTCGTGAGTAACAAACATTTTAAATCCAAGTTTCACGAAATAAGGTTTCGGTTTCACAAATTAAGGTCCGAAATTCACGAAATAAGAAATTATCCATTTTGTGAGCAAACAAACATTTTAAGTCTAAGTGTCACGAAATAAGGTCCCGAGTTCACAAATTAAGGTCGAAGATTCACAAAATAAGAAATTAAACATTTTGTGAGTAAAGAAATATTTTAAGTTCAAGTATCACGAAATAAGGTCCCGGTTTCACGAATTAAGGTCCAAGATTCACGAAATAAAAAATTAAACATTTTGTGAGTAAACAAACATTTTAAGTCCAAGTTTCACGAAATAAGGTCCCGGTTTCACGAATTAAGTTCCAAGATTCACGAAATAAGAAATTAAACATTTTGTGAGTGAACAAACATTTTAATTCAAAGTTTCACGAAATAAGGTTTCGGTTTCACAAATTAAGGTCCAAGATTCGCGAAATAAGAAATTATATATTTCGTGAGTAAACAAACATTTTAAATCCAAGTTTCACGAAATAAGGTTTCGGTTTCACAAATAAAGGTCCGAAATTCACGAAATAAGAAATTATCCATTTTGTGAGTAAAGAAATATTTTAAGTCCAAGTATCACGAAATAAGGTCCTGAGTTCACAAATTAAGGTCGAAGATTCACAAAATAAGAAATAAAACATTTTGTGAGTAAAGAAATATTTTAAGACCAAGTATCACGAAATAAGGTCCCGGTTTCACGAATAAAGGTCCAAGATTCACGAAATAAAAAATTAAACATTTTGTGAGTAAACAAACATTTTATGTCCAAGTTTCACGAAATAAGGTTCCGGTTTCACGAATTAAGTTCCAAGATTCACGAAATAAGAAATTAAACATTTTGTGAGTGAACAAACATTTTAATTCAAAATTTCACGAAATAAGGTTTCGGTTTCACAAATTAAGGTCCAAGATTCGCGAAATTAGAAATTATATATTTCGTGAGTAAGCAAACATTTTAAATTCAAGTTTCATGAAATAAGGTTTCGGTTTCACAAATTAAAGTCCGAAATTCACGAAATAAGAAATTAAACATTTTGTGAGTGAACAAACATTTTAATTCAAAGTTTCACGAAATAAGGTTTCGGTTTCACAAATTAAGGTCCAAGATTCGCGAAATAAGAAATTATATATTCCGTGAGTAAACAAACATTTTAAATCCAAGTATCACGAAATAAGGTTTCGGTTTCACAAATTAAGGTCCGAAATTCACGAAATAAGAAATTAAACATTTTGTGAGTGAACAAACATTTTAATTCAAAGTTTCACGAAATAAGGTTTCGGTTTCACAAATTAAGGTCCAAGATTCACGAAATAAGAAATTATATATTTCGTGAGTAACAAACATTTTAAATCCAAGTTTCACGAAATAAGGTTTCGGTTTCACAAATTAAGGTCCGAAATTCACGAAATAAGAAATTATCCATTTTGTGAGCAAACAAACATTTTAAGTTTAAGTTTCAAGAAATAAGTTTCCCGAGTTCACAAATTAAGGTCGAAGATTCACAAAATAAGAAATTAAACATTTTGTGAGTAAAGAAATATTTGAAGTCCAAGTATCACGAAATAATGTCCCAATTTCAAGAATTAAGGTCCAAGATTCACGAAATAAGAAATTAAACATTTTGTGAGTGAACAAACATTTTAAGTCCAAGTTTCACGAAATAAAGTCCCGATTTCAGGAATTAAGGTCCAAGATTCAAGAAAAAAGAAATTAGACATTTAGTGAGTGAACAAACATTTTAATTCAAAGTTTCACGAAATAAAGTTTCGGTTTCACAAATTAAGGTCCAAGATTCGCGAAATTAGAAATTATATATTTCGTGAGTAAGCAAACATTTTAAATTCAAGTTTCATGAAATAAGGTTTCGGTTTCACAAATTAAAGTCCGAAATTCACGAAATAAGAAATTATCCATTTTGTGAGCAAACAAACATTTTAAGTCTAAGTTTCACGAAATAAGGTTCCGAGTTCACAAATTCAGGTCGAAGATTCACAAAATAAGAAATTAAACATTTTGTTAGTAAAGAAATATTTTAAGTCCAAGTATCACGAAAAAAGGTCCCGGTTTCACGAATTAAGGTCCAAGATTCACGAAATAAAAAATTAAACATTTTGTGAGTAACAAACATTTTAAGTCCAAGTTTCACGAAATAAGGTCCCGGTTTCACGAATTAAGTTTCAAAATTCACGAAATAAGAAATTAAACATTTTGTGAGTGAACAAACATTTTAATTCAAAGTTTCACGAAATAAGGTTTCGGTTTCACAAATTAAGGTCCAAGATTCGCGAAATAGGAAATTATATATTCCGTGAGTAAACAAACATTTTAAATCCAAGTTTCACGAAATAAGGTTTCGGTTTCACAAATTAAGGTCCGAAATTTACGAAATAAGAAATTATCCATTTTGTGAGCAAACAAACATTTTAAGTCTAAGTGTCACGAAATAAGGTCCCGAGTTCACAAATTAAGGTCGAAGATTCACAAAATAAGAAATAAAACATTTTGTGAGTAAAGAAATATTTTAAGACCAAGTATCACGAAATAAGGTCCCGGTTTCACGAATAAAGGTCCAAGATTCACGAAATAAAAAATTAAACATTTTGTGAGTAAACAAACATTTTATGTCCAAGTTTCACGAAATAAGGTTCCGGTTTCACGAATTAAGTTCCAAGATTCACGAAATAAGAAATTAAACATTTTGAGAGTGAACAAACATTTTAATTCAAAGTTTCACGAAATAAGGTTTCGGTTTCACAAATTAAGGTCGAAGATTCGCGAAATTAGAAATTATATATTTCGTGAGTAAGCAAACATTTTAAATTCAAGTTTCATGAAATAAGGTTTCGGTTTCACAAATTAAAGTCCGAAATTCACGAAATAAGAAATTAAACATTTTGTGAGTGAACAAACATTTTAATTCAAAGTTTCACGAAATAAGGTTTCGGTTTCCCAAATTAAGGTCCAAGATTCGCGAAATAAGAAATTATATATTCCGTGAGTAAACAAACATTTTAAATCCAAGTATCACGAAATAAGGTTTCGGTTTCACAAATTAAGGTCCGAAATTCACGAAATAAGAAATTATCCATTTTGTGAGCAAACAAACATTTTAAGTCTAAGTGTCACGAAATAAGTTCCCGAGTTCACAAATTAAGGTCGAAGATTCACAAAATAAGAAATTAAACATTTTGTGCGTAAAGAAATATTTTAAGTCCAAGTATCACGAAATAAGGTCCCGGTTTCACGAATTAAGGTCCAAGTTTCACGAAATAAAAAATTAAACATTTTGTGAGTGAACAAACATTTTAATTCAAAGCTTCACGAAATAAGGTTTCGGTTACACAAATTAAGGTCCAAGATTCGCGAAATAAGAAATTATATATTTCGTGAGTAAACAAACATTTTAAATCCAAGTTTCACGAAATAAGGTTTCGGTTTCACAAATTAACGTCCGAAATTCACGAAGTAAGAAATTATCCATTTTGTGAGTAAAGAAATATTTTAAGTCCAAGTATCACGGAATAAGGTCCCGATTTCACGAATTAAGGTCCAAGATTCACGAAATAAAAAATTAAACATTTTGTGAGTGAACAAACATTTTAAGTCCAAGCTCAACGAAATAAGGTCCCGGTTTCACGAATTAAGGTCCAAGATTCACGAAATAAGAAATTAAACATTTTGTGAGTGAACAAACATTTTAATTCAAAGTTTCACGAAATAAGGTTTCGGTTTCACAAATTAAGGTCCAAGATTCGCGAAATAAGAAATTATATATTTCGTGAGTAACAAACATTTTAAATCCAAGTTTCACGAAATAAGGTTTCGGTTTCACAAATTAAGGTCCGAAATTCACGAAATAAGAAATTATCCATTTTGTGAGCAAACAAACATTTTAAGTTTAAGTTTCAAGAAATAAGTTTCCCGAGTTCACAAATTAAGGTCGAAGATTCACAAAATAAGAAATTAAACATTTTGTGAGTAAAGAAATATTTGAAGTCCAAGTATCACGAAATAATGTCCCAATTTCAAGAATTAAGGTCCAAGATTCACGAAATAAGAAATTAAACATTTTGTGAGTGAACAAACATTTTAAATCCAAGTTTCACGAAATAAGGTCCCGATTTCAGGAATTAAGGTCCAAGATTCAAGAAAAAAGAAATTAGACATTTGGTGAGTGAACAAACATTTTAATTCAAAGTTTCACGAAATAAGGTTTCGGTTTCACAAATTAAGGTCCAAGATTCGCGAAATTAGAAATTATATATTTCGTGAGTAAGCAAACATTTTAAATTCAAGTTTCATGAAATAAGGTTTCGGTTTCACAAATTAAAGTCCGAAATTCACGAAATAAGAAATTAAACATTTTGTGAGTGAACAAACATTTTAATTCAAAGTTTCACGAAATAAGGTTTCGGTTTCACAAATTAAGGTCCAAGATTCGCGAAATAAGAAATTATATATTCCGTGAGTAAACAAACATTTTAAATCCAAGTATCACGAAATAAGGTTTCGGTTTCACAAATTAAGGTCCGAAATTCACGAAATAAGAAATTATCCATTTTGTGAGCAAACAAACATTTTAAGTCTAAGTGTCACGAAATAAGGTCCCGAGTTCACAAATTAAGGTCGAAGATTCACAAAATAAGAAATTAAACATTTTGTGCGTAAAGAAATATTTTAAGTCCAAGTATCACGAAATAAGGTCCCGGTTTCACGAATTAAGGTCCAAGTTTCACGAAATAAAAAATTAAACATTTTGTGAGTGAACAAACATTTTAATTCAAAGTTTCACGAAATAAGGTTTCGGTTACACAAATTAAGGTCCAAGATTCGCGAAATAAGAAATTATATATTTCGTGAGTAAACAAACATTTTAAATCCAAGTTTCACGAAATAAGGTTTCGGTTTCACAAATTAACGTCCGAAATTCACGAAATAAGAAATTATCCATTTTGTGAGTAAAGAAATATTTTAAGTCCAAGTATCACGGAATAAGGTCCCGATTTCACGAATTAAGGTCCAAGATTCACGAAATAAAAAATTAAACATTTTGTGAGTGAACAAACATTTTAAGTCCAAGCTCAACGAAATAAGGTCCCGGTTTCACGAATTAAGGTCCAAGATTCACGAAATAAGAAATTAAACATTTTGTGAGTGAACAAACATTTTAATTCAAAGTTTCACGAAATAAGGTTTCGGTTTCACAAATTAAGGTCCAAGATTCGCGAAATAAGAAATTATATATTTCGTGAGTAACAAACATTTTAAATCCAAGTTTCACGAAATAAGGTTTCGGTTTCACAAATTAAGGTCCGAAATTCACGAAATAAGAAATTATCCATTTTGTGAACAAACAAACATTTTAAGTTTAAGTTTCAAGAAATAAGTTTCCCGAGTTCACAAATTAAGGTCGAAGATTCACAAAATAAGAAATTAAACATTTTGTGAGTAAAGAAATATTTGAAGTCCAAGTATCACGAAATAATGTCCCAATTTCAAGAATTAAGGTCCAAGATTCACGAAATAAGAAATTAAACATTTTGTGAGTGAACAAACATTTTAAGTCCAAGTTTCATGAAATAAGGTCCCGATTTCAGGAATTAAGGTCAAAGATTCACGAAAAAAGAAATTAAACATTTTGTGAGTGAACAAACATTTTAATTCAAAGTTTCACGAAATAAGGTTTCGGTTTCACAAATTAAGGTCCAAGATTCGCGAAATTAGAAATTATATATTTCGTGAGTAAGCAAACATTTTAAATCCAAGTTTCATGAAATAAGGTTTTGGTTTCACAAATTAAAGTCCGAAATTCACGAAATAAGAAATTATCCATTTTGTGAGCAAACAAACATTTTAAGTCTAAGTTTCACGAAATAAGGCCCCGAGTTCACAAATTAAGGTCGAAGATTCACAAAATAAGAAATTAAACATTTTGTGAG
The DNA here is from genome assembly GCA_029255685.2 of Silene conica. Lineage (NCBI taxonomy): Eukaryota > Viridiplantae > Streptophyta > Magnoliopsida > Caryophyllales > Caryophyllaceae > Silene > Silene conica. The sequence goes on along the minus strand of CM055311.2, from coordinate 55,988,649 downwards.
TAAAGAAATATTTTAAGTCCAAGTATCACGAAAAAAGGTCCCGGTTTCACGAATTAAGGTCCAAGATTCACGAAATAAAAAATTAAACATTTTGTGAGTAAACAAACATTTTAAGTCTAAGTTTCACGAAATAAGGTCCCGGTTTCACGAATTAAGTTCCAAGATTCACGAAATAAGAAATTAAACATTTTGTGAGTGAACAAACATTTTAATTCAAAGTTTCACGAAATAAGGTTTCGGTTTCACAAATTAAGGTCCAAGATTCGCGAAATAAGAATGTAACATCCCCATTTATTTAGAGGCCTGAACTAGGACTCTCTAGATAAATAAGGGTGTTACCATCTCGGTTACCCGAGGTAGTAGATAACAAAGGAAGAAAAACAGTACTTTATTTAATAATTAAAGTTAAACCAAAGTATCGGAAGTATTACAACTGTGATAAACCAAAAACTAAAAGTTCAAGTACGGTGAAAACGAAATAACTGGGCTATCACTAGACAGGTCTGATCCATGTTCTCTCCATCCTTCCTGCATCCATAGGTCTAGACCTGTCATTCTGCTCCCCAATAAATTTGATCAACACAGACACAAACAAACAACAAACAGGGTCAACACGAGGTTGAGTAGGTAATATAATCACAACATGAATAACGCAATAACAATTCCTCCATTTCCTCCACATTCATTTCTCCTCCACACCTCCAACACACCACACCTCCATGGCCATATCACAAGTCCCTTATCACAAGACCCATATCACAAGACCCAATCACAAGCCCCGTTCTCCACAATAATCAATAATCATTCGATCACAATATATCACATGAAATAATAGCAACCAGATAATAAATAACTTCATGTCAGATCTCATTTACAACATTGATATTCCCCTACCTCAAAACTGCAGAGGACAATGGCAAGCGAGCAACGGCTATTAAAAATGTTCCACGCGGAAATCACCACCTAAACATAAATCATATAATCAATAAACTCCCTACATCTCGTAATATACGCACACATTCTATTTATAGAAACCTCCTATACTTAGAAAGTTTCCTAACAACCAAGATTACCCAAAATAGTAACCTTCCGTATATGGCAACTTCCCAAATATAGAAACTTTCTAAATATATCGTCCCGTAACACAAGACTTCCAAAATAGGTAAACTTCTAACCATGGCAACTAAATTTGAATTTCAAAGCATACAAAACCTTCCCATAATAATTATTAATATGCCATAATAACAAGGATATTATCATTAATAATATTAATTAGCAATATTCCCAAAATATAAACTTTCTATTAATAATAACAATAATAACAATAATAATAATAATAATAATAATAATACACACAAAACAGCCCCCACAAACCCGTGTAAGCAGCCCCTAAACAGCCACTACCCAGCCACCGTGCCACCACCATCTACCACCAACAACCACCATCACATGTTCCCAGAACCACCCTCCACCATTCCAACCACCAGCAGCCTCCTCGCCGTCTGCCGGTGGTCAGAACCAGACACCCAAACTGACCAGACCCCACGCATTGCCCTCTAACAGCACCCTCTTTGACACCCCTTCGACACCAGCCCCGCCATGACTACCACCAGCCGTGACCACCCAGACCATCTCTAGACTCCAAACTCCAATCACGGTGGTGACATAGCACTGACCTCCCCCGAGTCATCCATGCCACCACCCCCAAACGCCCCTGTACACGAACAAAACAACCAGAGTTTTACCAAAACAGACACACCTCTCGACTCCCCCCCTGTCAAACTGCCCTGTACCACCACGATCTGACACCGCCGAGCCCTGAGACTACCACCACGAGAACCCCCTTACAACCACCTGTGTCCAGACTTAAAGACCCATAATAAAAAGCTACACGAACAGATCTGAAACCGACTCTAAACACATCAGAACAGACCCCCTGTTTGAGACCGTATCACACCCCTTCCCTGACACCTTATTTGATACCTTCGAACATGAGTTTAAACAACCAACGACACGACAACAAAGAACATATATAATCACTCTATAACATAGAATAAATAAACGTGAAAATAACAATAAGAAACTGAGTATGCATTCCTCTAAACCGATGGTAAAACTACACGCTTAAACTGCATTTAAAACGAACGTGGTGACCATACCAGTTTCTTGACCACTTCGAGCAGCCCTAGGACCACCGTCTACCACCGTGAGCAGGTTGTTCCTCTTCTCCAAACTACAGGCTAGGGTTTTGTGAAGTCAGATCTGTGTTTGGTTAGGGTTTAGTGCACAGAAACCCATGGTATAAATAAGGCGGCTGAGACATAGTTGCTGGTCATTTGAATTTTCCGTGTGGGCTTGGTCTGTTGTCACGTCAATCGAGGCCCAGTGTAGGGTGACAACAGGTCCCAAGTTCGAACCACACTATCACCATGCCACATATATTGCTATTAGGTGCTTAGGTCCCCAACTCGAATCCCACAGTAGTACCAAAATCACCCAACAAAACGAGTACGCGTAAGCTTATGAAATGACTATTTTAAGAATTAAAGGATAACTTCGATCATAACTAACCCACGAAACCACTATATTTAATAATAAAATTCGGGTTATTACAGTCTTCCCCCCTTAAAACGAACTTCGTCCCGAAGTTCACGAAGTTCATCCACTCACTCATAACGTCAACACACACACCCACTAAGAACATGATAAAACATGGAATGCGACATTCTAACCCACTAAGAAAAAGAGTTACGTCCTCGTAACATACCTTAAACGAAAAGTTGCGGATAGCGCTCCTTCATGGATGCCTCAGACTCCCAAGTTGCCTCCTCCATGTTGTGATTGGTCCATAAGACTTTAACCAACACTGTCTCTCCATTCCGCGTCTTCCGTATCTTCCTATCCAAGATCTCCTTTGGAAGCTCAACATAAGTAAGTTGCTCATCGACCTCGATCACCTCATGGCTCAGCACATGCGAGGGATCACTCAAATACTTCCTTAACTGAGATACATGGAACACATTATGGACCCTGGAGAGAGCTGGTGGTAAAGCTAACCGATATGCCACCTCCCCAACCCTGTCCAAAATCTCAAATGGTCCAATAAACTTTTGACTCAGTTTACCTCGCTTTCCGAATCTCATTACACCCTTCATAGGAGATACCTTAAGCAATACCTTCTCGCCGACCTCAAAGGAAATGTCACTCCTCCTGAGATCTGCATAACTCTTCTGTCGGTCCTGGGCAGCCCTCATTTTCTGTCGAATTACTTGGACTTGATCAACCATTTCTTGAATCATTTCCGGACCCAAAACCACCGTGTCAGCCCGATCATCCCAGCATACTGGACTGCGGCACTTCCTCCCGTACAAGGCCTCAAATGGAGCCATACCAATACTAGCGTGGTAACTATTATTATATGAGAACTCAATTAACCCCAGTCGGTCTTCCCATGATCCTCCGAATTCCAACACGCAAGCTCTCAACATATCTTCTAAGGTTTGGGTAGTTCGTTCTATCTGACCATCCGTAGCTGGATGAAAAGCCGTACTCATTTTTAACTGCGTGCCCAACGCGGCTTGCAGTTCCTGCCAAAATTTGGAGATAAACCTCGAGTCACGATCAGAAACAATATCCTTAGGAACCCCATGCAACTTAACCACGTTCTGCACATTGGGATGAAGTGAGCGGACTTAGTCAGTCTATCCACAATCACCCAGATCATATTGTTGCCCTTCTGAGTGCGAGGCAACCCCACAATAAAATCCATAGAAATATTCTCCCACTTCCATTCAGGTACATCCAGTGACTGGATCTTCCCTTGAGGTCTCTTGTGCTCCCCTTTTACCCTCTGACATGTCAAACATCGCGACACGAACTCGGCAACCTCCCTTTTCATATTAGGCCACCAAAAAGTCTTCTTGAGGTCTTTGTACAACTTGTCACCCCCAGGGTGAACGGAGTATGGCGTAGCATGAGCTTCAGTTAAGATTTTCTTTTTCAATTTGTCATCATCTGGAATGCACCATCTCCCACTGAATCTCAAGCTACCATCATCATGGACACTGAATTTGGATTCGGTCCCTCTGTCACTGCCTTCGACCATCCCTCGCCACTTCTGAATCCTCAAATCTCCCTTCTGCAACTCCCTGATTTCACCATACAGTTCCGGTTCCACCGTCAAATCGCTAAGAGTACCCCCTTTCCGAATCATGTAAATTCCCATTTCTCCCAACTCGCTGAGCAATCTGACCCTGGATCTAGCACTACTCAAGGCATGAACAGATTTCCTGCTTAAGGCATCAGCAACGACGTTAGCCTTGCCCTCATGATAGACAATCTGCATATCGTAGTCGTCAATCAACTCGATCCACCTCCTTTGCCTCATATTTAACTCCCGCTGGGTGTAGATGTACTTCAAGCTTTTGTGGTCGGAAAACACTTTAAATGTGGCCCCGTACAGATAATGACGCCACAGTTTCAGTGCAAAGACCACCGCTCCTAACTCCAAGTCATGATTAGGATAATTCTCTTCATAGGTCTTCAGCTGACGAGAAGCATAAGCTATTACTCTCCCATTCTGCATGAGCACACATCCCAGCCCATGCTTCGAAGCGTCGGTATACACTTCAAAGTTATCACTCCCGTCTGGCAAAGCAAGGATCGGAGCCGTGGTGAGACGTTCTTAAGAGTCAAGAACGCCTTCTCACAGCTCTCATCCCATATGAAACGATTCTCCTTTCTCATTAACGATGTCAGCGGCTTTGCTAGCTTCGAGAAATCTTTGACAAATCTCCTGTAGTACCCAGCTAACCCCAAGAAACTCCGAATCTCTCCCACATTCTTTGGACTTTGCCATCTTGTCACAGCCTCGATCTTGTTGGGGTCCACAGACACCCCCTCTTTGGAAATTACGTGGCCCAAGAAAGCAACTTTCTCCAGCCAGAATTCACATTTGCTTAACTTAGCATATAACCCATTCACCTCCAAAGTCTTCAACACGGTCCTCAGATGCTCCTCATGCTCTTCTTCGTTCTTGGAATATACCAAAATGTCATCGATAAACACAACTACGAACTTATCCAGGTACGGACTGAATACCCGGTTCATCAAATCCATGAACACTGCTGGTGCATTAGTCAACCCGAATGGCATAACCACAAATTCATAGTGGCCATACCTTGTCCTGAAAGCTGTCTTGGGAATATCTTGGTCTTTAATCCTCAATTGATGATAGCCCGATCTTAGATCAATTTTCGAAAAGACCCCGGCTCCACTCAACTGATCGAATAGATCGTCTATCCTTGGCAAAGGGTAGCGGTTCTTGACAGTCACATTGTTCAACTCTCGGTAGTCAACGCAGAGTCTCAGACTCCCATCCTTCTTCTTTACAAAAAGTACTAGTGCTCCCCAAGGCGACACACTAGGCCGGATGAATCCCTTCTCAGCCAATTCATCCAGTTGCTTTTTCAATTCTTCCATCTCCTTTAGTCCCATACGGTAAGGTGATTTTGATATCGGTCCTGCACCAGGCTTGAGGTCGATGGAGAAGTCGACCTCCCTCCTAGGTGGTAATCCTGACACATCGTCCCGGAATACACCCTCAAACTCTCTCACCACAGGTATCTCACTAACACTTGGTATCTTCGACTCACAATTCCACATCTTGCACAAGATTAAACTTTCCCCCTTCCGCAGACCCGACTTAAGGGTATTAACTGATATGAACTTGACCTTAGGTTTAACCACGAATCCCCTATACGTCACTCTCACCCCTCTAGGTCCTTTCAGAGAAATTTTCTTTTGATAACAATCAATAAAAGCCCGGTATTTCCCCAGCCAATCCATCCCCAGGATTACTTCAAAGCCTCCCAATGGGAACTTGATAAGGTCGCAATGGAAAACCACTTCCCCAATCTTGATGGGTACGCTCCTAAAGACTCTTTTACATGACACCGACTCCCCAGACGGTATTGTTACAGAATCCTCAACCCACTCATAGATAACAAGCCCTAACTCTCTAGCATGATCTTTAGACACAAAGGAATGAGTTGCGCCGGAATCAAAAAGTACAAAAGTAGGTTTATAATTTACAAGAAATGTACCAGTCACGACATGGGCGTCATCCTGGGCAGCCTGTTTCTCCATGGCAAAGAGCTTGCCACTTGTCTTCACTCCACTCTGGCTAGTAGAGGCTGCTCCTGCCTGATGATTGCCCTCAGCTGCGGTCTTCTGGTTACTACCACCCCCATTGTACTGACTATGTTGGGAACGGTTTTGATAATTGTTGTAACTCTTCTGGTAGTTATTGTTAGCACCAGATCTTGAATTCCCTCCATAGCTCGACATAGGGGTACGGTAACCTCCACTCCCCGTAGTGTTCATACGGGACCCACTGTACCCCGGAGTTGGGGTACGGTAACTCCCAGATTGGTATCCGCCCGAAGATCGACATACAGCCTGCTTATGTCCCGTCTTTCCGCACCCATAACACACAATCCCCACAGAACTGGTTCCCTAATTTCCACTCCTAAAGTTTCCTCCACTCTGGTTCCGGGTACCAGCCGAGGCACTGTTGTTAAAATATCCGCTGTACTTGTTAGAATTTTGCTTTTTCGACCCTGCATTGTCACTCAAGGTCTCAGTCTTCCTCTTGTCACTTCTTGTCTTCTTCTCTTCTTTGATCATATCTGCGAGCCTCTCTGCTGCCCCAGCCCGTAAATAGATATCTCGGACAGTAGTGGGTGGTGCAGCAATGAGTCTCTTCTTAACAGCAATGGTGAGCCCCCTCTCAAACTTCATGGCAAGCATTGGCTCATCCATCCCCATCTCTCCCACATGACTCACCAGCTGAAGAAACTTCCTATAGTACACCTCCACCGTCATCTCATCAGTCATTCTGAATAGCTCAAATTCCTCTCTCAGTTTGCTCTTTTGAAATTCTGGTAGGAAAACCTCGAACAAGATTCTCTTGAATGCGACCCATTCCACATGATTGATTCCATCCCCGACAGCAGCTTCTCGAATCTCCCCCTTGCTTCCAGTCCACCAATCGCCAGCCATACCCCTCAAGTAGTGGGCAGCTTGATCCACTCTCAGTTCTTCTGGACAGTCTACCAGCTCGAACAGGTTGCTGAACTCCCGACACCATTCACCAAGAAGGTGAGGTTCCCCTTCTCCAGTGAATTGGGTAGGGTCGTGCCTTGCAATGATGGTACTCATCTTGGCAGAGTCCAAGCGTTTGGCCCGAAGAGCCTCATTCTCTGCTAGTATTCGATCTAGTTCTTCTTGCGTGATATCAACTGCGTTATTCCTTCTCGGAGGCATTCTATAATATACAAGAAAACAATGAGCCCTGATTAATGTAAGGGTACTCACTTAGACTCACTAGATAAATAAGGGTGTTACCATCTCGGTTACCCGAGGTAGTAGATAACAAAGGAAGAAAAACAGTACTTTATTTAATAATTAAAGTTAAACCAAAGTATCGGAAGTATTACAACTGTGATAAACCAAAAACTAAAAGTTCAAGTACGGTGAAAACTAAATAACTGGGCTATCACTAGACATGTCTGATCCATGTTCTCTCCACCCTTCCTGCATCCATAGGTCTAGACCTGTCATTCTGCTCCCCAATAAATTGGATCAACACAGACACAAACAAACAACAAACAGGGTCAACACGAGGTTGAGTAGGTAATATAATCACAACATGAATAACGCAATAACAATTCCTCCATTTCCTCCACATTCATTTCTCCTCCACACCTCCAACACACCACACCTCCATGGCCATATCACAAGTCCCTTATCACAAGACCCATATCACAAGACCCAATCACAAGCCCCGTTCTCCACAATAATCAATAATCATTCGATCACAATATATCACATGAAATAATAGCAACCAGATAATAAATAACTTCATGTCAGATCTCATTTACAACATTGATATTCCCCTACCTCAAAACTGCAGAGGACAATGGCAAGCGAGCAACGGCTATTAAAAATGTTCCACGCGGAAATCACCACCTAAACATAAATCATATAATCAATAAACTCCCTACATCTCGTAATATACGCACACATTCTATTTATAGAAACCTCCTACACTTAGAAAGTTTCCTAACAACCAAGATTACCCAAAATAGTAACCTTCCGTATATGGCAACTTCCCAAATATAGAAACTTTCTAAATATATCGTCCCGTAACACAAGACTTCCAAAATAGGTAAACTTCTAACCATGGCAACTAAATTTGAATTTCAAAGCATACAAAACCTTCCCATAATAATTATTAATATGCCATAATAACAAGGATATTATCATTAATAATATTAATTAGCAATATTCCCAAAATATAAACTTTCTATTAATAATAACAATAATAACAATAATAATAATAATAATACACACAAAACAGCCCCCACAAACCCGTGTAAGCAGCCCTTAAACAGCCACTACCCAGCCACCGTGCCACCACCATGTACCACCAACAACCACCATCACGTGTTCCCAGAACCACCCTCCACCATTCCAACCACCAGCACCCTCCTCGCCGTCTGCCGGTGGTCAGAACCAGACACCCAAACTGACCAGACCCACGCATTGCCCTCTAACAGCACCCTCTTTGACACCCCTTCGACACCAGCCCCGCCATGACTACCACCAGCCGTGACCACCCAGACCATCTCCAGACTCCAAACTCCAATCACGGTGGTGACATAGCACTGACCTCCCCCGAGTCATCCATGCCACCACCTCCAAACGCCCCTGTACACGAACAAAACAACCAGAGTTTTACCAAAACAGACACACCTCTCGACTCCCCCCCTGTCAAACTGCCCTGTACCACCACGATCTGACACCACCGAGCCCTGAGACTACCACCACGAGAACCCCCTTACAACCACCTGTGTCCAGACTCAAAGACCCATAATAAAAAGCTACACGAACAGATCTGAAACCGACTCTAAACACATCAGAACAGACCCCTTGTTTGAGACCGTATCACAACCCTTCCCTGACACCTTATTTGATACCTTCGAACATGAGTTTAAACAACCAACGACACGACAACAAAGAACATATATAATCACTCTATAACATAGAATAAATAAACGTGAAAATAACAATAAGAAACTGAGTATGCATTCCTCTAAACCGATGGTAAAACTACATGCTTAAACTGCATTTAAAACGAACGTGGTGACCATACCAGTTTCTTGACCACTTCGAGCAGCCCTAGGACCACCGTCTACCACCGTGAGCAGGTTGTTCCTCTTCTCCAAACTACAGGCTAGGGTTTTGTGAAGTCAGATCTGTGTTTGGTTAGGGTTTAGTGCACAGAAACCCATGGTATAAATAAGGCGGCTGAGACATAGTTGCTGGTCATTTGAATTTTCCGTGTGGGCTTGGTCTGTTGTCACGCCAATCGAGGCCCAGTGTAGGGTGACACAGGTCCCAAGTTCGAACCACACTATCACCATGCCACATATATTGCTATTAGGTGCTTAGGTCCCCAACTCGAATCCCACAGTAGTACAAAAATCACCCAACAAAACGAGTACGCGTAAGCTTATGAAATGACTATTTTAGGAATTAAAAGATAACTTCTGTAACATCCCGTATTTTCGTAAAATCTAATTTAAGCGTTTTTAATTATTTTAAGTAATAAAATAATAATTTGATAATTTACCTCGGAAGATTTTATTTAATTAGTGAGATCCGTCTTAAGAACCTTAAGTCCTTAAGACGAATACTACTTGGTGAACTTAAACTCGAATGATAAATATTCGTTCAAGTCCGACCCATTTCATTTAAATACGGAAAGGGCAATTACTTAAACCCCTAAAAACCCTTAAGTTGTCATATTTCATCTTCCCCACAACTCCTTTCACTGTAAACTTAATTCCTTCAAAACCTCCATTTTTACTCTCTCCTTTTCAAGCTTTTCTTCATCATCCGTTCTTCAAATCGAGAAAGTAAGTACATTTTCGGAATCCTCGTTCAATTTCCAAGTCATCCATCACTTCGGTTTCTCGTTTCCATCACTTCGAAAATTCAGCCTGTTTTCATAATTCCGTTTTTATGCTCTTAAACCAGTTTTCTTTGTTTTCAGGCGAAGGATTTGACAACCCGAACGTTGATAGCTTCTTACTCGAGGAAGATCTTTAGCCGGATAAGCTTGTGAGGTGACGATAATGAGAAACTCGGCCTTTATGTGTATATTAGCATATTTGATGTGATTCTCGTTTTGTTTCTGATTTGTGTCGAGATATGATGTTAATGGACTTAGCAACATGTTTAGGATGATGTTGTTGTGAAGATTTCATGCTTGAATTGATTGTCAAATGCTTTTAAATGAAATTTCAGTTTTTCTCATTTTTGCGACGGATACATGTATAATTCATTTGAGGATTGTTATGGGACTTGTTTTCTGATAGATTAGTAGTATTGGATGATTTATGTTAGTGGGTAAACATTATTTGTGATGCTATTGAAGATTAGAAATCGAATTGTGAAATTTTAGAAAGATTGGAAAATCACGATTTTGGTTGCAGGCTCTCTGAGCCGGTCGACCGACCGGCCGCCGGTCGACCGGCTGGGAGAGCATTTGTGTGTTTCGCGAGTTTTTGGAAAAATGGCTTAGGACTGCCAGCCGGCCGACCGGCCGCCTGCCGACCGGCTGGTAGTCATTTTGCCTTGCGTTGTTTGCGAAAAACTTATATAGGATGGGAGCCCAGCCGGCAGACCGGCCGCCTGCCAGCCGGCTGGGAGTACATGTGGGGATGGTTTTCGTTTGAGAAGGCTTGGGAAGGTCTTCCCAGCCGGCCGACCGGCTGCCTGCCGACCGGCTGGGAGGCCTTTTGTGTTGTTTTGTTTTTGAAAAGAAAGAAGGAAGGCTGGGAGGTCACCAGCCGGCCGACCGGCTGCCTGCCGACCGGCTGGGGACCCCTGTAGGCTATTTTGAGGATTTTGTAAATTGAGTGTAACTTTCAAACGGTTAATCGGTTTTACTTGAAACTTGTTTTGTGTACCTTTGACATGTGTTTGAGGTCCCCGGAGGATGGGCAACATTATATTGGGTTCGGGAATATAGTGAGGATAGAGACCCCCCCGGTCGGGCAACCGAAAGGGAAACCGGCTCTCCCTCATCTTAGTTCTCGAGGTCAATTAAGTGTTGATTAGAAGTTAAAGGTAGAACTACGGTTTAGTTCGTAGACTTTGATGATATTGTTTTGATGCGTATTAAGTTATGCGTTAAGATGTCGCCTCTGAACTTAATACGTAGGTTGTTTGTCATGTATAGGGGTATGCGTTAAGTTTTCGCCTCTGAGCCCTATATGTGTTTGTTTGTCGTGTATGGAGCCATGCGTTGACTTTTCGCCTCTGAGTTCCATACATGTCTGTTTGTCGTGTCTGGGACATGCGTTGAGTTTTCGCCTCTGAGCCCAGACATGTGTGTGTGATCGCGTCAGAACATGCGTTGAGTTTTCGCCTCTGAGTCTGACGAGTAGAGCAACTGCACGACGGGGCAGTCAGGTTGTCATACCTTACCCGGAGTGCAGGTGTTTGGTGCTAGAACATGCGTTGAGTTTTCGCCTCTGAGTCTAGTATCTTGTAATGTGGTAGGGGTCCATGCGTTGAGTTTTCGCCTCTGAGTTCCTTACTTGTGATAGTGAATTGAATGTTAGTCCATGCGTTGAGTTTTCGCCTCTGAGTCTAATGTTCAGTGATAGCCGGTCCATGCGTTGAGTTTTCGCCTCTGAGTCCTTGCTTGATATTGTGAACTTGATATTTAGGTTATGCGTTAAGATGTCGCCTCTGAACCTTTATACTTGCTGATTTATTTACTACCTAGGTTATGCGTTAAGATGTCGCCTCTGAACCTTTGTACTTGCTGTTTTATATCTGCTTGCCTTGATGTTGGTACAGTGACAGATATGCATAGTATGCCATTGTTGTTATATGAGTTGTGGTTAAATCATCCAAGGCATTGGATGACTCTTAGTTCGGTTTCATAAATAATTGGATTGAAAGACCCCCCGACTGGGTAACCAGTAGGGAAACCGGCTCTCCCTCCTATTTGTTTATGAAGTTAGTTGAGAGCCGTGCATGGTATTCGCATGATAGTAAGAGATCAGATGATGAGTTGTTTATACTTCACATGTTGTTATATGTTGGAGTATTCTGTATTGTTTATATGTTACGTGTTGTCACAAAAGGTGGCTAGGAGAACTCTAGTCACTCCCCACTGATTGTGGCGTACATGTTTTCATGTATGTAGGTACATGCTGGCTGGAGGGGTTCATGTGAGAGCTAGCGAGCGATGATCCTATCATCTTGACTTACACCTTTACATCGTTTTAGCTGGACCCTTAGCTTTGTTTATTTTGCGTTGGTGCCTGTAGGGATGTTCCATCCCAGGCTGTGTATATATTTGGATTTTATACTTAGAACTGTTATTTATCTATTTTGGTTCCAGTTTCAGTATACGTTTCTGTCTTAGACTTCTCGCATGTTTTATCTTTAAAAAGTTTAAATTCCGCTGCATTTTTGGTACTTTTGTATGTTTATATTTCCGCTTTCGCGAGGGGTTTTACAACTTCGATCATAACTAACCCACGAAACCACTATATTTAATAATAAAATTCGGGTTATTACAAAGAAATTATATATTTCGTGAGTAAACAAACATTTTAAATCCAAGTTTCACGAAATAAGGTTTCGGTTTCACAAACTAAGGTCCGAAATTCACGAAATAAGAAATTATCCATTTTGTGAGCAAACAAACATTTTAAGTCTAAGTGTCACGAAATAAGGTCCCGAGTTCACAAATTAAGGTCGAAGATTCACAAAATAAGAAATTAAACATTTTGTGAGTAAAGAAATATTTTAAGTCCAAGTATCACGAAATAAGGTCCCGGTTTCACGAATTAAGGTCCAAGTTTCACGAAATAAAAAATTAAACATTTTGTGAGTGAACAAACATTTTAATTCAAAGTTTCACGAAATAAGGTTTCGGTTTCACAAATTAAGGTCCAAGATTCGCGAAATTAGAAATTATATATTTCGTGAGTAAGCAAACATTTTAAATCCAAGTTTCACGAAATAATGTTTCGGTTTCACAAATTAAAGTCCGACATTCACGAAATAAGAAATTATCCATTTTGTGAGCAAACAAACATTTTAAATCTAAGTTTCACGAAATAAGGTCCCGAGTTCACAAATTAAGGTCGAAGATTCACAAAATAAGAAATTAAACATTTTGTGAGTAAAGAAATATTTGAAGTCCATGTATCACGAAATAAGGTCCCGGTTTCACGAATTAAGGTCCAAGATTCACGAAATAAAAAATTAAACATTTTGTGAGTGAACAAACATTTTAAGTCCAAGTTTAACGAAATAAGGTCTCGGTTTCACGAATTAAGTTCCAAGATTCACGAAATAAGAAATTAAACATTTTGTGAGTGAACAAACATTTTAATTCAAAGTTTCACGAAATAAGGTTTCGGTTTCACAAATTAAGGTCCAAGATTCGCGAAATAAGAAATTATATATTTCGTGAGTAACAAACATTTTAAATCCAAGTTTCACGAAATAAGGTTTCGGTTTCACAAATTAAGGTCCGAAATTCACGAAATAAGAAATTATCCATTTTGTGAGCAAACAAACATTTTAAGTCTAAGTGTCACGAAATAAGGTCCCGAGTTCACAAATTAAGGTCGAAGATTCACAAAATAAGAAATTAAACATTTTGTGAGTAAAGAAATATTTTAAGTCCAAGTATCACGAAATAAGGTCCCGGTTTCACGAATTAAGGTCCAAGATTCACGAAATAAAAAATTAAACATTTTGTGAGTAAACAAACATTTTAAGTCCAAGTTTCACGAAATAAGGTCCCGGTTTCACGAATTAAGTTCCAAGATTCACGAAATAAGAAATTAAACATTTTGTGAGTGAACAAACATTTTAATTCAAAGTTTCACGAAATAAGGTTTCGGTTTCACAAATTAAGGTCCAAGATTCGCGAAATAAGAATGTAACACCCCCATTTATTTAGAGGCCTGAACTAGGACTCTCTAGATAAATAAGGGTGTTACCATCTCGGTTACCCGAGGTAGTAGATAACAAAGGAAGAAAAACAGTACTTTATTTAATAATTAAAGTTAAACCAAAGTATCGGAAGTATTACAACTGTGATAAACCAAAAACTAAAAGTTCAAGTACGGTGAAAACGAAATAACTGGGCTATCACTAGACAGGTCTGATCCATGTTCTCTCCATCCTTCCTGCATCCATAGGTCTAGACCTGTCATTCTGCTCCCCAATAAATTTGATCAACACAGACACAAACAAACAACAAACAGGGTCAACACGAGGTTGAGTAGGTAATATAATCACAACATGAATAACGCAATAACAATTCCTCCATTTCCTCCACATTCATTTCTCCTCCACACCTCCAACACACCACACCTCCATGGCCATATCACAAGTCCCTTATCACAAGACCCATATCACAAGACCCAATCACAAGCCCCGTTCTCCACAATAATCAATAATCATTCGATCACAATATATCACATGAAATAATAGCAACCAGATAATAAATAACTTCATGTCAGATCTCATTTACAACATTGATATTCCCCTACCTCAAAACTGCAGAGGACAATGGCAAGCGAGCAACGGCTATTAAAAATGTTCCACGCGGAAATCACCACCTAAACATAAATCATATAATCAATAAACTCCCTACATCTCGTAATATACGCACACATTCTATTTATAGAAACCTCCTATACTTAGAAAGTTTCCTAACAACCAAGATTACCCAAAATAGTAACCTTCCGTATATGGCAACTTCCCAAATATAGAAACTTTCTAAATATATCGTCCCGTAACACAAGACTTCCAAAATAGGTAAACTTCTAACCATGGCAACTAAATTTGAATTTCAAAGCATACAAAACCTTCCCATAATAATTATTAATATGCCATAATAACAAGGATATTATCATTAATAATATTAATTAGCAATATTCCCAAAATATAAACTTTCTATTAATAATAACAATAATAACAATAATAATAATAATAATACACACAAAACAGCCCCCACAAACCCGTGTAAGCAGCCCTTAAACAGCCACTACCCAGCCACCGTGCCACCACCATGTACCACCAACAACCACCATCACGTGTTCCCAGAACCACCCTCCACCATTCCAACCACCAGCAGCCTCCTCGCCGTCTGCCGGTGGTCAGAACCAGACACCCTAACTGACCAGACCCCACGCATTGCCCTCTAACAGCACCCTCTTTGACACCCCTTCGACACCAGCCCCGCTATGATTACCACCAGCCGTGACCACCCAGACCATCTCCAGACTCCAAACTCCAATCACGGTGGTGACATAGCACTGACCTCCCCCGAGTCATCCATGCCACCACCCCCAAACGCCCCTGTACACGAACAAAACAACCAGAGCTTTACCAAAACAGACACACCTCTCGACTCCCCCCTGTCAAACTGCCCTGTACCACCACGATCTGACACCGCCGAGCCCTGAGACTACCACCACGAGAACCCCCTTACAACCACCTGTGTCCA
Source organism: Silene conica (assembly GCA_029255685.2). Taxonomy (NCBI): domain Eukaryota; kingdom Viridiplantae; phylum Streptophyta; class Magnoliopsida; order Caryophyllales; family Caryophyllaceae; genus Silene; species Silene conica. Next base: position 55,973,030 of record CM055311.2, on the reverse strand, counting down.
GACTCAAAGACCCATAATAAAAAGCTACACGAACAGATCTGAAACCGACTCTAAACACATCAGAACAGACCCCCTGTTTGAGACCGTATCACACCCCTTCCCTGACACCATATTTGATACCTTCGAACATGAGTTTAAACAACCAACGACACGACAACAAAGAACATATATAATCACTCTATAACATAGAATAAATAAACGTGAAAATAACAATAAGAAACTGAGTATGCATTCCTCTAAACCGATGGTAAAACTACACGCTTAAACTGCATTTAAAACGAACGTGGTGACCATACCAGTTTCTTGACCACTTCGAGCAGCCCTAGGACCACCGTCTACCACCGTGAGCAGGTTGTTCCTCTTCTCCAAACTACAGGCTAGGGTTTTGTGAAGTCAGATCTGTGTTTGGTTAGGGTTTAGTGCACAGAAACCCATGGTATAAATAAGGCGGCTGAGACATAGTTGCTGGTCATTTGAATTTTCCGTGTGGGCTTGGTCTGTTGTCACGCCAATCGAGGCCCAGTGTAGGGTGACACAGGTCCCAAATTCGAACCACACTATCACCATGCCACATATATTGCTATTAGGTGCTTAGGTCCCCAACTCGAATCCCACAGTAGTACCAAAATCACCAAACAAAACGAGTACGCGTAAGCTTATGAAACGACTATTTTAGGAATTAAAAGATAACTTCGATCATAACTAACCCACGAAACCACTATATTTAATAATAAAATTCGGGTTATTACAAAGAAATTATATATTTCGTGAGTAAACAAACATTTTAAATCCAAGTTTCACGAAATAAGGTTTCGGTTTCACAAATTAAGGTCCGAAATTCACGAAATAAGAAATTATCCATTTTGTGAGCAAACAAACATTTTAAGTCTAAGTGTAGGGATGGCAACGGACCGGATCTGGACCGGGTCCAGTAGGATCCAGATCCAGATCCGCATTGTATACCCTGGATCCAGATCCGATCCAGATCCAAGGGTTCCAAAGATGTGAGATCCAGATCCAGATCCAACGGATCCGGGTCGGATCCGGGTCCGTTACGGGTCCAAGTTTCTTACCTCCACATTATAAAAAAAATAAATAAAAACTCATGCATCATAACAGTATTGATATCCATATTTCGAAATACAATAAAAAGAAGAAGTAGCTAGTAGCTTGGCAATTATTTTCAACCAAATATTACAAGTAGTAATTATTATGACCAAGTAATCCAAATACAACTCAAGAAAAAAAATAATTAAGACGTAAAATTTCATATTTTTACTATAAAAACGGGTCCAGAAACGGATCTGGATCCTTCAGGGTCTGCGTAGGAGGATCCAGATCCAGATCCGTTTCAAAAGTAGTGGATCCAGATCCGACCCGGATCCAACGGGTCTGAAAAAATAGGATCCAGATCCGGTCCATCAGGGTCGGGTCTTACGGATCTGGACCGGATCCAGGATCCATTGCCATCCCTATCTAAGTGTCACGAAATAAGGTCCCGAGTTCACAAATTAAGGTCGAAGATTCACAAAATAAGAAATTAAACATTTTGTGAGTAAAGAAATATTTTAAGTCCAAGTATCACGAAATAAGGTCCCGGTTTCACGAATTAAGGTCCAAGTTTCACGAAATAAAAAATTAAACATTTTGTGAGTGAACAAACATTTTAATTCAAAGTTTCACGAAATAAGGTTTCGGTTTCACAAATTAAGGTCCAAGATTCGCGAAATTAGAAATTATATATTTCGTGAGTAAGCAAACATTTTAAATCCAAGTTTCACGAAATAATGTTTCGGTTTCACAAATTAAAGTCCGACATTCACGAAATAAGAAATTATCCATTTTGTGAGCAAACAAACATTTTAAATCTAACTTTCACGAAATAAGGTCCCGAGTTCACAAATTAAGGTCGAAGATTCACAAAATAAGAAATTAAACATTTTCTGAGTAAAGAAATATTTTAAGTCCATGTATCACGAAATAAGGTCCCGGTTTCACGAATTAAGGTCCAAGATTCACGAAATAAAAAATTAAACATTTTGTGAGTGAACAAACATTTTAAGTCCAAGTTTAACGAAATAAGGTCCCGGTTTCACGAATTAAGTTCCAAGATTCACGAAATAAGAAATTAAACATTTTGTGAGTGAACAAACATTTTAATTCAAAGTTTCACGAAATAAGGTTTCGGTTTCACAAATTAAGGTCCAAGATTCGCGAAATAAGAAATTATATATTTCGTGAGTAACAAACATTTTAAATCCAAGTTTCACGAAATAAGGTTTCGGTTTCACAAATTAAGGTCCGAAATTCACGAAATAAGAAATTATCCATTTTGTGAGCAAACAAACATTTTAAGTCTAAGTGTCACGAAATAAGGTCCCGAGTTCACAAATTAAGGTCGAAGATTCACAAAATAAGAAATTAAACATTTTGTGAGTAAAGAAATATTTTAAGTCCAAGTATCACGAAATAAGGTCCCGGTTTCACGAATTAAGGTCCAAGTTTCACGAAATAAAAAATTAAACATTTTGTGAGTGAACAAACATTTTAATTCAAAGTTTTACGAAATAAGGTTTCGGTTTCACAAATTAAGGTCCAAGATTCGCGAAATTAGAAATTATATATTTCGTGAGTAAGAAAACATTTTAAATCCAAGTTTCACGAAATAATGTTTCGGTTTCACAAATTAAAGTCCGACATTCACGAAATAAGAAATTATCCATTTTGTGAGCAAACAAACATTTTAAGTCTAACTTTCACGAAATAAGGTCCCGAGTTCACAAATTAAGGTCGAAGATTCACAAAATAAGAAATTAAACATTTTGTGAGTAAAGAAATATTTTAAGTCCAAGTATCACGAAATAAGGTCCCGGTTTCACGAATTAAGGTCCAAGATTCACGAAATAAAAAATTAAACATTTTGTGAGTGAACAAACACTTTAAGTCCAAGTTTCACGAAATAAGGTCCCGGTTTCACGAATTAAGGTCCAAGATTCACGAAATAAAAAATTAAACATTTTGTGAGTAAACAAACATTTTAAGTCCAAGTTTAAAGAAATAAGGTCCCGGTTTCACGAATTAAGTTCCAAGATTCACGAAATAAGAAATTAAACATTTTGTGAGTGAACAAACATTTTAATTCAAAGTTTCACGAAATAAGGTTTCGGTTTCACAAATTAAGGTCCATGATTCGCGAAATAAGAAATTATATATTTCGTGAGTAACAAACATTTTAAATCCAAGTTTCACGAAATAAGGTTTCGGTTTCACAAATTAAGGTCCGAAATTTACGAAATAAGAAATTATCCATTTTGTGAGCAAACAAACATTTTAAGTTTAAGTTTCAAGAAATAAGTTTCCCGAGTTCACAAATTAAGGTCGAAGATTCACAAAATAAGAAATTAAACATTTTGTGAGTAAAGAAATATTTGAAGTCCAAGTATCACGAAATAATGTCCCAATTTCAAGAATTAAGGTCCAAGATTCACGAAATAAGAAATTAAACATTTTGTGAGTGAACAAACATTTTAAGTCCAAGTTTCACGAAATAAGGTCCCGATTTCAGGAATTAAGGTCCGAGATTCACGAAAAAAGAAATTAAACATTTTGTGAGTGAACAAACATTTTAATTCAAAGTTTCACGAAATAAGGTTTCGGTTTCACAAATTAAGGTCCAAGATTCGCGAAACTAGAAATTATATATTTCGTGAGTAAGCAAACATTTTAAATCCAAGTTTCATGAAATAAGGTTTCGGTTTCACAAATTAAGGTCCAAGATTCGCGAAATAAGAAATTATATATTTCGTGAGTAACAAACATTTTAAATCCAAGTTTCACGAAATAAGGTTTCGGTTTCACAAATTAAGGTCCGAAATTCACGAAATAAGAAATTATCCATTTTGTGAGCAAACAAACATTTTAAGTTTAAGTTTCAAGAAATAAGTTTCCCGAGTTCACAAATTAAGGTCGAAGATTCACAAAATAAGAAATTAAACATTTTGTGAGTAAAGAAATATTTGAAGTCCAAGTATCACGAAATAATGTCCCAATTTCAAGAATTAAGGTCCAAGATTCACGAAATAAGAAATTAAACATTTTGTGAGTGAACAAACATTTTAAGTCCAAATTTCACGAAATAAGGTCCCGATTTCAGGAATTAAGGTCCAAGATTCACGAAAAAAGAAATTAAACATTTTGTGAGTGCACAAACATTTTAATTCAAAGTTTCACGAAATAAGGTTTCGGTTTCACAAATTAAGGTCCAAGATTCGCGAAATTAGAAATTATATATTTCGTGAGTAAGCAAACATTTTAAATCCAAGTTTCATGAAATAAGGTTTCGGTTTCACAAATTAAAGTCCGAAATTCACGAAATAAGAAATTATCCATTTTGTGAGCAAACAAACATTTTAAGTCTAAGTTTCACGAAATAAGGTCCCGAGTTCACAAATTAAGGTCGAAGATTCACAAAATAAGAAATTAAACATTTTGTGAGTAAAGAAATATTTTAAGTCCAAGTATCACGAAAAAGGTCCTGGTTTCACGAATTAAGGTCCAAGATTCACGAAATAAAAAATTAAACATTTTGTGAGTAAACAAACATTTTAAGTCCAAGTTTCACGAAATAAGGTCCCGGTTTCACGAATTAAGTTCCAAGATTCACGAAATAAGAAATTAAACATTTTGTGAGTGAACAAACATTTTAATTCAAAGTTTCACGAAATAAGGTTTCGGTTTCACAAATTAAGGTCCAAGATTCGCGAAATAAGAAATTATATATTTCGTGAGTAAACAAACATTTTAAATCCAAGTTTCACGAAATAAGGTTTCGGTTTCACAAATTAATGTCCGAAATTCACGAAATAAGAAATTATCCATTTTGTGAGCAAACAAACATTTTAAGTTTAAGTGTCACGAAATAAGGTCCCGAGTTCACAAATTAAGGTCGAAGATTCACGAAATAAGAAATTAAACATTTTGTGAGTAAAGAAATATTTTAAGTCCAAGTATCACGAAATAAGGTCCCGGTTTCACGAATTAAGGTCCAAGTTTCACGAAATAAAAAATTAAACATTTTGTGAGTGAACAAACATTTTAATTCAAAGTTTCACGAAATAAGGTTTCGGTTTCACAAAATAAGGTCCAAGATTCGCGAAATTAGAAATTATATATTTCGTGAGTAAGCAAACATTTTAAATCCAAGTTTCACGAAATAATGTTTCGGTTTCACAAATTAAAGTCCGACATTCACGAAATAAAAAATTATCCATTTTGTGAGCAAACAAACATTTTAAATCTAAGTTTCACGAAATAAGGTCCCGAGTTCACAAATTAAGGTCGAAGATTCACAAAATAAGAAATTAAACATTTTTTGAGTAAAGAAATATTTTAAGTCCATGTATCACGAAATAAGGTCCCGGTTTCACGAATTAAGGTCCAAGATTCACGAAATAAAAAATAAACATTTTGTGAGTGAACAAACATTTTAAGTCCAAGTTTAATGAAATAAGGTCCCGGTTTCACGAATTAAGTTCCAAGATTCACGAAATAAGAAATTAATAATTTTGTGAGTGAACAAACATTTTAATTCAAAGTTTCACGAAATAAGGTTTCGGTTTCACAAATTAAGGTCCAAGATTCGCGAAATAAGAAATTATATATTTCGTGAGTAAACAAACATTTTAAATCCAAGTTTCACGAAATAAGGTTTCGGTTTCACAAATTAAGGTCCAAAATTCACGAAATAAGAAATTATCCATTTTGTGAGCAAACAAACATTTTAAGTCTAAGTGTCACGAAATAAGGTCCCGAGTTCACAAATTAAGGTCGAAGATTCACAAAATAAGAAATTAAACATTTTGTGAGTAAAGATATATTTTAAGTGCAAGTATCATGAAATAAGGTCCCGGTTTCACGAATTAAGGTCCAAGATTCACGAAATAAAAAATTAAACATTTTGTGAGTGAACAAACATTTGAAGTCCAAGTTCAACGAAATAAGGTCCCGGTTTCACGAATTAAGGTCCAAGATTCACGAAATAAGAAATTAAACATTTTGTGCGTGAACAAATATTTTAATTCAAAGTTTCACGAAATAAGGTTTTGGTTTCACAAATTAAGGTCCAAGATTCGCGAAATAAGAAATTATATATTTCGTGAGTAACAAACATTTTAAATTCAAGTTTCACGAAATAAGGTTTCGGTTTCACAAATTAAGGTCCGAAATTCACGAAATAAGAAATTATCCATTTTGTGAGCAAACAAACATTTTAAGTCTAAGTGTCACGAAATAAGGTCCCGAGTTCACAAATTAAGGTCGAAGATTCACAAAATAAGAAATTAAATATTTTGTGAGTAAACAAATATTTTAAGCCCAAATTTCACAAAATAAGGTCCCAGATTCACGAATTAAGGTCCAAAATTCACGAAATAAGAAATTAAACATTTTGTTAGTGAACAAACACTTTAAGTCCAAGTTTCACGAAATAAGGTCCCGATTTCACGAATTAAAGTCCAAGATTCACGAAATAAAAAATTAAACATTTTGTGAGTAAACAAACATTTTAAGTCCAAGTTTAACGAAATAAGGTCCCGGTTTCACGAATTAAGTTCCAAGATTCACGAAATAAGAAATTAAACATTTTGTGAGTGAACAAACATTTTAATTCAAAGTTTCACGAAATAAGGTTTCGGTTTCACAAATTAAGGTCCAAGATTCGCGAAGTAAGAAATTATATATTTCGTGAGTAACAAACATTTTAAATCCAAGTTTCACGAAATAAGGTTTCGGTTTCACAAATTAAGGTCCGAAATTCACGAAATAAGAAATTATCCATTTTGTGAGCAAACAAACATTTTAAGTCTAAGTGTCACGAAATAAGGTCTCGAGTTCACAAATTAAGGTCGAAGATTCACAAAATATGAAATTAAACATTTTGTGAGTAAACAAATATTTTAAGCCCAAATTTCACGAAATAAGAAAAAGAGCAAAATCACTAGTGGAAAAAAAGCCATTTGCGGCTCATCATTTGAGGCGTTTTTGTCAAACCGCCGCAAATAGGGTTCAATATTTTATCTTTTTTTAAAAAAACAAATAACTATTTGAGGCGTTTTTTAACAAAACGCCGCAAATAACACAAATGAGGCGTTTTTTTAAGTAACGCAGCAAATATGAAAGAGTGTTTTAGAAAATAAAAAATAGAAAGATAAGTGAAACTCTCCTCACCCTTATCCCTGTATCCCTCATTATTCATCACCTACCCAACTGCAACTCTCTCACCCCTTTATCCCTTCCTGGAAAATGCAACTCGCCCAGGCCACCACTCTCCGCTCTTCCGCCGCTATCGCCCAGACGCATCGGCCATCTGCCTCTAGTATAATAGGTACCATTCGTTCCTAATTGCTCTTGAATTAGATAAATTTTTTGGGTAATCTGACTATTTACTTATTTAATTGCATTACGGTCCTGTATGATGTTGTTTTAATCGATAAATATAACATTATCATTGCTGTGTTTGAAGTATTAAACAAATCTAAATTGATTAGATATTATGATTAGGGTTCGTCCAAATTAGGGTTTCATCGACTTCCAGTATGACAGTTCGTGACCCACAATCACTATGTCACATTCATCGACTTCCAGTTTGACAATTCACAATTAGGTATGATTTTTTCTTTCAATTGCTTTTTAAAACCCGATCGAAACTCATCTATTTTTTAATGATTTCATTTCATTTGTCACTGAAGTTAGGTATTCTTATTCATTTGCATTTAGGGATTAACTTATTTTGGGTTTGTTCAAGCAGGCCCTGTAGATTATGAGAGACCCAGAGACATGAAATTCACGAGGTGCTAGGTTCAATATTTATGATTATTTCGATGCATGGATGCCGCTATTGAGGTGTGCACCTTGTTTTTATATCTATTATCTTTATGATGTGTAGTTGTTGGCCTTGGGAGGGAGGGAGGGTAAGTTCGGAACAAGGAACTTTCTCCTTCACTATCATTTGCATCATTGAATGCTACTTCGTAATATAGAATCAATGTTCAGGTACATCAGTCATCATCTATTTGGGTACGATACATTTATTATGATTTCCGTAAAGGACTGCCACAAGTCTAGTTATGGTGCAACAATGCCTTCTGGATATGTAAATATTACATTAAGATATGACATGTTAGAGGATTCATTTTTTAACTTCCATTCAGATAATTAAAGCACCATCCAATATTCATGAGCTCCTCGACATCTCAATTTTTACCCAATTTCAATTGGCGAGATTTTCTTATCTTAAGCTGTATAATAAGCTTGGCTCCATGAGAATGATGATTTTGTTTGATGGAAGCTCCGCTGAGTCAAAGGATTTTCTCTCTTTAGAACTTATCTTCTCTCTTCTTATAATTAAAATGCTAGTGATTGTTTCTCTATCAGTTAGTAGATAGTTCTGATTTTCTGAACCTTGAATCACCTTTCTTCATATAATTGTGGAGGTATGAATCTGTATTATCCAGGACATGGGCAAAGAGACGAGGAAGGTGTTTGGAACATATTCATGCATCTGTTGCTTTTTCCTAGAGTGATTAGTCCATTTTTCACTTTTTTTCTTAATCTCTTCAGTATTATTTACAACCTATTAGTTCCAGGTTCATAAATTCTATTTTCATTTACCTTTGCTTATATATAACTTGTTTTTTTTAATTGGACTCATGCCCAAATGATTTCGAATGATGATTCATGTTAGCCGAGCCCAAAGCATTTTGGGATTAAAGGGTTGCGTTGTTATTTTGCTGATTTGTCTATTTTTCGGTTTATTATTTGTTAAAGTTTGTATTTATTGTACAAAGAGTGTCTGCGTGCAACTTTAACATGACCAGAATAGACTTACCTCATTACTTGAGTAGTGTTCATACTTTATCAGGATTAGAACCTAATATTCTATTTTAGTACTAACTTGATATGGTTGGCCATACAAATAAGACATGTTGTTTAAAGTACTGTTTTTTTTGGGTACTGTAGGCAATGAATGGCCAATATCTATGCAATCGTCAAATAGCAGTGTCTTATGCGTACAAGAACGATACGAAAGGAGAGAGACATGGCACTCCGGCAGGTCAGTTTTCGATTTTCTTTCTTGATAAAGTTTGCTTATCACATTTTCTCTAATGGTTGGTTAGAAACCTTTCTTACATCAAGTATCGTAAAAATTGCCAAAATAAGCAGCGATTATTATTTTAGTTAAACGCGTTAACAAGTGTTTCTCATCCTAAATTTTGTCATGTGTTATTGTTGCTTTATATAGTGGCCCAATATTGATTAGTGTGGCTTGAAGAGTGTCGACTCTTTTACGTTTAATGCATACTGACAAATAACAATAGTACAAGTACTTATTATTGTCGTGTTTTTGTGTAGGTACACTACTATGTGCAGTCACATATACAAATGAATGAATACAGAGACCGTGTTGTATTGGTGAGTATTGCGCCAGTATGTTTGTGAATCATTTTCCATGCAATTTTCTCGCTAAACACACTTTTTTTGTCCGTCTTTCAGCCCCCTCGCGTCACAGAAGCAAGGTCGACCCATTAACACCTGTCTTAAGCTGCTTGATATGATGGGGTTAAAGCTATCTGCACTTAACCAAGTGAAGGTACCTATTTTCTTCTCGCTTATCTTGTTATTTCACGTGTAAAGTCTGTTGAATGACCTTTGAGCTAGAAGAAGGAAGTAATTGTAGAATAATTTCGCTGTGGATGTCTATGTTGAGCACTTTCTGTCTAAATCTCAAACATGAAGGACGTTAGTGGTAATGTTATAAATGCTAGTCGTACCATAATTCTCATCACGTGTGTTAACATGTTTCTCCTCTTTATTCTCCAAGGACGATGTTGATAGATCTTTTGATTCACTTTTCTTGAACTATAAATGTTTGAGAATCTTTCGATTACGTTAAAAGCAAACAGAAGAATTATTCATATGGGTGAAATATTCCCGTCTTCAACATTATCGACAGTTACGTTTGAACAACTATTAACTTCACCACCAACTCCATTTGAACTGAAGGGAGTAGGTACAGATATCAAGCAGCCAGTTGAATCTTTGCTTCGAGTTGATCTTTGTATTCGCAACATTTTACGGCTACTCCCTCACGTTATTTTTCCCTCTCTGTTTCAAGCCAATAAGTCTCTTGCGAGATAGTCTCATATTAATATTATTGAGACCAAACCATTTGACTGAAACCCCGGATCATATAGTCGTCGACTTTCTAAAACGAGATAAAAGAAAAACTGAGATCAATAAATAATTATCTGCGTTTATGTTACTCCAACTAGGAAACAAGTCTCGGACATGACACGATGTTGAACATGCGACACAATAATACTATCGACGAATAAATGAGCAATCTCATGAATCATGATTATCGTTTCATGAAAATATCTTATATTAGAATTTGTGCTTTCGATCAGATGATGATGTTCCTCGATGACTTTGTTTTTTGTTCCCGTCTTTGTCTCATTGTTTAGATTGTTTAAGAGATACTATGTCAGCTGCTTCATCATGTTCATTGTCTTGTTCATTTGTTTGCAGCTGCTGACTGTTATTTCTACTATCATGTGTTATTGTTGCTTTATATACTTGTCAGGAGTGTTGATGTTGCAACTCGACAATGCCCCACTGTACTCTAACCCCCAGCAACTGCTGCATCCAGCAACTGTCCAGGCACAGATGCATAACACCTGCTTGTCAGCAGCCCTGATTCACGCATTCTACTGCTGCAACCTCTACTACAACTCGATGTTTCCGCCACAGACCCAGCATCAAATATGCATACAGTCACGAAAACCTGTAGCACAACCAACACCCAATTCTGCACCAATCCAGAACTCGCTGGCCTACATTTACACACCAAGCTGTTGTTGCTATGTCTGAATTGGACTTCTAGTCCCAGAATTACTTGGCTGCTGCATCCCAGAAACTTGTAGCCGTAGTCTTTAATTTTTAGTCGTAGTCTTTAATTTTTAGAAGCTTTGAGATTAGAATCAAGTTTGACATTAGCAATAATGTATGAATTTAGAATAGTTAAAAAAACCTTGTAAGATTGTCTTTTTGAGAAATATATTTGAGAGTTATTACATTTAAATTAAATAATTTGTTGGCTCATTTCTTCCTAAAAAAAAAAAAAAAAAAAAATTTTTTTTTTTTTTTGAGTACCTATTTGCTGCGTTTTTTTAGAAAAACGCCGCAAATAGAGTAGTTATTTGCTGCGTTTTTTTAAAAAAACGCCGCAAATAGCTACTCTATTTGCTGCGCTTTTTGAAAAACGCCGCAAATAGAATAGCTATTTGAGGCGTTTCTAAAACGCCGCAAATAACATTCCTATTTGCGGCCCCCCCATTTGCTGCTACATGAAAAACGCCGCAAAAGAGCTATTTTTTGGAGCCGCAAATAAGTGTTTTTGTACTAGTGAATGAATAATTTTTTTAGATAGAAAAAATATTTGGGCCAAATGAATTGTTATAAATAACCCATAATTTTCATCTCATTGAAATTAGTCTAATGAACATTGAAAATCATGTGCAACATAGCAAGGGTTCGGCGGTCTCACCGTAATAGGCGGCCTCACGTGATTCGGTCTCTCTCTCTCTCTCTCTCTCTCTATATATATATATATATATAGAGAGAGAGAGAGAGATTGCATCATGTGAGGTCTATGATCTTAAATGAGAATTGAGGTCTACTTGTAGATCCAAATAAGAACCATTGGATCAACAAGAAGAACCATGAGATGATGCCACGTGGATAAGGTACAATTTCAGCAAAAAACGAAAAACTACTTCAGCAGGATTCGAACCAGCGACGTAAGACTTCAAAGACAAGCACTTTCCCAACTCAGCGACAACATCTTTAATGATTTATATAATATGAAAGAATATTTGAAGTCCAATTTTGGTCAGGTTTAAGCAAAAAAATTTTACGCTGCCAATGGGAATCGAACACGAAACCACAGGTTTCATAAATAAATGTCTTATCCGTTGTTCCATGTACACTTTACTGATTAGTTTCGTACTGTAAAAGATTTATACAATTTTTTAGGAGGTCTTTGATTGGAGTTAATTTAACAACTATACCCGTTTCGCATCAATTTCTTATTTATTCATCGGACTTCTTCTTTGGTTACCTTCTTAATTGCTTCTTCTCGAAATGTTTTTTTTCGGAATTTTTTTTATCGAAATTTTTTTTTTCGTTTTTTTTTTCATTTTTTTCGTAATATTGTTTTGATACACACCTTTAAATGCGTAGATACATATGTCTAAATGCGTAGATACACATGTCTAAATGCGTAGATACACATCTCTAAATGCGTAGATACACATGTCTAAATACGTAGATACACACCTTTAAATGCATAGATACACATGTCTAAATGCGTAGATACACACCTTTAAATGCGTAGATACACACCTTTAAATGCGTAGATATACACTTTTAAATGCGTAAATACATATGGCTAAAGGCGTAGATACACATGCCTAAATGCGTCGATACACACTTTTAAATGCGTAGATACACATGGCTAAATGCGTAGATACACATCTCCTAATGCATAGATACACACCTTTAAATGCGTAGATACACATGGCTAAATGCGTAGATACACATGGCTAAATGCGTAGATACACATGTTTGAATGCGTAGATACACACCTCTAAATGCATAGATACACATCTCTAAATGCGTAGATACACATGTCTAAATACGTAGATACACATGACTAAATGCGTAGATACACATCTCTTAATGCGTAGATACACATGTCTAAATGCGTGGATACACATCTCTAAATGCGTAGATACACATTTCTAAGTGCGTAGATACACATGGCGAAATGCGTAGATACACATGTCTAAATGCGTAAATACACGTGTTTGAATGCGTAGATACACATGTCTAAATGCATAGATACACATCTCTAAATGCGTAGATACACATCTTTAAATGCATAGATACACATGGCTAAATGCATAGATACACATGACTAAATGCGTAGATACACACCTTTAAATGCGTAGATACACATGGCTAAATGCGTAGATACACATGTCTAGTAGATACACACCTTTAAATACGTAGATACACATGGCTAAATGCGTAAATACACATCTCTTAATGCGTAGATACACAACTGTAAATGCGTAGATATACACAACTTTAAATGCGTAGATACACATGGCTAAATGTCTAGATATACATGGCTAAATGTCTAGATATACATGGCTAAATGTGTTGATACAAATGGCTAAATGTGTAGATACACATGTCTAAATGCGTAGATACACACCTTTAAATGCGTAGATACACATGGCTAAATGCGTAGATACACATCTCGAAATATTTTTTTTCTCAAATTTTTTTCATTACAATAACACAAGTTACTCAATACAATATCACGGTTTCTCTAAAACAATATTACGAAAAAAAAAATGGAAAACAAAATCTTAAGAAAAAAAAATTTCAGAGGAAAAAAAAATGTCGAGAAAAAAATTTCGAAAAAAAATCTCGAGAAAAAAAAACTCGAAAAAAAATTTGGAGAAAAAAAAAATTTCAGAAAAAATGTTTCGGGAAAAAAAAATTCGACAAAAAATAATTTCGGAAAAAATTTTCAAAACAAAAATTCGGAGAAAAGATTTTCAAAAAAACAATTTGAATCCCTAGGCAATTATTGTCTTCGAAAATGTTTCCGTCATATATATTACACAATATCATATTAATCAACAAAGATATTGTGGTCTATTGGTTTAGAAGTTGGCCTTTGAGATATGAGGTCTGGTGTTCGAATCCCAATGGCAACAGATTTTTATTTTTGTTTAGTAGAACAGCTTTGCGTAATAAATAGTAAAGAATACAATACTATTCAGCAATGACTTCGTGGTCTGTTGGTTAAGTTATTGGATTCGGAACAGGTGGTCGCGGGTTCGACCCTTTAGGATGGCAATTTTGATTTTTGCTTAAATCTACATGTAGACCTCAATCCTCATTTAAGATTAGAGCTGTTCATGGGCGGTACCGTCCGAAAACCCGGCCCATCCGGCCCAAATTTTTACCGGGCTTGGACATCATTTTTTTTGAAAATATGGGCCAGGGGCTAACCCGGCCCAACCCAATTTAGTAAATGGGCCGGGCACGGACAAGAGAAATGTAAAGCGGGTCGGCCCATCCGGCCCGCTAAAGTAATATGAGCAATTAGTATATAATTAATTTTTGCTTATTTTTACTCTTGCTTGAATTTTGGAACTTATATTCATATGACCAAGTTAGTCGTACTTCTATTTTGTGTATTGATGTTAAGAACTAAAAACTTAATTCAATACCGGCTTTGCAAGTTTATCGCGTTGTTAATTACTTAATTAATTAATTTCAAAAGTTAACAGAAAAATATGAGCCCATCAGCCCACGGGTTGCCCGAATTTAGCAGTTGGGCGGGTAAGGGCCAGGAAAAGTGGCCCGCTATTTTGGCCCAACCCGCCCGCTATTTTGGCCCAACCCGCCCGCTATAGTCTTAGAGGGCATACTTTTCCCTTTCAGCCCAGCCTATATCCGGCCCAAACCCGCATTTGGACAGCTCTATTTAAGATGTAAACCTCACTGGATCCTCGCTCTATATATATATATATATATATATATATATATATAGAGTTGGGATCACATGAGTCCACCCTAAATATTTGAGTCCATGAGTCTAACAATGATATCATAAGTTATATAAAAAGTATCACGTTTTTTCAATATCAAATTTTTTTCCATTTTTTGTTTTTTCTTTTTCAATATTACTTTTTTTTTCCTTTTTTTGCCTCTTCTTTTAAAGTGACATTTTCTTTATTAAAAAATTTCCTTTTTCTGTATGCACTTTTTTTAAAACAAACACGTTTTTTTTTTTAATAAAAAGGCGTTTTTTCTCGAATTTTTTTTTCATTACAATATCACAAGTTACTCAATACAATATCACCGGTTCTTCAAAATAATATCACAAAAAAAAAATTCGAGAGAAAAAATTGAAAAAAAAAAATTGAAAAAACTATTTCCAAGAAAAAAATTTCGTGATATTGTTTAATATAGTGCGTGATATTGTTTAACAAAAGACGTTTTTTCGATTTTTTTTCATTTCAATATCACAAGTTACTCAATACAATATCACCGGTTCTTCAAAATAATATCACAAAAAAAAAATTGAGAAAAAAAATATTTCGGAAAAAAAATTCGAGAGAAAAAATTGAAAAAAAAATATGAAAAAATTATTTCCGGGAAAAAAATTTCTTGAAAAAATTTCGTGATATTGTTTAATATAGTGCGTGATATTGTTTAACAAAAGGCGTTTTTCTCGGAAAAAATTTTCGATTTTTTTTCATTACAATATCACAAGTTACTCAATACAATATCACCGGTTCTTCAAAATAATATCACAAAAAAAAATTCTGAAAAAAAAATCGAGAAAAAAAACATTTCGGAAAAAAATTTGAGGAAAAAATTTGAAACAAAAAATTTTGAAAAAAAAGTTTCCAGGAAAAAAGGTTATGAAAAAAATTTCGCGATATTGTTTTATATAGTGCGTGATATTGTTTCCTGTGATATTGTATTGAAAAGGTTATGATATTGTAGACTTTGTAGTGTAAAACAAAAGTGATATTTTTTTATACAACTTGTGATACTCTAAATGGACTCATGGACTCAAATATTTAGGTGGACTCACCGGATCCCGCCTATATATATATATATATATATATATATAGACTTGGGATCGGGTGAGAACCACCTTACAATGAGAACTTTGTGAGAACTCTACCTTACGGACTTTTTTAAAAAAAATTAATAACATAATTGGATTCGGCATGGCATTTTATAACTAGAGAACATATTTTTTAGTCTAGAAAATAAATACTAGTGACGGAAATCAAGGTGAGATACGTTTTATTTATTTTCTAGACCAAGAAATATGTTCTCTGGCCATAAAATTCCATGCCGAATCCAATTATGTCATTAATTTTTAAAAAAAAACTCCGTAAGGAAGAGTTCTCACCGGTTTTCATTGTAAGGTGGTTCTCACTGGATCCCAACCCTATATATATATATATATATATATATATATATATATATATATATATATATATATATATATATATATATATATATATATATATAACAGATACACGGCACACAAAAATCACGAGTTACAAAACAGACGTGATACTCCCTCCTCTCTCTATTTCATCATTCATAAAAATTAACGGTAATTTTTGCAGTTTCTAGCTCAAGAAAGGGTATTTTTCGGAGCGTCTTGGGTGCAACAATTAGGAGGATATCTATTTTAATATCTGTTCTTAGGCCTCTTGCAAGGACCAAAGGTTGATTCTTGTTCCCAATCCTTGTATCTCGTATTTCGTTTATGACTGTAAATCATAATTATAATTTCGTTATAATCCTGCATATAAAGTATAGGGATATATATATATACAGATATTTTCCCACACTTTCATTGGCAATATTCGAGTTAAGGGAAATATCCAGCCTTTATCAGGTTTATTTATATCTCAGGCCCACTCGAGGAGTAGTGATTGAAATGCATGGCCATGCTCGGATGCTATCTATGGTAGATACATTAGTATATCAGTACTGTTACTCTCTAGTCAGGGAAATCACTCTCGATGCAGATCACTTGTGAGATACGACCTTGTGAAGCGCGACTTTTCAAATAGTCTTACATTGAATGGGAGATTTTGTGGATATGAGAATCGGTAATCGCACATACACACTTGTCGGACAAGTAGGAGATTGTTGGAGCATGTGTCCTCCACAGTTAGTGCGACTACAATCTAAATCTCTTACAGGATCACAAAGGGATACTTTGTATATTTATCAACTAATTAACGTAAATCAGTAACGGTTGGCTTTGCTAGAAGTTTGACGTTAATGCCATACTGATGACGGTAATTAGTTGGTCTCTATCGGTCGCACCTATAGGATGGTTCCAAGAAATGTAATTATATACTCATATATTACATAGATGCCTTAATTGACTAAATATTAGTCCTGGAAATAATACGAATAATTATTTAATGCGATTAATGATTATTAGGAGAAATGGATTAAAATTTTAATTTTAAATAAATATGAATGTTATATTTATAAGTTTAATACGCGATATTAAAATTAATTAATTATACGATAATTAATTATATTATATTCTCCTGCCGTATTTATATATATGATAAATCATAATATTGGATAAGTCTTAAAAATAATTGTTTATTTCGGACAACTGAACTACAAGACTAGTTTGGTCGAAATTCTTGATTAACTTCGGTCCACATGTTATGATTTAATATATAAATATAATTACTTCCAAAAGATCTTTTTAACAACTTATAAAATAGAGTTTTATTCAAGTTGAGACTCTTAATTGTGGATGTTATTTGTGATGTGTGAACATGCCGTGTATGGACTCTCAATTGGTTGAGATTCACACAATATTATTTCCATTAGAACTCTATATATTAACTATATAAATAGGGTCCAAGTGAGCTAGCAAAAACAAGTGAAAAACGACGCACAAAAATCCTACATATATTAACTTTATGTATCTTATGACATTAATATGATTAATCTCATTATGAAATATACGATATTTCCTACATATGGATGCCTTGGTGAACCTACAATCCTAGATCTTTCTCCTTTTTTATTATTTCTTTTGCTCGTTTCTCTTTCCCTTATCTTTTTAGTCGTTAGATAAACCTTTTAAACACCCCCAATTTGGTTACCTTGACAGACTTAGTTAGTTTATAGGCCTCCCTTCTCCCTGTGGATTCGATACCCGACTGCCTCTACTACATGTCTACATTTAGTTGGAACCAGCTGGTTTTATTTTTGATAAGGTTGTGAAAGCCGTGTCATTGACGTTCAACAAGTATAAATGTATATACTGGAGCAATGTGAGTGTAATGCTCAACAAGTATTAACGTGAACACTCATTAGTGTGAGTGTAAT
Organism: Silene conica; assembly: GCA_029255685.2. NCBI lineage: Eukaryota > Viridiplantae > Streptophyta > Magnoliopsida > Caryophyllales > Caryophyllaceae > Silene > Silene conica. The sequence goes on along the minus strand of CM055311.2, from coordinate 55,954,994 downwards.
GTGAAGCTGCAAGTACTGTGAAAGTGATGCTCAAAAAGTGTAAATGTATATAGTGGAGCAGTGTGAATGTAACGCTCAACAAGTGTTAATGTGAACACTTATTAGTGTGAGTGTAAATGCGTACTTAGAAGTAGTATAAAAGTGATACTCAACAAGTGTAAATTTGTGTAAATTTTGTATGTCTTTGATCCGTCTAATTCATAACATAAATAACAGGCCTAAGATTTATCGAAAAGAAAAAGAAAAACATTTGTAGATATGTAGGTCCTTGTAAAAATTTGAATACGAGTGGCCGTTTGAATCCCAACAAGAAGGAGCAAAAGGAAACCCCAAAGAAAGCAATAAAAAAAAGCGTAAATAAATAGAGCAGTGAAAACCAAACATCGGCATTTCAAATCTGAGTTTGGTTGAAGAAGCCGAAACAACCATACAGGGAGAGGGAGAGAGAGAAGGAGAGAGAAAGAGAAATCAGAGTGTAAACAAAGTGAGAAATTAGAAAATGACGGGCATAATAATGGTGACAAGAGGCGGAGGTTGCGGCGGTGGTGGAAGCGCAACAAAAAGTCCATCAACAACAACATCAAAGGGATGCGAAGAGCAACATAATGAGCAGCAGCAGCAGCAGCTTTCATTAGTTGCATTACTTGTTGCTGCTATTAGGAAATCAATGATTTATTGCCGTGTTGATCGAAATGAAGATGTTATTTCTGCTGTTCATCATTTAGATATGGATATTGGTTGGCCTACTAATGTCAAACATATTACCCATGTCACTTTTGATCGTTTTCAGGGTTTCCTTGGTCTTCCTGTTGAATTTCAAGTTGAAATTCCTAAAAAAGTCCCTAGTGCTAGGTACTCTATTATTATCTCCTTTTCTTTCACTCTTTACTTGTATAATCTCCTCTATTCTACTGATTCCTACTTTTCATTTTCAATCCTTTATTAACTTCAAATTCAGTATACTAGGGTTTGAGGGTCTGTTGTTTCATTCACAATTTCACACATCAAATCTTACTCCCTGCGTTCCACTTTTGGAGGATTTTAGAAATGATCATGGAGAAAGAGGGATACTGTTTGAAATCCACGCTTTTTCTTACCCAATATAGAAACTCCACAGTTCATTTCTATAAAATTAACTGTTGGAAGGAGACAATTCAAACTCCCTGATGCCTCTCCTTTTTCATGTGAGAATCATAAGTATTCATCAACTTCTTTGTAAGTTGGAAATCTGCTAGGATTATTATTTTTAAAGAGTTGTTGGGAGCTTTATTTCATTTATTGACTGCAATGAATCTCCGGTCCCTCTCAGTTGGTAAAATTATTCAAATTTCGAACAACTCATTTCAATAATTGGATGGTAGAAATCAATACACTCAATTAAACTATTTAAATTGTTCATTTATGTCAATAAAGTCTAGTTTGTTACTTACCCTTGTCAGATCGGTGATGAGTCATCTCCTCGCATCTTGGTGAATTTGACCGTCTCACCCACAATCTCATTGTAAGATGGTGAATGTGATAGTAGTGATCCACAACATCATCCTCGAAATTTTGGAAAAGAAAGGCCCCTTTTGAAGTGGAACTAAAGTTGAATAGCTTGATTACTAAATAAATTTCAGCAAATATGGATTTTTGTTTAATTACATCATTAGAGAGATTTGAATAATAAATGAAGACAGAAAAGGGAATGGAAATCCTCCGTAACATTGGCAAACTTGGAAACAAATTTATGGCTTCTTGCTTATGTTTATTTCTGCAAAACAGTGTTAATCATGGTAGTGGATTTTCTGTTTTCTTATAGGAAGAACATGACAATACAGTGAAAATCTGTTTTCCAATTTGCTTGGAGATTAATTACCTAATTTGAATTAATTTTAATATGATGCTGGTTATCATTTGCAGTGCTAGTGTCTTTGGTGTTTCAGCAGAATCAATGCAATGTTCTTACGATGCTAGAGGAAATAGTGTTCCCATCATACTCTTACTGCTCCAAGAGAGACTGTACTCCCAAAGTGGTCTTAAGGTACGAAAACTATTGATTAAGCCATAGAACTTGTAGCGGTTAAAAGAAGGTGAAAAACGAATCTCCATGAAGAGTTTATTTTGCATGTTCATAATTCTTTTGGTTTAAAAGTTCTATTTCTTATGCAGGCAGAAGGAATATTTCGTATAAACCCCGAAAATGGCCAAGAAGAACGGATAAGGGACCAGCTCAATAGGGGTATTGTGCCCGATGACATGGATGTTCATTGCTTAGCTGGGCTTATTAAGACGTGGTTCCGAGAGCTTCCTTCTGGAGTACTTGATGGACTTTCACCAGAACAAGTTCTTCAGTGTAACAGTGAAGAGGACTATTATGTGCTTGTGAAGCAACTCAAACCAACTGAAGCTGCACTACTCAATTGGGCAATCGATCTTATGGCTGACGTGGTTGAGGAAGAGGATTATAACAAGATGAATGCAAGAAACATTGCAATGGTGTTTGCTCCTAACATGACTCAGGTATAGGATTACTAACCCAAACAATAACAATAACAATAACATTAACTTAATGCCTCAGGCTCACACAAATGGCAGGGTAATTGAGGGTAAGATCTATGCACCCTTACCTAGTCGGATCAGGTACAACCGTACAAGTCGACTCATTCGGTTTGGTTGTATTCTGGTCGAGTTAGGTTGGTTCATTTGGGACTTATGTATATTTCAATGTGTTATTATCAGGTCAATAAGGGGAAAAGGTAAGTCTGGGAAACGAAACTCTTGGTGGAATTGGATCAATTTTGGTTTTGGGTTGTATTGAAGCTCATCGGTTTACCTTTGGGCCGTGTTTGTTTTGCAAGTTCTAGCATTGCCCCTGTATTTACAATACGAAGAGGCTATTTTTTGATGACCCATGACAAAGAGAAAAAAAGGTCTGAGAACCTCCATCGTATTAGCGTAGTTCCATTATTACCTAAAACTTAAGAATAATTAGTTTGTGGTTTCATTGAATGAATTGGAAGTGGAATCTACGCATAACCAGAACAATATATTTAAATAAGTGATACTCTGATTTATGCTTAACCTTGTATATCATCCTATGTTTCACCATTACAGTATTGCCTTGTACAGATGTCTGATCCATTAACAGCTCTGATGCATGCTGTTCAAGTCATGAATTTGCTGAAAACCCTCATCACAAAAACACTAAGAGAGCGTGATGAATCTCCCACGGGGGACTATTCTCCAATGTCATCTCGTTCTTCAGGTCGAGAGAGTGACGAAGAATATGACAGCCAACAAGAAATGGAAACCAGTTGTGACTCAAGGGGACCCGCTTCTGATTGTGATGAGTTAGTTGATGAAGATGACAATGTAGTTGAAGGTGGTTCTCTGAGTGTCACAGAGGAATGTTTCTTGAGGCAGTTAGACGACATCAATATGAGTAGTGGAAACAATGAGGATGCGAAAATTTCATATTCTGATAGTAAAACTTGGAGTTGCTTATCAAGTGGGACTAGTAATGGCATGGAAAGCAAGCAACATCATGTTGGTGAAGGTCAATTCTTTGACTCATTCAGCTTCTCGAAAAGACATGACAGTGAAAGAGAGATGGCAACATCTTCCTTACCGTTGCTTATGTCCAACTGATATTAGGAGGTATCTAGCTTGTAATGTTGGCTTGAATGATTCGTTTAACGCTGTTTCTTCGTTGTATTGCATTGTGTGGATTGTTGTGTTTGTATATTCGTAGAGATTAGAACAATTTAGGATATCAGCAAGGATGGAAGGTTAGGGATTATTTGCTCCTTGTGTGTTATGGTAGTTTGAAAGGTCAGTGAGACACTGACCCACCTGCTGCTAAAATTGATGACAGCTTAACTTCTGATCCATCATGGGTTCGAAGCTGTAGCCTTTACTTGTTTACCGCTCTTGTATGACTGGAATCTCATGAAATTTAAATTTTGTTGCGACTTGTGTATTTGAACAGGTAAACAGGTCGGGCCCATCTTTCGTGTAATTCAACTCTTCCGTAGAATTGTCTAATAAAAGATGACCCAGTAATTTTCCTCATTTCCTCGAATATACAACCGGATAAAAAATCCTATTGCATATTAAAGGTTATTTTAGTCCGTTTTCAATTAGTTTTCTAAAAAAAGGTAACGGAATCCATTTGTACTCCAATGCTTATTCTCTCTCTCTAACTGCTTCCATATTTTTCCTACTCATTTCTATCTTCTTTCGTCATTTCCTTAAGTTAATGAATCATCATCTCCCTTAAATTATTATATCATCCATCATCCAGTTAACGTAATCTCATTATATCTCTTTTTTTTTTTAATTAGAACCAATAAGTATTTTATCAATTTTTACCATCAATGGTGAACGAACCTTCGATGACGGATAAAACATCAAATGTATCATCATCAATGGAACAACATGAAACTTTAAAGGAGCATGAAACTTCAATAGTTTTTAACGGGTTTAAATGATTTTAGGAAAGACAATTACATACTAATGGAAACATGTATCTCTCATTCAATGGTTTTAGAAAGACAATTACATATTATATCTCCCTGTCAAAGTAATTTTGTAAGCTCATATTTTTATAATAACTTGTATTCTATTCATGTGAGCATCATCTAGAAGAAACTTTTTCTCCAAAAATTTAATGTATGAAGATAGTTGAAGCTCGTATTAGTTTAACATTAGCTCGTATTTTTTTTTTTTTTTACATTAGCTCATATTCTTATTTTAATAGCTCATATGTTTTTACATTAACTCATATTCTTATCTTATTAGCTTGTTTTTTTTTTTACATTAGCTCATATTTTTTTTTACATTTGCTCGTATTCTTATGTTAATCGCTACTATTGTGAACCCCCACGATTTAGCATAAAGATAAACAAGTAAAAACGAAGCGAAAATTAAATACGTGATTTTTAAAACTTTTCGACGTATGATTAAAACTCAATCGCGGGAATTCAAATAAACATGCGGAACATTAAAAACCATAATTAATTGTAAGTTATACAAAACAACTTAAGTAAACGAGAGGAAAATATATCCCGCAAATGAACATAAAGTACGTCTAACCTAATACAATAGGGTATATGTTGATATAAAACAACAATTGCTGGCTCAAATGTCTTTACCCCAAATAGCACTAACAAGTACTTGTCATTCATGTAAACATTAACGCCACAATTAGTGGGGAGTAACTCAAGGTTCTCCCAGCTACTTATTGTCAAAATACACATAGCCATACACACAACAAATAAACATACATACAAGTATGTGATAACGGTAAGTAATAAATCATGTGAAACAATATGAATAAACAATCAATATGTGAGTCAACATAAAAGTCAATATATGAGTCAAAACATAAATGCAACATGTGGGTCAATATGTGAATCAATATCAAAGTCAACCAAACATCTAAGCGGTCAAGTCAACGATCTTATTGAAACTACGGTGGCTTGCATCTCACCCTGTAGTAACCCTAAGGTTATCGACTATCCACCCAACTAAGTATTGGCACATAGGCTGTAATACCCGTAAAATCCGTCAATAAAATAAAATGAGAAATTTATTGATTAAACAAGTATCGCTTATGTAACACCCCCATTTATTTAAGAGCCTTTAGCAAGACATTCTCAATAAATAGGACTGTTACCATCTCGGAATATCCGAGGTAGTGAATAACAAAGTAACAAACCAAAGTACTTTTTATAAATCTGATTAAATTTAAACTTAATATTACAACAACTAAGAAGTCCAAACTTGATAAAATAAAAGTACAACTGACGATGTCTAAATGTGGTCTAACTCTAAGTAGGTCCATGCCATGTCTCTCTCCATGCCCAAGCTCCTAATCCATCTGTCACTGACCTGTCAAATCTACTCCCAATTCTGGATCATCGTAGGTGTCACACGAATACACAGGGTCAACCGCGAGGTTGAGTAGGTAAAAACAGATAAGACATAATTAACAATAGAACAGTATCATCCTCCACCTCCACATCCTCCAATCAACCACTTCACCTCCAACCCACCACACCTCCATCACACCACACCACATCACACCGCACCTCCCATGGCCATATCACAAGTCCCATATCACAAGACCCAATATCACAAGACCCATATCACAAGACCCAACTCACACCTCCCGATCTCCACAGTGATCAATAATAATACGATCCATAGTACAGTAATAATCAATTATAACAAACTCATAATAAGCATCACTTACACATTTCATGTCATAACATGAATCATAGTATATTTCCCCTACCTCAATTGCGGATGATATCTGGACAGTTGTTAGGAAAACTCCACCTTGAGCTCAGTCCCTATAAACATTACTTAGTGTCAACTCCTATTCACATAACCATTTACCTTCAATTAACATATGGTTGATGAACCTTGACTTACTAAATATAGCATACAATCCAGTAGCCAATTACTACTCACTTCATAACATGTACAACACTATTATCAATATTAGTATTAATAATAATACAAATAAAATAATTTACCATTACTAAAATAATAACATCCATAAAACCACTAAACATATATAACAACAATAATATTAACGACATTGCCAACATACAATTATCAAGTCCTAACAATAGACCATACTATTAATAATAATATTACAGCCCAAGAAGAAATAATAATACTGATGATAAAATAAGGCTAAGACATGCTCGTAATACTAACAACATCACAAATCATATCATTATCAATATCTTCTAATAATAATATCAATACAACAACAATCACATAAACAATAATAATCAAAATAACAATAATAATAAGCATAATAACACAAACAGCCCCTCAGATCCTGGGTTCGAATCCCACGACCAACAATAAAACAAAAGCATACTCAGACCATCCCATCACTCTGATCCGTACAGCCCAGGTTCACGGCATCACCGCCACCAACCAGGACACCCACGACCATCACCATCTATCCTAAACTCAACTATGCACTACCCTCTACCACTTCTACCCACTGTACACCACCAGTGACCACCACGTCAACCACCACAACAATTCTAAACAGCCTACCCACACATTATTATTTTGTTTTCAGCAACTCGTATTTGCACTCCCTTCTTATCACGCTGACTCCTCTCGCCTCCATGCCCCACACTATCCCTGGCTACCACCGTAGTCACCACTGACTCACGGTGGTTCCAGAGGTACCCCACACTTACCCTCGTCCTCATCTGAACCGCCACGATAACCTCCCTAACTTCACTGCTCACACACGACTCATAACCCCCTGTTCTGACTCTACTGTTTTGAACGACCACCATCGACGACATACTCCACCCATGGCCACCACACCAACACCCGGGTGGTCTTCCCTACACCAGTAACCTTCCACGCAACCCAGATGCAAAACTACCCCCAACAGACCCAAAACCCGACACCAAACAGACATCAGCCCCCGCGTCCCTGTTTCTGGTTTGAACCCGAAATTACTTACTTATGGTGGTGCTCCGACCACCACAAGCCAACCTACCACCACCCACGCAACTTACAAACATCATAATACCATTACACATAGATTCGTACCAAGACAGGCCTATATACACACTTCGAATAACAACTGAAATAAAACACGAAACAGAGACGAACAACAATGATTATGAAATACGAAATAATCATAAAAATACGATTAATAAAACAATAACAATTTACGTAAATACTTTATAAACATTCCATTCGAAATACTTGTATAAAACACGGTTTGACTGCCGTTGACCGAGGGTAAAATACGAGGTATTACAGTTTAATAGAGACACGTAAAACCGTCGCATGCTTCGTTTTCTGTAACACCCCGTAATTTCAAGTCATTATATATTAATAAAATCTTATTTTAGTAATAATAATGATTCATAATAAATAAAATTCCATTTAAAATATATCGTTTTTGACAATAACATTAATATGTCCGTCTTAAAGTTATACTTCTTAAACTTGTAAAACGTTACTCTGTCCTTGTTACTAATTTTAAGATAATTTACAGGAATATTTAGCTCTTGCTTATAAAATAAAAGTTTTAGCTCTTTTTCTTAGCTTTCCAACGCCACCGAAAACACGTTAATCAGAGTTCTGTGGAGGAAATTATGTCGCCAATACGAAAGGATGTCACGGACCATCCGCTAACGAGACCCAAGCTCGTTGCTTACTCTTTACTCTTTTCCACATGTCCTTTGGGACACTTGGCTAAGTGTTAAACCTTGCCTTGCTGCCCAAGGTCTTTCCCCTCCTCTTTCCTTCTTCTTCATTCCTTATTTTGTTTCAGCACAAACACACACAAACAACAAAAAAAAAGGGTTATTCTACGTGGTAACCCTGTGTTTTCTCAAATTTTACACGGTAACCTTACTTTTCAGATATCACACATGATAACCCTCAACTTTATTAATACGTATTACCATGACCCTTAATTGCTTTTCCGTCAATTTTGTCCGTTAAGTATGTGACGTGGTAAATTCAATTTTGAGATTTTCTATGAGGTAACCCTATATTTTTAAAAATTCTATAACATAACCTTACTTTTTCTACAAATCACATGTGTATAAAAACATAATCCCTTAATTAATCGTAATTTCGCAATTTTCCTTGATTACACCCAAATTGTCAAATCCACTCTCATTACCCTTCAATAAACCGAGTTTTGAAAAAAAAATCAATAAAAACATTGTACGATATCAAAAAATTCTCAATAAAATATTCTAAATACCATAGTAAAAGTACTATATATCGAGCATTATAATAATTAGTCCCAAATTTAATTCATAGCGTTAATCTAATTAAAAACTTTTGTTTTTAAAATCTCAACAAATATCCCAAAACTAAAAATGTTGTAAATGCAATAATGACGTTCGACATATTCACACAGTAAAGTTGAGTACAATAGAGGAGTAGAGACTCATTTGTAAACAGTGAGCTTAATAGTGGAATTCTTTGTTAATTATGAAACCCGGTTTTTTGGAGATTTAAGGTAATGATACTTTGAAGAGATGATACTGGGAGTTGACATTCTTTTGAGTAATCGAGTAAAAAACTTGTTAATAATAAGAAATTGAGGAAATAAGACAGTATTTTTAAGATTATTTCTTTTGTAAAAAAACAAATTGAGTTATTTTTTAGGATAAAAAAACAGAGGGTTACCTTGTAGAAAAACAGAGGGTTACCTTGTAGAAAATCTCCAAAGGTACTTAAGAAATAAAGTCAAATAACATACAAATCTCCATAATTGGTTTAGAGTACTACACACACTAACTTAGCATGATCAAATCTTTAGCTACATACTAACATAAGTCATAAACTAACACCAACTAGCTACCTAGCATGAAACCTAACATAAGCTAACCTATGGGCGTTATACCACCGTCACCTCCAAAACCAAATCCTTCGTCTGGATGGTTATCTTTACTGTGAGGCGGGGGAAAACCTGAACAGTTGGGCGGGGGCAAATGTGCTTGCATCTGTGCCCACTTTACGTAGTTCCATATCCTTTTTGTTGTTGTGAACTCAGTAGGTGTGTAGGAGCAGGATCGACGATCTTTGTTGCCTGGAGTCTCGTACCAAACTGTTGGCCCTATCGAACCGGTGTCGAACATTCTGGACTTCTCGTCGAAACCGTCAACAGCCTCGTAATAGTCCTCATACTCGTCTCGAGGCTCTCCATTTGGAGTGGGTTGAGAAATTATTTCCTGATAAGCAGTCTGAAAAACAAAAAATTAAGAAAGAAATGTTAAACTTATCATCAAAATTCAAACGAAAAAATTAACTGATTTGTAAATTAATTAGTAGATCGATTGACTTACATCAATCTTCGCAGCTCAAGGGTTGACCCACTGTTTAAACTTATTCTTCTTCGTATACTCGAACAACTTATACGACGTTGCCTCGTTACCCTGAAATAAGTAGTATATATGAAAACAAAAGTTGATCAAAATATAATCGGATTGGTTAACCAATTTGTGAAAAATATATATAAATATAAGTATTACTTACCAATTCTTTGAAAGCATCAGAGGAACTATTCCGACCAAGAGTATTGGTGCCCAACGCTTTCCCGTCTACGCCACCCGATCTCCTATTTGCCTTATTAATTGCAGATTTTCTGGCATAGTCAGGATCTTCTTTAGCTATCTTTTGAAGCTTCACCCACCACCTTTCGGGGCACCAATTTGGCCTTTTACGGTTATAATTGGTGCCTTTCACTTTAACTAGTGTGTAAGAATTCAATAAGGGATCTTACTAATTTCAGCATTCCAAAAGTACAACTTAATTGCAGGCTAACAAATCACAGCACTCAAAATTCATGAAAACTATAAACAAAAGCTTAGATTAAGCATTAACAAAAGCTTAAATTAAGGTAAAAGGGTATGTAGAAACTATAGAAGTTACCCTTTAGAGAGTATCAATTGACCAGGCACCTATGGATTGTAGAAGTGCAGGAGAAGAAGAAAGAAAACAATGTTGCTCAGAACTGAGATGTTATTAATGTTTGAATATTGTACTTCAAGTCTTTGTTTAAACTTGATTAAAGAATATAATTATATCTTTATTTTTACCTTAACCTCACAAACTATTGCTTATTATCTCATTAGTAAATAATACTTCCTCCATTCATATCCAACCTACATATATTCCTTTTTCATCCATTCATATCCACTCTACCACTTTCCTAAAAAAGAAAACAAAATAACTAAACTACCCTTATGGAAACCATTTATCTACATAAAATTCCACTCCGTGGCCCATCTATAATCCACCATCAAACATTTAAATTAATAAAAAAACATCTTACACACTTTCAAATGTCCTTTTAATAGTTTTTTAATATCTTTCTTAATATTTTTGCAAAAAACATATATGCGCTTTGGATATGAACGGAGGAAGTATATCATAATTTTGACTAGCAACTTAGTACCGAAATCAACTAAATTTATGAGTAAATTAATAACAACTCCCTTTTAAAATTCAGTTTTCTAAAATTATTCCCTTATATAATTTTTTTCTAAAATTACTACCTTAAGATGTATTTTTATCAAAAATTGCTTCAAAACTCTAATTTAAGTGACTTATTCTACAAGTTTATGAATTGATTTCGTTTGTAACAAAGTCAATCCATACTTAAAAAGGTATGTAACATCCCGCATTTTCGTAAATAATATTTTAATGATTTTACGGAATATAATAATATTTTAATAATAAGTCGTAAAATTAATTTAAAGATTTCCGTTAAGATCCGTCTTAAGAATATCCTTAAGTTCTTAAGGTGTTAATAACTTGGCATAAATCAAACCCGACTTGAATCCGTTTCACAAAAACAAGTGACCCGACTCAAAATAAGGAAAGGACTACTTAAACCCCACCATAAACCCTATATGTCGACATTCATCATCTTCACAAACACATTCCACTGCTTCTCTTTTCCTCCATTTCTCCTTTTTCTTTCAAGCTTAAAATCGACTTTTCAAGGCCTTCCCGAACTCGTATCGAGGTAAATTTTATATTTTCGGAATCCTCTCGAGATGTGCAAGCTTTCTATCTCTTTCAATTTCAGTTTTATCAACTTCGAAAAATGGGCTGTTTTAGCCAAATTTCGTCCCAAGCCCCTAATTCCCGTTTTTGTTGTTGTAGGAGTTGGATTAGAGGACCTGGAGGTTGATACTTACGTTATTGAAGAAGAGATTGGAGCTTAACCCGCTTTTAAGGTGACGATTATGAGAAACTCGGCCTTTTTGTTAAAATAGCATTCTTTGTGTTGTGTTCTTGATTAAAGTTTCTGATTTTGAGTTATTGATGATGTTTAAGTTTAGGTTTATGTTAGGAAATGTGTTTTATATGATATTCACATGATTTGATTGAAGATTTAGATGTTCATATGCTAGTATGGTTCATTTTTCAGATTTTAAGTTCTTAAGACGAATACAAAGTTTGATCTTAATTCGTGTTTTAATTGTTCAGAAATCGTGTTTGAGATATACTTGGGATTGTTATGGGTTTATATGTGCTGGTAGGATAGATTTGAGGCTTGAAATCATGGTGTATAATCATTTGTCGAAAGTTTGAAGGAATTGACAAAGTGCAGGAAAATCGCGAAATAAGTCTGCCCGTGTAGGGGCGCAGGCTGCGCATACTTGGGCGCAGGCTGCGCATACTTGGGCGCAGGCTGCGCAATTGAGGCGCAGCTGCGCAACCCCATTGCGCAGGCTGCGCAATTCCGCTGTACACTACAACAAATCCCTTGTATTCCCGACGCTTTATGATCGACGCTTTTAAAAGCGTGGACCCATTTTTTCCCTTATAGACTATTTTAGTAATAAAATAATAAGTTTAATTAAAAAACCGCCACATATCTTTCATTCTCGCACCCATACAACTGTACTTTCACTTTCCCAAACCTTCGGTTTTTTCCCAAAACCCTAACCCCTTCACAATTCATCGTCTTCTCAACTTAACCCCCTAAAATTTCATTTCAAAACCTAATAATTCATCTATAGACCTTGTTTTCTCTCCCAAAAATCGCAATTAATTTATTAACCAAAACCTAATTAATTTACTATTTGGTTGTCGAACTGTTCGTCTCTCGCTATTTCTCATCACATGAATCAGCTAAATAGGTATGTAATCAATCAATTGCTTACTTTCAATCGTCGTTTCACATTATTGTCATCGCAGGCTTTGTATACGGTTTATCGTTGTTTGCTTTGTGTATCGTTTTACCTTGGTTGTGTGTTTGATATTGAATCTTTGAGTTGATTAATGGTTGAAACTGATGGTAAATCAATAGAGTTTGTAGGTTTTTTCGTTGATTACATGAGTTTAGCTCTTGTAGGCTATCGAAATGGCCATGGCCTTAGGAAGTTGTGTTTTTGTTTTTCTTGTTACCGAGTTGTTGTTGTTGTTGCTGCTGTTGTTGCTGGTCGTCATGTTGTTGTTATTTACCACCACTTTTAGTTTCAGTTTTCACAATTCATCTGAGTTTCATTCTTCGATGTTTCTTTGCTCAGGTCCGTAGACTAAAAACCCGACTGTATTCTTTCATTAACCATTATACTCTTCCTCTGATTCTGAGGGCTAAAATTGCTGCATTTTGTGGGGTTTACATTTTACAGTGTACTATTGCTCATGCTTTGGAGAAAACTAAGTATCCAAACTCAGATATCTACTGGAAGTCATTTGAGGAGAAGTACCACATCTCGTGTCAGTTCACTGCTGACCTGATCGCAATAAATCACACCTACTTTATCATTACTAGTACATTCCAGGAGATAGATGGAAAGTAATAAGCCTACTTAAATTTAGAAAATAATTCCTTCATCTTATATTGATTTATATTGTGATCTTTTGATTTTTTCAGCAAAGACATTGTTGGGCAATATGAGAGCCACATGGCAGTCACCCTTCCTGGACTATACCGAGTTGTTCATAGAATCGATGTGTTCGACCCTAAATTCAACATAGTCTCGCCTGGAGCTGAGACATCTATTTACTTCCCTTACACTGAAGCGAACAAAAGACACATTGCCCTCCATCCTGAAATTAAGGAGCTGCTTTACAGTGATGTGCAAAATGAAGAGCACATGTAAGTTTTCTTTTTCCTGGCTTCATGTTATATGCTTCGACAACCATACGTCACTTCCAGTTCGCAAGTACTGATATTAGACAATCTCATCATAAGATTATCTTGTAAGATCGTTTCTTTGCTTCCACAACTGTGCACCAGAAGATAAAATTCGGTAATCTCTCTTTTTCCCTCTTTGTTTAGTTTAATGGAGTATAGTTTTCTAAATGAAGTTTAGAACTTGAGGCTGAAAATAATAGGATTATATCTGCTATTTATTATTTGCATGATCAATTTTATTTGAAAAACTTGAGCTTTTGATGCAATTGCACAACGCTTTGAGTATCGGAAGTTGTTGTGGAGTGAGCGACATAGTGCCAATTTAATGCTTATAGTTTGATTGTTTAAAGAATTTAGTTTGATTTGATGCAATATTCTGCTGTCAATTATAACTTCTTTAAATAACTCTCCTCTTTGATTGATAATCCTCAGATGAAAGGTACTTAAGCGAAACTTTTATTTCAGGCAGTGCCCGTAATGCCTTTTGCAGCTTAGACTAGGTTTATTGATGCTTGAAAGTGTTAGGTGATGATTGTATAGCCATTGGCAATTTGGCAGGGGAATTTTGGGTTTTGTTTTTCTTGAGAATAAGCATCGTTGGTCTGTTAAAGCGAAACCCTCATCAACTAAGAAATTCGTGTGCCTTGAAGTCTTTTGTCGTTGCGCAAAATGAAATCTTATTGTGATTCTTATCTTATCTTGCATTTCATTTTGATAGTTCTCGATAGGTAGAATGATCTGTTGTTGATTTCTAATGCTTATATGCTGATGTATTGATGCGTATTAAGGTATGCCTTAAGTTGGCCTCTGAGCTTAATACGTGAACTAGTTGTCATGTATGGGGATATGCCTTAAGTTGGCCTCTGAGCCCTTTATGTGTTTTTCCTGTCGTGTCTGAGATATGCCTTAAGTTGGCCTCTGAGCTCAGACATGTTATTTTGTGATCGCGTCAGTCTATGCCTTAAGTTGCCCTCTGAGTCTGACGAGTATAGCAGTTGTATAACGGGGTAGCTAGGGTGTGATGCCTTGCCTGAAGTACAGTTGTTGATGCTAGAGTATGCCTTAAGCTGGCCTCTGAGTCTAGTGTCATGTGATGTAGTAAGGGAGTATGCCTTAAGCTGGCCTCTGAGTTCCTTACTTGTGATTGTGAATTTGGATGCTATTCTATGCCTTAAGTTGGCCTCTGAGTCTAGTGTCTTGTTGTTTAGCAAGGTCTATGCCTTAAGTTGGCCGCTGAGTCCTTGTTTGTGAAAGTGAATTGGTATCTAGGTTATTTCTTGAGTTGACCGCTGAACCTTTATACCTGCTGATTTGCATCTGCTTGCCTGAGTTGGGGTACAGTGTCAGATGTTGCTGATTGATTGTGACAGATAGAGTGTATTGATTTTAGAACTGTTCATCCAAGGCATTGGATGACTCTTAGGCTAGTTTCGTAAATGGTTTGGATTGAAAGACCCCCCCCCCCCGGCCGGGCAACCGCAAGGGAAACCGGCTCTCCTTCCAAATAGTTTCCGAAGTTGGTTGAGAGTCTTGCTTAGTATTGGCATGATGATATGAGTTTCAGACATTGAGATTTATATGCTTCACATGTTGTATATATGCTGGAGTATGTTGGTTGTTTACGTGTTACGTGTCGTTACAAAAGGTGGCTAGGAGAACTCTAGTCACTCCCCACTGATTGTGGCGTACATGTATGTAGGTACATGACAGGATGGTTGGCAGAGGGGTTGCATGGAGCTAGCGAGCGATGATCCTTCATCGATTGACTTACACTTTTACGTTAGCTAGATTCTAGATTTACTTTTCAGTTTTTGAGTGCCTGTAGGGATGTGTCATCCCAGACTGTTTGTATATATATTCCTTTCAGTACTTAGACAGTGATACTTATCTATGTTTTGGTTTATATCAGTTTGTTTCAGTTCGGTTTTAATTCACCTCGTTTTTATGCATGTTAAAGTTTAAATTCCGCGTAAATTTTGGCATGTTGTATGTTTTATTCTTCCGCTGCGATGAGGGGTTTTACAGGTATAACAATGGAGAATGAGTTAAAAAACATACGGAATAGGTAACCTAAATTAGAGTTTGAAGCAATTTTTAATAAAAGTGTATTTTAAGGGAGTACTTTTAGAAAAATATTATATAAGGGAGTAAGGGTGTAATTTTTAATTTACTCTAAATTTAATGTATCTCATTAATAATATACATTCACATAATTAATCAAACATTAGCTTCATTTCAACAAAAAATTAGCATAATTAAACATAAACTAACATTGTTAATCAAAAATTAGTATAATTAAACCAAAATTAGCATAATTAATCAAACATTCACATAATCAATCAAATATTCACATAATCGTACAGACGAATCAAACAAAACATGAATATATTTTCTCTTACGTATTAAGAAAAAATTAAAATTAAATGTTGAACCATGAATAGAGTATAAAATAGAAATACGGATTTGTACGGAGGAAGTAGAACCAAACTCTATCTCACTTTGCTCATTGCACTGGTTTCTTCATTTCTAGGCAACACCATCAGGTATTTGTTCTAATTTGTTATCAATTTTCTAATCTCCCTCCTCCCTCCTTTTCAAATCCCTCTATATTTGTTTTCAATTGTTTTATCTTTCTTCTCAATTAATACAATTTTTCTTAGGGTTTATCTTTCTTCTCAATTGTTTTTAGGACTTATCCCACTTAATTTCAATTCAAATCCAAAAAACTCAATTAGAAAAGATGGGAACTTTATAATTTTCAAAGATTCAAAAAAAGCATGATTGCTTTAATTTATCAGATTTCTGGGGTGTACATACAAGCTTGTGCGATTGATGGTGATGAACGCTGATTTCCGTCTATCAGGAAGCAATGCATGAGTTAAAAAGAATCATGTTTGCTCTAATGTGACAAACATTATGACATCTACCCTAAATCAAGCAAGGCTTCTATCCTAAGTCAATTAACATATATAATAACACTAGAAAACTAACAAATAGAGTCAAAAATTAAGAAAAGAGGACAAAATCAGAAATTAAAAAAAATAAAGATGAATGTTTACCTTAAGATGACGGTGACGGTGGCTGAAGTGAAATAGGGTGGCAAGAATGGTGGTGAAGGGTGTGGTGTCGGGTGCGATTTAGGGTTAGTGAAATAATTGGGGATTTTATGATTTGGGGGAAAAGAACCCCGACAGATTTCGGGGTATTAGAAAATATATCTGACGGATTACTGACGGAATATCTGTCAGAACATTATTTCACTAACGGATATTCCGTCAGATAAATAATATTTGATTTTTTAAATGTTCAAATGTTTAAGTGTTCAAAAAACTTACTGACGGAAATTCCGTCAGTACATTATTTCACTGACGGATTTTCCGTCAGATAAATATTGAACACAAATTCTTATTTCAGACCGTGCGTATCCGTCTGAAATAATAAGACGGGTCGAACTAGCCCGTATTGCATTAAACGAATCACGAATTTGGAAATGGGTAGACAATAGCATTTATTAGTTGTATTATTCCTGCAACTTCTGTACAAATAAGAATATTATTTTAATACAATAGGTAGTACATTAATATTTGTGCATATGTTCTTTGTGTAAAGAAACCACTCACTAAACAATCCATCGTCTTACACTTTTTTTTCTTTTGTTCATCATAGTACTTTTGTTACTCCATTCACACACTGAACATTCTTCATTCCTAGTACTCCATTCATTCATCATGTTCGTAATAAAATACCCCCAAACCGTAATAAGCACTAAAATCATTGTTGGTCGTTCATAATTCTTTTTCATCGTTCATTAAAAAATGTGATCAAATTATCGTTCATTAATCTTCAGCATTTAATTGGCACGAAAAAATTAGTAAGGCTTACATATTGGAAACAGATCAGGTGATTGATATTATCAACGTAGAGAACGAAGTTGTCGACAATGTTGTAGAGGACTCCGATAAGGAAAGTGGTAACGCCCTTGCTGTCCGTAGCAATGACGGTGTAGTTATAATGTCGACAATTTCGTATGATTTACAGTATTTTAACATGTCAAAACCTAGGGTTTAATGATGAACATACTTTTTTAATAAGGAATTGTTATTTAATTCGCTTTTTGACGAACATGTTAGGTTTTACGATCTTTTTTGTTTCCACTTTTGATGATTTCGATAATATTCAATCATTGCATTCAATCATTACATATTACCGTCATGTGGTCACAACATTTTTAAAACCTATCATTAGTATTGTGTTATTTATGTAACACCTGGTCAGATAGTATAATGTTAACGTATACTGTGAACAAAATGAAGTCAGTGGGAACATCTTATATTAACATATTGGCACGGCCAACAGAATCAATCTTTTAGTGTGTAGGCACATTTGTAGTATTTGTGACCACATAAACATTTCCCGGACATTTTATATAAATGGTCACATATAATGTTTATGTGGCAACATTATAATCATGTGGACTGGAAACTACCTTTGACAAACTATCTTTCATACGAACACTATCTACACACTGATAATGATAAATTTTTTCCTACCTGCAGTTATACAAATCATCTAGAAATAGGTTATGTCAGTGGCACATTCAGCAAAACGCGATTTCTCACTTTGGCTCGTTGAAACATGATCGTACATTTCAGCAGTTATTCAACAAATGTCTGAATGTAGCTCCGTTTTGCTGTGCTGTTAACATCTATTCCCTTTTGTATTAACATCTTAAGGTTGTGTAGTTACATCTTATTATTGGAAAAATGTACCTACTTTATTCTATTTTATTGCTAGCACATCAGTTAAACATGAATTATAATATAGTGCAGGTCATTTTGTTACTTGGTCAGACTATTTTATGCAGGTCATTAAAGAAATGGTATTGCACAAGTTCATTTAGTTGGACTCATTTTAACAAGTTCATAGCATATCAACTTCATATACAATGTATCACAAACTGGGACATTATATGCATTTCTTCCAACATTAAGATGTACCTAGTTGGACATATTATACGTGCTACTAGTTCTCACGTATGTGCTCGAAATCGAAGAATTATAACAAACGAAAGTCGAAACAGGAAGTTGGAAACAATATAATCATCACTGTTTCATAAGAACGGTAAAACAAGTAGTGCATAGGTTCACATTACAACCTCCCCTCACTTAACAACAAAACGAAGCATTGTTTGGGAGGATAGCACCAAAACACATTACATGTGACCATCCTACAAGATACCAAGGTGGTTTCCTGATAAAAACTAGTTTCTTTACTTACGACCACCACGGAAAATAATTATGGCCTAATGACACTTGTTATTTACACGATTTCCTATCCCCAACACATGGCATTACGCCTTTGCATCACCCTTCTTCTTAGCATCTCGACTGTACCTGTTCCTGTACATATTTGTGGGAGCCCTTCGGTTCGCAACTGGGGGGAGGGGGGGTTGCAACTCTGTTCTGCGTGACGGGCGGCCGTGGTACCACTATGTCATCCAACCCAAGATCAAAAGACGGTGGAAGTACAAGATCTACGGTCAACATGGAGTCATACTTCTGAGCTACAACATGGAAATCCCGAAGGAAATCTGGGTCCTTCCAAGCTTGGCTCCATGTTTCCAACTGTGACGGATAGACGACAGACTGCTCACTATTGCCAACATCTTCCTCTCCCTGTTCCTGCACCCCTTGCACCACATCGTCCACAACGGCATTGACAGACACGAAAGCCTCCAATTCTTTTGTCATTTCAGCGTGGAGGTTTGCAACCAACTCTGGGTTACGCTTTGTAGTCATCCATTTCACCTTCACCGTCAGTTTCAGAACCATCCCCTTCAATCATCTTCTTCTTCATTTTTTGTTTCCCTTTTGCTCTTCTAGCATCATTCTCTACAAATTGAGGCAAAAAAATTCTAAACAATATAAGAAATTAATGGTACCCACCTTTCCAGTACTTGTCACCACATTAATGCATAACAGAAAGGTATTGTAAATGGTAACATATTACGTTTATGCGATAACATTGTAAGCTACTAACATATACAAACACGGAACTGCTAGTAGTGGGAACACAAATTCAACAGGGCACATAATATACATTAGTAGAAACAAAATCAATCTCCTATTATGTACCGACCTTTGGTGTAGTTGTAACCACCAATAAAGTGCCAACAAACAAAGTTCTTCTGGCCACATTCTACCCAACATCGATGTTTTGACTTCTAGTAGTGGGAACACAATATCAACAAGGCACATAACATATATATATTAGTCGGAACAAAACTAGATCTCTTATTATGTAACCACCTATGGTGTATTTGTACCCATATATAAATTGCTAGCAAACAAAGCACTTGTAGCCACATTCTACCCAACATCTATGTGTGGACTGCTAGTAGTGGTAACACAATATCAACAGGGCACACAATATATATTTGTCGCATATTAGTAGTGACAAAATTAATCTCTTGTTATGTGCCAACCTTTGGTGTATTTGTAACCATATATAAAGTGCCACCAAACAAAGTTCTTCTGGCCACATTCTACCCAACATCGACGTTTTTTACTGCTAGTAGTGGGAACACAATATCAACATGGCACATAATATATATTAGTAGGAACAAAACTAGATCTCCTATTATGTACCAATCTCTGGTGTATTTGTAACCACATATAAAGTTCAAACAAACAAAGCACTTGTGGCCACATTCTACCCAACATCGATGTGTGGACTGCTAGTAGTTATAACACAATATCAACAGGGCACATAATATATATTAGTTGGGACAAAATTAGTCTCCTGTTATGTACCCAACTTTCGTGTATTTGTAACCACATATGAATGTAATGTCATTCAACTTATTTGTAACCAGTTTCATATTTAGTTAACTTAAACCAAAACAGGTCACAGCTTTTCAATTTCTGAAAACATCTTAACAACTCATACTGCTGTTGAAGAACAATATTTTGTAATGACATATATTAGTGTAACAGCACATATATATTAATTGTTTCCCTAATATGTAGCCACCTACACATTTAGTTAACCTAAAACAAAATAGGAAATATCTTCTCGATTTGTGGAAACATCTTACCAATTTATACTGTTGTTGAATTATGATTTTAGCCGTTCATCTTCAGATTCAATTTTCATATTAAACTATATTTCACTTTTAATAATAAATTATATTTCACTGAAAGTGGTGACATCTTGCAAACGAACACTAATTAATTAAAGTATATTTCACTTTTGATGTTACAACTATGAAAAACAAATTTATTCTTTTAGCCACGCACCTTCACTATGACTTTCATGGTCACTTTCAGGAACATCCTCCTCAATCACCTTCTTCTTCGTTTGATCTTTCCCTTTTCTTCTTTTAGCAACATTGTCTACAAAATAAAGCAGAAAATACCAACAATATAAAAAATTACGACTATTAGAAATGGTACACTTTTAAAAATCCCAATTATTTTCTCTGTTCATATCCTCATTTACGAGCTTTAACCCAACAAAATCAAAAATTACCTCTTACATGTGCGTAAATTAATTTAATCAGCAATATTATAAAAAAAATGGTAACCCAGATTATTAACCCAAACCCAAATAAATTACCTCTTGCATGTGCCTCAACTTCATCTTCATGACTCTTTGTTTTTGCACTTTTCCTTTTTGGTTGAGTTTTTGTTGCCATTCTTTTTCTCGCCATTTTTGTGGTATTTTGAGAGATTTTAATGGAGTTTCTTAGTACAGATGAGAGATGAGAGATGAGAGATAAACCTAGGGTTGCGAAATGGGACGACAAAATGAGACGAAGTGTGTTGAGGAAGTTTGGAAAAAGTGGTCTGACTTCTGAATTCTGATGGCGTGTTCTGATGCCTTTTCAAATGGAGTATTCATTTTATTGTACGATTGTACTTTGCATTAATTGTCAATTTCCAACCCATTTACTTGCATTCCGCCCATATACATAAAATGGTATCAAAATTACCCGTCTTATTAATAAGACGGATATGGTTGATTTGAAGTAAGACTAATTGCATATTGAATGGTGTAATATACAGAAACTTGGATTTTATCTACGTAATTGAATGAATATGGCTGGGAAACATTCTAGTGGGTACCTATTTGGCATAAAACTCCTTTATAGGTTTTTATACAGAATTGTTGGAATGGATTCAAATGTTTAGTTCAAAAACTTACTGACGGAATTTCCGTCAGTACTTTGTTTCACTGACGGATTTTCCGTCAGATGTACTGTTTATATTTTTTTTCAAAAAGTGACATGTAACAAAAAAACTGACCAATTTTCCGTCAGTAATTTATTTATCTGACGGAAATTCCGTCAGATATCTTTACCGCCATTGACTTGGTCAACGCGCCAATATAATCTGACGAATGCTGACGGATTTTCCGTCAGTAATTTTTACCGCCATTGACTTTTGTCAACGCGCCAGTTTTATCTGACGGAAACTGACGGATTTTCCGTCAGAAAAATGGTCAATCAGTATTCCGTCAGTCAACCAAAAAAATATGACGGAAAAAAATTCCGTCAGTATATCGCGTTGTTTTTGTAGTGAATATAGGTACACATCCCACGTCAATACCATAATCAAGCAATTGTTGTTTTAACCATAGGAGTTGGGAACATACCAGTGCGGCTGCAATATACTCTGCTTCTGCAGTTGACAAAGCGACAGAATGTTGTTTCTTGGATGCCCATGATATAATACATGGTCCAACGAAGGTCGCAAGTCCAGAAGTACTTTTCCTGTCTAAAGAACAACCTACATAATTCGCATCTGAATATCCTAGTAGGTTAAAATTACAATCTAGGGGATACCATAAGTATAATTTTGATGTTCCAATTAGATATCGTAGAATTCTCTTGACCACAATCATATGCGATTCATTTGGTGCAGATTGAAACCGAGCACAGACGCAGACACTAAACATTATATCTGGACGACTTGCAGTAAGATAAAGAAGTGAGCCGATCATACCTCGATAAGTGGTTTCATCTACTGACTTACCGTCTTCATCTTTGGTAAGCTTTTTATCTGTAACCATTGGAGTGGCCATGGGATGAGATTCCATTCCGAATTTCTTTATTAATTCCTTGACGTATTTTTGTTGATGATCTTTGATACCCTCATTCGTTTGTTGGATTTGAAGTCCAAGGAAGAATTTCAGTTCTCCCATCATACTCATCTCGAACTCGGATGTCATCAATTCTGAAAAATATTGGCACAACTTTTTGTTGGTTGAGCCAAATATAATATCGTCAACGTAGATCTGGACTACTAATAGATCGGAATTTTCACTCTTTAGAAATAATGTTTTGTCCACTGATCCTCTTTTGAATCCGCTTTCCAATAGGAACTTTGATAGTCTGTCGTACCATGCTCGAGGGGCTTGTTTCAGCCCGTAAAGAGCTTTGTCCAATCTGAATACATGATCCTTGAGTTTGCTGTCAGGAAATCCAGGAGGTTGTTCGACATAGACTTCCTCCTGAAGATAGTCATTAAGAAATGCAGTCTTAACGTCCATCTGAAATAGTTTCATTCCTTTATGTGCAGCAAATGCTATCAGCAAGCGAATCGCCTCAAGGCGAGCGAATGGAGAGAAGGTTTCGTCATAATCGATTCCTTCTTGCTGACTGTATCCTTGAACGACTAGTCTTGTTTTGTTACGCACGATGACTCCAGAGTCATCCAGTTTATTTCTGAATACCCATCTTGTTCCAATTACTGATCTTTGTCTTGGACGAGGAACGAGATGCCATACTTTATTTCTTTCGAACTGTTGAAGTTTTTCTTGCATGGTGACTATCCAGTCAGGTTCTGCAAGGGCCTCTTTTATGTAGGTAGGTTCAATTGTGGAGAGAAAGGAGTAGAATGAGCAGAAGTTGTTTAAGCTTCTTCGAGTTTGGACTCCTTCTGTAAGGCTTCCTATGATGTTGTCCAGAGGGTGAGAGCCTTTATATCTCCAATTTCTTGATTGATTGTTTTTGTTGCTACTACTTGACTCGGGATTTTAACTTGTTCCCCCTGAATCCAAACCAGGGTTATAGGAGAGTCAGGTATAATTATGACCTCTTCCCTTTGGTTTCGATTAAAAGTTGTAGCTTCATTAGCTACAACTCAGGGTTCCAAATTATTGGTTTGAGACTGGTTAACAGTATTATCAACTGTGGTTTCAGTTCTCGTACCGTTTTCACCCAAGTTAAGTTCATCGTTGATTCCTTGAATTTTGCCTTCATCTTCATTTTCTATCTCTGGAGGATCTTTCCTTGACAAACGAAAGTCTGGTTCGTCTAGGTTTTCCTCTTCATCCTGTAAAGGCTTGTCGAAGGCGTTATCCTCATCAAAAATAACATGTATACTCTCTTCTATGCACAAGGTACGTTTATTGAAAACTTTATAGGCTTTACTATGATCAGAATATCCAATGAAAATCGCCTCATCACTTCTAGGGTCAAATTTGCTTAAACGATTTTTACCATTGTTATGAACGGAGCACTTACTCCCAAAACATTTTAAATGAGATATATTAGGTTTACGACCACGTAGAAGTTCATAAGGTGTCTTTTTAAGGATAGGTCGAATCATAGCACGATTATGAATATAGCAAGCTGTACTAATAGCGTCGGCCCAAAAGCTTCTAGGTAGACCACTACAAAGAAGCATTGTTCTGGCCATGTCTTCTAGGGTTCTGTTCATGCGTTCTGCTACTCCGTTTTGTTGTAGGGTTATGGGTGCAGAGAATTATGTCCAACACCGTTGGTTTTACAGAACTCAATAAAGGCATGATTATCAAATTCAGTTCCATGGTCAGTACAGATTGTTACTAAGTTAGACTTATATTTGTTTTGGATAAGTTTCATGAGACTAACAAATTCATCAAATGTTTCGTCTTTAGAATGGAGAAAGATTGGTCAAACAAATCTAGAATAATCATCAACTAGAACGAAAACGTACCTGGAACCACCTCTGCTTCTTACCTTCATAGGGCCACATAGATCCATATGTACCAGTTCAAGATCTTAGTTAGTACTTACTATTCTTTTTGGTTTGAAGGATGATCTGACGTGTTTACATTTTGCACATGTGTCGCACATTTTGTCTTGATCAAACTTGATCTTGGGAAGACCTTCGACTAAGTCCCATCTCTTCAATTTGCTAAGAATAGGAGAACTAATATGACCAAATCTCTTATACCAGAGACATGGATCATCTAACGTAACTTTCATACAAGAGAGAGAGAGAGTTAGTAGGTACAACGTTTAAATCAATCATATAAACATTTTTCTTCCTTTGACCTTCAAGTATTACCTTACTTGTACCTTCCATAATTATACGACAAATATCTGCATGAAAGACAACTTTGTTTCCTTTGTCGCATAACTGAGATATACTAATTAAGGTATGTTTGAGGCCACTTACCAGATATACATCGCTAATAGTGTGAGATGACGAGATGCCTATCTTACCGACTCATATAACCTTTCCCTTTTTGTTGTCTCCGAAGGTGACCTTTCCTCCGTCAAATGGTTTCAAGGTTGTGAATAGGTTGACATCTCCTGTCATGTGTCGGGAGCATCCACTGTCGAGGTACCATAAGTTATTCTCTTTAGCGATTATCTGCACAATATAAATTAAAGACAGGTTTTAGGTACCCAAGCATACTTGGGTCCTTTAGAGTTAGTAATCACAAAAACATCTTCCTTTTTAACCCAGACTTGTCTTAATAGAGTTTTCTTATGTTTGTAGTTGTTGGGTAATGTCGATTTCGTGTATGTCTTAAGACTTTGTTTTCTATGTGTTGAGGGTTTAGGAATTTTGGTAGTTCTATTTTTCTTTTGTGCATAGTCGAAGGACATATCATAGAACCATCTGTAATCATTATTCATTTCCTCAACATTGTTTTTATCACTTTCCTCACTATCGACGGTGGAGATGGCATCGTTTGGTGTACCTAGAGATTTAACAAATTTGACTCCAGTTTTGAAGTCGAGTGCGTGTTTTATGCAATTTTCTCGTAGGTGTCCAGTATGACCGCAGTATGTACAAACTAAATATCCAGGTAGGTCTACATACTTTCTTTTCCTAAAGTCACGGTCAGTGGGTTTTTGTTGACATTTAAATGGTCTCTCCTGCCATAGCACTCATGACCTAGACCCATCTTCATGTTATTGTCAGATTGTTCAGTTAAGAAGTTTAGTACGTTAGTACTTCCTTCCCATTTTTCGTGAACCTTTCGAGCATGAAGAATAAGGTCTTTTAAAGAATCTATTTCCTTTTTGCAAGAGGTGTGGTCAACATTGTTAGACTTTTTTAAGTCTTGAATATCCTTATTAAAATTGAACACAATTTGGGCATGTTCCTTTTTAATTTTGGTCAAGCTGAATTCTAGATCCATGATTTTTTGCTCGAGAATTTCAACATCTTCTTGATGAGTTTCATCTACAACAACAGTTGTAGGTTTTCTCTTTAGAAGTTCATTGGCCCTTTTTAAATCTGAGGTTATAGCTTCATTAACTATAATCTTAGATTCAAGCTCTTTAATGTTGAGTTTTAATTTTGAGGTTATGGCTTCATTAGCTATAGCTTTAGACTCAAGAATCTTTTTCTCAGACATTACTGTTTCCAATTTAACATTTGCGTCAACGTTAACTTTGGATTTCAGTTTCTTAGCTTTGGCCTTTAGAAGTTGATTTTCCTCTGCAATGTCAAGGATCTGCTCTTTCAACTCGTCTATTTCAAGACTTTGTTCGTGACATTGATCCAAGGTTTGTTCAAAGTATTTAATCAATGAAGACTTAGATAAATTTTTAACTTGACTCTTAAGCTGTAAAAAATTTACCTCTTGGTCTTCATCGTCTGAATCTGATTCTCCATAAAGGCAAAATTGTGATGATTTATAATCGTCGGAAATTAGATCTAAACTGATGTTGCTTAGACACAGGTTTGAAACTTCATCTACTTCTGAGTCTTCGTCATCCTCGGAAAAATCTAGTTCTCCCCAGCAAGATGTGAGCATAACCTTTTTGAATTCAGTCTTGGTCTTTTCTCGTTTAGATTTATCTTTGATTTTGTCCCAGCTCGGACAATCCTTGATCATATGACCTTGATCACCACATTTGAAGCATCCTCGTTTGAAAAAGGTTTTTAGAATCATTCTTCTTCTTATCATAGGTCTTGTTGTTTTCTTTGGTAAATCTTCCTTTGAAGACTGCCTTTTTGAAGCGCCTTGCGAATAGAACTGTTTCATCTTCAAGTTCAGGTTCGCACTCTTCCCTTAGGATGATCATCATCATCTTTGTTCAATATGATCTCATGAGCCATTAGAGATCCGATGAGTTCTTGGTAGGTCAGGGTCGTGAGATCACGAGCTTCTTCAATTGCAGAGACTTTTGGTTGCCACTTTTTGGTAAGGCTTCTAAGGATTTTTCTAACAATGTCCTCAGAATCATACTTCCTACCAAGGTTCCGTAGTTCATTTAATATGCAAGAGAATCGTGCAGACATGCTATCAATCGATTCATTCTTTTCCATAGTGAAAAGTTCATATCGTTGAATCAGCAAGTCTATGCGATGTTTCTTGACTACAAAAGTTCCTTCGTAGGCAAGTTCTAGGTCATCCCATATTTCTTTGGCTTAATTAGAAGAAGAGAAACGATCAAATTCAGAAGTAATCATACCGTTAAGTAGACTCATGACTTTTGAATTTTTCTCAGCAATCTTGTAATCTGCTTCCACATAGTCACTTTCCATCTTCTCATATGTGGTTCCATTTGCAGCGGCGACCAAGATCTTCTTTGGTCCAGTTTGAATTAGTGCCTTACATATAATATATGTTATATGTTTAATATATTAGATCCTCGTGCTCTTGACAGCCTTACGGCTTGAGATTGATCCTTCTATTGATTCTTTATGGATTCTAAACACCTGAAGTGTCCCATCTTCGATGGAAAGAACTATAGCTTGTGGAAGAACATGATGACCCACTACGTCAAAGGATGTGATTGGGAATGCTGGAAGATAATTCTCTAATACCAATTGAAGAGTCTATTGATCTAGATATACTCAAGGAGGGGGGGGTTGAATTGAGTATGCCAACTTTTTCGATTCTTCTTCGATGTATGTTGATGAGCGTGGTAGTAGCGAGT
The DNA here is from genome assembly GCA_029255685.2 of Silene conica. NCBI lineage: Eukaryota > Viridiplantae > Streptophyta > Magnoliopsida > Caryophyllales > Caryophyllaceae > Silene > Silene conica. The sequence goes on along the minus strand of CM055311.2, from coordinate 55,927,167 downwards.
AACGAGTAAAAATAATAAAGTAAAAGGACACACGATATTTTGAAATGGTTCAGTTTCACAATTTGAAACCTACATCCACTATTCTAGATTAATAAAATTAGTACCTTCTCTGGATTACAATTTTATCAACCCTACTCGTACAACTTTGATAGTAGTTGTAACTCAAACTAGATACCTTTAAATACCTAGCTATGTCAAGTACCGTGAAATATTTGACTACAATGAGTACTGCTAAACGATCTTAAACGTATTAGAGTAATCTTCAATGCTTGTAGTCTTTAGAACGAAATCTGACAATGATTGCACGGAAAACGAGACGTAAGTTAGGTTACGTTCGATTCTTGAGAAGCGTGTATGTGTGTATATTTTTTGTTAGTCTTTAACGTGTAATATGATGTCCTATATATAGTAAATTAGATCTAGGTTAAGTCCTAGATATTTTAGGAATATTACTTTATCTAGAATTCTTATTTCTAGGTAATATCCTTAAACTAATTTTATTCGAATTAGGAAAGACTTAATAAGATATTATTAATTTAAGACATAAGATTAAATTTCCCAAACCTAACCAATTTAGGAAATAACTTATACCATAAAATATAACATCCTACTTTAATCAAATCCTAATACTTGTCGAGATATCATAAATTATATCTTTAACCAAATCCAAGTTTGACTTTAAGGTAAATTAAATAAACACATAATATTTACTTAATTAACCCAAAAAGATAATTAAAAACGTGTTATCAACCGAGTAGAAACGTGGTGCACGTTTCCCGAGGCACACGACTTTCTTAGGTATTCGGATTTTGACAATAACGGTTAGAATAAAATTCTTAGTATGTTAGGATAAATAATTAACTCATAAGATAATTATTTTAATCCTTTTAACCAAAGAATATTTTTATTCTAAAAACCGTCTTAAGATTACTAATTTAATATTTGACAATATGACAACCATACACAATTATTTCCACGATTTACTTATTTTACGCATTTCTCATTTCTTCATAGAGTTATAGATACGAACTATAACTATGAACTATTTGATTCTGCATTAAGACTTTATTTTTGTAAATAAAATATATTTACTTGGACTTATCATTATTAAAACATAAAATAATATATTAAACATATAATATATATTACTCAACAATGGGTGTGGACGCCGGTCTACCTGCCGCCAACCGGTAGGCCTGTGAATCCCCGCAATAAAGCAGAAATATAAACAAAGCAACATGCAAAAAATAGCGCGGAATTAAAACTTTTGACATGAAAAAGATATCACGAGATATTAAAAGTAAACTAAACTGCGGAAAGTAAAACATAGATAAGTTTTAGGTATAGATACAAGCAACGTCAAACGGGGATAGCTTTTCCAACGAGTAGCAAAATGTAAATAACTGAACTAGCTAACGATATGAAAATGTAGTCATGTCGATGTAAAACATCGCTCCCTAGCTCTCAAGTGAATCCCCGATCAGCACCTACCTGTCATACATGAAACATGTATGCCACAGTCAGTGAGGAGCAACTCGAGGTTCTCCCGGCCACTTTTTGTTAGAAAACATATAAGCAAGCATATATGAACATTATACAACCAAACATGTTTAGATGCACCAACAAATAATATGAGGCATATTAATAAAAAGATCATCATCTGACAGCCATGCATACTTAAAAGCAACCATGCGATAGTTAATGTAAACGAGCTAAAACGAAACACATATTAACCATGATATGCAACTCTATGTAATAATCAAATGTCTAGTTCATCGGCCAACTTAAGGCATAACCAAACACACCACAAAACGTATTGGGCTCAACTGACAACTTAAGGCATATCCCAACACTCAGCAATCACGTATGGGGCTCAGAGGTTAACTTAAGACATATCCCGACATGAAACAACAACACGTATCGGGCTCAGAGGTCAACTTAAGACATATCCCGACAGCCACAAAAATAACACGCAATAATGGGCTCAAAGGCCAGCTTAAGGCAAATCCTAACACGCAAAAAACGAACACGTATCGGGCTCAGAGGTCAACTTAAGACATGTCCTGACACGCCACAAACAACCACACATTGGTCTTAGAGGCCAGCTTAAGGCATATTCCAATGCGCAACAACAAACTTATATCAACACATGAATCTTCCTAAGAAGGCTACACCACATCTCATATGATATCGTACACACATACAGATCATACGGAGAAAGAATTATCGGAATCCGAATCAAGAATCATAAATTATAAACAAAATACCCAAAACAGAAGTTCCTAGTCGACCAGTCAACCGAATGTCGGCTGATCGGCTACTGATGCGTGCATTTCATATAAACCTTTTAAGCCTTGTTAACACTCATTTTCATGCTTATTTCGTAGTGTTTTACAATTGTCCCCCAAACAGTCTACGTTGGTTTTTTTTATATTATTTGCACATACGAGCCGGATAGACGGAAAACCAGCCTACTTTTGGATCCTTGAGCACACATAAGAGAGTTGGAGCAGAATCATGTTACCTCGGGATTCACATAGCTATTTAAAGGAAAGGAAGGACGAATTGAAGATGCCTAAGGACAAAGCATTCGATCGACAGCCTTACGATGCTCGATCGACCATTTTGATGATGGTATTCCTTGATCGAGAGGATCATTCCTCCTCGATCGACATATGCCGAATTCTACTCGGTCGACACTTCCATTGTGGTCGATCAAGTACTTTACTTTGAATATTTCCTTGTTCGAGTAGTTTGTTTGCTCGATCGAGAGAATGCTGCTGCCAGATATTGAGACGCCTTTTATTTAGTGCACGCACTTTTATTAATTTGGAGGATTATAAAAAGGGGGACAAAACAGTAAAAAATGATACACCTTTTTACCCTAATTCTTTTGAACAACACTACAATTTCTCTCTTCTACTTTTGATCGGAATTTCATCTTCTTGCTCTTGCTTGTAATCTTTGGTATTCCTAACCTTTAAACTTTATTTATTCAATCTAGTTACTTCTTCCTCTCTTCATTATGTATTTTATTGCATCTTTTCTTATTTCTCCTACCATATCCTTAATTATGCTTAGCTAATTTCGTTGCTGGGATTAGGGGAGCCATGGCATAGGTAAGATAAATTGAATAGAATATCTTCGATTAGACTTGTATGTAATCATCGCAGTTAATAACTTTTGATTGTTTAAGTCGACGCATTCAATTGATTGATTTGGTACCCCCTTGACTTTGATCGAAAGATTGGAAAAGGAAATATCAGTGATGAACTTTAGGATGTGCTAATTAGAGCGAAAGTTAGATTAGTATTATCTTAGGCCGATTAGCAGACCAAAAGGACCTTATCTTTACCCCCACAAGTTAGATCTAAGATAGTCTAAGGATTTTTCAAGACCTTAAAAGCCATGGTGATCCGACAATCATATGCTCACCTACTTATCGTTATCTCTCTTGCTTATTTCTCTTATCTCTCTCTTTTTCCTAGTCGTTAGACAAAATCAACAAACACCCCCTAGATGGTTACTTTAACAGACCTGGTTAGTTTGTAGGATTCTCTTCACCCTGTGGATTCGATACACGACTGCCTCTACTAAATTTAGTTAGGACCAGTTGGTTTTATTTTTGATAGGGTTGCGACAGCCGTGTCAAATTTTGGCGTCGTTGTTTGGGAGACGGTGTAATTTTATAGATTTTTAAGTTTGTTTTAGTCTCAAGGGATTTATTGTTTGAGACTGTTCTTGTAACACTCTCATAACCTAAGAACTTTAAAACAGGACCATCAAGCTATGAGGACATCGCCATCTCAGTTTCCTGAGGTACAATATAAGGTAAACAATCATCAACACAACCGTCTGTCAAAACATCTATAACCAAAGTAAAACCAAAGTTTATGCGGAAGCTACGACTCGAGATTCTACAAAATAGGTGATCCCTCCTCCCAAGCCAGCAAGCAAGACTCATCTGCGAACTTGAGACTCTACTCACCATTACATAGATCATCATAGTAAACAACAACAACAAGCGTCAGCAACTGCATAAGAAGACGGATACAATATAATGATACATCACACATACTATTCACCATATCACTGTTATCACCAATATACAATATTCCGTGGTGGCCTTTAGCCCCACACCAATCTCCCCACTTACCGCAGCAAGGGATACCTAGATCATTAATGTGCACATCCTCTCCGTGGTGGGTCCCACGAAGAGCGATCATAGGAGTGAGATCCGTTTCCCGCAACGGTCCCATACATTACCTTATAAATATCAAGGATCATACCATATACAGTGAGATAATAACAATACAATATCGTCACAACACTATCATACAGAAACTGAGTAGGGAAACCCTACCTCAAGTAATACAGCGGAAATGTCAAACAAAAACCTTCCTACCAACGCTCTTCTACGAATCCTCCTCCTAAGGATTGCAAAAATACGGATTACTTACCGAACAACCATAAACTATGATACAACAATGATAGGGTGACACTTATTTGGTACTATGCGGACTAGGTAGATGATCGGCGCGACTAGTCCTTGCTAACAACCTTGAAGGACTTGGAAATGGGAAAGGGAGAGGGTTGGGGTTTTACTTTCTTTCTTGATGATTAGGGTTAAAATTGAATTATTAACCCTCGGATTAAATTTATAATAACCGCGGTCTGACGTCTGGAAAAGACTCACTCGGCCGAGCACGACGCACTCGGCCGAGTGTGACTTACTCGGCCGAGTGTGGCTTACTCGGCTGAGTATCACTTACTCGGCCGAGTTGGCTCGCAACTCAGCTACTGTCCAAAAGAGCTCGACCGAGTATCACCTACTCGACCGAGTGGAACCTACTTGGCCGAGTTGATTCACAACTCAACTTCCACTAACTTAGGGTGTTACAGTTCTCATATTTTTCGCTAGTATTTTAGTGTTTGCAGGTATTTATCCCAGAGGAGGATAATTTGGACCTGCCATTGCAACATTATTTTCAGAATGCCAATGATTGCAAGTCATTCTGAACCTAAGGCGGAGACCTTACCCAAGGGATTTCTACGCCTTATTGCTGATGAGGGCACGTTTGCGATCCATCCCTCTTTTATTCATTTGGTGGAGCGGAATTTTTTTAGAGGTGTAGTAGATGAGGATCCAGCTACGCATATGGAGTTGTTTACTGATTACTGCTCAACCATTCCGTTAGATGCTGGTGTGACACATGACAAGGTTAGGGAGTTTCTTTTTTCTTTTTTCTTTGACTGAAGATGCTAGGGATTGGTGGAGAGATTTGGATAGAGAGGCTGCTGAGGTGACAAATTGGAATTCGTTGGCATTAGCGTTCTATAGACGGTATTTTCCTCCCCAACGGACTAATGCATTGCACGACCAGATTACCAATTTTACTCAATCTACTGCTGAAAATTTGAGTACTGTGATGCGTGCATATTATATATACTTTTCAATACCTTTTTGGCACGCATCTCTATGCTTTACGGGTGATTTTATATCATTTTATGCCCCGAATATGTTACTTTGTGTTTTTCTTGTTACTTTGTAGGAATAAGTTGGAAAGTGGTGAAAACCGAGCTATAGCTGGCTCGAGTACATACTTTTAGAATATGGGAAATGTGAAAAGGACTTACGAGCTGTGGGAAGCGTGAAACAGCGATGCGTTGAGTAGGAAGAGTGTACATTCCCTGTGCACAGCGATGTCTTTGATGAGGTTGAGAGACGAAGTGGGTCGGATGGGTATCCACGTGATCAGGAAGGGTGATGCGCGTGGTGACCTGGCGGTGGAGCCACAGCTATATAATGAGATCAGAGAGAGCCAGCTGACCGATGCTATGTTCGCCGAGTGGAAAACAAAGCTGGAATCCGGGGGACGGTCGAGGCTTTCCGTGGGTGGGGATGAGAGTCTTCGGTTTTATGGGAGGTGGTACGTTCCTGATTGTGTGCAGTTGAGGAAGAGAATTATGACAGAGGCTCATTGTGTACCTTATTCAGTACATCCTGGTGGGGGATAAACTGTATAGGGACTTGAAGCAGACTTTCTCGTGGCCAGGTATGAAGAAAGATGTAGCAGAATTCGTGGCTCGGTGTTTGACTTGCCAAAGAGTGAAAGAGGAGCAACATCGGCCGCAGGGTAAGATTTAGTGTTTGGAAGTTATAGAGTGAAAGTGGGAGTCGATCTCGATGGACTTCATTGTGGGGTTACCTCGATCGCAGAGGGGTTACAACATGATTTGGGTTATATTAGACAGGTTGACCAAGGCTGCTCATTTCGTCCCTATAAAGGACATTTGGAGCAAGACACAGTTGGCCCTAACTCATAGGAGGAACGTGGTCAGATTGCACGGGATTTCTAAAGACATTGTGTCGGATCGAGATTCTCGCTTCATCTCGAGGTTCTGGCAAGAGTTGTAGGAGATGATGGGTACTACCGTGAAGATGAGTACTACTTTTCATCCAGCTACCGATGGACATACCGAGAGGACTATCAAGTGTTAGGTTCTATGTCTTACACGCCCTAAATATTAGTCATACTAATATGAATTTACTAATTAACATTTTAATTAGTTATACAAGATCTTATGCATGCTAAATAATATGCGGAAATAACATGATTGAACCCTTACATTCGGTCCAAAGTTATGCTAGGATGATCCTCCAACCAAGTAACCAAGGTAGATTACCTCATTTGTGATGCACCCAAGACAATCCCTTAAAACCGAAACTAACACTAGCTAGGTGAAACAATCGGTTTTCCTTAAGTAATATTCTAATCTCTTATTGGAATAAATAATATAAGAATACTACAACTATTGTGGTATTAATAATATAATCTTATTATGTTAATATTTGAGATAATATTTTGAGAGGTTTTGGTAGTTTTTCTAACACTAGAAAAACCAAAAACTTGCATAAGGAATGAATGATCTTGTGTACTAATAACAAGATATATGGTGGTTGATGTTGGGGTGCCGTGAGGCCTTACATGGGGAAGGGTATGTTAGTTGCTTTTTATCTATCCCATAACCTAGGCATGCAAGGCTATAATCATCATTATTACTATAAAAGCAAAATGTCAAACTGCATACGTGGCGCAATAATGTTTCACCGTTCATTCTTTCTCGCACTCACATTCACCCTCACAAAAAACTGTTTTGTAGACCAATCAAAACCCCTAATTTATGCCACGTCATATTTTTGTATGTACTATGATATTATAATATTATAATAAAAACGTTTAAACCATCATTTCCTAAATATTCCATAAATATTCCACTAAATATTCCCTAAATATTCCATAAATATTTAAGCTAATTAAACCCCTAATTTAAGATAAATATTTCATTCCATAAAACTATTACGTTATAAACGTGTAAATTGCAAATACAGTCAGAATATTCCATAAGATAGAACCGTGTAAATTGCTAATTTTATTCCAAATTAAACATTTACTAAATATTCCATTAATATTCCACTAAATTTTCCCTAAATATTCCATAAATATTTAAGCTAATTAAACCCTTTAAGCTAAATATTTCATTCCATCATTATATATATATAAAAGCAAAATGTAAAACTGCAGATATGGTGCAACCAGGTTTCAGAATTAGGCTAATGAAACTCTTTCATTCAACCTCATAATTTTAGTTTTTTTCCGGCCAATAACGTGAATAATAACAGTCATGTCAGCTTCCCTTAAATATCAACTTATTAATTAATATTCCAACCATATAATTACTTAAATTTCTCTTTTTTCACCTTATTTATCTTTTATTCTTTCTCTTTCCTAAATCTTATTTTATCTCAGTTAATCTTTTTCACGCCTTATATATGATTTCAGCAACCTTGGAATTTGACTTTTTCTCTTTTATTTACAATCTCACACATTTCCATTGTCTTGCACAATTTGACGTACTAATAAAATTTTAACCACTTTGAATTGAACAATTTCAAAATAAATGTCAAAGCTAAATCACTAAGATACAAAATTTAAAATTCGTCGAATAAGATATAATTTCTAAATTTTCTCTATTCCTTTATACAAAAAGTACAAACTCACAATTTTTGGACGATCTTATGTTTTTAAAACTGGAGTATTAGCAATGAAGTGTATACTAAACTACTTAAACAAATAGCCAAATAATATGAAAAAAACAACTTGATAGGGCCAATAAAAAATATTGAACGCAACAATTTATTATTCCACTTAGTTGATAATTTATCTATGGTTATTAGATAATAACATGATCCTAATTCACATTCGAAAATTTATTATGGCTCCAGACAATTGTTTTTTGTATTCAAAACACAACACAACAATTTTGATTCAAAATTGTGAGCGATTAACAAAATATTAACAAGTGTGTAAAGATGGCCACATATTTTATAGAAACAGAAAAATTGATTTGGCATAAATTAGAAATTGATTTATAAATACGTAGATTTATTCATGATAAAGTTCTGTAGAAAAAATTGTAATCTTGGGAAAAAAGAAATATTAGTGAGATAAAATAATGTCTTAATTATGGATAAGGCTTAATATATGCCAAACTAAATATTAATGTGTGCCTATAGGGCACACATTAGAAAAACCGAAATAGATAAACTACGGTAACCAAAAAACGACTCAACTAAACTGCCAATTAAAACACATCCTTAAACCATAATTATATAATTACAAAAACAAGATACCAATTGAAACAACTTATCAAGTTGTCTTTCAAAATCCAATTTACTTTCTCAACATTGCTCGAAAATTGCAAGAGCATTAATCTCTTTTAGTCCCCATATACATCTCGACAAATGATGAGTAAAAGATATGTTGAATATTAATTGTCCTTCATTTCCTCTTCATTCATCTTCCAAATTGAATCCGGTAAAACAATACCCAAAAATCTGTTGAATATTCTCCACAGAAAGTTCTCAATCTCTAAAATGGCGATGATAAATGTTCTTAATATATAGAATATAATTATATTAATTTTGTTTCTTTAATTAATTTACATATATCTTACAGTTCTCAAATCTGAATTTTATAGTTTCCTTTTCTAACTATGTCTTAATAGTTCCATCTTTATCCCGTCTTACAATTATTACTCCTATTATCAATATATATATATATAGAATCAAGATCCCGTGCGAACTTTCTTACAGTGTGAACCGTACGAACGGTTCGCACCCTAAGGGAGTTCGCACGGGATCTTGACCGAATATATATTAATTTTTTTTCGTTTTTGTTTTAAGGATACATGTTCAATAAATAAAATTTTTGGTTATATATTAAATATAATTTGTGGTCTTCTTTTAAATAAAAGTACACAATGTTGTATTTTTTTGTATTACAAAAGATTACAAATATTACAAATACAAAACAAAGGCACAAAAACAGAAATGAAAACAATATAAGACGGTATATAACACCCAATTGAATCACGCTAAACACGTTTTCCTTAGAGTATTTTGTCCCTTATAGCCTTCGGGTTACACAAAATCTCTGTAGGATAAGACGATTCCTTGATCTTAAGGCAAGAATCAAGAACAAATAAACAATAAGAATATTTTGTTTTACTTGTTTTGTCAAAATTCACACGCAAATCAGAAAGAAAATAATAGGACAGAAACTTTTGTCAAAAAGTTACAGCAACTTTTTGTGCAAAAAGAAAAAACTTACTCCTTTTCTTTCACGTGCATATGTATATATATGTGAATGCATGTATTGATGTATGGATAAGTTTATTGGTTATCAAAAACCAATCATTGCCATTTGCCAATCATTAGTAATCATAATAACTACCAATAACTTCCATGCATGTTATATGTTGTCACGCATGAGATAACCGCAACCCGGTCCGGGTCGTAATTTTTATCCCGAGTATATAATCCCGATAGGGTACATAATATACTACGACAACACTATTAATTAGTGTCTCTTATCCATTATATACATGAACTCGATATACGATTATATGAGCGTACCCTCCGTACTCTCCGACTCACATTATATCGATTTCGAGCTCAAACCGATTTTGACACGAAAACCCGAATACGCTTAAATGACCTTGTGATCAAAATCACTAACATTCCTCCCCCATTTAAGTGTATCCCTTGTTTTCATTTAAAACAACAAAGTAAACAAATCTATGCATAAATGAAAGTGTCCCGAGGATTGAACTTCCACATTAGTATATTACACATTCCAAATATTCGAGAATCAAGGTGTCCCACGGATTGAACCTTTCAACCCATATTGAATACATGAAGATAACATACACATAGACTCAATAAACTCTTAAAGTTACAAACTTGACACTATTGACCGCCTTGTGTCCATATCCTTTCATGAGAGTATAGGAAGCCAAGTCCAAGCCTCTTGAAGCGGCTACACTTCACGCTCACTTAGGTAAATCTTTCATCGTGCACCTGCAAAATGCACTTTGTCAAAGATTTTATTAAGAAGTATTATACTTCAACCTCTTGTCATGCAGGTCATGCACATACCTTTCGGGATTATAACATGTGCCTCAATCTTCCACAATAAGCCTTCCACATTGAACTTAGCCTCTAAAATATGTTAGAGGGAAGTTGGGTATCTTATCATAAAGATCTAGATGGACTTTAAACCCATCCCGATTACTGACTTTAAAACCAAGTCCTTAGCTAATCCCTTCGTCAAGTGATCAGCTAAATTATGATGTGTTCTCACGAAATCAACGGAAATAACCCCATGAGTAATCAGCTCACGCACCGCGCTATGTCTAACACCAAGGTGTCTAGACTTTCCGTTGTAAACTTCACTATAAGCCTTAGCTAAAGTAGCTGAGCTATCACAATGAATAGAGATAGGAGGAATAGGTCTTGGCCAAACCGGAATTTCATAAACCAAATTCCTTAACCATTCCGCCTCTTTACCAGCCGCAGCTAAAGCAATGAATTCCGACTCCATAGTCGAACTTGTTATACAAGTTTGCTTCTTAGAATCCCATGAGATAGCTCCTCCACCAAGTAAGAACACCCATCCACTAGTAGATGAATGATCCTCCAGGTTGGTGCTCCAACTAGCATCGGAATATCCTTCTAAAACCGAAGGAAATCCGACATAGTTCAAACCATAATCCATGGTTTGTTTCAAATACCTCAATACACGTTTTACCGCAACCCAATGCTCAAGACTAGGATTACTCGTGTATCTACTCAACTTGCCAACGGCAAAGGCGATATCCGGTCTTGTGCTTGTCATAGCATACATCAAACACCCAATCACTTGAGAGTACTCAAGTTGTGAAATAGCTTCACCTTTATTAGGCATTAGCTTAACACTAGGATCCATTGGAGTGTTAACCGGAGAACAATTTCCATGATTAAATTTCTTTAACACTTTCTCAATGTAGTGAGATTGTGTCAACGAGAATCCCATGTTCTCACGTTTGATCTTTATACCAAGTATCACATCCGCCTCACCCATGTCTTTCATGGCAAAACTTGATGACAAAAAGGCCTTAGTAAGGTCTACTTGACTTTGTTTGGTGCCAAAGATCAACATGTCATCCACATATAAACAAATAATGACTTCATTACCGTTGTTATCAAATTTGCTATACACACATTTATCAGACTGATTTAGTCTATACCCATTAGATAGAACAACCTCATCAAACTTGTGATGCCATTGTTTAGGATCTTGTTTAAGTCCATACAATGATTTGATTAACTTACAAACCTTATGCTCATTACCTGGCATAATAAATCCTTCCGGTTGTTTCATATACACCTCCTCTTTAAGCTCACCATTCAAGAACGCTGTCTTGACATCCATTTGATGGATCACTAGATTATTAATTGCAGCAAGAGCAATCAATAATCTAATAGTAGTGATGCGAGCTACGGGAGCATAAGTATCGAAATAATCAATCCCTTCCTTTTGTCTAAATCCTTGGATAACCAATCTAGCTTTAAACTTGTCGATAGAACCATCAACTTTCATCTTCTTTTTGAAGATCCACTTGCAACCCAATGGTTTACAACCACGAGGTAAATCCGCAAGCACCCAAGTGTTATTTCCCATTATGGAATCCATTTCATCATTCACAGCCTTTTTCCAAAAGGAAGAGTCATGAGACCTCATTGCCTCATCAAATGTCTTAGGGTCCTCATCAATGTGAAAACAATATGGATAATAGTTTTCACATCCATCCCTTGAACCTTCAACCAAATAGGTATGAAAATCGGGACCAAAGGATTTAGCAATCCTTTTCCTCTTACTCCTACGAATTTCAGGTGTTCCTTCTTGAGTTGTGACATTGTCACTTCCCTCAACAGCTCCACTAGAACTAGGTACTAGATCCTTTGGCTTCGGCATTGATGAGAAACGACTCTCATCAAATATCGCATCCCTTGACTCAATTACGGTGTGAACCGAAACAGAATCATTAGGTTCAATTACATAGAACCTATAAGCCTTTGAATGCGCAGCATATCCAATGAATATGCAATCGATGCCCCTTTCCCCCAAGGTTTTAATCTTGGGATCGGGTAGTCTTACAACAGCCCAACAACCCCAAACTCGAAGATAATTCAAGCTTGGTTTCTTTTTGTACCAAAGTTCATATGGGGTGTCTTTATTCCTTTTATTAGGAATCCTATTTAACAAATAGCAAGCCGTCAACATGGCTTCACCCCAAAATCCGTCACTCAAACCCGAGTAAGACAACATGGAATTAACCATTTCTTTTAAGACTCTATTCTTTCTTTCTGCTACACCATTTAATTGTGGTGTATAGGGAGGAGACACTTCATGAATGATACCACTTGACTCAAAATACAATGGGTCATAATATTCACCACCTCTATCGGAACGCAACCTTTTAATCAAACCCGATTGTTGCAATTCCACTTCATTTTTAAAGACCTTAAACTTATCAATTGTCTCATCTTTAGCATGGAGTAAATATATGTAACAAAACCGACTATAGTCATGAATAAAAGTCACTACATATTTTTTACCACCTCAAGACGGATAATTGCGAAAATCACATAAATCACTATGAATAAGTTCAAGCACATGTGAGATCCTAGACACATTACCAAATGATTGCCTTGTGATTTTTGTCAACATACAAGTATTACACTTATTAATGTTCATGTTAAAAGATGGAATTAGACCATCTTTAGACATAGATTTCAATCTTTTATAATGTACATGTCCTAGGCTCACATGCCAAAGATATGAAGTATCATCCATAGAGGAAGCAATAAATATGGAACTTTCATTTGGAACAACATTCAACATAAACATGCCATTGCAAAAATAACCAAATCCAATAAACAAACCATGCTTAGATAACACATACTTATTAGATTCATACACTTGTTTATAACCAAGTTTGCATAAACAACTACCGGATACAAGGTTCTTTCTAATTCCGGGTACATGTAATACATTATTCAAATTTACAACATTTCCGGAACTAAATTCCAACACCACCGTGCCACGGCCAACAATAGGAGCGGTAGACTCGTTGCCCATATAAAGAACGGATCCATCCTTCACTAGTTCATAGTCCTTGAACCAATGTCGATCCTTGCAAACATGATTGGTTGCACCCGAGTCTATCCACCATGCCACTACATCATCCTGCACATAAAATGCTTCAGAAATTAGTGGTACATAATTCACAACTGAACTAAAACCATAGTCTAAAATCTGACCTTGATTAGTGGGTGGACCTTGGTCATTAGACCCTTGTCCTCTTTGGCTAGTACTTGCACCCTTGTTCTTTTTGTGCTTCCTAACCTTGCAATTTGCTTTCAAATGCCCGGTCTTTCCACAAATCCAACAAGCACCTTTTGGTGTCTTGTTAGACTCATCATTGGTGTTGTTAAAAGAGCGTTTTTTACCCTTAAACTTGTTATAGGAACCCTCTCCCTTTTCCATCATATTGACAGAAGAAGATCCCATAACATCCTTTCCTTTACCCTTGCCACTATCTTGCACCCTTAGAGATTCCTCTATGCGCAAATGGCTACCAAGTTGAATAAGACTCAACTCTTCTTTCTTATGTTTAAGCATGTGTTTAAAATCCTTCCAAGAAGGAGGCAACTTGTCTATAATACTAGACACCGAAATAGATTCATCCATTTCCATCTTATGTTGAGCAAATTGTCCCAAAATCCGGAGCAATTCATTATATTGTTCCATTACAGGTCTAGCATCCACCATCTTATAATTCATGAAATTTCCAACAAGAAACTTCTTACTAGAAGCATCCTCATCCATATATTTAGACTCAAGTTGATTCCACAAATCTTTAGCGGACTCTACATTTTGATAAATGTCAAAAAGAGAGTCGGACATACCGTTCAAGATGTGACCGCGACATATGACGGGCATTAAAATACGAAAATTATGATTAAACAATCCTATAAAACGAAAATTTCAAGGTGTACTTATGAACAATTTTAGTTATATAATAACTATATTTTATCGTCTGGTTTTAAAAAAAGTACACAACCCCGTGATTTGTCACGGGTGTTACACTAGTTAGGATTAAAAGCTACCTTAATTATGATGTTTAAGGGCATTAATTCAATAATTCAAGGCCCTTTAACTCATCTCCCAAAACGGCACCCATAACACCAAATAGATAATATGGACTTTCATATTATAAATGTCATATTGTACAATTGTATGTGACATGTGACAAACCATGACACAAAATACAATTGTATTAATTTAAATACATATTTATCAAATAAATATTATTTATAAATTAATTAAATCATATTTAACAAAATGACTTAGTAATTCGTAAAAACTGATTTATAAATTGGTCATTTCAATAATCGTCAATACGATTTACAACACTTGTAATAATAATCAACCTGATTCATTCTAATTTTGATATTTCATAAACATCGATTAAGGTTTGACAATTGACACGTTTCAATTTCAAACATAAATCTTACATTAAGATTTAACCTCTGATTTCTCGATATTCTATTTTAAGGAATCTGATCAACTCGTATCAATATACACTTGATCAGTTTATCAATTAAGGGAATTGTCCTATAGGTGTGACCTAAATGGATCAACTGACCACCGCCGTCATACGACAGTAATGTCAGACTCTAGCTAGCCAATCATTACTGATTAATGTTGGTCAGTTGACTATATAATTTCGTATCATCCCTTGCGCATTCTCGTCATGAGATTTAATTATGTGATCGCACTATTGTTGAGGACACATTTCCCAACAATCTCCCACTTGTCCTCGACAAGTGTGTGTCACCAATTCTCTTATCCTATTAGAACCTCCCACTCAATGCAAGGTGTCTCTCAGGTCGTACTTGCATTTGATCATCGTGAGTGGTTTCTTCGATCTGGAGATTAACTGATTGACCGGAATTATCTACCATAGAAACCTTCCGAGCGTGGCCACGCATTTCCAGTTAACTTCTCCTCGAGTGGCCTTGAGATTTGAACAACCCTGACAAAGGGGTGGACAATTCCTATCGCACTATTCCCTTCAACTAGCCACAGCCTAACATAACCCAAAACAATTCCATTTGACTTAAGTTACGAAAAGTCGTAGAGAATGAATCAAAGTTATGCAAAAACAGTGCCATCTTGGGCGAGTAGTCTTTAGTCTAAGAATTGACTCATAAGAATACTATAGCAGCTCTTGCCACGACCGGGCTATTATAAAATTTCCAGAACTCTATAAGCGGTCACTCTGCCCGACAGAGTGTTTCCCACAGTCTGCCTATGTGATCGACTAGTCATCCCATATGACTCTAAGGCATTTGAACTTGCCATCAATCGCCTCACACTCTAGTCGCTTCGAGAAGTCACCTCACACAAGCGGCTAGGAGCTATACTAAGTCAATCCAGTTCACTTTATGGGGTTCAAAGTTGTCTCTTACAACCCATTTGGATTTGACAAAGTATCTTTCAATTGTGAGTTAATAATAACTCAAACGATATTGTCATGTATGGACAGTCAATACAATATTACTCCTCCATACATTATTTGATGCACATTCATCAATTTGTATTAGTGGTTTGAACTTGTGAATAAACCATTTATTCATATCTTTCATAACCTACAAATTTCAGTTTCTTTCCGATTCACATTATCTCGTATAATATGATCTTATTTGAGTACATGTCTAGAACTCATTCTAGATCTCGAGTTTCTTTTCCTGAAAGAAGCTCTCACTGTTATCTTATAACTCGTGACGTATTGGTATGTCAGAGGGATCAACTTATCGCTCTAAAGTACCTAGTCACTTTTGTACTGAAATCTATTTTGTAGTTATTCATGATTTCATTACTAGTTCTCCTCGAGAACCCATCATTTTCAATTATCTTGGCTATTAATCAAAAGTTTTTAGGTTGTAAGAATCACCACGTGATTCTATATTCATTAATATGAAAAAATTATCCAACCCATTTGATTTCTAATGGGTAACGTTTTATTGTCAATATAATAAACTTTCCCGTGAAGCTCCATCATCCTATGATGTTCAACATTTCATTCATCTAGAATAGAAAACCTCTTATTCTTTTCATTCTAAAGAATCGCCATTCTCTCTAAATGGTAGGTTCAATTCTCTAATGAATATTGGTCCCACTAAAACCAATATCATTATCTCTATAGTGATCTACTTCCACTCAATCAATATCACTTCTTAAATGAACTTTTCATTTCTCGTCTTCGTTTCCTCGAAACGAAACATGACATGATATTCCCTTATAATCCTTTTTTAATTCAAAGACACTACCATCGAGAGAACAGAGATGATTTCTCCTCTATTATCTTATAACTTAAGAAACATTATTATCAAGGAAACGTTTTCCTTTCGATTATACACGCGGTTCCTTTCATCCTCTCTAGGAACTAATGGCATTAAGAACATTTTCTTTTTGTGTCCTCGCGTAGTTTCTTCTGTGTCCTCTCGTAGTTTCTTCTATTCATCCATTTATGTTTCTTCCTAAGAACCCTATGTAGGATTCTTCTCTAAGATCCCACATTTAACTCATTGGTTTGTGGGCGAAATATTTTTCTCCCACTCTATCCTTTAAAATAACTTTTATTTATACAAGGATAGCAATTTACCCATAACCAATGTTTTGGATGATGAATATTATTAGGGGTGAGATATTAATTCTCATTTTCACTTAAAATGATCATCTTATAATGAACTAATTATATCTCATTTTGATTGAGAGTTTCTCATGTGGTGTAATTCTCCGTTTTAAATTAATCAACACTTTGATTCTTTATATTGATCATATCAATGTTATTGTACAATGAACGTTTCAGGGTACTTCTTTAGTGATTTATTAAGATCACATTAATTCATGTTTACAAGGTATGCAATTTATTTTGGGAATCAACTATTTGATTAAGAACAAAAGTAGTGACTTGGGTTGAAAACCAAGTCACCAATATCCAAAATAAAACCATTGTTTAGGATTTGAATCCTTGTCATACAAGAAAAGAATTGTTCTTAAAATAAAATGCATAAATGAAAGAAGACGATAATAAAAATATAGAGCTATGCTCTTCATGTCTTCAATCACCGGATGCTACCATAGCCATCCATGTAAGGAACTTTAAGTTTCCTTTTCCTTGCCCTTATCTTTATAAGGTGCCCCTTTAAAACAATTAAAAGGGGTGAGAGTCAACAACTTGTATCGAGATGCATAAGTTGACAAAATAACATGAATTTAAACGAGAATTATAACCTAATGCGAGAACCTTTCCTGCTTTGAGATTGTTTAAGTATTTGGGGCAATTCTGTTTCCAATGACCTAACCTTGTGCAATAATGGCACTTGTCTTCAACCTTTGAAAATAAGGTGGAAGTACATTTCGAAAAGGTTTTCTCCTTAGGACATTTGGACTTGGAGGTTTTATTGCCCTTGCCTTTGAAGGCACTCCTCTAAATTTCCCTTTTTCCCTTCCCTTTTGATGTTCAAAACATCCTTTGGATGTTCAAAACATCCAATTAGGTAAATGATTTCGCATGTTGAAGTTCACCTGGAACTGAGCATACGATTTCACCTTATTGAGGGAGTGAAGAACTCGGTCAATGATGATGGAGTCGGGAACATCAATTCCTTGTACCTTGAGGGTTTCAGTTAACTCAACTAACTTGAGTACATGAGGGCTAACCTTTTGACCTTCCTTCAAACAAAAGTCGAAGAAGGCAGAGGCCGCCTCATATTGAATTACCCTCGGAGTTGGCGAAGACATTGTCGCAAGCTTGGTATAAATCTCGTATGACGTTCTTAGCTTAATCATACTCCTTTGGAGATCCGGCTCCATGTAGAAGATAAGCACATTTTTGAGAGCGAAAGACTCTTTCACGTAGGCCTCATAGGCCTCACGAGTCGGAGCCGCGGAGTGAGCGGGAGGAGCGGCTTCGGTAAAGTAACGAGTCTTATCGTCACCTTGCGCGGCCAAAACCAATTGCGCGTCCCAATCTTTAAAATTGGAACCATGCTTGTCAAGCTTGCAACGATCCATGAAAGATCGAAGCCATGACACGTTAGTGAGAGGTGGAGCGTTTGCGGCCATTTATGATGTTTGAAAATAAACTAAAAATAAAAGCGAAGGAATTAAAAACAAACATCGTTTATATTAAACTCGTAAATATATTAAGAGAATAAGTTTAACATTTACTTAATGATCTCTTACCCAATTAAGTAAACGATTCCGAGACCCAAATCCATACTAATTCGGGCACGGTGTAGCCGATTCATCCCTTATTAATATAATTCGGTGGATTAACTCCTTAATCGGTTCTACCTTAGAACTCTCGGTTGACAATTTACTTTAAATTGTATTTAGCCCGAACTTATTGCAACTACGGTTACGAATACCTTCGTTGAGATCGACCAAATTTCAAGGTGTAATCATATTACCCCACTTACCCAACGTAACAAGCTTAGTACCCCGGTGTAGCCGAGCCTACTTTCTTATGAAGAAGGGAGTCATGGGTCTATACTCTTTGGTAAGGCTAAGTCTCAATATTTATATTGTAAGAGATCTAGTCAATTCATTAAATATCTCCGTTTAAGTGAACCAAGTCGGTGAATTATCGATAAATTTAATTGACTAGGTCGATGTACTTGAATAAAATGCATGACATGATATGACGATTTGGCTATGTATGCAAACATATAAAGCAAATTAAAAGCATAAAACTTAAAGCATAAGTAACCTTAGTATGACCTTCCTAGAAAAGAAAATAATAAAAGTACAAATTCGGAAACCAACTCCTTGGTCCCTTGATCTTCACGAGGCACGCATTCCAAGGCAAACACCGTCTTGGTCGGAACTCCTTCCCGAAAGGCATCGTCTTCAAGGCTCTCCGGAATATACAAAAATTACAACTTTTCTATCTACTTTATACATTATAAAATAGAAAAACAATAAATAAAGTGATACGAGATCACATTAATTACATCCGAATCGATAACCCCTACATTACGAGAATTATCGATTAAAACTAAGGCCATACTAAGTAAATTACATAATCCCAAAATTACGTAAATAAAATCATGACAATCATAATTAAAATATGCAATGCTTATGTATATGAACTAACATGCAAACTCTAAGCCAAATCGTCCTATTAAATATCACTAAAATATAGTCATCGTATAACTCGGTTTTATGGAATTGCGTGATTTTAACGTTTTAAATTTATATGGCATCACGTGAATCGAGATTCACATTAAAGTTAATTACCCTAACTCATTTAGGTTTCAAAATTTGGTCTTACTCAAGTTCTGACTAACTTTTCAAATATTGTTCGTATATTAATCGGTTTTGCGGGAAAAATAATATAAAATTCTAAAAGAGTCATAAAATTTTGAAAAATTCAAAATTCAAATTTTGAATATTCTGGAATATTCTTGAAATTTCAGAACTTTAAAAATATTAGTATTACAAAAATTATTAATTTATATCATAAATAAAGTAGGGATATTCTACATGGTACCCCTCAATTTTTCGACTTTCTACATGGTACCCCTACACTTTTTAAAATATACATGATACCCCTAATTGTTGTCATTATCACTACGTGTACCCCTAAACTTTATTTTCCGTCAATTAAACTCATTTTTAAGCGTTAAATAATTACTTAGGCGCATAACCAAACTTGACATTTATCATCTCATGACACAAGGACTCTATTAGAATTAATATCCATTCTTTGGACGTGATAATTTAGCAAAGATCAATAATTTTTCCTTCGCCTTTTTTTAGCCCATACATATCTATAAATATTAGGATCGAGATTGATATTGAGCCTAATAGAGTACTTATGTCATGTGATAATAAATGGCAAGCTTCCTTACGCGTTAAAGTTATCACATAAAGCTTAAAAATGAGTTTAATTGATGGAAAATAAAGTTTAGGGGTATACGTAGTGATAATGACAACAATTAGGGGTACCATGTATGTTTTAAAAAGTGTAGGGGTACAATGTAGAAATCAAAAAATTGTGGGGTACCATGTAGAATATCCCAATAAAGTATATAACACGCATTTTTAAGCCGTAAATTCAAAATTTACTTTAAAAGCATGCAATAAAATACTAATATTATTTTTACATATTCAAAAACACTTAGGGAACTGATATGGACAGAAAATTTCAGCTAATGCACTGCCCAAGGACTGAAAAGCAATTTATGAACTTTTATAAATCAATTTTTAACTTTAACAATTAACAATTAAAAATTAAATATGCTGAAACTTTTGGCTCCCAAGAAAAATATGGTGATGAACATATCAAATATGACTTACATGGGTTAAATTTTTCGGCCATTTTAGCAACTTTTACTATATTTAACAAATTATGTCATATATTATACGATTTTAACCATTAAAATCATTTTACAAGCAAAACATGAGATAAAAATCTCGAAATTTGTATACATGCTGGAAATAATATATATGACATTGTGTAAAAATTTTATGTTCAAATTCCAACTTAAACTAATTAAGTCAAAATTATGTCACTAATTATCCGATTTTTACACTAAAAATCAATAATCATGCAATATATGATAAAAATTTCTGGAAAATTTAATATACATTTTAAATATTGCATGTGACATACTCAAAAACGTTTATAGTCAAATTCGCAATGTAACTATATAAAACTCATTTATTCTCATTTTATAGCATTTTAACATTTAAAATTTATAAACTATGCATTATAACTTCAATAGTTACGAAAATTCATATTCATAACATAGATAATACATGTGAGCACATATTAAAAAATCTCGGCCAGAAAGTAAAAATTACTATTTTTCCCAAAATATTTCATTTTAACCGATTAAAATGACCAAATAACCGAATTAATTATACAAATGAACAATATATATCCAAAAATCATTCCAAATAACCTAAAACACTTTTAGGACCAGTAGGTATTCATGCATTAAAATTTTCGGCCATATCAAATATGGTTTTAAAATTTCAATTTTATTTTGTTATCAAATAACTTCGTAAAAATTATAACGAAAAGCATGCAAGCAACCATTTTACTCTGATACCAATTGTTAGGTTCTATGTCTTACACGCCCTAAATATTAGTCATACTAATATGAATTTACTAATTAACATTTTAATTACTTATTACAAGATCTTATGCATGCTAAATAATATGCGGAAATAACATGATTGAACCCTTACATTCGGTCCAAACTTATGCTAGGATGATCCTCCAACCAAGTAAACAAGGTAGATTACCTCCTTTGTGATGCACCCAAGACAATCCCTTAAAACCAAAACTAACACTAGCTAGGTGAAAAAATCGGTTTTCCTTTAAGTAATATTCTAAACTCTTATTAGAATAAATAATATAAGAATACTACAACTATTGTGGTATTAATAATATAATCTTATTATGTTAATATTTGAGATAATATTTTGAGAGGTTTTGGTAGTTTTTCTCACACTAGGAAAACCAAAAACTTGCATAAGGAATGAATGATCTTGTGTACTAATAACAAGATATATGGTGGTTGATGTTGGGGTGCCGTGAGGCCTTAAATGGGGAAGGGTATGTTAGTTGCTTTTTATCTATCCCATAACCTAGGCATGCAAGGCTATAATTAGGATTAAAATCTACCTTAATTATGATGTTTAAGGGCATTAATTCAATAATTCAAGGCCCTTTAACCCATCTCCCAAAACGGCACCCATAACACCAAATAGATAATATGGACTTTCATATTATAAATGTCATATTGTACAATTGTATGTGACATGTGACAAACCATGACACAAAATACAATTGTATTAATTTAAAATACATATTATTTATAAATTAATTAAATCATATTTAACAAAATGACTTAGTAATTCGTAATTACTGATTTATAAATTGGTCATTTCAATAATCGTCAATACGATTTACAACACTTGTAATAATAATCAACCTGATTCATTCTAATTTTGATATTTCATAAACATCGATTAAGGTTTGACAATTGACACGTTTCAATTTCAAACATAAATCTTACATTAAGATTTAACCTCTGATTTCTCGATATTCTATTTTAAGGAATCTGATCAACTCGTATCAATATACACTTGATCAATTTATCAATTAAGGGAATTTTCCTATAGGTGTGACCTAAAGGGATCAACTGACCACCACCGTCATACGACAGTAATGTCAAACTCTAGCTAGTCAATCATTACTGACTAATGTTGGTCAGTTGACTATATAATTTCGTATCATCCCTTGCGCATTCTCGTCATGAGATTTAATTATGTGATCGCACTATTGTTGAGGACACATTTCCCAACATCAAGACCCTTGAGGACATGTTGAGAGAGTGTGTGATGGAGTTTCGAGGTAGTTGGGAAGAGAGGTTGGTCTTGATTGAGTTTTCCGAAAACAACAGTCACCACGCGATTGGGATGACACCATTCGAGGCCTTGTATGCGTAAAGATGTAGGAGTCTAGTGTGTTGGGATGACAGTTCCGAAGCCGCCGTGCTGGGTCCACAGATGGTTCAGGATATGATAGACCATGTGAAGATGATTCACCAGAAGATGAGAGCAGCCTAGAATCGACATAAGAGCTATGCGGACTTGCACAAGGACATTGAGTTTCAGGCTGGGGATAAGGTGTTATTAAAGGTTTCACCTATGAGAGACGTCATGAGATTTGGGAAGAGGGGCAACTTGAGCCAGAAGTTTATCGACCCCTATGAGATCTTGGATAGAGTAGAAGAGGTTGCTTATCGTTTAGCTTTACCACCAGCTCTGGACCGGGTCAACAATATTTTTCACGTATCCCAGTTGAGGAAGTATATGCCACATCCTTGAGGTGGAGAATGTTAAGCTCGATGAGACCTTGTCTGATGTGGAAACACCTAAGGCTATTCTTGATACCACGGTGCGAAAGACCAGAACGAGAGAGACCAAACTCCTTAAGATATTGTGGTCAAACCACGATGTTGAGGAGGCTACCTGGGAGCCTGAGGCAGTTATGAGGGAACGGTACCCTCAGTTGTTCGATCAGACATGTGAGGTTACGGGGACGTAACCTGTGCTCTTTTAGGGCGGTAGGAGATGATCGCGCCCTAGCGTTACCTTGTTGAGTCGTATTCTCTTGTCTACCTTACCATTTTGAACCTTGGGAACTTCGAGGACGAAGTTCATTCTCAGTGGGGAAGATTGTAACACCCCTATTTAGTGGAAACTGAGTTATGAATCAACTTGGCCGAGTAGGTTCCACTCGGCTGAGTATGTGGTACTCGGCCGAGCTCATTTAGACAGAAGCTGAGTTGCGAGCCAACTCGGCCAAGTAAGTGATATTTGGCCGAGTAGGTCGCACTGGGCCAAGTAAGTCACACTCGGCCGAGTATGTCGTACTCGGTCGAGTGAGCCTTTTCCAGACGTCAGACCGTGTTTATTATATAAAGTAAACCAAGGTTAAAAACCTCATTTTAACCCAAATCAGAAAAACAATAAAAACCCTAATCCTCTCCCTTTTCCCTATTTCAAGTCCTTCAAGGTTGTTTAGCAAGTAGAGCTGATCAAATGGCCCAGGCCCCAAAAGCCCGACCCGGCCCGACCCTCTTTTCTTCGAGCTTGGGCTAAAATCACAGCCCCAAAAAAGCCCAAAGCCCGATCCATGCGGCCCATGGGAAAAAATGGGCTGAATTTGGGCTAAACTCTAGGCCAGAAAAGCCCAAAGCCCGACCCTAATTTTAATAATTTGCATAATGTGTAATTGTGTACATTGTATAAGTAAGCAAGAAGTCAAAAGTCGTTGATTATAGATATACTACTGCCTACGACCAAGTTTTATATTCATGTATTCATATAAGTTTGAGTTCATTTTACTTGGAATTGTGGATTAGAATTTGCTAAAACCTTGTTTCCAGCCTGTTTTAGTTGTATTTTAATCTTGAATGTTAGAATTTCGTTGTATTGGTTTTTAATGTGCACTTTTTGCCTCTTCACATTTTAAATGTGTCATGAGTCGTAAGGGCAAAAAAAGCCCGATCTAGGTCGAGGGCTCATTTGAGCCCACAAGGGTTGGATTTGGGCTAAAGAAAAAGGCCCATTGACTTGGCCTAACCTGGCCCGACCCCAATGCATGGGTTGTTTTTAACATATCGGTTCGGCCCAAGCCTTATCAAGTCCGGCCCATGATCAGCTCTATTAGCAAGGTCTAGTTGCGCCGATCATCTACCTAATCCGTTTTCTACCAAGTAAGTGTCTCCCTATCGTTGTTATATCGTAGTTTATGATTTCATAGTGAGTAATTCGTATTTACATAATCCTTAGGAGGAGGATTCATAGAGAAGCGTTGGTATGAGGGTTGTACGTGTCTCCCGCTATTTTGCTATTGAGGTGGGGTTTCCCTACTCAGTTTCTGTATGATAGTGATTGTGACGATGCCGTATCATTATTGTATCAGTGTATATTGTATGATCTTTAATATTGAAATAGTAATGTGTGAGACCGTTGCGGGGAACGGATCTCACTCCTATAATCGCTCTTCGTGGGACCCGCCATAGAGAGGATGTGCACATTAAGGTCTAGGTACCCCTTTTTGCGGTAAGTGGGGATATTGGTGTGGGGATAAAGGCCACCACGGATGTTGTATATTGGTGATAACAGTGATATTGTGAACAGTAAATGTGTTGTACCTTAGCATTATATCCGTCTTATTATGCAGTTGTTGACGTGTTATTTTACTGTGATGATCCATGTAACGGTGAGCAGAGTCTCAGGTTCGCATATGAGTCTTGCTTGGTGGCTTAGGAGGAGGGGTCACCAAATTTTTGTAGAGTCCTCGAGTTGTAACTTCCGCATACACTTTTATATTTTGGTTGTTTTACAGACAGTTGTATACTTATACGTTACTTTAAACTTTAATAAAGGTTGCATGGTTTGTTATCTTGATATTATGCCTCAGAAACTGAGATGGTTATGTCCTCACAGCCTAAGGGTCATGTTTTAAAGGCCTTGGATTATGAGGGTGTTACATTAAGGCTCCTTGGTAAGTCAGGGTCTTACAACCTTACTCATATATCTGTGAACATCAACGTTCATTGGTATCGCAAGAGTAATTCTAGACATAGAATGCTAAGGGCGACATGTTTTTTAGTGTCTATGTCATTACTTTGTGTCTTGACATGATACAAAGTATTCGAACGGATCCAATTATCAACAAAAATTGGTGACGACTCTACAACTGCAGGCTTGTTCGAATCATTCACCGCTTTCAATGCCTTTCAAATCAGTAATGGCCCACGACTTTCTTTGTCGAACACGAAGTTCCGTGGGAGAAGTACCGCCACTTCCATTCCAAAACGCGCGGGTGGCCCATGTCCACAATAACCAATTGTATAGATTTTGTTGTATAAATTTAGAACTTTATAGTAAAGGATTAGAGCTTATATGTACATTTTACAAGTTTTATTGGCAAGAATCAGAACACCTCTAGAAAAAAAATTAACTCAAAATATTATATCGCAACTCAAAACTAATAAATATAAACTCGATAAGATTTTAATTTTAACAACTAAAAAACTCAAATATAAATCAAAAAATTTAAAAGCTCAGAAAATTGCATATAAGTTAAATTAGATTTGTATTGGATGTACGATGCTCATATACATTTGAATGTATAGTTCTGTTTGTGATATCCTATACCGAGAGATATTATCCATCAATAAATAAATAAAAAATTATTTTAAATTTAAATTTTGGGAAATTATTGAAAAAATCGTTATTTTTTGAAGAAAAATATGTAAGAGTATCGATTTTGGTGCTAATAAACCAAAAAAATTGATCTTGTTTCAGACAGGTCATTTTGATCTAAATCAATAAAACAAAATTTTATAACCATTTTATAGTTAATGTGATTACCAGTATTAAAAACAAATTAGCGAAATTATAATAATAATTGCACCATTATGATTACATTCAACCATAAAATGGTTACGAGTTATGGTTACAAATAGTCGTGTGATGTTTCAAACTAAAATTGGCAAATTTTAGGAGTCTAATCAATAGCAATTGTCTTTTCACAATTGTGGTGCTAATATATGACAATTCATAGTCGACAAGTGAATGAATAGTCACTTCAAATTCTCTACATTCCTTAAAAGGACATATACCACCATTTTAATATATAGCTCAAATTTATTCTTGTGAAGATTCAGTACTTATTGTACCTTTATAAAAAATGTTTTAACGAAATGAGTTTTTTTTTTTGGAAATCGTAAAAAAAGAAGTTTACGAGGAGCACCTCAAAAGAACATAGTTAGGTGTCCAGAACTACATTATTATTAAAAGAACTTTAACTAGAAAGTGGGTTGCTTAAAAACGGAATTTCTTTTGAGGGTTTTGGAGTAGCACATTGAGGACGTCATTCCTTTTATTTTCTTCAGTAGTTGAGCTTTAGGAGAATACCTGTAACAAGACACATTCACGTCATGAGAACGTGGAAATTTACCTGGGTGAAAATAAAAACTGCGTCTTAGAGGTTCATCTCTTCGGCTCTGAATCCTTGAAAATTGTCTTCTGGGACTAAAAGCCTTAGGGATCGTCTTCTTGGTTGAAGTGAAAACGAAGGGTGGAGGATGAAGAGTGGAATCCATTGAATCACATAAAAAAATGTGATTAATTAACTCAGATGAAGTGTTTGGAGTAGCATTCTCAACAGACGTATCAGAATCTGAAGTCTTCATAATATCAACAGAAGACTCATACATAACATAACTTTTGGTATCATCCAGCATGGTATTCACACGCGAACATTTTTTTCTACGTCTTCTCCTATTTCTTTTCTTCTTATAAGGAATGTCAAAGTCTGTCTTAGGCTCAATGACAGGTCGATGCAAAATCCGAATTGTCATTGTAGAAACATGTGATCTCTGGAAAAAGCTCACATCTCTACCTTCAATAAGCATTTTATAGGCATGAGGATGAATCTTAAGCACGGAGTGACCTCCCCCCCCCCCCCCCCCCCCTTTTTACTAAAATGAAGCAGAGTCTTCTCCTTACCATGGATAGCCTCAAGCTTTAATTTCACAACTAAGTTATGATCAATATTAGACCCGCCATCAAAATTAGAAGAGGTCTCATTTGCAGAGTTAGAAGTAGATTTAAAGTATGATTGTTGATCCAAAACGCTCTTGTTCGTATCAAGCTTCAAGTCACGTTTCTTGACACCCGTCGTTGAGGGGTGCCAAAGATAAGATTTATAAAACCTCGGCTTAAGACTAGATAGCGTAAGTCAAGGGTCGAACCACAAGGAGGTGGGGAATGTTTATTGTTTAAGGTCAATGTTTTTAGGGTAACAAATTGGGGTTTAGATTGGTTGTCACTAAGTTTAGAAATAAAGATAACAATAAAATAAGAAAATAAGAATGAGATCAAACTTATAATAAAAAGGATGCTAGGATGTTCGGGTAGTAAATAGCTATGATGGTGTAAATCCTAAGTCAACATGTATTACAGTCGCGTAAGGGGTGTAACATATCTTTTCGGTCTATGGTACCTAATAGCTCCTTTCGGCCTATGCTATTAGTTCCTAGGTCTCACAATTATTGGGTGTCAACAATAAGGGTGATTCCTAATTTCTAGGTCACATACCTTTCAGTCTTAAGTAACCTAGCCGTCTTAAAACGTTAACCAATGCCCTTCCCGTATCTTTCAATCTTGGGTAAGTCATTACTAATATCTTATAAGTCTCCTTTCAGTCTCATTATAGGTTACTATGGTCGACGAAATAAAACAGAACTGAAAACATACGCAGTTTGGTCGACCGACCAGCTACTTCGGTCGACCGACTAAACACCTAGGTCGACCGACCAGTTAAGTCGGTCGGCCGACCTACGTCTGCTACAGGCAGTCTCGGGTTTCACACCATCTATGCTATTTTATTCCCTATATCCTAACATATGTAATTAGCTACTCATAGATATGGAAATAACAACAATAAAATTGATAAAAACAGAATCCATGGCAAACATTAATCTAGATATGCGTTAAACAATAAGGCTTTGGGATTCTACACTAAACCGGATGCAAGCAATTCTAATAATATAACAATAATGAAACTGAAATTAAGAAGAGAATTACCGAAATATGGATTAAGGCAGAAAAGAACAAGCTTTATTGAATCCCGTGGAAAGATTAATGAACAATGAACAAAACTTAAAGAAAAGTGTTTGAAATACTAAGGAAAATAACTATTGTATGCTAATAAAACTCTCTGTAAAACTGAATAAAACTAGATGGTACTGAATAATAAAACTTTATTCCTATCCCTAATCCCGAGATTAGCTTAAGTAGGCGGAAATAATAAGCTTCCTAATGACCTAATCACGCGAGTGGGCTTTTGCGGAGTTTTTGAGTCTGCGCGTTGGTCGACCGACCAGGTGATGAGGTCGGTCGACCGATTGTCGGGCTTGGTGGACTTCTGACTTTAAGATAGCAGGTCCTCTGGTCGACCGACCAGAGTAGTAGGTCGGTCGACCCACTTTCCTGTACGTCAGTCTTGATTTCGCCTTGGTTTGACTTTGTGGTACTTGGTTCGCGCTTTGAGTTTACTTGTCCTCGATCCTTGGTTATGCAAAAATCCCGAGGGTAGAAATTTGGTATAAAATCGTCTCTTTTCCGCATAATTCTGCAAAAGAGCATAAAAATACGAAAGTAGACAATTGTTGGGAAATAAAGGCTAAAACATAGTAAATGAGCGACAAAATGTGTGTCAAAATAAATGTAAAACATCATAAAATAGACACGCATCAAATTCCCCAAACCAAACTTGCTTGCCCTCAAGCAAGAAATAGACTCGATCTTAAACTAATGGAACGATTTCAATCTCAAAGCGAAATTTACATGTTAGCCTAAACCAGTGCCAAGTACAAAATGAGAAAGCATTCAAATCATGCAAACGAGTTATGGAGTTGTTAAACTTGCAAAAATAGAGACCATAGAGACTTTATACCATGGACTCTCGCGGTACGCTCGAGACACTCATGAAGCAAAGGGTGAGTATATGTAAAAGATAGAAAGAAGTATATTGTAAAGACACTCACCTAACCTCGACCCATGAAAATATGCCTGCAATCTAACATGAACAAGAATTCTACAACTATATATAAACAAACTCATTAAGTGACTCGGATACATGCAATTGAGGTAATGAAAGATATGTGAGGTGAAGGGTAAAAAGTGGTTAAGATGTTTTTGGACTTGTGGGGTTAGTAGCCAAGCTAGTAAAACCGGTTCCCAACAACATATTTCACGACTTTTGACATTAAGAAAGTGCTCTTTTGTAGCACAACTCTCACATTATATATAAGAAAGGACTCCCAAATATTTTGAATGAAGTATGGGAGTGATAACATGTAAAAGAAAGGGATTTCAGAACGAATTTTTGAATTCTGACCCTGTCAGTTGGTCGACCGACCAAAGGGTGCGGTCGGTCGACTGACTTTCCTGTACGTTTTGATTTTTTTCGTTTTTCTTTCTTTCTTTTTCTTTCTTTTTCTGTTCTTTTTCTTTTCTTTCTTTCTTTATTTCCTCTTTTTGCTCAAGATAGCATACAAACCAAGATGTCTCAAAAAATAATCCAATGACCACAAATACTAGCTTGGAAGGGTAGGCTAAGTATAGGATGTAGTTTTGGGGGATAAAAAGGCAATTTTTGGCTATGTAGTGCTTATGGGTAAATAAGAGAAAAGGGATCCCAAATGCATGTACCAAGACTCACAAAACGAGATAGTAAACAAGTATATAGCAATTCAAGTTCATGTTTATGCATATTGATGTAACATGTTCCAAAGGGAGTACTACTCACATCCTAGACAACAGATTTTAAGAATGAAACTAGGAAATAAGCTCTAAGAACTCATAATGTATAGTAGGTTGCCAAGGTATAAGTCGAGTCTCAAGAAAACAAGTTGACAAAAACTCGTAGATATGCAAAGGACTCTCATACTAAAACAAGTTGATAAGGCAAGGCAAAAGCACAAACATGTAAGATAGCAAGGATCATCCTTGAAATACTCTCGTTCCAACTCGACCTATATGCTAAAATAAACGTGCATTTTTTGAAATTTTTAAATTTTTCTATATTTTTTTGGATTTTGTTTTGTATATGCAAAGAAAATAAGAAAAGAACAATAGAAATGCAATAAACGTGTGACAAAAATGCAATGGAACAATGCATGTGACACGAAACCATTCCCCAAACCAACCCGCACAATGTCCCCATTGTGCATTAGCCTAAGTAAAGGTTTCATAAAATTTAAGGAAAAAATGCAAGAAAGTAAAACCAAGGAAAATGGAAAGAACTCACCGGATTTTTAAGCGCATGAGAAACCTCCCCAAACCAGCGTGAGTTAGGAGGTTTTGGTGGCCAGCAGTGCCACTCCAAGTACCTGAAAAAGTCAAACAAAGAAAGACCTTTTTCGGGGATTAGACACGTTTTGGGTGGTAAATAATGAATTTGAAGGTTTGAAATAGAAGAAGAGGCGGAAGCATAAAGGGTAAAATAAGGAAAGGACTTCCCTATCATGTTTGTACGCTTTCGAAATATCTTGAGCCGTCTGCACAGGAGAACTGGTCGGTAGACCCTCCTCTCTAGTCGACCGACCAGTTGACAGACGAACAGAACTTCTGGAATGCAAGGGTCTGGTCGACCGATTGGTGGTGGTGGTCGGTAGACCCAGATTCCTGTACAGTAGCCTTCTTCTTTGCGAGATTAACTTGTATTAACCAAGTTATCCTTCCCCAAACCTGAAAATCATTATACATGCGCCCAAAACATGCGCAAAAATCCAGAATCAAGTCTAATTGTCTTAACTACGCAACATAAGCGAAATTGTCCTAAATACTTAAAGCAAACAAAAACTAAAAAGTCTTAACAAGACAGAAAATTGTCTTAAGAAACTGAAAACTTAAACAACTCATCTGCGAAAGATGCGGAGAATCTCGGACCACGGCTTTTGGCTATACGCCGTAGTCTCCACCGTGTTCGTATGAACGGCCAAACACGTCTCTTCTCCGTCGCAAAACATATGCGACGGGCTCTTCTCTTTCTCCTCTTTTCTTCTTCTCTTTTCCTCTTTATCAACTACGTCCGGGTCTTCATCCTCTTTATAGCTTAGGATCCCGAGTCCACCTCTTTGCACAATGACTTCCTTCACCATAGGCTTCCCCAAACCAATTCCTGCATTAGGCAAAATAGAAGCATCTTCCATATTGCTCCCAATCTGGGGCGGCGGTGTAAAAACAGGTATAGGTGTAGGTATCAAAGTAGGAGAAGTGTTGATGACCTTATACTTCTTTTCAGAAGTAATAGCATTACAAGTGATAGGGGTCATAGCATCTTTCTTCCTATAAGATAGACCAAAGATGATAGAATGCTTCCCTACTTTAAAGGTCAAGGTCCCACTACCTACATCAATGATGGCTCCCGCAGTGTGTAGGAAAGGTCTCCCTAGTATGATAGGTATATGGGCATCCTCAGGAATGTCCAAAACTACGAAGTCAACTGGGAAGAAAAACCTGTCAATGCGCACATGGATGTTTTTCAACACCCCTATGGGTTCCATAGACGTACGGTCGGCCATTTGGACCGTCATGCTAGTCATTGCAAATGTGGTCATCCCTAGTTTCAAGGCCACACTTAAGGGCATAACACTGATGCTAGCCCCTAAGTCACATAAGGTCTTCTTTACTGGAAAGGTCCCTATGTTGCAAGGTACAGAAAAACTCCCAGGGTCCTCTAGCTTATGAGGGGCAATAAAATGGGACAGAAAACTGGAGGACTCTTCGGTAATTGCTACCGACTCTACCTTATCTAGAGACCGCTTTCGGGTTAAAAGTTGTCTCATGAATTTTAAGTAAGAAGGAACTTGTTGAACTAACTCTAAAAATGGTACTTGTACATTTAATGAACGAATAACGTTTTTAAATTTATCAAAGGATACATGTTCCTTAGTTGGTAGGAGTCGCTCCGGATAAGGAGGGGCGGAACTTTCAGCATTTGCAACCCTCCTCAAAAATTTGGGGGTCTTGCCACCCCGGAATAGGAAGTCTCTTAGGTTGTCTGGCATTTCTGGCCTAAAAGAATCCGTCTGTTCAGCATCTGAGGTCGGTCGACCCTCATCCTCGGTTGGTCGACCAACCTTCTGTTCACCAGAATCTACTGGAAACTGCTCTGTGGTCGACCAACTGGGCATCGGTGGTCGGTTGACCAGTATCACTACTACTCGCCTTCTGTCGTTTCTCCTTTTCTTTTCCACCAGCTTTCTCACGTCCAATCTTTGCCCCGCTCCGCAGTGAGATGATGTTAAGAGTCTCCTTCTTTTGGTCCGTTTTGGTCGGAAGTTGACCCGGAGCCCTAGTATCGTTCTTGCTCACAATTAGAGCAATTTGGGACTCTAACATCTTCATGCCCGCCTCTCGTGCCTGTGACTCCTTTTGAACCAACCCAATGACATTCTGGATGAGAGTATCCGTATTCGGTGGTGGGTTTGAAGGTGGTTGTGGGACAAAATGGGGTTTTTGATAGTTTTGTTTGTGCGGAGGGATGTAAGTTGAGTTTTGTTGTGGTTGTTGGTGTTATGGATTGAGGACATTTTGGCTTGTCCATCTCATGTGGGGGTGGACATTGTTGTTATTTGGGTCATAGAAGTTGTTACCGCGGTAGTGTTGAAAGGCCGCGCATGTCTCATTTGATGAAGTACAGAATTTAGAAACATGCCCCTCTCCCCCACATCGCTCACAAATAAATGGACCATCAGAAACTGCATTGACTTGGTACATGCCACCCTTACTCCCACTCCCAATCTCGAACTTACCACTATTAACCTCCAGCTTTTCTAGTTTGCCATCAAGGCCTCAATAGCTGCAACATTAGACTCAGCCTTCATTTGGTTACCACGGGAAGTCCCATGTTCAGCACGATGTACAGCAACATCCTCTATTATCTTGAGACCCTTAGTCTCTCCCGAATTCTCCTGGAACCTCTCATTGGCTGCAGCATCTAAGTAAGCCCGGTTATCGTCATAGTGGCCATTGTAGAACTGGTTACATATAAACCACTGTTCAAATCCATGATGTGGTATGGATCGAACGAGTCTCTTGAACCTAGTCCAAGCCTCGCTGAAGTCTTCCGAAGCTCCTTGTTTAAAGCTAGTGATTTGCGCCCTCAAGGCATTAGTCTTGGCCGCGGAATAGTATTTCCTATAGAAGGCCAAGGCAAATGTGTTCCAGTCGGTCACTCCCGCAGCAGTGCGGTCTAAGTCACGATACCACTCCCTTGCCGAGTCTCGGAGGGAAAAGATGAACATAGTTTCTTTAATTTGATCCTGTGTCACTCCATCTTGGGGTGCTATGGAGCATATGTAATCTGTGAAGATTTCAATATGCTTGGTTGCATCTTCATTGGCCGCGCCTCCAAATTGATTTCTCTCCACCATGGAGATATAGGAAGGCTTGGCCTCAAATGGCTTCCCCGTGCCCGCAGGTAAAGTGAACCCTTTGTATAGGTCCTTCACCTATGGCAAGGAGTGACTGGCTATACTTGCTTCTTCGGTCATCTTTTCTTCCTCTTCTTCAAAGGTTTGGATGTAGGTATTTGTTGGTGTTTTGGGTGTAGGTGGATTATGAGGTGAGTTTGGTTGTGATTGTGGTGTTTTTGGTGTAGGTGGGTTGTTTTGTGGTGATGGTGGTGATGATGGTTGATCGAAAATATCCTCTTGGAATAAGGAAGATGGAGAACCTCCTTCCCTACTCTCTAAAAATTGCTTTCTTCTTGCTCTTAGAGTCCTCTCAAGCTCAAGGTTAAGTGGTAGGAGTTCTCCTTGAACTGACGTGCGCATAAGATGGAAACTACACGAAAAAAGTAAGAAAGGTTTAAGGAACAAAGTTCCTTAAACACAAAAACAAAAACAATAAACAATAAACACTGGCGTCACCTCCCCGGCAACGGCGCCAAAATTTGACACCCGTCGTTGAGGGGTGCCAAAGATAAGATTTATAAAACCTCGGCTTAAGACTAGATAGCGTAAGTCAAGGGTCGAACCACAAGGAGGTGGGGAATGTTTATTGTTTAAGGTCAATGTTTTTAGGGTAACAATTTGGGGGTTTAGATTGGTTGTCACTAAGTCTAGAAATAAAGATAACAATAAAACAAGAAAATAAGAATGAGATAAAACTTATAATAAAAAGGATGTTAGGATGTTCGGGTAGTAAATAGCTATGATGGTGTAAATCCTAAGTCAACATGTATTGCAGTCGCGTAAGGGGTGTAACATATCCTTTCGGTCTATGGTACCTAATAGCTCCTTTCGGTAGAGCTGAGCAAAACCGGTATACCGCACCGGTTTTATAATCCGGAGCGGTACCCGGTTTTTAAAAAATTGGATTTTAAGGAACCGATACCGAACCGGTTTTTTCAAAAATTGGAAACCGGATCCGGAAATCCGGATTACCGCACCGGTTTTGAAAGCGGTTTCACTAAATTTAATACTTTAGCCTTTACTCTTTAGACGTTTAGAGTTTAGTTATTAGTTAGGCTTTTTTTGTTTTTTTTTCAAAAAATTTATAAACCGGTTTGAAATTCGGGTCCCGGTTTTCAATTATTCAAAACCATATCCGCTCCGGTTTAGCATAATATAATCCGGTTCGGATACCGCATCCGGAAAAAAACCGAATTTTCGGTAGTTTTTTTACGGTTTTCGGTTCGGTTTCCGTTTTTTAAATCGGATCCGATTTTTTTGCTCAGCCCTAGCTTTCGGCCTATGCTATTAGTTCCTAGGTCTCACAATTATTGGGTGTCAACAATAAGGGTGATTCCTAATTTCTAGGTCACATACCTTTCAGTCTTAAGTAACCTAGCCGTCTTAAAACGTTAACCAATGCCCTTCTCGTATCTTTCAATCTTAGGTAAGTCGTTACTAATATCCTATAAGTCTCCTTTCAGTCTCATTATAGGTTACTATGGTCGACGAAATAAAACAGAACTGAGAACATATGCAGTTTGGTCGACCGACCAACTACTCCGGTCGATCGACTAAACACCTAGGTCGACCGACCAGTTAAGCCGGTCGGCCGACCTACGTCTGGTACATGCAGTCTCGGGTTTCACACCATCTATGCTATTTTATTCCCTACATCCTAACATATATAATTAGCTACTCATAGATATGGAAATAACAACAATAACATTGATAAAAACAGAATTCATGGCGAACATTAATCTAGACATGCGTTAAACAATAAGGCTTTGGGATTCTACACTAAACCGGATGCAAGCAATTCTAATAAAATAACAATAATGAAACTGAAATTAAGAAGAGAATTACCGAAATATAGATTAAGGCAGAAAAGAACAAGCTTTATTGAATCCCGCGGAAAGATTAATGAACAATGAACAAAACTTAAAGAAAAGTGTTTGAAATACTAAGGAAAATAACTATTGTATGCTAATAAAACTCTCTGTAAAACTGAATAAAACTAGATGGTACTGAATAATAAAACTTTATTCCTATCCCTAATCCCGAGATTAGCTTAAGTAGGCGGAAATAATAAGCTTCCTAATGACTTAATAATCACGCGAGTGGGCTTTTGCGGAGTTTTTGAGTCTGCGCGCTGGTCGACCGACCAGGTGATGAGGTCGGTCGACCGATTGTCGGGTTTGGTGGACTTCTGACTTTAAGATATCAGGTCCTCTGGTCGACCGACCAGAGTAGTAGGTCGGTCGATCCACTTTCCTGTACGTCAGTCTTGATTTCGCCTTGGTTTGACTTTGTGGTACTTGGTTCGCGCTTTGAGTTGACTTGTCCTCGATCCTTGGTTATGCAAAAATCCCGAGGGTAGAAATTTGGTATAAAATCATCTCTTTTCCGCATAATTCTGCAAAAGAGCATAAAAATACGAAAGTAGACAATTGTTGGGAAATAAAGGCTAAAACATAGTAAATGAGCGACAAAATGCGTGTCAAAATAGATGTAAAACATCATAAAATAGACACGCATCATTTCTCAGTCAAGATTGATTGTGTAGTACTACCACCTGAACAATTAACATTGCTTTCTTGGACTCTTTATTGGACTCTATTAAGACCAGAGCACGAGTCACTTACAGAACTGCAACTAGACTCAAACAAAAGTCAAAGCATTCCACACTGGCCCATCCTCTTGAACATGTATTTTACCCTTCTCATTTTCAACATGCCTAAGATGATCATGTAATTCCTCTTACCATTCGAATTAATAGAAAGACAATCCTTCACCACACATAATTCTCTAAGAATGTCCTTAGTTTTAGGTTCAACTAATAAAGCCTTTTCAAAATCTGATTGAGCATGAATGTACTTGTTCAACTTCATAAATGCCAAGCCTCTTCGGAAAAGAGCCTTGACATTATAAGGGAAAGAAGAGAGGATTATAGAGCAAAGATCCTTTGTTGCTTCAATCTCAAAAAGCTTTAGGCCACAAGCCGCTAAATTAAGATTCATGGAGACCGCAAGATCACACGTGGACTTAGCGTCATAACTACCCTTCATCCCAGCAACAACAATATCTAGAAGCTTATAAGCCTCATCATAACAAGCTGCAACTTCTCCAAAACATTCTTCTTTGAAGAGGTTATTACCCGCCTATCTATTAAAGCCTTAATTTTAAGAATATGAGAGCCCTCTGATAGCATAAAGGAGTTCATCATATTTCATCCATCATCCTACAAAAAACCATCATTCAAATGGACATGCTAAAACTTCGAGAAACTTTTCAGAGATTATATCATAATCCATCTAAAAAGACAGAAAACCAAAACAGAAACCTAAATGCAATCCAGAAAGAAACCAAATGGTAACACAAGATTCTGGAAAACGGCAGATTACATGTAGTAGATGCATAAAACCCAGCAAAAAAAAACAGCCCCAAATAACTAGTAGCACAGTTATTTATGGATACGATCCCACCCCGACAAGAGAAAAATCGATAGTAGCTTAACTAAAAAGCCAGCAAAACAAGTGAACCTTAATATCATAAAGCATGTTAAATTACAAATGAACACCACAAAAAAGGGAAATTGGTATCACCGGTAGAACGAAGCGCAGATCCTAGACAAATAATCGCTTCTTGAAAATCGCTCCACTTGAGGAAAATTGCTTCACTTAATTGGAATCGATTTTGATAATGGCATCACAAACTTCCCTTCTTCAATTACAATCGCCAGCTTAAAATTAAGAAATCTTTGGCTCCCTGACGACGAAGAAGATCAGAGTATGGAAAGTCGTCGGCGAGCCAGAAGTACACACAAATTGACTAAGTTTTTACGTTGGAAAGAAAATGGATAAAAGGAAATGAGGGAAACTAATTGACTGATAATACTTCTAAGTCGGTACGTAAAATCTAGGTAGTACAGGCACTTCTCTTAATTAGTCGTTCCGTGTCCGACACCGTGTCCGACACTCGGACACCCGACACTCGTTGGACACATGGCTAAACATATTATAGTTTAGACGAGTAATAAAATTTTAAAAAAGATCGATTAGAAGATGAGTTTGGGTGGAAAAATGAGAATTATTTATAGTAAAGGTCAAATTGTACATTTACTTGCTTAGATTTAGTTTCAAATACATGATAAAAATAAAATTATACGTTATTAATAACCATAAATTGTATATTTTATTATATTTAAATATCGTGTCTCGTGTCCTAAATTTCATAAGATATCGTGTCCCGTGTCCGTGTCCCGTGTCCATATCCGTATCCGTTTTGGTGCTCCCTAGCCAAATACATGACCAAGTTGCCGGCTTTGATATGCACAATGCCATGTGAAATAAGTTTAAAACGACAAACAGTGTTTGGTTGTTCTAGACGATTAGGCAAAATCTGTGGAAATAGTACAAAACAACTATATATCCTTCTAGAAAGCCACCACATCTTATGAGACGTGGTCGAAATAATATCTTTCCGTAGTATACGACAAGATTAGTCTCCCACACAATGCTAAAGGTGTGCCTAGGATAAACAAGTAGAGCACACCATAATTGTATTTTATTCAATATTTAGACTAGACTAGATAAGACTAATTATATAAAAATAAATTTTAGTATGTAATAAATGGATTCATTTATATATTCTTCAGTCTTCACCTTTCAGTTTAAGATAATTATCAATTATAAAGTCAATTATTTCATAAATGATCCACTTGTACGAGTATTATAATAAAGGAAATATTATAAAGCTTTGGCACCTAAAATTTTCGCAAGAGCAAGCTACTGGACAATTCCTAATCAATACCTCAAAATAAGAAATCAATAAAAACTATAGTAAGGCAATAATAGAAACAAAACTAAATTAAAACATTTAAACTTGAAAAAGCTACCTAACTATTGCGAAATAAATTGAATTCTAAGCTTTAGTGTGTGTTAATGTTCAAAATTAGAGATATATATAGAAAATATTTTACACCATACCTTTTAGATTTGAACTATTTGCATGAGATGTACCACCTCCTCTTTATAAAATTAGTAAGTCTTTTGAGAAACATGCTTTCACAGTAGTTCATTACATTAATGAGAGACAATCAATAAATAAACTTAAAATATAAGATAAAAATTAAAATATTAAATATCTCTTATTAAAGAGATATCTCACTAACATTAATAGATGATCGTGTCTTTTATAAATTTGGGTTATAAAATCTTGAGTGTGTAC
Organism: Silene conica; assembly: GCA_029255685.2. Lineage (NCBI taxonomy): Eukaryota > Viridiplantae > Streptophyta > Magnoliopsida > Caryophyllales > Caryophyllaceae > Silene > Silene conica. The sequence continues at coordinate 55,887,914 of CM055311.2, read as the reverse complement.
TCTATATATTATTACTAAATCTAACTCATACCTAACAAGCTTAGCCTTTTGTCGTTTTCTATCTAATTTCTCGTATCTAAAATTTATTAGCTGGAAATAATAAACATACTATTTTGTTGAAATAAATCCTTAAGATTTAATAGATTCTGCTTTAAGTTTTGTATGACAATAGAATCGTAAAGTCCTATGAAGTTAAATATTACTTATGATCAAATCCAATTATCACTTTTTTGAATTGTAAAATAATAAGATTCCACGATCTGAATAGAGAGATAGACCCTATTTGGTAAACAGCGGATTGATATAAGTAGGAGCAGATTGTAAAAGCAGATTTGACCAGCAGAATTTGTTGGCAGTTTTGACTAGCATATTCAATTAGCATAATTTGTCAGAGGTGTTTGGTAATTAGCAGAATTAAATTAGCAGATTATCTCAATCATGTGTCAAATGACAAAAAAGAACATGAATAAATTATTGAGTAATATTTGTCAAAAATAGGGCTAATATTTTTTGAAAAGTAAAAAGATAATTTTTTAATTTTGTCAATATACTATTTGAATATGCTGGGATTAAGCCTTGGTTATTTTTCAGCTTAACTTCGACTCACTTCAATTCAGTTGATCTCCATTCATCCAAAAGAAAAAAAAGTCTAAACCATTGTTTTATGATGTAACCATGTCCCTTTATTTTAACCATCACGTTTTATGCAATTATGCACTTTTACTCAGCCTTATATATTTCTAAACTATTTTTATGACATAACACAGATTAAATATCTATATTAGAAATTCCTAATCTCAGATATCCATATCCAAATCAAATGTTTCGGACGTTTAGCGTCTGAATATTGAAAATAATCAGATTGGATTCGAATTGGACATCAAACTTATTTGATAAATCAGATTTTTTTACTAAACCCTTTATATTTTTTATTGAAACTCGGTTTTTTAACATGATTTATATAGATTTTTAGCTATTTGGTTATCTTTATTCGCAAATTTTCATTTGTGGCGGGTATATCCGTCGCAAACTTGCGACGGGTCAAATACTACCCATGTGGGTTAGATAACACAAAAGGAGAGTGCCTAGGAAATGCCAATTTATTTTATCTTATTCACATGGATAATATTTAACCCGTCGCAAATTTATAATGAATAACCCGTCACAAGATAGACTTATTAATCTTTATTTGATTTGAAGTACCCCATAAAGTGCATCACAAATTCTTATTTGCAACGGCGCTATCCGTCGCAAGCTTGTACAAAATACCCATTTTTTCTCTCTCTAACACTATTCATGTGGTCCCCTTTCTCCACTAACTCATTTTCTATCCATTTTATCTCACAAAATATCCGTCACAAATGGTAACCCGTCGCAAGGAAGACTTACTATAAGTGCATTTACTTTTAATAGCATTAGCATCCAAGGCTATTTGGTTGCAATTTGTCTTCTAAGGACCAAACATGTACTTCTAAGTCTTACTGATAAAAGGCTTTAAAAAATGGGCCACGTCATATTTCACCTCAATTTGTTGTCTACTAACTTATTACTTACGGAGTATAATATAATATTGTACAGATTACTATATATATATATAAACCTACCAATATCGTATTGCTAAAAACTACTGAAATAAAATCACATCTCACATTTTAATGGAGAAGAAATATATAGATAAAAAGATGGCTGTTAATTTTTCTCCTTTCCTGTTTTTCGAGGCGGCCGGAGATTCCGAGGGTAATTTTGGTGATAATCACTATAATTATTATGATAATGATGAGGACGAGGATGAGGATGAAGATGCCCAGTCTTGCAGCTACGATGTATGGGATGTTGCGTCACATTATAATGATGCGTGTCGCGAGGGTAGATATGTAAATAATGACGAAGACGACGACGATGATGATAATTATAATGATGGTAAAATGGGAGATGAATCAAAGGTAGTATACTCGATACATGATAGTAATTGCACACCAGAAGTTGTGTCGACAGCGAATAGCCATAATTCAAGGAAATCTAATGTTGAATACATGGAAGAGAATAGCAAAATGTGTGAGAATGAGAGGAATCGACTCTTTTGGGAAACTTGTTTGGCTTCCTAATCATACCTACACTTTTTTCTTATTATATTTATTCCTTCTATTTTATTAATTGCATTTTCTAACTTTTGCTTTATATTTTTATTTTCTAACATCAATTTCTAGAGTTAGATCATCAAATAATTTGATGCCGGTGTATAGTTTGATATCTGAATGCAACTCCCTGCACCAGATTAGGGATACATCATATGTATGTTTTGTGTATTTATATTATCAAATTGAAGTTGAACAGAATATCATAAAACCAAAAAATTCTTTTTCTATGATGGTTGCACATGTGATTAATGAAAAAATTACCATTTTTAGATAAATAGGTACTATTTTTTATTAAAGAGTGTCCAATTTTTATGGTTACAAAATAACTTATTTTATCGATGTGGTCACAATTTACCAAAAAGTTGTCAGGTTTTATCAAAAAATGGCTACATTTTGCAAAAAAAAATACAGGATACAATTAAAGAAATTAAACAGAGAAACGAAAAAGATGAAGGCTGATACGATAGCGTGTGTATTCTTGGATAATTAGAAGATAATACAAGCGTCCTTATATACACCTAAATATATAGCCTAAGACACAAGTTACCAATATTACGTTTACTGATCCAAATATGGTTGGCCCAACAAGTAAAAAAAACTAAAAAAAGGGAACTTATGCATGCAATAGAACTACAAAGATTGAAAACCTTACATTAAATTTCGGAATTATGGCACGGAATTTGGTCACCTTCCAAATTTCGATCTTGAGCTATGAATATATGGGATTAAATCCGATTTCAAGTATAGGAATACTCCTCTTAATAGCACCCAAGACGAACCCTAACAATCATTCAGTAGATGACCTTATAATTATTAACTCTTAATATAACACTTTCACATTATCAATACCCTAAGGGCTTGTTTGGTTGACATAGGGGAATTAAAGTTCCCGGGAACTTCAAGATCACATGAATTTCCAATTCATGTGAATTCGCAAAAAGTGTTTGGTTCGCATATGGGAAGTTAATTCATGCGGGAAGTTCTATTGACCAAGGGGGGACTTGGTGAGTAACTTCCCACATAATGGAGGAAGTAAATTCATGTGGGAAGTTCTATTTCCCATGATATTGGCAACCAAACAACAACATGATTTTACACTTCCCAGGAAGTTCAACATCCCATGATTTTAATGGGTAACCAAACAAGCCCTAAATCATTCAAACATCACCGTTAGCATACATAGCCCATATATGCTATCATAATCATTTAGTTATATACACAATATAACCCCTTACCAGGAAGTTATGGTGAAGTGGAATTGATCATTCCTTAGACACTAATGATAATCCATCTCAACTTAACTGTTTTCCTAACATGATCCGTTGAACCTTAATCTTTTAGGCCCTTAGAATTCATATTAAAGTAGCAACATTAAGAATTAACTTTGTATCATAGCTCCAAGTCAAAGGGCACCGAGCAAAATTGGACAACACAATCCATAGGATCACACAGTGACAGAGTAGGGAATCATTGTCACTCATAACGGTCGACTTACTAATACACATAGTATGATATATATGTCACAACATAGCTGTAACATCCCGTATTTTCGGAATCCGTATTTTTGATAAATTAAATTGACTTCGGAAATTTATAATATATTTTAATTAACTTCGTAAATTTACTTTTAAGAAAATAGTTCAAGTTCCATTTTAAGGAAAACTTAATCCTTAAACTGCTAAACATCGTTTGGCAATTTATTCCCACTTAAAACCCGACTCAAAATTCCCGTTCCACTTAAAAACTCGCTCCATTTCGTTTATGCTTAAAAAGAAAAGAAATGGGAAGCTCCCTCATAACTTCCCTCACAACTTATCATTTTCTTCCCCAAATTTTTCATCTCATTTGTATAAACCCATCTTTTCACTAAAGTTCTCACCGCGACTTCGTTTCTAACCCAATTGAGGTAATTCTTGCGGTATCGCATTCTTTAGATCATTTCCTTTGTTTCTATCTTTTCAATTTTGGGAATCATGCCCACCGAATTTTAGGCAGTTCTTGCATAATTTCGAAATTGGGTGTTTTAATCTGTTTTTATTGTTTTTAGGAGCTAATCTCAAAGACCCGGAAGAAGACTTGGTGATTATTGAAGAAGATCTCGAGGATTTCGCTAAGTAAAAGTGACCTTGATGAGAAAACTCGACTTTAGTCATAACCTAAGTAGACATGGGTGTTTCTTGTTGTTTATGTGGAATTGATGTGGGTTTTATGTTTAATAAGTTATGGGTAACTTGATTTCTGAAATTTTACATGCTAATTATGCTAGGAGTGAATAGAATCTGATTTTGGTTGATGATGGGTGTATTTGTGTTGTTGTGTTGATTAATTGTTGAGTTTATGAAGTATGGAGTAAACTAGTTGTGCATTCATGACTATGATGAAATTTAAGATTTGTTTATGGTGTTAATTTGTGTAGAATATGATGATTATTAGTGGGTATTTAGTATCCGTCACAATTCATAGTGTTCATCTTGAATATATTTAATTGTTTGTCTTGATTTATGATTGTGCTAGTAATTAAACTTACTGTTGTTGGTGAACCTCATATGTTGTATATACTTGTAATGTTGGGATTATGTGCTGCACATGACGGATGTTTTATGCTTAAAATCGTTCCATAGAAATGCAAAACGTATTGTAGAAGTATAGGGTGAAAGTGCTGAAACTGTCGTGAGAATGCAGTGGAAACCGCGGGCTGCGGCCTCTACCGCAGGCTGCGTGTTTCGATGTAGCTGGCCTGCTTGTTCGCGGCTTACGGGCTGTTTTGGGTAGCTTTTGTTTGTTTGTTTTAGCGTGTTCAAGTGTTGTTACATGATAAAAAAAATACTTAGTTTGTGAGGTATAATTATTTAGTATGAGATTCGTTAATCAAACTTTCATTCATCTTATGTTAATTAATCACATGTTTAATAATAAAAAGCTATACGTTGATTTATCGCTAAATAAAATATCACAAGAGTCGTAAACATATCGAATATGTATTTTATGAAGTTTGTAAGCTTGCTTTCATAAATTTAACCGTTGGAATTTTATATAACACTTCTTATTGATTTTCCGTTACTATTTCACTTCGTTAATATATGAGCTTGAGTTTTATAATGTATCAAATGCTTCTTATCATCACTTGCTCTCTTGAATCACGTGTTAAGAATCATACCTTGGTATTGAATGCTTGATTGTTTTTACTCATATGAATTGTATGCTTGTTTGAAGTCCAAGAAATTGGGCGACCCTTATGTCGGGTTCGGAAATTGATTTGAGGAGAAAGACCCCCCGGCCGGACCACCGACTCTCGCCTCAAAATGGTTTCCGAAATTGGCTAAGTGTTGAATGGATGCTTAGAAAGGGAATATCGATTTACCAATCGAGTTTGCTTGTTTGAAGTCCAAGAAGTTTGGACGACTCTTATACTGGGTTCGGAATTTGGTTTGAGGAGAAAGACCCCCCGGCCAGCCAACCGGAAGAGAAACCGGCTCTCGCCTCAAATAGTTTCCGAAATTGGCTAAGAGTTGAGCGAAGGCTTAGAAATGAAATATAGAATTGTCAATCGAGTGTTGAGCTATCTAGTCTTTCTACTATAACTCATATACGTACCACTTGGGGTGATGTGTTGTGTGATACATGTGAAGACTATACTATGAGTTGTTATATGCCTCTTGTTCTCACCTGACTGCGTTGCGTCTGGTATGACCGTTAGGCTTGTGTTCTCGGTCAGGTTTCAGATCATCCACCCTGAGCTGGGGGTACTTCGTTTCTAGCTAGTTCGAGTCTTGGAGGTATCCTGAGTTGCGGATGCTTGTCGTTCGGGGGAGTAATATACCCCGAGAGTCTGGCCAGGTTTAGACTAGGACTGCATATTGTTGTCGTTCTACCAAGAGATTTGAATAGTCTGAGACTAAGTAGGCATGTTGTTGTCGTATAATGGAGTCGTCATATGCCATCTTCAATGTTGTGATATTTGATTGCGTCTGGTCTTTTCTGAGTTGGGGTCAGACTTAGATACTAATGAATATAGGGTTGAGCAAAAAATCTGATTATCCGAATTATCCGATATCTGATCCGTACTTGATCCGAAATAATGGATATCTAATCCGAAAAGTGGTTCGGTTCGGATACCCGTATCCGAAATATTCGGATATCGGACGATCAAATACGGATATCAGGTTTAAAAATTTGGATATCCGATATCCGAAAGTTATTGGATCAGATATCGAATATCGGATCGGATACCCGATATCCGTTAATATCCGATCCGTATCCGAGATTTGATCCATAAATAATACTAGCTAATTTCACAAAACCGTAAATAAACCTCATCCACAATTTTAATTTCATTTTACTTAATACTTTAAGTTTTTAATTTCATTTCACAATAACTTAAGTTTTTAATACCTTAACCCGTTAACCGCAGTAAGTCAGTAACCCTCCCTCATTCACAAAACCCTAAATCTAATTTCACTTCACCCGTTCACCGTCATCTACCCATCTCCATTCTAATTCTCAGATATACTTCATCCTACCTTTGCCCTAAACCTAATTTCTTAAAATCGTCATCTACCATCACCTCTATCTCGAAGCAGGTGTAATTCGAAGCTACTGAACCGTCTACTCAATCCATCTCGAACTCGAAATCAGGTATAATTTGATTTATCTACTTTTAAATCTGGTATGTTATTTTTATAAATAAAAGTTTGAATGTATCTTTATGTTTGATGAAGGTTCTATGGCATCGTCGTCTAGTAACGCTAGTGTAAACGCTCCAAATGACGAATTGTTGCCCTCCATTAATGAGGATAATGAGATGGTTAAGCCTAATGTTGAAGCTATTGAACCAGTGAGAAGAGGTACGTACAAAAAGGGTTAGGGATGGTGAACCACGTCAGAAAGCTAAAAAAACGTTCCGAGCTTTGGAATCATTACAAAGCTTTTAAAATAGGCGAGGCAGAACGAGCTCAATGTAATTACTGTACGACTAATGTAAGTGGTGGTTCTAAAAGTGGTACTAGTGCCATGAAAAATCACCTAGCTAGATGTGCTATGTACCCTCCTAATATTGATCAAGCACAAAAACTTATTACTTTGCAAAGTGAAAGTGACTTGACCGGTGGAGAAGGTGGGGGTAGTCGGGATACTAGTGTTGGTAACAATAATATTAAAAGTTTGATTGAGAAGAGAGGTAAACTTGAGTTTTGGAAATTTAGTCAAGCTGATATTAGGGCTGCTTTTGTTAAAATGATAATAATGGATGAGAAACCATTTAGAACCGTTGAACATGAAGGTTTTCGATTCTTATGTTCTGTTGCTTGTCCTTATTTTATAATACCCTCTCGTTGGACGATTGCTAAAGATATTTTTAGCATGTACACGGAGGAAAAGAACAAGCTCAAAAATTACTTTAACAAGTTGTCTTCTCGTATATGCCTAACCACGGACACTTGGACGTCTTGTCAAAATTTGAGTTATATGCGTCTAACTGCTCATTTTATTGATGAAAATTTTAAATTGCATAAAAAGATCATTAACTTTTGTCCTATTGTTGGTCACACTGGTGAGATTATTGGCAAAGCAATTGAAAACTGTTTGATTGAGTAAGGGATTACTACTAAAGTGCTCACGGTGACGGTGGATAATGCTAATGCAAATGATGTGGGAGTTGAGTACTTGAGAGGCAGACTTAAGTCATAGAATAGTGCTGTTTTAGATGGAGAGTTTCTAAAAATGAGGTGTGTTTCTCATATAATAAGTCTCACTGTAAAGGAAGGTTTGAAAGAGAGTACTGATTCAATGTTGAGAATACGTAGTGCTGTAAGGTTTGTGAGGTCTTCCCCTATCAGATAGTTGAAGTTTAATTCTTGTGTGTAAAGAGAACAAATTGATACAAGTCGTCATCTTTGTTTGGATGTTGAAACTAGGTGGAACTCCACCTATTTAATGTTGGTTAGTGCTTTAATCTATCGTAAGGCTGTGTTGAAACTTCAAACTTCTGATGGTGGTAAATTTGAAAGTGAGATGAATAAGAATCTAGGTGTTCCAAATGAATATGATTGGGAATCTGTTTCTTCTCTCTTACCTTTTCTTAAAATCTTTTACGATGCTAGCTTGAGACTTTCGAGCTCGCTATATATTACCACAAATATGTACTTGCAAGAGATTATTGGTATTGGTATGATGATTGATAAGAAATGTGATAGTAGTGATGTTGGTGTGAGGTTAATGGCTTCCGGAATGAAGAAAAAACATGCGATTAGCATAATGTTGACAAGGTGAACGTATTGTTGTATATTGTTGTGGTTCTTGATCCTAGACGGAAACTTGATTACGTTAAATGGGCAATTAGTCAGCAATATGACACTGTCAATTCTGCGAAGATGCTTTCTAAAGTTATGGAAACTTTGGCTTCTTTGTATGATCACTATAAGGGCTCTCAACCCACACGAGTGCGTACTCCACCCGCTGAAGTAGAGGTGTGTCCCGATCAGTGTGAGAACATGGATGATTGGCAAGATGTGGTGGAGTCTCAATTTGAGAGTGTTGTAAGTGGTGAAGTCACCAATGATAGGAAAAGTGATCTGGACAAGTATTTAGACGATATTAGAGAAGTGAATTTTAAAACATTTAAGGCCTTGGATTGGTGGAAGGTTCATGAGGAGGTATATCCTATTGTTGCTTTGATGGCTAGGGATATTCTAGCAATTCCCGTTTTGACGGTTGCTTCGGAATCCGCATTTAGTACTGGTGGTAGGATCCTTGACCCATTTCGGAGCTCTCTCTCTCCAAAGATGGTGGAAGGATTAGTGTGCGCACAATACTGGTTACGTGCTACACGTGGTCCGCTCATAGCTGATGAGTATGTTCAAGAGGTTGAGAAGTTTAATAAAGGTATGTACTTCTACTATTTTCACTTATACTGTCATCATTATACTGTCATGGATTCACTAAGGCTTTTATTCTTCTTAATTTATAGAGCTGACAGAGAGTCAAGACGAGGAATCGACTTGCGAAGAGTACTATTAAGGTGTCTTCTGTTCTGTTAACAACAGGTCAGTTTTGCTAATATTTTCTGTTGTGTAAACATGCTACTGTTTTGTTTTCTATTCTGTAAACAGCAGGTCAGTTTTGCTACCTATTAAGGTGTCTTCTGTTCTGTAAACATGTTGCTGGTTGCACTACTGTTTTGTAATTAGGATTTGAAATATTACTAGGTTTTGATACAGTTAATGAACTGACATTAAAAAGATCAGTAATTGCAGCAAGTTGTAGTAAATCAGGTGTTTTAGGTCTGTATAATACATAAGTTTGACATGGGTATGTGTTTGTCAAGTGGTGTTTTGTGTGCAAGTGTAGCCATAGATTTCTGGTCTATATAATACATAATGCTGCTGGCTGCACTACTGTTCTGTGAATTAAGATTTATGGTTTGTGAATTAGGTAGTTGCTTCCATGATTCGCCGAGAATTCCATCTATAGTATAATTTATGGTCTGTGAATTAGGTAGTTTGTGAAAAAAGAGTCCCACAAAGAACTTATAGTGTAAATAGGAGAGATAGAAAACAATAGATGGAATGGATAAGAGGTAGTAGTATCAGCACACCCCAGATATGCATTTCCATGTCTGGTGGTTGAGGTTTCTTAATTTTTGTTAGTACTTGCATGCTATGTAGTCCGGTAGAATGATATGAGGTAGTCGGATAATGAAGATATGGTGGTCCAAGTGTAGGCTTAGGGTGTTTGTGTGTGTGTTTAAGTTCTTGGTCTGAATTTGTGTGTGTGTGTGTTTAAGTTCTTAACTTAGGTTCTGGGATGGAGGATTAGGGTGGTCCGAACAGCTTGGTTAGTCTGAAGCAGTATTTTCAACATTTGACATTTGTATAATCTTTTAGATACTAAGACAAGAAGTATATTTCTTGGCCCTTTTGGTATGTGGTCAGGTCATAAAACGGAGGAATAATAATGAGATTTGTATTTGACAACACACTACTTCAGTAACTTGGTGAATAGTCATGGGGTACTTCTATCAGACCAGGAATTATATTCAAGTGACACAGCTAACACGACAAGCAAGAACATCGTCGAGTGTTATAGCAGGAATAAACAGCTATTCTTCCAGGATTTTGCCAATTCCATGATCAAAATGGGAAATATTAATCCAGTGACTGGGGTAGTTGGCCAGATTCGCAACAATTGCAGGATCCTCAATACTTAAAGTTAAAAGGAGTCCTTAGACATGTCTGAACAATGGTAGGAAGTAATGAAGTATGGTATTCTAAGTTAAGTATTATGTTTTGTATCTTGGAATAATGGAAGCATAACCCCTTTGACAAAATGGTGAAAACTTGGACATGTTACTGCGGTAATAATAGTATTAGTGTGTTTTTAATAAGAAAATGTGTTTTTGAAGACAAAGTAGTAATAGATAATGATGGAAAGCCCAAGAGTAGAAGCTAATAGAAAGTTAGTCCTTATTTTCCTCTAGTAAATCATTAACAAAGCTTGAATAAATGACGGAAACGAACTGTTCAGTCTTGTACTGTCTGCCTTCCTATGTCGTGGGTGTTGGCTCATAGCTTCTACTGTTGTCCGCCTTCCCGTTTTCACGCTGCTGCCACTCTGCTGCCAGTACTTATTGCTGATGTTTTATGATCGTTCTGTCGCTAATTACTTCTCAGGTATTCGGTGATCGATCAACAAGAGATGCCGGTGGCTTGCTTCATTTTCTTATCGTGTACGAGGAGTCGAGGACTTGTGTTTTTCAATGTTAATCTTTGTATTTGGCGGACTATTACGCTCAGAAGTCGGAATGTTATCTATATGGAATGTCTTCATATTTGACGAACTATACGCTACTTCGGATCGGATATATATCGAATGAAATTAATATTACGCTAGTTTTCTATTTTATTACAGTTTGACAATATATAAAATACACAGCGGATCTCGGATCTCGGATATCGGATAACTGATCCGAAATTTACGGATAGTTTCGGATACTAAATTTCGGATATCCGATCATTTCAGATCAGATCGTGGATACTAAAAATTTGGATTTTCGGATCGGATATCCGATCCTAAGTAGGGTTCCGGATCAGATATCCGATCCATACTCTGCCCTAGCTGAATATGTGTTTTAGTTAGACCTGAGTTGGGGTTATTGAGCTAAGCACTAAGGATGAGTATGTTAAAGATGATGATATATGTTTTATGCTTCTCATAATTATCGTTTATGTTGGAGAATGCTTATGTGTATAGTATGTTGATATGTTACGTGCTTATTGACAATAAGTGGCTGAGAGAACCTCTAGTCACTCCCTCATCGACTGTGGCGTGCATGTTTTCATTTACGTAGGTTTGTGCTGATTTGGATGGGGATACCGGGAGAGCTAGCGAGCGATGTTGTACATCGACATGACATTTACCTTCTCGTTTAGCTAGACTCTTTACTTATCGTTTTGTTATACTCTCGGGATATGCTATCCCAGATTGGTTTTTGTTGCACTTAACTTATAAACTTATCTATTATTTTATTTTCCGTATTTTGAATTTTATAATTCACCTCGCATGTTTTACATTCATGGCAAAAGTTTTAAATTCCGCGCATTTTTCATGCATATTGTGTGTTTACATTTCCGCTACCGCAAGGGGTTTTACAGTTGGTATTAGAGCGTTATCGCTCCCGACGCACTCATGTAATCCCCAAAACCTAACTAGTTGAATGTGAAACTCGTCTGAATTTGCAGCCGCCATGAAATAAGGATCATCATTCTTTATATGTGGTCTTGAGTTGTCTTGTTGTATGTAGATTTCCTTGCTTAATCCTTCTGGCCACGCGCTTTTAATTGCTGGAATTACCTGCTCATGTAGACATTGTTTAACAACTTCCTTTATGATTGAGTCTATTGGTTTTGTCTTCATCGTTCCCCTTGGTCTGTTACTAATATTTCTTGACGTTGGTACTTGACGTGTAAGAGGTAACATCCCTATTTTCCCATCGAAAATTAAAGCTCTGTTTGTCGCGTAAATCGGTCTGCTGGCCGCGCACATGAACATCACTTTTGTGATGTACCTCTTCGATTGACAGCTTCTGTAAGGTAATTCCTCCCTATTTACAACATAAATTGTAAAACCCCTCGCGAAAGCGGAAATATAAACGTACAAAAGTACTAAAAATGCAGCGGAATTAAAACTTTTTAAAGTAAACAACATGCGAGAAGAGTTAAACTGAAACGGAAACTGAAATAGATAAGTCACAGTTCTAAGTACGAACGAAAATATAAATACAAGTCTGGGATGGAACATCCCTACAGGCACCAACAAAACTGTATCAAAAGAAACTAAGAGTCTAGCTAATCGGTAAACGTGTATGTCATATGATGAAAGGATCATCACTCGCTAGCTCTCGTGTGAACCCCGATCCAACCTGCATGTACCTACATACATGAAAACATGTACGCCACAATCAGTGGGGAGTGACTAGAGTTCTCCTAGCCACCTTTTGTAACGACACGTAACACATAATGCAATACAGAATACTCCAACATATATAAACATGTGAAGCATAAACATCTCATCAACTGTTCTCATACTATCATGCGATACTAATGCATAGCTCTCAACCCAACTTCATAAACCGTTAGGAAGGAGAGCCGGTTTCCCTACTGGTTACCCAGTCGGGGGGTCTTTCAGTCCAACTATTTATGAAACCGATCAAAGAGTCATCCAATGCCTTGGATGAAAAATACGAAAGTCAAACATAAGACTCCTCAACAACAGCATCTGAAACAGCAGTAACACATCTATATCTGACACTGTACCAACACTAGGCAAGCAGATAAATTCAGCAAGTATAAGGTTCAGCGGTCAGCTTAAGACATAACCTATATACCAAAACATTCAGCAAGTAAGAAGGTTCAGCGGTCAACTTAAGACATAACCTAATTACCAAAACATTCAGCAAGTGAAAAGGTTCAGCGGTCAGCTTAAGACATAACCTAAACACCAAAACATTCAGCAAGCAAGGACTCAGAGGCCAGCTTAAGGCATGGACCTGCCAATCAGCAAGACACTAGACTCAGCGGCCAACTTAAGGCATAGACTAGCATCCAAAAGTAAAGGACTCAGAGGCCAGCTTAAGGCATGTCCCTTCACTACATCACAAGATACTAAACTCAGAGGCCAGCTTAAGGCATGTTCTAGCATCAAACATCTGCACTCCGGGTGAGGTGTTACGACCTAAATGCCCCGTTGTGCAGCTGCTCTACTCGTCAGACTCAGAGGCCAACTTAAGGCATGTTCCAACGCGATCACCACAAACATGTCTGGACTCAGAGGCCAACTTAAGGCATGTCCCAGACACGACAAACATACACATATAGGGCTCAGAGGCCAGCTTAAGGCATATCCCCATATATGACAAACAGCTCACGTATTAAGTTCAGAGGCCAGCTTAAGGCATAACTTAATACGCATCAATACAATATCATCCAAGTCTATGAACTAATCTATAGTTCTACTTTTCTTAACTTCTAACCAACACTTAATTGACCCCGGGAACTAAGTTGAGGGAGAGCCGGTTTCCCTTTCGGTTACCCGACTGGGGGGTCTCTATCCTCACTCCATTCCCGAACCCAATATAGTGTCGCCCATCCTCCGGGGACCTCAGATACATATCAAAGATATAAGGAACGAGTTTCAATCAAAACTGATTAACCGTTTAAAAGTTACGAATGATTTACGATTTGAAAATATGCAACAGGGGTTCCCAGCCGGTCGGCCGGCAGCCGGTCCACCGGCTGGCAACCCAGCCCAACTTCCTTTCTTAAAAATCAACAATCACAAAGGACTCCCAGCCGGTCGGCAGGCAGCCGGTCGACAGGCAGCCGGTCGGCAGGCAGCCGGTCGGCCGGCTGGGAACCCAAATTCCCTAACCCTCTCAATTTCGCAATACACTAAAATGTACCCCCAGCCGGCTGGCAGGCGGCCGGTCTGCCGGCTGGGCACGCTATTCCTATGGTCATCGAAAGTACGCAAACAACACAAAGAGACCACCAGCCGGTCGGCAGGCAGCCGGTCGGCCGACTGGCAGTCCCAAGCCTAATTTTCTCAAAAATGCGCAAAACACAATAAAGACGCTCCTAGCCGGTCGACCGGCTCAGAGAGCCTGATACGGAAAATCGCATTTCCAGCCTATTCCAAATTTCATAAAATCGACACCAATCCTTATGAATCGTTACCAATGAAGTTTACCCAACATTATAAATCATCCAATACTACTTATCTAACCGCAAACAAACCACAAAACAATCCTCAAACGATTATACAATGTATCCGTCTTAACTTTGTGAAAAACTGAAATAAGCTTATGAACATGTAAAAACATCACCATGCATGAATTCTTCACATAAGAACAATCCTAAGCATATTTCTAAGTCCATTGATCATTAACTTAAACAAAAATCAGAAACAACAAGAAGAACAACATCACAAGTGTTAATATTCACAATAAGGCCGAGTTTTCTCATTATCGTCACCTCAAATGAAATCCGGCTTAAAGATCCTCCTCTACAACGAAGCTTTCAACTCCCGGGTCGTCCAAGCCCACACCTACATCACGAAAAACAAGTTTAACGGACTGAAAATCGAATCCTACAAAAACAGCCCGGAATTTGAAGTGAAGGATTTGAAAAACGAAAGAGATAGATGGCTTGCAAATTTGATGAGGATTCCGAAAATGTTATTATTACCTTAATTCGGTACACGGATGATGAATAAAAGAGCAAAAGAAGATGATTATTTTGGAGGTTTTGAAAGAATGGAGTTTACTGTAAAAATGTTTCGAAGATGAAGAGGAATATGTCGACACAATGATTTTAAGGGGTTTAAGGAATTGTCCTTTCCGTCATAAATGAAACGGGTTAGGATACTTGAACGGGTTTTTAAATTGTGAACTCAACCTTACCAAGTTTGTATTCGTCTTAAGGACCTAAGGTTCTTAAGACGGATCCTATGAATTATTTTAAAATAACTTAACATTAAATATTAAAATATTATTTTATCCCGTAAAATAATTAAAACCTTTAAAATATAATTGACGAAAATGCGGGATGTTACATAAATTTTCTGATCGTCGTCGGTAATAAAGAACCATTTCTTGTCCATGTGAATTGTGTTGTTCATCTCGCTGAATATTATTTCTGTTTCCGGCATTGCATTAAGATCAAGAAAATCATGAATAACTTGATTAACGACAAGCTTTTTTAGTGAATGAAGTAGCCTTTCGTCTTTGTGTAAGTCACTGTGTTTAGGATGAAGTGGGCTGGAATGAGGTTTAAGCAAACCTTCTTTCACCCACGAGTGGACCATGCCTACGGAAACCCCACAATTTTTTGAAACTCTTTTCATTGTATTGTGTTTGGTAGCAATGAGTGACTTAATATTCTCGACATTAGGTAGTACCCTCTGCTTATTTGTGTTTCCCATTCTCTTACTTTTGACATTCAGTTTTTCTCCGACTAACCGTGGTTTTTTTGCTAGTTGCCATATGTTTGACACGCTGCGTTTTCTTAGGTTGAACTTTGCTGCTGTTTTCAGGATTTCATCGTGCTCAAGCTTCCCGTTTGCAGACTTTTCTAGCAAGTATACGACAGTACGCAGTTCCTCGGACATGCATTTGTAGACCATTTCTTGTTTATTTAGCTGACTTTTTTGGACTGTAAAAGTGTTTGTATTTACTTCTCTGAAACTTTTGAGGGACTTTTGTAAGTAATTTAGTGGGAAAATGTTTTCTTTGTTGTCTAGTTAGTAAATGACCCAAAGAAAAGGGTTATTTATTGACAATGAATACTGCAAAACAGTCTGTCAAGCACTCAGTACTTGTTGTCTGTATTTTGGGAGGGAAATGGGTGAGTGCATTTTGCCAGGAAATTAAAATGTTCAAATGTTTTTTGGTGGAAAAACTAATCATTAATCAGTCACTTAATTACACAGAAGCTAAACAGCAAATATGCATTAACAATAACCATAAAGTAACATACACACTTCTCATTGTACTTCTATCAATTTTTTAATAAACCCTTAAAACTTGTGTATAAAGCAAAAATACACAATGAATTTGAATGAAGGAAGTAACATCTAACATAATTCTAACAAAACAATTAGTCTCCTTGTGACGGAGTGTATCCGTCACAAGGAGAAGACGGGTATATTTGATGTCATTTAAGTAGTTGGTGGGTAAATGGGTTTGAGTTTGAATTGACTAGTCATAAACTTATTATAAAAAAAAATTATCCTAACCGATAAACCCTTCTCCATACAACCCTTCCCCATATCCCTTCAGTTTTCATTTTCCAAAACTCAAAAAACACTCCTGTCATCTCTCTCTCTATCTCTCTGACTCTCTTTCTCCTTTTCCTCCACTTTTTGAACACAAAAGTTGAACACAAAGTTGAATTTTTATTCAAGTTCTCCATTTTTTTCAACCCAAAAATTGTCGAAATTATAGAAGAGGTAGAAAAGCAGTGGCAAAAAGGACACCACCATTGAAGAACAAAGTGGAAGGTATGTAAACTTCTTGGAAATTGGTATAGAAGGATGTTTATGTTAAACTATGTTCATAACATGTTAGAGTTAGGGTAATTAAAGTAGGTTGAAAATTCGTATGTTAACGTGGTGACATATTTAGGGTTTGGTGATAAATTTAGGGTTTTTAGGGTTTGATGAAAATTCTTATGTTGTAAATTTCTTGAAAATTCGTCAGATTTTTAGGGTTTGCTGTATATTCTTTTAAAATGGTGACAAAAATGTTGATTTTTTGTAATTTTGGAAAAAATCGTTGATTTTGTCAAAATCGTGACAAATGGTTATAGTTTTTTTAGAATGTATAGATTTTGGTTCAAAAAATCATATAATTTATTTCCTCGATTTAAGACTTTTTTCCCTGATTTTAGTAAATCGTAGGATTTTAGTGTTTTTTCTTTGATTTTGTTTTGAGTGACAGTTTATTATCGCCTGTTAAAATTTCCTTTGATTTTAATTTTGATAAACGGTCGCATTTTTATTCTGATAAACTATCATATTTTGTTGATAATTTGGTGGTGACATTTTATCTCACTGAACTGGTCTGATTTTTAGTCCATAAGCCTTATCTAACGACATTTTATCTATTAGGGGTGACATTTCTGAAAGTTGAAATATGTGACCACTTGAACATTTGCATTAACAGACACAATTAGAGTAACATGATCACATTTTGTATTAGTAATAATGACAGACATCTATAAAATCTTATTAAAAGGGTAACAAAAAAAAAGGTGACATGGCAAATTTTAATGTGACATGGCATAACTTTAATATGACTTGGCATATTTAAATGTGACGTAGCATATTTTTAATGTGATATGACAATTTTATGTGATGGATTATCAATTTATTATTACATGCCATTAATTTAATTCATTTATCTATAAATTAATTTAATTCAATTATCTATAGTATTAAAGGATATTATCAATATTCTTAAATTAATTTTGTACATTAAATATATTGTTTTCCAAAATTAATGTAACCCTCCAAATTTTAAATAAAATTTTTGTAATTTATAATTAATATTGACATTTTAGTTGAAATTTTGTAGTAAAATATGTTAATAAATTTTATAATTATAGTTTACAATATTTTTTTTAAATAAAACATGTTAATAATTAATAAAAACCCTTCATATTACTTTAACACCCACCATTTTTATTAACGGTTTTTCCTATTTATTTCATTTTTTTATTTAAATATGGTAATAAATTGATTAAAACTCTTCATAATACTTAATCCCCACCAAATTAATTAAAAGTTTTTCCTATTTAATTAATTTTTGTAATATAATAATTAAAGCAACTCTTTTGCATTTTATTTCTTCCTACTCTATATTTATGTTTATTAAATTTGCTAATAATGAAAAGGGATAATTAAAAGCCACAAAACATTTCTACATATTTATGTATATATATTAAATTTGATACTAATATATAATAAAAAAAATATGAGTCGTCCAAGAGTCATCAAATGTTGCATCATCGATTGGCTATAAATATTTGATGGAAGACAATATTTGTGAGCCAAAATTCAAGCCAGTATTTGGTTTACCCCATGATACTCATTCTTATCATTGTAAGTGTATTACGGTAAAATAAGTGTGTGTATTAAGGTGTTAAATTAATAGTTTATTTATTTATTTTTAAGTTCTATTGGTTATGAAGTACTGTGACATTTTTGAATTTCACATATGTTGTTTTGTTGTTATTTAGGGGCTATCAATATTTGTGGAGTTGTGCTCTTAAAAGGTAAATATACTTACATTTTTATTATTCATCAATATCCTATTTCTTTCATTATTTAAGGAAAAATATATTAATATAATCATAATGTAATATTAAATAAATCAAATTCTACAATTTTGTTTGTTATTAATTGCTTAGTGAACTTTTATGTAGCGATGATTCATTTGAGAAAGAGAACTGTATGAAGAAGGGAATACTATAATTGCTTAAACAAATACTCCCCTATTTCCCTCAATTTTATATTATAAACTAACTACAAGATTAACAACATGAATGTTAATGATTAATTATTTTTAGTTTCATGAAAAAAAAATAGTATTTCATAAACTTTAAAATGTATGTTTTATTTTTGAATGCGTTAGTTTTTTATTCATCATTCCCCTTTGAAAAATAGCTCTTATAGAATGAAATTGGAGTTGCAAAGATCTCAATCATATTAACAAGTTGGACAAAATAATTCTTATTGATATGAATAATGGCTAAATGTACATTATTATTAATATTTATGCTTATAATATAGCTAAAAGGCTACTTAAAGCATTTAAGTTTAATCCACATGTCATTTTTATATTGGTTAATACATAATTCATCTTTATTGATTACTAGATTATTCATTTATTTATTCAATATCGTAAAATATCCACTGAGTTATCGATTGATTTATACAATATTATAAAAAGAAAAGACTAAATACGTTATTAATACCACAAATCTTGATGGCCCCTTAAATTTGAACAAAACAAACGCGTACGATGAAATTTGAAAATGTGATAAATATTTCATAACCCAACAATGGAACTTACATAAAAAAAAATAAAAAAAAATATATAATTAATTTAAAACCTTAACACACTTAACTTGATTTGAATAGATAGATAAGACATATTAGTGACACATACAATTCTATTGATGATATGGATTTGAAAAAAATTATTGCTTACAAATTTTGCCTCTATCAAAAAAATATAAACAATTGAGGATACGTTTTATGATTTTTGAGCATTTTTTCTATCATTATTATCAAATTTAAGATAGAGATAAATATCAATCAAGGTTCATCACTTTTGAGTATCTATGTTAAAAAAAACAATACTAAGTATCTTACTATGTCATATGTTATTAAAAAGTCATATCTAAAATCACGTGTCACATGCTTATAAATAAAAAATGATAATAAAAAAAATGTTAGTTGCGAACACAAAAATGAATTAATAAAAACTATTTATTTTTCTTTCCTAAATTTGGTTATTAACTACGTATTTATTTAACTTTTATTTCTTTTATTCAATAGGATGACTTTTTTATTTTCCTCACCATTTGTAGTAGACTAGTAGGTTACTATTTAACTTAATTTATCATTTTTGAAAAATTAAAATTTAGGATTTTTGATAAATTGATATAGATGATATATTAAGACTAGCATTTATTAGACTTCATGATTCATGACTATGCTACTATTAAAAAATATGATTTATATGAAATAAAATATTGAGATAAAACCCTCTAATTTAATTAAAAAGTATGCTTTAGGTTCTTTTCACTGCAAAATTTATCATTCTAAAAAAAAGAATAATAATCAAACATTATGCATTAATTAAATAACTTTTAAATATTTCAAAAGTCAAAATTATATATTTTTAAATGGATAAACTAATTGCTCAAACAAATCTGAACAATACAATAAAATAACAATACTAAAACATATAAACCCGTGAATGTCACGGGTCGCAAAACTAGTTCCTCCTTCAAATGTCACCAATTTATTGATTAATTCTGCAAATGCTTTCTTTTCGTATTCAAATGTGACCATTTTTTGTTTATATTCAATTAGTCTAACATATACGTCTTATTAGTGACAATTTCTCACACTGGTGGTGACATCTCTGAAAGTGAAAATATGTGACCTCTTCAACATTTTTAGTAATAGTCACAAATTTAAGTAACATGGTCACATTTGTATTAGTAATAATGACATATATATCTCCTCAAAATGTCACCACTTTATTGATTAATTCTGCAAATGTTTTCTTTCTGTCATGCAGTGTGACCATTTGCTTATATTCAATTAGTCCAATATATATACGTCTTATATAGTGACATTTTATCTCTCTGGTGACGACATTTCACAAAGTGGAAATATGTGACCTCTTAAACATTTGTAGTAGCAGTCAATTAGTTTAACATATACCTCTTATATATGACATTTTATCTCTATGGTGATGACATTTCTGAAAGTGAAAATATGTGACCACTTATTTAGTGGAGTTGATCATATTTAACACTGTTTGTGGTTTTCTTTGTAGGCGGGTGTACTGAAATGATGCATGACCAAAAGGAACCAACGATTGGTATCACATTTGCATCGACAAATGGCAGCAGAATTGGAAGTAGTTGCAGCATTAGATGAGGTTCGAGTCACATAGCAGACAGATGACTGAGCTTGATCAGGTGCATAGAGGACATAGGTAGTAAGGATCAGTCGCTCAAGAGTTATGGGCTGAGATACACCCGTCTTCCCCGCAGGCCGTCCACCCAAAGCAAAAAATAAGAAGTGAGGGTGGTTGACTCAAATTATTGTTTTGTTGTCGGTTGTGAAAATGAAGACTTTGATATTGGTGGTTTGTTAACTATGTGTAGTTTTTGTGACAATTTGCAGTCCCTAAGTAATGGTGTTAGAGATTGTCAATGACCTTATTTGGTAATGGCTGTATTTTGATAAATAATATGTGGTGTGTGTCCACCTAAATGGTGACATTCCTACAAGTACACTAGTTACATGTTGAATATCTTTAAAATTTTACCATGTTATGAAGCAATTGTTCATGATTTCAAGTTTTAGAATATCACAAGTACATATATGTGATTACATGGTAACATTAAAGGAATCAAACACAAATAGTACATTTGTTTGCCCAACATTAAAGGAAACAAAAAGGACATAAAACTATATGTAACAATGTTACCACTACATCCCAAAATGTTGGTAACTATAATCTCTTAAAATGGTAACATCTATGAACTCAAATTCAACTACTGAAATGTATCTGTGTGGCTTTATATATGTTACATCTTATAAGAGTGCAATGTTGTGAATTTCAGACCCAAAAAGTTGTACCAGTAACATCAAACCCAAAAATGTAGTCCCAACTAAATGTAGTTGCTTAATCAAATCAGCCTCGGCACAGGGGTCTACATTGTACTGCCACCTGCTACCTATGATGTTGCTGCTATGGATGCGGCGTCAAAGGGTGATTATGTTCAATCACATGTTGTACTACCTCCTACACACCATCCTTATTCACGAGCATCCTAACACTGCTACGTAATTCTGGATCGTAACTCATACCACGCCCGCTCTTGTTCCCGTGTTTGCCTTCGTAAGACCAATAGAAGTGTCTCTCTATGAACGGACTATCTTCCATATTTGCTCTACGAGAAGTTGCTTTCTTCACACTAAATCTAATGTTTGCGAATGCTTTTTATACAAAGCAAAGATATGCTTCCATTTTGAAGTTTTGATTCCAACGAAAGAATCAGAGAAACTGGTACCTACAACTAGTGAATACGAATCAGAATAACAATTTTAAAGGTTTAAACTGTCTTCTAAGAAAACTTTAAATATGGTTACATCACTAGGCATGCAATGGTAACATTGTGTTGTTAATATACTTGGATTTGTATATAAGTTAGATGTTGCATCAAAACGTGAGGTTTAAACTACCTTAAAAAGAACTTTAAATATGGTTACATCATTAGACTTTCAATAGTAACACCGTTATTAATATGCTTACATTTGTATCTAAGTTAGCTGTTGTATCAAAATGTGAGGTTTAAACTGTATTAGAAAGAACTTTAAATATGGTTACATCACTAGACCTGCAATGGTAACATTCCGTTGTTAATATGCTTACATCTGTATCTAAGTTAGCTGTTGTATCAAAATGTGAGGTTTAAACTGTATTACAAAAAACTTTAAACATTGTGACATCACTACGCCTGCAGTGGTAACATTCCGTTGTTAATATGCATACATTTGTATCTAAGTTAAATTAGCTGCGGTATCCAAATATGTTGTTTATTTTTCTGGAAAAATAGTATCAGATTAGTGATGAATTGAGTATTAGTGAACAATATATCACTAAACTGATGCCTTTTGGTGTGTTCATTTAGTTCGTCGAAAAATAACGAGTATTGTGTTCTTGAAATTATTTTAGAGAAGTGTGATGTTCATTTTAGACGAGTTTTATGTTATCAACCAGTCTTAATGCTCAAAACACAAATGATTCAAACTTCTTAACATAAATCAAACACAAACCTAATAAATTTTTAATTTTGAGTAAAAAATGACATAAAGATTGAAACTTTTTACATAAATAAAACCCAACATAGTGATTAACTTAAAGTAACAAAAAACAGAAAAAATTCAAACTTATTAAACATCAATCAAATAAAAAAACAAAAAGTTAATAAACGATATAAAGATTGAAACTTTTCACACAAATAAAAACCAACACAGTAATAACTACCATCAAGTAATACACCATTCTTTTTAACATAAGATGACAATACAATCAAATTAAATCATATCAGAAAATACAAACAATGCCTTCACTTTATTCTTTTTTGTATAGGATGAAGATCGTCTAGGAGATATAATACGCACATGAACTCATGAAGATAGTAAACAGGTGATGAGGATGAACTTGGAGTATTAAGACTTTTATTAGAGAAATAAATACAAAGTGAGGGTGATGAAGATGAGACTGTGATGATGATGATGATTAATAAGGAAGATGAAGATGTTTTCACAGATCTGGAAGATGAATGTTGGAAGAATTAGGGAATCTAGAGAAATCTGTGTAGAGAAATAATGGAGATAATGTTTGACAGCTAATTTTGGGGAAGGTAAATAATATTATTTTGTTTTTTCTGCGAAACAGGTCACCTTTACCCATATTAACAGAATATGGTATACAATTCGACCCGTCTTCTCCTTGTGACGGATACCCTCCGTCTACAATGAGAATTTGTGCTAATAAAAACTCTATATATTGATTACTAGTGTTAAGTCTCATCTAGGGATGTCAATGAGTGGGATATGGATGAGGTGGAGCTATATCAATATCCATATCCATTTAAGTTTGGATTAACTGATAAAAATACTTTGAACTATGACTGTCCTGCTCAAAATACTCCAAACTTTATTTTAACTACCAATATAACCAACTAATGCTCTCACTCGCTTTTATTATAATATATGACCTGTTACATGCTAATTAAGTGAAGAAATTTCTAACCCTTCTTTAACCCGTCTTTCTCTTTTTACTTCTATGCTAATCTATTTACCTAACCACAACATTAAAACATGCTACAACAACTTAACAAAACAACAAATTCTATTCAAAGCAAATGAGGGCATTAGTTGGTTATATTGGTAGTTAAAATAAAGTTTGGAGTATTTTGAGCAGGACACCCATAGTTCAGAGTATTTTTATCAATTAATCCTTTAAGTTTTGGCCATCCATATCCCACCCTTATCCGTTTAATATTTTTTCATTCATCCATATCCATATGCACTGGGTGAAGCGGGTGAAGTGGGCATCCGTTGAATATTTTCACGCTCATAAATTTAAAGGCGATATATCAAAATTGTACACCTAAGCCGATAAAATTTAAAGCGTAAATTACCAAACAATTCCAGATTACATAGTTTTTTGAGAAAAATTGAACATAATTTTTAATCCTATTAGCGGACTTACAATTTTACAACTTACAACTGCGAAATTAATCTACACAAGTTTTACACACCCATACCCATAAATAAAAAGTGCAACAAAATATTAGCGAGTAGTTTTAAACTTTATTTTAAAGAAAATTTACAAATTGAAAGTATTTTTTAATCAAAATATTTATTAATATTTTTTTGGAAAAAATAATTATACTTATTAATTTAGGATATCCACCGGGTGATTAAGCGGGTGGTCGACCATGATCCATATCTCACCCAAGAATCACCCATATACATATCCCACTCTAAATTGTAAAAAAATTCGTCATCTATATCCCTCAACCGTATTTGCGAGGATTGTTCTTGCGCCATCAACGTGGTGGTCATGACTTTCTCATGCACGTTGCTCGTCGAATCTAGTAATGACTTTGAACCCTCAACAAACATCCTATGGTAGCTAGTGTTGGGTGCCACAAACGAACCTTCCTTGAAGGCCTTGAAAGTCCTCTTGCTCCTTGCACGAATGGCTACCATGACAATGACGGTAAAAGGCCAAAAGGACGATGTTCATTAATAGTGTAACCAGAAGTCCAGGTCTAGCTCTAGCTATCGAAATGATGAAACCGGGTCATTGCGTCATTGGTTGCGGTAGCTCCCAAGATAAGCTCGACTTCATTATTTCCGATCTCAATTATTTATTGTCTTCTCCTCACATTCTCTTCACCGTGAATGTAGTATGCTCTTACATTTTCATGTTTTATGACGTTTTGTTACCCATTTATTTCCTAAACAGAATTTGAAATTAATGTTTCATGTTTAAAATTAGTTTTTGATGAGATTTCTTGATTTTGTAAAAAACTAAGTGATGGTGCAGGAGAATTGACCAACGGTTTGAAAATGGTCAAATTACCTACTATAAGACCATCCCCAAGCAAGGTCGATTGTGAGGTCGATTTGGGGTCGAGTCAAGTTAATTGTAATTAAGAAATCGATTAGAATTAACTCAAGTCGATTTGAGTCACAAATCGACCCAATTTAAGGTAAATTGACTCACCAATCGACCTCATACGTGGCACATTTTAATTGGTTCCAACCATTTAAGAAAAAAGAGAAAAAAAAGAAAAGCTAAAAAAGTGGTTGTTTGGGAGAGTTTATTGACCTAGGTCGTGACTTTCTACTTGGGAGAGTTTAAGTGATCAAGGTCAATAAGGTGAGATTAAGGCCTAATATGCAATTGCCCCGATTAAATTGACTTGTTGCTTGGGAATGGTCTAACAAGTCATTCTTACTTAGGGATTGTTTAAAGAAGAGAGAGTTAAAATTGGGATTATTTTAAGATTATTGAAAGGTAGGTTTATTCTTGGAATACGACCTAAAGGTGGGATTGTTCTCGTCAATTCTTCCTAAATAAAAAGTGCAACAAAACATTAGTGAGTAGTTTTTAACTTTGTTTTAAAGAAACTTTACAAATTGAAAATATTTTTTTAATCAAAATATTATTAATATTTTTTTGGAAAAAATAATTATACTTAGACTATGATCTATACCTCACCCTAAATTTCACCCATATCCATATTTCACCCTAAATTGTAAAAAAATTAGTCATTTATACTCCACCCATTTAATTATGGGTGGATGAATATCCACAGAGACTGCATCCCTAGTCTCATCACTACTCTCATCCAAGAATACCAAAAAGGCTTACAAATCGATATCAAAGACGTGCCCCATTCTGGGAGTTCTTTGGAAAGATACAAAATTACAAAACGAATTAATCTAATATATAAAAGTAACAACCAGTTGGCTGAGTTGTCAAACAATCCTTAAAAGAGGGAATGTGAGGGGACCATCTAATTTTAAGAATTAATTAATTACTTTGCATTGCATAACCTCCTTAGAATAACAAAGGCACAAAATAAATAAATAATCTTACTAGATATAAAAATTTAATATAGGAACATACAAAATGTAAAAAATTATGAAAAAATAGATTAATTACAAAAAAATCCTATTTATAAAAGGAACAACCACATAGCTCTGTGTTTGAAAGTCAATTAGTCAAAGCATTTTTTGCTAAATTTCAGGAGCCAAATTATAGAAATATGAAATACTGGAATTCAAAAATTATGAAATACAATTAAATTAGTTGATACATCTTAAAGATTATAGAACAAAAGGTAAATTTATTTTATCAAAAAATAAATGAAAATAAATGTATGAAAGATGGAAGAGTTAATTGGTATTGAGTAAAATAAAGAGGGAGATAAATTAGGGTGCATTTACTAATTGAAGAAATTTTAGTGTTTTAGGTATCTAAGTAGTTTTGTGACCCGTGAATTTCACGGGATGTTTTGTTTCGAGTGTCATATTTTAGTGATTTAATACTATAACATACTACAATCAATCAACTTATCAATCAACTTACGATTTTCGTGTTGAAAGGGTTGTATAAAGTTCATTAGTCTTTTTTAACACAATTTACCAGAATTTAAAGTGTTATAGATACCCCTACCAAAACTAAAATAACTCAATGTAAGCTAAGATAAATTAGTTATATAGGTATTCATATAATTACATTGCACAAAACAGTATTATGGTCAAGCAAGGATCTCCAGTGATGAATCACCCTCACAAATTAGATATTAAAATTTCATCTATTATGAAAATAACATAATACACACATTATGAATCTTATGTCAAAACTAAAATTTCACAAAACCATATTATTGTAGCTAATACAATAATAAATTGCGGAACCAAGAATTTTTAAGAAGCAACTTTAACAACTATTGGATCATCATTAGGCGAATACTTCGTCTGTTAAACAATATTAAACAAAAATGTGTTATGTCGTCATCTTAAAGTTTTCACCTTCGGCCATATACTTCAAAATATATACCAACTAGTCAAAAACTATCAGTCATTCACGTTGCTGTCGTCAATCTTTAGTTAGTATGAAATATATAGTTGTTTTAGTAATCATAGTATTTTATTTCTCCATCCATGTCATATTTAATTTGCCACGTCACAGCATTAATTAGATGTTTTAGGTAGCCTTTTAATAAGATTTTATGTCTACTGACTATAAAGATGAGAACAAATTTAGCTTGTAAATTTTGCCTTCCATTTCCAATATATAAACAGTTGGAGGTGTATTTTATGGTGACTTTTTAGTATCTTTTTTTCATTATTGTCAAATTTAATATATGCATAAATAGGGATCAAGGTTCATGAATTTTGACATCATTTTTCATTATTATCAAGTTTAATATAGGCATAAATATGGATTAAGTTCATGACTTTTGGGCATCTTTTTTTCATTATTATGAAATTTAAAATAGATATAAATATAGAACAATGAAAAAATAGAATCTAAATGTTTGTTTAATTATTATAATTTATTTATCTATTTTTTCACATTTGTCATGTCACATTTAATTTGCCATATCATATTTAATTTGTCACGTCATATTAATTAGATGTATTAGGTAGCCTTTTAATAATATTTTATGTCCACTAACGATAGAGATAAGAACAAATTTGGCTTCTAAATTTTGCGTTCCATTTCAGATATATAAACAATTGAAGGTGCATTTTATGACTTTTAAGTATCATTTTTTCATTATTGTCAAATTTAATATATCCATAAATATGGATCAAAATGCATGAATTTTGAGCATCATTTTTTCATTAGTATCAAGTTTAATATAGGCATAAATATGGATTAAGTCCATGACTTTTGAACATCTTTTTTCATTATTATGAAATTTAAAATAGAAATAAATACAGTATAATGAAAAAATGGAATCTAAAGGTTTGTTTTATTATTATAATTTATTTATTGGTTTTAAAAACACTAAAACTTGAGAGAGACGGTCTTTCAATAAATTATTGAGAGACCATTCTTTTGTACCATTTTATTTGTATTCCGTAACCATTTTGTCATTAATTGTACCATAGTAATTCCGTACCTATTTACATAATAAATGTACTAAGTTTATGTTTAATCGTGATTTGTACCTATTATATTACTTTTAGTACCACTTTTTTTAAAATTTGTACAATAGTCTCTCAATAAGCTTATTGAGAGGCTGTCTCTCAGGAGACCTACTATTTTAAAAAATCACATTTGACATGTCACATTTAATTTGTCATGTCATATTTAATTTGTCAAGTCACATTAATTAGATGTTTTAGGTAGCCTTTTAATAAGATTTTATAGATGAAGATTGTTCTAGGGTTTAAAACGAATTGGCAAATATAGTTTAAATGAGTACATTATAAGCCCAGCATAAACTATTAATGAGTTTGGAATTTGGTTTGTGGACTACTACTTTGTAATTCACAAATTCACATTTGCGATGATATATCCGTCGTAAATTTGTGACGGGTCAAGTATTACCCACTTGGATAGGAAAAGATACACTATTTGAGATTTTTTATGTTTTGTCTTATATAGTTAAGTGGAGAAGTTAACCCGTTAGAAACTTACTACGCATATATCCGTCACAATGGAGACTTACTGTTTGTAATTAGTAACGGTCACAAGTGATATCTTCTGAAAAATTTATTTGGACCTAATTTTGTTAGCGAGTATTAATCGATAAGAATTTATGTGATCACATTTTAGTGTTTTACACATACATTAAGGCTAATTATTACGGCTTATTTTTATATACTGCCTTAGATTACAGTTACATTTTATCAAAATACGCCATACCAATGAATAAAAGTATAAAAAAATTGTTGCGCAGGAAGTATAAAGTAACAACCGAAAAAATTAGTTGTCTTGACTTATTGAAAAATTGATCGGGTAAGATATAATTTAATAATCATCATAATTTTTAAAGACCAACCTTTTTTGTCACCAATTAATGGCAGTGTTGAACTCAATCAAGGAAATTGATAAAAGATAGCCATCACTAAAAGACAATGATAATGAAATATTAGTTAATTAACTTTAAAAAAAAATATATCAAATTTAGCATTATTTTTTTTTATAATAAATGGGTTTTCAATGTGTATGAGTCTTCAATTTTCATTTTGTCAAATTTCAGTGATTTTATTTTGTACACAATGAGACAGAGTTAAAATTTTCATTTTCAACGTGCACGGGTTATAGTTTTTATTTTGTCATGTGTCGCTTATTTTAATTTGTACAAAATGAGAAACAAGTCAAAATTCTCATTTCGAATGTGTGCAGGTCACAATTTTCATATTCTCCCGTTTCATTGATTTCAATTTGTACATAATGAGAAACGAGCTAAAATTCTCATTTAAACGTGCATGAGTCACGATTTTCATCTTGGCCTAATTAATTAATACGGAATGGGAAAGGGCGATCATTCTAATTTTATAGTAAGTCTTGCTTGCGACGGGTCGTTATTAGTGACGGATATTTTGTGAGATAAAATGGGTAGAAAATGAGTTAGTGAAGAAAGGAGATGTAACACCCCCATTTATACAAGGGCCTGAACTAGGACTCCTCAGATAAATAAGAGTGTTACCATCTCGGTTTCCCGAGGCAGCAGATACAAAGGAAGATAAATAGTACTTTAAATATAAAGTTAACTCAAAACATGTTCTTACATCTGTGTCCAAAAGTCTTAACAAAAATGATAAAGTACAACTCTTATAAAACTGACTAAGGTGATCTAGACATCTAAACTGGTCTGGATCCAAGCTCTTCCTCCCATAGCTCCCCCTTAGTCTCAGCCACCTGTCAATCTGCTCCCCAAAAGTTGGTTCATCACAGGTGATCACGAATACACAGGGTCAACCACGAGGTTGAGTAGGGAAAATAATAAATATAACAATATAGTAAACTCCGCACCGATCCAACGCCATATAAACTCCGCACCGATCCAACACCATATATACTCCGCACCGATCCAACACCATATATACTCCGCACCGATCCAACACCATATATACTCCGCACCGATCCAAATCCGTATCACAAAACAGTAGAATGTATATATGCACATCATGATAATATCTCAAAGTAGTACAAACAGCACAAAATAACGATCTCATGATATTATATCGTAAACATGTTCAACACCAAGGATAATAGATCACTCATTATTATAAACCAGTAACTTTCCCTACCTGATATAGCAGGAATGCAAACACAATCCGGAATATGCTTAGAAATGTTCCACTCGAAACTCGCTACCTAAACAGATATATGCAACGAATTAACAAACTTCCCGAACCCTTAACGAACGTGCTTACTATAAATAGCAACATGCCAAAAGTGGAAAGTTTCCATAAATAGAAACTTTCCCAAAATAGTAACTTCCCAATATAGACGTCCCATGATTAAATAATTCCCGACTCGTATATATATATAAATAACACGACCCAAAACCGAAAGAAAGAATAATAAAGTACTAATTACGATAAAACAACATTCATGTAATAATAATAATAATAATAATAATAATAATAATAATAATAATAAACTTAAAGAAAAACACATAGAAGGACTCGAAAAAAACCCAGCCCCTCTACCCGACATAGACCCGCGACAAAACACCCTAAACCTCCACTTCGAACACCAGCAACCGCCACCACTCTACACCGCCAACCACCATCTACCACCACAACACAACCACGACACTCGTCACCTGCCGACAACCCCAACCATGGCTACTGAACACTGGTCAGCGACATAAAAACCCCCAAACCCCTTCTGAACAGACTCGACAAAGGCGGCTGTACCACCGCTACCATTAACCACGACCACCAACAGACGCCACCTCTGACACCCCCTATAACCATGGTGGTGTTACTGTGTTGACCTCCCCCGAGTCGCCAGTAACACCACCCCCAAACCATAGACCGACAGAGACACTAGCAACCTCCCCTGAGACATATTCATACCAAGCAGACTCTTAAAACCCCACCGTCGACGACACCCCAGTCACCTCGACCACTGACACCAACCCCTACTACACTGCCCTGACTACAAGTGACACTACCACGCCAAAAACTCCTACTGACCACCACCCAGAACCCTTCGAACACAAGGCCAATATGGAAGACACAACACGACTAAAACGAACAACAAACGCTTACCTGACTTCTGACCAGAATCGACTGGTGTTAGGCACGGTGGTTAAGTTCGTGAGCACTCTCTCTCTCTCCCGCGTGGTGGTGGCAGCAGCCTAGGGTTTTTGTTTTGATGATGATAGATCAGAAATTAGGAGAGAAAGCCCCTCATATATGGCGGCAGGGGTAGGAAATCAGAATTAGAAAGGTGTAGGGTTTTAGAAGGGGACGTGGGCTGTGGTGTTTGTGCACGGTTCCCAAGGCCCAACACCACCCCTATAGGTCTCTAGTTCGACTCCCACAAGAAGCATGATACATACACAAGAGACCCATAGTTCGAACCCCTTAAGTAGCATGACACACACGTTTATTTAAGCAAACGAAGTCAAGTATAAAAACCCGTTAACTACTCTAATTAAGATAAAATCGTAAACAAAATTCGAGGTATTACAGTCTTCCCCCCTTAAAACGAACTTCGTCCCGAAGTTCAACAATACACAGGTAACAAAGCAATCGCCTCAAACGCACTTGGAACATGAAACAGCAAAAGAAAGTTCATTTACGTCACAGAATGTTACATTCCACCCCCCTTAAAGAAAAGTTACGTCCGCGTAACTTACCTCAATCGAACAAATGCGGATAACGCTCTCTCATGGATGCCTCAGGCTCCCATGTAGCCTCCTCCTGATTATGATTCGTCCACAATACCTTCACTAAAGATGTTTCCCCATTGCGAGTCTTCCGTACCTTCCTGTCCAGAATTTCCCTCGGAGTCTCAATGTATGCCAGCTGCCCATCTACCTCCACCACCTCGTGCTGAAGCACGTGTGATGGGTCACTCACATATTTCCTCAATTGAGACACATGGAACACATTATGGACCTTGGATAGGGTTGGAGGCAAAGCTAAGCGATATGCCACCTCTCCAACTCTGTCCAAGATCTCAAATGGTCCAATAAATTTCTGACTCAGTTTGCCACGCTTGCCAAATCTCATCACGCCCTTCATCGGAGAGACTTTCAGTAGTACTTTCTCTCCGGCCTCAAACGAGATATCGCTCCTCTTCAGATCGGCATAGCTCTTCTGTCGATCCTGGGCGGCCCTCATTCTCTGTCGAATAATCTGGACCTGCTCCACCATCTCCTGAATCATATCTGGTCCCAATGTCACAACATCAGCTCGATCATCCCAACACACAGGGCTCCGACACTTCCTTCCGTATAGAGCCTCGAAAGGGGCCATGCCTATGCTTGCATGATAGCTGTTATTATAAGAAAACTCGATCAACCCCAATCGATCCTCCCAAGATCCTCCGAACTCAAGTACACAAGCTCTCAACATATCCTCAAGAGTCTGAATCGTCCGCTCAGTCTGACCATCAGTAGCCGGATGAAAAGCTGTACTCATCTTCAATTGGGTACCCAAAGCAGTCTGCAACTCCTGCCAAAACCTAGATATGAACCTCGAGTCTCGATCTGAAACAATGTCCTTGGGTATGCCATGAAGTTTGACCACATTCTGAACATATGACTTGGCCAGCTCGGCTTTACTCCAGGTATCTTTCATCGGAATAAAGTGAGCTGATTTAGTCAAACGATCCACGATCACCCAGATCATGTTGTTGCCCCTCTGAGTTCGAGGCAACCCCACGATAAAGTCCATCGAAATATTCTCCCACTTCCACTCGGGCACATCTAATGGCTGGACCTTCCCCTGAGGTCTCTTATGCTCCCCTTTCACTCTCTGACAAGTCAAACACCTGGACACGAACTCTGCGACTTCCTTCTTCATGTTAGGCCACCAGAACGTCTTTTTAAGATCTTTATACAGCTTATCACCCCCTGGGTGAACGGAGTATGGAGTAGCATGAGCTTCAGTCAGAATTTTCCTCTTTAGCTCCTCTACATCCGGAACACACCATCGCCCACTGAACCTCAAACTACCGTCGGCATGAATACTGAACCTGGTTGACGACTCTCCACCCTCACTCTCCACCATCTTGCGCCATTTCTGAAGTCTCGCATCGATCTTCTGTAACTCCCGAATCTCTCCATACAATTCAGGCTCCACTGTCAAGTCACCAAGAGTGTCCCCTTTCCGGATCATGAATATCCCCATCTCCCTTAGTTCACCATACAACCTCCCTCTCGATCTGGCACAATCCAAAGCATGCACTGACTTCCGACTTAGAGCGTCAGCTACCACATTTGCCTTGCCTTCGTGGTAGACAATCTGCATATCATAATCTCCGATCAACTCTATCCACCTCCTCTGCCTCATGTTCAACTCTTTCTGGGTGTAGATATATTTCAGGCTCTTATGGTCAGAAAACACCTTAAAAGTGGCTCCATAGAGGTAATGGCGCCACAATTTTAGTGCAAAGACCACAGCGCCCAACTCCAAATCATGAGTTGGATAATTCTCTTCGTAGGTCTTCAACTGGCGAGAAGCATACGCGATCACTCTACCATTCTGCATTAGCACACAACCCAACCCATGCTTTGAAGCGTCGGTGTATACTTCAAAATTATCACTCCCAACTGGCAAGGCCAGGATAGGAGCTGTTGTCAGGCGTTCCTTAAGGGTTAGGAATGCCTTCTCACAACTCTCATCCCAGATATAACGGTTCTCCTTCCTCATCAACGACGTCAACGGCTTTGCTATCTTGGAAAAATCTTTGACGAATCTCCGGTAATAACCTGCTAACCCCAGAAAACTTCGGATCTCACTCACATTCTTCGGACTTTGCCACTTAGTCACAGCTTCAATTTTACTAGGGTCAACAGATACCCCCTCTTTGGAAATGACATGCCCCAGAAACGCCACTTTCTCCAACCAGAATTCACACTTACTCAACTTAGCATTGAGTTTATGTTCTTCCAAAGTCTGAAGTACCCTCCTCAAATGATCTTCATGCTCCTCCGCATTCCTGGAATACACCAGGATATCATCTATAAATACCACCACGAACTTGTCGAGATACGGGCTGAAGACTCGATTCATCAAGTCCATGAACACAGCTGGAGCATTAGTCAATCCAAAGGGCATAACCACAAATTCATAGTGGCCATACCTCGTTCGGAAAGCGGTCTTCGGAATATCTTCATCCTTTATCCTCAATTGATGATACCCGGATCTCAAATCAATCTTGGAGAAAACCCCGGCTCCACTCAACTGATCGAACAAGTCGTCAATTCTCGGCAATGGGTAACGGTTCTTGATGGTTACATTGTTCAGCTCTCGGTAGTCAACACACAACCTCAAACTCCCATCCTTCTTCTTCACAAACAAAACGGGTGCTCCCCAGGGCGACACACTGGGTCGGATGAATCCTTTCTCAGCTAGTTCATCCAACTGTTTCTTCAACTCCTCCATCTCTTTCGGTCCCATACGGTACGGTGACTTAGATATTGGTCCCGCCCCTGGTTTTAGGTCGATGGAGAATTCCACTTCCCTCCTTGGCGGTAACCCCGGAACGTCGTCACGAAAAACTCCCTCAAACTCCCGTACCACAGGTATCTCACTAGTCTTGGGGGTCTCAGCCTCACAATTCCACATTTGACACAGAATCAGACTCTCTCCTTTCCTCAAGCTAGATTTCAAGGTGTTGACAGATATGAATTTGATCTTTGGTTTGACTCTATACCCCTTGTAGGATACCCTCACCCCTTTGGGTCCCTTCAAGGAAATTTTCTTTTGATGACAGTCGATAAAAGCTCGATACTTCCCTAGCCAATCCATCCCCAAAATCACCTCAAAACCCCCCAGGGGAAATTCTATGAGGTCACAATAGAAAATTGCTTCCCCAATTTTGATGGGTACACTACCATATACTCTATTACAGACTATCGACTCGCCTGATGGTATGGTCACTGGATCCGCGATCCAATCAAATCTCTCAAGCCCCAAAGCCTTAACATGATCTCTAGACACAAACGAATGGGTGGCACCGGAATCGAAAAGTACAAAGGTAGGTCTAGAGTTTACAAGAAAAGTACCAGTAACCACATGAGCATCCTCCTGAGCTGCCTGCTTTCCCATGGCAAAGAGCTTGCCACTGGACTTGACTCCACTCTGGCTGGCAGTAGATGTTCCAGCCTGCTGATTTCCTGTCGTCCCTGTCTTGTTGTTGTTCCCACTTCCATTGTACTGATTCTGATATGAACGGTTCTGATTGCTGTTGTTGTAATTCCTCTGATAGTTGCTGCTGCCCCCAGACTTCGCACCCCCACCATAGTTTGTCATGGGTGTGCGATAGCCACTGCTGCCGTAGGACTGAGTGCGAGGTCCCTGGTATCCGGATGTAGGTGTACGATAGCCCCCGGACTGATTTCCTCCAGACGAACGACACACCGCCTGCTTATGTCCCCTCTTTCCACAGCCAAAACACACAATTCCCGCCGAACCACTGCCAGAAACCCCACTCAAGTGATTTCCCCCACTCTGATTTCTCCCACTACCAGAGGCACTACTCCCAAAGTACCCACTGAACTTGTTATTACTTTGCTTTTTCGATCCTGAACCCTCAGCTACTGTTTCAGCTTTCCTCTTTTCTGACTTGGACTGTTTGTCCTTTTTGATCATATCCGAAAGCCTCTCCGCCGCCCCAGCCCGTAAATAGATGTCACGGATTGTGGTGGGCGGAGCTGCAATCAGTCTCTTTTTGATGGCGATCGATAATCCCCTCTCAAATTTCATGGCTAGCATAGCATCGTCGAAACCCATGTCTCCCACGTAGTGCACCAACTGGATGATCTTCCTGTAGTAAGCCTCTACTGTCATGTCCTCCGACATCTGGAATGAGTCGAACTCCTCTCTCAGCTTGCTCTTTTGGAATTCTGGTAAAAACGCCTCGTTCAGAACCCCCTTGAATGCATCCCACGGAACAAACGCGGATCCACCCTCTATAGCTGCTTCCCGGAGCTCTCCCTTATTCGCGGTCCACCAGTCTCCAGCCATACCCCTCAGATAGTGGGCAGCCTGGTCTACCATCAGTTCTTCAGGGCAGTCCACCAACTCGAACAGGTTACCGAATTCTCTGCACCAGGCCCCCAGCAAATGAGGCTCACCCTCCCCAGTGAAATGAGTGGGTTGGTGCCTTGCAATTATCGTGCTCATTTTCGCAGAGTCCATTCGTTTAGCCTTTAGAGTCGCAATCTCAGCTCGTAATAGATCTAACTCCTCTTGGGTGATGTTAGCGAGGTTGTCTCTTCGCGGAGGCATACTATAATACAACAGAAAAGGAATGAGTCCCGACTCGTGTGGGTACCCATTAAGATTAGGGCTAAAATCCCTAAACGATAAAGTCTAGCATCAACTATCAGATTGAGTACTACAAAATTATAACATGGCTCGGGATCACCTAACCGCATATCACTAGACATAATGAGAAGGAATAAAAGCATTTACTGTCATGATTCAAGATACTTCACATAACCACATAAGTTCACAACTCTTTTATTCACAATTAAAATCCCTTTCATGTTCCCCTCAAAAAAAAAAAAATCCCTTTCATGTTCATGCCCCTCCCGGCTATTCCAATTAGTTTCATATACTCAAGTTGTATGGATACTTTATCACAACATACTATTACTTCCATCCTTTCCTAATCTACCCTTATTCTCTCATATTTTCACTCTGGGTTCCCGGGTAAAACTGATAGGGCCAATGGTTCGGTGTGAGGGGGCCCCAGACTCATACTTTCCCTTTTTGTGTGCTCCTAACAGTCCTATCCCGGGGTTCAATTTATTTAGATTCTCCTACGTTCATTGGGTTAATTAGTTTAGGCCTGAGGATCGTTCGCTCTGATACCACTTTGTAACACCCCCATTTATACAAGGGCCTGAACTAGGACTCCTCAGATAAATAAGAGTGTTACCATCTCGGTTTCCCGAGGCAGCAGATACAAAGGAAGATAAACAGTACTTTAAATATAAAGTTAACTCAAAACATGTTCTTACATCTGTGTCCAAAAGTCTTAACAAAAATGATAAAGTACAACTCTTATAAAACTGACTAAGGTGATCTAGACATCTAAACTGGTCTGGATCCAAGCTCTTCCTCCCATAGCTCCCCCTTAGTCTCAGCCACCTGTCAATCTGCTCCCCAAAAGTTGGTTCATCACAGGTGATCACGAATACACAGGGTCAACCACGAGGTTGAGTAGGGAAAATAATAAATATAACAATATAGTAAACTCCGCACCGATCCAACGCCATATAAACTCCGCACCGATCCAACACCATAAATACTCCGCACCGATCCAACACCATATATACTCCGCACCGATCCAACACCATATATACTCCGCACCGATCCAAATCCGTATCACAAAACAGTAGAATGTATATATGCACATCATGATAATATCTCAAAGTAGTACAAACAGCACAAAATAACGATCTCATGATATTATATCGTAAACATGTTCAACACCAAGGATAATAGATCACTCATTATTATAAACCAGTAACTTTCCCTACCTGATATAGCAGGAATGCAAACACAATCCGGAATATGCTTAGAAATGTTCCACTCGAAACTCGCTACCTAAACAGATATATGCAACGAATTAACAAACTTCCCGAACCCTTAACGAACGTGCTTACTATAAATAGCAACATGCCAAAAGTGGAAAGTTTCCATAAATAGAAACTTTCCCAAAATAGTAACTTCCCAATATAGACGTCCCATGATTAAATAATTCCCGACTCGTATATATATATAAATAACACGACCCAAAACCGAAAGAAAGAATAATAAAGTACTAATTACGATAAAACAACATTCATGTAATAATAATAATAATAATAATAATAATAATAATAATACTAAACTTAAAGAAAAACACATAGAAGGACTCGAAAAAAACCCAGCCCCTCTACCCGACATAGACCCGCGACAAAACACCCTAAACCTCCACTTCGAACACCAGCAACCGCCACCACTCTACACCGCCAACCACCATCTACCACCACAACACAACCACGACACTCGTCACCTGCCGACAACCCCAACCATGGCTACTGAACACTGGTCAGCGACATAAAAACCCCCAAACCCCTTCTGAACAGACTCGACAAAGGCGGCTGTACCACCGCTACCATTAACCACGACCACCAACAGATGCCACCTCTGACACCCCCTATAACCATGGTGGTGTTACTGTGTTGACCTCCCCCGAGTCGCCAGTAACACCACCCCCAAACCATAGACCGACAGAGACACTAGCAACCTCCCCTGAGACATATTCATACCAAGCAGACTCTTAAAACCCCACCGTCGACGACACCCCAGTCACCTCGACCACTGACACCAACCCCTACTACACTGCCCTGACTACAAGTGACACTACCACGCCAAAAACTCCTACTGACCACCACCCAGAACCCTTCGAACACAAGGCCAATATGGAAGACACAACACGACTAAAACGAACAACAAACGCTTACCTGACTTCTGACCAAAATCGACTGGTGTTAGGCACGGTGGTTAAGTTCGTGAGCACTCTCTCTCTCCCGCGTGGTGGTGGCAGCAGCCTAGGGTTTTTGTTTTGATGATGATAGATCAGAAATTAGGAGAGAAAGCCCCTCATATATGGCGGCAGGGGTAGGAAATCAGAATTAGAAAGGTGTAGGGTTTTAGAAGGGGACGTGGGCTGTGGTGTTTGTGCACGGTTCCCAAGGCCCAACACCACCCCTATAGGTCTCTAGTTCGACTCCCACAAGAAGCATGATACATACACAAGAGACCCATAGTTCGAACCCCTTAAGTAGCATGACACACACGTTTATTTAAGCAAACGAAGTCAAGTATAAAAACCCGTTAACTACTCTAATTAAGATAAAATCGTAAACAAAATTCGAGGTATTACAGGGGACCACATGAATAGTGTTGGAGAGAGAGAAAAAGTGGGTATTTTGTGAGAGGAAACGGTATCCGTCACAAGCTTGCGACGGATAGTGCCGTTGCAAATAAGAATTTACGCTAATTTTAAATGTGCACGGCGTAGAATTTTCAATTTCCCGTGCACGGTTCTAGCTAAGAATATGCATGTGTTTATCTAAACAAAAAACAAACTGAACATTTTGCAAGGGTCTACAAATATTTAGTTCCGTGCAGTTTTAATAATTTTGTATTATTTTGTAGTTGAATTATTTTGTTTCATACAAAATATATAAATCGGGTGAAGCCGTTTGAAAAATAAGACAAAGTAGAAACTCAAATTTAGCTAATATGTGGACATATGGACGTATAGTTCTACAACTACACGGCTGATTGACCTTTAATGCGCTATTTCTGGTAATTGTTAATGAAATTTCTACAACTACACGACATGACTCCAAGACTTAATTGATACATTTGCAATTTAATTTTGCTTAGCAAAATAACAAATATTTTATCATTTATTTTAAGCTTTGTTTCTAAAGATAATTAAATTAAAGGAGATAATAATTAATATTCACATAACAATTTATTTTAAATGTTTGATTTTTATATAACAAAATTAGATTAGCATACCCGTGCAATTTGCACGGGTTTAATACTAGTTCTATCCAAAATAAGACACGTTTGTCAAATCTACCCGAGAGGGCGATCTTTCAAAATTAAAGTTTGAATCCGGTTGATTGCCTAAGGTTGGGTATTAGGCTTCCATAAATCATCAAAGGAGAGCTCCTCATCATCTGAATAACAGAGAAAAACGAAGTCCTGCAAAAATGGGAAATGACATGGCTTCCTACACTCGATAGCAACCGTCGGCTTTAGTCATATTCATATTATCTCATTTTGCATCCAGGTTCTCTCTCTTTATACTGTGTCATCGCTTTCTTGTTTTCATTTCTTATCACATTTATGTTTGCTTGTTTGTTTCTGATTACTTTTGTATGATCCATATGCTACTTGGTCTTTATACACATTTCTGAATTGGCAAGCATTACTTTTGACGCTATATCCCAATCTCTTTAATGTTTATGTCATCAATTGCTCCTCTAATATATATCAGGTGATTTACAAGTTCAAAAATCTGGTAAATGCAGGTGCAATGAAGGGTACTGTGGAGAAACATAAATGGGGATTGCCACCAGCATCAACCATTTGTTCTCACTTTGGTACAAGTGCCATTTCCGTTGCCTCCGCTACTGCTGTTACTCATCCTTTAGGTTCTTTATCTACCCCTTTTCCCCTTTCATGATTCATTTTGTGCTTAGTTCAGATGTAATTGAAACGGCTCATGTACAAAATGAACAAGTTTGGTGAATGAATTGCATTAGTTTCATTATTTACAACATGGAGTATTTGTACAAGACTTGATTCAGTCACTAATTCTAGACATAGCCTTAATCCCAGGATTATAAAATATGAGTTAACTACATTAACTACAAACGGAAGATAAAAGTGTTTCAAAATATATACTCCCTTTGTCTTGGTCACTTGTTTACCTTTCGTTTTGGCACAAATATTTTGGAAATGATAGGGGACCACTTATGGTTAGGGTCATTGAATATTGAATGACAAGTGGATCATGATGGGTATGGATGATCAATCATGCGTAAAAAACACTTCAAATATAGAAAGGTAAACAAATGAATAAGACACCCCAAATGAAAAAGGTAAACAAATGACTGGAATGGAGGGATTATAATAATATTAGTAAAAGTTATCAAAGTTGTAGAAGATGCTCTGGGAAGTCTTTGAATATGCTTGTCTCTTACACGTCACAAGATGGATAAGCGAAGAGAAAAACCAATATTGGCCAACACTACATGAAATTGTGGTGGTGAACCAGTGATGATCCATGCTTGTTGAGAAGTTCAGGTGGAGGCAAAAGAGTAAGGTGGGCAGGTGAGGATTATTTTTGGGCGTGCGAGAAAAAGTGAGTAATTGTAATTAGAATTTGGTAGGGTGTATGGCACCAGGATTATGGTTGTTATATCAAAGATGCCCATGGTGAAAGAGGAGGATTTTTGTGGTGACTAATAGGGTTGGGGGCCAAGGGAGAGATGGGAGAGATGGGAAACATTGATAATGATGATGCTTAATTAGGTTGTGACTGTAGTCTGTATCCCTGACGAGAGTTAGAGCTTAAGATGCTAATACCTCTAAAATCGGAGACTCTCGATAGCAATCATCAAGCATTTTCCAAAATTACTATTGTTGAAAAGTATACTCTTTTGTATAGCACATGCCCTTAACTGAGCCAAGTGTAAGGAGCCACATTTTAGCCGTAAT
This sequence comes from Silene conica, assembly GCA_029255685.2. NCBI lineage: Eukaryota > Viridiplantae > Streptophyta > Magnoliopsida > Caryophyllales > Caryophyllaceae > Silene > Silene conica. The sequence goes on along the minus strand of CM055311.2, from coordinate 55,846,440 downwards.
TTAGCCGCGCTGCATAATCCCTGAAATTGCACGCGCGGTACGTTCGAACCCTTGGATTTTAGTTATGCACTTTCGTTTCTGATTTTATATTCTAGTAGCACTCCGAGATTACTTCCCGCTTCCTCCATGTCGATTCTTGGAGCTAGCCTTTTAGTTTAAGATACGTTTTTAGGCTTTTAGAAAATGTATCGTTATTCTGCACAATCAATGTTTCATGCTACCACCATACATGTAATATCAAATTTGCCTTTATGGAAGGTAGTAGTCAATCAATCTGTTTCCCATCAAAAGCTTTCTTTATTTACTCATTGCTTGGATTCTTATAAATTGTCGCCTTCATTCTTACTAACGAGCAAGGGTGTGTTGACCGTTAATGATCGAGATTAGGATCTAGAGACATGCAAACTGTGATCAGTTATGAATGCACTAGTGAACGATCCCTCACTAGTGATTAACGCTCTCGTTTGCATTCTTGTCGCGAGATTAGACAAGGTGCGCGCTACGTTCTGAGTTAAAGTACTGGATCGGACCGTGACACAAAGGATGCTTATATGTCATATGTAGATATATGTATATTTTTAGTTGAGCCAATTGCCAAGGACCCACTAATCATAGACTTAGTATGATTGGTATACTTCAAATTTGTTCACTAAAAGGCTTACACTTCTTAAGTTACGATGTATGTAGCAGTTAGTTTATGCCATTTTTTTCTTAACTTTCATGATAGTAATCCATAAAGCACTCTTTTGGTTTTGCTTTTAACACATGGGTAAGACTCCATACATGGGATATTTAGATTACCTCTTACCTTGCCATTGGTAGCCTAACATGACTCTTTGTGGCACTAAGAGTGTGTCTGGATGAAGGGATTTGGAGGGATAATAAATCTATTGTTTAGTTAGCAAAATGTAGGTGGAGGGATTTGGAGGATAGGGAAAATGGATCCCTCCAATTTCCTTCTCCAAGCCAAATTATTTCCCCTCCAACAAAGGAAACATTTGGAGGGAAAACCACCTCGTCATTCTTCCCCATCTCCCCTTCCCTTTCCCTTTCCTCCTTCCCTTCCCCTCCCCTCCCCCTCCCCTCCCACTCCCCTCCCACTCCCTCCTTTTTTTGGTGTCCAAACGAGGCCTAAGTTATTGTATTTGTTGCGGACAAGACGCAGTTTCATGCTTTCTAAGTAAAGCATAAATTACACAATATAATGAGAAGAAAATACAGAAGATTCCAGAATAATTACACCATTATTTGACATTTAGTTTTCTCGTCAAAGACTATATATACTCTTTTTTATAACACATGCCACTAAGTGCTGATACGTAACATTTCTATGCCTTATTCTGTCAATTGAAGGCGAGGTTTCTGTTTTGTCTTTTGGCCGTTACTCTATCGTTTGGGTATACCAACAAGTTAGGTTCTTAAAATTCAGCAACATGATTTTAGATGGATGTCTAGACTCTAGTAGCCTGTACATGTCTGGACCAATTGTGTAAACTATCTTCGAAAACAGGATGCAATTTAATTATTAAATACACATATGACCTTCAGTTGTTGAAGAAAGTCTCTTGAGATTGAATTGACTAATTTTGTGTATGCTGGTGATGTCAGTTAAAGAATCACTAAACATGATTCTAGTTCGAAAACGCGTGGCTCTTCTGAAAGCTTTTTGTTTATGTTTGCAGATGTTCTCAAAGTAAGGCTGCAGATGCAACTTGTTGGTAAAAAAGGACCTTTAAGTGGATCGGTATATTTCTAGATCCCTCGAGGGCAGATACAGAGATTTTCCCTTTCCAATGCCAAAAAAATTCCTTCCCTGCCAAAAGATACTGGAATCAATTAATTTATGCCTGAGCCTTTTTTTGAGTTATTGCAGGGCCAATTATTTACCCAAATATTGAGGACTGAAGGATTCAGTGCTATGTATCTTGGGCTTGCACCGTCATTGACAAGGTCAGTTCTATATGGAGGCTTGCGTTTGGGTCTTTATGAACCTTCAAAACATGTCTGTGAAATGGCATTTGGATCCACAAATATCCTTCTGAAAATTCTGGCTGGAGGTTTCGCTGGTTCCTTTGCCACTGCACTAACTAATCCTGTAGAAGTTTTGAAGGTTTTCTAATTCTACTCTCCTCCCAGTAACTGTTTCCCTATCTCCTTCCATGTGGGTTCTACTCAGTCTGGCGCATTCTATGTTCATCAGGTGCGCTTACAAGTGAATTCCGGCACCAAAGCAAGTGCCATTGGTGAACTGCGTAGAATTGTATCAGAAGAGGGAATCATAGCTCTTTGGAAGGGAGTTGGTCCTGCAATGGCCAGAGCTGCAACCTTGACTGCTTCACAGCTAGCAACATACGATGAAACAAAACGGGTTAGCATGTTATTTTATCTATTTACACAATTTATATAATAAAGGAAAATGGTTCATAAGCTCATTGTGTTTCTTTTATTGTGAAATGACAATGATTCTCGGCTATTTTTGATGAAAATTTTCATTGTGGGTCATCTGGAAGCAACCTAACAACCCCTCTGGTGCAGGCTAAAGGTGTGTCCAGTGGATGATCTGACCCTCTTACCCTATTTAGATAAAATTGTTGAAGAACCACAAGAGTTGTAGTGAAATATGTGTAATCATAGGAAGAACATCCATGTGAATGTCAATGCTCATGCATCTACACAGAATATTGTTTTCTCCTCATTATTTGGATCAGTACTTAAACGATGTCTCAGGTTAACCTGTTCGTACTTGTTCGACTACAGGCTCTCACAAGATGGACGCCTCTTGAAGAAGGCTTTCCGCTGCATTTCATGTAAGATACTCTTTCTGGTCTCTCTGCGATTTCATGATTTTTATGTAGTGGTTTAGCTTTGTCATAAAGACTAGAGGTGCTATCTATTCTTGCCACGATAAAAATCCCTAGTATTGTTGAACCATATGTTCGTTATTAATTTTACCAATAGGCATATGATTATTAATGGTAATGGTGGCCATTACATTACATACGGAAGAACCCCAAAGTCCAAACCATTTGATACTCTCCCATATGTCCATTATAGACAGAAGAAGCAGTTGATCACTGTCTTAACTCGATATGTGTACAGTGACTGATATGTATTAAACAATGAAGGTCGAGTACCATAGCTGGAGCCGTGAGCACTCTGGCCACAGCACCCATTGATATGGTGAAAACACGTCTGATGTTGCAAAAGGAATCAAGTAGCCAAGCGTATAGGAACGGAGTTCACTGTGCCTACCAGGTAGTATGCTGTCTAGGACTTTTGGTACCCTCTCATCCATGTTTTCTGTGGGTTACTATCCGAACTTGCGAAATTTATATGCACTAAAATAATACATACCATGACATATCATCCCCCATGCCACTGATGAAACTTCTACCTGTGGTGGCTTTTTTTTCTAAAAATAAAATTTATTTTATGGGAGGGGTTAGAATTACAGAGCCTGTTATCTTATCACGTACTTTCTGTTTGCACTCAGTTATCATACAGGCAGTGGCTAGTCTCTCTGGATCTCGTTGATGATTTTGCATCTGTTGTACCTAGTCTCTATGAAAAGTTAAACTGGGATATGATCATGTACGATAACAATTAATAATGAAAAGATGGCTTATTACAAAACTGATGGTTAGTTATTGTACTTGGTATGTTAATAATTTATACTCTAATTGCAATTTAACTCAATTTTTTATCCTGTCTGATATGTGACTGCCTGATGTCATTCTTATACTTCTTGGTTGGTCCCTTTCGATGTATTATTGGCACAATTGATGTCAATTATGTATGTGTAGAGTTCCACATGCATAATCCCCAACTTTTAACACACATCTTCACAATTCTCTATCTTTAATTTGTGTTGTCATCCAAATATTCAGATGAAATCATTTTGGCGTCTAATTTTCAAGTCTAGCTTGTTATTTATTGCAGGTGATGCTGACAGAGGGTCCCCGTGCTCTTTACAAGGGGTGAGATTTCATAGCACCTAAAATCAATGATTTGTCTGTACCTTCTTGCTTTCTTGCTTTCTGACAGAGTGACAGTAGATTGATAAGTTTATTTTCGCTCCATTGGGTTAATTAGGTCTTAAAAATCTTATTTGTATTTTGTTTGGCCAATCTAGTTGGCTATAGGGGCGGAGGGAGTCCATGGGTTGGGCTATAGCGCTATATACATTCAAGTGGCAACAAAAATATAATAGTATTAAGTGTCCGCTAGAAAATACTAATAGAATTTTGATCTAGAGTAAGTTAACTGATATCTGATCAGTCACTATAAACAAGTGGAAATCTTCATATTCCTTAGGGTAAATTGATTATAACACCCTTATATCCTTTTAAAACTTACTCCCTTATATAAACTTTTTTGAATCTTACTCCCCTAAAATGTTACCCTATCAAAAATTGCTCCCATTTGTAGAATTCGGCCAAAAAAAAGGGAATATGACATATTTGCCCCTTACTTATGTTCCACGACCTATGTAGAAGTTTATTAGACACATCTCAAATTAGAAGTTTATTAAACACACTTCATCCCCCTCTCTATCTTCTCTTTCCTTATTCGAAAACACCATTGTAAACCACCATGAACACCATTAATCCAAGCTTCTTTTAACCCGTAATCGAAGATAAGTAAACCATTGAAGTAGATATCTTCCCCCCTTTTTTTATTATTTCGACCCACGAAAACCAGTTCTTGGATTATAGAACTTACAGGCCTCAAATCTTCTCGTTGGATTGATCATTGTCGAAGACTTCATAATAGCAACAGGGATGCCACAATAGCATTTTTGTGTTCCCTCACAACTACAGTAGGAATTTTGGGACATTGGACCCTAAGTGCCAAATATCCAAAAATATGGGTTAATATTTCAAATCAAAATCGAAGTTAAGGGAAAATGTTTACCTCATAGCGGAATTGATTATGACCTACACCCTGCTATATGGAGAGATATAGAGGGGCACACAAAGATGAATGAGGCAAATTGAAAAATGAGATTAGGGAGAATAAAAAATAAATTTAAGAGATTTTGGAAGGGAGAAGGTGATTTAAAATGAGATATAATAAGAGCAAGGGCAATATTGCTATAATAAGAGCAAGGGCAATACTCCAAATTATATCGACGCTATTTAAAATACTCTAAACTTTATTTTAACTATCAATATACTCACGTTTTACACTCCTTCGCTCATATTAGAATAAGCAGGTGATAAAAAAATATTTTAATCCCTCCTAACTAGACTTGTCAAACGGTCGAGCGGGTTACGAGTCGGGTAGATATGGGTTCGGGTAAAATATGAGTCGGGATTATTTTGGGTTGGGTATACGGGTCAAGTGAATACAGATTGGTTTCAGGTCGGGTTCGGGTAAAAAACGGGTCCATCAACATCTTCTCGCGTTTTTCAAAACCTCTTTTGTATCGTAATTCTTACCATTTATACGTTTTCTCTCTTTTTGCTCGTCTTAGTCCAACTTAATTGTCAGCAACGTTATCGTCATCATCACCCTTACTAACTCGCTAAGTACGACAATGATACTTAAATAAGATAACAATGATGACGTGACATGTGATTTGAGATGATGAGGTGACAATGTTAACGTGGAATATGGCTCCGTTCGATATTAATACGGTGAAAGTGACGGTATAACACACACTTCGAGGTGATGATGTTGCGTGTGGTCCTATGTGATGATATTAATACGGTGAAAGTGACGGTATAACACACACTTCGAGGTGATGATGTTGCGTGTGGTCCTATGTGATGAGGTGGCAATGATGATGTGGAATAAGGTGAAAGTGATTGTGCGCACATTTCGAGGTGATAACGTGACATGTGATCCATCGAAATGATGAGGTGATAATGCTAATGTGGAATGTAATTTGACGTACTACACTGAAAGTGACGACGTGACACACACTTCGATGTGATGACGGGGCATGTGGTACGAGGTGATGAGTAGGCGGTGCTGACCAGGAATGCAATTTAACGTACTACGGTTACGGTGAAAGTGACGGTGTGACGCACACTTTGAGGTGATGACACGGTATGTTGTTTGAGGTGTTTACGTAACATACGTGACATACATGACATACCGCATATATACATATTTCTGAAAAAATTTTAAGTCATCAATACTTGTATGACATTGTATATTTTAAAAATGTTATATTGTCTTGACCCAACCGTCAATCTGCTGTGGTCCGGGTTTTGACCCGCCGTTTACGGGTCAAAACGAGTTCGGGTATCTCTCGGGTTCGGGTTCGGGTTGAGAAAACCGGGTTATTTGCGGATCGGGTTACGGTCGGTTTTCGGGTCGGATCAGGTTTTGACAAGTCTACTCCTAACCTCTCTTCTGTCCCTTCTGTTATCATCTGTGTTCCATTAATATTAATACTTTCTCTTTTCTTCAACACTACACATCTCATCTCATCTTTAAATTAATTATTTATCTTTTTCTTCAATTTTCCCCCCTTTATGGGGACAAAAACAACAAAAAAATCACTTAAAAAATTTACTCCAAATCAGATATCATTTTCCTAAATCACAAACCTTCAATCCCCAAATTCGCATCACAACAACAACAACAACAACATCAGAGCCTTAGTCCCAAAATGATTTAGGGTCGGCTGACATGAATCATCCTTTGGAAACGTCATGGGTGAACTCCCATATCAACAAGCAAAAATTTAAAAAAAGAAACGGAAGTGGAGTGAAATAGAATATGAAAGGGGAAAGGATTTTATATATTTTAAATCGAACTTATCACATATATAAAAACCTAAAAACTAAAATCAAGAATAAAGCTTAAAAGATTTTGAAAAATGATATAACTTAATATAAAAAGTTTTTGGGAAAAAAGGATTTAATAAGTCCAAAAAGAACAAAAAATTAAAGTTCACATGTATCATATCCCTCCATAGTGCCCTCTCCATTACCATCCCCTCCTGAAGCCCGAGAAATCTCATATCGTGCTCAATCATTCTTCTCCATGTTTGTTTAGGTCTCCCTTTACCCCTAGCAACTTTTTCTGCCCCCTAGGTCTTCAACCTCCTAACTGGTGCGTCCATAGGTCCCCTTCTCACATGGCCAAACCATCTTAGTCGGTTTTCCATCATCTTGTCCTCTATTGGGGCCACTTTTACCTTTTCCCTATTCACCTCATTCCTTAACCGGTCTTTCCTTGTATGACCGCACATCCACCTCAACATACGCATCTCCGCCACACTCATCTTTTGAATGATACTGTTTCACGGCCCAACACTCCGAGCTGTAGAGTAAGGCATGCCTAATCGTCGTACGATACCACATAATAGATATGAAGTTGACTGTACAAAATCACCATTACGGAATCTCCAGAGTAGTCACATTATCGTAGTCCACCCCCATATCATCACATTCGACGATGTTGTTAAAGCTTGTTTTTGGGTGGAATTGGTTATTGTTTTTAGTCTCAAGGTTATTCGCCACTTACTTATGATGATTCTTATATTCGTTAATTCATAAGATTTGTCTATTTAGTGTTCTCTGAGGTGGTCAATTTTCCGCAGTAGTAACCTTTTTTTCGTCGTCATTGTGGGATTAGTAGTGAAATAGGTGGTGGTTGGTGTCATGGTAAGGTGGGTTTTATTGGTGGTGGATTTATGGGTAGGGCTCTCTGTGATTTGTTTTCAAGGTAGATGTTGCGATTTAATATTTTAGGTTTGTACCTTCATAGATTCAATTAGGTTAATAAGGATTTGATTTTTCTTTTTTCGTAATTTGAAGTGAGTTTTTTTTTGGGGGGTTTTCGGATTTTTTAGTGTAGGGTAGAGGATGAAGATGAAAATTATCTATAGTGAGAAAGGTGTGAACTTGTTACCTGCTACTCTAGGTTAATAAAAGCGCAATTCTATTAAAAGTGAGGAGGTGTAATAGTTGGTTTTAGTATTTAAATTATAGTTTGAAGTATTTTGAGAAAAATCCTAATAGTTTAGAGTATTCCCATTAAATAACTCATTTTTTTGGTCTTGAAAAGCTTTTATTTTGACTACTAATTTTAACACAACTACGTGACAAAATATTTTCCAATTGAAATTTTTTTACGTCGAAAAATCTGTAGTTTATATTAAAATAATAATTGTTTGATTTTCATAAAATATTTTAATTTTTTTATTTGATTTATGCTTTTTTTTTATTGATTTTGTTAACTTTTATTTTTTATTTTTCATAAAAAATAACCATTTTTTCTTTTGTGATATGATAATTGAATTTCTCGTGAGATTTTAATGAAGGGGTTCAATTTCAGTTATTAAGTAAGTTATGTGGCCTAATTACTCTAATTGAAAGTTGTTGGTGTTAATTTCACACAATTGTACAAAGTTAGGAGGGTCATCACCACTTCCCCGTTGTCCATAATGACTCAAAGTAACACTTTAATTTCGTAGTTGTTTACATAATAGCATAATTATTTACCATTAATAAAGATTTGAACCTATTTTATAACCTATATAATACCGCTTTTTCTTTAAATTGTAAAATAGTCTCCCAGTAAACTTAATTAAGAGGTCGTTTCTCAAGAGACTTACTCGTTAGTAGTGTTGATAATCCAAGGAAACTAAAAGTTCTTTGATGTAATTTTTACACGTCAAATTGAGATATAATGGTAATCTCGGTGGAATCTCCATCAAGTATTTTTTTTAGTAGTGGAAATTATAAGGTGATCCTATATTGACAAATGATGCCCTCCGATTCTTAGAATTTTCTCCGTTTGAGAAAAATAGGTTTCACAAATTATATAGTTGGGCAATTCCAAAGAATCGGGGGGTGTACTTTCTCTGTCCCGACCAATAGTTATCGTCGTTTGAAATACCAATTCCATGTTATTAGAGGTGTATCATGTATGGTGTAAATTCTCTATCCCAGACACTACCTACCCCCAGTCAATAGCTATAATTGTTTGAAATTACCCTTTTATTTCAAACAATGATAACTCTTGAGCCGGACGAAGAAAATATAAGATAGATATTGAAATCTCGCGCGTTATAAAAACTCCTTTTATCTGAATTTACACTCAATCAACGTTAGTTTTAGCCGTACATAGTTTTAATTTCTGGCTCCACCCCTTGTTGGCTATGTTACTCAGATTTATTTACTGGTGTTGGAACTTGGACGTGGGTTCAAATTGTTGTGCCTGAGTCTCACGGGCCATGGCTAATGTGATAAAAAGAATGTGATTGTGTTTGCCAAAAACACTGTTGTGTCGGATTGGATTGAGTATCTCACCAACATGCAATTTAACTGAAATGCCGTTATTTTTCTTGTTGTAGTCTTGTAGACGGGATCTGAAACCAGATTACGAGTACCACCACCCATCGTTACTTTACCACCTAAGCTAGCTCACATAGTCACATATTCACATGTGGTGCCATCTCATGATTAATAAGACTCAGTTTCTCTGATTGAGCAGGGGGTTCACAATCTTTGCGCGACTGGGACCACAAACCACAATCACCTTTGTGCTATGTGAGAAGCTCCGGGAGCTTTGTGGACTCCATGCCATTTAGGCTATAATAAATGTCGGAATTCCCAGCAAAATTCCGGGCAGTAGATTGGGATATATGATTCTTTTTCCTCATAATTCTTTTGGTGACTGAAGGAGCACAAATAGATCCTTCGCAGTTTTGCAGAATCTCATCAACTTGATTCTTCTTTCCCATTTTTCTTTCCCCTTGATTCTTTGATTTTTGTACTTTTACGTACACTTTACATCGTGGGTAGTTTCCATGCAAAGCATTGGAGCGCCAATAAAGTCTGTGCATACAGATCCTTGTGGCCTGACTACGGATGGAAATCAGGCGGGTGAGTTCGGTTGCAAGCCTGTCAAGTCGAGTTTGTGTTCTGTCACTTTTAATTGTTCATGTAGGTTAGGTTGGGTTATTCAATTTTGCAGGTCTTATTGATTTGATTAGCAAGGTATTTCAGGTCAATTATCTCGGGGGAGTCGGCTTTTGTCAGCTACAAGCCTGGCTATTTTTTGTGTCTTAACATTACAAAATTTGTTGTGTATTGGCATTACATAATTTGTGTACTTCAGAAGGTGCTTCATATCCTTTTGAAATGTGAACTTGTATAAAAAGCCTGTAAAGATTTTGTATCGATACTCATGTTATGTGACTCCCTTTTGACAGCTTTGTCATAACTTTTTTCTAGCCCTAACAGTTGTTAGAAATCATAATTTCAGATTCAAGATGAGTAAATATTTTTTTAGTCATAAAACTAAACTAATCTTATGCATGCAAAGAAACCCAAGAAATCGACACCTTAGCTTACATTGAGATTTCGGTATTCTAGGGCACAGTTTGGCTACTTACCAAAAATAGTTCTTGAGCTATAAACCGAAGGTATGAACCAAGACTCCAAGTCTAAGAACTTTCTCTTGGGTGTTCTCTTATTGCACCCAAGATAATACCCAATCAATCTACTAAATGTCTTTATATCTTAATAGTAGAAAACCTTAAACAATATTACTAATCTCTTAAATACTACCTTAGTATATTCAGTATTAATATGGATAAGAATTTTAGAGTGAAAAACTCACTAATGATCTTTCTTGCATAATAAAATAAATATATTTATGTGTGAGCATGGTACTTACATAAGGAGTCAAAGGGAGCCTCTCTCCCTTCCTTTGCACGGTTCAAAGAGAGTGGGGAGAGCCGAGAGAGCCCCTTTCTCCTTTTTAACTTTTCCAAATTTAGACCTTATCAAGCTAGGGTCTAGTTAGTAACATAATTATGATGCCTATTTCACAATTAGACAAAACAATTAAGATTCCTAACCATCTCATGCATACCCATGTCACAGCTCCTATGTCTTAACATGAGATCCATTTTATATTTAAGTTGTTAAAATTGTGTTATGTCACAAATGTGACACATCACATGTAAAAATGTGATGTCTAATAAAAATTGTATCTAAACAATTTAAATACAATATTATAAATTGAATTTTTTGTCAGAAACTACCTTTTATTTAGGGTCATTTGTGAGCAACTACCTTTCATTTTTATTTTGTTATAAGTTGCCTGCTTTTATTTTATTTTTTAAATCAACTACCAAATTCTAAATTCGGCCAAAAAAGTCAGAATTCTGGCATTGACTTTTATTCTTATTTGCTTTGCACGTGTGAGCTATTGTTTCCCCAAAACCACTTCTTTTTTTGTCAAAACCTACCTTAATTATTTTTCCCTCCAAAACTAAGATTCCTCTATTTTTCCCTCCAAAACTAACATTCCTCCTATTTCCTTCACTCTCACCAATTCTTTTTTCGTTACTTCTTCACTACTTTCTTTTCTAAATTTTTTTTTTGCAACCCAAAATATGTCTTCCTCATCTTCAAGATCTAATATATAATTTATGGCAATGAAATGCAAATGTGGGATACCTTGTGCACATCGAACTTCATGGACTTTACAAAATCCTGGGAGGAAGTTTGTCACTTGTAAATCTTACAAACCCGATTCAAATATGCGCGGATGTGGTTTTTTTTTATGTGGGTCGATGAAGATATGACGGAGTGGCAAAAGAACATAATCAACAATTTGCTGATTGAAAACAGAAGCCTCAAATCTGAAGTTCATCAAGCAAGAAAGGTTCCTGAAGAAATGGAAAAAGAGGTTGATGGGAGAAGTTTAAGAAAGTAATGGATGAATTGGTTGCACTAAAAAAGGAGAATAAGAAGAACAAAATTATTTTAGCTTTTATCTTTATGTTGATTTGTATTGCTTATGGCAGATTATGCTGGTTATGTAGGGTTATGTATGGAACAAAATTAGGCTGGTTATGTAGGGTTATGTATGGCAAATCAAGGCAATGTTTATGAATGGTTATGTACTGGTTATGTAGGATTATATATGGAATTTCTTGCACTATATGTACTTGTTATGTATGGAAGAATTGGTTGCACTAGAAAGTAATGTGTACTTGTTACTTTATGAAAGTAATCTGTAGTTTCTGTTATACCAGTTGCAGACGAGATTAGACATTGAGGGTTGCGGTTCTGTACACTGTGTTGTGTCTCGAATAAACGTGTATAAGGACTGTTTGATTCTGCAAATGTAGTTGGTTAGGACAGAGATGATAAAACAAACCATAATAACATTAAATGTTTTGCCATACTTAGCAAAATTACATCATTGTTTTGACATTGTTTTGCCATACTTCTAGAGGTAGCATACTACCATAATTACATCAACATACTACCATCAAAAGGGTAAAACAAACTAAAAGCGACACTGTTTTGCCATACAACCATCATTGTTTTCACATACTTTCACTTCTAGAGGTAGCTCAAATTGCTTGGGAGCTTTGAGGAGGACTTGACAGTTGGACCTCTTCTTGAGCAACTCTTCTCTGCCCTTTCCTCTTCAACTGTGGCTATCCTACTGTAGGGGTAGGGGTTCGACACCCTTTTTTTTGTGACCAGTCTTACCACAGGTACTGCAAGTCTAAGATATATGCATGGGATCGATGTTTCATTTGTAGTTAGCTACCGGAGGCGGGGTATGATAATAATGAGAGAGAATCACTAAGGATCTAGTACTAGGCAAGGAGTAACATTTACTTAAGAGTGGTCGGACGTAGCAAAGAGAGTTTGATGGTTTTTGCAGGTTGAGGTATACTTGGAAGTCTGAGCTAGTGTAGGATAACGGAGGAAATTGTGACACTATTATTAAAGGTAAAGGTGGTATTAATGGTAGCATGTAGTTTATATGTATATTTATGGAGGAAAGTTGTGGATGTGTATTATTGCGATAGTATTGACAACTTGACTGTCGACACTTATGAGCGTGAGTAGGTTTCGAGGACATAGTTGCGTCTTAGGGTGATAGAATGTAACGGTTCCTGTTAAGGGGTACTCAGTTGGTGAATTGTGTTGGCATTGGATTTGAGTGTGTGATATAGAAGTAATACAGAGTTGTCAACACTTATATGGTTCGCAGTCGATGTAAGATAGTGTTAGGAGAGTTATATTATGGTTTGTATTGGCATGGCTTGGTGAATTAGTGTCGTGGATGGTGGGTGGGAGTTGAGTGGTGTTGATTAGCCGAATGCTATGAGTTTATGCTGTAATATGCTTCTTTTAGGGGGATAGCATATGATTACATTGTGTTTTAAGTCTTTCTAGTCATTTTTATATAAGTTTCATATATGTTTTATCAGCTTTGTTGTGTCTTGGACATCCTTGAGATGCGGGGTTTTGAACCTATAAAACATTGAGTACGTTCTGCAGATCCTTCGGATGCGGTGTTGGATTTTGTGTAGGATGTGATTAGATTTATGTTGCACCTTGAGATGATCGCGCGTCAGGTTGTAAGTCTTGTGAATCTGTGGTATGAGTCGGTGTAAATAAGTGTTACATGGGCCTTGTTGTGTTTTGCACATCTTCGGGATATGGTGAATTTATGTTGTCTTTTGTCTTGATTGGCCTTGCGGAGTAAGAAGTACAAGTAGGTATTGGCATACCGTATTTGTGGTGTTGTAAGTCGTGTCTTTTCAGGTTGGTTGTGAACTTCGAGGACGAAGTTCGTTCTAAGGAGAGAAGATTGCAACACCCCTCCTTTGCGTAACTTAGTTGTGACTCAGCTCGACCGAGTAGGTGTAACTGTAAATATAACTCGGTCGACCTAGTGCTACTCGACCGAGTTGCTCCAATTCGGTCAAGCTGGTCTTCCCGAGTTGCCTTGAGGTAGAGTTCTCCCTACTCAGTTATCAGTTATGTGATTGTCACGGTATTTCTGATATGTTGTGACGATGCTATTTTTGTGCTGTAAGACTTATATCACTTGTGGTTATGAGATGAGATGTGGAACATATGCGTGAGACCTTTGTGGAAAACGAGTCTCACTCCTACGATCTCTCTTCGTGGGACCCACCACGAAGGGGATGTGCATATTAATGATCTGGGTACCCCTTGCCGAGAGCAAGTGGGGGTTGATTGTGCGACTACATGTTGCCACTGTGAGATGATTGGTTATTGGTGATATCAGCAAGTGGTGCCTTGAGATTATTATACTGTTCTTGATTTTGATAGTGTTGATATTGCGTATACGGTAACTTACGCTTGTGGTTTGTGCGCTGTGGTGAGTCATTGGTATGGTGAGCAGATGTTGGGGCTGGTGTCCTTGACAATTACATACAATAACTTATTAAATCTCTTTAAGGATCACAAGGGCATACTTCAGTATTATTACCAGTTGATCCACGTTTATCAATAACGGTTGGCTTGCTAGATAAGTTTGACGTTATTGTCATACGGATGGCGGTGATCAACTGGTCCCTATACGTCACACCTATAGGACACGTTTGAGAGATGTGAAGGTATGAAAATACAGTCACATTTATGCCGAATATGACTAAACAGTTAGTCAGAGGTATTGACTATTAAATTAGTCAATAAGATGTTGAGATTATTATTTAATACGGATTAAATAATTTTAGCTAATACGGATTACATGATTAATTCGTAAATTAAATATAAACGGTTATATTTAATTAAATATTGTATTCGCGAATTAATATAAACTGTTATATTAATTTCGGTAATTATACAATATCGTTTTATCAGACCATTATTAATATATCGACTGTATTAATATCTGATAACATGTTACGATTTATAAATAAAACCCGCGAATAAATTTTAGCTAAATGGGTCGAATCACGAATTAGAATAAGGTAAGAGAGGAAAGCCCACTCCTACCCTATTCGAAATTTCGGCCGAATGTAGTACATAAGGAGAAGACTCCTCCTTATGTCAGATACTCTTGTTTTCACTGAAAAACAAATCTCAAAGAAAATTAGGGTTTTGAGAGCACTCTTCTCCCAAAACCTCAGATCTCACATCTAAAACCTCAATAGCTCTCCCCATATTGCAAGGCAGTTGGAGAGGATTTCTAGCACACGCGGCATCGTCTCAATCGAAGTCTTGGGTGCAAGTTATAGGAGGGAATTTGTGTTAATTCCTGTTCTTAGGCCTTTCGCACAAGGACTAAAGGTTGTACTCTATTCATGTTTTTATTTATCTTATGACAATAATCACAACTGTATTTTTCATTATAATCCTGCAAGTTTAGGGCGAATACATGCTTTATTCCCCACAAGTGGTATCAGAGCCAGGCCATGAAAATTTTACTTTTGTGTTTTTCATAAGTTTTAAAATCTGAAAATTCGTGTGCTGTCGCTGAGTCGGTCGATCGACCCCCTGTTGCGGTCGGTCGACCGCCTCCTGTGTAATTTTCTGTTTCGAAAGTTTTTCTTTTGTGAGTAATCGATCTTGTTTTTCGATTCCTGTTTACATATTGTTAATTAATCGATATTCTTGACAATATGTGAACCCTTGTTGATGTTAATTTTGATTTATTTGTTTTAATCAGAGTTTGAAAGGTAAAAACTTGTTTTGATTTCAAAAGGTGCAGCGTTTTGCGTTTTCTGAAATTCGTTTTTACTGCCTGTTGGTCGGTCGACCTAATTGATAGGTCGGTCGACCGATTTTGCTGTTGCAGAAAGTTTCTGTTTCTCGTCTGGAGGTCGGTCGACCACTTGTTTAGGTCGGTCGACCTCCCCCCCTGTAACAGACTCGTTTTTTTTTATTTTTTCGAAAATAACATGTTTTATTTTCACATGGCCTTTAGTGATATACTATATACGGAAATAGTATATTATTAATTTTGTGAAACGGTTCACCCTCGTATGGTACATATTATTTTAAAACGGTTTAAGATAATAGGATTATAAATTTATTAAAATTGGGTGATTAAAACGGTATAATTCATTAATCATAATAACAGTATTATGTCATGTATGAATTTTATTTAGTTGATGCATTTTATTTATCGTCTTGTGAATGCCTTGAATGCTTTCAATAACGTATTTAATTTTTGCAAACGGTTGTAACTTAGTGTGGCCTTAGTAGATTGTGTCACCGTAATGATGGGACACAGTCTTGCTTGTAATTTTGAGATCTTGAATCTCCGTTTTGGGTTTTTGCCATGTAATTACTTTTGTATTTAAATTAGAATGTAAATAGGATTATATTTGTAGTTTAAATTAGTAATTTTGTGAAGACCAAAGACGGAGACCGGATGCTCACTCCCGCTGCAAGGACCAAGATGGAACATCAAGACAAGCTTCTAGGGTCTAACGGTGGATTCCAAGTTGTTTTATGTTGATTTTGGTAGGATAGGCCACACTAGGACTTTTATTTACGTTTATCGCATTTATCTTATGCTTTCATCGATAATAGCTTGCATCATATTCCGCCTAAAACCAAACCACCTATAACATGCCTGAAAACTGACTCATGTAGAGGTTACGCGTTAGTTTTCTGTGACAATACAGATGTCACATGTCAATTGCAAAGCCATCACTTAATTTAATTCATTCACGCATATGCTAGATTTTAGTTCACTTAATATGAATAAATATAAGTTGATGGGGTCTTCCTCGTATAACCAAAAATTGAGAATAGTATTTATAAATCAGCCTCCCATGAATCCCTTCTTCGTCGGTAGGCATAATATGACCCCTTCTACGTCGGGTAAGTGGGAACAGATGATTTATTTTATCTCAACATCATGGTCACTCGATAATATCTAACGACTGAGATGGACTAATAGATAGGATTTACAGAAATCTATCGACCAAGAATTCCAACGGTGGAATTAGCCAAGTTGTGGGCTTATCAATATACGGAAATTGAGTCTTGGGATCGTTTATATAATTCTTGAGGGAGATCAATTATATAAATGCTTGAGTCTACGAATTTAAATTTCAATTTAATATAGACTTAAATCACAACAATGAGTTGCTTATATGGTTCTGTTTTATCTTCTTTTCAGTGTAGAACATGATCATTTTAAATAGCTGTATAACAAATGGCTGGTGAAGACCCAATGCCAAGTGCCAAGCTAGCACGAGAATCCTGGCTAAAAGCCTTCATGGACTCCATGAATCAGTCTACTAGACTGAGGAATGATGGGTCAAACTTCTCTGACTGGGAGGCAGCACTACGGAATACTGCCATTGCTGACGGAAAGCTCAAGTACTTAACTGAGCCCATTCCGGCACACCCAGGAACTGGAGCTAGAGCTAACGAAGTTCGCGCTCATAGCGACTTCGTCATGGAAGCGGGTGCGATAAAGAACGTACTCATCTATGCAATGGAATCCAATTTGCAAAGACGCTTCATCTCCCATGGTGCAAACAAGATTTTCACCACGCTCACTAACGAATTCTCGAAAGCTCCGAGAATCGTTTCTTATGAGCATACCTGTCATTTCTTTGAGGCGAAACTCCAGAAGGGCCAAGCTGTTAGCCCACATATTCTCAACATGATTGAGAATATCGAGAAACTGGAGGCCCTAAACTGCAAGATCAGTGAGAACATAATCGTTGATCGAATGCTTCATTCGCTTCATGATGGATTCGCCCTCTTCAGGGCCAACTATTACATGAACGACATGAAGAAGACTCCTCATGAGCTCCACTCCCTTCTCGTACAGACTGAGAAGGATCTGAAATTAAGTGGGAGCGTGAAGCAAGATGTTCTCATGATTTCCAGTAAGGGAAAAGGTAAGGGTAAAGCTAAAGCTCAGGGCGACCTAACAGTAGGCAAACCCAAGTTTAAGAAGTCAGGATTTACTAAGAGTGGGCCAGGTGAGTCAAGCAACTCACAGGGCAAAACAAAGAGCAAGGATACTAGCATAGAATGTCACCATTGCCACAAGACTGGGCATTGGAGGCGCTCATGCCCCGTGTATCGTGAGGACATTAAGGCAGGTCGCGTTACTCCTGTTGGTATGTTGTCTTCTTTTATTCACATGATTGAGATTAACCATGCAAGTTACGGAACTTGGGTACTAGAAGGCTATAGGTATTTCATCACTTTCACGGATGATTTGAGTAGATATGGCTATGTCTACTTAATGAAGCATAAAAGTGAATCCTTTGACAAGTTCAAAGTATACCAGAATCGGGTACAGAACCAGCTGGGAAGAAAGATTAAAGCACTACGTTCTGATCGTGGTGGTGAGTATCTTTCACACGAGTTTGATCAACACCTTAAAGACTGTGGCATCGTGCTGCAGTTGACTCCACCTGGAACACCACAATCAAATGGTGTGTCCGAACGGAGAAATCGAACTTTACTTGATATGGTTCGATCCATGATGAGTCACACCGTTGTGCCTGATTCATTGTGGGGCTATGCTCTTTTGCCGGCCGCTCTAATACTTAACCGAAGTCCGTCTAAAGCTGTTGACAAGTCTCCATACGAATTATGGAAGGGAACGGTCCCTAACTTGTCCTTTATTCGGGTTTGGGGCTGCGAGGCTTATGTCAAGTGGAGACACGAGGATAAGCTCGGCCCGCGATCGGTCAAGACATACTTTATAGGCTATCCAAAAGGAACGTTTGGTCATTACTTCTACTCGCCAACCGAACAACGTGTTTATGTTGCGGCTAGTGCGACGTTCTTAGAGAAAGAATTTCTCGAGAACAAGTCGAGTAATAGAACCTTTGATTTATCGGAGGTTCAAGAACCAACTACCGAGCAACCATTGGAGGAAACAGTTCCTTCAACCGAGGCTGCGGTAGATATTCCTGAGGAACCTAGGAGGTCGGGAAGAGTCTCCATTCCTCCGGACAGATACATTGGTATGGTCGAGCAACATGATATGGATGACGTCTTACTCCTAGAGGGTAATGAACCCTCAACCTATAAAGGTGCCATGACCAGTTCTGACTCAAAGCTATGGCTAGAAGCCATGCAATCCGAGATGGACTCCATGTATGAGAACAACGTGTGGGATCTTGTGGACCTACCTGCAAAGGTACGCCCCCTTCAATGTAAATGGCTTTACAAAATAAAGCATGCCGTGGAAGGTAAACAAGATATCCATAAGGCAAGACTAGTTGCTAAAGGTTTCACCCAAGTGCCAGGCTTGCACTACGATGAGATCTTTGCACCCGTAGTCATGCTACGTTCCATTCGGATTATCTTAGCGATAGCCGCATTTCATGACTATGAAATATGGCAAATGGACGTTAAAACAGCCTTCTTAAACGGTTATTTGGAGGAAGAGTTGTACATGGTACAACCCGAGAGTTTTATTAATCCAGAACATCCTAAGAAGGTTTGCAAGCTTAAGCGTTCCATCTATTGACTTAAGCAAGCATCGCGGAGTTGGAATCATCGCTTCGACCAAGTGATAAAAGAGAATGGATTCGTTCGATCAGTCGAGGAACCATGTCTCTATATCAAGTCGAGTGGGAGCAAGATTGTATTCCTAGTACTGTATGTCGACGACATACTCTTGATTGGGAATGACATACCTCTCTTATCTTCGGTTAAAGCATGGTTGAAAAACCATTTCCAGATGAAAGATCTGGGAGAGGCACAAAGAATTTTGGGCATCCGTATCTACAGGGATAGATCACGACGGATGTTGTCTCTCAGTCAGGAGTCTTACATAGATAAGATTCTAGAGAGATTCAGCATGGCGAACTCCAAGAAAGGGTTCCTTCCTATGACTATTGGGCTTCACTTAAGCAAGTCTCAAGAAGCTAAGACATTGGAAGAGAGAGAGCGCGTGAGTCGGATTCCTTATGCTTCGGCTATAGGATCGATCATGTATGTCATGATATGCACACGTCCAGACGTTGCATATGCATTGAGTATGACCAGTCGATTTCAAGCTCATCCAGGTGAACAACACTGGATGGCCGTGAAAAACATTCTTAAGTACCTACGGAGGACTAAAGATTGGGGATTGACTTACGGAGGCGACTCGACGCTCTGCGCCACGGGTTACGCAGATGCTAGCTTCCAAACGGATCGAGATGACTCCAAATCTCAGTCTGGATTCGTTTTTACTCTTAATGGCGCTGCTGTCAGCTGGAAAAGTTCTAAACAGAGTGTTACAGCAGATTCTACGACTGAGTCCGAGTACTATGCCGCCTCAGAAGCAGCTAAGGAAGCAATATGGATGCGTCAATTCTTACAAGGACTATCAGTAGTGCCTAGTTCGAATGACCCAATCACCGTTTATTGTGATAATAAAGGTGCCATCTTCCTAGCTAAGGAGCATAAGTCTAGCAACAAGGCTAGGCATGTACAACGGAAAGCTCATCTAATCAGAGATTACGTGGAGCAAAAGGAGATTTTCATTGATAAGATCGCTACGGATGACAACATAGCTGATCTTCTCACTAAAGCATTACCACGTGATAAGCATGAAGGGCACATTCATTCCATGGGAATTAGATGTGTTCCTAAGTTGTAGTACTCTTTTATGAATTCATGTAATAATTCATTTTCTCGTGTACTCTATTCAACCTCATTGTTATGATATATAATGTTTTCTTTTTCATGTGAAATTGTACGCCAATTTTGAACACCACAAAGTGAACTGAATTACATTACATCGTTTTAGTCCTTGATTACCCACTTGAGCTGATAACTCAGGTAATCATTTTGTGACGTTGGTTGATGGTGGGTTCAACGAGCCATAAGTCACGCGGATGACTGACCAATCACAAAGGCGAGTTATACGGATATCTCGTAGGACACCCCGTGACATCGTTATGGAGTCCTAAATGTTTTATAACATTGGGTGCCAGGTCGTGGATAGGACCTCCATAGTGTTCCTTAGAGTCGAGTCTTTTGACTTTCAACTGTCTCTTGAGATTAAGGCAGATTTTGGGTAACTTTGGTTTCTTTCCCACGGTCATCGTAACAGGGGCCAAGAGGATTTTTTCTGGGTTATTTCATGCTGCGCGATATCGGCAGGATTCGAGTTGAGGGAGATATCCAAACCCTTATCAGGATTTTATCATTTCTCAGGGCCACTCGAGGAGTAGTAACTGAAATGCATGGCCATGCTCGAATACAGATTCGTTTTATCAGTTAAGTTACTCTCTAGTCGGGGAAACCACTCTTGATACAGATCACTTGTGAGATACGACCTTTGCGAATACGGATTTGCAAATTGTCTTACATTGAGTGGGAGAAATTTTAAAAGGATATGAGAATCGGTTATCGCACCTACACTTGTACGGACAAGTGGGAGTTTGTTGGAGCCTTGTGTCCTCCACATGTAGTGTGATAACGTCATTGCACATACCCTTGTACGGACAAGTGGGAGATTGTTGGGGCTGGTGTCCTTGACAATTAAGTACAATGACTTATTAAATCTCTTTAAGGATCACAAGGGCATACTTCAGTATTATTACCAGTTTATCCACGTTTATCAATAACGGTTGGCTTGCTAGATAAGTTTGACGTTATTGTCATACGGATGGCAGTGATCAACTGGTCCCTATACGTCACACCTATAGGACACGTTTGAGAGATGTGAAGGTATGAAAATACAGTCACATTTATGCCGAATATGACTAAACAGTTAGTCAGAGGTATTGACTATTAAATTAGTCAATAAGATGTTGAGATTATTATTTAATACGGATTAAATAATTTTAGCTAATACGGATTACATGATTAATTCGTAAATTAAATATAAACGGTTATATTTAATTAAATATTGTATTCGCGAATTAATATAAACTGTTATATTAATTTGGGTAATTATACAATATCGTTTTATCAGACCATTATTAATATATCGACTGTATTAATATCTGATAACATGTTACGATTTATAAATAAAACCCGCGAATAAATTTTAGCTAAATGGGTCGAATCACGAATTAGAATAAGGTAAGAGAGGAAAGCCCACTCCTACCCTATTCGAAATTTCGGCCGAATGTAGTACATAAGGAGAAGACTCCTCCTTATGTCAGATACTCTTGTTTTCACTGAAAAACAAATCTCAAAGAAAATTAGGGTTTTGAGAGCACTCTTCTCCCAAAACCTCAGATCTCACATCTAAAACCTCAATAGCTCTCCCCATATTGCAAGGCAGTTGGAGAGGATTTCTAGCACACGCGGCATCGTCTCAATCTAAGTCTTGGGTGCAAGTTATAGGAGGGAATTTGTGTTAATTCCTGTTCTTAGGCCTTTCGCACAAGGACTAAAGGTTGTACTCTATTCATGTTTTTATTTATCTTATGACAATAATCACAACTGTATTTTTCATTATAATCCTGCAAGTTTAGGGCGAATACATGCTTTATTCCCCACAGCAGATTCTTAGCAGGTAGCTCGATGTTGGTTGATGATGCTTGATTGAGGAGGACGGGTCGTCGCGAAGTTTTGTATCGTCATAGACTCTTTTACTAGCTTCCGATGTTACTTTGAGTTGTTATATCTTGTGAGACTTTGTAATCACTTCATTTTATTCATTATAAAATAAGTTACATTATCGTTTACTTTGATATTATGTCTCAGGAAACTGAGATTGTAACGCTTTCGTAGTCTGATGGTCCTACCTAAAGGCCTTAGATTATGAGGGTGTTACAGGTTCGATGCTTTTCCAATTCAAGCATGCTTTTGGCGGGTTCGAAATGTGGTAGGGTTTGATTGATGTACGCTGCCACGTTGTCAAAACTGCTTGGAAGACCACGTACTAATTGGTGCACTAACCTCTGATTGTCAATGGCGGACCCGACATGCTTCATCTGTTCGGCGAGATCACGAGGGCGCTGAAAATAGGTATCGAGGGAAGGGATGTTATCAAGTTTCAAATTTTTGAACTCGTGCTGCGGCTCGTGCGCCTTTGTTGTTGAGAAAGATATTCTCAACATGCTTCCAAGCCTGGTATGCAGTTGACTCATCTTCAAGGACGCGAGGGAGGAGATTGTCACTCAGAGTGCCATAAATTCATTGAAGAACGTGAGCATCGACTTTGCACCATTCACTGTAGGTATCATTTGTGGACGATGGTGGAGGTTTGCGATTGATGTGAGAGAAAACCTTGTAACCACGAGCATGAAGAGTGAAAAGCCAAACCTAGGAGGCGTATGTGACCTTAGTTCAATCGAGAACGCGGGCCTTTTTGGTGATGTTGACTACGGTATAAACAGGGTGGAGGGAGGACTTAGGCAGTGGCAGGGGGTTCGCGTGATCAACTATTTGCGAGCAGTGGTGTGTGTGGCGGCAGGGAGAGCATCCAGGAACAGAAAATAGAGACGACACGGTATTACTAGGGTTTAATTCGAACCTAGTCTAGTCTGATACCATATAAGTTAATGTAAATCTTGGAAGAGGGTGATGCGTCATCATTGATATATATAGTTTATACAAAAGATACATCGAAAATACGGAAGATATGATTACGATATTCATACTATAATAAATATATACGATATAAAATATTTACATATTTTACACTAATGTATATCTTACCTTAGTACGACATCTACACAAGTATATGAACAATCAGACAAATTTAGTATAGTATATCTTATCCAATTTCTTAAAAAAGTAGTATGCTTCTCCAATTGCTTATTTGCTAATGCCCGATTACCTTCTATAATTACCTTCGTATGACACATTTTAGGTAATCACATATTTTGGATATTAGAAAAGGATGAGTCGTTTTTGTTCATTTTGGTGTCATTGCTGTCTCATTACCTTTTGTGGTAAAATATTATGCTTGATTACAGAAAGAAAAGATGTAAATTACAAACGATTAGTGAAGGAATAGAATTTATATAGGTGATGAAATATAAAATGGAACACAAATATGAGAGAGATGCAGATCCCTTCTAGTTAGATAATGAAATAAGATTATTCCTACTAACGCACTTCATTTACTATCGGTGTCAATTAAAAGACTAGGAGCATAATATTTTAGTAAATTTTAAATAAAACTCACCCAAGTTTAACGATAATCTTTCAAAGTCTTAACAAACTCTTAACAAAATCTTAAATTAAGTCTTGAAACTTTAAAAATTAAATTATAATTTTGGGTGAGTCTCCACCCACTTTTAATGGAAATTATCCAATGAGCGGATCATATGTGTCATTTATGTTTGTAAATAAAAGGATGATATCAAAATAGGTAGAGTTTAGGATAAATCTACTAAATAATGTCGGTTTAAGGTGACTATAAATAATGCTCGATTGATAATAAAAATTAATAAAAAATTAACATAATGGAATCCTACCACTTTGGAGAATGTTATGAATAATATTAGTTAAGACCTTCCGACCACATTGAATTGTTGTCTAGGCCCAAATGTGGACAAAATGAAATTTTAGTATAGTTTTGGATCGAACATTATTTTGGTTCTCCTGGTAGCTAGATTAGTTTAAAAGGTGAATCTAATCTTGATTACCTTAACCACCAAAAGGGCCAATAGAAAAACAAGAAAACAAATGAATTAATGAATAGAAATAGACAAGAAAATAAGACTAGAGAAGAAGCGAGTTAAGGGTGATTGATTGCTTAAGTCTCTCTTGCAATGAGTATATCCGTTGCAAGTTGTAATGGGTTAAGTTCTCTTACTTTGGTATATAAGATAAAGTAGAGTGAATTTTATTTTGTTTGTCTTATCCAACCAGGTGAATAATAGTTAACACGTCGTAAATTTGCGACGGATGAATGAGAAAATGTGGATTGAAATAGACAAGAGACAAGTTGCAATGGCATCTACTGGTAGTAGACATTGATGTGATTAATCTGTGGATGTACAAGGCTTAGGTAGCTTGCTCTTTTGTTATATATATAAACCTTACCTGGCATTTATTTCATTTATATTTTGTGTACCATATATCACAATCAATACACTTATTCATCTCCTTCGAACTACCTCCTTACTTCTCTATCCAAATAAATAAAATACTTGATCTTTTCTTGTTTTCTTTGCTTACTTTTCACTTAACAGACAATAATGTTCAGTCTCAACTTCAGGTTTGCATGTTTCTTCGACTTTACATTTTCCTTTTTTCAAAGGATGGTGATAGCTAGGATATCACTGCTCATATGTATTGCACGTGATTGATTAGAGGGTGGCATCGATTAATTGGGTACCAATTAGCGGCGCCATCAAATTGTCTAATCTAACAATCACTCCTAATTATACACCAGTAACACCACACCATCACCTCGCCTTACACTCTCCTTCTAAATTACTGGTTATAAACAAGAATTTGATTTTGATTGATTTATCTAGTTATTGCGTGGTGATATGATGGTTTTAAATGATGAAAATGTGTTGTTTGTATGTAATTAAAATGTTGGTGCAATTGTAGGACATATATTCAGTTTTTGTTTTTTGTTTTATTTTGTTTACTGTCACTGTTCTGAATGATTCCTTTTAATAATCTCGTGAATTCTGAATAATGTTAATTAAACAGAGCAATGAGGTTGATATCAAGATCATTTTCTGCAAGTTTGGCCAGGGGATTGTCCACTGCTACTGCAAGGTATCCTATTTACGTACTTACCCTTTTCCATTTTATTACAATGCTTCCTTCTATTCAGATTGTAAACCAAACACGCACATGCAATGCAAAATAAGTCCACACCACTATATATCCAAATATATGAGAAAGGTTTAAAATAAATTGAATTGACCTTATAAGCCATTTTTTTTAACTCTTATAATCTTTAATTAATATTTTAATTTTTTAGGCGTTAAAATTAATTTTTTATTGAGCTTAGATATATTATTTTTTAATTTTAATATAATATCCGAGTTAAATTTGTTTTATAAAAACGCTTATATTTCAATAGAACTTATAAAATATATAGTTATTTTAAGACTATTTATTACAACACATGTTTATCTTCTTTATTATTTGTCATTGGATTCAACGAATGATTAGAAATAACTATATATATATATATATAGGCGGGATCCGGTGAGTCCACCCAAATATTTGAGTCCATGAGTCCATTTAGAGTATTACAAGTTGTATTAAAAAATATCACGTTTTTTTTACACTACAAAGTCTATAATATCACAACCTTTTGAATACAATATCATAGGAAACAATATCGCGCACTATATAAAACAATATCACGAAATTTTTTCCATAACTTTTTTTCCCAAATTTTTTTTTTTCAATTTTTTTTATCGAATTTTTTTCCGAAATATTTTTTTTCTCGATATTTTTTTCTCGAATTTTTTTTTGTGATATTATTTTGAAGAACCGGTGATATTGTATTGAGTAACTTGTGATATTGTAATGAAAAAAATCGAAAAAACAATTTCAAGAAAAATCGCCTTTTGTTAAACAATATCATGCACTATATTAAACAATATCACGGAATTTTTTCGAGAACTTTTTTTCCCGGAAATGTTTTTTTCAATTTTTTCTCTCGAAATATTTTTCCAAAATATATTTTTTTTCGATTTTTTTTTTTGTGATATTATTTTGAAGAACCGGTGATATTTTATTGAGTAACTTGTGATATTGTAATGAAAAAAAAATCGACAAAAAAAAGTCTTTTGTTGAAAAATATCACGCACTATATTAAACAATATCACAAAATTTTTTCAAGAACTTTTTTTCCCGGAAATATTTTTTTCAATTTTTTCTCTCGAATTTTTTTTCCGAAATATTTTTTTCTCGAATTTTTTTTTGTGATATTATTTTGAAGAACCGGTGATATTGTATTGAGTAACTTGTGATATTGTAATGAAAAAAATCGAAAAAAAATTTCGAGAAAAAATGCCTTTTGTTAAACAATATCACGCACTATATTAAACAATATCACGAAATTTTTCAAAAACTTTTTTTCCCGAAAATATTTTTTTCAATTTTTCTCTCGAACTTTTTTTTCCGAAATTTTTTTTTCTCGAATTTGTTTTTTGTGATATTATTTTGAATAACCGGTGATATTGTATTGAGTAACTTGTGATATTGTAATGAAAAAAAAAAAATTCGAGAAAAACGCCTTTTTATTTAAAAAAAACGTGTTTATTTTAAAAAAAGTGCATGATGAAAAAGGGAATTTTTTTAATAAAGAAAATGTCATTTTAAAAGAAGAGGCAAACAAAAAGAAAAAAAAAAGTAATATTGAAAAAGAAAAAAGGAAAAAAGGAAAAAATTGATATTGAAAAAACATGATACTCTTTTATATAACTTGTGATATCATTGTGAGACTCATGGACTCAAATATTTAGGGTGGACTCATGTGATCTCAACTCTATATATATATATGTATATATAAACACAATTGCTATAAATCTTCTTAGTATAGGGTTATAAGATAACATGGAGCGTATATTGTTTCAGCTACAATATAACAGTCGTGTCTACTTGAATTGTCGAGCTTAATTATAATGATCGACATTGTTCTTTAAGTAATATAGATAACAAACTCACACATATATTAAAAAAACTTGTTAAATCTATATGACTGTATTTAGTTCATAAGAGGCAATAATTACCAAAATTATATTATAATGTAGGTCACGGATACCACCTAGGTTGTGTGGATTCGTGTTCGTGTCAACTTAATGAATCATTGATTATCCCCTTAATCAAACCCCGACCCAATTATATAAACAAGTCCAATATCTTAGCCATTTGATTTTATTATTCAACATGTAAGCTCATTACATTGAAAAAGAGGTAATTTAAGAAGAATGCGGCATTGACCAAAAAGTTTGGAAGGGTGTTAGCTGAGGAGCCCTTTTGTTGAGCTTTTCGTAAGACATACAACAAAACATGAAATACCCAGAACTTTGATCATGAAGTCACAAAAAGAAGACCCACCTGATTTGTTATATCTGATTTGGCTAAACTGCTAAGTTGAGTGAGATCCAAAGTTGAAGTTAGTAGAGGAAGGATGGAGCATTCTTTCAAAACCAACAATTGATTTGAGGTTTTAGGATTGTATTTGATCCGGGTTTTATGTTCTTTACCACTTAAGTGGTAGGGTTGAGTAATTAATTAGTTTAGGCATCATAATCATAATTAAGTTTACGTTGAAATGTCGTAAATGGATAGGTTTAATAGAAATCATGTACCTAACTAATATTAGGGGTAAAACTTTGAATTACATTGGGTTTAAGGTGATTATTATTAGTAAAAAAAAACATATACAATGGTTGTTTATAAATACTCCGTGTGTATAACAGAAAGTTTTTGGTGAACAATTCTCCTTAATCATTAAATAAGAGACTTTTTAATGTTATTTATTTTAATTTTAATTTTTATTTTTAGAATATTGAACTCTTTGGTAAATGGAATCTGGAATTGGTGCAGGGGATAGTGACATAGAATTACTTTATACCCCAAAAAATTTTCACTGACAAAATGGTTTTCCTTTACAAAAAAAGTGAAAGAGAATGGTATTATCAGATAATATGGTCCTGAATGATTAAAGGTTGAGTAAAATGTTCTAGTGTTCGAATCGATTTCGGAATAAAATGTTTTTGAGATAGACTTTTTTTCGGTGCAATCTATAATACGTACTTTGAAAGTGTCATTTTCGCTTAAATCCAATGTGATTAGGTTAGGTGGGATGTAATCTTTTGTGGAAAAACAAGTTTTCTGCACTTCATACTTGAATAGATATCATTGTTAATATACAATACTCAATGCTTCACTCTTGAATTCACAATGGTGAATTCCGAGTAATGGGTAAAGATTTGAATTATGTTTTATACATTCTTCTTTCTTGAAAGTCAAGTAGGATGGTGGAACTTCCTGAGTGATATGATTTTGTTGTTGAAGGATTGTACAGATACGAAAGCGGAATTTCAGGAAACAATTTCCTAATATATACTTTAAGACAAATGCGTAAGATAATTTGAATCACAATAAAAAGTGAAAAGAATATTTACCCTAAGATCACATTCCTCTTTGTGTATATATGCCAAATTAAGGACATATTTTTTACTATTTAGTTCGGTCATTAATTTCTTTTTATATTGGAAATTTTTTATAGGTAATTTGACGATTCAACTACGCTATTGTCCACTTGTTATCATTAATTACATCCATAAATAGTTTTCTTCTCTCTCTCCCGTCTTTGTGCTGAAATACACAAGTAAACAAACGAGCAAGTGAGATGGGATTTCTAGTAGCTCTTTTAGAAACAATTTTTCTTTTTTTGCCCGGTGTAAAGAAAATGTGTTACATTAAGTTCTGCATAGTAGCTAGCTTGTGAGCCACTAAGTTACGAGACCTAGGTATAACAGAAAAGCTAATACAATGAAAAAAAACTATAAAGCAATTTAAAGTCTTCAATAGCATCATTGATCAAGTGGTCCCCCGGCTCAATCCCACCTATCTGAGAGAGCAAACTCAAACAGTCTGAAGCAATATGAATATGGATCAATCCATAATCGCGAGCCCACTTAAGCACATATAAAACCCCTAAAGCTTCCGCTTGGGTAGCAGATTCAGCCCTGAAGGACCTACTGAAAGTTTTGATCTCCGATCCATCCTCTTCGTATGCTACAAACCCAACCGCAGCATGAAGATTAGTCTTCCAACTAGCATCAACTTTTATGTATACCGTGCTACATAAATCTGAAGGTCCTAGAACATCAAAACGTCGTCCATGCCTTAAATGAAGATCAAAATCATCCAATCCAGTCCCAACCCTTCTATCCTCCTGCCCTTCCTTTAGATTTCTTTCAAAAGCCACCAAATTCTCCCGGACACATCTATCAATCCACTGGAATAGAATAATGGGAGGTAGAAGCAACCCATTGAAAATAAAAGAATTTTTATTCCTCCAAATCCCCCAAAGAATGGCGATAAAGAAACAGACACACCATTTCCCTTCCTCCCCCATCCTCAAGTAAAAGAGCCAGTTCAAGATCCAGTCCTGAATACTAAGGTGGCAATCTTGTTCCGTCCTAACCCCCAAAATCGATCCAGCCCAGATCCTCCTTGTATACTCACAATCCCTAAAAAGGTGTTCCAGTGTTTCAATGTCCCTGCCTTCATTTCTGCATAAAATACATCCATGTTCTCCATCAAAGCCTCTTCTTCTAAATTCGCTTCCACATGGGATAACATTAGCAAAAATCCTCCAAAGGAAAAGCTTCCACTGACTAGGTATCGGGAAGTGCCATAAGGATTTTCCACAAAAATCCCTAGCCCTACTAGTCATTCTAGAGTTACCTCTGTTACTACCATTATCCTGAAGCCACTCTTGGAAAATAATGCCATAACCACTCTTAACCGAGAAAACCCCTCCCCTGTTATGAGGCCGGAATATCTCATCTTTCTCCCTGGAAGTTGGTATCACAACGGCCAAAATCTTATTCACCCATTCATCTTCAAACAAATCCCTAACTCTTTTTTCCTCCTATCCACCATAACGGGTCAAAAGCTCGTGAACCCTAACCTGTGATAAAAAGGCCCACCTAGCATCCAACCAGAAATCCTTAGGACACGGGATCTCACCATTCACCCATCTACTGGTCCAAACATTTAGATTGGACAGCCTCTCAGGTTTCCACCCCACCCTTGACCTAATCCAGTCCACTCCTAGAAAAATACTTCTCAATCCCCACGAGGGGTTTGACGTCAGCCGAGGGACCGAGTCCCCAACAATCCCCTCCGAATCAAACAGCACGTTTCTAAATATTCTACAGAAAAGACTGCTTTCTCCAGTTAAAATCCTCCACCCATGTTTAGAAATAATAGCCTTATTCATACAACCTATATCCCGAATCCCCAAACCACCATCCCTTTTAGATCGCCCCAAGAATATGTTACTGCAACAAGAGACTTTCCTCCAACCACTACTCCCTGACCACCAAAATTGTGCCAACAAAGAATTTATCTTTGTTGCCACATTTACCGGAATTTTTAAAAACCGATAGAAAGTAAATTGAAATATTTGACAGGTCCTCACGATGATTACGACCCCCCACATTCCCAGTATCCACTCCTACATGGTGCTGCACATCCTGCATGACAGTATCCTCC
This sequence comes from Silene conica, assembly GCA_029255685.2. Classification (NCBI taxonomy): domain Eukaryota; kingdom Viridiplantae; phylum Streptophyta; class Magnoliopsida; order Caryophyllales; family Caryophyllaceae; genus Silene; species Silene conica. The sequence goes on along the minus strand of CM055311.2, from coordinate 55,815,586 downwards.
TCTCCCCTTCTACTGTTTGGGCCCTCTCCTGGCACATGATATGCACTCCGTGGAATGAACCTACCTCCTTGAAAGATAACAGTACCAGCAAAAGGTTGTTCTGTAACTAAAAAACTCATCCCAGGACCCACTCTCCCACCCGGAGTAAGACCAATTCCAAAATCCACAATTCTCTCCTCCCCAACTGGATCAGTCCCATCCACAGACCTAGACCGCATTCCCCCAGCCTCACCTTATCAGAGATGTGATTAGTAGTAGATGGTGTGGCACGAAGATCAAGGTTAAACATTGTATGATTACTACAGGCTTGAAACACAGCAAAGCCTTTCCCTATAGACCTATCTAGCATGCCATTAATATTAGAAACAATTGTCATCAGCCCTTCCCTGCACTGAGTTCTCACATGTCCTAACTTACCACACTTGATACAATATTTAAAGATACCTTCGTATTTGAATTGTATCCATAAGAGGTGACCCTGCTCCATAGCAAGGAAGAACCCAGGCATGAGAGGCTCATTTAGATTGATACTTACCTTAACCCGCAGGTAGTCTTCCTCTGGTAACATATGGAACTGCGTGCTCCACTCTATACTCATCACTCAACAGCTTGCCTGAAACTCCTGCTACATGAGTAGTCAAGTACTCAAAAGAAAGCCCACACACTCTGACCCATAAGCTTGCTCGTGGGAACCTTATAGACCTTGGATCCGCATTAGGGTACCATCTTCCAAAGACCATGACAGCCCCATCCATGGTTGTGCAGGTCTTCATCAATAAACCTTCTTGATCATTTACGTTATTGCAGTGAAACACGTACAAATCCCTCATTTTAAAGCAAACTACTCTGCCCCTAGTAGTCCACTTAGTCCGAATTATCTCATTCACCTTCTCCACTTCAAAGGATCTATAGTCAACAAGGAAACCCAAAACACATTTACCCCAGAAATCCCCAGACTTCCCTAACTCAGCAGGATCAACATTAATAACCCCTCCAGACCGAGGATATCTCCACATGTTACCATGCATGGGATCATGAGGGTTAAACCTTGGAGGTTGTTCCTGAGCATGCACATTCTCAGCATCAGCCCCCAACCCCGTTCCCCTCAACATTCTCCAGCCCCATTTCCCATATCCACTGGATTCATGTTGTTCTGAAGGAAAGAATTAACTGTGAAAACTGATTGTGAAGAATTATCCTGTTGATGAATAAGGTTTAGATCTATGTTACTCAGACTCGTTTAGAAGTACCCGATACGGGTACGTGTCCAAGTGTCGGACTCGACTATTTTATTGAAAAATATGCACATTTTGGTCTAAAATGAGGTGTTCATGTGTCATACCCATGTCCGAGTGTTGAGTGTCGGACACGGGTACGCGAGAAAATTAGAAGAGTCGGAGTAACATAGCGAACGATGAGAGGAGTTGATGCATTTACCCCGTCCCATCTCAGCTTAAATAGGGCGTATAAACTTCCAACTGGAGTAAATACAATATGGGAAGCTACAAAGCCACTCTCCTTTATTAGCTATTGGGTAACTCGGCCTAGAGCCACACAAAGCCAGAAGTAAACGCTCAGTAATGATGAAAGCACTTTGACAACTCCGGAGAGCTCAAGCGTCTGCGGAAAAAAGAAGGATGAAAGAAAGTTGCCCAATGAGTTTGTAAAGGGCGAAATGATTAGAATATTAAAGATGAAAGAGTTAGAAACAAATGGAAGTCTTTTAGGAGGTCGAAGTCGGTAATGTCTCCAATTCATAAATGCATAACTTAGATTTATGGATTAAGTTAAAAGTTTTGAGGCCTTACTCATCTAAACTACTCATCCAGTAGAGTTAAAAAGGGTTCATGTAATTTTAAGATAATCATGTCGGCTTGCTTTCGATAACCTTACAGTAGGTAAGCTTCTTATGAAGCTGTCACAGATCCAACGTACTGAATCTTGGCTCTACCTTTGCCACGTTTCTGTTTCTCATAAAATACATTAAGGGCTATATTAGCTCTTTCCATTAACACCTACTTTACACCAATAAACTTTGAATATTAAGTGTTGCATTGCCCATATTCTGAGACTTTGATTAAATAATTTTATTTGTTTGGATAAGTAGTTCAATTGTTGGTTGATGGTTATTCAAGAATGTTCCTTCTCTTTGAGGAGTTGTGATGATTTTGACATCTACAACTTGTGTCCAAGAGGATACTTCTTAGACTGTTCTCGTTTTTTCTTTTGCATTTTGTTCATGTGTATTTTGAGATCAGGTTCGGGTTGTGCCATACAAAATTGGGTTTTGCATTGGTTGGCATTCATGTCTAGTCATTGTCGAGTGACAGGTCAGGTCGGTTTCAAATTAAGTGATAGACTTGTTTGGTAAAGACGGATTAATATTGGTACATTTAGAAAGAAGATTTGACTAGCAGAATGATTTAGCAGATTTATTTAGCAGAATTGTTTTTGAGGTGTTTGGTAATTGACTATTTAGATTAGCAAATTGTTTCGTATCTTTGTAAAATGACATATAAGGATATGAACAAATTATTTATTAAATATATAAATAAAAGGTTAATATTTTATTAAAAAGGTAAATAAGACAATTTTTCCGCCTAATCCGATAATCCAATATGCTAGTAGGAACAGCATACTGTAAAATAATATATCGAACCCCGCTATACTCTTTCAATGTGTCATTAACCAAACGTTATAACATATTCGTACCTCGTAGGTCAAATATTATGAACGAGAGATTATGTGAGGTTTATATTATATTCAATTAACTTGTTTCCTACATACAAGAGAAAGACTATATATACAACTCATGTGCATATATGTAAATATGGTAAGAATATAAACAGAATACTTATGGGAGGCAAATATTGTAGTTTGCCTTAAGTGGGTGAGGGAATCAAGGATAGCCGTTGGAGCATATTATTTGAGTGAGGACCGTTGGGAGTCTTGGATTGGGCTGCATATTGGGCTCGTAATATCAAACATGATAACCTCTCCAATATGTAAGTTAAAAGATTTGTATTGATCAAAAGATGATTATACAGGGGATACATTGTAGACTATTTATACAGAAATACATAAGCTAGTAAACTGAAAGATATTGAATGCAGGGAATAGGAAGAGAGAAAGAGAGTAGCTATAATGAACATAATAAAGGAAGGAGTAACGATATTAGGAAGGACTTGAATAATCCTTATCACAATATGCTGAATTTTGGTCAATATGCCATTTACCAAACAGAGCCATAATCGGATTAACATGCTAGCACATTTTCTTACGTTTTCAAGTATGTATTAATAATTTCATCTTTAAACCATTCTTAGATGCCTTCAAGTTATTTTTAAGCTCAAACAATGAAAAAAAATGCGAGTTTCAACTTGGATCCTTATTAAACTAATTTGTTACCAGGTCATTCCTAAACAGATCATGAGTCATCTCGAGTTGGTTTTGGTACGAGTCAGGTTGAGACAAATATGTTTGCTATGGTGAAACGTTTAAGGTTGAGGTAGATTTGGTGATTTCCAGTTCACCAATTTTTCGAGTTGTATGAGATTGGGATCTTGTTGGTTTAGGATAACTTGTTAGTCGTGTGTCTGCCCTTCATTTTTTATGATTAATGCATTAGACTTTCTCGGCCTTAATCATTTTTTTTTTTACCTTCACTTAAAATACCCCTCACAAAGACTAAAAAAATAAACAAATAAAGGAGAGGGAGAAAGTATGAAATATGATCTGAAGCGCAATCTTGATGTAAAGGTTTTAGGTAAGCAAATGAAGGAGAGGGAGAGAGTATGAAATATGCAGTGCAACCTTGATGTAAAGGTTTTGTAATTAATGATAGATACATAAAGAGTATATCCTGACGCTTGAAGCCGATTCTCAGTAACACATCTGGCCTATACTAGTACTATACATGATGCTTACAAGTCGAAGCACATTTGTGTTAGTTGTTTCTATATTATAATTGGATAGATTTTGACAATCTACTTCCACCTGAAATTGGTTTTGACTCGCTTTTTGTGTACAACTTTGTTTATCCTATATACTTTGTCTCATTACGATGAGTACCTATCAATGTATGATATCTTAGTTGGATCTAAAATATGATTTAGATAATAAAGTAGACGTGTCCGATCTTTTGCACTTGTATGTCACGTTAACACTTCATTAGTGAGCATAATTAGCTGGATTATAATAAACCTGCACCCTGTTATGGTATATTGAAGTAATTAAAGTTATTGAACTTTGATTCCATTACTTCAGTTGGATCTTGATTTCACTAATTCTTTATTATTGTCATGCATATGCTACTAGATAATGTCTCTTACTGTTAACTGTTAAACTATTTCATGAAGTCACTAATCTGTACTTTTCATTTTTTACTTTTTTCTTGTCAACTAACTACGGCTCTACATCTGTCAGACTCGGTTGCAGGTGTTAGACATGGAAGCGTGTCAGAATATCGGACATGACTTACTTGTGATTAAATTCACATTTATGCTGCCTTAAAATGAACTTTGTTTTACATTCGAGTTAATCATTTGGTTTGATGCTGGAAAATGGTAGGTTGGAAGGAAAAGTTGCAGTAATTACGGGTGGAGCCAGTGGGATAGGGAGGGCAACTGCAATGAAATACGTCGAAAATGGAGCTAAGGTTGTAATTGCTGATATTCAGCAGCAACTCGGGCAGGCGACAGTGAAAGAGCTTGGTTCGAACGCAACATTTGTTACTTGTGATGTCACCAAAGAAGCTGATATCTCCAAAGCTATTGACTTCTCTGTCTCCACATTTGGCCAACTTGATATCATGTATAACAATGCAGGTGGGTTTCAGTCTGTTAGTTTTGTTTTTACTGACAGCTGAAATTTGTACTTTACTCTTATCCGAAATGATACATTGTTTGCCATCCGAAATTCAGGGATTGCTTGCAAATCAAAACCTAGCATCATGGATCTAGACCTAGATCACTTCGACAACGTGATGGCTATCAATGTGAGAGGCATGATAGCAGGAATAAAGCATGCCACAAGAGTGATGGTTCCTCGACAAAAGGGGTGCATTTTGTGCACGGCTAGTGTAACGGGCATAATGGGTGGCTTAGCCCAACACACCTACTCCATATCAAAGTCTGTAGTGGTGGGCATTGTCAAGTCCACTTCTTCCGAGTTAAGCAAGCATGGAATTCGCATCAATTGCATATCACCCTTTGGGATTCCGACACCTTTTGCAATGAACGAGTTGAGGATGATGTATCCGGGGATCGAGGATGAGGTGCTAATCAAAATGTTACATGACAATGGGGCGTTGAAGGGTGCAAATTGTGAAGAGATTGATGTTGCTAATGCGGCATTGTACTTGGCTTCTGATGAGGCTAAGTATATAAGTGCTCACAATCTAGTGGTCGATGGGGGTTTCACTTCTTTTAAAACCTTGCATTTTCCTCCTCTAGATCAAGTCCCACAACTTTAATATTTCCTCTCTTTTTTCTTAATAAACAATACCTTTTACCGAGGTTTAATACCTCTACGATTTATTCATTACTGAATTTTTCATGTCAGCTCATTTATCTAAAAAAATGTATAACAAATAAATTCATGAGAGTTTAAAATTTGGGGATTTTTTTAATATTGATTTATTCCAACTAGACAAATTAAGCATATTGGCTAGATAAGTCTTCTTTTTTTTTGCCAAAACATCACCCATGAACAAGAACAAATGTAATGTCATTTTAATTCACTCACACTATGATCTCAACGCGATTTTAATTTAGTATGGTTGACGAGAAAAGTAAGAGAAAAAATGTAATGCTCATAAAAAAAATTCATCAAACGATTGATAGTAACCTTAATCCTACTTATTAATACATTTAAAAAGATCATTGCTCTTTTATCTACAAATTTTGTTTGATCATATAATCATCTTTTAATCCTCACACTTTTCATTGATCAATCAACATTTCCCTCAACTCTCCTTTTCTTTTCAATACTAAAAAAAAATAAAAAATTAAAAAATTAAATTTTTTTACCGCCCGTTTAACATCCTGTATTTTAATATAATTTAGAAAATTTATTTTTATAAACATTATTAATATCCGGTAGCAATATTGTGTAACGTAATACAACATGATTTCATCGTTAATAAAACGAAAAAAACAAGAGAAATGCAGAGGATTCTAATAAAATAGAGTAAATGATAATAAAATATTGGATCTCAGGTATAAAACTAGTATCATTCAGGGTCCTTGGCTAATAGTTGTGTAACGTAATACAATATGGTTGATGCAAAACCTTTTTAGGAATGTTTAGGGGACAGTGCTATTATGGATATCCAAGCTATTGGGGCGTTTTTCATTTGGAATAATAAGCAGCCTTCAGAAACAAGGGTATATAAAACTAGTAAAATTAAGCAAATAAGACTTCTCTCTCTTATTTTTAGAGAGAAGCTTCTCTCTCGTTTCGAGAGCTCCTTCTTTCTTCTTTACTCTTTGTCTCCGTAAGGCTCATCATGTTTTGTCTGGAACCATAAATGCGATCTTACTTTTATAATCTTCTATCTTCTTTACTTTTATAATCATTACCATCTTTACAATTACATTGAGCTGTTCTTTTACTCTTTCTTTACGGCGGAACGATTGAACTCCCTGGAGTTATCAGATCTGCTTTTGCATCATTACTGAGCTATTTACTCCAGTCTTAAGTGGCTTAAGGAATTGCCAACCTATAATTAAAAAGTAGTGTGTCGGTTGGTTTTCCCACAACCTCTTTTTGTAGCTAGGGGAAGGTCTACTCCTCTTATTTAAGGTGGCCATGGCCGGGGGAGGGTACACAATCCATCTCATTACCTCAACTTCCTCTCTACCTCAAATTCATTCTTTGACACACTTTTTTTCTAAATCCCCCCTTCTAAAACATCACAAACAACCCTTGTTTCTAGACTTAATGGCTTCTGTGGGTGTGGAAAATGTAGTGGGGAGAGGTAGGTTGGGGGTTGGGTTGGACTCTTCTATTGGAGGGGAACAATCCGGGGTCCAGCCTCCAGTTTTTAATCCAAATAATCCTTTGCATGTCAACCTATGGAGGTACCCTCGTTCCTCTAACATTTTTTTTCTCGTCATTTGATAAGTACCATTATCAAGGCATGTATAAAAAAGAAGCGACATTCAACCTTCAAGTAAACACTAAGGGGGCGTTTGGTTAGAGGGTATTAGGAGAGGGTAAGGGAATGGGAACTCATGATTCCCTTTGTTTTTGTTTGGTTAAGTAAATTAATGATATCCTTTACCCATCAATCCTATTAGCAAACCTCCTAAATATTCTAAACTGATACCACTAACCCCCCAAGGGTTTAGAATTTAATTCCCTTCCTTACCCTACTCATTCACTCCCTTCACTAAACAAAAAAAACCAACTACTGTTGCTCATGCCGGCTGCCGCCGCCACTGCACACTTCTGCCGTCGCCGCTTTGCTTACTCCGGTCGCTGCTCTCCGGTCGGTTGATTCCCCTCTCTCAATGTTTGTTCTCTTTTCTCTCTAAAAAATTCATCTTTTATTAGTTGTAACAAAAATCAAACTGTTTCTATGTGCCCCAAATTATTTTCTTCTGACTAATTTTATAAATATTGATCTGAGATGCGAAAATATTGATTAGAGAACTGATTATTGCGACCAAATCTCGACTATTTTGATTGAGAACTTACTGATTAACACTATTTTGGCATGTGTATCATATTTTATGGCCTCAAATGTGTCGTGTCAGAACATAAACAACAAGGTGGGACTTTGAGTGTTGCTAAGCGTGACTCATTTTTTTTTTTTTTTAATTCACTAGTTTGATATTATTTAATTTGATTTAATTGATTATTACGATTAGCAGTGATAATAATGAAAGCGTGTGACTCAAGCTTACGATGGGTAGTTTCGTCTTAACTAAGAATCAATTTCATGTTAGTTGTAGTTGATTTTTTTGTTTATAAATGTGGGGAATATCCGTATATTCACCCTAAAATTATAGGACTATAACGAAATTTTACAAGTGAATATAGTCATGAAATGGAAAAACATGAATCAAAAAGAGAATAGATGCACAACCTTAGATCCTAGCGAAAAATGGCCTAAGAACAGGAATCAACCGAGATTCCCTCATATAACTTACACACAAGATCCGTATGAGACGATGCCACGTGTGCTAGAAATGCTCTCTGATTGTCTTGCAATATGGGGAGAGCTTTTGTGAGTTTTGATGTGAGATCTAGGTTGTTGGGAGAAAGATGCTCTCAAAACCCTAGTTAGTCTGTAAAAGAATTGGAGTAGTAGACAAAAGGAGAATGACTCTCCTTTTGTATCTCCATTCGGCCGAGATTAGCATAGGGTGATCAGAGTGGGTTTTCCACTCTCACCTTATTCTAATGCGTGATTCGACCCGAAATGCTAAAATGTAATCCGCGGGTTTCAATTATAAATCGTATACATGTTATCAGATACTAATGTATTACTTCGTCACAATGTGTAGTCGATACATTAATAATGGTCTGATAAGAAAATGACGATATTGTATAATTAGCTTAATTAATATAACTGCTTATATTAATACACGAATTAAACATTTAATCCGTCAAAGCTCCCATTTTATACATTTAATTAAATATAACCGTTTATATTTAATTTACGAATTAATCATGTAATATAATTCGTATTAGCTAAAATTATTTAATCCGTATTAAATAATTATCTCAACATCGCATTGACTAATTTTATAGTCAATATCTCTGACTAACTTTTTAGTCGTATTCGGCATAAATGTGACTGTATTTTCGTACCTTCACATCTCTCAAATGTGTCCTATAGGTGTCACTTATAGGGACCAGTTGATCACCGTGATGAGCCCAAATTCGGTCATTATTTTCTCTTGTTTTCCTTTTGTTTTGATCCCGTTTCACCCCCTTTTGACATGATTTCGCCCCTTTTTGTACCCGATATCTCTCTTGTACATGTTTGTTGACATGATGTAGGGCTTGACGTGGGAATGAAGAAACGGGAGCAAAATGTGATGAAATCAAGGCAAAATAGGAGGAAAGGAGTGGAAATGAAGAAATGGGGTCCTCAGCCGGTCGGCCGGCAGCCGGTCCGCCGGCTGGGAGCCCCTAAGCCTTGAAAATGAAGAAAAAAATGCAGAACTTGGACTTTGGGTCCCCAGCCGGTGGCCAACCGGCAGCCGGCTGACCGGCTGGGACCCCCTCACCATTCCTTCGTTGTTTTAAAGTCAGACCCGTGTTTTCGCATCCCCAGCCGGTGGACCACCGGCGGCCGGTCCGCCGGCTGGCAGTACCTGATCATGTTTCAAAATGAAGAATTTTCCAGATTTGAGCCAAAGGTCTCCCAGCCGGTACCCGACCGGCAGCCGGCCGGTCGGCTGAAGATCCAAGCCAAATCGAAGAAAAGAAGAGGAAAGTTCAGAAGTCCAAATTTGGACTCTCAGCCGGTCCCAGACCGGCAGCCGGTCGACCGGCTGGGAGTCGCTGTTCAGAAATTCGCGCGCTATATAAACCCGCACTTAGTCTTTCATTTACACACTTCATATTACGCATTCTTAAGCTTTTTTAGGGTTTACTACTGTTTTGAATACTTAGCACTTAGACTCAAAAACACTAAAAAATACTTTAATCTTATTTAGATCTTTACTTAATCTTTCTTTATTAGTTAATCTCTCTAGAGGATTCTCCTTGAGTTTGTGTTTAAGCATTTGTAGTGGATTATTTGGGTTGTAATTTTGGGGGATTTGAAAGAATCCTTCAACTTGTCATCCAAGTCATTTCCTTTTCCATAGTTAATGGTATAATTCTCTTCGTCTTTACTTTATTTTTGCATTTCCTTTAAGTTTTCCTTGTTTACTTGTTTACTCTTTCATTCTCTCATAATGTTTATCATCAATTCCTCATTTGTTCATGTTTCTTCTTTAATCATGTGTGAGTAGTTTCATTCTAGGGTTAGGGGTTTGCTTGGGTAGTTAGTAGCCATGAAAAATGCTTAGGGTTAGTCTTGTTTGCTTCTTTGGTTAAGTTTTCGCATCTTGCATGTTACGTGTTCGACGAATTGCCTCAACGACGGTTGGGTATTAGTCTTCGCTTTGTTTGCTTTAGACGATGGTCTTGAGTTTCATGAGCATGCTTATGTGTTAGGTTAGCTTGGTTTGTAGCGAAATCTAGGACTAGTCTTGACCTAAGGGTAGTCGACTCGAGAGAAGAGATGACCCTAGACTTACCATAGAAGTGACACGAGACCGTTGCCTTACGTTTGGCTACCGACTTACCTAGGTGACCCCCGACACCCTAGTCCTCCTTATCATCAATTTTATCTAAATTTATTGGTTTTAATTGTTCTTTAGTTGTTAATCAATCTCAAACTTATTACCCGACTCAAGCTCGAACTAGAACTTAAATATACAACTTCCCCACCGTCTTTTGGGTTCGACCCTAAATTATACTACTTAATTTGGGAGTTTAAAAATTGTTTTTGGTGACGGAATCAACGACAAAATCCGGCCATCAAAATGGCGCCGTTGCCGGGGACGGTGTTTAGAAGTTGTGTAGTTTAGTTTTAGTTTTAGTCTAGAGTTAGTTGAACTTGTTTTGTTTTGATCAAAGATTTGGTAGTTAATTGTAGAGTGCTTGTTTTATTGCTCACCCTAGTGTTTAACAAGCACTAGGACGACTAATTTGTTTGCTAAGTTTTATGCCTAGGGGTGACTCTAACTCTTTGTTGTCATCTTCCGAACCGGAGAGGCTCTTTCGGGCTTTAAGGAGGAAGACCATTGCAAGAGTAAGAATTGCGTCCCAAGCATCTACTAGCCAAAACAACCCCTCTTCATCCGAACCACCAAGTCCCAATCAAAGCAATCCTAGCCCAACATCCGAAAGTTTTGACAATCCGTTTTATCAATCACCACACTTCCCAAACAACCATCAAATTCACATAATGGCCGCTCTTCGTGATCATAACCGGCCCAATCACAATGACACCACCAATCCAATCAACTTCGGGGTCCTTGTTCCTCAAAATTTCGAAATACACCCTTTGCAAATGAGTTCAATCGAAAAGAATGCCTTTAGCGGGGCTTCCCACGAAGATGCTCATGGGCACTTGAGAAAGTTCAAGGGTAAAGTCGCGATGATAAAGAAGACCGGAGTACCCGAGGAGACATTAAGGCTTATGCTTTTCCCCTATTCCTTAACCGACAAGGCCGATAGGTGGCTAAATGTCCATGCTCCAAATACATTCACCACATGGGACGACTTGGCAACGGCTTTCCTTGCCAAGTACTACCCATCCTCCAAGACCGCGATGCTCCGGAATGAGATAACTCAGTTTCAACAAGACGAGGGAGAATCTTTGGGAGAAGCTTGGGATAGATACCAAGATTTGCTAGCCAAATGCCCACACCACGGGATACCACCTTGGTACACAACCCAAACTTTTTTTCAAACCCTTCTCTCCCGGACTAAGGAAATGGTTAATGCATCGGCGGGTGGTAGCTTTGACCACTTGCCACATGAGGAAGGAACGGAACTCATTAAGAAGATTGTTGATTCGGAGGAAAACTATGGTACTAGGGGGAATGTCTTGAGGAAGAGTAGCAAGTACCCTAGTGAGCACCTTTCCAATGCTAAGGCAAACGAAGAAACCAATGCCAAGTTGGACATGTTAACCAAGAAATTGGAAGAATTGACAAAGGGCTCCACTAGCAAAGAAACCAAGAACAATGTCCCGGGGATGTACCAAGTAAATAGTGTTGCCACATGTGATTTATGCGGAGGAAGTGGGCACACATTTGAAGTTTGTGCAAACAACTCAATTGAGGGAAGTGGAAGTGAGGAAGAATTGTATGCTTTTCAAGCATTCAACAATCCTAGAAACCAAAATACTTTCAACCCCAATTCAAACTACTATCACCAAGGGATTAGAGGTAGTCCTTATATGAGTTACAAGAGCACCAATGTGTTGAATCCTCATCAAATTCAACAACCTCAAGTGCAAAACCCCCCCGGTTTTCAACCAAGGGGTGGAAACTTCAATCCAAGGAACAATTTCAACAACAACAATTTCTACCAAGGCAACCAATCCAATCAAGCCAATCAAGGCTTTCAACAAGGTTTCAATGATCCAAACTTCAACCCCAATTTCCAAAACAACCAAAATCCACAAAATTTCAATCCAAATTTCAACAACAACCCAAACTACAACCAACACCAAAACCAAAGCTTCAATCCACCACCATTTCAAAACAACCCCAATCAAAATCAAACCAACTACAACCACAACCCACAAAATCCCAACAACCCAAATTACAATCAAAATTTCAACCAAAACTTTCCACCAAACAATCAAGGCCAAAACTTCAACAATCAAGTTCCGAAGGGCAACTCTCAAGGTGGGGGTGCAAGGAATGATTATGGATTCCCCTTGCCCCTCACCAATGTACCTCACCAAGATACTAGTGATTCCCAAGTGGGTGAGTTATTGAAGCTTGTCAAGAACATGCAAGCAACCCATACCCAAGAGATGGCTAATTTGAAGAGTGCCAACTAAAGGGAGATACGGGAAATGGAGGCTCGAGTTGCCTCTCAAGCTCTAGCCAATCCACAAAGGCCACCGGGCGGCTTCCTTGCCCAAGGTCAAAGTTCTAAAGATGCATCACACAATCACCAAGCACATGCGGTGATTTTGAGAAGTGGAACGGAGCTAGAAGACCCGTACAAAGACTACAACTATGGTGAAGAGGAGCCTATCGTGGAATTTGTAAAAGACAAAGGAAAAGAAGTTGATGGTGGCAATTCAAGGGATGATGACTTTTATGTGGAGGACCTCCCTTATGAGGAGAAAGAAGATGAAGTTATCTTGGAGGAGGTGGATGCTAGACAAGAGGAGTTGGTTCCACAACCAACTACTAAGGTAACAAGCAAACCAACACCCACCAAGGTACTATCTAACCCTCAACCAACTAGCTTGCCTTATCCTTCAAGGGCTTTGAAGGGAAAGGAAAACCTCAAGTTCACAAATTTTTGTAAAATGATTGAAAAACTTCAAGTGACTCTTCCCTTTACGGAGGTGATATTGAATATGCCAACTTATTCCAAATTTTTAAAAGAAATTTTGTCGGGCAAGAGAACCTTGGGTGACAAGAAGTAATGGCTATGAGGGAGGAGTGTAGTGCACTTCTCCTCCAAAAGGAGCCAAAGAAACTTGGTGATCCGGGGAGTTTCTCTATCCCTTGCATAGTTGGTGGCATTCCAATCTCTCGTGCCCTTTGTGATTTAGGAGCTAGTGTAAGTGTACTTCCTTGAAAGTTGCAAAAAGAATTGGTTTGAATGATTTAGTTCCTACAAGTATCACCCTCCAATTGGCGGATAGGTCCGTCAAGCGCCCTTTGGGAGTGCTTGAGGATGTACCCGTCAAAGTGGGTAAGCATTTGATTCCCGCCGATTTTGTTGTCCTTGATATTCCGGAGGATAGCCACACTCCCATCATCCTTGGTAGGCCTTTCTTGGCTACCGGAGGCGTCTTGATAGACGTTAAGAATGGGCGGCTCACCTTTAGAGTTGGGGATGACAAAATTGAGTTTAATCTACCTACTATGATGAAAGGTCCAAAGCATGATGAGGCATTTACATTGGACATTGTGGAGCAAGTGGTAAGGGAGATGGTAGAGATGGAAGAAGAGGAGGAAGGCCACATGGAACAATTATGTGGCATCACAACTAGTGAATACAAGGAAATGGATGAGGACATTGAGCTTGAAGATGAAGAAGTTGAGAAGGTGGAGGGAATGCTCCCTCCAAAGGTACAACTCAAAACCCTTCCTCCCTCCCTCAAGTATGCCTTTCTTGGGGAGGGAGAGGCTTACCCGGTGATCATCAATGCCAACCTCAATGAGCAACAAGAATCCAAACTCATTTCAACTTTAAAGGATCATAGGAGCTCATTGGGGTATAGCCTTGATGACATCAAGGGGCTAAGCCCGAACCTTTGCATGCATAGAATAATTCTAGAGGAAGAGAGTCGACCTAGAGTGGAAGGTCAAAGGAGATTGAATCCGAAAATGGCGGATGTAGTGAAGAGTGAAGTCCTTAAATTGCTTGAGGCCGGAATCATATATGAGATCACGGATAGTCGGTGGGTGAGCCCCGTCCATGTTGTCCCCAAGAAGGGGGGTGTAACATTGGTTACACAAGAGGATGGGACCCTCTTACCGACTCGTCCGGTGACCGGTTGGAGGATGTGCATCGATTACCGTAAGTTGAATGCGGCAACTCTCAAAGTCCATTTCCCAATCCCCTTCATTGATCAAATGCTAGAGAGGCTTGCGGGGCATTCGTACTATTGTTTTCTTGACGGTTATTCCGGGTTTTTTCAAATACCTATTCACCCGGAAGACCAAGAGAAAACAACTTTTACATGCCCCCAAGGTGTGTATGCTTATCGGCGGATGTCATTCGGGTTGTGTAATGCACCCGGCACCTTTCAAAGGTGCATGATGGCCATCTTTGCCGATTTCCTTGAGAAATCTATGGAGGTTTTTATGGACGATTTTAGTGTTCATGGTGATTCATTTGACCTAGGGCTTTCTAATCTTGTAAATGTATTGAAAAGATGTGAGGAGCACAATCTTGTCCTAAATTGGGAGAAATGCCATTTCATGGTAGAGGAGGGGATTGTGCTCGGTCACATAGTGTCCAAGAGGGGCATAGAAGTTGATGGTGCAAAAGTGGCGGTCATTGAGAACTTGTCACCCCCCACAAATGTGAAAGGGGTGAGGAGTTTTCTTGGACATGCCGGCTTTTACCGGCGTTTTATCAAAGATTTTTCCAAAATTGCCAAGCCATTGACTTCTCTTCTTCTCAAGGATGCTCCTTTTTTGTTTACTAATGATTGTCTTGAAGCCTTTGCTAGGATCAAAGAAGCACTTGTGACGGCTCATATTATTCGTGCTCCGGATTGGGGATTGCCTTTTGAGATTATGTGTGACGCATCCGACTACGCGGTAGGAGCGGTCCTAGGTCAAGTTGTGGATAGGAAACACCACGTGATATACTATTCAAGCAAGACTCTTGATTCAACTCAAGCTAAGTATTCCACGACCGAAAAGGAGATGTTGGCAATCGTGCATGCCATTGAGAAGTTTCGGCAATATCTCATGGGATCTAAAGTGGTGGTGTACTCCGATCACACCGCTTTGAGGCAATTAATGTTGAAGAAAGATGCCAAGCCAAGACTCTTGAGATGGGTTCTTTTACTCCAAGAATTTGATCTAGAGATAAGAGACAAGTCGGGGTCGGAGAATGTGGTTGCGGACCACTTGTCTAGATTGACTTTTGAGGATCATGGTTTGCATGATAGAGACGGCCCAATCAATGAATGGTTGCGTGAGGATAGTTTGATGGCAATAGGCAATAAGTTGCCTTGGTTTGCGGATATTGCCAATTATCTTGTTAATGGCTTTATCCCGGAGGAGTTGGAAGCAAGAGAAAGGAGAAAGTTGAAGGTTGATGCTAAGAGATATTTTTGGGATGATCCCTACCTTTTCAAGAAGTGTGGGGATGGGCTCTTGAGGAGATGTGTATCAAAGGAAGAGGGGCTCGAAATTGTTGATAGGCTTCACAACTTCGCCTATGGAGGGCACTTGGCGGCTTCACGGACTATAGCCAAGGTTCTTAAAGGAGGGTTCTTTTGGCCTTCAATGTTCAAAGACATTCACGATTTTGTTAGATCTTGTGATGCTTGTCAAAGGTCGGGCAACATCGGTAAAAGGAATGAGATGCCCCTAAAAACCATCTTGGAGATTGAGTTGTTCGATTGTTGGGGGATTGACTTCATGGGACCTTTCCCCAATTCATGCGGGAATGAGTACATCTTAGTAGCCGTGGATTATGTCTCGAAATGGATTGAGGCGGTTGCCTCCCCCACCAATGACTCCAAGGTAGTGGTAAAGCTCTTCAAGACCATCATCTTTCCCCGTTTTGGTGTACCCCGAATAGTGATAAGTGACGGAGGTTCTCACTTCCGGAAACATACATTCAAAGCCCTCTTAGCCTCCTATGGAGTGAACCACAAGGTAGCACTTGCCTACCATCCTCAAACTAGTGGGCAAGTGGAGGCCTCAAATCGTCAAGTCAAAGCTATTCTAGAGAAGGTGGTGCAAAAGAACCGGAAAGATTGGTCCCAAAAATTAAATGATGTGCTATGGGCTTTGAGGACGGCCTACAAAACTCCTATAGGAATGACTCCCTACAAGCTTGTGTACGGGAAAGCATGCCACCTCCCGGTGGAGCTTGAGCACAAGGCTTGGTGGGCCTTGAAGGAGATGAACTTCAATTTAGACATGGCCGGGGAGAAAAGGTTCTTTCAAATGAGTGAGCTCGAGGAGCTTAGATATGAAGCTTATGAGAGTTCAAAACTCTATAAGGAGCAAACGAAGAAGTGGCATGATGCCAAGCTAGTGAAGAAAAATGTGAGCGTAGGAGACCTTGTTCTCCTCTTCAATTCTAGAGTCAAGAACTTTCCCGGGAAGCTTAGATCACGATGGTCCGGGCCCTTCAAAGTGATGGATATTTCACCTCATGGGGCCTTTGAACTTTGGAGTGAAGGCGGTGGCACCTTCAAAGTCAACGGGCATCGGATTAAGCGCTATTATGAAGGAGACTCCAAAGGCACCGTCGAAGTTGTTGACCTCGGGGACCCACTCCCCGAGGAGGATTAATTTCAAGGAAGTTTGATCATGAAAGGTTTGGTGGAGTCACTCAACAACCACCGGTGGTAAGTATTAGTTCTCTTTAGTTCGTCTAGTTTTCATGTTAGTTTCTTTGATTAGTTCGGTTTTAGTTTAATTTTTAGGTTGCATGAGATATTTGGATATGTTTGTTGCTTGTTTGTGGAAGATTCATGGGTATAGTCGGAGAATTATTGGCGTAACCGTTGTAGGCGAAGTTGATTTTTATGCTCAAATTAAATTATTTCTCGAAATTGTGTACAGGTACTCCCAGCCGGCCAACCGGCCGACGGTACCCTACCGGCTGGGAGGCCCTGGACACATTTCTGTTTTTGATAGTTTATTTGGGCAGATTTCAGATTTTGCATCCTCAGCCTGTACCCAACCGGCAGCCGGTCCACCGGCTGAGAAGGCGAGTGCTTATTCAAAAATCGAAATTCAAGAAGAAGTGATTCCCAGCCGGTAGGCCGGCAGCCGGTCCACCGGCTGAGAATCATGTGTTGTGTGAGCCCAAGTGAAGAAAAAGTAAGGAAAAGGAAACCCCAGCCGGTCGGCCGGCAGCCGGTCCGCCGGCTGGGAGTGTTTGTAAGTGAGGACAGCTGAAGAAAAAGAAGATGAAGAAGATCCCCAGCCGGTAGGCCGGCAGCCGGTCCGCCGGCTGGGAGTGTTTTTGTGTGTTGAAAAGAAGAAGAAGAGAAGATGGTGGATGAAGACCGATTTTGAGCCGGTCGGCCGGCAGCCGGTCCACCGGCCCAGAATCTAATAACTTAGAAAAATTTCAAAAAAAATGTGAAAAATCCAAACCCTCACTCTCAGCCGGTCGACCGGCCGCCGGTCCAGGACCGGCTGGGAGTGTTCTGTCGCGTTTTAACAAGCTCGTGAATCCCTTCTTTTTCTCATTTCTACCTTATTTCTTCTTCATTTCCCTTCATTTCTTCACCCCTCTTCCTTATTTCCTTCACCCCTCTTCATCCCTAACCTTCAAAAACCCCAACAAACTTCACCAAACTCTCTCAAATCAAAACCCCCTTTACTCCCTCATCACTTATCCTTCAATTAACCATGTCGGGAAGAACAGAAAGGCGATCCAAATCAAGGCACGACCCTTCGGTTGAGCAAGAGGTCGAAAATGTAAGGGGGAGTGGCAACATTGGCCCGGATCCTAGCTTTCCCGGTCTCACTTTTGCCTCAATCCAACAAAAAGGTAATTTCACATATTTTAAGAATCGCCCCCTTCACCCAACTAGGTTTATTGATAGAGCCGGATTGAGAGACTTAGGGATTGAGAAGATAACTGCGGCTCTTTTTGCGGGATTAGGTATGAAAACCTTGTATGAGACAAAGCCGGTTCACACATCTCCCCGGTTAACTTGGGAATTTTTGAGTTCTTTGGTTGTGACTAAGAACCGAACTTTGGGGAAAGTAGCATTTTTAGAGTTCCGGTTGATGAATAAGGAACATCGTCTCACCTTAGATGAATTTGCTTTGATTTTTGGGCTAGACGGAAAATTAGCCATTAAGCCTCCGGAGGGCTTTGATACCGAGCTTATTTGGACAGCCATAACCGGTCT
The DNA here is from genome assembly GCA_029255685.2 of Silene conica. NCBI lineage: Eukaryota > Viridiplantae > Streptophyta > Magnoliopsida > Caryophyllales > Caryophyllaceae > Silene > Silene conica. The sequence goes on along the minus strand of CM055311.2, from coordinate 55,797,252 downwards.
TGTAAGTGATAGAAGCCGAAAGAAACCGGCTAATAGGGTGCATTTGGCACCGATTAGAATTTGGCACAGGTTCATGGGGTGGACCGTTTTCTCTAGGGATGAGCCTCACAACTTCACTACTACTGAGCTTGAGATAATTGGTTGTTACTTGGTTGGTGGCCCGAAATTGAACATTGCTCACCATATGGCCCTTCACTTGAGTAGGTTGGCATCCCAACCTCAGCTTACTACCCCCATTTGTGTTGGGGGGATGGTCACCTTGATTGCCAACAACCTTTGTCAGAGGCACTTCACGGTCGATTTCATTCAGGGCGAGAATGTACTATCTAGCCGATACTTGCAGGATGCTTTGGGGTGGGTTCGGTATAACCCCAGTGATCGCAAAGAGTATTGGCATATTCGGGTTGACAACAAGTTCAAAAATTCAGTCCCTTTGCCAAACACCGATTTGATGAAAGTTATGCTGGGGAAGACCTCTTACCTCCTTGATATTGAGGCGGACCCCGAGGACCTCCCACCAGACCAGCGTGCCCCTAGAGTCTACACCAGAGATAGAGTCGGCGCCACTCCTACCGACCTCCAGTTTGAGGCTTTTCAGCAGCCCTCCATTTCCATGTCCCAGTTTCAGAGTGGTCCCTCATACTTTCAGGGCTCCACCTCCGCCTCCGGTCCATCTTCTTCTTCATGCCCCCCAGAGCTTATTGATTTCATGGCCCGAGTTGACTTGGGCATGAAGAGTGCAGCGGATTTAGCGGACCAGCGCCAAGCCATAGCCGATGAGCGGCATAGGGATTTGACCTATAGGCTTGATTACCTTTACCATGATCAAGCCTATGGTACATTTCCGAGTTATGATCGGTCCGTCCGCGACGGTTATCATCATCCGGATGGTGGTCGCCCGTCATATTACATGCCTCCTGATAGGGGTTATGTGCCTCCTGAGGGTCATTTTTACGGGGAGATCAACGTCGCCCCGGGTTATTTTTCAAACCCGATCTTTCCCCCCAACTTCCGGGGAAATGAGGATTCGGGCCCTCCGAGGCATTCATCCTTCCATGGCGGGTATGGTGATGCGGGACCTAGTGGCTCTCAAGCCTCCCCTTTCCGTGATGTTATGCTCAACCCGAACGACTACATGGTGGTCGATGATGGCAATGGGAATGATGATGATGGAGCCGGTGATGAAGGTTATGAGTCCGAGGATCATTTTGATGATCATTTTGATGAGTGACCACCTTTGGAGGTGGTTGATGGATGCCTTTGCTCCCATTGAAAAATCCAAAGCAAGTAACTCCCTTAATCCAAATTTCAATTTAGTTTGCATTTTTTTTTAGCATGCATTTAGCTTAGTTAGTTTAGTTTAGTTCGTTAGTTTTAGTTTCCTTTTCATGTTTTCACATCATTAGTTTAGATGCATATAGTTGCATTCATTTAGATGCATTAGATTTATATTTTTGTATCATATTGTCACATATAGCTTGCATACATGTAGTTTAGAGCATTTAGTTTGCATTTAGTCTAGTTTTTAGTTTCTCTCTTCTTTTGTTTACCTTTGTTTTTAATGCCTTCTTAAAAAATCAAAAAACCAAAAAAATTGAAAAACCAAAAACTTTCAAAAATATGTTCTTTATTTTCCGGTTTTCCTCCTCGCATTATGCATATAAATAAGTGTGGGGAGGAAGAACCGTTTATTTCAAAAAATACAAAAACAAGTTTTTATTTTCTCAAAAATTTCAAAAAAGCCAAAAACATGTTGTTTTCGTTCTTTTACTTCATTTCCCCCTTTGCACTTTATTACATTGAGGACAATGTAAATCTTAAGTGTGGGGAGGGAAAATATCCACCTTGTGAATATTTGATTGCTTTTGTAAGTATGAAAAACCTCAAAAACACCAAAAAATCGAAAAATTTGAAAAATTCAAAAACATGTTTTTACCTTATTAGTGTAGAATTGTATATACTTGTGTTTGCTTCCCCTCCTTTCGCATAGGTAACACTCGCTTGAGCACCGCTTTGGATCTTGAAGATACCACGGTATGATCGTTCCAACCTCTATTTCACTCTCATTTTCATTCTTTTGTTACAATTGAGGAGGATGGGCTTGTATTTGGAGGATGTGGAGTACATTGTGGAGAATTGTGTGTGGCTTGTGTGCTTTTGTGCTGTTAGGAGATGCTTTAGCTTTGTTTGGCATTTAGTTTGATAGTCTCATTTGCATTATAACATGTCTATATTAGTTGCATTCATGGCATATAGTTGCATTTAGGATAATGTTTTGAAAATGCCTAATTGAGAACTTTGACAAAATCGTTTAGGCCTTTACAAATAATTCTTCTACTTGGGACTTTGTCTTTTAGAATGATTTTTGAAACACCCTAGGTTAAGCTTTTCTAGTATCTTTCTGACCATGGTCCAATACCGAGTCAAGGGTTTACATGTGAGTCACCTTGTCCAACCCCGTAATGCGAAATGGTTTTGATTATCTTGTCTTGGTGACCTTGTTCGACTCGGCGGTTTGGCAACCCAAAAATAACTTTCATGAATAAATTTGGAATGCTTTTGTCAATGATCATAAGAAGTGGAATCGATTTGAAGGAAAAAAAAAAAAAAAAAAGGGAAACTCAAGTGAAAAAGAAAAGAAAAAAAAAAAATGGTTAATGAAAAAGAATAAGAACATGTTGTTTTGGTGGAGGCGTACCACTTCGATGTGCTTTGGAGGGTAGCCATTGAGTTGGCTTCCCACTTGGTTATGAATTCGACCGCCCAAAGACAGAGTGATTGTCACCCCGATAAGCTATTGTCTAGAGGTTAACCGGTTGCCTAATAAGCGATTGACGAAAGCAAAGGACATTAGCACGCGTGGGACAAACCCCATCCTAACTCATGGCATGAAAAAAGAGATGAAAAAAAAAAAGTTGAATGAGGTCAAATTTTGATTGTCATCCACCATTTTGTATTGATTTGAGCATTTCATTCCAAAAAATCAATTTTGCCTTGCCGTTTTGTCGATCTTGGGACGACCCATGACCTTTACTTTGTGAAGAATCTAGACTTGTTGTATCTTTTGCCTTTAGCATTGCGGGGATCATCATTCCATTCCATCCGATCGCCTTTGACAAAAGTATTTGGATAACGGTTATGAAAGTAGCCTAGTTTAGCATGATTTGGCGGTGTTTTGTTGTCATCCTTCTTGCCTTAGTGACTTGTAGAATCAATATTTGTGAGGGAGTTTACGATTTTGAATTTGTTCCCTTTTAGTTGTTTTCCGCCGCTTGAATGAGGCAAGCGGTCTTCTTTCTTTTCCGATGCATGTTGCTTGTCTATATGTGTTTTGTTTTTACTTGTTTGCATCAAAAGTTTTGTAGCAAGACCTTACTTGCCTTGCAATAGGGCATTCTCCCTCATGAATGTCAAATTGTGAGTTGAAAGGGCTACGGGTGTAGCTAAACCCGATTCGGCTTCTAGTTAGCTTAGCTAGTTTGTTTCTTTGTTTATAATAAGGGTTATGTAGTTACTTGATCTCTTACTCGAGGACGAGTAAGGTTTAAGTGTGGGGAATTCTGATGAGCCCAAATTCGGTCATTATTTTCTCTTGTTTTCCTTTTGTTTTGATCCCGTTTCACCCCCGTTTGACATGATTTCGCCCCTTTTTGTACCCGATATCTCTCTTCTACATGTTTGTTGACATGATGTAGGGCTTGACGTGGGAATGAAGAAACGGGAGCAAAATGTGATGAAATCAAGGCAAAATAGGAGGAAAGGAGTGGAAATGAAGAAATGGGGTCCTCAGCCGGTCGGCCGGCAGCCGGTCCGCCGGCTGGGAGCCCCTAAGCCTTGAAAATGAAGAAAAAAATGCAGAACTTGGACTTTGGGTCCCCAGCCGGTGGCCAACCGGCAGCCGGCTGACCGGCTGGGACCCCCTTACCATTCCTTCGTTGCTTTAAAGTCAGACCCGTGTTTTCGCATCCCCAGCCGGTGGACCACCGGCGGCCGGTCCGCCGGCTGGCAGTACCTGATCATGTTTCAAAATGAAGAATTTTCCAGATTTGAGCCAAAGGTCTCCCAGCCGGTACCCGACCGACAGCCGGCCGGTCGGCTGAAGATCCAAGCCAAATCGAAGAAAAGAAGAGGAAAGTTCAGAAGTCCAAATTTGGACTCTCAGCCGGTCCCAGACCGGCAGCCGGTCGACCGGCTGGGAGTCGCTATTCAGAAATTCGCGCGCTATATAAACCCGCACTTAGTCTTTCATTTACACACTTCATATTACGCATTCTTAAGCTTTTTTAGGGTTTACTACTGTTTTGAATACTTAGCACTTAGACTCAAAAACACTAAAAAATACTTTAATCTTATTTAAATCTTTACTTAATCTTTCTTTATTAGATAATCTCTCTAGAGGATTCTCCTTGAGTTTGTGTTTAAGCATTTGTAGTGGATTATTTGGGTTGTAATTTTGGGGGATTTGAAAGAATCCTTCAACTTGTCATCCAAGTCATTTCCGTTTCCATAGTTAATGGTATAATCCTCTTCGTCTTTACTTTATTTTTGCATTTCCTTTAAGTTTTCCTTGTTTACTTGTTTACTCTTTCATTCTCTCATAATGTTTATCATCAATTCCTCATTTGTTCATGTTTCTTCTTTAATCATGTGTGAGTAGTTTCATTCTAGGGTTAGGGGTTTGCTTGGGTAGTTAGTAGCCATGAAAAATGCTTAGGGTTAGTCTTGTTTGCTTCTTTGGTTAAGTTTTCGCATCTTGCATGTTACGTGTTCGACGAATTGCCTCAACGACGGTTGGGTATTAGTCTTCGCTTTGTTTGCTTTAGACGATGGTCTTGAGTTTCATGAGCATGCTTATGTGTTAGGTTAGCTTGGTTTGTAGCGAAAGCTAGGACTAGTCTTGACCTAAGGGTAGTCGACTCGAGAGAAGAGATGACCCTAGACTTACCATAGAAGTGACACGAGACCGTTGCCTTACGTTTGGCTACCGACTTACCTAGGTGACCCCTGACACCCTAGTCCTCCTTATCATCAATTTTATCTAAATTTATTTGTTTTAATTGTTCTTTAGTTGTTAATCAATCTCAAACTTATTACCCGACTCAAGCTCGAACTAGAACTTAAATATACAACTTCCCCACCGTCTTTTGGGTTCGACCCTAAATTATACTACTTAATTTGGGAGTTTAAAAATTGTTTTTGGTGACGGAATCGACGACAAAATCCGGCCATCACACCGCCATCTATATGACAATAACGTCAAACTTATCTAGCAAGCCAACCGTTATTGATAAACGTGATCAACTGATAATAATACTAAAGTATGCCCTTGTGATCCTTTAAAAGATTTAATAAGTCATTGTACTAACTGTAAAGGACACCAGCCCCAACAATCTCCCACTTGTCTGTACAAGTGTATGTGCAATGACGTTATCACACTACATGTGGAGGACACCAGCTCCAACAAACTCCCACTTGTCCGTACAAGTGTAGGTGCGATAACTGATTCTCATATCCTTTTAAAATTTCTCCGACTCAATGTAAAATAATTTGCAAATCCGTATTCGCAAAGGTCGTATTTTACAAGCGATCTGCATCAAGAGTAGTTTCCCCGACTAGAGAGTAACTTAACTGATAAAACGAATCTGTATTCGAGCATGGCCATGCATTTCAGTTACTACTCCTCGAGTGGCCCTGAGAAATGATAAAATCCTGATAAGGGTTTGGATATTTCCCTCAACTCGAATCCTGCAGATGTAAGCGCAACATGAAATAACCCAGTGAAAATCCTCTTGGCCCCTGTTACAGAAGACCGTGGGAAAGAAACCAAAGTTACGCAACATTTGCCTTAATCTCAAGAGTCAGTTGAAAGTCAAAAGAATCGACTCTAAGGAACACTATGGAGGTCCTATCCACGACCTGGCACCTAATGTTATAAACCATTTAGGACTTCATAACGTTGTCACAATGTGTTTTACGAGATATCCGTATAACTCGCCTTTGTGATTGGTCAGTCACCTGTTTGACTTATGGCTCGTTGAACCCACCATCAACCAACGTCACAAAATGATTACCTGAGTTATCAGCTCAAGTGGGTAATCAATGACCAAAAACGATGTAATGTTAATCAGTTCACTTTGTGGTGTTCAAAATTGTCGTACAATGCCACATGAAAAACAAAACATAAAATATCATAACGATGAGGTTGTAATAGAGTACACAAGAAAATGAATGTAATTCATAAAAGAGTACTACAACTCAGGAACACGTTTAAGTCTCATGGAATTAACGTGCCCTTCATGCTTATCACGTCGTAATGCTTTAGTGAGAGGATATGCTATGTTATCATCTGTAGCGATCTTATCAATAAATATCTCCTTTTGCTCCACGTAATCTCTGATTAGATAAGCTTTCCGTTGTACATGTCTATACTTGTTACTAGACTTAGGCTCCTTAGCTTGGAAGATGACATCTTTATTGTCACAATAAACGGTGATCGGGTCATTCGAACTAGGCACTACTGATAGTCCTTGTAAGAATTGACGCATCCATATTGCTTCCTTAGCTGCTTCCGAAGCGGCATAGTACTCGGACTCAGCTGTAGAATCTGCTATAACACTTTTGTTTGAAACTTTTCCAGCTGACAGCAGCGCCATTAAGAGTAAAAACGAATCCAGACTGATATTTTGAGTCGTCTCGATCCGTTTGGAAGCTAGCATCTGCGTAACTAGTGGCGCAGAGCCTCGTGTCGCCTCCATAAGTCAATCCCCAATTTTTAGTCCTCCGTAGGTACTTAAAAATGTTTTTCACGGCCATCCATTGTTGTTCACCTGGATGTGCTTGGAATCGACTTGTCATACTCAATGCATATGCAACGTCTGGACGTGTGCATATCATGGCATACATGATCGATCCTATAGTCGAAGCGTAAGGAATCCGACTCATGCGCTCTTTTTCTTCCGATGTCTTAGGTTCTTGAGACTTGCTCAAGTGAAGCCCAGTAGCCATAGGAAGGAACCCTTTCTTGGAGTTCGTCATGCTGAATCTCTCTAGAATCTTATCTATATAAGACTCCTGACTGAGAGATAACATCCGTCGTGATCTATCCCTGTAAATACGGATGCCCAAAATTCTTTGTGCCTCTCCCAGATCTTTCATCTAGAAATGGTTTTCCAACCATGCTTTAACCGAAGATAAGAGAGTTATGTCATTCCCAATCAGGAGTATGTCATCGACATACAATACTAGGAAGACAATCTTGCTCCCACTCGACTTGATATATAGACATGGTTCCTCGAATGATCGAATGAAACCATTCTCTTTTATCACTTGGTCGAAACGATGATTCCAACTCCGTGAAGCTTGCTTAAGTCCATAAATGGAACGCTTAAGCTTGCAAACCTTCTTAGGATGTTCAGGATCAATAAAACCTTCGGGCTGTACCATGTACAACTCTTCCTCCAAATAACCGTTTAAGAAGGCGGTTTTAACATCCATCTGCCAGATTTCATAGTCATGAAATGCGGCAATCGCTAAGATAATTCGAATGGAACGTAGCATGACTACGGGTGCAAAGATTTCATCGTAGTTCAAGCCACTAGTCGTGCCTTGTGAATATCTTGTTGTCCTTCCACCGCATGCTTTATCTTGTAAAGCCACTTGCATTGAAGGGGGCGTACCTTTGCAGGTAAGTCCACAAGATCTCACACGTTATTCTCATACATGGAGTCCATCTCGGATTGCATGGCTTCTAGCCATACCTTTGAGTCGGAACTAGTCATGGCACCTTTATAGGTTAGGGGTTCATTACCCTCTAGGAGTAAGATGTCATCTATGTCATGTTCCTCGACCATACCAATGTATCTGTCCGGAGGAATAAAGACTCTTCCCGACCTCCTAGGTTCCTCGGGAATATCTACCGCAGCCGAGGTTGAAGGAGCTGCTTCCTCCAATGGTTGCTCGGTAGTTGGTTCTTGAATCTCCGATAGATCGAAGGTTCTATTACTCGACTTGTTCTCGAGAAACTCTTTCTCTAAGAACGTCGCACTAGCCGCAACAAAAACACGTTGTTCGGTTGGCGAGTAGAAGTAATGACCAAAAGTTCCTTTTGGATAACCTATAAAGTATGTCTTGACCGATCGCGGGCCGAGCTTGTCCTCGTGTCTCCATTTGACATAAGCTTCGCAGCCCCAAACCCGAATAAAGGACAAGTTGGGGACCTTTCCCTTCCATAACTCGTATGGAGTCTTGTCAACAGCTTTAGACGGACTTCGGTTAAATATTAGAGCGGCTGACAGAAGAGCATAGCCCCATAATGAATCAGGCACGACAGTGTGAATCATCATGGATCGAACCATATCAAGTAGAGTTCGATTTCTCCGTTCGGACACACCATTTAATTGTGGTGTTCCAGGTGGAGTCAACTGTAGAACGATTCAACAGTCTTTAAGGTGTTGATCAAACTCATTAGAAAGAAACTCGCCACGACGATCGGATCGTAGTGCTTTAATCTTTCTACCCAGTTGGTTCTATACCCGATTTTGGTATTCTTTGAACTTGTCAAAGGATTCACTTTTATGTTTCATTAAGTAGACATAGCCATATCTACTCAAATCATCCGTGAAAGTGATGAAATACCTATAGCCTTCTCGTGCGTTGATCGACATAGGGCCACATACATCCGTATGTATGAGTCCTAATAGGTCGACAGCGCGCATTCCAACACCTTTGAAGGAAATACGAGTCATCTTACCGATGAGACATGATTCACACATGCCATATGAAATGAAATCAAAGGCCGAGATAGCTCCATTCTGTATGAGCTGTTTTACGCGTTTCTCATTTATATGTCCCATACGACAGTGCCATATGTAGGTTTGATCTTTGTCACCAACCTTTAACTTCTTATTATTCACGTGTAATATTTCGGTGGTTTGATCTAAAACATAAATTCCATTCATGGAAACTGCCCTGCCATAAATCATATCATGTAACGAGAAAATACAGCTATTTTTCTCCATTACAAATGAAAATCCAAGTTTGTCAAGCGCAGAAACAGAAATAATGTTTTTAGATAAACTGGGAACATAATAACAGTTATACAACGATAACTCAAATCCACTAGGAAGCTGGATCACGTATGTTCCCCTCGAGACTGTAACACGTCGCGTTTTAGAGCTTATGTATATGTACTACTTGTGGTTGTCTTATGCTTGTGGGGTGTTTTGTTATCGTTACGGGGCGGTGAACTTCGGGACGAAGTTCATTTTAAGGAGGGAAGACTGTAATACCCCGTATTTTAGCCTCGGTCAACGACAGTCAAACCATGTTTTATATAAGTATTTCAAACGGAGTGTTTATAATTTATTTTTACGTAAACTTTTATTGTTTGATAAATCGTATTTCTACGATTATTTCGTATATCATAATCATTTTATATTCGGTGACAATTTCATAAAATGGTATTTCATTCGTATTTGTTTAATTTTAATAATACATTTATATTTTAATATATTTCCTATTTTATATTTAATTCTCATCTAAACTTAATTTCTACTTTTATTTAAGTCGTAATTATATTTAAATTCTATATTCTTTATATATTCTTGTAATTGATTAATTTATATTTACTGAACTAATTACATAATTTAATTAGTATAAATAATATATACATACTCGTTTATGGGTTAAGAACGGGATATAGGCATATAAATCCTCGAGATGCGTGATAGACTATTAGACTCGGGTTATGACTAGCACATGATGGGCTTGGGCTCGGATGAGTTGTGAGAACCATATTAATCCTAAACAAAACAAAACAAAGAAAACAAAGAAAAACCCTAGCATACATGAACCTCGACATACAATCTACACCTCCCAACAATACTCTTAAACAGCCTACAGCCACCGTGAGGTTTAGTAAGAGTGAGAGTACTACATCGCCATCATCATCATCACCTTCATCGTCAACCACCGTGTCTACCAGGGTAAGCATTCGTCAATTGTTTATCGTTGTTCCTTTTTGTGTGACGGTCTTGTTTATATACTCTTGTAACCCCTTTATTTCTGACCCATGAGACTGAGACGACCCAGACCGTGACATGGAATGGTAAGGTTAGTCGTGGGGTGTTGTAGTTGGTCAGGGAAACCACCACGGGGTGGTGGCAGAGGGAGAAATGTGAGTTTTGTGCGCGGGCTAAGACGTATGGGGAGTGCAGTGGGGACCACGATAGCACTTGGGCATGGGTTAGTTGAACTGGACGGTCAGGGGCGGTCCTAGGGGTGACCCAGATGGTGGTTGTTGGTTGTTATTGTGGTGGCTGCCGGAGGTAAACAGGGGAGGTCTGTTTTATCGCGGGTGCGAGCATACGGTTTAGGGCATGTAGTTTGTGGCGTTTTGGTGGTCATAGGTGGTGGCTCAAATGTGGTATAGGTGGTAGATAGTGCGAGGAGGAGGTAGGAACCCTCTTTGGTGGTTGTGGGTGGTCTGGATGGTGGTGAGAGAGGCCGTGAGAAGAGAGGAAGGGCGAAAAACCGAGGTTACGAGTTTGTACGCGGGCAGTTTAGAGGTGTCGTGGTGGTGGCTATGGTGGCCTATGGTGGTGGCTAATGGGTGGAAATTGCAGGTTGTAGTACGTAGTAGAGGTTGGGTCCAGTGGTGACAGTTGTCGGGAACCGGGCTGGTGGTTGTGGCGTCGGGAAAAGGGCTACAATAAGGCGTATGGTTCGCGTTTTACTATTCTGGTCGTGGTCTTAGTATGGTCTGCGAACTGTGATGCATTATTATTATTATTATTATTATTATTATTATTATTATATTGGTTTGATTGTTGTTGTTTGTTAACATATGTTTTGTTCGTATCTTACTACTATTATTATTATATTATTATTGTTATTATATTATTATAATCATATGTTATCATTGTTATTATTATATTAATATTATTGTTATTGTTATAGTAGTTAATATCTTATTTTAGTATGATTAGTATTACTAGTAATATTGTTTATGATATTTAATTATTAAAGTTAAGTGAATTTTATTATACAAGAATGTGACGGTTATCAATAGTCGACTATATTTATTTTCAATGTTCGTTTATTTAATTGAAGTTGGGTATAAAAGTAATAAGGATAAGTTGTTTAAGTTAATTGAAGTAGTCATGTTTATTACGGTCTCGTTATGCGTAATATATGATTTAAATCGTTAATTCGAATAACTGATATATTATATTTGTTTACGTAGTTATATTAGTTAGTGATTACGTATATTATATTGTTAGGTGACGATTTTGAAGTAGCATTATTCCGTTTACTCGCTGGCTTGCTTTGGACTATATTGCTATTCCAGGTAGGATACATTAACCTTATACTCTATGTTGTGTATGAATGAATGCGGTATTGTATGTGATGGATGCTAAGTATGATTGATATGAGAATGATATTGGTTGGATTGATTGTGGAATATTGGTAATGGCATGAGCATTTCATTATTTGATATCATGATATCATATGGTTAGTTGTATTGGTATTGCATTCATGAGCATGCATATGCATTGGTTACTGAGAAAGATGTGAATCAGATGTTGATCTGATATAAAGCCCAGGGTGGTTCTGCAGACTAGGCCTGGTGTCTTATCAGCTGTTGAGCTGGTGTTCGGCGACGGCCGATTATAGTCTGCCGGGAGGTTCGGTATGGCTGGGTGTTACGGGTTTGAGATTGAGATTGTGATAAAGCTCGAGCATGTCATGGCATTTGCATATCATATTTGTTGCATTATTTATTATTGTATTATCCTACTCAACCGCGAGGTTGACAGTGTATTCGTGTACACCTACGATGATCCGGAATGGGGAGTAGATTTTACAGGTCAAAGACAGATGGTCTAGGAGCTTGGGCAAGGAGAGAGACATGGCTTGGACCTACTTAGAATTAGATCACATACTTAGATGTATCAGTTGTACTGTTGTTCTTTGTGTAATAGTTGTAATATCAAAAGTTTAAATTTAATCAATTTTTACATAAAGTACTTTGGTTTGTTTACTTTGTTATTCACTACCTCGGACATTCCGAGATGGTAACAACTCAATTTATTTGAGAATGTGTTGTTAAAGGCTCTTAAATGGGGGTGTTACAGAGACTGCAGCAACTCTTGCTCCGTTCCCGACACGCAGGTCAACCTCACCCTTTACGAGGGGCTCGAGGTTTCGGAGGCCCTACACATGATTACACAGATGAGAACCACAACCAAGTATATAATACCCAAGTTCCGTAACTTGCATGGTTAATCTCAATCATGTGAATAAAAGAAGAAGAAGACATACCAACAGGAGTAACGCAGCCTGCCTTTATGTCCTCGCGATACACGGGGCACGTGCGCCTCCAATGCCTAGTCTTGTGGCAATGGTGGCATTTCATGCTTGTATCCTTGCTCTTTGTCTTACCATGTGAGTTGCTCGACTCACCGGACCCACTCTTAGCAGATCCTGACTTCTTCAACTTTGGCTTATCTACCGCTAGGTCGCCTTGAGCTTTCCCCTTACCCTTACCTTTACTGGAGATCATGAGAACATCCTGCTTCACGCTCCCACTCAATTTCAGATCTTTCTCGGTCTGTACGAGAAGTGAGTGGAGCTCATGAGGAGATTTCTTCATGTCATTCATGTAATAGTTGGCCCTAAAGAGGGCGAACCCATCATGAAGTGAATGAAGCATTCGATCAACGATTATGTTCTCACTGATCTTGCAGTTTAGGGCCTCCAGTTTCTCGATATTCTCAATCATGTTGAGAATATGTGGGCTAACAGCTTGGCCCTTCTGGAGTTTTGCTTCAAAGAAGCGACAGGTATGCTCATATGAAACGATTCTCGGAGCTGTCAAGAATTCATTTGTGAGCGTGGTGAAAATCTTTTTTGCACCATGGGAAATGAAGTGTCTTTGCAAATTGGATTCCATTGCATAGATAAGTAAGTTCTTTATCGCACCCGCTTCCATGACGAAGTCGCTATGAGCGCGAACTTCGGCAGCTCTAGCCGCAGTTCCTGGGTGTGCCGGAATAGGCTCAGTCAAATACTTGAGCTTACCGTCAGCAATTGCAGCATTCCTTAATGCTGCCTCCCAGTCCGAGAAGTTTGACCCATCATTCTTCAGTCTGGTAGACTGATTCATGGAGTCCATGAAGGCCTTAAGCCAGGATTCTCGTGCTAGCGTGGCACTTGGCATTGGGTCGTTACCAGCTATTTGTCATTAGCAGTTTTAAGTTGTACGTGTTCTACACTGAAAAGAAGATAAAAACAAAACGATATAAGCAACTCGTCGTTGTGATTTAAGTCTATTTTTTTAAATTGAATTTAAACTCGTAGACTCAAGCATTTATATAATTGATCTCCCTCAAGAATTATATAAACGATCCCAAGACTCAATTTCTGTAAATTGATAAGCCAACCGCTTGGCTAGTTCTACCGTTAGAACGCTTGGTCGATAGATTTCCGTAAATCTCATCTTTTAGTCCATCATAATCGCTAGATAGTATCTAGTGACCACGATGTTGATATAAAATAAATCATTTGTTTCCACTTACCCAACGTAGAAGGGGTCATAGTATGCCTACCGATGAAGAAGAGATTCATGGGAGTCTGATTTATAAAGACTAATCTCAATTTTTGGTTATACGAGGAAGACCCCATCAACTTGTTTTTATTCATTTTAAGTGAACTAAAATCTAGCATTTGCGTGAATAAATAAAATTAAGTGATGGCTTAATCATAGACAAGTGACATCTGTATGTCATTGAAAACTAACGCGTAACCTCTACATGAGTCAGTTTTCAGGCATGTTATAGGTGGTTTGGTTTTAGGCGGAATATGATGCAAGCTATAACCGATGAAAGCATAAAAGAAAGCAAGAAACGTAAATAAATGTCCTAGTGTGGCCTATCCTACCAAAATAAACATTAAAACAACTTTGAAATCCACTGTTGGACCCGAGAAGCTTGTCTTGATGTTCCACCTTTGTCTTTGCAGCGGGAGTGAGCATTCGGTCTCCGTCTTTGGTCTTCTCAAAAATACAAATTTAAATTACAAATATAAACCTATTTTACATTATAATTTAAATACAAAAGTAATTATAAGGGAAAAACAAAACGGAGATGCGAGATCTCAAAATTACAACCAAGACTATGTTCCATCATTTCGGAAACACAATCTACTAAGGCCACACTAAGTTACAACCGTTTGCAAAAATTAAATACGTTATTAAGACATTCAATGGCATTCAACATACGATAAATAAAATGCATCAAATAAAACAAATTCATTCGTGACATAATTCCGTAATTATGTTTAATAAATTTTACCAAACCACCTTACGGGATTAAAATTATGTGATTAAACCGTTTTATTCACATTAATCTTAATAATCTTATAATCCATCATTTTAAACCGCTTTAAAACAATATGTATCTATCGAGTGTGAACCGTTTCACAAATGCTAATACACTATATCCGTATATAGTATATTACCATGGGCCAAAAGAAAACAATTTTTTTTTTTTCCAGATCCTGCCAAACAGGGTTGCTCGATTGAGTCACTAGGGTACTCGATCGAGTAACCTTGACGGATTAAAATTGCTCGATCGAGTCACAAAGGTACTCGATCGAGTAACCTTGACGGATTAAAAACAGCACTGGCAGATACGTGTTTGCTCGATCGAGTAACAGCGGTACTCGATCGAGCCAAAACAATCTGCCAAAAAACCAAAATTTTCAGAAAATGAAAAATTTCAAGAAGCAAAAATGCTCGATCGAGCCAAAGCGTACTCGATCGAGTAACGATGTCACTCGATCGAGTACAACAGGCTCGATCGAGGTGAAGGGTTGCAGAGGCAGACTACGAACGAGTATTAATACGCTCATTCGTTGAATCCCTTTTCGCTGCACTTTTAAAACCGAAACTCATATTTATTCTCGATTTAATGCGTGTAAATCAACAATAAATAACAACAAATGATTCACATATTGCTAAAAATATCGATTAATCAACAATATGCAAATCAAAATCGAAAAACAAGATCGAAAACTCACAAATGGCACACGGGCGAGAGCATCAAACGGATAAAAATTTCCGATTTAAAACATTTCATGAAAATCACAATTGTAAAAGTTTCGTGGCCTCGTTCTGATACCACTTGTGGGGAATATCCGTATATTCACCCTAAAATTATTGGACTATAACGAAATTTTACAAGTGAATATAGTCATAAAATGGAAAAACATGAATCGAAAAGAGAATAGATGCACAACCTTAGGTCCTAGCGAAAAATGGCCTAAGAACAGGAATCAACCGAGATTCCCTCCTATAACTTGCACCCAAGATCCGTATGAGACGATGCCGCATATGCTAGAAATGCTCTCCGATTGTCTTGCAATGTGGGGAGAGCTTTTGTGAGTTTTGATGTGAGATCTAGGTTGTTGGGAGAAAGATGCTCTCAAAACCCTAGTTAGTCTGTAAAAGAATTGGAGTAGTAGACAAAAGGAGAATGACTCTCCTTTTGTATCTCCATTCGGCCGAGATTAGCATAGGGTGATCAGAGTGGGCTTTCCACTCTCACCTTATTTTAATGCGTGATTCGACCCGAAATGCTAAAATGTAATCCGCGGGTTTCAATTATAAATCGTATACATGTTATCAGATACTAATGTATTACTTCGTCACAATGTGCAGTCGATACATTAATAATGGTCTGATAAGAAAATGACGATATTGTATAATTAGCTTAATTAATATAAATGCTTATATTAATACACGAATTAAACATTTAATCCGTCAAAGCTCCCATTTTATACATTTAATTAAATATAACCGTTTATATTTAATTTACGAATTAATCATGTAATTCGTATTAGCTAAAAGTTTTTGATCCGTATTAAATAATTATCTCAACATCGCATTGACTAATTTTATAGTCAATATCTCTGACTAACTGTTTAGTCGTATTCGGCATAAATGTGACTGTATTTTCATACCTTCACATCTCTCAAACGTTTCCTATAGGTGTGACTTATAGGGACCAGTTGTTCACCGCCATCTGTATGACAATAACGTCAAACTTATCTAGCAAACCAACCGTTATTGATAAACGTGATCAACTGATAATAATACTAAAGTATGTCATTGTGATCCTTTAAGAGATTTAATAAGTCATTGTACTAACTGTAAAGGACACCTGTTCCAACAATAAATAAAACTATGAGTATGTATTAAACCAATAATATATATGGTATTATTCATGTTTTTTTGTTTACAGAAATGGCTCGTAGTGATCTTTATTGGAGAAGGAGGAGAACTTTGGAATTTATACGATATGTTATTATTATAATGAGGTGTGTTGTGTTGCTACATTTGATGTGGTATTCCATTAGGAGGAGCATACGTACATGACTCCCAACATTTAACATTAGATAAACGAACTAGAAGAAAACGAAGAATGTATAATTTGAATAGAATGATTTGGGAAAGTGTCACTATGTGTAGAAATTTTCTTTGTATTGTTCGCGGAACATGTGTGTGTGGGGTGGGGTGGGGTGGGGGGGGGGGGGGGGGGGTGTCTAAGTGGAACAAAATAGGTGCACATTTTTATAGATGATATGTAATCTAAGTTTATTTGTATATTGTTTTTTTGTTTTAGTTCAAGAGCAATTTATTTGGTAATTAAATCAAATGTGTAAAATTGTCAGGTACATTCAAAGTGCAAGAACTTGTATGGACATGCTTTTCCTCACTTGAATGCGTTGTTGGAAGTTTATGGCAAAGACTATGCAACTGGAAAACAAGCTGAGGGTTTTGTTGAAGCTATTGATAATATGGAGAAATCTGCTACCGTGCAAGTTATGCCTGACTCAAGTGATGATGAGGATGCTATTGTTAGTGGTAATGCAGAGTCAACCCCTCCATTGAAAAACGTGAAGCGAGAACACATTTTTAAGCGCAAGGGAGGTAAGAAGGAATCTGGAAGTTTTGGTAATTCCGAGTTAGCTTTTTTACAAGGTTTTATGAACGACATGAACGTTCATCTTTCTACCATGGTTAATGTAATGTCTCGAGCTAATGAACGTGAGCAAGAAATAAGTGAAAAAAGTGAAAAAGTGCTAGATGTACTACTTGCTTTGGAAGGTTTACTCTGATCCGCAGCAAGCTTTGGAAGTAGCTCCGATCTTGACTGCCCAACCAAATAAGGTCATGATTTTCTTTAAGTGTCCCGATGAATTGAAATGCGTATTTGTCAAAAGTCTTTTGGCTTAAAATGATGTCGATGTTTGTGTCTATGAAAAACTAGCAGTGGGGAGAATTTGTAATCTTTTTTTGCTTTTGAACTTTTTTATGTTTGTCATGTGGAACAGTGTTTTGTGTTTTGGACAAGAAGTAATATTTTGCATTGAGGAAAAAAGTTATCTCGAAAAAAAGTTGTATTAAAAAGTTGTTCTTTACTTAAAAAAAGGTTGCATAACTAAAAAAAGATTAAACAAAAAAATTGTTGAAAGAAAGCAAAAAAAAAAATAAACAAAAGGGTAGAAAAAAACAGGAAATAAAAAATAGTTGGGAAAATGTAACAACAAAAAAGTATGAAAAAATAATGTCTACAAAAAAAATCATAAAATTAAATTGATTCATTACTTTAACAACCAAACAACCACAAAGGGAATAAGGGGATAAACTATTCCCTTGCATGAACATAACATTATACTATGTACTAGTTTAGAACCCGTGCAATTTGCACGGTATAAAAGAGTACATATATATTAATGTATACACATTAATAAATTTAATAAGAAAATGAATTAATATTGCTGATTGTTGAGACTATGAAAATGTCTCGGCATTTTGACGTCCGTTACAATATCTGTTAAGATATATTTAATAAAATGTACGGGATTTATTTTACATGTCTTCCATTGAATTTCCGTATTATGTGCAAACAGAATAGCCAACACACGAGCCCAACACTGTATCATATAGACGGCCCAAATTAAAATCATATTAACTCTCTGAATATTTATAGACGGCCCAACTTATAAGTAAATTATAAACATAAAAAATGAATATAATATTAATACCTTATATTTTTTTATAATTAGAGAGTTAATTAATTTATTTTTTGATAAAACGTAAATATATTATCAAAGGAGGGTGGTCCATACGAAAGAATATATAGTTGTAGCCCTTTTTACAAAACCAAACGCCCAACGGAATAGGCCCAATAGCACGAACAATCTTGAAATAAAGAAAACCAAAAAAACACAACTTCAACTATGCACTTGTAGTTAACCGACACCAAAACTAATCTTAATCCCATTTTCATCTTCAACCTCCGACGGGAATACGGAGTCGATTTGTTGGCTTTTGCTCCTAGATTGCATCGAATTAATAGAATAATATCTCATTGAAAATTCTGTTTTTAACATTCTGTTCTGTTTTTTCTGCAATGATTCTACCAATATTACAATGCAACATGGTTCAATTTATCTGGTTTAAGAATATATTAGTACGAATATTTGGTTCAATTTATTCTACCAATATTACAGTCATTCAATATTTGGTTTAAGAATATATTTGATTTTCTTATAGAACATTGCACGTGCAATTTGATCTTATATTACAATATTTGATTTTCCAAAATTGATTTTACATATTGGGAACTTGAGCGGGAAATTTCTTTTACGTGAGTGCGACACGTGTCCAATTTATGTGTAATGGTTGTTATTATATACTTTTATATAGATGTTTTTTAATTGATATGTTTTTTAAAAAGAAATATATTATTGTATAGTCTATAATATTAATTTTATTTGTACATATGATAGTTAACTCAAATTTATCAAAATTTAGACAATATTCTTGCTAACAACTTAAAAAATATAAGGAAAATTTATGAGCTTGTTGGATTATAGATTGTGGGATTATATTTTTGTAGATTTATTTTACAAATTATTAACCACTTGAAATGAAATGAAAGCTCATAGATTAGACATCGTTATTTGGATAATTTCTAATATATTTGTATCCATATGATAAATGTTTCTTCTAATGCAAATAATACTTGAAGCATGTATGTGGTGATGAAGCTCCAAATATATTTCCATGAGAAGGTTTATATAGTTTTTTTTTTTTTGGTAAAAGGTTTATATAGTTGATTTAAAATAACTTATAAATCTATATTAAAGTATTGAATTTTTAACCCTGTAGGACGTCATTGAGGGTTTTCCATACCGGATTTAGATTCGACACGAACTCATCTTCAAACTCTTAAGATAATAGTCTTATTATGTTTCGACTATAAAATGTTACTCGATATTTTAAGTTGTTCATATTACCTATATTAAAATTTACATGATTCAATCACAATTAATTGCAATCTAAATTGCAAGATTCACTCACAAATTTTTATCTATTCATGTCAATAACTTATTTTGCTCTTAGAAAATGTTCACTTATCGTACGCTACATCATTCAATAATTTCAGTTTCTGTTATATATACTCATGATAACGTGCATATGTATTAGACCTGATCATGGGCCGGACTGGGCCGGACTCGAGCTAAATGAACGGCCCAAATGCATGGGCCGGAAGGATGGGCCACATTCTTTGGCCCAAGCCCATAATTGTTCGGGCTATAATAGGCCTTGGGCCAAAATGGGTCATAACGGGCCAAAATAATACAATACGAAATAATTAACAAAATTGATATTTGAACAAACTATAATAGTAACGAAATAAAATTTTCAAGTCTTAAGTGTTTGACTTCTACTTTTTTGGTTAGGAGAGCTATACCATAGGAATATACATAACTCATGCGTTGACAAATTATTAGGACATTAACTAATTAAAATTGTACTATAAAAATATAAAAATATCCACAAAGTTGATAATTTAATGCATTAGTGATATTAGATTATTAGTGTGATCTGATATACGATTCCAACTTTTGAATTTTTTTTAAAAAAATAATAATTTCGGGTCGGGCCGGGCCAAAAATCGGGCCTTTAGGTTGGCCCAAACCCGGCCCAATATTTATATCGGGCTTCTTTTGGGCCGGGCCACGGGCTTTTTGGGCCAAACTATGAGGCCCAAACCCGAGAAAAAATCGGGTTACACCGAATCGGGTCTGGGCCATATAATAAGCTCTAATATGTATAATATACCTTACCATAAATAAAAAACTGCACGCACATATAAAATGTATAGTTAAGTTTTGTAAAAAAAAAAGACCCAAGTGAGCTGGTTGTTACTTGTTAGTTGTTAAAATAAGTTAAAAGTAGTCCGTAATAAAGAGTGCAAGGCGGCAAGCTAAGTTAAGTGAAGAAGAGTGAGTGAGTAATCCGAAAGGCGTAAGCAAAGAAGATAAGAAAAAGCAAGAAGAGAAGAGTGGGTGTTTCTACTTTCTAGTTTCTACCTATCTCTCTTGAATTGGCTCCTGGAAACACAAGAATGGCGTTAAATTGCTGCTGGATTTCAGGATTAACCTCCACTGAACCACTTGGTGCTTCTTCCTTATTTCATTTTCAACGTCTTTCTTCCTTTCGCTCTTCTCTCTCTTCCAGAAATCCCGCTCATTCTTCCTACAATGCTATTGCTTATCCTAATTATCAGGTATTTCTTTGTATTCATTTTCATTCTATTATTGCTTTGTCTTATTCTTTCATTCTATATTTCATACCATTTTGTTACAATTAATGATTATATTCATCACAGACTTTCCCCTCATAAGTCATACATTGTCTTCAGATATTCCGGTTTTAATGTAGTGCGTGTTGGATTATGCAATCTAACCAAATACACCTTGCTTCTGCTTCACGCATAATTTAGTCACCACTCTAGTCTCTACGGGTTTTAACTGTAAAGCCAAGCCAAGCCAAGCCAAGCCAAGCCGCTCATAGCTTATATATTTCATAAACTTCTTCTACCTTAGGGGTGAGGGGTGAGGGGTGTGTTTGGATAACAAAAATGGAGGGAAAGGAAGAGGACGGGAAAGAAGAGAAGAGAAGGGGAGGGGGAATGAAATGTGGTTGTTTGGATGCATTTTCCCTCCAAATTTTGCGCATTGTGCAAAGATTTTAATTAGGCTTGGAAGACGTAAAATTGATCGTTCCAAATCTCTCCCCCTCCATTTACCTCTACCCTAATTTGTTATCCAAACAAGTGATTTTAAATCACCTACTCTCCCTTTCTTTCTTTGTCCTCCAAATTTCTCAATCCATAGCAAAAGTGGAGGGAAAGGCAGGGGAGGGGGAAGGAGAAAGAAGAGAAGAGAAGGGGAGGGGGAATGGGGTGTAGTTGTTTGGATACATCTTTCCTCCAAATCTTGCCTATTATGAAGAGATTTTAATTAGGCTTGGAGGAGGAAAATGGATCCCTCCAAATCTCTCCCCCTTCATTTCCCTCTACCCTCATTTTCTATCCAAATAAATGATTTTAAATCACCCACTCTTCCCTTTCTTTTCTCTCCAAATCTCTCAATCCAAACACACGCTAAGGGTGTGTTTGGATTGAGAGAATTGGAGGGAAGGGGAGGGGAGGGAAATGGAGGGATTCAATTTCCATTGTTTAGTTACAATATATGGAAGGAAGGAAATGGAAGGGGAGGGAAATGGAAGGGGAGGAAAATAAGAGGATTCAATTTCGCTACATTAAACCAAACTATAATCTCTTCATTGTTGTCAAGATTTGGAAGGAAAACTTTTTCTCTTATTTAAGAATGATATGTCCAAATACTCCTCTAATATGGCTTAACTTCTTTCATCCTCCAACTCACTAAAATCACTTTCATCCTCCAACTCAGTAAAATCACCTTCTTCCTCCACCCTCCTCTCGTTCCCTATACTTTATTTTTACTATCCTAATAACACCTCTTCATTCCCCCTCCCTTTCCTTTATTTCCCTCTCCCTTTCCTTTATTTCCCTTTCCCTTCCCTCCATTCCCCTCCCCTCCCTTTCCCTCCCAATTTGTTATCCAAACATACCCTAAGTGCTTAACCCAAACTCTGCTGCAATAAGGACAATGTAATTTCATAATAATATTGCACTTTTTATAACACCATCTACTGTTTCGTATTGTCAAATTTGATGCTGTTCACTTCATCCAGGCAGATGTTGTCTACGCCAACAATTTTTTGGGGAAGCCAACACAAGAGAAACACTTTTCTTGTGGTTATCATGATGGTGGAAAAAAACAAATGGGAAGATCTCCATCTTTTCACTCATTTGCGATACCAAGGAAAGAAAAGAAAGGTTTTACCTTGGAATTGAAGGACCAACAGGTATATTCACCCTTATAGTGTATTCAGCAAAACAAACTTGTTAGTTGTTACTTGTTACTGATGATTATAGCTAAATACGCATAACACTGCGTAATCATTATCAACTTCTTCATCTACTATCAAGTGCTAGATACATCATACATATGAAACTTATCTCAACATTTGGAAACGTCTTTTTAAATGAAATTTTGACTCGAGACTTTTTTAATGGATTTTAGAAGATCTCTTTCTAAAACTTTGTTACTGGAATCTTCCACGGTTTGATAGGAAGCAACTAATTCTTAAGATATGCATCAATAGGGAAACATTTATATTGGCAATCATGTTATGTGTTATGATTGCTAAAACTTCAGGTACCAAGATTGGCTTATCTCCAATTTCAAAATTGTAAGGAAATTGGAAAGTAAAAGTCTATTCTCCCTTAATTCACCTCATTACAGAGTTTTACAAACATTGAGAACATTTGTTGACCTATTTACTGTTTTTGCTGTCCATATAGAAAAATACAGTTTACTTCAAAAGAGGCAGTTCAATGTTTATTTTTACCGAAGCTAGGTCATTAAGATAATATTGTATCACTTGCTTTGGTGCGCACACACGTATATATATGTATATTATTTCAACTCAGGTTCATTTTAGTTGCGTCTATGGCTCTATCCCGTGACAGCGTAGTAGTGCCTGAGGCCAAACTATTAGTCTGTTAAGAAACCCTTTCTACTATCTTACAAGGTACTAGTGGGAACATTGGTATGTAAATTTTAAAGGGAATCTTGTTCTTTTTTTCAAAAAAACATTTTTTAAGTGACATGAAAGTTCTTACCCAGTTACTCCTTCGCTGGTAATGTAAAGTTGTATTGCTAATTGCACAAACTTGTTTTCCAGGGTGATGCAGGAAATTTTCAAGACGCAGGATTTTTAAATGCTGTAGTGAAGGTAATACTTAATTGTCATCTCTCCCCACGAAGTTTAGACAATCTTAACCATGTCAACAATCATCTGACATAAAGAAATATCATTGGAGAAGTGAGCATAAAATGTTTACATATGGAAAATTGTTCTTTATTCTCTTTTATTCTTCTGCAGCATTTTAAGAAGACATGTAATGTTTCTCGCATTATAATTTAGTGGGAATCACTTTTCTGAGACCATCTGATCGTACAACTATTCTTATTAATGTGTAAGGTCTTAAGATAAAAGGTAACTTTTAAATTACATGTTACATAATTTTATAAAATCTTCACTCTTTGTTTCTCTCTAAAACCGTACCATTTAGTGCGAAAATTTCACTGGTCTATCCTCAAGCTCGTAATCCGAATGTCATATACTCCCTCCCTCCCTCCCATAATAATACTTTTATTTGTGTTTTTACTATGAAACCGATATTTATAGTAAAATATTGAAAGTAGGATGAGGTGGTTAAGCAAGAGAAGAGAGAAGAATAATTAACACTCAAAAAGGAAGGTATAGATTATTCTGGGATGAAGGGAATAAATGATCCTGATGGAGTGATGGTTTGATTTTGTTTTTATTTACCAAGGACTTTTGTTGCTAAGCTGTCTATGGATTTGAACTGCTAGGTATACTGTACTCATACTGCACCTGATTATTCACTACCATGGCAAAAGCAAAGACAATATACAAGCACGGGCAGGTATCTTCTGATGTTTCACTGCCTCCCCACCTTGCTACTTTTCCTTACCCGAACTTCCCAAATTTTACTTGTTGTATGTAAATTTTCCAGTGCTTTCATGATAGGGGATGGAAAGCTCTTGACAAATGCTCATTGTGTTGAGCATGACACACAGGTAACTTTTGCGACAGCAGGATAGTTCATTTTTAAAATCTTTTTTTCTTATTAATCATCTTGTTTGATTCCCTAATGCATGATATTCAAGTCTAAAATGAATTTGTTGTTTGGATATAAGTACTTTACTGTTGCTTGGTGTTGTAAATGGGATTTTTCATTTCCTGATCATTCTTTCCTTCCATGGGCAAGATTCCAATGCTCATAGTGTATCTTATGAAACATATATTTAAGCATTTTCATATAACTATTTTGGAGATATACATCAAGGGCCCTCCTGGTAGATGAACCATCTCAACCATCACCTTAAGGTTTTGGTTGAGATGGTTCATCTATCATGGTATCAAAGCCAGTATGAAGGTCACGGGTTCGAATCCTGGCAACATCAAAACCCCTCAAAAACTCACGAAGTGGAAACGCGGCACACGGGGGAGCCTGTGCAAACTAACCACTCTTCAAGCCCAATGGGCATTTGAGTGAGGTAGCGTAAAGGAATGTTAATAATAATTGGGCTTCAACCATCACCTTAATATTTTGGTTGAGATGGTTCATCTATCACCTCTCTCTACAAATGTTTTATATTCAGGATTACATTTGAGGGTGAGGACTACATCCGATCAATATTTCCTAAACTTTGCTTAACATGCCCTTCTATCCACAAATTTCGCACTTATGTGTATTTGGAGTAAATACTCCACCTTAAATGTGGTATGTGACTATGGAAGTAGAAACTGGTATTGGATCTGATTAATTCCAATGAATTGGTCCCATTTTATTTGTGGGCGCAAAAGACCTACATTTTTTGTGCAATTTCTTTTTTATTTGGTTAGGATGCTAGAATGAATGTAACTCAGAGAAAGGGCACTAAACTGCGACATTCCAGATCATTGATCCTTGGTCTTTCTTTTGCTCTACAACCACAGCGATAATAATTTGGTTCAGTGACATGGCTTTTTCTCTGAATTAGGTGAAAGTGAAGAGAAGGGGAGATGACACAAAATATGTTGCTAAGGTAATTCTGGCTAAAGCCCTGCTTGGTTTTTCTGTGGTAGCTCGTTTTATGCTCTAGATAATCCCATGGTGGGCAAATGTAATAGATATATAATCTATATGCACATTGGCAGCAAGTGTTTCAAAGAGATGATTTATCGACTCCTTAGTCGGCTATTTTCTATTTGAGTAAACGGAAAGAAACTCATGAAGTGATTTAGTGGTACGTTCTTCTGCATGACACAACCTGTACTTTTAAAATTTGACAAAATCCTGGCTTGTTGTACATATGATAATAATCGGTGTAGGCGAGGCTGAGTTGCTGAGGACAAGTTTTTTCAAAAGGGTAGCTTTTCTAAAACAATTGAGCATGATGCAGTATTGATAATTTGAATGCAGTAATCTGTCATGAAGGCCGACTCTGTGAAATGCTTTGATCATCTGACAAAAGTTTTCTTGATCTCTGGCATTCTACTTGCAATGTGTACGATTAATACGTACGCGCTTGGTGCTAGATCCGATGAGAAACTGCTAATCTATTACTCGTACATCTGTAGTGTCATTTATTCCTCCACTAGTTTTCAATAGCTTCTTTGCTTATATTCTGCACTATTCCTGCTGTATTCTGATTGACAACGTAAACATAAGACATGAAACTTGACCCTGAAGTGAAGTGTCATTCATTTCAATTGGTTCTTGATTAATTGTTGTTTGTGGAAATTTGATGACAACTGAACAATTGAGACTTCATTTTCTTTCATTCTTTTCCAATGCAGGTTTTAGCTAGGGGTATTGATTGTGATGTTGCTTTACTCTCTGTGGAAAATGAAGAATTCTGGAAAGGAGCTGAACCGCTAAGCATTGGGCGGTTACCACATCTTCAGGTAGCAAATTCCTTAGAGAAAAATATACTCTCATAAACAGTTCATTTACATCATCGATATTACTGAGTGTGTCAAAAATGTAGGAGGGATCACTTGTGCAATTTTTACCACTGTTTAAGACACACTACAGGGTGTTTAAAACCTGTTTGGGCTAACAGGTGTAATATAAAACCCCCAAAAGTCTATAGTAAGAAAGTCTATTCTGCCAACATGGGTCTGGCCCTTGATTAACAATGACACCTATTTGAGAAGATCCTATATTAGACTGTTATAAGACTTTAGCTAATCCTGTGAGTTTTTATGATCAAATCGTGAGGTGTATAGAAAATGTAGGGGAAGGATTCAGGAGTTATAATATGTATTTTGAGAGTTTCCTCTTGTCCTCACTTTTCATTGTAAAAAGTTATATCTGTAACCGTAATCAAATTCATACCGAGAGTTTATATATCTGAAAACAATTACTTAAGTTATGTTAACATTGCTGATTAAGTATTCGTTACGGGAGTAATGGTTTGAAGTGCCACAATACAGAAAATTCACAGGATAGTCATGTTTTTTAAGAGCTGAAAGTGGTACGTTTTGAAAGATTCCAAGAGTATCGCTTATACTCTACTGAGAATATTTCAAATATTGTTGGATATAGTTTTCAGGATTTTGAGGTGCCAGGTGACAGAAATGAGTATCGATTAAGAAATTGTCGTTGAACTGCCAGCGTTTTATTTGTATATAAAAACAATAGAAAAGGCAGTTATTATGTAGAACAGGCAGCCCACATATCTAATGAGGAACCCCATTAAAAATATCTACTTTGGGAAGTGGATTAAGAACATAGATCATGGACTAAACCATTGGTGTTGTTATAAGGTCATTCACTTTCCCTCAAAGGACGAATTTGTCTTTAAGCTCAGTTCATTATTTTTTCTACCCATCGATTTGTGATGGATCAAAAAGAAATATGTCTCGTGAAACTGTGTGTGTTTCTTACTTTCTTATATCGAGAAATGCAATCGATCGATGCATTTTTTTGACACAATCGTCATGGTGGATGTCTGTTTTGAACACATTGATAATGCTATGTACAGTTGATCCCTTCGTCATAAGTTGGAGTCTTTGAGGCACCTCGACAATATAATAAGTTTCATTAAGCCCTTGAATGGACTGTGGTGTTGTGGCGATAGGTCGACCTTTTCTCTCCGCACCTTGCAGATCAACCACATGGTTCCTTCTATTTAGGTGACAAAGAACCGTGGATGTTTGTTGCCGGACCTTAAACTCCATGCTCCCAATTTTTGATCTTCGGCTGCCACTGAGTTAATAACATTATTAGGGAGCTTAAACAACCCAGTAGAAAGGCCTATAACCTAATTTGCTTTAGATGGTTCGTTCTATGTACATCATTTACTGCAAACTAATTATGATATCACATTTTCATGGGCAGGATGCAGTCACTGTGGTAGGTTATCCCCTTGGAGGAGATACCATATCTGTAACAAAAGGGGTAGTCTCCCGAATAGAGGTATGAGATTTCAATAGAAAGGCATTTTTCTACGCTCTATGCTCTACATATAAAACATTTTAAATGCTTTTCATTACCTACTATCCTCTCTTATTGTATAAGCTTTTGTCAATACTTCAGAGTAATGTAGAAAGATTGTTGTAACATAGTTCGGCTAAGTTCTCATCTTCTTTATTATGAAGATGAATATATATTCAAATGTGCTTACTCGGACTCCTCTTATTTTCTTCACGTGTGTAACTGTGTCATGCTTCCGACACTCTGGCATGGGTATAGCACCTACACCTAATTTGCAGCTAAAAACATAAATTTTATAATTAGCAAGTACTTGAAGTCTTGGACACACCCATGCGTTATGCTTTTAACCGGTTGTGAGTAGCATAGCTCAGACTGCAATGTTTTATGTTTTTACTCGAGAAAAAGTTACCATGTCTTTCTGATTAGCTGCTTCTTATTAATGTATGTATATGTATATATATTAAAGAAATAGCTGAAGTTGTAACTTGCAGGCGACACTATTTCTATCTTTTGCATAACAAGTTTATGAATAGTGTAATTGTATCATTTGTGAATTCAGGTTACATCATATTCTCATGGTTCATCTGATTTGCTAGGCATACAAATTGATGCTGCCATAAATCCTGGTCAGTATATAACCCTAGCCTCTTTAAACTATCTTGAGATACAGATCTCTTTCATGATACATATTTTCGTTGCTTTCGACTTGTATCTGTTCTAGGTAATAGTGGAGGCCCTGCGTTTAATGATCAGGGGGAGTGCATTGGGATTGCTTTTCAGGTATAACGGTTTTAAGCCACTTGAAAATTGTAATACCTTTTGCTTTCAAATCCTCGTTTACTCGTCACAAGGAAGAACTAGGTCAGAGGAACTGGATGGTTATGTTAGTTAGTAGATCATGTTTTAGAGTTATGCAATTGTGTCTTGCATAAGGTTAGGGAGTAGGGTACAAGAACTAGAACAGTAGCTGCAACAAAGCCTTAATCTGAATAGATTTGGGATGGCCGTCACTCCCTCCATTTCAATGAATAAGCCGCATTTCACTTTTTTAGTGAAGACAAAGACGTCAAATGGGCCGTATTCATTGAAACAGGGGGAGTACAAACTAGTTTAAGGGATTGTGTAAATAAAAAATGTAAATATCGGGGGATAACTGATGAGATAGAGGGAGTTATATGAAAAGGCACTAATAAGTTAATGATTATGGTAAGCACGCATTACCTTGGCCATTTTTCTTAGGCATTTCCTTATAAGTTTATAGTCACATGTGGAAATCTTAATGGTTTGACTATGTTACTATTGTGTTCTTTTGCTAGGTGCTCAGATCAGATGATACAGAGAATATAGGTTATGTCATTCCGACAACAGTGGTATCTCACTTCTTAACAGACTATGAGAGGAACGGGAAGTACACAGGTCTTCACTTTTCTCTATCACAAAAACTCTGAAGCCGTGATTCCATTGCATTATTTTATCTTCTGGACTTAACTAATGTACATGTCTGATTTGACAAACTATGTATGAAAATGATGAGGGCTTGGACTGATAACAATGTCCTGATTTTGGGTTGCGTGGGATGGGTATAATTCTTATGACTGTATTAGAGCTCACAACAGTATTAGAGCTCACAACAGGTGGAAAATGGGGGAAGTTGCTGGACGCGGAGGGTAGATATGATGAAGAGAGGGAAATAATTAAATCATAATGGGGGTGTGTCAAAGTTAGCTACCCTTCCCTAAGATATTTGTCATATTTCACTACCGCTATATGGGAATGATAATTCTCGCATCACCCTCTTTTCCACCCTCTATAGCACCATTACCAGCAATTTCTTCCCTTTTCCCTGTGTTTTTAGCCCTATTACCCTAGTAACAATTCCCCCATCACGAGCTAGCCCTTAGAAGTATTTATTTCAGTTTTATCCCTTTCTTCTAGGCTTATATTTCAAAAAATAACAATGTGTCTTGCAACTTAGCCACCTAGTAGAGGAGACTTCTCCTGTTACAGTTCCAACACATGATCTCTTTTTTGCTTTTATTATATGATGGTCTTCTGACCTGCGATAATGGATTGGGATCTCATCAGATGACTAACAATGCTCAGCACTTACATTAGAATCCTCTGCCATATTCTAGAAATTATTCATTGCCCAGCAAATTGAATCCCAATTTTCATCTAACTGTTTATTTTTTATCTTGTTGCTCATTGAGGTCCTCAAAATATTAGTCATATAAACTCTCTTAATCATGATCCGGTTGTGTTAAATAACATGCTTCAATTCCGTGCTCTTAGGTTTCCCTTGCCTTGGTGTTTTGATGCAAAAGTTGGAGAATCCAGCTCTACGCTCCTGCTTAAGAGTTCCATCTAATGAGGTTTATTCTAATTTGGATGCGAACAATTGCTTTTATTTACATTAATACATCATCAAGCCAAATTGCACTACCCTATAGGGAGTAGTTGCCATTTAAAAATTTGTATTCTGAACTTGTGGATATGAACACCCTGACGTCTGCCAACATTTTATTAAAAAGTGTGAATCAGAATTTTACACAGTGATGACTGTCCCACCTTTCAACCACACAACGTAGGTTTTGGTTTGCCTTGAGCACATTCTGCGTTTACCCTTATCCTACCTATTGCAATTCAATGGATTGGTAATCTAATGTCCATTGTTACCCAAAATCAACCTTCCCACTTTAACTATCAGTTAGTTAATCTTGATTCATTTTAAGAAAATGACGGAATTCCTCTCATGTCCATTGTTACCCAAAATCAACCTTCCCACTTTAACGTTTTTTATTTGTTAGCATTGTTAGTTAACTTCATGAGAATAGTCAATAGACGTGCTATTCTAGACAGTCTGAGTTTAACCTGCTAGTATCTTTATCGTATTGCTTGGGTTTGTTGATTTTCAGGGGGTACTCGTGCGCAGAGTTGAACCTACTTCTGATGCACACAGTGTCTTAAAAGAGGTAAGCTAACTGGTAACCTATGGCCTCCATATGATTGATCCTGTTTGTGATATTAGAATGACCCAAATAATCTGCATGGGCAAAGTGTCTTCTGTGATAAATTAATAGTACAGAATGCTAGAATGTAATTTCACATACCAGAAGACACACAATTATCTCATGGAATGGATAACTGAATGCAAGATGTTAGTTTATGTTCTAAAATTGTCTTTGATTAATTAACTAGTCTAGATCCCACACAAATGCACGGTTTCTTAGATAATAATGTACAAAGACGTTAAATGTTATAGCTTGGTAACATGCTTAAGCGGTATACATAAGAGAATATGTGATAGTTTTTACACCAGATCGACTAATTGGACTAACTGGAGCAGTCGATGGACTAATAGGGACACTCGACGCTCCTACAACGCGCACTGGACCTAAAACAGTCGCCATTTCTTCGTTACCTATTGGAAAGCTAACGGGATAAGCTTTCACCTCGAATTTGAATCACTTGATTATCATTTGTAGAACACGAAGGACTCCAAAAAGGATGGTTTCCAAGCTCATTTCATACCAAGGCCAAGATTTCAAACTTTAATGATGAGTTTTAGCTAGTTTGCACATACTCGGGCTTATAACCTGCATAAAACACAACACGACCCGAAGTAGCCAAAACGAGGGAGAATAATAGATAACGCTACTCAATAATGCATAGAAATGCGTGTAAAAAGATGGAATAAATGCATATAAAAGGCACGCATCACCATGATTAGCAAACTTGCTTCACACACAGCCCACATCAGAATTCAACCGCAGAAACACTTCCCCTTCATCTTTTTGGTGCCTTGTGCTTAGATTTGATGGTGGCTTACTTGTGGAAGGGAGGGAGTTTGGTGGTTGGGCGTGGTGTGACGGTGTGAGTGGGCATATATTATGGACAACAAAGGTGGGTGGTGAAGGAGTAGATTAGTGATATGCGGTAGAAGGGAGGGAGTCTGGTGGGTGGGCCTGGCATAGTGGGTCGGGGATAAGGGCTGGTGGTAGCAGACTGGTGGGTCTAGCAAAAGCTGCTCCTACAACCCTGAGAAACCGACCCAATTGAACCCAAAAATTGGGTGAACCAAAACTGACTTGACCCAAAGTTAAAACCTATAGCTGATAGCAAAAGTAAACTTATTTGTCCTAACCTGAAGCCGACCTAAAGCGACCGGAACCAATTTCTGACTCGATATTGACTCACCGACGGATGTGTCCGATAACGAATTAGCTTAGTCGTGGTCTAAATAAGTCGAAATTGATATTCTTCTTAATTGTATTCGCCTAAAACTAAAATACACATATAAAGTGTTTCAACTTACGATTATTGATCCAAACATAAACATAAAAGATAAAATATATGTTGATGACCTAACCTAGTAATGACCCCAGCGGAATCCGACCTGATTTGTCATCCGTTGATGGCCTGGCCCAACGATGACCCGACATAACCCGAACCGCTTATGACCTGGTCCGCTTAGATCCGACCTATAAATGACCAAAGTGACCCGATTGCTACCTCTCGGTGGAAGACAACGGTTGTGGGTGAGGCAGACCAACAAGGTGGTTGATAGGGTGGGTCAATGGTGGAAGGTTCTGGGTTCAGGAGTAACGCAGTTGGGGGTAAATTTGATGAGCTGAATATAATAATAATTGAATTCGGTGGGAAGGAGGGAGAAGTACAACAATTAATTTCACTTACCAGAAGAAGGAAAATTAATTAATGGGTTGAAAAACTCAATGCAGGGTGTTAGTTTAAGTTGTGAAATTGTTTTCGTAGAATTAATATCTAGCATTGTCTTGTCACTATCTTCCGAAATCCGGGGTACAAATTATCTATCCTGCATTTTTCAGACTGTAATGCTGCAACAACATAATGATAAATTTGCAATGTCCTAATCCAGGGTGATGTGATTGTCAGCTTCGATGGGGTCCAAGTTGGCTGTGAAGGAACCGTGCCTTTTCGATCAACTGAGCGCATCGCATTTCGATATCTCATAAGTCAGAAGTAATGTTACTTTACATTCATCTTCTTGATTCTTTTTTTTTCTAATCTTCAGAAGTTAGAGGAGGTTGTTAAATCAAATTGAAGTTCAACTCATACAAAAGCTAGTATTAGATCTGTCATCTATGAATACAAATCTCTAATGCAAAATTAAATATACATGTTCTGTAGTACTACACTATTACCATTCTATTTTTCTGGTACACATTTGACTTTGGTGGTCAGGTACATGTGAACTTTGACCATTAACTTCTCTGCACATATGACAATATAAATAGTAAAATTACTCACACTAAACTTCCGAAAAACAACTATTGACATGTTATAAAAAAATGTTCTACCTAGTGTATATTGTTTGAAAATATTGATGAAAATTGAAATCAATTGATCACTAAAATAATGTGGCCTAGTATAACTGGGATCGTGAGGGTACAAAACTATCAATATCTGCACATGAAGATTGTCAGATGGTTGAGTCTACCATACTAGACGATTAGATAGATGGGTTGCATTGGTGTTTTGGCATGTATTTCTGACTTGTCACTGTATGTATTTCATAATTCATACTGGATTGGTTTTGTAGCCTCACTCCCATGTCTCTCCAGTGTCCAAAATCATCTTAACTTTATTCGCGCTTAGCTTTTGCATCTTGATTAACTCTTGATGAAGCGAGAGAAGTTCACAATGTTAAATGTATTAACGTGGGTCGGTTGATGATGATAGATGAACCATCTCAACCAAAACCTTAAGGCGATGGTTGAGGCCCAACTATTATTAATATTCCTATTACGCTCCCTCACTCGAATGCCCATTGGGATTGAAGAGTGGTTAGTTTGCACAGGCTCCCCCATACCGTGTGCTGGGTTTCCACTTCATGAGTTTTCGAGGGGTTTTGAGGTTGCCATGATTCGAACCCGTGACCTTCGGTCACACTGGCTCTGATACCATGATATATTCCTATTAGATGACACCTAGTTGGGGTTTATCTGCCTGTGCTGCTTTCAGACAAGACTGCCTTTGGTAATAGTGTAATACGGTGATAAATATCGGTTGAAACTTTTGCTCCTGCTCTGAACATTACACTTGTTTCACAGGAACATATAAAATATTGCTGACAAAGGCTGTTGGCCCAAGTAAAAAGCACATATACAAATAATAAACATTCAGTACTGAATTGTGGCTTAAGACACTTGTTGCATAGACACTGTGATTAGCGACTGAGCAATGTGTCTTGATATAGATTTTCAGGTGATATTGTTGAGCTAGGCGTCATTAGGAATGGTTCTCTTATGAAGGTTCAAACAGCTTTGAATCCTCGAGTACACTTGGTATGTGATCATCAGACCCCTTGTAAATGGACTCTGACTTTGTTCAAATTCTTGGATATGAAAATCAATTGACTTAATTGCGTTGTTGCTTTTCTGAAAGGTTCCGTATAACATTGAAGGAGGCCAGCCTTCATACCTGATAGTTGCCGGATTGGTGTTCACCCCACTTTCCGAACCTCTTATAGAGTAACTGCCAGTTGACTCACTGATTCCTTAGTGTCCATGTGCTTCACTTTTTATCTTTTGTGGCTTTGCTAAGTTCCTGATTTGCTTTTTTTTTCATTTTGGGCAGAGAGGAATGTGAAGAAATAATGGGGGTAAGCTGTAGATCTATGAGACGCCTATTACATAATACTGTCTTTAGATACATTGACGCCTTCATCTCAAGTGAGCTTGTAAAGGCTGACATTTCTGTATTTGCTTTCAGCTAAAATTATTGACAAAGGCAAGGTATTCTTTGGCGCGGTTCAAAGGAGAACAATTAGTGATCCTATCTCAGGTTAGCTGTATTATTCTTGATTATCTTCTGCAAGTCATTTGCATATCAGACTCTTACAAATGTTCTGTTAGTTGAATGAAATTCTTAGAAACCTTGTGGCTTAATTGTTTCATTTAGAATTCATTGATTGTACTATAATGTGAAGGTCCTGGCGAATGAAGTAAACATAGGATACGAAGACATGGGGAATCAACAGGTGAGCTCTTTCACCATAACCTTATTTATAGCTCTCACCCTCCTATTTAAATTACCCCTATTTGACGGATATTGACAATCACCTGTGGCTAATACAACCCTGCAGGTTCTGAAGTTGAATGGCAAGTACATCAGGAACATTCATCATCTAGCACATTTAGTTGATTGTAAGGAGCTCAAGTTTCTTTATTAACTGCTACTTTTTGTTCTTTCCTGATAAATCGTTATCCTTGTTAAATTACATTGACGACCTTCTTTCCCAGCTTGCAAAGATAAGTACCTTGTTTTCGAGTTTGAAGACAATTACCTGGTTGTATTAGAACGGGAGTCAGCTACAGCTGCCTCATCATGTATTCTGAAAGATTACGGAATTCCTACAGAAAGATCATCTGATCTAACCGAGCCTTATTTGGACAATATCGGAGATAATAATTCAGCAGATCACGACTTCGGGGATAGCCCCGTTTCAAACATGGAAATAGGATTTGATGGGCTTCTTTGGGCATGATTTGTAACGTATAATAATTGGCTAAGTCTGCTGGATTTGTCTGATGATGGGTTAATGCAAGGAATACATTATTCGAAGGTTTCAAAGTGAGGTTCAGATTGCCCTCGGAAAAACGTCATATTGTTGAACTAGAAGCAAGTGAGGTGTTAGCATACTCTTAGAGATGGAGTTTTACAGTTATCTGTCCCAGATTTTAAAGAGCACTGGGGCAGTTCAGACCATCCATGTATATATTTTGAAAAAATGGTAGCCCTGTGCCAATTTATAGTTCTCCATTTGTTGCTTCAATATAATATATTTATTCATATATTAATTTGCCATGATCAAATACTTGATATTCTTTAGTTTTTGATTATGATGGAAAAGGTAGAAGTTTTCCCCGACTGTCATTTTTCAACACAGGAGGAGTATATGACTCTGACTATATGAGGTATGCAGGCTGTTATTGTTTTTGGCTAAATTAATCAATTAATTAAAAAAAACATTATAGTTTTGCGATGATAATGGCGTTTATGATGCTTCGAGATGTGATTGTATGTCATGTGCAATATTCTTGGCATCCATTGCTAACCCATAAACGCCTCTCCTTGCAAGACCAGCACAATACAAACCATTCTTGCCCTTCCAATGATTCGGAAATTCATGCTTAGGCATCCCATCTTCCTTGAGTAGATATTCATCTCCCTAATTGCATCAATAATAATAATAATAATTCAAGTTACAGTCGATTATAATTATAGTATAATGTTTTCGATAATCTGTATCAAATCCATTACCTGAAGCCACTTATTGGTAGACCTCTTAAATCCAGTTGCAAAAATGATGGTGTCGAAAATAAAAGACCTGCCATCTTCAAACAATATATCATTGCCTTTGATGCTTCTGATTGCTGGCAATACCTGCGCATTATTCAAAATTCAAAATTCAAATCAAAATTGGAGAGAAGTAGGTGAATTTTGCAAGTAATAAGGATGTTTGTTTCGCGTATGGGTATAGGTTTGAAATGAGGAATCCTACCTGGGTGGTATGGGTTGGAACTCCATACTTACCCCTTATGTTCGTTTCAATTGTAATTGGTATGAGTTTGAAACTAAGTTAGAGTTGAAATATGTAAAAGTTAATACTTTAAAAAATAATTTTAACGTATAAAATCATGAAAATAAAGATTATATCAAATAACTATATAAAATGATGCGTTTACAATATGTTTTAATATTTATTTTTCACATTTTTGTTTATTGTAGTTTGATACCGATAGGTAGGGCAGAGTATGGATCGGATATCCGATCCGAAACCCTACTTCGGATCGGATATCCGATCCGAAAATCCGAATTTCTAGTATCCATGATCTGATCCGAAATGATCGGATATCCGAAATTTAGTATCCGAAAATATCCGAAAATTTCGGATCAGTTATCCGATATCCGCTCTGTGTATTTTATATATTGTCAAACTGTAATAAAAAAGAAAACTAGCGTTCATTCGGTATATATTACAAAACATAAACCCGTTACCTATCAAGGAAAACAAGCGTAATATTGTGAATATCGGATATCGGATAACTGAAATTAGCTAGTACTTAAAATTGTGGATAGGTTTATTTACGATTTTGTGAAATTAGCTAGCACTATTTATGGAACAAATCTCGGATACGGATCGGATATTAACGGATATCGGGTATCTGATTCGATATTTGATATATGATCAAATAACTTACGGATATCGGATATCCAAATTTTTAAACCTGATATCCGTATTTGATCCGATATCCAAATTTTTAAACCTGATATCCGTATTTGATCCGATATCCAAATTTTTAAACCTGATATCCGTATTTGATCCGATATCCAAATATTTCGGATATGGGTATCCAAACCGAACCACTTTTCGGATCAGATATCCATTATTTCGGATCAGATACGGATCAGATATCAGATAATTCGGATAATCAGATTTTTTTATTCAGCCCTACCGATAGGTATCAATCTCATACTCACTCCCTCCTAGGATACCCATACCTCATGGGTTTGAGGTATGAGTATGAAATCTCAAGTTTGCTAAACAAACACCTGGTATAGTTTTGGGTCATTTCAAACCAATACATTATACATTTTATGATTGAACCAAACACCCCCTAATAAGCATTAGGGGTGGGCAAAAATATACGATACGGTTTTGTAATACTGATATGATACAGTATACGATTTAAATTATACGGATTTC
This sequence comes from Silene conica, assembly GCA_029255685.2. Lineage (NCBI taxonomy): Eukaryota > Viridiplantae > Streptophyta > Magnoliopsida > Caryophyllales > Caryophyllaceae > Silene > Silene conica. The sequence goes on along the minus strand of CM055311.2, from coordinate 55,759,980 downwards.
CATATAATCCGTATATACAATACAGTTTTTACAAAACTGTACCGTATTCGAGTCGAGTAAAAACGGTTTCGACACGGTTTGAAATTTTTGCATAAAAAAATTGCAAAATTCAGCTTTCAACTTCCACTCTTAGGGTGTGTTTGGATTGAGAGAAGTGAAGGGAAGGGGAAAGGAGGGAAAGAGAGGGATTCAATTTCCATTGTTTGGGGAGAATTCAATTTCTCTCCACTAAACCAAATTATAATCTCTCCATTATTGGTAAGATTTGGAAGGAAAACTATTCAAACAACTCATCTTCATTCGCCCTCCATTTCCTTTCTTTTCCTTTCCCTTTCCCTTCCCTCTATTCCCATCCCCTCCCTTTTCCTCCCAATTTGTTATCCAAACACATCCTTAATGTTTTTTTATGATTACTTTACTAACTTATCTAATTAAAAAAAATTGATCCGTCATGATTTAGACCTGTTAGAAGTAATTATTAGTACTTGCATAACTACAATATTAAATTAGGCATTTATCACCAAACCATATCCGTATATACAGGTTCTGCATACACGGTTTTTCCAGATACTCGAAAACCGTATCGGTTCCGTATAGTGTTTTTCGCGATTTTTAAAACTGTATACCCGATACGGTTTTCAAAACCGTACTGATTATACGGTTTGCTCACCCCTAATAAGCATAGGAATGAAAGAATACCTGGATGTGTCGGGATCGAATTTTGGCAATAGTTCCGACGTCAATAACAGGGTATTTGCCATGAGCAACTTTCAAAAAGAAGGGGCCTTGAGACGGTCTATTCAATCCGTATTTTGCAACATCTCCATAAACAATTTTGCTAAGCAACACCATCAACTTATCTACCATCTTATATGGCAAATGATTCAATAGAAACAATCCCATCCCTACCATTCCTCTTGACAATATGTGTACCTATTATCGTATGAATTACCACATGTAGATGTACGTTATAAAACAAACAAACATTATTCAGAATATTAAATAAACTTATTATATTATATTATATTTACTTCTTCTTACCGGACTTCTAACAACAATGGAGGTTTTAGCAGCATTATTTGAAAGATCAAGAGCAATCTCCATGCCAGAATTACCAGAACCAACCACCAAAACACTCTTCCCTTCATACTCTTTACCATTCTTATATTCTGTTGTATGCATTACTTTCCCTGGAAATCCATCCAACCCTTCAATTTCAGGACAATATGGTTCACTTGCCTCACCACTTGCCACTACCAAAAACCTTCCAATATACTCCTCTATTTCCTCATTCCCAGCACGGGCCGTGTTCCGAGCCAGAACCCGCCACCTTTGCGCACCATCATCGAACGTGGCGCTCTCTACGTGCTTTTGGTACAAGGGTTTGATCCCAAAATGCGCGACATAATCGTCCAAGTATTTGATAAACTCATTTTTGGAGATGTATTTAGGGGAAGAGGGTGGTAGGTTTAGGTAAGGGAGTTGAGTATACTGTTTTGGGAGATGCAGGTGAAGACGATCATATGTTTTTTTCTTCCAAAGAGAAGCATAACAATCGTCTCTTTCGAGTAAAATATATGGGATTGATTGTGTAGTAAGACATGCAGCTGTTGCTAGGCCTGCGGGTCCACCTCCCACGATTATAACACTCGTTTCTGGCATTGTTTAATTTAATCTGTAGGAAACGGGTGAATTCATTAAGAAATGATTTTAGACGTACATACGTAACGCTTAAGAAATGATATGTATATGAATTATTATGGCAAAGAAGACCTTGTTATAAGGTGTGAAAATGAAGGTTTCGGGAATACATATTGGTTGGTGATGACTGATAACTGAATATTATGAAACCCAGGATATTTTGACAAATTCAGTATTCTCATAAATGTGTTCATATCTTAATACGGATATGTATCTATCTATGTATGTTGGAAAATGATCATCAGTGAAGTTGTGCTTAATATGCATGGTACTAGTAGTATTAAATACATGAATCATAAATAAATAAATAAATAAATAAACGTCCCGATACATATAACCCTAAGAATTGTACATAAAAACTTTTAAATCCTTGTAACTAGAGCTAATTTAAATTTTCAAGGATATCTAAATCAACACATATTATACTAATCTAATGTATAATAAGTGCTAAGTTAATTATTAAATTATTATACTTATTATACTAATTAAATGTATAATAAGGGATTTCCTACTCTTTGATACCATACATATTTGACATTTTATCAAGTTGCTTATAATCATATAATTTATAGCATGGCGGATATCAAATCTGAGAGGAAAAACATACTCCGTCCATTTAATTCTATTTAATACATTTGTTTTTTAACCTTTGTCAACGCCCGTTTTACGTGCTTAATATCTTTAGCTACGTATTTCTAAAAATTATAAAAGTTATATATTTTCAATATACTCGTAAAGACAAATTAAACAAGACCTCACATGAATATATTTTATCTTATGTATTAAGAGAAAATTGAAACTGAAGGTTAACATGTGAATAGTGTATAAAAAGCAAATGTATCAATTGGAAAAAAAATGGAGGGAGTATAAAATACCGAGACAACAAATGAGGGGCGGTGAAGTACCATCGCAAGACCAAGGATTAGAGAAAATTCTTGGGTACTCACCAAAAAAAAAAAAAAAAATTAACGGTGGACTAATTCCAAATTATTGGTCAACGACTAATTGTCTAAAATTTCTCTTAGTCATTAATCAAAATCAAACATGTAAATCATCCTCTTAACCATACAACTAATGTTAATTATTTTAGAATAATCTCGAAATTGTCTAATTAATCAAACATAATAACAATTATCGTCAATTGTTTAAATAAATAAGAGAAGAAAACTTACTTGTATATAGGTAAGAATGATACTCTGAAATTTGATATAATGAAAACTTTAATAATGAAGATTTTATACAATGTTAGCATTGAAGGAAATAAATGTTGAGAGGAAAACAATACTTTGTATTTTGTAATAAACGATACACAATACTTTGTATTTTGTAATAAAGAATCCAATTTACATGGAAAATATATAAGAGTTTTAATAAAATTTGTGAATGCCAATATATAACCCTATGGGCTGCATATATGAAAACCGCGATAAATAAAAATACATGAAACTTGAGAATGCTGAAACGTAAGTCAGTAAGTGTGATGATTCACACAAAAATTAAAGTTGGATAAAAAGGAAAGTACAGCTCAAATAACGTAAGCTTAACTCCTGCTTAAATATATCTGCTACTTAGTACTTACTGTTACAACTCACTACTCATCTCCAGGGCCGGTCCTAAACATTATAAGGCCCTAGACAAAATCGTAAAATGGAGCCCTATTTTTTTTAAAGTAATTCATGTATAATTATCTAATACAATTAAATAAACAAAACACGGACGGAAAAACACTTTTGAACTAGATAAGGTGGATTCCTGAAAAATTAGAAGAAAAAATGGTTTTGGATTTGGAGAATTAGAAAGAGGTTACATTATAATTCATACTTTTTATCATCATCAAATTAAATTATGATTGATCGAAATTCTTTCAAAATTTAGATATTAAATTTATAAGACGAGTCCATTGAATGTATAATTTGGGCAAATTTTGCTATGATGAACAATGAACACAATTCCCACAAATTCACGGAAATATTTTATAGTTCAATTAGTTTAGGACCCGTGCAAAATTACACGGGGATGCATGTAAAAAAGTATATAAATAGACATTTAAAATTTTATAGTTGTAGTATTACTTCATTTAAATATAAGTGTTCAATATTTTACAAATACAAATAAAAGTATATTAAATTTAAATTAAACGTTTATTTTACTTTTAACATTAAATCAAAGGGTACATCTGACATCGACACATCCCTATTTTGATTTATAAAAGGTACACATAGAAAATGAATGTCGTATGTTTTCCATATGTTCTTAAACTAATACAAAAATGTTCGTATAATTATTAATGACATAGAATGGAATAAGCTATATATAGTTAAATTTAGCTTCATTTAGTTCAGTTCAGTTTAGTTCAACTCATCTCATGATAAATTAACTCTTATTTCAATTCAGTTCGGTTCAATTTAGCTTCACTACGACCAGTTCAGTTTAACTCTTTTCAGCAAAAAAAACAGAGCGTAAAACCCGTTACTACCATATTTTTGGTAAATTGCATATACACTTTTACTACATGATTTTACACTATTAATATAAATATTTTTATCCCACATCCTTGGTAGAACATAGTTATGTTGAAAACGACTCATTAGTAATTAACTAATTGTATCAATCAGAACAGCCAATATATACCCTCGTAAGAAAATGTCCCAAAACTATAAGTTTGATACTTATATAATTATATGTATTTAAATAATACAAAATAGTAGAATCTATAGTATTTTATAGCTATTTTATCGCAAGATCAATGAGCTAATATAATATTAGTAGTTAATATTAATTCAAATTAAAAGCTAAAAAACGGGTAGATTGTTCATTTTGACTTTTTATTATGCTAAAACAGTCTTATATAGGTTCGCAATTTAACAACGAATTCAATGTGAATCAACATTATCGTAAAGTATTTTTGAGACGATGTTTATAATAATTGTTTTATTTTTGTGACGGTTTATATTATACGGTATATCATTATTGATTTATTTGGTTCGGCGATTTGTAATTTGGATTATATGTAATTTACGGTTTATTGTTATTAAAATTTAAGACGGTTTAAAAACTAATTAATTTTCAAAACATTCACTCATATTTATACGGCACCACCATTTGGTGTGTTTTTTCTCTTTTTTTTCTTTTTCTTTTTTTTTTAAAAAATTTGTGGGATAAGAACAAAATATGAGTGAATGTTTGGGAAATTAATTACTTTTCAGACCGTTTTAAAATTTTAATAATAATAAACCGTAAATTACATATAATACAAATCGCCGAACCAAATACATCAATAACGATATACCGTATAATATAAATCGTCACCAAAATAAAACAATTATTATAAACATCGTCTCAAAAACACTTTATGATAAAACAAATTTTTTTTTACTAAAGCTAATATAAGGGCAAAGTTGGAATAAATTGAAAAATAGGGGGCGTAATAAGTAAAATAGGGAGCATGATATATCAAGTCCCTATATCCGTTATAAATGAGAATTTGTGAAACTTTTGACTTTAAGCATATGTATCGTCATATCTATATATTCATAACTATCTTAATTCAATTAGCTGTCCATGATGTCCGTCATCTATCACCGTGTTTTATTTTTACATATTTCAAAGTTATTAATTACTTTTCTGTAAATATACGTGGTGTTTAAATTGATACTTTAGCCCACCCTCTATTATAAGTCATATATATTTCCAAGTATTGGTCAAATATGACTATTTTTGACACATCAGCTATTTTATGTAACAATAGTTTATTGGTAAATTGGTAAACTATTTATATTCTAGGAAGATAGTTAGATAAGTAAAAGTAGGAATTTTAGGCATCTTACACTATGTATAATATGAATTTTAGTTGGTTATGACTATATTCTAGGAAGATAGTTAAATAATATTTTATAATTAATTATAATAATATCTTTAGAGGTTTAAGGTTGGAAGGTGGATAAATAGGCGGGAAAAGTAGTATTGTAGTGGTTTATGTTTTATTATTATATATAGATTGACGCACAAAAGTATACGTAAAAAATTAAATGACCTTCAAAAATAAATTGAATGAATGAGTTTATCAATGTTGTTAGTTAACCCAAAAATTATAAAAATGGTTGGAAAAAGCCTATTAGTATAATAATTTATTTTCCAAAGAAAAGAAATTGAAAATGTCCCAAAAGGAAGAAATTCAAAATGGTAAATGAAGTCATGAGGAGTAGAACACAAGACTTTTAGACATTAGGTAAGATGTAAAATCACTAGATTAGTTGTCTTATATTGATCTTTCTATGTAATAAATCTTATTTGACAAATAGCATATTTTAAATTTCACATTAATGAGCCGCTTCTAGACTTGGGCCCTTGTCAAATGCCAACCCAAACACCCCTTGGGGCCGGCCCTGCTCATCTCTACGTTTCTTGTTTTTTAGAAGTTAATAAGTACTTCATCAGTTAATCTTGATTCATTTTAAGAAAACGACGGAATTCCTCTCATGTCCATTGTTACCCCAAATCAAGCTCCCCACTTTAACGTTTTTTTTATTTGTTAGCATTGTTAGTTAACTTCATCAGAATAGACGTGCTATTCTAGACAGTCTGAGCTTAACCTGCTACTATCTTTATCGTCTTGCTTGGGTTTGTTGATTTTCAGGGTGTACTTGTGCACAGAGTTGAACACTTGAACCTACTACAAAAATAGCCTAGAAAAACGGTTAAAAATAGCCTAAGAAACCAGTTCATAACCGGTCTATATCTTATAGGTGTCTTAAATTAAGAAACCGATTATTTGAATGGTCTCTTTTATCATATTTAAGAGACCAGTTTTGTCCTCATCTTTTGGTGAGATTTTCCCCTCAATTTGAGAGGTTCAAGAATTAAGTGGAAGATTGGTGCTTTCATTGTTGATCCTATGGAGATAAAACTGCTGTCAGATTGCTCGTTACAAACCTTTTGGTCAAAAGAACTTGATTCTTGTCAATGCCCTAGAAAATTTGGAGACCCTCTTGTGAAAAGCCGCAGAAGGCGATATGTTAGAGGATGTGCAGAAGCGTCTCATGAGCCCATCAAGTTTAGAAATTTTCTGTTGATCGAGAATTTAGTTTATTTGATTTTAATCGTTTGTATCCTGTTATTCTTGACATATGTTGTAACTACCATGAGACTTTTGATTAATGAAACGATTTTTCCCTTCAAAAAAAAGAGACCAGTTGTCTTAAATATCTAGTTTCTCTTATCATATTTAAGAGACCAATTGTCATGAATATCTAGTCTCTTTTATCATATTTAAGAGACCAGTTGTCATAAATATCTAGTCTTTTTTATCCTATTTAAGAGACCAGTTGTCATAAATATATGGTCTCTTTTACTCCCTCCGTTCGATTCCACATCACATGTATGCTTTGTAAATTTTGTAGGATAACTAAACATGCAAGGCGTAATACTACAATCTGAAATGCGGAATAAACTGAAACATAAATAAGTACTAAGTATAATTACAAACATAGCCCGGGATAGCATATTCTTACGGGCACCAAAACTGTATCAAAAATAAAGGTCTAGCTAACGAATCAGGTAGGTGACATTCGATGACGGATCATCGCTCGCTAGTCTCATGTGAAACCCCCAGCAACACCTGCTCAAACCTACACACATGAAACATGTGCGCCACAGTCAGTGGGGAGTGACTAGAGATGCTCTTTGCCACTTGTTGCCACAAACACATAACATATAAATATGAGTAAATCCTCAAAACTGCATACTCCAATCATAACCACAATATATGAAGTACAATAATCAATAATCATCATCTTGCATTCACTATCCTCAATATAACATGCCTCACTCATATATATCACCCATATAAGCATACACGTACTTTCACTATTACTTTCATCATCCATGAAGGTTCAGAGGTTAACTTAAGACATAACCAAACATAGTATATAAGTATTCATAATCACAATCACGCACTACCATGAAGGTTCAGTGGTCAACTTAACACATAACCTAACACAATTTACATATTCACTTTCACTAACTATGAAGGTTCAGCGGTCAACTTAAGACATAACCTAGCACAGTTTACATATTCACTTTCACTAACTATGAAGGTTCAGCGGTCAACTTAAGACATAACCTAGCATAGCAATCAACAAGTATAAAGGTTCAGCAGACAACTTAAGACATAACCTAGATACCAATTCACTTTCAGAAACAGGGACTCAGCGGCCAACTTAAGGCATACTCCTTGCTAATCAACAAGACACTAGACTCAGATGCCAACTTAAGGCATAGACTAGCATCCAAATTCACAATCATAAGTAAAGGACTCAGAGGCCAACTTAAGGCATATCCCTTTACTACATCACAAGACACTAGACTCAGAGGCCAACTTAAGGCATACTCTAGCATTAACAACTGTACTCCAGGCAAGGCATCAACACCCTAGCTACCCCGTTGTACAACTGCTCTATTTGTCAGACTCAGAGGCCAACTTAAGGCATGCCCTGACACGATCACACAAGAACATGTCTGAGCTCAGAGGCCAACTTAAGGCATATCTCAGACACGATAGGAAAACACATATAGGGCTTAAAGGCCAACTTAAGACATATCTCCATATATGACAAATAGTTCACGTATTAAGCTCAGAGACCAACTTAAGACATACCTTAATACGCATCATTACAAATTTACATCTAATATACATAACACACATAAGTTACCTATACTCAATATAGTTACCATTTTAGAAGACATTACTTAATTAACTCATTAGACTCATAAGACTCTTCCTTAACAAGTCTAGCAATTATCATAGATTAATTAGCTAAGTTCAATAGATACATTCTAATTTGGTTAAATGATCTAAGATAAGTATCAACCATTTATTAGACTACTAAGACTTCCTATTCACATGTTCATAAATCACCATAAGCTAACTACTCAATAACACAAGTGATACTAATTAATTGCTTAATGATTGACTACTTAAGATAAGTACTAACCACTTAAATAACTTCACCTAATTAAATTAGACATCTCAACTAAGTAAATGAGTCTTACAACATGATTAAAACGTGCTAATACTCTTAACAAGCAAACCCCCAAACGGTTATAGGTTAACTACTTTCATACAACAATTCCTATAAACAACTCCTTACGAGCTAATCGACTTGAGAAGAATAACCACTCCTCTTATAACATCTCACCTAGCTCCAATATACATTTAAAACCAAGTATTTATACCCTCAAACATTACTTAAAACATACTAAAACAATTGGGTAACAAACACCCAAAACAGCCCGTAAAGAAATAAACGAACAGAACTTACAGCGGTTTGAGCGCAGCCTGCGCAAGAGGGAGGCACAACCGCAGCTTGCGCATCCTGCGCCCAGGCACGGGTCTGAGCATTTCTCGCGTGTTTCCTACAATTCGCTATTTCATCCAATACTTCAACAAACACCTTTAAACTATGATTTCAAGCATAAAATCTATACTACCAGCACATAATAGTCCCAAGCAATCCCAAGTGGTACTCTTATTCAATCTTAAACACAATCTAATAAGAATTCAAGCACTAGATTCAACATTTACTCAAAAACCCAAATTGCGACGGTTATACAAAACTCATCCAAAAACTCTTATAATCACAACAATAACACATAATACCATTATGAAATCACTCTATAAACATCCTCAATGTATCATCAAACTTCAACATACCCAAAACCACATACATAAACACTCATTACATGTAAATAACAACAAGTCGAGTCTTTCTCATCATTGTCACATGTTTAAGGGTCTTCCTCCAAAGCTTCTTCAATAATGTAAGAGTCCTTGTCACAATCTTCCAATTCTCACCTTAAAACAACATAAAACGAGAATTAGGGACTGTTTTCGAATTACCCACAAAACAGTCCGAAAAATTGATTTGGACGAAATGAAAATTGAAAGAGGTAGATAGAACGGGCTTGAGATGTGGAACGCGATGGAAGAAATCTTACCTCAAACGGAGAAGAAATGAAGTCGGGATGAACAAATTAGTGAATTTGTGAAAATGGGAAATGAAGAAGATGAGTTTCTGATTCTTTTGATTTTAAGAACTTGATGAACAAGTATATAAGGTGTTTGTGAGGAAATGACTAGGAAGTTTTACTCACTTAGCTTTTATTCTATTTTGTTGAGTCGGGATTTAAGTGAGCATTCGGGATTTATGACGGAATTGCCAAGGGATTTTTCCTACAACTTAAGACTAAGAAATCACAATACAAAACTTACGCTTTATTTTTAAAATAAAATTTTACGAGTTTAATAAAATATTATTAAATTCCGAAAAATACTTTAAATAGCTTAAAATAAGGTTTACAAAAATAAGGGATGTTACAATCACCACATTTTTCAAAAAGTTTCGTCCTCGAAACTTGAACGAAAAAGAATCTAAAAGAATACCTCAAACGAAAAGGTTCGGATGTGTAGCGTGCATCGAAGGCTCAGTTTCCCAGGTTTGCTCCTCAACATCACCACATCTCCAAAGGATCTTCACAAGAGGAACCACCTTGCTCCGCAGATTCCGGTCCTGGCGATCAAGGATCTTCAAGGGACGCTCCTCAAAAGCAAGATTAGGCTCAAGATTCTCGATCTCCTGCTGCAGAACGTGACTAAGGTCACTAATGTACTTGCGAAGTTGTGAAATGTGAAAGACGTTATGAACTTTGCCCAAACTCGAAGACAAATCCAACCTATAACCCACGGCAACAATCTTCTTCAGAATGTCATAAGGTGCAATGAACTTAGGGCTCAGCTTACCCTTAACTCCAAACCTCTTCACCCCTTTCATCGGTGAAACCTCGAGGAACACACGTTCACGCACCAACCTCGAACTCGAGCGGTCTTCGGCGTATGATTTCTGCCGTCCTGAGCGGCCTTCATCCTACCAAGAATCATCTGCATATGGTCAATGGTCTCAACTAGCTGATCGGGTCCTAGGTCATGAACATCACTCGCCTGATCCCAGCAAATCGGACTACGACACTTTCTCCCACAAAGAGCCTCATACGGAGCCATCTTGATCGACGAATGATAACTATTATTATACGAGAACTCAACCAGTGGCAAACTCTGTTCCCACGAAGTCTGAAAATCTAAGGCACAAGCTCACAGCAAATCTTCTAATATCTGTATGGTCCTCTGAGACTGACCATCCGTAACAGCATGGAAAACAGTGCTCATCAATAATCGACTACCCATGGCCTCCTGAAGCGCTTTCCAGAACCTCGAACAAAAACGGGGGTCCCTATCCGATACAATCTCCTTCGGAACACCATGATAGCGGGCAATCTCAGCAACATAGGCCTTTGCAAGGCGATCCATATCACATGTCTCTCTAATCGGTATGAACCTAGCACACTTAGTCAATTGGTCCACTACCACCCATACAACATCATTGCCGCCAACAGTCTTCGGCAACGCGATCACAAAGTCCATGGAGATACACTCCCACTTCCACTGAGGAGCGTAGAGCGGCTGAAGCAGACCACCCAGTCTCTTATGCTCAATCATGACTTGCTGACAGGCCAAACACTTACTCACATAACTCAAGATGTCATTTTTCATCCCAGGCCACCAAAACAAAAGTCGTAGGTCCTTATGCATCTTTTCACCACCAGGGTGAATCGAATACGGAGTCAAATGTGCCTTATATAACACCTTCTTCCTCAAACTAGGAGCATCAGGAACAAACATCCGGCCACGGAAACGAAGAAATCGATCATCACCTATCACAAAATCCTTAGCCTCACCATTGGCTATCTTAGTCTCACATTACTTGAAAGTAGCATCAGTAGGCAAACTCTGGCGAATCTCCCAGTACAAAGTCGACTCAGCAGACATCGCATTTAACCAATCGAATCCAGTCCCAACCATGTCAAGCCTCAGCTTACGGAACTCTAAACATAACTCATCTGGCAACACTCGAATCGCGCTCAAAGAGTGAGAAGTCTTCCTACTCAACGCATCTGCAACTACAATAGCTTTGCCCTCATGGTAAAGAAGCTCAATGTCATAGTCCTTAACAAGCTCAAGCCAACGTCGCTGCCTCATATTCAGGTCTTTCTGAACATAACTCATCGAATCCAGTCCCAACCATGTCAAGCCTCAGCTTACGGAACTCTAAACATAACTCATCTGGCAACACTCGAATCGCGCTCAAAGAGTGAGAAGTCTTCCTACTCAACGCATCTGCAACTACAATAGCTTTGCCCTCATGGTAAAGAAGCTCAATGTCATAGTCCTTAACAAGCTCAAGCCAACGTCGCTGCCTCATATTCAGGTCTTTCTGAGTGAAGATATACCTCAAGCTCTTATGGTCAGTAAAAATACGGCAATGGGAACCAATAAGATAATGACGCCACATCTTCAAGGTATGAACTACTGCGACTAACTCCAGGTCATGTGTATGATAGTTCACCTCGTAAACACGCAACTGTCTAGAGGAATAGGCGATCACTTTCCCACCTTGTATCAGAACACAACCAAGCGATGAAGCATTACCGTACACATCAAAATCAACCCCATATTCAGGAAGAGTCAGCACAGGAGCGGTCGTCAATCTGGTCTTCAACTCCTGAAAAGCACTCTCGCAGCTATCAGTCCAAACAAACTTGGTTTCCTTCTTCAGTAACTGAGTCATCGGGCGTGCAAGTCTAGAGAAATCTTTCACAAACCGTCGATAGTAACCTGCCAATCCGAGGAAACTACGGATCTCACCAAAGTCTTTGGGACTCTCCCAATCTATAACAGCCTCTATCTTGAAGGGGTCAACCATCACACCCTCGCTAGAGATCACATGGCCTAAAAAGGCTACCTCTGACAACCAGAATTCGCATTTCGAAAACTTAGCGAACCACTTCTGACGGCGCAGAATCTCAAGTATGATGCGAAGATATTCAGCGTGCTCTTCATCGGTCTTAGAGTAAATCAGAATGTCATCAATGAACACCACAACACAAGTGTCGAAGTATTCGCTGAAGGTTCGATTCATTTGATCCATAAAAATGGCAGGAGCATTGGTCAACCCAAATGGCATGACCACAAATTCAAAATGTCCATAGTGAGTGCGAAAAGCAGTCTTAGCTACACCGGCCTCTCGAACGGGGATCTGATGATGATATCCTGACCGTAGATCAATCTTAGAGAATCTAGAAGCACCACAGAGCTGGTCAAATAGATCATCAATCCTAGGCAGTGGATAACGGTTCTTCACCGTGACACGGTTCAACTCTCTGTAGTCTATGCACAACCTTATCGACCCATCTTTCTTCTTAACGAACAACACTGGAACACCCCACGGAGAAGCACTTGGTCTTATGAAACCCTTCTCAATCATCTATTCCAACTACTCCTTCAATTCCTTCAATTCAGGCGGAGCCATCCGATGTGGAGCCTTAGAATTAGGTCCGATACCAGGCACAAGCTCAATCGTAAACTCAACATCTCGCTCTGGAGGTATACCCGACAACTCTTCAGGGAACACATCGGGAAACTCTCGGACAATGGCTACATCTTCAAGCTTTGGTAAAGAAGGTTTCGCCGCTGTAATAACACACATGAAGGCTTGGCAACCCTTCCTAAGAAGATAAGAAGTTTTCATTGAAGAAATGAGACGAACACCCTTTCGGGGGCGAGTTCCCTTATAGGAAACACGAACTCCTGAAGGACTCCTCAAGCAGATTTTCTGATCACAGCACTCGAAGCGAGCATGGTACCGCGATAACCAATCCATACCGAGAATAATGTCAAATTCCTCGAGAGGAAACCTCAGAAGGTTCGCAAGAAATGATGAGCTAGCTATTAGAATGGGTACATCCGTATAGGAAGAATAACATGAGAAGACGTCTCCCGAAGGCAATGCAATGGAAGTCTCCTCACAAATGGAAGACTCAAGAGAAAAAGTATCGACAAACTTGGTTGATATGAATGATAAGGAGGCACCAGTATCAAATAGGATCAAACATTCGACACCAAGAACTGAGAACATACCGGCAATGATATCTGGGTTGGCCTCAGCCTCAGCTCTAGTCATGACAAAAATCTTCCCCTTAGGTTTGTTACCACCTCGAACAGCAGCTGTAGCAGTAGCAACCTTACCAAGGGGTGTGTCTCTCTGGGCACTCGTAGGAACGATGTCCTAATCCATTACAAGTGTAGCACTTGTAGGCATTCTTGAAGCAATCAAAACCCGGATGAGGATCCTTGCCACAACGATGACACTTTTCCTTGGAAGTCTCAGTGTGAACTATGGTACGAGCAACAAGAGCAACAAATCTCTCATATCTGTTCTTATGGGAAGTAGGAGGAGTAGTGGATGGAACAAACGGTCTCTTACCCTGGTAACTAGTCCTCTGGTAAGAAGAACCACTAGCAACTCCAGCCTCAGCATCAATGGCCTTGATAGAACTCTCGGCCCAAATAGCATCGTCATACACCTCCACAAAGAAGTAGAATCCCTCCTAACCATGCTCTCAATGCGAGGACTCAACTTACCTCGGTATAAGTAAACTCTCTCAGACTCATCCCTAACAAACCTAGTAGTAAAGTGAGCTAGCTGGTTAAACTTGTCAGTAAACTCCTGAACTGTCATCTTGCCTTGCTTCAAATACAAGAACTCCTTAAGCCTCTCGGAACGAAGCTCTCTTGGGTAAAAGAGGGCCTCGATCATGTCCTTGAAAGTATCCCACTCAAACAAAGGGTCTAGAAGAGCGGTAGGACCAGTGAGCGTCCACCATCTATCAGCCTCGTGTGTCAGAAAGTGAGGAGCTAAACGTACTCTATCCTCCCTGGCCACGGAGTACATAGAGAACCCTCTCTCCATGTCCCTGAAGCACTCAGTCAACGCTAGAGGATCAACCTCTCCAGCATAGGTCTTGGTGTGACTCCTAGACATCTGGCTGGCTATCCAAGAAAAGCCACCGGGACGGTTCACATCATTACCAGGCGGAGGAGGAGGAACATCAGCCTGTATCCTTTGGTTCTCCGGAACCTGTCGAAGTGCTTCCATGATCGTATTGTCCTCGTTAGAAGGCCTCACCATCCTTAAAAAATGAAACATAGGTTAACTTAGCATATAGCATTCACAAACAGACTACAATTCATAAGTTCTTAAGCTACCAAATCTCTCATTCATTATTTAATTATTAGTCAAGTTAATGGTTGGGGTCACATGAGTGCGTCGGGAGCGATAACGCTCTGATACCAACTGTAAAACCCCTCGCGAAAGCAGAAATAATAAACAAAAAAACATGCCAAAAATACGCGGAAATTAAATCGGATTGTTATTATTAGTTCCTTTGGCCATTTTTGTAGTAGTGATTACAGTGAGACGGGTAGAAGGGGTCAATCTCAGGCAGGGGCGGATCTTGTTGGGAAATGTGTCCTCAACAATAGTGTGATCACATAATTAAATATTATGACGAGAATGTGCAAGGGATGATTCAAAATTATATAGTCAACTGACCAACATTAATCGGTAATGATTGGCTAGCTAGAGTTTGACATTACTGTTGTATGACGGTGGTGGTCAGTTGATCACTTTAGGTCACACCTATAGGACAATTCACTTAATTAATAAACTAATCAAGTGTATATTGATACGAGTTGATCAGATCCCTTAAATTCGGATATCGAGAAATCAGAGGTTAAATCTTAATGTACGATTTATGTTTGACATTGAAACGTGTCAATTGTCAAACATTAATCGATATTTATGAAATATCGAAATTAGAATGAATCGGGTTGAATATTATTACAAGTGTTGTAAATCGTATTGACGATTATTGAAATGACCATTTTATATATTAGTAATTATGAATTCCTTGTCAAATTGTTAAATATGATTTATTTAATTTATAATTGATATTTATTTGATAAATATGCATTTTAAATTAAAACAATTGTTTTTATAAATGTGACATAATGTATGTCACACATGATTATGCAATTGTACAAAATAACAAATATAAAATGGGTGTCCATTTTATCTTAAGTGTGACGGTTTGGGGTAGGTGTTTAAGGAGTGTTTTTGTGTCTTAATTACACAATAAAACACTATCATTATGCATGCTCATAGTGAACACAAAAACTACTATAAGACCGTTGTACAAATGGATACCATACAACGGGTCTATTTTACCCGTTTTATTTAATGGATATCCAATCAACTAATAAACTTTAATACCTATTTTATTTTTCCAACATTCTATTATTTTTCCAATACAATTAGTTTCCCTATACATCCCTATTTTCCATGCATGGAACTAATTAAATGTTACTTGGCATTTGCAACATTCATTCATGCACCTACATCGTTTCTTCAACAGTTTTGCATATTACACCTTTCACATCATTCATTCATTCATTCATTTATACATCTTCATCCATTCATTCATACATCTTCATCCATTTTTTCGACAATCATTCACTATCTTCTTCATAGTTAAAAAATAAGAACAAACAAAAAAATACAATGTTCATGGAGAGTGATATTATTCTCACCTCAATGATGATAGACAATGAATCATCCTTAGTGCAAGGATCTGATGTAAACCATGAAGAAGCTTCCAATCCCAATGATATTACAATTATGAGAAAAAATCGAGCACACGAGAATGACTGCAATACGGTTAGAAAATTCGTTATGCTTGTCTGCAAGTATTGACCTTGTTTATATTTTTAGAGATCATGCTATAAATGATAACGACCACGTAATTTTGTTATAAGTTTATCAGTAAGTGTTGAGGTTGAGTTCACCATTATACAACTCATTTGTTACTTTCATAAGTTTCTTTTTCAGAAAGTCACATGTAAATTTGAATATGTGTGTTAATAAGTTTATTTGTTAGTTTGATAAGTTTCTTTGTTAATTTTTCATATAATGGAGTTCATTTTTTTATGTGGAAATGACATAAGTTATAAACATTGGTGACCATGTTTTTGTTACAGTGATCATGGTATAGTTACTTGTGGTCATGTTATATTATTATGAATTGTCTGATGTAGTTTAAAAGTGTCTGGTTTCGTTTTCATGACCATGTTATAGTTAAAAATGACCATATTATATTAAATGGTGACCATATTATATTATTATGAACTGTCTGTTGAACTGAGCATTTTTTGTATGTGTATTATTCAGGTGCAGAGTTACTCCGTTCATTAGCTGGGGAGACGAGTCTTAAATGGAAGCCATTATATTCGATGTATGAATCTCATGCTAGCGCAATGGGTTTTGGAATAAAGTTGGGGATGACTTGTCGTAGAAAAAGTCCCAGAGCTCCCGCGTACGAGAGAAATTTTGTTTGTTCATCTCAAGGTGTAACCACTTCGTTCTAGCAAAACAGTTATGGCCGCCAGAGAAGACAATCTTGATCCCTCGTCTCTATTGTAATAGCTTATTAGGGGTTTAAGTTTTTTTTATGCCATCACATTAAACTACTGTTTGTAGTTTTTTTTCCTTTCATGACATTGAACTAGTGTCCGTTTGTGACCACTTTTGTGTTACAGAGTGACCACTTATAAAGCATTTTTGCGCATTTGTGTAATTTTTAACAATTTAGCATTTTTCACCATTACACTATGATATGTGACCACATATACAATAATATGTGACCATTATATTCCTAATTTTAACTTTTATAGAACGGTCATGGCGAGTGAGTAATATTCATTATAGTGGGACCAATTTTCTGTTATTTGTGACCACTGTATATCATACTATGATACAGAATGACCACTAATAACATTTTTTCGCTTGTGTCATTTTTAACAATTATATGTGACCAAATATACTATGAATTGTGACCATTATATTCGTACTTTTAACTTTTATAAAATGGTTATGGTGAGTAATATTGAATACAGAGTGACCATTTTTCTTTTATTTGCGACCACTTCTATCATACACAATGACCATTTTTTATTTTCAACATCTAACTTTACAGAGTGACCACTTTTATCATACAGAGTGACAACTTATTTCATATACAGTGACCACCTTATTATTCAAATTAACCTTTTGCAAAACTTCAGCATATAAAATAGCTAATAAATACTGCAAAATGGGGAATGATTATCATAAATTGGTCACTAAATAAGCATTTCTGGCCAAAATATCCTCAAACCAAATAACATTTCTGCTGCTAATTTGCTATGACAAAATAAAAACACAAACAAGATAGAATTTCTACTTCAAGTATGACAAAATCAGTTTTTTCCAATAAAATACCAAAATACTACTTCAACACTACTTGCTCTTTTTTTTTTCTTCGGATCGGTTCTTCCAAGTTTGAGTCCATGAAAAGTCTTGTCCTTGTGTCAACACTTGAGACAACACGCTAGGCTCATCCTCGGTGGCAACTCCAATCCCCCTAAGCTCTTCCAACCTTGCCGCATTAAATCTTCCCACCATCTCCATGTCACGCTTGGTCAACATCCATGCACTAGTAGAGAAATGACATTTGGCAAGCACTTATGGCTACGGTTGTAGTTAATAACCGTAGCCGTAAAAAATATTCAGAATAGGCTTTTATTTTTGCTACGGTTGTTTTCAAACAACCGTGGCCAAAACTAAAAACGCTACGGTTGTAGGTAGTAACCGTAGCCAAAACTATTTTAGAAAAATAAAAAGCTACGGCTGTAGGTAAAAACCGTAGCCAATACTATTTAGAAAAAAAAGGCGATGGTTGATTAGTAGAACCGTAGCCATATATCTTTTAAATTTTTAAAAATTCAACAATGGTCACCATGGCAGACGTTTAGTGGTCCCTAACTAAGCGAACATGGTCTCCAATAACTATGAAATGGTCATCATGACAGACGTGACACTAGTATTAAGAGATTTTTTTTACTCACAATGAATTTTACAACATGGTCATATGTAACTAGTTTATGGTCATCTGTAACTAGAAAATGGTCACTAAAACAACAAACAATTCATGGTTACTATATCAGATCAGATTCTGAACAATGTAATGACGCCTCTATATCAGATCACTAAATATTGGTTACCACATTAAATATTTAATACAAAATGGTCTCAATATTTCAGAACATGGTTACTAATCATCTAATTGATTAGTAGATTTGAAATACACCAGTAATAGCATAAAAATTCACACAAAAATTGACACAAAATGATCTAAAACACATCTGCAACAATGGTCTAAAATACAGACAAGATGGACACTTTATACCTCAAAGTACAAACTGAAAATAACATTGTTCACAAAAGTATATTAGCCACTATAATGGTAATTGATAAACATTTCATGGTAATTATGTTCACTAAAGTAACAACTTAATTTGATCATATAAATTTGCACACCTGCTCTTTTTAGGGACTTCAACCTCAATGGGTTCTTCATCAATGGGTTCTTCGTCGTCATTTCCACATCATTGTTACTATCATCCTCAACTTCGTTATCATTCTCCTCAACAACAACTTCTTTCCTCCTCCACTAACAACAACACCAAAAAAACTCAATTAAAATCCGGAATGAAACATGATTATAGTCGATTGAAAAAAAAATAATATAAAAAATCTAGTAAAAAACGGATTAAAATCGAGAAACATACCTTCAATGGTTTTTCTTTTTCTTGCTACAGTGTTTTTCCCCAATTCTTCTTCAATAAATTGCAAATAGAAACAAGAAAATGGTGGAAAATGAACTAATTTTGAATTAATTGGTTTATGGAAGAAGATGGAGATTAATTTTCAATTAGACGTATGGGGAATGTAGGGAAACCATATGGGGAAGCAGTGTAATGATGAGGGAAAGAGAAAAAAATATGGGGAAGGAGGAAAGTTATGGGGAAAACAATTTACGCTTTCCTAAAACTACTTTGAAATTTTCTAAAACCCTATAATTATTGTACACAATTTTCACCGTAACATTAATTCCCCCAACACATTTAACATATTCAATATGTAAAACAGGTTAAAAGGACCCGTCTCACAATATCCATATGTGAGACGGTTGTATAGGATAATTACTGTCATAGTGAATAACACCTAGAGCCACCCTATGTGCATGGGTAAGGCAAAATGTCTCTTTTGTGCTTCGCCATAGCCGGCTCTTCCAACCCCAACACAACCCTCATAAAACTTGTGATTAACACACAAGTTAATTCATTCCAACCCTTTGCAAGGTTTTCTAGTGTGAGAAAACTCAAAAGAAATCCTCTTTAATATTATAAGATAATAATCATAATACTATAATCGTTGTAGTATTAATTTTTAGTTATTCTAATAAGTGATTAGAATATTGTTTAAGGAAACCGGTTACCACACCTAGCTCGTGTGATTTTCGGTTATTAAGGGTACTCTTAAGTGCATTATGAAGGAGGTATCCTACTGATGTGTGCATTTTGTATAGACTTTTTAGTCTTATTTTGGCACACATTTTCATGTAATTTGGTGATTTGTTATCACTTTATGCCCCGTATATGCTACTTTGTGTTTGATTGTTGTTCTGCAGATATAGACCAAAGTATAGCGGAAACCGAGCTTTTTCTACCTCAAGTGCCGCTTTTTAGTAGACGGTGGAAGAAACGAGCCCGACTGTGCAATCATCGAGAAGCGTGAGGAGTGTAATCAACCACCCAAGGAGGAAGTCTAGGAAAATCTACCATCTTAGCCTGTCGAGGACCTAGTCGAGGAAGAGAAGTCCTCGATCGAGCTGTTCTGTGCTCGATCGAGAGGTTTTCATGTTCTTTTTGCGCGATCGATAGCTCTTATGATCGATCGAGAGGTTTTGAAGAAGGAAGAGTCGATCGAGAATCCATATCTCCTCGATCGACCGGTTTTGCTGGACTTTTGCTCGATCGAGAGGCAATTTCCCTCAATCGAGAGCTTTCTGCTGGCTCTTCGTTTTCTCAGACATATTACAGCAGTTTCGTTTTTTCCCTATTTAAGAACTCTCATTGAGTTCATTAGGTTATCTTTTCATCAATCTCTTATCAGACATTATCTTTCTTTTTCCCTAGTTTACTCCTTTTATGCAGAACTTTTGTAGCCGTCACTTTATATACAGTAATTTTAATTCTTCGACTTTTTCGTTCTCAAAGATTGTGTTACTCGTTCAAGCCGGATTCTAATCGTAATTATTTCTTTCTTATCTCTTTTCTTCTGTTCTATTATCATCCTTAATCTTTATCTCCTGTTGGCTTGTTTTCGTTCTCGGTTATACCGTCACATATGCGCGTACTCTATTTTTGTATACCCCGTCGCATCTCGTTTCTGTTTCTCGACAATTTCTGCTCTTGCTCTTTATTATTTCGCTTCTGATTTCCTTTCCTTATCGTCGCTGATGTTAGTGTAGTTTCGTCGCATAAAATCTCTTTTTAGAATCCATTTTGGTTTCGATTTTTGTGGCTGTTTTTGGCGCTTTGTTCTCGTTTATGAGCCTCGAAAATCGTGTCCCATTGTTCACTTTTTTCTCGTCATTTTCGTGTCCCCTATCCCCGCTTCAATATTCTGATTTTATTTCCCGTATCACCATGTCATATGCTAGTAT
Organism: Silene conica; assembly: GCA_029255685.2. Taxonomy (NCBI): domain Eukaryota; kingdom Viridiplantae; phylum Streptophyta; class Magnoliopsida; order Caryophyllales; family Caryophyllaceae; genus Silene; species Silene conica. Next base: position 55,738,725 of record CM055311.2, on the reverse strand, counting down.
AAGTTTAGTGGTCGTAATCGTTACTAATATCGTTATGAGTAGCTAAACCGTTTAATATGCCGGGATGAGGGAACTTGTGTCAAATGCATTATTGGTGGTAGACGGGATGGACAGTTTATGGTAGGAGTAATCGTTAAGTAATATAATGCTTGTTCGGTTTAGTGAGTGCACGCATGAGACCTTACATCTAGTTAATTCCCGACCTAGACCGGAAGGTTGAATTGGAAGGGTAAGACTTACTTCATTATTTTAACTAGTTTTTGTGGGAGCGGAAGTTAAGCAAAAACGACCTTAGGGCGACTTAAGACCGGAAGGTATAGTTGGGTTTGAGACATGACCGTAATGACCCTGCCTTTCTTACCAATAAACTGACCTACCCAATTATACCGATATTGCATAAGACACAATGACCCGAGTTCCCAGCATATTCCCTTTATTCTTGATTCATTTCATATCTTCTCGTGCTTGTTTTCGTAATATTATCCTTTTTGCATATCTCATATCTCGTAGTTTAGTTTATTATTTTCAAAACCCCCAATTGTGACCAATAGGTAGAAACCGATAGTTGACAGTTCGCTTCCCTGTGGAGACTGGCCCTATTTACCGCTAGCGTATGTTAGTTGTGCATTAGGTTTATTTTTGGTGCCTACAACGATAGGCATCAAATTTTGGCATCGTTGCCGGGGAAGCAACGCTGTTTTCTATTTTAGTTTTTAACTATTTTTTGGTCTTAAGGAATTTTGATTCCTTTAGACCGTTCTAATTGTTCTCTTTCAGTTTTGTATGCGCAAGTCTCAAAGGGGAGAATTGGTGGAACCCGATCCCGAACCTGAGAGAACCTTCTTACGAAGAAGGAGAGAACTAGAGAGAAGACGTCGGGATGAAGACTTGAGTACCCCCGACCAAGAGAGAACCAATTTCTTTGAGGAAAATTCCACAGTCGAACCTACCCTTCAACCCAAAATGCCTAATATAGCCAGTCACTCTGAGCCCACAGCTGAATTCATTCCTAAGGGATTTAGCATAGCCACAAATGAGGACGGTCAAACCTTTGATTTCAGACCGTCCTACATCAATATGGTGGAGAGAAACCAGTATAGAGGAGCTGCGAGAGAGGACCCAAGAAAACACATGGAGCGATTCGCTGATTATTTCTCCTCCATTCCGGCCACTAGGGGGTAACCTAAGACAAAATTAAAGAAGCCCTCTTCCCTTTTTCTCTAACCGACAATGCTAGGGAGTGGTTGTCGGATTTGGATAGGGTAGCTGCCGGAATTACAAATTGGACTTTCTTAGCCCTAGCCTTCTACAAAAAGTACTTCTCACCTAAGCGGACGAATGCCCTAAGAACTCAAATAACCAATTTCAAACAAAAACCGTCCGAAAACCTAAGTGAGGCGTGGGATAGATGTAAGGGTTATGTGAGAGCCGTCCCCCACCATGGTTTCGAACCATGGTTCATTTGCAACCAGTTCTATAATGGTTTGTACGATGATCACCGAGCCATTCTTGATTCGGACGCAAACGGAAGGTTCCAACGAGAGGTGGATGATGACAAGGTTTGGAACCTAATAGAGGAGATGTCTACACACACGTCCGAGTATGGTAACCTTGGGAGTGGCACGAGAACCGTAGCTAACATTGAAACCGAGGGTTTAGAGGCTAAATTTGACAAGCTATTTGCCAAGATGGAGAGGTTAGAGAGTGGAAGTGTCGGGAACCGTCAAACGGTTCATGTTTTACAAAGAGAAGAGGTTATCTTATGTGAGAGGTGTGGCGAACAAGGTCACAATGTTGTTGATTGCTTCGCGGATAAGGAGCAAGTTTACTCCTTCCAACAATATCGGCATGGAGGGTATAACCACGGGTACGTCCACCCCAATCTGAGGTGGACTAGTCAAAATTCCAAAAAATGCACGTTTATTTTAGCATATAGGTCGAGTCGGAACGAAAGTATTTCAAGGATGATTTAACTATCTTACATGTTTATGCCTTTACCTTGCCTTGTCAACTTGTTTTAGTATGAGAGTCTTTCTCATATCTACGAGTTTTTGTCAACTTGCATATCTTGAGACTTGACTTATACCTTGGCAACCTACTATACATTCTAAGGTTTAGAGCTTATTTCCTGGTTTCATTCTTAAACCAGTTATCTAGGATGTGAGTAGTACTCCCCTTGGAACATGTTACATCAATATGCATAAACATGAACTTGAATTGCTATATACTTGTTTTACTTTCTCGTTTTGTGAGTCTTGATACGTGCATTTGGGATCCCTTTTCTCATATTTACCCATAAGCTTCACATAGCCAAAATTGCCTTTTTATTTCCCCAAAAACTACATCCCATACTTAGCCTACCCTTCCAACCTAGTATTTGTGGTCATTGGATTATTTTTTTGAGGCATCTTGGTTTGTATGCTATCTTGAACAAAAAGAGAAAAGAAAGAAAGCAAGAAAGAAAAAAAAAAGAACAGAAAAATTCAGAAAAAGAAAGAAAGAAAAGAAAAACGAAAAAAAATCAAAACGTACAGGAAAGAAGTCGACCGACCACCTTCTTGGGTCGGCCGACCACCTGACAGCATCAGAATGAAAAAAAAATCGTTCCAAAATCCCTTTCTTTTATATGTTATCACTCCCGTACCTCATTCAAAATATTTGGGAGTCCTTTCTTATATTCAATGTGAGAGTTGTGCCACAAAAAGAGCACTTTCTTAATTTCAAGAGTTGTGAAATATGTTGATGGAAACCGGTTCTACTAGCTTGGCTACTAACCCCACAAATCCAAAAACATCTTAACCACTTTTACCTTTTACCTCACATATCTTTCATTACCTCAATTGCATGTATCTGGGTCACTTAATAAGTTTGTTACACATAGTTGTAGAATTCCTGTTCATGTTAGATTGCAGGCATGTTTCCATGGGTCGCAGTTAGGTGAGTGTCATTACAATATACTTCTTTCTATCTTTTACATATACTCACCCTTTGCTTCATGAGTGTCTCGAGCGTACCGCGAGAGTCCATGGTATAAAGTCTCTTTAGTCTTTATTTTTGCAAGTCTGACAACACCATAACTCGTTTGCATGATTTAAATACTTTCTCATTTTGTACTTAGCATTGGTTTAGGCTAACATGTAAATTTCGCTCTGAGATTGAAATCGTTCCATTAGTTAAGATCGAGTCTATTTCTTGCTTGAGGGCAAGCAAGGTTTGGTTTGGGGAATTTGATGCGTGCCTATTTTATGATGTTTTACATCTATTTTTACACGCATTTCAGAGCTCATTTACGATGTTTTAGCCTTTATTTCCCAACAATTGTCTACTTTCGTATTTTTATGCTCTTTTGCAGATTTATGCGGAAAAGGGACAATTTTACCAAATTTATGCCCTCGGGACTTTTCATAACTAAGGACAAGAAGGAACGAAGCCTAGCGCATATTTCAAGGCCTAAAGATAGCTTTAACAAGCAAAGAATTGATCCACGACATTGCAGCCTGTTTCAAATGGCTATATCTCGAGTTCTAGAGCTGATAATGGAGTGATTCCAGTTGGAGGTGAAAGCTTATCCTCTTAGCTTTCCAACGCTGCAAGAATCGCTTGATTACGATGAGTAACGAAGAAATGGCAGCTGTTTTAAGATCGATGCGCGCTGTAGTCCCGACAATCAGGTCGACCGACCAACAAAGTAGGTCGACCGACCACAGCACAGACCCAGAAGTTTCCGCAAAGCCCATTTAAGTTATTAGGTCATTAGGAGGTCGACCGACCCAAAAAGTAGGTCGACCGACCGACCCACTGTGTTTCCGCGATTTTTATTACGGGCTTTGCTCCTAATCTTGTAATTAGAACTTATTTAAGGAGACCTAAACTCCAAAATTAGGTCAAGCAGCCACTTTAATAAAAACTCCATAGTTAGAGAGAAGATTTACCAAGTTTTCATCTTTGTTCTTAGATTTCCAATTAAGTTGTAAGTTTGCTACAATTCAATCTTTCCTTTTCAATTAATCTTGTTGTTCATCTTATTGTTGTTTCTCAATCCATGCTTCCCTCTTTATTATCATCTTTAATTATGTTAATTCCTTTGATGTTCTTAATTCTTGTTATTGTTAATTTTATGATTAAGATTATGCATAGCTAATTCTTGTGATTAGGAATTTGGGGAACCATGGTAAAGACTTGATTTTGATAAGTTTAATAATTGAATTACCAATCCCCCATTGTTGTTGATGAACTAATCCTTAGGATTGAAAGATTATTAGGATTGGTTTAACAACAACTTTGGGATTGCCCTTGAACGAAAGTTTAGTGCTTTTCTAGGAACCCTAAGACCGTAAGGATTGGGTAGAATATTGACCTAAAGGTTTATTCTTTGTTCCTTGGGATTGTGTTATTTAATTATTTTACCTTTCATTGACTTGTTTTAACCATGGGGAACCAAAGTTCCTAATCTCCTTTTTATCTTATTTTATTTCTTGTGTTTATTTTGTCCTTTTAGTTATTAGTTTAAATCTCAAATCAACCCCCTCCTTTTTGGTTACTTGTAATAGACTTTAAATTCACAAACATAATTAACCTTGTCTCCTTGTGGTTCGACCCGTGACTTATCCTATCTAAGTTTAAGCTGAGGTTTTATAAATCTTATCTTTGGCACCCCTCAACGACGGGTGTCAAATTTTGGCGCCGTTGCCGGGGAGACGATATAATTTTGTTTGTTAATTTTTAGTTTATTTTTCTTGTCTTAAGGAACTTAGCTTCCTTAAGACCGTTTCTTACCTTTTCTTCTAGTTTTGTTTTAGAAGACAGGTTTTTGAGAGGAAGACTTGAGTACTCTCAGTGCTATTGCGATCATGTCTACTGTTTATGGTAATCTTTATCCAGCAACACACCACCTTCCACAGGAATTTACTCTCCCCTATGAAATTCAACTTTCCCATATCGAATTGGTGGAGCAAAAACAATTTGCAGGTTTACCGGATGAAGATCCTCTAAAGCATTTGGAGCTATTTACAGATTATTGTTGTTCCCTACCCGTACCGGCTGGAGTAGCGCAAGATGAGGTTAAGGAGACGTTGTTTCTTTTCTCCTTGAAAGATTCTGCGCGTGAATGGATTCGTTACCTTGATAGGGTAGCGGCTAAAGTTACAGATTGGACATCTCTGGCGTTGGCTTTCTGCAAACAGTACACCTCGCCAGCAAAAACCGATGCTATGAGAGATCAAATTTATATGTTCCGGCAAGGATCTGACGAGGAATTTCATGAAGTGTGGGCCCGTTTTAAGGAGTTGGTTCGATCCGTTCCTCACCACGGCTTTGAGGAGTGGTACCTTTGCAAACAATTCTATGACTCTTTGTGTTATGACTACAGAGCCAGCCTTACAAACGGTGGATTTCATAATGTAGCTTATGACAAGGGCTGGGATTTTATTGAGGAGTTTGCGGTTCATAGAACTGAAAATGGAAATTCACGGGGGAATTCACTAAAAACAAGTATTGAAATAACTCATGTTGCCGCACTTGAAACATCCAATAACGCCTGTTCCGAAGAACTTGAGAAAGCTTCTGAGGGACCAACTCCAAAGGATGATTCTGCTTAAGTTCAAGACGAAGAAATCGATCCCGTGCACAGGTCAGGAGGTCGACCGACCACAACATCAGGTCGACCGACCTCGACGCCTGACGTGAGATCAGTTTCTACAAACCAGAAAAATTCCGATAATACAGAAGTCAGTCGACCGACCACTATATCAGGTCGACCGACCAGGGTTCCTGAGCAGATTGTGGATTTGCCTCCTGAGCTACCTAACTCTCCTCTCATCAATGACTCGACGGAGATTCTGAAGTTAAAAGAGCCAAAGATTGTTGATTCCGCGACAAGCATTGTGGTCCCGTTTCCGTATCATTTGGAGAAATTAATGTTGGAGCATCAGTTCAAAAAAATCTTGGAGAGGTATGAGGGCGTTGATATTAGTAACCCAGATATTTCTGTCAGGTGTGATCCCATCACACCCATTACTAAAGAGTCGCTCATTCTTAAGGATGAGAATGATAGGTTACTTGATCCCCTCTCCCTCCCCGTTGATGATACTAACTTGGATCTAGAAACAACCAATGAGTTAGTGTAATAACCCGTGTTATTACTTTATATTTAAAGTAAATTGCGACTCGACATCGGATATATATATCGAAAAATTAGTTGGATACGAATCGTTTTACATTGTTTCATACATGTTCTAGCTTCGATAGGTGCTTTGTTTCATGATTTTGTTATATGTTTTTGGTGGGGTTTGATCCTATGATCACCTGGTAACCATGGGACGAGAGGTCTTGGGCCTCGTTTTGCGTGCACGGCCATTAGAGCCCATGATCACGTCCAACCCTAACAACCCTAAGACTTTTACATTATAACACCCTTCTTTCCAGCCGCCATATAAGAACCTCTTCTAGCAGCCTTACCCTATCACGTTTACTCAATCATAACCTCAAGCCCTTAGCCGCCACATCAGAGATAAGAACGGAGGTTTGTAACAGTAGGTCTAACCACCCTAAGGACCGTCGTTTTGGCCGTGAAGAAGGTAAGTCACACCACCGTTTTCTGGGTTATGTTTGTGGTGTGTCTTTTGTGTTGTTTTCGTTTGGTCTGGGGTCAGTGTTGTCATGCTCTGTTGACACAGTCGTGTGGGTGGTGCTCGGGGTCGTGTCAAGGGGGCAGTGTCAGTAGGTTTGGGTGGTTGTGGTGTCGTCAGAGGGGGAAGTCGTGGAGCCTGTTCACCACGGGTTTAGGAACAGAGTCAGGGGTTTGGTGGTAGTTTCGCTCAGGGGGTAGTTTGGGGGTGGTATTACTGTCGACTCGGGGGAGGTCATGTAAGGTTTAACTAGTTGCTCATAAACTAATTTAGTCATACTAACAAAAACCCTTTAATTAACTTTTAATTAACATATTTATAAACTCGTTTATAAGATCTTATGCATGCTAAAATGTGCGGAAAGAGGAGAAAATGAACCCTTACACACGGTCCAATAATATGCTAGGATGATCCTCCGAGTACCCAAATTAGAATACCTCCTCCGGATGCACCAAGACAATCCCTCAAAGAACCGAAACTTTGTATGCTAGACTAGGAATCGGTTTTTCCTTAATTTTATTCTAATCTCTCTAATTAGAATAATATATGAATACTACTCTTAGTATAATTTTACTATCTTATAATAAGTATTTTAGAGGTAGAAATTTCTCTTCTTACTTGGTGATATTTCGGCTAAGGCAACAAGAAGAAGTAGTGAATGAATATGATATATCCTTATATATATCAAGCATGCTTATTAAGATAATCAAATTAACTATAAGCATGGTTTATGGGAAGGGGTTGCCGGTTTTGGGATGCCTCAAAGGGGAACACATTCACTTCTCAAGAAACTAGGGAGGCATCTAGGTTAGTGTTCTCAAGGTGGTCTTTTAATGATTGTGTTTTATACATTAATAAACACAAAACACAACCTTCACTAACCTCACCAAAACCAGCTACCATAATCCATAAAATGGATTTCATTTTACAATTTGTCAAATGTACAATTGTATAAAGTGTGACATCTAATATGTCTCTAAGATATAAAATACTTTAGTACATTTAAAACATATAAATATTTATCCCATAAATATTATACATAATTAAATAAATCATATTTATTCAATTAATAAGTAATTCGAAATTACTAATGTAAAATGATCATTTATCGTCAATACGATTTACAACTTTTGTATCAATTTCATCCCAATTCATTCTAATTACGATATCTTAAAATATCGTTTAATGTTTAACAATTGACACGTTTCAATTTTAAACAAAAATCTTACATTAAGATTTAACCTCTAATTTCTCGATATACGAGTTTAAGGAATATGATCAAATCGTATCAATATACATTTGATCACTTTATTAATTAAGGGAATTGTCCTAAAGGTGTGACCTAAAGGGATCAACTGACCACCACCGTCATACGACAGTAATGTCAAACTCTAGCTAGCCAATCATTACCGATTAATGTTGGTCAGTTGACTAATAATTCGTATCATCCCTTGCGCATTCTCGTTATGAGATTTAATTACGTGATCGCACTATTGTTGAGGACACATTTCCCAACAATCTCCCACTTGTCCTCGACAAGTGTGCGTCACCAATTCTCTTGTCCTATTACAATCTCCCACTCAATGCAAGATGTCTCTCTAAGGTCGTACTTACATTCGATCATATCATGAGTGGTTTCCTCGATCTGGAGAATAACTGTCTGACCAGAATTATCTACCATAGATACCTTCCGAGCGTGGCCACGCATTTCCAGTTAACTTCTCCTCGAGTGGCCCTGAGATTTGAACAACCCAGACAAGGGGTGGACAATTTCTATCGCACTACTTCCTTCAACTAGTCACAGTCAGTCACAACCCAAAACAATCCCATTTGACTCCAGTTACGAAAAGTCGTAGAGAATGGATCAAAGTTATGGCTAAACTGTACCATCTTGGGAGAATAGTCTTTAGTCAAAGAATTGACTCACAAGAATACTATAGCAGCTCTCGCCACGACCCGGCTATAAAATTTCCAGAACTCTATAAGCGGTCACATTGCCCGACAGAGTGTCTCTTACAGTCTGCCTATGTGATCGACTAGTCATCACATATGACTCTATGGCACTTGAACTTGCCATCAATCGCCTCACACTCTAGTCGCTTTGAGACGTCACCTCATGTAAGCGGCTAGGGACCATACTAAGTCAATCCAGTTCACTTATGGGGTTCAATATTGTCTCATACAACCCATTTGGATTCTGACAAAGTATCTTTTACTTTGAGTTATTAATAACTCAAATGATGTTGTCATGCAACAATAGTCAATACTATTACATTGCATTTGATGCACAATCATCTAATTGTATTAGTGTTTTGCGAATAAACCTTTATTCATGCGAATAACCTTTATTCATGATAGCAAAACTTACAACTTTTGGTCTCCTTTATTCTCATATTATCCCGTATAATATGATTCTATTTGAGTACAATTCTAGAACTCTTTCTAGATTTTGAGTTTCCTTTCCGAAGGAAAGCTCCCACTGTTATCTTATAACTTGTGACGTATCGATATACTGGAGGGATTAAAATCACTCTCTATAGTCACTTATGTACTGAAATCTATATTGTAGTTTATTTATGATTTCATCATTCTTTATAATTTTCACTCATCTTGGCTATTTAATAATGGTTACATTCATCATTATGAACAATGTATCCAACCATTCTAACTTCTAGTGGGCGACCTTTTATTATCCATATAATAAACCTTCCCATTAAAACTCCATCATCATATGATACAATTATTTTATTCATCTAAATTGAGTACCTCTTATTCTTTACTCTTAAAGAATCACCCATTCTCTCTAAATGGTAGGTTTCAATTCTTTGATGAATATCGCTCATCTAAATTGAGTGCCTCTTATTCTTTACTCTTAAAGAATCACCCATTCTCTCTAAATGGTAGGTTTCAATTCTTTGATGAATATCGCTCCCACTGAAAACAATATCCCTCGATTTCTTAAATGAACCTTTCATTTCTCGCATGTTAAACTATTACTCGAATCATTATCACTATCACTATCCCCATAGTGATCTATTTCCATTCAATCAATCATCACCCTCTTATCATGTCTTCGTTTCCCCGAGACGAAAATGACATGATAATTTCTTTATAACTACATAGGAACCGTTTTCCTACCGATGATTTCATACGGGGTTTCAAGTTTCCTCTCTATGAAACAATGAACACAAAGAACCTTTCTTCGAGTGTCCTCCCGTAGTTTCTTCAAATCATTTAGGGCTCTTCTTAAGACTCCCAAGTAAGGAATCTTCTCTAAGATTCTTCCTTTATTTATATCATTGGTTTGTGAGCGAAACATTTTCTCCCACTCTATCCTTCTAACAATAACCTTTACTTGTTTAAGGATACCTATTTCGATTAACCAATGTATCTGAATGTTTGAAGTTTGATAGGTGTGATGAATACATTCTCATTTTCACTTAAAATGAAAATCTTATAATGAACTGATATAGTCTCATTTTGATTGAATCTATCTCATGGGGTGTAGTTCTCCGTTTTAATCAACTCTTTGATTATCTTATACTTGATCGTATCAATATTTATGGCGTGATTAAATCACTATTATTCATGTTTAAACAAGGCATGCAATTTATTTGAGAAATCAAAACATTGATTAAGAACAAAAGTAGTGACTCGGGTTGAAAACCAAGTCACTAATATCCAAAATTACAACCATTGTTTTAGGATTTTAATCCTTGTCTTACAAGAGAATTAAATTGTTCCATAAATAAATGCAAAATATGAAAGAAGACAATATGAAAATTAGAGCCTAGCTCTTCAAGTCTTCGATCAATTGGATGCTACCGTAGCCATCCAATAAAGGAATCTCAAGCTTCCTTCTCCTTGCCCTTATCATTATTCGGGGGTGGCCCTTTAAAACAATTAAAAAGGGTAATTATCAACACATTTGTATCACTATACATAAGTTGATAAACGACATGAATTATACGCGAGAATTATTACCTACGGCGGTTGCCTTCCCATTTTTGAGATCGCTTAAGTATTTGGAGCAATTTCTCTTCCAATGACTGATCCTCGTGCAATAATGGCACTTGTCTTGCTCTTTAGAAGACGAGGTGGAAGCGCCTTTCGAAAAGGTCTTTTCTTTGGTCGCTTTGGGCTTGAACGTTTTCTTGCCCTTGCCTTTCGAGGCATTCCTCTTGAAGCTCGTTTTCCCTTTCTTTTCGATGTTCAAAACATCCTTGGTGGAACTTTCATGAAGTCCCATGTCCCTTTCGGCTTGGACTAGCATTTTATGCAACTCGTCTAACGAGGTCTCTTGGTTTCGCATATTGAAATTCACCCGGAATTGAGCATACGCCTTAACCTTATTGAGCGAGTGAAGAACTCGGTCAATGATAAGAGAGTCGGGAACATCAACATCTTGAGCTTTTAGAGTCTCCGCGAGCTCAACTAGTTTGAGCACATGAGGGCTTATCTTTTGTCCTTCCTTGAAAGTAATGTCAAAGAAGGCGGAAGCCGCCTCATATTGAATCACCCTAGGAGTTTGCGAAAACATGGTCGCAAGCTTGGTGTATATCTCATATGATGTGGTCAACTTAATCATACTCCTTTGGAGATCCGGTTCCATGGAGAAGATGAGCACATTCTTAAGAGCGGAAGACTCTTTCATGTAGGCTTCATAAGCCTCACGATTTTGGACCGACGAACGGGCGGTCGGTGCGGGAGGTGCGGCTTCGGATAGGTAACGACTCTTATCGTCACCTTGAGCGGCCAAAAGCAATTGCGCATCCCAATCCTTAAAATTGGAACCATGCTTATCGAGTTTGCAACGATCCATAAAGGACCGAAGCCATGATACGTTAGTGAGAGGTGGAGCGTTGGTTGCCATTGTCGATGTTGAAAATTAAACTACAATAATAAAAGGAAAAACAACATCATTTTTAAATTCATAATTTAAACTAAAAACTTTAAAAAGTTTAGTTATGTATTTACTTAATGATCTCTTACCCAATTAAGTAAACAATCCCGAGACCCAAACCCATACTAATCCGGGCACGGTGTAGCCGATTCAACCCGTATTGGTATAATTTGGTGGATTAACCTTTTAATCGGTTCTACACTTAGAACTCTCGGTCGACAATTTTCTTAAAATTATCTTTAGCCCGAACTTATTGCAACTACGGTTACGAATACTTTCGTTGAGATCAACCAAATTTCAAGGTGTAATCTTATTACCCCACTTACCCAACGTGACAAATTTTAGTACCCCGGTGTAGCCGAGCCTACGTCCTTGTGAAGAAGGGATTCATGGGTCCGTACTTTTTGGTAAGGCTAAGTCTCAATATTTATATGTAAGAGATCTAGTCAAATTATTTATCTATCTCCGTTTAAGTGAACTAAGTCGGTGAATTATCGATAAAATAAAAGACTAGGTCGACTAGGTCGAAACATGCATGATACGATGTATGACGATTTGGCTATGCATGCAAACATATAAAAAGCAAAAAAATAAAAGCATAAATAAACCCTAGTATGGCCTTTCCTAGAAAAGAAATAATAAAAGTACAAATTCGGAAACCAACTCCTTTGGTCCCTTGAACTTCACGCGGCACGCACTTCGAGGTAAACATCGTCTTGATCGGAACTCCTTTCCGAATGGCACCGTCTTCAAGGAACTCCGGATTTTACAAATATTACAACTTTTCTAGTCTACTTTATACATTATAAAATAGAAATAAATTACAATTGGGTGATACGAGATCACAAAATTACAACCCAATCGGTAACCCCTTACATTACGGGAAATACCGATTTAAAGACTAAGGCCATACTAAGTAAATTACATAATTCCCAAAATTACGTAAAAATAAATCATGACATTCATAATATAAAATATGCAATGCTTATATAAATATGAATTAACATGCAAATCCTAAGCCAAATCGTCCTATTTAAAACACTTATTTAAATAGTTATCGCAAACCTCGGTTTATGGAATCGCGTGTTTTAACGTTTAACAACACTATGCATTTAAATGAAACGGTTTTCATTCTTAAGTTAATCATCCCAACTCTTATAGGATTCAAAATTTAGTCTTACTCAAACTTTGAACATGACTTAACTTAATATTTCAATATTGATCGGTATTACTCGGTTTTACGGGAAAAATAATATAAAATACAAAAGAGACATTAAAATTTCGAAAATTCAAAATTCAAATTTTGAAAAATCCAGAATGTTCTTAAAATTTTCAGAAAGTTAAAATATTAGTATTTTACACGGTTTTATTATTATTTCGAAAATAACACGTGAAACGAGCAATTTAAGTCGGAAAATTCAATAATTAACTTCATAAATGCAAATTAAATACTAATAATATTTTTATACCTTCCAAAACATTTTAAGAACACAAGATGGACAGAAAATTAAATGGCACATTGCCCCATAGCCGAAATTTTAAAGCATGCCTCCTTTTATATAATTTTAAATGCTACTTTTAACAAATCAAAATTAAATCAATACAAATCAAATCTGAAACTTTTGGCTCCCAAGATAATTTTCATGATGAACATATCATATATGACTAATATGGGTTACATATTTCGGCCATTTTAACAACATTTGCAAATTTTAACGATTTACGTCATATATCGTACGATTTTAACCCTTAAAATTATTTCTCAAGCATAAAATAAGATAAAATTCTCGAAAATTTTATACATGCTGGAAATAATATATATGACATCGTGTTAAATTTTTATGGCCAAATTCCAACTTAAACTATTAAAGTCGAAATTATGTCACTAATTACCCGATTTTTACATTAAAAATCTATAATATTGCAATATTTGAGATAAATTTCTGGAAAATTCAACATAAATTTTAAATATTGCATGTGACATCCTCATAAATTTTTATAGTCAAATTCATAATATAACTATTTTAACCCATTTTTATTCATCTTATTGCATTTTAACCATTAAAATTCATATCACACGATTTAAAGGTCTATAATTTACGAAAATTCATATTCATATTATAGAAAATACATGTGATATCATACTGAAAAATCTCGGCCAGAAGTTAATTTTAACTATTTTTCCCAAAATTAATCATTTTTAACCATTAAAACGTATTAAAAACCGAAATTAAAATACCAATGATCAATATTCATGCAAAAATTATTCCAAATCTTCTAAATCATATTAGAAAACAGTAGGTATCATGCTAAATTAATTTCGTGCATATCATATATCAAAACGAAAATTATCAAGTTTTATTTTGTTATCCTAATAACTCCGTAAAAACGAAACGGAAAGCATGCAAACAACCCTTTTGCTCTGATACCAATTGTAAGGTTTAACTAGTTGCTCATAAACTAATTTAGTCATACTAACAAAAACCCTTTAATTAACTTTTAATTAACATATTTATAAACTCGTTTATAAGATCTTATGCATGCTAAAATGTGCGGAAAGAGGAGAAAATGAACCCTTACACACGGTCCAATAATATGCTAGGATGATCCTCCGAGTACCCAAATTAGAATACCTCCTCCGGATGCACCAAGACAATCCCTCAAAGAACCAAAACTTTGTATGCTAGACTAGGAATCGGTTTTTCCTTAATTTTATTCTAATCTCTCTAATTAGAATAATATATGAATACTACTCTTAGTATAATTTTACTATCTTATAATAAGTATTTTAGAGGTAGAAATTTCTCTTCTTACTTGGTGATATTTCGGCTAAGGCAACAAGAAGAAGTAGTGAATGAATATGATATATCCTTATATATATCAAGCATGCTTATTAAGATAATCAAATTAACTATAAGCATGGTTTATGGGAAGGGGTTGCCGATTTTGGGATGCCTCAAAGGGGAACACATTCACTTCTCAAGACACTAGGGAGGCATCTAGGTTAGTGTTCTCAAGGTGGTCTTTTAATGATTGTGTTTTATACATTAATAAACACAAAACACAACCTTCACTAACCTCACCAAAACCGGCTACCATAATCCATAAAATGGATTTCATTTTACAATTTGTCAAATGTACAATTGTATAAAGTGTGACATCTAATATGTCTCTAAGATATAAAATACTTTAGTACATTTAAAACATATAAATATTTATCCCATAAATATTATACATAATTAAATAAATCATATTTATTCAATTAATAAGTAATTCGAAATTACTAATGTAAAATGATCATTTATCGTCAATACGATTTACAACTTTTGTATCAATTTCATCCCAATTCATTCTAATTACGATATCTTAAAATATCGTTTAATGTTTAACAATTGACACGTTTCAATTTTAAACAAAAATCTTACATTAAGATTTAACCTCTAATTTCTCGATATACGAGTTTAAGGAATATGATCAAATCGTATCAATATACATTTGATCACTTTATTAATTAAGGGAATTGTCCTAAAGGTGTGACCTAAAGGGATCAACTGACCACCACCGTCATACGACAGTAATGTCAAACTCTAGCTAGCCAATCATTACCGATTAATGTTGGTCAGTTGACTAATAATTCGTATCATCCCTTGCGCATTCTCGTTATGAGATTTAATTACGTGATCGCACTATTGTTGAGGACACATTTCCCAACAGGTCAATACAGTAATACCACCGTGGTTTGAAGGTGGTTGTCGGAGGTGTTGTTTGGTGGAGTTGTGGGTGGTGTTAAGGGTGCGAATAGGGGTTCGAAATGGGGCTGTGTTCAGGCAGTCAGGGACTCGTGCGTGGTCAGGCCTGAGTTTAGCGGGTCGTGTCGGACTCGCCGGCGGTGGTCGCTCAGTTTGGTGGTGTCAGGGAGGTAGTGGGGTGTCGGTAGTGTCATGGGGGGTGGTCTGATGGTGGTCGAAGTGGTGGTAGGCGGAGAGGTAAGGGGCCGAAGTGGGGCTGGAGGGTGTCGGTCTTTGGGGCTGTTTGTTGTTCTTGTTTTTCTTATTCTTTTCACACTTTTTATTTTTATTTTTATTATTATTATTATTATTATTACTAATATTATTATTGTTCTTATTATTATTTCCATTATTATTTTTATTGATGATTTTAGAATATTTGTATTTATGAGGTAATATGATATTTATGGTATATATATATAATTAGTATTTATGGTAAAGATTTAGATTTGAATTTCAAAACCCAAGTGTTTATTTATTTGTGGGAGTTACTATTTTTGGAAGCTACTATGTTTAGAAAGTTACTATTTTTGGGTAACTCGGTTGTTGGGAAACTTTCTAAATATAAGAAGTGTCTATAAATAGAATGCGTGCATGTTATACGAGAATTAGGAAAGTATTAATTAAAGTAATACTTATCTAGGTGGAAGTTTCCGTGTGGAGCATTTTTAGTAGCAGTTGCGCAGTTACCATTTCTTCTGCAGTTTGAGGTAGGGGAATTACTGGTATCTGATTGATGTATAACCTGTTCTGATTTGATATTAAAAATGTTGGTAATATGTTATCATGTGATCATATATGTTGTTATTTATATTATTCTACGAGGTAATACGATGTGATTATATATTGGGACTTGTGATATGGTGTTGGATCCGTGCGGAGTTTATATGGTGTTGGATCGGTGCGGAGTATATATGGTGTTGGATCGGTGCGGAGTATATATGGTGTTGGATCGGTGCGGAGTATATATTTTGCGTTGGATCGGTGCGGAGTTTATTATATTGTTATATTTATTCTTTTCCCTACTCAACCTCGTGGTTGACCCTGTGTATTCGTGATCACCTGTGATGAACCAATTATTGGGGAGCAGATTGACAGGTGGCTGAGACTAAGGGGGAGCTATGGGAGAAAGAGCTTGGATCCGGACCAGATTAGATGTCTAGATCACCTTAGTCAGTTTAATCCGAGTTGTACTTTATTTATGTTGTTAAGACCTTTGGATATGTAAGAACATGTTTTGAGTTTAAAGTTAATTTAAAGTACTGTTTATCTTCCTTTGTATCTACTGCCTCGGGAAACCGAGATGGTAACACCCTTATTTATCTGAGGAGTCCTAGTTCAGGCCCTTAAATAAATGGAGATGTTACAAAGTGGTATCAGAGAGAACGATCCTCAGGCCTAACCTAATGAACCCAATGAATGTAGGAGAGTCTAAATAAAATGAACCCCGGGATAGGACTGTTAGGAGCACACTAAAGGTAAAGTATGAGTCTGGGGCCCCCTCACACCGAACCATTGGCCCTATCAGTTTTACCCGGGAACCCAGAGTGAATATACGAGAGAAAAGGGTAGGTTAAGAAAAGATGGAAGTAATAGTATACAGTGATAAGTAATTTATGAGAACTCTGAGTATCATTGACTGTTTGAAATAGCCGGAAGGGGCATGAACATGAAAAGAATTTTAATTGTTTGAATAAAGAGGTGTATATTAATATGATAGGTGAAGTGAGTTGAAACATGTTAGTGATTCTCCTCTCATCATGTCTAGTGAAATGCGGTTATGTGATCCCCGAGCCATGTTATAGAAGAGAACTATTTTATATGATAAGTGTTTATAGACTTTAATGCTTAGGGAACATCGCCCTAATCCAAATGGGTACCCACATGAGTCGGGACTCATTTCTTTTTCTGTTGTATTATAGTATGCCTCCGCGAAGAGACAATCTCGCTAATATCACGCAAGAGGAATTGGATCGTTTGATAGCTGAGAATGAGGCCTTAAAGGCCAAACGCATGGACTCCGCAAAAATGAGCACAATCATCGCGAGGCATCACCCTACCCAATTCACTGGGGAGGGGGAACCTCATCTGCTGGGAGCGTGGTGTCGGGAATTCAGTAATCTATTCGAGTTGGTGGATTGCCCTGAAGAATTGAGGGTTGACCAAGCAGCCCACTATCTGAGGGGTATGGTCGGAGATTGGTGGACCGGGAACAAAGGAGAGATTCGAGAGGCAGCTAGAGAGGACGGGACTGAGTATGTTGCTTGGATTGCATTCAAGAGGATCTTATATGAGGTGTTTCTGCCAGAGTTTCAGAAAAGCAAGTTGAGAGAGGAGTTTGATACATTCAAGATGTCAGAGGACATGACAGTAGAGGCTTACTATCGGAAATTTATCCAGTTGGTGAGCTATGTGGGAGACATGGGATTTGACGATGCGATGCTGGCAATGAAATTTGAGAGGGGGTTATCAATCGCCATCAAGAAGAGATTGATTGCAGCTCCGCCCACCACAGTCCGTGACATCTACTTAAGGGCTGGGGCGGCGGAGAGGCTTTCAGAGATGATCCCGGAGGACAAAAAGTCCAAGTCTGAAAAGAGGAAGGCTGAATCAGTAGCTGAGGGTTCAGGATCGAAAAAGCAGAGCTCTAACAAGTTCAGTGGGTACTTCGGGAGTAGTGCCTCTGGTGGTGGGAGAAACCAGAGTGGGGGCAATCACATGAGTGGGGTTTCTGGCAGTGGTTCGGCTGGAATTGTGTGTTATGGCTGTGGAAAGAGGGGACATAAGCAGGCGGTGTGTCGTTCGTCTGGAGGAAATCAGTCTGGGGGCTATTGTACGTCTACATCCGGATACCAGGGATTCCGTACTCAGTCCTATGGTAGCAGTGGCTATCGCACACCCACGACAAACTATGGTGGGGGTGCGAAATCTGGAGGGAGCAGCAATTATCAGAGGAACTATAACAATTACCAGAGCCGCACGTACCAAAATCAATCCAATGGAGGTGGAAGCAACCAAAAGACAGGAGCGGGAGGAAATCAGCAGGCTGGGACATCTTCTGCCAGCCAGAGTGGAGTCAAGTCCAGTGGCAAGCTCTTTGCCATGGGAAAGCAGGCAGCTCAGGAGGATGCACATGTGGTAACCGGTACTTTTCTTGTGAACTCTAAGCCTACTTTCGTACTTTTCGATTCCGGTGCCACCCATTCGTTTGTGTCTAGAGATCATGTTAAGGCTTTGGGACTTGAGAGATTTGATTGGATCGCGGATCCAGTGATCATACCATCAGGCGAATCGATAGTCTGTAATAGAGTATATGGTAGTGTACCCATCAAAATCGGGGAAGCAATTTTCTATTGTGACCTCATAGAGTTTCCTCTGGGGGGTTTTGAGGTGATTCTGGGGATGGACTGGCTAGGGAAGTATCGAGCTTTCATCGACTGTCATCAAAAGAAGATTTCCTTGAAGGGACCTAAGGGAGTGAGGGTGTCTTACAAGGGATACCGTGTGAAACCAAAAATCAAATTCATTTCTGTCAATACCCTTAAGTCTGGCTTGAGGAAAGGAGAGAGCCTAATCTTATGCCAAATGTGGGATTGTGAGGCTGAGACCCCCAAGACTAGTGAGATACCTGTGGTACGGGAGTTTGAGGGAGTTTTTCGTGACGACGTTCCGGGGTTACCGCCGAGGAGGGAAGTGGAGTTTTCCATTGACCTAAAACCAGGGGCGGGACCAATATCCAAATCACCGTACCGTATGGGACCGAAGGAGATGGAGGAATTGAAGAAACAATTGGATGAACTAGCTGAAAAAGGGTTCATACGACCCAGTGTGTCGCCCTGGGGTGCACCTGTTTTGTTCGTGAAGAAGAAGGATGGGAGTTTGAGGTTGTGTGTTGACTACCGAGAGCTGAACAATGTGACTATCAAGAACCGTTACCCTTTGCCGAGAATTGACGACTTGTTCGATCAGTTAAGTGGAGCTGGGGTTTTCTCCAAGATTGATTTGAGATCCGGGTATCACCAGTTGAGAATAAAGGATGAAGATATTCCGAAGACCGCTTTCCAAACGAGGTATGGCCACTATGAATTTGTGGTTATGCCCTTTGGATTGACTAATGCTCCCGCTGTGTTCATGGACTTGATGAATCGAGTCTTCAGCCCGTATCTAGACAAGTTCGTGGTGGTATTCATCGATGATATCCTGGTATATTCTAAGAATACAGAAGAGCACGAGGACCATTTGAGGAAGGTACTTCAGACTTTGGAGGAGCATAAGCTCAATGCTAAGTTAAGTAAATGCGAGTTCTGGTTGGAGAAAGTGGCGTTTCTGGGGCATGTCATTTCCAAAGAGGGGGTATCTGTTGACCCTAGTAAAATTGAAGCTGTGACTAAGTGGCAAAGTCCGAAGAATGTGAGTGAGATCCGAAGTTTTCTGGGGTTAGCAGGTTATTACCGAAGATTCGTCAAAGACTTTTCGAAGATAGCAAAGCCGTTGACATCGTTAATGAGGAAGGAGAACCGTTTTGTCTGGGATGAGGGTTGTGAGAAGGCATTCCTGACACTTAAGGAACGCCTGACAACAGCTCCTATCCTGGCCTTGCCAGTTGGGAGTGATAATTTCGAGGTATATACCGACGCTTCAAAGCATGGGTTGGGTTTTGTGCTAATGCAGAATGGGAGAGTGATCGCGTATGCTTCTCGCCAGTTGAAGACCTACGAAGAGAATTATCCGACTCATGATTTGGAATTGGGCGCTGTGGTCTTTGCACTGAAATTGTGGCGTCATTACCTTTATGGAGCCACTTTTAAGGTGTTTTCTGATCATAAGAGCCTGAAATATATCTACACCCAGAAAGAGTTGAACATGAGGCAGAGGAGGTGGATAGAGTTGATCGGAGACTATGATATGCAGATTGTCTACCACGAGGGCAAGGCAAATGTGGTAGCTGACGCTCTAAGTAGGAAGTCAATACATGCTTTGGATTGTGCCAGATCGAGAGGGAGGTTGTATGGTGAACTAAGGGAGATGGGAATATTCATGATCCGGAAAGGGGACGCTCTTGGTGACTTGACAGTGGAGCCTGAATTGTATGGGGAGATTCGGGAGTTACAGAAGAACGATGCGAGACTCCAGAAATGGCGCAAGATGGTGGAGAGTGAGGGTGGAGAGTCGTCAACCAGGTTCAGTATTCATGCCGACGATAGTTTGAGGTTCAGTGGGCGATGGTGTGTTCCGGATGTAGAGGAGCTAAAGAGGAAAATCCTGACTGAAGCTCATGCTACTCCGTACTCCGTTCACCCAGGGGGTGATAAGCTGTATAAAGATCTTAAGAAGACGTTCTGGTGGCCTAACATGAAGAAGGAAGTCGCAGAGTTTGTGTCCAGGTGTTTGACTTGTCAGAGAGTGAAAGGGGAGCATAAGCGACCTCAGGGGAAAGTCCAGCCATTAGATGTGTCCGAGTGGAAGTGGGAGAATATTTCGATGGACTTTATCGTGGGGTTGCCTCGAACTCAGAGGGTCAACAACATGATTTGGGTGATCGTGGATCGTTTGACTAAGTCAGCTCACTTTATTCCGATGAAAGATACCTGGAGTAAAGCTGAGTTGGCTAAGTCGTATGTTCAGAATGTGGTCAAACTGCATGGCGTACCCAAGGATATTGTTTCAGACCGAGACTCGAGGTTTATATCCAGATTTTGGCAGGAGTTGCAGGCTGCTTTGGGGACCCAGTTGAAGATGAGTACAGCTTTTCATCCGGCTACTGACGGTCAGACTGAGAGGACGATTCAGACTCTGGAGGATATGTTGAGGGCGTGCGTACTTGAGTTCGGAGGATCTTGGGAGGACCGACTGGGGTTGATAGAGTTTTCATATAACAACAGCTATCATGCCAGTATTGGGATGGCTCCTTTTGAGGCGTTGTATGGGAGGAAGTGTCGGAGTCCTGTGTGTTGGGATGATCGAGCTGATGTTGTAACTTTGGGGCCAGATATGATCCAGGAGATGGTGGAGCAGGTTCAGATTATCCGACAGAGGATGAGGGCCGCTCAGGATAGACAGAAGAGCTATGCCGATCTGAAGAGGAGCGATATTGCTTTTGAGGCCGGGGAGAAAGTACTACTGAAAGTCTCTCCGATGAAGGGTGTGATGAGATTCGGCAAGCGTGGCAAACTGAGTCAGAAGTTTATTGGACCATTTGAGATCTTGGACAGAGTTGGAGAGGTGGCATATCGCTTAGCTTTGCCTCCAACCCTATCCAAGGTCCATAATGTGTTCCATGTATCCCAGTTGAGGAAATACGTGAGTGATCCATCACATGTGCTTCAGCACGAGGTGATTGAGGTAGATGAGCAGTTGGCATACATTGAGACTCCGAAAGAGATTTTGGACAGGAAAGTACGGAAGACTCGCAATGGGGAGACATCCTTGGTGAAAGTTCTGTGGACCAATCATAATCAAGAGGAGGCTACGTGGGAGCCTGAGGCATCCATGAGAGAGCGTTATCCGCATTTGTTCGATTGAGGTAAGTTACGCGGACGTAACTTTTCTATAAGGGGGGTGGAATGTAACATTCTGTGTTTTAAGTGAACCTTTTGTGATGTTTTAGGTCCCAAGTGCGTTTGAGTTGTTTGTTTTGTCATCTGAGCGTTGTTGAACTTCGGGACGAAGTTCATTTTAAGGGGGGAAGACTGTAATAACCCGTGTTATTACTTTATATTTAAAGTAAATTGCGACTCGACATCGGATATATATATCGAAAAATTAGTTGGATACGAATCGTTTTACATTGTTTCATACATGTTCTAGCTTCGATAGGTGCTTTGTTTCATGATTTTTTTATATGTTTTTGGTGGGGTTTGATCCTATGATCACCTGGTAACCATGGGACGAGAGGTCTTGGGCCTCGTTTTGCGTGCACGGCCATTAGAGCCCATGATCACGTCCAACCCTAACAACCCTAAGACTTTTACATTATAACACCCTTCTTTCCAGCCGCCATATAAGAACCTCTTCTAGCAGCCTTACCCTATCACGTTTACTCAATCATCACCTCAAGCCCTTAGCCGCCACATCAGAGATAAGAACGGAGGTTTGTAACAGTAGGTCTAACCACCCTAAGGACCGTCGTTTTGGCCGTGAAGAAGGTAAGTCACACCACCGTTTTCTGGGTTATGTTTGTGGTGTGTCTTTTGTGTTGTTTTCGTTTGGTCTGGGGTCAGTGTTGTCATGCTCTGTTGACACAGTCGTGTGGGTGGTGCTCGGGGTCGTGTCAAGGGGGCAGTGTCAGTAGGTTTGGGTGGTTGTGGTGTCGTCAGAGGGGGAAGTCGTGGAGCCTGTTCACCACGGGTTTAGGAACAGAGTCAGGGGTTTGGTGGTAGTTTCGCTCAGGGGGTAGTTTGGGGGTGGTATTACTGTCGACTCGTGGGAGGTCAATACAGTAATACCACCGTGGTTTGAAGGTGGTTGTCGGAGGTGTTGTTTGGTGGAGTTGTGGGTGGTGTTAGGGGTGCGAATAGGGGTTCGAAATGGGGCTGTGTTCAGGCAGTCAGGGACTCGTGCGTGGTCAGGCCTGAGTTTAGCGGGTCGTGTCGGACTCGCCGGCGGTGGTCGCTCAGTTTGGTGGTGTCAGGGAGGTAGTGGGGTGTCGGTAGTGTCATGGGGGGTGGTCTGATGGTGGTCGAAGTGGTGGTAGGCGGAGAGGTAAGGGGCTGAAGTGGGGCTGGAGGCTGTCGGTCTTTGGGGCTGTTTGTTGTTCTTGTTTTTCTTATTCTTTTCACACTTTTTATTTTTATTATTATTATTATTATTATTATTATTATTATTACTAATATTATTATTGTTCTTATTATTATTTCCATTATTATTTTTATTGATGATTTTAGAATATTTGTATTTATGAGGTAATATGATATTTATGGTATATATATAATTAGTATTTATGGTAAAGATTTAGATTTGAATTTCAAAACCCAAGTGTTTATTTATTTGTGGGAGTTACTATTTTTGGAAGCTACTATGTTTAGAAAGTTACTATTTTTGGGTAACTCGGTTGTTGGGAAACTTTCTAAATATAGGAAGTGTCTATAAATAGAATGCGTGCATGTTATACGAGAATTAGGAAAGTATTAATTAAAGTAATACTTATCTAGGTGGAAGTTTCCGTGTGGAGCATTTTTAGTAGCAGTTGCGCAGTTACCATTT
This sequence comes from Silene conica, assembly GCA_029255685.2. NCBI lineage: Eukaryota > Viridiplantae > Streptophyta > Magnoliopsida > Caryophyllales > Caryophyllaceae > Silene > Silene conica. The sequence continues at coordinate 55,715,206 of CM055311.2, read as the reverse complement.
CTTCTGCAGTTTGAGGTAGGGGAATTACTGGTATCTGATTGATGTATAACCTGTTCTGATTTGATATTAAGCATGTTGGTAATATGTTATCATGTGATCATATATGTTGTTATTTATATTATTCTACGAGGTAATACGATGTGATTATATATTGGGACTTGTGATATGGTGTTGGATCGGTGCGGAGTTTATATGGTGTTGGATCGGTGCAGAGTATATATGGTGTTGGATCGGTGCGGAGTATATATGGTGTTGGATCGGTGCGGAGTATATATTTTGCGTTGGATCGGTGCGGAGTTTATTATATTGTTATATTTATTCTTTTCCCTACTCAACCTCGTGGTTGACCCTGTGTATTCGTGATCACCTGTGATGAACCAATTATTGGGGAGCAGATTGACAGGTGGCTGAGACTAAGGGGGAGCTATGGGAGAAAGAGCTTGGATCTGGACCAGATTAGATGTCTAGATCACCTTAGTCAGTTTAATCCGAGTTGTACTTTATTTATGTTGTTAAGACCTTTGGATATGTAAGAACATGTTTTGAGTTTAAAGTTAATTTAAAGTACTGTTTATCTTCCTTTGTATCTACTGCCTCGGGAAACCGAGATGGTAACACCCTTATTTATCTGAGGAGTCCTAGTTCAGGCCCTTAAATAAATGGGGGTGTTACAGTTAGACTTTCACCCCTTGACTGACCAACCTATTTTTATAGGTATTAGTGATGAACATGTTCCTAACATGATTGAACCCTCTGTTGATGAACCTTGTTTTTTGCAGGATTCATTTATTGACATTCCTGATGTTTTTAATAATATTAGTGAATGTTCTATGCAAGGATCATTTTCAAAGGATCCTTCGGAGGCTTTGATGTGTTTTGAGGCATGTGCAGGTGAATCTCTTGCTCAAAAGGCTGATTTGGATGCTCCAGAAATTGCGACACTAGTGATAGAGTCTATAAGCAGTAGGAAGAGAGATGTTCTCGATCGAGTAGTACCACTTACTCGATCAAATGCTGTAGAGAATGAGGTCACTCAAACAAGTGATCATTTGGCTGAAGAAAAGAGCCCTAAGAAGAAGAAGCCGAGGAAGGTGTCGACCCACGACTTGGGAGTCGACAACCCCGGGAGATGGATGGCTAGAGCTATGGATGATGACCCACCTATCTACACGGTGGAGAGAAACTCATCTACCCAAATCACCATAGCTGAAGGAGTAGCCTTTAGTCAGAGCCCTTGGTCAAAGAAATGCCGAATCCTTCGCGGATGACTTCTTCTTTTTGCTCATTTCTGTTTTTCTTAAGACAATTTTTTTGTTTTGTTAAGACTTTCTAGTTTGCTTGCTTTAAGTTTTTTTTTAGGACAATTTTGCTTTTGTTGTGTAGTTAAGACTTTTGGACTTGGTTCTGGGATCTCGCGCATTTGTTGGGCACATATATTTTTTCTTGCTTTTTCAGGTTCAACGAAGAAACGAAGACCGCTGGGACAAAGACGGTCGACCGACCAGTTACACCAGTCGGTCGACCTAGTCGCCGCATTGCTGAAATTTTCTGTACTTTACAGGAAGGTCGGTCGACCTGTTCTCTTGGTCGGTCGACCTACCGATCTGTCGCAGTCTTTCAATTTCTTCCTCGGGAATCGTGCAATCATCTTGGGTACTCGAGTGGCACGGCTGGCCACCAAAACCTCCCAGCTTACGCTGGTTTGGGGAGGTTTTTCACGCACTTCATAACCCAGTGAGTTCTTTCCAGTTTTTCCTTAGTTTTTATTTTCCTTGCATCTTTCTTTTAATTTTCTGAAACCTTTACTTAGGCTAATGCACAATGGGGACATTGTGCGGGTTGGTTTGGGGAATGGTTTAGGCACATACATTGTTCCATTGCATTTTGTCACACGTTTATTGCATTTCTGTATTGCATTGTTCTTTTCTTTATTTTCCTTGCATATACAAGAAAAATACAAAAAATAGAAAAAATTCAAAAATTCCAAAAAATGCACGTTTATTTTAGCATATAGGTCGAGTCGGAACGAAAGTATTTCAAGGATGATTTAGCTATCTTACATGTTTATGCCTTTACCTTGCCTTGTCAACTTGTTTTAGTATGAGAGTCTTTCGCATATCTACGAGTTTTTGTCAACTTGCATATCTTGAGACTTGACTTATACCTTGGCAACCTACTATACATTCTAAGGTTTAGAGCTTATTTCCTGGTTTCATTCTTAAACCAGTTATCTAGGATGTGAGTAGTACTCCCCTTGGAACATGTTACATCAATATGCATAAACATGAACTTGAATTGCTATATACTTGTTTTACTTTCTCGTTTTGTGAGTCTTGATACGTGCATTTGGGATCCCTTTTCTCATATTTACCCATAAGCTTCACATAGCCAAAATTGCCTTTTTATTTCCCCAAAAACTACATCCCATACTTAGCCTACCCTTCCAACCTAGTATTTGTGGTCATTGGATTATTTTTTTGAGGCATCTTGGTTTGTATGCTATCTTGAACAAAAAGAGAAAAGAAAGAAAGCAAGAAAGAAAAAAAAAAGAACAGAAAAATTCAGAAAAAGAAAGAAAGAAAAGAAAAACGAAAAAAAATCAAAACGTACAGGAAAGAAGTCGACCGACCACCTTCTTGGGTCGGCCGACCACCTGACAGCATCAGAATGAAAAAAAAATCGTTCCAAAATCCCTTTCTTTTATATGTTATCACTCCCGTACCTCATTCAAAATATTTGGGAGTCCTTTCTTATATTCAATGTGAGAGTTGTGCCACAAAAAGAGCACTTTCTTAATTTCAAGAGTTGTGAAATATGTTGATGGAAACCGGTTCTACTAGCTTGGCTACTAACCCCACAAATCCAAAAACATCTTAACCACTTTTACCTTTTACCTCACATATCTTTCATTACCTCAATTGCATGTATCTGGGTCACTTAATAAGTTTGTTACACATAGTTGTAGAATTCCTGTTCATGTTAGATTGCAGGCATGTTTCCATGGGTCGCAGTTAGGTGAGTGTCATTACAATATACTTCTTTCTATCTTTTACATATACTCACCCTTTGCTTCATGAGTGTCTCGAGCGTACCGCGAGAGTCCATGGTATAAAGTCTCTTTAGTCTTTATTTTTGCAAGTCTGACAACACCATAACTCGTTTGCATGATTTAAATACTTTCTCATTTTGTACTTAGCATTGGTTTAGGCTAACATGTAAATTTCGCTCTGAGATTGAAATCGTTCCATTAGTTAAGATCGAGTCTATTTCTTGCTTGAGGGCAAGCAAGGTTTGGTTTGGGGAATTTGATGCGTGCCTATTTTATGATGTTTTACATCTATTTTTACACGCATTTCAGAGCTCATTTACGATGTTTTAGCCTTTATTTCCCAACAATTGTCTACTTTCGTATTTTTATGCTCTTTTGCAGATTTATGCGGAAAAGGGACAATTTTACCAAATTTATGCCCTCGGGACTTTTCATAACTAAGGACAAGAAGGAACGAAGCCTAGCGCATATTTCAAGGCCTAAAGATAGCTTTAACAAGCAAAGAATCGATCCACGACATTGCAGCCTGTTTCAAATGGCTATATCTCGAGTTCTAGAGCTGATAATGGAGTGATTCCAGTTGGAGGTGAAAGCTTATCCTCTTAGCTTTCCAACGCCGCAACAATCGCTTGATTACGATGAGTAACGAAGAAATGGCAGCTGTTTTAAGATCGATGCGCTCTGTAGTCCCGACAATCAGGTCGACCGACCAACAAAGTAGGTCGACCGACCACAGCACAGACCCAGAAGTTTCCGCAAAGCCCATTTAAGTTATTAGGTCATTAGGAGGTCGACCGACCCAAAAAGTAGGTCGACCGACCGACCCACTGTGTTTCCGCGATTTTTATTACGGGCTTTGCTCCTAATCTTTTAATTAGAACTTATTTAAGGAGACCTAAACTCCAAAATTAGGTCAAGCAGCCACTTTAATAAAAACTCCATAGTTAGAGAGAAGATTTACCAAGTTTTCATCTTTGTTCTTAGATTTCCAATTAAGTTGTAAGTTTGCTACAATTCAATCTTTCCTTTTCAATTAATCTTGTTGTTCATCTTATTGTTGTTTCTCAATCCATGCTTCCCTCTTTATTATCATCTTTAATTATGTTAATTCCTTTGATGTTCTTAATTCTTGTTATTGTTAATTTTATGATTAAGATTATGCATAGCTAATTCTTGTGATTAGGAATTTGGGGAACCATGGTAAAGACTTGATTTTGATAAGTTTAATAATTGAATTACCAATCCCCCATTGTTATTGATGAACTAATCCTTAGGATTGAAAGATTATTAGGATTGGTTTAACAACAACTTTGGGATTGCCCTTGAACGAAAGTTTAGTGCTTTTCTAGGAACCCTAAGACCGTAAGGATTGGGTAGAATATTGACCTAAAGGTTTATTCTTTGTTCCTTGGGATTGTGTTATTTAATTATTTTACCTTTCATTGACTTGTTTTAACCATGGGGAACCAAAGTTCCTAATCTCCTTTTTATCTTATTTTATTTCTTTTGTTTATTTTGTCCTTTTAGTTATTAGTTTAAATCTCAAATCAACCCCCTCCTTTTTGGTTACTTGTAATAGACTTTAAATTCACAAACATAATTAACCTTGTCTCCTTGTGGTTCGACCCTTGACTTATCCTATCTAAGTTTAAGCTTAGGTTTTATAAATCTTATCTTTGGCACCCCTCAACGACGGGTGTCATGTTGTACAAGAAATAACAGAGCAACACTCTGTTGCTGCTGTCGAGGTGCCGGAGCAGCCCCCTGTTGCTGCCACTAACATTGCGACGGTGTCTTCCGACACCGTAATATTCTTGGAGGTGAGTCTGTTGTTGGTCTACCGGCTGTTGAGGATGTTGCGACGGAGTCCGAGAGTGGCTCCGAGGAGGAGACTGATTCTGACGAGAGTGAGGATGCTGGCCAACCGCATCCTCTGTTTTCTTTGCTTGTCGCGGGTGCTACGCCGAGGTACTCCAAGGTTCCTCAAGTCCCTCGTCCTTAACCTATGTCCACTATCACCACTCCTACTATGCCTCCTTTGGCCACTACTACGAGCTCCACCACTGTTTTCACTGAGCTCATTGCTACTACTGGGGCCACTGCTGCCGAGCCCCGAGTTTCTGAGGCTACTGCTGTTACGCCTCCTGCTGCTGAGCCCACTTCATGTAGGGTTGTTGCCACTCCACAAGGGATAGACCTCGCTCCTTTGCCTAAAAGGCCTGAGGTACGCTTCATTTCCGCAGATCACCGTTCTAGGTTGTCTGCTCTTTTGACTGTTCCACTCACCCCGACCCGTTTCCTCGCACGTACCGACCTAGAGATGGGGGAGCTAAACGGGACGGGGATGTCTGGCTTGATAGGGATGGGGGAGCTCACTTTGGATAGAACGACCTATGAGTTCTTTAGCTCCTTCACCTTTGACCCAAAGAGTTTTAGGCAAGACCGCAGTCGTCTCTTCATTTATTTTCGACTCCTGAATGAGTCGTATTATTGGACCTTGGGGCAGTTTGGGGAGGCATTAGGCCTCGTTAGTGATGGACTTATCGAGCCTCCTAGGAAGCTCGTACCTCAGTTATAGGCTGCCCTTTCTCACACACCGTCTTATGCTCGGAAGGGAGCCCATGTCCATACCCCTGCCCCTCGTTATTTCCTTCGAATTTTGGGTGAGACACTTTTTGGACGACCTGAGCCCAATAACATCACCAACACTGAGCTTGTCATCTTATCCGGGTACCTGAACATTGACTCACGTACCCCTTTCGTTCTTAACATTTCATACTTGGTGGCTCGGCATCGGGGTGGTATTGGGAGGAAGGTCAAGACTGTTGTGGTTTGCGGCGGATTGGTCACTAGGATCCTCCGTCGCGTTAACCCCACCTACATTGAGACCATTAGACTGGTGGGTGAGGTTGGCCGACTCAACATAGAGGCCATGCGCGTTTTTCGATGGCTAGATGGTATGACGTGGAAGATTTGTGGCTACCCATCCGTGACCTTACCTTGTGCCACACTTCCTCGTCTCGTGCCGCTCCCTACTGTTGAGGAAGCAAGACCGACTGCTACCACCTACCATCTCACATTCACCACCGCACCCCCCTCTTCTTCTGGCAAGAAGAGGAAGCGCGAGATGAGGCAGTCATCCCAGTCTCCGACCCAGACACCGACTCAGGCTGGACCCGCGTCCACGTCTACGTCCACGCCCACGCCCACGTTCATCTTCTTGCCTACACCATCACTCACTCTCACTCCCACTCCTACTCCCATTACCACCACCGTCACCACACCTTCACCTTCACCTTCGCCTGCACCTACACCTACCCCTACTCCTGCTCCTTCTGGGATGGTTTATCCTCCCAATTTTATTTTACCTCTTGCCTTTGACGCGCCTGCGGTCTCAGACAAAGGGCGTCGTGATCCTGTGCTTGATGGCATTGGCAGGTACCTCACCGAGATGCGCCGGGACCAGGCTTTGGCCTTGTTCCCTATTTATGAGGACTACATCCGCACAGCACGTCCCCTTCCAGCGGGATGGGTTCACCCCTCTTTCTACCGATACCCGGAGGGTAGGTACCCTGCCTCTCCTTCATCTGATGAGGAGAGGGAGGAGACACCGGTAGCGAGTATGTGAAGAGGCAGCAGCGAGGCGTGCTACTAGAGAGAAGGAGCAGGATCCCACATATCGAGGGGAGGAGGCGCCTGATGGTGATGATTAGGGCTCCCCTTGTTTGGTACTGGTTTGGGGAAGCCAATTTTGTGAGTACCACCTTTTTCTTCCATCTTTTTAGTTTTACTTTTTGTTTTTAGGAGCATGTATTAGGTTGTTACTCCTTTTCCCATTGTTTGCTGGTTTTGCTGTGCTGAGATGACAACGAGGGCGTTGCCTGTTTTGGTTTGGGGAGGGTATGCATCTTTTTGCGTCTGCATTTGCATCTAGTTTTGCATTCACGTTTATTGTTTTCATGTATATTTCAACAATTTTCAAAAATTCCAAAAATATCACGTTTACTTTTGCATTTAGTCGAGTCTGATTGGAGTTTTTCGATGATGACAAAGCTTTTTATAGTCAAATATATATCATACTATGCCTATTTCGATCATTGCCTTGTGAGTTTTGAGCGTTGTCTCGAATTTTGTCATGGATTTCATGTTAGATCATTAGACTTGAATCGTAGTTTTGGCAACCTACTACACATTCTGAGCTTAGAGCCTTTAACGGGTGATATCTATGACCGGTAACATTAGGATTATTGTGAGTAGTACTCCCTGCATTTCATGTCTTGCATGTGTATGAGTCTTGGTTTCTTATTGCCTACACGCACCGGTTAGAAGTCGGTATTACACGTTAGGAGAACTATTGCATCACCCCTTCCTCGTTTGCCCATTTAACTCCACTTTTAGCCAAAAACTGCCTTTTGTCCCTTAACTACATCCTATATTTTGTCTACCTTTATGCTGAGCTAGGAAGTAGTGAAGGAATTTACCTGTTTATATCAGTTTTGGCCTGTTGTCATTGGAGTGCGTACAAAGGGAATTGGGGATGTTTTGCTGAGTTTTGCTCGATCAAGAGCTTTTGAAGCTCGATCGAGAAGTTTCCTGGTAATAAATTGCTCGATCGAAGGCCTTGGAAACTTTGCTCTCGATCGAGAGCCCTTTTAGTCGATCGAGAATTTTGGGAAAGCAAAGTCCTCGATCGACCATCATTTTTGGTCGATCGAAAAGAATCAGCCACTGTTTATCAACCGAAGAAAAAAAATTCAAAAGAAAATTCAAAAAATTAGAGAAAAAGAATTCAGAAAGGAAAAAAATGATGAAAAGAATGAAAAATCAAATAATCGGTTGACAGTTGGAAAATAATTTGGGTGATGTGGTTGCCATTTCAAAAGGCAATATGCTTAATGTCTAGTCAGAAGTTTGGGGATGCGTAATCATTTGGTTTGTAGGTTCTAGCTCGGCTTTAACCTCACTTTTCCATACTTGTTTTTTCCCCTTTTATCCCACTTAGCCTCACGTTCCCAGATTTGCAATAGTTCGGCGTGTAATGGACATTGACGGTGGTTGTGCGTGTGTACGGTGCTTGAAACCTTTATTCATACTAGTCTAGCATGCATGATTTGTTGGTCGTAATTTAGGCGAGAGTCTATACTTTCTTCTTCTTCTCTTCACATATAATTTACCATTTGCTTGATTGAGAGAAGAGAGATTCCGGGAGAGTCCGAAACTACATGAGTCTAGCAACGTCGAAAGTCTAACATGTTTTCCACGGTGTGTACAAATTGGTTCGCTCATTTCTGATCTTGCCATTGGTTGTTCTTGTGCCTATTGAGCATTTGATATTGACTATTTATTAGCTTTGAGTCTTACTCCATCCATTAGGTCCATAGTTTATTTTCAGTTTGCATTTAGTTTGCTTGAGGACAAGCAAAGGTTCGGTTTGGGGAAGTTTGATGTGTGCATTTTGTATAGACTTTTTAGTCTTATTTTGGCACACATTTTCATGTAATTTGGTGATTTGTTATCACTTTATGCCCCGTATATGCTACTTTGTGTTTGATTGTTGTTCTGCAGATATAGACCAAAGTATAGCGGAAACCGAGCTTTTTCTACCTCAAGTGCCGCTTTTTAGTAGACGGTGGAAGAAACGAGCCCGTCTGTGCAATCATCGAGAAGCGTGAGGAGTGTAATCAACCATCCAAGGAGGAAGTCTAGGAAAATCTACCATCTTAGCCTGTCGAGGACCTAGTCGAGGAAGAGAAGTCCTCGATCGAGCTGTCCTGTGCTCGATCGAGAGGTTTCCATGTTCTTTTTGCGCGATCAATAGCTCTTATGATCGATCGAGAGGTTTTGAAGAAGGAAGAGTCAATCGAGAATCCATATCTCCTCGATCGACCGGTTTTGCTGGACTTTTGCTCGATCGAGAGGCAATTTCCCTCGATCGAGAGCTTTCTGCTGGCTCTTCGTTTTCTCAGACATTTTACAGCAGTTTCGTTTTTTTCCCTATTTAAGAACTCTCATTGAGTTCATTAGGTTATCTTTTCATCAATCTCTTATCAGAAATTATCTTTCTTTTTCCCTAGTTTACTCCTTTTATTCAGAACTTTTGTAGCCGTCACTTTATATACAGTAATTTTAATTCTTCGACCTTTTCGTTCTCAAAGATTGTGTTACTCGTTCAAGCCGGATTCTAATCGTAATTATTTCTTTCTTATCTCTTTTCTTCTGTTTTATTATCATCCTTAATCTTTATCTCCTGTTGGCTTGTTTTCGTTCTCGGTTATACCGTCACATATGCGCGTACTATGTTTTTGTATACCCCGTCGCATCTCGTTTCTGTTTCTCCACAATTTCTGCTCCTGCTCTTTATTATTTCGCTTCTGATTTCCTTTCCTTTATCGTCGCTGATGTTAGTGTAGTTTCGTCACATAAAATCTCTTTTTAGAATCCATTTTGGTTTCGATTTTTGTGGCTGTTTTTAGCGCTTTGTTCTCGTTTTTGAGCCTCGAAAATCGTGTCCCATTGTTCACTTTTTTCTCGTCATTTTCGTGTCCCCTGTCCCCGCTTCAATATTCTGATTTTATTTCCCGTATCACCATGTCATATGCTAGTATAAGTTTAGTGGTCGTAATCGTTACTAATATCGTTATGAGTAGCTAAACCGTTTAATATGTCGGGATGAGGGAACTTGTGTCAAATGCATTATTGGTGGTAGACGGGATGGACAGCTTATGGTAGGAGTAATCGTTAAGTAATATAATGCTTGTTCGGTTTAGTGAGTGCACGCATGAGACCTTACATCTAGTTAATTCCCGACCTAGACTGGAAGGTTGGAAGGGTAAGACTTACTTAATTATTTTAACTAGTTTTTGTGGGAGCGAAAGTTAAGCAAAAACGACCTTAGGGCGACTTAAGACCGGAAGGTATAGTCGGGTGTGAGACATGACCGTAATGACCCAGCCTTTCTTACCAATAAACTAACCTACCCAATTATACCGATATTGCATAAGACACAATGACCCGAGTTCCCAGTATATTCCCTTTATTCTTGATTCATTTCATATCATCTCGTGCTTGTTTTCGTAATATTATCCTTTTTACATATCTCATATCTCGTAGTTTAGTTTATTATTTTCAAAACCCCCAATTGTGACCAATAGGTAGAAACCGATAGTTGACAGTTCGCTTCCCTATGGAGACTGACCCTATTTACCGCTGGCGTATGTTAGTTGTGCATTAGGTTTATTTTTGGTGCCTACAACGACATACATCACCTACATTGGTTACTCGTCTTGGAGGATCATCCTTGCCATATTCCCGTCGGATTGTAAGAATTTGAATACCTTATTTCCGCATTTTAATATTGCATGCATAAGATCTAAAACCTAATTAAAGAGTTAATTAGAAAGTTAATATTAGTAAGACTAATTTAATTAGGGCATGTATGACATGAACCCTACAATTGGTATCAGAGCAAAACGGTTGTTTGCATGCATTTCGTTGTTGTTTTTACGAGTTATTATGATAACAAAACAAAACCGAAAATATAAAACCATATATGAATATATGATATGGACGGAAAATTTTATGCATGAATACCTACTGGTCCTAAAAGTGTTTTAGGTCATTTGGAATGATTTATGGATATATATTGTTCATTTTGAAAATTAAATTGGTTATTTTAACATTTTACACAACTAAAATGAAATTAATTTGGGAAAAATAGCAATTTTCACTTTCTGGTCGAGATTTTTTTTAATATGTTCTCACATGCATTTTCTATATTATGAACATGAATTTTCGTAATTATTGGAGTTTTATGCATGGGTTATGAAATTTAATTGTTAAATTGTCATAAAATGAGTATAAAATGGGTTTATGTAGTTAGATTATGAATTTAGCTACGAAAATTTTTTAGTACGTCACATGCAATATTTAAAATGTAAATTAAAATTTTCAGAAGTTGTTATCAAGTATTGCATGATTATTGATTTTTATGGTAAAACTCGAAATAATAGTGACATAATTCAACTTAAATAGTTTGAGTTGGAATTTGGCCATGAAAAGTTTACACCGTTTCATATATATTAATTCAAGCATGCATGTAAATTTTGAGATTTTTCTTTCGTATATTGCATGAGAAATGATTTTAATGGTTAAAATCGTATATTATATGACAAAATTTGTTAAAAATAGTAAAAGTTACTAAAATGGCCGAAAAAATTAACCCATATATTTCATATTAGATATGTCCATCAACATATTTTTCTTGGGAGCCAAAAGTTTCTGAAATTTTATTTTTTAATTTTACAAGTTAAAGTTGAAAAATTGAATTTTAAGAGTCATAAAGTGCTTTTTCAGTCCTCTGGCAATGTTTTGCGGTATTTTGTTGTCCATATCAGTTCCTAAGTGTTTTGCAATATGTAAAAATATTATTAGTATTTTAATTGCATTTATGAAGGTGATTATTGAATTTCCGACACAAAAGTGCGCGTTTTTACGATATATTTACGAAATAAATGGTTATTTCGTTTAAATACTAATAATTTTTGGTTCTTGAATTTTAAGAAAATTCCAGAATATTCAAAATTTTTAAGACTCATTCGGATTTTTATATTATTTTTCCCGAAAAACCGATTAAATTCCGAACAATATTTGAAAATAAGTTAAGTCATGTTCAAAATTTGAGTAAGACTAAATTTTGAGAGCTAATATGAGTTAGGATGTTTAACTTAAGTGTGAATACCAATTCACGTGATGCTAAGTGATTTTAAACATTAAAATCACGCAATTCCATAAAACCGAGTTATACGATAACAATATTTAAATGATATTTAATAGGACGATTAGGCTTAGGATTGGCATGTTAGTTACATATTCATAAGCATTGCATATTTTATTATGATTGTCATAATTTTAATTTACGTAATTTTGGAATTAGGTAATTTTGCTTAGTATGGCCTTAGTTTTAATCGATAATTCCCGTAATGTAAGGGGTTATTGATTCGGATGTAATTAATGTGATCTCGTATCACTTTATTTATTATTTATTTTATTTTATAATGTATAAAGTAGATAGAAAAGTTGTAATTTTTGTAGATTCCGGAGAACCTTGAAGACGGTGCCTTTCGGAAAGGAGTTCCGACCAAGACGGTGTTTGCCTTGGGATGCGTGCCTCGTGAGAAGTTCAAGGGACCAAGGAGTTGATTTCCGAATTTGTACTTTATATTATTTTTCTATTTTAGGAAGGCCATACTAGGATTTTACTTATGCTTTAAGTTTTATGATTTTATTTATGCTTTATATGTTTGCGTGCGTAGCCAAATCGTCATATCATGTCATGCATTTTTATCGAGTATATCGACCATGTCAATTAAATTTATCGATAATTCACCGACTTAGTTCACTTAAAGGAGATAGATAATAAATTAACTAGATCTCTTACTAATGTGAAAGATTGAGACTTAGCCTTACCAAAGAGTAAAAACCCATGACTCCCTTCTTCATAAGGAAGTGGGCTCGGCTACACCGGGGTGCTAAACTTATTACGTTGGGTAAGTGGGGTAATATGATTACACCTTGAAATTTGGTTGATCTCAACGAAAGTATTCGTAACCGTAGTTGCAATAAGTTCGGGATAAAGGCAATTTAAATTAAATTGTCGACCAAAAGTTCTAATGTAGAATCGATTAAAGGTTAATCCACCGAATTATATTAATGAGGGATGAATCGGCTACACCGTGCCCGAGTTAGTATGGATTTGGGTCTCGGAATCGTTTACTTAATTGGGTAAGAGATCATTAAGCTTAAGTAAATGTTAAACTTGTTTACGAGTTTTAATAAACGATGAATGTTTTTAATTCCTTCGCTTTTATTGTAGTTTACTTTCAAACATCATCAATGGCCGCAAACGCTCCACCTCTCACTAATGTCTCATGGCTTCGATCCTTCATGGATCGTTGCAAGCTTGACAAGCATGGTTCCAATTTTAAAGATTGGGACGCACAATTGGTTTTGGCCGCGCAAGGTGACGATAAGACTCGTTACCTTACCGAAGCCGCTCCAACAGCTCGCTCCGCGGCTGCGACTCGTGAGGTCTATGAGGCCTACATGAAAGAGTCCTCCGCTCTCAAGAATGTGCTTATCTTCTCCATGGAGCCGGATCTCCAAAGGAGTATGATTAAGCTAAGCACGTCATACGAGATTTACACCAAGCTTGCGAAAATGTTTTCGCAAACTCCAAGGGTAATTCAATATGAGGCGGCCTCCGCCTTCTTCGATATCAGTTTGAAGAAAAGGCAAAAGGTTAGCCCCCATGTGCTCAAGTTGGTTGAGTTTGCTGAAACCCTTAAGGTGCAAGGAGTTGATGTTCCCGACTCCCTCATCATAGACCAAGTTCTTCACTCCCTTAACAAGGTGAAATCGTATGCACAATTCATGGTGAACTTTAACATGCGAAATCAAGAGACCTCTTTGGACGAATTGCATAAGATGCTCGTCCAAGCAGAAAGGGAAGGGAAAGTGGAAGTTTAAGAGGAGTGCCTTCAAAGGCAAGGGCAACAAGGCCTCCAAATCCAAACCTTCAAAAGAGAAGACCTTTTCGAAAGGTGCTTCTACCTCATCTTCAAAGGTTGAAGACAAGTGCCATTATTGCACGAGGATAGGTCATTGGAAGCGGAATTGCCCTAATTACTTAACCGACCTAAAAGCTGGAAAGGTTCTTGCAGTAAACAATAATTCTCTTTAAATTCATGTTATTTTGTCAACTTTTGTATGTCGATACAAGTTGTTGACTATCACCCTTTTTAATTGTTTTAAAGGGGCACCTTATGATGATAAGGGCAAAGAAAAGGAAGCTTGAAGTTCCTTACAAGGATTGCTATGGTAGCATCCGGAGATTAAAAACATGAAGAGCTTGGCTCTAATTTTCATTAATGTCTTCTTTAATTTTATGCATTTCAATTTTAAGAACATTATCTTTTCTTGTATGACAAGGATTTAGTTCAAACAATGGTTGTAATATTGGATATTGGTGACTTGGCTTTCAACCCAAGTCACTCCTTTTGTTCTTAATCAAATCGTTGATTCCTAAAATGAATTGCATACCTTATAACATGAGTTAATGTGATCTTAATAAATCACTAATAAAATACATTGAATTGTTCATTGTACATTTGAATGATAGGATCAAATATTAAAAGTGTAAATCAAAAGTGGTTGATTTGTTTAAAGAGAATTACACCCTAACAACTTCACTCAATAAATCTTACATATGGGATGTGAGATATAAACATTTCGACATATAATTAGTTCATTATAAGATGATCATTTTAAGTGACAATGAGAATTAATATCTCACTTCTTATAATTCTTACTATCCAATACAAAGTTTGTAGGCAAAATGCTATCCTTGTAAGAATAAAAGTTATTTTAAAGGATAGAGTGGGAGAAATTTTACGCCCGCAAACCAATGAATTAAATGTGGGATCTTAGGGAAGAATCCTACATGGGATACTTAAGAAGAACCCTAAATGGATGGATAGAAGAAACTACGAGAGGACACTGAAGAAACTACGCGAGGACACAAAAGAAAATGTTGTTAATGTCATTAGTTCCTAGAGAGGATGAAAGGAACCGCGTGTATAATCGAAAGGAAAACGTTTCCTTGATAATAATGTTTCTTAAATTGTAAGATAATAGAGGAGAAATCATCTATGTTTCCTCGATGGTAGTGTCTTGAATTCAAGAAGGATTATAGGGGAGACATCATGTCCTGTTCCGTTTCGAGGAAACGAGGACGAGAAATGAAAAGTTCATTTAAGAAAAGATGTTGATTGATTGGAAGTCAATCACTATAGAGATAATGATACTGGTTTTAGTGGGAGCAATAATCATTAGAGAATTGAAACTACCATTAAGAGAGAATGGTGATTCTTTAAGTGTAAAGAATGAAAGGTTTTCAATTCTAGATGAATAAACCTGTTGGAACATCATAGGATGATGGAGCTTCACGGGAGAATTTAATATATTGATAATGAAACGTCACCCATTGGAAATCAAAAGAGTTGGATAAATTATTCATACCGATGAATATAGAATGACCTAGATATGGACGTGGTGATTCATACAACCTAAAAGCTTTTGATTAATATGCCAAGATATTTGAAAATGATGAGTTCTCGAGGAGAACTAGCAATCAAGACGAGATAACTACAAAATAAATTTTAGTACAGAAGGTGACCAGGTACTATAAGAGCGATAAGTTGATCCCTCTGAAATACCAATACGTCACTAGTTATAAGATAACAATGGGAGCTTCTTTCAGGGAAAGAAACTCAAGATCTAGAATGAGGTCTAGACATGTACTCAAATAAGATCATATTATACGAGATAATATGAGTCGGAAGGAAACTGAAGTTTGTAGGTTTTGGAAGATTTGAATAAATGGTGTATTCACAAACTCAAATCAATAATACAAATTAATGAATGTGCATCAAATACTGTAAAGTATGGAGCAGTAATATTGTATTGACTGTCCATGCATAACAATATTGTTTGAGTTATTATTAATTCACCAATTATAGATACTTTGTCAAATCCAAATGGATTGTAAAAGACAACTTTGAACCCTATAAAGTGAACTGGATTAACTTGGTATGGCCCATAGTCGCTTGTATGAGATGACATCTCGAAGCGACTAGAGTGTGAGGCGATTGATGGCAAGTTCAAATGCCATAGAGTCATATGGGATGACCAGTCGATCACATAGGCAGACTGTGGGGACAATCTGTCAAGCAGAGTGACCGCTTATAGAGTTCTGGAAATTTTATAATAGCCCGGTCGTGGCAAGAGCTGCTATAGTTGTAACATCCCGCATTTTCGTAAAATATATTTTAAGCATTTTAAATTATTTTAAGTAATAAAATAATATTTCCGTAATTTATTGGGAAAGTGTTTTAAATAAATAGTAAGATCCGTTTTAAGAACCTTAAGTCCTTAAGACGAATACAACTTGGCAACTTAAGTTCACATCTTAAAACCCGTTCAAAATATCCAAACCCGTTTCTTCAAACGGAAAGGACAATTCTTAAACCCTCACAAATCCCTTATGTCGACATAATTGTTCCTCCAAAAGCAAAGACACTGTAAACTCATTTCTCACAAAACTCTCTTGAATCTTCATTTCCATTTTTCTCCTCCATCCGTTCACCAAATCGAGGTAATAAATACATTTTCGGAATCCTCATCGAATTTGCAAGCCATCCGTCACTTCCGTTTTTCATTTCGTTCCACTTCAAAAATGGGTTGTTTTGGAGTAATCCATGTATATCATATTTTAAATCGTTTTTCATGTTGTAGGAGGCAGCTTAGAAGATCACAAGGAGGTTAGTGACAAGTTTGAAGAGGAGCAAGGAGCTTAATCGCTTAAGAGGTGACTATTATGAGTAACTCGGCCTTTTTGTCTAAATTAGCACTATATGTGGTTTTAATGTGTTTGGATGAAAGTTAGTATGATTATTGAGTTCTTGATGTTCTTCTTATGTTATACAAACTGATTTTGTGAAGATTAAATGATGAATTTGATGAGGAAATGAGATTTAGGAGTATACATGTTAAGACCGGTTTAATTTATGATTTGGTTATTAAGTCATGGAATGGTTGATTGTATACTTGTTCTTATGTGGATTTAATGTGGTAAACATGCTGGAAATGTCGATTTAATGCTTAGAAACATGTATAGGAAGGATTGGAAAGGATTTGGGAATGATTTTGTATGTTGAAAATGGCGAAAACACGAGCAGAGGCTCTGAGCCGGTCGGCCGACCGGCGGCCGACCAGCCGGCTCAGAGTCCCCTTTGTAATGTATTGATTTTTCGTAGAACTTTGGAAATGGGTCCCCAGCCGGTGGACCGGCAGCCGGTCGGCCGGCTGGGAGCCCTTATTGAGGTTGTTGTGTTTTTGCGAAGAAGGAAGAAGGGTTCCCCAGCCAGTGGACCGGCGGCCGGCCGGCCGGCTGGGAGACCTTTCACGTTGTTTTTCTTTGTTGTCGGCTAGAGAGTATAGGACTCTCAGCCGGTTGAACGGCCGCCTGTGGCCAACCGGCTGAGAGCCCCTGATCGTATTGTTTGTTTAATAACTTTTGATTTTCAAGTCGGATTGCATTGATTTTTTTTCCGTATGCTTGGTATGCATGTTTGGAGTCCCCGGAGTTCGGGCGGCACTATATTGGGTTTGGGAATGGAGTGAGGATAGAGACCCCCCGGTCGGGCAACCGAAAGGGAAACCGGCTCTCCCTCGTCTTAGTTCCCGGGGTCAATTAAGTAATGAGCGAATATATTTCAAGGAATTGATTGTGGTTTATTGAGTAGCCTCCTTTGGAGATTTGGTTGTGGAACCACTTCGTGGTTGATTCATTGTCTTGTTCCTGACGAACCCCTCCGTGGGTGGTTCCGTCTTCTCCGTGCGAACCCCTCCGTGGGTGGTTCTGTTTTCTTCGTGCGAACCCCTCCGTGGGTGGTTCTGCTTTCTCCGTGTCGAACCCCTCCGTGGGTGGTTCCGTTTCCTTCGTGCGAACCCCTTCGCGGGTGGTTCTGCCTTCCTGACGAACCCCTCCGTGGGTGGTTCCGTCTTTCTCCGTGTTGAACCCCTCCGTGGGTGGTTCATTGTTCTGTGGTCGAACCCCTCCGTGGGTGGTTCGCTTGTGTGTATTGATTGGTATATACTTGCCTGAGTAGGGGTACGATGTTATATACTTGCTGAATTTATCTGCTTGCCTAGAGTTGGTACAGTGTCAGATATGTATGTTGATATGGACGAGTATATTACTGTGTTTATAGTATTGTTCATCCAAGGCATTGGATGACTCTTTAATTAGTTTCGTAAATGGTTTGGATTGAAAGACCCCCCGGCCGGGCAACCGGAAGGGAAACCGGCTTTCCTTCCAAATAGTTTCCGAAGTTGGTTGAGAGCCCTTGCATAGTATTTGCATGAGGATAGGAGTTTGAGATGTTGATATAAATGCTTCACATGATTGTTTATGTTGGAGTATAATGCTTGTTTATATGTTCGGTGTTGTATGACATTATTAGGTGGCTATGAGAGCTCTAGTCACTCCCCACTGACTGTGGCGCACATGTTGTGTGTGTGTAGGTACATGAGGCTGTTTGCAGGGGGTTACGTTGAGGCTAGCGAGCGATGATCCTTCATCGACGATTTTACCCATTCGTTAGCTAGACCTTAGTTTTATGATTTCAGTATTTTGGTGCCTGTAGGGATATGCTATCCCGGACTGCTTTTGTATAGTACTTATATACTCATTTATGTTTTATCTTTCGCATGCTCAGATTTCTAAAGCACCTCGCATGTTTAGTTTGTTAAAAAGTTTTAATTCCGCTGCATTTTTAGTACTTTGTGTGTTTTACATTTCCGCTTTCGCGAGGGGTTTTACAATAGTATTCTTATGAGTCAATTCTTGGACAAAAGACTACTCGCCCAAGATGGCATAGTTTTGGCATAGCTTTGATTCATTCTCTACGACTTTTCGTAACTGGAGTCAAATGGGATTGTTAGGGGTTATGTTAGGCTGTGGCTAGTTGAAGGGAGTAGTGCGATAGGAATTGTCCACCCCTTCTCAGGGTTGTTCAAATATCAAGGCCACTCGAGGAGAAGTTAACTGGAAATGCGTGGCCACGCTCGGAATGTATCTATGGTAGATAATTTCGGTTAAGCAGTTAATCTCCAGATCGAGGAAACCACTCAGATATGATCAAATACAAGTACGACCTGAGAGACACCTTGCATTGAGTGAGAGATTGTAATAGGACAAGAGAATAGGTGACGCACACTTGTCGAGCACAAGTGGAAAATTGTTGCGAAATGTGTCCTCAACAATAGTGCGATCACATAATTAAATCTCGTGACGAGAATGCGCAAGGGATGATTCAAAATTATATAGTCAACTGACCAACATTAATCGGTAATGATTGGCTAGCTAGAGTTTGACATTACTGTCGTATGACGGTGGTGGTCAGTTGATCCCTTTAGGTCACACCTATAGGACAATTCCCTTAATTGATAAACTGATCAAGTGTATATTGATACGAGTTGATCAGATTCCTTAAATTCGGATATCGAGAAATCAGAGGTTAAATCTTAATGTAAGATTTATGTTTGACATTGAAACGTGTCAATTGTCAAACATTAATCGATGTTTATGAAATATCGAAATTAGAATGAATCGGGTTGAATATTATTACAAGTGTTGTAAATCGTATTGACAATTATTGAAATGACCATTTTATATATTAGTAATTATGAATTACTTGTCAAATTGTTAAATATGATTTATTTAATTTATAAATGATATTTATTTGATAAATATGCATTTTAAATTAAAACAATTGTTTTTATAGTTGTGACATAATGTATGTCATGTGGGGAATAAAACATGTATTCGCCCTAAACGTTAAGGATTATAACGAAACATACAATTGTGATTATGATCATAAGTTAATAAAAACATGAAAAGAAATAACAACCTTGAGTCCTTGCTTGAATAGGCCTAAGAACAGAAATTAAAGTAAATTCCCTCCTATAACTTGCACCCAAGACTTTGTTTAAGATGATGCCGCGTGTGCTAGAAAGGCTCTCCAATTGCCTTGCAATATGGGGAGAGTTTTGTGAGGTTTTAGATGTGAGATCTAGGTTTTGGGAAATGGCAGTTCTCAAAACCCTAATTTTCTTGAGATGTGTGAATTACCAGTAACCTGACAAAAAGAGAAGGACTCTCCTTTTGTATTGTTTCGGTCGGTCGAATGGATTAGGGTAAGAATGGGCTTTTTCCACTCTTACCTTATTCCTTTGCGTGATTCGACCCGTTTTGCTAAATATTATTCGCGGGATTTTAATTATAAATCGCACACATGTTATCAGATATTAATGCAATCGATACATTAATAATGGTCTGATAAAATTACGATATTGTATAATTGGCCCAATTAATATAACTGTTTATATTAATACGCAAATTCAATATTTAATTAAATATAACCGTTTATATTTAATTTTACGAATTAATCATGTAATCCGTATTAGCTAAAATTATTTAATCCGTATTAAATAATAATCTCAACATCTCATTGACTAATTTAATAGTCAATGCCTCTGACTAACTGTTTAGTCGTATCCGGCATAAATGTGACTGTATTTTCATACCTTCACATCTCTCAAACGTGTCCAATAGGTGTGACGTATAGGGACCGGTTGATCACCGTCATCCGTATGACAATAACGTCAAACTTATCTAGCAAGCCAACCGTTATTGATAAACGTGGATCAACGGATAATAATACTGAAGTATGCCCTTGTGATCCTTTGAGAGATTTAGTAAGTCATTGTACTAACTGTCAAGGACACCAGCCCCAACAATCTCCCACTTGTCCGTACAAGGGTATGTGCAATGACTTTATCACACTACATGTGGAGGACACAAGCTCCAACAAACTCCCACTTGTCCGTACAAGTGTAGGTGCGATGACCGATTCTAATATCCTTTTAAAATTTCTCCCACTCAATGTAAGACAATTTGCAAATCCGTATTCGCAAAGGTCGTATCTCACAAGCGATCTCTATCAAGAGTGGTTTCCCCGACTAGAGAGTAACTTAACTGATAAAACGAATCTGTATTCGAGCATGGCCATGCATTTCAGTTATTACTCCTCGAGTGGCCCTGAGAAATGATAAAATCCTGATAAGGATTTGGATATTTCCTTCAACTCGAATCCTGCAGATCTAAGCGCAGCATGAAATAACCCAGAAAAAATCCTCTTGGCCCCTGTTACGGAAGACCGTGGGAAAGAAACCAAAGTTACCCAAAATCTGCCTTAATCTCAAGAGACAGTTGAAAGTCAAAAGACTCGACTCTAAGAAACACTATGGAGGTCCTATCCACGACCTGGCACCCAATGTTATAAAACATTTAGGACTCCATAACGTTGTCACGGGGTGTCCTACGAGATATCCGTATAACTCGCCTTTGTGATTGGTCAATCAACTGTTTGACTTATGGCTCGTTGAACCCACCATCAACCAACGTCACAAAATGATTACCTGAGTTATCAGCTCAAGTGGGTAATCAAGGACTAAAACAATATAATGTTAATCAGTTCACTTTGTGGTGTTCAAAATTGGCGTACAATTCCACATGAAACACAAAACATTATATATCATAACAATGAGGTTGAATAGAGTACACGAGAAAATGAATTATTACATAAATTCATAAAAGAGTACTACAACTTAGGAACACATCTGATTCCCAAAGAAGTAATGTGCCCTTCATGCTTATCACGTGGTAATGCTTTTGTGAGAGGATCAGCTATGTTGTCATCCGTAGCGATCTTATCAATAAATATCTCCTTTTGCTCCACGTAATCTCTGATTAGATGAACTTTCCGTTGTACATGTCTAGCCTTGTTGCTAGACTTATGCTCCTTAGCTTGGAATATGGCACCTTTATTGTCACAATAAACGGTGATTGGGTCATTCGAACTAGGCACTAATGATAGTCCTTGTAAGAATTGACGCATCCATATTGCTTCCTTAGCTGCTTCCGAAGCGGCATAGTACTCGGACTCAGTAGTAGAATCTGCTGTAACACTCTGTTTAGAACTTTTCCAGCTGACAACAGCGCCATTAAGAGTAAAAACGAATCCAGACTGAGATTTCGAGTCGTCTCGATCCGTTTGGAAGCTAGTATCTGCGTAACCCGTGGCGCAGAGCGTCGAGTCGCCTCCGTAAGTCAATCCCCAATATTTAGTCCTCCGTAGGTACTTAAGAATGTTTTTCACGACCATCCAGTGTTGTTCACCTGGATGAGCTTGGAATCGACTTGTCATACTCAATGCATATGCAACGTCTGGACGTGTGCATATCATGGCATACATGATCGATCCTATAGCCGAAGCATAAAGAATCCGACTCATGCGCTCTTTCTCTTCCAATGTCTTAGCTTCTTGAGTCTTGCTCAAGTGAAGCCCAGTAGTCATAGGAAGGAACCCTTTCTTGGAGTTCGTCATGCTGAATCTCTCTAGGATCTTATCTATATAAGACTCCTGACTGAGAGACAACATCCGTCGTGATCTATCCCTGTAGATACGGATGCCCAAAATTCTTTGTGCCTCTCCCAGATCTTTCATCTGGAAATGGTTTTTCAACCATGCTTTAACCGAAGAAAGGAGAGGTATGTCATTCCCAATCAAGAGTATGTCATCGACATACAGTACTAGGAAGACAATCTTGCTCCCACTCGACTTGATATAAAGACATGGTTCCTCGACTGATCGAATGAACCCATTCTCTTTTATCACTTGGTCGAAGCGATGATTCCAACTCCGCGATGCTTGCTTAAGTCCATAGATGGAACGCTTAAGCTTGCAAACCTTCTTAGAATCTTCTGGATCAATAAAACCCTCGGGTTGTACCATGTAAAACTCTTCCTCCAAATAACCGGTTAAGAAGGCGGTTTTAACGTCCATTTGCCATATTTCATAGTCATGAAATGCGGCGATCGCTAAGATAATCCGAATGGAACGTAGCATGACTACGGGTGCAAAGATCTCATCGTAGTGCAAGCCTGGCACTTGGGTGAAACCTTTAGCAACTAGTCTTGCCTTGTGGATATCTTGTTTTCCTTCCACGGCATGCTTTATTTTGTAAAGCCATTTGCATTGAAGGGGACGTACCTTTGGAGGTAGGTCCACAAGATCCCACACGTTGTTCTCACACATGGAGTCCATCTCGGATTGCATGGCTTCTAGCCATCGCTTTGAGTCAGAACTAGTCATGGCACCTTTATAGGTTGAGGGTTCATTACCCTCTAGGAGTAAGACGTCATATATGTCATGTTCCTCGACCATACCAATGTATCTGTCCGGAGGAATAGAGACTCTTCCCGACCTCATAGGTTCCTCAGGGATATCTACCGCAGCCTCGGTTGAAGGAACTGTTTCCTCCAATTGTTGCTCGGTAGTTGGTTCTTGAATCTCCGATAGATCGAAGGTTCTATTACTTGACTTGTTATCGAGAAATTCTTTCTCTAAGAACGTTGCACTAGCCGCAACAAAAACACGTTGTTCGGTTGGCGAGTAGAAGTAATGACCAAAAGTTCCCTTTGGATAGCCTATAAAGTATGTCTTGACCGATCGCGGGCCGAGCTTATCCTCGTGTCTCCACTTGACATAAGCCTCGCAGCCCCAAACCCGAATAAAGGACAAGTTAGGGACCGTTCCCTTCCATAATTCGTATGGAGTCTTGTCAACAGCTTTAGACGGACTTCGGTTAAGTATTAGAGCGGCCGACAAAAGAGCATAGCCCCACAATGAATCAGGCACAACGGTGTGACTCATCATGGATCGAACCATATCAAGTAGAGTTCGATTTCTCCGTTCGGACACACCATTTAATAATTGTGATGTTCCAGGTGGAGTCAACTGTAGAACGATGCCACCGTCTTTAAGGTGTTGATCAAATTCGTGAGAAAGATATTCGCCACCACGATCAGATCGAAGTGCTTTAATCTTTCTTCCCAGTTGGTTTTGTACCCGATTATGGTATTCTTTGAACTTGTCAAAGGATTCACTTTTATGTTTCATAAAGTAGACATAGCCATATCTACTCAAATCATCCGTAAAAGTGATGAAATACCTATAGCCTTCTCGTGCGTTGATCGACATAGGGCCACATACATCCGTATGTATGAGTCCTAATAGGTCGGCAGCGCGCATTCCAACACCTTTGAAGGAAATACGAGTCATCTTACCGATGAGACATGATTCACACGTGCCATATGATTCGAAATCAAAGGCCTAGATAGCCCCATTCTGTATGAGATGTTTTACGCGTTTCTCATTTATATGTCCCATACGACAATGCCATAGATAAGTTTGATCTTTGTCACCAACCTTTAATCTCTTGTTATTCACATGTAATATTTCGGTGGTTTGATCTAAAACATAAATTCCATTCATGGAAACTGCCTTGCCATAAATCATATTGTGTAACGAGAAAATACAGCTCTCTATTACAAATGAAAAACCAAGTTTGTCAAGTGCAGAAACT
Organism: Silene conica; assembly: GCA_029255685.2. Lineage (NCBI taxonomy): Eukaryota > Viridiplantae > Streptophyta > Magnoliopsida > Caryophyllales > Caryophyllaceae > Silene > Silene conica. Next base: position 55,691,049 of record CM055311.2, on the reverse strand, counting down.
GAAATAATGTTTTTGGACAAACTAGGAACATAATAACAGTTATATAAAGATAACTCGAATCCACTTGGAAGCTGGATCACGTATGTTCCCCTCGAGACTGCAGCAACACGTGCTCCATTACCGACACGCAGGTCAACCTCACCCTTGATGAGGGGTTCTTGGTTTCGGAGGCCCTGCACATGATTACATAGATGAGAACCACAACCAGTATCTAGTACCCAAGTTCCGTAAATTGCATGGTTAATCTCAATCATGTGAATAAAAGAAGAAGAAGAAGACATACCAACAGGAATAACGCGGCCTGCCTTAATGTCCTCACGATACACGGGGCATGTACGCCTCCAATGCCCAGTCTTGTGGCAATGGTGGCATTTCATGCTTGTATCCTTACTCTTTGTCTTGCCCTGTGAGTTGCTCGACTCACCTGGCCCACTCTTCGCGAATTCTGACTTCTTGAACTTGGGCTTACCTACCGCTAGGTCGCCCTGAGCTTTAGCTTTTCCCTTACCCTTACCCTTAATGGAGATCATGAGAACATCCTGCTTCACGCTCCCACTTAATTTCAGATCCTTCTCGGTCTGTACGAGAAGGGAGTGGAGCTCATGAGGAGTCTTCTTCATGTCGTTCATGTAATAGTTGGCCCTAAAGAGGGCGAACCCATCATGAAGCGAATGAAGCATTCGATCAACGATTATGTTCTCACTGATCTTGCAGTTTAGGGCCTCCAGTTTCTCGATATTCTCAATCATGTTGAGAATATGTGGGCTAACAGCTTGGCCCTTCTGGAGTTTCGCCTCAAAGAAGCGACAGGTATGCTCATAAGAAACGATTCTCGGAGCTTTCGAGAATTCGTTAGTGAGCGTGGTGAAAATCTTGTTTGCACCATGGGAGATGAAGCGTCTTTGCAAATTGGATTCCATTGCATAGATGAGTACGTTCTTTATCGCACCCGCTTCCATGACGAAGTCGCTATGAGCGCGAACTTCGTTAGCTCTAGCTCCAGTTCCTGGGTGTGCCGGAATGGGCTCAGTTAAGTACTTGAGCTTTCCGTCGGCAATGGCAGCATTCCGTAGTGCTGCCTCCCAGTCAGAGAAGTTTGACCCATCATTCCTCAGTCTAGTAGACTGATTCATGGAGTCCATGAAGGCTTTTAGCCAGGATTCTCGTGCTAGCTTGGCACTTGGCATTGGGTCTTCACCAGCCATTTGTTATACAGCAGTTTAAAATGATCGTGTTCTACACTGAAAAGAAGATAAAAACAAAACCATATAAGCAACTCATCGTTGTGATTTAAGTCTATTTTAAATTTGAATTTAAACTCGTAGACTCATGCATTTATATAATTGATCTCCCTCAAGAATTATATAAACGATCCCAAGACTCAATTTCCGTATATTGATAAGCCTACTGCTTGGCTAATTCCACCGTTGGAACTCTTGGTCGATAGATTTCCGTAAATCCTATCTATTAGTCCATCATAGTCGTTAGATAGTATCGAGTGACCACGATGTTGAGATAAAATAAATCATCTGTTCCACTTACCCGACGTAGAAGGGGTCATATTATGCCTACCGACGAAGAAGGGATTCATGGGAGTCTGATTTATAAAGACTGGTCTCAATTTTTTTTTTTTTGGTTACACGAGGAAGACCCCATCAACTTATATTTATCCATTTTAAGTGAACTAATATCTAGCATATACGTGAATGAATGAAATAAAGTGATGGTTTTGCATGTGACATGTGACATCTGTATTGTCACAGAAAACTAACGCGTAACCTCTACATGAGTCAGTTTTCAGGCATGTTATAGGTGGTTTGGTTTTAGGCGGAATATGATGCAAGCTATTATCGATAAAAGCATAAAAATAAATGCAATAAACGTAAATAAAAGTCCGAGTGTGGCCTATCCTACCAAAATAAACATAAAAACAACTTTGGAATCCACCGTTGGACCCTAGAAGCTTGTCTTGATGTTCCATCTTGGTCTTTTCAGCGGGAGTGAGCATCCGGTCTCCGTCTTTGGTCTTCACAAAATTACTAATTTAAATTACAAATATAATCCTATTTACATTCTAATTTAAATACAAAAGTAATTACATGGCAAAAACCCAAAACGGAGATACAAGATCTCAAAATTACAAACAAGACTGTGTTCCATCATTACGGTAACACAATCTTCTAAGGCCACACTAAGTTACAACCGTTTGCAAAAATTAAATACGTTATAGAAAACTTTCAAAGGCATTCAAGAAGACGATAAATAAAATGCATCAACTAAAACAAAATTTATTCATGACATAATACCGTTATTATGTTTAACAAATTTTTACCAAACCACCTTACGATATTAAAATTATGTGGTTATACCGTTTTAATCACCTCAATTTTAATAAATTATAATCCATTATCTTAAACCGTTTTAAAATAATATGTATCATTCGAGAGTGAACCGTTTCACAAAAGTTAATATACTATTTCCGTATATAATATATTACTTTTGGCCAAGGTAAAATAAAACATGTTATTTTCGAAAAATTAAACCGCCTGTTACAGAGACGAGGTCGACCGACCTCACCACGGGGTCGACCGACCATCTGTCAGTCTAAAAAAAAAACTTCCTGTAAACAAGAATCGATTACTCACATATTGCTAAAAATATCGATTAATTAGCAATATGTAAACAAGAATCGAAAACAAGATCGATTACTCACAAAAGAAAACTTGTCGAAACAGAAAACTCACGCAGGAGTCGGTCGACCGACCGCAACAAGAAGTCGATCGACCCACACGGCGACAGAAACGCGATTTTCAAAATTTTTTAAACAAAACTTATGAAAAACACAAAAGTGAAATTTCGTGGCCTTGGCTCTGATACCACTTGTGGGGAATAAAACATGTATTCGCCCTAAACGTTAAGGATTATAACGAAACATACAATTGTGATTATGGTCATAAGTTAATAAAACATGAAAAGAAATAACAACCTTGGGTCCTTGCTTGAATAGGCTTAAGAACAGGAATTAAAGTAAATTCCCTCCTATAACTTGCACCCAATACTTTGTTTAAGATGATGTCGCGTGTGCTAGAAAGGCTCTCCAATTGCCTTGCAATATGGGGAGAGTTTTGTGAGATTTTAGATGTGAGATCTAGGTTTTGGGAAATGGCAGTTCTCAAAACTCTAATTTTCTTGAGATGTGTGAATTACCAGTAACCTGACAAAAAGAGAAGGACTCTCCTTTTGTATTGTTTCGGTCGGTCGAATGGGTTAGGGTAAGAGTGGGCTTTTTCCACTCTTACCTTATTCCTTTGCGTGATTCGACCCGTTTTGCTAAATATTATTCGTGGGATTTTAATTATAAATCGCACACATGTTATCAGATATTAATGCAATCGATACATTAATAATGGTCTAATAAAATTACGATATTGTATAATTGGCCCAATTAATATAACTGTTTGTATTAATACGCAAGTTCAATATTTAATTAAATATAACCGTTTATATTTAATTTTACGAATTAATCATGTAATCCGTATTAGCTAAAATTATTTAATCCGTATTAAATAATAATCTCAACATCTCATTGACTAATTTAATAGTCAATGCCTCTGACTAACTGTTTAGTCATATCCGGCATAAATGTGACTGTATTTTCATACCTTCAATCTCTCAAACGTGTCCTATAGGTGTGACGTATAGGGACCGGTTGATCACCGCCATCCGTATGACAATAACGTCAAACTTATCTAGCAAGCCAACCGTTATTGATAAACGTGGGTCAACTGATAATAATACTGAAGTATGCCCTTGTGATCCTTTGAGAGATTTAGTAAGTCATTGTACGAACTGTCAAAGACACCAGCCCCAACATGTCACACATGATTATGCAATTGTACAATTATAAAATGGGTGTCCATTTTATCTTAAGTGTGACGGTTTGGGGTAGGTGTTTAAGGAGTGTTTTTGTGTCTTAATTACACAGTAAAACACTATCATTATGCATGCTCATAGTGAATAACACCTAGAGCCACCCTATGTGCATGGGTAACGCAAAATGTCTCTTTTGTGCTTCCCCATAGCCGGCTCTTCCAACCCCAACACAACCCTCATAAAACTTGTGATTAACACACAAGTTAATTCATTCCAACCCTTTGCAAGGTTTTCTAGTGTGAGAAAACTCAAAAGAAATCCTCTTCAATATTATAAGATAATAATCATAATACTATAGTTGTTGTAGTATTAATTTTTAGTTATTCTAATAAGTGATTAGATTATTGTTTAAGGAAACTGATTACCACACCTAGCTCGTGTGATTTTCGGTTATTAAGGGTAGTATTGGCTGCATTATGAAGGAGGTATCCTACATTGGTTACTCGGGTTGGAGGATCATCCTTGCCATATTCCCGTCGGATTGTAAGAATTTGAATACCTTATTTTCGCATTTTAATATAGCATGCATAAGATCTAAAACCTAATTAAAGAGTTAATTAGAAAGTTAATATTAGTATGACTAATTTAATTAGGTCATGTATGGCATGAACCTTACAGATCTACCCATAGGGTTGGGTGGGTTTCAACCCAACCTATTTTCAGGAATAAGATAAATATATATCTAAATACATTTGATGTTGTATCGGGGCCCAGTTGGTAAGGTAGAAGGAAAATGGTTTGTTTCTACTTGACGATGGGGGTTTGAATCTCGTTATTAGCATTTTTTTTATTTACTACCCTAATAAGTTGTTTAGCATTTTATCATAATCCTAATAATATTAATCGTAAATTGCTATTATTGTTTTCCCTATAACTAAAGTATTTTATACCCTATGTTGTTTAGCTTAATGTTAATTGTTAGAATAAGAATCTTTAGTTTTAACAAAGGTGAGATATACATATACTTGTCTATTTGCGAATGCAAACATATTGTATTTTAAAGAGAAGGAGATTATAAGAAATTTACGATATAGCGAAACTTGTATCCTTGAATAATATTGTAAAATAGATTTATACAAGTATACATTTTTTTAATATTCAATCATATTGTATATTTTTATAAGATATCCTTCTGTCTTTTTTATTTGTTTGCCTATCAATAAAATACCATTTATAAATAATAAAAATTTGCCCAAATGATTGTAAGTCTGTGACAAAGGGAGTAACCCCAAATGACTAGCATCTTTCACATATGTGCGACCTCAATTATACGTTTTGATAGTTTCATATGACTAACCATCGCGGACATGATCAGCCTAACCCACCCCACTTCTAAATCCTGCATCCTGGATCCGTTCCTATTCTCAGGGAGACGAAAATACATATGTGATTTGCTATATATGGAGAGAAAACAATAGAGGTCGGTCACAAGGATTTGATTTTGGTTTTGATAAACTAATGATAAAACAGTAATAAGAACGAAAGAGGTAAACAATTATAAAGAGGAATCTAGGGAATTGGGGTTGCCACATGTGAACAGTAACTAGCTATGTCAAATTAACGGAATTTATTATTAATCATCGATTAGACTTCAACAATTTCCTCTCGGCCTATTGTCTAACCATAGACTAATTACCAATAAACTTTCGCATAAATTGGATCAAATTATTATAGCATGCTTTGTCTAATTCTATCCCGACTTTCGCTATTAGGATGAGAATAACGAATTAATCAATAATTATGGCCAACAATCATAGATTAATGAAGTGAAACAAGCATGTATATAATCAACGAGATGATAATGAAGATATTGTAATTTGACATAACTAATTGACTATCCTAACATGGCTTCCCTGTCCTAGATATTGAACTACTCACACATGGCTAAAGGGACTAATCTAGCAACAAGATGAATTGTAATAAACATGATAGTGATATGTGAATTGCGAATTGAAATTAAAACTGAAATGTAAAGAGAACAAGGGAATAGAGAATACCAAACTATATATAGTAGAAAGGGAACTAGAACTTTGAAGAACAAGAAGAAAATAAACCCGGAAAATAACTTGAATGAACTTCGAGAATTCTTAAACAAGGAACTAAACTTGAAGAGCAAAGAAAATACTTCTGGAAAAATAGACTGAAATTAAAAATGTATGATGATGTTCTCACGAAAACATGAGTTTATATATATATATATATATATATATATATATATATATATATATATATATATATATATATATATATATATATATATATATATATATATATATATATATATATATATATATATATATATATATATAGGGTTGGGATCCGGTGAGAACCACCTTACAATGAGAACCGGTGAGAACTCTTTCTTACGGAGTTTTTTTAAAAAAATTAATGACATAATTGGATTCGGCATGGAATTTTATGGCCAGAGAACATATTTCTCGGTCTAGAAAATAAATACTAGTGGCGGAAAAATGATAGATACGAAAAAATAGATAGTAGGTGCATGCAAATAAATAAAACGTATCTCACCTTGATTTCCGTCACTAGTATTTATTTTCTAGACCAAGAAATACGTTCTCTAGCTATAAAATGTCATGCCGAATCCAATTATGTTATTAATTTTTTTTTAAAAAGTCCGTAAGGTAGAGTTCTCACAAAGTTCTCATTGTAAGGTGGTTCTCACCGGATCCCAAGTCTATATATATATATATATATATATATATATATATATATATATATATATATATATTATATATATATATATATAGGCAGGATCCGGTGAGTCAACCTAAATTTTTGAGTCCATAAGTCCACCTAAAGTATCACTAGTTATATTAAAAAATATCACGTTTTTTTTACACTAGAAAGTCTACAATATCAAAACTTTTTCAATACAATATCACATGAAACAATATCACGCACTATATAAAACAATATCACGAAATTTTTTCCACAAATTTTTTTCACGAAATTTTTTTTTCCAAAATTTTTTTTTTCAATTTTTTTTCTCGAAAATATTTTTTTCCTCGATTTTTTTTTGTGATATTATTTTGAAGAACGTGTGATATTGTATTGAGTAACTTGTGATATTGTAATGAAAAAAAATCAAAAAAAAAATTCGAGAAAAAACGCATTTTGTTAAACAATATCACGCACTATATTAAACAATATCGCGAAATTTTTTTCCCGGAAATTTTTTTTTTCAATTTTTTTTCTCGAATTTTTTTACGAAATATTTTTTTTCGAATTTTTTTTTGTGATATTATTTTGAAGAACCGATGATATTGTATTGAGTAACTTGTGATATTGTAATGAAAAAAAAATCGAGAAAAAACGCCTTTTTATAAAAACAAAAAAAACCTGTTTGTTTTAAAAAAAGTGCATATTGAAAAAGAGAATTCTTTTAATAAAAAAAATGTCATTTTAAAATAAAAGGCAAAAAAAAGAAAAAAAAGTAATATTGAAAAAGAAAAAACAAGAAAAGGAAAAACAAATTGATATTGAAAAAACGTGATACTTTTTATATAACTTGTGATATCATTGTTAGACTCATGGAGTCAAATATTTAGGGTGGACTCATGTGATCCCAACTCTAAATATTTGAGTCCATGAGTCTAACAATGATATCACAAGTTATATAAAAAGTATCACGTTTTTGCAATATCAATTTGTTTTTCCTTTTCTTGTTTTTTCTTTTTCAATATTACTTTTTTTTTCTTTTTTTTCTTTTTTAGCATTTTCTTTTAAAATGACATTTTCTTTATTAAAAAAATTCTCTTTTTCAATATGCACTTTTTTTAAAACAAACACGTTTTATTCTATTAAAAAGGCGTTTTTTCTCGAATTTTTTTTATTACAATATCACAAGTTACTCAATACAATATCACCGCTTCTTCAAAATAATATCATAAAAAAAAAATTCGAGAAAAAAATATTTCGGAAAAAAAGTTCGAGAGAAAAATTTGAAAAGAATATTTCCGGGAAAAAAAGTTCTTGAAAAAATTTCGTGATATTGTTTAATATAGTGCGTGATATTGTTTAACAAAAGACGATTTTTCTCAAAAAAAAATTTCGATTTTTTTTTCATTACAATATCACAAGTTACTCAATACAATATCACGGTTATTCAAAATAATATCACAAAAAGAAAATTCTGAAAAAAAAATCGAGAAAACAAATATTTCGGAAAAAAAAATTCGAGAAAAAAAATTGAAAAAAAAAATTTGAAAAAAAAAATTATGGGAAAAAAAGTTTTGGAAAAAATTTCGTGATACTGTTTTATATAGTGCGTGATATTGTATTGAAAAGGTTGTGATATTGTAGACTTTGTATTGTAAAAAAATCGTGATATTTTTTAATACAACTTGTAATACTCTAAATGGACTCATGGACTCAAATATTTAGGTGGATTCACCGGATCCCGCCCCTCTCTCTCTCTCTCTCTCTCTCTCTCTCTCTCTCTCTCTCTCTCTCTCTCTCTCTCTCTCTCTCTCTCTCTCTCTCTCTCTCTCTCTCTCTCTCTCTCTCTCTCTCTCTCTCTCTCTCTCTCTCTCTCTATATATATATATATATATATATATATATATATATATATATATATATATATATATATATATATATATATATATATATATATAGATAGATAGATAGATAGATAGATAGATAGATAGATAGATAGAGAGAGAGAGAGAGAGAGAGAGAATTGGGATCCTATGAGAACCATCAATATAATGAGAACTGTGAGAACTCTACCTTACGGACTTTTTAAAAAAAAATTAATGACATATTTGGATTCGGCATGGAATTTTATGATTAGAGAACATATTTCTTGGTCCAAAAAATATATTCTAGTGACGGAAATCGAGGTGAGATACGTAATATTAATTTTCATGCACCTACTACCGATTTTTACGTAACTATTATTTTTCATGCATCTAGAACTCGTTTTAATGCACGTAGAGCCTATTATTTCATGCACCTAGTAGTCATTTTCATGCATGTAAAATATTTCATGCACGTAGTGGTCGTTTTCGTGCATTTATAGCCGTTTTAGTATACCTAATTGTATTTTACTAAACTAAGTATATATTTTGTTAATAAAATCAATAAATTTTGTTTAATGATACTAAAGTGTGTATTTAAATAAGTTAAACTAATGCTAGATGATCCGTTGAAACTTTCTAAGTGAGATTTGGTGGAGATTTAGTGGTGGTTCTCACGGTTCTCATTATAAGAGTGGTTCTCACCGGATCCCAACCCTATATATATATATATATATATATATATATATATATATATATATATATATATATATATATATATATCTGTATATATATATATGTGTGTGTATATATATATATATATGTATATATATATATATGTGTATACATATATATATATATACATATATATATATATACATATATATATATATACATATATATATATATACATATATGTATATATATATACATATATATATATATATATATATATATATATATATATACATATATATATATATATATATATATACATATATATATATATATATATATATAAAAGAGGAGGAAAAGTGAAGCGTCGGTCAAAGTCGTATCCACCCCGGATCCCCGGGGCAGCTCACCCTGACCGGGGTGAGAACAACATTTCTCGGCAAATGGAATTCCAATTAAAATAACATGATTGCAACCACCCCGGACCCCCGAGGAAGCTCACCCCGACCGGGGTGGGAGCAAGTTTCCTCGGCATTCAAATTTCTTCAATTGTTTGCACTTTGTGCTTTGATGACGTCATAGGACGACATCATTCGTAATGTCATGACTTTGGTTTTGCTTTTCGAGTTTTGACTTTCGTTGACTCGGGCTTGATTTCTTCATTTCCTTCTTTTTCCACTACTTCCATTGCTCGGAAGTGGGTAAATTTGTCTTTATTTAGCTCCGTAATACTTGGTGAACGTCAAAATATAGGAAAATCACACATTCCGTACGAAATCATCAAACAACATACGATCCACCTAAAACACGGAATTAGCTCAATAAATGCTATATAATAGTGTAAAAGACAATGAAATACGAGCTAAAATAAGGATAAAATGTGCATAAAAATACAACACATCACAGACGGTGGATGACCGGCTTGAGATCCCTTTCATTGGTTCTGATTTTGAATTCTTTTCAACATGATAACAGGTGCCTTCGGACGGTTGATCAGCCGCCGATCAAGGACCGGCTAGGAACCCTATTCTTCATTTCTGCCCATCTCTGATTGTTAGTTCTTGTATTTTTGGTAGAGTATGGAAACAAGGACTCTTAGCCGAATAGCTGACTGATGGTATATCGGTTGGGGATGCTTCTTCACAAATCCTCTCAAAATAACCTAAGATAGGGGGAGGACTCCCAGCCGGGTAGCTGGCTGTCGGGCTACCGGCTGGGAATGCCTTCTTTTCATTTTCTCCTTGCTTATCAAAACCGCATCGATTTCTCCCATTTCTTCACTCCCGCCTCAGGTCCTACAAGATAAACACTCAATACGTAGAATTGAGGCAAAGGGCGATAAAAACAAGTAATGACACGCAAAACAATATAAAAAACAACGGAAGAGGAATGGCGAAATTAAGGCTCATCAAAAAGCCTAATATCACATCAGCAAAATAAAGCAAAAATGGTCAAAATAAAATACTAAATTGAACATCAACTACGAAACACAAAATGCAGGGTCTTATAAATAGTTAATGACGTCATAACAATACATAAAATTAAACTTATTAATTTTTTTAAATGAATTTCAGAACACCTTTTTAATAATATTAATATATATATATATATATATATATATATATATATAGAAATTGAATCACGCGAGGCACTCTTCTTAGGGTGAGGCCGCTGGACTCATCTCTACCATTCAAATTATTAATAACATGTGGTTTAGATCAAACCACCTCATCTATTATTAACTAGTTTTTTTGCCCGTGCGTTGCACGGATATTAAAAATAGTTGTAATTATAGTATATTGTACTACCTTTTTAGTTGTAAAACATTAATCATGAATTTAATGTTTGATATACTATTCTTTTAGATTTCAGTCAGTAACTAACTTAATGTCGTGTCTATATTGAGAAGAGGTCGAGAATTACTTATTTAATTAGTCAATGAAGTATGGGAGAAATGGTGAAGGAATGAAGGGTTCCAAATAATACATCTCAAACGCTATAATGGAGTTAAGTTTGTTACAATCATTTTCATCATCAAAAAAAAATAACTCAATTAAAAGTTAGTGATATAAAACTGACATGACATACACTTCCTTAATTTTTATCCAATGTTCTCACATTCTATTTTTGTACAATTTAATCTTATGTTTTCATTTCATACTTGGTAAAATAATAGACAAAAATGTCTTCTTTAGTTTTGTGTATTTACAATGATATCATTTCAAATTTGCAACTGCAACTCCACAATATGACATGTTTTTACACACATCCCTAAATATTTTCAAGAATACTCCCACAAAAAACACTATAAAGCCATTCCACATTAAAAATTATTCCCGAGCCAAGGGAGCATTCGATTGAATTGAAGAGAGTATAACATTTGATTGTTTAGTTTTGTGTCTAACAAATAAACAAAATTGAGTTTATACACATGATACTTTAAACGTTTTTAGCCTATAAATATATATTTGTCGGTTCTTTGCTCATATAATACACATTTTCAAATAAAATTTATTTATTTACCTTCTCCAATCAATACCTCACGTTATCCACTTTTTTCCATATTCAAGCATTTTCACCCGACTAACCAACTAAACCAATCAAAATCAACCTTAACCATATTCATATCCCTAAACAACTCAGCCCCACATAGGAATATATTTTTCTATCTTCTAAATCACACTCGTAAACCTGAAAGAGTAATTATACTTATGGAGTACCCTTCTCACCCACTTAACCAGCTTAACCATTAAAATCAATTGTAAAATATATTTTACAGGAAACCCAGCCCACCGACATTTACTTGTACTACTTAAATCACACTCTTCAACGTTGTGGAGTAACCCTACCCCCAAGACACTCACCTCCTTTCTCAAAACCTATTACCCCCACCCCTCAAAACAATAGACACATCCAATATAAAATCAAACCCTACCCTATAACAATCAAAATTGAGTATACATACGTGTTACTTTAGAGATTTCTAACCGTTTTTCACAACATCTATATATGCCTTTGTTATTGTCACAAAATAGATTCTTACCTACGTTTTCAGTTGTTCTGATCATTTTGTAGTTATACATATCTTTTTTCCACATCATTTAGGTATTCGCCTTATCCTTCTCACATCAAAATTTACTCCCCGACTAAAGGGAGTATTCGATAATTTGAAGGGAGTAACATTTGATTGTTTAATTTTGTTCTAACAAATACGTAAAATTGAGTTTATACACATGATATTTTAAACGTTTTTATCCTATATTTGTACTATTTGTCGTTTTTTTTTTTCATATTATACACTTTTAAATAAAATCTATTTGCTTACCTATTCCAATCAATATCTCACGTTACCCACTTTTTTTTTCCATTTTTAACCCTTCCACCTGATTAACCAACCAAACCCATCAGAATCAACCTTAACCATATTCATATCCCTAAACAACTCATCCCCGCATATGAATATATTTTTCTCTTTTCTAAATCACACTCTTAACAGTTGAGATGATCTCACCCGCCGAGTGTCATTCTCACCCAATTAACCAACTTAACCATCAAAATCAATTGTAAAATGTATTCCTAAAATCTCCAGTCCGCCTACATTTACTTGTATTACTAAAATTACACTCTTCAACATCAGAGGGTAACTCTACCCCAAGACACTTATCTCCTCCCTCAAAACCTATGTACCCATACTCATCAAAAAAAATAGACACATCCAATGTAAAATCAACCCTCACCCTATAGGAATCAAAATAGAGTATATATACACGTTATCTCAAAGATTTGTAACCTATTTTCACAATATAAATGTCTGTTATTTTCACAAAATAGAACTTTAAAATAAAATTTATCTACATATTTTTTCAGTTGATCTAATCGTTGCATTAGTACATACGTATCATTTTTCCACACCATTTAGGTATTCGTCGTACCCTTCTCAACTAACTACCAACTTGACCAACAAAATCAACCGTATCTCTGAACAACCCTAACATGTAGACATTTTCTTGTACAATTCAAATCACAAGCTTAAACGTCGAGAGTATAACTATCCTCGAAGATACTTATCTACTCCCTTGAGACCTTTTTATCGCCATCCCTAAAAGATCGACACATCTAATATAAGATCAACTCTTACCCTATAAGACAACGTCCCATTGTTAAGAATTAGTTGAAAATATGAAGGAAAAAAAAGGAATATGGACTATAAATACCCCTAAATATTTCTAAGAATACTCACACAAAAAACACTATAAAGTCATTCTACATTAAAATTTATTCCCCTACTAAAGGACTAAAGGGAGTATTCGATTGGATTGAAGGAAGTATAATACTCCCTCCATTCTTTTTATATCATCCCATTTCTTACATGTTTGTCAGTACTCATTTTGTTTCGATTATATCTTTAGCTACAAACTACTAAAAATTATAAAATTTTGATATTCTTAATCCTCTTATCAAGACAATCCAATAAAGATCTCACATGAATATATTTCCGTGAACGGATTGAGAGAAATTTGACGTTGAATACTCGATTGTGAATAGTGTCCAAAAGGGAAATGGGGTGATATAAAAAGAATGGAGGGAGTATTTGATTATTTAGTTTTGTGTCTAACAAAGAATTAGAATTAAGTTTATACACATGATATTTTAAACGTCTTCAGCCTATATTTATGCTATTTGTCAATTCTTATTCTTATTATACACTTTTTCAAATAAAATTTATTTGTTTATCTTCTCGAATCAATATCTCACGTTACCCACATTTTTCCATATTCAACATTTTCCACCCGACTAACCAACCAAACTCATCAGAATCAACCTTAACCATATCAGTATCCCTAAACGTACAATTCATACCCACATATGAATATTTTTTTCTATCTTCTAAATCACACTCGTAAACGTCAGAGAATAATCATGCCTGTCGAATACCATACCCACTTAACCAACTTAACCATCAAAATTATTTGTAAAATGTATCCCTGAAATCTCTAGCCTGGCGACATGTACTTGTATTACTAAAATTACTCTTCAATATCAGAGAGTAACTCTGCCCTTTATTACACTTACCTCCTCCCTCTAGACCTATCTCCCATTCCTCATCAAAAAAATAGATACATGCAATGTAACCTCACCCTATAACACTCAAAATTGAGTATATATACATGTTATTTCAAAGATTTTTAACCTATTTTCATAGCATCTATGTCTTTGTTATTTTCACAAAATAGAACTTTGAAATAAAATTTATCTAACTGTTTTCTTAGTTGTTCTAATCATTGCCTTAGTACATACGTATTCTTTTTTCACACTATTTAGGTTTCATCGTACCCTTCTCAAATAATTACCCAACTTGACCAACAAATCAACCGTATCTCTGAACAACAGACATTTTCTTGTACAATTCAAATCACACTCTTAAACGTCGGAGAGTAACCTTATCCCCGAAAATACTTATCTACTCCCTTGAGACCTATCTATTCTCATCCCTAAAAAAATTGACACATCCAATCTAAAATTAACTCCTATCCTATAAGACAATTAACAATGTCTCACCGTAAAGAGTAAATTTGAAAATATAGAGGAAAAAAAAGAATATGGACTATAATGAACTATAATTTAATACTAATTAAAGAATATGGAGTATAATAATTTTGATCTTTTTAATGCTTATTTTATCCGTCTCGAAAACACCATTTATTTGTCATTACTTAACTTTGTTGTTTATGAATACCTTCTAATACCTACTTACATTTCATCTCATCACCACAATTATTCTGCTTAACTCACTTACATCATTGCTGTCTTATTTAAATTTATATTTATATTTATATTTATATTTATACTCATTAAATCGTAATTTGATAACCCAACTAACCAATTCTTGATATTGTTAATTAAATATTTAACTACTTTTATTTTAGTTATACACATTCTTAATCCAGACGTAATATTCATTTAATTAAGTTTGAAGGGTCAAGTAATATGAAAAAGATAACAACAATATGAAAAAGTAACATATATGTTTCTTTACCCATTAGAGTATTATAAAATAATTAAGTTTGAGACTATTCTTTACCCATTTGAATGTTAGGACGAAGACAAACGGAGATTTTTTTGTTTCTTGTGCTTTCCCATTTACATTTTTAATAGAAACGTTGAATAAAGTTAATTATCTTAAATAGTAAATATATAAATAATAAATAATAACATTCTAAGTCTAATATGAAAATTGTAAATAATCATTACTTCTAATTCATTTCCAATTTCCATTTTTAATAAAAATGTTGAATAAAGTAAATAACTTTAAATAGTTAGTGTACAAATCTTGAAGAACAATAATGTTCTAAATCTAATAGGAAAATTGTAAATAATAAACTATTTTTTAATATTCTAATTCTAATAGAAAAATTGTAAATAATTTACTAATTTCATATTTTCTAATTCTAATAGGAAAATTATAAATAAATTATTATATAATTATCGATTTTCTAATTCAAATAGAAAAATCATAAATAATTTATTATTTTCTTATTTTCTAATTCTAATAGAAAAATTATAAATAAATTATTATTTGTAATTGTAGTGTTTTGAAAAAGTTGGAGACTACCACGTCGCTCGAAAAAAGCCTCCTTTAATTATATATATTGATTGATTTCTACTACTGCCACAAATTACAACAATAACAGAGATATTATACCAGCTGAAAGATCCGATCTTGGCAGTTCTCAGGTACTTAATTACAACTTTATCTACTGCTATGACCCGACTCGTTTGTTTGTTTACCATTATATTGTTTTTGAATCTATCAGTTACTGCTCCAGCTGGGTTCCCCGATCATCCACATAGAGGATTTGAGAAGGTCACCTACATGCTCCAGGTAAATACTATTTCATATATATTAAGATTATCAACTTCAATTTTAGTTAATAAAATCCCGTTTGAGTCGCTTGGCTTTGATATAGAATAAAAGGAAAGGACTGACTAATTCGAGGAGACATTCATCTTAATCATCTAAGTTACAACTTCTATCCCCATCTACTGGAAGACTTTTCCATGGGACTCACACGACGCTTTCTTACTTTTGCCCTGTGCTTGTGTTGAGGCATGGAGACTAGAAGAGATCAATCAAAGGTTGGATGAAGCAAAATCAAGTGACCGCTCTAAACGAAAGGGAGGTCTGTCTTCTAGTACGTACCTACCTAGACTCCTTAGAAAGAAGGATTAACCATTGGGAGCCTGCATGCACATCTAACTACCTCTAGTTCATGAATGCTCTCGTCCTTCACTTCAGGCAGAGACTGACCCTGCGTTAGCGCCCCCTCTTTGTTCCGGTTTCACAAATTAAGGTCCAAAATTCACGAAGTAAGAAATTACACAATTCGTGAGTAAACAAACATTTTAAATCTAAGTTTCACGAAATAAGGTTCCGGTTTCACAAATTAAGGTCCAAGATTTACGAAATAAAAAATTAAAAATTTCGTGAGTAAACAAACATTTTAAGTACAAGTTTCACGAAATAAGGCCCGGTTTCACAAATTAAGATCCAAGATTCACGAAATAAAAAATTATATATTTTGTGCGCAACAAATATTTTAAGTCTAAGTTTCACGAAATAAGGTTCCGGTTTCACAAATTAAGGCCAAAGATTCACGAAATAAAAATTAAACATTTCGTGGGTAAACAAATATTTTAAGTACAAGTTTCACGAAATAAAAACCGGTTTCACAAATTAAGATCCAAGATTCACGAAATAAAAAATTATATATTTTGTGCGCAACAAATATTTTAAGTCTAAGTTTCACGAAATAAGGTTCCGGTTTCACAAATTAAGGTCAAATATTCACGAAATTAAAATTAAACATTTCGTGGGTAAACAAATATTTTAAGTCCAAGTTTCACGAAATGAGGTCTCGACTTCACAAATTAAGGTCCAAGATTCACGAAATAAGAAATTATACATTTCGTGATTAAACAAACTTTTTAAGTCCAAGTTTCACGAAATAAGGTTTCGGTTTCACAACTTAAGGTTCAAAATTCACGAAGTAAGAAATTAAACAATTCGTGAGTAAACAAACATTTTAAATCAAACTTTCACGAAATAAGGTTCCGGTTTCACAAATTAAGGTCCAAGATTTACGAAATAAAAATTTAAAAATTTTCGTGAGTAAACAAACATTTTAAGTCCAAGTTTCACGAAATAAGGTTCCGGTTTCACAAATTAAGGTCCAAAATTCACGAAGTAAGAAATTAAACAATTCGTGAGTAAACAAACATTTTAAATCCAAGTTTCATGAAATAAGGTTCCGGTTTCACAAATTAAGGTCCAAGATTTACGAAATTAAAAATTAAAAATTTCGTGAGTAAACAAACATTTTAAGTACAAGTTTCACAAAATAATGTCCCGGTTTCACAAATTAAGGTCCAAGATTCACGAAATAAAAAATTATATATTTTGTGCGCAACAAATATTTTAAGTCTAAGTTTCACGAAATAAGGTTCCGGTTTCACAAATTAAGGTCCAAGATTCACAATATAAGAAATTAAACATTTCGTGGGTAATCAAATATTTTAAGTCCAAATTTCACGAAATAAGGTCCCGAATTCACAAATTAAGGTCCAAGATTCACGAAATAAGAAATTATACATTTCCTGATTAAACAAACTTTTTAAGTCCAAGTTTCACGAAATAAGGTTCCGGTTTCGCAAATTAAGGTCCAAAATTCACGAAATAAGAAATTAAACAATTCGTGAGTAAACAAACATTTTAAGTCCAAGTTTCACGAAATAAGGTTTCGGATCACAAATTAAGGTCCGAAATTCATGAAATAAGAAATTATCCATTTTGTGAGCAAACAAACATTTTAAGTCTAAGTTTCACGAAATAAGGTCCCGAGTTCACAAATTAAGGTCGAAGATTCACAAAATAAGAAATTAAACATTTTGTGAGTAAACAAATATTTTAAGCCAAATTTCACGAAATAAGAAAAAGAGCAAAATGGATAATTTTTTTAGATAGAGAAAATATTTGGGCCAAATGAATTGTTATAAATGACCCATAATTTCCATCCCATTGAAATTAGTCCAATGTACATTGAAAATCTTGTGCAACCTAGTAAATTTTATGGCTAGAGAACATATTTCTCGGTCTAGGAAATATATACTAGTGACGGAAATAGAGGTGAGATACGTATTATTAATTTTCATGCACCTACTACCGATTTTTACGTATCTATCATTTTTCATGCAACTATAACTCATTTTAATGCACGTAGATCCTATTATTTTATGCACCTAGTAGTCATTTTCATGCATGTAAAAAATTTCATGCACGTAGTGGTCGTTTTCGTGCATTTATAGCCATTTTGGTATGCCTAATTGTATTTTGGGACACTAAGTATATATTTTGTTAATAAAATCAAAAATTTTTGTTTAATGATACTAAAGTGTGTATTTAAATAAGTTAAAATAATGGTAAATGATCCATCGAAACTTTCGAAGCGAGATATTGTTGAGATTTAGTGAGGGTTCTCATGGTTCTCATTATAAGGGTGGTTCTCACCGGATCCCGACCCTATATATATATATATATATATATATATATATATATATATATATATATATATATATATATATATATATATATATATATATATATATATATATATATATATATATTGGTTGGGATCCGGTGAGAACCACCTTACAATGAAAACCGGTGAGAACTCTTCCTTACGGAGTTTTTTTAAAAAAATTAATGACATAATTGGATTCGGCATGGAAATTTATGGCCAGAGAACATATTTCTTGGTCTAGAAAATAAATACTAGTGGCGGAAAAATGATAGATACGAAAAAATAGATAGTAGGTGCATGCAAATAAATAAAACGTATCTCACCTTGATTTCCGTCACTAGTATTTATTTTCTAGACCAAGAAATATGTTCTCTAACTATAAAATGTCATGCCGAATCCAATTATGTCATTAATTTTTTTAAAAAAACTCCGTAAGGTAGAGTTCTCACAAGGTTTTCATCGTAAGGTGGTTCTCACCGGATCCCAACCATAAGAACCATTAGATCAACAAGAAGAACCATGAGATGATGCCACGTGGATAATGTACAATTTCAGCAAAAAAACCAAACACTACTCCAGTGGGGGTCGAACCCGCGACCCCGCGACCACAGGCTGAAATTGTTAGATTTAATAAAAAAAAATGACGCAATTGCCAGGGGTCGAACCCAATACCGCCAAATCAGTAGACTAATACCTTAACCATTGTTCTACAACAAACTCATTAATTAAAATCATATATTTTTTTATTTATACAGTTTTATACTTTGTTTTGAAAATTGAGAGGCCTTATTAATATGTTTTTTCTTACATATTGAGAGAAAATTTTTTTCTTTTCGAAATTTTTTTTCTCGAAATGTTTTTTTCTCAAATTTTTTTTTCTTTTTTTTTTCGAATTTTTTTATTTCATTTTTTTCGTAATATTGTTTTGAAGAACCCATGATATTGTATTGAGTAACCATTTCTCATCCCGTTTTAGGATACCCGGTCCCCAAAAAGGGGTTCACTCTTTCCCTCTTGGGTGTCTTTTGATTTTTTATCCTATTTAAACGAATATAGGAAGGGAAGGGTTTAGGATTGGATTAGGCCCTTTTCATGTCTAAATGCGTAGATATCCACCTTTAAATGCGTAGATACACATGGCTAAATTGATAGATACACATGGTTAAATCCGTAGATACACATCTCTAAATGCGTAGATACACATGTCTAAATGCGTAGATACACGCCTTTAAATGCCTAGATACACATGGGTAAATGAGTAGATACACATGTCTAGTAGATACACACCTTTAAATACGTAGATACACATGGCTAAATGCGTAGATACACATCACTTAATGCGTAGATACACATGTCTAAATGCGTAGTAGATACACACCTCTAAATGCGTAGATACACATGGCGAAATGCGTAGATACACATGTCTAAATGTGTAGATACACACCTTTAAATACGTAGATACACATGGCTAAATGCGTAGATACACATCTCTTAATGCGTAGATACACATGTCTAAATGCATAGTAGATACACACCTCTAAATGCGTAGATACACATGGCGAAATGCGTAGATACACATGTCTAAATTTGTAGATACACACCTTTAAATACGTAGATACACATGGCTAAATGCGTAGATACACACCATTAAATGCGTAGATACACATGGTTAAATGCGTAGATACACATCTCTAAATACGTAGATACACATGGCTAAATGCGTAGATACACACCTTTAAATACGTAGATACACATCTCTAAATGCGTAGATACACATAAATACGTAGATACACATGGCTAAATGCGTAAATACACATCTCTTAATGCGTAGATACACATGTTTAAATGCATAGATACACATCTCTAAATGCGTAGATACACACCTTTAAATGCGTAGATACGCATGGCTAAATGCATAGATACACAACTTTAAATGCGTAGATACACAACTTTAAATGCGTAGATACACATGGCTAAATGTGTAGATACACATGGCTAAATGCGTTGATACACATGGCTAAATGCGTAGATACAAATGTCTAAATGCGTAGATACACACCTTTAAATACGTAGATACACATGGCTAAATGCGTAGATACACAACTTTAAATGCGTAGATACACAACTTTAAATGCGTAGATACACATGGCTAAATGTCTAGATACACATGGCTAAATGAGTTGATACACATGGCTAAATGTCTAGATACACATGGCTAAATGAGTTGATACACATGGCTAAATGCGTAGATACAAATGTCTAAATGCGTAGATACACACCTTTAAATACGTAGATACACATGGCTAAATGCGTAGATACACATCTTTAAATGCGTAGATACACACCTCTAAATGCGTAGATACACACCTCTAAATGCGTAGATACACATGTCTAAATTTGTAGATACACACCTTTAAATACGTAGATACACATGGCTAAATGGGTAGATACACACCATTAAATGCGTAGATACACATGGTTAAATGCGTAGATACACATCTCTAAATACGTAGATACACATGGCTAAATGCGTAGATACACACCTTTAAATACGTAGATACACATCTCTAAATGCGTAGATACACATAAATACGTAGATACACATGGCTAAATGCGTAAATACACATCTCTTAATGCGTAGATACACATGTTTAAATGCATAGATACACATCTCTAAATGCGTAGATACACACCTTTAAATGCGTAGATACGCATGGCTAAATGCATAGATACACAACTTTAAATGCGTAGATAAACAACTTTAAATGCGTAGATACACATGGCTAAATGTCTAGATACACATGGCTAAATGCGTTGATACACATGGCTAAATGCGTAGATACAAATGTCTAAATGCGTAGATACACACCTTTAAATACGTAGATACACATGGCTAAATGCGTAGATACACAACTTTAAATGCGTAGATACACAACTTTAAATGCGTAGATACACATGGCTAAATGTCTAGATACACATGGCTAAATGAGTTGATACACATGGCTAAATGCGTAGATACAAATGTCTAAATGCGTAGATACACACCTTTAAATACGTAGATACACATGGCTAAATGCGTAGATACACACCTTTAAATGCGTAGATACACACCTCTAAATGCGTAGATACACACCTCTAAATGCGTAGATACACATGTCTAAATTTGTAGATACACACCTTTAAATACGTAGATACACATGGCTAAATGGGTAGATACACACCATTAAATGCGTAGATACACAAGGTTAAATGCGTAGATACACATCTCTAAATACGTAGATACACATGGCTAAATGCGTAGATACACACCTTTAAATACGTAGATACACATCTCTAAATGCGTAGATACACATAAATACGTAGATACACATGGCTAAATGCGTAAATACACATCTCTTAATGCGTAGATACACATGTTTAAATGCATAGATACACATCTCTAAATGCGTAGATACACACCTTTAAATGCGTAGATACGCATGGCTAAATGCATAGATACACAACTTTAAATGCGTAGATACACAACTTTAAATGCGTAGATACACATGGCTAAATGTCTAGATACACATGGCTAAATGCGTTGATACACATGGCTAAATGCGTAGATACAAATGTCTAAATGCGTAGATACACATGGCTAAATGTCTAGATACACATGGCTAAATGCGTTGATACACATGGCTAAATGCGTAGATACAAATGTCTAAATGCGTAGATACACACCTTTAAATACGTAGATACACATGGCTAAATGCGTAGATACACACCTTTAAATGCGTAGATACACATCTCGAAATTTTTTTTTTCTCGAATTTTTTTCATTACAATAACACAAGTTACTCAATACAATATCACGGTTTCTCCAAAACAATATTACGAAAAAAAATGAAAAACAAAATCTTAAGGAAAAAAAAATTCAAAAAAAAATGTCGAGAAAAAAAAATTCGACAAAAAATAATTTTGGAAAAAATTTTCGAAAAAAAATTCGGAGAAAAGATTTTCAAAAAAAAAATTCGAAAAAAAAAATTTGAATCCCTATGGACAATTATTGTCTTCGAAAATGTTTCCATCTTATATACTACACAATTTTGTATTAATCAACAATAATATTGTGGTGCATTGGTTTAGATTTCGTCTTTGAAACCTGCGGTTCAATGTTCGATCCCTGGTGTCAGCAGTTTTTGATTTTTTTTTCTTAGTAGAAAAGCTTTGCCTATTAAATATAAAGGAATACTATACTAATCAGCAAACACTTTGTGATCTGTTGGTTAAGTTGTTGGCTTTGACATAGGAGGTCGCGGGTTCGACCCTTGAAGTTGGCAGTTTTAATTTGTTTTGATTTTTGCTTAAATCTAGTAGACCTCAATCCTCATTTAAGATGTAGAACTCACCGGATCCTCGCTCTATATATATATATATATTTTTTTTTTTTTTTTTTTTTTGACAATTGGATACATCTGGCATTGGACTCATTTGGTCAAATGCACTTGTTACTACTACTATAAGCAAGATAAAAAACAGTAACTACATTGGTTAACAAAATGGATTGATGACATAAGGCTAGATGAACACGGATACCACCACCATTGTCCTCGAAATTCGTGAGGAAGCGAGTAAAACTTGACATCCTAACAGAATAGTCTTGACTCTTCCTGAGCCTCGGAAAGCAACGAACCCCTTGATCCACCAAACGAACACCAAGTGTACTTACGCCACAAGGACGTAGAAAGAAACAAAGAGACAAACACCATATAAGTCCTTGACAAGCGGAGTAAAAACTCCTACACCTAGTGATCAGATGAGAAAGAACAAGAAAACCGCACTCCGATCCAGTGAGCGAGGAAAATCCTGTCAAGCAAGTAAGCCTTTTGACAAGCCCCATAACCACTCCATGTGGCCACGAAAAGATGAACACAACACATACCAAATGTAAAATTACTGTTGTTCTTATTATATTGCGAAATAAAAAGGCTGATTTAAACATATTAACCATAATCACGATTAGAAAACCACCACCGCCTTCAAGCCCACCAAAACCAACACCCAACACCCGATAACTGCCTCCCCACCACGCCCAAGATTGATGATAACAAACCTTCGCTAGACCGTCCAACCTCCTGCAAGACAAACCATGCCCACCAAACAAAAAGACCAACGGCACCGCCAACACAACCTACAACCACTGAGACTCCAAATTCCAAACAAATCCTCCCAGGACCATTGGTGTGCATGCAACAGACTCCAAAAGAGAATGACAAAGTCGACAAAAGGGGAACCTAAAGACCCAAACAGTGGGGGGAGGGGGCAAGGGGAAGGGGAACCACCAGAAAGAAAGTCCTAGCTACCCGACAACACAAACACAAGAAAAGACCACCCAGAGAAACCAAGCTTGACCGACGGTAAGGGACCGACAGACCCAATCGATGGGGGGAGGGGGCAAGGGGAAGGGGAACCACCGATTGAAAAGCCGAAAGAACCTGACCACCTAAACAGAAGCACCGAACCACCCAGATGAGCTATGCTCATCAACACAAACAGACCATCATCCTCAAAAAGAGTCTAAACAGAGATGGGGAAAGGGACGAGGGAGAGGGGAGCATCCTGAGATGCATGCACAACTTTCAATGACAGGACAAAGAAATGGCGGAACGGATCGACCTCAGAACCAAACACAACCACGACCTTACCGCGCGTCCCGAAAAAAAAGGGGGCAAAACAGACAAAAAAGGAGGACGAAATCAGCCTGACGAAAGCATCATAAATCTCGAAGCATGAAGAATTATATATATATATATATATATATATATATATATATATATATATATATATATATATATATATATATATATATATATATATATATATATATATATATATATATATATATATATATATAATTTTGTTTTTTTAAATACATAAGGCATTTAACCCGTAAAAGGTAGAAGCCATCAAAGTAGTAGAATTATATTAGATACTATATATATTAGATATTTATATTTGATATTGCAAAATAGTTATATCTCGGTTAGGGTTGTTAATGAGACGATACAGCTCGTGAGCAACTCGAGATCAGCTCGGTCAAAACTCGGTCAAAGCTCGGCTCGTGTGAGCTCGACTCGAGCTTGGCTCGAGAGCTTAACGAGTCAAGCCGAGCAAAGGCTGTCTCGACTCGAAAAGCTCGCGAGCGGCTCGAACATTTGAGATTACATGAGATATTAATCATATTTTATAAAAATATTTTATCATTATTATATATATGTATCATATATATCAAATATCTTGTTGAATTGCTAAATATTTTTACATAAAATCTCCGACCCTGATTATTGAAAATATCGGAATAAAAAAATAAAGAAAAATAACAATTTTATTTAGGCTCAATTTGGCTTGAGTTTGGCTCGAGCTCGTGTTAAAGTTTGCAAACTTTATAACGAGCGCATTTTTTTCAAGTTCGAGTAAGATCGGCTCGAGCTCCAGCTCTAGCTCGAATTTTGGTAATCGAGCACAAACCGAGTAAGTCCAAGCTCCGGCTCGACTCGGATCGTTAAGACCCCCTAAACTCGGTTCACCGAATCCCAGCCCTGTCCTCTGAGCATAGCCGAGCCAAGAGCGAGCAACATCTAAAGCGTAATAGATCATTTTTGTACCCTTCTAACTCAGAATTTGTTTACACTCCACTCCTCATCCCCCAAATCCACTATATTAGCATTTCCGAGTTCACCCAATTTTGAACTAAACCCTAATGACACAAAATGGCCAACAATTTGTGTACCAACAAAAAAAATGTTGAAGCCTATGTCTCCTTCCTCTATGTGTAATTGTCCTTATTAGTCTCTGGTAGAGCCCATTTATGTTCACACCATCTTCCACCTCTACCTAATTCATTAATACTGCTACTTTCCTGAAGCTTTATCTAAGTGTTGTGCAAAAAGCAAAAGAAGGAAACGGAAAAGTAGTGTTGATCTACCTTTATTTTTCAAGATAGCTATAATCACCCGTTTACCACCCATTGCTGTTCCCAAATCCCAACTAAAGATGAGTTGCCTTGAAACACTAAACCTTGCTACATGCTTAAATTAATCAATCAAGGTTTTGGAATTAAAAATGGAAAATGATGATAGCTTGGAGTAGCTATCTAAGGCTAAGCGGATCCGTAAGTGTAAGCGACAAAATGGTAACCGGCATGGAAATGACTCGAAATCAGCAGCAGCAGCAGCAGCAACTGTTGACTCCACGTGTGACGGTGGGGCAGCATGGGTCTGTAGGTGGCGCAATAGGAGTAGTAGTGGTGATAGCAGTCATGGGAATAGTTGCGGTGTTGGTAGGGAGACTGTGTAGTGGTAGGAAACTCATGGGTTACGGCCCCCACTTGGACGCAGAATCATGGGTTGAGTCCAAGTGCTCTACGTGTGTAGATGGTAATGTTACCCCGCCCCTGTATCCACGCCCCATTGAGTTGCAAAGACCTATGCCTCACCCTCTTCCTATTCCTATTCCTATTCCTATACCTCCACGGATGGAATTAAGGACAGAACAGGATCAGCAGCAGCAGCAGCAGCAGAACATGGAAGATATGGAACGCAGCGAGCCGCCACAACACCAACCACAGCACCATCATCAACAGTCAGGACATTCACATGTCGGAGGATCCTGATTCCTGAGCCATGGGTTAAAACAAGGCTGCACTATTGTTCCACCCAGCTCGGAAAGTCAGGGAATTATACAGGAATAGGTAGACAGATGTTTTGTATATTGGAGCACAAGTTGCTGTTGTGGCTGTGAACCCCATTTTCAATGGACAGTAGACCTGAATTTTGATGATGTTTTATGTGTGAAAACTCATGTGTGGTTATCTAGTTATGCCCATCTATCAGATTTACCTTACTCAATTTTCATTTACTTCTTTTCTCTAGCATTGTTTGCATGGTATTAAGTATTACTCCGTATTTGCTTTGTTTGGATTGAGTATTTGAAGGGAAATGAAGGAAAGGGAACGAATCTCGGCCATTTGTTTACTACGGAGAAATTTTATTAGAGGGGAAGTAAATTCCTGTATTTCTCTTCGATAAGCCAAAATGAGTCCTTCCCCCTTTCCCTTTCCCTTTCCCTTTCCCTTCCATATTCCATCTTCCCTCTTCTTTCTGGTTCCAAACAAACACATAGTTCCAATCTTAGTGTTGGTTTGGTTGTTGCTGTTTAAATGGCTTTAAAACTGAGGACTCAGGGTGGCTTGCTTTTTCGTATTTTGCTGAGGATAACAAAACGATTAGATGTTAATAACTAAATAGAGATACTCTTTTCTTGGATACTCTTGATATCTGTCTAATTTCACCTTACATTGGAATCTTGTGATTGTATGTATGATGACAAATGTATTGAATTAAAAATAATTGATGAGAGAAAGGATGAAGAAAGGACAGAGAGAAAAATACCAAGTAAAAAAGAGGAATACACCTCACTATCATGTGAGCTCAGAAAAAGTTAGATACATGAAGCTTGTCCCTTTGTGAAACACTCAAACATGCCAAACTGTATATTATCAGTATATCCAACCACCCCATTACCTATCATTCTCTCATAAAAGCAATCTTTTTTTCAGTGTTTGTGGTAACTCTATAATGGCTTCCTTAATCACTTCAAAACTACTTATTATAATCATATTCATAGCATTCTGCAATTCTTACACTATCGTTGCAGTGTCATCTCCGACAGCCACACTCAAAATATCAAGTATAGCTGCAGAACCAGCTGTTTTACCAGAGTCGTCTCCAATTTCATCCCCTGCTCCTGCATTATCCCCTGATATAACCCCACTGTTTCCGACACCAGCTTCCGGGTTGAGTCCTGACTCCTCACTTCCCACCATTCCAGCAACCCCAAGCCCACCAAACCCAGACTCTCTAGCTACTCATCCTGAATTCGGCATTGCACCAAGTGGGGCTGTTATGGAATCGTCTGCTTTTGGTTCCACTTTATCTGTTTTACTCAGTTTGGCCATGCTACTTCTAGTTGCCTCAGCTTTCTAGTCTTTATTTTTATTTTTATTTTTATTTTTTTCATTTGCTGGCATCTTTGTAGTTGATAGCGTAATCTTATAAAGTTGGTATATGTTAATACAAGTATTAGTTGGAAAATATGTGTTGATTATGCCATCAGGTGTAACCTTTTTGGGTTCCCTTCATTTTTAAATGCATAATGAGGCAATGATTGAAATATTGTCAATGAAAAGACTGTTTCTTTGTTGCTTTAAGCTTTGTTCGCACTAGTTTTAAGCATACTAGTTTTCAAAATGTGCGATACTCAACCCGAGCAACCACCACCTTCAAACGCTCCTCTGTCTCGCCTGACCTGTTCGCAACCACCAGCACCATGACCAACTCCGAAAACACTGTTCCAAACACCCACGACACCACCACTCTAATCTCCATCACCCTCGGTCACTAAGTGAAGCTAAACCCCCTGAATTATGTTTCATGGCACTTCCAACTGATGAACCTTCTGTTTGGGTACAGCCTCTTCGGCTTCCTTGATGGAACAACCCCACCACCACCAACCACTGTCACTGGTGAAGACAAACAAGAAAAACCAAACCCGGCTTATCTTTCATGGCTAAAGCAAGACGGTCTTATCCTTGGTGCTCTCATGAGCACCTTGAGTGAAACTGTTCAAGCACTGATCGTAAGCGCAACCACTTCAAAAGAGGCATGGGACATTCTCCCGAGCACCTATAACAACCCCTCTCGAGCCCATGTCCTCCAACTCAAAGACCGACTCGATTCTATAGTCAAAACCACTGAACAATCAATCAGTGACTATATGAACACCGTTAAAACTTGCATAGACCAATTAGCACTGTTAGGCAAAACTGACTACTGAACAATCAATCAGTGACTATATGAACACCGTTAAAACTTGCATAGACCAATTAGCACTGTTAGGCAAAACTATCGACCCGACGATATTGTATCGAAGGTCCTTCGTGGCCTCAATTACAATTTATACAAACCCGTTATCGACACCGTAAGAGCTCGTGATAACCCGATCTCTTCCGAACTTCTTCATGAAAGTTACTGCACCAAGAAATTCTTATCAAACAACCATCTACTAACTTGTTTCAACCCACTGCCAATTTATCCTATCGCAAAAACACCAATTCTCGCAACAACACCAATTCTCACAACAACAACCGTCACCACCAAAATAACAATAACCACCAATACAACACCAATGCTTCTGCCACCACCAATGCCACCCCACGCCCCTTTAATGGCCACTGTCAATGGTGACGACAAGTTGAACATGTCATTGCCAACTGTCCGTACTTCCGCAAGCTATTCCTGAACATTGCTTTTCCTGCTCCACCATCTCTGCAGTTTCAGAATCTGCCTCAAGCCAACACTGTAACCTCTGCCCAAACCCCAAACCCGAACCCCAACATAAACTATCTCTTGGATAGTGGGGCTTCGCACCATGTAACCCATGATCTTGAAACCCTTGCTCTCCACTCGCCTTACTTCGGCCCGGATAACCTCACAATTGGTGATGGATCGACCTTGAAAATTGCCAACATAGGTTCTTTTCAATTACCTTCCCCTTCTCTTCAATTTAATAATGTTTTACATGTGGCTAAAATATCTCGTAATCTCTTATCTATCTCGAAAATTTGCTACGATAATAATGCATATGTCATAGTCTGGCCTAAAATAATGTTTTACACTAGTGCAATAGTGAGATTTATCCTTTGCACTCATCATAGTTCCATCCATGCTTAATTTCCGCGCACAATATCAACTCAACTCACCACAATGTTGCCTACATCTTCTCGATCATTTGAAACGAAATCTTGCTTGAAAATGCGCTATGTTTTTCCTCTATTTACACAAATGATCTAAAACAACCTTCTTTAAGATCCATCTTTGTCTCCAAAACTTATCTCAAATTTATCCAACCGAGTAAATACTAAAACCCTCTCTCTTCAAAAATCCACCACCCATAGGAAAAAGCTTTGGAGGCTTCTGGGGACGCAATCTTGGAAGACTTTGATTTGGAAACTGCTTACAAATACTCTACCCATTAGGGTCGAATTCTTAAAACGTGAGATTCAAGGTGAAGCCAACTGTCCATTATGTAAGCTTGGAGGTGTTAATATTCTTAAGTCACTAGCACACCTGTTCTGGGATTTCCCATACATTTCAAGGTTATGGGCCGGTTCTTCTCTAGGTATTAGTGTGTCATAGCATGGAATGGTTGATATAGGAATATGGGTTATAAATTGGATTTATTACCTATATAAACTGGACGACTCTAAACACCTGATAATCCTTTTCTTATCGATGATTTGGATTATTTGGAAAGTAAGAAACAATGCCTTATTTTATGGAGAGTATGTTTACCCAACGGTATTCTATATGAACTATGAGTTGATGGTGGATAATCTTAAGAAGGCACAGGAGAAGGGGGTACTGAGGGGAGAAAGACCAATGGAGAGCCATAAGGATGTGCTAGAAAGAAAAGCAATCAGAGATTCCATTCCAAGGTTCATCATTGGGAAGGCTGGAGATTGTCCTTCTATTAGGATCAAGGTTGACACAAGTTGGAATATCAATTTGGAGGCTAGGTTGGGCTGGGTAATGTATAATAAGGAAGGGCAGATTTATTGGTATGGAGTGTGCAAGGAATCTAAAGCGGAATCGCCGATCTAGGCAGAAGCTCTTGCTCTTTTAGTGACGGATCAATGGGATTGTGATGAAGTTTGACTCATGTTGAACTCCTTTCTAACGGTCTTTCCTATGTTTTTCAACTGATAGGGCTGGAACAACAGCATTATCATGTTACGGACATCACCAAAGACTTCTATAAAGTGACCACCTCTTTTCATTGTCTTTCCTGTGTTTGTCAAAGGCTCTTTTGTTAATTTAATCTTTTACGGTTGTCAAAAAACAAAAGAAATAAAAATAACACAATGCAATTGTTGTCACCCCTTTTATATTCTCTACAGAGATGGCCAAGTAACACTAACTGTCACCCTGGATTGCATTCTGCTCACACGTAAACAATATCTGCTAAGCCACTTTCATGGCTAAAGAGTTAATAATTTTAGTTTCGAAAAATTCGAAGAATTTCTGTCAAGCCCTCTCCATTTATCCTCTAAACCTGAAAAAACAAGAACAGAAGCTGCTCGGCAAAACTAGGCAGTCAATCTGTTAGTGTTAAAACTTCTACCTGCACTATGTACATGGCTAACATGAGAATGTAATCAGTGCTAATGTACTCACTGCTAAGGCAAGAAAGATTAAACCTAACAAAATCAACTAAACTCTCATTCTCAATCTCCTTGTCTGATTTCGCCATGCGATGTCGGTCCACGAGGGTGAGCAATGTGTCCTCCAAAGAATGGCCGCATAAATGCATTATCATATTGACGCCAGTAGTAATGGATAGTACGAGTAGGGGTAGTGAAAAGCATGTGCAGAGTGCTCTTACATGCAATATTATGTTCCATGGCTGAATCTGAGTCTTGTCCAATGCCGAGTAGTGGCAGTGT
Organism: Silene conica; assembly: GCA_029255685.2. NCBI lineage: Eukaryota > Viridiplantae > Streptophyta > Magnoliopsida > Caryophyllales > Caryophyllaceae > Silene > Silene conica. The sequence goes on along the minus strand of CM055311.2, from coordinate 55,659,778 downwards.
CATCGACTTTGGACTAGTTAGCTCTGGCGAAGCTGTGCTGCTTGGTAACACTGAGGGAGACACCAGAAGCCTAAGCAGGGGTTTAGTAAGAATCCCAAAGACCTGAGATTATGCAGACACCATTAAGTTAAGAATTAGACAGATTTGCGTGGTTTAGAAGTGGCAAATTTTAAGAGACTACACTGATATACCTAGATACTAATCGTAATTAAAGCTCAGTATTATTACCTATATTTTTGATACAAGTCGAGAGACACACGCTTTTCCTTCATTTATCTATAACAATCCTCCGTTTCAAAATATTTGTAAAAATATTATGAAATCTATAATCTTGTTAAAACATATTTGGATGCTAACCTAATCGGTATATGTCCCTACTGTTTTGGACTCAAAGTCAGTTCTTATAAGTTCGGTACCTATCAGTTCCGTACCCTTCCATTTAAATTCAGTTCAGTTCAACATAAATTGTTATTGTTATTCTTGTGAGTTACATGAGATTACATTAACATAGAAAAGGCAATATAATAGTGTAGAATAGAATAGACCAAGAAGATAAAGCAAATCCTTTCAAATATTAAAAGGTTAATAATGTAAATATCATAATTTCGAGGATCAAGGACAGTCGCTTGATCTCTTTGAAAATTAGTTTCCTTACCAGTGTACTGAAAAAGATGATTGTGATCGCGCTAGTGATCATTATAGCATTTCCACGCTGCTGAGTGTCACTCGATCTTGCAAACTTCAGAGTCATCAAAACAGTGTGAGTCAAGTAACTAATATAAGCATCATGGAAAGCACAAATAGAGCAATCAACGAGTAGAAGCAAATAAGCGAAGGAGATACAACAACGGCTTAAAATAGCAGGTAATTACCAAGTTAAGAATCCCAATTTGGAAAACAAATTAAATGAAATTATGACGAAGAATGCAAAGTTGCAGAAAGGTAGACAGACTACCTCTCATCAGCCTGGTCAATTGTAGTTTGAAATCCACGTATTTGACAGTTTGTTATGGCAACACTCTTTACAACACCGTAGACCGAAAGTCTTTTAAATACCACAATAACTTAAATGAAACTATCTCACATATGGGACCATTATATACAAGACTCATCGGTTTAGCCAGTAAGGTGGCTGTACAAGGCTATGAGCCTCCCAGTTCGTTTTACAAAACCCATCATTAAAAGTAGCGCCAAATATGCCAATTTTCTCATACAATTGAGTTTCCCAGTTTGCCAAGCCATCATATCAGAGGGGGAAAAAAGGCTGATCAAAATAGTACGGAGTATCATTTACCTTATTGTAAGCAAGTGCCATAGACACGGAACCCCGCATCAGGCCGGCCCACCAAATGATCACCTGTTAAATGGCAGAATTGAAACAGTCCATGAATTGGTCTGGCGAAGTAACAAGAAAAAGATAAGAGCAATAAATACTCCGTACTAATAATTAAAGTTAAAAAAAAAAATACATACAGAACAGCAAGATAATACCTGCTGCTTGAACTCAATTTTCTCATCAGGATCCTTTTTTGTAAGGTTGGCTAGCAACGAAAGCGGGAAGATAGATGCTGCTCGACCGACCAGAATAAGGCCTAATAGAATTGAGCTCACTCCAACAGATGTACCAACACTGTAAATACAAAAATGTAATACAGAATAAGTGACGAACAAAGACGGCAATGTGGTCCAAGTGGAGGGAAGCTTGTAAACTTATAAATGCCTCGGTACCTTGATATCAAGTTAGGTGTACCTCAAATGAAGAGGAAAATAATCTTTCCCCAAGTGTTTTGCAGAAATATACACTTAATTTCTCATTGATATGCATGAGAGGGTTAATAGGCTTGTGCAGACTAGTATTAGGAAGATATAGATGAGGAAAGTATCTAGGTTCTTCAATTAGGATCCTTTTCTCTTGAGGAAGATTATATTGTGTTTACTTTTGTGACACAATATGTCCTTAGTAAGCGAGAATGTCGGAGATATGAATATATTGCTATTATATACTCATATTCATATATAGAGAATTGAGGCGTACAACTAGTACTAGTATAGTACCAAAGCACGTTAAAATACTCAGTCTGTTGATCCTCTTATGCCTGTCCATTGAAGAATATGAAAGGTGCATGACGTAAGTTCAGTCTGCATCTCAAGAGCATATGCTTATGGGATGAGCTATTTAGAAGAAATAGTGATGCATGGGGAGGATATAGGTCACTAAAACAAGGCATGCTTTAAAAAGTGGACAATCTTATATTAACATAGCCTAAGGTTTTACTTACTAAATATATCGAACATAAATATAAAGTTCATACCTGTTAAGCACGAAATTCCACTTCTCGACATCCAAAGCATCCATACCAACATACAGAAATATAAAAATTTCTGCAATGAATGACATGGTTGCAAAACCATGCCTAAAGAGTAATGCAAATACAAAGCAAACGTCATTTATAATAGTCCAAAACGAATAAAGCAAGAGAAATTCAAATAGGTTTACTTACTTTGTTGTAATTCTTGAGCTTTCAGTCACATTATGCCAAGTATAGTGCGACATTACTATCCCACAAAAGAATACTGAAAGAATGCCACTATAATTGAATAGCTGCAGAACGAAAGGCTCAAAATATTACTGATATATACAACTAAGCCGGAATAGAAACAAAAGAAAAAATTCATGAAGAAGTTCTCACTTCAGCGAACATATAGGAAAAATAAGCCATCAGAATCATAACAGCAATTTCACGATCAGTGGAGTGCCTGGAAATTAACACGAAAGTGAAAGGTTTATAAACTATACATACAAGAATAATCTCAGAACCGCTGTTAGCAACTAGCATGAATCAGGATTTCAGTAAAAGGGACAAAAATAGCGGTTTTACAGCAGCATGAATACATGGTGCAAGTTTACATGAATATGGGACAGTCTCAAGGATAAGTATTTTTTGAACCAAGCATTCCAATAAAAAGATATTGAAAGATAACTGTTACATCAATGAATAACATGTAATTACATTGTTACAGGTAAAAGTAAAATTTAACAAGTACGAAAAAACGTTGGGACTCGATATTGCTGTGATTCCATCTCAAGTAAGCAGGGGAACTTCAGAAGCACATAGACCTCCAGTTACACCATAAAGAACTTCCTTTTTTATGTTAGGCATTGTGAGTACAGGAGAAGCTACACGAAGTACTCAATAAGAGGATAAAGTCGTAACTGTCTCATACCTGCCAAAGTAAAGCTTTTTTGTTATATATGCGCATAGTAGCCCGACCTGTGGCGAAAGAAGAACAAAAGGTTAACAAGCTACGCTTTCAAAATTCACAAAAGGAAGAGAGCGGTAAAAACGCATTTATAGGCTTGTAGGGGGTCAGTAAGTGCCAACATGGGAATGTTGAAACTTTGAGATCCCTCCCATATGACTATCAACTTAGCACCAAAAATCAAGAAAAATGGGTGTTAAAGCATATAAGCTTATACTCTTGGAAAGGAAGATATTTATTCCCAAAAAATGTGATATGATCACTGCTTGCATGATGGACATCAAGTGCAATTCCAAAAAATTGACAAATTGTTTTTTTTCTTTCCCTATCAATAAGCCTAGCAGGCGCATCTCTCTGAATAGTCACTGCTATTTTCTTTAAAGAAAATATGATGTGTGACATTACCACTTCATAGGCTTGTCTTATAGGTTTGTTGTTTCAGCATATTATTCATAGAGAATACTCGGAATAGGAAGTACATACTCTGACCCTACCCTCACATTTTATTCAATTTTTAAAATCAGTGGTTGTAAGATAATAGATCTAAAGAGAAAAGACCAACCCTCAAATCAAAAATTGCTAACAAGATAAACAGTCTTATTGCACATAGCGTGACACGGTGACAGTGAAGCAACAACATGATTCAAATGCTCCTGCCTATGGCAAGTTAAGTTGACTTGGGTCTACCTGGTTTTCAGCCTGTGTTAGAAGCACAAACCTTTTTCCGGATGAACCATATTGAAAATAACATAGACTTATTAATACTTCGATATTGCCCTCAATCCTTCTCCTAAGTATTTAGTGCAGAAGAGAAGCCAGGAGATGAACTTACAAGTGAACCAAGCAAAGTGCTAGCGACAAACAAATACAAAAACTGCCAACCAAACTGTAGAGCAACAGTTGCACCACTATCAGACATTTTAAATCTTCGGATCACATTGAAAAGAACCACAGATGTAGCATCGTTGACTACACTCTCCCCAAAAACCAGGCTATACACAAAAGGTGTCTCCTCCTGATTGAGAATCTGCAATGGCATTATGAACTTCATGAAACAATGGTTCATCTCTCACATAAAAATAATATTTGAAGTCAAGGAAGTTTATGGACCTGCAGCGTGGAAACAGAGTCTGTTGCTGCAAATATTGCTCCAATTGCTGCAGAATTAATAAATAGTTTAATTACCAAGAAAAAGATCAGTTTAATCAATTGCGAGTGTAACCATAAAAGCTGGGAAAACTAAAACCAAAAGTATAAAAGGAAATGAGTCTCATTTTCACCATGAGTTTGGTCCTTACATCATCGATTTCTGACTCTCTTAACCAGTACAAGATTCTCTAATTAGAATGAATATTGAATACAAGATTCTTAGTTGCTATGAAATGAATATGAGCGAACCACTTTGCAATTTTTTAGGGTTGAGCGAACTTGGTAACCCTTATCAGTCTAAGAGATCGTGAGCTTAACCATTCAAAAATAGGTCTTTTTAAGCACAATAGCACAATCATATAAATTCAGATAGAACTTTTGAAGTATATTGTTAACGGTTATGTAAGTATATAACATGTGCAACACTACAACATCAGTATTGCAACTAATGATAGCTCCACAAATATAGAGAATGCATGATATATCATGTGCTCAACCTGCCTCTTTGTACAGATTAAACTTCACACCAGATGTTCATAGAACACACATGAATAAAGAGATTAAGTACCAAGATAGTCTGCCGTAGCCAAGAAACCAACATCAAGGATTTTGAAACATAGCAGAGCACCTGGGTCAAAATGCAAAAGGTAAGGTCAGAGAACAAGAGGCGGCTGCAACTGCAACACACGATAGTTACATTGCATTAGATAAGAAAAAGTATGGCTAAAAGATAAGAAAACGTTTGGCTAAAACATATTCGTATTAGACTTAAGGACATAGTGTTATTATGATTGATTGGCAACACGCCGACACAGTGAGGAATCTTCCTAGTTCCTACTAAGATTATGTACAGTGAGAATGTTGAACAGTAAACAGGCTGTAAATAACCCGCACTTAGGCTTAAATTGTTAAGGACCACGCAGACTAGTTTCATAACATTATTTTAGTGACTGTTCATTCACGTTACAAGTCTTGTTAGATCTTTAATCCAGCGGCAAAGCATAACTACTCGTAGATTACTAGAAGCATTGAACTGATTTTACACAGAATGAAGACATGAGTTACACCAAACTTGACACTATGCTGGTGCCTTGATTAACATTTTAGTCATCATTGGGATTTTAAATTAAATCGACCCAATGACGAGTTTCATTAGCCCCTGCTGCAACATCAAATCCAGAGTTTTGTCACTGTATCATATAAATCCAGTGTTTTATCTCTGTGTATCATATAAACCCAGAGTTCTGTGTATCATATATAAATAAAGGTTTGTGGGACCTAGTTGTGGGCTGCAATGTCTGCCTCTTTACGAAAAAGTCACAGCATCTTAAATACCAATTTCAACAGCATTTAAATTCAATGTTGTCGCTAGATCTGGCAATTCTAACCCGACCCCATAGAACCCGAGAATTTTGCGACCAACCCAATGAGGACTGTAACCCGGAACGATCTGATAAGCAGTGACACGAATCCAACCTAGACCCTATTGACCCGATAATTATTAAGCTTAATATTGATCAAAATGAAAGTGACTATTAATGAAGTAATTAAACCAAATATGGTCGAAAATTGAACTAATGTGATAAAGTAACCGGACCCGATTGTGACTCAGCCCAATACATCATTTGACCCTAAATGACCTAACCAGACCGGACCCGACTGTCCGATCTGACCCAAACCCGATATGACTCGACCCGATTGTCACCTCTAGTTGTCGCACTCAATTAACAAAGTTTGAATTCAAATGGTGTGTTCAAAAATGATACTTCCTTCGTCCCAATCATTTGTTTACTCTATATTCTTTGTGACTTTGTGAGGGATATTTTAATGATTGGTAGACAAATGATTGGGACGAAGGGAGTATAACAGAAAAGAGAAGTCGGGTGTAGTAAAACCCTGCAATTGTAGAGAATGGGAAATCAGTGAGCAAGTATCAAATTTGTAGTTGAGAGTGTACCTGTGGTTATAACGCCAAAGGATAGCAAAGTTCCTATTGCACCAAATAGCATAATGGTTGTGAAGTTATGGAAGAATTGTTTCTTTTTTACCTGGAAGCTGTAGGAAAGAAGCACAAATCAATGACATGGTATAAGTTTGCGACAAGCAAGACACTCTCTTCGGACACTCCACAAATCAATCACATGGTATAAGGTTGCTCAAGTATGTGTATCGTGACTATATAACTTACATATCCTACACTTGACACTGTATAGTATGTGTATCGTACACTTGACACAGAACATCGATAAAACACTCAACTCTCTCTTTCTGGCTAGAGATATTTGTTTTTATTAGAAATTAGTCTAGTCAGACAATCAACACATACCCGGGTGAGACACTAACAACAAAGTCGATCTAAGCAAAGTATTGGTGTGGTGATATTTGAATGGGTATGAAATCCATAAAAAAAGTGTTGCTTAAATTCACAAGGAGGAGAAAGAGTTGGTTCCGTAAGCCAGACGAAAGAGGGGCCAATATCAAAATTAAGTTGCAAAACTTGCAGTAAATGTGGACTTGAACTTGTGAAATTTAAATGACATTGGAATCCTTACAGAACAAACTAGGGCTCAATACTCCACAAATTGCAATGACATGGACAGAAACGAATACGAGTATGAGGAACAAACATTACTGATCCAGCTGCAAAGAAATGGGGCAATATCCCAATTATGAACCTAAGTTATTGGTACCATCAGACATCCGTAAGTAAAAAGGGTCTCTACTCTGTACTACACCCACTGGAATGGATTACACCATAACTTTGAATATCTTCGTTTTCACAGTTTACCAAGATGAACAAATAAATGAAACTAAAAACAAAAACAACTACTAGCCAAAAAAAAAAAAGACAAATAAGACATACCCAGCATTGAATATAATAGGAGGAAGAATATAATTAAAAAAGAGTTCTTCATCAAACTTATATAACAATGAACTAGTTCGTTTGGTTATAAGAAGTATTACACCTCCACTCCCAAAACCCTGCACAATTAAAAAACAATCCCCGTCATTAAAAACAATACCCATCGTTCATTCCTTAGAACTTGCGGCTACATATTTCGCCAAATAAATAATACAATCATTTATTAACATATGATTAAAATACCGTCCACCCACAATAAAAATAAATAATAAACAGATGATTGAAACAGTAGGAGTAATAACGACTGATAGTAGTAGGAAATAAACTGACAATTAGTAGGGCAATGATTGTACTATTAATCCATCGATTCTTCTCCAATAAATGACCAAATATAATAGAAACACAAAGCAACACTACGAATAGTGAAATTGAGTCCACAGATGCTTCCTCAGAATTCAAACCCATTATCACTATTATGTGTTGTTTTTGTAAATACTAAATCAATTTGGTTATGGTTTGCATTTTGATTAGTAAAAAACTATTGGGACAAATAGAATGCTTAAATATAGGAATTGTCAATTGATAGGTAGGCAGGGAATGGTTTAGTAGGGAGAGAATTTTAGTTGCAGTCAAAATCTCTAGATATAAAATGAGAAATCTTAGCATTGTTAGTTTAATGTTTGACATTTTTTGGCTAAGGAGAGTTGTGCAGCCGTCAATATCATTTGAATTCGAATTTGTCCAAGGTTGTAGGATTTGCGAACTTTTGTTTCAACATCTCGCTTCATTCACGTGTGTCATGGACTCATGGGGAAGACTAGGGCTGCGCAAACCAAATATGATACGAATTTTTTTCTAGATTTGATCCGAAATTCGAAAATATTAATTTGAATATATGGATATCATTCAAATTGAATATCCGATCCAATTTTTTCCGAATAATATGGATCGGATGTGGATTGTGATTTTCTTAAAATTGGATATCTAAATACGATATGAATCATAAATCATAAAAACTAATAAAAAAAAACAAATAACCAAAACACTTACTATGTTTTGACTTGTTTGATACATATTGATTGTTATTGTTATAAGAATTTTTTTTGCTTTTTATCGCCTGTTTATCGCCTGTTTGAGTTCTAAATTTTACAAATTACCACCTATTGAGTCCATTTTTGCCAATAACTACCTAATTTTTTGCATTTTACCACTAATATGCAGTATGTTGACGGATTTTATTTTATCGACTCTCTATTATTGACAATGACTAAACTACCATTTACCAAATATTATACACATTCACCTTATTATTTCACCCAACCCTCTCTCCGAAGACTGGCACTGCTCTTCTACTTCAATACCTCTCATGATAATAACATGATCCTCACTAATTTTCTCTTGCTTACCGGACTTCAGACCCAACAAAAGCGCCATAGTAGAACTCCCACACGGAGATAAGGACGAATTAAATGTAATGTCACTACTAGCCTGGCTCACATTCTGAAGGGAAGTAATCAAGTGTTTAATAACACGAATTAATTGCTCCGGCAAATTAACCGAGTTCAAATTGGAACTCGACCTACTTCTTTTCCCCTTCCCTTTCACTTTCCCTTTCCAACTCAACTGAAAACCAGAATCTCTTTTGGCAATATTCTTAAACTCGTCCTTATAATATTCTAGAAACCTAATTACAACCTGATTTCTAAGACCCTCTTCAGCAATTGCAAAATAAACCAAACCATCTTCCATCAAGTAGCAATAAGGTCTTGTTCTTTTGGACTGAAACTGAACTGAACTGAACTGAACTGAACTTATAGGATCTGAACTGAACTGAACTTATAGGATCTGAACTGAACTGAACTGAACTTATAGGAACTGAACTGAACTGAACTAAACTTATAGGATTTGAACTGAACTTAACTTATAGGATCTGAACAGAACTGAACTTATAAAATCCGAACTTAATTAACTTTATTTAATTTAAGTTAACTATTATTATTGTTATTATTGTTATTATTATTCTTGTTGTTATTATTATTATTATTATTATTATTATTATTATTATAATTATTATTATTATTATTATTATTACAGTTGTTGTTGTTGTCATCCAATAGATGACATTGATAAAAAATAGTCTAAAACACAAGGTAATTTAAAATATTTTCAACTTTATATATAATAGTTTGTTCATAGTTCATACATTATACTACGATTACATTACGATAAAAAATAATTCACTATTACATTTTTCTCTAATCATTTATTTTCTCTAACAATGGTGATGAAAAAGCTGATTAATGGGAGAGTGACAATTGGTGAGGGTGAGTGTGTCGTATAATGAGTTGTTTTATGGCATTAATGAAGATGATAGTTTGACATTAATTAAAGAGTAAAAGACGGGTAAATTATTAATGAATTGTTTTTTTTATAGATGACGTGTATCGAATAATTAAAGCAAAATGTGTGTATCGGTTGTTAAAAATAATAGTCCGTATATAACTTTTCTTAATTGAGTTTATATGAACTAAACTTATAGGAACTGAACTAAACTGAACTGAACTTATAGGAACTAAACTGAACTTATAGGAACTGAACTAAACTTATAGGAACTGAACTGAACTGAACTTATAGGATCTGAACTGAACTGAACTTATAGGAACTGAACTGAACTTATAGGAACTGAACTGAACTGAACTGAACTTATAGGATCTGAAGTGAACTTAGATTAAGTAACTTGAAGTCCAAAAGAACAGGGCCTAACTCCTCTTATTCATAGTTTGGGAATATCATCAATGAAACTGAGGATCATTTTCCAAGAACAAAGCAGCTAACTTTTCGATATTTGGGTTTTCATTAGAATCGCCATTTCCATCATTATAAGACTGCAAAATTCTTCCCCCTTTTGCTGTACAACAATAATGCACAAATCCCTTGTCCATTGAATTTATAAAGATCCAAACTGTGATACACTTCACAAAAGAATAAACTGAAAATAATACAAGATTTAGCAGACGATTGGATCTTTAAAAGTAACGAAAGAAGTGAGAATAAGGGCATACCATTAAAGAGAGTAGAATTGATGAAGCATAGAGCAGATAGTTAGAAGTTTAGTTTATGTTGAAACAAATGATGACAATGGTAGCCTGGCAGGTAGTGAAAGGAATATGAAGAGGAAGAGACAAACAATTATTCCTTTTTTTAACCAAGTTTATCATCTACTTATAAGTGTGAATTTTTGTCCATGTTCAACAATTGTTCAAGACTATGTGAATGTTATGTGCAACATGGATCCCATGTAGTGTATGAGGGAAATGGTGATCTGAGTTGTATTATAAAATTTGTTAAGGAGTAGTTTGGTCATTATTAATAATTGAGAGTCGATAAAATGTATCCGAGACGATAAATAAGAAAATCCGTCAACGTAAAGCAAATCCCCTTTCTATAAAAGAAAGAACATCTAGCTTATTCTGATTGGCTCCTCAAATATAGGGAACGCAAAAGTTTTTATTTTAGCGGGGACTCCATGTTGAGTTTTGCATTTTATTTAGTTTCAAAATTTTATTATGTGTGTTCCTATTTTGAAAGAGCTTTATAATTCCTGTAACAATCATCATTTTACAATTTCTATAGTTTATAATATGTTATAACAATTTAACATACACTAAAACGTCACAATTTATATAAAATGTTGCAATTTACATACATTCAACATAATCATTATAGAACTATGAATAAATTACTAAATAATAAATTATACACCAATTCTTATTTCAGACCGTCAAATCCGTCTGAAATAATAAGACGGGTACCGTTTTATCTCACAAAAAACTCATTTAGGGAGTGAGTGGGAAAGCACATGGGGGTGGCCCACTACCCATGTACTTTCACACTTGTGAGAGGTCTTATTGTTTTAGACCGAACTTACGGTCTGAAGCAAGACGGACTGGAAATTATAATTATAAATAACATTGACCGAAGTCCTACTTTGCTTTCACCGCCAAATCTGTACTATTATGTAAACATTACATTTAGAACATAATTTTTTCCTTTTCTATAAAATATTTTGCTTTTTAAAAAAATTAGTTTATAAATACTTTAAAGTTTGTAACTTTTTCCGGATTTGTATGAAACATTACATGTATACTTTCTACATAAATTTTATATATAAATAATAATACTTACAATAACATTATTTTTTCAAATTCAAATAAAAATAATTTTAGTCTACTTCGATTCTTGCAAGTTAATTTTTTTTCAAATTTATTGAAAATATTTTGCAAGTAACATGTCTAATGAAACCCATGTCAGCTCGGCCTATTCATGAAAATTGTTAATGTAACCAACTTATGTCAGAAGATATATTTTGATTATCTAATCCATATCTGCTTATTATTTCGTCTAATGTATATATGTGTTCATGTATACAATAATAGCATTTGTTAATACGACCCGTGCATTCTTTTGCACGGGTTTAAACTAGTTAGGTGGTAAAAAGCAAAAAATATTAGGTGGTTATTAGCAAAAATAAACTCAATAGGTGATAATTTGTAAATTTAAGACTCAATAGGTGGTAAAAAGCAAAAAACTGTTGTTATAAACATAATTGTAAAGTGTGACAAAAGAATTGCATATTCATTATACACATTGCTTTTTTTTCCTAATAAATCTTGCTTGTGACGGGTCATCATTTGTGACGGATATTTTGTGAGATAAAATTGATAGAATATGAGGTAGTGGAAAAAGGGGACCACATGAATAGTGTTGGAGAGAGAGAAAAAGTGGGTATTTTGTGAGAGGAAACAGTATCCGTCACAAGCTTGCGACGGATAGTACCGTTGCAAATAAGAATTTGTGTTTTTTTCCTTGTTTGGTTTTGGAGTACAAAATATACTCATTAGTCAAAAAATGAATTTCTTTCTAGTGATAATCTTTGAATGATTCATTCCCCACCAAACCATTTGTTAAGTTTTTACTATGCATTTAAAATTGGATCTAATCCGGTTTCCGAAATCTGGATATCCGGATATTCGGATTCCGAATTTTTGGATATCAAGATATTCGGATCTGGATGTGGTCGCCAAAAATCATATTTTAAAAACTGGATATGATTCGAATTTCAAAATCGGAGCGGATATCCAGTTTTACTCAACCCTAAGGAAGACCTCACAAAATTAATCTGATTCGCTATCTGAATTCAATGTCTGAATTAGATATAAATTCGAATCCAACCACTATTGATTGTCGACAAATTATTAGTTATTGTCGACAAATATTAATGAACTTCTTAAACTAGCTCTCCCTCGCCCTTTCTTTATATTAAAAAAAAGGTTAGACGAAGATGTTTTCCGTCTGTGCTAGGTGTGGACGAAAAAAATTAAGTTCTTTGTTGCACCCATGCCAGACAAAAAAAATTTTGTCCAACACTTGTGCTGCAAAAAAAAGTTCTTTGTCCAAGCAACTTATTTCAGTGACATTTCTATTTTTTTTATCGGAATTTGTAATCGGTTTTGGGAGTCTAACGCTAATCATTATCCGTTCTACTATACAACGAGCTAAAAATAATAACTTTGAATCAAAATAGAATCGTAAACTAACCTCGGTTTTGTGATTCATGTTGCAAAACCGTTGTTAAAATCGTTGTTTAATTGCAAGTTGTTTGAACCGCTTCAAAAGTTTTTTTTAGAAAACCGACAATTTTTTTTTTTTGAGATTTTTAATTACAATATCAGTTGGGTTGAAGAGAAGGGCAAAATTGGAAGTTTATATAAACTCTCGACAATAATTAGTAAAAGTGTCGACGACCTTTAACATTCCCCGTCTGAATAGACATGTTCTAGTATAATCCGACGAGAATGTTTGTTGTTACAAACTAATTATTATCCATAAATTACACTTAGTAATAGTTGTTCCGAAAATAACATGAACCCAAAATGACCCGACCAAATCCGATTTGACACAAAGTCAACAGAGCCCAAATGAACCGATCCGAAATTGTCCTGACCTAAACCCAACCTGACTGGCCCATTTGTCATGTTACCATAATTGCATAATTTAACAATAAAAATATGTAAATTGAATGAATTAGAGTTTTTTAGGCCTCGAATTACAGATGGAGTTTCAGGTCCGTTGTATGTCAACTTCAAAATGAAAATAATTGCATAATATCTACTCTATAAAAGCAACAACCAGATGGCTGAGTTGTCGAGCATACCATAAAAGTAGGAATCTGTGGGGACCACATGTTTTGAAGAATGAATTAATTCTTTAATAACCACCCTCTCAGTTAAAGGATTACATTTAATTTAGATTATACAATAACATCAAATAAATTACAACATATATGTGACACTATTAAAATTCGGCCAGATAAATTACATTTTCTTAACTTCAATATTAAATTTAAATTAATTATACAAAATAATAGACTAAATTATTTAACAGTAGTCAACTAATAATACAACACAAATTTATTATACTTTTACTGAAAGATTTTAACATTTTTCTATTCCTTATATTCGAATCAAAACATCGAAACATATAATTCGACACGGTTTAAGAATAAACAGACATATTTAAAATTACAACAAAAAATCTGACAAATAAACAACCAATCGTCAGACGTCAGATTTTAAAAGACGAAAAATGAAACCAATTCATTGTTTATTTTAAAACAATATTGACGAATAAACGAAAACAACAAAAAAAAATTAAATACATTGAACGAGGTAACAGAACAATATGAAAATTACAAATGTAAAAATATATAAGAAAAAAAGATAAATTATAAATAACATATAAAATATTATAATATGTAGTAAATATCCTCTCAGATCTAGAGAGAGCCAATCATCATCGAGGATAGACTACTTGGAGCAAAAAATACAGCAACGACTATTAATCGACTCGCAAACGTATTGCGGCGTTAATAGGCTACCGGATATTTTCTACTACGACAAGTAATATTGATGGCGCGATGTCAACAAATATAATATAAATTCAGTATACTACAAAAACGGCCCAATTAGAGTTCCGGCCCAATTAGAGTTCCACATCATGTTGGACTTCTCCAAATTCTGATTCTGATGAACCAATTATTCAACCATCAAAGCATATGCACTGGGCAGTTACCATAAATACGTGCCATTCAACTGCAGCAAAATAACTCAAGAACCAGTTATTCCACCTTCACAGAATATGCACTCGGCAGTTACCACAGTCCACAAATACCCACTACAATTCAACTGCCGCCACAAAATAACTCCCCACTACAACACCAAATAAACAGTTCACATACCTTAAAGGCAAAAAGATCAGAATCACTGTTTCATTTATTATTCAACAATATATTTCTGCAAAAAAACAAAAACCCGAAATTACAACTCTTTGTGAAAGATGTCAACAATAATGCAACCAACAAAAATTACAGAAATCCTACCATATCAAAAGAACTACGAAATCACGTGTCGTGTTATTAGAAAATGGATAAGAGAATCAGATGAAAAGGATGCTAAAAAAAGGATGATTTACGGAATGGAGCTCATTCTGATCGACAACGAGGTAAATTAGTGATTTTATTAGTAGTATTTTCGTATAAACTATGTTTCATTTGCAGAATTTTCATATACAACAAATTATTTAACTATCTTTAAATGCAATTAGGGCGAGTTAATTCAAGCTACCGTAGCTAGGACACTCGTGAGGATTTTCAAACCATTGATGCAAGAAGGAAACATCTACAAAATTTCTAAGTTCACGACAGAACAAAACCTGGGAAACGATAGAGCAACATTTCACAAATGTAGGATCGCAATACAATTTACCACAAGAGTGCAGGAAGTACATGGCCTTGACATACCATCTCAGGCATTCAGATTTGTGAGCATTGAAGATATTATTCATGCCAATATTCAAAACGAATACTACATAGGTGAAAATAATCACAATCCATTCATTCATATCTTCAAAAATTACTCTAACCAATATTTTACATTGGTTTGTAGATGTGATTGGTATTATAACACAATTTCACGAGTTTGATGAAATCAAAGGATACAAAAAAATGTGCATAGACTTGATGGACGAACAGTAAGTTTTGAAACTAATCTTATATTTTACTTATTTGATGTTTCTTTATCTAAAGAATATTTCTATAATAATGAAAATGGTGAAGGAAAAGGAGACTAAAGTTGACGGTCTGGGAACAATATTTCCCCGAAGTTGCTAAGCTACAAGAACAATGCAAGAACATAGAAGGAAAACCGATTTTGGTTCTCAAATGTGTCCAACGAAAGGAATGGTATGGTAAGTATCAATTCATCAATTTTTTTTAAAAAAACAGCATTTTATGTTATGTTAAACAGAATTATACGTTAAACCAGACTTATTTGTTAAACATAATTATATTATATGATGAACAACAACATATGTTAAACAACTTCAAACGAATTACGCCTAATAAATTTCACATTTATTTCAGGAAATGTGACACTTTCAACAACAAGAAGTGGGGCTACAAAGTTTGAACTGAATCCAGAAATTCCAGAAGTAGAGGAGTTCAAAAACAGGTAAATAAAATGCAGGAATTTTTAGTTTTTATACAAGCAATAAATAAAACCTATAAAAACATTATTCGCCTAATTAATAATCGACGTCTATTTACAGAATTAAGGGCATATCAAATGATTCTGTTCATGGCCTTATCGGTGGGACATCCCAAGCAAGCAACATACTCGCAGGAGCAAAAATCAAGTCATTGTCTTCAATCTAAAAAACAGATAAGGTACAACATTAATATTCTAGCACGTAATATGTTATGTTTTTGACAACACTAACATGTGTCTACTTGAATTAAAAATTCTAGGCCGGATACTATGTCACATTAGTCTACATAGAAGAAATGAATCTATCTTTTCATTGGTATTTCAACTCATGCGGTAAATGTCTTGGAAAAGTCAGTCAAGAAGCGGATCAACTATGGTATTGCAAGAAAACAGGTTGTAAAGTAGAAAATATTGGGGTCCCTAAAGCATATCCAAGGTAACTTA
Source organism: Silene conica (assembly GCA_029255685.2). Classification (NCBI taxonomy): domain Eukaryota; kingdom Viridiplantae; phylum Streptophyta; class Magnoliopsida; order Caryophyllales; family Caryophyllaceae; genus Silene; species Silene conica. Next base: position 55,643,458 of record CM055311.2, on the reverse strand, counting down.
TCTACTAAGTCTAAAAATTCAATTGTAAACAATGAGTACTAATTTATGCAGTGCACAACAAATAGGTATCAATTGATGGTTGAGGCAAGCGATAGAGGTCAAATCAAGGCACAACTTATGTTATGGGACAGTCCAGTATCTAAAATTATAGGCAATCAAGCATCAACCATTCTAGAAGCACAAGAGAAGGTAGAATATTATTAAATAAATTTCAGTTATTATTGTTTCATCGTCAAGATATAATTAACAAACAAATAAAACAGGAAGGAGACAAAGATGCAGTGCCCCTTGAATTTAGAGAAATTATGGAACGTGAGTTTGTCGCAAAAATCATGGTCGACCAAGAGTACAACATTCAACAAAAATCCTGTTGCTATAAAGCTACTCAATTGTGTGGAGACAAAGATGTTATCGCGAAATGGAAAGAACTAGAAGAATGCGCAAAGGTAACTTTTTTTATTACTTGATAAAGAAAACTCCGTCAATTTCTCATGACAAGACTACACTTAAATTTCTGATTATGAAGGTAGCGGAAACAAGCCAAATAAGTTCAGCAACAAATACTGGAAGTGGGATAAGTTTCACGGAGGTGATGTTATTAGTGAGTAAAATCGTACATACTTAATTTTTTATATAAAAATTCACATTCATTCTATTATTTCAACATATAACGATGTGCATATTTTTTTTTCCAATTAGGAATCCATGAAGACATATAGCGATGAAGATAAAGAAAACACACCAAAAAGCAAGCTGTCTCAAAAGAGAGCATGGGCAGAAGATGTTGATTGTGAAATCACGGAAGTAAGAGAAATGTCATCAGATCAAGGGTCATCAAGCAAACCAAAAATTCCAATCAAGAATATTAAGATCGAAAAGTAGTCTTTCAACGAGTTTTATTTGGCGTTCTGCTTGATAGCATTTCAGTTAATGTGTAATGGACCTTCTTTTCCGTTTTTTGTACTTCCCGTTTATGTTGAACATTTTCAAAGCTCAAGTTATTTTGGTCTATCACTTGCTCATATTAATTCACAGCTTATATTTATGTAATTTAATATACTTACATAACCAATTAAACCAATATACCACAGTTACCAAAATATGGTCCAATGTTTCAGTAGTGACAAACCTTCTGCACTTAATATGTTTATAAGTAGTGACACTATGTTCAATTCTTACACATACAGAACAACAATAATCAATAGATGGGTAAGTAATCCTTGACTTATGACTTATGACTTATGAGACAATGACAACATACCTTGACTTTCTAGCAATTAATGTAAACACAGCACACTAGATGGTCCAATAGTATCAGAATATTATGAGTATATTACAATTGTATGCAGTAGATATATACATATTTATTAATCAGTGTGTAAGTTGAGAAAAAAAATCCTATTAACTATTATATTTAATAATACATACATCATTACTATATGATCAGTTATAGATAGATATACAACGAACATTTATAGCTATAATATAATAGTAATAATATTGATATTATATGGACTGAATTACTAAATGAATGTCAACTAATAATGAAATTATGTCTAGACATTATTGTAAGTATTATATTTGAAATATTGTAGATGATAATCATCATTGTTTAGTAAGAGTTACATAAAAATCATATGTATATGATTTACTATATGATAAAAAAATTATCAATAAAAGAAACGCCAAGATCAGATATGAGTGTTGATAATTGAGAATAATGAAATATATCTTATTAAAAAATCATTCGTTGTGTAAATAACGAAATATATCTTATTAACTATAATAATTGATTATAGTTACATCATTATTATATGATCACTTTTACAAAGATCTGATAATAGTGATATAATAGTGATACTATTAATATTATATGGTATGAATAATAATGAAAGTATGTCAAGATATTACAAAAAATTACAAAAAAGTATAATAGGAAAGTATGTTTAGAAGAAAGAGTCTTTGGTATATTCCATATTCTAATAAAAATACAGAAATTAACCATCCACTACATATAACTGAATCTTAAGTATTCTAATAAAAATACAGAAATTAACCATCACTACATATATATAACTGACTCTTAAGTATTAAACCACCCACTACTAGCACAACAGTTTTATTTCCAGCAAAAAACTACAAGCAGTTAACAGCACATATATATAAAAAGTTACAAGACTTATACAAAAAGGTTGCAGAAACATAAACTAAACACAAAGGGCTAAAAATACCACAATTCAGAAGTTAATAGCACAACCATTGTCTCCATTTCAATCGAGTTCAATTACTAATTACTAACTTACTTATGAGAGCGACCATTTACGTTCGTTTACACAATTGAAACAAAATTTGGTTGAAGCAAACGGAAGATTAGTCACTATGCACAACAAATCAAGTTCAAGTTCTCAAGACTTGCAAACAACGGAAAATGCAAGCAGCAGCATTGGTAAAGCTATGACTTATGCTATTTAAATTATTATTTGTGAAAAATAGTATGCAAAAAAAAATTTAAAAATATTATATGAAAATTACAGATTTAACTTTGAATTATAATTTCAGTAGCACCAAATTAATTAATGATTAATATGATTAATGTTTACTTTTTTTAATCCACAATTCTAATTATTATTTTTAATGATTACAATTAACATCCAATAAAATAACGATTTACATGAACGGTAATCATGAATAATAATATACAGAAACAGTAAACATAAAATAATCTAAAAATATTAGGATATTGGGCCTAGCCCATCTATGATTAGGGTTTATCTAGGGTTTGGCGATGTATTATATCCTAATCATATTTCTTTTTTTTAATTTTCAAAGAAAAAAAAAAACTAATTATGCTTTTACCTTGGTCTTTTCCAAAACTTTGTGACTAATAAAGATGAAGAATCACGTGGAGCATTTTATGTTATTACTAATAATTGTTAGTTGTAACTATTCTGGTTATGTCCTTCTTTGTCTTAGGAAGGAATCATCTCATGATTTTATTTCCTCTTTGAAATATTTTATTTACAAAAGAAAAAAGATACTATTTTCTCTATTTGAAATCTTCATTCATATTTTCATCTCTATTTAAGATGTTTTTTTAATTTAAATTTGGAGTTCGAAAAACTTAACGTTCTCCAGATCTTGAAATTTTAACGGATAATTTCCGTCTTATTGATATTTGTCAGGTTCGATAGAGTTCCTACAAATTAACTCATTATTCCGACAAGTCCGAAAAAATTAACGTTCTTGTTCGGAGTCTTTCTCGCGAGTCTTAATACTCGTTTATCTTACCAATCTTACGGAGATGAAGATTTAAATGAAGACGAAGAAGAGACGAAGACTTTTTTTATATTGATTATGTTTTTTTTTCTTTTGTATTTTTTCTCCAATCGTAAAGTTCGTACAACTACTGCCTTTACGATTGCGGGAGGGTATTATTAGGATATTGGGCCTAGCCCATCTATGATTAGGGTTTATCTAGGGTTTGACGATGTATTATAAATACATCGTCCCATATCTTTGTATCCTAACACAATCAATAATATAATTATTATGCTATTCTCTCTTTATAATTCTATCAAAAAAAGAATTAGAAACATATCTTAGTATTGGTAAAAAGCTGCGCATCATTAGCTGCTAAAACATCTTACTTTGCAATTCAGAATAACTTGCGATATAAAGTTTCAACACAATCTACAAAAACAATAACAATAAAATTACTATTAGAGAGTTAATTGTGTAAAATATAATAATAAATTATATGAATGCTAGGAATACAATATAGGACACGGAACGGAATATGGTATAAAATACGGTACATAAAACATTTTAACTTAGAACTCAGAATAATTATGGATTGAAAGTTCATTGGATAAATATAAGTGTTTTTTGTAAATAACCCCCTTTTATGTACGGTTTTTTACAAATAACCCCCTTTTATGTTTACTTTTACAAATAACCCCCTTATATATGGCTTAATCCTATAAATCAACCCCAAATATCGATTACGCTAACAATTTTTATAAAACACGATCTACGTACGATATTACGACTTAAACTTATGTACTATACCTAAATTACCCTTACCCACCCATAACACTACCCAATAAAAACAATCATTCACTCATCCTCAAACCCCCAAAATTAAAACATAAACCCTAAATTAAAAATCCCCAAATCAAATTTAAAACTCCCAAATCAATTAATATGTGAATTTGCAACAACAAGAAAGTTTCCAAATGTTCATCTCCTCTCCTGTTGAATTATATGCTTATTGCTCAAGGACATCATCTTAATTTACTGGTTTCGCTTTCGGGTTCGGGTCCTCGTTGATTATAGAAGAATGTGTATTGTTATGTAGTGTTTGTGAATTTGTTGGTCCTCCAAATGTTCCTCTCCTCTCTTTCACGCAAATCAGAATCATGCTCAATAATCTTATCGCCAGTAAATCAGTTGCAGCCCTGTGCATAGAGTTCCTGCACGCAGAAAGCTTATAAATTAAATCCGCGCACGGTAGTGTATATGAATGTCAATTGTTGAATGTATTTTTCTCTATATTAGTAAATTAGGTTAGTAAGTTATCAGTAAAATTTGTAGTAGATTAGTTGAGTATTGTAGTTGCTTGTTGAGATGCAATGTAACATTTTGTTCTGTACTTTTAATGACAAACAAGTTCGTTCATGCTCTATGTTCAGCATCAAAATCTTTGTGTAAACATATGTGCTCTTGCTTCAGTTACTTGAGACGTATATTGCAAACAGAATCCATAATAAATAACTTCTATAGGCCTCACTTGAGACGGATATATCCGTCACAACCTACAAAATACTACACAAAAGTACTGAACTACATAAAAGTACCGAAAATCATATGAAAAATTGCAGATAAAGTTAGCTATATTTGAGAATCGTAGAAACAAGACCAAATCAACAAAGAAAAATAAGCCAGCAATTGAATGGGAGGAAGACGCCCATATTAGCATGATAGATGTAATTAACTACTTTTTTATCAAAAAGAATCCTTAATTAAAGTAAGGATTTTCCTCTCTAAAAAAATAAAGCCAGCCTTGGTTGGAGGTGTTGTCCCTGCAACACTATTCTACATCTGAACTCTGCGCATACACAGCCACTTTATTCCATTACGCCTGCACTAAATAAACTGCTGCAAATTTACACTCCGTAAGAACTATTACATGAGATTGTGATTTCTAAGCCAAATTAACTCAATAGCAGAGACCCTTGTACCCCCTTCTGATTTTGGTCACCAGTGATTGCACCACTGCAGAGTCTGCTGAGCCGGTATACTAATAGAGGTGATGTTACTGATATCCTGCAGTACCCTCACGCTGTAGGGGCAAGCAAAGAAAACATGCTCAAGGGACTCATTATGGCTGGCACACAAGTAGCAATGAGGGGAAATCTCAATGCCATATTCTGCCAGACAGTAGTAGAATGCCAAAGCACAGGAGTTCCAGCACTCCTCAGCCATTCGTAGGCACCAGCAGTAGTATGCCCACCAGTCTGCACAGTCCAAACACCGTCAGTTTAGCCCTCCTTCAGCCTCTCTTTCACCCACGTCTCCAGACCCAACTAGAATGCACAGATGGCTTATAGGTCATCCAGTCCAACTAGAATGCAAAGAATGCAACCCAGTCCACCAGTCAGCCACTTACCAGCAACATCAACCCTATATGCTAACCCCATTCTCACGTAATCTGACCATAGAACAAGTCAGCCCCTATACATTCATTAACCTCTGCATCAGCCTACTGCCAAAGTACAAAACTGGTGAGCAGAATTCAGACCTGCCAAAGTACATTACCAGCAGCAAACTATAATAAGCATAATTTAATGCAAGAAGAAACTCAACTGGTGAAACAACCAAATTTCATTGTTAATGCCAAAGTTAATCAACAAAACATGTTCAAAGTGACTTTAAAAAATCAAGCCCAAGTCTAACAACAAAATACTACATAAAAGTACTTAAAATCAACTGAAAATAACAAATCTCCACCTAATGAACAAGTCATATTACATTCTATTTTCAGTTCTTGACTCAACAGTTGGTTGGCTGCCACTCATTTGAGTTAGAAATGCTTGGTGTTGAGCCTTGGTTGCCCTCCTCTGTTTTGCCTTGTTCCTTCCAGCCTTGACCCATTCTGAGTTGTTGGGAGGTCTACCACCTAGGCTTCTTGTGATGGGGTCAGGAATAGAATTCTTACATCCCTTAATGTTATGTCCTAATGTACCACACCTACCACACTTGTTGGATTTCTTGACCCTTTTTACTTGTGACCCTTCACCCGGTTCTTTTCTTCTTTTTTTCTCTGATGGTCTCCCAGGCATTCTTCTCATAAGTGGTGGGAAAGGTTCCTCTTGATTTGCTTTCTCCCAATGGGCTACCCCAGGCATAGGTTCTACTGCAGGTGCATATGCCAATAAGTACTTATCTTTTGAATAGGCTTGGTCAACATAATCTTCGGGAATATGTCTTTGATCAAGTATGCATGCCATGCCATGAACACAAGGGATTCCACTCAACCCCCAATGTTTGCAATTACAGGCTTGGTTTATCAAATTGACCGTGAATGAACCACCCTTGTAGTCAACCTCAAAATTAGTACTTCTAGATGAGTAGATTGTACAATACCTTGACTCAGCTATAAGCCTCTTGAAGCATTTATCAATGTAAGGCATAAACGGCTTCTCATACTTGTCAACCCCTTCCCTTTTTTCATAATTTCTTTTCATTATATATCTTCTCATCCACTCCATGTGAGTGAGAATTGGCTTGTCTCTTGCATCTTTTAACACAGCATTGAATGATTCACAAAGATTATTGGTGATCATGCTACTCTTACAAGTTGTTTGGAAAGCATGTCTGCTCCAATGCTTGGGTGGAATGGCCTTAACATACCGGTAGGCAGGTTGACTAAGAAATTTGATCTCCTCGAGAGCTGCCAAATACTCAACCTCTGTCGTGGCCCATGCTGCTTTCCAAAAACTCTCTTTGAATGCTTGGCCACTATATTGAAGCTTGAAATTCGCCCAAATGTGTCTTACACAATATCTAATCTCAGCTTTGGGTACGACGACTTTCATTGCATCAATTAGTCCCTATATCATTATTAAGACAGTAACTGATTAGTATTAATATTTTGTAAGAAGACGTAAATTTTAGGACAAGAAAGAATATAATGTTACCTTTTGCCTATCAGACATCATTGTGAGACCATCACCCTCAACAAAGTCAATGTCTTTCACCAATAACTCAAGAAACCACTTCCAAGAGTCAGCATTCTCCACTTCCACAACAGCCCATGCAACAGGGAAAAGGTTGTTATTCCCATCCATAGACACTGCCACCAAACACATCCCAGGGTAAACGCCTTTTAAATGACAGCCATCTACCCCAATAAGAGGCCTGCATCCATTTTTAAACCCTTCCTTACAAGCAGCAAGACAAATATACATCCTCTGAAACACTGGTGGTGGTCTGTCAACCCTATCAACCATCACATATGAGCTTGTACCTGGGTTGTATTTTATAAGGGTTTCAACATAATCCCATACCCTACTGTACTGCTCATCAGAGTTGCCCCATATGATCATTTTTGCCCTAGCTCTTGCTATCCAACACTTATGATACCCAACATGAACACCTAGGTCTAATCTCACCCTATCTTGAGTAGCTTTCAAGCTCCAATGTGGGTCAGACCTCCAAACTTCCAGGTATTTATCAGCCAGTAATTCAGCAGTGACCATTCTATTTTGGGTTGTATAAACACATATGTGCTCCAAGTACATTGACTTTATTTGAAAAGTCATAACATCACCATCCATTTTGGTGGCATGCAACCTGAAGAGACATTTTCTTTTAGAACCACATGTACACTTAGGCAACTTTGACTTCTTAACATTCCAAGGGCAGTCACACCTATGTCTACAGTATATAGTCACCCTAGCACTCTCGTTGTGAGCAAAAAAGGGTTCATACCCATTCTCAATGGCATGTTGCCTGATGGCCTTCCTTAACTCATACACTGATGGAAATTTTAATCCAACCCTAAGCACTATAGGTTTGCCAAAATCTACATCAGGATTGAATGTGTCATAAGGGTCAGCCTCTTGATCTGAACCACCCACACTATTATCATCATCAGAAGCTAAATTAGTATCCTCTCCTACCTGAACATTCAAATCATCAACATTAAGAATATTACTTCTAACTCTAGGCCTTGTCTCCCTACTCTTTGCACATGATTGATTAAGGTTCTTATTGACTCTATCAATAAGTGATTGATCAATTACATCAGTGAACAACTCTTCATCATCCAAAAAATCACCACCAACTTCGTTATTTCCAATATCAGGTTCACTTAGCTGACTATCTTCAGTCCAATAACCCTCATCAAACCCATTACCACCATCACAATCCTCATTAAATTCCTCTTCTGACTCTTCATCAACTCCATCCTTATTAAGCCCCTGATTTTGCCTCTCAAATGTTTCACTGAGTTTTCTCCTTGTTGGTAGTTTATCTAACCTTCTAACAGGTTCCAAAATAGGTGCAGTTGCAAGTCTCGGTGATCTCCTAAGTGACATAAAACTCCCTACCATTTCAACACTAGGCTCATCAGTTACCCTTTCAACTTCATCCTCCAAAGAAGAAGGATTCTTGGTTATAGGGGTCATAGTAAGTGGTCTAGCTTCTATGAAATAAATGTCCAATATATCATCTTTATCCCTAGAATTGAGCAAGATTACCATTTGACTTTCACATTTTAATCTTTGCATCCCCGTCGACAAACTCTTACCTTTAAGCTTAAAGTAAGCGTCAAAAAGCTTCCCACCCATAAGCCTACTCCCAGTATTCATTACATCACTCAAACAGAATCTACTCGATTGGAATCCAAATTGCAAAGTTACTGTTCCATTAACATAAACAATCTTCCCCTTGTTATTAGTTTCAAATTTACCATTATGATGGTATCTAATGTCAAATGTGAAAGTATCAGACATCCTACAAAAACATTACAGAAGTTGTCAAATTATTTAACATTATACGAAGTCATATAAACTGAAAGTTTTCATTATTGGTACCGATTCAAATCGATTTTTGTGTAGTATATAACAAAAATCGAATTTTATTAAACAATACGAATGTATCTAGAAAAATTAAACAACACAAGCCTTAAATTAGGAAGAGGCAGTCTCCTGCGACCATACCTGAATTCCGAAAAGACTACGAACTTTAAAGCTTTAACAATGATATTCCCACAACTAGAAGCGGCAACAATTCATGATTCTAAGCTGATTTGGAGAATTTATGTAAGGTTTATTATTTGATTTAGGGGTTTTTTTAATTTAGGGTTTCATGATTTATTCTGATGTTTGATGACAACGATATCAAAGAGTGAATGAATAATTGGGTAAGGGTAAGGGTAAGGGTAATTTAGGTATAGTACATAAGTTTAAGTCGTAATATCGTACGTAGATCGTGTTTTATAAAAATTGTTAGCGTAATCGATATTTGGGGTTGATTTATAGGATTAAGTCATATATAAGGGGGTTATTTGTAAAAGTAAACATAAAAGGGGGTTATTTGTAAAAAACCGTACATAAAAGGAGGTTATTTACAAAAAACACTAAATATAATAATAAAATAACAAAATACTGTCAGAATACGTACAAAATATGGCCAGAATACGTACAAAATACGGTCAGAATACGTACAAAATACGGTCAGAATACGTACAAAATACGGTCAGAATACGTACAAATACGGTCAGAATACGTACAAATACGGTTAGAATACGTACAAATACGGTCAGAATACGTACAAATACGGTCAGAATACGTACAAAATACGGTCGATATACGTACAAAATACGGTCATAATACGTACAAAATACGGTCAGAATACATACAAATACGGTCAGAATACGGTAAAAATACGTATACAATACGGTACAGTGTACCTATAGTATACGGTACACTGTACGTACAATATACGGTACAGTGTACGGACAATATACGGTATGTATACGGATACAATAAGAATACGGATGTTGTACAAATACAATATATAATACGGATACATTATACGGATACAATATATACTACGAATACGAATATGAATACAAAAATTACAGAAAATGAATACCAAATACGAAAACAAATACGGATATAATTTCACATTTGGATACACACATTTCAGCTATGGGTAAAAATAAGGATTTATAATTATAAATTTGGGATGAATTTCTGGGTTGGTATGAATGTTGTGGGTTTGAACCCAGAAATTCATTATTCAAGAGAGCAAAAAAAAATCCCAAAACCAAATAAAATAAATTGCAGGCAAAAAAATTCATCTAATTTGGTAAATCTTTCATTGACCATAAAATTGGAAAAAAATCTAACATGCAACAAAATGATTTCGAATAATTAAAAATCAATTTAAGCTCTAAATAAATTTTAATAATTAAAAAAAATTATCATTCCAAAAAACAAACAAAACCAATAAAAATAAATAAAACTGATATAAGACACAAGAACTATACCTGCGAAAAAGAAGAAACATTAATAGATCCCACTCCTCTGCTTCTTCTTTCTTAGATTACCGCATTAGAGACTTCAAGTATTTCTTATATTATAACTCTTTCACCATAACATTGAAAAAAAGAACATGCAAAAACATTAATTCGTCCAAAAAAATATTAAAAAATATTTTAATTAATAAAAAATATCATCCGTCCCAAAAACAAACAAAAATCATTAAAATAAATAGATCTGAAAAAAATATTAAAAAATAAATAATTTGAAAATTACTTACCAATATTAATTAGATCTGTGTAGACGGAGTGACGACGGATAAAATAAGACGGAGTAACTCTTTCACCATTATATTGAAAAAAAAGAACATGCAAAAACATTAATTCGTCCAAAAAAATATTAAAAAATAATTTAATTATTAAAAAATATCATCCGTCCAAAAACCAAACAAAAATCATTAAAATAAATAGATCTGGAAAAAATATTAAAAAATAAATAATTTGAAAATTACTTACCAATGTTAATTAGATCTGTGTAGACGGAGTGACGATGGATAAAATAAGACGGAGTCATTCTTTCACCATAATATTGAAAAAAAGAACATGCAAAAACATTAATTCGTCCAGAAAAATATTAAAAAATATTTTTATTATTAAAAAAATATCATCCGTCCAAATACCAAACAAAAATCACTAAAATAAATAGATCTGAAAAAAATATTAAAAAATAAATAATTTGAAAATTACTTACCAATGTTAATTAGATTGGTGTAGACGGAGTGACGACGGATAAAATAAGGAGTGACAAAATGTGAGTGATAAAATAGGAATGATTTGTTGAGATTAAAGGGAGTGATAAAGTGACGGATAAAATAAGAGTCACAAAGCTTGTGTTTGATTTTTTTTGAGATGTAATAATGGAGTGAGGATAGGCGATTAAAAGAGTGGCAAATCAGGCAATGGATTTTTGGAGATGTAATAATGGGGATTAGGGTTAGGTTTTTTTTATATAGTAGAAGTTGTTTAGGTTAGTTGGGCCGTGTAAAACATGGGGATTATGGTTAGGTTTGTTTTTATATAGTAGAAGTTGTTTAGGTTAGTTGGGCCGTGCAAACATGGGGACGTGTATCGTAGTTGGGCCGTGCAAACATGGTCTTTATAATTCTTACTCTATTTGGGTCAAATATGGTCTTTATAATTACTTACTCTATTTGGGTCCAACATGTAGCTACTAACTATCGGGTCGAACATGTAACTAATTCAACAACGCAAGATTCAAGAAGCAGTGATCGTCTCCCATTTTCCGATATTACCAACGGTAATTTTGCAATTTAGCTTAATTGTATATATAATATGTTTTATTTACTACCATAATTTCAGATAATATGGTTCAAGTTTATTTGTATTTTTTTCACTTATATACTCCCTCTGTCCAGTTGATATGTTTAAACTTCGTTTATTTTGTGGGGGAAAATAAGGGAAGTGTTAACAAATAACTTAGACGGAAGGAGTAGTAATTTTCAATAACAAATGTTAATTTCTAAGTAACTTTACCATACATGTTATATCTATATTTATTTGATTTTAAAGAAAAATTAATTACTAATAATTTGGTGACATTTTATATTATTCATGTTTAATAAGCCACCCGGGCGACAAGAGAAGTTATTGTCTCAAACCACGGTAAGAAAAAGACATGTCGTCCTACATTGACAACTCGACCAGTTATCACTACTACACCATCCATGTAAAATGATTACAACTTACCTTCGTCACTACGTTCAAAGATGGCAAGAGTTAACAGAAGAAATTTACATGGTAACAAAAGATTTAGGAATGGTTCGTCTGGTACTCCAATTACACCGTCAAGTTGTACAACCCCGGGTTAGTTATTTTATTTTGAAACGATTTCGAATGTTGTTCAGCTATTATGTACGTCTATATTAAAGTAATATTTGTTGTTGTTGTTTTTAGGTACCAGTAGTTTTCGATCAGGTTGTTTGAATCAAAAAAATTCTGATCCCGTAACAAGATTAGTCAATGAGTTGATCAGCGACTTAAGTCCAACCAATGGTGGTTCTTCGAGCTGGGTTGATCCTCAAGAAGGTTTAACTTTGTATAGTATTTATGTTTTTTCGATTTATACGTGGTATTATGGAAGCGTGTGTCAAATTTTAAGTTGAATTTTAGGTACCAGTACTCGACCAAGCTCTTCACGTCAACAAGATCTCGATCCTGTTGCTAGATTGGTTAGTGATTTGGTTAGAAATTTAAGCGAAGAATATGACGATCCTTCAAGTAGGAGAGCTAACGAAGAAGGTTTAATTTTAAAAATTATCATATTGTTTATTATTTATGTTATACTAATTGTTATAAATTACATGTATTGTCCATTTTTTTAAAATTTTTTTGATTATTTTATTTTTAGTGTTAGAGTTTGAAGGATATTGGGATATTGGAGATCCGGATGTTTCATGTAGCAAATGCGGTGCAATGATGTGGTACTTAGAACGAGTACGGAAGGATAGGAATACATTACAACCTACATTCTCATTGTGTTGTTCTGATGGAAAGATTCAACTTCCTTACCTTAAACAACCACCTCAATTGTTGTTGGATCTTTTAAGTTGGCGACACCCTCTAAGCAACCACTTTATTGATAATATTCGAGCTTACAATATGATGTTTTCATTCACGTCGTTGGGAGGGAAGATCGATAATTCTGTCAATCAAGGTCGAGGACCATATACTTTTAGGATGGGTGGGCAAAACATCCACCGCATCGGGAGTTTGTTGCCGTCAGATCGAAATACGCCAAAGTTTTGCCAACTTTACATATACGATACGGAAGAAGAAGTAAAAAACCGTAAAAATGCTCACAGGTATAACTACAATTCATACGGTATTGCGAATTTAATACAATATACAAGTGCAACTCATGACAACCTTTATGCATAGTAATATTTTTTTTTTTAATTTTTTTCAGCCCAAATAATCCAGAACGGTTTAATGATGAGCTAATTTGTTTGTTGCAAAGAATGATCGACGAGGACAATGTATTAGCTATGAATTTCAGAATGGCGAGAGATAGATTGGCAGCTGATATAGAAAGAGATGTCTCTATTAGGCTTATTTCAAGACGAGAATCTGATGGGAGAACCTATAACCGTCCGACAGCTTCTGAAATTGCTGTTCTTATTGAAGGAGACATTGGAAGCGCCGTGGAAAAGAGGGATATTATTATTGAGAAGGAAAGTGGTGAACTACAGCGTATATCCGAGTTACACCCTTTATATTTACCGCTCCAATATCCTTTGTTGTTTCCTCATGGTGAAGACGGTTGGAGACCGGGCATCCTGCATAGTGAAGATTCTCTCACGAGAAGCAAGAGAAAAAAACCACGTCATCAAGTGACAATGAGAGAGTGGCTTGCATTTCATCTTCAAGACAGATTGGCGTTTCTACAGTCTGCAATTCTTTTGTTAGCTGCTAAATTACTTCAACAATTTATTGTTGATGCTTATATGATGGTTGAATCGCAGAGGTTGGCATTTCTTCGTTATAATCAACCGTTGCTACGTGCAGAAACGTATAAAAATCTTGCGAATGCAGTCGACCGTGGAGAAACCGAACCATCATCTGCCGGGAGTCGTATTTTCATGTCTTCATCGGTTTTGCAATCAGATGGGTACACTATAGGTAATTTCCAAGATACCATGACCATTTGCAAGTGGTATGGGTATCCAGATTTGTTCATCACATTTACATGTAATCCCAAGTGGCCAGAAATAATGAGATTTGTCTCTAAAAGAGGTTTGAGGCCAGAGGATCGACCCGATATTCTTAGTCGTGTTTTCAAGATGAAACTTGCGGAATTAATGAAAGATTTGAAAGACCGTCAAATATTCGGCCGTGTGATAGGAGGTGAGGTTATACATAGGAGTATATATAAGCATTTGTGTTTTTTTTACAATGTTGTGCAAACTAAAAATCTAAGATTGTTTTAACTCATCTTTCAGGCACCTACACTATTGAATTTCAAAAACATGGGTTGCCACATGCTCATATTCTAATATTTCTTCATCGTGATGACAAATTTCCGGAGGCTGCAAATGTAGACAAAATTATCAGTGCTGAGATACCTAATCCTGATGAAAACCCATTGTTATATGCTGTTGTGAAGGATCATATGATACATGGGCCATGCGGCAAAGACTTTCCTACTTGCCCGTGTATGGTTGATTCTAAGTGCTCGAGAAACTTTCCGAAGAGGTGTATTGAAAGCACAACAGTCGACGAAGATGGATATCCTGTATATAAGAGGAGGGATAAGGGATTTACTGTGCAAAAGAGTGGACACATACTTGGCAATGAGTGGGTAGTTCCCTATAACGCACAATTATTGTTGAAGTATCGTGCACACATAAATGTCGAGTGGTGTAATCAAGCTCGATCAATCAAGTATTTGTTCAAGTACATAAATAACCCTGATCGAGCCACAATGCAGTCTTCCTACCGGCGTAGAAACGAGCAGAATCCTGACCAAATAGATGAGATACAAAGGTTTCAGGATTTTCGTTATATGTCATCATGCGAAGCGGTATGGAGAATTTTCGGGTTTGAAATCCATTATAGGACTCCTCCAGTTGAAAGATTGCGCTTTCACCTTCCTAATGAGCAAAGCGTAATTTTTAACGACGAAGATCCTATTGATGCCGTTATCGACAATCCCACAATTGGAATGACTAAGTTCTTGGCTTGGATGGATTGTAATAAAACTAGCGAGGAGGCACGAGAATTATTATATAGCCAGTTCCCAACGAAATTCGTGTGGAAAAAAGAAGAACGTGCTTGGCATCCCAGAAAAAGTGGGTTTTCTATTGGAAGAATGCATAACGTTTCCCCCAATTGTGGTGAACTATATTATATGAGAACCCTGTTAAACTTCGTCAAGGGTCCTAAATCGTATGAAGATATTAGGAGGGTTGACGGAGTTTTGCATCCTACTTTCAGAGGTGCATGTTATGCGCTTGGGCTGCTTGGAGATGATAGAGAGTACATTGATGCTATAGAGGAAGCAAGTCATTGGGGCTCCGGGTCTTACTTAAGAAACCTCTTTGTCACTTTATTATTGTCTGGTACAATAGCGATGCCAAGTAAAGTGTGGGAGGAAACTTGGAAGTATCTTTCAGATGATATCCTATATCGACAACGTAATGTCCTTCGAAATCAAGGTTAGTTGTTAAGAGAGCATTTGTTGGTTACTGTACATTTTTTTTAAAATAAAATAAACAATGTCCACTAAACATATAATATTATAGGATCCCCTTTTATTGAAGTATTGTTGTGCAATAGGGACATTATATACATTTGAATTGATTTTTCCGTATTAATGTCACAGCATTGCGATTAACAGAGGATGAACTTAAGAATTATGCTTTACTAGATATAGAAGCATGTCTTAAACGCAACGGCAGTAGTTTACGTAGGTTTGAAGACATGCCTTTCCCCGAATCATCCACACCTCATCCCGTGAACACGTTAGTTGCCGACGAGTTGTCTTATGATAGAGTCGCATTACGGGAAGAACATGCGCATCTTTTATCTTTAATGACTAACGAGCAAAAGGCGGTATATGATGAGATCATAGGTGCAGTCCGTAATAATTGCGGAGGTGTTTTCTTTGTATATGGATACGGAGGGACCGGTAAAACTTTCATTTGGAGAACCTTATGTGCGGCAATGAGAAGTAAAGGACAAATTGTTCTTCCTGTAGCATCCAGCGGCATTGCATCTACCTTACTTCCTGGTGGAATGACGGCTCATTCGAGACTTGGTATCCCAATCAATATAGTTGAAAACTCTACATGTCCCAGGATTAAACCAGGAAGTGATTTAGCCGAACTCTTAATAAGGACAAAACTTATTATATGGGACGAAGCACCAATGACGCACAAGTATGCTTTCGAGGCAGTTGACAAGAGTTTAAGAGATGTCATGCGTTTTTCAAATGATGGAGATGTCGATCAATGTTTTGGCGGTAAAGTGGTCGTATTTGGAGGTGATTTTCGGCAAATACTCCCTGTTATCCCCAAAGGCAGTAGATCAGATATCGTCAATGCGTCCCTTTGTTCTTCGAATTTGTGGTCTACTTGCAAGGTACTGAAAAGATTCACGTCTTTAATAATATTATTTTATTTAATAATAAGTAAAGGTTATAATTTTAATTTACTTTTATGTGACCATATAAATTATATTTCTCTTTAATTATGCATGTGTTGACGTTGACACAAAATATGCGCCTTCAAGGAGGAGATTCATGTTCTGATGTTGCTGAGATAAAGGAGTTTTCAGAATGGATATTGAAAGTCGGAAATGGGGAAGCGGGAGATCCGAATGATGAGGAAGTTGAGATAGAGTTGCCGAATGAAATTTTGATTAACCACATCACTGATCTTATCGCTTCGATTGTAGACGCCATTTACCCATCCCTTCGGAATCAACTATCGAATCCTGAGTATCTTCAGGAAAGGGCCATCCTTGCACCTACACATGAGATCGTTAATTTGGTTAATGACTATGTACTATCTCAAATAGACGGAGCAGAGAAAATCTACTTTAGCTCAGATGAGATTAGTAAAGATGAAACCAATATTGGGGTGCGTGATTTGTATTCCACAGAATTTCTTAACTCTATTACGTGTTCTGGCCTTCCAAATCACGAATTAAAGCTGAAGGTAGGTGCTATAGTTATGCTTCTTCGAAACATCGACCAATCTCGGGGTTTGTGCAATGGCACTCGACTGATAGTGACCGACTTGGGATCACGTGTAATTCGAGCAACAGTTGTATCTGGCAGCCATAAGGGCGATAAAGTGCATATTGCCCGTATTACACTTTCTCCTTCTGACTCTGGTAAATTCCCGGTACAATTTGACAGAAGACAATTTCCTGTGGCGGTGTGTTTTGCAATGACAATAAATAAAAGCCAAGGACAGTCTCTAGCACATGTTGGGCTTTATCTTCCAAGGCCGGTGTTTTTGCACGGCCAACTTTATGTGGCTATTTCAAGAGTCACGAGTAAAAAGGGGTTGAAAATTCTGATTTGTGATAATGAAAAGCGCATGTCTAATAGAACAAAGAATGTGGTGTATAAAGAAGTTTTCGAGAAGTTATAGTACAATATACTTCTGATTGTACATCGTAATAACATAATGTTTTTTTTTTCTCTCACGCATTTTGCTACTTTTGTTATGCTTTGAAATTTCCGAGGAGTTATTGATCTATTTTACTTATTGCCATATTTTAGAAACTTCCGCATACTAAATTCATATTATTGGTACATCTTAAATATACTTGATAGATACTTCAATTAATGAGCAACTACTATTAATGCAATTTGTTTATAACTTATTAAACAACAAACCCGTGCAATTTGCACGGGTATAAAACTAGTAACAATAAAAAGTTGCTCCATATAACAATTTTAAATTATTTAGTAGGTGTTGCAAGCACGTACAAAATTTCCCGTGCATAATAACAAATATACTTGTTACAACAAAGTTCCCCCCTCAATTTCAATGGTTTTGATATCCTTTAAAACTTTTCTGTCATATTTTAAAAATATGTAGAATGCCCTACAACACACATAAGTCAAATATTAAATATGTGTGTCACAAATTAATTCCGCGTACTTTGTAAGATTGGATTCATAGAAAGCAGTAAGAGTAAATTAAAAGAGTATGACTTCAGAGTTTCTAACAATTATTTGTAAAAATGAGCAAAATTAATTATCGATCTTATGAATGACACAATGTTGGGTAATTATATCCAAATATAATAATGTTTTAATAATGACAAGATTAGTAATTACTTACTCCACACACCTTGATCTTCCCATTTCATTAAAATAATACTCACATATAATAGAGAAATGGGAAAATTACGGGATCACTTTTGTATCGGCTAAGAGAAGTTCATGTGAAGTCAAGACAACAAGTTATTGAGAAGATCTCTAGGAAGATCAAGATAGAATATGTTCTTGTGACATATAGTGATATAAAAGCAACCCGACTTTTATATGGTCCAGGTTGTAGCTTTCTTTAATAATATAGATAGACCAATGAAATTGTCTGAAAAAGCAGTTAATGAAATCGCTCGTAAAAAAGTTTCTTTAATAATATAGATAGATATTAATTGATTGATTGATTGATATTGATACTTTTTAACTTAATTTCAAATCACGATTATTTTGTTTAATTAATTCAGCTTCATTAACTTTCAAATAGATAGATTGATGGAGACTTCCCGTAACCTAATCCTATTCTGCTTGGGATTGAGTTCACCAACTGTGGTTCATATCAGGTCAAACATCTCATCAATGATCAAAACCATCGGGTTCTGGCCATGCCAATTTGTCTTTCCGAGGATCACGATACGGTTTACTGGCCTTACAACAATCATGGCCGGTACACGGTTAAGAGTGGATATGGCATCTTCCATAAGTAGATGATTGCTAACAAATTTACGGATCGAGACAAAAGAAGGATAGGATTTCTTGGTAAGCGTTTTTGCAGACGATCTCTTGATAGAATTATAGAAGGAGAGAATATTATATTATTGATAATTGGTTTACATCATATGTAGTGGGTATTTATAATGCCTCACTATTAAATCTAACCCTAATGGGCCTTAGCATCTTAGGGCCTAATACCCTCCCGCAATCGTAAAGGCAGTTTTACGAACTTTACGATTGGAGAATTACAAGAAAGCATAATCAATAAAAAAAATAGTCTTCATCTCGATCTTCTGTAAACTTCTCATCTTCACAAGGTGGTAAGGGGTGCGTAGAGGACTCGCCAGACAATTTCATGCGTATTGGACTCGCCAGTCAATTTTCGTGCGTATTGGACTCGCCAGACAATTTTCAGTGCGTAACTCGCCAGTTTTTCAGTGCGTATTGGACTCGCCAGACAATTTTCTTGCGTAACTCGCCAGTAAATTTTAGATGCCACCTTGATTAAACGAAAACGTTTTCATTTTTCGAAATATAGACTAATTTTGTCTTTAGAACTTTAAGGACATCTTATTTGTGCGAAAAAAAATAGAAAAAAACAGAAAGAAGCGAAAAACACCAACCATTCAATAATGATCGACGATTGACATACTGCATATTAAGCAAAATGACAGTAAAACGTAAAGAAAGATGAAAGAGTTTGTGGGAAATTTTGTAAAGGTATTTCTTTTTTTTTGGATGAACTCCCACCGGTGGGTGTAAATTTCCGGTCACCCACCGGTGAGGATGCGGAAGCGATTTTTAGAGACCTCAAGAAAGAGGCTCTGAAACCATGATAGAATTATAGAAGGAGAGAATATTATATTATTGATAATTGGTTTACATCATATGTGGTGGGTATTTATAATAGCTCACTATTAAATCTAACCCTAATGGGCCTTAGCATCTTAGGGCCTAATACTTTGGTCTTTACCCGTGTCTAACCAATTAAAAAATTTTGTCTGGAAGATCATTTCTAGCACTCTCCCGGTGGGGGAAGAATTTGCTAGGCGGGGACTGGGAGGACACAATAATTGTTCCTTCTGCGAGGATCATCAAAATCAAGAGGAATCCCTGACCCACCTTTTCCGTGATTGTGATTTTGCTGCTCGAATATGGGCTGGGTCGCCCTTGGGAATTCGGATTGGTGGGAACTCTCACATAAATGGTGCAGATTGGATCATGGGATGGATTGATTATTTCATGAAGGTTTTGAAGGATGAGGACGGTACTAGATTATTTGTTGTGATCCTATGGCATCTCTGGAAAGCTAGAATTTCACGTATCTTTAACAAGGGTGACATTCCGACTGAAATGTTCTTTAAACTTGTCAGAAAGGACGTGGCTTATCTTAATTCTGCTAATTGGAAGAAAAATATCAAAAGTGTTAGTGTGGATAATTTGTTTCTCGAGAATTGGGATTCTGATAGAGACGAGTCCCTGAAGTTACGTGATGATTTTCAGCTCCATATTATCAATCCGGAGGCTACATGTGTGGGACATCATGCGAAGGTGGATGCAGCTTGTAGGCCTAATCTGGATGCGGCAATTGGCTGTGTCATTTACGACCCAGGAGGAAATAGCAGACTGAAGCTTCGAAGGAGATGTAAAGCCGAATCCGCGTTACAAGCGGAAGCTCTTGGAATTAGGGAGGTCCTTCTATGGGCAAGCGACAACAGGATTCTCCATCTTAGGATTTCGTCGGATTGTCTAGTTCTTATCTTATCTTTTGCAGGCCTGACCAAGACCAATCGACACATCCGCGGAATTGTTGAAGACTGCAAAGACCTGTTTTCTTCTTTTCACTGTCTTAATCTTTCTTCTATCCCTAGATCTCTTAATGTAGTAGGACATAATCTGGCCCAAGAGGCCATGTTGTGATCTTTTTTACCCATTGAAAAAAAAAAAAAAAAGAAAAAAATTAAGCTCAATGTGTTGACTTTAGTTGCGGTCCATGAATTCATTTGAACTTTGACTTGGTAAGGATTTTCCGTTCTTTTATAACATTAGCTCACTAATTAACTGAATCTCTGAGAAATGAAAGATTTGACAAACAAGTCGGGAAACTGCATTCACTTACTTTGAAGCGTACACTGTAGAATTCAGTAGTAGTTTTGATACAATAACACTAGTAAATCCTATCCAACAGCAACTCTATAGGACTAGCTGTTATATCCAGAATGACATCCCCCGCACAACTTTTTTGGTTGCTTAAGTTGATGATATCCCACAAATTATTGTCAAATCAGCAGGAAAATATGACAGTTCAATATTTCATTATGTAAGTTGTATAGTCTAAAGCAGCCTTAACTTCCATTGTTGTCAATGTTGCAAGTAAACAAATCCAAATTGACATAATTTGCGTTTTGCATTGCAGTGTGTTACTCATAATTTTCATAGGGAGTAAAGTTGTAGAAGGGGTTCTAAATAAAATTATCGTTTCTTATTCTTTAATCGAACATACATATTACTTCAGAAAAACTAGAACGTAAAAGGAGTTATAGCTTTCTCCTGCATTTCACTCCAAACTCCAAATGCTATACTGTTTCAGACTGTAAGAGCACCTAATTTAGCTTCCAAAATCAGATAAATGTTATCATTTTTAGACACTGCTTTTAGTTTTCTCAAGATTTCAACAACTACTTGAAACTATATCTATAAACTAAATGCCTCCACATAAAACTAAAAATTTTTTCTTATTTGTAGTTGAATCATCTGAAACTGGAAAAGGTATTGCTAGTTCCGATTCCAGACCCAAATGGCTCCAGCATCCATCAGCATCTGTACAAGTCTACCTTGCACCTGAAGAGTGATCAAATCATTTGGGCCCCCAACAAAGTTACCTCCTATGAAAATAGATGGTACACTACTAGGTCTACGACCCAACATCTCAAGTGTTTGTTCAATGTCACGTCCATTTCCCATTTGATCAAGTTCGTAAACCGTAGGATTTGCTCCAAACCCGCTTATCAGTTGCCTCATTGAGTGGCTCACTGGACACCCCGTTTTGCTGAATATCACTACAGGTCTTTCGTGAACTAGACGCTTCACTGAATCCATTAATATCTTAGCTTCTTGGTTTCTAAAATGGGCTTAATTTGGAATATTTGTGTTGAATGAAGAGTTGAGATTTGCACTGAGGATCAACCTACAAGTTATGTCTATTTATAGGCTTCATCAAACCCAACTTCCGTGGCTTAAATGGGTAGAGGATAAGTTTGGAAAGGTATAAATCGGAAACGTGTTTCTTCTACAACTATCACATGTCCATGAAAACGACCTAAGACATCATCTTTTTTCTTCATATGTTGTAAGGAAACAAGTATATCTATCTTATGGAGTTATGAATCTAACTATAAAGAATAATAACTTTTTCTTGGACATGGAATTATTTGTCAAGAGGGAAAGGTTTAACTTTTTGTTGGCTTTCGGCCTTTCTTATATAATGGAACAATGTCAAATGGCTCACTAAACTAGTTGCGTTTCTAAGAGTCGCAGGTAAGGGCTGATCGATATAACCAAAGGTTTACTTGGTGCTACTCGGCTTGAATCCAGAATCTAACAAATGGTGGACACCAAAGAGATAGTGATGCTTCTGCTGTTTTGAAGTAGTAGGCAATCAATGCAATTTTCGACACAATTTTCATTATGGGTTATCATAGAAGACCCTCTGATTCATGTGGTACAAACAAAACGGTAGAGTTTGTACATTTGACAACCCGCCTTGCTTACTGTAGGCAGCCGCCTTTAGTTATGGGTGTGAAATGGTTAGGGTTGTTGAAGAGTGAAGAGAATAATACATAGCCGCCCAAGTCCATAACAGAATCACCCTTTTATTTGACTTTCTCTTACAGTCGAGCTCTTGCTTTTATGGAGATGATGATATGTATGTTTCGACTCAGAGGTGGGCATGCCATCACGCGATAACTCAAATGAAGTCGAAGAGCCAAAAGAAAGTTACAAAGTTTTGGATTCCATAGAGTTGGTGTGTGATATCAGCTTATGGTCCTCCATTCTTGGCAAAATGCTGAGAACAGAACATTTAGTACATTGTATGACTTTTTCAATGTACAAAACGGAACATATTCTCCAATACACAAAAAAGATGAAAAAGATTTACGAAAACAATACAGGATGACATCCTAGATGTTCTTATCCTTATCCCCAACTAGTAACTCATGTTTAACATATTTCAGGACTTCCAGTTGCTAACTGCTATATATGAATATATCAAGTGTAATCCTGAGCCAAACCGGTCTTTCTATTATCAAACACCAATTGCTGGGGTTAATACAACTTGAAATTGTAAGATGCTGCACATC
Organism: Silene conica; assembly: GCA_029255685.2. NCBI lineage: Eukaryota > Viridiplantae > Streptophyta > Magnoliopsida > Caryophyllales > Caryophyllaceae > Silene > Silene conica. The sequence continues at coordinate 55,620,033 of CM055311.2, read as the reverse complement.
TCTTAAGCATTGTTCATCAACTCATTTTAATTAACAACATCAGAATCCTTTAAAAAGGGCAAAGTCCTTGAATTCATCCCAATCTTTCATCTGCATTTGGTTGTATCCATGCGGCTGAAAACCGCTATTTGGTCTTTGTTATTAACCATGAGAACTAGGATTCGTATATTGTAAACAAGTACTCAATTAAGGCAACTTTCAAGGTAGCTACTACAAGAAAAAGGCCGTTTAGCGACCAACCTTTGCAACTAATCACTTATTAGTTGCTAATTAGCAACCAAATACAAATTGCGACCAACCAGATTTTGCGACCGGGCCTATAGCATCCAAAGGAAAATAGTCGCAAGTTGGTTGCTAAACTCGGTTTGTGACCAAACACAATGGTTTAGCGACCAACCTTGCTGGTTGCTAATGGGCTGTTTTGTAGTATAGTTTCCATTATCAGTCATTTGTGCATTTGGAAATAGCGTCCATACAATTTTTCCAACATTAACATTAGGATAAAGTTGTGTAAATCCAACCCCCTACATGTGTATGGCATGAATAATAGCTCATTGCATTACGTTGAGTTGATTAAATGAGGAACCTGACATAAGAGTACACACATCACCATTTCTCTAAGAAATTCCATTCTAATGGCAGTAACTATCTCAGAAGTGACCAATTGCAAGGAATCTATATATATATTTCGCAAAAAGAAGAGAATGAAGTTGCTAAGCAAATTCGTAGTACTAACCAGTAACCAAATGTCTTGGTGTTAAAATGTGCAATCTTTTCAAATCATTAAATGCTCATCTTTGATTAAACACGAAAATGACATTCTTATACTGTCTTTGTTATGGGCATCTTTACATACCAACTGTAGCTCTCTACTTTCAGAGTTTATCAAATCAAAGCATTTTTGTGTACTTGTATTTTCAGTCGACAACAAACATCTGCACATTCCACTTTTTAATATCAAACAAATGCATTCCTCCGTAAAGACGATTCACTTTCTAGTAGCGTTCACACCTTCTAAACATATTCGATGTTATACTCAAAGGTCAATTTTAAAGTAGGGAAAATAAGCATACAAGACATTATCGACCATTCACAGCCTAATTGTATAGCTACCAAAGATAACCAACAGGTCACTACTAATATAACTAGACAAGTCGGGATTGTATCCCCATGGACACAAGAATCTCTATTAGTTAACTAAAGTCTATCTAGAATAACCAATTCAAGGGTTTATTGTTTTGATGATTATCTAAACTATCGCAATTAACTAACATATGTAAATGATAAGGAGATTTATAAATGAGGAGAGAGTACTACGATTTTCGGTCTGAGAGGTAACAAACAGGTCATCTCGCTCCACTATCGTTATTACTATAAAAGCAAAATGTCTAACTGCATACGTGGCGCAATAATGTTTCACCGTTCACTCTTTCTCGCACTCACATTCATCCTCACAAAAAACAGTTTTGTAGACCAATGAGAACCCTTAATTTATGTCAAGTCATATATTTTTATGTATTATAATATTATAATATTATTATAATATTAAAATAAAAACGTTTACACCGAGATTCCCTAAATTTCCACAAATAGTCCAAGAAATATTCCTTAAATCTTCCATAAATATAAATATTGTTCGGAAATTTTAAACGCCAATTTTTTAAACCGTGTAAATCTTTGATTTTATTCCCTAAATATTATCATTCTTCGAATTAAAGGTTGTACACAATATTTCCATAATTCACGTCTGAACAGAAGTCTAATGCAAATACACTACTCAACATACATCTTTCCAAATCAAAACTATTGGATGAATTTTATTGACTAAACTTATAAAATAATATAACCGAGTAAATTGTAAACCGAGTAAATTGTAAATATTCCATTCCATAATTGAAAATATTCCATTCCATAAAATACAACCGACTAAATTGTAAACCCCTAATTTAACAAATCCTAAATATCACATTGAAAATAATATAATAGAAATATTGTTCGGAAATTTTAAACGTAATAGCGAATTTTTTAAACCGTGTAAATTTTTGATTTTATTCCCTAAATATTATCATTCTTCGAATTAAAGGTTGTACACAATCTTTCCATAATTCACGTCGGAACAGAAGTCTAATGCAAATACACTACTCAACATACATCTTTCCAAATCAAAACTATTCGATAAATATTATTGACTAAACTTATAAAATAATATAACCGAGTAAATTGTTAGTTTTTGATCTTTATTTTAATCGTTTATTGTTTTTTCTTATATACCTTATTCATTCATGTTATCATAAGTAATCCAAATATTATCATCATTACTACCAGCTATTCGAAAATTAATGCACCAGGAAATTTACCTTTTGACCGAACATATCCTATATGCAAAACATTCCCGTTAAAAATCAATTTGATCGAACAAATAGAATTGTTATATAATGAAATGAATTTACCTTTGTCGTCTTTAAAACTAAGTGTACACAACCTCGTGATTTTTCACGGGTGTTACACTAGTTCACCTTAAAATACAAATAATTTTGCTCTCGTCCTAATTAGCATATTTTATTGTTCGCAATAGGTCTAGCTAACCCCTCCAAATCTTTCAATATAGGTTGGAGTGTACCACTTTAATTAACCAATTACGTCGACTTAACCAATTAATTGAGATTAAGTGTCGCGACTAACAATTCAAACATATAAATAAGCCATAATTAATCATCTAATCAAGATCGCATCAAAACCATGACTCCTCATATTCTAGCATGGAAATTTAGCTAGACATGTTTATTTTAATGCAATTGACACTAATAAATCTATCAAAGAATTAAGCATGACGGATAAATAAGATAAATAAATAAGCAAAAGCAATAAAGAACAATAGAAGAAGAGAATGAATAAAGGTGATAAAATTTAAAAAAAAACAGAACAAAGATTAAATTGCATTACCTAAAAGAAAAGGAGTAAAAATTCCAAAAGATTCAATCTAAAATTCAAAGCTAAAAAGTAATGTTGAGTAGTTTCTTAAATTATTTGATACCCTAAAACTGTTTCTGTAACACCCTCATAGTTCGAGGCCTTTGAAAACGATCGTCAGATTATGAAAGCATCGTCATCTCAATTTCCTAAGGTATAATATCAAGATAAACAACTAATGCAACCTTTATTAAAACTAAAAATAAAGTCTAAGTATAAAATAAAATGTCTGATACGACAACCAAAACGAAACGTCTGCGGAAGCTAAAGTGATGCGTATCGTTGGTGATAATCAAATAAGACGATCAACAAAAATACGAATGTTGCAGCGGAATAATAAACTATGTGAAATTTCACGAATGAGAACAAGAAAATAACGTAAACAACGAATAATGAAAGATGGTGATCAACGAAGATGGTGATGATGCTCGGTGATGTAGACGAACGGTGATGGTGGTGACTCACGATGGTGTACGGTGGTTGATGGTGATGTAGACGTACGAACATGTTGTGAACAAAGATGATTGATGAAAGATTGATGGAACGATGTCTTGAATGTATTGTGAATGATTTGTAGAAGGATAGATAATAACCTTGCTCTCCAATCCAAGAAATTTTGATTATTCTGCAATTTAATCGAATCCACGTACGATTAAACCTAAAGACTAAGCTCACTAAGATACTCAATAAATAATTTTAAAGCTTACACAGATACTTTGGGGGTTTAAGTTTGCACTCAAAAATAATAATTCATAAACTATCGAAAATAAAGACTAAGGATGCCTATTTATAGTAAGGACATCCGTCACAACACAAACAACTCACACGACTCAAACACTCGGCCTTAGGGCTCGAGTTCTCTCCAAATTAGGAGTCCTAAAATCTATCCTAATGGATTAAAATAAATCCTTATTAATAAAATAATAGTAAACTAGATTAGGTTGTAACTAACTCCTAACAACCTAATAACAAACTTAACTAATTTAAAACTAACTTGTAACAACCTAGTAACTACCTAGTTGTAACAACCTAATAATAAACTAGTAACTAACTAACTAACTTGTAACAAACTTATTATAACTAACTGTAACAAACTTGCAACAAACTTATTTAAACTAATAACATAAATAAAACTAAGACCAAAATACTACTAGAATTTTTCTAGCTTGGCCGTGTAGTATCACACGTCCCAAGGCTTTATTCCTTGGACGGACTTCTAGCTAATCCATTTCATGTTATCTTGAACACTGTATTTGACCCAAACTCGAACATGTAGGTTAAAGACCTCGTATTCTTATCAAGGAGTAGTTCATAGGAGGATGCTCCCGCATCATAAAGAAACCATGTCAATGCTACAAAACTGAGTGGAGTCCCATCTTTCCCCAAGCTATCAGACATCAACATCGTCGCACGTGAGACTCTGCTCACCAATACATGGATCATCACAGTAAAAACAACAAGCGTCAGAGACTGCTGAATAAGACGGTCACAATACAATAAGCTCAATACCACAATCTGATACACAACCACTGATATCACTGTCACAAGTCTCACAACAACACAGGTGGCGACCTCAAGCCCCACATCAATCCCCCACTTGCTCGTAGCAAGGGGTACTTAGATCCTTAATGTGCACATCCCCTATGTGGCGGGTCCCACGAAAAACAATCGTAGGAGTGAGAGTCATTTCCCGCAACGGTCTCACACATATATTCTCAATACAAATCTCAACAATGCAGTGATATCAGATAAACAATACAATACCGTTACAATCGTATTCACACAGATCTGAGTAGAGAAATCCTACCTCAAAGCAATAAACAAGCAAGCGAATTTCCAAGTCTATTCTACCGATGTTCCTCTATGAATCCTCCTCCTATGAATTATATATACATATTAATCATCAAGGCATAACCAAAATCTAATGATAAAGTGATGATAAAACGACACTTACTTGCTAATTAACAATGAACTAGGCTAGATGATCGACGCTTATAGACTCTTGCTAGGACTCTTAATTAAAGGTTTTTGAGGGAAAAGGAGGAAAGTTAATTAGGGTTTTGTCTTTTCTGATTTAGGGTAAATGAGGTTATAATCCTCGGATTAATATATATAATTAACCGCGGTTTAGGTCACGGAAAAGCCAGCTCGACCGAATTGGAGCAACTCGGCCGAGTTACACTAGCTTGGCTAAGTTACAACTACTCGGCCGAGTTGACACTACTCGGTCGAGTTACACTTACTGCACCGAGTTCGACTTACTGGACCGAGTTAGCCTAACTCGGTCGAGTTATGTCACAACTCAGCTATGCAAAGTAGGGGTGTTACAATCTTCCCCCCTTAGAACGACTTTCATCCTGGAAATTCACAACTACCGACTTGAAAGAAAGATTCAGAAGTGACATGTTATAACATGTCACAATTATGCCCATACATGTCCCATTACCTCTTAAAGTAAAACCATTCCTCAATGCAAGACTTGACCAACAAACGAGGTACACAAAAGTTCAAAAGACTCAAAACCAAAGACAAAATTTAGCGCGCAATCATCTCTTATCCCCCCTAAAAGAAACAGGTTACGTCCCCGTAACCTCAAATACATGATCAAACAACTAAGGGTAGTGTTGGGAAATGTGTCCTCAACAATAGTGCGATCACATAATTAAATCTCATGACGAGAATACGCAAGGGATGATTCAAAATTATATAGTCAACTGACCAACGTTAATCGGTAATGATTGGCTAGCTAGAGTTTGACATTACTGTCGTATGACGGTGGTGGTCAGTTGATCCCTTTAGGTCACACCTATAGGAAAATTCTCTTAATTGATATACTGATCAAGTGTATATTGATACGATTTGATCAGATTCCTCAAAATAGGTATCGAGAAATCAGAGGTTAAATCTTAATGAAAGATTTGTGTTTGAAATTGAAACGTATCAATTGTCAAACATTAATCGATATTTACGAAATGTCGAAATTAGAATGAATCGGGTTGGTTATTATTACAAATGTTGTACATCGTATTGACAATTATTGAAATGACCATTTTATACATAAGTAATTACGAATTACTAGTCGATTTGTTAAATATGATTTATTTAATTTATAAATGATATTTAAATTGTTAAATATGCATTTTAATTAAAACAATCATATGACATGTCACATGTCACTAATAATTGTACAAATGAAAAAATTGTAAAATGGAAGTCCATTTTATGTAAGGTGGTGCCGGTTTGTGTAGGTGTTTGGAGAAGTGTTGTGTGCTATTAATTAACCCCAACATTATGATTAAAGCATGCTTAGCTTTAATCAATTAGGGTGTGCTACCTAGAGCCACCCTAGTTCATGGGTAAGCTAAAAGAGCTCTCCTCTCCCTTCCACATACCTTGAAAACGACAACCACACCCACACCCCATAACATGTGAATTGTTCAAATGATTTATTCATTCATTCTAACCTTGAGTTTTTCTAGTGTGAGAAAACTCAAATAAATCTTCTCTAATATTATTTCATAATTCATATAATTAGATTATATTGTCTATAATTGTTGTAGTATTATATTAAGTATTCTAATAAGATTAGAATACGATTTAGTTATAAGGAAACCGTTATTCATACCTAGCTCGTGTGATTCTCGGTTATTAAGGGGTTGTTTTGGGTGCATCGTAAAGGAGGCAAGCTATATTGGTTGCTTCGTGGTGGATCATCCTAGCATTATTTTGGACCGAATGTAAGGGCCCAAATCTTATTATTCTGCTTTTTGTTTTGCATGCACAAGATCTTGGTACAAATTAAAGAGTTAATTTGTTATTTTAATTAGTAAATTAAAATTTAGTAAGACTAATATGATTAGGGTGTGTATGAAAACCCTACAATTGGTATCAGAGCATACGGTTATTTGCATGCATCTCGTTGTTGTTTTTATGAGTTTTTTGATAACGAAATAAAACCGAAAAAATTAAGTAGATATATGATATGCATGGAAATTTTCATGCATGAATACCTACTGGTCCTAAAAATGTTTTAGGTCATTTGGAATGACTTATGGATATATTTTGTTCATTTTAATAATTAAATTGGTTATTATAACATTTTACACGGTTAAAATGAAATTAATTTGAGAAAAATAGCATTGTTTACTTTCTGGCCGAGATTTTTTAATATGTTCTCACATGCATTTTCTATGTTATGAATATGATTTTCGTAACTATTGGAGTTATTATGCATGGTTTATGAAATTTAATTGTTAAATTGTCATAAAATGAGAATAAATGGGTTAATATAGTTGAATTATGAATTTAGATACGAAAAGTTTTAGAGATGTCACATGCAATATTTAAATTGTTAATTAAATTTTTCAAATTTTTCTCGTAAGTATTGCATGAGTATTGATTTTTATTGTAAAAATCGGAATAATAATGACATAATTTCGACTTAAATAGTTTTAGTTGGAATTTCGTCACGAAAATTTAACACAAAGTCATATATATTATTTCCATCATGCATGTAAATTTTGAGATTTTATTTTCGAATATTGCATGAGAAACGATTTTAATGGTTAAAATCGTATAATATATGATAAAATTCGTTAAAACTAGTAAATGTTACTAAAATGGCCTAAAAAATTCACCCATAGATTTCATATTAGATATTTTCATCAGCATAGTTTTCTTGGGAGCCTAAAGTTTCTGTATTTTTAATTTTTAATTTTACAAGTTAAAATTGAAAAGGATGAATTTTAAGAGTCATAAAATGTTTTTTCAGTCCTTGGGCAGTGTTTTGGCTGTAAATTCCTGTCCATTTTAGTTCCTAAAATGTTTTGGAATGTGTAAAAGTTTTATTAGTATTTTAATTGCATTTATAAAGGTGATTTTTGAATTTCCGACTCAAAATGCGCATTTTTACGACCTAGTTACGAAATAATTGGTTATTTCATTTATACTAATAAATTTTTGGTTATGGAATTTTAAGAAAATTCTAGAATATTCACAATTTGAATTTTGAATTTTTCGAATTTTTTATGACTCATTTGGATTTTTATATTATTTTTCTCGTAAAACCGATTAAATTCCGAACAATATTTGAAAATAAGTTAAGTCATGTTCAAAATTTGAGGTTCAAAATTTGAGTAAGACTAAATTTTGAAACCTAATATGAGTTAGGATGTTTAACTTTAAATTGAATATCGATTCACGTAATGTTAAGTGATTTTAAATGTTAAAATCACGCAATTCCATAAAACCGAGTTATACGATCACAATATTTAAATGACATTTAAATAGGACGATTTGACTTAAGATTGACATGTTAGTTACATATTCAGAAGCATTGCATATTTTGTTATGACTGTCATAATTTTAATTTACGTAATTTGGAATTATGTAATTTTGCTTAGTATGGCCTTAGTTTTAATCGGTAATTCCCGTAATGTAAGGGGTTATTGATTCGGATGTAATTAATGTGATCTCGTATCACTTTATTTATTATTTATTCTATTTTATAATGTATAAAGTAGATAGAAAAGTTGTAATTATTGAAATTCCGGAGAACCTTGAAGACGGTGCTTTTCGAAAAGGAGTTCCGACCAAGACGGTGTTTGCCTTGGGATCCGCGCCACGTGCGAAGTTAAAGGGACCAAGGAGTTGGTTTCCGAATTTTTATTTTATATTACTTTTCTATTTTAGGAAGGCCATACTAGGATTTTACTTATGCTTTAAGTTTTATACTTTTATTTATGCTTTATATGTTTGCATGCATAACCAAATCGTCATATTATGCCATGCATCTTTATCGAGTATATCGACCGTGTCAATTTATTTTATCGATAATTCACCGGCTTAGTTCACTTAAAGGAGATAGATAATAAGTTGACTAGATCTCTTACATATTTAAAGATTGAGACTTAGCCTTACCAAAGAGTAAAAACCCATGACTCCCTTCTTCATAAGAAAGTGGGCTCAGCTAAACCAGGGTGCTAAACTTATTACGTTGGGTAAGTGGGGGTAATGTGATTAGTTTATATAGTCATGGCACAGTTTAAACTCCATCACTAATGAAGACAATAAATCTCCCTTAAGACGGATATATGCGTCTTAAGTTAAGATGAATCAAATAATATTCACTTGTACTAGTTTAGTAACCGTGCAAAATTGCACAGGGCATGTAAAAAAAAAATATAAATAGTCATTTAAAATTGGGTTTTTTACGGGAATAATCCAAACTATATCTCATCTTCTCACATTAATCAAAACTATATTTTAACTTAGAAAAATCTAAACTAGACACTCATTTTTCTCACAATGCTCTACACAACCGGCTACTTACTTCTCCGGTTATACTTATTAATAAAATCTAAAATTATTGAAAACAATAATAACTAGACCAAATTAATCCAGGTCAATCATCTTATCATCTTTTATCATACTTTCATAACCTAATGAATCAAAAATAAAGAAAAAATTGCCATTAAAGTACTTGATGAGCCCAAATTCGGTCATTATTTTCCCTTGTTTTCCTTTTATTTCGATCCCGTTTCACCCCCGTTTGGCACAATTTCGTCCCTTTTTATACCCGATATCTCTTTTCTACATGTTTGGATGCCATGTTGTAGGACTTGACGCGGGAATGAAGAAACGGGAACAAAACGTGGTGAAATCAAGACAAAATGGGAGAAAAAGAGGCTGAAATGGCATAGTGGGGTCCTCAGCCGGTCGGCCGGCAGCCGGTCCGCCGGTTGGGAGCCCCTTCACCTAATAATTGAAGATATTTTGCAGATTATGGATTTTGGGTCCTCAACCGGTTCCCGACCGGCGGCCGGCTGACCGGCTGGGACCCCCCTTCACTTGCCCTTGCTCCTTTTCAACACAGGCCATCGAGAATGCATCCCCAGCCGGTGGCCAACCGGCAGCCGGTCCACCGGCTGGAAGTATCTGGGGTTGAAGAAATATGAAGAAAAAATCAGAAGTCCATATTTGGACTCTCAGCCGGTCCCAGACCGGCAGCCGGTCGACCGGCTGGGAGTCATATTTCGGAATTTCGCGCACTATATAAACCCACACTTAGTCTATTATTTTATACGTTACTTTTTATGCAATTTTAGAGTTTGCTACTGTTTTATTAGTTCATACTTAGTCACAAAAACTCAAAAAATTTCAAAAAAATTTTCAAAATTTTCAAAAAATATGTTCTTCATTCCCTTTGTTTTAGTTCTTTGTTTGCCTTGTATATATATGTTTGTTGGACTAACAAATGACAGATGCGACGACAACCCGAGGTATTAGGAGAATGAAGATGCTTGGTATACTCTTTCCTACTTCTTTCTCCCCCTCCCGATTTCTTTTTATGTTGATATCATGAAGGAGAACGGGATTTTTGTGCCTTGGATGTTCCTTTGGGGAACTTTTGGTTGTTGTGGTTGATGTGCTGTTAGTTTAGCCTTCTTGTTGTCGCATCTTTGTTGTGTTTGTTGTTAGTTTGCTTTTGTTTCACACGCCTTTTCATTTTCATAGTTTGGTGAATATGTGTTAGTCGGTTTTTCCGTTTTGCTTTTGTTTGTAAATATGCTTAGGAGGTTGAATAGTGGAGGATATATGCCGTCAATGATGATATCTGTCTTGCTTGTGTCTTACCCCTCTTAATAGCTTGCACCGTTGATGTCACCTTGTTAGGGTTCTTGCTTGCAAGGACTCGGAAGTCTAGGCTTAATGACCAAGTTTCGACCACCTTGTGAGACCGTGTTAGACCTTGACTCGACTTAGGACCGACATTAGCTACTCAAATGTGAGGATAGAGCCTCCTTTATAGTCGGTCCATGAAACCGACTCAGTTTAGGATTGTGAGTAGTCCTCCTTACGTGGTGAGTTATGTCTATACGCATAAGTATGGCGCTCATTCCTTATTTCCGTGATTAATGTTCATGTGCATGTGAGACAACTTTTGTTCCAAATAAATCAACTTCACATTTGCCAAATTAGCCTTGTTTTGACCCTTGCATCTTATTTCCCTTTTGTTTAACCACTTTGAGTCTTAACCTTTTCATTTGGCCTAAACTACCAGATGAACTACATCCCAAAAACATCCTTCATTGATCAAGAATGGTTGCTTTTGTGGTACTTTGTTAGTGGTAGAGTCGGGAATTTAGATGTCGGCTGGTGGCTTCTTCCGTTGTGGTCGTTACTTGTTGTTTGTTTGGTGTTTGGAAGTTTGAGAAAAGAAAAAGATAAAAAAATATGAAAAAAGAAAGAAAATGGAAAATCAAAGAAAAAGTTGAAAAAGTTTTGAAAAATCCAAAAAGAAAAAATGTACATATGTGTTTTGAAAGAGAAAAAGGCTAGCAACAAGTCCCTTCCATCAAGGGGACATAGAAAAAGCCGTTGCTACAATAATGTGGTCTTTTGATGTTTTTGCACGCGTGCCGGGTTTACACATTTTTTTTTTGCATTTGATTTGATTTTCAAGTCGTATGTTAGGGTGTAGACGTTGTTCGGTGTTTCTAATAATGACCACTTTGTCTGAGGGTGTGATGGGTCCGATTTTTCCAAAGTAAGTTGGGGTTTATGCATTTTTTGCTTGGTTTTGTAAAAGCCAAAGTTAGGGCATAGACGTTGCTTAGTTGTTGTAATAAGGTGTTGTGTTGATTATGGCAATCATTCTTGTTTTTGAGCCTCAAATCCTAGAACGGTGCTTGCACCAAACCATTTTCACCCAACCCAAGCCCCGTTACATCCTTGTTGTTGTTCTCATCATGTGCATTTGCATTTTTCATTGATTTTTGGATGGAGTACCATTCTAGATTGCGGGCATGCTTCGCAAGTTGAGGTAGGTGAGTGATTTTGGTTACTTTTTGTCACAAAAATCGCCCCCTTTCTTTCCTTGTGTGTTGAGTGTCACCCGTGAGAGTCGGTACTTAGGGTTCTTTTATCGGTTATGGGTCTTGCATGGAGTCGAATCATGTGTGTGTCGTGTCATTCTTGGAAGTATAGCTTAGTACTTCCGTTTGCCCGCCTTGAATTAGTTTCTTGGTCTTTGGTGATGTCATTCTTGGTTGCTTGAGCTTGATTTAGGGGTTTGACACCTTGGTTAGACTTTGAGTCGGCATCCTCCGCTATAGACCTCCTTTGTTTTGTTTTTCAAAACCCCGCTTGAATGAGGCAAGCGGTTGTCTTTTCCTTTTTCCGATGCATGTTGCTTGTCTATACGTGTTATGTTCTTACTTGTTGGCATCAAAAATTTTGTAGCAAGACCTTACTTGCCTTGCAATAGGGCATTCTTCCTCATGAATGTCAAATTGTGAGTTGAAAGGGCTACGGGTGTAGCTAAACCCGATTCGGCTTCTAGTTAGCTTAGTTAGTTTGTTTCTTTGTTTCTAATAAGGGTTATGTAGTTGCTTGATCTCTTACTCGAGGACGAGTAAGGTTTAAGTGTGGGGAATTCTGATGAGCCCAAATTCGGTCATTATTTTCCCTTGTTTTCCTTTTATTTCGATCCCGTTTCACCCCCGTTTGGCACGATTTCGTCCCTTTTTATACCCGATATCTCTTTTCTACATGTTTGGATGCCATGTTGTAGGACTTGATGCGGGAATGAAGAAACGGGAACAAAACGTGGTGAAATCAAGACAAAATGGGAGAAAAAGAGGCTGAAATGGCATAGTGGGGTCCTCAGCCGGTCCGCCGGCTGGGAGCCCCTTCACCTATTAAATTCATCTTTGTTAGGTTTTCATTGTATGCATGCTAGATGTTTGATGAAATGCCTCCACGACGGTTGGGCATAATTCTTATTGTTGTTTGTCTTATACGATAGTCTAGGGCTCTCATTGGTATGTGTGCATGTTAAATTGACCGTGTTTGTAGCGAGAGCTAGGATATGGTTTGATTTTAGGCGAGTCAAATCGATAGACGAGACGGACCTAGACCTAACATAGATGAGACCACCTACCCTTTGCATGTTTGACATCGACTACCCTAGTAACCCCCGACACCCTAGTTGCTTTAATCATCAATTTCATCTCAATTTATTTGCTTTAGTTGTTCTTTAGTCGTTAATCAATCTCAAACTTATTACCCCGACTCGAGTTATAATTAGAACATAACTATATAACTTTCCCACCATCTTCGTGTTCGACAACCCTATTATACTACTAATTTGGGTTTTATAAATGTGTTTGATCGTGAGAACCGACGACTTAAATCTCGCACATCAAAATGGCGCCGTTGCCGGGGATGGTGCTAGAAGTTGTGTAGTTTAGTTTTAGTTTTAGTCTTGAGTTAGTTGAGCTTGTTTTGTTTTGATCAAAGATTTGGTAGTTAATTGTAGAGTGGTTGCTATATTGCTCACCCTAGTGTCTAAAAAACACTAGGACGACTAATTTGTGTGCTAAGTTTTATGCCTAGGGGCGACTCTAATTCTTTGTTGTCAACTTCCGAACCGGAGAGGCTTTTTCGGGCCTTAAGGAGGAAGACCATTGCAAGAGTAAGGATTGCCTCCCGAGCATCTACTAGCCATAACAACCCCTCTTCACCCGAACCACCAAGCCCCAATCAAAGCAATCCTAGCCCAACATCCGAAAATTTTGATAACCCGTTTTATCAATCATCACCACCATCACCACACGTTCCAAATCACCACCAAATTCATATAATGGCCGCCCTTAGTGATCATAACCGGCCCAATCACAATGACACCACAAATCCAATCAACTTTGGCACTCTTGTTCCTCAAAATTTTGAAATATACCCTTCACAAATGAGTTCTTTCAAGAAGAACGCCTTTAGTGGGGCTTCTCATGAAGATGCTCATGGACACTTGAGAAAGTTCAAGGGTAAAGTAGCAATGATTAAGAAAACGGGAGTGCCCGAGGAAACCTTAAGGCTTATGCTCTTCCCCTATTCCTTAACCGACAAGGCGGATAGGTGGTTAAATGTGCATGCTCCAAACACTTTCACCACTTGGGACGACTTGGCAACGGCCTTCCTTGCCAAGTACTACCCGTCCTCTAAGACCGCCATGCTCCGGAATGAGATAACTCAATTTCAGCAAGACGAGGGAGAATCTTTGGGAGAAGCTTGGGATAGATACCAAGATTTGCTTGCTAAGTGTCCCCACCACGGGATACCCACTTGGTACACGACCCAAACCTTTTTTCAGACTCTTCTCCCACGGACTAAAGAAATGGTTAATGCATCGGCAGGGGGTAGCTTTGACCACTTGCCGCATGAGGAGGGAACGGAGCTTATCAAAAAGATCGTTGATTCGGAGGAAAATTATGGTACTCGGGGAAATGTCTTGAGAAAGAGTAGCAAGTACCCTAGTGAGCACCTTTCCAACTCAAAGGCAAACGAGGAAACCAATGCCAAGTTGGACATGTTAACCAAGAAGTTGGAAGAATTGACTAAGGGCTCCACAAGCAAAGAGACAAAGAGCAATGTCCCGGGGATGTTAACCATGTGATTTGTGTGGAGGAAATGGGCACACATTTGAAGTATGTGCAAATAACTCTATTGAGGGAAGTGAAAGTGAGGAAGAATTGTATGCTTTCCAAGCATTCAATAATCCTAGAGGGCAAAACACTTTCAAGCCCAATTCAAACAACTACCATCAAGGGATTCGAGGGAGTCCTTACATGAGTTACAAAAGTACCAATGTGTTGAACCCACACCAAATTCAACAACCTCAAGTGCAAAATCCACCCGGTTTTCAACCAAGGGGTGGAAACTTCAATCCGAGGAACAATTTCAACAACAACAATTTATACCAAGGTAACCAATCCAATCAAGCCAATCAAGGCTTTCAACAAAACTTCAATGACCAAGGTTACAATAACCCCAATTTCCCAAACAACCATAACCCACAAAACTTCAATCCATCAAGTCAAAACAACCACAACCAACAAAATTTCCACAACCAACCCCCATTCCAAAACAATTTCAACAACCCAAACCCACAAAAAAACTTCCACAACAACAATTTCAACAATCAAAATTCCAATGACCAAAATTTCAACCAAAAATTTCCTAACCACCACCAAAACCCAAACTTCAACAATCAAGGGCCCAAGACAAATCAACAAAGTGGGGGTGCAAGGAATGACTACGGGTTCCCCTTGCCCCTTACCAACACACCTCATCAAGATCTCTCAAGTGACTCTCAAGTTGGAGAGTTGCTTAAACTTGTGAAAGGCATGCAAGCGACACATAATCAAGAAATGATGAATTTGAAGATGGCTAATCAAAAAGAGATCCGGGAGATGGAGGCTAGAGTTGCTTCACAAGCCTTAGCCAACCCACAAAGGCCACCGGGCGGCTTTCTTGCCCAAGGTCAAAGCTCCCGGGATGCTTCAAAACCACATGGTGTCAATGCTATTATGACAAGCAAACAAGAGCAACCTATGCTTGAGAAGAGAGGTGATGAAGGAGGGTCCAAGGTAGAGCAAGTTATGACGGTATTTGGAAGTGGAAGTGAGGAATGTGTTGAGGAGGAAGTGATGGTGATGGTACCCAACACTCCTCCGGATGATTGTAATGAGGTCGACATTGATGACTTAAACTTTGTCATGCAACAAGTCTTGAACATTCCAAAGAAGAATTGTGATGGAAGCCCGAGTGCTAAAGGGAAAGAAGTCCATGTGATAGAAGAAGAGGACCATGGATATGTGGAGAGCCTCATGGAGAAAAAAAATGTGCGAATTCTTTCGTAAAATCACCAAGGGGGACCCTCGTTGCAATGAGTTGATCAAACTTGTTGAGGAAGTAGAGGCCACAATCCCCTCCACCCAAGAAAAGAGGGAAGTCAATGCCATTTCATTGGTGGCGAAAAAGATTCCGAGAGATTTGCCAATTAAGTTAGGAGACCCGGGGAGTTTCTCTATTCAATGCTCCGTAGGCGGAAGAAATATTGAGCACGCTTTGTGCGATCTTGGAGCAAGTGTAAGTGTTATCCCACTTGCCATGGCGAAAAAATTGAACATTAAGCACTTATCCCCTCCTATAACGGACATCACTCTTGCCGACGGGACGTTTAGGCCTACTATTGGGGTCTTTGAAGATGCGGTGGTCAAGGTGGGATCGCTTTCCATCCCCACCGACTTTATGGTCGTTGATATTCCGGTCGGTGAAAGCTCTTTTGTTATTCTTGGGAGGCCCTTCTTGGCCACCGGAGGAGCAATCATTGACGTGAAAAGAGGTAGGCTAACCTTTCAAGTTGAAGATGAGTTGTGTGAATTCGTGCTCCCGGATGCTCCGGACAAGTACCTTGAGGATAGACACAAAAGCGTGAACTTGATTGCTACAATGGGGAGAGTTGAGCCTTCGGTGAAGTTTGATGAAAAGGGTCCCAAAGAAGATGTTAAACTTAACCATTGTGAGCCGTTTTGTGAGAAAATGGACAAGCCCATTGGCAAGGAAGAAGAAGTGAGTTCAAATAGTTTCTTCAAAGACCCCGAAAGTGGAAGGGGGGTGTTGAAGGAGCTCCTTTTGAAAAAGTGATGCCCGTCGTTGAGGGTACCAAAGATAAATTTATATTCCTAACTTAAACAATAGATAGTGAAAGTCAGGGTCGAACCACAAGGAGGTGGGGAATGTTTATTGTCTTAATGTTAATGTTTAAAGGTAACAAATTTGGGGGTTGATTGGTTGATTACTATATCTAAAGAAAAGATTAAAATAAAACAAGAATTAAAAGATGAGAATAAAATATAATAAAAGGGATGCTAGGATGTTCGGGGTAATAAATAGCTAAGGTAAAATAAATCCTAAGGTCAACATGTATTGCAGTCGCGTAAGGGGGTGTAACATATCTTTTTAGGTCTATGCTACCTAATAGCTCCTTTCGGCCTATGCTATTAGTTCCTAGGTCTCACCATTATTGGGTGTCAACAATAAGGGTGATTCCTAAATCCCAGGTTACATACCTTTCAGCCTTGAGTAACCTATCCGTCTTAAAGTGTAAACCAATGCCCTTCCCGTATCTTTCAATCTTGGGTAGGTCATTACTAACATCCTACAAGTCTCCTATTGGTCTCATTGCAGGGTATTATAATTCACAAGAAAAGGCGAAATAAGGAAACAGACGCGAGTGGTCGACCGACCAGCTACTCCGGTCGGCCGACCACGACCTCGGTCGACCGACCAGCTATTCCAGTCGGCCGACCGCGGTCCTGCTACAGGTCGGATTTTCGGATTTTATCTACCTACGCATATTATCCCCTACATCCTAACATATGAAAGTTAGCTACTCATGACTGTTAAGACGAATACAAATTTGGGAATAAACATGGAAAACATGGTAAATAATCTAAACATGCAAGATTCAATAAAACTTGAGATTCTAACTTAACAATTGTAAATAAAGAAATAAGAATAATAATGAAAACTAGATTAAAGAAGAATTACCACAATTGAATTTAAGGAAGAAAGGGACAAACTTTATTGAATGCTTGGGGATTGCTGAAAGATTACAAAATTGAAGCTTGAATAAAACTTGATGTATGAATGATAATAGATGAGAAAACTAGATAGTAAAAGAGATGAAAGGATCCCCCTAACCCTAATCACAAGATTAGTTTATATAGGGCAAAAACTAAGAGTTTCCTTAAGATTCTAATTCTACTTTATTTCTAAAAACGAAAAGAAATCGTATGGGCTTCGTTCTGGTCGACCGACCCGTATAACTGGTCGGTCGACCACTTCTTGCTGGGCTTCTGTTATTTCCGGAGTTCCTCGAAAATTGGGCTTGGCGAAAATCAGGCCTGGTCGGCCGACCCATTTTACTGGTCGGTCGACCGCTTCTTACGGAAAGTCTTCGGTTTTCCTCTTGGTTTGACTTTTGGTACTTTGACTTTGACTCCAGTTGACTTTCCTTTTATTCCTTAATTAAGCTAAAGACTTGAGGATACGAATTTGGTGCTAAATCGTCTCTTTTCCGCATAAATCTGCAAAAGTGCATAAAAATACGAAAGTACACAATTTGTGGGAAATAGAGGCTAAAACATAGTAAATGAGCGACCAAATACGTGTAAAAATAGATGTAAAACATCATAAAATAGACACGTATCAAATTCCCCAAACCAAACCCTTGCTTGCCCTCAAGCAAGAAATAGACTTGATCTTAACTAATGGAATGATTTCAATCTCAGAGCGAAATTTACATGTAAGCCTAAACCAATGCTAAGTACAAAATGAGAAAGTAATCGAGTCATGCAAACGAGTTATGGCGTCGTCAAACTTGAAAACATAAAGACTGTAGAGACTTATAGCATGGACTCTCGCGGTACGCTCGAGACACTCATGAAGCAAAGGGTGAGTATATGTAAAAGATAGAAAGAAGAAATTTTGTAACGACACTCACCTAACTGCGACCCATGGAAACATGCCTGCAATCTAACATGAACAAGAATTCTACAACTTTGTATAACAATCTCATTAAATGGCCTAGATGCATGCAATTGAGGTAATGAAAGATATGTGAGGTAAAAGGTAAAAGTGGTTAAGACGCTTTTGGATATGTGGGATTGGTAGCCAAGCTAGTAAAACTGATTCCCAACAACATACTTCACGACTTTTTGATATTAAGAAAGTGCTCTTTTTTAGCACAACTCTCACATTAAATAAGAAAGGACTCCCAGATATTTTTTTTTTTTGAATGAAGTACGGGAGTGATAACATATGAAAGAAGGGAATTTTTTGAACGAAATTCTTTCTGACGGTAGTAGGCGGTCGGCCGACCTGTAGGTGTGGTCGGTCGACTGCATTCTGTAAATTTTTTTTCGTTTCGTTTTTTCCTTTTTTTTTCTTTTCTGAATTTTTCTGTTCTTTTTTTCTTTTCTTGCTTTCTTTCTTTCTTTTCTCTTTTTGCTCATGATAGCACACAAACCAAGATGCCTCAAAAAAATAATCCAATGACCACAAATACTAGCTTGGAAGGGTAGGCTAAGTATGGGATGTAGCTTTGGGGAAATAAAAAGGCAATTTTGGCTATGTGAAGCTTATGGGTAAATATGAGAAAAGGGGTCCCAAATGCATGTATCAAGATTCACAAAACGAGAAAGTAAAACAAGTATATAGCAATTCAAGTTCATGTTTATGCATGTTGATGTAACATGCTCCAAGGGGAGTACTACTCACATCCTAGACGACTGGTTTAAGGATGAAACCAGGAATAAGGCTCTAAAACTTAGAATGTATAAGTAGGTCGCCAAGGTATAAGTCAAGTCTCAAGATATGCAAGTTGACAAAAACTCGTAGATATGCAAAAGACTCTCATACAAAAACAAGTTGACAAGGCAAGGTAAAGGCATAAACATGTAGGATAGCTAAATCATCCTTGAAATACTTTCGTTCCGACTCGACCTATATGCTAAAATAAACGTGCATTTTTTTTTTGGAATTTTTGAATTTTTTTTTTTATTTTTTTGGATTTTTGTATATATAAGGAAAATAAAGAAAAGAACGATGCAAGACAGAAATGCAATAAACGTGTGACAGAGTGTAATGCATGTGACACGAAACCATTCCCCAAACCAACCCGCGCAATGTCCCCATTGTGCATTAGCCTAAGTAAAGGTTTCAGAAATTTAAAGACAAATGCAAGTAAAATAAAATAAAGGAAAAATTGGAAAGAACTCACTGGGTTAAAAGATGCATGAGAAAAACCTCCCCAAACCAGCGTAAGCTGGGAGGTTTTGGTGGCTAGCAGCGCCACTCAAGTATCCAAGTTGATTTCACGAGTTCCAAGGAAGAGAAACGAAAGACTGCAGCGGACAGTAGGTCGACCGACCGGGGTTTCTGGTCGATCGACCTCCTGTGAACAACGGGAAAATCTGCGATACAGCGACTCTGGTCGACCGACTGATGATTCTGGTCGGTCGACCATCTGCGTCTTGGAGGTCTTTATTTCTTCGTAAATCCTGAAAAAGCAAGAAAATATGCGCGCCCAACAATGCGCGAGATGCCAAAACGATTCTAAAAGTCTTAACTACTAGCAAGCAAAACTAAAAAGTCTCACACAACATAAAATAAATTGTCTTAAAACTGCAATTTAAAAACAACTATCCGCTGAAGATGCGGAGGATATCCGACCACGGCTTCTGACGGCACGCCGTAGTCTCCACTGTTTTTGCTTCAGTAGCAAAACACATCTTCTTTCCTCCGTCGCAAAGCATATGCGACGGTCTCTCTTCTTGAGCCTGCCTCCTCTTCTTTTTCTCTTCTCGATCCACGACGTCTGGATCCTCATCCTCTCCATAGCTCAGGCATCCCATTCCTCCTCTCTGGACGATAACTTCCTTCTCCTTGGGTTTCCCCAAACCAGTCCCTGCAATAGTCACGATAGAAGTGTCCTCCCTATTGCTCCCAATCTGGGGCGGAGGTGAAAAAGCAGATACAGGAACAGGTAATAAAGGTGGAGAAGTAGTGATGACCTCATACTTCTTCTCAGAAGTTATAGCATTACATGTAATGGGGGTCATAGCATCCTTCTTCCTATAGGATAGGCCATAGATAATAGAATGTTTGCCTACTTTGAAGGTTAGAGTTCCAGTGCCTACATCTATAATGGCTCCTGCAGTGTGAAGAAAGGGTCTTCCTAGAATGATGGGTATATGGGCATCCTCTGGGATGTCCAAAACAACAAAGTCTACTGGGAAGAAAAACCTGTCAATACGCACAGGGATGTTTTCTAACACCCCTATAGGTTCCATAGATGTGCGATCAGCCATCTGGACTGTCATACTGGTCACTGCAAATTCGGTCATTCCTAGTTTTAAGGCAACGCTTAGGGGCATGACACTTATACTAGCACCTAGGTCGCATAAAGCCTTTTTAACTGGGAAGGTTCCTATATTACAGGGGACAGAAAAACTTCCAGGGTCTTCTAATTTATTAGGGGCAATGACATGAGTTAAAAAACTGGATGACTCTTCAGTGAGAGCCACAGACTCAATCTTTTCTAGAGACCTCTTTCTTGACAAAAGCTGTCTCATGAATTTAAGATAAGAAGGAACTTGTTGAACTAATTCTAAAAATGGAACTTGAACATTTAATGAACGAATTACATCTTTAAATTTATCAAAAGATACCTGATCCTTCGAAGGTACGAGTCTCTCTGGAAAAGGAGCAGCTGAGGATTCCGTATTTGCAGCCCTTTTTAAAAATCTAGGGGTCTTGTCACCCCTGAAAAGGAAATCCCGCAAGTTATCTGGCAATTCTGGACGAAACGGAATTTCAGACTCTGCTTCTGTGGTCGGTCGACCAGTATCATTGGTCGATCGACCAGTCTCCTGTTCTGGAAAAATTTTCGGATCCTGTTCCGCGGTCGGTCGACCAGAATCTTCGGTCGGTCGACCGACTTTGCTGTTACTCGCTGTTTTTTCTTTCTCAGCCCCCACTTTAGTACCACTCCGCAGGGTTACGACGTTTAGAGTCTCCTTCTTCTGGTCCGGTTTGGTCGGAAGTTGACCCGGAGCTCTAGTATCATTCTTGCTCGCGATCTGAGCAATCTGGGACTCCAACATCTTCATTCCTGCCTCTCTAGCCTGTGACTCCTTCTGAACCAACCCAATAAGATTTTGGATAAGAGCATCTGTGTTGGGTGGTGGATTAGAAGGTGGTTGAGGGTTGAAAGGTGGTCTTTGGAAATTCTGTTTATGTGGGGGTACATATGTGGAATTTTGCTGAGGTTGCATGTGCTGTGGGTTTTGAACATTCTGGCTTGTCCACCTTAAGTTGGGATGGACATTGTTATTATTTGGATCATAGAAATTGTTCCCACGATAATGCTGAAAAGCGGCACATGTTTCATTAGATGAAGTGCAGAACTTTGACACGTGCCCTTCTCCACCGCACCTCTCACAAGCAAAGGGTCCGTCCTGAACGGCGTTCACCTGGTAAATTCCTCCCTTGCTTCCACTCCCTAGATCGAGCTTACCTGCAGCCTCAAATTTTTCTAGCTTGGCCGTTAAGGCCTCAATTGCTGCCAGGTTGTATTCTGATTTTCTCTGATTTCCTCTGGAAGTACCATGCTCAGCGCGGTGCACAGCAACATCTTCTATTAACTTGAGACCTTTAGTCTCTCCTGAATTATCCTGGAATCTTCCATTAACTGCAGCATCTAAGTAGGCCCTGTTGTCATCATAGAGGCCATTGTAGAACTGGTTGCAAAGGAACCATTGTTCGAATCCGTGATGTGGTATGGATCGAACAAGTCTCTTGAACCTGTCCCACGCCTCGCTAAAATCTTCATTGGGTCCTTGCTTGAAATTAATAATCTGCGCTCTTAAGGCGTTAGTCTTTGATGCAGAATAGTATTTCCTGTAGAAAGCTAGGGCTAAGGTGTTCCAATCTGTAACTCCCGCAGCAGTGCGGTCAAGGTCTCTATACCATTCTCTCGCAGAGTCCCTAAGGGAGAAGATAAACATGGTCTGTTTAATCTGGTCCTGCGTCACTCCTTCTGGGGGTGCTATAGAGCATATGTAATCTGTGAAGATTTCAATATGCTTAGCCGCATCCTCATTGGCCGAGCCTCCAAATTGGTTTTTTTCAACCATAGTAATATAGGCAGGCTTGGCCTCGAATGGCTTCCCAGTACCTGCAGGTAAAGTGAACCCTTTGTATAGGTCCTTTGCCTGAGGCATAGAGTGACTGGCAATAGTAGCTTCTTCTGTCATGTTATCCTCTTCTTTAGGAAAAACTGAAAAGTGGGTAAAAGGTGGTGTTTTCGGTGAGAGTGGATTGATGGGTGAATCTGGTTGTGAAGATGGTGTTTTTGGTGAAGATGGTGATAACTCGAAAAGGTCTTCCTGAAATAAAGAGGATGGTGACCCTCCCTCTTGATTTGCTAGAAGTTGCTTTCTTCTTTCTCTTAAAGTCCTCTCAATTTCCAGATCAAGTGGTAGGAGTTCTCCTTGTACTGACCTGCGCATAAGAGGAAACTACAAGAAAAAGGTGAGAAGGTTTAAGGAACAAAAGTTCCTTAAACAAAGAGAAACAAAAACAAAAAACAATAAACACTGGCGTCACCTCCCCGGCAACGGCGCCAAAATTTGATGCCCGTCGTTGAGGGTACCAAAGATAAATTTATATTCCTAACTTAAACAATAGATAGTGAAAGTCAGGGTCGAACCACAAGGAGGTGGGGAATGTTTATTGTCTTAATGTTAATGTTTAAAGGTAACAAATTTGGGGGTTGATTGGTTGATTACTATATCTAAAGAAAAGATTAAAATAAAACAAGAATTAAAAGATGAGAATAAAATATAATAAAAGGGATGCTAGGATGTTCGGGGTAATAAATAGCTAAGGTAAAATAAATCCTAAGGTCAACATGTATTGCAGTCGCGTAAGGGGGTGTAACATATCTTTTTAGGTCTATGCTACCTAATAGCTCCTTTCGGCCTATGCTATTAGTTCCTAGGTCTCACCATTATTGGGTGTCAACAATAAGGGTGATTCCTAAATCCCAGGTTACATACCTTTCAGCCTTGAGTAACCTATCCGTCTTAAAGTGTAAACCAATGCCCTTCCCGTATCTTTCAATCTTGGGTAGGTCATTACTAACATCCTACAAGTCTCCTATTGGTCTCATTGCAGGGTATTATAATTCACAAGAAAAGGCGAAATAAGGAAACAGACGCGAGTGGTCGACCGACCAGCTACTCCGGTCGGCCGACCACGACCTCGGTCGACCGACCAGCTATTCCAGTCGGCCGACCGCGGTCCTGCTACAGGTCGGATTTTCGGATTTTATCTACCTACGCATATTATCCCCTACATCCTAACATATGAAAGTTAGCTACTCATGACTGTTAAGACGAATACAAATTTGGGAATAAACATGGAAAACATGGTAAATAATCTAAACATGCAAGATTCAATAAAACTTGAGATTCTAACTTAACAATTGTAAATAAAGAAATAAGAATAATAATGAAAACTAGATTAAAGAAGAATTACCACAATTGAATTTAAGGAAGAAAGGGACAAACTTTATTGAATGCTTGGGGATTGCTGAAAGATTACAAAATTGAAGCTTGAATAAAACTTGATGTATGAATGATAATAGATGAGAAAACTAGATAGTAAAAGAGATGAAAGGATCCCCCTAACCCTAATCACAAGATTAGTTTATATAGGGCAAAAACTAAGAGTTTCCTTAAGATTCTAATTCTACTTTATTTCTAAAAACGAAAAGAAATCGTATGGGCTTCGTTCTGGTCGACCGACCCGTATAACTGGTCGGTCGACCACTTCTTGCTGGGCTTCTGTTATTTCCGGAGTTCCTCGAAAATTGGGCTTGGCGAAAATCAGGCCTGGTCGGCCGACCCATTTTACTGGTCGGTCGACCGCTTCTTACGGAAAGTCTTCGGTTTTCCTCTTGGTTTGACTTTTGGTACTTTGACTTTGACTCCAGTTGACTTTCCTTTTATTCCTTAATTAAGCTAAAGACTTGAGGATACGAATTTGGTGCTAAATCGTCTCTTTTCCGCATAAATCTGCAAAAGTGCATAAAAATACGAAAGTACACAATTTGTGGGAAATAGAGGCTAAAACATAGTAAATGAGCGACCAAATACGTGTAAAAATAGATGTAAAACATCATAAAATAGACACGTATCAAAAAGAATGTGAAGATTCGAGAACCGGGGTTGAGCAAGATGGAAACCCGAAGTGCAAGCAAGGTCGAGTGCCCGGCCGAGGCTTTTGACCTTTTCTGAAGGTCTCTAGCTAGCATGGACGAGGTTTCCGCCTACAAGAATTGAAGATTGGTCGTGTAAGGTTTGGTGGAGTCACTTAATAACCACCGGTTGTAAGTATTAGATTTCTTTCTTTCATGAAGTTTTCATATTAGTTTAATTTTTAGTTTGATTTTTAGTTTAATTTTTAGCTTCCATGAGAGATTTGGATGTGTTTGTTACTTGTTTGTGGTTAATTCTTGAGTATAGTCGGAGGATTATAGGCAAAACCGTTGTTGGCAAAGGTGATTTTTATGTTCAATTAAATTATTTTTCGAAATTGTGCACAGGTACTCCCAGCCGGCCCACCGCCCGACGGTCACCTACCGGCTGAGAGTACCTGGGCACATTTCTGTTTTTGATAGTTTACTAGTTTAGTTGCCCGTGAAAATCACGGGACGTTTATGACGATTCTTTCAAAAATACATTTAAAATATACTACCTCGTAGCATGTTTAGTTCTCTTTGTACCTAATAGTTAGTTTAACGCATGAAATATACATTTTAAATTATGATCGGTTTAATATAATACATATTTAAATGAAATTGTTCAGTTAGGCTATCATATATTTTAACTTAATAGTTACTTTAATGCATGAAATATACATTTTAAACTTTGATCGGTTTTAACAGAATACGTATTTAAATGAAATTGTTCAGATATGTTATTATATGTTTTACCCTACTAGTTAGTTTAACGTAGAGATATACATTTTAAATTATGATAGGTTTTAACATAATACATATTAAAATAATATTGTTAAATTAAACTATTATATATTTTAACCTAGTAGTTAGTTTAACGCTTGAAATATACATTTTAAACTATGCTCGGTTTAACAAAATACGTATTTAAATGAAATTGTTCAATTAAGCCTTATTATATGTTTTACCTAGATTTAGTTATAGGGAAGAAAAAAAAGAATACACATTCTGTACAATTTTTTCGACACATTTTGTACAATGTTTTCGGTCAGCCAAGTAGCATTTGCAATTTAATAATTCTTTATGCACAAATTCCACACTACGGCGATCTCATGTGCAACCAACAAAAAAATGACAGTGACAACTTTTTGATAAATAGTTATCACTCTAATCAAATAGTGACCACTTCTTTGGGTTAAAAAATGATCATATTTTGCAAAAAAACACGGAATGAGTCCGTCACACAAAATAACTACTATTTTTTGTGTAGTATTTGTCTACTCCATTTTAATCGCTTGCACTTAATAAAACTTGAATATAAATTAGTGTTAACGGTAAAATCAGGAGTAATAAAAGGAGGCAATGAAGGGTGGACGGAAGATAAGGAGGTGAACAATTTTGCCTCTTCAACTCTTCTCCTCATACAGAAAACTGTAATTCAATGTAAATTTTCTTTTTGTTTATTAACACCATTTTTTTTTAGTGTATAAATAAAATGTTAGGTAGGATGGCTAGTGACACGTGGCAAGTCTTGCACGAGCTTATGTGTCACTTCAATAGAGGCTCAAGAAGCCTTTTTATGTTATTATATAGATTTGGACAGATTTGAGATTTTGCACTCCCAGCCTGCACCTAACCGGCAGCCGGTCAGCCGGCTAAGAGACATGTTACTTGTTCAAAAATCGAAAATTCAAAGGAAGCTTAATTCCCAGCCGGTAGGCCGGCAGCCGGTCCACCGGCTGAGAATCATGAGGTGTGAACCAAGAGTGACGTAAAAGAAGCGAAGAAGGAACCCCAGCCGGTCGGCCGGCAGCCGGTCCGCCGGCTGGGAGTTTTTGTAAGTGAATAATGAAGAAGGAGAGAAGATTGGGGGAAGCATGAAGACGGATTTTGAGCCAGTAGGCCGGCAGCCGGCTCAGAATCAAGGCTTAAAAAATTTTCGCAAAAAAATGAAAAAAACCCAAACCCTAACTCTCAGCCGGTCGGCCGGCGGCGGGTCCCAGACCGGCTGAGAGTCATCTGTCGCGTAATTAAAAGCCACGAACCCCCCTCATTTTGCCTCATTTCTCTTCATTTCTTCTTTTTTCTTTCTTATTTCCTCTTCTCCCTCTCATCCCCTTCCTTCAAAAACCCATCCAAACACTCCAAATCAAAACCCCCTTTCATTCCATCATCACCTCACCTCAAAATAACCACGTCAGGAAGAACGGAAAGGCGATCGAAAGCAAGGCATGACCCGAGTGTGGAGCAAGAAGTGCAGAATGTGATGGATAGTAGCAACATTGGTCCGGATCCTTGCTTTCCCGGCCTCCAATTTGCTACCATACAACATAAAGGTAAATTCACTTACTTTAAACATCGCCCCCTTCATCCGTCTAGGTTTATTAATAGGGCAGGTTTGAGGGAGATTGGGATTGAGAAAATTACTGCGGATTTGTTTGATGGTTTGGGGATGAAGACATTGTATGAAACTAGACCGGTTCAGACTTCCCCTAGGTTGACTTGGGAATTTTTGAGTTCCTTGGTAGTTACTAAAAACCGGTCTTTGGGAAAGGTTGTCTTTTTGGAATTTCGATTAATGAATAAGGAACACCGTCTCACCTTAGAAAATTTTGCATTGATTTTTGGGCTCAACGGAAAATTGCCCATTAAGCCTCCGGAGGGCTTTGATACCGAGGCTATTTGGACCGCCATAACCGGGTTAGTAAGTGATAGAACTAAGAAGAAACCGGCTAATAGGGTGCATTTGGCACCGATTAAGATTTGGCATAGGTTCATGGGGTGGACCGTCTTCTCTAGGGATGAGCCTCACAATTTTACCACCACGGAGCTCGAGATTTTAGGGTGTTACTTGGTTAGTGGGCCGAAACTCAATATTGCTCACCACATGGCCCTTCATTTGAGTAGGTTGGCATCCCAACCTCAGCTTACTACCCCCATATGTGTTGGGGGGATGGTCACTTTGATTGCCAACGACCTTTGTCACAGACATTTTACAGTGGACTTCATTCAGGGTGAGAACGTGCTATCTCGCCGGTACATACAAGAGGCTTTGGGGTGGATAAAGTATAACCTTAACGATCGTAATGAGTACTGGCAGATTCGCGTGGATAATAAGTTCAGGAATTCGGTGCCTTTGCCAAACACCGAGAGGATGAGAGTTGTGCCAGGGAAGCCCTCATACCTCCTTGATATTGAGGTGGACCCCGATGAGCTCCCTCCTGATCAGCGTGCTCCGAGAGTATATGCCCGAGATAGGACGGGTGCCACCACATCTGACCTTCCTTTTGAGCAGTTTCAGCAGCCCTCCGTTACCATGCCACCTTTCCAGAGTGGTCCTTCATACTTTCAGGGATCTACCTCCGGCGCCGGTCCATCTAGTCAGTCTTATGCCATGCCTCAGGACCTCATTGACTTCATGGCCCGGGTTGATTTGGGCATGAAGAAGGCGGCAGACCTTGCAGACGAGCGCCAAGCATTGGCGGATGAGAGACATAGGGACTTGTCTTATAAGCTTGATTACATATACCACGATCAGGCCTATGGGCAATTCCCCAGCTATGACCAGTCTGTCCGCCAGGGACTTCATCATGAGGACGGTGGTCCTCCGTCTTACTACATGCCTCCCGAGAAGGGATAGGTGCCTCCAAAGGGGCGTTTTTTCGGGGAGATCAATGTTACTCCGGGTTATTTCTCTAACTCGATCTTTTCCCCCAACTTTTGTGGGGACGTGGACTCGACACCCCAGCCTCAAGGGCACCCTTCTGCCCATGGCATGTTTGGTGATCCGGGAGCTAGTGGCTCGCATGCCTCTCCCTTCCGTGATTTCGTGACCAACCCGGGCGACTACATGGCGATTGATGGCAATGAAGATGATGATGGCAATGGAGAAGGTTTCGAGTCGGAGGATCATTTTGATCAGTGACCACCTTTGGAGGTGGTAGGTGATGGCTATGCTCCCCATTGAAAAATCCAAAGCAAGTAACTCCCTTAATCCAAATTTCACTTTAGTTTGCATTTTACTTCATAGCATGCATTTAGAGTAGTTAGTTTAGTTTAGTTTGTTTGTTTTAATTTTCAATTCATCACTTCATATCATTAGTTTAGTTGCATTTAGTTGCATTCATTTAGATGCATTAGATTTACGTTTTGTATCATATTGTCACATGTAGTTTGCATACATGTAGATTAGAGCATCTAGTTTTTCATTTCTTTTGTTTCCTTTTGTTTTTATTGCTTTCATAAAAATCAAAAATCCAAAAAAAAAATTGAAAAACCAAAAACCTTCAAAAACATGTTCTTTATTTTCCGGTTTTCCTCCTCACATTATGCATATAAATAAGTGTGGGGAGGAAGAACCGTTTATTTCAAAAAACACAAAAACAAGTTTTTATTTTATCAAAAAATTCAAAAAAGCCAAAAACATGTTGTTTTCGTTCTTTTTCTTCATTTCCCCCTTGCACTTTGTTCCATTGAGGACAATGTAAATCTTAAGTGTGGGGAGGGAAAATATCCACTTTGTGAATATTTATTTGCTTTTGTAAATATGAAAAAACTTCAAAAATACCAAAAAAATCGAAAAATCTCAAAAATTTCAAAAAATATGTTCTTCCTTTCTTTTGTTTTCGTTCTTTGCTTGTTTTGTATATATATGTTTGTTGGACTAACAAATGACAGATGCGACGGCAACCCGAGGTATTAGGAGAATGAAGATGCTTGGTATACTCTTTCCTACTTCTTTCTCCCCCTCCCGATTTCTTTTTATGTTGATATCATGAAGGAGAACGGGATTTTTGTGCCTTGGATGTTCCTTTGGGGAACTTTTGGTTGTTGTGGTTGATGTGCTGTTAGTTTAGCCTTCTTGTTGTCGCATCTTTGTTGTGTTTGTTGTTAGTTTGCTTTTGTTTCACACGCCTTTTCATTTTCATAGTTTTGTGAATATGTGTTAGTCGGTTTTTCCGTTTTGCTTTTGTTTGTAAATATGCTTAGGAGGTTGAATAGTGGAGGATATATGCCGTCAATGATGATATTTGTCTTGCTTGTGTCTTACCCCTCTTAATAGCTTGCACCGTTGATGTCACCTTGTTAGGGTTCTTGCTTGCAAGGACCCGGAAATCTAGGCTTAATGACCAAGTTTCGACCACCTTGTGAGACCGTGTTAGACCTTGACTCGACCTAGGACCGACATTAGCTACTCAAATGTGAGGATAGAGCCTCCTTTCACTACTACAAAAAAGGCCAAAGAAACCTGTTGAAAAAGGCCTTAGACACCTGTTTATAACAGGTGTCTAGGTCATAGGTATCTTTGGTTAAGAAACCTGTTGGAGGAACTGGTATCTTGCTAACAATTAAAGAGACTTGTTTTTATTAATAACTGGTGTCTTTGACTTATACCTGTTATCAATTATGTCCGGTGTCTTATGTCCGGTGTCTTTGGCATAGTTCATTTTTAAAAAAAAACAATACATGCAATGTAATTCGAACCCACGACCACAAGGAGTATATTTAATGGCTGTACCATTGAGCCACAAGATATTTACTGTAGATTTATTGGGATAACATTTAAATATCTACTATTTATCAATATTTGGGGTCGCAAAAAACCAACTTTTAAACCAATGTTTTTTAAGTTTGGCGTAGCGGCTGCTACCCCTTGCTCTAAGGTGGGTTCGCCCCTGTCTATGACACCACTCTCATTTACACCTGGTGTCTTCAATATATTTAAGTAGATATTGATAATTATTATTTAAAGAATGTGTTAGGCGGTGGATTATGTTAAGTTAAGAGATAGAGGTATGCATGTATTACTCGGTGAATCTAGTAGAATTAATTAAACAATATATTATTTAAGAATAATTTATTATTATTAGTTATTAAATAAATTGTAAATTAATATATATAGGAAACCGGATTCTGGAGGACAGGTTTCTTAGTTACTAAATAAATTAAAAATTAATATATAGGAAACCGGATTCTGGAGGACAGGTTTTTTAGTTATTAAATAAATTGAAAATTAATATATAGGAAACCGGATTTTGGACGACAGGTTTCTTAGTTATTAATAAATTGAAAATTAAAATATAGGAAACCGGATTCTGAAGGACAGATTTCTTATTTAAACATTGCAAACTTGTTATATTAAATCACCGGTGTCTTACGTTAAGAAATCTGTTAGAAAAAAAACAGGTGGCTTATAATCGATGTCTTAGGCTTTTTTGTAGTAGTGTTTGTAGTCGGTCCATCAAACCGACTCAGTTTAGGATTGTGAGTAGTTCTCCTTACGTGGTGTGTTATGTCTATACGCATAAGTATGGCGCTCATTCCTTATTTCCGTGATTAATGTTCATGTGCATGTGAGACAACTTTTGTTCCAAATAAATCAACTTCACATTTGCCAAATTAGCCTTGTTTTGACCCTTGCATCTTATTTTCCTTTTGTTTAACCACTTTGAGCCTTAACCTTTTCATTTGGCCTAAACTACCAGATGAACTACATCCCAAAAACATCCTTCCTTGATCAAGAATGGTTGCTTTTGTGGTACTTTGTTAGTGGTAGAGTCGGGAATTTAGATGCCGGTTGGTGGCTTCTTCCGTTGTGGTCGTTACTTGTTGTTTGTTTGGTGTTTGGAAGTTTGAGAAAAGAAAAAGAAAAAGAAAATATGAAAAAAGAAAGAAAATAGAAAATCAAAGAAAAAGTTGAAAAAGTTTTGAAAAATCCAAAAAGAAAAAATGTACATATGTGTTTTGAAAGAGAAAAAGGCTAGCAACAAGTCCCTTCCATCAAGGGGACATAGAAAAAGCCGTTGCTACAATAATGTGGTCTTTTGATGTTTTTGCACGCGTGCCGGGTTTACACATTTTTTTTTTGCATTTGATTTGATTTTCAAATCGTATGTTAGGGTGTAGACGTTGTTCGGTGTTTCTAATAATGACCACTTTGTCTGAGGGTGTGATGGGTCCGATTTTTCCAAAGTAAGTTGGGGTTTATGCATTTTTTGCTTGGTTTTGTAAAAGCCAAAGTTAGGGCATAGACGTTGCTTAGTTGTTGTAATAAGGTGTTGTGTTGATTATGACAATAATTCTTGTTTTTGAGCCTCAAATCCTAGAACGGTGCTTGCACCAAACCATTTTCACCCAACCCAAGCCCCGTTACATCCTTGTTGTTGTTCTCATCATGTGCATTTGCATTTTTCATTGATTTTTGGATGGAGTACCATTCTAGATTGCGGGCATACTTCGCAAGTTGAGGTAGGTGAGTGATTTTGGTTACTTTTTGTCACAAAAATCGCCCCCTTTCTTTCCTTGTGTGTTGAGTGTCACCCGTGAGAGTCGTACTTAGGGTTCTTTTATCGGTTATGGGTCTTGCATTGAGTCGAATCATGTGTGTGTCGTGTCATTCTTGGAAGTATAGCTTAGTACTTCCGTTTGCCCGCCTTGAATTAGTTTCTTGGTCTTTGGTGATGTCATTCTTGGTTGCTTGAGCTTGATTTAGGGGTTTGACACCTTGGTTAGACTTTGAGTCGGCATCCTCCGCTATAGACCTCCTTTGTTTTGTTTTTCAAAACCCCGCTTGAATGAGGCAAGCGGTTGTCTTTTCCTTTTTCCGATGCATGTTGCTTGTCTATACGTGTTATGTTCTTACTTGTTGGCATCAAAAATTTTGTAGCAAGACCTTACTTGCCTTGCAATAGGGCATTCTTCCTCATGAATGTCAAATTGTGAGTTGAAAGGGCTACGGGTGTAGCTAAACCCGATTCGGCTTCTAGTTAGCTTAGTTAGTTTGTTTCTTTGTTTCTAATAAGGGTTATTTAGTTGCTTGATCTCTTACTCGAGGACGAGTAAGGTTTAAGTGTGGGGAATTCTGATGAGCCCAAATTCGGTCATTATTTTCCCTTGTTTTCCTTTTATTTCGATCCCGTTTCACCCCCGTTTGGCACGATTTCGTCCCTTTTTATACCCAATATCTCTTTTCTACATGTTTGGATGCCATGTTGTAGGACTTGACGCGGGAATGAAGAAACGAGAACAAAACGTGGTGAAATCAAGACAAAATGGGAGAAAAAGAGGCTGAAATGGCATAGTGGGGTCCTCAGCCGGTCGGCCGGCTGCCGGTCCGCCGGCTGGGAGCCCCTTCACCTATTAATTGAAGATATTTTGCAGATTATGGATTTTGGGTCCCCAGCTGGTTCCCGACCGGCGGCCGGCTGACCGGCTGGGACCCCCCTTCACTTGCCCTTGCTCCTTTTCAACACATGCCATCGAGAATGCATCCCCAGCCGGTGGCCAACCGGCTGCCGGTCCACCGGCTGGAAGTACCTGGGGTTGAAGAAATATGAAGAAAAAATCAGAAGTCCATATTTGGACTCTCAGCCGGTCCCAGACCGGCAGCCGATCGACCGGCTGGGAGTCATATTTTGGAATTTCGCGCACTATATAAACCCGCACTTAGTCTATTATTTTATACGTTACTTTTTATGCAATTTTAGGGTTTGCTATTGTTTTATTAGTTCATACTTAGTCACAAAAACTCTCTAAAAATATTTTAATCATTCTTAGATCTTAGTTTAATCCTTTGATTCTTGTTAATCTCTCTTTAGTAATCTTTCTTTAGTAATCTTCTTGGGCATTTTGTAGAGGATATTTTGGGTTGTATTTTGAAGGATTTGAAAGAACTCTTCAACTTGTTATCCAAGTTACTTCCTTTTCCTTTGTTATTGGTATAATCTTCCTAATCCCTACTTAGTTATTACATTTGTTTAAGTTTCTTTTGTTCATTTGCTTGTTCTTACCATAATCCATCATGTTTACCATTTACCCATCTATTGTTCACATGTTTTCCCTAATCATGAGTGAGTAGTCCTTTTGCTAGGGTTAGGGGTGCACTTGGGTAGTTGGTGTTGATGTTTGTTGTTTAGGGTTAGGGTTTGGAATTCATCTTTGTTAGGTTTTCATTGTATGCATGCTAGATGTTTGATGAAATGCCTCAACGACCGTTGGGCATAATTCTTATTGTTGTTTGTCTTAGACGATAGTCTAGGGCTCTCATTGGTATGTGTGCATGTTAAATTGACCGTGTTTGTAGCGAGAGCTAGGATATGGTTTGATTTTAGGCGAGTCAAATCGATAGACGAGACGGACCTACACCTAACATAGATGAGACCACCTACCCTTTGCATGTTTGACATCGACTACCCTAGTAACCCCCGACACCCTAGTTGCTTTAATCATCAATTTCATCTCAATTTATTTGCTTTAGTTGTTCTTTAGTCGTTAATCAATCTCAAACTTATTACCCCGACTCGAGTTATAATTAGAACATAACTATATAACTTCCCCACCATCTTCGTGTTCGACAACCCTATTATACTACTAATTTGGGTTTTATAAATGTGTTTGATCGTGAGAACCGACGACTTAAATCTCGCGCATCAGTACTTCAAGCTCTTGTTTTTGCTTTAAGATCTCCATTATTTTGCTTCCTGCTAACTCCTCTCTTCTTTTCTATCAGACCCATAATGACATACGAACCTTGAACTCCCAAATCTCAATCTCACAAATTACATTCCCCACATTATTATTTTCTCTCAAATAAAAACGAGATTGATTGTTGATTGTTAGCGTTTTGCAAAAAAAATCCCTAAATCAACCTCTTGTCTATGACCTCTGATTATAAAGGATATGTTTTAACACTTGTTTTTGTAGGAAAATATCTGTATATAATCCCAATTCCTTATATGCAGAATTATAACAAATTTATAATATATGATTTATAGTCATAAACGAAGTACAAGATACAAAGATTTGGATCAAGAATTAACCTTCTGTCCTTGCAAAGGCCTAAGATCAGATATCAAAACAGATATCCTCCTAATCGTTGCACCAAAGATGTTTCAAGAAATACCCCTTCTAGAGCTAGAAATTGCAAAATTACCTTTAATTTTGTGTAAGATGAAAGCTAGAGAGAGAGAGGGAGTATGTATGTCGTGTAACTCGTGTGCTTTAAGTGCAGAGTGAATGTCCTATTTATAGCTGCAAACAACTTTGCTATTAGACATCAACTAGGATTCCCCAAATCAGTATTTGGTTCTACCTACGGCACTTCATAACAACTGAACAACTTAATAATTGCTCAGACCGAAATTCTATCTTTATAGAATCGGTTATATCTCTCTCTTGTGTAATGTTTTATCTTATAAATATCTTATATTATAATCCACTAATTAAATATAACCTTTTATATTTAATTAAATCATTTAATCTTTATTAAATAATTTCATTACACATAATTAAATATAACATTTTATATTTAATTACGAATTAACATTTTAATTCGTCTTAGCTAATATTATTTAATCAGTATTAAATAATTATGTCATCTTTACTTTGACTAACCGTTTAGTCGTATAGGGTATCAATATGATTACATTTTCATCTAATCATATCTAGTTTCCGTCCTTTAGGTGTGACTCTTAGGGAACAGTTGATTACCGCCATCTGTATGACAATAACGTCAAACTTTCTAGCAAGCCAACCGTTATTGATAAACGTGAATCAACTGGCTAAAATACAAAGTATACCCTGTGTTCCTTTAAGAGATTTATACGTGTTGTCACACTAACTGTTGAGGACACTAGCTCCAACAATCTCCCGCTTGACCGTACAAGTGTATGTGCGATAACCGATTGTCATATCAAATTAAATTTTTCCCACTCAATGTAAAACAATTTGGAAATCTGTATTGACAAAGGTCGTATTTTACAAGCGATCTGTATCAAGAGTGGTTTTCCCGACTAGAGAGTAACTCAACTGATAACGAATCATTATTCGAGCTTGGCCAAGCATTTCAGTTACTACTCCTCGAGTGGCCCTGAGAAATATTAAAACCTGATGAGGGGTGGATATTTCCTTCAACTCGAATCTTGCAGATGTAAGCACAGTATGAAATGACCAAAAAAAAATCTGCTTAGCCCCAGTTACGGTCAGCTAGTGAGAAAGAAACCAAAGTCACCCAAAACTGCCCTTTATCTCATGAAACAGTCGACAGTCAAAAGAATCGACTCAAGGAACACGATGGACGTCCTATCCACGACCCGACACCGAATGTTCAATAACATTTAGAACTCCATTGCGTCGTCACGAAAATTGTCCTACGAGTTATCGTTATAATCTCGTATCTGTGATCGATCAGTCAACGGTTTGACTTATGGTTTATTGAACCCACCATCAATCGACGTCACAAAATAATTGTCAGAGTTATCAGCTCGTGTAGGCGATTACGGACTAAAACAAATATAATGTAATTCAGTTCACTTTTATGGTGTTCAATGTTGTTAGTACAATCCACATGAAAAACAATATATAAAACAAAATCGATGGTGTTATAAATAGTATATGAAATAGATACAATATCCAATTCACATAAAGTACTAATATAACTCAGGAACACGTTTAATTCCCATTGAAATAACGTGCCCTTCATGTTCATCATGTCTTAATGGTTTAGTGAGAGGATCTGCGATGTTGTCATCTGTCGCAATCTTGTCTATCACTATTTCCTTTTACTCAGTAGTAGAATCTGCAATAACACTCTGCTTGGAGCTTTACCAACTGACAGCAGCGCCATTAAGAGTAAAAACGAATCCAGACTGAGATTTCGAGTCATCTCGATCCGTTTGGAAGCTAGCATCTGCGTAACCGTTTGTGCAAAGCTCAGTGCCTCCACCATAAGTCAATACCCAATCTTTAGTCCTCCGTATGTACTTAAGAATATTTTTCACAGTCATCCAGTGTGGTTCACCTGGATTGCCTTGGTACCGACTCATCATACTCAAAGCATATGCCACGTCTGGACGTGTGCATATCATGGCATACATGATCGATCCTATAACTGACGCATAAGGAATGCGACTCATGCGCTCGGCCTCTTCCGTGTCTTAGGTGCCTGAGCCTTACTCAAATGCACCCCCGAGATCATCGGAAGTAACCCCTTTTTGGAGTTGGTCATGCTGAATCTGTCAAGAATCTTATCTATAGAAGACTCCTGACTC
This sequence comes from Silene conica, assembly GCA_029255685.2. Classification (NCBI taxonomy): domain Eukaryota; kingdom Viridiplantae; phylum Streptophyta; class Magnoliopsida; order Caryophyllales; family Caryophyllaceae; genus Silene; species Silene conica. The sequence continues at coordinate 55,583,364 of CM055311.2, read as the reverse complement.
AGTGATAACATCCGTCGTGATCTATCTCTATAGAAACGGATCCCCAATATACATTGTGCCTCACCCTGATCTTTCATCTGGAAATGGTTCTTTAACCATACTTTAACCGAAGATAAGAGAGGGATGTCATTTCCGATCAAGAGTATATCGTCAACATACAACACCAGAAAGACGATCTTACTACCACTCGACTTGATATATAAGCATGGTTCTTCGACTGATCGAATAAAACCATTCTTTTTTATCACTTGGTTGAAGCGATGATTCCAACTCCTAGATGCTTGCTTAAGTCCATAAATGGAACGCTTAAGCTTGCACACTTTCTTAGGATTTTTAGGATCTGTGAAACCTTTGGGTTGTACCATGTACATCCTCCAAATAACCGTTTAAGAAGGCGGTTTTCACATCCATTTGCCATATTTCGTAGTCATGAAATGCAGCAGTTGCTAAGATAATCCGAATGGAACGCAACATGACTACGGGTGCAAAAATCTCATCATAGTGCAACCCTTGGACTTGAGTGAAACCTTTTGCCACTAGTCGTGCCTTATAGGTGTCTGGTTGTCCCTCGATAGAGCGCTTTATCTTATAAAGCCATTTGCACTGAAGAGGTCGTACCTTATCAGGCAAATCAACCAACTCCCATACGTCATTCTCATACATGGAGTCCATTTCGGATTGCATGGCATTAAGCCATAACTTTGAGTCGGAACAGGTCATAGCACCTTTATAGGTCACGGGTTCGTTACTCTCTAAGAGAAAAACGTCAACTCTGTCAAGTTCCTCGATCATACCGATGTATCTATCCGAAGGAATGGAGTGTCTACCCGACCTTCTGGGTTCCTCAGGAATACTGACCGCAACAGAAGATGAAGGTACGGTTTCCTCCATGGGTTGCTCAGTAGTTGGTTCTTGAATCTCCGACAGATCGAAGGTTCTATTACTTGTCTTATTCTCGAGAAATTATTTCTCTAAGAACTTCGCATTAGCCGCAACAAAAACGCGGTGTTCGGTAGGCGAATAGAAGTAATGACCAAACATTCCTTTTGGATAACCAATAAATTATGTCTTGACCGATCGCGGGCCGAGCTTATCCTCGTGTCTCCACTTGACATAAGCCTCGCAGCCCCAAACCCGAATAAAGGACAAGTTAGGGACGATTCCCTTCCATATCTCATATAGAGTCTTGTCAACAGCTTTAGACGGACTTCGGTTAAGTATAAGAGCAGCTGATAATAGAGCAAAGCCCCATAATGAATCCGGCACAACTGTGTGACTCATCATGAATCGAACCATATCTAATAGTGTTCGATTTCTCCGTTCGGACACACCATTTAATTGTGGTGTTCCAGGTGGAGTTAACTGTAGTACTATACCACAGTCTTTAAGGTGTTGATCAAACTCTTGCGAAAGATACTCACCACCACGATCTGATCGTAGTGCTTTAATCTTTCTATCCAGTTGGTTTTCAACCTTCGCCTGGAATTCCTTGAACTTTTCAAAGGATTCACTTTTATGCTTCATTAAGTAGAAATATCCGTATCTACTTAAATCGTCCGTGAAAGTGATGAAATATCTATAGCCGTCTCGTGCGGTGATTGACATAGGTCCACATACATCTGTATGTACGAGGCCTAATAGGTCAGCAGCGCGCATTCCAACACCTTTGAAGGAAATACGAGTCATTTTGCCTATGAGACATGATTCACATGTGCCAAATGATTCATAATCAAATGGCCTGGAGATATAGCGCCATTCTGTATTAGCTGCTTTACACGTTTCTCATTTATGTGTCCCATACGACAGTGCCATAGATATGTTTGATCTTTGTCACCGGCCTTTAGTTTCTTATTATTCATGTGTAATATTTCAGTCGATTGATCTAAGACATATATACCATTCATGGAAACCGCTTTACCATAAACCATTCCATTTAAAGAGAAAATACAGCTATTATCCTTTATTAAGAATGAAAATCCGTCTTTATCGAGTACGGAAACTGAAATAATGTTCTTAGATAAACTGGGTACATAATAACAGTTATACAGATATAACTCGAATCCGCTCGGTAGCTGGATCACATATGTTCCCATGGAAGCAACAACAACTTTTGCTCCATTCCCGACTCGCAGGTCCACATCACCCTTTGCAAGAGGTGTGATGTTTTTTAGGCCCTGCAAATGATTACACAGATGAGAACCACAACCGGTATCAAGTACCCAAGTTCCGAAACTTGCATGGTTAATCTCAATCATATGAATATAAGATGACATACCAACAGGAGTGACGCGGCCTGCTTTTATGTCCTCACGGTACACTGGACAGTTCCGCCTCCAATGCCCAGTTTTGTGGCAATGGTGGCACTCAATGTTACCGTCTTTGCTCTTTGTCTTGCCTTGTGAGCTACTTGTCTCACCAGGCCCATTCTTAAATAAGGCCCTTTTGAATTTAGGAGGCTTAGCTACTGTTAGCTCTGTTTGCGCTTTTCCCTTACCCTTCCCCTTCTTTGCAATCATGAGAACGTCTTGCTTCATGCTCCCACTCAAAATAAGATCCTTCTCGGTCTGTACGAGAAGGGATTGTAGCTCATGAGGACTTTTCTTCATGTCATTCATGTAATAGTTTGCCCTGAATAAGGAAAAACCATCATGAAGTGAATGAAGCATTCGATCAATGATTACGTTCTCACTGATCTTGCAGTTCAGGGACTCCAATTTCTCGACATTCTCAATCATATTGAGAATGTGTGGGCTAACTGGTTGGCCCTTTTGGAGTTTCGCATCGAAGAAGCGACAGGTGTGCTTATATGAAACGATTCTCGGTGCTTTTGAGAATTCGTTTGTGAGCATGGTGAAAATTTTATTTGCACCATGGGAAATGAAGCGTCTTTGCAAATTGGGTTCCATTGCAAAAATGAGTACGTACGTTCTTTATCGCACCCGCTTTCATAACGAAATCACTATAAGCTTGTGATACGTTAGCTCTAGCAGTGGGGCCTGGGTTAGGTGATAAAGGCTCAGTTAAATACTTGAGCTTACCATCAGCTACAGCTGCATTCCGTAATGCAGCCTCCCAGTCCGCAAAGTTGGACCCATCATTTTTCAGTCGCGTGGACTGATTCATGTGGTCCATGAAAGCCTTAAGCCAGGATTCTTTTCTTAGTGTGGCACTAGGCATAGGGGCATCATTATGACCAGCCATAGTATTTGCAGTATTATTGTTTTGTTTAGGTGAATTCTACACTGTAAAGAAGAAATTAAAACATAATAAGCATACCATCGTTTTGTAAATAGTCTAGCAAAAACAGTTTAATGCAAGGACTTTTGCATTTATATAATTGATCTTCCTCAAGAACTATATAAACAATCCCAAGACTCAATTTCAGTAAATTGATAAGCCAACCTCTTGGCTAATTCTACATTTAGAATTCTTGGTCGATAAATTTTTGTAAATTCTATCTTTAGTCCACCATAACCACAGGATCGTACGAGGGTCATGATGTTGAGGTAAAATAAGTCAACAACTACTACTTACCCAACATGGAAGGGGTCATATGGAGAGTAAGGTCCTATATGCCTGGCGACGAAGAAGGGACTCATAGTAATTTGACTTATAAAAGACTAATCTCAATTTTAGGTTATAGAGGAAGATCCCATCATCTTTAATTTTAATTCATTTAAGTGAACAAATATCTAGCATGCGAGAATGAATAAACTAAGGCGATGGCTTTAAGGGAAAAACGTGTGACATCTTTATGTCGACACAGACTAGCAAACATACTATATGAGTCAATTTTCATGCAATTCAGGTGGTTTGGTTTAGGCGGAAAAATGATGCAAAACAAACATGTGAATGAAAAACAAAACGGAAATAAAGCAAGTCCTAGTGTGGCCTATCCTAAAAAGAACAAAAATACAACATGGAATCCATTCAGCAATGGACCCTAGAAGCTTGTCTTGACTTGATGTTCCTTCTTGGTAATGTAGTGGGAGTGAGCAATCCGATCTCCGTCTTGGTCTTCTTATTTACAGTTGAAGAATTACATAATAAAATCCTATTATTACATTCTAATTCCCAAAACCGTAAAACAAAAAATATTACACAAGGGAGATTCGAGATCTCATAAATACATCACAAATTATGTTTCCTTCATTACGAAAACATAATTTACTAAGGCCACACTAAGTATTACAAGATACAACTGATTGTAAAAGCGTAAATAAATTCATTCATTCATTCAACAATATAATATATAGAATGCATCATACTAATGAAATTAATCTTTCAAGACATAATTCCGTAATTATGTAGAGTAATTTACCCAAACCACCATTTAATGATTTAATTATGTGATAATTCCGTAATTATTCTCATAATTTTAATCAAACAAACATATTCATATTATCGTATAATATGATTAATCCAACATTATTTTAAACCGTTTTAAAATAATTTAGGTATCAAAACTTAGTGAACTTTTTCACCCAAAATAAAATAAAATTACACATTATCTTTATAATGTATAAAAAACTTAAAAGAAAAACAGCCCAAAAGCTTTTAGAAATAGCCGAGACCAATTCCAAGAAAGAAAAAAAACAAGGAACAAAAAAACCTCAAAGCGCTGCAAGTAAACAGCCGCAAACAAAGGAAAAACGCTGGAAACATACTACCAGCGCTTCCAAAAGTGCTGAAATCAAAACCAAGAACTGGGAACGACGCTTTTAAAAGTACTGCCCACGAACGCTGACGCTTAAAATACACAAAGCGTCTTAAATTTCCAGGAGAAAGCGCGGCAAATAAAAACAAAGCGACACTTTTAAACGTCACAAAACAGGACGACGCTATTCAGAAACGCTGGAAATCCAGAAAAGGAATACATAAGCGCTAGGAACCCAGAAAAGCGTCGAGAAGAAGAAGTCGCAATCCCAGAAAATAGTAAAACCAAGCCTAACAGCCTGATTTTTGAAATTTTCTTCTTTTTTTATAAATTTCTAAAACTCATGAACTTGAATAACTAATGTCGGGTTGCTAAATACGAGATCGATAACCTTCAAAATTCTAATCTTTATTAGATATAGTTGTAATCTTAATCATTCAAATTAACCTTTTAAGACGAATATCAAAATTATAGTGGAATCGATTTATTTAGCAAATTATATCATTCAAGAACATGTGAGACGATTTCCTTTCACGTTTTAATTCAATCCTTATTAAATTAAAATATCTACAAATTTATTATTTTGTTATTTTAACTGTTTACGACAACAACAACAATAAATCAAAAAGGAAAACGACGAACAAAATTGTCTCGGCTAAAATTAAAATACACGGCAAAATTTATTTATTTTTCTTTCAATTTTCTCAAAACGTTTATGAAAATCATACAAAAATAAAATTTGTAAGCCATAGTGTAACACCCCGATTTATTAAGGAGCCTTTAGCAAGACATCCTCAGTAAATTGAGCTGTTACCATCTCGGAATAACCGAGGTAGTGAATAACAAAGTAATCAAACCAAGGTACTTTATATAAAAAAAAAACTGATAAAATTTAAACTTTGATGTTACAAATGCTACACAGCGGAATTAAAGTACAACTGATAACTACAAAGTAGGTGATCTACATCTAAGTCGGTCCATCCAAGTGCTCACGCCATCCGATGCTCCCACAGCACCATCTTTCCTGTCAAAAACTGATCCCTATTACGGATCATCACAGGTGTCACACGAATAAACAGGGTCAACCACGAGGTTGAGTAGAGGAAAAGTAAACAACCAAACATTACTATAAATAGAAAGTCAAATATTTCCACTTCGAATCACAAGACCCATTATTCTCCGCACCGATCACAAGGCCCATTAACTCCGCACCGATCACAAGGCCCATTAACTCCGCACCGATCACAACGCCCATTAACTCCGCACCGATCACAAGACCCATTAACGCCGCACCGATCACAAGGCCCATTAACTCCGCACCGATCACAAGGCCCATTAACTCTGCACCGATCACAAGACCCATTAACTTTGCACCGATCACAAGACCCATTTCTCATTACCTCATACTGTACCGCAGGATATATAATTAAATGACACAATATTCCAAATCATGTGATAACGTAAATAATCATGGTTAACATTAAAACAACCAGGTAATCATCATTAATATATTCACCGTATTTCCCCTACCTCAACTTGTAGAAAGACAGTCAACAGCTCCTAGAAATGTTCCACGCGGAAACCGTCACCTAAACATATATTATATAACGATTAATAACCCCTATTATAGAATAGTAAGGATTCTAAATATAGTAACTTTCTAAAAGTGGTAAGTTTCCTATAATAGCAACTTTCCCGAAATAGCAAGCTTGCCCCTAGACGACAAATTACGTAGTCTCATATACGAATAATAATAATATAGTACTAGTAGGAATATTAATAATAATAATATTAACCAAAACAACTTCTAATAATATGATTAGTAATAATAAGAATAACATATATAGCATATGACCATACAATTATAATTTCATAAGAATAAAACAATACAACACTACAACATTAATGTTAACAACCTTACTAATAATATTACTAATATCATTATCATTATCATTATGATATTACCATTAAAATAACAACAATTATTAATAAAAATAATATACTAATCATAAACTAATGATAAACTAATGATTACGCAACAAGGATTTTAGAATAGAACACGAGAAACACGTACGAACAGCAACAAACACGAACTCGAAAACAAACAGTCACCCTCACCGCGCAACAGCCCCGACAAACACTGCTCTCAACACCACCTACAACCCCCGACCTCCCCACTGGCACCACCAGGCTCGCCTATGAGCCACGGTGGTTCCAGGTAGGGAGTCGGTGGTCGTCGACCACCAACCACGACGCTGACAAACGGTTACCATTCCAGCACCATCAGACGTTACTCTTCTTTACACTACAACCACCTACAACGAAACCCACCATAAGAACGACACACACCACCAAGACCCACCGTGATAACCACCCTTCTAACACCCAGACTGAAGGGTTTTAGTTACTCATAAACTAACCATTTTAGTCATAATAAACAATATATTAATTAACATTTTAATTAACTCATAATGTGATCTTATGCATGCTTGAAATGCGGAAATAAGAGAGATTTAGAACCCTTACACACGGTCCAAATCTAGTGCAAGGATGATCTTCCAAATGCTCAACAAGAACACCTCCTCCAAGATGCACCCAAGACACACTACTCTCAATATATTTTGTATTTATTTTGCTAGAAATCTAATACAAAATACTAGTTTTTATTACATAAGATTATCAAAATATTATCTTTGATGAATGAGGAGTATGCACGGTTTAGTGAGAGCAAGGATGAACAACTCCTTTTGTTTTTCTCTCTACAAAACCCTAAAACTAAAACAAGAATGAATTGGATGATGGGAACAAGGCACTCTTTTGTTCTTCTCAAAAGAGTGGCCGGTTGGTTATGGTAGAGTGCCCAATACATGGGCACCTCAATCCCTTCAAATGTTTCCCACTTAAACATTACATTAATTAGATGTTTTATTTTGTTTACTAACACATTATCATATAATGTGATAATATGTAAAATGTATGTATGTGTATGAGTGTGACACTCGGTCCAAATAGCCGCATGGACTAACATACAACATACGTTAATATGGTATGTAACGATTACATTGATCATATATTATTTTACGAAATTTTTATTTTAACTATTTAAATACTCATTCATAAAATTAGTAATTCAAATAATTACTAACATCTAATTATTTAATTTCTGGCCACAACAATTGTAGTTTGAAATAATTCATTCGAGTAATTATGTTTCTTAAACATGTTTATATTAGTGACGACATTTCGATCACTAAAATATTACAATTTATAATCCTATTATAAATGTTCTCCTCATCCTTTTGCGAACTAGAATTGAACTGACTCGTATCGATATACAGTCATTTCATTTACTATCAAGAGAGTTGTCCTATAGGTGTGACCTAAAGGGACCAACTGACCACCACCGTCATACGACAGTAATGTCAAACTCTAGCTAGCCAATCATTACCGATTAATGTTGGTCAGTTGACTATATAATTTCGAATCATCCCTTGCGCATTCTCGTCATGAGATTTAATTATGTGATCGGACTATTGTTGAGGACACATTTCCCAACAATCTCCCACTTGTCCTCGACAAGTGTGCGTCACCAATTCTCTTGTCCTATTACAATCTCCCACTCAATGCAAGATGTCTCTCTGAGGTCGTACTTGCATTCGGTCATATCATGAGTGGTTTCCTTGATCTGGAGAATAACTGTTTGACCGGAATCATCTACCATAGATACCTTCCGAGCGTGGCCACGCATTTCCAGTTAACTTCTCCTCGAGTGGCCTTGAGATTTGAACAACCCTGACAAGGGGTGGACAATTTCTATCGCACTATTTCCTTTGACTAGTCACTGTCAGTCACAGCCTGAAGCAATCCCATTTGACTCCAGTTACGAAAAGTCGTAGAGAATGGATCAAGGCTATGCCTAAACTGTACCATCTTGGGAGAGTAGTCTTTAGTATAAGAATTGACTCACAAGAATACTATAGCAGCTCTTGCCACGACCCGCCTATTATAAAATTTCCAGAACTCTATAAGCGGTCACTTTGCCCGACAGAGTGTCTCTTGCAGTCTGCCTATGTGATCGACTAGTCATCATATATGACTCTATGGCATTTGAACTTGCCATCAATCGCCTCACATTCTATTCGCTTAGAGATGTCACCTCATGTAAGCGGCTAGGGGCTATACCAAGTCAATCCAGTTCACTTATGGGGTTCAACATTGTCTCTTACAACCCATTTGGATTTTGACAAAGTATCTTTCAACTTGAGTTAATTATAACTCAAATGACATTGTCATGCAAAAACAGTCAATACTATTTCATTGCATTTGATGCACAATCATCTATTTGTATTAATGTTTTGCGAATAAACCTTTTATTCATGATTGCAAAACTTACAAATTTTGGTCTCCTTCCGACTCATATTATCTCACATAATACGATCTTATTTGAGCACATATCTAGAACTCATTCTAGATCTTGAGTTTCCTTTCCTGAGGGAAGCTCCCACTGTTATCTTATAACTCGTGACTTATTGATATACTAGAGAGATTAAAGAATCACTCGTAATTATCTAGTCACTCATGTGCTGAAATCTATATTGTAGTTATTAATGATTTCATTCATTCTTATAATTTTCAATCATCTTGGCAATATGATCATGGTTTTATTCATCAAAATGAATCATATCTAACCATTTTAATTTCTAATGGGCGACCTTTTATTATCAATATAATAAACCTTCCCGTAAAGCTCCATCATCTTATGATATAAGGTATTTGATCATCTAGAATTGAAAACCTCTTATTCTTTACACCTTAAAGAATCACCCATCCTCTCTAAATGGTAGGCTTAATTCTTTTAATGAACATCTCTCCCACTAAAATCAATATTACTCGATCTCTTAAATGAACTTTTCATTTCTTGCATGTAAATCTTTATTTATCACTTGAATCATTATTACTATCACTATCCCTATAGTGATCTATTTTCATTCAATCAATCATCACCCTCTTTCATGTCTTCGTTTCCTCGAGACGAATATGACATGATTATTTCCTTATAACTACATTGAGAGAATTGAGATGATTTCTTCTCTTTTATCTTATAAATTTAGAAAAATCATTTATTAAGGAACCGGTCTTTCTTCCCGTATAGATAGATGATTTCTCCTCTATTATCTTATAATCTTTAAAAAATCATTATCTCAAGGAGCCGATATTCCTTCCGAATTCATACGGGGTTTCATGTCTCCTCTCTTTGAAACAATGAACATAAAGAACCTTTCTTCGAGTGTCCTCCCGTAGTTTCTTTAGTGTCCTCTCGTCGTTTCTTCAATTCATTTAGGGCTCTTCTTAAGACTCCCATGTAGGAATCTTCTCTAAGATCCTTTATTTTTTTATCATTGGTTTGCGAGCGAAATATTCTCCCACTCTATCCTTTTAACAATAACCTTTATTCGTTTAAGGATAGCTATTTCGATTAACCAATGCATATGAATGTTTGAAGTTTTATAGGTGTGATGAATACATTCTCATTTTCACTTAAAATGAAAATCTTATAATGAACTAATATTGTCTCATTTTGATTGAAAGTATCTCATAGGGTGTAGTTCTCCGTTTTAATCAACACTTTGATTATATTAAATTGATCGTATCAAGGTTTATTGCGTGATAAAATCACTTTTATTCATGTTTTAACAAGGTATGCAATTTATTTGAGAAATCAAGACATTGATTAAGAACAAAAGTAGTGACTCGGGTTGAAAACCAAGTCACCAATCCAAAATTACAACTATTGTTTTAGAATTTTAATCCTTGTCTTACAAGAAAGTAAATTGTTCCATAAATAAAATGCAAAATATGAAAGAAGACAATATGAAAATTAGAGCCTAGCTCTTCAAGTCTTCGATCAATTGGATGCTACCATAGCCATCCAAGTAAGGAACTTCATGCTTCCTTTTCCTTGCCCTTATCTTTATAAGATGCCTCTTTAAAACAATTTAAAAGGGGTGATAGTCAACAACTTGTATCGCCATACAAAAGTTAACAAAATAACATGAAAGTAAACGAAAATTATAACCTACTGTAAGAACCTTTCCATCTTTGAGATCGGTCAAGTATTTGGGGCAATTCCGTTTCCTAAGACTTAACCTCGTGCAATAAAGGCACTTGTCTTCAACCTTTGAAGATGAGGTGGAAACGCCTTTCGAAAAGGTCTTTTCTTTGGCCGGTTTGGGCTTGAATGTTTTCTTGCCCTTGCCTTTAGAGGCATTCCTTTTGAAGCTTGTTTTCCCTTTCTTATCGATGTTCAAAACATCCTTGGTGGAACTTTCATGAAGTCCCATGTCCCTCTCGGCTTGGATGAGCATCTTATGCAACTCATCCAACGTGGTCTCTTGGTTTCGCAAATTAAAATTCACCAGGAATTGAGCATACGCTTTGACCTTATTGAGCGAGTGAAGAACTCGGTCAATGATTAGAGAGTCGGGAACATGAACGTCTTGCGTTTTTAGAGTCTCCGCGAGCTCAACGAGTTTGAGCACATGAGGGCTTATCTTTTGTCCTTCCTTGAACGTAATGTCAAAGAAGGCGGAAGCCGCCTCATATTGGATCACCCTTTTGCGAAAACATGGTCGCAAGCTTGGTGTATATCTCATACGATGTGGTCAACTTAATCATACTCCTTTGGAAATCCGGCTCTATGGAGAAGACGAGCACATTTTTAAGAGCGGAGGACTCTTTCATGTAGGCTTCATAGGCCTCACGATTTTGGACCGATGAACGAGCGGTCGAAGCGGGAGGAGCGGCTTCGGATAGGTAACGACTCTTATCGTCACCTTGAGCGGCCAAAAGTAATTGCGCATCCCAATCCTTAAAATTGGAACCATGCTTATCGAGTTTGCAACGATCCATAAAGGATCGAAGCCATGATACGTTAGTGAGAGGTGGAGCGTTGGTTGCCATTGATGATGTTGAAAATAAAACTACAATAAAATGAAGGAAATAAAACAACATCATTTTTAAATTCATAACTTAAACTAAAAACTTAAACAAGTTAAGTATATTTACTTAATGATCTCTTACCCAATTAAGTAAACAATCCCGAGACCCAAACCCATACTAATCCGGGCACGGTGTAGCCGATTCAACCCGTATCGGTATAATTTGGTGGATTAACCCTTTAATCGGTTCTACCTTAGAACTCTCGGTCGACAATTTTCTAAATATCATCTTTAGCCCGTACTTATTGCAACTACGGTTACGAATACTTTCGTTGAGATCAACCAAATTTCAAGGTGTAATCTTATTACCCCACTTACCCAACGTGACAATTTTAGTACCCCGGTGTAGTCGAGCCTACGTTCTTGTGAAGAAGGGATTCATGGGTCCGTACTTTTTGGTAAGGCTAAGTCTCAATATTTATATGTAAGAGATCTAGTCAATTTATTATCTATCTCCGTTTAAGTGAACTAAGTCGGTGAATTATCGATAAAATAAATGACTAGGTCGACTACTTCGAAAATGCATGAGACGATATATGACGATTTGGCTATGCATGCAAACATATAAAAAGCAAAATAAAAGCATAAAATAAACCCTAGTATGGCCTTTCCTAGAAAAGAAATAATAAAAGTACAAATTCGGAAACCAACTCCTTTGGTCCCTTGAACTTCACGAGGCACGCACTTCGAGGTAAACACCGTCTTATCGGAACTCTTTTCCGAATGGCACCGTCTTCAAGGAACTCCGGATTTTACAAAATTACAACTTTTCTAGTCTACTTTATACATTATAAAATAGAAATAAATTACAATTGGGTGATACGAGATCACAAAATTACAACCGAATCGGTAACCCCTTACATTACGGGAAATACCGATTTAAAACTAAGGCCATACTAAGTAAATTACATAATTCCCAAAATTACGTAAATAAAATCATGACATTCATAATTAAAATATGCAATGCTTATAAATATATGAACTATCATGCAAATCCTACGCCAAATCATCCTATTTAAATAAATAGTTATCGTATACCTCGGTTTATGGAATCGCGTGTTTTAACGTTTTAACAACACTATGCATAAAATGAATCGGCATTCATCTTTAATTTAATCATCCCAACTCATATAGGTTTCAAAATTTAGTCTTACTCAAACTTTGAACATGACTTAACTTAACATATTTTAATATTGTTCGGTATTACTCGGTTTTACGGGAAAAATAATATAAAAATCCAAAAGAGTCATAAAAATTTCGAAAATTTCAAAATTCAAATTTTGAAAAATCTGGAATGTTCTTAATATTTCAGAACTTTAAAAATATTAATATTTATACGGTTTTAACATTATTTCGAAAATAACACGTAAAACGAGCATTTTAAGTCGGAAAATTCAATAATTAACTCCATAAATGCAAATAAAATACTAATAATATTTTTACACTTTCCAAAACACCTTAAGAACATAAAATGGACAGAAAAATAAATTACACACTGCCCAAGAGCCGAAATTTTAAATGCATGACTCTTTTTATTTAATTTTAAATGCAACTTTTAACAATTTAAAAATTAAATCAAAACAGAAACTTTTGGCTCCCAAGAATAATTTTATGATGAACATATCATATATGACTATTATGGGTTAAATATTTCGGCCATTTTAACAACTATTGCAAATTTTAACGATTTTCGTCATATATCGTACGATTTTAACCTTTAAAATTATTTCTCAAGCATAAAATAAGATAAAAATCTCGAAATTTTTATACATGCTGGAAATAATATATATGACATCGTGTTAAATTTTTATGGCCAAATTCCAACTTAAACTATTAAAGTCGAAATTATGTCACTAATTACCCGATTTTTACATTAAAAATCTATAATATTGCAATATTTGAGATAAATTTCTGGAAAATTCAACATATATTTTAAATATTGCATGTGACATACTCATAAATGTTTATAGTCAAATTCGTAATATAACTATTTTAACCCATTTTTATTCATCTTATTGCATTTTAACCCTTAAAATTCATATCACACGTTTTATAAGTCCATAATTTACGAAAATTCATATTCATAACAAAGGATATACATGTGATATCATACTGAAAAATCTCGGCCAAAGGAGGATTTTAACTATTTTTCCCAAAATAAACGATTTTTAACCATTAAAACATATTAAAACCGAGATTTAATATACCAATGAAAAATATTCATGCAAAATATATTCCAAATATTCTAAAAACACTTTAGAAACAGTAGGTATTCATGCTAAAATTATTTCGTGCATATCTTATATTAAACGAAAAACCAAATTTTATTTTGTTATCACTATAACTCCGTAAAAACGTAAACGGAAAGCATGCAAACAACCTATTTCTCTGATACCAATTGAAGGGTTTTAGTTACTCATAAACTAACCATTTTAGTCATACTAAACAATATATTAATTAAAATTTTAATTAACTCATAATGTGATCTTATGCATGCTTGAAATGAGGAAATAAGAGAGATTTGGAACCCTTACACACGGTCCAAATCTAGTGCAAGGATGATCTTCCAAATGCTCAACAAGAACACCTCCTCCAAGATGCACCCAAGACACACTACTCTCAATATATTTTGTATTTATTTTGCTAGAAATCTAATACAAAATACTAGTTCTTATTACATAAGATTATCAAAATATTATCTTTGATGAATGAGGAGTATGCACGGTTTAGTGAGAGCAAGGATGAACAACTCCTTTTGTTTTTCTCTCTACAAAACCCTAAAACTAAAACAAGAATGAATTGGATGATGGGAAAAAGGCACTCTTTTGTTCTTCTCAAAAGAGTGGCCGGTTGGTTATGGTAGAGTGCCCAATACATGGGCACCTCAATCCCTTCAAATGTTTCCCACTTAAACATTACATTAATTAGATGTTTTATTTTGTTTACTAACACATTATCATATAATGTGATAATATGTAAAATGTATGTATGTGTATGAGTGTGACACTCGGTCCAAATAGCCGCATGGACTAACATACAACATAAGTTAATATGGTATGTAACGATTACATTGATCATATATTATTTTACGAAATTTGTATTTTAACTATTTAAATACTCATTCATAAAATTAGTAATTCAAATAATTACTAACATCTAATTATTTAATTTCTGGCCACAACAATTGTAGATTGAAATAATTCATTCGAGTAATTATGTTTCTTAAACATGTTTATATTAGTGACGACATTTCGATCACTAAAATATTACAATTTATAATCCTATTATAAATGTTCTCCTCATCCTTTTGCGAACTAGAATTGAACTGACTCGTATCGATATACAGTCATTTCATTTACTATCAAGAGAGTTGTCCTATAGGTGTGACCTAAAGGGACCAACTGACCACCACCGTCATACGACAGTAATGTCAAA
The DNA here is from genome assembly GCA_029255685.2 of Silene conica. Lineage (NCBI taxonomy): Eukaryota > Viridiplantae > Streptophyta > Magnoliopsida > Caryophyllales > Caryophyllaceae > Silene > Silene conica. The sequence goes on along the minus strand of CM055311.2, from coordinate 55,568,274 downwards.
CTCTAGCTAGCCAATCATTACCGATTAATGTTGGTCAGTTGACTATATAATTTCGAATCATCCCTTGCGTATGTATTCTCGTCATGAGATTTAATTATGTGATCGCACTATTGTTGAGGACACATTTCCCAACACAGACTACCACCAACCAATTACCTTACTACCCAGAAAGAATCGTAAACAGGAACTACCTCAAATCCATTAAAAACACCATACGTTCAAAAGCCTTGTTCTGAAAACGAAAGGAAAATCAAACTGACACCTGCGATAACTACCACTCATGACGACCCTGGGTGTTCAACGACGACATCACAAAGGTCTAAGAGGCAACTACGAATATCATAGATCAATATTGCATGGAAATCGAAACCTAGACATACCATAACACGGTTGAATTTATTGGATTAAAACGAACGAGAAAACTGAAAAAAAGGAAGAACGTGATGAGTACACTTACTTCACAGGGAATTCGACCACCCTTAGGCCCCCATAAAGCCACCGTGTAACCTCCCATCTCGTTCTCTGATGTGGCGGCAGCCAAGTAGTTAGGGTTGTGTTGTGTGCATTAGGTTAGAGGTAGGGTTTTGAGGATAGTAAAATGGGGCGGCAGAAAGTGTGTATAGGTGTTTGTATCATCTTATCTAATTGGGCTGCTCAAGGTAGGCACGCATCACGGTAGGCACGCCTGGTCGTATAAGCTACAAAATTTACTTGCATGAGGGTTGTTTAATCATTCTTTGTCCTGCCTTTTACTTATATATTATATTTATAGATTTATATAAGCTAATTTAAAGAAAAAGCACAAGAAAAAACACACCAAAATTCGAAAATCAGGAAAAATCTGGAAAATACAATTAAGAAACCATAATTTTAACTGGAAACAAAATGCAAAGTGACTAATTGAACTACACACCAGTTTTAAGTAAAACAAAACTACATAAACGAATATTTTAAAAAATTGACGAAAATCAAAGAAGAAGATGAAAAAAAACCCTAAAATTATGCTAAAACGAGAAAAAAAGTACACAAATACTCTAATTGAACTACATAATGAAAAACACTGCTCAAATTGAAGAATAACAACAGAAAACACAACAAAAATCAACTTAAAAAACCTAAAAAATAGCGAAAATATAAGAAAACGAAATGAAAAGTTTTACTGGAGAAACACTGCGAAAAATTACCTGAATATGAACGGATTAGCAACGAAAATGAGCGAAGAAATCGACAAAGAAAAGATGAGCAAGATGATGGAGGTTTTACTGGAGAAGATGAAGGTTTTGCGGTAGAATTATGGAGGTTTTACAGTAATCTCAGTTGGGGAGTTGAAAAGAGGGGAAAAAAGAAGGGAGGGGTGAAATTTGGGGTTTATATATTAATTGTGAGATTCAATCTCAGACACTAATCTCAACTAAAAATGGATGGTCCAGATTCAAAGGTGTAACTCACCAAATATACCCCAACTCATATGATCCTATTAAATTAGAGTATTTTAAATATACCTTGAGCAGCCCAATTAAAGGTGTAACTCACCAAATATACCCCAACTCATGCGATCAAGAGCACGAGGCTCTGATACCAATTGAAGAGTCTATTGATATAATATACTCAAGAAGGGGGGGGGGGTTGAATTGAGTATGCCTTCTTTTTAAATCTTCTTCGATGTGTGTATGGTTGTATGATGATCTTCGAGTAAAACAAATAATAAGAAGAGACACTATATTTTTGAAGTGGTTCAGTCTCACACTTTGAGACCTACGTCCACTATTCTCGATTAATAAAATTAGTACCAACTCTGGATTACAATTTTATCAACCCTACTCGTGCAACTTTGATGTTAGTCGCAACTCTATCTAGACACCGTTAAATATCTAGCTATGACAAATACCGTTAAATATTTGCCTTACAATGAGTACCGCTAAATACTCGTTCTATCTTACGTTAATAAGATAAAGTCTTCGATGTTTCTTGATGTCACAATCTTGAATGAATAAGATCAATGCTTGAGCACTTGAATCTTGAATCGGATATGACAATGAAAAGCTCGAACCTTGAAGAACACGATCGGCGGTTTCTCTCTCTCGATTTTCGTGAATATATGTATGTGTGTCGTGTAGATTAATGTGTCATAGGTAGTCTATTTATATAGAATATATATCTAGGTAATTAAAACCCTAGATGATTTAGGAATATTACTTAAACTAGAATACTAGTCTTTTAGTAATACTACCTTAAATCTAATCTTAATATATTTAGAAAAGATTTAATAATATACTACAAGTATTATATAAGGAATCAATTTCCTAATTCATATTGAGGAAAGATCTTTATATAATAAATAATTAGTATCCTTATTAAAACAACTTCCTAAACCATGTCAAAGATAATAAAATATATTATCATAATATAATCTTAGTTTGTTTAGGATATTAAATAAATACATAATATTTACTTAACTTAATTCCTACACGATTTATGGTAACGTGACACGTTACACGTTTCCCAAAGTCATAACAAACTATATCTAGATTATATTTTTTGACAATTAAGATCATATAAAAATCCTTAGTTTATTTAGTAATAAATAATTATCTCATAAGAAAATTATTTATTCCTATTTAACCAAAAGATATTTTATCTAATCTTATTAAGATTAATAATTCCATATTAAAAATAGAATACCAATTAGACATTAATTGTACATGACTATATTTGGAAACTAAAATCGTTTCAACCAAACACATATATTCCGACCATTTCTTCATAATATAAGGTTATAGCTATGAGCTATAACTTGAATCAATCTTGTACTAAAGCTATAGTTGATATGTATAACTTTAGTTCAATAGGCGCGCTTGTGATCTTGTATCAATCTTCGACTTAGCCAATTCATTGACTAAAATACTTGAGTCTTTTATACTTGATGGATTAGATCTTGTTACTAACATTCTGTACACTTAGCACACGATTATACGCACGAGTATATAATATATACATAGCTAGACTTGTCATTATCAAAATATAGACATATATACTTAATATATATATATTCGAATATATGGTTCAACAAATTCCCCCTTTTTGATGATGGCAAGTCTCTCTTAGATTTTGTGTCTAAGTGTATGTTCCCCCTCAATATAATAATGGTCAATCATAGCAAAGATTCACTTAGGGTTTCTATCTTTTATCTATCCCATATCCTTTAAGAACCCTAAGAGACAATGAATTACGACAAGGAGCAAGCTTAGGCAAATTCTAATCTAAGTCGCATTTTTCCCCCTCTTGACATCATCGAAAAGATGAGAACAACGACATGAAACGACTAGAATGATATACGACGAAACATAAGCAAGCATGGAAAACGAGTCAAACGATACAAACATAGAAAATATCATACAAACACATACGAAGTGTTAAAATATACACAACCGATATACTAGTGCCAATGAGCCGAATTATAAACAAGAGAGTTTAAGAAAATTGGGCCTGACTAGGGTTATGATAGTATGGGTCAAGGCAAAAGATAACAATCAAGTTGGGCCGCATCAAAATAGGATAAAGTTTGGGCCGGTTGTGATTAGGAAATCCGAGGGAGGCAAAACGTAATAAGGCCTCGGATTACAATGGGCCAGAAGAGCAATTGGGCCAATATTCTAATTTGTTTATAAGTCCATCCCAGGACTTAAGCAAAACAACACCAAAACACTTTCAGACTTGAATTCGAAGACCGATAATGAAGGATTAAGAGTGAGAACTGGAGGCAGGTGACTTGGCATATGGATTGACATAGTCGGGTCTGGAGCGGAACTCAAGAGAAGTAAACCTATCCAAACAACTACTTACGTTCCTTCCTTGAGCGTTAAGGGCGAGCTCGAAATTTAGCACCTTGAGCGAGAGTGCCTTGACGGCCTCAAGTGCTTTGGAAGCATCCTCTCGCAATAGACCATGATCACGCACCATTGCACCGCCTTGAGATGTGAGAAAGGAAAGACGATCACTCATAGCAAACAACTCCGAGCACACCACCGAGACCTCCGAGCCAATCTTAACCAAATGCTTATCCACTTTCTCCATCCACACCCTTACATCATCTTCGAAATCACGACCCCTCTTGGCACGACTACCCCCTGCCTCATCCTGTTCTTTCTTAACTTCACACAAACCAAGAAGTTGGTCCATCTTGGCTACAAGACCCGCGAAAGAAGGTGACGGATTCGGAGCGGGTTCCGTCCCTACATTTTTACCAAAAGTAAGATCAATCCCTTCGAAGCAAATACCCATTAACTTTAAAAACCGATCACACATCCTATCACGAGGTTTAATCCCAAAACTTGACTCATCGACAACCCCTTTCCTTAGCAATAGCTCAGACACCCACATTCCATAGGGAATGTCGAGTGTGGAGCACGGTTTCTCCTTCACAAGAACACTCGATACGTGCACAATTTTGTTACAAACTAGCGATGCCAAATCAATCTCTATACCCTCCAACCAATTATACATAATGACTGCCTCAATACTCGACAATTTATCCCTTCCCCCTCGTCTTGGTAATACCGTATTCCACAAGAAATTGACAAGCACTTTTAGCTTTGGAGAGAAGGACACGGTTAACAGGGGACTGATTTCAGTAGCGGACTCGTCAAAATACTTCTTGATAACCAATTTCTGTTCCTTAGACACTACTCCCCATTCCTTTTTGGGATCAAGAACGAGACCTTCTTGGTCAAGTTTAAACACATCACAAAAATCAGACTTGGTGATTATCACATCCTTTCCATTTACGACCGCACTTAACCCGTCATCACAACCTTTCACAGACGCAAAGAATTGAACTATTTCAATTGGGAAAATTAACCCGGAGAAATTACTAACATATTCCCATCCCTGAAATTGCAAGAGTTCTTTAAAGAATCCTAAAGATTTCGAATTTTCGACCCACGACATCGGATAATAACGACCCGCATGAATAGCATAAGGTAAAACACGGTCGATTAACATACCTTCTTGTTTGGTCATTCGAACCTTCACAAGACCCTCCCTAGTAGCTTCTATGGAGTACTCGGAAAACAGAGGGCGCGGATTTCGAGATTGAGAACCAAGTTCATGCATGTCGTCGGAGATGGAGGAGGACGAACGGTTGAGTTTCCGTCTTTTGCCGTTGTCGGGTGGCGGAGCTGTGGCGGCGATAGGTGTTGGAGAGGGTGGAGGTGATGGAGTCGGTGAGGGTGGAGAGGGTTTCTTTTGTTGGGAGCGTGTCGCACGTGAGGGAGGCATGGTGGTTTTAGGTAAACAATGGTGGTGTTTATTTGAGTGGTGGTGGAGGTTTTGACGAAAGTTTAATGGAATTTTATGGAGGTTTGAGTTTTGAGGGATTTTTAGGGGAGTTTGTTTTTGGGGACGGTAATAATGGGGGTTGTGGTAGTAAGTGAGGTTAGTGATAGGGGTAAATGGGGTTGGTTGGGGTAATAAGTGAGGCTAAGGGTATAGGGACACGTGGCAGGTGGGTAGAGATGTGTAGTGGGGCAAGTGCTTGTAGGACGTGGCAGGTGGGGCCATCACACACGGTTTGTGTGTTGATTTTAGGTAAGTTTTATTTTGTTTTCCTTTTAGTTTAGTAATATATGTATATTATTATTATATATAATTTGTAATATGTATGTTTGAGATAAATCATAATATGTGACGTAATATTATTTTGAGATCGGTTATGCACACATTCATATGTGAATTATATAATATAAATATGATCATAAAATTTATCATCGAATACATACATACACATGCAGCGGAGTATACGGACACAGTCATATAATCTCATCTAAACCGTAGTCAATCATTGGGTTATTTTTGCATTTAAGATATGATTAGGTGCCACCGATTAAACCAATTTCCAATCGCAAAGTCTCAAAGCGTTCTCTAGCCAATGGTTTAGTGAATATATCTGCCCATTGTTTTTCCGTACTAAAAAATTCCAATTTTATATTTTTCTTTTCAACATGGTCTCTTAGAAAGTGGTGTCTAATTTCAATATGTTTAGTTCTCGAGTGCTGGGCTGGGTTTTTAGATATAATGATAGCACTCGTATTATCACATAAAATAGGTACACAACCAACATCAACACCATAATCATGTAACTATTGCTTTAACCATAAAAGTTGAGAACATACCAGTGCGGCTGCAATATATTCTGCTTCAGCAGTTGAGAGGGCGACAGAATTTTGTTTCTTGGATCCCCAAGATATAATACAAGGACCTACAAAAGTGGCAAGTCCGGAGGTACTCTTTCTGTCTAAGGAACATCCTGCATAATCCGCATCTGAATATCCTACTAGGTTAAAGTTACAGTCTATAAGATACCATAGATATAATTTTGAGGTTCCGATTAGGTATCTTAATATCCTTTTAACTGCAATCATGTGTGATTCTTTTGGTGCAGATTGGAATCTCGCACAAACACAGACACTAAACATTATATCTGGTCGACTTGCTGTAAGATAAAGAAGTGAGCCAATCATACCTCGGTAAGTTGTTTCATCTACAGACTTACCATCTTCGTCTTTGGTTAACTTCTTATCTGTGACCATTGGAGTAAGCATTGCATGAGAGGTTTCCATTCCGAATTTTTTTAGCAACTCCTTGACGTATTTTTGTTGATGAACTTTGATTCCTTCTTCAGTTTGTTGTATTTGAAGTCCAAGGAAGAACTTTAGTTCTCCCATCATACTCATCTCGAACTCATAGGTCATCAACTCAGAGAAGTACTTGCACAACCTTTTATTGGTTGAGCCGAAAATAATATCGTCAACATAGATCTGAACGACTAGTAGATCTGAGTTTTCGCTTTTAAGAAATAGGGTTTTATCCACAGACCCTCTCTTGAATCCACTTTCCAATAGGAACTTTGATAATCTGTCGTACCATGCCCTAGGTGGTTTTTTCAGGCCATAGAGAGCTTTGTCCAATTTGAATACATGATCTTTGAGTTTGCTGTCAGGAAATCCAGGAGGTTGTTCAACAAATACTTCCTCTTTGAGATAGCCATTAAGAAAGGCAGTCTTAACGTCCATCTGAAAAAGCTTCATTCCCTTGTGTGCTGCAAATGCAATGAGTAGTCTTATTGCCTCAAGACGAGCAACCGGAGCAAAGGTTTCGTCATAATCGATCCCTTCCTGTTGGTTGTATCCTTGAACCACTAGTCTGGCCTTATTTCGCACAATGACTCCAGTGTCATCCAATTTGTTTCTGAATACCCATCTAGTTCCAATGATAGTTTTGTCTTTAGGTCTCGGAACAAGATGCCAAACTCTGTTTCTTTCAAATTGCTGGAGTTCTTCTTGCATGGCAACTATCAAGTCTGGTTCTGCGAGAGCTTCCTTGATATTTGAAGGTTCAATGGTGGAGAGAAAGGAGTAGAATGAGCAAAAGTTATTTAAGCTCCTTCTAGTTTGAACTCCATCTGTCAGGCTTCCTATGACATTGTCCAAAGGGTGAGAGTCTTTGTATCTCCAGTTCCTTGATTGATTATTAGCATTTCCTGAACTTGACTCGGGATCTTGACTTGTTCCCCCTGAATCCAAACCTGGGTTTATAGTAGGGTCAGGTATAACTCTGGCCTCTTCCCTTTGGTTTTGATTCAAAGTTACAGCTTCATTAGCTGTAACTCTGGGTTCCAAGTCATTGGTTTGAGAGTTATTTACAGTATCATCAACTGTAGTTTCATCTCTGGCACCATTTTCTCCCAAGTTGAGTTCATCATGAGTTCCTTGAGGTTCTCCTTCTTCAATTTCCATTTCAGGAGGATCTTCCCTTGATAACCTGAAATCAGGTTCGTCTAGGTTTTCCTCTATATCCTGTAATGGCTTATCGAAGACATTATTTTCATCAAAGATAACATGAATACTTTCCTCTATGCATAAAGTGCGTTTGTTAAAAACTTTGTAGGCTTTACTATGATCTGAATATCCTATAAAGATTGCTTCATCACTTCTAGGGTCGAATTTGCTTAATCTGTTTTTACCATTGTTGTGAACAAAGCATTTACTACCAAAGCATCTTAAATGAGATATGTTTGGTTTACGACCTCGAAGAAGTTCATAAGGTGTCTTTTTAAGAATAGGTCTAATCATAGCACGGTTATGAATATAGCAAGCTGTACTTATAGCCTCAGCCCAAAAGTTTCTAGGTAGGCCACTACAAAGAAGCATTGTTCTAGCCATGTCTTCTAGGGTTCTGTTCATTCGTTCTACGACTCCATTTTGTTGTGGAGTTCTAGGGGCCGAGAAGTTATGTCCAACACCATTGGTTTTACAAAACTCAATAAAAGCATGATTGTCGAACTCAGTTCCATGGTCAGTACGGATTGTTACTAGGTTTGATTTATATTTGTTTTGGACAAGTTTCATGAGACTAACAAATTCATCAAATGTTTCGTCTTTTGAATGGAGAAAGATTGGCCAAACAAATCTAGAGTAATCATCAACTAGAACGAAAACGTACCTGGAACCACCTCTGCTTCTTACCTTCATAGGGCCACATAGATCCATGTGTACTAGTTCAAGAGCTTGTTCTGTGCTTACCACTCTTTTTGGCTTAAAGGATGATCTGACGTGTTTACATCGTGCACATGTGTCACACATCTTTTCTTGATCAAATTTGATCTTTGGAAGACCTTCGACCAAGTCCCATCTTTTCAGCTTACTTAGAAAAGGTGAGCTAATATGACCAAATATCTTGTGCCATAGACATGGATCATCTAACGTAACTTTCATGCATGATTGATGCGCGAGATTTAGTCGTCGGTTCTCACGATCAAACACATTTATAAAAACCCAAATTAGTAGTATAATAGGGTTATCGTTCGCGAAGACGGTGGGGATAGTTGTATAGTTCTAATTTAAGCAAGAGTCGGGGTAATAGGTTTGTGATTGAAAAGACTAATTAACTACTAAAGAACTACTAAAGCAAATGATTTGAGATGAAATAGATGATTAAAGCAACTAGGGTGTCGGGGGTTACTAGGGTAGTCGATGTCAAACATGTATAGGGGTAGGTAGTCTAATCTATGTTAGGTCTAGGTCCGTCTCGTCTTTCGATTTGACTAACCTAAGGTCGAGTCCTATTCTAGCTTTCGCTACAAACAAGGTCAACCTAACACATACACATGCCTATGAAAGTCCTAGACTATCGTCTAAGGCAAACAACAATAAGAATCATGCCCAACCGTCGTTGAGGCATTTCATCAAACATCTAGCATGCATACATTGTAAACCTAACAAAGACGAAACCTAAACCCTAACCCTAAACAACAAACATCAATATCAACTACCCAAGTTCACCCCTAACCCTAGTAAAGGGACTACTCACTCATGGCTAGGAAAAACATGTTAACAAGAGATAAACAAATGCTAAACATCATGAACAAGCAAAGGTAAACAATTGATTACAAAGAAACTTAAACAAATGCAATAACTAAGTAGAGATTAGAAAGATTATACCAATAGCAAGGGAAAAGGAAGAAACTTGGATAACAAGTTGAAGAGTTCTTTCAAATTCTTCAAATTACAACCCAACAAAACCTCTTACAATTGCCCAAAATGATTACTAGCGAGAATTACTAAAGAAGGATTAACTAGATTGAAAGATTAAACTAAGATCTAAGGAGTATTAAATATTTTAAGAGAGTTTTTGAGACTAAGTAATTGCTAATGAAACAGTAAAACCCTAGAAAATATGCTTAGAAATGCGTCATAACAAAATGATACAAGTGCGGGTTTATATAGTGCTCGAAAATACGAAAAGTGACTCCCAGCCGGTCGACCGGCTACCGGTCTGGGACCGGCTGAGAGTCCAAATATGGACTTCTAATTTTTTTCTTCAATAGCCTTGATCCTCAGCCGACCGGCCGGCTGCCGGTCGGGCACCGGCTGGGAGGCCTTTTGATGCAATCTGATTTTTTTCTTTTCTTTTCTTAGCTACAGGTCCCCTCAGCCGGTGGACCGCCTGCCGGTTGTCCACCGGCTGGGAGCCTTTTCTCAATAATCTGCCCCAACATCAATTTTTCTTCAATTCTTCGAAAATGGCTAAGTATGGGAACTGCATCCCAGCCGGCTGACCGGCTGCCGGTATGCCACCGGCTGGGAGCCTTTTTGCTTGAGCCTGGAAACTTCAACACATTTTCGCAAAAAGTCAAGTCAAGATCCCCAGCCGGCCTACCGGCCGCCGGCTGGGGACCAGCTGGGAGGCCCTGGGAGGCTTTCTTGCTAATTCCTTCAAACTTCTTCATGTTTCGCTCCAAATCCGTCTCGTTTGGTCCCGTTTCTTCGCCCCCGCCGCAATACCTACAAAAAGTGGATAGAATAGGAATATACGGGGCAACGGACGTAAAAACAACCAAAGACACGCAAATCGAGGTCGAATTGTGACCGAAAATAAAGAATATGTAAAGAAAATGATGACCAAAATGGAGCTCATCAGAATTCCCCACACTTAAACCTTACTCGTCCTCGAGTAAGAGATCAAGTAACTACATAACCCTTATTAGAAAACAAAGAAACAACTAACTAAGCTAACTATAAGCCGAATCGGGTTTAGCTACACCCGTAGCCCTTTCAACTCACAATTTGACATTCATGAGGGAGAATGCCCTATTGCAAGGCAAGTAAGGTCTTGCTACAAAACTTTTGATGCCAACAAGTAAAAACATAACACGTATAGACAAGCAACATGCATCGGAAAAAGGAAAAGAAAACCGCTTGCCTCATTCAAGCGGCGGAAAACAACTAAAAGGGAACAAATTCAAAATTGTAAACTCCCTCACAAATATTAATTCTACAAGCCACTAAGACAAGAAGGATGACAACAAAACACCGCCAAATCATGCTAAACTAGGCTACTTTCATAACCGTTATCCAAATACTTTTGTCAAAGGCGATCGGATGGAATAGAATGATGATCCCCGTGATGCTAAAGGCAAAAGATACAACAAGTCTAGATTCTTCACAAAGTAAAGGTCATGGGTCGTCCCAAGATCGACAAAACGGCATGGCAAAATTGATTTTTTGGAGTGAAATGCTCAAATCAATGCAAAATGGTGGATTACAATCAAAACTTGACCTCATTCAATTTTTCATTTCTTTTTCATGTTATGAGTTAGGATGGGGTTTGTCCCACGCGTGCTAATGTTCTTTGCTTTCGTCAATCGCTTATTAGGCAACCGGTTAACCTCTAGACAATAGCTTATCGGGGTGACAATCACTCTGTCTTTGGGCGGTCGAATTCACAACCAAGTGGGAAGCCAACTCAATGGCTACCCTCCAAAGCACATCGAAGTGGTACGCCTCCACCAAAACAACATGTTCTTATTCTTTTTCAACAACCATTTTTTTTTCTTTTTTCACTTGAGGTTTCTTTTTCCTTCAAAACATTTCCACATCTTAGAATCATTGAAAAGAGCATTCCAAATTTATTCATGAAAGTTATTTTTGGGTTGCCAAACCGCCAAGTCGAACAAGGTCACCAAGACAAGATAATCAAAACCACTTCACATCACGGGGGTGGACAAGGTGACTCACATGCAAACCCTTGACTCGGTATCAGACCATGGTCAAAAAGATACTAGAAAAGCATGACCTAGGGTGTTTTAAAAATCATTCTAAAAGACAAAGTCACAAGTAGAAGAATTATTTGCAATGGCCTAAACGATTTTGTCAAAGTTCTCAATTAGGCATTTTCAAAACATTATCCTAAACACAACTACATGCCATGAATGCAACTAATATAGACATGTTATAAAGCAAAAAAGACTATCAAACTACATGGCAAACAAAACTAACATATCTCCTAACAGCACAAAAGCACACAAGCCACACACAAACTCCACAATACACTCCACATTCTCCAAATACATGCCCATCCTCCTCAATTGTAACAAAAGAATGAAAATGAGAGTGAGATAGAGGTTGGAACGATCATACCGTGGCGTCTTCAAAATCCAAAGCGGTGCTCAAGCGAGTGTTGCCTATGCGAAAGGAGAGAAAACAAACACAAGTATATATATACAATTCTACACTAATAAGATAAAAACATGTTTTTGAGTTTTTCAAATTTTTCGATTTTTTTTGGTATTTTTGAAGTTTTTCATACTTACAAAAGCAATCAAATATTCACAAAGTGGATATTTTCCCTCCCCACACTTAAGATTTACATTGTCCTCAATGGAACAAAGTGCAAGGGGGAAAAGAAAAAAAAGAACGAAAACAACATGTTTTTGGCTTTTTTGAATGTTTTGATAAAATAAAAACTTGTTTTTGTATTTTTTTGAAATAAACGGTTCTTCCTCCCCACACTTATTTATATGCATAATGTGAGGAGGAAAACCGGAAAATAAAGAACATGTTTTTGAAAGTTTTTGGTTTTTCAAATTTTTTTTTGGATTTTTGATTTTTATGAAAGCAATAAAAACAAAAAGAAACAAAAGAAGATGAAAAACTAAAAACTAAACTAAATGCAAACTAAATGCTCTAATCTACATGTATGCAAACTACATGTGACAATATGATATAAAAATATAAATCTAATGCATTTACATGAGTGCAACTATATGCATCTAAACTAATGATGTGAAAACATGAAAAGAAAACTAAAACAAACTAACTAAACTAAACTAACTACTCTAAATGCATGCTAAAAAGGAAAATGCAAACTAAAGCGAAATTTGGATTAAGGGAGTTACTTGCTTTGGATTTTTCAACGGGGAGCATAGTCATCACCAACCACCTCCAAAGGTGGTCACTCATCACTATCATCATCATCTCCATCACCTCCGGTACCGCTTACATCTCCTTCTCCATTGCCCTCATCTACTACCATGTAGTCGCCCGGGTTGGTCACGAAATCACGGAAGGGACAGGCGTGCGAGCCACTAGCTCCCGGATCACCAAACACGCCATGAGGAGAAGGGTGCCCTTGAGGGCGGGGTGCCGAGTCCACGTCCCCACGGAAGTTGGGGGGAAAGATCGGGTTAGAGAAATAACCCGGAGTAACATTGATCTCCCCGAAAAAACGCCCCTCTGGAGGCACATACCCTTCTCTGGAGGCATGTAGTAAGACGGACGACCACCGTCCTCATGATGAAGTCCCTGGCGGACCGAATGGTCATAGCTGGGGAATTGTCCATAGGCCTGATCGTGATATATGTAATCAAGCTTATAAGACAAGTCCCTATGCCTCTCATCCGCCAATGCTTGGCGCTCATCTGCTAAATCCGCCACTTTCTTCATTCCCAAGTCAACTCGGGCCATGAAATCAATGAGGTCCTGAGGCAAAGGCTGAGAAGATGGACCGGAGCCTGAGGTAGATCCCTGAAAGTATGAAGGGCCGGTCTGGAAAGGTGGCATGGTAACGGAGGGCTGCTGAAACTGCTCAAAAGGAAGGTCAGAAGTGGTGGCACCCGTCCTATCTCGGGCATATACCCTCGGAGCACGCTGGTCGGGGGGGGGGGGGGGGGGGGGGCTCATCAGGATCCACCTCAATATCAAGGAGGTAAGAGGTCTTCCCCGGCACAACTCGCATCATCTCGGTGTTTGGAAAAGGCACCGAATTCCTGAATTTGTTGTCAACCCGAATCTGCCAATACTCCTTACGATCATTGGGGTTATACCTCACCCACCCCAAAGCATCCTGCAAGTATCGGCGAGATAACACATTCTCACCCTGAATGTAGTAGGTCTACCGTGAAGTGCCTCTGACAAAGGTCGTTGGCGATCAAGGTAACTATCCCCCCACTACTACAATTGAGCACTTGGGCCACGGCTAAATTCGTGGCGCAAGTACTAATTTCCCGTGGCTAAAGCTCTTTGCCACGGAAATACCTTTCGTGGCCCAAGTGGCCGTGGCTAACATATAGCCACGGGAAAAACAAGAACGTGGCTAAAATTATATTTTTAGCCACAGATTCTCCCGTGGCTAATAATTCCCGTGGCCAAAAATTAATTCTCGTGGCCAAAATTATTCCCGTGGCAAACAAAAAAATAAAATAAATAAAATGTAAAATATTATTTTTTACTTATAATGAAAATATTTTCACATATGGAATCTTTTTTTTTTGCTCTAAACCAGGGTGTCCACCATCGACAACGGTGTATAATCCCCTCGCCGCGAGTGCTCTCACGAAGAGGTAAACGGCTGGCGAAAGAGTATTCATTCCCATGGGTAGGGATCGAACCCCTGACCTCATGGCTAAGGGATGAGGTGATCAACCACCACACTACCAAACACATTTGGTTACATATGGAATCTTGTCAAGTTTTAATCCTTGCTTGGCTAGTTATCTCAACTCGTTACGTACAATCACAAGTCGTTCACTTTTGCGAATCGTATATCCTTCCCAGGAGGTCACTAATCCCAATACTACTCTCACCTGAGCACGCTTAAATGTGGAGTTATTATGATGAGCTACCCAAATTGAAACTTAAGCTTGTTGATATAATTAACACTTTGAAACCTTTTTAAATTATATTCTTTTATTTCTAAATTAACTTCACTATTATTTTTGCGAAAAAATATTAAATGGTTTATATATTTTTGCGAAAAAAATATTATTTTTCTTAAATTACTCGAGTTTTCAATGTTGACCTCCCGACTAATGATGCTCGGGTCATTTTTTGCCCGAGTCAACAAAACCATTTTCTCCAAACTAGTTAATCAAATTTTCATTATATTTTTTTGCCCTAATATATTTTTTTTTATTTTTTTTCATTTGTCGGCATTTTTATTTTATTTCTCTTTTATCCATTTTTTCATATATTTTTCCACACAAATACTATTTGTAAGATCGTCGTATTTGTAACGAAAAAAAGTTTAATCACTTTTTACTAAATTATTATCACTTTTGAATAATGATTACATACGGGTATCAGTGACCGAGTTTTATTACTAAAATAAATGACCAAAACATTATTAACTCGAAAATAATCAGTTTTTGCCAAAAAACACAAAAAAGATCGTACAAATTTTTATTTTCTCTAAATTGATTTCTTTTCATTATTCTTGATATTTCTTTTTGTCAACAAAATTTCACATTATTTACACATGTAAATCTATTATTTTAATTTCCATTTTACTTTTCGATGTGATACGCTCATTTTCAATAATTAAAATGTTTTTTTATATTGACTTTTTTATATCAGTTATTTTATCAATATGTTTTTTTTCCATTTTATTCAATGATTTGTTGGAAATCATTTTGAATTTAATTTTTTAGACTACTTTTTTTTTATTTAATCGTATTATAAATCTAATTGTCTTTACTTTTTTTTTCTCCTTAAAAAGTTCCCCAATTTTTTTCCAATTTAACATCTCGAATTCAAGTTCTTCTAGAAATATATTCCAAATAAAGTTGTAAATCAATTTCTAATGAAAAGCTTAACAATATAATATTAGTTTCAGACTTTTCAATGATAGGTAGTGTTACTAAGTTAATTATTTAATTGGACATACTTTCTCTTTAAATGTGATGCGGTCTCTAAATAATGTTATTCAATATCATAAAATTTAACAAAAAAAGAATTAATTATTTATTAAAAAATCGATGCTATGAAAAAAGCACTAAATATTATTCTAGTCTGTAAGAAAATAAAAAAAAATTAAGACGATGGTAATTTTCTTTACGTGTTTATCATTTTATAGAAGTTTTACATTTCCTATTAGACTAAATAGACAAATACCAAATATTTATTAAATTAATCAAAATATTTTCAAAATTTTACATTTAAAATTTTCATATTATGTACATTTGATTAAGTTTCATTCAGCTTTTGTATTTTACTTTTATTTCTACAAAACCAAGTTTTTACGTTTACCTTAACATGAAATATCTTTATACAAGTCTGAAAAAAATCTTAGCCACTAGTGTTTGTTACTAGTTTCGTGGTTAAGCAAATATGTTGCCACGCACAATATGTAAGCCGTGGCTAAAGAAATATTGGCCACAGAATAATCTGTGGCTAAATATATATTTGCCATGGGTGTGACATTGTTCGTGGCAAAAATGATTATTAGCCACGACTGTAACCTAAATTGTGGCGCAAATGACTTTTTGCCACGGGAAAAATTTTCCCGTGGCATAAAATTTTTCTAAAAGAGTGAATAAATTTTTTCCCGTGGCTAAGCAAAATTTAGCCACGAATTATAAATTCCCGTGGCATAAATCGTGGCGCAAGTGTCAATTTGTTGTAGTGCCCCAACACAAATGGGGGTGGTAAGCTGAGGTTGGGCTGCCAACCTACTCAAATGAAGGGCCATGTGGTGCGCAATGTTAAGCTTTGGGGCACCAACCAAATAACACCCAAGAATCTCTAGCTCCGTGGTGGTAAAATTATGAGGTTCATCCCTAGAGAAGACGGTCCACCCTATGAACCTATGCCATATCCTAATCGGTGCCAAATGCACCCTATTAGCCGGTTTCTTCTTGGTTCTATCACTGATAAGACCGGTAATGGCTGTCCAAATAAGCTCGGTATTAAAGCCCTCCGGAGGCTTAATGGGAAATTTTCCGTTGAGCCCAAATATCAAAGCAAAATTTTCTAAAGTGAGACGGTGTTCCCTATTCATCAATCGGAACTCCAAGAAGACAACTTTCCCCAAAGATCGGTTCTTAGTGACTACCAAAGTCAAAAATTCCCAAGTCAACCTAGGGGAAGTGTGAACCGGTTTAGTCTCATATAATGTTTTCATCCCTAGACCGTCAAAAAGACTCTCAGTTATCTTCTCAATTCCAAGCTCTCTCAACCCAGCTCTATCAATAAACCTAGTCGGATGAAGGGGGCGATTTTTGAAGTAAGTGAAGTTACCTTTCTGTTGTATGGTGGCAAATTGGAGGCCGGGAAAGCAAGGATCTGGACCAATGTTGCTACTATCCATTACATTCCGCACTTCTTGCTCCACACTCGGGTCGTGCCTTGATTTCGATCGCCATTTCGTTCTTCTAGACATGGTTATTTAGAGGTGAGGTGATGAGGGAATGAAAGGGGGTTTTGATTTGGAAGAGTTTGGTTGTGGTTGTAGTTGGTTTGATTTTGATTGGGGTTGTTTTGAAATGGTGGTGGATTGAAGCTTTGGTTTTGGTGTTGGTTGTGGTTTTGGTTGTTGTTAAAATTTGGATTGTTGTTGTTGAAATTTGGATTGAAATTTTGTGGGTTTTGGTTGTTTTGGAAATTGGGATTAAAGTTCGGGTCATTGAAACTTTGTTGAAAGCCTTGATTGGCTTGATTAGATTGGTTGCCTTGGTAGAAATTGTTGCTGTTGAAATTGTTCCTCGGGTTGAAGTTTCCACCCCTTGGTTGAAAACCGGGGGGGGTTTGCACTTGAGGTTGTTGGATTTGATGAGGATTCAACACATTGGTTTTGATTTGGAGTGATTGGGTGTGTTTTTGAAGGTAAGGGATGAAAGGGAGAGGAGGAAATAAGGAAGAGAGTGGAAGAAATGAAGTGAAATGAGAAAAAGAATGAAGGGCATCGTGTTTTAATTATTGCGAACAGGCGACTCTCAGCCGGTCTGGGACCGGCCGACCGGCTGAGAGTTAGGGTTTGGGATTTTTTCAATTTTTTGCATTTTTTCCTAAAGCATTGATTCTGAGCCGGCGGACCGGCTTAAGAACCGTCTTCAAGCTTCCTTCAACCTTCTCTTCTTCTTCAAAATTCACTCACAAACACACCCAGCCGGTGGACAGGCTGCCGGCCTACCGGCTGGGGATCCTTCTTCGTCGTCTTTTTCTTCAACTCTTTCACTTACAAAAACTCCCAGCCGGCGGACCGGCTGCCGGCCGACCGGCTGGGGATGCTTTCTCCTTTGCTTTTCTTCAATAATGGTTCACACTCATGATTCTCAGCCGGTGGACCGGCTGGGAATCAAGCTTTCTTGAAATTTTCGATTTTTGAATAAGTATACGTCTTCTCAGCCGGCTGACCGGTTGCCGGTTTGGTACAGGCTGGGGATGCAAAATCTAAAATCTGCCCAAATAAATCATCAAAAACAGAAATGTGTCCAGGTCCTCCCAGCCGGTATGTCACCGTCGGCCGGTAGGCCGGCTGGGAGTACCTGTACACAACTTCGAAAAATAATTTAATTGAACATAAAAACCGACTTTGCCAACAACGGTTTTGCCTATAATCCTCCGACTATACTCATGAATTACCCACAAATAAGCAACAAACACATCCAAATTTCTCATGCAAGCTAAAAATTAAACTAAAAACCGAACTAACCATTAAACGATCATGCAAACTACTTGAAAGAGAGAAAACTAATAATTACAACCGGTGGTTATTAAGTGACTCCACCAAACCTTTTGTTTTGGTAAAATTTCTACCGAGTCAATTGATTGTGTTGTGAGTCAAAGTGCCAACCAATATGAAGGTTTATGTAAAAGATAAATGCAAAACAAAAAATGAACAAAGAACAACACGCAAAGTTTTTGGTGACGCGGAAAAACCCGTTTAGGGAAACAACCGCGGGGGGAACGGAATCCCACCAATATTTTCACTATGATCGAAGGTTTTTCACTGTAGGGACGGATTACAAGTATTTTGCTAGAGAAGTAGGGTTTACAACGTATGAACTAGATGACTAAGTAATGACCTGTGCCTCGGTGGTCTGGGTGAATGACTCTGCTTCGATCCATTTAGAGAAGTAGTCAGTCATTGCCAACATGTACAACTTGTTTCCTGGTGCTCTGGGGAGAGGTCCCACAATATCCATTCCCCACTTCATAAAGGGCCATGGGGATATGACCGGGTGCAGGGGTTCTGCTGGTTGGTGGTTGACAGGTGCGTGCCTTTGACAGGCGTCACACTTCCTTGCGTATTCCTTTGCATCTTTGCCCATTGTGGGCCAGAAGTACCCCATTCTGAGAGCTCTGTTGGACAGGCTTCTTCCCCCTGCATGATTTCCACAGTCGCCACTGTGGAGGTCATGCAAGACTGTCTGTGCCTCGGTCTGGTCCAGGCATCGCAGATATGGCCCTGCTAACGACTTCCGGAACAGGATTCCATCAATCAGTATGAACCTGGAAGCCTTCATCCTGAAACTGCGCGCTTCTTTCTTACTGCTGGGTTGGATATCATGCTGCAACCAGTCCAGGTATGGCTTTCGCCAGTCTTGTTCTGACTCCTGGTCTAGGTTGCTGCTGCAGATAGGCAGCTCCTCCTGGCCCGAATCTGGTCCAGGAATGGCTGGTGTGAGGACATGGGTGATTGGAATACTGGCTACATCGGTTGGTTTGAAGGTTGAGCCTAGAGTTGCCAGTGCATCTGCCTCTGCGTTCTGCTCTCTGGGTACTTGCTGGATGCAGAATTCCACGAATCTGCCGATTAGCTCTTTTGCCACGCACAAGTAGGCCGCCATTGTGGGGTCTCTTGCTTCGTATGTCCCATTGACATGATTCACAATTAGTTGTGAATCACTATATACATTAACATGGTTGATTCCCATGTCCAAGGCTAGTTGCAGTCCCAGGACTAGGGCTTCATACTCAGCCACATTATTTGTGGTCTTGAACTCACATCGGACTGCTTGGGTGATTAGACCCCCTTCTGGTGATCGGAGGATCAACCCAACTCCAGACCCTCTGGCGTTTGAAGCTCCATCTACCCGTAACTCCCAGGTGCCTGGTTTGGCACCCTGGTGTAGGTGCAGGATTTCCTGCTCTGCTTGGGTCTGGAGTGCTGGGCTGAAATCGGAGACGAAGTCTGCGAGGGCTTGTGACTTTATGGCTGTGCGTGGTTCAAACTGGAGGTCATACCCACTGAGGTGCACCGACCACTTAGCCATTCGTCCTGATAATTCTGGCTTTCTCATAACCGTCTTGAGTGGGTGATTGGTAACCACTGAGATGGTATGAGATTCGAAGTATGGACGCAGCTTGTAAGATGCTGTGACCAATGCTAATACTAGTTTCTCCAGTGAGGTATACCTTGCTTCTGCTGGTAGTAATGACTTGCTGACGTAGTACACCGGGTGCTGAGCTCCTTCGTGCTGTCGGACCAGAACTGCGCTTACTGCTGCTTCGGTTACTGAGAGGTACAGGAGCAGGACCTCCCCCTGCTCTGGCTTGGATAACAGGGGTGGGCTGCTCAGGTACTGCTTTAGTTCCTGGAATGCCTTTTCGTGCTCTGGTGTCCCATCAAACTTCTGGCTTTTTCTGAGAATATCATAGAATAATCTGCACCGGTCTGAGGATCTGGAGATAAACCTGCTCAGGGCTGCTACTCTTCATGTCAGACGCTGCACATCCTTTGGCTTCTGGGGTGATTCCAGCTGCAGAACTGCTTTGATCTGTTCTGTGTTGGCTTCTATCCCCCTCTGTGTTACCATATACCCCAGGAATTTCCCACTAGAAACTCCGAAGGTACACTTGGCTGGATTTAACTTCATCTTGTACTTCCGGAGGGTGTTGAATGTTTCCTCCAGGTGTTGGGTGTGGTCTGTTGACTGCTTGGATTTGACCACCATATCATCTATGTAGACTTCCATATTACGTCCTATCTGGTCTTTGAACATCATATTGACGAGCCGCTGGTAGGTAGAACCAGCGTTCTTCAGGCCGAAGGGCATTACGTTGTAGCAGTAGATGCCTCTTTCGGACCTGAATGCTGTCTTCTCCTGGTCTGCCGGGTCCATTTTGATCTGGTTATACCCGCTCCAGGCATCCAGGAAAGTCAACATTTCGTGGCCTGCAGTGGCGTCTACCATGGCATCTATGTGTGGCAAGGGGAATGGGTCCTTGGGACAGGCCTTATTCAGGTCTGTGAAATCCACGCAGACCCTCCACTTGCCATTCTTTTTTGGTACCACCACTACGTTAGATAGCCACTCCGGATACCTGACTTCCCTGATCTTTCCTGCCTCCAGAAGGTTATCCACCTCCTGGTTTATGATCTGATGTCTTTCTGCTGCGAACTTCCTGCGCCTCTGCTGCACTGGTCTGAATCCTGGATCTATGCTGAGCTTGTGTGTTATGATTTCTGGGTCTATGCCAATCATATCCTTGTGGGACCAGGCGAAGCAGTCCACGTTCTTTCGGAGCAGCTGTAGGAGCTGCCGGCGTAGATCTCCAGAGCACTCTGAGCCTACGAACACGGTCTTTTCTGGGTGCTGCTCATCCAGGTGGACCTCATCGATTTCTGCCTGCTGGGGCTCGATGTACTCCTCCTGGATGTGCAGTTGCTGTAATTGCTATGCTCTGGCAGCTGGTGGTCCAAGTTGCCTCGGTCATACTGGAATCGGACCTCCTTTCTGAGGGTGTAACATTCGTCCGTGGTATGACCTATGTCATCATGAAATTCACATTTTTTGCTTGCATCACGGCGGTCATTGGGCCGTTCCTCTCTCTTCTTTGGCCATCTGACTCCTTTGAGCTCTTTCAAGGCCTTTAGCAAGCCAGCTATTCCGGTGGTAAAACCATACTCACTGACCTTCGGGGGTGGATCTGCATCGTTTTTCCCACCGGTGCTCTCGGATACTTTGCTCACTGGCTTGCTGTAGGGCTTTGATCTTTCATTCCTTTTTTCTACTGGTGCTTTCCTAGACACAGGTTCTGTGTCATAGGTACTTCTTCTGGAGGCAGCGTCCTCTTCCAGCCTCATGGCTGCAACTGCCTGGGCCTGTACATCAGCAAAGGCAGTGCATGGGTGCATTGTCAATTGCTTGTACAGGTCTGAATCGTGATGTAACCCCCTGCGGAAGGCTTCAATGGCAGTGGGTACATCACAATGCGGGATGGCAACCTTTTCCTTGTTGAACCTGGTGAGGTAATCTCGAGTGGTTTCCTCGAATCCTTGAACAATTCTGTATAGATCGCTGGTCTGCTTCTCTGGTTTCATGCTGCTAGCAAACTGCTGATTAAAGGCATTAACCAGATCTGCAAAGGAGGAGATGCTGCGATTGGGCAATCCTACAAACCAGTGCAGGGCTGCTCCGGATAGGGTTGACCCAAATCCTTTGCACATGCAAGCCTCCTTAAGTGCTCCGGTTGCGGTTACCACCATCATTTTCTGCTTATACTGATTTATGTGGTCCAGGGGGTCGGCCGTACCATCATATAGTGTCATGGTTGGTGGCACAAACCCCTTGGGTACATTGATCAGGGCAATGTTGTCGATGAATGGTGAATCTGCATAGCTATCCTGGGAAGCCTTCTCCATTGGCCTCGGCATACCAGGTATCTTGGTGATCATGTCTTTCAATTCCTGGTAGCGCTGGTCTGAGAGACTGCCTGCTCCAGGGAATGGATTGACTGGCGGAGGGAAGAAGCCTGGAGGGGCTCCTCCCCAGGGCCCTGAGGTCGGATTGATTGGCGGAGGGAGGAAGCCTGGAGGGGCTCCTCCCCAAGGTCCTGCGGCTGATTGATTGGCTGCCACGGATGGACTGAAGCCTGGTCCTGGATGCCAACCAACTGCTGACTGTGCTGGTGCTCCTCCCTGCCATCCTCCGGTGCTGGACTGGTTCACAGGCGCTGCTCCTACGGAGATCTCTGGCGTTCGTCCGATGGTGGGCTGTGGAGGGGTACCTGAAAAAATCAAAGGATCAGTCCCAGGAGGAAAACAAGGTGTAGGATTACCTGCAGGCTGAACTGGTCTGGACTGCGGTGCTCCAAACGCAGATGAGTCCAGATCCAGTATCTCTGGGCCACTGCTCGGGGTGGTGACACCTAGATCCAGCCTGGTGACGATCTCCTGGGGAATTGGCCGGTTCAACCCTGTTCTCCCGAAGGGGTTGAAGGTCTGCCCAGGTCCTGGCTGCAACATTCTGAACGGCTGCTCTGAACGTGTGACTGCGGCGATCTGCTCTCTCAGGTCCAGATTGTCCTTCTTCAGGCCCTCTATGGCTTCCTGCAGAGCACTCATTCCCTGGACCACCATCTGCATCGGATCGGTACGGGGAACCTGCGGCTGCTGGCCTGCTCCGGGCATCTGGGCTTCTCCGCTCCTGCTGGGACTGCTTTCTCTGCTCTGCCTTGAGGGAGCGGACACAGGGGGTGATCTGGGAACCTGAGGAGGTCTGCTGGATGGAACCACAACTTTGGAGGCTGTGGTCTGACTCACGACCGGAGATGGTCCTGCGAGTCCAGCGGATACAGTAGGGTTGATCCCACTGGACTGGGCTGGCATGCTCTGAGAGCTGGAAGGGTTGGCTTTGGTCCCAGACATGCTTGTTGCGATGAAGTAACGATTTTAAATATTGGAATGCGCACTATGCCCCACGGTGGGCGCCAAATTGTTTTGGTAAAATTTCTACCGAGTCAATTGATTGTGTTGTGAGTCAAAGTGCCAACCAATATGAAGGTTTATGTAAAAGATAAATGCAAAACAAAAAATGAACAAAGAACAACACGCAAAGTTTTTGGTGACGCGGAAAAACCCGTTTAGTGAAACAACCGCGGGGGGAACGGAATCCCACCAATATTTTCACTATGATCGAAGGTTTTTCACTGTAGGGACGGATTACAAGTATTTTGCTAGAGAAGTAGGGTTTACAACGTATGAACTAGATGACTAAGTAATGACCTAGTCTCTCTTTTTATAGCTGCGAATTATGCTTAACGGACTCAGTTTCTGGTGCTGAAATGTGGGAGAGAATATAGGGGAATATTCTCTTAGGGTTTTGACCCATTCCTTTCCTTTCAACATCTCTTTTTCTGCTCTGGGCTGTGCCTGATCTGCATCTAGTCTGCGTCTAGTCTGCGTCTGATCTGCCTTTGATCTGCCTCTGACGTTGGGCTGCGTAATTATTCATCACTGGGCCCAATAGTGAGATGTGAATTTTGGGCTAAACACCTTTCATGAACAAACTTCCTTGAAATCAATCCTCCTCGGGGAGTGGGTCCCTGTAACACCCCCATTTATTTAAGAGCCTTTAGCAAGACATTCTCAAATAAATAGAGCTGTTACCATCTCGGAATGTCCGAGGTAGTGAATAACAAAGTAAAACAAACCAAAGTACTTTATACAAAACTGATTAAATTTAAACTTTTGATATTACAACTACTACACAAGAAAAAAAGTACAACTGATGATAACATCTAAGTATGTGATCTAATTCTAAGTAGGTCCAAGCCATGTCTCTCTCCTTGCCCAAGCTCCTAATCCATCTGTCTCGGACCTGTAGAATCTACTCCCCATTCCGGATCATCGTAGGTGTTCACGAATACACTGTCAACCTCGCGGTTGAGTAGAATAACACAATAATAAAAATGCAACAAGTATGATATGCAAATGCAATGATATGCTCGAGCTCAATCACAGTCTCAATCTCAAACCCGTAACTCCCAGCCATACCGAACCTCCCGGCAGACTATAATCGGTTGTCACCGAACACCAGCTCAATAGCTGATAAGACACCAGGCCTGGTCTGCAGAACCACCCTGGGCTTTATATCAAATCAATATCCATTCCGTAACTTTCTCAGTAACCAATGCATATGCCATGCTCATGAATGCAACAATACTCTTAATCAATCATTCTATTAAATAATAAAATGCTCATGCCAATAAGCACAATTTAACACTCAACCCAACCAATATCATTCTCATGTAAATCATGCTTAACACCCAATGCACACAACCCAACATCCATTCATAAAACATCATAGAGTATGGTGTCAGTGTATCCTACCTGGATAGCAATATAATCCAATAGCAAGCCAGCAAGTAAACAGAGTTATGTCACTTCAATACCGTCACCTAACAATATAATATAAACAATTACTAACTAATATAACTAGTAACAAGGTATAATATATCAACCCATCAATTTAATTACCCAAGTAATGTATTACGCATAACGAGACTATATTAAGCACGACTAGTCAATTAACTTAATTAGGTGATTAATTAAAATTATCGCCACAACCCTATTTAAACAAATTAACTAAACCAGTTCAACTAATTAAACTAATTGATTCCACTAAAAAAAAACATGAACTAAACAATTTAAACTATTAACAATATTAACATAAACTAATCAAATAATATACATAACCGTCACATAATTATAATAAATACGAATAATAAACTTATAATAACAATACTACTAATAACTTATAATAATAATAATCATAATAATAATAATATTAACAGCCATGGAAATCATCATCATCAACATCATACTAATAATAAAAGTAATGTACAACGCAGCAAACCCGACAACACGAAACTCCAACAGCCCCAAAAACAACCCCTTCTACACCCCTCACACCACCTGAACCACCTCTACCCCACCGTGGCTGCCACCAGTGCACCACGGTGAACCACCTGACACCACCCATTGACCCTAACTCGACCCTAGCAGCCATCGACACTAGCCAGAAAACCCTCTGCTCGCAACAGTACCCCCAAATCCTAAAAGATCCGTGTGACAACCCTCCTGTAAACGCCACTTTTACCACCTCCAAACACCACTATCACCACCACCACTCACTCAAATCGACACCTTACACGACACTCGACCCCCCAGTGACAAACACCATGCTTCGACTCCACAGAACCACCAGAACCAGACGCCTGAAAAGCCCATGACACCAAGACCCCTGTTTTGATCAATTCTCGTAACAGCCCTTTAAACGACCATCCCTTTAGACTTTCTGACCACCACGCACTATCCCAACACCACCATCATCTCCGACTAACTCCCTAAGGCCAGCACTCACGACCCACGACTATAATTAAACTCAAAATACGAACAGAAACAACAGGCATGAAACCGACTAGATACACATTTAAAACAGAGTAAAAATAACGTGTCTACTGCTTACATTCATGGCAGTTTTAGTGACACCCACGGTGGTCCTATGGTGGTTTAATGATGCCAAACATAGTATTCATATTACAAGGATTAACCACAACTATAAAACTCAGATTCGAAGTTCCTAAAGTACGAGAAACAGGGTGTCAAACTTACATATGCGCAGGGACGAAAACGAAGATGGTGACGGCTGTTTCTTCGAGTGTTTTCTCTCTTTTGCTCCTGTCAATACTCAGGATGGTCTAGGGATTGTTGGTGACAGAAGGTAGAGAGGATGTAGGGGGATGAGTAGGGTTTATTTGGTGAGTGTCGATGGAGGCGGATAGGAGTGTCGATGGAGGCAGGAAGGGAATATGGTGACTAGGGTTGTATGCTATGTAGTATCGAAGGTTTACATTTGCTAGGCTGATTATTCTCGATTAAGAGCTACCCTAACCCAAGTCCAAGCCCGCCATCAATAGCCCATCACGCGTATTGAAGCAATTATATTTTCTATATCCCGTTCACGAACTCGTAAAAATAACGACACATGTAAATAATTATAATAATCGTAAATTATATAATTAGTATTAGTAAATATAAAATAAAATAATTATAAGCATATAAAGTTATTAGCAAGGATATGTTATACAATTACGACTTAAATAAAATAGAACTCAAGCATAGGTGGGAAATAAATATAAAATAGGAACTATATTTAATTTAATTATAAATATATTATCAAGATAAAAGAAATACGAAATAATCGTAGGAATACGATTTATAAAATAATATTAGTTTACGTAAAAACTTTATAAACGTTTCATTTGAAATACTTGTATAAAACACAGTTTGACTGTCGTTGACCGAGGCTAAAAATACGGGGTATTACAGTCCCCGAGGTCAATAACTTCTACGGTACCTTTGGAATCTCCTTGGTAATAACGCTTAATCCGATGTCCGTTGACTTTGAAGGTGTCACCGCCTTCACTCCAAAGTTCAAAGGCCCCATGAGGTGAAATATCCATTACTTTGAAGGGCCCGGACCATCGTGATCTAAGTTTTCCCGGAAAGTTCTTGACTCTTGAATTGAAAAGGAGAACAAGGTCTCCTATGCTCACATTCTTCTTCATTAACTTGGCGTCATGCCACTTCTTCGTTTGCTCCTTATAGAGTTTTGAACTCTCATAAGCCTCATATCTAAGGTCCTCAAGCTCACTCATTTGCAAAAATCTTTTCTCCCCGGCCATGTCTAAGTCGAAGTTCATCTCCTTCAAGGCCCACCAAGCCTTGTGCTCAAGCTCCACCGGTAGGTGGCATGCTTTCCCGTACACAAGCTTGTAGGGAGTTATTCCTATAGGCGTTTTGTAAGCCGTCCTCAAAGCCCATAGCACATCATTCAACTTTTGGGACCAATCCTTCCGGTTCTTTTGCACCACCTTCTCCAAGATAGCCTTGATTTGACGGTTTGAAACCTCCACTTGCCCACTAGTTTGAGGGTGGTAGGCAAGTGCGACCTTGTGGGTCACTCCATAAGAGGCTAGGAGGGCTTTGAATGTATGTTTCCGGAAGTGAGAACCTCCATCACTTATCACAATTCGAGGTACACCAAAACGGGGAAAGATTATGGTCTTGAAGAGCTTTACCACTACCTTGGAGTCATTGGTGGGGGAGGCAACCGCTTCTATCCATTTCGAGACATAGTCCACGGCTACCAAGATGTACTCATTCCCGCATGAATTGGGGAAGGGTCCCATGAAGTCAATCCCCCAACAATCAAACAACTCAATCTCCAAGATGGTCTTTAGGGGCATCTCATTCCTTTTACTGATGTTGCCCGACCTTTGACAAGCGTCACAAGATCTAACTACATCGTGAATGTCTTTAAACATAGAAGGCCAAAAGAACCCTCCTTGAAGAACCTTGGCTATAGTCCGTGAAGCCGCCAAGTGCCCTCCATAGGCGCAGTTGTGAAGCCTATCCACAATTTCAAGCCCCTCTTCCTTTGACACGCATCTCCTCAAGAGTCCATCCCCACACTTTTTGAAAAGGTAAGGATCATCCCAAAAATATCTCTTAGCATCCACTTTCAATTTTCTCCTATCCCTTGCTTCAAACTCCTTCGGGATAAAGCCATTAACAAGATAATTGGCAATATCCGCAAACCAAGGCAACTTATTGCCTATTGCCATCAAACTATCCTCACGCAACCATTCATTTATCGGGCCATCCCTATCATGCAAACCATGATCCTCAAAAGTCAATCTAGACAAGTGGTCCGCAACTACATTCTCCGACCCCGACTTGTCTCTTATCTCTAGATCGAATTCTTGGAGTAAAAGGACCCATCTCAAGAGTCTTGGATTGGCATCCTTCTTCAACATTAATTGCCTCAAAGCGGTGTGATCGGAGTACACCACCACTTTAGATCCCATGAGATATTGTCTAAACTTCTCAATGGCATGCACTATTGCCAACATCTCCTTTTCGGTCGTGGAATATTTTGCTAGAGTTTGATCAAGAGTCTTGCTTGAATAGTATATCACGTGGTGTTTCCTATCCACAACTTGACTTAGGACCGCTCCTACCGCGTAATCGGATGCGTCACACATGATCTCAAAGGGCAATCCCCAATCCGGAGCACGAATAATAGGAGCCGTCACAAGTGCTTCTTTGATCCTAGAAAAGGCTTCAAAACAATCATTAGTAAACAAAAAGGGAGCATCCTTGAGAATAAGAGAAGTCAATGGTTTGGCAATTTTGGAAAAATCCTTAATAAAACGCCGATAAAAGCCGGCATGCCCAAGAAAACTCCTCACCCCTTTCACATTGGTGGGGGGTGACAAGTTCTCAATGACCGCCACTTTTGCACCATCGACTTCTATCCCCCTCTTGGACACTATGTGACCAAGCACAATCCCCTCCTCTACCATGAAATGGCACTTTTCTCAATTGAGGACAAGGTTGTGCTCCTCACATCTTTTCAACACATTGACAAGATTAGTAAGCCCTAGATCAAAAGAATCACCATGAACACTAAAATCATCCATAAAAACCTCCATAGATTTCTCAAGAAAATCGGCAAAGATGGCCATCATGCACCTTTGAAAGGTGTCGGGTGCATTAAACAACCCGAATGGCATCCTCCGGTAAGCATACACACCTTGGGGGCATGTAAAAGTTGTTTTCTCTTGGTCTTCCGGGTGAATGGGTATTTGAAAAAACCCGGAATAACCGTCAAGAAAACAATAGTACGAATGCCCCGCAAGTCTCTCTAACATTTGATCAATGAAGGGGATTGGGAAATGGTCTTTGAGAGTGGCCGCATTCAACTTGCGGTAATCAATACACATCCTCCAACCCGTCACCGGACGAGTCGGTAGGAGAGTCTCATCCTCTCGTGTAACCAATGTTACACCCCCCTTCTTGGGGACAACATGGACGGGGCTCACCCACCGGCTATCCGTGATCTCATATATGATTCCGGCCTCAAGCAACTTAAGAACTTCACCCTTCACTACGTCCGCCATTTTCGGATTCAATCTCCTTTGACCTTCCACTCTAGGTCGACTCCCTTCCTCAATAATTATTCTATGCATGCAAAGGCTCGGGCTTAGCCCCTTGATGTCATCAAGGCTATACCCCAATGAGATCCTATGATCCTTTAAAGTTGAAATGAGTTTTGATTCTTGTTGCTCATTGAGGTTGGCATTGATGATCACCGGGTAAGCCTCTCCCTCCCCAAGAAAGGCATACTTGAGGGAGGGAGGAAGGGTTTTGAGTTGTACCTTTGGAGGGAGCATCCCCTCCACCTTCTCAACTTCCTCATCTTCTAGCTCAATGTTCTCATCCATTTCTTTGTCTTCACAAGTTGTGATGCCACATAATTGTTCCATGTGACCATCCTTCTCTTCTTCCATCTCTACCATCTCCCTTACCACTTGCTCCACAATGTCCAATGTAAATGCCTCATCATGCTTTGGACCTTTCATCATAGTAGGTAGATTAAACTCAATTTTGTCATCCCCAACTCTAAAGGTGAGCCGCCCATTCTTAACGTCTATCAAGACGCCTCCGGTAGCGAAGAAAGGCCTACCAAGGATGATGAGATTGTGGCTATCCTCCGGGATATCAAGGACAAAAAAATCGGCGGGGATTAAATGCTTACCCACCTTGACGGGTACGTCCTCAAGCACTCCCAAAGGGCGCTTGACGGACTTATCCGCCAATTGGAGAGTGATACTTGTGGGAACTAAATCATTCAAGCCAATTCTTTTTGCAACTTTCAAAGGGAGCACACTTACACTAGCTCCTAAATCACAAAGGGCACGAGAGATTGGAATG
Source organism: Silene conica (assembly GCA_029255685.2). Classification (NCBI taxonomy): domain Eukaryota; kingdom Viridiplantae; phylum Streptophyta; class Magnoliopsida; order Caryophyllales; family Caryophyllaceae; genus Silene; species Silene conica. Next base: position 55,538,154 of record CM055311.2, on the reverse strand, counting down.
CCACCGACTATGCAAGGGATTGAGAAACTCCCCGGGTCACCAAGTTTCTTTGGCTCCTTTTGGAGGAGAAGTGCACTACACTCCTCCCTCATAGCCATTACTTCTTGGTCACCCAAGGTTCTCTTGCCCGACAAGATTTCTTTTAAAAATTTGGAGTAAGTCGGCATATTCAAAATCACCTCCGTAAAGGGAAGAGTCACTTCAAGTTTTTCAATCATTTTACAAAAGTTTGTGAACTTGAAGTTTTCCTTTCCTTCAAGGCCCTTGAAGGATAAGGCAAGCTAGTATATTGAGGGTTAGATAGTATCTTGGTGGGTGTTGGTTTCCTTGTTACCTTAGTAGTTGGTTGTGGAACCAACTCTTCTTGTCTAGCATCCACCTCCTCCAAGATAGATTCTTCTTCTTTCTCCTCATAAGGGAGGTCCTCCACATAAAAGTCATCATCCCTTGAAGTGCCACCATCAACTTCCTTTCCTTTCTCTTTCACAAGCTCCAAAATAGGCTCCTCTTCACCATAATTGTAGTCTTTGTACGGGTCCTCTAGCTCCGTTCCACTTCTCAAGATCACCGCATGTGCTTGGTGATTGTGTGAGGCATCTTTGGAACTTTGACCTTGGGCAAGGAAGCCGCCCGGTGGCCTTTGTGGATTTGCTAGAGCTTGAGAGGCAACTCGAGCCTCCATTTCCCGTATCTCCCTTTGGTTGGCACTCTTCAAATTCGCCATCTCTTGGGTGTGAGTTGCTTGCATGTTCTTGACAAGCTTCAATAACTCTCCCACTTGGGAATCACTCGTATCTTGGTGAGGTGTATTGGTGAGGGGCAAGGGGAACCCATAATCATTCCTTGCACCCCCACCTTGGGAGTTGCCTTTCGGAGCTTGATTGTTGAAGTTTTGGCCTTGATTGTTTGATGGAAAGTTTTGGTTGAAATTTGGGTTGTAATTTGGGTTGTTGGGATTTTGTGGGTTTGGTTGTAGTTGGTTTGATTTTGATTGGGGTTGTTTTGAAATGGTGGTGGATTGAAGCTTTGGTTTTGGTGTTGGTTGTGGTTTTGGTTGTTGTTGAAATTTGGATTGTTGTTGTTGAAATTTGGATTGAAATTTTGTGGGTTTTGGTTGTTTTGGAAATTGGGATTAAAGTTCGGGTCATTGAAACTTTGTTGAAAGCCTTGATTGGCTTGATTAGATTGGTTGCCTTGGTAGAAATTGTTGTTGTTGAAATTGTTCCTCGGGTTGAAGTTTCCACCCCTTGGTTGAAAACCGGGGGGGTTTTGCACTTGAGGTTGTTGGATTTGATAAGGATTCAACACATTGGTACTTTTGTAACTCATGTACGGACTCCCCCGAATCCCTTGATGATAGTAGTTTGAATTGGGGTTGAAAGTATTTTGCCCTCTAGAATTATTGAATGCTTGGAAAGCATACAATTCTTCCTCACTTCCACTTCCCTCAATTGAGTTGTTTGCACATACTTCAAATGTGTGCCCATTTCCTCCGCACAAATCACATGAGGCAACACTATTTACTTGGTACATCCCCGGGACATTGCTCTTGGTTTCTTTGCTAGTGGAGCCCTTAGTCAATTCTTCCAATTTCTTGGTTAACATGTCCAACTTGGCATTGGTTTCCTCGTTCGCCTTTGCATTGGAAAGGTGCTCACTAGGATACTTGCTACTCTTTCTCAAGACATTCCCCCGAGTACCATAATTTTCCTCCGAATCAACGATCTTTTTGATGAACTCTGTTCCCTCCTCATGCGGCAAGTGGTCAAAGCTACCCCCCGCCGATGCATTAACCATTTCTTTCGTCCGTGGGAGAAGAGTCTGAAAAAAGGTTTGGGTCGTGTACCAAGTCGGTATCCCGTGGTGGGGACACTTAGCAAGTAAATCTTGGTATCTATCCCAAGCTTCTCCCAAAGATTCTCCCTCGTCTTGCTGAAATTGAGTTATCTCATTCCGTAGCATCGCGGTCTTAGAGGACGGGTAGTACTTGGCAAGGAAGGTCGTTGCCAAGTCGTCCCATGTGGTGAATGTGTTTGGAGCATGCACATTTAACCACATATCCGCCTTGTCGGTTAAGGAATAGGGGAAGAGCATAAGCCTTAATGTCTCCTCGGGTACTCCCGTTTTCTTTATCATTGCGACTTTACCCTTGAACTTTCTCAAGTGCCCATGAGCATCTTCGTGAGAAGCCCCGCTAAAGGCGTTCTTCTCGATAGAACTCATTTGCGAAGGGTGTATTTCAAAATTTTGAGGAACGAGAGTACCAAAGTTGATTGGATTTTTGTGGTGTCATTGTGATTGGGCCGGTTATGATCACGAAGAGCGGCCATTATATGAATTTGGTGGTGATTTGGAACGTGTGGTGATGGTGGTGGTGATTGCTAAAACGGATTGTCGAAACTTTCGGATGTTGGGCTAGGATTGCTTTGATTGGGGCTTGGTGGTTCGGGTGAAAAGGGGTTGTTATGGCTAGTAGATGCTTGAGAGGCAATCCTTACTCTTTCAATGGTCTTCCTCCTTAAGGCCCGAAAAAGTCTCTCCGGTTCGGAAATTGACAACAAGGAATTAGAGTCGCCCCTAGGCATAAAACTTAGCACACAAATTAGTCGTCCTAGTGTTTGTTAGACACTAGGGTGAGCAATATAGCAACCACTCTACAATTAACTACCAAATCTTTGATCAAAACAAAACAAGCTCAACTAACTCAAGACTAAAACTAAAACTAAACTACACAACTTCTAACACCGTCCCCGGCAACGGCGCCATTTTGATGCGCGAGATTTAGTCGTCGGTTCTCACGATCAAAAACATTTATAAAAACCCAAATTAGTAGTATAATAGGGTTATCGTTCGCGAAGACGGTGGGGATAGTTGTATAGTTACGTTCTAATTTAAGCAAGAGTCGGGGTAATAGGTTTGTGATTGAAAAGACTAATTAACTACTAAAGAACTACTAAAGCAAATGATTTGAGATGAAATAGATGATTAAAGCAACTAGGGTGTCGGGGGTTACTAGGGTAGTCGATGTCAAACATGTATAGGGGTAGGTAGTCTCATCTATGTTAGGTCTAGGTCCGTCTCGTCTTTCGATTTGACTAACCTAAGGTCGAGTCCTATTCTAGCTTTCGCTACAAACAAGGTCAACCTAACACATACACATGCCTATGAAAGTCCTAGACTATCGTCTAAGGCAAACAACAATAAGAATCATGCCCAACCGTCGTTGAGGCATTTCATCAAACATCTAGCATGCATACATTGTAAACCTAACAAAGACGAAACCTAAACCCTAACCCTAAACAACAAACATCAATATCAACTACCCAAGTTCACCCCTAACCCTAGTAAAGGGACTACTCACTCATGGCTAGGAAAAACATGTTAACAAGAGATAAACAAATGCTAAACATCATGAACAAGCAAAGGTAAACAATTGATTACAAAGAAACTTAAACAAATGCAATAACTAAGTAGAGATTAGAAAGATTATACCAATAGGAAGGGAAAATGAAGAAACTTGGATAACAACTTGAAGAGTTCTTTCAAATTCTTCAAATTACAACCCAACAAAACCTCTTACAATTGCCCAAAATGATTACTAGCGAGAATTACTAAAGAAGGATTAACTAGATTGAAAGATTAAACTAAGATCTAAGGAGTATTAAATATTTTAAGAGAGTTTTTGAGACTAAGTAATTGCTAATGAAACAGTAAAACCCTAGAAAATATGCTTAGAAATGCGTCATAACAAAATGATACAAGTGCGGGTTTATATAGTGCTCGAAAATAGGAAAAGTGACTCCCAGCCAGTCGACCGGCTGCCGGTCTGGGACCGGCCGAGAGTCCAAATATGGACTTCTGATTTTTTTCTTCAATAGCCTTGATCCTCAGCCGACCGGCCGGCTGCCGGTCGGGCACCGGCTGGGAGGCCTTTTGATGCAATCTGATTTTTTTCTTTTCTTTTCTTAGCTACAGGTCCCCTCAGCCGGTGGACCGGCTGCCGGTTGTCCACCGGCTGGGAGCCTTTTCTCAATAATCTGCCCCAACATCAATTTTTCTTCAATTCTTCGAAAATGGCTAAGTATGGGAACTGCATCCCAGCCGGCTGACCGGCTGCCGGTATGCCACCGGCTGGGAGCCTTTTTGCTTGAGCCTGGAAACTTCAACACATTTTCGCAAAAAGTCAAGTCAAGATCCCCAGCCGGCCTACCGGCCGCCGGCTGGGGACCGGCTGGGAGGCCCTGGGAGGCTTTCTTGCTAATTCCTTCAAACTTCTTCATGTTTCGCTCCAAATCCGTCTCGTTTGGTCCCGTTTCTTCGCACCCGCCGCAATACCTACAAAAAGTGGGTAGAATAGGAATATACGGGGCAACGGACGTAAAAACAACCAAAGACACGCAAATCGAGGTCGAATCGTGACCGAAAATAAAGAATATGTAAAGAAAATGATGACCAAAATGGAGCTCATCAATGATAGAGAATCAGTAGGTACAGCATTTAAATCAATCATATAAACATTTTTCATCCTGTGACCTTCAAGTATTACTTTACTGGTGCCTTCTAAGATTATACGACATATATCTGAATGAAAAACCACTTTGTTTCCTTTGTCACATAGTTGAGATATACTGATAAGATTGTGTTTGAGACCACTTACAAGGTATACATCATTTATAGTATGAGAAGATGAGATACCTATCTTACCAATTCCGATGATCTTTCCCTTTTTGTTATCACCAAATGTGACTTTACCTCCATCAAAGGGTTTAAGGGTTTGGAATAGATTTACGTCGCCTGTCATATGTCTTGAGCATCCACTGTCGAGATACCATAGGTTATTTTCCTTGGCGACAAACTGCACGAATAATTTCAAAGACAGGATTTAGGTACCCAAGCATACTTGGGTCCTTTGTTGTTAGTAATCACAAATACATCTTCCTTTTTAACCCAAACTTGTCTTACATAGGTGTTTCTATATTAGTAGTAGTTGGGTTTTGATGTTCTAGTGTAAGTCTTAGTTTGGACTCTTGGTGACCAATTTTTGTGTGTTGTTTGAGGAGTTTGTTTGGTTCTATTTTTCTTTTCTTCGTAGTCAAATATCATGTCATAGAACCATCTGTGGTCAATATTTCTTTCCTCAGTTTTGTCATCATCACTATCAGAGACAGAAATAGTGTCGTTTGGAGTTCCTAAGGATTTAACAAACTTGACTACGGTTTTAAAGTCTTGTGCGTGTTTCACACAGTTTTCTCTGAGGTGTCCAGTATGGCCACAATAAGTGCATATTAAATACTCAGGAAGGTCGGCATATTTTCTTCTTCTAAAGTCTCTGTCTGTTGGGCTTTGCTTACACTTTGAGTGATCCCTTCTTCCGTAACACTCGTGACCTAATCCCATCTTCATGTTGTTGTCGGATTGTTCAGTTAGGAAGTTTAGAACGTTAGTGCTTCCTTCCCATTTGTCGTGAACTTTCCGAGAATGAAGAAGAAGGTCCTTTAAGGAGTCTATTTCTTTCTTACATAAACTATGGTCAGTGTTGCTAGACTCTTTTAGGTTTTGAATGTCTCTATGAAAGTCGGACACAATTTTGGCATGTTCCTTCTTGATTTTAGATAGATTGAATTCTAGATCCATAATTTTGCTTTTGATAATCTCAACTTCTTCTAGATGAGTCTCATCTTCGACCATAACCGAAGATTTTGACTTTAAAAGCTCATTTGCCTTTCTTAAATCTGAAGTTATAGCTTCATTAGCTATAACTTTGGATTGAAGCTCTTTGATGTTGAGTTTCAGTTTTGAGGTTATAGCTTCATTAGCTATAACTTTAGACTCAAGCACCTTTTTCTCGGACATAACTGCTTCCAACTTAGCATTGGTTTCAATGCTTATTTTGGATTTCAGTTTCTTAGCTTTGGCTTTTAGAAGTTGATTTTCCTCAGCAATATCGAGCATCTGTTCCTTCAAATCATCTAATTAAAGGCTTTGCTCATGACATTGGTCTAGGGTTTCCTCAAATTATTTAATTAACATAGCCTTAGATAGATTTTTAACTTGACTTTTGAGTTGAAGAAAATTTACCTCTTCATCGTCGTCGTCGTCTGAGTCGGATTCTCCAAGGAGACACATATGAGATGCTTCATCTTCATCATTGTCATCTGAGATTAGATCTAGGCTGACGTTGCTTAGGCACAAGTGTGCTTCCCTTTTTGACTTGTCTTTGATTTTGTCCCAGCTTGGACAATCCTTGATCATATGATCTTGTTGACCACACTTAAAACATCCTCTTTTGAAGAATGTTTGTTTGGTGTCAGTTTTCTTTTTGTCGACCGTTTTGTTGTTAGGGTTTTTGTATCTACCCTTGAAAACTGCTTTCTTAAATCGTCTTGCGAATAGAACTGTCTCGTCTTCTAGTTCTTCTTCGCATACTTCACTTGTGGAGGCTTGTAAAGCAACTCCTTTCCCTTTAGAATCATCGTCATCTTTATTTAGCATGATCTCGTGTGCCATTAGTGATCCAATTAGTTCTTGGTAAGTAATCTGAGATAGATCACGTGCTTCCTCTATGGCCGTGACCTTTGGTTGCCATTTTTTGGTGAGACTCCTAAGAATCTTTTGAATGATATCCTCAGAATCGATCTTTTTGCCAAGGTTCCGCAGTTCATTAACAATATAAGAAAATCGTGCAGACATGCTATCAATAGATTCATTCTTTTCCATATTGAAAAGTTCATATCTTTGAATGAGCAAGTCTATACGATGTTTCCTGACTGCGGATGTTCCTTCATAGGCAAGTTCGAGACCATCCCATATTTCCTTAGCGGAACTACAAGATGAGAATCTATCGAATTCTGAGGTTATCATACCGTTCTGTAGGAGGCTCATGGCCTTAGAGTTTTTCTCTGCAATTTTGTAGTCACTTTCTACATAATCGCTTTCCATTTTTTCGTAGGTTGTTCCATTGGCGGCAGCGACCAAGATCTTCTTCGGTCCTGTTTGAATGATCTTCCAACATTCCCAATCACATCCCTTGATATAATGAGTCATCATATTCTTCCATAGACTATAGTTCTTGCCATCGAAGATAGGGCACTTGAGATGCTTGGAATCCATTGTTGATAGAGTATATAATATAGAATCAATAGAAGGATCAAAGCTCACGCGGCTAGGCGATCAAGAGCACGAGGCTCTGATACCAATTGAAGAGTCTATTGATATAATATACTCAAGAAGGGGGGGGTTGAATTGAGTATGCCTTCTTTTTAAATCTTTTTCGATGTGTGTATGGTTGTATGATGATCTTCGAGTAAAACAAATAATAAGAAGAGACACTATATTTTTGAAGTGGTTCAGTCTCACACTTTGAGACCTACGTCCACTATTCTCGATTAATAAAATTAGTACCAACTCTGGATTACAATTTTATCAACCCTACTCGTGCAACTTTGATGTTAGTCGCAACTCTATCTAGATACCGTTAAATATCTAGCTATGACAAATACCGTTAAATATTTGCCTTACAATGAGTACCGCTAAATACTCGTTCTATCTTACGTTAATAAGATAAAGTCTTCGATGTTTCTTGATGTCACAATCTTGAATGAATAAGATCAATGCTTGAGCACTTGAATCTTGAATCGGATATGACAATGAAAAGCTCGAACCTTGAAGAACACGATCGGCGGTTTCTCTCTCTCGATTTTCGTGAATATATGTATGTGTGTCGTGTAGATTAATGTGTCATAGGTAGTCTATTTATATAGAATATATATCTAGGTAATTAAAACCCTAGATGATTTAGGAATATTACTTAAACTAGAATACTAGTCTTTTAGTAATACTACCTTAAATCTAATCTTAATATATTTAGGAAAGATTTAATAATATACTACAAGTATTATATAAGGAATCAATTTCCTAATTCATATTGAGGAAAGATCTTTATATAATAAATAATTAGTATCCTTATTAAAACAACTTCCTAAACCATGTCAAAGATAATAAAATATATTATCATAATATAATCTTAGTTTGTTTAGGATATTAAATAAATACATAATATTTACTTAACTTAATTCCTACACGATTTATGGTAACGTGACATGTTACACGTTTCCCAAAGTCGTAACAAACTATATCTAGATTATATTTTTTGACAATTAAGATCATATAAAAATCCTTAGTTTATTTAGTAATAAATAATTATCTCATAAGAAAATTATTTATTCCTATTTAACCAAAAGATATTTTATCTAATCTTATTAAGATTAATAATTCCATATTAAAAATAGAATACCAATTAGACATTAATTGTACATGACTATATTTGGAAACTAAAATCGTTTCAACCAAACACATATATTACGACCATTTCTTCATAATATAAGGTTATAGCTATGAGCTATAACTTGAATCAATCTTGTACTGAAGCTATAGTTGATATGTATAACTTTAGTTCAATAGGCGCGCTTGTGATCTTGTATCAATCTTCGACTTAGCCAATTCATTGACTAAAATACTTGAGTCTTTTATACTTGATGGATTAGATCTTGTTACTAACATTCTGTACACTTAGCACACGATTATACGCACGATTATATAATATATACATAGCTAGACTTGTCATTATCAAAATATAGACATATATACTTAATATATATATTCGAATATATGGTTCAACAAATTCCCCCTTTTTGATGATGGCAAGTCTCTCTTAGATTTTGTGTCTAAGTGTATGTTCCCCCTCAATATAATAATGGTCAATCATAACAAAGATTCACTTAGGGTTTCTATCTTCTATCTATCCCATATCCTTTAAGAACCCTAAGAGACAATGAATTACGACAAGGAGCAAGCTTAGGCAAATTCTAATCTAAGTCGCATTTTTCCCCCTCTTGACATCATCGAAAAGATGAGAACAAAGACATGAAACGACTAGAATGATATACGACGAAACATAAGCAAGCATGGAAAACGAGTCAAAAGATACGAACATAGAAAATATCATACAAACACATACGAAGTGTTAAAATATACACAACCGATAGAAGTATACTAGTGCCAATAGGCCGAATTATAAACAAGAGAGTTTAAGAAAATTGGGCCTGGCTAGGGTTATGATAGTATGGGTCAAGGCAAAAGATAACAATCAAGTTGGGCCGCATCAAAATAGGATAAAGTTTGGGCCGGTTGTGATTAGGAAATCCGAGGGAGGCAAAACGTAATAAGGCCTCGGATTACAATGGGCCAGAAGAACAATTGGGCCAATATTCTAATTTGTTTATAAGTCCATCCCAGGACTTAAGCAAAACAACACCAAAACACTTTCAGACTTGAATTCGAAGACCGATAATGAAGGATTAAGAGCGAGAACTGGAGGCAGGTGACTTGGCATATGGATTGACATAGTTGGGTCTGGAGCGGAACTCAAGAGAAGTCAACCTATCCAAACAACTACTTACGTTCCTTCCTTGAGCGTTAAGGGCGAGCTCAAAATTTAGCACCTTGAGCGAGAGTGCCTTGACGGCCTCAAGTGCTTTGGAAGCATCCTCTCGCAATACACCATGATCACGCACCATTGCACCGCCTTGAGATGTGAGAAAGGAAAGACGATCACTCATAGCAAACCACCGAGACCTCCGAGCCAATCTTAACCAAATGCTTATCCACTTTCTCCATCCACACCCTTACATCATCTTCGAAATCACGACCCCTCTTGGCACGACTACCCCCTGCCTCATCCTGTTCTTTCTTAACTTCACACAAACCAAGAAGTTGGTCCATCTTGGCTTCAAGACCCGCGAAAGAAGGTGACGGATTCGGAGCGGGTTCCGTACCTACATTCTTACCAAAACTAAGATCAATCCCTTCGAAGAAAATACCCATTAACTTTAACAACCGATCACACATCCTATCACGAGGTTTAATCCCAAAACTTGACTCATCGACAACCCCTTTCCTTAGCAATAGCTCGGACACCCACATTCCATAGGGAATGTCGAGTGTGGAGCACGGTTTCTCCTTCACAAGAACACTCGATACGTGCACAATTTTGTTACAAACTAGCGATGCCAAATCAATCTCTATACCCTCCAACCAATTATACATAATGACTGCCTCAATACTCGACAATTTATCCCTTCCCCCTCGTCTTGGTAATACCGTATTCCACAAGAAATTGACAAGCACTTTTAGCTTTGGAGAGAAGGACACCGTTAACAGGGGACTGATTTCAGTAGCGGACTCGTCAAAATACTTCTTGATAACCAATTTCTGTTCCTTAGACACTACTCCCCATTCCTTTTTGGGATCAAGAACGAGACCTTCTTGGTCAAGTTTAAACACATCACAAAAATCAGACTTGGTGATTATCACATCCTTTCCATTTACGACCGCACTTAACCCGTCATCACAACCTTTCACAGACGCAAAGAATTGAACTATTTCAATTGGGAAAATTAACCTGGAGAAATTACTAACATATTCCCATCCCTGAAATTGCAAGAATTCTTTAAAGAATCCTAAAGATTTCGAATTTTCGACCCACGACATCGGATAATAACGACCCGCATGAATAGCATAAAGTAAAACACGGTCGATTAACATACCTTCTTGTTTGGTCATTCGAACCTTCTCAAGACCCTCCCTAGTAGCTTCTATGGAGTACTCGGAAAACAGAGGGCGCGGATTTCGAGATTGAGAACCAAGTTCATGCATGTCGTCGGAGATGGAGGAGGACGAACGGTTGAGTTTCCGTCTTTTGCCGTTGTCGGGTGGCGGAGCTGTGGCGGCGATAGGTGTTGGAGAGGGTGGAGGTGATGGAGTCGGTGAGGGTAGAGAGGGTTTCTTTTGTTAGGAGCGTGTCGCACGTGAGGGAGGCATGGTGGTTTTAGGTAAACAATGGTGGTGTTTATTTGAGTGGTGGTGGAGGTTTTGACGAAAGTTTAATGGAGTTTTATGGAGGTTTGAGTTTTGAGGGATTTTTATGGGAGTTTGTTTTTGGGGACGGTAATAATGGGGGTTGTGGTAGTAAGTGAGGTTAGTGATAGGGGTAAATGGGGTTGGTTGGGGTAATAAGTGAGGCTAAGGGTATAGGGACACGTGGCAGGTGGGTAGAGATGTGTAGTGGGGCAAGTGCTTGTGGGACGTGGCAGGTGGGGCCATCACACACGGTTTGTGTGTTGATTTTAGGTAAGTTTTATTTTGTTTTCCTTTTAGTTTAGTAATATATGTATATTATTATTATATATAATTTGTAATATGTATGTTTGAGATAAATCATAATATGTGACGTAATATTATTTTGAGATCGGTTATGCACACATTCATATGTGAATTATATAATATAAATATGATCATAAAATTTATCATCGAATACATACATACACATGCAGCGGAGTATACGGACACAGTCATATAATCTCATCTAAACCGTAGTCAATCATTGGGTTATTTTTGCATTTAAGATATGATTAGGTGCCACCGATTAAACCAATTTCCAATCGCCAAGTCTCAAAGCGTTCTATAGCCAATGGTTTAGTGAAGATATCTGCCCATTGTTTTTCCGTACTACAAAATTCCAATTTTATATTTTTCTTTTCAACATGGTCTCTTAGAAAGTGGTGTCTAATTTCAATATGTTTAGTTCTCGAGTGCTGGGCTGGGTTTTTAGATATAATGATAGCACTCGTATTATCACATAAAATAGGTACACAACCAACATCAACACCATAATCATGTAACTATTGCTTTAACCATAAAAGTTGAGAACATACCAGTGCGGCTGCAATATATTCTGCTTCAGCAGTTGAGAGGGCGACAGGATTTTGTTTCTTGGATCCCCAAGATATAATACAAGGACCTACAAAAGTGGCAAGTCCGGAGGTACTCTTTCTGTCTAAGGAACATCCTGCATAATCCGCATCTGAATATCCTACTAGGTTAAAGTTACAGTCTATAGGATACCATAGATATAATTTTGAGGTTCCGATTAGGTATCTTAATATCCTTTTAACTGCAATCATGTGTGATTCTTTTGGTGCAGATTGGAATCTCGCACAAACACAGACACTAAACATTATATCTGGTCGACTTGCTGTAAGATAAAGAAGTGATCTTGTATCAATCTTCGACTTAGCCAATTCATTGACTAAAATACTTGAGTCTTTTATACTTGATGGATTAGATCTTGTTACTAACATTCTGTACACTTAGCACACGATTATACGCACGAGTATATAATATATACATAGCTAGACTTGTCATTATCAAAATATAGACATATATACATAATATATATATTCGAATATATGGTTCAACAGAAGTGTTGATAAAGAACAAAGTTTTGGGGCAAAGGAGGAAGTCGTTATTATTACTGGTATTTGTTATCGTTGCTGTAGGTTTTGTTGTTGAAAAAAATCAAGGTTTCTCAATAATTAACCTAGATTTTCTTTAATAATAAACCCAGATCTTCAAATAACTTTTTTTCCGATAATAATCATTGAAGAGGGTGAACCCGGATCTTTTTCAATAATAAACCTGATTTTTGGTACTTTATTGCTGATAAGGATTGTTAGATAAATCCGACTCTTGGTACTTGATTGATGAGGATGATGATTGCTGATGATGAAGAAGCCGAAAAAAGGTTTAAAATAAAATAATATAGGATGACCGGAAGGTTTACTTGTTGTTGTAGGTAAAAAAATGAGCTTAGTGCAATATGAGTGAAGGAGTGCAATTTGCTGGATTATTTTGAGTTAAATTAAAGTTTGGATTATTCTAAGAATATGAACAATAGTTTGGATTATTCCTGTAAAATAATCCTTTAAAATTTTATAATTGTAGTATTATTTCATTTAAATATAAATGTACAACATTTTACACATACAAATAAAAGTATATTTAATTTAAATTCAACGTTTATTATACTTTTAACATTAAATTAAAGGGTACATGCCTCAGTGACATCGGCACATCCCTATTTTGATTTAATAATCAAAATACACATCATCAAAATAATTAAATTACAAGACATAGAGAAAATAAATATCGTATGTTTTCCATATGTTCTTAACCTAATACAGCAACGTTCGTGTAATTATTAATGACATAGAATGCAATAGGTTTATGTATAGTTAAATTCAGCTTCATTTAGTTCAGTTCAGTTTAGTTCAACTCATCTTATGACAAATGAACTGTTATTTCAATTCAGTTCGGTTCAATTTAGTTTCACTATGACCAATTCAGTTCAACTCTTTTCAGCCAAAAAAAACAGAGTGTAAAACCCGTTACTAACCACATTTTTGGTGAATTGCATACACACTTTTACTATATGATTTTACACTAAACTAATATCAATATTTTTATCCAACACCCTTGGGAGAACATAGTTATGTTGAAAACGACTCATTAATAATTAGCTAACTAGCTTTGACCCCGTGCAAATTGCACGGGATTGAATATTCAAAATTGTACGGGATTAAATATTCAATTATTAGATTAAATCTATAAATATTGAAATATAATCAGGTAGTTATAATTTATATCCAATGAATAGAATATTTTAATTTTTAATAATTTTACAATAATGAATTATTTATTTGTAAATTACTTTTATATACATATCTAATGTACATAGCATATAAATTATCTAATAAAATTTCACTTGAAATGTCAATTAAATTAATATATGAAAAAATTGGAAAAATAGAAATATTATTAATTTGTTTTGATAGAGTATGGATTTATGTACACGTGTATACATACCCATCTTAAATGAGAAATCACCCATGAATTTATACAACCATCTTAAATTCCACTCTATTTTTCCAATTTCACAAATTATTGTTTACCTCCATTGTAAAAGAAAAATAATTTACAACGAAAGGTATAAATCCGTCTAAATCAACACTTCTTTTTTTTTTGGGGGGGGGGGGTGATGGTGTTTTTCACGCCTTTGTTACAACTTATTACAACAGTTGTAAGCAAGACTTAATGTTCCTATTTATCCCCCCAAACTTAGGTCTTAGCCATTTTTGGTTGATCGATCTTGAGTTTAACGCGAATATACACATCTTAAATAAGAATTTCACTTTTTCTTAATTCATTACCTTAAAAACCATCCAATACACATAAATCTTTAATTTTCTTTAAAGACTAAACCCTCTACTATTAAACTTGATTTATTTTTTCTGTTATAGTCAAATAAGATCTAAATCATTAGTCATTTTTAAATGAATAATTATGTCAGAGTTGGTACTTATGTTAATATTTTGTGGTTTTTTGTTTTAATGTTTTAATATATATATATATATATATATATATATGATAAAAGGTTTTTATGTTAAGATTATCCGTGATAAGCAAGACTTTTTGTATATGATATTATTAGAACATTAGGTTATAATAATAAAATGTTGATGTTTTAAAAAATATTTGCCCAAAATTAATTTTAGTACTTGTAAGTATAAATTGTATTATTAAAGATAATAATCATTATAGAGTAAATAATTATGATGATTACACGTAGTAAGATTGTGAAACATAATTATGTTTCATAATCTTAAAAAATTAATAATCGTTTAATAAATTATTAATCCGTTGGGTATAATATGCTCAAAAAATTAATAATCGTTTAAGGAAATTATTGGGTGAATTATCTTTAAATATTAATCATTATATCGATATTTTTAAAACTATACCCGTACAATTTTCCACGGGTTAAAAAATAGTACTCTTACCAATTTAATAAACATAATAATGTGATATAGAGTACGTAGATTGCATACGTATTTAAGCATAAATTGCGTATGCTATTGTGTATGTACTCCGTATGTCCATGGATAATAAAGCTTATTTCACACTTCAACTTTTTTTTATAGTTCCGATGATACATAAGACATAATAAATTGTATTATTAAAGATAATAATTATATTATCGATATATTGTGCATTGTAATTATTTAACTTTACTCAATTTTTTTTCGATTGCAAAAATCCACGGGTCTTAATTATTATATTGTTTATTTTAGTTATTTATTGAATAAAAATTGTTATATAATAGTTTTAGAAGGATGTTATTCAAAATTATTATATTTTATTTTTTGAGTATATAATATTAAAGTTAATGTAATACAAATGACCTAAAACTGTATTATTTTATATATTATTATTATATGATATTTAATTTCATATTATATAAACTATATTTGTGTATCCATTATTTAATGTTACGAAAGTATATCACAAATGTTACGTAATATTTCTAAATCTATGGTCAAGCATACAATATCGAATATCGGGCAGTTACCGCGTAAGAAATTCATCAAAGAAATTGCGGGCCTCACCTGATAGATTAAAAAATAAAAGTAAAAAAAACATGTGTTGATGACGTGGCTCAACCAAGACTTCCTAAATTTTTCTGTAATTATATAGATAAGATTATGTCATTCAAAACAGCCATATATACCCTCGTAAGAAAATGTCCCAAAACTATAAGTTTGAAACTTATATAATTATATGTATGTAGAATTTATGGTATTTCATAGCTATTTTATCACAAGGTCAATGAGCCAATATAATATTAGTAGTTAATATTAATTTACATTAAATGTTAAAAAGCGTTTAGGTTGTTCTTTTTGACTTATTATTATGCTAAGACGGTTTTATATAGAATAAAAAAAATTGTATGGTCAATATTAATTGTATGTCATGTACAAGATACATTTAATGAGGTTATTAGATAACACAAATAAACTATTATAATTGTAACAACCCGACCAACCACGGTCGTAACACACCCCCAATAAGATGGGAGGTATGCCTTTGGGCCCATTATTTATCATCACTTAAGCTCAAAAACACAAGGCCTTGTTACTAAGTGGTGGGTAAGAACTATGATAAACATTTCACAATCCTCACATTCTACCGATGTGGGACAAATCTCCTTTCATATTCTTGGGGTGTTACAAACTCCCCAACTTAAAGAAAACAACGTCCTCGTTGTGCCTCAAACTTGACCATAACCAGACCCAGAATCCTCCCCGCTAGGTGGATGGCCCGGTACTCCCGACCACAGGCTCACCACGGTCATAGGGTCGCTCTGATACCATTTTGTAACACCCTCATTTACTTAGGAGCCTGTACTAGGACTTCCAATGATAACAAGTGAACTATTACAAGTGAGACTATGTGAACTATAGCTAAGTAAGTCCAATCCATGTCTCTCTCCAAGCCCCACTTCCTAGTCCATCTGTCTTTGACCTGAAAAGTCTACTCCCCATTCCGGATCATAGTAGGTGAATACAAACACACTGTCAACCTCGCGGTTGAGTAGGATAACACAAAAATAAATAATGCAACATAAATATGATATGCAAATGCCATGATATGCTCGAGCTCAATCTCAAACCCTTGCACCAACCCATACCGAACCTCCCTGTAACATCTCGTATTTTCGTAAATTATATTTTAAAGGTTTTAACTTATTTTACGAAATAAAATAATATTTTAAGATAAATCGTTATGTTATTTTTAAACCTTCCGTTAAGATCCGTCTTAAGAAACCTTAAGTCCTTAAAATGTAATAACTTGGCAAGTTTAAACCTGACTCATAAAACCCGTTCACAACAATTAACCCGTTTCATTTAACGGGAAAGGACTACTTAAACCCTAACCCAAAGACCCTTATGTCGACATTTGCATTTCCTCAAAATAAGAACACTGTTTCATCCATTTCCATTTCTCCCTCAACTTTTCAATCTTAAAATCAACTTTCGAAGCTCTTCCCAAATCCGAATCAAGGTATGTTATACATTTTAGGAATCCTTGCGAAATTTCCCTGACATCCGTCTCTTTCAATTTTGATTTCGTTCAACTTGAAAAATAGGCTGTTTTTGGTAGATTCTGTTTTTAGCTTCTAAAAACCCGTTTTCTTTGTTGTAGGAGAGGATTTAGAGGACCTTGGGGTGGATAGTTACGTGTTTGAAGAGGAGCTAGGAGCATAGCCACTTTTGAGGTGACAATAATGAGAAACTCGGCCTTTATTGTTATAATAGCATGTTTTCTTGATTTTGTTTGTGAAAGTTTCTGAAATTGTTGGTTGTGGTTGTTGTTTGGACTTAGAAACATGTTAGGATTACTCATATATGATGTTCATATGCTTAGGTTGTTATTCACATGGTTAGATGTTGATTTTCAGAAATTTCATCCCTAAGATGAATATAAGTGTGATCGTAATATGACTTTGTTGTTGCGTTTATTGCTTGCTTTTACATCCTACATGTGGTATATATGTTGGGTAGTAATCACTTGTTGCAAATTTGGAGAATTGGTATCGATTTGGTCGACTTTGTAGATTACTGTAAATCGCGTTTTCAGGCTCAGGAACTCTGAGCCGGTCGACCGACCGGCCGTCGGTCGACCGGCTGGGAGTGCTTGGTGGGTTTTTGCGTGTTTTCAAAGTGTAGGCTAAATGGTTCCCCAGCCGGTAGGCCGACTGCCTGCTGACCGGCTGGGAGCCATTTTTCTTTGTTATGCGTAGAATATGAGGGAGGTAGAGAATGGCTCCCCAGCCGGTAGGCCGGCTGCCTGCTGACCGGTTGGGAGCCTCTTTCAGGTTGTTTTTGTCTTGAAAAATTGTGAAGAGGAAAGGGTTTCCAGACGGTCAGCCGGCTGCCTGCCCCTGACCGACTGAGAGCCATGTTTACCTTAAAATCGTTTTATCTTTTGATCGGTTAGTCAGTTTTGTTTGAGATTCGTTTCGTGTACCTTGTATGTGTGTTTGAGGTCCCCGGAGGATGGGCGACACTGTATTGGGTTCGGGAATGGAGAGAGGATAGAGACCTCCGGTCGGGTAACCGAAAGGGAAACCGGCTCTCCCTCAACTTAGTCCCGGGATCAATTAAGTGTTGTTTAGAAGTATAAGAGATTAGAAATAAGGATCTAGTTACTGTATTTGGATGCTATTGTATTGATGCATATTAAGGTATGTCTTAAGCTGGCCTCTGAGCTTAATACGTGAGCTAGTTGCCATATATAGGGGTATGCGTTGAGATGTCGCCTCTGAGCCATATATGTGTATGGTTGTCGTGTCTGGGGTATGCGGTGAGATGTCGCCTCTGAGCCCAGACATGTTTATTTGTGATCGCGTCGGAACATGCCTTAAGTTGGCGTCTGAGTCTGACGAGTAGAGCAGCTGCACAACGGGGTAGCTAGGGTGTTAATGCCTTGCCCGGAGTGCAGATGTTGATGCTAGAACATGCCTTAAGTTGGCCTCTGAGTCTAGTGTCCTGTGATGTAGTAAAGGGACATGCCTTAAGTTGGTCTCTGAGTTCTTTACTTATTGGATGCTAGTCCATTGAGATGTCGCCTCTGAGTCTAGTGTCTTGTTGAGTAGCAGGTCTATGCCTTAAGTTGGCCTCTGAGTCCTTGCTTGTGAATGTGAACTTGGTATCTAGGTTATGCGTTAAGATGTCGCCTCTGAACCTTTATACTTGCTGAATATTTTAGCATCTAGGTTATGTCTTAAGTTGACCGCTGAACCTTTATACTTGTTGTTTTGCATCTGCTTGCCTAGTTTTGGTACAGTGTCAGATGTAGCTGTTGATATTGATGAGTATAGTGTTTTGATTATAGAATTGGATGACTCTTTGGCTAGTTTCGTATAATGGTTTGGACTGAAAGACCCCCCGGCCGGGCAACCGGAAGGGAAACTGGTTCTCCTTCCAAATAGTTTCTGAAGTTGATTGAGAGCCTTGCATAGTAATTGCATGATGATTGAGATTCAGATATTGAGATTTGTATGCTTCACATGTTTTATATATGTTGGAGTATATTGCATGTTTATGTGTTACGTGTCGTTACAAAAGGTGGCTAGGAGAACTTTAGTCACTCCCCACTAATTGTGGCGTACATGTTTACATGTATGTAGGTACATGACAGCAGGTTAGCAGAGGGGTTTACATGGAGCTAGCGAGCGATGATCTTATTCATCGATTGACTTACACATTTGCGTTAGCTAGACTCTAGACTTTTGAATCAGTTTTTGAGTGCCTGTAGGGATGTATCATCCCAGGCTGTTTGTATATATTTACTTTCAGTACTTAGACAGTTATACTTATCTATTTCTGGTTATATCAGTTGTTTCAGTTTCAGTTTTAATTCACCTCGTTTTTATGCATGTTAAACTTTAAATTCCGCTTAAATTTTGGCATGTTTTGTATGTTTTATTTCCGCTGCGACGAGGGGTTTTACACTCCCGGCAGAGTATCATCGGCCCGTCGCCGAACACCAGCATAACAGCTGAGGTCACCAGGTCTAGTCCTGCAGAACAAGCCTAGGCCCAATAATATATCATCATCTCGAATCCATATTCAATGCATATGACATGCTCATGAATGCAACGATATGATTATTATATTCAATCATGCTATCAAATAATGAAATGCTCAAGCCATTACCAATAATCCACAATCAATCCAACCAATATCATTTTCATATCAATCATACTCAGCATCCGTAACACACAATATCACATCCATTCATAACACATCATAGAGTATACGGTCAGTGTATCTTACCTGGATAGCAATATGATCCAATAGCAAGCAAGTAAACAGAATTATTCCACTTCAAAATCGTCACCTAACAAATATAATATACGTAATCACTAAGGAGTCGTTTGTTTGATCAAGGAACTTCATTTGCCTAGGAACTTCAATTTCATAGGAATTAAGTTCCAGCATCCAATTCGGGTGAATTTGACAAATGTGTTTGGTTGCCCATGTAGGAATTAAATTCCATGGGAATTTTCAATGACCAAGGGAAGGGAGGGGTAAGTAAATCAATTCCTACATCATGTAGGCATTGGAAGTTCCTAGGAACTTATAATTCCTCCATTTTCCAAAAAATATGTCAACCAAACAAAACTTATTTTTGTAAATCACGTGATTTTGCAATTCATGTGTTTTGAAGGTGTCAACCAAACAACCCCTAACTAATACAATAACGCAAATTAAAATAATATATCAATTATTTAAATTAACTATTTAAATAATATATTACGCATAACGAGACAGTATTAAACCCGACTACTTCAATTAACTTGACTAACCCATCTTTATTACTTTTATAACTAACTTCAATTAAAAACCGAACATAGAAAAGAACTATTAATAACCGTCACAACACTATTTACACAAATTAACTAAACTAGTTTAACTAATCAAACTAATTGATCCCAACTATATAAACATGAACTAAACAATTTAAACTATTAACAACATCAACATAAACTAATCAAATAATATTAATAAACATCACATAATTATTATAAATGCTTATAATAAACTTATAATAACAAAACTACTAATAATCTATAATAATAATAACAAGAATAGTAAGCCTTGCTTGCGACGGGTCACCATTTGTGACGGATATTTTGTGAGATAAAATGAATATAAATGAGTTAGTTGAGAAAGGGGACCACAGGAATAGTGTTGGAGAGAGAGAAAAAGTGGGTATTTTGTGAGAGAAAACGGTATCCGTCACAAGCTTGCGACGGATAGTGCCGTTGCAAATAAGAAGTAGTATTAATAATAATAATAATAATAATGATAACATACGTACAAAACAACTAACAGCACTAATAATAATAATAATATAATAATCATAAACATAAACATACAAACACAACGCAGCACGAAACAAAGACACCCTCTTTTTACCGCCCGCGTACCCCATTTTAGAACCACGACCTATGGCCAGCGTCAATGGTCCCATCCTCTCCCCCGCATCGCCAAGCACGCATCCCACGTTCTGGTTACCACTGACAGTCCTCACGACCACCACAAAACTCTTCCCTAATCTACCTGTACGAAATGCCGAAACCGTTTATGTCCGAGTTCCTGCTCCGGCAATTACCACGCGAAACACCGACACCCACCACCTAATAAGCTTACCCATAACCGTAAGACCCCGACAAACAACACCTCATCAACCACCAGCCCCCATCGTGGTTCCCACCACGAGAGCATTCCCCTTATCCCTCACTAACTCTCGTTAAACTCCCTGCCACCACCGACACCTTTGGCCACCACAGACTCCACCATCATAGTCTAATCCTACCCAGACCTAACCCACCGACCCTAGGGCTAGTCACCCACGACAAGGGTGTAACGAGAGGAAAGAGTTTGTGGTCCCTGTTTCCCGCAGCCCCTTTCGATGGTTGAAGAACCGCCCTTAAAACTACCCCAACTACCACCACGGATCTCGATCCCTATGCACGGTCGAAACCCTCCTTGACATCCCCTCTGACCTAACTGTAAACACAACCGGACCATATGTGATAAACAAGGTAAAATAAAAACTTACCGAGGTGGCCAGGGATAACTGCATCGTTTACGACGACTTTCAACGGCGTGAGAAACGACTCGTAATTGTTAGGGTAAGGGAGGCAGGTTATGGTGGGAGGATGATTAGGGTTTTTGGTTTGAGAAGCATGGCGATGTTTGTGTGGGTGAGGTAAAAAAAACACTTCAACATATTAGTACCTTTTTAATAAATATTATTTTTACAGGTAAAAAGCGTAAAAAGGATGTTTTTGAGACACGATGATCTAAATTGTAATTCATTCATTCATATACAAACTACACATATTCTTTCTTAATCCATTCATCATATATTTATCTAATGCAGAAGTCAAGCTGCTGACGTGGCATCACTAGAAAAAAGCTTTGTCCTACGTGTCGCGTTGTAAAGCATCCTAGAGCTATTGTCCAATTAGATTCATCCTAGAGCTATTGTCCAATAACATTCAAGATATGGTATAATGGTATAATAACTATTCCAAGATTTCACGGACTAAATCTATGGAATCACAAGATTTCATTCCATATATTGAAACAATAAATAATGACAGTTTTGGCTGAAGATTAATTCCGTAGCACGGCCTAAATCCTAGAGTTACCAATCCATAATCACCGAACAAAAAAATACCTACAAGTATTTTTTAGACTACATTTTCGATTTACATATGGGTCAGAATAATTACGGGTCGGAATACATATAAGAATTTTTTAGACTACATTTTCTTATGGTTTAATCGTTATTAAATATGGGTCGGAATAATTACTCTTCGTCGGTATATACACTTATGTGAGCGTCGTGATTTATTAGACTACATTTTCGATTTATTGTAAGACATCTGACTATTCACGTGAATGCGAAACATTTTAACAACTACGGAGTATTTATTTAATATAGTAAATAGTAAATGAGTGGTCATTTAATAATTTTGGAATGTCTTCGTGTAAGATATCGCGCGTAATAACTGTTATTTATTATATGAACATCTTTAATAAATATAATTAAAAATACGTTTTTTAACCCAACTATACATTTACTACTCACGTCCCTCATCAGATTATTTACGTTTTGCTTTTATTGTACGATATGTAATATAAAACTTTATTTTATATATGGGTTACATATTTTAAAAATGGTGCAATGAGTAATTAAAAGTATACAAATTCTATTGTAAGTCTTGATCATCTTAATGAACAACTATATGATAGCTCATGTATACCGTCATACCGACATGTGTCATAAATAATTCAAAATTTATTTATATGTATATAATTAATCAGCTTTTTTTGATATTATTAATTACGGTATTCATCTAAAGTTAAAAACAGGCCACAGTAAATAATTAATTTGTTTATCTCCAATATTATTAACTATATTCATCTAAAGTTTAAAAAACAGACCCGTGAATTTCACGGGTTACAACCTAGTTCATATACAAACTAGCACTTTCCTAATAAAGCAAAGAAAATGACTAAATTGTCCTTATGGGCAACCTTTATTTACATAAAATGTCCTTAAATGATTCACCATTAATCAACCATCGCATATTTAAATTAATCAAAAATATCTAACACACTTCCAATTGTACTTTTAATAGGTTTTTTTAACATCTTTTTTAATATTTGTACAAAAAACATATATATACTCTTTGGATTTGAATGAAGGAAGTATAACTGCACAATATTATCTAATCAAGTAAACAGAGTGATGATTGAAAAAATTAAATTCATGCTAAACGATTGTATATACTATATAAGATATAAAAATTAATTTAAAAAAATCCTCAAAATTATGGTGGTATAAATCTTATGCTATTAAAATAAATGAAATGAAAGTAAGTATATTTTCAAGGGATCATAAAAACCATGTTTAATGTAATAGTGGGGTATTGGAGAGAAAAAAAACATGTTGTAATTGTTTTATTATTTTATATAGATGAATAACACGGAAATGAAAAAGTTTAGGAAAAAGCAAGAAATTT
Organism: Silene conica; assembly: GCA_029255685.2. NCBI lineage: Eukaryota > Viridiplantae > Streptophyta > Magnoliopsida > Caryophyllales > Caryophyllaceae > Silene > Silene conica. The sequence goes on along the minus strand of CM055311.2, from coordinate 55,514,813 downwards.
GTCGTATCTATGCAAATGGGTCATTGTTTAGCCCGTCTTACCCTTAAAACTGATACTTCGAATTTGTGAATGAACATAATCTTAGAACTCAACCTCCGATTAATTTGTTTATGATGGCCCAGTTTAAACTTATCTTTCAAGAAAAACTCTTGAACATTCAGTCTTGATCAATTTGTTCGTTTAATCATGACCCATGACAACCTTAAACTCTGACGCTATCAAATGTCAACGTTGAGCAAGCTCCATTATCAAAGACAGTGATTGAAAGAGTGTCCGCCGCAACCACCCGTGCACTAATCTCTTCAGTTTCTTCTCTTTAATTTTCAACATACTTGCGTTTGTGTCTTTTTCAATCTTGTTTGTAATGTTCTTATAGCTTTAACTATAATATCGAAAAAAACAAGTGGTTATATTCTCACAAAATAGAAATAATAAAGACTGAGAAGGCAATAACATAGAAGAACAAATATAAGTCCCAATATATGGAAGTGAAAATTCATTTCGGTCCCAGTAAACTGGCAGATTTAGAGAGTAATACCAAGTTATGAGAGAGCATAATCAGATTCCCTCTCTCCGAAGACATAATAAGCTAGAGATTCGAATCTGAGAACTCAAGTGTTACTCAACTAAGAATTGCTTGTTGGCTCAGGATTAGTGTCAGAAGTGGTGATGATCTCTTGAAAGGTTTCCATTTCAATAGTGATACCACCCTCTACTTCAGCATCTACTTCTGTCATAAACTCATCCTTGTCTCCCATCATCAATTCCCGACCATTTTCTACTGAATCAGAATGAGGATCATCCCGCTCGGGTTCAGGCTGCTGATCTTCGCGTTCAGTCTGAGTCTGAGTCTGAGTCTGAGTCTGAGTCTGAGTCTGGGTCTGGGTATCTTGGGCTTGCACCTCGGGTTGCACAATTGAAGTAGGATATGGGTCCGTACATTTCGTGAGAGTACTTGTCACCAACAAATTCTATGAACACAAAGTACACTGGTCAGATCCTCAGGTCCATTAAAAAGTTGTGATGATAACACCTTCATGAAAGTGACATTTAAAAAGTATTTTCCATATTATGAACTTAACAACAACAGCATAACCACGTGCCTGAGGGGCAGGGCCTTCAGTAGACGGAACCAAAGTACTGAAGTTTTCAACTTCTTTCAAACATGATTATGCTGCCACTGCCAGGATGTAAAATGAAACAAAAACTTTAGCCGAATCAAGACACTAGAGATTCACCAAAAGGCAGCTGGTTTAAACTTTAAAGAGATTGCACTAAGAAGCTCAAGTGTCAGAAAACCAACACTCAGTCAATTTGTGTAGTGACACGGTCAATCTAGAAGTTCCTAAATACGAGGGAGTGATCGGTTAATGCATGGAATATTGGAAGGATTCGTCAATGAGACATTGAGACCTCTTAAACGTGATGGATTGATTAGTCAAAGAGAACAGAAAAACTGTATAAGGGATTGTTTGTAGCGAGGGATCTCAAGGGAAATGAAAGGATATAAAATCCTGTTTGGTTAGCAAACGAGGGTGGAGGGGAATGGAGGCGGAGGATTTGGAGGGATCCATTTTGCCTCCGCAAAGCAAAAATCCATCCACCACGGGAAATATTTGGAGGGAAATTGTATCCAAACACCCATTCTCCATTCCCCCTCCCCTTCTCTTCCCTCCCTTTCTTTTCCCACTATCCACCCCCCTCCCTCCTTTCCCCTCCCCTGCAATCCAAACAAGCCCAAAGTAATTATCAGTGCTGCAAAGTGCAAAGGAATGAATCTTGAACATACCTTCTCGAGAGCCAGAGCAAGTTTTGACAGCTTTGGGTAGATCTTCCGCGCATCAAGTAAAATCTATTTCAGTTAAATACAAGATTAGACTTCAACAATCACTTATTTGACCAAGGAGATGCATATGAACTACGATTATTATAAATACGTAAACAATAGCAAATAAGTTATACAAAACTTCAATTATCAGTTACACTGGCATTGGCACTCATAGTTTTGGGATTAGAAAAAAGGAAACAATGTCTCTGGAATGAGTAAAAATATCAAATGAAACTATAAAATACTCGAGCTGCTGCAAAAGAACCATTTCTCTTCATCATAATATTATAGCTTCTATAGATAAGATAAACTGATAAAGTGATTAAAAAAGAGATAAATACACTTTTCTGCCTTCAGGTTCAATCAGTGCATGAAGAAAAGGAATGCAACTCTTTAGGAAGTCTCGGATTAATTTGAGCTCCAAACCTACTCCAAAAAAATTATTTACACTTCTTTCTTACATTAAACATATGTTATTACCTACCCATCAAACCAAAAAGAGTAGCTTTTAAATATCAACATGAAATCGTAATACATGCTTTAAAATCATAATACAAGCTTTCAAGTTTCAACTGCAATATCCCTAACCCATTGCATTGGAAACTCTATAAAACCAGCAGAATAGGTGGCAATACAGACTAATACCTTACAAATCTGTTCCCTAAAACAACCCAATTCACAGAGTACAAAAATGATAAGAATCTCAATTTCTCCAAATCTGAGACACAACTAAACATGAGGGAAATGGCTTATTCCGATTGCTTCACCAACATTCTACGATAAACAGCTCAATATGACCCACACAAGAATACTTGATACGAGACAAAATTATCAGCAAGAAGTAAAGCCTACTCTCAAACAAGAAAATCAAAAAGAAAATGTAAAACCACATCACCTCACTAAGTCTCTGCAATGTGAATGGCGGCCCTTCAACGAAGCTTAAAAGAGCTGCATGTAAAAGGGAATAATTAGGACCATTGATAGATAATGAAAGATAAACAAGGATAAGCCAGAAAGCGAGAGTTGTAATAGCCGATAAGAGCACTAGGTGACAAAGCACAAGGCAAGAGGAAAAGGCATGTGCCTTATAGACATGAGGCTTATACTTTTCATAAATGAATTTGTATTTTCTAGATAAAGTTTTGTGCAATATTTCACTTTTGTAGATTTCAAAGAGGGTTAACATGTCAAGGAGCAAACATCAATGATAATACGCCAAGATGGAAGACATAGTAAAAGAACTACAAGCCAAACATATTGGAAGTGCATAGTAGGGCAATTCGTTGGTTGCGGCATGTCTACAAGGAACACCTGAAGTGCAATAAGGCATGCCTTACTGAGCCTTGCGCTGAGCAATCCCAAGGTGCGATTTTTAGACTAAGTATTAGCCACAAAATTTTGTAGTTATTAACTGTTCCAAGCTACATTGACTAGCAATCGAAAGGGTTGCACTGGATTTTCAAAGCAAGAGAGAAATTAGAGGACGTGATCAGAACAGGAAAAAAAGACAATCTAGAGAAAGGAAATGACATAACACAAAAATTGAAGATGTGATACGGAAGTTCTTCTACAATGAGTTCCAATCGAAAATTTTACATGCAAGAAACAAGTTAGAGTGTACCCATACAGAAGACAGCAAATAAGATAGTTGACTTTAATCTGAAGGATAACATTCTGTAACATGAAGTACCAATGGATTTTGTAATCTAGATAAGCATAAACCATATCAAAAAGAGCTGAAAATAGGATAATTAATCATACAATGACGTACAATGAAGTAAAGACTAAAGAATACTGCAGCCCTGCGTAAAGGAAGTACCAACAAATTCATCTACAATACCAACCACAAGTCATTAAACACAAACAGAAGACTCCTCCTCACCATACTCTGATATCTCTGACTAACATTCTTTGAACACACATATAGTAAAAAGATCTAGACGAATACCTTCCTCCAACCTTTGAACCAATCGTAAATAGGTCTCCCCTAAAGCAGAATTTTGCTGATCATCGGGCATTGTTGCTTCTGGATACTCCGAAAGGACCTTTATGTTAAAGTTTAGAATAAAAGAGTGAAACATAAAGTAAATAGGCAATGTGCAGAGCGATAAAGATTAAAGCAACATACATACAGGCATACCTCGGCATTACCTGCTTCAACTGAAAAAATAGCATACTTTTGAGGTCTTCCCAATCAAGCCTGGGGACGACAATAAATTTGGTGATTGAGCAATTGAAATACAATAAAAACAGTAGCGGTAACACGGTAAGTGAAGGCGGAATGGGTACGATACCAGAATTTTCCAGTTGAAGCTGTAATTTGCAATGCTTCCTTGACTTGTTCCGGTGACAGCTTACGCTCCGAATCTCCATCTCTAAATAAAATAAATTAATCAATTTAGAAGAGACATTGACTATGGTGAAGCAAGTAGACCCAGTTGATTAAAGGCATACCCATTAGAATTAGAACCAGAGAGTTGATGGTGATCAATAGAAGGTCCATCATCAGATGAAGTATTTGGGGGTGGGGGAGCTTCAATGTTGTCCATTGGTAAGTAACTACATACAGTACGTGGTAAATATCAGATCACAAATTCATAAACAAAGATATATAACTGACTAGGACTTTAAAGAAGGCAGACTACTCTTACCCTTTTACTTTTTCAATTGGATTGGGGAACTAGTGAACTACAGATGCAAAAGATGCTACTCCGTATTAGGGTTCATCCCGATTTTACAAATGGAATTTCCATTATCGATTCATATCATCCCACTTTTACAAATATCATCACTCTAAATTACTTAATTACCCTTTTCTCCTTTTTTTCCAAGCAAATATATACTTCCTCCATTCATATCCAAAGTGTAGTTTTGCTTTTTGCACAAATATTAAGAAATAGGTTAAAAAGTTATTAAAAGTACAATTGGATGTGTGTAAGGTGTTTTTTTATTAATTTAAATGGGTGATAGTTGATTAATGGTGGGCCATTCAATGGCATTTTGTGTAAATAATTGATATTCATAAGGACACTTTAGTAATTTTTTAGGCTTTATTAGGAAAGTGATAGTTTGGATATGAATGGATTAAAATGGAATAAGTGTAGATTGGATTTGAATGGAGGAAGTATATTTTTTTGGCCGATTTGCATACTACTACCTATTAAAGTTAGAAATTTTCAAATTACTACCTAATTAGTCTATTTATGCAAAATACAACCTAAAATACTACAACTAAATAGAAACTACTACTAATTAGACGGAAAATAAGAGTTTGCAACTAATAAGTCGTCGGAGCTTATGTTAAGACTATTCTACCCTCACACTAACAATTACCCAGTTTCACTCCCTGACATTTACTTTCCTTACTTTTAACCTAAAGTATCACAGTAAATCAAAATTACAACGATTAATCAACAAAATCAAGCGCTTTTCATCATCGTCATCATCCTGAATAATCTTTCCATCATAGATGCAGGTCGGCTACTTCTATTTCTTACTTGTTTATCTTGTTATTTTTGCTAATGTCAGAAACTTTAAACCCTAACTTTATAATGACAGTATGAATGATTTTAAAGCAACAGTTTCCGAAGTATTGCGGTCATGCTTTAAAGAGTTTCATGACGAATTCGAAGTATTGGGACATGAATCTGAAATTGTAACTTGAGTACTTTGTTGTGGTCATGTAACTTGAGCAGACTGTTTTAAGCAAACTGGATTTAAATTCTGAATTTTGCGTTGTTTTCCATGGGTAAGGCATGTCTAAGTAATGAAGCCAATATACCTCATTCACCTCTCCATTTGTAGTACAGAAAAATTGCTAGACAAATGAAATGCGATTTTTGACAGAATTGATCATAGATCTTAAAATACAAATTCTAATTGAAAACGGACCTTATCCGTCACAAGCTGGACGGATAGTGCCCCTCTCACAATATGCAAGTGGCAAAACCTATTGGTGCTCCATTTCCTACCCACTTACTTATTGTGAGAGAGAAATATACGTTTTTAATTTGTGACGGATAGTATCGGTCACAAGCAAAACACTTTGTAAAACACAAATTTAATCTCAAAATACCTGCTTGTTAAATACCTGCGTTTATTGTCAAGGAGGGAGGTAAGGCTTAAGTATGAAGCCGTGGAGAGAAGTTCGAAAAGCAAGAAGAAAGGAGGCGAGCAACCTCAGACCAGGATCAAGTGTTCATGTGAATAATTGAAAATGGGATTTCCTCAATTTAATAATGGTCTGACTAACTCAATTCAATTCGAGAGAACATGAAGATAATTAATGGAAAAACAGAGATCGACTCAATTTAATGGAGTGAAAATTTGGGTTGAATAAAATTGATAATGGAAGAAGAGAAAAGTTTGATTACTTGGATTATTATTAAGGGGTAGTATGGGTATAAATTAATTGATAGTTTGCGAAAAAAAGGAATTTAGTTAATCTCGGATGAGTTTGGTAGTTTAAGTTGTGTTTTCCGTCGAATAGGTTGTAAACTGATAATTTTTGGAACTTTATAGGTAGTAGTTTGCATAATTAATCATAATATGTAGTAAAATGAAAATTTTTAACTATAATAGGTAGTATTTTGCCATTTTTCCTATTTTTTTTGATTTTTTTTTGTCAATTATCACCTATTGAGTTCTAAGTTTTACAAATTACCACTTATTGAGTCCATTTTTGCCAATTACCACCTGATTTGCCATATATTGACGGTTTTTTTTATTTATCGTCTCGGCTACATTTTATCGACTCTCTATTATTTACAATGACTAAACTACCCTTACCAAATATTATACATTAACCCTGAAGAACAAAGAACAAATAAATATAAAAAAATCCAAAAAATATAAAAACCACGCAAGAAAGACCTAACAAAAGTCCATCTTCAGAAAATCAGAGAATGGAAAAAAGGTATTAAAGCCAATTGAAAATTTGGCAAGAAAGAGAATTTGAGCAGGGAAGCTTTTAGAAGGTTTGGGCGCACGCATCGCTACTCTGCTTTTATTGCGCTATTTTCGAATTTCAGGTATGTTGAACTAATTCGAATAAAATTAGTATATTCCTCAATTTTAATGTCTAACCCTAATTTTAGTTGATTGTGTGATTGATACCAAAATTGATCAAAAGCCTAATTTGTCTTAATGTTTACATACTTTTGGGAATTTTACTTTGTATAGCTAGTTATTCAATAATTTGTCTTAATGATTTTTAACGGTAAGACGATCAATAATTGTGATGACACTGTACTGTTTTTTTTAAAGAATCTATCTTATTTTAAGATGTCAAATACTATCATGGGGGTAAACCTTGAGGATAACTGGACAAAAGAAGTTTCAGTTAGGAGAAGCCCCGGATTAGCCAGAAACCCTACTTTGTCACCTGTGGTTAGAGTGGAGAAACTACAAGTAAGGAGAAAGTTGTCAACAGTCCTTGACAAAGAAAAATCAAATGTTATTATTGAAGAGTTGAATGATGTAGGGGACTTATTGGAACCAGGCGACTTACTTGAACCTTTTATTGATGAAGAGGGATATGATGAAAGGGACAAGAAGTACTGGAGTGATGACAGTAATCTTAGCCAATTTGATGTAGGTGACACTGAAGTTGGTGGAGATTTAGTAGAGGAGGAAGAATTGTTTGATAATGGTCCTGATGAAAATCTTATTGATGTTGTTAATAAAAATATGAATCAGTCGTGTCTAAGGGCAAGGGTTGGGAAGGCAAAGTTGTTTAATGTAGATGATTTGGATGTAAGTATTGGTGATGAACCTGATCTTAACTCAGATGACGACAGGAGTCTGGCTGGTTCAGGGGATGAGGGTGACTCAAATGATACTTTTGACCCTTCAGTTGACTTTAAGAAACCAATTGTTCTTAAGAAAGGATTGAAATTCCCTTTTGTTGAGGTGTATAGGACAGCAGTGAGGCAACATGCTATTGAGAATGGATATGACCCATATTTCTATCACAATGAGAGTGCTAGAGTAACTATTTATTGTAAATATAGATGTGAATGTCCTTGGAATGCGAAAAGGTCAAGATTGCCTAAGTGCACTTGTAAGGCCAAGAGAAGGTGTGGGTATAGGTTATATGCTACTAGATTGGATGATGGGCTCGCATTTCAAATTAGATCATTGAACTTGAGCATGTTTGTGCATTCACAACAAAAAATAGGATGGTGACTTCAGAGTATATTGCTGAAAAGTACTTGGAAACTTGGAGAAATGACCCAAATTAGAGTTTGATTGGGGTTCAAAGTAGAGTTAAGTTGGACCTTGGTGTTGATGTAGGCTATCATAAGTGTTGGAAGGCTAGAGCAAGGGCAAAGATGATGATACATGGTGATTCAGATGGCCAATATAGTAGGGTATGGGACTATGTATTTCAAATTAGGAAGTTCAATCCAGGTTCCTCGGCTTGTGTTAAAGTAGACAGGGTTGACAAACCTCCTTCCATTTTCCAAAGAATGTACATTTGCTTGGCGGCTTGCAAAGAAGGGTTTGTTAAAGGGTGTAGGTCCCTCCTTGGGGTTGATGGCTGTCATTTGAAGGGTCAGTACCCTGGGATGTGTTTAGTGGCTGTGTCAATGGATGGGAATAATAATATATTTCCAGTTGCATGGGCGGTTGTTGAGGTGGAAATGCTGAGACATGGCAGTGGTTTTTGGATTTGCTAGTCAGAGACATCGGCTCAGATGAAGGGGATGGCCTAACCTTTATGTCCGATAGGCAAAAAGGGTTGCTTGAAGCTATGAATGTGGTGGTGCCTAAAGCAGCGATTAGATTCTGCGTTAGGCACATATGGGCCAACTTCAAGCTACAATTTACTGGCATTGGCTTCAAAGAGAACTTCTGGAAGGCTGCTTGGGCAACAACAAAGGTAGTCTAAACTTTGCTACCGACTTTCTGTATTTGATTTTATTTTGTAACTGACCTTCATACTAACACTCTTCTATGCTACTAAATAGGCCGAGTACAATTCTCAAATGGTGGAAATCAAATATCTCTCCGAGGGAGCTTACAACTACCTCAATAGAATACCACCAAGGCACTGGAGCAGACATGCTTTTTCAACCAACTGTAAAAGTAGCATGATCACCAACAACCTTTGTGAGTCCTTCAATGCTGTGCTGAAAGATGCAAGGGACAAGCCTATTCTTACACACATGGAATGGCTGCGAAGGTATGTTATGAAAAAGAATTATGAGAAAAGAGAAGGAGTTGATAAATATGATGGGGATTTTATGCCATACATTGACAAGTGTTTCAAGAAAATGTACAGTGAAGTAAGATATGCCAAAGTCCACCCAAGTAAATCAACAAAATTTGAGGTTCATTACAAAAGTGGTAATTTTACTGTCAATTTGGTTGAACAAAAATGCAATTGTAGGCATTGGGAGCTAAGTGGTATACCGTGCATCCATGCCATGGCATCTATTGTAAATCAAAGGCTCATTCCTTTCAATTATGTCAATGATGCTTATTCAAAAGAGAAGTATCTACTTGCTTACTCATGTGTCATTAGTCCAATGCCTGGTGTAGACCAATGGGAAAAGACTAATCTTAATGAACCCTTACCTCCCGTCTCAAGGAGGATGCCTGGAAGGCCTTCTAAGAAAAGAAGAAGAAAGGAGCCTGGTGAGGAAGTCAAGTGAAAAGAGTGAAAAAGGCTCACAAATGCGGGAAGTGTGGAACATTAGGCCATAATAAGAAAAGTTGCAAGAACACTACTCTACCTCTCAAACAAAAATCTAAGGGTGGTAGACCTGAAAAGGATACTTCTTGGGTTTAGAGCAGCAAAAACAAAAGCACAACAAAAAAGAGAAGCAAGGGCACGTGATCAGGCTGTCTTAAGCCAAATTGGAAGTCAACCACACATTGAGTAACCTATTAGTTAAATTAGTTAGTGGTCGTTTAGTTTAAATCAAGGTTATTTTGTATGTTTATTCTGGATCAAGATGAACAAGGGTTATTTTGTATGGTTATTACTCAACCATGAAACAAAGATTCGGAAAATTTTAGTAAAATGATCGACTTTTTGTGGCATAAATTCTTCTGCAATTATCGAGCTTTAAATTTCTATTCTGCATGATTTTTTGTGTGTGAATGATCGTCTGCTGGGTCAGATTTTCTGAGTGTGTGAATTAATTTTCTGTGGATAGTCAGGGTGTGATTTCTGGTTTGTCCTTTATCGTAGAGGTGCTGGGCATGAGCAGAAGTTTTGTGCATCTGCTGGCTCCTACCTAGTTTGGAATTGTGTGAATTAGGTTGGCTTAGTGATACATTAATTGACGCAGAATAAGGGATACAGTTCTGGTCTGAGTATATGAGCAGACTGTGGGACTGCGCTCTGTGTGCATCTGCAGTTAGTGTGCTTACTTCAGTTTGCACGCATAGTTGCAAAATTTCAGAAAAAGTTTGCAAAATCCTCAACTTTTGAAGTGGCCAAATGATGAAGATGATAATAACCCATGTGGTAATAATTGGAATTTGTGTTTTATAATTCAGATGGTAGAGTTACTCAACTTCAAGCTAAAAATCTAGGGTTAAAAGGTAAATTACCTCCTGATTTTAACAAATTAGACAAACTTTCTAATTTGGGTCTTCAGAATAATAATTTAAGTGATGTTTTACCTAGTTTTAAGGGATTATCTGAGTTAAAGTTTGCTTTGGATGTTGCAAGAGGAATGGAATATCTTTACAGCCTTGTACACCAGATCAGTTTCATATACAGAGACCTCAAACCTTCCAATATTTTATTAGGTGATGACTTTAAAGCGAAAGTTGCAGATTTTGGGCTGGTGAAACTTGCTCCTGATCAGGGACAACAATCTGTCGTCACTAGGCTCGCTGAAACTTTCGGATACTTGGCACCTGAATATGCCGGTAAGCTAACATCATTGGTATAGTTCAATTTTTGCCTTTTGTCTGTGCTTATTTTACTTCTAAAGTCATGTACCTCCGCCACTAGCTCACCTTCAATTTTAATCATCAAGTTAGTGCCATGTTGAAGAAATTGTTGAATTATTGAACGGTGGATGATTTTTTATTTGTATTTTTAGGGTTTTAGAATAACAATGGATTCAATTTGGAATAATTGAATGAAATAATAAGGGTGAGTTTAATTATAATATTTGGTAAAGGGTACTTTGGTCATTGTAAATAATAGAGAGTCGATAAATATAGCCGAGACGATAAATAAAAAAAAAACTCGTCAACATATCGCAAATTAGGTGGTAATTGGCAAAAATGGACTCAATAGGTGGTAATTTGTAAAACTTAGGACTCAATACGTGGTAATTGACGAAAAAACTCATTTTTTTTAATAAAACTGAATTTTGTATCGGCCCGGACTATACCATAAAGAAAGGGTGTTGCTCAATCATGGACGTTTTTTACTCAATCATGGACATGATTGACCATTATACCTATCTTTCCATAACAATTACAATTTTATTTAACTTCTCACTCTAACCATCAACCCCAAGTCGTGCACATCTTCAACCTTCGATGTCGTCTTCGGTACCGCGGAATAAAATAAGCGCGAAATGACAGCGGTAGCGGTAGCGGTGGCTGTGGCGGTGGCAGCGGCGAGGCGAGGAGAAAGGAAAAAGGAGAAATGACGAAGGTTTAGAAATGGCGGAAGTTGTAGATGAAGAAATCAGGGTTTTGAGATTGGAGAAAACGATTCTACGAAACATGATTGATCGCACTACAAGAATTACCCCAGATAGCGACCAAACCTGCCACCGCAAAGGTAGTCGCTAATTAGCGACCGAAAAAAAAAAAGCGGGCGACCGATTTCGGTCGCTAAATTTAGCGACCAAAATCCTATCCCAATGTTATCCGAAAAAATCCGCGGGAATCCAAAAAGTACCATTGCGCCAGTTTAGCGACCGAAATTGGCGACCGAATTCAGTCGCTAAATTTAGCGACCGAATATTGCGACAGTCGCTAAATTTAGCGACCGAATTCAGTCGCTAAAATTAGCGACCGATTTTAGTGACCGAATTCGGTCGCTAACCCCCTGTTATATTTTTTTTCTCGCCTCTTCAACCCGTCATTCCCATTATTGCGTAAGTTTGAAAAAGAAAAAAACCTCAAACCCCCTCCTAACCCGTCGACCGATAGTGCTTATACCGGACCACCGCAACGCCACCGGACCACCCACCACCGCCGTTCACCTACATTTTACTCCTTTTTCAGGTTTGTGTTGATTTACTAACTTTATTTATGTATTAAATCTCTTTATAGTATTATTGTAATTCAAACAAGTAATTAGATTATTAGGATGCTTTTAGTTAGTAATTAGATTATTAGGATGCTTTTAGTTAAAAATTAGATTATTAGGATGCTTGTAGTTAGTAATTAGATTACTAGGATGCTTTTTAGGATGTTTTGAGTTAGTTAATTGAAAAAAAATTGGGTGTTATTGTGATTAGGGTTAGAAATTGGGGAAAATTGGATTATGATTTTAGTTAGTAATTAGATTATTAGGATGTTTTTAGGATGTTTTTAGTTAGTGAATTGAAAAAAAATTGGGTGTTATTGTGATTAGGGTTAGAAATTGGGGAAAATTGGATTATGATTTTAGTTAGTAATTAGATTATTATGATGTTTTTAGGATGTTTTTAGTTAGTGAATTGAAAAAAAATTGGGTGTTATTGTGATTAGGGTTAGAAATTGGGGAAAATTGGATGATGATTTTAGTTAGTAATTAGATTATTAAGATGTTTTTAGGATGTTTTTAGTTAGTTAATTGGAAAAAAATTGGGTGTTATTGTGATTTGGGTTAGAAATTGGGGAAAATTGGATGATGAGTATAGTTAGTAATTAGATTTCTAGGATGATTTTGTGATGTTAATTATTATGTTTGTATGTTATTGTAAGTTATTGTGAATATTTTCCGTGCAAGAATTGAATGACTATTGACCTAGTACCCGTTCATGAATTACTCGTTAGGAGAAATTCATGAATAGTCCCCATTTTGGGACTGTCTTTGTATATTTCAAGTCACTTAGGTAGTAAATACATACTTGTGAATTTATTAGTGGGGAAAGAGTTTGGTAACAATTTATTTATGTTCTTCGAATACATATGTGAAATAAATACAAATTTATTTCACATTGTGTATTTGAAGAACTGAGGGGAATTGCTGCCAAAATTTTTTTCCCCACTAATAAATTCACAATTATGTATTTGCTAGTGACTTGAAATATACATTGATGGGTTTAGGTTGGAGTGATAAGGACCCAATTGAAATCTTTAAGTACATATATTGACTTGAATTCTTAGCTTGAACTTATTATTTGTTGAATTCTTATTGAATTGAAATTATTGTTGTGTGTTTGGTTTAATTATTATATATTATCTAGATTAAAATGAAGAGATTTGAACGTAGCTGGATGTACGAAGAAAGAGTAGATAAGAAGAAACGTCCTAATGCTAGATTTTTAAAGGGAGTTCGTGGGTTTATTGAATTTGCTAGATGTTCAGAATCATATGATTTCGAACAACGCAAACTTAGGTGTCCTTGTACTAAATGTAAAAACTTAAAATATTTACTTGAGGTAGAAGTAGAAGAACATCTTATTACGAATGGGTTTTTTCCAAACTATTACAACTGGATATCACATGGGGAAAAATACTCTTCTGATCCCGAACACTCTTCTGAACCCGAGAACCCATATAGAGAAATGGTACTTGATGCCTTTGAGTCGAATTTTTTCACTAATCCCGATCATGTACCTATAACCGAGGAAGAAGATCCAAACCCAAAAGCCAAAGCCTTTTTTGATATGCTAAGGGACTCCGAGAAAACTTTATATGAGGGAAGCAGAATGTCATTGTTGCAAGTTGCATCGAGGATAGTAACGTTAAAATGTGAGTACAATATGCCGTTTAAAGCGGTTGACAGTATTGCTACTTTAATTGAAGATGTTATACCCGATAATAACATTATGACCCGTAATTTTTACAATACCAAAAAAGTGGTCAAAGGTCTTCAGCTTCCACATGAAAAGATTGACGCATGTCTTGGAGGATGTATGCTTTTTTGGAAAGATGATGCGTTGCTAACCAAATGTAAGAAATGTCAAAGGGATAGATATGAGACAAGTGAGGGAAATATTATCTTGAAGGGAAAAAAGGGTAAGAAGAGTGGAAAAACAAAGAAACCAATATCATTACACCCATTAATTTATCTTCCCCTAGCTCCAAGACTTCAAAGGTTATATGCCACGAAAAATATTGCCAACCAAATGAGATGGCACAAAGAAAACCCCCGTACACCAGGAAAGATGTGTCACCCGAGTGACGGAGAGGAGTGGAAGCGTTTTGATAGTTTGTATCCTGATTTTGCCGAGGAACCTCGCAATGTGAGACTTGGCTTGTGTACGGATGGGTTTGACCCTTTTGGTCAATTTGGTAGACCGTACTCGTGTTGGCCTGTAATGCTTACACCGTACAACTTACCTCCTTGGCTATGTTCCAAAAGACAATTTATTTTCCTCTCACTACTTATTCCCGGTCCTCACAACCCAAAAAATAACTTGGATGTCTATTTACAACCGTTGGTGGAAGAACTGAAGTATCTGTGGGAAGTCGGTGTCGAAACATTTGATGTGTCCAAGAAGCAGAACTTCCAACTAAGAGCTTCATTGCTGTGGACTGTAAGTGATTTCCCCGCGTACGGTATGCTATCAGGCTGGGCAACAGCGGGGCGAATGGCATGCCCTTATTGCATGGATAATAGCAAAGCATTTTACCTCCCTAATTCTAAAAAGATTAGTTGGTTTGATTGCCATAGATGCTTCTTACCGGATGGGCATGTCCATAGAAAGAACAAAAAAGCCTTCTTAAAAGGAAAGGAGGTGCCTTGAGGATGCTCCGGATAGACTCCCAGGTGATGCAGTTTGAGAGGCTATACGTGAATTGTCATGTAAAACCCCTCGCAAAAGCGGAAATATAAACATACAAAAGTACTAAAAATGCAGCGGAATTAGAACTTTTTAACATAACTAACATGCGAGGTGAATTAAAAACTGTAACTGAAAGTAAAATACATATACAAACAGCCTGGGATGGTACATCCCTACAGGCACTCAACTGAAATGTAAACTAAGTCTAGCTAACGTAAACGTGTAAGTCAATCGATGAATAGGATCATCGCTCGCTAGCTCCATGCAACCCTCTGCCAACCACCTGTCATGTACCTACATACATGTAAACATGTACGCCATAATCAGTGGGGAGTGACTAGAGTTCTCCTAGCCACCTTTTGTGACAACACGTAACACATAAATACAAACAAAGTACTCCAGCATATATAAACATGTGAAGTATAACAATATCTCAATAACTGATCTCATACTATCATGCAATCACTAATGCACGGCTCTCAACCAACTTCATAAACTGTTAGGAATGAGAGCCGGTTTCCCTACTGGTTACCCAGTCGGGGGGTCTTTCAATCCAACTATTTATGAAATCGATCATAGAGTCATTCAATGCCTTGGATGAACAAACTATAATTCAACAATATAATCATCAACTTCATCATGCATATCTGACACTATACCAAACTCTAGGCAAGCAGATATAACACAAACACTAGCAATGGGTCCAGAGGTGAACTTAACACATATCCCACTACCAAACAATGTCGGGTCCAGAGGTGAACTTAACACATATCCCAACATGCAAATCAAGTAAAGGGTCCAGAGGTGAACTTAACACATATCCCTATACATACAATTCGAGAGAAGGGTCCAGAGGTGAGCTTAACACATATCCCTAATCGCAATCAGTAATAGGTCCAGAGGTGAGCTTAACACATATCCCACTACAAACAAATGTCGGGTCCAGAGGTGAGCTTAACACATATCCCAACATACATCCATAAGCAAAGGGTCCAGAGGTGAGCTTAACACATATCCCAATGCTACAAACAAGTATTGGGTCCAGAGGTGAGCTTAACACAACGGAAGAGAAAGTAGTTTCCAACTCCAAAAGCAGTAAGATTTTCCAAAAGCAGCAAATTTAGAGTCAACAATAGGGAAACGAATTTCAAAAACAGTCGCTGGGAGCGCAGAAACAGTCATAGAGATTACCTTCGACACGAAGGATTAAGAGTTCCTAGTTTCACAGCTGACAGAACGTACAAGGAAGGATCGAAGGAATGAAACAACCAGGTTAGAGGTCAAGGAAAACTATAACTCTTGCTAAACATGGGGTCACTAATCACTCGATCCATAATCAAAGCATCGTTACACGATTCCCAATATATCCCTAGCAGGGCAATTCAAGTGATCTATAGACTCTCAATGGTTTCACGATCCCTCTTATCATTATCTCATCCACAGAACAAGGTATTCCTCAACAAGAAGTCTTCCAACACTCTGAACCGGGATTCTATTACCATAACAACGAACCTCGAAACCCAAGATATGGTATTCATCATCCTATAACCTTAAATTTTAACGGTTCGATCCTAGCAAACCTATTCCACAAGGCTCGATATAAAAAAATTCCCAAATTTTATTAGCACAATGAACATTCAAACCAAGATCTTACTAAGGTAGCAACTCTTAAATCCTCTGGTTTCAACCACTTACCAACAATATACATCCCAAAGAAAGGGTTCCAAAGAAGTAACAACTTTCACTCCTACGGTTTCAATAAGGTTTAGTTATTCGCATTCTGAAGTTCCCGAATGATATTCATGAACACTTATAAGTTACAAATTTCTACTCCATGATTACCTCAGACATCAATGGTTACCTGTCAACCACTCATGAAGCGTCATTAAGCCAACAAACTTCCATTATTCCACAGCTATCAAAAACAATCCACCTAACAGTGGGGCATCTTACAATTTCTTTAAGTATCTCAATAGGTAAACGCTGAGGTTCAATAAGTAACCTACGGTCAAACACCCAGTCAACTCCATAAGTCAAATCGTAAATGTCTCAACATTCTCACACCGTTACCAATAACTCTCGTTCCTCAAGTATGTGGTCCTTTCTGCATTACAAAAATTCCTCAAGATTAAGTAGCACTAACTTACCTCATTCAACCAATTAACCACATCATCATTATCCAAGGTACATTCCTCTAAATTCATCTAGAACTCCAAGCATTTTATTCAAATCCTCAAATGGTACTTCAAAATCTACAAATACCACTTACACACCGACCCATCGTACATGGAACTCTCAAGACGGTACACTATCCAACATCGCTCGAACACTATTCTCACCAACTCTCTCAACTAAATCCTGACAACGCACACCAAACATTCCTCAAGGCATGTATCTCTACCCCGAGAACAGGTCGATCTCGCTACTAATCTAAATGAAAAGGAACAAGGCTCACAGAAGATGAGATCAGATGAGATACGAACTTTAAGGGCAAACATGATACAGATCTCGAGAGAGTCCTAAGAAACGACTCGAGGAGCAACGAGATGACCAGGTAACAAACTTTAGGCTATGGACTCCAATAAAATTGAAGCCATGATCAGAAGGAGAAGCAAAGGAGGGGAAAGGCGAGAAGCGAAATGAAATAAACGATTACGGACATCTCCCAAGGTGCAGGTCTCTCACCATTCTCACGGGGTTCTCACTTCTTACTTTCCACATCAAGTCATTCAATTATCGGTTCTCACGAACAATTCCTCTAATGATTCATATATCCTTATCTTCCAAACTTTAAACGATATCACCATTACAACTACCTATTCCCAAAAGTTTGAGATGTCTCATCTCTGCTAGTCCCTCAAATGACAATTCAATAACACTTTCAGGTCATCACCCCTAAATGCTATATCCACTTTACTTACTTCACTGTCCACAAGTTAAAAATTTTTAATCATCAAGTTTCTGAACTTTCATCTCCAAATGAACTTCTCTATTCCATCCACATACCGTGGTGCATCCTTAAATTTCTCTTAAGTCCTCCATTAGGCAAACGCTAAAATCCATTAAACAACCTAGGGTCAAGTAGTGATTCACTTCTCCTAAGCTTAAGTCAAAACTCTTCAAGTATTCAACGATTATAGCCAATGATTCACATTCCTAAACAACGGACCTTTCTCAACTTAATCACTCACCTAAATCAAGTGATACTAACTCACTTAACTCATCTATTCTTTTTCATTAGCATCTTAAGCCTATTCTTCTAGGTCGGTCTATATCCTCAAGTATCTTATCTAACTCCTTAAACAGTACTCTTCAATCCACATATTTTCACAATCTAAGCATGGTTCTCAAGATTAAGTTCCACCGAATACTAAGTAAACAACTCAACCTTCAAGCCGGTATCCTATCACTCACTTTCACTCTCCCAATTGGATAAACAATTAGACCCTGATATCACCAAAACATGTCTCTCGATACCTCTTAAGTTATTCCTCAAATAACAATATTTCTCATAACACAGCTTACGATTATCCTAAGACTAGTTCCTCCAAATTAATTAAAAGGGAAGATTACCTAGGGGCACTTTAAGAAAGCAAGCAACAAGATTAAGCTGAAAAGATATGAAGATCCGTTCAAGTGAGATAGACAAATATTCTAAAAGAAGGATGTGCATTCGAAGTTATCAAAGAAGGTGATGCACAAAGAAAAAGGAGTATCTTCAAGGTTCAGAAACATTCTCCAACAATAGCACGAATCTTCTATCTTCGGTAGGAACTCCGATCTCCACCGCCAAATGGATAAGCCCACGGTTCGTCGATCGAAAGATATAAAAGTGAAGTAAATGACAATCAACAAACACGTTAGAGCCTAATAAGAGCAATCACAAAACAGACTACAATATAAGTCCTTAAATCTACCCATCTCTCATTCCTTATTTGTTTATTTGGTCAAGTTAAGGTTGGGGTTACATGAGTGCGTCGGGAGCAATAATGCTCTGATACCAACTGTAAAACCCCTTGCGAAAGCGGAAATATAAACATACAAAAGTACTAAAAATGCAGCGGAATTAAAAATTTTTAACATAACTAACATGCGAGGTGAATTAAAAACTGTAACTGAAAGTAAAATACATATACAAACAGCCTGGGATGGTACATCCCTACAGGCACTCAACTGAAATGTAAACTAAGTCTAGCTAACGTAAACGTGTAAGTCAATCGATGAATAGGATCATCGCTCGCTAGCTCCATGCAACCCTCTGCCAACCACCTGTCATGTACCTACATACATGTAAACATGTACGCCACAATCAGTGGGGAGTGACTAGAGTTCTCCTAGCCACCTTTTGTGATGACACGTAACACATAAATACAAACAAAGTACTCCAGCATATATAAACATGTGAAGTATAACAATATCTCAATAACTGATCTCATACTATCATGCAATCACTAATGCACGGCTCTCAACCAACTTCATAAACTGATAGGAAGGAGAGCCGGTTTCCCTAC
The DNA here is from genome assembly GCA_029255685.2 of Silene conica. Taxonomy (NCBI): domain Eukaryota; kingdom Viridiplantae; phylum Streptophyta; class Magnoliopsida; order Caryophyllales; family Caryophyllaceae; genus Silene; species Silene conica. The sequence goes on along the minus strand of CM055311.2, from coordinate 55,495,551 downwards.
TGGTTACCCAGTCGGGGGGTCTTTCAATCCAACTATTTATGAAATCGATCATAGAGTCATTCAATGCCTTGGATGAACAAACTATAATTCAACAATATAATCATCAACTTCATCATGCATATCTGACACTGTACCAAACTCTAGGCAAGCAGATATAGCACAAACACTAGCAATGGGTCCAGAGGTGAACTTAACACATATCCCACTACCAAACAATGTCGGGTCTAGAGGTCAACTTAACACATATCCCAACATGCAAATCAAGTAAAGGGTCCAGAGGTGAACTTAACACATATCCCTATACATACAATTCGAGAGAAGGGTCCAGAGGTGAGCTTAACACATATCCCTAATCGCAATCAGTAATGGGTCCAGAGGTGAGCTTAACACATATCCCACTACAAACAAATGTCGGGTCCAGAGGTGAGCTTAACACATATCCCAACATACATCCATAAGCAAAGGGTCCAGAGGTGAGCTTAACACATATCCCAATGCTACAAACAAGTATTGGGTCCAGAGGTGAGCTTAACACATATCTCAATACACAGCTATCGCACAACGGGTCCAGAGGTGAGCTTAACGCATATCCCGTGTACGACAACCGATCACGTGTCAGGTCCAGAGGTGAGCTTAACACATATCATGACACGCCACAAGCAGAACACGTAACGGGTCCAGAGGTGAACTTAACACATATCCCGTCACGCGACATATAAAACATGTAGTGGGTCCAGAGGTGAGCTTAACACATATCCCACCACGCGACAACCAATGTAACCACTAACATCCAAAGGTAGAAACTAACCTACAGTTCTAACTTCTTAAACCTCTAATCAACACTTAATTGATCCCGGGAACTAAGACGAGGGAGAGCCGGTTTCCCTTTCGGTTACCCGACCGGGGGGCCTCTATCCTTACTCCATTCCCAAACCCAATATAGTGTTGCCCGCACACCGGGGACCTCAAATACATGTCACGGGTATACAAAACGAATTTCAATTAAAACCGATCAACCGTTTAAAAGTTACGATCGATAACCATAAAACAGCCTTCAGGGATTCCCAGCCGGTCGGCAGGCAGCCGGTCGGCCGGCTGGCAATCCCCTCAGCCTAAGCCCTTTTCAAAAACAATGAAACATCACCAAGCACTCCCAGCCGGTCGGCAGGCAGCCGGTCGGCCGGCTGGGACTCCATTTCCCTAGCCTTCTCTATTTCGTAAACAACCCATATGCACTCCCAGCCGGCTGGCAGGCGGCCGGTCTGCCGGCTGGGCTCCCTTTCTACCTAAGTTCTCGCAAAGCAAACACCATACAAATGACTACCAGCCGGTCGGCAGGCAGTCGGTCGGCCGGCTGGCAGTCCAAGGCCAACATTCCAAAAATTACGAAAACACACAAATGCTCTCCCAGCCGGTCGACCGGCGGCCGGTCGGTCGACCGGCGGCCGGTCGGTCGACCGGCTCAGAGAGCCTGATCAGAATTTCGCAAAATCGCAACATGTTGAAAACTTCATAAATCGACCTACAAACTTCAAAATTGCTACACATGATGTTTACTCAACATTACTAATCATCAATTACATCCTATCTAGCAGCAAACAAGTCCCATAACAATCCTCAAACGAATTTAACAAGTATCCGTCGCAATTTGTGAAAAACTGAAAATGAACTTAAGAACACATAACAACATCTTAGAACATGAATTCTTCACATATTAAACATCCTAAACATGTTACTATGTCCTTTGAACAATGAACATCAATAAAATCAGAAGCTAAACAAGATAACACAACAAACATGCTAATATACACATAAAGGCCGAGTTATCTCATTATCGTCACCTTTTAGCTTCTTAAACCAACATGAATCCGACTCCAAGCTGCTCCTTTTGTCCAAGTCCGCACTAGAAACACAACAAACCCATTAAATCTCGAAAAACGTGACCTTAGAGTCACGGCCAGATTATAAGACGGAATTATTTTGGGTAAAAACTTACCTAGAAAGATGGAGGGCGAGAAGAGGAATCCGTGGCCGCGAAAATCGTCTCAATCGGATAAGAAATGAGGATTTTATGAGAGTTTTAAGGTTTGGAGGAGAAAACTAAAATGGTGTTTGTTACAAATCTGAAAAATGAAATGAAGGAGGGAGGTAGAAGATGGTGGGGTTAGGGTTTTGTGAGGAAAAAGAAGGAAAATGGGTCCATTAACAAGTTAGGCCCATATGACAAGTTTTAAGACGGTTTAAGCTAAAAACACCGACTTAAGGTAACTATAAACTTAAGACAATATAAATATTTCCGGACTATGAAATTAAATTGCTAAGACGTAAATTACGCAATTAATTAAAATCTTATTTAAATCCTTTTAAATATTCCCACATAAATTAATCGGTTATTTAAATGAAATACCAAGAATTACGAAATATAAATTATTTCTCGAACTTGAACTTAAAATCTTTAAACTTCCGAATCCCGAAATATTGGGATGTTACATGTCATCTACCAACGATGGGACTGAAGAAGAATTTAGAGAGCTAAAAAAGAAAAAGAGTGGTTGGTTTAAAAGAAGTATTTTTTGGGACCTACCCTATTGGAAAACAAAGTTGATCAGACACAATTTGGATGTGATGCACATAGAGAAGAATTTCTTTGAGCTACTTATTCATACAATTATGGATGTTAAAGGAAAGACACGTGACAATATTGGCTCAAGAATAGAATTGAAAAAAATTTGTGATCGTCCTAAACTTCGTAGGGATGGGTCAATGCCAAAAGCACCATTTACCCTTGACAAAGCTCAAAGAAAGGTATTGTGCGATTGGGTAAAAGACTTGAAGTTTCCCGATGGCTATGCCTCAGATTTCAGCCGTTGTGTTGATTTAAAAGAATTGAAGTTAAGAGGGTTGAAAAGTCATGACTGTCATGTTTTCATGGAGCGCTTGTTACCAGTGGCTTTGAAAAATTTACTCCCGACCACCGTTTGGAATGCAGTTACAGAAATTAGTCAATTTTTCAGAGACTTGTGTTCTTCCACGATATCAGTTGATGACATGATTCGTTTGGAAGACCAAATTCCAAAAATTTTGTGTAAACTTGAGATGATATTTCCGCCTTCTTTTTTCAATTTGATGGAGCATCTACCCATTCATTTGCCATATGAAGCTAAAGTTGGTGGACCCGTTCAGTATAGGTGGATGTATCACTACAAGAATTACCCCAGATAGCGACCAAACCTGCCACCGCAATGGTAGTCGCAAATTAGCGACCGAATAAAAAAAAGCGGGCGACCGACGTCGGTCGCTAAATTTAGCGACCGAAAGCCTATCCCAATCTTATCCGAAAAAATCCGCGGGAATCCAAAAAGTACCATTGCGCCAGTTTAGCGACCGAATTTGGCGACCGAATTCAGTCGCTAAATTTAGCGACCGAGTTTAGCTACAGTCGCTAAATTTAACGACCGAATTTAGCGACCGAATTCAGTCGCTAAATTTAGCGACCGAATTTAGCGACCGAATTCGGTCGCTAACCCCCTGTTATATTTTTTTTTTGGCTCTTCAACCCGTCATTCCCATTATTGCGTACGTTTTAAAAAGGAAAAACCTCAAAAGCCCCCAAACCCGTCGACCGATAGTCCTTATACCGGACCACCGCAACGCCACCGGACCACCCACCACCGCCGTTCACCTACATTTTACTCCTTTTTCAGGTTGGAGCCATATGAAGCAAAATTTGTGACAGATTTCATGACTGATCACCCTAATGTTAAAAGAGAGGATGTTTGGAGTAAACACGAGGATCAGTTTCCAGGTTGGTTTCGAAAGCATGTAGTTAAGCTAAATATCCAAGATGATGTGGTTAGATGCTTGGCTTTGGGTCCTTCTCGAAAGGTTGTCACGTGGAAGCATTATTTAGTTAATGGGTTTAAGTTTCACACATTCGACTACGGGAAAAGTAAGGCTAAATGCAACTATGGCGTTACTATTTCTTCTCTTGATGGCAACGACTATTATGGGATATTAGAGGATATCTTTGAGTTGTGCTATAATGGGCGTGAACGGGGTTACAAAGCTGTCTTATTCAAGATTCAATGGAGAGATAATTCTGTAGCTGGAACGAGAGTCCATGATCGCTACAAGCTTGTAGAAGTGAATCACACTCGAACCTATTCTAAATATGATCCATTTATACTTGCACAACAAGATCAGCAAATTTATTATGCATCGTCACCTAGCACAAGTAAAGATAGACAACAAAAGAATTGGTGTGCGGTAATTAAAACAAAGGCGCGATCAGAAGTCGACACATCCTTTTTCCAAGAAGAAGTTGTATCAGAGTCCATTCTATCCCCAATAGATCAAGAAGTCATTTATGGAAATGAGATAGAATCGGGAGAGGAGCTAGAAGATGATGAAATGGAGGGGCAAGATCAGTTACAAGATAATAATGATGAAGAGTTAAAAGAGGAGGAAGAGGATGATGACGAGGAGGAGGAGGTAGAAGAAGAAGAGGATGACGATGATGATGATGATGAGTAAAAGTAGTATGAGGTTTTCATCCTATATATTTATTTAGGTCCTGTTTTTTACCAACATTATTTATTATGTTATATATATGTATGTTAACATTTTTCCTGCAATTATAGGTTCACATGGCTCGTGGAGGAGGCAGGCAACGGGGCGGTTTTAGTGGTAGTGGCGGGGACAGTAGCTCGGCCCGATCACAGGGGGAGGAGGAGATCCGTGTGTCGACTAACAGTGAGGAGGAGGAGGAGGTCCGTGTACCCCGCCATACTGACGGCAGGATCATCCTTGATCCGACGGGTCTTTGGTAATTTTTTATTCACTAGTTGTTTATTTATTTATTAATTTTATTCAAACTAGTCTTATTAATTAACATTCATGTTTGGTTTCAGGTTTAAACATCAAACAACGATTCGTGGCGTCACCAATAGCATTCAAGAGAACATGGTTCACGGCGTCACTTGTTGGACGAACGCTAGTGATGAGGACAAGGAGATGTGGTACAACGCCTTTCGGGTACGTATATAAGTCTTTACTTTAATTATTTATTTTTTATAAATTCATGGTTGATTTGTTTCTCTAATAACCCTTCTTTTTTTGGTAGCGTGTCTTCTATTGGCCAAGTGCGCTTGATCGACTGGCTTGGGATCGATTCAATGATGTTGGTCAAAGGAGGCTAAAGGACATTATGTATAAGGTGTCGAGGAGAAAGACTCCGCCAACGTTCATGAAAGGTATTAATTTATTAATAATCGTATTAAAATAAAAAGTTTAACATTTTTTTAATTTATAGTAATCGTTTCTATTTTATTGGATTGTAGGTCAGTCATATGAAGAATTCACTAAGTACAGAGAAAGTCCTGAGTTCAAGCAAAAGTTGGCGCGGAACAAGGCGAACAAGAGGGGTGGAGATGATCCCGAAGCGGAGGTTGGCGCTACTCATTATGGTGGGTCTCAGTCATTCCATGATCGCGTGACGATAACTGTAAGTATTTACTCTTGTGATTTAATTTATCACTTTTATCTTGAAGTATATATTTAGCTTTAAATTTTAATTAACTGACTAACACTTCATGAATTTATTATTTTTTTTATAGGCAAGGAAAAATAAGGGCCAGCTACAATCAGTTGTAGATCTCTTCCTTGAGACACATGCCAAAAAGGGAAGGAAAGGGTTCGTCTTCGTAAATGCAAGAGATCGCGAATTATATGTAAGTGTTATTGTATAAAGTATTTAAAAAATGATTTATAATCAATGATTTATTTATATGTAAGTGTTATTGTATATATTATTAATAATGTTTCATTTTTTTTGTAGGAAACATTTCTTAAACGAAAGAAGGCGAACCTTGACATCTCCGACAATCAGCTATGGTATGAATTGGTAGACGGTTTTCATAAAGGAGGAGTCTATGGGGCCGGTTCAGCTAAAGAGCTCTTTTATGAACCGCCAGCAAGAAGAGGGTCCTCGTCCCAGTATCAACCCTATGTTCCTGGTTTGGTCAGTCACCTTCAGATGCAACTAGCTGAGAAGGATAGAAGGGACGCCGAACGAGATGAAGAGCTGAGGAGAATGAAAGAAGAGATGGAAAGGATGTCTTCCTACTTTGCTAATTGTAACAGCGGTTGGCGTCCACAGGATCGGGATCCAAGAGATCCCGATTATGGAGGTGGCTGTGGGGCGGGAGCATCTTTTCCAGTGTCGTAGCTAGTTGCTCCTGTTTTTTTACTGACTCTTGTTTAGTGTTGGATACTTGTTACTTTAGTACCCGAATTTCGTACTTTGTAATCCAGATGACTTTTTTTTATTTATGCAATCAGATGTTTCGCATCAATTGGGTTGTGCGCTGGTGATTCTTGGTTTTGCTTGCAGGTTTACAGTAGTAGCTACGGATTTGGCTAGGACAAAACCGAATTTTATGAGCAAATACATGTAGAATTAGCGACCGAACATGTAAAATTAGCGACCACTGTCGGTCGCTAACCCCCTGTAACTTTTTTTTCATTGGCGACCATTTAGCGACCGCTGTCAGTCGCTAAATTAGCGACCGATGTCAGTAGCTAAATTAGCGACTGAAATCGGTCGCTAATTTAGCGACTGAAATCGGTCGCTAATTTAGCGACTGAAATCGGTCGCTAAATTAGCTACCACTGTCAGTCGCTAAATTAACGACCACTATCGGTCGTCCGCTTTTTTTTTTTGCGGTCGCTAAAATTGGCGACCAATATCGGTCGCTAAAAGCGACTACAGCCTGCGACTAAAGGCGTGCGACTGAAATTGGTCGCTAAAATTAGAAGGGCGACCGCTTGTGGTCGCTAATTTCAGTCGCAATCTGACGTATCTGTTGTAGTGTCGATTGATTGAATGCATGTTTGTTGAATGTGAGATTGGAGATAACGATTCTACGAAACCAGGGTGCTGCTCAGCTAGAGTACGATACTCATCAAACAAATCATCAGCGTCATAAACAGCAGCCTTGAGTTTTCGAATATACTCCAACGCTTCGTGGGAGAGTTGATCCTTAGACTCTGCATTAAGAAGGACTTTTCTGATGGTGGTCATGGTGTCTTTGAGGTCGCGAAGCTCAGATTTGCTGATCAGGTATATATCTGACTTTTATCGAGTTTATTATTTTTCGATCTCAAAGCGGTTTTTAAGGTATGAGTGTATGACTGTGTCTGTCTCACTGTCTGTGTGTAGATTGTGCACCCAACAAATTTATGCTTCAAGATCCCTGAGAATATGAGTTTGGAGGAAGGTGCAATGTATGTGTGAGTTGTTAAGTGTCGTTTGTATGGTTTTCGTCGAGCCAATGTTGGGGCTGAGACTACTGTACTGATCATTGGGGTAGGACCCATTTGGGTTGTGACCTTGCTGGCTGCTCGCGCTTTTAGAGCACCCAGAATTGTGGTGGCCGATGTTGATGAACATCGTCTCTCTGTTGCTAAAAGTCTTGGTGCTAATCAAGTTGTCCAGGTTTCCATGAATAAAGAGCAACTTAAAAATTATATGAGACGGTTTTATTTATCATATTTTTCATGTTAGGGTGTGGCCTCAGAGGTGGAGGAGATCAAGAAAGCAATGGCGAAGCCTATACACGCAACTCTTGTGTAACACCCCGGCCCAAACCTAGGACCAGAAATGCTAGCCACGGGAGCTCGCCAGGCTATGTACTGGCCCCATAGACCAACACGAGTCCTTTCCAGCGCATTTTGTCCTCACTCATGTGCATCCCTGTGGTGTTTTTTTGCATGGATAACCAGAAAAGAAAGTGCACTTTGTTGATATGAGTAGTACTTTCAATCCCTTTAAGCACTAGTCATATAAGCCTATCAATGGACCTCTTTAAGGGGTTACATACCCCACCCGGATATCCTATTCGGTTCAATGACAACCCGACCCACCACGATCGTAACACACCCCCAATAAGACGAGAGGTATGCCTTTGGGTCTATTATTTGTCCTCACTTAAGCCCAAAAGCCTCTCAATCTACCGATGTAGGACAAATCTCCACACATCTCTATATAAACCTCATAATCGTATGGGGTGTTACAATCTCCCCCACTTATGCCTCAAACCCGACCGCATCCAATCCCAGAATCGATTATGGGGTGTTACAATCTCCCCCACTTATGCCTCAAACCCGACCGCATCCAATCCCAGAATTCCCCCCGGTAGGTGGGTGACTCGGGTACTCCTGACCACATGCTCACAGGGTCGCTCTGATACCAATTTGTAACAATCCGACCCACCACAGTCGTAACACACCCCCAATAAGGCGGGAGTTATGCCTTTGGGCCCATTATTTGTCCACACTTAAGCCCAAAAGTACAAGATCTTGTTACTAGATGGTGGGTTGGATCCATTATAAATATATCACAAGCCTTTCAATCTACCGATGTGGGACAAATCTCCACACATCTCAATATCAACCTCATAATCGTATGGGGTGTTATATCTTGACTGTGTAGGGTTTGAGAAAACTGTGTCAGCTGCCTTTTGTGCGACACGTAATGGAGGTAAAGTTTGCTTGATTGGAATGGGTCATTGCAACATGACTGTGCCTCTCACCCCTGCAGCTTCAAGGTAATAATACACAAGTTTATATTAATATACCGTTTTGCTAATATTCTCGAGTATTTCACGTATATGATTTTTACAAATATGTTTCGTCTGTTATTTTTGCAGGGAGGTAGACGTGCTAGGAGTGTTCCGGTACAAAAATACATAGCCGTAATGTACAGAATTTATTTGTAGTGGGAAGATTGATGTGAAACCTCTCATAACCCATAGGTTCAGCTTCTTTCAAGAGGAGGTTGTCAAAGCTATTATACCCGCACAAAGAAATTCAAAGTTAACGTTCGTCATATTCCTCTTAGTAATTAGTAATTTTCTGGCTTATTTACGTTGATTTGGGATAAATTTTGTTGTGTTATTGATTGTTCGTATTATTTGTTTTACATATAATTCGATTATTACTTGCTTATTACTTATAATGTCTCTATTTATATTATTAAAGAAAACTTTTTCCGAACGATTTTATTGGTTGATTATTCCGGACGATTTCATTAGCTACAGCACAGAAAGCTATTTTAGTGTTATGTATTAACCAAACGTAGAAAGCTATTTTAGTGTTATGTATTAACCAAACGTACATATATACGAAGCCCTAAAATAATGATGAGAATTCAACCTTTAAAAAATTCTAAGAGTTATAAAGAAAATATAAAAAAGCTAATATAAGATCAGGACACTCTGTTTGGTGGTGTTTGTATTACAATGAAATTATAAGCAAGCAATGTCACATACATATAGAGTTTCATAGTGCTTTGACAACCTAAACATGTATATAAATATATGTAATTGTTCATTCATGTACGAGTTTTACTCATTCATGGACTTTTTTTATTACTTTTCCATTCTATACCCTTTGCAAAAAAGTTCTCTCTAATTCTCTCCCCACAAAAAAGAAAACCTAAATCACACAACTGTGATGCTAACTCTTGTATCGATCCGGTAATAATCTCTACCTTTATCAAATATCACATTCTCAGGCATCGTCCAACGGTGGTAACCATGACAATATCTCAAATATCACATTCTCAGGCAAACGATTTCCGTTCTCCGGTGCGATATAGATTAAAATTCATTTCTCACGTTCCATCCTCGTTCTACATTTTAATAAATTCATTAATTCATAATTGATCAATTTCGGTTCTCTGGAGCAATAAAGATTGTATCAATGTCGGAACTGATATTCAAAACCACAATCATACTAAATCATAATCCATATCCAAAAGCAAGGCAGGAACTAGAATTAGACTAATTGGAATTACAATTAGACTAATTAGAATTAGAATTAGACTAATTAGGATTAGAATAATAAATAAAATAAAAAAGAGGCGACACACCTGTGTTTCAACAATTGAAATAAAGGGATAAAGAAATTGTTCGATGATGGGTGGTTGTATGAGAGGATATATTGGTATTGAAACAAAATGGAATTTGGGTGGGGAGAAATGAGAAGGGTATAATTGTAATTTATGTTCATGATTGAGTAATTCATGTCCATGATTAAGTATCACCCTAAATATATATATATATAAAGCTATTATACCCGCACAAAGTAATTCAAAGTTAGTTCGTCATATTCCTCTTAGTAATTAGTAATTTTATGGCTTATTTACGTTGATTTGGGATAAATTTTGTTGTGTTATTGATTGTTCGTATTATTTGTTTTACATATAATTTGATTATTGCTTGTTTATTACTTATAATGTCTTATATTTTTATAATAGGGTTATCTAAAGTGTTAATTGTGCAATTTGATTTGTAATTTCAGGTATATTATTTGCACGATTGAGGGCATAACATGGCAGTTAAATTCCTAAGGAAACAAATTTTCCAATAGTTTCACCGAGGTATATGCTCAATAACTCATGTATATCGTTTTACAATTGATGGAGGTATATATGGAGCTAATTTTGAGTTGACACATTCGTCACATTCATTAATTTACCTTTTTATTGTTTATAAGAGAAATTTTAATGAAAAATTTTTTCATGTGAAAGCTTCCATATGTTTGTGATTGAGTAGGATAATTTATTAAATCTACCATGTTTTTATAATGCTTTTGGTTCACATCTCATGAAAGAATAAGAACAAACTGATCAGAGATAACCTTAATCGAGACGTCGTGTAAGACACTGCCCTAAATCAGTTAGACCCCCCACACAGGTGCTCCTTGGGTTCCGCGGTCACCGATTCCAGGTTTAACGCCTCCTACCGAACAATGGTGCACTCCACAGACGAAAGTGGGAACTGTTTTCACTAGTAACAAAGATGAGAAGAAGAGAAGATATGCATGTTTTTGTTTAATGATCTCGTGTTAGTTCTTAAAATTTATCGCCTCCGTTCATTACGTGAATAACAATGAGATAAGGCAGTCTTGTAACAAAAACGGATAAAACCAAACCAAGACTTAGGATAGAGTTATCTTAAACAATAAATCTTATTGCGGAGTAGCTTTAAGCACGAGTCTTGAAACTGGAGCATATTTTAAGCAACTAACAACTGAAGTAGGTTGGAGAGTTGTTTTATTATTCGGGGTGGTCTTAGTTTGTATTAGTTTACTTTTAAGATGTTAAATAAATAGCGTTGGACGTAGGTCGTGGAGTAGTGACCAAACCAAATGTAATAACATCGTTTGTCGTGTCTATTTTGTTTTAATTCCGCTACCACTCTAAACTCTCGTTTTACTTTCAGAAACAATAGTCTAGTACAGAGTGACTTCCCCTTATTGTATCCTTGTTGATTATTTCTAACTTTATAGTTTTGAGTATCAACTTCTCATTTCATCTAAGTAATTTCTAAAGAGTTTAAAGGGTTCTAAAAAAAACTTAAAATTCTAAATTAAATACACTAATTTATCTCTCTCCTCTTAGGTGTTCTCGCCTTAACTCTTCAATCCTTTTACTTGATCTACTATCGTTCTTAAGGCTTTCCTGCATTGATTAATGATTACAAGTATCGTGGTTAAATCCGGGTTGTTTGGTAAAATGAAGTTATTTTAGACATAGGAAAGATTTCAGGACATACCAAGGACCAATATGGTGAGATATAAGATCTTGTTAATCATTCCTCGCAAACTATGCCGAGTCTTCAGGAACTAAAGAAATGTCAACTGTCCTTGAAAACATTACTTCTAGTTTGATGACTGTTAGAAGAAATGACATTAGTCATTAAAGTTGTTTATGTGAGGTATTTTGATAAATATTAGTCAATAGTTATTCATGTGTTTTTTTGTCATTTAACAAAGGAGTTGGGATAATACTAACTTAATTGTGCTAATTACCAAAAAAAAGAAAAAAAAATTAGACAAATTCTGCTAATTGAATATGATATCCCAATCTTACCGTCATTCTACCAATATTAATACTGGTTTACACAAAATGGCCAAAAAGAGATTCTATTGATGCCAATCAAGAAGATAAGTGAAAACGAGGTCAAGTTGCCACATTCAGTGAATGAATAAATCTAATGTTCACAATCATATAAGATGATAACTCTGAATACCTCTGGAAACAACAGGAAATTAAAAAGTTAGACGCAGAATCGTTACCGTTTTTGGCCATGTGTAGTTATGAAGAAGTCGAAAGTTGAGATTCCAGCCGTACTTTGGTGTACTCTGGATTATTCTTTTGAGCACAGAATGTGGTTATAGTGTCTGTTCTCTGATAAGCGGATTGTTGGCTCTTGGCATTTTGGAGGGCTATTTCTGAATCCAGCAGCTATGTTAGTTCCCAAATGCTGAGAATCAATTATACATGGTTTATATAAGATCAATCCAAATTTAAATGTTTGTAGCAAAACTAACTAAGATCTCATTGTATATTTGTTTAGTCACTGTCACACTGACTGTGCAAAAAAACACTAGCTCTTTGATTGGGCATGAATGATGAGACGGCTTTAAAATGAATCGATTTGGAATCAATGCTTCATCAGTACACACAACGAAAATTTTTCATTAGCAGCAGTTAATCCACACATTTTGTAGTTTATACTCAGAATAACTTACGTTGTCCTTCCTTAAGATCTTAAGGAATAAAAATAGTTTGGTTAGAATTATTCCTTTACACTACTTTATGAGATTGATCGCCAGCATACGGATGCCTATAAATAGGGAGTATGGACAACATAAGCTCATATATACTCACCACGACGCCAACAAACCAGAGCAACACCTTAGAGTCTAAATTTCTTCGTTGCCTTAAACAAAAACAATAACTAGTTCTAGCAATGGAAATTGTGAACCGTTTGGTTGAGCAAAAGCCGGTAGTAATATTCAGTAAGAGTTCCTGTTGTATGAGCCACTCAGTGCAGCAACTTATAAGCAGCTATGGAGCAAATGCAACAGTTTATGAGCTGGATAGCTTACCAAATGGGAAAGAAGTTGAGATAGCGCTTCAAAGACTAGGACTTAAACCCAGTGTTCCTGCTATTTTCATAGGCCAGACGTTTGTTGGTGGAGCTAAGGAGATAATTAGCATGCAGGTCCAGGGCAGGCTTACGCCAATGTTGAAGGAGGCCGGAGCTATTTGGGTTTAGAATCATCCAAATTCTCATATGAGACAGACCCATGATAATCCATACTAATACGGGCGGGGTTTACGGTTTAATTTCAGTTTCTAGTCGAGTTGGGTTGGTCTCACATTATATTAATATGAGAACTTCTCTTAGGATACTAACTGTTTATTTTCTGTCACACTTCCTCCATTATTATTATTATTATTAGGATGGAAGTGTATTTTTGTACTCCACTGGCTTTTGCAGCCATGAGATATTTTCTATGGTTTCTAAATTAACAGAACTGATGCTTTTTAGTTTTTCCTGCAAACTCGGGGTATCTGTAATCTGTATCAAATACTAATTTTCATAACAATATAACAACTGATTTATGTTTCACAAAGTATACAATTTCATCTATAATCACTGTTAGTCGGTGGTCACCATTCCAACCAATCAATAGTGTTATGAGCTATACTTGTAGATGCTGCATGTTTGTTCATTTAGGTCTGCAAATCAATAGTAGGCTAGTAGCACATGTTCTTTGAATATCTGAACAAATGGTGCTTTGCTTTCACAAATTCATTTGTTACTATAAATACCCTGAGACGTGCACCACAACACATATGCTTTTCCCTCGTACATTCCTCTTTTTTATTCGCTCTGTCTAATATTTTGGGTATAAGTGTTTAACCCGTAGAGAGTATATCATCTGTGGCCTTTGAGGAATATTTTTGTACTCCCATTTTATTAGAGTGGAATTACTTGGCTCTCTCGCCGGAAACATCGGTGTTATTTTTACCGTCTTTATTTAATTTCTCTTTTATCTTTAGCTGAATCTATTTGCTTCCGACGCGCTCTATACTCTTACAATCACACCAAGGCCGTAACAAATTATTAGATTGAGTCGACGTGCTTGCTTAGGAGTCAGTTTAGTAGTTAAATCCAACCCCAAATCTTTTATAAACTCACTGAATTCCTTAGTAGCAGTGTTAGGTTACATTTGATTGATGATGACAATCCCAATTTAATCTTATTCTTAAGTTTCATTTCAGGTTTATCAATTCTAATCAAGAAATGTTGATCTTTCGTTGCCAAAGATTTTGTGTCAATCCGTGTCGGAATTGTAAAGATAACAAGTCGTAAATCGGGTTAATAATTGAACAGATTCAAAACTAACACTTGAAGCTTTGCTTTTCGGAAAAGCTAATTTTGCAAACTTGATAAAGGAAATAAATCTTTTTGCTTCTCTGATTTGCAAAACCAAAATCCCACTTTTATGACAAAAGAAGATTCCTTAGTACATAAAGTACAAAGGCTCCTTTACCCCTTGGATAATAGCCGTATGTGTCCTTTGTGTACTTTACACAAAGATCCTTATCTTCTCTTTTCACTATAAAAGGAGTGCCTCCTTCCTCATTTATTGCAAGACTTCCAGCACACATTTATTGCTTTGCAAAAAACCTTTCTTCTTAACTCAGATTTTCTTAAGTGTTTTTGCAAACTTTTCTAAGTCTTCAAGTGTAACAATCTGTTTAATCGTTGCCTTTATTTATGTCTTCTTATCTAGTCTTGAATGATCAATAAGTTGTTCCTCCTCAATTCATTTACGAATCAGTCCGAGGAAAACTTGATCTTGTAATTCATAACTAGTTTGTAAGTCGAGATTCTTAGACATTGTGGTCTCAAGAACGAGTGTCGCAACCGGAGTAGGTTGTTGGTCCTTTTATTGTACGGGTTTAAGTTTTCGGAGTAGATAACTTAATTTTCAATAAAAGAAGATTGGACGTAGGCCTTTAGAAAGTTGGCCGAACCAATTCAAAACTGTTGAGTTGTTCTTTTATTTGTTTCTTTATTAAGTTCTTCTCTCGTTACTTAATTATCTGTTTTAAACAACTGTTTGTAAGACTGTTACTCTCATACAGTAGCTTTACCTCATTTGCTAGACGAGAACGAAACAGTTACTTGAACCGTTGTTTATTTGCCTTGTTTAATCTTTCTTCATTAGTTAACTTACTTAAAACAATTAAGTTAAGTTAAATTTTTAAATAGTACCTAATTCACCCCCTCCCCCTTTTAGGTACTCGGTCTACATACCCTTCAAGCAGACTGGTCCTATTTAAGTGAGTGCAAAAACCTGCTTGTCTTTAGGGTTTACACTGCACCATGGTTGAAGTGACCCGATCGATTATTTTATATTCTAACATATGGCAATTTCCTATATAGTATAGTCCATGAAGCAGTACATGACCTACATTGTATTGAAAATTGTGATTCTAGCGGTACCATTGATGTAGGCTTGATATTCCCTCGTAACAAGCAATGTGATTATGGTGTGAATTAGATGATAAGCAGATCAATTTATTTTGATCCTTAAACGAGTGATCACATAAGTTGGCCCTTGGGTTTCTGGAGAGCTGTTTCTGAAAGGAGGAGCTATATTGGTTGTGAAATGCTAGGAATCAAAAACATATGGTTTCTGTAAGATCTGATCAAACTTTTATGCATGCATGTTTCTAGAAAAGCTTAAAGGAATCATTCACTTAACTTCCATATTTCACGTCTACTTACCTTCATAACACGGTTCCCTTTTCTAAGCAACACAAAGATATGATGGAATAAAGTAAAATCGCAACTTGAACTCTATATATGGAGTATAAAGCATTAGATTTGGGGAGTAGAAGCCCTCATATTTAATATCATAGGTCAAAATACTGAAGACACCTGAAGACGATAGGGTGAATGAGATGGTAACAATTTCATATCGAAATGATGCGAAAAGGTTCCAGTTGGTAAAATAGCTGCAACTTTAATTCAGAAGACATGCATGATGAGAAATTTGGAGATGCTGAAGGAATTGTTAAAGTAATTGAGTAGTCGTTTTCAGTTCAATCTTAGTAAGGTGCCCCAAATGATACCCAAGTACATTTTGTACAGACGATATTGCATTTTATGTACAGTGGAAGTACCACGTCATCCCCTTCAAAACGACTACTGGAACGTAATCTGACACATCTATGTGCTTAGATTATATGCCTTTTTCTTTCTTTTCCCTCTGCCTCTGCCTCTATTCTATATCTTCCTTAATCCAACTTGACATTCCCTTCATATTTGCGGCCTGTTATCTTCATCACTTCGTAATCGTCTCCATCCTGCAAAGAATAACAGAAATTAAAACATGATTTCAGTGCCTCAAAAGGTCTCAAATAGTCACATATGGCTGGATTAAGCTGGAGTTGCATGACCGCAGCCTTTCTCTTGTCCCGAAAACATAAGGAGACGCTGTAATAAATTGAGTCGACACACTGCTTCTGTACAATATAACAAGTGCATAGCCTAGTGAGACACACTGCTTTCTTTTGCATCATACTACAAAGCCAAATAACAGAGTGATTCTCGAATGAGAATTATTGGGAATGAAGCTATAACCTAGCCAAAAAATGAGAATTATTTTTAAGTCTCAACCCTATGTTAGGAAATCATTCATAACTGCAAGAAATCCGTAATCTCATCGGATATAGAAATCAAGTTTCAAGTATAAGCATGCCAAGGTTAGAAGATGTTCTTCACATATTGGACTGATCACTGATGAATGAACAATAAAAATCTAGACTGAAAGACACTCGGCACAAATCATAAACTCTGTATGAACACAATATTGCTAGTAAAATATTCATAGGAAGGTACTAGAACAGTTTATTATCCTGGGGTCGATCAAGGATAATATATTAAGAGAAGAGGTGATTTGTTAAAACAAATATATACGGAGGGAGTATTTATTGTTTTATCTGAGTAAACCAGATTTTTGTAACAACAGTTAAGGCTAGGATGTAACAGATTTAAGCTCTAAACCGCTGATCTATCATGCAGTTTTAAGCTCAATTAACCATAGTCACTAAGATATGATTTAAGAAGACAGCACAATTATACATGATAGACACACAGCTGAGTTCAACACAAGAAAAAGCTCAAGCTCAGACCTTCGGCTGATATGTCAGATGCTTCAAAATTACAAGTGAGACGACAACCCTATATTCCACCATGCTAATACAATTATAAACACAATCATAAACTGTTTTGAAGAGGCTTGCATACTGCATACTAAGAAATGTGTAAGAGTTCAGACCACTTTGAATCTAGACATAATTTGTACCTCGTGTACAGTCGAGCAAAGCATTCCAATTTTTCATACAGAATTGCAAGAGCATAATGTTATTTGCAGTGATTCCTTTTTTTTGTTGAGAATAGAATTGATTTCAGTCCTGTCAGGAAAAAAAGTGAAAAATATGTTAGTTCGTTGTTTAACAAGACATTAGATGCATATTATCAAGGATTATGATCAATGAAATCCCACAGTCTAAATCATCCATAAATCATGTATTAATGTCGTTTCGACAAAGGTCAAGAGCAAATTGTGAGGCCAGCAGCAGAGGTGTGTCTGAGAACCAGCCACCAAGCCACTATGCGCCTGCCTTCAGATCTCATGGAATAAAAATATTTTGGTTGCAATTATTCCTTATACTACTTTCCAAGAAATTAAAACAAAAACAAAAGAGATCAACTTTACCAGCATACCGAGGCCTATAAATAGGGAGCATGGAAGCTCATACTTACTCAGAACGAAGCCAACACATCAGCTGAAAAAACATATCAGAAAGCCATATTTTATCCTTTCTTCCCACTTTTTCATTTGAAAACATCAGAAGGAATTCCCTTAAGGTTTATCTAATTAACAATAATGGAAGTTGTGAACCGTTTGGTTGAACAAAAGCCGTTGGTGATATTCAGCAAGAGTTCGTGTTGCATGAGTCACTCAGTGCAGCAACTAATAAGCAGCTATGGAGCTAATGCGACAGTTTATCAGCTGGATGAAATGCCAAACGGAAAAGAAATAGAGAAAGCACTTCAAAGGCTAGGGCTCAAGCCAAGTGTTCCGGCTGTTTTCATAGGCCAGAAGTTTGTAGGTGGAGCTAAGGAAATAATTAGCATGCAGGTCCAAGGAAGACTAACACCTATGTTAAAGGAGGCAGGAGCGATATGGGTCTAGAGTATAACTACATTAGCAATCACTACAATCTAGCATTAAACCTTATTTTTGGATATGTAATATACAAGAAACACTCTATCCTTCTTTTTTAGTAGGATTAGAGGATACTATATGTATAATGCCAACTCAAGCAGCAGCTGCAATATAACTAATATTTCCATCATGCTTTCTCTTTGCTTTCTCATTACATTTCAGTTTGATTATTGGCATCGGAAGACTTTGGATGAGAAGAAAATGAGAAATAACAAGTTATTTTCATAGAATAAATTACATTGACTATAAAAATAGATATTTTTCAAGTACAATATCAAATAGATATATAAGATAATCTTATTTCAAGGTTACAGTGTCTTTTTTTACCAAAAAAAAAAACCAAGTGTCGCATTGCCTTTTTCATCAATGATACGAGGAAAGCAACATTTCTGTGGATATTTGACAGATATAATGTTAGATTTTGGAATTTACTAATAAAAATAATTGACAAAATGCTGGTCATTTGATGTAGCCAAGCTAACAGAAAGACATGAGCTCTTAGACATGAAAACAGGTCATCCTGTCATAGCAAACCTGTTGTTTAGGAAATGTTTGTAGTGCAGGGTATTCGCATTTAGCAGTGATGGAAAATGGACACTAACCTGATTGTAAAATAAGTGAAAGATAACACCGTATTTCTGTGCTTAACTAGTACGGAATATTTACTAATTTATATAGGAATAAAATAGACTCCAAATAGTTAGCAAGTTTGTTAGCTTGATTGTAAAATGATTCAAATAAGCATGTAGCCCCAGAATTCTCCAATATCGAAGTTTGCGTTTAAATGAAAGATCCGGGAGTTCCATATATACAAAGTAGAGGGGATAATACGCATTTCATCTAAGGTTCTACTATGTATTAAGTCATAGTGTTATATAAATGAGAGTATTACGATAAGCATGATTTGTGGTATGGTTGAATATGTTTTGGCATTAAAAATGTGTTTAAAAAGATGTATAATTCTGTTATGATTGATGAAAAGTTGCTTATTTGGGTATCTAAAACATTATTGGGATAAGTGTAGGGGATTATTACGGTATATTGAAATATACCGTAATCATAATACTATAATATTCAGAATAAATATATTATATGTAACCTATAATAGGTGATACGATTCAGATCTCGATAGTACTATAAATATCATGTCAATGTAATGATTCGAGACACGAAATATTTCTATTTCTATTTCTTATAAAAAGTTTTACAGAAAGTTTGGGTAAATGAGATATGAATGTGCAACATACATCAACTTTGACAAGTTGCATGCTGGTAGATAAAGCTCTGAAGATGCTACAGATTTGAGGTATATTTTTTTTTTTTTTTGGCAAGAAGATTTGAGGTATATTACTAGTGATGATACCAGAAACCGACTTCGTGTTTCTACATCTAGCATACGAAAACATGAGAATCCATCTGAAGGAGAAGGAACTAAGGAAGGAAGCATATGTGTGTGTATATGCCTTATTTGACAGTACACCTTATTCTTTGTCATGACAAGGGTAATTGTCCCTAGATTAAGTTGCCCCTTAGCTTCACTCAAAATAACTTATAGTATACGCTTTATTTACTACAACTAAGATAAAACAAAATCAAACATCCTCATCTTTACCTTTATATCTTTTCTGGCTTCTGCCTTCATTATTAATTTATTATTCTCTTCTCTACTACCAATCTACTGCTCATCCTGTTAAGGGTTCCCTTTCAAGATATACAGAGCTTCACAAGCAGTCAAGTCGACAGCAGTAACAGATAGATGACAACCGCGATTAAGAATAAGGGATTGGTGAAACTTAATAATCAACAAATTATTTCTAACTACTTGCGTACGATGCTCCGATTTAGTCCTATCAAGAAACATGTACAGTAATGTCTATGAATCAGATGGCCTTAGGTAGGTTTTGAAAGGTAGCTTCTAAAATATTCAATTCCCATAATTAACTTACACTCCTTTATTATGCCTCAAGCCTCAAACTGTTGAAATCATTCTTATTTTACAATAACCATAAAGTATTTTAAAAAAAAAAGTTGCAGGAAATCCACTTTGGGTATGGAGATATACTGCATCATATATCATATATATTTGACGTGGGACGTGGCTGCTTTCTTATAACAAAATCAGATTAGAACCATATAAATAAAGATAGATTTCAAATACAAACAGGACATATGACATTGTAGGAGGCGCTGCGCCAAGGCGACTATTATTGACACGAAAACCAGTATTAAAGCAATTACGCCTCGTCTGGATACCCAAGGACGACTGGCCCTTCATGGCTCTCATAATAAACACAAACACCCTCTACATACACTTATTAGAATCTCATTTTCCTTAGTATAAAGTAGTGTAATCTAGATACTCTCACCTAACAAAAGGGAAAATTAAAAGAAATACACAACCTTACTGTAGCCCTGAAATCCTGCCACACAGCAAGGGAATATTTCTTCACCAAATTTTTTGCCCATACTTTATATCTTTCATCACTTCTGAAGCACACAATTATAATTGTAGTCCTTCATTTTAAGTGTCCCCATGCAATTACACGCAATTCGTGACAGGCTCTTCCAAAATCAGTCCCTCCCATCCGTGTTGTATCAACACAAGGGTAAGGGTAGTAAAACATCATATATCCCACAAAACTACTGTGTCATAGTCCAAAACAACGACTCCGGTAATGCGTTCTTGTTATTCTGACCACTTGTCCAATGCCCTCAGCTCTTTGCTTGTTTCTACCAATTCATTACCCCCTATAGCCACTGTTTTTCAGACCATCCTTGCATTGATGTGTGTTTTCGACTCCTGGGATATTTGTGCAAAGGTTCAACTACTAGTCAAGAAACTACATAATGTCCATGGAACCCATTCTTCTGGTTTTTCAATTCATCAAAATAACATCCTGCAAGAAAACACACAACAAATAGTTTTATTTCGTCCAAGAACTGCATGCTCATCATTTTCCATATCAGAAGTGTGCAGTAGAACGGCTCATAATCAATGGCACAGGCCACAGGCTACCAGATATAGGGTATATGAAGAGTGTAATATTGCAGCCAATAAGTCACTACTTTCATAGCACAAGACTCAGGGTTGTTTAAGTTGTTTTGTTAATTGAATTGTACTGTTAGACAACAACAGATGAATTACTTTAATAAATATTTTTAAAGAGATAGGGTTGTATTTTAAAATTTTAACTAGGGAGAATAAAGATATACAAAAGAATATCCAGGTGATATTTAAAAACATTTGCATTTTTACCCAACTAATTGTTTGGCTATTTTCTCTTTACTTGGGGAAACGGACACATGAAGTATATATTAGAAGTTGTTTCAATACTTGTGAAACTTATCCATTGAATGAATTAGCTTGATGTGTTCATTCTATCAATGCTCTAAACGTGAAACCCAAATTCTCATTGTAGACGGAGGGTATCCGTCACAAGGAGAAGACGGATACCATTTTGTCTCAGAAAATGCCCATTTAGAGGAGAGAAGAAAGCACATGGGGTGCCCCACCTTGTCCCCCTATTCGTTTTGTGAGTATCATTATCCGTCTCTCTACCCGACCCGTCACAAGCAAGACTAACTGAACGTGAAATCTGAAGGTAAGAGAAAAGAAGCAGAGAGGCGGAGTATAGGGTTTTTACAATTTAGCGTGAGAATCTGAGAGGGTGAAACGTGAATGTGATTTATGTGAATGAGAATTAGGGTTTTTTTTCAGCCTTTATATATTACTGGTTAAAACCGGTTAACCGATATGTAAGATATGCGAACCGAAACCGAACCGGTTTTGGGGTTTAAAAACCGCTTCGGTGCAGTGAAATGATTTATTAAAACGGTTCGGTTACGTTAATAAAAAAAATTGCGGTTCGGTATTTTATGATCACCCCTAATTGTACGCCACAGGCCTACAAGGCCATTCTCAACATTTCCATCCGCGGCCTCCCTTGCTACGTCCAACACCACGTTGTCCTCCTCTTCTAGCCTAACCGTATTTGGATCATCATACCAATCACTACCACCATTATACTATACACAAACCCATTTGTCCCTTTCTGAGACTTACAGTCTTAAATTTACCTTTCTTGATGCTTCTTCATATAAACACGCCGGTGACTTGAAATCTTGGAACCTATATCTGGACAATTCCATTTCAAAAGATTCACAGGGATACCAAAAGTAGGAACGTGATTTAAGAAGTAGTCGCCTCTGGCAAATTCGAGAAATAAATTTTGCTATACAAAATGAATGTCACAACCAAAAAAGAATTATTGCAGCAGGATCTGATGTAGTAACAGAAATCAAAGGACATGAATTACATATTCTACAGTCACCAATAATCCCCGCAAGAGCAGCTGCCATCCTTGAAATGATGGAACCTCCTGACATCGCGGAGTATAATTTCCCTCCTTTCAATTGTAGAAATAAACTTGGCAGCTTCATGGCAATCATTGCAAACTCTAAGGTTCTTGGCAACGCGAATTATACTACCAGGAGGCGTATTTAAGATGCCAAATGCGATTGCTAATTTCTCACTGTGCCCACATAGTAGACTCTCTTTTTCCTCTTCTTTGATGTTATGAAGGACACATGAAGTGTCGGGAACATAGCCTTCCTTCTTCATCCTTACTGACAAATCCTCTAGGAAACCATACAGTTGCTCAACTTGTGGATGCAATGCATCACCTGCCCGGAATTTATGAACCTTGTTACCAAACTCAATCCAACTACATCCAGCTTCCTTTTTCACTCCCATCTGCTTCATATTCTTCCGAACTTCCACTGATTTTTCCCAAAACCCTACAGATGCATACAGATTAGAAAGTAACACATAATGACTATCCACATGGGGTTCCAATTCTATGAGATTCCTTCCAGCAATCTCTCCGACCTCTAAATTCTTATGCACTCGGCAAGCACCTAGTAAACTACTCCAAGCACCCGTTTTGTCATATTGGTCAGGCATTTCATTGATAACTTCAAAAGCAGCTTTCACTTTTCCTGATCGACCAAGCAAGTCCACTACACATGCGTAATGATCAGAGGTAGGGTCAACTCCAAACTCATTCTTCATACTGTAGAAAAGACCTAGGCCTTCATTAACTAACCCAGAGTGGCTACATGCTGCAAGTACAGCAATGAATGTTACCCCATTGGGTCTCACAGTACCACCTCGCAAAACTTCAGTTGCCATATCTTTGAAGAGGTGAAGTGCTTCATTTCCTCTCCCATGCATTCCATAAGCCATGATAAGAACATTCCATGTTATCACATTCTTATCTGGTATAGAATCAAATACTCTTCTTGATAAAGTCAAGCATCCGCATTTTGCGTACATATCAACTAGGGCACTTCCAACAGCAACATCTGAAGCAAAATTATGTTTAAGGGCATACGCATGGATCTCTTTTCCCTTACCTAGAGCTGAGAGGGAAGCACAACCAGGAAGAATTGACATTAGCGTAATCGAGTTTGCCATTGAAGAATTTGTAAAATAATTCCCATTTTCATTATCTCCGTCATTTTTTCCAGGAAGTCTATGCATTTTATGGAGCAGTGTTAGTGCATCATTATGCCTACCACATACAACATAACTGGTTATCATTGTGTTCCAAGAGACAATATCCTTAGACTCTATGGTATCAAACAAAGCTTCTGCAATATCTATCTTCCCTATCCTAGAGTATAGATCCATAAGAGCATTTTGTACATACCTGTTCCTCCCAAATCCCAACTTGATGATAAAACTGTGAATACCTTCTCTATTTACAAAAGATGGACTATGTACACATGATGGTAATATACTAGCCATAGTGGTGGGATTTGGCCGAAGCCCAGAAAATTCTAGCATTTCAAGGAAAAGGATGAGCGCCTCATCAAAACATCCATTTAGAGTGTAGCCAGCTAACATGGTATTCCAGAGAGCAACACTCCTCAAATGGGTGTCATTGAAAAGTTGGCGAGCTTTGCTTATCTGTTTACAATTGCAATACATATCGACCAAAGCACTAACCACAAAAGAATTATCACTCAAATCTGGATGTCTCAGCACATAAGCATGAATTTCCTTTCCTAGATCGAACAACTCCAAATATGAGCAAGAAGGCAATACACTTGCAATAGTTACTCCATCTGGCTGAACCCCCATACTCACCATAAACTTGAAAAACTGCAACGCATCATCAAATCTTCTGTTTTGTGAAAACGAGCTTATGGCAGTATTCCAAGTGACCAAATCTCGATCCTCAAACACATAAAGCAATGACCTTGCATAGTCAAGCTTCCCCAATTTCGCGTACATAGACATCAATGCATTGACCGTATAAGTAGTCACATATCCCTTCCTCAAACAGTAACCATGAGCTTGTTTCCCAAGCTTCAACCGTTCAACTACAAGCATATTCCCACATGCCGACACCACACCCACCAAAGTAAAGGAGCTACACTCAAAATTCGCCTCCAATTGCATTACCCGAAACGCCTCCAAAGCGTCCTCCCAAAGCTCATGCCGGCACAAGGCCATAATAAAAGAATTCCACGACACCTGATCTCTGTGAGACATTTTATCAAAAAGCTTATGTGCATCGGCAATCTCACCACATTTCCCGTACATACTCACAAGGGTATTATCAACAGTGATGACTTTAGACGAACACCCAAACTTAACCGCCTGGGCATGAATCTGTTTCCCAAAATCCAAGTCATAAAGGTCAGTAGCGACCTTCAAAATGGCGGGAAAAGCAAAGTTGTCGGGTAAAACATTGGCCGACAACATTGCAATGTAAGTAGAAATGGCTTCTTGTAAAAGACCAGAACGAGCCTGGGAATGAAGAGTTTGGGGCCATGAGTGGTTAGGAGCTAATTTGAAAGTGGGGTTCGAAAGAGAAGAAGAGGAAGAATGAAGGGAGTTTTTATGAATGGATGATAATTTAGGGAGTGTAGGGATGGAAGAGGTTGGTAAAGAGGAGGAAGAAGATGAAGATGAAGAAGAAGAAAAAGGCAGCAGTACTGTAGAGGGCAGAGTGTGGTTCATAGATGACATTGTTGATAACTAACTTGGTTTCTTTCGTTTGGCGCCAACCATTCATATATGACACCAAGTGGGCTCGATAGACCCGACACGAAGTAACTTGTTACGAGATATCGGGATATGTCGAGATATCGACATATTCACAATTAAGAAATACGGTATCGTAATATATCGTATAGAATATTATTATGATTTTCTAGAATAATTTATATTTGAGAGCGATACTATCTGATCTTCGGTAGTATTATATATACATCGCAATTGTAATAGTTAGAGGCACGAACGAATATCAATAAATCACGAATCTCTTTATGAATGTCTCTCATCTCTATTTCTAACATGGTATCAGAGCCTCACGCTCTTGAGGCCTAATATATGAAATTCCGCTGCCTGCCGGTGGGCTTATAATATGCATTGCTCACCGGCGGGATTTCTTTCCCGATAATTTAGAAATTAATTTCTGAAAAAAAAAAAAAATTGAAATATTTTTGCTTCAGTCACTTCTCCAATCCATCGATCCGATATGACGGATAATCTAACGTTTTCTTTAAAGTCAAGTTCGAAAAATTGCGGCGTTCTTGACCACGAAATTTCAACAATTCGAAAAAATTGATCGTTTGATCGACTGGCGAGTTACGCACCCGACATCGACGTGCAAATTATGCACCCGAAATCGACTGGCGAGTTACGCACGAAAATCGGTCTGGCGAGTCCTATACGCATTTATCATACCAATTTTGCGAAGACGGAGGAAATTAACGTAGACGATGAAGATGTTGATTTTGTGCAAACTCATGGAAATTTTATCAAAATTACCATGAGTTTGAGGGGGGATGTTACGAGATATCGGGATATGTCGAGATATCGACATATTCACAATTAAGAAATACGGTATCGTAATATATCGTAAGAATATTATTATGATTTTCTAGAATAATTTATATTTGAGAGCGATACTATCTGATCTTCGGTAGTATTATATATACATCGCAATTGTAATAGTTAGAGGCACGAACGAATATCAATAAATCACGAATCTCTTTATGAATGTCTCTCATCTCTATTTCTAACATAACTCGACTTGAATGACCCACATCAACCTCGCCCAAAAACGATTTAAGTAAATTGTTGACCAAAAATGACACAATTTAAACCTGACCGAATTACCCATTTACCAGGTCTACTCACTAGACACTATCAAGGGATCATATAAAAACTTAATTAAAAATATCCAAAATCGATTATAACGTCATTACACTTTTATTTAATGTCACTCAGATACAAGCTAATTACAAAGTACGGAGTACATGCTTATCTTGTTGTTCCTTCCCTCACAACTTGAGCGACATTAGTAAAAACGGTAGTGAATTTATCATTACCCTTAAAACATGTACATAAACAACTTCACTCTTGAATTTATCATTACTCTTGTTAATGCCACTCATATTTATGGAACGATGAATAGTAACATACCCTTAGGCTTTATTTAGCA
Source organism: Silene conica (assembly GCA_029255685.2). Classification (NCBI taxonomy): domain Eukaryota; kingdom Viridiplantae; phylum Streptophyta; class Magnoliopsida; order Caryophyllales; family Caryophyllaceae; genus Silene; species Silene conica. The sequence continues at coordinate 55,468,867 of CM055311.2, read as the reverse complement.
TGCCTTCTCAAGTACTTGTTTTGACTAAAATAGTTATTTTTGTCAAAACTTTCAACTAGTTTATTCTTTTGCCAGTGTTTTGGGATAAGTTACCTAAAATAAATGTTAATTAAGATAACATTTTAGATTTTAGGTACCTAATTCTAAGTTACATTACATTTTTATCCCTTCAATCTATAATATATTCATCGTTGTCAGAAAAAACAATCTATAATATACTAAATAATTATTATATCATTTTGCATTTTATCAAAATAAACTACATTTTCAATTAGTTAGCGAAACTGTATATTTTCCCTAGGTGAAATTGTTGTAATGCTTCATTTTTTTGGTTTAGATAGATTGCCCTCGTAACTTGACACTTTGGTAATTGGTTCTTGTTAACTATAAAACCAAACAGGTTCAAGGTAACTGGAAATCCCAGCGAAACTGGTTTGGTAACGGTTCGTATTTTAGCCACCGATAACACAATGACCAGTTTTAATTTTCTAATTCGGGCAAACTGAACCGAAAAGAACCTTGGGTCTGAATGATTCCATTTAACTATTCCAAAGTGACCATCAAATCTAGAAAAATTTACAAAGGATTTCCATTTAACAGAATTATCACCGATCCTACACTCGATGATTCACACACATTTGCATACAATGCCTCAAAGCAGAAAAGTTAGCTAGATGGTACATTTACTGATTCAGCGAGTGCTTCCAGCAACTCCTTTTGTTCCAATGTCGCGCATGACTGCATGACACAAAAATACAAAAATTAAATTCATATTACCTAAAGTTTGAGCAACTGATTTACTATGTTTCAGCTTTCAGGTACATTATTTAATACAGCAAAGATTAATCACTGAACTATTAGCGTTCTTATGTTATCATATATATCCGACCTCCCAACTTAATCCATAGCAAATGAAGGTCGATTACCGATTCCCACCTGAGATTAGGACTCATAATCCAGATGACAGTTCGTCATTCTAATCTGAAACTATTCAAAAAAACATGGCATGACAGAATGAGATGTGTCTGTTAATCAAGAGATGCACCTGGACAGCTGTCTCTATATCCCCATTCAGAAAGGAAGTAAGCTCAAAATTCATCTTCAGCCTGTGGTCCGTCACTCTATTGTCCTGAGAATTAGAGATTCGTATTAACTACCACTCTTTGGCTCGTACCCAAGAAAAAATTCCGTTGTGAATTATGTTACCCAAACTAGCATAATTATAGCATTGATTAGCCGTGTTTGTCAGAGTAAAACGACCGTAGAAGCTAGCATAACTACTACTCCATTGCTTAAGGATATAGTGTCATTGAAAATTGTTCCTGTGATGAGGAACACAATGGCCATAGAACTATGCTTGAGTATGCTTTTATTTTAACTATTTGGGTTTTATAATCGATACTTCAACTTTTAGTCCTGCCGTCAAAGATTATTCTTTTCTTTGACAACAATGATGTATTTTTAATACTTGGAGGGATGAATTGCATTGTAATGATCTATCTAGTAACTGTAAACATACCTTGTAATTATAAGTTCGGATCTTTTCGGACCGAGCACCAGTGCCCACCTAGCATATCCAGCACCACATGAGAACAACATCATAATAAAAGCAACCAATTGACACAAAAGTATACCTCTATTCATCTCAGGATATACAATATATAATGAGACATGCCTTTTCTACCTCTAAGCGCCTAGATCAGCTGGTAAGGGATTCCTCTATTAAAAAATAAAAATAAAAACAGGGATTGATGTCAGCTGATCTAGCTTACAAATTAAGTTCCCTACGACTGCAGCTCAGAAGTCAAGGAGGGCTTTGCCGCTCTCACGGACTTACACAGATGGAGTCCGGACTAAACCACATGGTGTGACCCACAGACATCACATGACCTCTTCTACAAGCCAAACAGCAGACTGACACACACACACACACACACACACACACACAAATCCTCAACTCTCCAGTAATAGTGAACCAAGAAACACCTACCTACAAACTGAACATCCTATCCTTTGATTTCGTGCAATCACAATCCAATAAGACAGTAATAAACTAAGCAAACACTCATGCTTTAGGCTTAAACTGCAACCACGATTGCAAGAAAACTGTACGCAGAATTATTAAATGGACAGATTAGTAGATTGCTACAAAGACTGAGTTGAGTTAAAATAAATGTGGAACAGCTTTAAGAATGGACCAGATGTCTAGGGCAACTAAATTTTCAGCCTAGACCTTAGCATTCACAGTCCCTTGTATATTTATGACACGAAAAACAGAAAGAAACCTCTCTTAAAAAGCCTAAGACTAGGAGCTGGCCTTATCTGTAAAAGAATGTTATTATTATTATTCATAAAAAGCCATGTTGCAACCAAACACCTTATTATAGTAAACACGATTCGCCCTCGCTACTCCTTTTTTCAGCAAAAGATAGTTCAGAAATAGTTTGGACATCAAACCTGTGATTTCCGCTCATTACTTATCTGTTCTTGCTGCTCACGCACTTTCATTTCATAACTGGAAATCAACAAGACAGTATATATATTTAAGACCCAGAAATAATTACTCCGAAATATAAACAAAAGTCGAATATTGGATTGGCGTATCATTCAAACTTAAATACGCTTAAAGAGATGCATAAATAGAGCAGATTCCTCTCTGGAATCTACTCAAATGCTACATGAACATAATAACAATAAAAAAAGTTCCTTGGAATAAAAATGGAGACCACTCATTTGAGAATGGTAAGCTATAGAACTTCAACTTTTCACTTTTAGGACTGTACCAGTTTCTACTTGACAACAGATGAATATGGGTGTGGATTCCATACCCGACATTTATTAGTCAGACTTTTCTCCTAGGAGAACTAAACTAGCGAGATTCGCACCTCAAAAGTAGTGGAAGAGAGTTTATAAAACAGACTAATATTTTACAATTTCAATCTTGTTAACTTCTCTCTATTATACTTGACAAATTTTGATTTCACGTTTTGAAGTGTAGTTTGCTTCGAAGATGTGTCCCCACCCCCATATCCTATGATTAATTGGCATGTCATGTCAGACAATCATACAAAGTTGGCGTAATAGCTCATTAGTAGAGCCTGAGAATACTTTGAAGCTAGTGCTCCAGACATCTTTGCCTCCAAAGACCAACCTACTATATTAATATGTGGACTTGAGTGATAAAGCAGTCACCTGCAAGCAGTAAAGACGTAACTAGAACAGGTAACTAAACCTTGGACTTTTCTGAGCTCCTCATACCAGAAGAATCATTAGGATGAACGCAGGAGAGAGGTGCTATCTCAGGTCAGTATTACGAGACTCAATAGATGAGTAGATGCAACAAATGATTTTTCAAACGAAGCACTTCTGGAGTAAATAAAGTATACTAAGAATAATCAAGTCTAAAAGCCGATCACATACAGTTTTGCACGCAGTAATTGAAGAGCACGATTTTTATTTCGAAGTTGTGTTCTTTCTTCTGTACAGAAAATACGGATTCCCGTAGGCTTGTGGAAAAGATCCGCAGCTGTTTCCACTTTGTTCACATTCTGACCTGAAGAATAATAATTGCCACGAGGATACACTCAATGCTAAGAGGATACACTGTATAACAGCAAGAATATACTACACAGCTACATTTGATGCTTAGCATTAAATCCCGGTTTGAGAGTAATTGAGACTGCTCGATAAATGCTGGCGACATCGGCTCAAAATGTAGTTGCAGTGAACTTCAAAACCTTGATAACTTAGTTCCATTTAAATATCGTGGCCGTGGGAGATACTTTCAAACGTGTCTGATGATGAACAATTTCAATTAACTACAGAGTTATTATGAGCTTGATTATAGGAAAGATAAGGTTACAGCCAATCATACCTCCAGCACCTCCAGATCTTGCTGTAGTAAGTTCTATATCTTTCGGATCAATAACAACATCAACTTCATCAGCCTGAAAGAAAGACAAGGTTAGAGAGAATCATACAAAGAGATGTAGTTGAACCACATTTTTAGAGAACAAACAAGGAGTTTCAAATGGGATAACAGAATTCTAATGATGAACGTGTCATCCAATTTTCTGAAAACACGTGACCCGCAACAAACAGCCCTACCAATTAAAACAACAATCATTCTTAACGAACGGAACTGTTGACATCTCAAATAGGAGTGATAAGACAAAGAAAACATAGACGGAAAGAAAAGGAGAGAAAACAAGACAAAGTGGAAAAGTGATAGTGGAAGGAAGTTGAAGTGGAAGCCTATGTAAAAAGGGGAAGGAAGCATTAGAGAGCTGCGGTAGAAGGGGTGAGTTAGAGGGGGAAAAGGTTGTAAAAATGAAAAACTTGGGAAAGAAAACAAAGAATAGGCGCTAATCGGAATATTAAGTTTAACGGTATATAACGATGTTGACAAGTTCATAAGGTATTCGGACAAAATACTGACACCTTGATAGCGTGATAAAAGATAAGCAGAAATTTTGGATGCTTCCTAAGGCATTGGTTTCTCCACCTATTTCCAAGATAACTTTTATATTGAGATCTGCTAGATAGAGACTACTTATATTAACATTATCTGAAGACTGGAAGTAAGAGCTTACACTGGGACATGACTGTTGATTGAAAGTTTAGATCATAAGAAACGTACCTCAGGCATGATGGCCACTGTTGCAGTTGACGTATGCACACGGCCTTGGGTTTCTGTCAGAGGAACTCGTTGAACACGATGCACACCAGACTCATATTTCAACTTGCTATATACCTGATTTCCTTTTATCTCCATCACAAATGTCTTGTACCCTCCTCTCTCAGCCTTTACAGTACCAGTACTTTATCAGCATATACCAATGACTAATCTAATTTCAGAATGAAAAAACAGTATACCTCTGAGAATGATATCGGTGTAAACTTCCATGAATTCCGTTCACAATACTTTTCATACATGTGCACCTACAAGATCAAATACATATTTGCCAAGACAAACACAAGTGAATTAAAGATGGTATGCAAACTTGGTTGACTGCAACCATAAGTCAGTTCATAACTTCATGAAGTTAACTATAATGTTTATATTGAGACACTACTTTTTACAATTGGACTATTATTAGTGAATGTGGCCTCTTAATGCTGTTTCTCATGCTTAATACTCTTACCAAAAAATGAATTCATTTGTCATTCTTAACAGAATGATATTTTTTACCCCATATAAGTTGTGCTCCCTCTTATTCACCATCATGTTCCACTTCCCTTTTTGACAAAAAATACAACATTACCACAATGCCTCAAATGGCTCCCGCAAAATTGCGAGATTGGGAGGGGGGGATGTACACAGCCTTACGTTTGTGTTAGCAACACGGTTTCCGAATGACCAGAATGAACATTGCATCGAGAACTGCGTGGAAGGACCGCTATTTCACAACCACTTTAGTGAGTCATTTTGATTTATTCCTTCATAAACCACAACCAAAGAGTTATCGAGTCTTTGGCTCGATTGGAAATATGGATAGCTAGGGAACATGATCGAGAATAGGAGGGAGTATAAGGGAGCATTATACTTGAGCTCACACTAGAAATATTAGGTTCCACTGTCACTCAAAGTTTTTCAACTAGTTTCAACAAAATATTGTTCCTCTATTTCAGGGCTTGCTTGAAACGGGAGTAACTGTTACAAGGTTAATAGTGCTTAAATGAAGAATACCCTTTTTGAAACTTTAAAGTTAGCAAAAAATGTAAAGGGATACAAATTCTGAATAATAGGGCAAAGAAATTTAGAAATGGCATATCAAATATCTAGAAATAAAATATATTAAAGTGTGCAGTGCTGAGCCTTATCTAAAGGAGAACCTAAAATAGCTAGTGCCTCATCGTAGGTGTGCCTTAGGCACACTTAGGGTTGCTTTTTTAACTTAAGGTATGGATAGAGGAAACAATAAGCTGGTGGGCCGTAACTTTTTAATCATAAATTTACACATTTACTGAAATTAGGAAATTAGGGTTAATTGTACACATTTAATTTATTTATTTTAGTTTTTAGTCTCAAGGAAAATCAAGGGTATTACTAGGAATTATCGTATTATGTTCTTTGTAGTATGGTAAGGCCCACGACACATTATATTCGATACTCAATATACGATGAATTGCAAATTTAATTACGTATCCAAATCGACCATACAACGAATCCATTAATCATGATCCAACCTTAAGCAACGTCATGTTGGGAGATCGCGACATAGAAGATGACAAAGGGTCTGAAGATGAGGAAGTTGCTAATCTATGCTTAAGCAACGTTAGTCTTCACTTAATTTCCGACAGCGATTATGATAGCATGAACTCAAATTCAGATTATTGCTTTCTAGGAGAATCGGATTCAGACGATGAAGAAGAAGCGGTAAGTTATCTTGACTTAAGAAGCAAGTTAAGAAATTATCTAAGAGTGCGTTAATAGAATACTTCAAGCAAACTCTTGATAAATGTCATGAATAAAATCTGGAACTAAATGACTTCAAAGAAAGATTCTAGATATTGATGAAGAGAATCAACTTCTTAAAGCCAAAGCTAAGAAGCTGAAATCTAAAGTTATGGCTAATATAGCAACAACTTCATAATCAACAAACAACAAACGCCGAGAAGATAGCTCTTGAGTCTAAACTTATAACTAATGAAGCTATAACCTTATAACTAAAACTCAACTTAAAGCATTAAGCATCTTCAAGCCAAGGTACTTCTGAAATCTGAGGCAAGAGCTAGAGAAGCTGTAATTACATATCAAAAGAAGAAAATTGATTCTCTGAACCAGCAATTGAAAGAATCTAAAACCGTACTTTCTGATACTACGAACTTACATTTTGAGATGCTACGAGTTCTTGATAAAAGATTTCAGGACTTTTGTGACAACTATAAAGAGAACAATCCTTATAAAGATGTGGAAAGTGGAAACTGATCATTCCAAATGCCTTAAAGAAATTCAATTTTTAAAGGATTTGCTCTTACATGCTAGAAAGGTTCCAGATAAATGGGAAGGTAGCACAAAAGTTCTAAATTTTGGGTGAAGTGAGTGTCGAGCGAAAGCGCTAGGAAATTGAATAAAGGGAAAAAGAAGGTTGTTGCTAAGGAGGTTCAAGTAGCGGTTAGAAGTCATGGTCATCAAGGAGTATATGTCGAATGCTACGGTCGTGGGGCTTGATAAGATTCGTCTTACGAAAAATGAGAGATACCGTGTCAACAATGTTTTTCGCTATGGTATCCATGGAGGACGGTCTATCATATTGAAGTAACCCAATTTTATCCTCTTTGTTGATGACTTTTGCAATCTATCCCTAATGCAATTTGTTTGCTGTCCCTAATGATTGGGTGGAAATCAATTTGAGAGTGGGGAGATGTGACAGAGGAAGAAAAGCTCTTGATTAAGAAGTCGTTTGATGTTGGTGCTAGCAATATTAGGCAGTGAACTCCTTTTCGCCCAAGTTAAAAAAAATTCTTAACTTTCTATGGAACAAGGTGGTTCCAAGGCACGTAGCCCGTGACAAGTTGTCAAGCTATGGTGTTGGTTTTTTGGTGGCTAGAAGGACAAAAGGTTAGTCTTTCATTGCTTGCTTTTCATCGTGTTAATCTTACAAGCATTTCCGTGACCGATGACAAATTCTACATTACTTTGGATTTGCCTTATGGTATGTGGATATCGAGGTTGTTGGAAGCTAGGAAAGCCGTAGGTCAGGGAAGTTGAGGAGTGTTGGTTAAAGATGAAATGTGTGATACCAATCTCTAATTAATGAAAGTGGTCGCGGTAGGGCATTATTTGGTTTTTCTATCAAACGGAGGAATTGTGGAGAAGTCGTAGGATGGTTTAGTAGCTATGGATAAGAAACTTGACTCGTTTATAGCGAGCCATATCAAGTTAATGGAGGCATCGGTGGCGTGTATGGCTATAGAGAAGACTGTTGCTCGGGTTTCTCATGGAGAACACAATGAAGATGTGCTCGCTTACTTGTGTGGGTTTGAGGACCGTCTTAAGACGCGGGGTCGGGTAAAGTTGCGGATAGAACCATGCATAAGGTCATTCACCAATCTAATTCGGTGGCTAATTTGGTTAGTCAAGGTGGAGCGTTGATGCGTGATGAGAAAGGCTATGCGTGAGGAAATAGGGCTTATCTTTGAGGCGACGAAGGCCTTGTCTCTTAAGGTGATTAATTTTGATTGGAGCCTGGCTCAAGCTACTCATGTTCGGTCATCTTAGTCTCTTTCATACTCGTCCCGCTTAAATTGTCTATTCAGCCCATTTTAGCTTCATACTTTTATTCAACCCTTTGGCACAACTTCTTAATTCGGCCATAGGCATTAATACTTTTGCTTTGTATTAAGATACTTTATGCTATGCATTCGACCCTTAGGCACAACTTCTTAATTCGGCCATAGGCATTAATACTTTTGGTTTGTATTAAGGTACTTTATGCTATGCATGCTTTCATAGATTCCTTTCTCGTCTTCTAATGTGTGTTTGCATGTTTATTTCTTTTGTAGTCGTTTTTATGTCTTGTTCTCGTCTTTTCGATGATGTTAAGAGGGGGAAGAAATGACCATGACTTAAGTATTTGCCTAAGCATACTCCTTGTCAAGACCTTTAATCTCTTACGGTCCTTAAATGCTATAACTTTGAATATAAGTGGCTTGTTCCTGCGTTCAACTCACTATAACATTAGTAGTCTAACATTGGTAGTCTATGATTGAGGAGCAACTTACACTTAGTCGCAAATCGTAGAGACTTGTCATCATCAAAAAGGGGGAATTTGTTGAACCGTATAGTTATATGTTATGTTTTGATAATGACTGAGTGTGCTTTATAAAGTATATATCTTTGTTGCTCGTAATCGTTTGTTTAGTCCTTACTATATTAAACAAGGGTTAAAATATAAGCAAGCAATATTATAGTAGCTCTAAGTATAACATTTGACGATTTACAGCATTGTTGTGGCTTTTCCAACTACAGCTATGATGATCACTCAAGCAAAGGCATGATCAAGTCTTAAAGATATCTTATTATCTTAACAATTATTTAGATTTATCTTATTTACTTAATGAAATATTAAAATGAATTAAAATATAAAAGAAAAGATTTGTTTCTTGTGAAGCATTTCATTAAGGGCCTCAGAGCACCTCTAGGATTTCGCCAATACCTTACTTCTCCTCTCTACTATGTATACACAAGTACTTCATTAGTTTAAATCAACTTTTCGCAATCTAAACATCCTTTTGCTAACAAACTGAGTAAACACTTTTTATGAAGTAATTGTTTTGTTTTTGCAATTCGAAAATCTTTACGAAAAGTCGTGCTTCATATTGCTATTTATTTTCATAAATTACAATATTGGATAATAATAATTTACATTGTTTCTTACTCGTTCAATTGTGTGAACAAATTAGAAGAACAATCCAGTGTCAACACTTATTAACGTAAGTTAGACAAACCGAGTATTTAACAAAACTCAATTGAGTTACAACTAGAGTTACTAGAGTTAGTTGTACGAGTGGATTACTAATTTTGTAATCCGTAGAAAGGTACTAAAATTATTAATCTAGAATAGTGGACGTGTGTTTGGACTTGTGAAACTCAACCACTTCAAAACCACGTGCATCACTCGCTTTCGTTCGTTCATTTCTTTACGTTTTACTTTCTGCAGTTAATTAGTTAAAGTTTAATCAAGAAACTTCAAATAATTAATTATTAATTCACGCTCATACGGACAATCGAGAAAGTGGGATAAAGTTTTTATACTGAATTCATTCCCCGAATACTTCGGATTGATAGACTCTACACCATATTTCCTAAAACCAATTGGCCACAAGAGGAGAACCGCCGTATCTTACAAATTGAGCAACTCTCCACCATCAATGTGGGACTTCACAGGTGACTTCACATGTGGGTTTCTTACATTCTGACACTCTCTAATGGAGTAACAGTTGGCAGGATGGAAATAACGTTTGTTAAAGAGGCACACAGTCAATGCATATCCACCATTATGAGACTATAGGGGAGCAAACTTGTCAACTGCACATTTACTAGTGGAAGATCAGAGCTTATTTTAGGGCAACAAACAAAAACAAGTGAACCACTGTATCTTACAAAGTGAGCAACTCTCCACCACCAATGTGGGACTTCACATGTGGGTTTTTTACATTCTGACACTCTGTAATGGAGTAACAGTTGGCAGGGTGGAAATAATTTTTGTTAAAGGGGCACATAGACAATGCAAATCCACCATTATGAGCCTATAGGGGAGCTAACTCCTCAGCTTCAGAGTAACTAGTGGAAGATCAGAACTTATTTTAGGGCAACAAACAAAAACAAAGTTATCAGGTGTAAGAGAATGATTTAGTTATATTTTAGTAGTATATCTACCAAAAGCTTCCTTAGTTTACTCATGTATGTATATGTTATTGATGTTAATTACGTAAGGCAACATATTTTTTGTCTAGTCTAAGTGCACATAACTTCAAAGCCAACAAACAAGAGTAAACACGTAATATGAGAAAAGAGATGTACCTACAAGATCACCAGCCCAGATTCCAGCCTCATCGCCCCCTGTACCAGCTCGTACTGAAAATGAATCACACAGTACATTACTTTAACAAAGACCTCGGGATAAATGGAACTGCATCAACAAAAGTGCAACCTGCTGATAATTGAAGGTGTCTTAAATCATTGTTCATCTGGTAATGGTATCTTATTTCACAAAAAAGTTGGCCCATCCAACCTTTAAGCAAGTCCCTTATTTCCTCTGACTAGTAGTAGTAGCAGTAGCAGCAGTACATGAAAGCTGTTACTCAGCAAAGAGTGGCACTCTGTTTTCTTCTATTTAGTTTATCTCAACTTCTTTTTAACTAAATTTCCTGAGCAAGTTGCAGGTTAAATACTTTTGTTGTATGATGTGTATGATTTCTATAGCCTATTACCACCATCCCAGCGCCTGACTTGTGTAGTACTTCCTCCAATTTTTTTATTCCTTCCCATTTCCTTTTTGGGGTCAAAGTTGACAAACTAAAATTTATATATTTGCATTCATCATCAAAACATGTTTCACCAAAATATTATCTTCAACAAAAAAGGTTGTGTATACATGTCAAATGTTACGGTCAAAGTAATGTCTTGGAGACCGTATAAAAGTAAATAGGAAGAAACAAAAAAATAGGCAGGATATATCTCATATTTTTCCCCTATTTGTGGTATTGGGCTCTATTATGATTGTGCAGAAATGCAGGATTTAGAGATGAGTCGCTCCGCGCTCACAAAGCTGATTGTGTGCGAAGGCTGAACCCAACCTGAATTAGGATATTTGAATGGTTCTATTCCTAGCCAAGAAGGAAGAAAAAAGGAGTCTAAAAGCAAAGGCGACTCCAGAAACTCAAGAAAGAAGATTTCTTGCTTAAGAGTCAACTTTCAAGATCACATCTCGAGTTTATTCAAGTTGACGGTGGAAGTTCGTCATCTTAAGGTCTCCAACAATAGTTGACAGTCTAAATTTGGCCAAGTACTGAAGAAGTTATGGCCCTTCAAAGTTCTTCTTGTAGAGCTGGGGATTTGGGTGTAGGCTTGATTAGGCGACGATGACCCAGTGCGCCAAGTCATGTTACCTGATAGTCTTTGAGCACCCAGTCAAATCACTGGCGCGTAAACTCAGCTATCACGTTTAGAGGCAGGTCAGGAGATCACACTGGGGAAAGCTTTGTTTTATTAATTATAATATAAATGCCTTGTATTACCTCCACAAAGGAGACATTTTTCGTTTTTACTACCCCTAAGTTTGCTAAGTTTAGTTTTTTACTACCCCTAAATTTGCTAGGTTTTGGTCTTGCACTAAATTACTCTTAACTACGCCAAGCAATTAGCTTTAATTCAACAATTTTGATTGAATTGGGGATTTTTCTTATAGGAATCAATTCAAGATTAATTACAGTTAATAACATCTTTCTTATTTATATTTTCAGCTTATTTGTTATGTCATTCATATTATATATAGATTGATGAAGATTTCTTAATAACGTGTGAGTAGCCCATTACCTAGAGCTTAAGGGATCTATGATTGTCACTTGGGGTTTATTTTAGATATATCGATTCATGCTAGAACCATGTTACATGTTATCATATGTAATTGATTAGTTGTGGCAACACTTGATTGATTAAGATTGCAAAGGAGAGTCAATCCGAGAGAACTACTACGAGCACAAGACTTATTGCGTGAACGACCCCCAAGCAACATTTGTAGTGAATCCAAGACCGTAGACATGTTTTAGGATTTGAATTATTCATATTAGTTCTTATAATATCCAAACATCCATGATTTTTACCCACAAGACTCACCATTAGTTGATAGTGATAATGACCTTCTCAATTCTCTATTTTCCCTATCTATATTAGCTAGTAGACCAAAAGGTATTTTTTATAGGTCTAGATAGCATATAAGAAATATTAGCAAAACTTAGTTGAAAAGAACATGTGCTGAATATAAAATATTATGTTTTACCTTCTACCATTATATTCCGGGAATTAAGAGGATCAGCAGGAAGAAGCAACAACTGTTCACATTGCAACAACAACATCAGAGCCTTAAACCCAAATGATTTTGAGTTGGCTGACATTTATCATCGTTTAGAACCCCCCCTGGTTGATCGCACACCTCAAAATGCGAGAAAATAGATAAAGAAAAGTAAAAAGCAAATGGGAAGTGAAAAATAATACAAAACTCCCGTTAAACCTATAAGTTTAAAAATAAAAAACTCGGTTTTCTTTTATAAAAACTTAGAACTTAGATCTAAAATACAAATTAGTAACAATAGTTTTCAAAATAGGAGTCAAAATTAATGTTCCCGAAAATCTTAATAATAGACAAAGAATTTCAATCCATTGTGCTCTCTCCGTCACCGTACTCCCTTCAATCCCGAGGAATCTCATATCACATTGCAAATAGTGAACTGTTAAGAATTTCAGAGAAGTAATGTGAAATAAACACGGAGTATATGATACTGAGGAGAAACAGCAATAGCTTTAACCTTTAGAATTTTTTAATAAAAACGGAAGGAAATATATAAACCCGGGAAGTTGAGGGGTGGGGTAAAAGAGTTAACCTTTAGCTTCTCCTCGAACTCTTGGAGTTGCTTGGTCAAAGTTTCAACTTCACTTGCGATCATTTGTGCCATATCTTCGTCAATGCCCTCCTCCTTGGTTAATACTGGTGAGTTTAAGCAATCTATTATTGATTGATACTGGAAGTTGATATCAAATATGAATATAAGGACGTACCTTTGGCCTCTTCTAATTGCTTCTCACATTCCTTAAAATTTCTAAATGTTGTAACAACCTGAATATTTATTTTAAAAGATAAAAAATCATCAGATATGAGCTGGGATTAAGTGAAAAACATGTATGGACTACAGAGTAGCACTTTAATCAAAGAACCTCACATACCACATCAAGCTCTGACATAGACTGAGCCAGCTTTTGGTATTCACTGGGATTCGAAATAACGTCTGGGTCAGCAAGCTTGACCTGTCTCCAAAATTGTGAACTGATGACAAAGAAATATATAGCATGCTAATCTGGCAAACTGCTATATAGAGAAGTCCTTAATCATAAAGTAGACGTGTTCCTCTCGATTCCAAACTGACATTCCCGCCCAAATTATTAAGACAAGTTTTGCCACTGTTTCTTTATTCAGCAATGAAGAGACATTCCGTCACGAAGGTTTTAAGGTTTCAGAAATTAAAATTAAAATAAGTTAAGGAATCTCAACACACAAGTGAAATGTAATAGCCATTCACCTGCGGATTGAGACAGTTAGGCTAAATAATCTGAATTAAAGAGGATTAACAGAAGAAAATTTCCCAGGTATAGCAGCTGGAGTGCCGTACTATGTCAGAGTACACCCAAACCAATAATGATTTTTCTTTGCTTTGTTGACAATAATTTCTTAAGACTATAACTTCTTAGGTATAGCATTGTTAATATCCGTCACAATCTTATAACATGCATTTGTATTATCTAGCCATGTGGGCGAAGCTTGAGACGGATATACCGGTCACGAGGGAAAGACTTGTTGTTTTCAAATTGGTTTGGGAAAGAAGTGCGTATTAGTAGTACAACAATTAATACAGTTTTAACAACTAAACACACTTAATCCAAAGGATTGCAACAAACATTTGTTAAAGGCGTGTATATCTAGGATTATAAGAAAGGAATTACCGATAATTGTTTCCATGTCTTCTCGGCAGATTCCAATTTGGTAATGAGATACGGTTCCTGGAAAGAATCAAAATATATTTAAGGCGAATACTAAAAGAAATGTAGAAAGGGTTGAAAGCAGAAAAGGAAGAGACGTACAGCCATGCAAATGAGGGATGGGCGGCGGCGGAGGATTGATGGAAGAAGAATAGTGGGTGTTTTGAAGCGATTAAAATTGGGAGGAAAGCAGACATTGAAGGAGGTGGTGGATAAGCTGTTCATGTTCATGGCTGTGTTTTATTGTTTACAGAGTTGTGTTTACTAAACAAGGATAAGAGAAGAGAAGAGAAGAGAAGAGAAGAGAAGTGGAGTACTAAACACCAAAAACTTGAGGAGTTGAGGATAGAGGATAGGGTCAAATGGTCAGTTCGTGAACTGTGAAACCGCAATAGGGCGACATTTGAAAAAATAAACTTTATAATTCAACCTTCTAAACCCGGTCAAATAGATAACCCCGTCCACAAAACAAAAAAAAAAAAAGGCATGTCAAAAGTTAACCTGATTCGAAAACAAAAATTCATTTAAGTTTTTAACGAGTTAAATAAATAAAATAAAATATAAATGCCTCAAAAATCATAAAAGTTGTATAGTAAAGAGAAATGGAATTGAAGAGAGAGGACGGTATATTATTCTAATACGAGGGTTATATATTAGAGTTGATCAAGTGTGGCCGACCATTTTGACTCGTTGATGTGTGTTTTTTCTATATAATTAATTTAGGGACGTACTTTTTCACATACGAATTTTACTCTTTTGCATATAATTTTTACGCTATTACCCTTATCATTTTCGCATTCTCCATTCCACAATTTCTTTCTCTCTGCCCTCATTTCCCAACACTACTTCTTTCACCACCACAGGCCACCACCTCCTGCCCTACAGTTGCTGCGGACGACCAAGCTCATACCGACCACACGCCGGCCAACCTCGGGACACCTTGGGCGACCTCCTTCTGTCTGGCACTGTAACTCCCTTCTACCCTTTTCATTCCTCGCCTGCACTCTCCCCCCCTCGCCTTTATCCACCTGCGCACACGGCACATGGCACACTCCCCCTTCCTCGCCTGCACTCTCCTCCCTCGCACTCTCCCTGCTCTGACCTGACGACGACAACCCGTCGTTGAGAACCATAACCGATATTTATTATTTGTATGTAAAAAGCTATTCGTTTTGTTCTTGTTTTTGTTTTTCCTCAGTTGAATTAATTTGTATGAGTATAATATTTATTTATTTTATTTTTTTTTGTCAGAAAGATCAAGATTACATCATAGCATGTTTGGCCTATCATATGAGCCATCTTATTATTAGACCTACTACAATGACTTATAGAAATACAATGACAAGAACGAAAGATACTATATATAGAAGAAACTAAAGGCTTGATTTCCTGAGACACTTCCGTCTTATCAGCCAGCTGGAGAATCAGATTAAGACAATCAGAAGAAATATGCAAATGATAGAAACCTTTGTCAATGGCGTGAGAAAGAGAAGCAAGAAACGCAGATGCTTCATCCATAAGAGGAGACCTCGCCCATAAAGTCTTACATCCAGAACCAAGGAGCTCGCCATTACCATCTGAAAAACACCAACCAGCTGCAGCCTTGAGACTACTATTCCAAGCTGCATCACAGTGAACGCGAACATGCTGATCACAAAGTTCCGAACCAACCAAAGAGAAGAAGTAAGAAGCCTGCGCATCATTATCCGGCTGGACGACTGAAGGATAAGACGAAGAACGAAATAAAGATGGAGGCTGATGAAAAGCATTCCAAGTGGTGATAGCATCATCCCAAATTGAAGGAATTGAAGACACCAAATTAACATTAGTCTGAAAACGGAAGATTGAATTATTCCTCAGGACCCAAATCCTCCAAAGAGTGCTGATGAAGATAATTAAATCAAAAGGTGGAGAATTCTTCTTAAGATACGAAAGCCAATTGATAATCCAATCCTGAATATTCAGATTGCTACCCGAAAAGCACTTAATAGCAAGAGGACAAGCAAACCAAATTCTACTAGAGATAGGACAGTCTCTGAAAAGATGTTCCAATGTTTCACTTTGAGGCCCCTCATAAGAACAAAGAGGACAAAAAGACGACCATCCAAGATCCCTTTTCAGTGCTTCTTCACCAATAGGCAACGAATGAGTAAACAGGCGCCAAAGGAAAATTTTCCATTTACCAGGAACCTGCAACCTCCACAGCAACTTTTTACAGAACAGAGAAGAAGAAGAAGAAATACGTGTTCTATCAGTTAAAGAAGCTTTGAGATTCCAAAGATTATTAAACGCAACCATATAACCACTCTTGACAGTAAAATTCCCACTCTGATTCATAGTCCAATAGAAAGTGTCATCCTGAGTCAAAAAGCTGGGAATAGATAAAATGAGTGGAAGCAGATCCTGGCCACAAATCGTACTAATCAACTCACTGTTCCAACTACCATCCTCACACTGGAGTTGACAAACAAAATAAGGAGGTTTCTCCATGATCTCCTCATTAGAAAGTTCCAATAAGTCCCCTAAAGAAGCCCCATAAACCCATTTATCCTTCCAAATATTTCGAAAAGACGGACAACCAACTTGCCAAGCAAGTGAACCATATAGCAAGTCGAAACCCCAACGAATACTTCTTTCACCCCACGACATTGAACCCTTCTTACAAATAACATAGGAATCAAAATGATCATCCGTCAATTGATATTTGACCCCCAAAGTCCTACTAATCAAAGATGAAGGATTACTTAAAATATTCCAACCAACTTTAGCCAGAAGGCTCTGATTTAAACATCCAATGTCCCTAATCCCAAGGCCTCCATTTGATTTAGAACTCTTAATAAAAAGATTACTACACCAATGAATGTTACTCCTCAAGCCAGCACCACCCCACCAGAACTGCGAGAGCAAAGAATCAATCTTTGAGCCCACACTTACCGGAATTTTAAAAATCGATAGAGAATATAAAGATAGTGAAGAAAGTACTGAATTGATAAGAGTTAATCTTCCAGCCGGTGATAGAAAAGTATTATTCCAGTTCTGAATTCTTTTCCTGACTTTATCAACCATAAAGGCAAAAACCTCTTTCTTTGATTTCCCAAAATCAGTAGGAAGACCAAGGTAAAAACCCATAGCATTAGAATTTTTTGTCTTCAGAATCCTTATACAAGCCCGAAAAGTCGTACAAGTACAATTAGGACTAAACGTATAACTTGTCTTAGCCTCATTAATACGTTGTCCTGAAGCTTTACAATATAAACGCACAACATTCATGAGATTTCTACAACCATCTTTATCAGCCTTAAGAAAAAGAATTGAATCATCAGCAAACAAAAGATGCGAAATTGAGGGAATATTACGTCCAATTTTGATCCCCTGAAAAAGACCCTTGTCCTGAGCATTCAGAATAAGCTTCGAAAGAATCTCAGTACAGAGAGCAAAAAGATACGGAGAAAGAGGATCGCCTTGTCGAATTCCAGCTTTGGGTTTGAAAACATGTCCTGGTACACCATTGATCAGAACCTCGTAGGACACAGTACAAACACACCTCATAATAAGATTGATAAAAGAAATAGGAAAACCCATAGCGATCAAAGTAGCCTTGAGAAAATTCCAATCAATACGATCATAAGCCTTGCTCATGTCTAACTTAATTGCCATTAAAGCCTGCCGACCATACTTCTTTTTCGAAATAAAATGGAAAATCTCATGAGATAAAAGAATATTGTCAGCAATAGCTCTTCCCGGAATAAACCCATTTTGAAATTCACCAACCAACAGAGGCATAACCTTTTTCATTTTGTTCGATATGCATTTCGTAATAATTTTCATTATCACATTGCACAGACTAATAGGACGATAATTGTCAACACTCTCAGGACTGTCCACCTTAGGAATCAAGACAATTGCAGTTCGATTAAAAATATCAGGAGATGCATCCTTATTTAAGATAGCCAGAACTGCTTCTTCAACATCCGATTTAATAATATGCCAATACTTTTGATAGAAGATAGCAGGAATACCATCTGGTCCCGGGAACTTCAAAGGACCCAATTGAAAAACCGCACTCCTAACATCCTTCCTAGTAAAATCCGTAGAAAAGGATCTCTGCAAGTCATCATTTAGAATAAAACGCATATCTTTGAAAATTTCTTTAAAAGATGCATGAAAATCTTCAAAAGACGTAACTTGTCGATCACCACCAAAGATAGATAAGAAGTAACTTGTGAAGGAGTCATAAATTTCTTCTTTAGCATAAGTCCATGTATGATCCATTTTTTTGATCCCAACAATATTATTACGAGCTTGCCTGCCTTTAACAGCATTAAAGAAGAATTTCGTACACACGTCACCATTTTTAATCCAATTAATCTTCGCTCTTTGCTTCCAAAAAAGACTTGCAGCTCTGTTAAAATTCAGAAACTCATCATGACAAGAAACATATTGCTCAACATCACCTCCCTCAAAAATATTCTCCAAAGCAGATTCTAATTTATCATCAAAGTCACTCCATTTCCTTGTCCATTCCTTACGTTTTTTTAAAGTCCATGCACAAAAGGCCTTATTTGCTCTCTTCAATTTAATATTCAAAATATGGAGTGGCTGCCCACAAACATCTGAGCACCAAATATCCTTGATAACATGCAAACATTCAACGTAATCAAAGCTCCATGCTTCCATTTTGAAAACCTTGCCTTTCCCTTTACGTAACAAAGTAGAATCAAATATGATCGGTGCATGATCCGAACATTGAATAGGCAAATGTTTAATCCCCGCATACGGATAAAGATTGTGCCAATCAGACGAAACCAAAGCTTTATCAATACGTTCATAAATCCTTTTCGAACCCTTCCTATTATTGCACCAGGTAAATCTTGGTCCTTTAAAAGATAGTTCGTCAAGAGAGTTACGGATTCGCCATTCAGAAAATTCATGCGCACCAAAAAGAAAGGACTTATTACCACCCAGCTTATCATCTTGAAATTCGATTTGATTAAAATCACCCAGCAATAAAAAATGAGAATCAACTTTTGAAATCCAATGTTCAATCTGCTCCCATACCAACCCACGTTTCTTCCTCTTTGGAGCACCATACACACAAAACAAGTACCATAACCGTCCTTCACATTCAGTAATTTTCAGAAGGATAAAATTCTTACATTTGAAAACACAAACTATGTTCCAAGATGATTTCCATCCTACCCACAAACCACCCTTAGAACCCTTAGCATCAAAACCTACTGACTTACTAAAGCCATAATGACAAAAGATATTAGAAACATATTCCGAAGTACATTTAGTTTCAGAAAGGAAAATAATATCATACATATGATTACCATAGTTCATCGCTTTTAACTTTGAAATTGTAGGGGCAAGCGATTGATTAATACCCCTACAATTCCACGAAATGCATCTCATTCTGCTGGAGGGGATTGATATGGTTCAATCCCCGCAACACCGTCACCCATATTCACAGGAGTATCAGAATCAGAGCTTAGACAGATCAAATCATCATCCTTAATCTTTAGATGAAACCCAACCCCAGCAGTCTTAGAGCATCCTTCATCATCACAAGTTGATTTAAATTTCATCCTCTTTGGAATACCCATGTTATCAAAAGCATCAAGATCATAGTCATAAAGCATATTATGGGTAGAACAGTAGACACCCGGATCAGAAAACGCCTTTCTTTTAGGCGAGAAGGACTCCATAGGAGGTGGAAGTCCCAAGGCCTCAGCAACTTTACTCAATTCTTTTCCTTTCCCAGAAACCAAAGGACCCCTAACAATAAAGGATGAAGAAGCCCGATAGGGATCACAAGACTGAGGTGCAATGACCCCAACATTCTCAGATTCAGATTGATCAAAAGGATTAGCATCCAAGTCCTGTAGAGCATCTTGAAAAACAGGTTCAGAAGAAGAGGATGTAAAATTAATAGATTCCGAGGAAAAACTAAAAGGCCACTCCGGTGTTGATAGGCCAGTATCAGAATTATCCGAGACATCTTCATCAGAATGATTCTCCTGCTGAAACTGGACTCCTGGTTCCCCAAAATGGTCCACCTCCAAAGGTTGTGGAAACATAATATTTGGGTATTTAATTTTAACCAATTTCGAGTTCGCTGATTTTCAGAGCCATGTCTGGTTCTACTCTTCAATGTATTGGAGTATGGCATTATACGCCATAGATGAATGATAAGCTTTTTTTAGCAACTAGTATATTACAGCCCTTAGCTTTTCGACTGCCAAAGAATCGATCGAAGAAAACAAGTATTATTTGGTGGCATACTCGCAGTTCTTGTTCACATATAATCCATTAATTAGGAAATTAGTTAATTTATTATATAATGTACCCATTTTATTATATATGAGTGTAGTATATGACTTTAGATCCCCCTTCCTCGCCTGCACTCTCCTCCCTCCATTTTTATATAATGTATCCATTTTATTAAAATACTACGCTCATATATTCAACAAATGGGTACATTATATAAAAACGGAGGATAGTACTATCCAAATTCTTGGAACAGTTATACGGAGTATTAGGGTTTAGGAAAAAGGGTTGGTATAGCAATTTAGCTTCTTTAGATTTTAGGGGAGAAGGGTATTGGTTGGAAAATTAATGAAAAAAATGTATGTGAAAGAGTAAATTTCGTAGGTGAAAAAGTAATTCCGTTATTTTACTAGTAGTTTTACGCCCGTGCATTTGGTTTAATTTTTATTAAACTGTAAAAAATCAATAAAAAGGTAAATAAATATAATAAAAATATGGTTTTAGTATTGCAGTTATCTTGATGTAAAAAGTAAAGAAAATTTATACGCTTAACTTAGACATAAATAAAACAACGCTTTGCTTTACATTATAAAAGTATACAAATTATTATTTTGAACGACACTATCGGTCTAAGTTTAAGACGTATCATATTTACATATGTGGGATGAATTAGTCAAAAAAAACATTATGCATGTCTAAACTTAAAACGGTTAGTAGCCAATGAAAATATATATAGTTTTTAAACTATACGTATAATTTAAATCCTAAATTCCTAACCATCATAATGAACCCGGTCAAATTATTATTACTCTGACCCTTTAACTACCCAAAAAAACTCCGAGCATATAATATAAACTCTATCTGTTTTATGTACTTTTAAGACGGAGTTACATATTTTCGTTGATTTCCAACCCTCAACAATTTTAATTTATTGATTTTAAGTATTTCAATGCTTTAATTTTCGCTAATTTATATATTATTATATTTGTTATTCACTTTTTGTTCATGTTTTATACTCATTGTCACTCTTTAATCATTTTAGTTGCTGCATTTTAAAATAATATTAAGAACTTTTTTAATCTTGGAATATATTTTATCAATAAAGTCTAATCGTCTCAATCATATTATTATATTTATTTTATATAAAATTAGTTAATTTATTATCGATGATCATCAGATATTTGATTTTTATAGCTGAAATTGAAGTTAGTACTTTTGAAAATTTCATATTTTATTGTGGAATTATAGATTGTAACTTATTTAATTAATGAAAGTAGAGAAAAAATTAAATTAATGAAAGTTTGAAGGAAGCTAATTAATTACGTACAAGAACATCGTGGACCCTACCTCAATCTATTTTTTTATACTCCGTATTTCTAATTTTCATCAACCAATGAGAACACTCTAATTGTCCTTCCTTTTATAGAAAGAAGATTTGCACGTATTTCCATGCCATTTTGGGTAGCGTAAAGTCGTAAACTACTATTTTCCTTAGTTTCGGTTACTTCGAGTCGTTTTGTGTCTTATGCAGTTGTCGTGCTAAGTGTAACACCCTCATCACCCAAACCCTTTAAGAAGTACCTTCAGATTATGAAAGCATTATCATCTCGGTTTTCCGAGGTACAATATCGAAGTAACGAACAAGCAATTTATTATAAGGATGTAAATAAAGTGAATACAACCGTCTCAAAAGAATAATAAAAACAAAGTGTTTGCAGAAGCTAGTATGACAAAACTATGACCAACTACACAACTGTGTGATGACCCATCCTCCCAACCATAACATAATCAATCACGCCGAACTTGAGAACATGCTCACCATAACCATGGATCATCACAGCAATGTACAACAACGTCAATTCCTGCTAAATAAGATCATCACAGTTTCTGACACTTGTGGTTGTTTTACTGTGATGATCCATGTAATGGTGAGCAGAGTCTCAGGTGCAACGGTGTTGATATATGTAAGCTCGGGAAGGATGAGATTCCACTCAATTTAGTAGCAGCGTCTTAGTTTCCTAGCTTTCGCAGACATTTCTTTTATGGTTGTTGTATCAGACTTTGTTATACTTAAACTTTGTTCTCACTTTTAATAAAGGTTACAGTATTGTTTATCTTGATATTATGCCTCAAGAAACTGAGATGATGATATTTTCATAATCTGATGCTCCTACCTAAAGGCCTTGGATTATGAGGGTGTTACACCCTTAGTGTTGTAAATTTTCATAAGTTATATGATCAACTTATGAATCCTAACTTGTTTCCACATTTTATAAATTGCCTTGTTTTCTAAAAGTATAAAGACTTCGTCATAAATGAAACGGTTAATTAACTGTGATTTTGCAATTTATACTCGTTACTAATTTTATGTTAAATGATGTCATTGGAAATGTACCTGGTTGGTTTTAACTTATTCGTGCCTAAGGATGCTATAGCAAGAAAAGCACAAAGTAGCATATTCGGGGCATAAAAGGATATAAATCACTCGTAAAGCATAAAAATGCGTGCCAAAAAGGTACTGAAAAGTGTAAATAATATGCACGCTTCAAAATTCCCTAAACCAAACTTTTGCTTGTCCTCAAGCAAACTGAATGCAACTATGTATACTACATGCAACTAATAACTATAAACCTTGCCCGCAAGGGTGGAGTCTAGTGGTTAAAATTTGGGTGAAATTCCCAGGAGACCCGGGTTCAAGCCTCCCCAAGAGCAAAATCTTGTGGAGCATTCTTGGCCCGAGTCCATGCCTAAATAGACTTCGAGACTGTCACCCTCGAGTGGTTTACCTGGTGTATATGGTTTGCAGCTATCACATATACCCGCGGGTTTACCCAGTGCGCACCAAAGGTAGCGGCTGCGGGTTCCCTCGTCACCAAAAAAAACAACAACTATAATCCTTGCCCGCAAGGGTGGAGTCTAGTGGTTAAAACTTGGGTCACATTCCCAAGGGTCTCAGGTTCAAGCCTCACCGAGAGCAATCTTGGGGGTAAATTGGCTTGAGGCTATATGCTTTCTAGATTTCGAGTATGTCACCCCGTAAGAAGGGTGGTTAACTTAATGTACGTAGTTTGCAGGCTATTACGTATGCTCGGGGGAACTTAGTATGTAGTTTGCAGGCTATTACGTATGCTCGGGGGTTTATCCAGTGCGCACCAAAGGTAGCGGTTGCGGATTCCCACGTCATTAAAAAAAAAAACTATAAACCTAATGGAAAAGAGTAATTCTCGGAGCTAGTTATAGGTCAAGTGCTAAACATTTTAATGCAGAAAATCAACCACCAAAAAGCTAGATATAAAAGCAAACGAATTTATGCATATCTTGAGAAATAACTTAAATATTTGACCTTGCAAGACTTGTATATTCGGACTCTCGGGGTCACCAATAGAGGGTAATGGATCCCATCATTTTGGATCCTTAGGATCTGGGTCAGACCCATATCCTTATAAGGGTTGGATCTGGATCCTACACTAAGATCCAGATCCTACTCTTGGACCCTCCTTTAATTTCTACTAGTTTTCTTGCCCGTGCGTTGCACGGTACTAAAATAATGTGTGTTAAATTTCACGATAAAATGGGATAACATAGTTTATGTGTAAGATTTTATATATGCCGCATGACCAGCAAATTATTCTCGTCAATATAATATTGACATGAAAATATATGAGTGTTTAATTAATAAATATTTTTTGTTAGGAAAAAAAACCAAGACGAAGTTTATACAAATGATACTCCGAAAAACATTAATATCTACTCTACATAATCACCTCAACAATGTAACAAATCTCCTTAATTCTTTGGAAAAACAAACCATAATAAATCATTATTGGATCAAATGGTAGCTATGCAAAAACATTCAGAAGTTGTTACATTGTTATATCTCTCGGTCAAACTATAAACGTACTCTTGAATGTGAATCAAGCTATAACTCTCATGGCTACGACTGCTTATGAGTTATGACCATCCCTCATCCCCACCCCCCAAAAAACAATCATTAGATAACACTACAACCACCATAATCATTCATTATGCTGGAAATCGACATCTGATTGACTCTCCGATAAAATTATCTATTCTTCCTTTGTTTAATGATACCGCTCATACCAGGCCAGTGCATGCAGTAATTGAGATATACCTTTTGCAAATTCGATATGATTTTATCCCCAATCAATTTCCGCCCATAATATCAACTCAACCAACCACCCCAATCTTGCCCCATTTTCTCGTTTGAAATAAAATATTGCTCGCAAACCCCTATTTTTCTTCCCTATTCACACATGATCTAAAACAACCTCATCCCTTGAAAGACCCTTGTCTCCAAAACTTATCTCAAATTTATTCAACCAAGTAAAAAACTAAACTCTTGCCTCTAAAAAATAC
Source organism: Silene conica (assembly GCA_029255685.2). NCBI lineage: Eukaryota > Viridiplantae > Streptophyta > Magnoliopsida > Caryophyllales > Caryophyllaceae > Silene > Silene conica. The sequence continues at coordinate 55,443,963 of CM055311.2, read as the reverse complement.
ATCATCCAATGAAAAGTAACCCTTACTCTCGACAATGTTGTTAGGATTAAGATTTACTTTGGATCGATGGAGTAAAAATAAGTATATCCATATGATTTTTAGAGGTTTCTTGTTATTGTTCATGATACCTATTTATTTTATGCAAGTAATGTTTTATTGATAAATAACCTAAATTCTTGATCAGTATCATTAGCAAACCTAACACCCTCCACCAATATAATGTATACTCCCCCCATCCAAATCTACCTGCAAAATAGAACATCGAGGCCACCTAATTAGTCTTTACTACTTGAAACAACCTTCAATCAACTACCACTACCTTGCTACATGTTTTGACGCATAAGAAATTTTAAATCGCATTCTGCTCCATAAAACACCAATCCCTTACTTCAACTGGATCCTCGTCGCCCTTATCGAAGACAATTTATTTCTCTTTCAACAAAAAAAAATTCAAGAAACAATCTTCATAAATTCTTGATCAGTATCATTAGCAAACCTAACACCCTCCACCAATATAATGTATACTCCCCCCATCCAAATCTACCCGCAAAATAGAACATCGAGGCCACCTAATTAGTCTTTACTACTTGAAACAACCTTCAATCAACTACCACTACCTTGCTACATGTTTTGACGCCTAAGAAATTTTAAATCGCATTCTGCTCCATAAAACACCAATCCCTTACTTCAACTGGATCCTCGTCGCCCTTATCGAAGACAATTTATTTCTCTTTCAACAAAGAAAAATTCAAGAAACAATCTTCATTCCCCCCCCCCCCCCCCCCCTCTCTCTCTCTCTCTATCTCTCTCTCTCTCCCCCTACTCTTTTCCCTTCCAAGTTCTCCCATCCCATCTCACTGCCTCCATTTCTGATACTCAAACAAAGTGTTCGAGTACTATGAAGGTAAATTAAATAAGTTTTAATATTATATACAGACACGAAGTTTGCGATTCATTTCATTTTGCATAACTCCCTCCATCTTACTTTTATTATCTTTTTTACTCTAAATTTTATCTTATAATTATGGTCCTTTTTATAAATCTAGTAAGGATAAAATTTAATCGACCAACTCGCCGCAATTATCCACATTCCCACTCGAAACAACCCTTAACCCACTACTAAAATCGTTCGATTCACAAATAAAACTGTCTAAAATTCAAAGTTTTCACCCATCATGCATCCATCCCCTCTACACCTACATTGAAATTAACTCTAAAATTCAAAGTTTAGTTTGATAACGGCAGATTGATCATTTTTTTAGCATTTTGAGAATTTTTACACCATTTGAAGACCAAATGTGTTATTTTGAGTGCTGATTGTATGTTGACATATTGAAATAGAAGACTGAGGTGTAATTTCCTATTTTACATTATAACCTTTAATTAGTATATTTTTTAAAAAAATGAGCTTTTTTTATCTCTAAGTTAAAGATAAAACTCTATTTTTATCGACATTATAATAAATATTCTTATTAAATATATTAATGTAAGCAAGTTCAAATATGTTGGCGAAAAATTACAAATTGTATGAAGTAGTATAATCAATTTTTGTTTTTCTTAATAGGACATAATTGTCATAAACTATAATGAAAATATTAATGCAGTAGAGAAGTAGAGAAGAGTTGGTAAGTGCGTGACCCCCTTCTAGGTTTAATTTTTTTTTTTTCAATTTTTTTTTTTTTTTATGTTTTTGCCTAAGGTTGTTTATAACATCATATTATGTATGAATAATAATATGTCTCATCCTTCCCAATCTGTATCTCTCCCTAATTATAGTAATAATGTGCTCAATTTACACAAATAAAATAAAATGGTATAGCATAACAATAATCAGTTTGGTCCATATAATTGAATAGTACCGTTTTTATGCCTGTAAATTTGTCATAATTAGTTTGGTCCATATATATAATTGAATAGTACCCTTTTATGTGTTTTTCATGACTTTTATTTTAATGTTGATCGTTGCTTAAAGTGACTCTCTAACCTTATACATATTTTTATGATAAGTGTACCTAATTTATCTTTAACTCTCATCTGAATCTATTTTATCACTTTTGGCACCATTTTTACTTCAAGTTGTAAAACAATCGCACAATATTAAAGACACTTACTCATTTCTCATAATATGATATATCATTTCCACAAATTAGCATCAACTATCTTTACGTTTTTAATACTCCTTAAAAAATGGATATCAAACTTTATACTGATCAATAATTTTGTAAATAAAGTATTTAAGTTTGGATTAATATACTTTTATATACTTTATAAAATAAAAAAATGGATATAAATAATATAATAATAAATTATCTATAAAAGTTAAAGTGTGTAGGGAAGGAAATAACTCTAAAATTAGTAGGAGAAATATATGTCTTTTACAGAATAAACTGGGTATTTTGCATATTTGAACATGACATTCGAATTAGCAAAAGATGTAGGGGACATTTCAGCGTTTATTATGTTCTTTACATGAGTAATTCCATGTAATACGTATTATGTATACACATTTGTCACAACCCAGGTAGGCCGAGGGCCTTTTGGCCTTCTAATAATGCCTCTGTTTTTTACATTCTTACAAATTTTTATATTGTTAATATTTTACAAATATTTTATATTGTGAATTATCATATTTAACACTTCATATAAAAATGAATATTAAAAGTATATCAAAGGTTTTTTTTCTAATTTAATAATAAGTGAACGAATATTAATGGATATTTTCATAATATTAATAAATCGTAGATAATTAATTTATTTCCTATTTTTAATAGGAAAATTATATTCCTAATTCTAATAGGAAAATTTTAAATAATTTTTTATTTTTTATTTCTAATTGAAAAATTGTAATTAACTAATTTTATATAATAATGTTTTGTAAAAGTTGGAGACGGAATAAAAGATGTAGGGGGCATTTTCAGCGTTTATTTTGTTCTTTACATGAGTAATTTCATGTAGTACGTATTATGTATGCACATTTGTCACAACCCAGCTCGGCCGAGGGCCTTTTGGCCTCTATTTTTTACATTCTTACAAACTTTTATATTGTTAATATTTTACAAACATTTTATGTTGTGAATTATCATATTTAACATTTAATATAAAAATGAATATTAAAAGTATTCAAGATTTTTTTCTAATTTAATAATAAGTGAACGAATATTAATGGATACTTTCATAATATTAAAAAATTGTAGATAATTAATTTATTTCCTATTTTTAATAGGAAAATTGTATTCCTAATTCAAATAGGAAAATTTTAAATAATCTATTATTTTCTATTTCTAATTGGAAAATTGTAATTAATTAATTTTATGTAATAGTGTTTTGTAAAAGTTGGAGACTACCATATGCTTAGAAAAAAGCCTCCTTTAATTATATATATTGATTAGGGTAATTTTTGGATAGATTCAACCTTTCAAGGTAGATCATGAAGACAAGGAATCAAGTATTAGTGTTTAGTTTGTTTGAACAATTTGTTTTATTATGAATTGTTGGACTTACAATTATTTTGTGGTTTGTAAACTTTATTTGTAAGTTGTTATAACACTTTTTAACACTTTGTACAACTCTTTTTGGTTCTTTGGACTATGATTTTTAAACCGGCGAAACTAATAGAGGGTAATTCAACTAAAACATCGTTTTTAATTGACAAGTAAACGTGAAATAGTGTATAGTAGTGACTTGGTGACGGTTTCATTTGAACGTATTGTTACTTTGTTAGAGATTGACGGATCTGAATTTTACCCAGATCCTTAGGATACGGATATGGATCTACAAATTCTGGACCCTAAGGATAAGGGTAGGATTTGGATATATCATTTTAAAAGGGATCTGGATCTGGATCCTATAGAATCCAGTCCAGATCCTACCCATTGTCATCTTTACTCGGAAGTATGTCTCTTCGGTCAGATTTTTTTTTACGCGTTTTTGGGAGTTTGGGAAGGAATCGACTTGCATACTCCGCAAAACATGATATTCTCGAGATAAAAAATTATTTCAGATATTTTTTAAGAGTTCTAGAAATTTCCTGACTCAGATTTGATACAATTTTTCGTATAATGGAAATTGTTTTAGCAAATGAAGACGATTTTTAATATGGACTTCAAATGCACTCTAACTACTATCAAAACAACTATATCGACACATAGATGACAACAAAGGGATTGACACGACCGTTTGAACAATCAATCATTTATTAACAAATTAATGTAATGGTACACTTCGTATATTAAACATGTGACTCAATCACCATTGAATGGTTGGCAAATGGTACAAAAACGAGGTATCTACACTATCGAATGACAAACTCTTTATGCTAAAAGCACTAATACTTCATCGATGATCAGTTACAGCAATCACGCAATTCTATCATCAATGATTCAATTTATTTTGGCTATTTAATCAACTTAGATATATATTTTGCATATGATCCTAACGGGAAGCTTTCCAACTAATGTTCATTTTAATCACTTTGACAACTAACGGGTATAGCTACAATGCCTTCAAAATCTATATCAAACAATAAAGTAAGTAAAATGTGGCGAGTTAGAGTTACTACCTATTAATGAAACGCCAAGTGCCTTGATTTATTCAAAGTGAACATTTGAGGAGGTACATAAGTTAAGCAAGCATATACAAAGGCTATGGTCTATGAGTAACGCACAGCTAGGACCCTGAAATCTGTAAACCAGTCCCACGTACTCGAAGAAAAGCAAAAAAAAGTGATACCAATAAAAGCAAGGGTACTAAGGTAAACACATCACCACCGAGCAATTCCCATATATTTCGGTCTGACCAAGTTAGAAAAGCAAGCGTATATTAACACATAAACACAGCATCAAGGCTTGTAAATCCCGTATAATTCAGTGTGACCAAGTTAGAACTCAGATGGCATTGTCCCCAGGCTGGGAGTGATATGTACGTCGCCTCAGATTCGACTCAGGTGTTGGCTGCTGTAGGAAGATCTTTGTCGGGTCATTTGGATCAACATATCTGGATCATTCAAGATGCAACATTTTCAATCGCATACACTCAATATTATACATTTATACATTTATACTCACCTAGGTAGCACCAAAACGGACACGGACATGACACGACACATGACACGCCATATCATGAAATTTAGGCCACGGGACACGTTATTTAAATTTAATAAAATACATTTTATAGTTATAAATGTTTGATTTTATTTTTGTAAAAGTATTTGATACTAATTTTAAATAAGTGAAGGTAAAATTTGCCCTTGATAATAACTCATTTTCATTTCTCATCCGAACCAATATTCTAATTAATCTCTTTCGATAGCACATTTCTCGTCTGAAGAACATCATTCACCCCGAATGATGACCAAATACCGTGGATATGCGATGGACACGGCTCAAATACCATGGACACACGTCAGACACGTGCCCAAATAGATGTAGAAAGTTAGACACGGCTTTATAGGCGTCGACATATCGGCGTGTGTCCGTGGAGTGGAGTGTCGGACATGATACGACTCATTACGAGAAGTGTCCGTGCTACCTAGATACTCACTCTCCAGTTTTCTTTTTCACGTCAAAGTTTCAGACCTTCGACTCTATTACAAAAATATTTACATTTACGAGAGCATCTTTCAGAAATTAATCTCAACAAAAGGAACTCAATAAAATTGTAAATATTTATGGTTAAAATGCATTCTTGAAGGTCCACACACACGAAGTTTGATGTAAGACGGAGAGAATATTAGTCATAAAGAAAATAAGCATGATATACTTACGCGTGTCTCATCATGTCGTCCACAGGGGTTTGGGCAGCACGCAATGGATCAATCCGGGGCTCTGAGGAGGGAGCAACCTGTTGATTATACTGCCTTACCGAGTTCATCAAATTGAAGAACAAGGGTACAAAGGTACCACAACCACCATCCTTGAACAAAATCTTGAACAGATGGGTCGAGTATAGAGCCCTATTCTCGGTTTCAGGAACAACCTGCACATCCAGAAGTTTCAATACTTTCTGCAGCAAGAGAGAGTTTTCAACAACAGTATCTCAAAATCTTGAGGGCTCTCCCACAGGCGGGGTAAGGGTGTAAAATGTACACAACCTCAGGTCGGAAAGTGACCAATGAAAATTGCGTTGACAATTTCATCAATGACTTCTACTTCATAATACAAATTAAAGAAGCACAATTATTTTAGCAAACCAATTTTCTTTACTACGTACAGAACCCGATAATAGTAAGTGTGAAAACGAGCAAGACTTCTATTTCTGGAAATAATAACGAGTGGTACTCAAGTTAACTCACCGGCTCAACAGATCCTGAGATATTATTGCAATGAAATATTGGCTGATTAAACTTCTCACCATGGACATGTAACTGCACAGAGGTAGAATCAAGATTGGTACGACAGTTACAAAGACTACTAAAAACTAGCACTAGCCCCTACTCAGACATGAGATAATCACTGCCACAATAGCACTCAATTGACTATATGAGATCTTTGGAATCCACAAAAGAGATGGTTTTCCAATGGCCAGTGGCCACTACACTGGGGTTCTTAAGTCGTAACTATTGAAAGACGAACTAACAACAATAAAAGAAAATAGAGCTCAGCTAGACAGCTAGGTAGTAACTTGAGAAAACATTATACAATCAAATGATAGCCATATATTGATAAGTTTCTTTCAGATAATTTACATATATTGACCCTCTCGTTCTTCGGGAATGCGGTATGCACTACATTTATTTGGCACAAAGTTTAAAGCAAGTGGGTAAAACATGGCTAGCTACCAAAATATCCTCGTCTCTTACACATCCAAACTGAGCAACCTGTAGTCACCACCACAAGTACCACCCCCATCATAACATCCTCCAGAATTAGCGACCGGCACTCCTTCAACACCGCCAATGAAACGCACACCTAAAATCGGTATCAACAACCCCATGACCATCTTCTGTCCTCCTGATCTAGAATTTTCATGAGTGGGGGAGGATTTTCAGAGGTTGTGGGAGTTTTTTGGGTGGTTTAGAGTCGGAGACAATGTGTGATGGTGGTCAACATGGTGGGTGGGGGACGTGATGAGTGGTAGACATGGTGGTGTCTGGGGTGTTGACACTGCTGGTTGTGGTGGTGATCAGGGTGGTCTGGTGGTGATGGTTGGCCGACTGGAGGTGTGTGGTGGCGGTGACCAGGGAAGGCAGAGGGCAGTCAATGTGATGGATGGAAATAGGTTGGGATAGAGTATTCGAGTATTAGGAGGGTTATAAATAGTTGGGGGTATATGGACATTCTTGTGGGTTTGATTTTGCCAAATAAGGAAATGATGAATTTCCATTTTCCAGTGAATGAGCCGAAAAGGGAAAACAGTGCTTATAGAAAATTAAGAAGCTCTATCTGATAAATGTTCCTGATCTTTCTGAGAACTTATAGAACTTCCAAACTAATATTAAATCAAATAACTAAAACGAGAAGAATCATATCGACAACAGAGTATCAAATTAGTAAACATTTTACAAGCATGCATTTAGGTTAGTCAATAGATGGTCATATCTATGTTTCAAAATGATACATATACGTCAGAGATAAATCTAGCGGCATAGGTTTCAAAGATGCAAGTCAGAGAGAGCTGTGCTGCATGAAACCTCTCCAGCTGAAACAGGTTCTTCATAAGTTTTTAGTGATTGGTAAATTGGCGAGTGAAGTTGTTATGTGTCAAATTCTTCCCTTAGACTTATATACTTGTGAGCCTATTATTTTATATATAAGTTATGTCATGATACAGGCTCCGGCAGAACCACGGAACCATTCTTAATTTATTCTCTTGGATTTTCCTCTTTATGCGTGGTCCATACTTTTCCCAGCATTTTCTAACCAAACATATGTGGTTAGAAAAACTGGTGGTTGGAATATTACTGGCCACCAACAAGTGGTAGCCTTTGTAAGAACAATCCCCGCAAAGAACATATTGAGCTGTGAGCACATGAAATGCAGCTCTAGGACAGAACGCTGAAAGGAAAAAGAGAAGGGACATAAACTGCAATGAAAACTGACAAAAACTTAGAAACATATGCCGGTATTTCAGTATTTCGCAAAATGAAGGTTTTAAATTCCATAACCTGCAGTGAACATAATAAAGTGAAATCTCCTGCATACCAGGGGCATATCAAACGCAAAGAAATGTCCAACAGGCTTAGCTGCGACAAACACCATGCGTATATTTGACAAGTAAATTGTCCCCTTTGCTTTAACTTTTCCGCTCCTGCAAAACAAGTAAATAGGGTGTAAGTGAAGGGTAGCACAATTTATAAGACAATATAATATTGTCAGACGATGAAAAACTTGGCAAAACGGGAACCAGGTGACGGAAAAAAATGAATTCCATAAAGCTTTTTAGATATTACTTTCCATATTTACCTCCAATCAAACCAACTACAGTCAGTTTTTTCCAAATTAATTGGTTTTCAAAAAACACAGATAGGCGTGAAACCCGCTGAAGGCACAGGCCAAATCCACTCAAGGTGCTTGAGGTGTAAGCGATCCACAAGGTGCATTTAAGTTGTACCCGGCACAGCTAGTGAGGCACACTTGAGGCGCATTACAATGGAATCCCATAATTTTGTTTCCTAAAAAATTTAGTTTGACACTTCTCTTCTCATCCGTGTCCTTAATTTTCACTTATACACGTGTTAGCCCTCTTTAAAACAAAAAAGCGAATATTGTTGCACCAAAAAAAAAATTTGAAATGACCATGTTTATTTGAATAATCTCCGCAGATTGATTTCATAATGGGCGCACTTTGGTCTCGCGCCTTACATTAGAGATGACCAAATGCAGGTTTCTGGCTGCCACACAGGCTCACAAGGATTTTAGAACCCATGGACATGCGGGTTGGCAGGTTTTGAGAGTGGTTAGCAGTCGAGCCTTTATAAAATGGTTACGTAAAGAAAAGAGAAAGAAGATAAATTAATACTCAAAACAAAAAGTACGAAGACCAAACTAGTATGGAGAGAGATTTACTAGAATATCGCACACGTGAAACAGAAATTTACATTGAAGATTTAATTTTAACAAATAGGCTCTTGCAAAAATAAGAGCTACTCTTTAGCATGTCGCTAAGCACCTAAATCATTTAGCTAAACGTAGCAACTATTAAGCCCATAAAAACTCAAACATCACCCTAGCTGTTTCACAAGAATCTTAGAAACAACAATACCAATACCCCGGTGCCTAAAGGTGCTTTCAAAGAGGATGTTGAATATGTGGAACACACTGGACAGCCAATGGAGACTAATGGCACAAATACCTGCACATGAGCTCTGCATTATGGACACTAACTCCTCAGTAAGCATCTTCATCTCACTGAATAATGGGGTTTTATCATGCACCATACTTCCGTGAGCACTTTTTAGGTGTGAACTCACTTTAGGCTAGAAAATACCACAATACCGTGGAATCATGGATGCATGAGGCAAGGCCTCAGAGCATTTTCATATTTTTTTTCTTGAACTACTTAAGCATGTCTCTCCCTTCGCTCCGTACACTTAAGATGTTAACCTTCTATAACATCCAAATTGAGTGTCATTTATCTTCAAAATACAACTTTCTTTGTAAAAAGTATAGCACTTTTTGTGCGCATAGACCTGTCAAACGGGTTGATCAGGAGGGTTAGGGGTTTGGGTCAAATACGGGTCGAGTCCATTTTGGGTTTGTAAAATACGGGTTTTTACAAGTCGGGTTTTGGGTCGAGATTTGGGTTAAAACGGGTTTGATTAACGCCTTTTTACAAATGTTTAATTTCTTAAATTTAAATTATAAACATATAGTTACTCTTAATTTTACTAATTATCTAGCTTAATATGATATTAGTAACAGGATGCATTTTTTTGCTTATTATATTCAATATTACAACACTATAGGAAAGTGACGGCAATCCGACATGACACACATTTCGAAGTGATGACATGGCACACACTTCATGGTGATGACATGGTATGTGGTTTGAGGTGATGAAGTGGAAGTCCTAACGTGGAATGCGGTTCGACGTACTACGACGAAAGTGACAGCATGGCACACATTTCGAGGTGATGACGTGGCATGTGATCCGAGGTGATGAGATGTCATGGAGTGGTGAGTTGGTGACTTGGAATACGGCTCAAACGTACTACGGTGTAAGTGATACTATGACACACACTTTTGAGGTGATGACGTGACATACATACCGCATCTATACATATCTTTCCTTAAGAAAATACAAGTCAATACATATAAGACATTGTGTATTTTGAAGAAGATATATTGTCTTGACCAACGCACAACGGGTTTTGACTCGTTATTTACAGGGTCAAAACGTGTTCGGGTATTTTACGGATTCGGGTTGAAAAACCGGGTTATTTGTGGGTTATTTACAGGTCAGTACATAGAATTATGGTAGACTTGGTACACCTTCAGATTATCTGTAATACCTTCAGATTTTATCAGCCTATGAAGATTAGCAAATTATAGTTATTATAGCATCCCACCGAAAACATCCTCATTACTTAGGTAAGATATTTCTAATTTTGAAGAAAACTCTTCCATGCAATCAAATCTAAAACACTCATTTTGTTTATGCTGACTCCATGAGTGATTAATTAATCTTTAAACAGTCAAGCGGCCAAAAGAAAAGCACTAGGCCACCAGTTGAACATCCTCTAAGCACGTGGTGTGACCCTAACCCTAAAATTAACTATTACTCTCTGCAATAAGTAGATAAGAAAGACGATATCAACTCTAACAAGGGTATACTTTTCACTGAATCTTCAGTAACTAATCAGAAACATTTTTACAATCTACGTTTGTTTTTCGTTCGTCTGCCAAATATACAATCCAGAAGTACGTGGATAGGTGGCAATGCATATGATATGAGTTAGTTAAATCACAACTGTTTAACAGAATGGCCAGCTCAGCAAATCTGTTACAAGTTGTTACAAGCTGAAAAGTTGTTAGGAATTGCCTATAAGTACATGTAACTACTTTTCATTCATCAGCTTTTGATCATTTGTATAATTTCCTCTCTCTCTCTAGAATTCTCTAAATCTTGTAACACTCAATCTTTCAATAAGAAATACACATTCGATTTCCTTCTTTCTTTGGAAATCCTATTGTAATTCCTTAGTTTCTCGATTATTCCTGAAACTATTCTATCAATTACTCTATCAGTGGTATCAGAGATCCTTCCTGGACTCTCTAATGGCGCCAAAAGTTACACAAAACTCTGAAAATTCAGTTGAAGATGTTGCAATGGAGGAAAAATTCAAGAATATGGGTGAAACAATGGTCAACCTGGAAGCTAATTTGGGGGAATTCGTCAGAATTCACAACCAAGACAAGGCGGACCTGAATGCAGCAATTCAGTTACAGCAACAAGGATTAAATGACAAGATTGACCGTATGAACACAAGAATTGAGCAAGTCCTGGGTCAATTAGTGGAAATGAGCACTAGGGTTGTAAATCTGGAAAAGGATTCCGGCAGTTCTAATCAATTTGGGGGCCGTAATTCCGGTAATTTTGCAAACCCTAACTCTAATTTCAGTCGATTTTCGAGGGTAGATTTTCCCAAATTTAATGGTGATAATGTGTTAGGTTGGGTTTATAAATGTGATCAGTTTTTTGAAGTTGATTCTACCTCTGAAAATATTAAGGTTAAAATGGTATCAATTCATTTAGAGGGGAAGGCATTATTATGGCACCAATCATTGATGAAAACAAGGGAATTTGGGAATTGGCCTAGTTGGAAGGATTATAAAAGTGCTGCAATTGCTAGATTTGGGACAAATTCTTTTGATGACCCCGTAGCTGAAATAATGAATCTTAGGCAGAAGGGTACAGTTGAGCAATATCAGGAACAGTTTGATGGACTGTTGAATAGGACGGACCTCTCTGAAAAACAAGCCTTAAGTTGTTTCTTGAAGGGATTAGATTTTGACATCCAAAACACAGTTAGAATGCATAAACCTCAAACATTAATGGATGCATTTGCCCTTGCCAAACTACAAGAAGCTACCATATCTTCTTTTATAAAGAAATCTAAACCTCTTCTTGATAAGCCTTTGTCAAAGCCGCTAAGTGAACAACATCTTCAAAACAGATTTATTAGACCACCTTCATCTTTTTCAAACCAGAAACCTAATGTTAACCAGAAAGTGGTTGCGGCCAGATTAAGTGAGAAGGAAGTGGCGGAAAGGAGAGCAAAGAATTTATGTTTCACATGCAATGAAAAATGGTCACCCAACCATAGATGTAAGGCTCAATTGCATAGTATTGAGTTTATAGCGATGATGGATGGGGGAGTGGACGAAGGTGAGTTGGTAGTGGAACAGGGGAGTGAAGGGCAACAGTGTGAAGAGACTGTGGAGGTGCCACCTTTGATCTCCCTAAATGCCATTAATGGTAATTCTACTTACCAAACAATGAGGGTTACAGGCAAGGTGAGGGGAAATCCATTACACATCTTGATAGATTCTGGTAGTACTCACAACTTTCTGGATGTTGGGGCTGCTAAGAAGCTGGGGTGCAAAACAAAGGCTACCTGTCCCTTGGTAGTATCTGTTGCTAATGGAGAAACAATCATAAGCAAGTCAATGTGTCGACAATTTAAATGGGAGTTACAAGGACATGAATTCTCTACGGATGTCATGCTAGTGCCATTGGGAGGTTGTGAGATGGTCTTGGGAATTCAATGGCTGACTTCACTTGGTCCTGTTCTTTGGGATTTTAGGCAGTTAAGAATGGAGTTCAAAGTTCAGGGGAGAAAACATGTTTTGAGGGGTTCTAAGGCAGCCACTACCTTGCAATGGATGGAAGGAAAGCAAATGCACAGTACCTTGTGCAAATTATCAGCCTTTGGGTTAAATCATGCTCAGTGTTTTGCCATCAAAGCTTGCCCTATTGTTGAGGTGGCTGCTACACACGGTAAACAGGTCTTTTTTCCTGAAATTCAACAACTGTTGCATGATTATGAGGATATTTTTGTTGAACCTACTGAACTGCCCCCTCATAGGAAGCATGATCATAGGATTCCTTTGAAAGAAGGGGTATCTCCTATTAATGTTAGACCATATAGATACCCAGTAGTGCAAAAGGATGCAATTGAGAAAATTGTACAGGAAATGTTAGAGAATGGAGTGGTTAGGCATAGTCAGAGTCCATATTCATCACCCATTGTGTTGGTTAAAAAAAAAGATGGTACTTGTAGATTATAGGGAATTAAACAAAAACACTGTCAAAGACAAATTTCCTATTCCCATCATAGAAGAGCTTTTGGATGAGTTAAATGGTTCAACCATGTTTTCAAAGATTGACCTAAGATCGGGGTATTGGCAAATCAGGATGCATCCTCCTGATGTTGAGAAAACTGCTTTCAGGACTCATGAGGGCCATTATGAGTTTCTGGTGATGCCCTTTGGCCTCACAAATGCCCCCTCTACTTTTCAACACCTTATGAATACCATCTTCAAACCTTATTTGAGGAAATTTATCCTTGTTTTCTTTGATGACATCCTCATATACAGCAAGACTTTAGAAGAGCATTTGTCACATTTGAGGCTGACTTTTGATATATTGAGGAAGGCTACACTTTTTGCTAAAATGTCCAAGTGTGTGTTTGGAACTCCAGAAGTGGAGTACTTGGGCCATGTAATCTCTGAGAAGGGGGTAGCCACTGATCCTTCAAAGATCAAAGCAATGGTAGCATGGCCAGAACCTACCAATGTTAAGGAATTGAGAGGGTTCCTTGGGCTTACAGGCTACTACAGAAAGTTTATTAGGTGGTATGGCATTATGAGTAAACCACTCACCAACCTTCTTAAGAAAAATGCATTCTTTTGGAGCCCAGAAGCAGCAAAAGCCTTTCAAACTCTGAAACAGGCTATGTCTACTGCACCAGTTCTGACCTTACCAGACTTTGACAAGGAGTTTACAGTAGAGACGGATGCTTCTGATGTGGGCATGGGGGCTGTGCTCTCACAAGATGGGCACCCAATTGCTTTCATAAGTAAGGCTTTTTCAGTCAGATCAAAGTCCTTATCTACTTATGAAAAAGAGTTGATGGTTGTCATCCATGCAGTTGAGAAATGGAGACCGTACCTGATTAGAAGGCACTTCGTGATTAAAACAGATCACTTTAGCCTTAAATATTTGATGGAACAAAAGATTACTACTCCATTTCAAAGTAAATGTCTTCCAAAGTTGATGGGTCTGGATTATGAGATCAAATATAGAAAAGGAGTGGAAAATGGGGCAGCTGATGCATTGTCTAGAGTCACAAGTTCAGAACTGATGGCTATAATGGTCTCACATTTGCAAACTGATCTCCTAACTCTAATCCAGAAAAGTTGGGAGACTGACACTGACCTGCAAGCACTCATTCAGGAGGTGAAAAATGGAACTGGACCAGCTAAATATACTTGGTCAGATGAGGAGTTGAAAAGAAAAGGAAGGCTAGTAGTTGGAAATGATGAGGATTTGAGAAAGAAAATCATCACATTACTGCATGACACTCCTTTGGGTGGACATTCAGGGGTACAAGCTACCACAAAAAGGATCAAGGGCTTATTTTATTGGAAGCATCAGCAGAGAGATGTCAGGAACTACATTAGACAGTGTGGTGTTTGTCAAAGATGTAAGCCTATTTTACGACAACCGGCTGGATTGTTGCAACCCTTGCCAATACCTGAAGCAATATGGATGGATATATCAATGGATTTCATTGAAGGATTACCAAAGTCACAGGGTAAGGATACGATTCTAGTGGTGGTGGACAGATTGAGCAAATATGCTCATTTCTTGCTGTTAACTCATCCCTTCACTGCTACTAATGTGGCACAAGTATTTCTAGATCAAGTCTTTAGACTCCATGGAATGCCAAAAACCATTGTGAGTGATAGAGATAAAATCTTTGTGAGCAATTTTTGGCAAGAATTGTTTAGACTACAACAGGTGGATCTGTTAATGTCGACAGCTTACCATCCACAAACGGATGGACAAACAGAGGTAGTTAACAGGTGTCTAGAAGCTTATCTAAGATGCATGACAAGTGAACATCCAAAAGAATGGGCTAAATGGATTTCCCTGGCAGAGTGGTGGTACAATACCTCATTTCATTCAGCAGCTCAGAAAACTCCATATGAAATTGTGTATGGGCAAGACCCTGCCATACACATACCTTATGTTATAGGGGATAGTAGGGTGGAAGCTGTAAACAGGAGCTTGGCTGCAAGGGAAGATTGCATTAAGATGTTAAAATTTCACTTAAAGAGAGCTCAAGATAGAATGAAGAAACAGGCTGATGGGAAGAGAAAGGATAAGGAGTTGGCAGTGGGTGACTTGGTGTATGTTAAGTTACAGCCATATAGACAGCATTCTGTAGCTTCAAGAACATGTGCCAAAATATCTCCAAAATTCTATGGACCATTTCCAATAATCACCCGAGTAGGCCAAGTAGCTTACAAACTGGAGCTGCCCTCTCAAGCTAAGGTCCACCCTGTTTTTCACATATCTTTGTTAAGGAAGCATGAAGGTCCAATTCCTATAATCAGATCCTTGCCTGAAGTAGATGAATTACACCATATTAGGGCAGAACCAATGAAGGTCTTGGAAAGGAAATTGGTTAAGAAAGGCATCTCTGGAGTGGTGTATGTGTTAATTCAATGGTCTAATTCTGCTTCAGAGGATGCAACTTGGGAAGCTTATGATGACATCAAGAAGAGATTTCCTGAGTTCAACTTAGATAACACTTGAGGACAAGCTGTTGGTTAAGGGGAATGGATTGATATGAGTTAGTTAAATCACAACTGTTTAACAGAATGGCCAGCTCAGCAAATCTGTTACAAGTTGTTACAAGCTGAAAAGTTGTTAGGAATTGCCTATAAGTACATGTAACTACTTTTCATTCATCAGCTTTTGATCATTTGTATAATTTCCTCTCTCTCTCTAGAATTCTCTAAATCTTGTAACACTCAATCTTTCAATAAGAAATACACATTCGATTTCCTTCTTTCTTTGGAAATCCTATTGTAATTCCTTAGTTTCTCGATTATTCCTGAAACTATTCTATCAATTACTCTATCAGCATACTTCAATATGATAAATTAGTGATTGCAGTCATGACCACTTATCACATTGTTTCATTTCTGAAGAAAGATTAAACACATCCTATACTTAATTCCTAATTGACGATTACTAAAGACCATTTGTTTCCTCATTACGTCTCCCTTAGTCCTGAAATATTCTCCAAGCATAAAAAAGCAATCAACTTTTTGCCTCAGATCACCTTGTTCCCCTGATCAGTCTCTCATTCCAGCTTCCTGAGTCCCAGAAACCGAAAGACTATTCAATTTGTTTCTGAAGCTCAATTAACAGAAACAATTCCCATAGTCACTAAACGAATCTTAGGTTATTACTGATTTTCCCTTTAACACGCAACTATTGAACCAAATTACGACGTACGGAACCTTCCTAGTACCTTTCAAACATAAATCTAATCTCATTTTTTGAAGAATTCTCCAACGAGAAGTCGTTATTCTACTTGGATTCACAAATTCCCGTAATTAATATCATGTACAACTCCGTTATAAAAAAAATAGGCAGAAGATTGAAAAGATGATAGCGAAATGGAAAGTAAAGAAAGGAGAAAAGAAAATACCCAGGGATTTTGTCCACCTCGAATTCGACGCCGTCTCGGGCCAAGACGAACAATTCAGCATAGAAAGGAACAGGCATGCCATTAGGGAACAATTGGGGGTTTTGCGCCATTATTTTCTCTATTAATCAAATCCTCCTGCTTGTATACACGGATTATTTGGTGTATCCAGGGAATATCAAGAGTATATATATATTTCTGAAAATTTGACGCCTTTCTAGATTGATCACCAACACCTTGCTGTCGGTTTGTCCAGGCTTTTCTGTTTATCAACTACGGAGTACGTCCGACTTTCCTGCGTCTTCTATAAGGATCATTTACAACATACAAATTCGGAAAAACTACGAGTCAGGTTTATACGGGTTCGGGTAAAAAAAACGGGTCGATTAACTTCTTTTTCTCGCATTTTTAAGAACTTGTATATCTTAATTCATGAAGTACTATCTACGTCTTGTTCTTTCTGACTTAATTTCAACTCATTTCATTTCTATTTATTATAGTTCAATTTAATTTCATTCAGTTAAGTTGAACTAATCTTTTCACCAATTAACTTTTACTTCAACTTTATTCAATTTAGCTAAGTTCTATTCAATTAAGTTTACTATAACTCAACTTCATTAAGTTCAATTCAGCTATTTTCAGTCGAAACAAACAGGGCCTTATATATTTTGTCTCCGCTTACTCATTTTAGTCAACTTAATCTCACCATTCTCGCCGTCACCACCAACTTCATCATCGTTATCATCATCATTACCTTCACTAATTCGTTAAGTACGACAATGAGACTCACATAAGATAATAACAATGATGGCGTGGATGTGATCTGGGGCGATAAGGTGACACTATGGACGTGAAGTGTGGTTCGACGTAATACGCTGAAACTGACAGTGTGATACACACTTCGAGGTGATGACGTGACATGTGGTCTGAGGTGATGACAATGATGACGTGGAATGAGATGAAAGTGAAGGTGTGGTACACATTTCAAGTTGATAACATGGCATATGGTCCATCGAAAATGATGAGGTTACAGTGCTGACGTGGAATGTAATTTGATGTAGTATGGTGAAAGTGACGGTGTGACACACACTTCGAGGTGATGACATGGCATGTGGTACGAGGTGATAAGTTGCAATAACCCAAAATTTAGTGTTCACTCGATCAAGTAAACAAGTCACTCGAGCAAGTGAACTTGAGTGAAAGTTGGAAAAGTTTCTGCTCAGTTCCACTCGATCTAGTGAACTGGTTACTCGACTGAGTGAATCTGTGAGGCCTTCTGTCGAGTCACACTCGACCGAGTGAATATTCCACTCGATCGATTGTCGCGCTGCTTTCAGCAAAAACACATGCTAACCTTCTTATGGTCTCTCCTCTCTTTTTCCAACCTTAATTTTGGATTTTTTTCCCCCAAAATATCACAAGTTCCTTCCTAAACACTCTAAACACTCCCACCATTCATCCTCGCCAAAACTCTCTCACAATTTGGCATTTCAAGTGGAAAATTTCCTCCATCTTCATCCTTGTTGGTTTCCACTTTAGTTTATGGTTGGTTAGTGTAACACCCGGATTTAAAGACCCATTTTCATACCTTAGACCGCGGATGGGAATAGCTCTTCCATAGAAAGAAAGCTTGTCTGGTTAGTGTAGGCTCGGCCGAATAAGACCAACTCGGTCGAGTGAGTCCAACTCGGTCAAGTTAGTCTAACAGGTCGAGTAAGACCAACTTGGTCGAGTTAGTCAAACTCGACCGAGTGCAGTCGTTCCAGCGGACTTGTTTCCGCGTCGGGATTTAATAGAAACATGGTTCTTAAAACGGTTTCGTCATACCTCCTAACCCTAAAACAAAAGAAAAACCTTTCCCTTCCCTTCTCCCTCTCATCCCAAAACCCCATGGAGGCTATTCGACCAATTCATACAAGGCTATCAGATCCGAGACTTAACATCTGTCACCTTAGTAGATGTTTTGGTAAGTTACCTTTTTCACTTAGTCCGACCTTTCCATTATCTCTTACAATAATGTTGATGTCAGGGTGAATAACTTGCAAAGGCTTTGGCTGGCTCAATAATTGCCTTTTTGCAATGCATTTCACAGCCAACTTTGCTTTTCTAGGGGTAGTTGGCTTTGTACTTTGTCATAAATTGTCATAAAACACTACCCTCTCTTCTGGAATCATATCTCTGACCACATACAAAGTAACCATTCGTTGATTTATCTTTTGTTCTCAACAAATCCACCACATCTCTTTCATATCTAATTTTCTGTCTCCAATCAAACAGACTCAATCCATTTCTTACATAGCAAAATGAGTCCTTATCATCTCAGTTTAATTTCTTCCTTAATACATCTTTCAAATAACCTAAGCTTAACTTCTGAAAACTCATCTCCATCCAAACACGTCCACAAACATAATCTGTCTTACATTGTGGGCCTGTCAAAAATAAACCATCCATCCACACCTTAAGTCTAGCCTTACTTTTGTCATTCATTTTTCAAGATTCTGCAATTAAGCGTACTAAACTATGCGATCAGATTATTATATGCGGCTAATATGTTGTTAGATTAAAACTCTAATTAGACAACCATTAAGTAACCAATACATAATATCCAACATTCCAACACAAAATCCAACAAAATAATAATTAAACAATGCAAAACAAACAAACACTAACTACTTGGTATAATAAATTAAGGGACTTGCTAAATCCCGCACACTATTTTACTTGTTCCCACACATTTATTCCCGTTATACCGGGTGTGCCCCTCTCATTTCTCAACAATGTGAGAGAAACAAGAGAGATGAAAAAAAAATCAGAAATCAAAAACCCACCGTGGCCACCAATACCAAATCCGAACCCCCAACAAGCGACATTTCTTCCTCCAACACCTTCACCGTGCCGTCGACCACCCCTCCACAGCCTCATCCTCGCACCGAGCCGCCAAGCATCCTTCCTAGTGTCACCCCCGCCGACCACTCATCCTTACTAGTTACTGCAATCCCCGCGCCTCAGCAATCAACGACTCAACGGCACATGTCTGACGGTTGACACTACCAATCGACCCCACAACCACATAATCCATCCGGCTTTACGACCCCACAACCATCCTTGCAACAAAACCAATTCAAACGAAACCCTAATTGTTTATAAAACGTGTTAAACGACGTGAGAACTGAGAAGGGATGATAACATTTGTGATATGAATCTAACTCGAGATGGGTAGTCGACGGCGTAGGGTGGTCGTGGAGTTTGGGATATGGTGGTCGAGGCCGAGGAGTGGGTGGTCGGAAGTTGGTGAGGAGTTGGAGGGTTTTTGTTTATTTTTTAATTTTATTTATAAAAGGGTAATAATGGAGTAATAGTCGAAAATGTGTTGGAATATAGTAAAAGAGGGTGCGGGATTTAGCAATTACGTAAATTAATTAATTTAAAAAATTCTAATCCAATTGTGCATGTGGTTGAGATAATCGACTCGGTGAAACTGGTTGATGCTTAATGGGCTTAGTGCTTACACAATTTTGGAAAAAACAATTAAAATTACAGTTTAGATTACAGATTAGATGTATATGAAAAATGACGATAAAGATTATTGAGGAAGATGAAAATGACGATGAAGATTTTTGAGGAAGATGACAAGTGAGTAAAGAATTTTGGCGGAGATGAAATGAGGGTAAAGATAAGGTTGTTATTGGGAGGGAAGATAAAAAGTAAAAAGCGAGAAGTGTGCCACATGAGAATGCATAGACGGATGACTCATCACGGTTTTATTTTAATTTTGGTCAAACCCAACGAGAAGGTCTGTATTTCGCAAATAAAATTTATCAATTTCACATTTTTTTAAGGTGGTTGATGATGTTCGATTCGCGGCGGTGATGTTTTGCTATTATCCAAAATTTGCAACAAGCATTACATTCCACTATTTAATTTCCAAATCAAAGTATCATTTGTATCAGTGAGGTTGTTTCAATGGTGGAGAGAAGGAAGCCATTAGTGCTTGCTTCAACTAAAGCCCTCCTCAATTCACTCCTCCCCCAAAACCCAACTACTCAATTATCATCATCCT
This sequence comes from Silene conica, assembly GCA_029255685.2. Classification (NCBI taxonomy): domain Eukaryota; kingdom Viridiplantae; phylum Streptophyta; class Magnoliopsida; order Caryophyllales; family Caryophyllaceae; genus Silene; species Silene conica. The sequence goes on along the minus strand of CM055311.2, from coordinate 55,423,240 downwards.
CTGATGAATTTGTACAGTTTAAAGCTGGAATTGTTCGTTTTCCAAAGACTGAACATGGAATTTCATCAATTATTGCTTCTCTTGATCATTCTTCCCTTGTTTTTCTCTCTGTTGCTCAACTCAAACGTCTCGGTCTCACTTCTGGCTCCCTGGTAGCTACCTCTATTATTCATTCCCCATTTCTTCACTTTTTTTATTTTCTTATTATTAGATTTCTCAAATGTTAAAATTAATTATCTAATTGCTGCTTAGTTTTGAACTAGTTATTCTATATCGAACATATGTTACGCCCTCCGCCCTGCTCATTTGTTTGCCTTTGGTTTTGACTTGAGGGATCATTAGATGACAATTGCACCGAATTGTGTGTGTGGATGATCAAATTGCTCATCGAAGGCGTTCTTAAAATAGAAAAGCAAACAATGGACTACACACCCAAAAATGGAATTGGCAAACAAATGACCGGGACGCAGCGAGTAGAACCGAATGTGAAGAAATCTGAAATTTGGTGCTAATTTGGTGCTATAGTATATATCTGGCAGCTTCACTTGTGGACGCTTTCTCCATCTTTTTCATGTTTTCTTCATTATAGGTTCTCATCAAGAACAGCTATACTAATGTTGAGAGAGTTGGACAAGTTGTAGCGGTCGACCCCCCTCCTTTGAAACATGACTTGCTGCCTGATACTCAACTCAACGACTATTCGGACACTAATATAATGCTTGTTTTTCCATCTCTAACTTTCCCTCAAACTCACCACCAGAGTCTAACACAAAATGTTGCCTATCTCTCACCTCTACTGGCGTTTAATGTGGCGTTGCAAACATCAGGCTTGATATCTCTTCTCTCCCATGGAAACGAGTCTCTGGTGTCTTTGTTTGATGTCAAAGAGTGTGCAGAAAAGGCTGAAGCAATGATTAATCATTGCACTGTCAATTTAAGTCTGCAGCCTTGGCTTCATTTGCCACGATATGCCTCACATTTGAGGATCTCTTTTGTCAAGATACCTCAGTGTGGTATTATAGAATCCCTCAAAGGAAAATCCTCCTTTGAAGCTATGGACCGCCAACAGATGATTGATTTGGCTTTACAGGACTATTTTAACATTGATAGATATCTGTCTAAGGATGATGTGTTCCGAGTCCAAATAAATTGGAATTGCAATTCAACCATGTGTGTTAGCTGTCGCTTGAAAACCAAGAATGAGCAACGTGATTTTGTTTACTTTAAGGTAAAGTCTACTCGATTTATGGCATACTTATTCATTATATTAAAAATGATGTAGGCTCAAGATTGTAGTAATTGGTGAGTGTCAACAGGTTGTAGCTTTGGATCCTCCGAATGAAATTGTTCTTCGTGTCAATAGTAAGAAAACCGCCCTCGTCCTTGGAGGAAGCACTGCTGCTGCTCTTCCCTCTGATTTGTTGATTTCCGAGCCTTTTAAGATTGCCCCTTTACAGACGACTACTATAAAGGCCTTGGGATCTATTCTTGCACCAGTTTTATGTCCATCTGTTCTTTCTTCCAAATGTCGTGTTGCCATCTTACTGCATGGTCTGGCAGGTGTTCGACTCTTCATCTCTTAACCCTTTTCTCCATCTGATAATCCAGTTTTTCTCTTGTCAATGCTGCAACCCATTCTAGGGATCTTGCTGAAAAATGGTTTGAATCCAGTAATTATTGAGGTCAGTGGTGGACCCATGAGTTATGGACCGTGGGGGCACATTGTGAAATAGTAACCGTATATAAAGATAAGCACTTATACATGGCATACTTCAAAATTTCAAAATATTACTCCCCTGCCTTCTCTATTTTCAGTTGGTCTCCCGTAGGATGGGCCATTTTGGTCTTTTCCAAATAAACGGGATTTTGGGATTTTGAGATCATTTTATAGGGGAATGTGGGGTTTGAACCCAAGACGTCCTCGAGAATATTCCCCTATCCTTACCACTGAACCACTCTACTTTCGCTTATACTATATATTAGTGTTTAATGCTAATAATAAATTATCAGAAGCTCTACAGGGGTACGAGCCCCCGTAGGCCCCCATGTGGTCTGCACCTGATTGAGGTACTCCCTCTGACCATGATTAAACTTTAGTGTTTATTTTTAGGAGTGTATGAAAACAAACTTTTCACTTTGAATTTCTTTTTTGGGGGTGGTCATTGTGGTTTTTCCCCCACATCTTTCCTAAAATCTAAATTTCCTTTTGCTTCCACATGTTAGTACTAGCTCTGCAAACTCAAGTGGCTAAGTAGTTTCATAAATAAACATGGCTAACCACCTTAAACTATTTCTCCTCATCTTGTGCTCAATAGATGCAACTCCTGCCTTCTTCAGCACCACCGTGTCCTTACTTGTATGGTTGAACATCCAGGGTAGCTTTCACATATATACTACTCTCATCTTTCATCTCCCAACACTGAGTACCATATCAGAATGCATAATTGTCGTGCAGTAGAATCTACCCTTTAAACCTATATTGCATTGAAACCAACCCGGTAACACTTTTGCTCTTCAACAAACCTGATTTGATCCTTTGTGCCGCATCTCCATCCCATTTTGAATTATTTGGATAATAATGAAAAAAGTCGAAACCTTGAGCAATCTTTCCATCAAGGGTGATCCATATGTTAGTGTGCTCCATAATTTTCTTGCAGAAGAAACTGAGAAATTTATTCATGGATGAAAGCAGTATAATGAATTAGATTAGGTTTCTACATATACATGTTGATTCCCGAGTTCCGCAGAATTCATGTCTGTCTGTGTTTGTTAATGGTTATGCGTGATTTCAATGTTATCAGGGTACTCAAGTAATTCATAAAAGTCCATGGAACTTGCTTACATTCACTTTTGATATTACTTAAAAGTAGAAGAGTAGCACCAATGCTTTTTTGCTAAATCAATGTTTTTGTAATAGGCTGTGTCAACGTGGGCCTGGGAGCTAATTTTGTTGCAATGGCAGGTTCTGGAAAGAGGACAGTTGTCAGATATGTTTCTCAGCGATTGGGCTTGCATGTTGTGGAATATAGCTGTCACACTTTTATGGCCGCGTCTGAAAAGAAAACACTATCCTTACTAGATGAGGCTTTCACTGCAGCTCATAGGTATTTTTTGGAGCATGAAGCAATCTAACCCGTTTACCGATGTGGCTTTCTTGTTCGATTTCTTCTGCGTGTTTCTGTTAGCTGTGTGCTATCAATAACAACTACTCCCTCCTATTCAGCCTAAAATTCCCCTTTCATTATAATACTCCTCACATATATTAGAGAAAGGGGAACTATAGGCTAGATAGGAGGGAGTATCTGATACGATAGCTGCTGATTTGGCAACACTCGAATTACAATGTCCACGCATAATATGAAAGAGACGCAATATCTATCGATGTCTTATTCCCTAAACTTGTCTTATATGCACCACTTTTATTTGCTAGATTGTGAACTCTGGCGGATGTCTCAATTCCGCACTAGTCTGAGACACGGATTATGCATTGTTTTCTTTCATTTGTGGATACACTCTCTGTTTGTCTCTTTTCACTATGAAATAGAAACATGTTTTTTGGAGAGTAGTATTACTGTGAGTTCACTTTTGGCAAAATTTGGATTTCTGCAGTTATTCTCCTGCCATATTATTACTGCGACATTTTGATGTCTTTCGAAATTGGCCTTCCCCTGAGGGCGCAGAATCTGATTATGCTGGTATCGCCTCTGAGGTTGCGTCTGTTATAAGAAAATACACTCAACAACTTGGCACAGATGAAAAAATCAGTGCCGATGAAAATTTAAATGGAGGGCCTGTAAGTTCAGTTTATTTTCCAAGTCTAAAAGCTTTTCCTGAATAGATTGCACTTTTTCAAATTGCATTGATTGCTGATATTGAAGCAATGTGTCAAAGCTACATTCATCTCCTGAGAATGAGGAGCATGTCTTTTATTTCGGGGAAGTCTTAGACTTATAATGTTTAAATTTCCTGAATACAAGCTCTAATGAAGTAATCTAGTATTTTTGTTACACGCTGATGCAGCTACCGAAGACTGGTGAATTAGTAAGGCGTTCTCGAGTATTCTTAGTTGCAGCAACTGAGAATACGGAAGGTCTACCGCTTGCAATTAGACGTTGCTTTACCCATGAACTCAGTCTATCTCCTTTATCTGAAGATGAAAGAGCGGAAGTGATTAACGAATCACTGAAAAACATATCCCAGTTCTCTGCTAATGTATGTTTTAGTACGTTTTTCTTGGCTTTTGATACCCTCCATGTTCATAAGATAGATACACTGTCACAATTGTGAAACAGTTTATCCTGTAACTGTTTATGACCTAAGTACCATTAATTCTTGGAAGTTGGAAAACTATTATTATCTTAGGACTGGCATGAAGGGTACAGGAAGAAAGGATATGGAGAGGGACAGAAAGATGAGAGGTAGAATGAGGGGCTAACCTTATGTCGGTAATATTTCCAGTAAAGGGAAGGGGATATGTTCGAGGAAAAACATAAAATGGGAGACAAAGCTTGTTTGATGTATCTCAATAAATTCTGTTTAGGGATGCATGCTTAATGCAATAACAAATTAAAAGCTTCTGGACATTGCTTCAACACAGCTGTTGATCAAAAGCTTCTTGACATTGCTTTATCCGACCCTGCAACTAGTTCCTGAATCCCCGACCTGGTTGACCGCGACCTCAACCCGATCAGACCCGCCTCACTCTGTATTGTGCCATGCCAGGTCAGGTTTTCTTAAGTCGACCCTGGCCTGTCCAACCCGTCCCTTTAGGCCCATCGCCACCTCTAATGGAACAATGACAATTTCATATTATTTTAATGAAGAGTATTTCTTAGTTAATGTTTTTGGTTGTTGACTTTGATGAGCTGCTGCAGGATGAACTGGAGCATTTTGTGAAAGATATTGTTTCTCAGACATCAGGGTTTACACTGAGAGATTTGCGTTCGATAGTTGCTGATGCTGTAGCTGATTTGAATATCAAGCATAACCTTCATAGTGGACCTGGAGAAACAGTTGAGAACAAATCTGCTTCAGTCAACCATTTACAGTCTGAACCTGTTTCAAACATTAGTCAAAGTCCTGGAAAAGAAGCCTTGTCAAAAGCATTAGACCGTTCAAAGAAGAGGATTGGATCTGCATTGGGTGCTCCAAAGGTAGCAACTGACAAATTTGATTTCACCTGCAAATGGTGGTATATTTGATGTCTTCTTTAGATGTAGATACCTCTAAATTATTAAACAAAGGTTAATTGTTCATGAAATTTAAGTATATTATACTCCTTGCTAGTTAGGGTGTTGGTTACCTTTCTTTTAGGTACCAAAATTAAGGAAATGATTCTGGACCACACAAAACACTCTATCCCACATTGGAATTGATTTTGGACCACAGTAAACTTCCTAGAAAAGGTAAGAGGAACCAACACTCAATTAGCATTGAAAGGGAAAGAAAAACCAACACCCCGACTAGGAGGGAATACTTTTTTTTTCTTGCCCGTTTAATCTTTACTCTCCCAGATTGACTCAGTTACCCCTCACTAACCTCACTTCTCTTCTCCGTCCATCCTAACCTCCAATATCCCCATAGCAATCCCAACCTCCCACACTAATCCTACAACCACCACCTCTTGACACACCACTACAACATACACTCGACCCACCCCCTACAACCCTCTACTCGGCTCACCCACCTACAACCTAGCCTTGACCCCCAATCCACATTAACACACCAACACCTGATGCACCACCCACACCCGACAAAATTACCACCTAACCCAAAAATTACCACCGATGACGTAGATTACAAGCATATGTGAACGGTTGTAAATGTTCGGTGAAGAGGAGTTGTCAAAAGTGAGGTCGAGGTTGTGGAGGTTGAGAGGAACAGGAGTTAAGAGTGAGGGGAGTCGAGGGAGGACGAGCTGGGGGGTCGAGGGAGGAGGTGTGCGCGGTGTCAGGTGGTTGATGGGATGGTCCCTTCCATGACTGATGATGTTAGTGCAGGTGGGTCACAGTGGGTCACAGTTGGTGGAAGAATGGGGTATTATATTGATTTTTGTTCGGTGAGTTATTTGTGGCTGATTAGGGTTAGACGGTTAGTAGAGTCTAGACTTAATTATGAGAGTTAAAGGTGGATAAGTAATGGTATGTTTGGGATAATGTAGGTTTCATTAGGACACATGAGTAATTTTTGAACAAAAAAAATATAAATGAGTAGAAAGAGAAGTGAAAAGAAAAAAATAAATTCACAAACAACTATGGGAAGAAAAAGAAGCATGTAAGGAGTATTTTCTTATTTTACACATGTCATTCTCTTCTAATGCGACGCCAATACTAAACTACTAACTGGGATATATGGATCATATGGTAAGGTGGTTGCTAACTCTCGTTGCTTTTCAATGAACGTGCCACTGAAGGATTCCAAAACATTTATCAATGTGTTTTTCATTTCCGATCAAACCATTGAACATAAGGCAATTGTTTTGGGCAAGTAATATGCGCTTTACGAACTTTTCCGGTGGTCTATTTTTGCTGGTCTTTTGGAGGATATGAATATATGATACTCATATTCTGTTTGGTTCAAAATTTTGCGAAATAGCCCTGATGAAATTTTCTTCATTTTCTATTCTACATTATGCCTGTTTCTAATCGCTACCCCAATATTGTCCATGGCACATGTAGCTTATCTTCCCTCTTTCAGAGCAAAGCACGCCTTTTTGGCTTTATCTGATTGTTCTTTTTCCACATTTCTACTTAGGTTCCCGATGTGAAATGGGAAGATGTCGGAGGGCTTGAAGATGTGAAGAAAGCAATTCTGGATACCGTTCAGGTTCTTCTAATTGTCACTACATTTGAATCAATGCCAACTGCATTAGTTGTCAACTTTCAGAGTCTGCGTTCATTATATATGTTAGGATACCATTTTGATCTTATGCATAGTATAAATTGGGTGGGACCTTTTTTATTTCCCTTTTTCTCACTGTTCCACTTAAATGGTAGTAATTCAGGGTTTAGAAGATTGAAAGACGTACATAACAGATTAACAGACCATTGTTATTTATTGTACATCAGATCACCGTTTACCAAACCTATATTTTCCCTTAGAAATCCACCGATATTGTGTCCACATCTGGCAAAATATTACTATAGCACCGTTACTTTACCCTTATATCCTGAACTTCATCGATACTACTCTCTCCTTTCAAATCCACTCTTCCCCTTTGCTTTTTGCACAAAGTTTAAGGGTGGAATTAAAATATAGTATAAGTACATGGTAATGGACCAAAGTGGAATTAAATATTAGGCTCTGTTCTTTCCGGCTTAATTTCAGCTCCTTTCAATTTTGCTTGGCTGTATTCCGTTAGGTTTTATTTACGTTCAATCAATTATGTTTAATTAATCTCTTCACAAAATTAACTTTTAATTCAACTAAATTCACTTCACCTCAGTTCCACTCAATTTAGTTCAATTAAGCTCCACTCTAATTAATCGAATTCAGCTCGTTTCAGCCGAAAAGGCATTTTGTGAAGTAGACAAACTCAATGAGGACAAGTATGTCCTAAAAATGTCCAAAAAAAGAAGGGTGAAGAGTGGATTTGAAGGGAGGGAGTACATGCTATTGTAGGAAGCAAATATCGGGGAACATTTATACTTGTAAATTGAAAGTAGTGCATGTATTAATTACTAAAAAGTTGGTGTAAAAAGAGAAAGATAGGTTATAAACACTGAAAACCCACTAAGTTAAAATTTATAGCTTTAACTGCCACATGTTAAGTGACACAAGTGACATGACGTTGATAGTTTCAAACCATTACCGTAGCTGCCGCTGATGCCACATTTTTTAAATTAATACCATTATTTTAATTTCTCTGATTGTTACTTATTTCTATTTTATTTTTATTTATATTTTTTTCAACAAATACAAGTATGTAAAAAGTTACTGTGAAGTGCATTTTCCTCAAAGCTTTCTGTTTTCTCAAGATTTTGTAGTGGAGAAGGTGGTTGGTTTGTCAACATATATATTCCGCTATAGCAAGCTTACATTTTTGTTCCTGTCATTCGATTGGTTCATGTTGTTTTTGTTTAACAAAGTTCTTACTTCTTACTGACGTTACACACTGCAGCTCCCTCTCCTGCACAAAGACTTGTTTTCTTCTGGTTTGCGGAGACGTTCTGGAGTTCTTTTTTATGGCCCTCCAGGAACTGGAAAGGTATTTTATTGTCTGAAAAGTTTTGTATATTAAGCATGACTGATATTAGTACTCATTAGTTGGCCATTGTTTTAATTGGTCATCTCACTACAAATTACAGACCCTACTGGCAAAAGCTGTGGCGACTGAGTGCTCTCTGAATTTCCTTAGTGTAAAAGGTCCTGAACTGATAAATATGTACATAGGGGAGTCGGAGAAAAATGTTCGGGAGATATTTAAAAAGGTTAAGCACTATAAGTTTTTGCTTTCAGTTAAAATCTAGTTTGATACTTAAATCCAATGACTTGAAGTATTGAGTAACTGTTCTCAACTATGACAGGCCAGATCAGCACGCCCGTGTGTCATCTTTTTTGATGAGCTCGATGCGCTTGCACCAGCTCGAGGTATTTCCGGTGATTCTGGTGGAGTTATGGACAGGGTAGTTTCCCAGGTAAAGATTCTGGAGAAGTTTGTGTAATAAGTTAATAACTAATGGACCTGTAGTAATTAGTTCTACTTCCGAAGCCATTTGTTATTTACTGTAAAACATTATGTTCTGCAGATGCTTGCCGAAATTGATGGGCTAAATGATTCAACTCAGGTTTGTTTGCACCCTTGGATAAACTGCAATAACAACATTACACCAGTGCTTCAAGAGCTCCCACAAATGGCAGCTTGAGGGGCTTGGATGTACATAGTCTTGTCCCCTGTATTAACTACATAAGGAGAATGTTTCCGGATGGTCATTATGAAAATTTCCACGAGAATTGCACTGGATGAATACTACTTCACGATAAATTATAAAAAATAAATGTAGATAGTTTAGCGAGTGATTTTCCATTATCCAAAACCAGATAATATTGAGTCTTTGGTTCCACAAAAAATGGAATCATATGACATTGAAGTTTATTCCAAATTAGTTAAGAATTTCATTTTTAGAAAAAATGTTCTGGTTTCCTGTTTAATAGTGCCCTGTCTTGCTTTTTGGTTGTGTCAGGACTTGTTTGTTATAGGGGCTAGCAATCGGCCTGATCTTATTGACCCAGCACTTCTAAGGCCAGGCCGATTTGACAAGCTCCTTTATGTCGGAGTGAATTCTGATCCATCATACAGAGAACGGTTAGTGGACTATGTATTATTAATTTAAACTACAGAATGCTTATCTATGGTTTTTGTGTACCTTAGCAGTGTATGGTTCTTTCATGCAGAGTCCTTAAAGCACTAACCAGGAAGTTCAAGTTGCATGAGGATGTATCTCTTATCTCCATTGCAGAAAGATGCCCCCCAAATTTCACAGGAGCTGATATGTATGCCTTGTGCGCAGATGCTTGGTTTCAAGCTGCAAAACGAACAGTATTTTGCATTCTCCTTTTTTATTTATTTAGTTGGAAAATCACGTATTTAAAAGCTCAGAAGTATGTATGTTAGTCTCTCAAGTACTCGTTCTTGTAGGCCATAAGCTCAGAAGCAGATTCATCTAGTGACAAAAATCACGCTGACTCAGTGGTGGTGGAATATGACGACTTCATCAAGGTATGAAACTATTCAAAACCAATAATAAATAATCTTTCAGGATAAAACATCATAAAACACTATACTTGTGTTTTCAACAACATAGAGCCTTACTCACAAACTGATTTAGGTGTGACAGACATAAATCATCATTTGAAACCGTCAATGACTGGTTGCATACATGAAGTATAATGAAAGAAACGAATTGGGGAAAAGGAGCAAAATTGTGATAAAAAGTTGATCTTAATTCCAAGCCATGGAAGTCATAAATGGAGAAAAAATGATGGTTCATGTTTTTAGTTGTTTTAGGTACAAGAAAATCAATTACTGGCAGTAATTATTGAGAATCAACTATATTAATAACAAAAAAATATGAACATAGAGTAGAAAAGTAAAACTAAATTTAAATCCACCTAAATGAAGATGTCATTCAAACATGAGGATGATAATATATGAAATTTAAGTGAAAGGATTTGAATTTTTTTTGTTTTTGTTTTTATTTTCAAAAAATAAAATAAAAAAGGTATATCAATATAATAAATAAAACTCAAACTCTATATTGTCCTTTCCATGGCCATATATACTTCAATTCGAAGGAACCTCATATCGTTTTAACCATCTCTATTCGTGTTTTCTTGAGTCTTCCCCAACCCCTTGCAATCCTATTCATTCTCTAAATTTAAACCGTCTAACTTGGGCACCAATTAGTCTCCATCTCAAATGGCCAAACTATGTAACCAATTCTCCATTATCTTATCTTGTATAAGCGCAACTCTTACCTTCTCCCTAACCACCTCATTTCTCCGTCCATCTTTCTTTGTATGGCCACTTATCAATTGTAGTGACAATGTCTTACAGCCCAACACTCATTGTCATATAATAATACTAGCCTAATTGCCATGCCGAAGAATTTACCCATTAGTCTATGAGCCACGCACTTATCATAGAAACTTAGTGGCACTCTTCCGCTTCCACAATCTTTATGTCTTCAATGGAAGGAAATGTTAGGTACTTGCTTTTGTCATTTGTCCACTCCCTTGTCGATGTCCATTGTCAACCATACTCCTCGTTATCAACTACCTTATCTCAAGTGACATTCATAACCACCATCTGCCTCCCAAGTTACCTTGATTCGATCTCCCTTCTCCAACGAGTGGATGTCTGGGTAATTGGCCGTGGTTGGCTGTTAAGTCTGGCGGAGGGAAAAAGTGGTGTTCGTAGGCTAATGTTTTCTGGTGGTGGTCTTGTTGTCACTGTTGGTTGTTGGTTGTTGGTTGTTTGCTGAGTGGCTTAATGGTTCCTGTGGGGGCAGGCTTTGTGGTGGATGGGTATTGGCCATTGGGGATGCTGGAACAGGGATTGGGACTTGGGAGGAGAGGATAATTAGTGTAATTAATATGACCATGTTATGGTTTAATTGTCATCCACTTGAGAAGATCTGTAAAAATGGGAGAGTATTCTATTCCCATTGCTGAAATTTGTTTTCCCATTGCTGAAATTTGACAAATTTGACAAAATAAAAGTTAAAGAAAATTTGTTTTCCCATTGCTGAAATTTGACAGTGGTGCTAGGAACTTTATGCTATTATTGTAGTAAGATTTGTCTTCGGACCAAGCTTGGTTGGTTGTTAACACTTAACGCTACAATTGTCATGGTACCGAGTTTGGTTACTCACGAGCTTTATTGTTTGTGTGGTTTTTGATTTCATTGGCAGGTGTTAGGAGAGTTAAGTCCTTCTCTCTCTTTAGCCGAGCTCAGGAAGTATGAGTTGCTGCGTGATCAATTCGGAGGAAGTTCAAGTTGATATTTTCGGGTGAAATTTTGGTATTTAATTGTTTATATAATGTTGACACTACTGCCATGAGTTAAAAGAAAATATGTCAAAATTTAACCTGGCCCGTACAGCTGATGTGTTTTTTTTTTTTCAGGATCAACTCCTGTAATTTTTTACAATTAATCAAATAATAACCCGAATCCAAAATGAGGCTTCATTTAGGGTCATAACTTGACCTGGTTTGTGACTCGATGGCCTAGATCAAAGACAAGTTTATCTTACATGTGTATTTAGATCATTTATAAAGAAATAAATTTACAAGGTACTTAGAAATTACATTTTAGTTTTCTAAAGTTAAATCTTGTTAGAAACTGATGATTGAATATCGATATCTTATTTCTCAAGTTCTGAAGATTACATACTCCGTATATTATAAGCTATAAGAAAAGAAAAAGGAAACAAAGTTACTCATCCCTTCGTTGGTATTTGTTTGACACAAACAAAGGAAATGAAACTCCCTTCCTTACCCCTCAATCTATCTAATTCCTTACCCCTCAATCCATCTAATTCCTTACCCCAACCCCCCAAGGGTATGAGATTTATTACCCTTGTTACCTTTCAACCACTTTTTTCACCTACTACCAAACTTGCAACTACCACCACAATAGCCACCACTAAACCACCCCTACCACGCCATTGCCACCGCCGCCACCACTACCATCGTCATGACACCCCCACCACCTCCACCATCATGACACCCACCACCATCACTGCCATGATATGACACCCCTACCACCATCACCGTTGTGACCACCGTGACCACCATTACCGCCATGACATCTCTACCACCACCATCGCCAGCATTGCTATGACACCCCAACTATCATCACTGCCGTGATCACCGCCGCCACCGTCGCCATGAACATTTATAGAAACATAAATGTCAAGTTACTTAAAGACAAGGGTCGAATTGCTCATTATCGTCACCTCAAGCGTCTTGTGCTCCGATTTCTTCCTCCACAATGTAAGAATCGACCTCCGGATCGTCCAAGCCAACTCCTAAGAACAGAAAAACGTAAATTAGAAACCTAAAACGATTTAGGGAAAAAACAGCCCAGAAATGAAAGGTTGAGAATCGAAAAACAAAAGTGATAGAAAGAACGAAAATTGCGAGATGAATCCGAATATGTAAACATTACCTTGATTCGAGTTGAAATAAGCCTTTAGATGAACTTTTTAGAAGCTTTTGAAGACAGAAAATGGAGGTTTTGGGTTTACTGTAAGATGAGTCTGTTGCCAATCATTTAATTTTCAGTAGCTTGTAAAGATAGACACGCAATCACAGTTACAACATCGGACACAGAAATTTCGTAAGCTTGGTAGCGTTCAAGAAGGATTGCCAGTCGACTTGATAAAGAAAAGGAGTATGAAGTTGAAACAGGAACACCTAGCAGGCCAAACCTCAACCCTCGAACTCGAGAGTGAGGTTCAAAAACTTAAAGACCAATCCTTGAAATCCAAAGGATTTGACAGGAGAGATACTGAGGTTGGGTCCCAATGAGATGACAGATAAGCTTAAGGCGGAGGTTGACCATGAATATACTGAAGCTGCTGAAGTCTTGTGATTGAAGGACAAGCTTTTAATGCTGAGAGAAGAACTTGCAAAAGTAAGGAATTCCCAAGATGAACTTATGCACCTGGCTTTTCAGGGCCAAATTTAGAGGTTTAAGTGTCAGTTCAACAAACATCTGTTCTCGGCCCCTAATTTTGCAACCCATAACAACAAGCTTGACATGCTTAAAGAAGTGTCTAAAGCCAAGAAGATGGCAGAAACTAACAGCAAATCAAGCTTACTGAAGCAAGAGATAAACAAGAAGTTGAAAGCCGAGATTGAGAAGGTAGTGGAATCCGATGAATTCTCGAGTAGAACTCAAACCAACAAACCAAGAGTAGAGATCATTGTTACTGCACCTTTTTGTCAACATCAACATCAGCTGAAGTCTAGAATAGTATGGATGAAGATGTACGATGCTTCATCGCAGTCATTAGCAATGCCTTTTGAGTGTACTTATTGTATCATTAGGATGGTTTCGAGACTGTAATGTACATATAACTCATTTCATAAATAAAATGAAGTAGTCCGTAAATAACAAGACAGTTTTATTTTGGTCAGAAAATAAAAAGACAGATGAGAGATGCATACTGTTTAGTGTATACTGTAATAATTGTTCATTTAATTAAAATAGAAAATAGAGTTGACATAGTGTATTACATATAGCGAGAATACAATAATAGACGAAGGAAAAAAATGGGTCAGTAGAGAAAGGGAATAACGGCCTTCCTATGCTTAGGATAATCCTCGCCAAACTTATTGAAATACCATTGATGAGTAGCACGAGCTCTAGGAACTAAATTAGCACAAGTGTATAGAAAAAACCCAAAACCAGCCCAAGAAAAAGTGATAACAGCCCACCCAAACCACTCCATAATCTCCCCAAAATAATTAGCACAACTAACCCACTCAAAAACCCCACCCACTGGAATTTGATACCCTTTCCCTTCAACCTTCAACCCAACTAACACCCTATCAGACCTCACATTAATCACCATACCAACCCCAAAAACCACAACCCCAACCGCAAACCTCCACCAAAACCACTTCCCAAAATGCGCGTAATTAGAGATCCACCTTGCTTGGACATACGCATTGAACAGGTTAAACGAGAAGGCCATCAGTGCGATGGAAACCGGGAAGGGTGCCACAGACCTGGCGTTGCGGAGACGGAGAGGGTATATGAATGTGCGATGGAGGTAATGGAGAAGGAATACGGAGAGGAGAGCGAGTGATTGTGGGGAAGCGGAGTGGCGGCCCAATGAATAAATGAAAAGGGTGGCAATGACAGAGGGGCTTTCCATTAAAAGCCATGATATCCAAGAAGGAAGTGTTGGACCCCATCCTTTTTGGGTGTGTCGACCGTATGGTGCTTGGGTGTACACACAGGAGAGGTATGTTGGTAAGCTTATTATGTTGAGGATCAGGATGCATGTGCTGTGTATTGTTGACTCGCTTCTCATTTTTGTTAACACTATTGGAGATTTGGAGGGGGGATTGCTTCGCTTGGATATAGAGGCTGCTATGCCCCTTTCGCCTCTTTCTTTATTTATGTAGTAGCTGATGGATTCAAGATCACTGTGGTTTGTGGATACTCATCGCGATATGTACCACACTACCACCTGCTCCACCTAGGTCGTCCACTCGTGGGTCTTATTATTATTTTTAGTCACGTCATCCACAATATCTCTCACTTTTATAAACAAATCATTCTGGATATTGCCTTTCCTTTTCTTATTGTTTTTCTCGTCACCAAAAAAAAAAATCTCGTGTCAAACTGTTTTATACGTGATATCAATAAATTAACGGAATTACTTTTTCACATACGAACTTTACTCTTTCACATACACTTTTTTATACGGCAAAACTCCAGGATCATATGCGTGTTAAGAATCAGAATTAAACACAAATAAAGAGAGCAATCAAATTACCTCGCAGTGGAATGAATCCGTGAGAAAATAATATCCAACAATTAAGAAAAATAAGAATCGTACCTGAACAACCTAACTACTATCAATAATCAAGAGCACTTCAATCGTAGTGCATTGTAACACCCTCATTTACCTAGGAGCCTGAACTAGGACACAACAGTGAAAGAAACACAGTACTTTAAATTATAAATGGTTAAACTGAAAACTGATACAAGACATAGTCCAACTAAACTTCCAAAACAACTGAAATATAACAAGTGAACAACTATGAAAGAGACTAAGTGATCTAAAGCTAGGTAAGTCCAATCCTTGTCTCTCTTCCATGCCCAGTCCTAGTCCACCTGTCTCTAACCTGAAATGTCTACTCCCCATTCCGGATCATCGTAGGTGAACACGAATACACTGTCAACCTCGCGGTTGAGTAGGATAACACAATAATAAAAATGTGACAATGTATTATGCAAATGCTATGCCAATGCTAAGCTCAATCACAACCCAAAACACCAATCATAACCCGAAACACCAACCCATACCGAACCTCCCGGCAGAGTATCATCGACCATCGTCGAATACCAGCATAAAGCTAAAGACACCAGGCCTGGCCTGCAGACCACCCTGGGCTTTATATCAAAACAATCCCCTCATCAATAATGCAAATGCTATGCTCGTGAATGCAATATTAAACAATCCATACATAAATATCACTCTCATATAAACATGCTTGCATTCACAACACGTAATACAACCATTTATGCATATAACCATCACAAAATACAGTACCAGTGTATCCTACCTGGAATAGCAAGCCGAGACAAGCAAACACCGTCTAGTAATACTCCACCTCGAAATCCGTTCCTATAATATTACTCAATATCAATTTCAACCATACAACCACACTACTAATATTTATTCGATCATGTTCTTAACTATATACTTATAACACATTATCCCTACACATTTACAAACATGCTCATATACATAGCAATTATCACTTATTAACTAAAACTTACTCATTATAGACTTGCTATATATAAACTTACCAAAAATAGTATAAGGATAAATAATCAATTATGACCAACCCAATAACAATAATAATATAAGTAATTAACAATATCCACAAGATTTATTAACAATAATAATAACTACAATTAGTTGCTAAAACATAATTAACAATAATAATAATAACATAAACACCTATTACCATATATTTACCTCATCTTAATAATAATTATACACTAACTTCGTAAGGGATGTTAAATAATAATATCAATACATAATGTTAATAATAATAAAAACAAAACAACCAAAAGAATTAACCTACAACACGCTAATACTCGGCAGCCCCCAACGTAACAGCCTGACGCTAATACTCGGCAGTTTGGGGAGGCATTAGGCCTCGTTAGTGATGGACTTATAGAGCCTCCTAGGAAGCTCGTACCTCAGTTGTGGGCTGCCCTCTCACACACACCGTTTCCTGCTCGGAAGGGAGCCCATGTCCATACCCCTACCCCTCGTTACTTCCTTCGACTCTTAGGAGAGATAATTTTTGGGCGACTTGAGCCCAATAAGATCACCAACACTGAGCTTGCCATCTTAGCCGGGTACCTGAACATTGATTCACGTACCCCGTTCGTTCTTAACATTTCATACTTGGTGGCTCAGTATTGGGGTGGTATTGGGAGGAAGGTCAAGACTTTTGTGGTCTGCGGAGGATTGATCACTAGGATCCTCCGTCGCCTTTACCCTACCTACTTTGAGACCACTAGGTTGGTGGGGGAGATTGGCCGACTCGAAATTGAGGCCATGCGCGTTTTTAGATGGTTAGATGGTATAACGTGGAAGATTTGTGGCTTCCCATCCGTGACTTTACCTTGTGCCACACTTCCTCGTCTCCTGCCACTTCCTACAGTTCAGGGAGCAAGACCGACTCCGGCCACCTACCACCTTATATTCACCACCGCACTGTAATACCCCGTATTTTAGCCTCGCTCAACGGCAGTCAAACTCTGTTTTATACAAGTATTTCAAATGGAAGGTTTATAAAGTATTTTACGTAAACTGTTATTATTTTATAAACCATATTTTTACGATTATTTGTATTTCATAATTATTTTATATTTGATGGTTATTTCATCAAATGACATTTTATTGTATTTCTTTGATTTTGATAATACATTTATAATTTAACCTATTTTCTATTCTCTATTTAGTTCTCATCTATACTTAATTTCTATTTTTATTTAAGTCGTAATTTTATTTAAATTCTATAATCTTTGCATATTCTATTTACTAGTTTTAATTACGTAATTTAATTAGTATAAATAATGGTTACGAGTCGAGTTTAAATAATGTTTACGTACTCGTTATTTTAAGTTACGAGTCGAGTTTAAATCTTTCGAAAACACGATGGGCTTGGGCTCGAGTAAGTTAGGAGAACCGGGTATTCAAAACCTTAACCCTCATCTACCCATCGACAAACCCGTATTCTGAAAATCACCATACCCCACCAACATAGCAACCCATCGACATACTCTATACATCGACATAAAACCCTTCTCCTAATCCATCGACAACAGCCTCCCTCACCTCGTAATATCTCAAAACCCTAATTCCTCTTCAACCACCACCAAGGCAATTAGGAAGAGCGAGAGGCAGATTGAGGTCAAACACCAGCCATCGTCATCGTCAACCACCGTGAAATCATGTAAGCATCTGTTTGTCGACAATAGAATTATGTTACTCTGCTCGTTTTTCTTTTACTTTTCGAGCTGTTGTTGGCTGGGTTTGGGGTACGAGTCTTGGGTAGTCAAAATAGGTTATGTGTAGATGGTTTTGGTTACTGTAGGGTGGCGTGTGGTGGCCTTAGAACCACTAGGAATCTGGTGGTTTAATATCGACAGATTCAGATATAAATACAGAGAACAGGGGCGTACATGGTCGTGTGGTGAAGCCTTCTTGTGTTGGTTATTTGAGGTGGTTGTAGGTGTGTCGAGGTCTGGTGGTTACCACCAATAGGGTCGTGGGGTGTGAGAGGAGTCGAGGATGGGTCAGGTGGTGGCTAGGGTAGTGGTGATAGCGGCTGGAGTCGGGTTTTGCAAAGGTTGTTATCTCGAATATCAGAAAAATGCAGATAACGAGTTGGGGCTGGAGTTTTTGTGGGACTTGTACGTCTGTTATAGGGGAAACGAGGTAGGGGACTGACAATCCCTGGAACCACCATATGTCGGTGGTGACGAGGGTGGTGTCCATGGGTGGTGTATGGCATGGTGGTGAGAGAAACTTGTGAGTAAAGAGGGCTATTGTGGGACGCAGTAAAGCAGGTTACAGGGGCGTGTGTACAGGGTTATCAGGGGTGGCTAAGGTGTGTTATGAATGAACTGTAGTACAGGCTAGAGGTAGGTATCCATGGTGGTCGTCTTGGGTGGCCAGATTAGCGGTGGAAGTGGTAAGAAGCGGGTGTATGTGAAGGTGTGGTGTTTGTTTTGGCGTCGGTTTTGTTGTCGTAATTGTATGCTGTTGTTGTCGTGCTGTTGGGGTATTAGTATTATTATTATTGTTATCAACTCTATGGTGTTTATTAGTATTATTAATAGTATTATATTATGCTTATATGTTATTATTAATATTAGTACTATTATTTATATTATTGTTGTTGTTATTGTTAGTATTGCTAATCTTAGTATTATTATTATTAATTATGCCTCCTTGTCATTAGATTGTTGTTTGTATATTATTATCATTATTTCGATAACCTACTCAGTGATTGTATGATTATTATTATTACTAATATTATTATTGTTGAAATTGTTGTTGGTATTATATTGTTGCTATTACGTTTTAGTATCGTGTTTGGTATGTTAATATTACTAACGTCGCTACTATTTATGATTTGTATTTTTATGGGTTGTCATTTTATTATTATTAGTAATAATTGGTTAATTGATGGTATGCCATAATTAGTAAGTCTATAATTAGCAAGTTTATAATTAATAAGTTTTTATTTGGTTAACGATAGTTAATATGTATATGAGCATGTTTGTAAATGTGTGGGGATAACGTGTTATAAGTATATAGTTATGTACAAGATCGAATAAATATTAGTAGAGTGGCTGTATGGTTTGAAATTGATATTAAGTAATAATTATAGGAACGGAATCCGCCGAGGAACATTACTTGACGGTGGTTGCTTATTGCAGATTTGCTACTCCAGGTAGGATACACTGACCCTATACTTTATGATGTGTTACGAATGAATGTTGGATTGTGTGTTATGAATGCTGAGCATGATTTATATGAGAGTGGTATTGGTTGGATTCAGTGTTGTTTATTATTATTGGTACGCGCATTGCATTATTTGATAGCATGATTGAATAATTATATCATTGCATTCATGAGCATAGCATATGCATTGGTTACTGAGAAAGTTATGATCAGATATTGTTCTGATATAAAGCCCAGGGTGGTTCTGCAGACCAGGCCTGGTGTCTTATCAGCTATTGAGCTGGTGTTCGGTGACGACCGATTATAGTCTGCCGGGAGGTTCGGTATGGCTTGGTGCAAGGGTATGAGATGAGATTGAGATTGAGATTGAGATTGAGCTCGAGCATATCATGGCATTTGCATATCATTTAACTGTTGCATTATAATTATTGTGTTACCCTACTCAACCGCGAGGTTGACAGTGTATTCGTGTACACCTACGATGATCCGGAATGGGGAGTAGTTTCTACAGGTCAGAGACAGATGTGCTAGGAGCAGGGGCAGGAATGTGAGATGCATACTTTGGACCGACTTAGAATTATATCACATCTAGAGGAGTCACTAGATGTATTTCTTTTCCGCCATGTAGTAACTGTAATAACCAAGTTTAAATTTTACCAGTTTTTATATAAAGTACTTTGGGTTGTTTTACTTTGTTATTCACTACCTCGGATATTCCGAGATGGTAACAACTCTATTTATTTGAGAATGTCTTGCTAAAGGCTCTTAGATAAATGGGGGTGTTACAAAGTGGTATCAGAGCGAACGATACTCAGGCCTAAACCAAATGAAAAATAATGAACATAGGAAGAGTCTAATAAAATGAACCCCAGGTTAGTAACTGTTAGGAGCCCCAGGATTGGGATGAGTTAGGGCCCCCCTCAAACCAAGCCACTGGCTCTTTCAGTCTAACCTGGTCACCCTTGTGAGATGTAGAGCGTGGGTAGTATAGAATAAAAGACAAGACCCAATCTATTTATTGTACTAACGTTTCCGCAGAAAAGGAGTGAGGTAAGTATGATTTGAAATATGGTTGGAGATCTGGGTTGTATGAGATTTATATTGAATGATGATTGAAATATATGATTTTCAAGTATTGAGAACATGAGTATGTGTAGATGAGTATGGATCTATACTTATTGAGCCATATATAGAGTGATGTGATTATATGATTTAGTCATATGATATCGGGTTATTAAATGACTATCGTAATTAGGTAACATATTGGCTGATATGTGGATATGAATGATCAGATTTATATGTTGTATTAATCCATGTATGATGATATGCATGCGGCTATATGATCCCTGAACCCTTAGGTAGATATATAGTATAAAGACATGTGTAGTGAGTTGCTGATAAGGTAGCACCTTAGTGATCTCCAGGATATATTTATGAACTTAAATAAGTTGTGATTGTTATTGTCTATACATACATGATTATTGATTTACCTTGTTTGTACGGGCCGCCATTTTAAAATGTGTGCTTTATATGAATGTAAAAATTTAATGTGTGATAACCTTTTGATTTAGCTTTCTAATGCTTTTGATTTATTTTCCTATAATTAGTTATTTCATTATATTTTCTAAAAACTACAATAGCTCGCAAAATAGCTAAGCGGTTATTTAATTATAATTTTGGAAGTTGCTGCGTGATATATGATTGTTGGAATGATAAAGTTTTATATTAAAAGTTGAATCAAATATGAATATTGTGATGTAACCATGTAATACTCTGACATGTCATTAGTAACATGAACAGTAGGCATATGATATGAACATGAACGCTATTATATGATGATATAACCTTGTTATTTCATTGAGTTTTATATAAAATAGTTTCAATTATAAAGACACTATTGCTTTTATTAATATGACCTCAAAATAATTATGTGGTGTTCCTATGTAATGATAAAATCATGTTTATCAGAGAAGAACCTGGACACGTGGTAGGATGAATTTAACTTGTAAACTTATTAGCATGATATAATAATCTAACTGTCATAAGTAATTGTGAGTATTTTGAACAATGTGAACCTTGTTGATGTTCCTTCATATATTAATGGTATATCTTTGTCTAATTCCCTGCGATAATCTTAATAACTCCTTCAAATATATTGTTATGCCATGAAGTGATTTGCATAGCGCTATCTTTAAAATTTGATCATATATATTGAATTAAGTAATTGGTTTCACTTCTTTGTACATAGAGATGCTACGCTGTTTTGCTAGTCTAAGATTGGTGTATACCTCGAGAAATATGTCAACGTTCCATGTTAATTACATTAGTTAAATTTTGCCTTATATCTTTTCTAAAATATGTTTTGCTGCTATAATATGATTATGAGCATGAAATGTTTTAATTTGTCAGTTATACACTATGAATTAGCTGATTGTCTACATTGGTGTAAATAATTGAAGTTGCGTTAAAAGAGATTTCAAGGGTATATAAGTGTTAGTTATCCTGATTATGTTTTAGTGCGTAACGTGAGATTGCCAACTGTGTTTTGATTGCTTTAAAAGCCGGTTGATAATTGCCTAGTATAAGGTAATTAACTTATCTGATGATTTATGACTGTTGTTTCGGTGGTTTTCTTGAGCATTGGATGTAAAATTTTATAATGGGGGTTACAGGGACGTAACCATGTTTTAAGGAGGATAAGATTGTAAAATCGTAATGATTTATGATATGGTTAGTTGTTATGACATGGAAATTGATATGTCGGGATTGTTTGAATATACTCCATAAACATGTTCACTTCTGTTATGCATTATATTGTGATTCATAAGGTGTACTTTAACTTGGTTATATGTTAAACTTTGGGGACAAAGTTTCTTAAGGGGGATAGACTGTAACACTTCGCGTTTTAGAGTTTAAATATGTACTACTTGTGTTTGCCTCGTGTTGGAGAGTGTTTTGTTATCGTTGCGGGGTGGCGAACTTCGGGACGAAGTTCATTTTAAGGTGGGAAGACTGTAATACCCCGTATTTTAGCCTCGGTCAACGGCAGTCAAACTCTGTTTTATACAAGTATTTCAAATGGAAGGTTTATAAAGTATTTTACGTAAACTGTTATTATTTTATAAACCATATTTTTACGATTATTTGTATTTCATAATTATTTTATATTTGATGGTTGTTTCATCAAATGACATTTCATTGTATTTCTTTGATTTTGATAATACATTTATAATTTAACCTATTTTCTATTCTCTATTTAGTTCTCATCTATACTTAATTTCTATTTTTATTTAAGTCGTAATTCTATTTAAATTCTATAATCTTAATTTGAATATTCTATTTACTAGTTTTAATTACATAATTTAATTAGTATAAATAATGGTTACGAGTCGAGTTTAAATAATTTTTACGTACTCGTTATTTTAAGTTACGAGTCGAGTTTAAATCTTTCGAAAACACGATGGGCTTGGGCTCGAGTAAGTTAGGAGAACCGGGTATTCAAAACCTTAACCCTCATCTACCCATCAACAAACCCGTATTCTGAAAATCACCATATACCCCACCAACATAGCAACCCATCGACATACTCTATACATGGACATAAAACCCTTCTCCTAATCCATCGACAACAGCCTCCCTCACCTCGTAATATCTCAAAACCCTAATTCCTCTTCAACCACCACCAAGGAAATTAGGAAGAGCGAGAGGCTGATTGAGGTCAAACACCAGCCATCATCATCGTCAACCACCGTGAAATCATGTAAGCATCTGTTTGTCGACAATAGAATTATGTTACTCTGCTCGTTTTTCTTTTACTTTTCGAGCTGTTGTTGGTTGGGTTTGGGGTACGAGTCTTGGGTAGTCAAAATAGGTTATGTGTAGATGGTTTTGGTTACTGTAAGGTGGCGTGTGGTGGCCTTAGAACCACTAGGAATATGGTAGTTTAATATCGACAGATTCATATAAAAATAGAGGAGAACAGGGGCGTACATGGTCGTGTGGTGAAGCCTTATTGTGTCGGTTATTAGAGGTGGTTGTAGGGGTGTCGAGGTCTGGTGGTTACCACCAATAGGGTCGTGGGGTGTGAGAGGAGTCGAGTATGGGTCAGGTGGTGGCTAGGGTAGTGGTGATAGCGGCTGGAGTCGGGTTTTGCAAAGGTTGTTATCTCGAATATCAGAAAAATGCAGAAAACGAGTTGGGGCTGGAGTTTTTGTGGGACTTGTACGTCTGTTATAGGGGAAACAAGGTAGGGGACTGGCAATCCCTGGAACCACCATATGTCGGTGGTGACGAGGGTGGTGTCCATGGGTGGTGTAGGGCATGGTGGTGAGAGAAACTTGTGAGTAAAGAGGGCTGCTGTGGGACGCAGTAAAGCAGGTTACAGGGGCGTGTGTACAGGCTGTCTTAGGTTGCCCAATTGAAGCGGTTGTGTGGGTTATCAGGGGTGGCTAACGTGTGTTATGAATGAACTGTAGTACAGGCTAGAGGTAGGTATCCATGGTGGTCATCTTGGGTGGCCAGATTAGCGGTGGAAGTGGTAAGAAGCGGGTGTATGTGAAGGTGTGGTGTTTGTTTTGGCGTCGGTTTTGTTGTCGTAATTGTATGTTGTTGTTGTCGTGCTGTTGGGGTATTAGTACTATTATTATTGTTATCAACTCTATGGTGTTTATTATTATTATTATTAATAGTATTATATTATGCTTATATGTTATTATTAATATTAGTACTATTATTTATATTATTGTTGTTGTTATTGTTAGTATTGCTAATCTTAGTATTATTATTAATTATGCCTCATTGTCATTAGATTGTTGTTTGTATATTATTATCATTATTTCGATAACCGACTCAGTGATTGTATGATTATTATTATTATTGTTGAAATTGTTGTTGGTATTATATTGTTGCTATTACGTTTTAGTATCGTGTTTGGTATGTTAATATTACTAACGTCGCTTCTATTTATAATTTGTATTTTTATGGGTTGTCATTTTATTATTATTAGTAATAATTGGTTAATTGATGGTATGCCATAATTAGTAAGTCTATAATTAGCAAGTTTATAATTAATAAGTTTTTATTTGGTTAACGATAGTTAATATGTATATGAGCATGTTTGTAAATGTGTGGGGATAACGTGTTATAAGTATATAGTTATGTACAAGATCGAATAAATATTAGTAGAGTGGTTGTATGGTTTGAAATTGATATTAAGTAATAATTATAGGAACGGAATCCGCCGAGGAACATTACTTGACGGTGGTTGCTTATTGCAGATTTGCTACTCCAGGTAGGATACACTGACCCTATACTTTATGATGTGTTACGAATGAATGTTGGATTGTGTGTTATGAATGCTGAGCATGATTTATATGAGAGTGGTATTGGTTGGATTCAGTGTTGTTTATTATTATTGGTACGCGCATTGCATTATTTGATAGCATGATTGAATAATTATATCATTGCATTCATGAGCATAGCATATGCATTGGTTACTGAGAAAGTTATGGTCAGATATTGTTCTGATATAAAGCCCAGGGTGGTTCTGCAGACCAGGCCTGGTGTCTTATCAGCTATTGAGCTGGTGTTCGGTGACGACCGATTATAGTCTGCCGGGAGGTTCGGTATGGCTTGGTGCAAGGGTATGAGATGAGATTGAGATTGAGATTGAGATTGAGATTGAGCTCGAGCATATTATGACATTTGCATATCATTTAACTATTGCATTATAATTATTGTGTTACCCTACTCAACCACGAGGTTGACAGTGTATTCGTGTACACCTACGATGATCCGGAATGGGGAGTAGTTTCTAAAGGTCAGAGACAGATGAGCTAGGAGCAGGGGCAGGAATGTGAGATGCATACTTTGGACCGACTTAGAATTATATCACATCTAGAGGAGTCACTAGATGTATTTCTTTTCCGCCATGTAGTAACTGTAATAACCAAGTTTAAATTTTACCAGTTTTTATATAAAGTACTTTGGGTTGTTTTACTTTGTTATTCACTACCTCGGATATTCCGAGATGGTAACAACTCTATTTATTTGAGAATGTCTTGCTAAAGGCTCTTAGATAAATGGGGGTGTTACAAAGCACCCCCCTCTTCTTCTAGCAAGAAGAGAAGCGTGAGATTGGGCAGTCTTCCCAATCTCCCACCCAGACTCAGACTCAGGCTGGACCCACGTCCACGCCCACGTCCACGCCTGCGTCCACCTTCATGCCTACACCATCACTCACTCTCACTCCCACTCCTACCACCACCACCAATACCACTCACACACTTATACCTACCCCTACCCCTACTCCTGCTCCTTCTGGATGGTTTATCCTCCCAATTTTGTTTTACCTCCTGCCTTTGAGGCGCCTACGGTCTTAGACCAAGGGCGTCGTGATTCTGTGCTTGATGGCATTTGCAGGTACCTCACCGAGATGCGTCGGGACCAGGCTTTAGCCTTGTTCCCTATTTATGAGGACTACATCCGCACAGCACGGCCCCTTTTAGTGGGCTGGGTTAATCCCTCTTTCTACCGATACCCAGAGGGTGGGTACCCTGCCTCTTCTTCATCTGATGAGGAGAGAGAAGAGACACTGGTAACGAGAGAGGTTCAACTACGTGCCGAGGCAGCAGCGAGGCGTGCTACTAGAGAGGAGGAGCAGGATCCCACATATCGAGAGGAGGAGGCACCCGGTGGTGATGATTAGGGCTCCCCTAGTTTGGTGTTGGTTTGGGGAAGCCGATTTTGTGAGTACCACTCTTTTTCTTCCATCTTTTTAGGTTTATTTTCTGTTTAGGAGCATGTATTAGGTTGTTTACCCCTTTCCCATTGTTTGCTGGTTTTTTCTATGTTGTGCAGACAACGAGGGCATTGTCTGTTTTGGTTTGGGGAGGGTATGCATCCTTTTGCGTTTGCATTTGCATCTAATTTTGCATTCACGTTTATTGTTTTCATGTAAATTTCAAAAAAAAAAAAATTCAAAAAAATTCAAAACTATGACGTTTACTTTTGCATTTAGTTGAGTCGGATTGGAGTATTTCGATGATGATAAAGCTTTTTATAGTCAGTTATATGTCATGCTATGCCATTTTCAATCATTGCCTTGCGAGTTTTGAGCGTTATCTCGAATTTTGTCGTGGATTTTATGTTAGATCATTAGACTTGACTCGTAGTTTTGGCAACCTACTACACATTCTGAGTTTAGAGCCTTAAAACTGGTGACATCTATGACCGGTTACATTAGGATTGTGAGTAGTACTCCCTGTATTTCATGTTTTGCATGTGTATGAGTTTTGGTTTCTTATTGCCTACACGCATCGGTTAGAGGTCGGTATTACACGTTTGGAGAACTATTGCATCACCGCTTTTCTCGTTTTCCCATTTAGCTCCACTTTTAGCCAAAAACTGCCTTTTGTCCCTTAACTACATCTTATATTTTGCCTATCATTATCTGAGCTAGGAAGTAGTGAAGGAATCTTTCATGTTGTATCAGTTTTGGCATGTTTTCAATGTTTTGGAGTGCGTGCAAGGGAAAATAGGAGGGTGTTTGCTGAGTTTTACTTGATCGAGGGCTTCTGAAGCTCGATCGAGGGTTTTCTGGTAATAAAAAGAAAAAAAATCCGAAGAAAAAAATCAGCCACCACTGGACAACAGAAGAAAAAAATTATCAGAAAATTAAAAAGAAAATTAAAAAAAAAAGGAATTCAGAAAAAAGAAAAAAATGATAAAATAAAAAAATCAAATAATCGGTTGTCGGTTGGAAAATAATTTGGGTTGTGATGTGTTTGCCTATTCAAAAAGGCAATGTGCTTATTGTTTTAGTAGGAAGATTGGGATGCGTGTTCACTTAGTTTGTGGGTTCTAGCTTGGCTTTAACCTCTCATATCCATACTTGTTTTTGCCTCTTCTGTCCCACTTAGCCTCACATTCCCAAATTTGCAATAGTTCGGCGTGTAATGACGGTGGTTGTGCGTGTGTACGGTGCTTGAAATCATTACTCATACTAGTCTAGCATGCATGATTTGTTGGTCATAGTTTCGGCGAGAGTCTATACTTTCTTTTTCTCTTCTACACATATAATCTACCATTTGCTTGTTGAGAGAACAGAGATTCCGGGAGAGTCCGAAACTATATGAGTCTAGCAAGGTCGGAAGTCTAACCTGTTTTCCAGGATGTGTATAAATTCGTTCGTTCATTTCTGATCTTGGCATTAGTAGATTTTGTGCATATTAAGCATTTGGCATTGACTATTTAGTAGCTTTGAGTCTTACTCCATCCATTAGGTCCTTAGTTTGTTTTAGTTTGCATTTAGTTTGCTTGAGGACAAGCAAAGGTTCGGTTTGGGGAAGTTTGATGTGTGCATTTGTTATAGACTTTTTAGTCCTATTTTGGCATACATTTCCATGCAAATAGGTGATTTATTATCACTTTATACCCTGTATATGCTACTTTGTGTTTGTATTGCTGTTTTGTAGATATAAACCGAATTGTAGCAGAAACCGAGCTTTTTCTGCCTCAAGTGTTTTTTTTGGTAGATGATGGAAGAAACGAGGCTGGTTGTGCTTTCATAGAGATGTGTGAGGAGTATAATCAACCATTCAAGGAGAAAGTCAAGGCAATCGACCATTTATCACCTATCGAGGACCCTGTCGAGGAAGAAAAGACTTCGATCGAGCTGTCCTGTGCTCGATCGAGAAGAATCAAAGTTCCAAGTGCTCGATCGATAGCTCTGATGATGGATCGAGAGGTTTTTGAGAGAGAGGAAGTCGATCGAGAACAATAGCTTCCTCGATCGACCAGTTTTTATGAAGTTTCTCTCGATCGAGAAGCATTTTCTCTCGATCGAGAGAATTGTCGCTGGCTCTTCGTTTTCTCAGAACATTTACAGCAGTTTTCGTTTTTCATCTCTATTTAAGAACTCCTTATGAGTTCATTAGGTTATCTGGACATCATCTAAGTTTTTCTTTACTCATTTTTATTTTCTCAGACTCTTCTTCAGCCGTCACATTTTCTCTATACAATAATTTTAGTTTGTCTTCTTATTACTCAAGGATTGTGTACTTTCGTTCTAAGCCGGATTCTTAATCGTAATTCTCCTTTCTCATTTCTTTTCTACTGTTTTTACTAATATTGTAATCCATATCTCCTGTTTTGTTATTTACGTTTTCGTCTGCTTCGTTTTGTATGCTTAGTACTATATTTTTCACACTCCGTTCCATCGCCTGATACCCGTCTGTTTCTCGTCCCTGTTCATCGTATATTGCTTCTGTTTTCCCTCTCCCTTATCATCTCTGATGTTAGTTTAGTTTCGTCGTATAATATTTCTGTTTAGAATCCATATTTGCTTCGGTTTTGTATGCTTGGTTCCGCGCCTATGTTTCCGTTCACAAGCCTCAAAATTTGTGCCCTCTTGCTCACTGATTTTTTTATTCTGATTTTATTCCCTTATCACCATGTCACATGCTAGTATAAGTTTAGTAGTCATAATCATTACTAATATCGTCATGAGTAGCTAAATCATTTAATATGCCGGGATGAGAGAATTTGTGTTATATGCATGATAGGTGGTAGTCGGGATGGGGAAGCTTATGGTAGGAGTTATCATTAGGCAATATAATTCATGTTTGGTTTAGTGAGTGCACGCATGGAACCTTATGTTTAGTTAAATCCCGACCTAGACCGGAAGGTTGGAAGGGTAAGACTTGCTTAATTATTTTAATTAGTTTTTGTGAGAGCGGAAGTTAAGCAAAAACGACTTTAGGGCGACTTAAGACCGGAAGTTATAGTCGGGTTTGAGACGTGACTGTAATGACCTAGCCTTTCCTACCAATAAACTGACCAATCCCAATTATACCAATAATGCATATGACACAATGACCCGAGTTCCAAGCATATTCTCTTTACTCTTGATTTAATTCATTATCATTTCGTGATTGTTATGTTTTTCTTATTCTTCTTCATATCTCACATCTCGTAGTTTAGTTTACCATTTTCAAAACCCCCAATTGTGACCAATAGATAGAGACTGATAGTTGACGGTTCGCCTCCCTGAGGAATCGACCCTATTTACTGCTAGCTGATGTTAGTAGTTCATTAGGTTTATTTTTGGTGTCTGCAACGACATACATCAAAAAGAAACAAGAATGAATTAATAAGCAAAAGAATAAAAGGGAGAAGAAAGATTACAATTCAATCCAAGTTAAAGGCAAGAGGAAATGAGGAAGAAAATAGTTGAGAATTCTGATCTAAAAGTATGAAAAGTGTTTACTACTTAATGCTATGATAAGTGAAAAGTGTAGAGTCAATTCAGGCTTAGTGATTAATGCTATGATAAGTGAAAAGTGTAGAGTCAATTCAGGCTTAGTGATTAACCTAATCCCTTTTATAAGACAACTTAAGTTAACATAAAACAAATACAACCTAATCCATGCGTGCAACTGAGGCCCATCAGTGTGATTTCCTTTGATCGAGTATCTAATTCACTTGATCGACTAAAGTTCTCCAAGAGTTCCCTTCGATCGAGGAGGTAGTTCCCTCGATCGAGAACTCCAAAATCAGCATCCTTCGATCAAGCAATTCATCATCTCGATCGATCATTTCTTCTTTGATCGAGCACTGTGTTCACTCGATTGAGTATCTTGTTTACTCGATCGAGTATTTCCTCATCGGGCACTTCTTCGATCGAGCTTCCTCTTCACTTCAGCCTACGTTCTCCTTCAAAATGCCCTTCCGCTTAGATAATTCACGCTTTTCAAGACTTGTGAGCTTCGTTCGGGGTCCCATCTTCTAAATGAGATTACGTGGGACAACTCTTCCTTGGTTTCCACCACTTTCGGGTACAAAATAGTAAGAAAAACACAAAGTAGTCTATTCGGGGAAAAAAGGGACCCAAATAACTCGTAAAGTGTAAAGATGCGTGCTAAAAGGTGCTGAAAAGTGTATATAAGATGCACGCATCAATACACATCAAAATGGTTCAGTAAACATAATGTGTTTGAGACTAGGAATTGATACTATCCCTTCATCATCCAACAGATTGCAAAAAAAAAATCCAAGAGAAAACTAATCCTAACAATGCAACTTTTTCCCCCATAATGTGTTTTTTAACTTAAGTTTCAATTGCAAAACCTTATTCTTCAACTTCCCCTTCTTCAACTCCATTTTCTTCAATTCATCTTCAATCAAATTCTTCTGAAAATTGCTATTATCAATCAAATTCTTCTGAAAATTGCTATTATCAATCAAATCTTCTGAAAATTGCTACCATTACATGACCCATCATTCATCAATGAAAAAAACTCACAATTATTTTCCTACAGAATTACAGGGAACAAAATTAGTTTTCTTATTGCTCAATTCAATTTTGTATACCAAAATCAGATTACGATTATAGTTGAAATAGTAAAAATACTACAAATTAAATCACTTACTGGCCGTAAGGGAGACCCATAAAACTTTATCCCTTCACTTACCCCCTTCTTTGCAATCCTCATCACTGCGTTTAAATTGTGATTGCATCTTACGTCCATCGAGCTATTTGCAGACCATGAATTAGAGGACGATTGATATGTAGGTGTATATTTCATTGAGGAATTTCAGCAACTTTTTGTGGTTAAAATAAAGGAAGAAGCATAAATTAATGGAGAAAAAAGAAGAAAAAGGTGAACTGAATAATGAAGGAAGACGAAATGAAGAAGAAGATAGTGATAAATAAGAAACATATGAGTCCAACGACAATTTAATCGGTTAAAACAAGTCAAAATAAAATGATCAAATTTAGTCTTTAATATTCTCTCAATTAGTTGATTTTATTGTGGTATTAGATATAATAGGGATTAATAATGAAACACACCCTATAAATTGAACATTTGGTCTTGCTTGTGACGGGTCGGGTGGAGAGACGGATGATGACACAAACAAAATGAATAGGGGGGACAAGATGGGGCTACCCTCATGTGCTTCCCTCTCTCCTCTAAATGGGCATTTTGTGAAACAAAATGGTATCCGTCACTCCGAAGTGACGGATATGTCCCGTCTTCTTTGAGATTTTGCGTAAATTGAATTATTCCTATTAATTATTCCTTTTATTAAATAGTTCGGTAACACAATTTTGACAAAAACTTGGACCTATCAGAGATATTTTCCTATTCTCCAACTAAACAAGAAGGCAACGTTTCAACTTCCAACCATTCTAATGATTGTATCCTCTCATTACTCTATCACTCTATCCTCCCATTATTCCATCTTAATCTTTATCTCTACGCCAAGTTTTTCTTCGAGTAAACAATAGTGGTGTTAGTCAACCTTCAGTAAACCCTCCCAAATCTTGTTTCTAAATTCTTCTAGGACATAAATCATCCTCACGCTCCCAAAACTTTCCAAGGTTTTGTGTGGGAATCTGATTCGTTGTCAAACTCATAAATATTTGCAGTTTATCGAAATTCAAAGATCCCTTAAATCCATCATCAAAACAGGTTTTGGGGTTTATCGGGTGAAATTTGTAGCAATGAATTTCAGAAACTTAGATGAATTCTGGGCGTTTTACATGAGCCAACACTCGAAAGCATCGACAAGACGATGGCACGTAGCCGGCACAGTTAGCGCAGTGGTGACGTTAATTTATTCATTGTTGTTCAACTGGAAGCTGATTATAATGGTACCATTGATTGGATACGGATTAGCATGGTATAGCCATATCTTTGTAGAAAGGAATGTACCTGCAACATTTGGGCATCCATTTTGGTCATTGTTTTGTGATTTTAAGATGTTTGGATTAATGATAACTGGTCAAATGGATAGAGAGATGAAGAGGCTTGGTAAACGCCCTGTTTTACAATCTTTTTAATCTAATTTAATTTAATTTAATTTCCACTACTTTGTAGTTTGTACATATACGGAAAACTGAGCATCTATCTTTTCCTCATTCATCCTGGTTTATTGTTTATGTTGTAATATTACAAGACCTTATAATCACGGTTCGCATAGTTTGCAAGATCTTCAACAATAGATCTCTTCATCTCTTCATTTCTTCATCACTGTTCGCCGAATATTGTTCTGCTCTAATAGCCAAATTTCCTATTGGTAAAAACAGTCGCCTGACTGTTATACCAGTGTTTCACCTTTTTTTTTTGTGGATGTCAGTCTTGTATTTTTCAAATTTGCTATCGGTTGCCTTAAAAGTCTAAGTTGTTCAATAAAATCGGGTTTTTGGTATATTTAGGTAAGATAAAGAACAATGATATAGCGACACCGGGTGTTACTCAAATTGAGCGACACCCGGGATATTATTGTAATCGGTCAGTGGTTGTAGTTAACAAGGCTTGATCCCCTGACCTCTAGAATGAAATGCATTTGCTATGTCATTCTGACACAAGCATTTTGTTGTACTTTTGATATCTCTTTTGTTATATACGGAGTATATGACAGCTAAATTTTGAATTAAATTAATATGTACCCATAATAATTTTCAAATGTAATTCTAACTTATATTTAATGTACCCATCATAAAATCAATATAATGCTCATTTAGTTAAATGTATTTGATAAAAAATTTAACAATATATTTTTTGTACTTATAGTTTACATAATTATATTACGAAATTACACTTATTATAGGTTATATTATTATAACAAAAAAATTTATGTATGTACAATATATTTATGACAAAGGTATATCTTAAAATTACAACGAAATAAATTATGAGACAAATTCACTACTCCTACTATTAATATTTTACTTAAATCGATTGCTAGCTAATTTTTCATATATACTTTATTTTGCTCTTTGAATAGTTACTTTTATTACATTCGTTATTACTATTGTTACTTTCACTACACCCGATGTAATTACTGTTACCGAGCTACTTTTATTTACCATTTAAATTATACTAAATTGTTACTTTTATTACATTAGTATTTTTTATGAAATATGATACGCTAAATTTGGTTAATATATATATTTACAATTTATATCTTGAAATTATGATGAGAACGAAGTAAAATTAATCAACAAATTATGAGACACGTTCACCTCTCCTCTTGTTAATATTAGTACTTTCATTACATCCCTTGTTAATACTATTATGTTCACTACTTTTTCGGTTACTGTTGTTTGTATAATTAATCGTGCTATTTTTATGGTTAACTCGTTAGTTCTATGAAACTTATGTAATTAAAAAAACTAACATTTTCTTAAAATTGAATTGTTAATTATTTTTTTATACTCTTTCTGTTGTTCCTATTGTTACTTTCGTTATATGTGTTGTCACTAATACTCTCTATTATTACTAAGGGTGTTCATTCGCAGTTCGGCTCACCGAACCGTATATTTAATTCAGTTCGCACACGGTTCGGGTAGCTTAGGCAAAACAACGAACCTAAACCGCACCGTACCTAACGGTTATAAACGGCTCGGTTAACCTCTTTAACGGTTATTTCCGGTTCGGTAACCGGTTAACCTATAAACGTGCTAAATATACTTTTTCTTTAGTTTTCGTGAATTTTATCTCTATTGATTTAATTAAAATTTTATTATATATTATAGTCAACGATAAAGTTAATTAGTGAAATTTAATATTAATCAATTTAACAATTTTAGAATTTGAAAACACTTAAAAAATTAAACGAAAAAGCACTTTATATAATATTTTAATTTTTTGCTTACTTTTTGGTGAAATGGTTCGGTTCGGTTAACCTCTTTTCTAAAATTGTGAACCTTAACTGAACCGTGTATATGATAAATTTAACGGTTCGGTTCACCGAATCGCTTTGGCATTACGATTCGGTTAATCAAGCCTAAAAAATGTACGATTTTTCGATTTTTCGGTTCGGTTATTGCGGTTCGGTTTATTCTGAACACTCCTAACTATTACTTTCACTTCTCCCATTGTCATTATTTTTTCTCTCACTACCCCTGCATTTATTATTGTTAATTTTACTACCCCGTTGCTGCTAGTATGACTTTCACTACTCAAGTTGCTATTATTGTTTTTTACTACTTACATAGGTGGTTAATATCATAGTAGTCGATAACCTAGTTGTATTAGAGTTATATATTTAAATAAATCTGAAATATTAGATTATAATATTATTTAAGAGTAATCATAATTATTTTATTAATTAAATTACAAATTTAATGAATTATGGAATGTTTTAATTTTTTTGGAAATTTTAACGGATTTAGTTACTTTTAATAGTTTTCAAAATATAACATATACTTATTTACACTTTAAGAAAACTCACAAAAAAAAAACTTCATACTTGAAAGATATCGCTCATTACCAAGTTTCACAAAATCACCTACAAGATTTACAAAACAAGCCGTAATATACACAAAATCACCAAATTAAAAGAATATTACTTTTGCTAAAACAAAATCAACATCTAATAAAATACTTATACTTAAAAGCAAAATAAATCAAAATAGAAGAAAATAAAAAAATGTTAAATAAAACATTGAAATATCTATATAAAATAATAAAACACAAACCACTACCATGCTATTTTTCCCGCCTATTTATCCACCTTCCAACCTTAATCCACTAAAAATATTATTATAATTATTTACAAAATTTTATTCAAACTTATCTTCCTAGAATATAGATAGTCTATTATCTATTATTCACTATTTATATTATAATTATTTACAAAATTTTATTCTAACTTATCTTCCTAAAATATAGATAGTCTATTATCTATTATTCACTATTCATATTATAATTATTTACAAAATCTTATTCTAACTTCGTTTTTTCTAATGCGTGCCCTATGGGCACACATTAATATTTAGTTTGGCATAGGTTAAGCATTCTCGATAATTAAGATTCTCCTAATTACCTCAATTATCTTTTATTCTTTGTCAGATTTTATTTTATCTTACAAAAAATTAAGATTTTTTTATTTACCTTAATTATCTTTTATTTTTCTCTATTCTTGATATTATTTTACTTTCTAATATTTCTTCTCCCGGTATTATAATTTTTTTCTATAGAACTTTGTTGTCAATAAATCTAATATTTATAAATCAATTTTTCATCAATCGCAAATCAATAATGAGCAATTTAATCGATTATGGTGCAAAAAAATCTATTCCTATAGAGTATGACTGTATGTGGTCTTCTTTCCGCATTGATTTCTAGTGTAAATAATTTGTTAACTACTCATAATTTGGATCAAAATCGTTTTGTTTTGCCTTGAGTACCATCAAACCTGAATTGGGATTATGGTATTATTGGGATTATGGTATTATGCTAATAATACCATGTAGATGAATCATCACTAAGTAGACTGAATTGCGCCGTGCAATAGTTTTTTGTTGGCTATGTGGATCAAGTATTTTATTTTCATGCTATCGGCTATTTTGTAAACTAATTCGGTATACACTTCATTGTTAATCCCCCGTTTTAAAAGCAAACGGTCATTCAAAGTTCAGGCGTGAAATAGGTGGAAGGTAGCTTCACAAAAGCAATCTCGAATTGTTCTTTCTGTAAAATAAATTCGGACATAAAATTACCATTTTTTAGAAAAGAAGATCATTCAGATAAATACCGTGCTCATTATTGTTGCAAAAATGAGGAGAAAGGTGTCCAAATACGAGAAGGCGTAAATCCCATTTTTTGTAAAAAAAATAGAATAAATTAAGAGATTAAATCTGATTTAGTGAATTTTGAAATTTTTGTATCTTAACATTTATTTTGAAATTATTCGAGGTGGTTTAAATTTCATTAGTATATTTTAAATGATTGTATTTGACAAATAAGAATTGGTTGTGAGATTTTTTTTTAAAAATAAAATAAAACTATGTAAGGTGATAGAAATGGGTTGAATTGTAAAAAGAAAAAGTCAACTATGTAAGGTTCCCTATTGAAATTATATACGCCGAGATATTGAGAATGAAAAATATTCATAGGATAAAATAAAATCTAGAGAAAGGATAAAAGATAATTGAGGTAATTAGGAGAATTTTAATTATGGATAATGCTTAACTTATGCCAAACTAAGTATTAATGTGTACTTATCTTCCTAGAATATAGATAGTCTATTATCTATTATTCACTATTCATAATGGGTAAAAATTGAACACTTTTACCACTAAACCACTAGATTTGTATTGTACATTCATTAGGATAACATATATTTATCATGTGATTATAACATATCTTCTTTTCCTATACGTATAAATTTAACTAAAAAATTATATTATAGAAGCATTGGATAAATGTCTTTAGAGACGATTTCACATAATTTATTATCAAATTATTTAATATTATAATTCCAAACGGATAATAAAAATACGTGAAAGCACCGTTAAAAATAAAATGAGTACACTTATTATGTATGTATAAGTATAATAAAAGAACAACTAGACACTTGCAATCCCACATTAAATTTTTTCCTGCATAACGTTCTCTTAACATTATTTTATTCTGACAGATCCACCCATATTTGCATAATGGATAAAATATTTTTAAAAATATTTCATTTGAATATTAAATAATTAGTAATAGCATGCAAATGCTCATTTTATGGGATGAGATGATACTAAAAAATGGAAAATTGTACATATTATTAACATTTTTATTTAGTCCATACCCGCCCATTAATCT
The DNA here is from genome assembly GCA_029255685.2 of Silene conica. Classification (NCBI taxonomy): domain Eukaryota; kingdom Viridiplantae; phylum Streptophyta; class Magnoliopsida; order Caryophyllales; family Caryophyllaceae; genus Silene; species Silene conica. Next base: position 55,386,402 of record CM055311.2, on the reverse strand, counting down.
AGCGGGCCGAGAATTCCTTGTCCATTAACCATTTATTTTAATATTTTTCGTGACCAAGTCCGCTTAGATAGCGAGCCGGACGGGCCGGGCTAGCCCGAAAATGATCAGCTCTAGTATATTGTTTTAACTCAAGTGTTAACATACGTATATATACCAAAAAAGATACAAATTTATCAAAAAGATCTATGCGGTATCGTGGTATTAGCATTTATATTTCAACTTAAAGGTCATGTGTTCAAGCCCCACTAATAACATTTTTGAGGTTTCTTTTGATGGTTGATTATCTTATAGCACCCGCCGTAGACTGGCGGCCAACCTCCAGCTTTGACCGGCGGCGTTCACGGCCAACCACCGTCGGCTCCCCTTGATCAACCACCTTATTGTCTAGTTTTAATTATTATTATCATTTATATTTTATTTTATTAATATGATAAATATGTGAATTACGGTTCTACCCTTTCGAAATTGGCGCAAATACGAATTTTTTTTTTTTTTATTTTCTATTTTTTTCTATTTTTTATTAGGGGTGTTACCGAAATCAGTAACACCCGGTGTCACCCTAGCACTATCCTAAGATAAATACAGGAGATTAATTAGTTATGAAAATCTCGCGAGACCCCTCGACTAAAACTGGATTTATGTATAACTCTCACCTCGTAAAGATCAAGCTAAACACTAGGGGTTCCAACCTTGCAAGGAAGAAAATACACTAATCTCTCAAGACTAGAAATGGAGGCTCGCAAGCCATTATGTTTGAAACTCAACTTTGGATTTTTATTCAACGTATATTAAAGTAACATTACAAACATCCTTTTTTTAGGGGAATATTATTGCATTAATAATAAGTCATACGACAAATACAACATAAGTCAAGATCGGTCGGAAACAAAACGATAAAAGCCAAATAAATTACAATCTCAATCAAAAGAAGATCGCTAAATTTGATGGGCTCATGAACCGCTTCTGCACATCCTCTAACATATCGCCTCATACAATTTTTCACAAGAGGCTTTTCAAATCTTCTAAAGCTTCGACGAGAGAGTTCACCTGACCAAATAGATAGTAACCAACTATCCGACAACAACTACATTGCCATAGGAAAAACAATGAAGGCGCTTATCTTCCAATTAGATATATAACTCCCAAAATGAGAGACAAAACCCACCCAATGTGGGAGCAAACATGCCATAAGTCGGGATAAAACTCTCCAACAGGGAGACAACAAGAAAATCAGTCGGAAAACGAAACCTAATCGGACGAACAACAAAGAAAAGAAAACGAAAAGGACAACAAAAAACATGAAAAAAAGGACCGCCACCGCCGTCACTACCGCCAAGCCAACAACTAGCCCTCTTATTCACCTTTCAACCATCATAAAAGAACCAAATCAATAGAACACCCCCCGCCTTCCCAAAGAGAACAAATGAAGAAGAGAAAAGTGGGTTAAAACTGATTTTCCGAACTTTGTATAGTGGGTTAGAGATGAATCGTCGGAGATCGACCTCGGGGAGGCCATATCGCCGACGAAGCACGGGCTATCATGGGGTGGATGGGGGAGGGGGCGGCGACGGAGCATAAAAGGATTAGGGTTTGGTTTTTCTACAAAAGGAAGGAATAGATATACAACCCCTCGCGGTAGCGGAAAGTAAACATTTAGACATGCATGAAATTTGCGCGGAATTAAAACTTTTAATGAAATAAAACTAACATGCGAGGTGTAATACTGTATAACTGAAATGCAGAATGAAATAAAACATAAGTAAGTAATAAGTATTAAGTACAAGCCACAGCTCGGGATAGCATATCCCTACGGGCACAAAACGGAAATATCAAAAATAGGTCTAGCTACACGACAAGGTAATAGTCAACTCGATGAAGGATCATCGCTCGCTAGCCTCAACGTTTACCCCTTGTACAGCTGCACCAACCTACATACATGAAACATGTACGCCACAGTCAGTGGGGAGTGACTAGAGGTTCTCCTTGCCACTTGTTGTCACAAACACATAAACATGTAATCACATAATCAAACATGCATACTCCGACATAAATCGCATCATGTGAAGTACACTACTCATAAATCATCATCTTAAATTCACTTGCACCCAACTTAATCATGCCTTACTCATATATATCTCTCATACAAGCATGCATACATATTCATTATCTATAAAGGTTAAGTGGTCAACTTAAGACATAACCTACTCATAGCATTCAACAAGTAAAAGGTTCAGCGGCCAACCTAAGGCATAAACTAATACCAATTTCACTGTAACAAGCAAGGACTCAGAGGCCAACCTATGGCATACTCCTTTGCTAATCAACAAGACACTAGACTCAGAGGCCAACTCAAGGCATAGACTAGCATCCAAGTCACTCAATAAGTAAAGGACCTAGAGGCAAGCTTAAGGCATACTCCTTTACTACATCACAAGACACTAGACTCAGAGGCCAACATAAGGCATACTCTAGCATCCAAAAATTGTACTTCAGGCACGACATCAACACCGTAGCTAACCCGTTGCACAATTGCTCTACTTGTCAGACTCAGAGGCCAACTTAAGGCATGTCCTGACACGATCACATAACACATGTCTGAGCTCAGAGGCCAGCTTAAGGCATACCTCAGACACGACATACATACACATATATATAGGGCTCAGAGGCCAGCTTAAGGCATATCCCCATATGCGACAACTTGTTCACGTATGAAACTCAGAGGCCAACTTAAGGCATACTTTAATACGCATCACCACAATTTGCATTAAATTCAACTTATCCTACTAGGCTACTCATGACCCATTACATAACACAAGCGTATGGACTTTTACTCATTCACATCAAGTACTTTGACCACTTAAAGCTCGTCTCTAATAAGCCTAACCATTGCTACAAGATAATTAACTAAATCCGACAACTATACGATCATGTACTTTGGGGAATAATTAACTTAAGACAAGTAGCTAATCACTTTACAAAATCTCACCTAGCTAAATTATATATTTTACACTAAGTATACATATCATAGAAACTTGCTTGAAACATGCTAAAACAAATGGGAAATAATTACCCAAAACAGCCTACGAATTAAATAACAATCAGTACCTACAACGGCCACGAGCGCAGCCTGCGCACCCTCATGAGCACAACACTTCACACGCGATTTCCTGCAGTTTCAGAAATCCTTTCTACCTTCGTCTAGCATTCTTAAACAACGATTTTGAGCGCGTTTACTACACTAGCAGCACGTAATTTCCCAACAATCTCAAGTGTGATTCTCACTTATCAACTATTAAACACAACCATGAATTTACACAAGCAAATATGCATTCAAAGAGGCAAAACTCAGAATTATGACGGATACTCAATGTTAATCTATAAGCTTCATAATCACAACAAACATTCATATACTTTCCGAAAATACAAAGTAGACATAAAAGAACATAATCATCATCAAATCATCATAAACAAGCAGATAAACTCATGTCAAATTAATTTAATGACAAAGCCAAGTTTTCTCATCACGGTCACCTTATTAAGCGTCTTCACCACTCGATTTTTCAATCACATACGAGTCCTTCTGTAACACCCCGTATTTTATAATAATATTTTATTATAAAAATATTTTATTTAATTAATTATTTCAAAGTTTATTAATGGGTTTTGGAAATATATATTTATAACCTCCGTTTTCTATTTTATTATTTCCGTTTTGATCTACTTTTGGATGGGTTAAAATGTCCGTGCACAATTTTATTATTTTAATTTAATAATTACTTTTCTATTTTAAGTTCTCTTTACGTTTTAATATGGCTCGATCCAATTTGTAATCGGATAATCCATTGTATGAGCTAATGGACCAAAAGCCCATTAGTTAATCTCCTTATAAATAGAATTTAACCTAGCAAGCAACTAGGTCAATTCTTAGTTTGGTGCGTGAGCTTTGCCGCGCCTTTCGTCCCCTTTTCTCTCTTTTGCTCTCTTTTCTCTCTTTGACTCCATTGTTGAATATCTTTCATTCTTCCAAATTCATACATAAATTATATTTTCACAATCCTTGCTCTTACTTCTACAATATATTATATTCAAAATATTTTATTGGGAATTATTTGTGTGGAACTTTAGACCTACGTTTTGGGTCTCTTGTTTTGTGAGTAAAGAAGGAGATCTTTTTCCCCTTTGCCGTTTTCGAAAGAGTGATTGCTTGGTACAATTTCAATCATAAGGATTTGGATGTACACTTTCTTTAAAGTTGATTTTAGGGATGTTGACACGTGTTGGAGACAAGGCTTTGTTGGTCGTATTCTTTATGAAGATTTTCATTAATTGCTAAAAAGGTAACTAGGTGTTTCTCTTTTAATTGTGTTTATGCCAATTGATGTAATTAATATGATTTAATGATTGTTTGTACGATTAGTACATGTTTGATTATTTATTGTCATGATTTATTTGTGCTCCATATATTTATGTATGTGTTATTATCGTAATTGTGGATTAATGTATCGATAAGTCGTTATGGGTGTCGTGTGCGCAACTAGGGTTCGCGAGGAAACCCTAGATGGCGGCATGGCGAACGGCCAAGAGTGTTACTCAAGGTTATAGTGAAGTATGTGTAACCTTGGAAATATGATCCAAGGTTATAGTTGAACTAGTACAACCTTGAGTACGACTCAAAGTTATAGCTGAAGCTAATATAACTTTGAACTACGAGTTAAAGTTATAGCTGAGACTAACATAAACCTGAGGTATGACTCAAGGTTATGGTTGGTGCTAGTATAACTTTAGGTTCGTGTCAAGGTTTGGCTAAGGTTAGTATAACCTCAAGCCATATGTGGAAGTTATAGTCGAGGTTGGTATAACCTCGCATCCATTACTTATGTTATAGTTAACGTTACTATAACCTTGGTTGTTTATACTTGTTTCACATGTTGAGTTGTGTTTAGTGATTGTATAATATTGTGTTTGCATATGTCGTTGGATACTTCTATGCATTTGACATTAGGACAGTCTGTTATGATGTTCTATTGGTTTGAGTCGTGATGTTATTCACGCATGTTAGTACAGTCAGTTATATTGTGCATTGTTGTTTGCTAGTTTGAATAGATGACGGTAGTATCAGTTATATACTATCGGAATGAACTAACGCCACCCATTGATGTGGGATTTATTTGGTCTATGGTCGGGGGGGGGGGTAGCAGATGCGTCAGTTATACGCTCTGTTCCCCGAGTGTCGTTCGGTGTACAGTTAATGCACCGAGAGTCTGGCCAGTCTTAGACATATAGGCAGTGGTTATACGCTATACATAGTACCGTGGAGGCAGTGGTTATACGCTCCACACCGATGGAGGCAGTGGTTATACGCTCCGTCAGCTAGAGGCAGTGGTTATACGCTCTGGCAAGTTAGAGGCAGTGGTTATACGCTCTAACGGGCGTTCGCTCTATTCGCTATGCTTTGATGATAGCTTTGTGCCTTCTGTTGCGATGGATTGCGTGTCACCATATTCGCTATGCTTTATTGCTAGCATTGTGCCTTACGTTACTATGAGTCATGAGTTACTTGAGTTGTAAGTGTTCATGGTCTAGTGGTCGCATATGGTCTAGGTTCGTTGGTTTCATTTGTTTGGTGCTGAGAATATCATGGTATGGTAAGTTTGCTTTCATGTCATGTCATGTTTATATCCTCACATGATTGTCGTATTATGTCTTCAGATGATGGTAAGTATGATTGGACTTTCATGAGTATAGATGATCTCGCATGTTTACTGATTTTACATTTCATTTGTTAATGATTGTTGGTTACATTCACTTGTTGTAAACATGACTGGGAGAGCATCTAGTTACTCCCGACTGATTGTCGACCCCCCCCCTTCTCAGGTTGTTCAGGTGGTTGCTGTTTGGTTGATGCTTGCTTGGGGAATGTGTGAAGCGAGCTTAATAAATTGTTTATGACCTTTGCTTTAAGTTTTTGAGAATCTTTGAATAATGTAACTAGTTTGGTTTTGGTTTAGTATCGATCCGGATTTGGGTAAGGTGTTTCCGCCACCTTAACCCAGTTATCATTGAGTTACACTCTGATATTCATTTATATTATGTTTTTTCTTTATTTTATAATCCGGGTTGTTACAGTTGGTATCAGAGCGAACACGCTCCCAACTCTCGCGTAGTTTCTGACTAAAATTATAATGACTTAGTAAATGAGTGAGAGTAAATGGGGTAGAAACACTTAAGGACTTGTTTGTTTACATCTTAATGTTTCATATCGTTGTTTATTATAGTACATGTATTGTTCATCTACTTATTTGTTTATGCCTTAATATTTCGCATACTTGTTAATTGTTTTATATGTGTGCTGATGTATTTGTTTGTTATCTTTTATGTTTCATATCATTACTTAATGTATTGAATGTATAATTCATTTACTTGTTTTATTATGCATTAATGTTTCATATAATTAATAATTGTGTTATTTGCGTTGTTCATGAAATTGTGCATTTATACATTGAGGTTTTGCATCGTTATTAATTGTATTGCATTTTTGTTCATATATTTATTTGTTTATGTTTTAATGTTCATCGTTTTTAATTTAACTAAATCTACAGTTTATATATTGTGTTATTAATGACTTGATGTTATGTTTCGTCATTAATTGTATATAAATGTGTTGCTCATGTATAACTTTTTCAAGCATGCTTATCAATTTTTAAAGATCGTCAATTTTGAAAATGTCATTTACATGTTACGTCTTACATGTCGTGCATTTTGGTTATATGCTGGTCAAAAATTTTTCCTTGATAACCCGAGCTTTACTCTTATCGTACTTTCATGCTTTTGGATCATTTGGCGACATCGACCTTGTTTGAGGTGATTTTGAGGTTGATTCCCTGGTGGTTTGGATTTTGAGACATCAAGTTGGGATTGTTTCGCAAGTTGGGATGTTCAAGTATGAAAGGAGAATGCATTTATGAGTTTAGTAACGAGGGAGTTAATTTGAGATTTGAGGTTGTTAAGAAGAAGTTTACTTTGGTATTAGAGGTTGTTAAGAAGGAGTTAACTTTCAGATTCGAGGTTGTTGAGATGAAGTTTATTTTGGGAATAGTTGTTGTTAGGATGGAATCTCATTTGGGATAAGTGATTGTAAGTTCTTTGTGTGTTTGAGGAATTCTTTTTTGAGGATAGAAAGTGAGTGAATGATATCTGGCATAAGACGTTTAATTGTGGTTTCATAGTTTCGCATAAAGTGAGAGACATAATGAGTGGTTTTATCTTATGATATGATTTGGGAATACCGAGGCTTATGCGCCTAATGGTTGGAATTTTTGGATTTTTGTCTAGTGATAAAGGAAAACTTATGTGAGTTAGTTATGGATCGAGGATAGAATGATGGGATGAATCAAATGTTATTGTGGAGTTTAGATTGAGCACATTGGGGAATTTTAGAGTTTTGCTCGACTTTAATTGGAATATGATATTTGAGGATTGAGAATCGCTAATGATTTTTAATGAGTTATGAAAGATTTATGGTTTATCCGTTGAGGAGACATTGACTGATTATACCTTTTAAAGGATTGAGTGAGAGAGACGAAATGTAATTTATGGACTTGTGAGATGCAAATGTTAAAGTGTTCTAGCGTTGACTTAGTGAACGATCATGTTGACGATGATTATAATGGAATGTGGCGTTTATCTTTGAGGGTGTAGAGATTGTTATGGATTGATTCTTTAAGTGTGATTAGATGGAGTTTTGAGAGTGGAAGGACTTGAGGATTGATGGCCGTGTGAGTTTATGATCTTGAGAGTTGATAATTTGAGGAATCTAGTTAGTGATGGTAAAGGGGCAATTATATAGATGTTTGTTGGTGTTGAGGTATTATGGAGATATGTTGAAAGGATGTTCCGAGACGTTGTGACCTTGAGTGATGATTGTACGAGAATTGTAAGACCCTGGTTATCGTGCTTTATTTATCTTATCTTGAAGTGTCGTCTTGGTGTTTATAAATTTGTTTTGGAGTCGGCTATTCTTGTCATCCTTGCACGTGTCGACCATACCTCTTTTATTTAAGCCTTTAGACAAAAAGTTTCTTATTTATCTCTGTCCTCTGTCTATTTTATCTATTGTTACTCTCTATTTGTTCTTTATTTAAGCTTCAGTTCCTTCTTCTTTGAAGTTTTGTAATTATCCTCTTTACATTTATATCTCATTGAGCTTATACTTTCTAAAACTATGTTTTCGTTTGCTTTTATATTGCGCGAACATATTCGGTTTTGGTTTACAAGTTATTTATTCTTTTATGGTAACTTGAAAATGTTTGAAATATCTTTAAAGCTACTTGTGATCATCTCGTAGTGGAAGCTTGAATCTTTTCGTGAGGAATGTTAGATCTTTGATTTTGATGTTTGGCTATTGGAGATTGAGAGTATAGTAACGTTTGTGAATGAGAGTATGAATTTGAATGACATATAGCGTTTTAGAGAAAGAGTATAAAAGGTCTTTTATGAGGTTTGAAAGTTTGAGGATGTTATTATTTTGATGGACATAGCTTTATACAGTGTTTTAGTGGATTCTTAATGGTAAGATGAGACTCATGGATAGTAAACCATGACTACGAATTGAGGTTATAAGCTTAGTTTTTATATGAGTATGGGTGATGAGATTTGTATAGTGATGTTGTTACGCTTTGATGGAAATGCTTATTGATGATATGTGTTCAGAGAGAATGATTTGGATCTTGCGAGTGTGACTGGTGATTAGGTGGTGAGATTGAGGTTTAATATTGATGACTTTGGATACTAGACATATATCGAGGATTATCGAGAGTTTGCCTTTTGAGGTTAAGAGTTGTATATGTGAAGTGAGCGCTACCGACTTTGAGGAAATTATGGTAGCAACAATTTTAATTGCACTCATGAATAGAAGAGTTGCTTAATTGGAAGAGCGTCCTGGCTTTGAGATTATATGTTTGAGGTTTTGGTCAATGCCGGATTTTGTGGTGAATGGTAAACTAGAATTGGAGTATTTGATAAAACTGATTTGGACTTGGAGAAATAGTAACAAGTTTTTGGGAGGTTATATATGTTATTTAATGATGGTGGAGTAATGTTTGGTATACGAGGACTAGATGTTAGATAGTTCATGAGATGAAAGAGTACACATTGATGAGTGTACTACTTAATGGTTTTGAGTGAGCTTGGTGAAAGTGAGGAAACCTTGATGATTTAGTTTGTGAGGTGTAATGGTGATTATGAGTGTTAACCACATGCTTAAAGGTGATGCATGTGTGAAAATTTTGTGGTTTTACGATGATTAGATCGTATTGAGATAAATGCTTATTTTGGGTTGTGAGTATGAGTTTGAGGTTGTAGAGTGTGTGAATATGATAATAATATTAAGGATGTGTGATATCTCTTTATGGTTTGAGTGTTGATAAAGATCAGAGTGCGCAGCGGTTAGGATTCCGAGATGACTTTCGTTGATGATCACTTGTAATCTTTACCTTGTTTTTATTTTATGTTTGAAATTCAAGTTTCGAGGACGAAACTTCTTTTTAGGGGGTTAGATTGTAACACCCCGTATTTTATAATAATATTTTATTATAAAAATATTTTATTTAATTAATTATTTCAAAGTTTATTAATGGGTTTTGGAAATATATATTTATAACCTCCGTTTTCTATTTTATTATTTCCGTTTTGATCTACTTTTGGATGGGTTAAAATGTCCGTGCACAATTTTATTATTTTAATTTAATAATTACTTTTCTATTTTAAGTTCTCTTTACGTTTTAATATGGCTCGATCCAATTTGTAATCGGATAATCCATTGTATGAGCTAATGGACCAAAAGCCCATTAGTTAATCTCCTTATAAATAGAATTTAACCTAGCAAGCAACTAGGTCAATTCTTAGTTTGGTGCGTGAGCTTTGCCGCGCCTTTCGTCCCCTTTTCTCTCTTTTGCTCTCTTTTCTCTCTTTGACTCCATTGTTGAATATCTTTCATTCTTCCAAATTCATACATAAATTATATTTTCACAATCCTTGCTCTTACTTCTACAATATATTATATTCAAAATATTTTATTGGGAATTATTTGTGTGGAACTTTAGACCTACGTTTTGGGTCTCTTGTTTTGTGAGTAAAGAAGGAGATCTTTTTCCCCTTTGCCGTTTTCGAAAGAGTGATTGCTTGGTACAATTTCAATCATAAGGATTTGGATGTACACTTTCTTTAAAGTTGATTTTAGGGATGTTGACACGTGTTGGAGACAAGGCTTTGTTGGTCGTATTCTTTATGAAGATTTTCATTAATTGCTAAAAAGGTAACTAGGTGTTTCTCTTTTAATTGTGTTTATGCCAATTGATGTAATTAATATGATTTAATGATTGTTTGTACGATTAGTACATGTTTGATTATTTATTGTCATGATTTATTTGTGCTCCATATATTTATGTATGTGTTATTATCGTAATTGTGGATTAATGTATCGATAAGTCGTTATGGGTGTCGTGTGCGCAACTAGGGTTCGCGAGGAAACCCTAGATGGCGGCATGGCGAACGGCCAAGAGTGTTACTCAAGGTTATAGTGAAGTATGTGTAACCTTGGAAATATGATCCAAGGTTATAGTTGAACTAGTACAACCTTGAGTACGACTCAAAGTTATAGCTGAAGCTAATATAACTTTGAACTACGAGTTAAAGTTATAGCTGAGACTAACATAAACCTGAGGTATGACTCAAGGTTATGGTTGGTGCTAGTATAACTTTAGGTTCGTGTCAAGGTTTGGCTAAGGTTAGTATAACCTCAAGCCATATGTGGAAGTTATAGTCGAGGTTGGTATAACCTCGCATCCATTACTTATGTTATAGTTAACGTTACTATAACCTTGGTTGTTTATACTTGTTTCACATGTTGAGTTGTGTTTAGTGATTGTATAATATTGTGTTTGCATATGTCGTTGGATACTTCTATGCATTTGACATTAGGACAGTCTGTTATGATGTTCTATTGGTTTGAGTCGTGATGTTATTCACGCATGTTAGTACAGTCAGTTATATTGTGCATTGTTGTTTGCTAGTTTGAATAGATGACGGTAGTATCAGTTATATACTATCGGAATGAACTAACGCCACCCATTGATGTGGGATTTATTTGGTCTATGGTCGGGGGGGGGGGGGGGGGGGGGGGGGGGGGTAGCAGATGCGTCAGTTATACGCTCTGTTCCCCGAGTGTCGTTCGGTGTACAGTTAATGCACCGAGAGTCTGGCCAGTCTTAGACATATAGGCAGTGGTTATACGCTATACATAGTACCGTGGAGGCAGTGGTTATACGCTCCACACCGATGGAGGCAGTGGTTATACGCTCCGTCAGCTAGAGGCAGTGGTTATACGCTCTGGCAAGTTAGAGGCAGTGGTTATACGCTCTAACGGGCGTTCGCTCTATTCGCTATGCTTTGATGATAGCTTTGTGCCTTCTGTTGCGATGGATTGCGTGTCACCATATTCGCTATGCTTTATTGCTAGCATTGTGCCTTACGTTACTATGAGTCATGAGTTACTTGAGTTGTAAGTGTTCATGGTCTAGTGGTCGCATATGGTCTAGGTTCGTTGGTTTCATTTGTTTGGTGCTGAGAATATCATGGTATGGTAAGTTTGCTTTCATGTCATGTCATGTTTATATCCTCACATGATTGTCGTATTATGTCTTCAGATGATGGTAAGTATGATTGGACTTTCATGAGTATAGATGATCTCGCATGTTTACTGATTTTACATTTCATTTGTTAATGATTGTTGGTTACATTCACTTGTTGTAAACATGACTGGGAGAGCATCTAGTTACTCCCGACTGATTGTCGACCCCCCCCCCTTCTCAGGTTGTTCAGGTGGTTGCTGTTTGGTTGATGCTTGCTTGGGGAATGTGTGAAGCGAGCTTAATAAATTGTTTATGACCTTTGCTTTAAGTTTTTGAGAATCTTTGAATAATGTAACTAGTTTGGTTTTGGTTTAGTATCGATCCGGATTTGGGTAAGGTGTTTCCGCCACCTTAACCCAGTTATCATTGAGTTACACTCTGATATTCATTTATATTATGTTTTTTCTTTATTTTATAATCCGGGTTGTTACAGTTGGTATCAGAGCGAACACGCTCCCAACTCTCGCGTAGTTTCTGACTAAAATTATAATGACTTAGTAAATGAGTGAGAGTAAATGGGGTAGAAACAATTAAGGACTTGTTTGTTTACATCTTAATGTTTCATATCGTTGTTTATTATAGTACATGTATTGTTCATCTACTTATTTGTTTATGCCTTAATATTTCGCATACTTGTTAATTGTTTTATATGTGTGCTGATGTATTTGTTTGTTATCTTTTATGTTTCATATCATTACTTAATGTATTGAATGTATAATTCATTTACTTGTTTTATTATGCATTAATGTTTCATATAATTAATAATTGTGTTATTTGCGTTGTTCATGAAATTGTGCATTTATACATTGAGGTTTTGCATCGTTATTAATTGTATTGCATTTTTGTTCATATATTTATTTGTTTATGTTTTAATGTTCATCGTTTTTAATTTAACTAAATCTACAGTTTATATATTGTGTTATTAATGACTTGATGTTATGTTTCGTCATTAATTGTGTATAAATGTGTTGCTCATGTATAACTTTTTCAAGCATGCTTATCAATTTTTAAAGATCGTCAATTTTGAAAATGTCATTTACATGTTACGTCTTACATGTCGTGCATTTTGGTTATATGCTGGTCAAAAATTTTTCCTTGATAACCCGAGCTTTACTCTTATCGTACTTTCATGCTTTTGGATCATTTGGCGACATCGACCTTGTTTGAGGTGATTTTGAGGTTGATTCCCTGGTGGTTTGGATTTTGAGACATCAAGTTGGGATTGTTTCGCAAGTTGGGATGTTCAAGTATGAAAGGAGAATGCATTTATGAGTTTAGTAACGAGGGAGTTAATTTGAGATTTGAGGTTGTTAAGAAGAAGTTTACTTTGGTATTAGAGGTTGTTAAGAAGGAGTTAACTTTCAGATTCGAGGTTGTTGAGATGAAGTTTATTTTGGGAATAGTTGTTGTTAGGATGGAATCTCATTTGGGATAAGTGATTGTAAGTTCTTTGTGTGTTTGAGGAATTCTTTTTTGAGGATAGAAAGTGAGTGAATGATATCTGGCATAAGACGTTTAATTGTGGTTTCATAGTTTCGCATAAAGTGAGAGACATAATGAGTGGTTTTATCTTATGATATGATTTGGGAATACCGAGGCTTATGCGCCTAATGGTTGGAATTTTTGGATTTTTGTCTAGTGATAAAGGAAAACTTATGTGAGTTAGTTATGGATCGAGGATAGAATGATGGGATGAATCAAATGTTATTGTGGAGTTTAGATTGAGCACATTGGGGAATTTTAGAGTTTTGCTCGACTTTAATTGGAATATGATATTTGAGGATTGAGAATCGCTAATGATTTTTAATGAGTTATGAAAGATTTATGGTTTATCCGTTGAGGAGACATTGACTGATTATACCTTTTAAAGGATTGAGTGAGAGAGACGAAATGTAATTTATGGACTTGTGAGATGCAAATGTTAAAGTGTTCTAGCGTTGACTTAGTGAACGATCATGTTGACGATGATTATAATGGAATGTGGCGTTTATCTTTGAGGGTGTAGAGATTGTTATGGATTGATTCTTTAAGTGTGATTAGATGGAGTTTTGAGAGTGGAAGGACTTGAGGATTGATGGCCGTGTGAGTTTATGATCTTGAGAGTTGATAATTTGAGGAATCTAGTTAGTGATGGTAAAGGGGCAATTATATAGATGTTTGTTGGTGTTGAGGTATTATGGAGATATGTTGAAAGGATGTTCCGAGACGTTGTGACCTTGAGTGATGATTGTACGAGAATTGTAAGACCCTGGTTATCGTGCTTTATTTATCTTATCTTGAAGTGTCGTCTTGGTGTTTATAAATTTGTTTTGGAGTCGGCTATTCTTGTCATCCTTGCACGTGTCGACCATACCTCTTTTATTTAAGCCTTTAGACAAAAAGTTTCTTATTTATCTCTGTCCTCTGTCTATTTTATCTATTGTTACTCTCTATTTGTTCTTTATTTAAGCTTCAGTTCCTTCTTCTTTGAAGTTTTGTAATTATCCTCTTTACATTTATATCTCATTGAGCTTATACTTTCTAAAACTATGTTTTCGTTTGCTTTTATATTGCGCGAACATATTCGGTTTTGGTTTACAAGTTATTTATTCTTTTATGGTAACTTGAAAATGTTTGAAATATCTTTAAAGCTACTTGTGATCATCTCGTAGTGGAAGCTTGAATCTTTTCGTGAGGAATGTTAGATCTTTGATTTTGATGTTTGGCTATTGGAGATTGAGAGTATAGTAACGTTTGTGAATGAGAGTATGAATTTGAATGACATATAGCGTTTTAGAGAAAGAGTATAAAAGGTCTTTTATGAGGTTTGAAAGTTTGAGGATGTTATTATTTTGATGGACATAGCTTTATACAGTGTTTTAGTGGATTCTTAATGGTAAGATGAGACTCATGGATAGTAAACCATGACTACGAATTGAGGTTATAAGCTTAGTTTTTATATGAGTATGGGTGATGAGATTTGTATAGTGATGTTGTTACGCTTTGATGGAAATGCTTATTGATGATATGTGTTCAGAGAGAATGATTTGGATCTTGCGAGTGTGACTGGTGATTAGGTGGTGAGATTGAGGTTTAATATTGATGACTTTGGATACTAGACATATATCGAGGATTATCGAGAGTTTGCCTTTTGAGGTTAAGAGTTGTATATGTGAAGTGAGCGCTACCGACTTTGAGGAAATTATGGTAGCAACAATTTTAATTGCACTCATGAATAGAAGAGTTGCTTAATTGGAAGAGCGTCCTGGCTTTGAGATTATATGTTTGAGGTTTTGGTCAATGCCGGATTTTGTGGTGAATGGTAAACTAGAATTGGAGTATTTGATAAAACTGATTTGGACTTGGAGAAATAGTAACAAGTTTTTGGGAGGTTATATATGTTATTTAATGATGGTGGAGTAATGTTTGGTATACGAGGACTAGATGTTAGATAGTTCATGAGATGAAAGAGTACACATTGATGAGTGTACTACTTAATGGTTTTGAGTGAGCTTGGTGAAAGTGAGGAAACCTTGATGATTTAGTTTGTGAGGTGTAATGGTGATTATGAGTGTTAACCACATGCTTAAAGGTGATGCATGTGTGAAAATTTTGTGGTTTTACGATGATTAGATCGTATTGAGATAAATGCTTATTTTGGGTTGTGAGTATGAGTTTGAGGTTGTAGAGTGTGTGAATATGATAATAATATTAAGGATGTGTGATATCTCTTTATGGTTTGAGTGTTGATAAAGATCAGAGTGCGCAGCGGTTAGGATTCCGAGATGACTTTCGTTGATGATCACTTGTAATCTTTACCTTGTTTTTATTTTATGTTTGAAATTCAAGTTTCGAGGACGAAACTTCTTTTTAGGGGGTTAGATTGTAACACCCCATATTTTATAATAATATTTTATTATAAAAATATTTTATTTAATTAATTATTTCAAAGTTTATTAATGGGTTTTGGAAATATATATTTATAACCTCCGTTTTCTATTTTATTATTTCCGTTTTGATCTACTTTTGGATGGGTTAAAATGTCCGTGCACAATTTTATTATTTTAATTTAATAATTACTTTTCTATTTTAAGTTCTCTTTACGTTTTAATATGGCTCGATCCAATTTGTAATCGGATAATCCATTGTATGAGCTAATGGACCAAAAGCCCATTAGTTAATCTCCTTATAAATAGAATTTAACCTAGCAAGCAACTAGGTCAATTCTTAGTTTGGTGCGTGAGCTTTGCCGCGCCTTTCGTCCCCTTTTCTCTCTTTTGCTCTCTTTTCTCTCTTTGACTCCATTGTTGAATATCTTTCATTCTTCCAAATTCATACATAAATTATATTTTCACAATCCTTGCTCTTACTTCTACAATATATTATATTCAAAATATTTTATTGGGAATTATTTGTGTGGAACTTTAGACCTACGTTTTGGGTCTCTTGTTTTGTGAGTAAAGAAGGAGATCTTTTTCCCCTTTGCCGTTTTCGAAAGAGTGATTGCTTGGTACAATTTCAATCATAAGGATTTGGATGTACACTTTCTTTAAAGTTGATTTTAGGGATGTTGACACGTGTTGGAGACAAGGCTTTGTTGGTCGTATTCTTTATGAAGATTTTCATTAATTGCTAAAAAGGTAACTAGGTGTTTCTCTTTTAATTGTGTTTATGCCAATTGATGTAATTAATATGATTTAATGATTGTTTGTACGATTAGTACATGTTTGATTATTTATTGTCATGATTTATTTGTGCTCCATATATTTATGTATGTGTTATTATCGTAATTGTGGATTAATGTATCGATAAGTCGTTATGGGTGTCGTGTGCGCAACTAGGGTTCGCGAGGAAACCCTAGATGGCGGCATGGCGAACGGCCAAGAGTGTTACTCAAGGTTATAGTGAAGTATGTGTAACCTTGGAAATATGATCCAAGGTTATAGTTGAACTAGTACAACCTTGAGTACGACTCAAAGTTATAGCTGAAGCTAATATAACTTTGAACTACGAGTTAAAGTTATAGCTGAGACTAACATAAACCTGAGGTATGACTCAAGGTTATGGTTGGTGCTAGTATAACTTTAGGTTCGTGTCAAGGTTTGGCTAAGGTTAGTATAACCTCAAGCCATATGTGGAAGTTATAGTCGAGGTTGGTATAACCTCGCATCCATTACTTATGTTATAGTTAACGTTACTATAACCTTGGTTGTTTATACTTGTTTCACATGTTGAGTTGTGTTTAGTGATTGTATAATATTGTGTTTGCATATGTCGTTGGATACTTCTATGCATTTGACATTAGGACAGTCTGTTATGATGTTCTATTGGTTTGAGTCGTGATGTTATTCACGCATGTTAGTACAGTCAGTTATATTGTGCATTGTTGTTTGCTAGTTTGAATAGATGACGGTAGTATCAGTTATATACTATCGGAATGAACTAACGCCACCCATTGATGTGGGATTTATTTGGTCTATGGTCGGGGGGGGGGGGGGGGGGGGTAGCAGATGCGTCAGTTATACGCTCTGTTCCCCGAGTGTCGTTCGGTGTACAGTTAATGCACCGAGAGTCTGGCCAGTCTTAGACATATAGGCAGTGGTTATACGCTATACATAGTACCGTGGAGGCAGTGGTTATACGCTCCACACCGATGGAGGCAGTGGTTATACGCTCCGTCAGCTAGAGGCAGTGGTTATACGCTCTGGCAAGTTAGAGGCAGTGGTTATACGCTCTAACGGGCGTTCGCTCTATTCGCTATGCTTTGATGATAGCTTTGTGCCTTCTGTTGCGATGGATTGCGTGTCACCATATTCGCTATGCTTTATTGCTAGCATTGTGCCTTACGTTACTATGAGTCATGAGTTACTTGAGTTGTAAGTGTTCATGGTCTAGTGGTCGCATATGGTCTAGGTTCGTTGGTTTCATTTGTTTGGTGCTGAGAATATCATGGTATGGTAAGTTTGCTTTCATGTCATGTCATGTTTATATCCTCACATGATTGTCGTATTATGTCTTCAGATGATGGTAAGTATGATTGGACTTTCATGAGTATAGATGATCTCGCATGTTTACTGATTTTACATTTCATTTGTTAATGATTGTTGGTTACATTCACTTGTTGTAAACATGACTGGGAGAGCATCTAGTTACTCCCGACTGATTGTCGACCCCCCCCTTTCTCAGGTTGTTCAGGTGGTTGCTGTTTGGTTGATGCTTGCTTGGGGAATGTGTGAAGCGAGCTTAATAAATTGTTTATGACCTTTGCTTTAAGTTTTTGAGAATCTTTGAATAATGTAACTAGTTTGGTTTTGGTTTAGTATCGATCCGGATTTGGGTAAGGTGTTTCCGCCACCTTAACCCAGTTATCATTGAGTTACACTCTGATATTCATTTATATTATGTTTTTTCTTTATTTTATAATCCGGGTTGTTACACCTTCTACAAGTCCTCCAAATCAACACCTTAAAACAAGAAAAACGGATTAATCTTTGTGATTTTCGAAATTATCACAAAATAGCCCGGAAATGGAATTGCACGATTTCCGAATTACAAGAGATAGATGTGACGGGAATGATGCAAGGAATGCGTAGGAGAAAATCTTACCTTAAATGGAGTTGAAACGAGTTCGGAATATGGATTTTTGTGAGATTGGAAAAGTGGAACTAGTGAAATCTGATTTTCTCAAAACCTTGGGGAAGAAGGAAGAGTTGTCAGGAAATGAGGGGGAACCTTCCTTCACATTTCTTTTATTACCACTTTATGCGAAGGGTTTTTAATTAAAGGTTCGGGAATCTTAGTAACCGGAATGCCAAGTAGATTTCGAACACGATTATAAAATCTCAAAATGGAACTTATACGTTATATTTAAAATCTAATTTTACGAATTTAAATGAAATATATTAACTTTCCGAAAATCACTTTAATTTAATTAAAATACAGTTTATGAAAATACGGGATGTTACAATCACCCCACCTTTCAAAAAGTTTCGTCCTCGAAACTTGAACGAAAAAAAATCTAAAAAAATACCTCAATCGAATAGGCTCAGATGCGTAGCGCGCATTGAAGCTTCAGTCTCCCATGTTTGCTCTTCTACATCACCACACCTCCATAGGATCTTCACTATAGTAACCACCTTGCTCCGCAGCTTCCGGTCTTGACGGTCAAGGATCTTCACTGGGCGCTCTTCAAAACCAAGACTCGGTTCAAGGTTATCAACCTCTGGCTGCAGAACATGACTCAGGTCACTGATGTATTTCCGAAGTTGCGAAACATGAAAGACGCTATGAACCTTGCCCAAACTAGGAGGCAATTCTAATTTGTAGGCCACGACACCAATCCTCTTAATGATCTCATAATTGCCAATGTACTTAGGGCTCAATTTTCTTTTAACCCCAAATCTTTTAACTCCTTTCATTGGCGAAACTTTGAGAAAAACACGATCGCCAACCTCAAACTCAAGCGGTCGATGGCGGACATCTGCATAGGATTTCTGCCGGTCCTGGGCGGCCTTCATCCTACCACGAATAAACTGTACATGGTCAATGGTCTCAGCTAGCTGATCGGGTCCAAGGTCATGAACATCACTCGACTGATCCCAGCAAATCGGACTACGACACTTCCTCCCATAAAGAGCCTCATAGGGAGCCATCTTGATCGACGAATGATAACTATTGTTGTAGGAGAACTCAACCAACGGCAAACTCTGCTCCCAAGAAGACTGAAAGTCTAAAGCACACGCTCGTAGGAGATCCTCTAAGGTCTGAATGGTCCTCTCGGGATGACTATCAGTAGCAGTATGGAATGCAGTACTCATCAATAATCGGCTAGTCATAGCCTCCTAGAGAGCTTTCCAAAACCTCGAACAGAATCTGAGATCTCTATCTGATACTATACCCTTAGGAACACCGTGATACTTGACAATCTCAGCAACATAAGCTCTAGCAAGACGATCCATGTCCAAAGTCTCTCTAATTGGAATGAATCTCGCACACTTAGTCAGTCGGTTAACAACCACCCAAACAACATCCTTACCACCCACAGTCTTTGGTAACGCTGTCACAAAATCCATGGAGATACACTCCCACTTCCACTGAGGAATGTGGAGCAGCTGAAGCAGACCACCAGGTCTCTTATGCTCAATCTTGACTTGTTCGCATAGTTTGTAAGATCTTCAGCAATAGATCTCTTTATCTCTTCATTTCTTCATCATTTTTCGCCGAATATTGTTCTGCTCTTATAGCCAATTTTCCTATTGGTAAACAATCGCCCGACTGTTCGAAAAGGCTGGACATACACTTGGTGTATGAACCATTTGCTACACTTTCAATCAAATGGCGACACATGGCAGTTTAAAGGAATCTTACTTTAACTCCCTCTCCCCTAATTATTACCCCTATTAAATGCTTTTGTAGTTAATTAACATATTATAATTCTTAATTAATTCATTTAATAGTTTCAGAAATTGTATTTTTATTTTTTTTGTATTTATGGTGTACTTCGTATTTATACGGTATATTAGTAATATTTAATTTAAGTTGTATTTATACGGTATTTCTTGTATTTTTTTTATTTAAGTCATTCTTTATACGGTATGTGTATTATTTGTCTTATTTATACGGAAATATAATATTTTTGGGTTTTTCTTAGGGTTATTTCATAGGAACAATCCAACCTATACCTCATCTTGTCATATTAATCCCTACTAACTATTACCTGAGAAAAATCCAACCTATGACCTCGATTATCTTTCATTTAACTTTGTCTATTTTTGAACTCTTATTTTCGATAAGCAAGCACGTCACCTTGGCTTACTTTTTGTTTTTCCTTCTTCCTGGAAAAAAAGTAAGTGAAAGTGACGTACTAACCTACCGATAATAAGAGTTTAAAAATAGTCAAAGTTCAATGAAAGATAAATGAGGTTATAGGTTGGATTTTTCTTGGTTAATCGTTAGTATGGATTAATATGAGAAGATAGGACATAGGTTGAATTATTCCCATGAAATAACCCTTTTTTTATTTTAAAAATTATATACGATATTTGTATTATTTCTAGTACGTATACGGTAATTTAATTTTGTTATTTTTTCAAAAAAAATATTTTGTAATGATTATATATTTTTTTTTTGAAAAATATTGGATATGTTGATAATAGTTTTCCTTAAAGATCCGAGTTCGATTTGCAATGTTTATATTATTGAGGAAAAAGAAATTTGTTTCAAAAAGCAAAATTGCTAATACTAGGAGTCAAACCTGTGACAAGCAATTTGATTACCAAAGCCCTTACCACTAGCCTGTGTCAAATAACTGAACAATATGTAAAGTTAAACATAGTTATTGTGGAAGAGCATTTTTTTAATTAAATCGGATTTTAAAGGGTTAGTTACCTAACATTTGTTTTGGAGGGAAAGTGTTTGGTAGTTGTGTATTTTGGAGGGAAATATTGTATTATAAATATCACAAGTTCCCTCTAAATTAATTCATCAATTCTACTTAGGCCCTGTTCTTTCTGACTTTTTAAAGCTGAACTAAACTGAGCTGAACTGAATGGGGCTGAACTGAGCTGAACTGAACTGAGCTGAGCTGAACTGAATCGAGCTGAGCTGAACTGAACTGAACTGAACTAAACTAAACTAAACTGAATTTAATCGAGCTGAACTGATTTGAGCTGAATGAAGCTGAAATTAATAGAAATAACTTAAGTTTTATAATATTAATATAAAAGAATGTTTGCTTAATTCAAATTTGGGATTTTTTTAAAGAACAATTATATTAAAAAATATTAATTTTTAGGTTTTTTTTAGTCAACTCTAATGGACTTTGTTTTTTTTTCTTTTCTCGTGTTTTAAAATTAATAAAAGCAACATTTGAATATTTTACGTCTAAACATTAATTATTTTTGTTATTATCTAAACATTTTACGTCTAAATATGGTAAATGTGGCATGTATTTCATTTTTTTTATTATCTAAACATTTTACGTCTAAACATTAATTATTTTTATATATAAACATTTGTAGGTAAATATTATTTGGTGGATTCAGGATACCCGAATACACTTGGATATTTGTCTCCTATTAGCCATCCAAACGTGAGAAATTATGTGCCTGAATATAAGCATGCATCTCCTAGCAGAATATTTGAACATTTTAATTATCGACATTCTTCTTTGAGGATGACGATTGAAATGGCGTTTGGTCAGTTGTACAGAAGGTCGAAGGTGTTAAAAAACATGCCACAAATGACAACGAAATATCAAATGTCAATTATCGTATCCGCTTTTACACTTCATAATTTCATTAGGATGCATAAACTTGGTATTCCACTTATATAACATCAAAGTATTCAAGGAAGAACAAATTCAAACATGCATGATAAAGAACGGAATAAATTCATGGACAAAGTTTGAAAATAAATTGAAAAAAATAGGGTGTGATATTGGTGTCCATAGTGACCTCGAAAATGAAGCACATACATCAAGATGATACGGAAGTCAATAACGAAGCAAGATAGATGATGTCTTTGTTAATGATATCTATATTTTTAAGATTATGAATTTCAATTGTGTTAAAAAATATTATTATTTGAATGTTATCAAATTTTACTTGTCAATTACATTTTCTCTACTCTCATGTTTAATAATAATAATAATAATTATAATTATAAACAATAAAAATATATATAAAATAAAAATAATAAAAATAGTAATAATAAGAAGAAATAATAAAAACAACAACAAAAACAACAATAATAATCATAATAATAATTATTAGTTAATAATAATAAATAGAATAAAAAATAAATAAATAAATATAATAATAATAATAATAATAATAATAATAATAACAAAAACAATAACAAAAACAACAACAACAACAGTAATAATAATAATAATAATGTGGTATGTACTTAATAAAGTCGAGCTGAATTGAACTGCAATGAATTAAATGAAGCTGGGCTGAGCTGAGCTGAACTGAACTAAACTGAACTGAACTGAATGAAGCTGAGCTGAACTGAACTGAACTGAATAGAGCTGAGCTGAACTGAAAATAAGCCAGAAAGAGAGGGCCTTACTCCATTAACACATCTAGTTCTAGCTCAAGAAATACTAAAGTCATTTAAGTGTCGTAAAAATGTCGGAGGAGAGGAAATCACACGTTAGGGACATTGTTTGCACCCATTTGTTTATGAGAGAAATTATAAAAGAAGTCGGTCCCGAATGTGTTCAAAACGCTCTTACTCGTGCTTCCCCCGGCTACTATGACAATGGCTTCCTCGTTGACTTATTTTGAGGAAGAGTTTAACATGTTGAATTAGGGAAAGTTTGAGCTTGATAAGCTCTATTGGAAGAAAGTCGGTGAAGGGGTAGAGATGATTGCTTGCCCGAAAGTGGACTTGTCTATTGTAAGGGTGGATGAGGACACGGATGACGACGTGGTGGAGGTAATACCGCCTCTCGCGGTCACGCCAAAGAGACGCAAGATTTCCCCCGAGGATAAGGGGAAATCGCCATGCCTATCTACTCCCGACATTCCCCCGCCCAAAAGGTCCTAAAAAACATTTGGCAGAAGGAGGGGGAGTTCAAAGAAACTAAAGTTCGATTTTTGCGTCGGATCTAGTCATTCGTGAGGAAACATATTTACTTCACATTCGGCTTACTATTTTTTCCTTAGCTTAAGTTGTTCTAATTAGTTCGATCAAAGCGTCGGATGTAGTCGCTTTAGAAGAAACGTTTTAGGGTTCACATTCGGCTTAGTTTCTTTTTATTTTTTAGGTTAAGTTGTCGTAGTTAGTTTTTTTTTAATTTGTATTTTTCTGTTTTTATTTTATCTATTTTCTATTATTTATCTAATGGAAATCCATCTTCTCGATTTAATTACGTAATTTTCAGTTGATGTTATTTAAGTTTAGCTAAATTGTTAATTAACAAAAGGTTAAAAAAAAGTGGAAGATAATAATTGAGTAGATGGTTGAAAAAAAAGTAAAAATTAAAAACTTATCAAATTCTCTCCCATTTCTTATATTTTCAATGCACTATAATCATGGCAATTTTAGTTTTCAATGCAAATAAATAAAAAATGGCGAGAGGTTTGTCGTAATTTAAAATAGCTAAAAATGAGTTACGTAGTAATTTTTTTTAAAAAAAATTATCGTATATAATTTACGATGAAAAACTAATAATACACGATTATATAAAAAAGTAATCGTAATATACTTGAATTTATTCTGTTAATTAATATTATTTTTTATTTTTGTAATTGTTAGTATTTCATGGTGGATAGAGAAACGAAAAAAAATAAAGTAACTCCTCGAATTCTCCATCTTTTATTAGATTTTCAATGCAATATAATCATGACAATTTTAGTTTTCAATTTAATTAAATTAAAAATTAATGACATTTAAAACAAAAAATAGCTGAAAATGACTAACGTACTAATTTGTTTTTTTTAAAAAAAAAATAATCGTATCGTATAATTCTCGATGAATTAAAAATGATAGACGATTATATTTTTAAAAACTAATCTTAACTTGTAATAAAATAATCATATCGTATAATTATCGATGAATTAAAAAAAATAATCGTATCGTATAATTATCGATGAATTAAAAAAAATAATCGTGTCGTATAATTATCGATGAATTGTATTAAGAACGTAAGGTTGAAAAAAAAGGGAAAATAAATGAACAACGAAAATGGCTAACCAATTTTAAATTGTAATATTATTAAAAGAACGTCAGATTTAAATTGTAATATTATTAAACGAACAACGTATTTGAATAATAGACTCAGTTACAAACGTACTAGTACGAAAATGGCTAAACCATTTTATAATCGGATTAGAACCCTGCAGGAAGGTTAACCGTAAATTATTAAAATAGGTAATCGTATTATTTAAATTAGTGAAAATGAATTACGGATGACTTTGTTTTAAAAAATAGTCGTATGATTTTCGATGAATAAAAATAATAGACAAGCACATTTTATAAAAGTAATTGTAAATTAATTTTAATAAAATTCTACCGTTAATGTGTTTGAAATGGTTATTAATTTAAATAAATGGTTTTTTTGAACAAGTGGTTACATTTAGGGTTTTAGGGTTTAGGGTTTAGGGTTTATGGGTTTAGGGTTTATGGTTCACTAAAGTATATTGTAGTTTCTCTGTTGAAATCAATGTTGTTAGGATCGGATCGGTAGGATCGGATCGTACAATCGTAACACCCTACCAAATAAGTAAAATACCTAGGATCAGGATCGGTCACCACTTTTTGAATCGTATAATCACAAGATTCTAGAATCCGGATTACGAGTTTAACAAAAATAGTTAGTTTAAAAATGAATCATTAGAAATACCATAATTTTATATTACTTAAATTTTAACCTTAAATGTGTTTTGTAATATTTGATTAAATTTGAATTAATGACGTTTCAATTGTATATATAAATTTCATTTTAGACGATACATTTTAATTTTAGAATCGAAGTGCCATTTTAAATTGAATTGTAAATATGAATTTGATTTTAGACGACATATTTTAATTTTAGAATAGATAGAAGTACCATTTTAAATTGAATTGGAAATATGAATTTGATTTTAGACGACATATTTTGATTTTAGAATAGAATTACAATTTAAATTATATGAATTTGATTTAATGCGACATATTTAATTTTAGAATAGATAAAAGTACCATTTCAAATTGAATTGTAAATATGATTTTGATTTTAGACGACATATTTTGATTTTAGAATAGAATTACATTTTAAATTATATGAATTTGATTTAATGCGACATATTTTAATTTTAGAATAGATAGAAGTACCATTTTAAATTGAATTGTAAATATGAATTTGATTTTAGACGACATATTTTGATTTTAGAATAGAATTACATTGTAAATATGAATTTGATTTTAGACGGCATATTTTAATTTTAGAATAGATAGAAGTACCGTTTTAAGTTGAATTGTAAATATGAATTTGATTTTAGACGACATATTTTGATTTTAGAATAGAATTACATTTTAAATTATATGAATTTGATTTAATACGACATATTTTAATTTTAGAATAGATAGAAGTACCATTTTAAATTAAATTGTAAATATGAATTTGATTTTAGACGACATATTTTGATTTTAGAATAGAATTACATTTTAAATGATATGAATTTGATTTAATACGACATATTTTAATTTTAGAATAGATAGAAGTACCATTTTAAATTGAATTGTAAAATATGAATTTGATTTTAGACGACATATTTTGATTTTAGAATAGAAGTACATTGTAAATGTGAATTTGATTTTAGACGAATTTGATTTTCGACGAATTTGATTTTAGACGACATATACC
The DNA here is from genome assembly GCA_029255685.2 of Silene conica. Classification (NCBI taxonomy): domain Eukaryota; kingdom Viridiplantae; phylum Streptophyta; class Magnoliopsida; order Caryophyllales; family Caryophyllaceae; genus Silene; species Silene conica. The sequence goes on along the minus strand of CM055311.2, from coordinate 55,360,383 downwards.
ATTTTAATTTTTATTGTACTTATATACGAATTACTAAGATCAAATCCTAACCATTCATTAGAAAATAAATTTCATTTTGAAGAGTCCGTGTTAACATTCGGTGTTTAAGGGTAAGTCTTGGGTGCAATTTGAAGGAGGCAATCTACATTGGTTGCTCCGTGGAGGATCGTCCTTAGCATTATTGGACCGTATGTAAGGATTTAATTCTTTACATTCCCGTTTTTATATTTGCATAATAAGATTATGTCAAATAAATTAGTATGACTAATTAAGTTGTTAGGGCGGTTTGACCGTGACACCTACAGTTTTCACTATAATCGAGAGTTATTATGGTTTTACATAGTACAAATGATATAATGCGTAAGTTATAACTGTGGGAAAAAGCGAATGATCTCCCTTATGACCTAGGTCTCCTTTTTATATAAAGTGGAATCCTGGTCAGCTGCTCCTGGTCCTGCTCCGGGAATGTAGGCGTTGGTTAAGGAAAAGATGCTCTAGGGTTTGACCTTTTGTGTTTCCTTCAACGGCTCTTTGTGGATTAATTCTTTTGCTGGGCTGCTTCCTTTCTTGGGCTGTGCATGCCTTTTTTGGGCCCAATAGTGTAGGGACGTTTTTTGGGCTAAATAATTTCCCCCAAATTTCAGCCTGACTTGGCTTTACTTGGGCTTGAATTTCCTTTGCTCTTGAGGTTTCTAGAGTTGGCTCGTGGGTTCCCCATCACTATGCATGTGCATGTGGGACAATCCCACTCTCCCACCTTCTAACCACATATTTATGATATGTCCCCTCAGCCGCCCTATCTTCCCACTTGCTTTAACTTTTCAACTTTCAAAATTACTTTCAAATACCTCTTTAACCGCCTAACTTCTTACCTCTATATATTACCCCAAGTGCTTTTCACTTTCACTTTTACCTTCTTCAAGTTTTATCTCCTTCGAATTTTCTTTCTTCCTTTTCACTGCTTTTTCAGATTTTACTTTCTTTCTCACAACTTCAGAAATTTTTACCGCTTTCGAAATTTTACCATGTCTGCCCCATGTTCCTCTGCTGCTACTCTTGCTGCTGTGCTTGCCACTGCGTGCTCTTCTGGCTCTTCGCCTGTGTCTGGGGACTATTCTGGTCTCCTCCCTTCCCAGAATATTCTTGCGGCCAAGCAATTGTGCGCCTCCGCTTTCAATGAGTCTCACCTCTCCCTTATTAGGTTGAGGTTTGGCTTCCCCGAGGGGGTCGTTTTTCACCTTCCCCTTCCGGGCGAGAAGGCGGACTTCGAGAGGGAGGGTTTGACTTGTTTTTATGAGTACACCTCCCGCCTAGGTTTAAGGTTTCTATTCCCTGACTTGATCATCGACTTTCTAAAGCTGACAAAACTCGCTATGTGCCAAATGGCACCTCATCATGGCGAATTCTGCTTAGTATTTGTGCTCTCAATCGTGAGCGCGGGATGGACATTGGACTGGCTGACTTGGGGCAGTGGTTTTCCCCTCGCTCTTTGGGTCATAGTTAGTGCACCATTCGCGACCATGACGGTATGTCTTCTGCAATCGTTTTTTCCACCACTCCAGACGACAGCAAGTGATTTGCTCGTGAAAGGTACGAATTGTGTTTTTGTTTTGATTTTTTGACTTGGATTTTTCCCGTTGTTACCTTTGCTAATGAGTAGTTTGTTTTTCAGGGGCTGACTTGGCCAAGTTCCCTGAGGCTGAGGATGGTCCTCCTTCCAAGGCCAAGCTTCTTGACCTGCCTGCTGTTGAGAGGAAGTTCTCCAAGCTGGTCATGGATTCGGCTATTCCGGCGGTCAAGAAGGAAGGTATAGTTCTGGTCTTTAATTATCATGGGGTGCATGTCATGGTGACTCGAGGTTTGGACTCTTTGATGCCGTTCTTTTCAGGCAATCCCAGAGTAAACGTGGATAGGGTTATGCAGCTGCGGCGAAAGAGGTTTGCTCCTGGGCATGCTGGATCCTCAAAGAAGAAGAAGGTAGATGTTGTTGAGGAGCCCTCTAATGGAACTGGGTCCAAGGCTGCTCTTATTCAGGTGGACGCAATTGAGCCGGTCCAGGAACCTGTACTTGCGAGCTCTAATTTCACAGATCCGTCCCCTCTCGAAATTCCTACCCCTGGTTTTAAAGTTTTGCCTGAGCGTCTTCCTCGGACATCCTCTGGAGAGCCCTCCACTGCTGCCCTGCGATTGGAGTTTCCCGAGGGCTTTGGTGGGTCGAAGACTTCTCTCTGGCCTGGATTGGATTCGCTGTTGTTCCCTGCCTCGGCCTCTATCTTGCAGCCGCGTCCTTTCAAGGACCTGGTTAGGTATGCTGCTGAGGTTCCTTTTGAGGTAACTTCTTCTTTTTCTTTTCTCTTTTTTTTTTTGAATCTAACCTTGTCTGAATTTCCAGGCTCTGGAGCTTTCGCTGTACGCCAAACGACAGAGCGAGGTCCTGCTGAGAGAGCTCCAGCGTATGCAGACGGCTCGTGTGGAGGCCTTGGGGAAGATGCAGGAGATGCTGGCTAAGAAGGAGCGGGAGATGCTGGCCAGGCTGGAATAATAGGAGGCGTTGAGGGAGAATCTGCGGGCAGCTTGTGAACGCTCTCGACGGGACCTTGCCTTGGGCCAGGAGATGCTAAAGGCGTAGGAGAAGAATTTTCAGGGTCAGCTTGAGGTAGCGCAGTCCAAACTGGAGCGGGCTTTGGCCTCAGAAGCCGAGCTGGTGCTCAAGGTAGAGGGTCTGGAGCAGAAGAAAATTGCGCTGCAGGGAGGTTTGATAGAGGTTGTTGCATATACTACTGCTGAGACCAGGATCAAATGCGTTAAGGAGTTCCTGGGGGTGAGCATTTGACCTGGGACTTGGCTGTTCTGGAAGAGGCTTTTGCTGCAGATTTCCCTGAGGGTCTCAATATGGACCTCATTTCTGATGATGATGATGAAGGCGTGGTGGGGTCTCAAGATGCTGGAGAGGATGTGACCTCTGACCCCACCCATGATGATGATGTTGCTGCTGGACCTACTCCTGATGAGTAGGTTTCTTTTTAAATTTGTACTTCTGGGCCCTGATTTGGGCGAATTTATTTTTGGAACTTTGGCCCCCCTACGTGGGCTTTAATGGTTGTAATTTTGCTGTTGGTCTGGGTGGACCAACAAAAACAATTCTGAATCTTGGCTGCCTTTGGCAATCTTCTTTTTAATCGTACGTACTCCTCGTTGTATGGGGCTTTTGCTTTCGTTGATTTTTCTGCCGTTTTTCTAGCGTTTCTGGTTATGCATGCATGTTCGTTGTGTTTGGCCATCGCTGCGTTGGTGTGCTGGCCTGATGTTTAGATACTCGTCCCTATACTAGGGTGACATGCTTAACTTAGGTTCTCCTGAGGTCTAAGGGATCTGCTCCTGTTCGGTGGAGGTACCTCTAGATGATATACTTCTTGAGGTGAAGTATGTTCCATGACCTTGGTATCATTTGCCCCTCCATTGTCATAACTTTGTAGGCTCCATTACCAACTATGCTTTCAACTTGGTATGGGCCCTCCCAGTTGTAGGCGAACTTTCCAGCTTGTCGGTTTTTGGTGTTTTGGAACACCTTTTTCAGGACCAGATCCCCCACTTGCAAAAATCTGATCCTGAAGTTTTTGTTGTAGCTCCTGACTACCATTTACTTATATGAGGCCATCCTGACGTAGGCGTTGGTCCTGAGTTCGTCAACATTGTCCAGACTACTTGCAATTTCTACTCGGTTCTAGTCCTCGGTTATACACCCGTATCTGTGGGTGTGGGTTGGACTTTTGACCTCAGATGGAATTACTGCTTCTGCTCCGAAGACGAGGCTGAAGGGAGTCTGACCTGTTGCTACTTTTGGAGTAGTCCTGTCAGCCCATAGGACTAGAGGGAGCTCCTCTGCCCATTTCCCTCCCATTTCTTGTAGTTTATTTTTCATGTTTTCAATGATAATTTTGTTGCTGGACTCAGCCTGTCCATTGGACTGGGGGTTTCTGGGGGCAGACTTCTGGAGTGATACGTTCCACCCAGCACTTAAAGCCTCAGTCTTCTTCTTAATGAATTGGGAACCATTGTCACATATTATCTCCGAAGGTATGCCAAATCTGGTGAATATATTGCGCTTAATAAAAGTGATAACCCGTGCCTCGATGGTCTGAGTGAACGACTCTGCTTCAATCCACTTAGAAAAGTAATCTGTCATGGCTAGCATATACAGCTTGTTTCCTGGTGCTCTGGGGAGGGGTCCCACAATGTCCATCCCCCACTTCATAAAAGGTCATAGGGATATTACCGGGTGCAGGGGTTCTACTGGCTGCTGATTGACAGGTGCATGCCGTTGACAGGCGTCACACTTCTTTGCATACTCCCCTGCATCCTTGCGCATTGTGGGCCAGAAGTACCCCATTCTGAGGGCTCTATTGGACAAGCTTCTTCCCCCTGCATGATTTCCACAGTCTCCACTGTGGAGGTCATGGAAGACAGTCTGGGACTCATTCTGGTCTAGGCAATGCAGGTATGGCCCTGCCAATGATTTCTAGAATAGGATGCCATCAATTAATAGGAACATGGAAGCCTTCATTCAGAAACTGCGTGCCTCTTTTTTACTACTGGGTAGGATATCGTGCTGCAACCAGTCTAGGTATGGCTTTTGCCAGTCCTGCTCTGCCTCTAGATCTGGGTTGCTGCTACAAATAGACAATTCCTCCTGGTCAGATCTGGTCCAGGAATGGCTGGTCTGAGAACATGGGTGATGGGAATACTAGCTACGTCGGCTGGTTTGGAGGTTGATCTCAGGGTTGCCAGTGCATCTACTTCTGCATTCTGCTCCCTGGGTACCTGCTGAATGCAGAATTCTGTGAATCTGTTGGTTAGCTCATTTGCTACGCATAAGTAGGCCATCATTGTTGGATCTCTTGCTTCGTATGCTCCAATGACGTGATTCACAATTAATTGTGAATCACTATACACACTAATGCAGCTGAACCCCATGTCCAGGGCTAATTGCAGCCCCAGGACCAGGGCTTCATACTCAGCTACATTGTTGGTGGTCTTGAACTCACACCGAACTGCTTTAGTGATCAAGTCACCCTCTGGTGATACGAGGATCAGCCCAACCCCTGACCCTCCGGCGTTTGATGCCCCATCTACATGTAATTCCCAGGTGCCTGGCTTGGCACCCTATTAAAGGTGCAAAATTTCCTGACTTGCTTCGGTCTGGAGTGTTGGGCTGAAGTCGGAGACGAAGTCTGCGAGGGCTTGTGACTTTATGGTTGTGCGCGGTTCAAACTGGAGATCATATCCACTGAGGTGCACAGACCATTTAGTCATTCGTCCTGAGAGCTCTGGCTTTCTCATGACAGTCTTGAGGGGGTGATTAGTAACCACCGAGATGGTATGAGACTCAAAGTACGGGCGTAGTTTATAGGATGCTGTGACTAATGCCAGTACTAATTTCTCAAGTGAGGTATACCTTGTTTCTGCTGGTAGCAGTGACTTGCTTACATAATACACCGGATGCTGAGCTCCTTCGTGCTGCCGGACCAGCACCGTGCTCACAGCTGCTTCAGTTACGGAAAGGTATAAGAGCAGCATCTCCCCCTGCTTTGGTTTGGATAGCAAGGGTGGGCTGCTCAGATACCGCTTGAGTTCCTGGAATGCTTCCTCGTGCTCTGGTGTCCATTCGAACTTCAGACTTTTCCTTCGAATGTCATAGAATAGTCTGCACCGATTTGAGGATCTGGAAATAAATCTACTCAGAGCTTCTACTCTTCCTGTTAGACGCTGCACATCCTTAGGCTTCTGGGACGATTCCAGCTGCAGAACTGCTTTGATCTGTTCTGTACTGGCCTCTATTCCCCTCTGCGTTACCATATACCCCAAGAATTTCCCACTGGAAACCCCGAAGGTACACATAGCTGGATTTAACTTCATCTTGTACTTCCGGAGGGTGTTGAATGTTTTCTCCAGGTGCTTAGTGTGGTCTACCGATTGCTTGGATTTGACCACCATGTCATCTATATATACTTCCATATTCCGCCCAATCTGGCTTTTGAACATCATGTTTACTAGCCGCTGGTAGGTAGAGCCAGCATTCTTAAGGCCGAAGGGAATTACATTGTAACAGTAAATGCCTCTCTCTGATCTGAATACTGTCTTTTCATAGTCTGTTGGGTCCATCTTGGTCTGGTTGTACCCACTCCAGGCGTCTAGGAAAGTCAACATTTCACGGCCCGTAGTGGCGTCCACTATAACATCTATATGTGGCAAGGAGAACGGGTCTTTGGGGCAGGCCTTGTTTAGGTCAGTGAAATCCACGCAGACCCTCCACTTGCCATGCTTTTTTGGTAGTACCACTACGTTAGATACCCACTCCGGGTACTTTACTTCCCTAATCTTCCCTGCCTCCAGAAGGTTATCCACCTCCTGGTTTATGACCTGGTTCCTTTCTGCTGCAAATTTCCTGCGCCTCTGCTGTACTGGTCTGAATCCCGGGTCTATGCTAAGCTTGTGTGTTATGATTTTTGGGTCTATGCCAATCATATCTTTGTGGGACCAGGCGAAGCAGTCCACGTTCTTTCTGAGCAACTGGAGGAGCTGCTGGCGCAGATCTCCATAGCACTCTGAGCCTACGAACACAGTCCTTTTCTGGGCACTGCTCATCAAGGCGGACCTCATCGATTTCTGCCTGCTGGGGCTCGATGTATTCCTCCTGGATGCGCAGCTTCTGTAATTGCTATGCTCTGGTGGCTGGTGGCTTGGTGGTCCTTTTGAGATCTACCTTGTAGTAGTCTTTGGCCTCTTCCTGATCTCCCCGTATCTCCTGGACTCCCCACGGTGTAGAGAATTTCAGGCACTGGTGATACGCTGACGGGATTGCTCGCATTTCGTGGATCCAGGGCCTGCCAAGAATAACATTGCAAGTAGATGGACCGTCAATAACCAAGTACCTCACCTGTTTGTTCAGCCCTCCGACGTAAGTTGGGATGGTGATTTTCCCTAGGGTATGCGCTGTTTCTCCGCTGAATCCGACCAGGGGAATAACTTTCTTTGTCAGGTCCTTTGTCGTCAAATCCCATGCTTTTCAGGGCATCCAACATCAGCAGGTTGATAGAGCTTCTTGTACCTACCATGACCTTCCTGACGTCACAATTGCCAATGTTTAAGGTGATAATCAGGGCGTCATGGTGCTGCTCTGGAACGGCTTGCGCATCCGTCTCGTCAAAGGTCACTACTGGGAGGTCCTAGTGTGCTATTCTGCATGACGACTCTGGCTTGTCTCCCTTGGTTGTTGTCACGCGCCTTTTGCCTGCTGAATATGTGAGCCCACACAGCTCTGATCCTCCGTGATAACATTGACAATTCTGTTGCAGGGAGGAGCTGGTGAGGGCTGCACCTGGCTGGCTGCATTAACTCTGATGGATTTCTCGGGGTGCAGATAATCCAAGTTGCCTCGGTCATACTGGAATCGGACCTCCTTCCTTAGGGTATAACATTCGTCCATGGTATGGCCTATATCATCATGAAATTCACATTTTTTGCTGGCATCACGGCGGTCATTGGGTCGTTCCTCTTTCTTCTTTGGCCATCTGACTCCCTTGAGTTCTTTCAGGGCCTTCAACAGGCCAGCCATCCCGGTGGTGAAGCCATATTCGCTGACCTTTGGAGGTGGGTCTACGTCGCTTTTACCACCAGTGCTCTCTGATACTTTGCTCACTGGTTTGCTATAGGGCTTTGATATTTCACCCCTCTTTTCCACTGGTGCTTTCCTAGACACAGGCTTTGTGTCGTAGGTACTCCTTCTGGAGGCGGCGTCCTCTTCTAACCTCATTGCTGCAACCGCCTGGGCTTGTAAATCGGCAAAGGCAGTGCACAGATGCATTGTCAACTGCTTGTATAGGTCTGAATCATGATGTAGCCCCCTGCGGAAGGCTTCAATAGCAGTGGGCACATCACAACTGGGAATTGCAACCTTTTCCTTGTTGAACCTGGTGAGGTACTCCCGAGTTGTCTCCTCGAATCCCTGGACAATTATGTAAAGATCACTGGTCTGCTTCTCCGGTCTCATGCTGCTGGCGAAGGAGGATATGCTGCGGTTGGGCAATCCTACGAACCAGTGCAGGGCTGCTCCTGACAAGGTTCATCCAAATCCCTTACACATGCAGGCCTCCTTGAGTGCTCTGGTTGCGGTCACCACCATCATTTTCTGCTTGTATTGATTGATGTGATCCAAGGCGTCTGCCGTCCCATCGTACATCGTCATGGTCGGTGGCACAAACCCCTTGGGCACATTGATGAGAGCGATGTTGTCAATGAAGGGTGAATCTGCATAGCTATCTTGGGAAGCTTTCTCCAGGGGCGTTGGCATGCCAGGTATTTTGGTGATCATATCCTTCAGCTCCTGGTAGCGTTGGTTTGACAAACTACCTGCTCCTGAGAATGGGTTAACAAGAGGAGGGAAGAAACCAGGAGAGGCTCCTCCCCAAGGTCCTGAGGATGGCTGGCTGGCAGATGGGTTGGTTACGGCGGATGGATTGAAACCAGGCCCTGGTTGCCAGCCAACTGCTGACTGCGCCGGTGCTCCTCCTGCCCACCCTCCGACGCTGAACTGGCTCACTGGTGCAGGCCTTGCAGGGGTTTCTGGTGTCCATCCAACTGAAGGCTGGGGAGGTGTACCTGCAAAAGTCAAAGGATCAGTCCTAGGAGGAAAACAAGGTGTAGGATTACCTGTAGGCTGAACTGGACTGGGCTGCGATGCTCTGAACATAGATGGATCCAGATCCAGTATCTCTGGGCCATTGCTTGGGGCGATGACCCCTAGATCCAGCCTGGTGACGACCTCCTGGGGAATCGGCCGGTTCAGCCCTCTACTCCCGAAGGGGTTGAGGGTCTGGCCAAGACCCGGCTGGGGAACTCTGGGTGGCAGAACAGGGCGGGTGACTATGGCGATCTGCTCTCCCAGGTCCAGGTTGTCTTTCTTCAGGCCTTATATTGCTTCTTGTAGAGCACTCATCCCCTGGACTACCATTTGCATCGGATCTGGGCTGAAGACTTTTGGCAGCGGGCTTACTCCGGGTATCTGGGTTTCACTGTCTCCACGAGGGCCGCTTTCTCTGCTCTGCCTTGCGGGAGCAAGCACAGGGGCTGATCTGGGGAGCTGAGGAAGTTTACCGGACGAGGCAGCAACCTTTGAGGTTGTGGTCTGACTTACGGTGGAGGGTGGTCCTGCGAGACCAACTGACATGGCAGGGTTGGTCCCGCTGGACTGGGCTGGCATGCTCTGGGAGCTGGAGGGATTATTTTTAGTCCCAGACATGTTTTCGTGACGAGGTGATGATTTCAAGTATTGGAATGCGCACTAGGCCCCACGGTGGGCGCAAAATTGTTTTGGTAAAATTTCTACCGGGTTAATATTTTTGTGATGCGGGTCAAAGTGTCAACCAATAATGAACGTACGCAAAGAACAAATGAAAAAAGGAGAATGACACGAGAAGTTTTTGGTGACGCGGAAAAACCAAATGAGGGAAAAAACCGCGGGGGGAACGGAATCCCACCAAGTTTTCACTATAATCGAGAGTTATTATGGTTTTACGTAGTACAAATGATATAATGCGTAAGTTACAAATGTGGAAAAAAACGAATGATCTCCCTTATGACCTAGGTCTCCTTTTTATATAAAGTGGAATCCTGGTCAGCTGCTCCTGGTCCTGCTCCGGGAATGTAGGAGTTGGTTAAGGAAAAAATGCTCTAGGGTTTGACCTTTTGTGCTTCCTTCAACGGCTCTTTGTGGATTAATTCTTTTGCTGGGCTGCTTCCTTTCTTGGGCTGCGCATGCCTTTTTTGGGCCCAATAGTGTAGGGACGGTTTTTTGGGCTAAACATCACTCTTAAATAAAGTCATCTAATCTAATTTGTTGAAGGTATTATCACTACAAGGATCATCTCAAGTAGCGACCGTAAAAAAAAAAGAGTTACTGATACCTACAATAGTCGCAATGGTTTTTAGCTACTGAATGTAAATTGGTCACAAACTATTGGTAGCAAAACAATGAAGTATATGTTTTGATAAATTATTTCAACAAAAATCTTAAGGTGATGATACAGTTATGACTTAATTAATATTTTAATAACCTAATGTCCCCTCTCACTCGAATGTTCGATCTTTAAATTTGAAGAGTGGTTAGTGTACAAGTTCCTCCATACTATGTGCTGAAACTCACTTGTGAGATATCAGGAGCTCCGAGATTTTGAATTAGTTACAATTGGTCATCCAGCTCTGATATTATATTTATGAACAATCTTAGTCAAAACCTTAAGATTGTGATTGCATGCAACTCAATCAGTACATTTTTATATATATTGGACAATAACGACACTTGTAAACAGGGGCAGATCTAGGATTTAGAAGTAGGTTGGGCTAGGCTCATGTTTGCGATGGTTAGTCAAATGAAACCATCAAAACGTATAATTGAGCTTGCACATATGTGAAGATGTTAGTCATTTGGGCAAATTTTTATTATTTATAAGTGATATTTAATGGAAAGGCAAACAAATAATAAAGGCAAGGATATCTTATAAAAATATAAACTATTATTGAATATTACAAAATGTATACTTGTATAAATTTATTTGACACAATATTATTCAAATATACAAGTTCCGCTATATACTAGTAAATTCAACAAACTTCGAAGCCTTACCAAGGGGTACAAGCTAACTCTTTCACTTTTACTTTTACCAACTTAGCCGCACTACACCACTGAATACTTTTAGATGTATATTTTTTTAATTCTTAAAAACAGGTTGGGCTTAAGACCACTTAGCCTTGTGGGTAGATTTCGCTCATACTTGTAAATCAAAACTCAAATGGTTAAATAATCCTGTTTGTAGATGGTTTTATTTGTTTCATTTTAGTCATACTTTGTTTAAAAAGGGGGTTGCGAAAGGTCGTCGACGTTTTGCGGCAAATCGTCGACGTTTTTTATAAAAAAGACCATGCTTACCCTTTTCTCTTGATCTCTCTAAAAATTATTCTTCCAAACAAAAACCTCACAAAAACAACTATTTTAAAAAATCGGTAGAAAACAACGAGCAACAACATCAAACAACGACAACGATTCAATGTCAAACAACGATTCATCGGTAAGTAACTAAAATCTAATTTTTTTTTGAATTAATTTTTATTGGATTACATGTTTAAGCCATTTAGTTGATATTAGGTTGAATTATACGTAGAAGACATTGAATACGACAAACTATAGGATCGAAATTTTGCATTAGACTTGAAAAATTCCCGTCCTAGGTAGGTTTGGACGTGAAAAATCCCCGTCCAATGATGGTTTGGACGTGAATGTTGGTCGTCCATTGGTGGAGAGGACGTGTGACATTCACGTCCAATGGTGGTGAGGACGTGATTTTTGGCCGTCTATGGTTGGTTTGGACATGTAAATCGCACGTCCTCTGTGGTATTGGACGTGTGATTTACACGTCCCATATGGAGTTGGACGTGAATAGTACACGTCCCTCCATGGTTTGGATGTGTACTATTCACGTCCATATTGTAACACCCCCATTTATTTAAGAGCCTTTAGCAAGACATTCTCAATAAATAGAGTTGTTACCATCTCGGAAAGTCCGAGGTAGTGTATAACAAAGTAAAACAACTCAAGTACTTTAAGTAAAACTGATAAAATTTAAAACTTGCTTATTACAGTTATTACATAACGGAAAACAAAAAAATACAACTGATGACTTCTCTAGATGTGATATAATTCTAAGTCGGTCCAAGTATGCATCTCACATTCCTGCCCCAGCTCCTAGCTCATCTGTCTCTGACCTGTAGAATCTACTCCCCAACCGGATCATCGTAGGCGTACACGAATACACTGTCAACCTCGCGGTTGAGTAGGGTAACACAATAATAAATAATGCAGCAATAATGATATGCAAATGCCATGATATTCTCGAGCTCAATCTCAATCCTCAATTCTCAATCTCAAACCCGTAACACCCAGTCATACCGAACCTCCCGGCAGACTATAATCGGTCGTCACTGAACACCAGCTCAATAGCTGATAAGACACCAGGCCTGGTCTGCAGAACCACCCCGGGCTTTATATAAGAACAATATCTGATCCATATCTTTCTCAGTTACCAATGCATATGCCATGCTCATGAATGCAACACTAAATAAATAACCATTAAATACCGTGATCATATAACTCATACTTGCACCCATAACATATAAGGCAACATCCATTCATAACAGATCACATAGTAAACATCCATTCATAACACTTTATAAAGTATAGTGACAGTGTATCCTACCAGGATAGCGATATAATCCAGCAGCAAGCCAGAAAGTAAAAAGAATTACGCCATTTCAACAACGTCACCTAGAAAATATAAATTATCCGATTACTAAATTATGATACTTTGGTTTCTCACAATTATTATCCACAATATCAAAGCACTACCTATCTATCCTCATTTTTAAATAATTACCACTCCTAAAACTAATCATATAAACTAACATGGAAGTTACGTAACCTAATCATGTATACTAATATCCATATCTGATTCCAAAAATATAAATCGTTTATAAATAATTATCTCGTAATATAAAATTACATGCCCATCTTTCATGAAGAAATTATCTTAATCATCCCAAACTAATTGTTATTCATTAACATGTAATAATTAAGTAGCGAATTATATAAATACGATTTTATATAATAAAAATTACGACCGACAGAAATAACAAACTAAGTAAATCATTACTAATCTACGCATAACTAATTACTACTAATAATAACACCAATAATAAGAATAACAATATTAATAATAGTAATAGAAATAATAGTAATAATAGAATCAATAATAATAACAACTGCACCAACGCATCAGCAACAATTCAGAAAGCTAGAACATAAGGACAACAGCAGCAGCAACCTGTATACCAAACACGCAGCCTACTTCGCGACACCACCACAACGTTTCTAGCCACCCACAGCCGCCACCAGTAGCTCCAACCTATTACCTGTATCACAGACCGCCAATTACACCCCTAGGCCACCCCCAAAGACCACCACTGACGCTGCTACAACCCTCTCAAACAGCCTGCACTACACGACTAACAGAGTGTACCTCGCTTATAATATGGTCAGACTCGCCCTGTTCTCCTCCTCACCACGACCACCACCATGGCCCATACCACCTCTGGCCACCATCGTTGTCATCATTGACCCACGGTGGTTCCAGGGGTGGTCCACTCGATGCCTCGTCCTCCTCTGACACTTACGACAGTGTCACCAAGGTCTGCTCACACACATCTACCTCCCCTGTTCTAAACCGCCCCTCACTTTCTGAAATTCCCACCCATCACCGCCACTAGCCACCACCTACGGCCACCCTACAACCACCAATTAACCCATGAACACCCTACTTTTACTACTACTCAGAACTCGCATCAAAACAAAAACTAAAAACAATTCGAAAAGGTAATACACAATCACGAAAACAACGTACTAAGTTAAAACGAAACGTGAATTAAGTCTGTCTTACAAAGACGATGATGAGTGATGAAGATGGTGACTGGGTTCTCTCTGGTCCTTCTACGATCCCACGCCTCTCTTTTCTGAACTAGGGTTTTAGGTTTAGTCAATTAGGGAAGTTGTATAAGGGTATGCTATGTCGTGTAACAGTAGTAAGGTAGGGTTTGATATTCTTTGTTTGCTTCGTTTCCCTTACCTTAAACCCGAGTCCAACCCGCTACTCCTTACTCCAGCCCATCACGCATCTCGAGACACTTACATTCCGTTCTCGACTCACAACTTAAAAGTACGAGCACATACATAGAATTAATTATACTAATAATAATAATTAATATAAAATTATTAGCACTTACGTAAGAATATATACAAAATTAGGATTTAAATACAATCACGACTTAAATAATAAAACAAGTATATATGTGGAATAAATATAAAATAAGAAATATATTAAATATAGTTATATTATCAAAATTAAAGAAATACAAATGAAATGTCAGTTTATGAAATAATCGTAAAATATAAAATGATTATGAAATACGAAATAATCGTAGAAATACGATTTATAAAATAATAGCAGTTTACGTAAAATACTTTATAAACATTCCATTTGAAATACTTGTATAAAACGGTGTGACTGCCATTGACCAAGACTAAAATACGGGGTATTACAGTCTTCCCTCCTTAAAATGAACTTCGTCCCGAAGTTCACCACCCCGTAACGACAAGGAAACACATAACAAGCATGAAACAATCACAAGTAGCACTTATACGAGTACCCTACAAGTGAAATGTTACATTCTATCCCCCTTAAGAAACTTTGTCCCCAAAGTTTAACATACGACGGTAAAACATGACACTTAAAGAACCACAATATAGCATATAACAGAAGTAATCAGGATTTCCAAGTATAGTCAAACAATTACGACATACCAATTTTCCATGTCATAACAACTAGCCATGTCAATATTTTACAATCATACCCTCCTAAAAACATGGTTACGTCCCCGTAACCCCATTACAAAATTTCGCATCAAGTGCTCAAGAAGATCACCGAACAATAGTCACAATTTATCTGATAGGTTAATTACTCTATACCAGGCAACTAGCATTCGACTTTTAAAGCAACAAAACATACTCGTCAATTTCATGCCACGCAGTAAAATCAGGGCAACTAACACCTATATACTTTTGGAAATTCTGACACAAAATTAGCACCTTTACATCAATGTAGATAATTAGCTAACGCATACTTCATACTTGACAAATTAAAACATTTCATGCTCATAATCAAATAATGGAGACAAAATCTTGTTATACACATAGGAAAAGAATGATATTAGGCAAAACTTAATTAATGTAATTAAACACCGAACAATGGCATATTTCACGAGATATACACCAATCATAGACTAGCAAGTTAGTTTAGCATTTTTAGGTATAAATAGGATAAAATCACATAGGTATATTTCCCATCTACTCCCATTATATCATTTATCATAAAACCAATAATAAGTATATCTTGCAAAATAAGAGGTTTATATCATGCGAAACAATTTCATATTCAGGCAAAAATTTCATCAACACATAGCTAAAGGTTCTTCATGTTGCAATACAATTACCATAATCCTCAACCAAATTACTAATTCAATATATATAGTGATCAGATTTAAACATAACAATACGTAATTCACCTCGTGTCATGACAATAGCGTCAGTATATATAAAACTAACTTTATATAAAACTCACCAAAATAAGTAGGGTTATACTATCATAATTATTCATATCATATGCCTACTATTCATGTTACTAATGTCGTATTAGAATATCACGTGGTTACATCACATAATTCATATTTGATTAAACTTTTATATTGGAAACTTACGTAACTTAAAATTTCAACAATCATACATCACGCAGCAAAAGAATCACACACATATCTTAAGGGAATTATTTATAACAATTTTTTTACAACTCGGTTGATCTGGACAGAAACTTTACAGCAATCAGACAGAAAGTTGGACAACTTGCAAAATCACAATTAAATAGCGACTCTTTAAGATTTTACATGGCTTATCATTTTGAAACTTGAATGAATACTCTAAATGGTGGAGTTGGAATTATGCATAAATAGTAAATACGTTTCAAATGATTTTCTTTACAAAAACATGAGTCAAACAGAACTGTGCAGTAACAATTTGACCACTGTCGACTAAAATATTTATTTCTCTCAACTTATAAGTCGTTTGAACATGAAATCAAAAGCATTGGAAAACTAACTCAGAAGGTTACCATACATAAAATTTTCATATTCATATGTGGAACACATTTAAATGGCAGCCCGTACAAACAAGGTAACATTCTGGAAATTTATCAAAATTTCGGTTCCTTTGCAATCTCACTTTACTACATCAAAACTCAACCGTTCCTCTGCCAAAGTACGTTGTTATAATATTTGAAGCATAGACATCACTTTGCACCATATTAAAATCCATTCCTCATTTCAACTATAATTGTCATCTAGTACACAATAAAGATTTCGAAACTGAAAGTAGGATCAATTAAATAATTCACTAGTTATACATGCATAAATAAATATGGAATTGGCATGAAAATTTAAAGCATAACCTACACATAACTATATAACATTCATGGTTTGGGGTAACGCATTCCGCATATCACTAGTCATGGATTGCTAAGCCACTTAGTAAGATAATAACAATCATCAATCTCAAAATTCGATCACATTTGCTTAGTAAGCCAAACAATATACTCTTGCAATGATTAAGGAATTCAAATAAGAAGTATATACACTACACTCAGTAGAGCAACAAAACAATTATCAATAGACACGACCCCGTTTCGGTCCACTAGCTTTACACATAGGACTTAACTTGTTTCCGCATCCTGTAACAACATCGCTGAATGACTCAATTGGTTGGTACTTCTATCATCATCTCATTACACACATCATTATACTATATCTCTACCTAAGGGTTCAGGGATCATAAAACCGTATGCATATCACCATATAGTTCATAATTCACAATTCATACCATCCATACACTAAAGTGTCACTCAACTATTCAAAGAATTCAATATGCCAATGTCAACCATATCCTTTCATTGCACATCATTAACCATGTACCACATCTTTACTTACCTCATTCCGCTCCTACAAAACTGTTAGTACAATATAGGCAAGGTCTGATCTTTTATTTGTTACTACCCACTCTCTGCATCACTCAAGGCTATCAGGTTAGACTGATAGGGCCAGTGGCTTGGTTTGAGGGGGGCCCTAACTCAGCCCAACCCTGGGGCTCCTAACAGTTACTAGCCTGGGGTTCATTTTATTTAGACACTCCTATGTTCATTATTTTCATGTTGGTTTAGGCCTGAGGATCGTTCGCTCTGATACCACTTTGTAACACCCCCATTTATTTAAGAGCCTTTAGCAAGACATTCTCAATAAATAGAGTTGTTACCATCTCGGAAAGTCCGAGGTAGTGTATAACAAAGTAAAACAACCCAAGTACTTTAAGTAAAACTGATAAAATTTAAAACTTGCTTATTACAGTTACTACATAACGGAAAAGAAAAAATACAACTGATGATGACTTCTCTAGATGTGATATAATTCTAAGTCGGTCCAAGTATGCATCTCACATTCCTGCCCCAGCTACTAGCTCATCTGTCTCTGACCTGTAGATTCTACTCCCCAACCGGATCATTGTAGGCGTACACGAATACACTGTCAACCTCGCGGTTGAGTAGGGTAACACAATAATAAATAATGCAGCAATAATGATATGCAAATGTCATGATATGCTCGAGCTCAATCTCAATCCTCAATTCTCAATCTCAAACCCGTAACACCCAGCCATACCGAACCTCCCGACAGACTATAATCAGTCGTCACCGAACACCAGCTCAATAGCTGATAAGACACCAGGCTTGGTCTGCAGAACCACCCCGGGCTTTATATAAAAACAATATCTGATTCATATCTTTCTCAGTAACCAATGCATATGCCATGCTCATGAATGCAACACTAAATAAATAACCATTAAATACCGTGCTCATATAACTCATACTTGCATCCATAACAATAAGGCAACATCCATTCATAACAGATCACATAGTAAACATCCATTCATAACACTTTATAAAGTATAGTGACAGTGTATCCTACCTGGATAGCGATATAATCCAGCAGCAAGCCAGAAAGTAAAAAGAATTACGCCACTTCAACAACGTCACCTAGCAAATATAAATTATCCGATTAATAAATTATGATACTTTGGTTTCTCACAATTATTATCCACAATATCAAAGCACTACCTATCTATCCTCATTATTAAATAATTACCACTCCTAAAACTAATCATATAAACTAACATGGAAGTTACGTAACCTAATCATGTATACTAATATCCATATCTGATTCCAAAAATATAAATCCTTGATAAATAATTATCTCGTAATATCAAATTACATGCCCATCTTTCATGAAGAATTTATCTTAATCATCCCAAACTAATTGTTATTCATTAACATGTAATAATTAAGTAGCGAATTATATAAATACGATTTTATATAATTAAAATTACGACCAACAGAAATAACAAACTAAGTAAATCATTACTAATCTACGCATAATTAATTACTACTAATAATAACACCAATAATAAGAATAACAATATTTATAATAGTAATAGAAATAATAGTAATAATAGAATCAATAATAATAACAACTGCACCAACGCAACAGCAACAATTCAGAAAGCTAGAACATAAGGACAACAGCAGCAGCAACCCGTATACCAAACACGCAGCCTACTTCGCGACACCACCACAACGTTTCTAGCCACCCACAGCCGCCACCAGCAGCTCCAACCTATTACCTGTACCACAGACCGCCATTACACCCCTAGGCCACCCCCAAAGACCACCACTGACGCTACTACAATCCTCTCAAATAGCTTGCACTACACGGCTAACAGAGTGTACCTCGCTTATAATATGGTCAGACTCGCCCTGTTCTCGTCCTCACCACGACCACCACCATGGCCCATACCACCTCTGGCCACCATCGTTGTCATCATTGACCCACGATGGTTCCAGGGGTGGTCCACTCGATGCCTCGTCCTCCTCTGACACCTTACGACAGTTTCACGAAGGTCTGCTCACACACATCTACCTCCCCTGTTCTAAATCGCCCCTCACTTTCTGAAATTCCCATCCATCACCGCCACTAGCCACCACCTACGACCACCCTACAACCACTAATTAACCCATGAACACCCTACTATTACTACTACCCAGAACTCGCATCAAAACAAAAACTAAAAAAATTCGAAAAGGTAATACACAATCACGAAAGCGTACTAAGTTAAAACGAAACGTGAATTAAGTTTGTTTTACAAAGACGATGATGAGTGATGAAGATGGTGACTGGGTTATTCTCTCTGGTTCTTCTACGATCCCACGCCTCTCTTTTCTGAACTAGGGTTTTAGGTTTAGTCAATTAGGGAAGTTGTATAAGGGTATGCTATGTCGTATAACAGTAGTAAGGTAGGGTTTGATATTCTTTGTTTGCTTCGTTTCCCTTACCTTAAACCCGAGTCCAACCCGCTACTCCTTACTCCAGCCCATCACGCATCTCGAGACACTTACATTCCGTTCTCGACTTACAACTTAAAAGTACGAGCACATACATAGAATTAATTATACTAATAATAATAATTAATATTAAATTATTAGCACTTACGTAAGAATATATATATAATTAGGATTTCAATACAATAACGACTTAAATAATAAAACAAGTATATATGTGGAATAAATATAAAATAATAAATATATTAAATATAGTTATATTATTAAAATTAAAGAAATACGAATGAAATGTCATTTTATGAAATAATTGTAAAATATAAAATGATTATGAAATACGAAATAATCGTAGAAATACGATTTATAAAATAATAGCAGTTTACGTAAAATACTTTATAAACATTCCATTTGAAATTGATATGCTCTATTTTTATATACTTTTCATCCCCATTTTAGCTCATGTTTTATCATCGTTTACATTATTCTTCAATGTTTATTGAGCTAATTCCGTGTTCTAGGTAATTTGTATGTGGTTAGCGGTTTTTGTAGGAATTTCGGATTTCTCTTGCATTTTGACATTTACCAAGCATCGGAGCTAAACAAAGTCGAGACAAGCATTTTTCAGAGTCATAGAACTGACGAAAAAAGAAGGAAGTCAACAAAGAAGTCAACACTTGAAGATCAAATGAGCAAAGCATGACAACATCAATCATTACATCATTCTTGCAACGTCATCCAAGAGCCCAAATGTAAACAATTGAGGAAATACGGAGTACTTGGACAGTGTTTTCACCCCGGTCGGGGTGGGCTGCCCCGGTATACCGGGGTGGCTTTGATCAGGCGTCTTTTGGTCCAGATTCAAGGAATGCATACGTCATGTTCTTGCCCCGATCCGGGGTGGCTGCAATCTACCCCGTCTCCTCATCACTATATATACCCCTTGATTTTGATTCATTTGAGGAGCATCTAATCTTGGAGTGATCAATTCTTAGAATCAATTTTAGATTAGAAATCATTTTGAGCATCATTAAGCTTGTAAGAAATACTCTAAGTCTTTCTTTATTTTCTTTATAAAAATAGTTCTTTGTTTATTCAAGCATTTCCCGAAGCTATTCGCATTTCATCTTCCGAGTCCTTATTCCGTTAATTTCCAATATTATCTTTCTTAACGGTTTTATTTCGTTATCGTCATTATGTCTATCTTAGTTAATAGGATTGATAATCTAGCTCACAAAACCATGTGTGAGTAGTTTTTATATCTAGGGGAGGGAAACCATGCTAGAATAGTTGTTAGGTCATGTTAAATTATTGATTTTGCATTATCATATTGTTGATTATATACATGCTTGTTCCATTTGATTAATACATGATTATTGATAAATCATTATTCTCATCCTAAGATCGAAAGCCGGGATAGAACTTGATCAATCGATAGTTGTAGTCGTACTCGTAATTGTTAATTGTGTTGTTCTTATCCTAAGATCGAAAGTCGGGATAGAATTAGGCATGGCATGTTATAGTATTTTGTTCCAATGTACGCGAGAGCTAATTGGTAATCAATCTATGGTTAAACTCTAGGCCGAAAGGAAATTGTTATAAACCTAATCAACTATTGACAATGTATTTCTTTAATTTGACATGACTAAGCTCTTATATGCATGTGTAACCTCAATCCCCTAGATTCTTCCCTATAATCGTTTACATCTTCATTTGTCATTACTTTTTTACCTTAGTTAATCCAAATCATAACCAAATTCTTGTGACCAACCTTGATAGAATTCTCTCCATAACTAATCACAATTACATTCCCGTCTCCCTGTGGTTCGACCCCTTCTTCCCTATCTACATTAATTTGTATGTTAGTCAAGTCTAGGGACTTTTATCTTTGGTAGGTGTGCGATTAGCCTGGCCAAATTTTGGCGCCGTTGCCGGGGACGCACGGTTTTATTTTTGTGATTAGTAGAATTCTATCTTGTTTTCTTTTGTCTTAAGGAACACTTGTTCCTTGAGACTGTTACTTACAATCTCTCCTAGGTTGTTGTCTTATGCCCAGGTCCTCTCGAATTGGTGAACTTCTTCCCGTTGATCCCGAACCCGAGAAGTCTTTGCGTAGGAGACTACGCTT
Organism: Silene conica; assembly: GCA_029255685.2. NCBI lineage: Eukaryota > Viridiplantae > Streptophyta > Magnoliopsida > Caryophyllales > Caryophyllaceae > Silene > Silene conica. Next base: position 55,339,110 of record CM055311.2, on the reverse strand, counting down.
CCTTACGGAGATTGCCGAAGCCGCAACTCTTGCGGATCTTGATAATATTCGAAAGTTTTTATCTAGAGGATCTCAAAACTCTTGATAAAGAAGCCTCTACTTCTCAACCAACAAAGGAAAACATGGTGCGTTTGTCTGATCATTCCAAGCCCACTGCGGCTATGCTCCCAAGAGGAATAGTCACGTCTCAAATTGGTGCGGTAAACTTTGAAATCAAGCCGGCCTTTATAAGCATTGTTGAAAGAAAACAGTTTGGGGGAACTCCTACGAAAGACCCCAACTTACATGTACAAAATTTTTGTGAGTATCGCTCCATGATTCGGCAACCTGGTGTCACACAAGAGCAAATAAGGGAGATACTATTCCCTTTCTCCCTAAAGGACAAGGCCAAAGTTTGGATAAATAGCCTTGATTGAGTTGCATTGGGAATCAACGATTGGGATAGTCTAGCCCTTGAATTTTATCAAAAGTATTTCCCTCCTGAGAAAACACAACAACTAAGGAGTCAAATCACCGGTTTTCGCCAAAGTGGTCATGAAAGTCTACATGAAGCATGGGAATGGTACAAAGAACTTCAAAGGGAATGTCCTCATCATGGTTTGGATTCATGGTTTCTTGCCATCACGTTCTACAATGGGTGTTGCGCAGAGTCTCGTCGAGTTTTGGACTCCGCAAACAATGGGAGATTCGATAACATAGATGTGGAGTTGGCTCACTCGACTACATAATCTATGGCGGTGCATGACTCTCAATATGTCAACTCGAGAAACATCCCATTAAAGGCAAAGGAAGAAGATCCCGGAATTGTTCTCTTGAAAGCTCAAGTAGCTCTTCTCCAAAGACAAGTCGACAATCAAGGATCAAGTTCCTCTCAACCTCATGAACAAGTAAACGTGACAAGTCAAGTTGTGGTATGTGAAGCTTGTGGAAGTGCGTGCCACGGATTCCAAGAGTGTAGAAGTAATATGGAACAAGTCAATGCCTACCAAAGCTTTAGGCAAAATTTCAACCCTTTCTCCAATACCTACAATCCGGGTACAAAGTTCCATCCAAACTTCTCCAACAAAAGTACAAATGTCCTTAACTCACTACCACCAAGACCACCACAAAATACTGCACCACCAGGTTTCCAAAATCAAATACAAAAGAACCAATTTCAACAAAACTTCCAACCATTCCCTCAACACCACTTTTAAAATCAACAACCATTCCCTCAACAACCATTTCAAAACCCTTCACAAAATTCACCATCATTCCAACATCCCCAAAATCAACAAAGTCAACCCTCACATCCACAACAATTGAGTGAGATAGGAAGTCTATTGGCACAAGTAGCCGAGACACAAAGAAACATGGTCCTTCACATTCAAAAGACCGATCAAGCTAGAGATGCTTCAATAAAAATGCTTGAGACACAAATCGCTCAACTTGCTACTTCCAACCCTCAAAGACAACAAGGCCAATTGCCACCACAAGGAGCACAACCTCACGAGCAAGCTAATGTTGTCGCTTTAAGGAGTGGTACTACCTATGAGGGACCCCAAATGCCCACTGAAGAAAGTGATCAAATGGGTAAGAAAGATGACGTTGGGAACAAAGCTACTAGCTCAAAAGAAGTTGAGAAGGAGCCCGACCAAATCAATGAGCCTGTGTTGGAATTGAGGAGGAGCCCCTAAAGGGTAAGGATAATGCTAAAGAGCCAGAAAAGATTTAAGTGCCTTTTCCCCATAGGTTGGCAAAAGCTCACAAGGAAACTCAATTTGGTAAATTCATGGACGTGGTGAAAAACTTACAGGTAACAATCCCTCTTACTGAGTTAATCACCCAAGTCCCCTCATACACCAAATTCATGAAAGACATCTTAACTAGGAAAAGGACAATAGATAGCATTGAAACCTTGGCCTTCACCGCTGAGTGTAATGCCCTTTTACAAAATTTGTCCCCACCTAAGTTAAAAGATCCAGGAAGTTTTTCAATCCCATGCACCATTGGTACCTATACTATCGACAAAGCTCTTTGCGATTTAGGTGCTAGTGTTAGTGTCATGCCTTTTTGCATTTGTGAGAAATTAAACATGGGAGAATTAAAGTGTACTAGTGTCACATTGCAAATGGCGAACCGTTCTGTAAAACACCCTCTAGGTGTTTTGGAGGATGTTCCCGTCAAAGTCGGCAAATTTTTCATTCCGGTTGATTTTATTGTACTTAACATCGCTGAAGATTCGCAAATCCCGATTATTTTGGGAAGACCATTTTTACATACCGCGGGTGCGGTCATCGATGTTAAAAACGGTAAATTGACTTTGGAAGTTGGTGATGACAAAGTGACTTACAATTTGAACAATGTTGTGAAAAGTCCAATGTTAGAAGAACCATGTTATGTTATAGAGGTCTCAGATGTTATTGATATTATTGTGGAAGATTCATTGCCCCGATCCTTAAGCAAGGATCCATTGGAGGCTCTTTTGTTGCTAGAATCTTTTGCAGGTGATGATGACGTTGATGGTGATGAGATAGATGCTTTGGAGTTGGAGCTTGATGGAGAGGAGCTAGCCTTGGAGGAAAACTCTAATTTCATAGGTTTAGTTGCTACTTCTACTACGGTCGAGGTACAAAAACCCGAACTAAAGCCCCTCCCATTGAATTTAAAGTATGCTTTTCTAGATGAATCAGAAATGTGCCAAATCATTGTAAGCACCCATCTAGATGAAAGTCAAGTGTCTAGGTTGTTAGATGTGTTGAGAACCCATAAGAAGGCTATAAGCTATTCATTAGATGATTTGAAGGGGATAAGCCCCGATTTTTGTATGCATAGGATTCACTTAGAAGAAGATCATAAGCCATGTGTACAAGGTCAACGTCGCTTAAACCCAAACATGCAAGAAGTTGTCAAAAAAGAGGTCATGAAACTCTTGGATGCGGGAATTATCTATGCAATTTCCGACTCCAAATGGGTTAGTCGGTCCAAGTGGTCCCAAAGAAAGGAGGGACCACGGTAGTCAAAAATGATAAAGATGAACTCATTCCTACTCCCGTTGTGACGGGATGGCGCATGTGTATTGATGCGTGCCTATTTTATGATGTTTTACATCTATTTTTACACGCATTTTGTCGCTCATTTACTATGTTTTAGCCTTTATTTCCCAACAATTGTCTACTTTCATATTTTTATGCTCTTTTGCAGATTTTTGCGGAAAAGGGACGATTTTATACCAAATTTATGCCCTCGGGACTTTTTATGACTAAGGACAAGAAGGAACGAAGCCTAGCGCATATTTCAAGGCCTAAAGATAGCTTTAACAAGCAAAGAATCAATCCACGACGTTGCAGCCTATTTCAAATGGCTATATCTCGAGTTCTAGAGCTGATAATGGAGTGATTCCAGTTGGAGGTGAAAGCTTATCCTCTTAGCTTTCCAACGCCGCGAGAATCGCTTGATTTCGATAAGTAACGAAGAAATGGCAGCTGTTTTAAGATCGATGCGCGCTGCAGTCCCGACAGTTGGTCGACCGACCAACAAAGTAGGTCGATCGACCAGGTGCCTATTGGAAAAGCCCAGAATTTGCTTGAAGCCCAGAAATTGCATAAATCCGTAAAGCGGTCGACCGACCGAAAATATTGGTCGACCGACCACAGCACCGACCCAGAAGTTTCCGAAAAGCCCATACAAGTGTTTAGGTCATTAGGAAACTCTTTAATTCTGCCTATATAAGCTAATTCAGTCCCTAATCAAGATATCCATCAAGTTCTTAATCTAGTTTTCTATCATAGAATTATAATAAAGTCATAGTTAGAGAGAATACTTTCCAAGTTTCATCTTTGTTCTTAGATTTTCCAATTAAGTTGTAAGTTTGCTACAATTAATCTTTCCTTTTAATTTAATCTTGTTGTTCATCTTGCTGTTGTTCCTTAATTCATGCTTTCCCTTTTATTGTCATCTTTAATTATGTTAATTCCTTTAATGTTCTTGATTCTTGTTATTGTTAGTTTTACAATTGAGACTATGCATAACTAATTCTTGTGATTAGGAACTAGGGGAACCATGGTAAAGACTTGATTTTGATAATTTAATGATTGAATTACCAATCCCCCATTGTTGTTGGTGAACTGATCCTTAGGATTGAAAGATTATTAGGATTAGTTTAACAACAACTTTGGGATTGCCCTTGAACGAAAGTTTAGTGCTTTTCTAGGAACCCTAAGACCGTAAGGATTGGGTAGAATATTGACCTAAAGGTTTATTCTTTGTTCCTTGGGATTGTGTTATTTGATTATTTTACCTTTCATTAACTTGTTTTAACCATGGGGAACCGAAGTTCCTAATCTCCTTTTTTCCCTTATTTTAATTTCCTTTATTATTATTGCATGTTTAAATTAATGTTCTTTATAACTTTCATGTTTATTCCTATTTTTATTATTGTTCCAGTAACTATGAGTAGGTAAATTTCATATGTTAGGATGTAGGGAGTAAATATGCATAGGTAGTATAATTCCCGAATCAACATGTCGCAGGCAGGAGGTCGACCGACCACCATTATAGGTCGGCCGACCGACTCGTGTTCGAATTCCGTTTCGCTTTTATTTGTAGACTATAATAACCTACAATGAGACCAAAAGGAGACTTGTAGGATGTTAGTATTGACCTACCCGAGATTGAGAGATTTGGGAAGGGCATTGGTTTACATCTTAAGACGGAAAGGTTACTTAAGACTGAAAGGTTTGTGACCTAGAATTTAGGGATCACCCTTATTGTTGACACTAGACCTGTCAAAACCTGACCCGACCCGAAAACCGACCGTAACCCGACCCGTAAATAACCCGTAAATGACCCGGTTTTTCAACCCGAACCCGAAAGATACCCGAACCCGTTTTGACCCGTAAACAGCGGGTCAAAACCCGACCCGCAGCGGGTTGACCGTTGGGTCCAGACAATATATCGTTTTTAAAATATATAATGTCAAATAAGTATTGATGACTTGTAAATTTTTGAGGAGAAATATGTATATATATGCGGTATGTCACGTCATCACTCAAACAACATGCCACGTCATCACCTCAAACAACATGCCATGTCATCACCTCAAAGTGTGTGTCATACCGTCACTTTCACCGTCGTACGTCGAATTGCATTTCACGTCAGCAGCGCCAACTCATCACCTCGAACCACATGTCACGTCATCACATCGAAGTGTGTGTCACGTCGTCACTTTTAGTGTAGTACGTCAAGTTACATTCCACGTTAGCACTGTCACCTCATTATTTCGATGGACCACATGTCACGTCATTACATCGAAATGTGTGCCACACTGTCACTTACACCTCATTCCACATAATTGCCCGGGACCACATGCCATATCATCACCTCAAAATATGTGTCATACGTCACTTTCACCGTATTACGTCGAACTGAACCGCACTTCGCATCAACACTTCTACCTCATCACCTCAGATCACATGTCACGTCATCATTGTTAACTTATTTGAGTCTCATTATCGTACTTAGCGAGTTAGTAAGGATGATGATGATGATGATAACGATGGTGATGTTGGTGGTGAGGGTAAAAATGGTGACAATTAACTTAACTAAAACGAGCAAGAGGATAAAAAACGTATAAAGGGTAGGAATTACGATATAAAATAATTTTTATAACATGCGAGGAAAAGATGTTGATTGACCCGTATTTTTACCCGAACCCGACCCGGAACCCGTATATACTTGACCCGTATTTTACCCGAACCGAAATACACCCGACCCGTATTTTACCCGAACCCGTATCTACCCGACCCGTAACCCGCCTGTTCGACCTGTTTGACAGGTCTAGTTGACACCCAATAATTGTGAGACCTAGGAACTAATAGCATAGACCGAAAGGAGCTATTAGGTAGCATAGACCTAAAGGATATGTTACGCCCCTTACGCGACTGCTATACATGTTGACTTAGGATTTATATTATCTTAGCTGTTTATTACCCAAACATCCTAGCATCTCTTTTATTATAGTTTATTTTCATCTTTATTTACTTGTTTTATTTTATATTTGTTTAGACTTAGCAACAATCAAAACACCCCTCTTCTTATTACTATTTTATAGATTAAAAATTAGCAAACGAAATTAACCTTGTCTCTCTGTGGTTCGACCCTTACTATCACTATCTATAGTTTTAGTTTGGTTTATAAATTTTATCTTTGACACCCACAACGACGGGTATCAAATTTTGGCGAATTCCCCAAACCAAACCTTGCTTGCCCTCAAGCAAGAAATAGACTCGATCTTAACTAATGGAACGATTTCAATCTCAGAGCGAAATTTACATGTAAGCCTAAACCAATGCTAAGTACAAAATGAGAAAGCATTTAAATCATGCAAACGAGTTATGGTGTTGTCAGACTTGAAAAAAATAAAGACTATAGAGACTTTATACCATGGACTCTCGCGGTACGCTCGAGACACTCATGAAGCAAAGGGTGAGTATATGTAAAAGATAGGAAGAAGTAATTTTGTAGAGACACTCACCTAACTGCGACCCATGAAAACATGCCTGCAATCTAACATGAACAAGAATTCTACAACTTTGTAACAAACTCATTGAGTGACTTGGATACATGCAATTGAGGTAATGAAAGATATGTGAGGTAAAATGTAAAAAGTGGTTAAGATGTTTTTGGATATGTGGGGTTAGTAGCCAAGCTAGTAAAACCGGTTCCCAATAACATATTTCACAACTTTTGATATTAAGAAAGTGCTCTTTTTGTGGCACAACTCTCACATTATATATAAGAACGGACTCCCAAATATTTTGAATGAAGTACGGGAGTGATAACATATAAAAGAAAGGAATTTCCGGAATGAAATTTTGAATCTGAAATTGTCAGTTGGTCGACCGACCCAATAAGGTGGTCGGTCGACTGACTTTTGTACGTTTTTGACTTTTTTCGTTTTTTTTTTTCTTTTCTTTCTTTCTTTTTCTTTCTTTTTCTGATTTTTTCTGTTCTTTTTCTTTCTCTTGTTTTCTTTCTTTCTTTTCTCTTTTTGCTCAAGATAGCATACAAACCAAGATGCCTCAAAAAATAATCCAAAGACCACAGATACTAGCTTGGAAAGGTAGGCTAAGTATGGGATGTAGTTTTGGGGAAAAAAGGCAATTTTGGCTATGTAAGGCTTATGGGTAAATGAGAGAAAGGGGATCCCAAATGCACGTATCAAGACTCACAAAACGAGAAAGTAAAACAAGTATATAGCAATTCAAGTTCATGTTTATGCATATTGATGTAACATGTTCCAAGGGGAGTACTACTCACATCCTAGACAACTGGTTTAAGAATGAAACCAGGAAATAAAGCTCTAAAACTTAGAATGTATAGTGGGTTGCCAAGGTATAAGTCAAGTCTCAAGAAAACAAGTTAACAAAAACTCGTAGATATGCAAAAGACTCTTATACTAAAACAAGTTGACAAGGCAATGGTAAAGGCATAAACATGTAAGATAGCTAAATCATCCTTGAAATACTTTCGTTCCGACTCGACCTATATGCTAAAATAAACGTGCATTTTTTTGAAATTTTGAATTTTTTTCTATTTTTTTGTATTTTTCTTGTATATGCAAGGAAAATAAAGAAAAGAACAATGCAAGACAGAAATGCAATAAACGTGTGACAAAATGCAATGCATGTGACACGAAACCATTCCCCAAACCAACCCGCACAATGTCCCCATTGTGCATTAGCCTAAGTAAAGGTTTCAGAAAAATAAAAGAAAGATGCAAGGAAAATAAAAACTAAGGACAAACTGGAAAGAACTCACTGGATTATGAAGCGCATGAAAAACCTCCCCAAACCAGCGTAAGCTGGGAGGTTTTGGTGGCTAGCAGTGCCACTCAAGTACCAAGATGACTTACACGATCCCTGAAAAAGAAACGAGAAAACTGTAACAGCTGGGCGGTCGACCGACCGATGTAATAGGTCGACCGACCTTCCTGTATATTAAGAAATTCCGAATTTTGCAGAGCTCAGGTCGGTCGACTGGTAATGCTGGTCGGCCGACCCCTCTGCTGTACAGTGGTCGTCGGTTCTTCGTCGAAACCTGAAAAAGCAATAAATATGCGCCCAACAAATGCGCAAGATCCCAGAACCAAGCCTAAAATGTCTCAAACGAAGCAACAAAAGTAAAAAGAGTCTAAGTCTAAAAACAAGAAAATAAATAGTCCAACAAAAAACTGAAATAAAACACTAAACAAGAACTACGACTCAGCAGCAAGATACCCCAAAGTAAGGCACTTGGCTAAAATAGGTCCTTTCAGCAGTACTGACCGCTACCCTGGGCTTCCAGACAACAGGCCTAGATGGAGGAAGGGTATCTGGTGTCGCATAAGCTATGACACGCTTCTTTACTTTGCCCGGCCGGTCTTCTTCAGCAACTTGCTCCAATTTCGTCTCCCCAGTATCTCCAGGATCTCCTATGCCCTTTTTATCATGACCTGCAACAACAGAAATAATAGGATGGTCCTCCAATTTCCTCTTACGCTCAAGGCCCTTGACGATCTCCAATATTTTTCCGAACTGAAGCTCCAACTTTACTTTCTCTAAATAATCCGGATACGGGACTGCAATGCTTGTCGCAGGATCAGCAATCTTTGGCTCTTTTAACTTCAGAATCTCCGTCGAGTTAGTGATGAGAGGAGAGTTAGGTAGCTCAGGAGGCGAATCCACAATAGGAACACTGGTGAGGTCTTGAATGAGGGAAGGATCCAGCGATTCGGGAATAGAAACTGCATTCTGCTCAGGAACAGTGGTCGGTCGACCGGGTACAGCGGTCGGTCGACCAGACTCTGTATCATCGAAAATTTCCTGTTCTGCAGAGACTGATCTCACGTCAGGTGTCGAGGTCGGTCGACCAGATGTTGTGGTCGGTCGACCTTCTGACCTGTGCACGGGATCAATTTCTTCGTCCTGAACTACGGCAGCATCATCCCTTGGGGTTGGTCCCTCATAGGCTTTCTCAAGTTCTTCGGAACGAGCGTTATTGGATGTTTCAAGTGCGGAAACATGACTTATTTCAATATTTGTTTTCAGTGAATCCCCACATGAATTTCCATTATCAGCTCTATGAACCGCCAACTCCTCAATAGTAACCCAACCCTTGTCAGCAGCTACATTATAAAATCTTCCATTTGTAGTTGAATCAAGGATGGCTCTGTAGTCATCATACAAAGAGCTATAGAATCGGTGGCAAAGGTACCACTCCTCAAAGCCGTGGTGAGGAACGGATCGAACCAACTTCTTAAAACGGGCCCACGCTTCAGGAAATTTCTCATCGGGTCCTTGCTGGAAATTTGAGATTTGAATTCTCAAAGCATTGGTTTTTGCTGGCGAAGTGTACCGTTGGCAGAAAGCCAATGCTAGAGATGTCCAATCTGTAACGCTAGCTGCTTCCATATCAGGGTAACGAATCCATTCACGCGCAGAATCTTTCAAGGAGAAACGAAAAAACATCTCCTTAACCTTATCTCGCTCTCCCGCCGATACGGGTGCGGAACAAAAATAATCTGTAAATAGCTCCAAATGCTTCAAAGGATCCTCATCTGGTAGACCTGCAAACTGTTTTTGCTCCAATAATTTGATATAGGAGAGATAAAAATCAACGGGGGGAATAAATCCCCCTGGGAGGTGGTGTGCTGCTGGCTGAAGATTATCAGAAATAGTAGACATGATCGCAATAGCACTGAGAGTACTCAAGCCTTCCTCTCAAAAACCTGTCTTCTGAAACAAAACTAGAAGACAAGGTAAGAACGGTCTTAAGGAACCTAAGTTCCTTAAGACAAGAAAAAAATAAACTAAAAACTAACAAACAAAATTATACCGTCTCCCCGGCAACGGCGCCAAAATTTGATACCCGTCGTTGTGGGTGTCAAAGATAAAATTTATAAACCAAACTAAAACTATAGATAGTGATAGTAAGGGTCGAACCACAGAGAGACAAGGTTAATTTCGTTTGCTAATTTTTAATCTATAAAATAGTAATAAGAAGAGGGGTGTTTTGATTGTTGCTAAGTCTAAACAAATATAAAATAAAACAAGTAAATAAAGATGAAAATAAACTATAATAAAAGAGATGCTAGGATGTTTGGGTAATAAACAGCTAAGATAATATAAATCCTAAGTCAACATGTATAGCAGTCGCGTAAGGGGCGTAACATATCCTTTAGGTCTATGCTACCTAATAGCATAGACCGAAAGGAGCTATTAGGTAGCATAGACCTAAAGGATATGTTACGCCCCTTACGCGACTGCTATACATGTTGACTTAGGATTTATATTATCTTAGCTGTTTATTACCCAAACATCCTAGCATCTCTTTTATTATAGTTTATTTTCATCTTTATTTACTTGTTTTATTTTATATTTGTTTAGACTTAGCAACAATCAAAACACCCCTCTTCTTATTACTATTTTATAGATTAAAAATTAGCAAACGAAATTAACCTTGTCTCTCTGTGGTTCGACCCTTACTATCACTATCTATAGTTTTAGTTTGGTTTATAAATTTTATCTTTGACACCCACAACGACGGGTATCATGTATTGACTATAGGAGGTTGAACTTAGCCACTAAGAAAGACCACTATCCCTTACCGTTCATTGACCAAATGTTGGAGAGGTTGGCATGTCATAAGTACTTTTGCTACTTAGATGGCTATTCGGGATTCTTCCAAATACCCATTCATCCCGATGACCAAGAAAAGACCACTTTCACTTGCCCTTATGGTACCTTTGCTTACCGTAGGATGCCTTTCGGTCTATGTAATGCCCCTGCAACCTTCCAACGTTGCATGACTAGTATTTTTTCAGATTTCATTGAGTCCATCATGGAAGTTTTTATGGATGATTTTAGTGTCCATGGCACTACATTTGATGCTTATTTGGCCAACTTAACTAAGGTCTTGAAAAGATGTGAAGAAGTGGACTTAGTTTTGAATTGGGAAAAGTGCCACTTCATGGTAAATGAAGGAGTGATACTTGGTCATCTTGTTTCAGAAAGAGGTATAGGGGTGGACCGTGCCAAGGTCCAAGTAATTGAGCAACTTCCCCCTCCAATAAATGTCAAAGGTATAAGAAGTTTTCTAGGACACGCGGGATTTTACCGCCGTTTTATAAAGGATTTCTCCAAAATTGCAAAGCCTCTTACCGAGCTCCTTTTGAAGGATGCTCCATTTGTTTTTACTGATGCTTGCCTTGAGGCTTTTAATAGAAGGAAGCTTTAATTTCAGCACCCATCATCCAATCACCAGATTGGAGTTTGCCATTTGAAGTAATGTGCGATGCTAGTGACTATGCGGTGGGTGCCGTTCTTGGGCAAAGGAAACATAAGGTGCTTCATGCCATTTACTATGCAAGTAAAACATTGGATGCAGCTCAAGTCAATTATGCCACTACCGAGAAGGAACTTCTTGCTATTGTCTATGCTCTAGACAAATTCCGTTCTTACTTGGTTGGTTCTAAGGTCATTCTCCATACCGACCACGCCGCCTTGAAGCATCTACTTTCAAAGAAGGAGGCAAAGCCGAGGCTCATTAGATGGATCTTGCTTTTTGAAGAATTTGACCTTGAGATTCGTGACAAGAAAGGAGCTGAAAATGTTGTGGCCGATCACCTCTCCCGTTTGAGGTTTGATGATGAAGGTATTCATATACCTATTGATGATTCTTTTGCCGATGACTCCTTGATGATGGTCGAGGAAAATACACCATGGTATGCCGATATTGCCAACTATCTTGTTGGTCATGAGTTGCCACCTAACCTTTCATATCAACAAAGAAAGAAGTTCATGCATGATGCCAAATTCTATCTTTGGGATGATCCTCATTTGTACAAACATTGCTCCGACGGGCTATACCGGAGATGTATCCCACAATGGGATGTTGAAAGCACTACTACAAGAATGGGATATAGAGGCGCTCATCTCCCGACGCTTATTAAAAAACTGCTATAATTTGTTTAATTAAGCTAAATTATGAAGCGCTATAATAAAGCGCCTAAAAAACAAATACTACACTAGCCCAAAGAAAATAAAAAAAGCGCACAAAAATGGCGCGCCAAACGCAATTCTGGAAAACTCACGAAATATTAAAACCTATTCATCAGAAAACCTACCCAAACAAACAACCTTTCCTGCGAAGAAGACCCTTTCCTGCGAACAAGACGAACGACAAAATTCATCAGAAATTCAAGCAGCTTCTTCAATCCCATATTCAGGTATCAATATTTGAATCCTTCTAATTTTTGATTGTTTTCCTTTGTCACTGTTATTATTTATACTCCAATTTTTTGTTTTCCTTGTCGATTATGGGGATCAAAGTGTGTTTGTTAATTACTGGTAATCTGGAATCAAAAATAATTGACAATTGATCTTAAAGGTAGCAATTATCCGCTTTTTTGCTCCGCTTTTATATTACAATCGACAATAATCTATAATTATTGATTTTCATATAAAAAAGCGGATAATTGCGGATAATTATCGATTTCATATACAATTATCCGATTTCTGCTGTCCACTTCAATCTTCATATGTATAATACTCGTAGTGCCATGTATACTATTCCTTGTAGCTTCTTGATTTTTAATGTTCATTTGTATTTTTTATAATTTTAGTAGATTCTGTTGTGAATTGAACGAGATTTGGTTGATTTTGTCTTTATTTTAGTTGATTATGTCTTTTTGCTTTGTGATTGAGGGATTGTTACTCATGCCCAGATTGTCTATGTTCAATTGTTCATAGTGAGGAGATGAGTGATTTAAGATTGATAGGTCATGTAATGCAAACTAAGCCTGTGTCAGTGTCTAGCCTATACTTATTAGGAGATTCTTCCTTCTTGTGTTGATCTTTTGCTTAGTATAATGCTATTAGAATCCATAGTAAATAACTCGACGAGTCTTTACAAGTAGTAAAGTTCGAAATATAGCAAACAGGTTAGCTTTCCTTGAAATGCATATTCGGCAGTAGTTAGGTAGCTTTGCTGCTTATTAAAAGAAGGATCGTTCGAGCCTTATTAGACGGAGAGGGTTTCCAGAATAAATTAGAGTAGAGAGCAAGTCGGGTCCCAGTGAACTTCGCCACTCATGCTGCTGACCTTCTTTTCTTGTTCCCAAAATATAATCAGCTACTTTGGTAAAAAAGAGGGTAGATATATAATCTATCTTAGTTAGACGGCTTGACACATAGACTTATATAGGGCTTTCTAGGTCTCGTTCGGATGATGTCAACTCTAAGACTTTTGGAGGAAGAAGGTTTCAAGGGGATAGTGGATCAACAAGAAGTCAGGAAGAAGTACGCTTTACTAAATGAAATGAGACCCTTGTCCTTAACATTCCCATTCAATAAGATTCTTTCATTGATAAGAAAGGCCCCTTAATTTTAATTATATTAGAAGTCAGGAAGAAGAAAGTACTCGGGGGGTAAGTACAACAACCTAATATCTTTGCTCATCTCAAGAAAGGCCCCTTAATTTAATTATATTAGAAGCTCGAGCGAGACTCTCCTTTTCTACTGCAAACTAAAACAGAGCGTGCTTGTTTTTCAGTTTGCTTCTTATTTACCTAAGTCTAAGGTTGGGTATTGAGATGGCGCTCTTCTATGAAACCGGACTAACTAAATTCATAAAACTTTGACATGCTTATAGTGTTCTCGGCTTTACAAGTCTCCCTTCCACAAGTTTAGTGAAAGATAAATGAGTTAATAATTCAGATTATTCCCAGTTAAACGCTAGTATAGATTAATACGAAAAGGGGAGAGATAAAGAGCTCCCATATTCTGAAGAGGTAAAGCAGGCCTTACTAAAGATAATTCTGGAAGAATAGGACTCATAAGAGGGGTGCTCTCTTATCCTCTCTTTTTGGGCTTGCAGGAGGCTGTGTGTAGTACTAGCCGTTCAGGTTGAATCCGACTCAAGCCCTGAAATTCAGATTGTTACATCAATGGTATTTAAAAAAACTGTTCACAGGTGAAGGAACCCCCCCATAGCTCATTATCTTAGAATAGGACACTTTAGTCAAAAACCGCCTAAGGTGATACTACTTGGGATACTCTCTCTCTGTCTATTCACTCTTCCTATGTTTGGATTATTCCCAAATTTTCCCAAATTTTGCCAAATTTTTGTTTAGGACACTAGTACGTGTTTGCAGTAACAACAGTTTAGTTGGTGGATGTGCCTGTATTATAGTTATTTTCTTTTTAACCCGTTAAAATACTTGTTCTGAGTTGTTAACCATCAAAGTGATGTTATTTTTCAGTTTGATGGATCTGATTTTTATCAAGGAAAATTTGGCTAGTCGTAAGGAAAGTGCACAATACCGATTAGGAGTTCGCGACTTCATAAGATATGCTACCCGTGACATAGCCTCTTCTAGTGGTAAAATATATTGTCCTTGTGTGAAGTGCGTAAACAGTAAGTTGTTAAGTCCAGACGAAGTGAATGTAAATTTGCTTAGTTCTGGAATAATGTGTAACTACTCCACTTGGATTTTTCATGGAGAACAATTGGAGCAGACATTAGTCGATGAACCTATGGAAACAACTCCACCTTTGACTCACATGCAACAGTTAGTTCACGATGCATATAAACAAAGAAATGAGGAGTTTGGTTTCAATGGTTCTCCCCATCTCACAAATATGGCAACCACAGGACCAAGTAAAGATGCTGAAAACTTTTTCAATTTATTAAAAGATGCTGATCGGGAGTTGTGGCCAGGGTGTGAACTGACTAAGTTATCATTTTTAGTACTTTTGTTCCACTTAAAGAGTACTAATAAATGGAGTACTAAGTCTATTAGTAGCCTATTAGAAATTTTACGACTTGCAATTCCCAACGGGGAAAACTTACCAAAAACATTTGCTGAAGCTAAGAAGGTTATTAGTAAATTAGGCCTTGATTACACAAAAATTGATGCTTGCCCGAAACACTGCCAACTTTATTGGAAATACAAAGCACGTGATGATACATGCTCAACTTGTGGGACTTCAAGATAGAAAAGGGTTAGAGAACAAGTGACATCAACGGGGCGAAAAAAAAAGAAAGGAATTTCTGCCAATGTTTTACGGTATTTTCCATTAAAGCCGAGACTTAAGCGAATTTTTATGTCTAAAAAGACGGCAGCCTATATGAGGTGGCATGCTGAAGAAAGAATAAAAGAGGATGGTGCTCTAAGACATCCGGCTGATTCCTATGCTTGACAAGACTTTGACTCTAGGTACCCTAATTTTGGTGCAGAGTCTCGTAATGTTAGACTTGGTTTAGCTAGTGATGGATTTAACCCTTTTGGAATGCTAAGTTCAACTTATAGTTGTTGGCCAGTAGTGTTGGTACCATACAACTTTCCTCCTTGGATGTGTTTAAAAGCGTCATCTCTTATTTTATCCACCTTAATTTCGGGGCCTAGTAGTCCAGAGAATAAAATTGATGTGTATTTGCAACCCCTTATTGAAGAGTTAATTGAGTTTTGGGACGAGGGCATTGAGACGTATGATGCTTCCAAAGACGAAACTTTTACTTTGCATGCCGGTTTACTTTGGACAATCATCGATTTTCCAGGTTATGGCATGCTCTCTGGTTGGGGTGTACATGGTGAGAAAGCGTGTCCTTGTTGCAACTCCCAAACAGATTCAAAGTGGCTATATAATAGCCATAAGTTTTGTTTTATGGGTCATCGTCGATTTTTAGATAAGGATCATGATTTTCGCTATAATAAAGAAGCTTTTAATGGAAGCGAAGAATTTGATGTTTCTCCTACAACACCTTCTGGAGCTGAGGTGGTGCGTCAAATTGACGCTATTCAAGACTTCAGTGGTTCTAAAACATGGAAGAAGAAGAGTGAATTCTTTAGACTACCTTATTGGGATTCTCATTTAATTCGCCACAATTTAGATGTCATGCACATTGAAAAAAATGTGTGTGATAATGTGATTGGTACATTGTTGAATTTAGAAGGAAAATCTAAAGATAACTTAAAAGCTCGTCGTGATTTGGAAGTTATGGGAATAAGAAAGGAACTTCACCCACAAGAAAGGGGATCAAGATACTATCTACCACCAGCTCCGTATACTATGTCTCGTGCCGAGAAGCATGCATTTTGTAAATTGCTCCATGAACTTAAAGTTCCCAATGCTTATGCTGGAAACATATCAAGGTGTGTAAACCTTACGCATGCAATATAAATTGCATGGCCTCAAAAGCCATGACAATCATATTTTAATGCAACAAATTTTGCCAGTTGCATTGCGAGGGTTGCTGACACCGAAGGTGGTAGCTGCCTTATTCCATTTATGCGGCTATTTTAGAGATTTATGTGGTAAAGTTTTACATTTAGATGAAATTGTGCGACTAGAAGCTTCTATACCACAAATAATGTGTCATTTAGAGATGATATTTCCTCCTAGCTTTTTTACGGTTATGGTCCACTTGGTTGTTCATCTAGCTACTGAAGCAAAGCTTGCTGGCCCCGTTAGGTATAGATGGATGTATTTTATTGAGAGGTACTTGGGCAAACTCAAATCCTATGTTTTTAATAAAGCGCATCCATAAGGATCAATTGCGGAGGCTCACCTAGCCTTTGAATGTATGATATTTTGCTCTCATTACGTTGAAGGATTTGACTCAAAGTTTCCCATAGCTTCAAATTTTGAAGGATGTGCCGAAAATTTGGAATCGGCAAGTATTCCTCATGATAATAGTATTTTTGTTCAAGATGGAAAACCTCTAGGAAAACCGACTACAGGGAAGATATCAGCAATGAACAAAATACAAGCACATCGATATATCCTTTTCAATTCTTCAGAAGTCACAGAATTTCTAAAGTAAGAATCTAACACTAACTAGTTTTAATTTTATTAATTCTTATGCAATAATTGTAAACGTGTTACTAACACTTGTTTTTATTAAAGAGTGCATGCAGCAGAACTTAAGCGTCGTAGTCGACCAAGACGTCTTTCTTTGAAAGAAATTGAGCGAATTCAACATGAAACATTCCATGAATGGTTCAGAGAACATGTAAGCATAATAGAAGCTTATGTCAAATAATAATATGAATTATAATAGGAGTTACTAATTTTTTTTTATAATAAAACAGGTTACCAAATTAGAGGCGTCACAGGGTCCAGAATGTTTGAATGAGGAACTTCGTATGCTAGCTCGTGGACCACTTGATGTTGTTTCTAAATACCAAGGATATAATGTCAATGGCTTTAGTTTTAGAGCCAAACGTTATGATAAATGCACCCAAAATAGTGGTGTGGTTGTAGTGGCAAAAACGTCAAGTTATGCTAGTGCTAGTGACAGAAGACCGGTCTTAGGAGATGTTGCCTACTATGGGAGGATAATAGAAATCATTAAATTGAAATATTTAGGAGGATACTCTACAATAATGTTTAAATGTGAGTGGATAGACACAACTTCTGGAAGAGGAACAAAGCAAGATGAGTATGGTTTCACACTTGTTAATTTCTCTCGTCTACATAGTGGCGAAACCCTGATAGATGAGCCATATATATTTGCCACACAAGCCAAGCAAGTGTTCTATATTCAAGACCAAGTTAATACAGAATGGTCTGTTGCTCTGAAGATGAAACCAAAACATGTTAACGACATTGGTGATGATGATTTGAGTGAGGACGAAGAAATTGAGCCGTGCCATGTTTCATTTCTGAAACATTTATATTCGAACTCACTTGAAAATCCTAGTTGGGTTAGGCACGGTGTCGAAGGAACTTTGGTTGATATGACTGAAAATAATGTCTAGCTGCTAGATTTGATTTTCATTTATTAAGAATTTTTATGAAACATTGGCTGTTCTTTTATGTTATGAATAATAATAGGTTTTGTTTGTGAAGGTCTTTTTGTGTGCTACCTAGCTTTGTGAACTTGTGCTGGAACTTTTTTTATTCGAACTAAATAATTCTTGACAAAGCTTAAAGTTGACAGGGAAAATGGCTAAGGCTAAGAATCTCCGGATTACTAGACAAAGTAGCAGCCAAGCAGATCAAAGAGAGAACAACTCAACTCAGCATTCCGGATCTTCAAGTCAAAATAGAGATCAAAGTTCAGAATCAAGTCAGCATGAAAATGAGGGACGGACATATGATTGTGTTATGCAAGGTAAAATCAACATTCTTTATAATACAATTTGTAGGTACATTGATATTTCATATTAAAGTGACCTTATAATTTTGTAGATCCCGACGGAAAAAGAACTCGTGGGAAAACTGTTCTTGCAGATATATGGAACTTACCAGAAGGAAATTGAGTGGTTGTTGAGATAAACAAATCAAACCAACCTATAGGGGATGAAGGAGGGGCGCTGGGATATATGTGTGGGACAATAGCTAGAAAGGGAGGTCTTTGCTCATTAAGTTATACCCGATGGGATCACTTAAAAAAGGGTAATAAGGCAAACAATCAGACCTTGATTCTCAAAGAAGTTCAGGTAAAAGAGATCTAAAACTTTGTATTAGTACCATTATTATTATATATTTGATTTATGTAGTTCTTATTGTAATACGAAAAATGATATTGCCGCGGGCGAGTGTTCGGGATCAAATGGCTGTAAGGTAAAGGAATTCTATTTTATGGTGGCCAGGCCTCTGGCAGACTCCAATTCATATGATCATTGTGGGTATGGGTTCACGGGTGATGCAACAACTTTCACCTTTAAAGGTCTTTCTGATTTTGAAGATCATCAGGTGTAAACAAGATCTGAAAAATAATGACAGTAGCTATGCTTGTCAGGAGAATACCACTTGTAAGGACACTAACACCGGTGTCCGAGGTTACCACTGTCAATGCCGTCCTGGTTATGACGGCAATCCCTACCCCCCTCCCGGCAGATTGTAGCATGTCTGTTTAGAAACTTCTTTATTGGTGTGCAGATTGTACTTCTTTATTGGTGTGCAGATTGTACTTCTTTATTGGTGTGCAGATTGTACATGCCATTTTGAAAATCAAAATAGCTCACTGTACTCCCTGAGTCTCTGTACTTATCAAGTTATCAATTGTAAAGTAGTACACCATCAACAACTTGGCAAGAATGTTCATGACTCATAAGGAATTCTGTCCTAGGTATTATTATTATTAATATACATTGTTCATGTCTATATGGTATATGCAGAAAAGGTTTCTCTATCCGAAGATACTCGAGAAATGGATATTGAAGTCAATAGGCCATAAATGGAGAGATTTCAAGTGTCTTTTAAAAGGAAAGCATAACAGAGTTGCATAATAACGTTCCACCGGATGTGGTAAACGATCAATGGATAAGTATTGTTAACTTTTGGAGATCAGATGAAGGACGGGTATGTTTTTAGGTATTTTAAAATTATGAAAGCAATTATTATTATGGGTCATCTGATAGCTATGAGTAACTACCAGAGGCCATAAACTTAGAGTGGGATGCTGATAAGGTTCAAAATACCTAAAATTGATGAAAAATGGTTAAGGTCAGTGAAATTGGTCTTCAGTGGCACTAAGAGTACTATGTTTTATGATATGGCAGAAAAGAAGTGAAAATAGTAAGCTCTCACATAAGAAGGCAAAGACAAAGCCTATTCATACCACTGGCACTAAGAGCCACGCACGCATCTATGAGGACTTGGTAAACGCCTATTCTCGTTTAATTAGTTAACAAAAAATTGTATTTTGTTTCTTCTACTTTTATTTTGTTTGACATATTTATATTTTGTTTCTTCTACTTGTTATTTATGATTTATCTAGAAAAAGTCATTACAAAGATCTCCAACAAGGACCGAAGTATATCTAGAATGTCATCAACATAAGAACGAAGCCAATGTTACGGTATTTGTCTGAAGATTTTCTTTATTTTATTTTTTTTAGGTTAAAGATAAGACTGCACATAATTGAATCAGACTTCTGCATTGGCTTGGACGAATAAGTTTTAGTTGCATTCTACTGCTATTTCTATGTATCCAAATGTAGTATACAACAGCATTGATAATACTATTCAGTGTGCCCACTTTTAACCTTGAGAATCTACCATCAATTCTCTAAATCTGATTATTATTGACATCCAGAGCAACTCTTGTCCATTCCTACAGCAACTGTATCAATTTCCTGCTGAACAAACAGTTAAAAACTTGGGATAGATATTTCAACTTACCATATTGATGATAATTTGTTATGAGGTCCATGAAAATGTTGTAGGCGTTGGCATACACAAACAGGGCCTCCTGTCCCACCTCGTTATTTAGCAATTCTAGCTGTCTTTTCAATTTTGTGTTGTAGTCTTGTATGAAGCCATTCACCTGTGTAGAGCATTTTCCGAGCCACAATAACTTGGTAGCTCGGATGTATGGTATGCATCCCAAAGGTCCAATCCCGATGACAATGAACCTGCTTGCTCCTAATTTCTGTAATCGCTGTATGAAGCAGTGACACTTTTCCGTTATGTTATAAAGTTGGTGCAGGGGATGATTTTATGAAACAAAATGTGTTATTTGTACCTTGAGTTGTACTGTCAAATTGGACAGCATTAGGTCTTGAAAGACGTCAGGCTCCATAAACTGCTTTCCTGCAAGTGGTACGAAAGGTTGGACATAATTGAGAATGTCGTTAGAACCTTGCTATGGTGAAAATTGCCTTTTTTATAGTGTCTTGTGCAGCATGAACCCAACAAGTCTTGTCTTATTTCTTTATTTTAATTATTAAAGGAAATGTTTCTTTGCGTTACTTTAGTACAATTATATCTACAGGATCAAATTAAGGAAATTGATGCACAACAAGAGCACTTAGATGGGAGTTTAGATAATGACCCTGTTGCACAAGTATTGGGAAAAGATAAATATGGTCGAGTTCGAGGTCTTGGGCTAGGCGTTAAGCCATCAGATCTTGTAGAGGCTTCAACTTTGCATTTTTCTAACGGCTTAAATATGTCGACAACTGAGGAGACGGCGAACATGTATCTGATTCGTCAGCTAAAGGACCAAATAGAAACAATGGATAATCGTATCAAATTAAAAGACAAGGAACCTTAAGTGATTTTGACTCGAGTGAATCTAGCTCAGGTGAGTCTAGCCCAGAATCTGATCATGATGATTAATAGTAAGGTAATATTTTTTTTTAATCTCTTGATGTTCTCATCATCACTTTGTGTTATGTCTTTTCTCTCCTTTTGAATTTATTAGTATTTTGTCCCTTCTTTTGTCAATAATGGTAATATTTCAACTTATAATCTGATCATGATAATTGTTTCACTTGAATTTTCAGTAATCTTATGTTCAAGCTACTTTATGTATCGGCAAGCTCAAGCTTCATCGCAAGGATTGCTTATCCGGCACCGAAGATATGAATTTCTAAGATGCCGCAAATAGTCACTTGCTACTGTTGGTTGCGAATAATAAAGAACTAAATTTGTTTTGGATAGTTGGTTATTATTTTGAAGTATTTTTTATTTGAGATACATTTATTTTTATGGGGTTCAGACATGTATTTGACATTAAGGTTGTTTAATGCTAAAATATGTTTGTTTCTAAAACAATTGTGTAATTCCGATTGTGGCAAGAAATAAGTTTGTTCGAAAGTAATATAGTAGGAAACACAGGTGTAATAAATAATATTGTTGATTGTAATACAAAAGCGGCGCAAAAAGCTTGTCGATTTTAATACAAAAGCGGCGCAAAAAAGCGCCTCAACATAAGCATAGCGATGCATAATACATGATAGTCGCAGTATTATATGGGGGCGCTTTGAAAGCGTCGGATGTTCTCTAGCGGCACAAAAAAGCGCTTGAACATAAGCAAAGCGGTGCATAATACGTGATAGTCGCAGTATTATATGAGGCGCTTTGAAAGCGTCGGATGTTCTCTAGCGGTGCGTACAAAGAACTGCTATAGCACAGAAATAGCGCGTCAATTTTCGCGGCGCTATATTCTAGTTGTACCGACACAATAAAATAGCGTCGCATTAGGGGGTAGCGGCATGGGCAAATGCCGCGCATATTAAAGCGTCGGTATATCTCTTGCCGACGCTATGTAGCGTTGCAATATGGGTTTTAAAAGCGTCGCAATAAGCTGTTTCCGTAGTAGTGAAGGAGTGTTAGAAGGTTGTCATTCTTCTCCTTACGGTGGTCACCATGGACCATCTAAAACTGTTGCTAAGATTTTGCAATCCGGTTTCTATTGGCCTACTATATTCCAAGATGCTAAGAATTTTGTGATGGCATGTGATGCTTGCCAAAGAACCGGTTCTATTTCAAGAAGGCATGAGATGCCTCAAAATGGAATTCTTGAAGTTGGAATTTTCGATGTGTGGGGCATCGATTACCAAGGCCCTTTTCCTTCATCAAAAGGTAATCGTTATATCTTGGTAGCCGTTGATTACGTTTCCAAATGGGTAGAAGCGATTGCCACTCCCACTAATGATGCCCGTCATGTCATAAGATTGTTTAAGAAGGTCATTTTTCCACGCTTTGGTGTACCTAGAGCGGTGATTAGTGATAGTGGAACTCACTTTGGTGAAAAATAACTTGATACATTGCTTGCTAAATATGGGGTTTTTCATAGAAGAGGTTTGGCCTACCATCCGCAAACGAGTGGCCAAGTCGAAGTTTCAAACCGTGAAATCAAATCCATTCTTGAAAAAGTTGTTGCAAAATCAAGGAAAGATTGGAGTACAAAGCTCGATGACACCTTGTGGGCATATAGGACCGCTTTCAAGACACCTATTGGCACTTCACCATATAGGTTGGTCTATGGAAAGGCTTGTCATTTGCCGATTGAGATGGAGCAAAAAGCTTTTTGGGCTATCAAAGAGCTCAAATTTGATGCTACTCTTTGTGGAGAAAAGAGATTATTGCAACTCAATGAACTCGATGAATTCCGGTTTCAAGCTTATGAAAGTTCCCGTCTTTACAAGGAAAAGACAAAACGGTGGCATGATAAGAAGATTCTCAAGAAAGATTTTGTGATTGTTGATAAGGTATTATTGTTCAATTCTCGTTTGAAGATTTTTCCAGGAAAATTAAGATCAAGATGGTCCGACCCGTATACCGTCATTAATGTGAATAAGCTTGGTTTCGTCGAAGTGATGACTACGAACGGCGAAAGATTCAAAGTCAATGGCCATCGGTTGAAAGTTTATCATGAGAATGCTGTTATCGGAGTAGTGGAGGAAGTTTTCTTGGAACTTTCGTATGTTCAAGCTTAATTCATTGAAGACTCGTAACGTCTAGCAAGACTTAAAATTGCGCTTCTCGGGAGGCAACCCGTGTTTGAATTTTTTTTTTCCTTTTTGAATAATGTTTCGGTTTAGGTAGTATAGAAATAAGTAGATTTGTGGTATGTTGAATTGAAAGTGCAGGTACCATACGAGGCAAGAAGGAAAATGAAAGCTGAAGAAGGAAAAAGAATGCTGGAAAGAAAAAAAGAGGACAGATCCAACTCACCTCGGGGGTCCGGGGCAAGCTACCCCGACCGGGGTCAAAACAACATCATTCGGCATTTGCTAAAGAAGGTTGAAATTCGAAAAAGAAAAAAAATAAAAAAAACCCACCCCGGTCTACCGGGGCGAGCTACCCCGACCGGGGCAGGAGCGCTGAAGATCGGCTTTTCCTAAAAACAAAGGCTGCTCGTTTTTCATTCCTATTCTTTCATTCTTATTTTCCTTTCTCTTTTCCTCCTCAAGGTAACTCTTTTCTCTCATTTTACTACTAAATCTCATCCTAGCAATCATTCTTCAAGGGTTTCTACTTCCATTTCCACTCTTAAGTAAGTTATTTTGCTCATACTACTCTAATTTATCCTTAAATTGCTTAGAAATTGAATTTTTCACTAACCCTAACTTCAAATTAGGGAAAATTGATTTTGCTCTTTTTGGGTGAGGAATTCAATTTCTAGTTTGAATTAATGCTTTGTAGAGTTAGTATATGTCATTGCTAGTGTTAATTCCCCTTACTTGAGTGCCATTTACATTGTTTTAGCAAATTTGTGAGTTTCTTCTTTATGGTTGGTATTTTTCTGAAATTTTCAGATTTAGGGCTCCCTTGAAGAACTTATTTCGTCGTAGTAAGAGGGCTAGAGTGGAACCCGGTCCTAGCAACCCAATAGAGGTGGAGGAAGAAGAAGAAGTAGAGGAGGTCCCAAGGTCACCACCATCGGTATGGCAAGATGAAGATTATCCTACCGTTGTGTTTGTTTCTGAAAAACAATTCAACAATTGGAATGCCTTAAAAGCCAAAGGTTTGAGACCAACTCGTTTTGTTAATTTTGATTCCTTGAGGCGAATAGGATTCGATAAGCATGTCAAAGCCTTGTTTAAGGGGGTACATATGGGTTATGCCTTAACTATGAACTATCGAACTTACCCACAACTCACACTTGAATTTCTAAGCTCCTTCGAATTTCATAAATCTAGGAGGCAAGACCATATCCATTCGGTGAGTTTTAGGTTGTTCAATAGAGACTATAATAAAACCCTTACCCAATTCGCCCAGATCTTTGGCTTACCGACGGAAGGGATTCCTATTGACCCTCCCGAATATTATAACCCAGTCGTGACTTGAAATGCCATCTCCCATTTTCCTTACCCCGGAAATTGGAACCATCTCCCCCATGCCTTGCTCCATAGACCAGACTTTCGCATTTGGCAACGGTCTATGGGGTGGACTTTTTTCGGGAGACTTGAACCTCACTCGGTGAGGTTGATAGAGGTTCAGATTCTTGGGTCTTTCTTGAATGTTGAAGGACATGACAAATGGCAAATCAACATCCCTTAGCACTTTGCCAATCACTTGTCCAAACAAGTGAGTGACTGTTCCAAATGTGTGGTCCTAGGTGGGTTAATAACCCGCATAGCTCACAATATCTGTCGGTTCAACCAAGAGACCACCGACCTTCAACCTTTATTACCCGGTCCTAGGGATATGGGAAATGGTTTGGATTATGATTATTTTGTGTCATTTGACTGGTTTCTTTGATGGCCCTATATGAATGGTTGTTACTCCCCTTGTACATACTAGCTTTGGGGAAGCTAGTCGGTTTAGTAAGTTTTCCTTTTTCTTTTATCTGTAGTTTCCATTTCCTCATTAAACTTGTTGTTTGGTTGTCTCTTTGGTTCACATTGAGGACAATGTGAAGTTCAGCTTGGGGGAGGGATCGCTTTGCTTTTTCTTTTTATAGGTTAGTATGAGCTTAATGATGACAAGTTTCATGATGATGTGAATGAATCACCTACTGTTTTCCTCTTACATTTCCCAATTTTCATGCTCTTTGGAATTTTTTTTTTTGTGATTCTACTTTGACGGAATTTTGGCTTACATGGGGATGTCTTGACATAGTAGGTAGAGAATGGATTTTTGATGTTTTTGGCTTGATCTTTTGGCATTGGCAACCTACAAAATTGAAAGTTTTAGAACCTCCTAAGACCGTTATATCTTTTTCGGTCTCATCTAGGTGTGTGAGTAGGTCTCCTCATGGTTTTGTGTTACACCAAAAGGCATAAATATGGTTTTTATTCCACTTCATAAGCATTGCATTCATCTTGTGAGTATTTGTAAGCTTTTCACATGATTCTATTTGCCCATTTTTGCCCCTTTACACATGTTTTTATTGATTTTCTAAGCTACATTCAAAATTTGCCTACCTTTTCCAAGTTAGTAGCTTATTCTTAGTGTTTGGGTGCTCAATTGAGATATAGTTCAAATGTTGCCTTTTATCATTGTGATTGGAATTAAAAAAATTGATGGTCAAAAAGTCGAACAAATAACAAATACCATCCACGAAAAGAAAAAAAAAGATGAAAACAAAAGAAAACAAAGAAAAGAAGAATGAATTGAAAAGAAAAGGAAGAAGAGAAAAAGTTTCCATGACATTCATCATAAACAAATTGTTGGGAAATTCTCATATGCTTTGTCTTGATAAGAGAAGTCATTTTGCTAGTTTCGACTTCAACATTTGGTAATGAGTTGGGTTTGATTTTGGATTGAGCATCCTTGCATTAATGGTTAGTTGCTAGCTTGAATTAGCTCCAATTACCATAACTCACATGTTCCCTTTCTTACCCATCACATATTGCTTCCTTCTTATCGCTTCTTTTGTATGATTGCATTTTGATTGCATTGGCTAGTGGATTGGAATGCTTACCATATTAGATTGCCGGCACAACTTCATTAGTCGAGGTTAGGAGAGTGTTTTCACATACAAACCTCCTTTGCATTTGTATGTGTGCTTGAGTGTACCGTGAGAGTCCTTTGTCAAAATGATCGTGCAAAAGCCAAAGAGTCTAGATGAAGTTCTATACGCTACGCCGTCATGTAAATCTCAACCATGTATTGCATCTTTCCTATGCCCATGTTGTCTTCGGGATTTCGTCTCGCAATTGTTTCATTAGCTAAAATAGGGATTTGTAATTGATGGGATTATGGAGATTCATTTGCTTGTCTTGGTTTATTTGAGCTTGCTTGAGGACAAGCAAGGGTTTAGCTTGGGGGAATTTGATATGCTCTATTTTTATATACTTTTCATCCCCATTTTAGCTCATGTTTTATCATCGTTTACATTATTCTTCAATGTTTATTGAGCTAATTCCGTGTTCTAGGTAATTTGTATGTGGTTTAGCGGTTTTTGTAGGAATTTCGGATTTCTCTTGCATTTTGACATTTACCAAGCATCGGAGCTAAACAAAGTCGAGACAAGCATTTTTACGAGTCATAGAAGTGACGAAAAAAGAAGGAAGTCAACAAAGAAGTCAACACTTGAAGATCAAATGAGCAAAGCATGACAACATCAATCATTAAATCATTCTTGCAACGTCATCCAAGAGCCCAAATGTAAACAATTGAGGAAATACGGAGTACTTGGACAGTGTTTGTTGGAGACTTGTGTCCTCCGCATGTAGTGTGATAACGTCATTGCACATACCCTTGTACGGACAAGTGGGAGATTGTTGGGGCTGGTGTCCTTGACAGTTAGTACAATGACTTACTAAATCTCTTAAAGGATCACAAGGGCATACTTTTGTATTATTATCAGTTGATCCACGTTTATCAATAACGGTTGGCTTGCTAGATAAGTTTGACGTTATTGTCATACGGATGGCGGTGATCAACTGGTCCCTATACGTCACACCTATAGGACACGTTTGAGAGATGTGAAGGTATGAAAATACAGTCACATTTATGCCGGATATGACTAAACAGTTAGTCATAGGTATTGACTATTAAATTAGTCAATGAGATGTTGAGATTATTATTTAATACGGATTAAATAATTTTAGCTAATGCGGATTACATGATTAATTCGTAAAATTAAATACAAGCAGTTATATTTAATTAAATATTGAATTTGCGTATTAATATAAACAGTTATATTAATTTGGCCAATTATACAATATCGTATTTTATCAGACCATTATTAATATATCGACTGTATTAATATCTGATAACATGTGTGCGATTTATAATAAATACCCGCAAATTATATTTTAGCAAAATGGGTCGAATCATGCATTGGAATAAGGTAAGAGTGGAAAGCCCACTCCTACCCAAGACCAATCTCGGCCGGCCAAGTATTACAAAAGGAGAGAACTTCTCCTTTTGTGAGACTACTGATTGTTTTACTGATTAAAACAGATCTCAAGAATAATTAGGGTTTTGAGAACATCTTTTTCCCAAAACTCAGATCTCACATCTAAAACCTCAAAAGGCTCTCCCCATATTGCAAGGCAATTGTAGAGTATTTTCTAGCACACGCGACATCAGCTCAATCAAGTCTTGGGTGCAAGTTATAGGAGGGAATTTACTTTAATTCCTGTTCTTAGGCCATAAGCACAAAGGACCAAAGGTTGATTTCTTTTTCATGCTTTTAATTAACTTATGACTATAATCACAATTGTATGTTTCATTATAATCCTGCAAGTTTGGGGCGAATACATGCTTTATTCCCCACAAGTGGTATCAGAGCCAGGCCATGAAAATTTTACCTTTGTGTTTTTCGTAAGTTTTAAAACCAGAAAAATCGTCTTCTGCCGCTAAGTCGGTCGATCGACCCCCCCGTTGCGGTCGGTCGACCGCCTCCTGCGTGTTTTTCTGTTTCGACAGTTTATCTTTTGTGAGAAATCGTGTTCAGAAACTCGGTTTCGTGTTTTGTGGTCGGTCGACCTGTTTTTCGGGTCGGTCGACCATTCTGCTTTAAAAAAATTTAAAAAAAAAAATTTTTTTTTTTTTCGTTAGGTGGTCGGTTGACCTGTTTATTGGGTCGGTAGACCACCCCTGTAACAGACTCGTTTTTTTTTTTTTTCCAAAAATAACATGTTTTATTTTCACATGGCCTTTAGTAATATACTATATACGGAAATAGTATATTATTAATTTTGTGAAACGGTTCACCCTCGTTTGATACATATTATTTTAAAACGGTTTAAAATAATAGGATTATAATGAATCATACAATTGTGATTATAGTCATAAGTTAATTAAAAGCATGAAAAAGAAATCAACCTTTGGTCCTTTGTGCTTAAGGCCTAAGAACATGAATTAAAGTAAATTCCCTCCTATAACTTGCACCCAAGACTTGATTGAGATGATGCCGCGTGTGCTAGAAAATACTCTCCAATTGCCTTGCAATATGGGGAGAGCCTTTTGAGGTTTTAGATGTGATATCTGAGTTTTGGGAAAAAGATGTTCTCAAAACCCTAATTATTCTTGAGATCTGTTTTAATCAGTAAAACAATCAGTAGTCTCACAAAAGTAGAAGTTCTCTCCTTTTGTAATACTTGGCCGGCCGAGATTGGTCTTGGGTAGGAGTGGGCTTTCCACTCTTACCTTATTCCAATGCATGATTCGACCCATTTTGCTAAAATATAATTTGCGGGTATTTATTATAAATCGCACACATGTTATCAGATATTAATACAGTCGATATATTAATAATGGTCTGATAAAATACGATATTGTATAATTGGCCAAATTAATATAACTGTTTATATTAATACGCAAATTCAATATTTAATTAAATATAACTGCTTGTATTTAATTTTACGAATTAATCATGTAATCCGCATTAGCTAAAATTATTTAATCCGTATTAAATAATAATCTCAACATCTCATTGACTAATTTAATAGTCAATACCTCTGACTAACTGTTTAGTCATATCCGGCATAAATGTGACTGTATTTTCATACCTTCACATCTCTCAAACGTGTCCTATAGGTGTGACGTATAGGGACCAGTTGATCACCGACATCCGTATGACAATAACGTCAAATTTATCTAGCAAGCCAACCGTTATTGATAAACGTGGATCAACTGATAATAATACAAAAGTATGCCCTTGTGATCCTTTAAGAGATTTAGTAAGTCATTGTACTAACTGTCAAGGACACCAGCCCCAACAGTGTTTTCACCCCGGTCGGGGTGGGCTGCCCCGGTATACCAGGGTGGCTTTGATCAGGCGTCTTTTGGTCCAGATTCAAGGAATGCATACGTCATGTTCTTGCCCCGATCCGGGGTGGCTGCAATCTACCCCGTCTCCTCATCACTATATATACCCCTTGATTTCATTCATTTGAGGAGCATCTAATCTTGGAGTGATCAATTCTTAGAATCAATTTTAGATTAGAAATCATTTTGAGCATCATTAAGCTTGTAAGAAATACTCTAAGGGTGTGTTTGGATAGGGAGATTTGGAGGGAAAGGGAGGGGAGGGAAAGGGAGGGATGAGTTTTCTCTTGTTTGGATACAAATTTTAGAGGGGGGACAAATGAGGGGGGAAAGAAATGGGAGGATGTGTTTTCCCTCCTTTAGAACAAATAGTTTTCTTTCCAAAGGAGGTGAGATTTGGAAGGAAAACAATGACTCTCCTTTAAATTATTCATTCATATTCCATAACATCCCCTATCCATTATACCATGTCCCTTTTTTCCCCTCCCATTTCCCTCCCAATAATTTTATTATCCAAACAACCAAAATTCCCTTCCCCTCCCCTTCCCTCCCCTCACCTCACCTCCCCTCCCTTTTCCCTCCCCTCCCTTTCCCTCCTAAAATTGTATCCAAACACACCCTAAGTCTTTCTTTATTTTCTTTATAAAAATAGTTCTTTGTTTATTCAAGCATTTCCCGAAGCTATTCGCATTTCATATTCCGAGTCCTTATTCCGTTAATTTCCGGTATTATCTTTCTTTACGGTTTTATTTCGTTATCGTCATTATGTCTATCTTAGTTAATAGGATTGATAATCTAGCTCACAAAACCATGTGTGAGTAGTTTTTATATCTAGGGGAGGGAAACCATGCTAGAATAGTTGTTAGGTCATGTTAAATTATTGATTTTGCATTATCATATTGTTGATTATATACATGCTTGTTCCATTTGATTAATACATGATTATTGACCATGATTATTGAGAAATCATTATTCTCATCCTAAGATCGAAAGCCGGGATAGAACTTGATCAATCGATAGTTGTAGTCGTAATCGTAATTGTTAATTGTGTTGTTCTTATCCTAAGATCGAAAGTCGGGATAGAATTAGGCATGGCATGTTATAGTATTTTGTTCCAATGTACGCGAGAGCTAATTGGTAATCAATCTATGGTTAAACTCTAGACCGAAAGGAAATTTTTATAAACCTAATCAACTATTGACAATGTATTTCTTTAATTTGACATGACTAAGCTCCTATATGCATGTGTAACCCCAATCCCCTAGATTCTTCCCTATAATCGTTTACATCTTCATTTGTCATTACTGTTTTACCTTAGTTAATCCAAATCATAACCAAATTCTTGTGACCAACCTTGATAGAATTCTCTCCATAGCTAATCACAATTACATTCCCGTCTCCCTGTGGTTCGACCCCTTCTTCCCTATCTACATTAATTTGTATGTTAGTCAAGTCTAGGGACTTTTATCTTTGGTAGGTGTGTGATTAGCCTGGCCAGAAATACTTGTATAAAACTTGGTTTGACTGCCATTGACCAAGGCTAAAATATGGGGTATTACACATACGCGGTGAGGACGGCCAATTTTCAAGTCCCTTATTTTTCCGTCATTTTATTAAGTTTTTAACATAAATTTAGGTTTTTTAATATTTTTTAATCTAACCAATACCAATTTTGCGTGTTAACAGGATTCGTTTGAGGAGTTTGGTGGAAATGAGGTTAATTACAACCACCTATTTGAGACGGTTTCATCTTTTGAAAGTCGGGATGAGGCGTTTGACTGGGCTCAGAAAATAGCTTACGATAACGGTTTTGCTTTTGTAAAAGCAACAAATGGGGCTAAAAATCTTAGACAACCGGAGTTGCTCGGGTCATACTTTCGATGTTCAAGGTACGGCCGAACCAGAAAGAAGATCGATCCTGAGAAACCGGAGAATCCTAGTAAGACAGGGTCGGCTAAGTGCGAATGTTTGTTTAGGATTCGAGCCGTGCAGGAGTACGCCCATGTTGTAGATGGGAAGCCGACGATTGTTTGGTACATTCTTACTTCTCCGGATGGTCGATATCACAACCACGAAGTATCAAACTATAAGGATGGGGATAAACATTTTGCTGGTTTAGATGCGCAAGAGAAAGAATTCGTGAGGCAACAAGTCCAGGCATCGATTCCGCCGAGGGATATCAAGAACGGTCTTCATCAAAGAACCCCGGATAAACCCCAACCAACAAGCGGGCAAATTTATAGCGAGGCGAACAAGGTTCGGCCTGAGATGAGAGGAAGTACGAATCCCGCTCAACAACTTTTGGCTCTAGCAGTTGCTGCTAATTATGTGGAGTGGCACTGTAAAACCCCTCGCGAAAGTGGAAATATAAACATACAAAAGTACTAAAAATGCAGCGGAATTAAAACTTTTTAACATAACTAACATGCGAGGTGAATTAAAAACTGTAACTGAAAGTAAAATACATATACAAACAGCCTGGGATGGTACATCCCTACAGGCACTCAACTGAAATGTAAACTAAGTCTAGCTAACGTAAACGTGTAAGTCAATCGATGAATAGGATCATCGCTCGCTAGCTCCATGCAACCCTCTGCCAACCACCTGTCATGTACCTACATACATGTAAACATGTACGCCACAATCAGTGGGGAGTGACTAGAGTTCTCCTAGCCACCTTTTGTGACAACACGTAACACATAAAACAATACAGAATACTCCAACATATATCAACATGTGAAGCATAAACATCTCATCAACTGATCTCATATTATCATGCAAACTCTAGTGCACGGCTCTCAACCAACTTCATAAACCGTTAGGAAGGAGAGTCGGTTTCCCTACTGGTTACCCAGTCGGGGGGTCTTTCAATCAGACTATTTATGAAACTGATCATAGATTCATCCAATGCCTTGGATGAACAAACTATATCTCAAACAATATAAACATCAACTTCATCATGCATATCTGACACTGTACCAACCTAGACAAGCAGATATAACATAAGCACTGGCAATGGGTCCAGAGGTGAACTTAACACATATCCCACTACCAAACAATGTCGGGTCCAGAGGTGAACTTAACACGTATCCCAACATGCAAATCAAGTAAAGGGTCCAGAGGTGAACTTAACACATATCCCTATACATACAATTCGAGAGAAGGGTCCAGAGGTGAGCTTAACACATATCCCTAATCACAATTCAGTAATGGGTCCAGAGGTGAGCTTAACACATATCCCACTACAAACAAATGTCGGGTCCAGAGGTGAGCTTAACACATATCCCAACATACATTCATAAGCAAAGGGTCCAGAGGTGAGCTTAACACATATCCCAATGCTACAAACAAGTATTGGGTCCAGAGGTGAGCTTAACACATATCCCAATACACAGCTATCGCACAACGGGTCCAGAGGTGAGCTTAACACATATCCCGTGTACGACAACCGATCACGTGTCAGGTCCAGAGGTGAGCTTAACACATATCCTGACACGCCACAAGCAAAACACGTAACGGGTCCAGAGGTGAACTTAACACATATCCCGTCACGCGACATATAAAACACGTAGTGGGTCCAGAGGTGAGCTTAACACATATCCCACCACGCGACAACCAATGTAACCACTAACATCCAAAGGTAGAAACTAACCTATAGTTCTAACTTCTTAAACCTCTAATCAACACTTAATTGATCCCGAGAACTAAGACGAGGGAGAGCCGGTTTCCCTTTCGGTTACCCGACCGGGGGGTCTCTATCCTTACTCCATTCCCGAACCCAATATAGTGTTGCCCGCACACAGGGGACCTCAAATACATGTCACGGGTATACAAAACGAATTTCAATTAAAACCGATCAACCGTTTAAAAGTTACGATCGAAAACCATAAAACAGCCTTCAGGGATAGGCAGCCGGTCGGCCGGCTGGG
Source organism: Silene conica (assembly GCA_029255685.2). NCBI lineage: Eukaryota > Viridiplantae > Streptophyta > Magnoliopsida > Caryophyllales > Caryophyllaceae > Silene > Silene conica. The sequence goes on along the minus strand of CM055311.2, from coordinate 55,305,753 downwards.
ACTCCATTTCCCTAGCCTTCTCTATTTCGTAAACCAACCCATATGCACTCTCAGCCGGCTGGCAGGCGGCCGGTCTGCCGGCTGGGCTCCCTTTCTTCTTAAGTTTTCGCAAAGCAACACAATACCAATTGACTACCAGCCGGTCGGCAGGCAGCCGGTCGGCCGGCTGGCAGTCCAAGGCCAATTTCTCAAAATTACGAAAAACACACAATACGCACTCCCAGCCGGTTGACCGGCGGCCGGTCGGTCGACCGGCTCAGAGAGCCTGTAACGAAATTTCGCAAATCGCAATATGTTTGAAAACTTCATAAATCGACATACAAACTTCAAAATTGCTACACATGATGTTTACCCAACATTACTAATCATCAAATACAACCTATCTAGCAGCAAACAAGTCCCATAACAATCCTCAAACGAATTTAACAAGTATCCGTCGCAAAATGTGAAAAACTGAAAATGAACTTAAGAACATATAACAACATCTTAAAGCATGAATTCTTCACATATTAGACATCCTAAACATGTTACTAAGTCCTTTGAACAATGAACATTAATAAAAATCAGAAACTAACACAAGAATCACAACAAGAGTGCTAATATTCACACAAAGGCCGAGTTATCTCATTATTGTCACCTTTTAGCTTCTTAAACCAACATGAATCCGACTCCAAGCTGCTCCTTTTGTCCAAGTCCGCACTAGGAACACAACAAACCCCTTAAATCTCGAAAAACGTGACCTTAGAGTCACGGCCAGATTATAAGATGGAATTATTTTGGGTAAAAACTTACCTAGAAAGATGGAGGGAGAGAAGAGGAATCCGTGGCCGCGAAAATCGTCTCAATCGGATAAGAAATGAGGATTTTATGAGAGTTTTAAGGTTTGGAGGAGAAAACTAAAATGGTGTTTGTTACAAATCTGAAAAATGAAATGAAGGAGCGAGGTAGAAGATGGTGGGGTTAGGGTTTTGTGAGGAAAAAGAAGGAAAATGGGTCCATTAACAAGTTAGGCCCATATGACAAGTTTTAAGACGGTTTAAGCTAAAAACACCGACTTAAGGTAACTATAAACTTAAGACGATATAAATATTTCCGGACTATGAAATTAAATTGCTAAGACGTAAATTACGCAATTAATTAAAATCTTATTTAAATCCTTTTAAATATTCCCACATAAATTAATCGGTTATTTAAATGAAATACCAAGAATTACGAAATATAAATTATTTCTCGAACTTGAACTTAAAATCTTTAAACTTCCGAATCCCGAAATATTGGGATGTTACAATCACCCCATCTTTCAAAAAGTTTCGTCCTCGAAACTTGAAAACAGAAGTAAGTACGAAAATAACCTTAACTACCAAAACGTACTACCTGGGTTATGGTAACCCAAAACTTTATCTTTCAAAAATTTCCCAGAAGAAAAAGATTTTAAGGCACCAGTCTCTGTCAGTGGACATTGGGATTCTCGTTACGTATTCAAGAGTCCGACATTCCAAATCTGAGACAAGTCCCAAATTTAAATCAGACAAAATTGAAAATTTAGATTGATTCGGTGTTGATAAGCACAGCACAGGTTATCAGACGTCTCCAATAACAAGTTCCAGTGGCAATCAACGCTGAAATCCCTCAAAGTTGTAAAACATTCGGCTCTTTCAAACCAGGTTTCCTTCAAAATTAACTTTTATTCTCAAATTCTTGAAAGAGTAAAATTGTAAAAATGAAAAAAGGTTACCTCCAACGGAAGAGAAAGTAGTTTCCAACTCCAAAAGCAGTAAGATTTTCCAAAAACAGCAAATTTAGAGTCAACAATAGGGAAACGAATTTCAAAAACAGTCGCTGGGAGCGCAGAAACAGTCATAGAGATTACCTTCGACACGAAGGATTACGAGTTCCTAGTTTCACAGCTGACAGAACGTACAAGGAAGGATCGAAGGAATGAAACAACCAGGTTAGAGGTCAAGGAAAACAGTAACTCTTGCTAAACATGGGGTCACTAATCACTCGATCCATAATCAAAGCATCGTTACACGATTCCCAATATATCCCTAGCAGGGCAATTTCAAGTGATCTATAGACTCTCAAAGGTTTCACGATCCCTCTTATCATTATCTCATCCACAGAACAAGGTATTCCTCAACAAGAAGTCTTCCAACACTCTGAACCGGGATTCTATTACCATAACAATAACGAACCTCGAAACCCAAGATATGGTATTCATCATCCTATAACCTTAAATTTTAACGGTTCGATCCTAGCAAACCTATTCCACAAGGCTCGATATAAAAAAATTCCCAAATTTTATTACCACAATGAACATTCAAACCAAGATCTTACTAAGGTAGCAACTCTTAAATCCTCTGGTTTCAACCACTTACCAACAATATACATCCCAAAGAAAAGGTTCCAAAGAAGTAACAACTTTCACTCCTACGGTTTCAATAAGGTTTATGACACCCGTCGTTGAGGGGTGTCAAAGATAAGATTTATAAAACCTCAGCTTAAACTTAGATAGGATAAGTCAAGGGTCGAACCACAGAGAGACAAGGTTAATTATGTTTGTAAATTTAAAGTCTATTGCAAGTAACCAAAAAAAGTGGGGTTTTGATTTGAGATTTAAACTAACGACTAAGGTAGCAAACTAACAAGAAAATTAAAATAAGATAAAAAGGAGATTAGGAACTTTGGTTCCCCATGGTCAAAACAAGTCAATGAAAGGTAAAATAATCAAATAACACAATCCCAAGGAACAAAGAATAAACCTTTAGGTCAATATTCTACCCAATCCTTACGGTCTTAGGGTTCCTACAAAAGCACTAAACTTTCGTTCAAGGGCGATCCCAAAGTTGTTGTTAAACTAATCCTAGTAATCTTTCAATCCTAAGGATTAGTTCACCAACAACAATGGGGGATTGGTAATTTAATCATCAAACTTATCAAAGTCAAGTCTTTATCATGGTTCCCCTAATTCCCAACCACAAGAATTAGCTATGCATACTTTTAATTATGGAACTAACAATTACTAAGAAAATCGAAGGGATGAACATAATTAAAGATGACAATAAAAGGGAAAACATGAAATAAGAAAATAACAACAATATGAATAACAAGATTGAATTAAAAGGAAAGATTAATTGTGACAAACTTACGACTTGAATGGAAAATCTAAGAATAAAGATGAAAGCTTGGTATCAAAATCTAACAATGGAGTTCTTCAAAACTTAGAGTACTTGGTAAAATAAAAGAGGTTCTTTCTAAGGAATATCTTGCTTCATAAAATTGCTTAACCTAATTGAAGAGTCTAGGTCTCCTTAAATAAGAATTATTACAAGATTAGGAAAAATAAAAAATAAGAAAACAGAAGTCCCGAAACAGCTGGTGGTCGGTCGACCTATATTTTCGGTCGGTCGACCGATTCTGGCGATGCGGGTTTATTTCATGCGAATTTGGGCTTCTGTGAACTGGGCCTTTCTGCGAACTGGACATCGGTCGGTCGACCTATATTGCAGGTCGGTCGACCGCTTCTCGTTATTTTCAGCTTTGATCTGGCCCGATAACAATACTTGAATGCACCATCCGGATCCTTGCTCCATATTAGTACTCAAAACAGCTTCCTAAAGGCAAATAAGGCTTGGTTTTGCTCACTTCCGCGTATTCCTACATATAAAACATAGAAATGCCAAAGTAAACCGTTTCGGGAGAAAAAGCAACTAAAAGTCACGAAAGTGTAAGAAAATACGTGCCAAAAGAGTAAATAAAATGCATAAAATAGGCACGTATCAAACTCCCCAAACCAAACCTTGCTTGTCCTCAAGCAAGCACTAAGACTCAAAAGAAATAAAACTTCTAATGGAACGGATTTCATACTTTTCACAACCAAACACAACACTATGCTTAACCAATTTAATGCATCCTTCAACTATAATCAAACATAATGTCAAGAGCAAAACGAGTTAGTCATGTTGGAAAAGCATGCTAAAATTTCGACCTTGCAAGACTCATTCTAATTGGACTCTCGCGGTACGCTCGAGACACTCATGAAAGCAAAGGGTCAAATGTATATGTGAAAGATAAGAAGATAAATAAAAGCAAAGACTCTCACCTATCTACGACCCGTAAGAACATGCCTGCAATCTAACATGAATAGAATCTCTACAACCATACATATGCATTCCCACACTAAATAACCATGACACATGCCGAGGCAAATTTGGAATTGTGAGGCTAAAGGTAAGAAGGGGTTTAAAATAAGTTATGGGAAGAGGGGTTAAACCGAGCTAACATCCGTCTATCCATACTATAAGATCACTTCTTATTGCTTTCTTTTTTTTTTCTCTTTTTTTTTTTCATACATGCCAATGCTCAAAGTTTTGGAGCAAAAATCACAATTCTTCCAACCCTGACCGTACATCCGAAAGGTATAACTGAACTTCACCCCGAAACCTGAATCGACCTGAACTGATTCGGAATTGAACTGAATTTGTAATATCCGAAATAGACCCGAGATCGAATAAACCTGAACTGTTTCAATCTGAACTGGTTTGACCCGAATCGAAACAGACCCGAACCGTTTTCAACCTGCTTAACGATGACCGAAATTCAACCAAAACCCGAAATTACCCGAATGTAGTAATTGTCGTTTGTCAAAAAAAGGAAAAAAAAATTAATTATTTATATACATATTTTTATATTGGCGGGTAAAATGATGGTTGGCGGTAAAATAATTTGAGAATCTACAATTTTTGAAGGCAAAATATAATTAGTTCGTCAATTTTTGGAGGCAAAATCAATTTTTTTACCATATTTGACTGCAATTTCAATCGAAATGATAAAAAAGAATCTGACAAAAGAGATTTAGATGAACAAAATAACTAATCAAAGATTTAAAGCGCAAAATCTGGAAATTTCATTAATTAATTAGGGATAATTAGAGATCTTCTTACCGAAATGAGATATCCTTTCCATCTTTACAAAATATATGGTGCTCTGTGCCTCAAAGATTTGTATATATAATATATCAATAATTATAAAAAAAATAGATAAGAAAAACAAATGTAGAATCAAATTATATTACTATTAAAAGAATTTGAAATATTATCGGACAAAAATCTCAAAATTATATCAAAAACAAAATCGAAATATTTAATATATAAATATAATCCAATATTAATCCCTTGACATTCGATCCGAATATGGCCCGAATCGAATCTCATCTGTTCTGATATTGACCCGACCCGAATCTCATCTGTTCCGAAATTAACCTGACTCGAACCTGAACTGACCCGAAATATTTACAACCGATTAAAAGCGAAAATTGATTCCAACCTGAATTGAACCGAACTGAAATCGAAAATAAAGGTAAACCGACATAACCCGATCCGAATGAAACTGATCCGAAACTGAATCGAATGACCCGTTTGCCAGGTCTAACCGACCAGCCTTGAAAACAGGCTGTTTCGTTTTTTTTTTCGTGTCTCTTTTGTTTTTTTTTTTCTTTTTTATTTATCATTCTCCCAAAATCAAAAATTATCAATGAAGCATAAACCAAAGGATGGCAAGAAAAATAGTCCCATCACTAATTTACTAGCTCGGCTAGGGTAGGCAATTTTTTTGAATGTAGCAAATGGGTAAAAGAATTCATTTTGGCTATGTGAGGATAATGGGAATAATGAGAAAGGGGTACCTCTACCACATGTGTCAACAAACCACAACCCGAATGCATACAGGTATTAAGAAGACAAAATTCATGTTTATGCATATTGATGTAACATGCCTCAAGAGGAGAAACTACTCACAAACCTATATGAAATCGGTCATGGATGTCACCGATTTATTAAGCTCTAATCCTTAGAATATGTAGTAGCTTGCCAAGAAGAGAGTCAAGTCTAATAATTTAGCATGAAATCAACAAAAACTCGTAGATAATGCAAAAGACTAGCTTGAAAATTTTTGAAAAATGCAAGGCAAAGCAATATGTGATATGTGAGGCATAAATTGTATTTATCCGTTCCGACTCGACCTAAAAACTTAAGACAGAGAAGAATGCGCGACAGGGAAGAACACGCGACAAGAGAGGATGAAAACAAGAAAAATACCTAAAGGTATGAAAAACAAAAGACACAAAAACAATTGCATACTCACAAAGGAGTATGCAAACACCCTCCCCAAACCAAAACGCACAATGCCCCCATTGTGCTCATCAGCATATAACCACAACATAGGGATGGGGGTAGGTGGAAAAGAAGCAAACAAAGAAAGGAAAAAGAAAAAGACTAAAAACTACAAAAAGAGTCTAAGGAGGAAGGAGGGAAAAACTGGAAATCTAGAGGGGAAAATTGGAAATCTAAGGGAGGAAAACACTTACAAAGTAAATGTGGACCTCTCCAAATCGAGCCAATCAAGGGGGACCTCCCCAAACCGAACCCCAAAGAGGGTAAGGTTAAGCATGTCCCTAGCCCTCTGAGTCGTAAAACGGCTCAGGGTCCTCTTCTCCTTCCCCCTCATCGCCATCCTCCTCAGACCCTACTCCTGTTCCTGAGGCAGAGCCTGAAGCTTCACCGTGGTCACGACCGCCTGCGAGAGGTGTGTACCAGGTGGGGTGAGTCCATGGGCCGGTTGGGAGCCTACCTTGTGTGGCATACTCCCTGTAAACCGGGTATTGGAAGAGACTATCGTTCAGCTGTTTTTGGCTGAACTGCCTGCAAAGACTCGCCATCATTTGTGGCATAGATCTGTCATCAACAAAAGGAGGAACATAAACATTAGGAGGAGCAGTGAAATCAGATGGGTACCCCCGTCCCAGATGTGGTATGGTGGCCACCGGGAGCAGGGGCCCTGAAACCTCTAGAAGTGCCTCCCCTAAGCGGGAGGCGGTAAGACGGGAGTAGTGGTCGGGGCTCCCCTACAACATTAGAGAGGGGAAGCATAGTGGGAGCCATGGTGATGGGGATGCGGTCACTGAGATAGGTGTCTATCTTCCAATAGTCTCTCCTGTTTACCCAACGCACGGACCTGACATAAGCCATGTCCATGTACCGGGAGAGAGGGTCGACCGCATCCTCATAGCGAGGGAACTGGGGTACAAAGGAGCGGGCTAATCGAGTGACTAGCCCACCACAAACGATAGTAGTCAGTGAAGTTCCCTCGCCCACCGACACGAAGTGAGAGGCGACCAAATAAGTAGTGTTGTAGAACTGCTGACCCGTACGTCTGATGTTAAGATAACCAGACAAAATGGAGAGCTCAATGGTGTTAACATTTTGAGACTCTTTGCGGCCGAAAACAGTGTTGGCCAACAGACGCAAAAAATAACGGGGGGTGGGAAGGTGGATGGTACTGTTTTTCTTCTTCACATCGCTGGAATCAGACATACAGGACCACAAATCAGAATACGACCCCGTGGGGTCATCAGTAAGAGCCTCAGAAGACAGACCCAAAATTTGAGCAAATTGGGTTAAAGTCAAAGCATATGTTTCATTGAACATGCGAAAAGAGATACAAAAATTATCATAGCCGGAGTGAAGTGCCCCTGAATCAGAGGTGAAGGAGGAAAAGAACTCAAGAGTGAGAAGGCGGTAGGTGATCTCGTCCATGGTGACGAGTCCTGCAAACCCGGTCCCAATGAGCAAAGATACTACCTCGTCGTGGCATCCCAAAGCATGCAAGGCTGGAACAGAAAGGAAACGGGTTGCCACTACCACGCAGTAGGCGGTGAGATGGAGGAATCGGGCCTTCTGGGCCGGAGAGCTGAAAGTGATTTGCGGATAGTTTGGTAAACTATCTGTGTCCTGCACCGCCAAACCTCGCGTCCTAGAGACACGTCCTCTAGAAGTGCTTGTACCCGAAGTGCGTGCGCGCTTCCCACCTTGATCACGGCTAGACATCGTAAAGCTGAAAAGTTCAAATAAAGATATAAGTCTTATGAGCATAAGGAAACATTGCTTTAACAAAAATAGGCACGAAAAAAAATGCAGAAACAAAAACTTGTAAAACAGGCTCTGGTCGGCCGACTGCATATGTAGGTCGGTCGACCACTTCTGTGAGTAAATACGTATCTTCTGCAGAACAGACGGTCGGTCGACCGTAAAACCAGGTCGGTCGACCAATTTACGAAGGAAAGTCAGAAACTGCAAAAAGAATAAAACCCAGAAAACCATGGTTCTGGTCGGCCGACCCCAGTTTCGGGTCGGTCGACCGACTATCATCAGAAAAGTGCAGATCTGTAAATTCGAAACCCAGGAAATTCAAATTTCAGTCGGCCGACCTCATTTTCCGGTCGGTCGACCGTGAATAGTGTCAGCGTCGGTTTTTCGTGGTTGAATTTCGCGCGAAAAGAGGCATAAAAATTATAAGGAAGAATTAAACTATCCTAATCAACACAAAATCACCCAAAATTTACAGATCTAAGCATATAAAATCAAAAAGAAGAAGAAAACTAAGATAAAAACACACAAACAAGCATGGAAACGGAATTAAGAGCAAAATTGAACTTTAAAAGATAAAATAACACCACATAAAACGGAATTAAGAAGATATAAAACTAAAAAGAGAGAAAGAAAAGGAAGAAAAACATACCTTGAAGATGGAAAATGAAAGAAAGTAAGTAAATTGGTGAAGGAGGAAGGTGGGTGAATAGTTTTTAGGGTTTTAAGAGAGAAGGGGAATGCTGGGAAGGTGAAGGAGTGAAAGCAATTATTGCATTTTCAAAACACAACAGACCCGTGACATTTGACTCTGAAAAATAAAACCGTAAAAAAAAAACCGTGGTCGGTCGACCAGAAAAGTCGGTCGGTCGACCATCGTCCTTTTACCTGCTCTGCAATTTTACTTACTCTGTCAGAAAAATTGCATAAAGTTGTCAGTTTGGTCGGTCGACCTAATAACTCGGTTGGTCGACCACTGTACTGACGGATTCTCTTTTAACAGGTTGAAGGAAGCTTTGATCTCAGCACCAATCATCCAGCCACCGGATTGGGATCTCCCATTTGAGATCATGTGCGATGCTAGTGATTATGCTCTGGGTGCTGTGCTTGGTCAAAGGAAGAACAAGGCTCTTAATGCTATATACTATGCGAGCCGCACCCTGGATGAGACTCAAGTCAACTATTTCACCACCGAGAAGGAGATGCTAGCTGTCATATTTGCCTTAGAAAAATTCAGGTCAAATTTAGTAGGTAATAAGGTAATTGTCTATACTGACCATGCAGCCTTAAAAGGTCTTTTTCAAAAGAAGGATTCAAAGCCAAGACTTTTAAGGTGGATACTCCTTCTCCAAGAGTTTGACATTGAGATTAGGGACAAAAAGGGCGCGGAAAACGTGGTAGCTGACCACCTATCTCGCCTGCAGCTGACTGATGGGGAAGACTCTTTACCTATTGATGATTCGTTTCCTGATGAGAGTTTATTTATCATTAATAGTTCAGGTTCTTATCCCCCTCCTTGGTATGCTGATTATGCTAATTTTGCTGTTACAGGTAAAATCCCTCCTGAGTTGTCTTGGCAACAAAAGAAGAGATTTATGTTCGATGCAAAACAGTATTTTTGGGATGACCCTTATGTTTTTAAAGAATGCGGAGATGGACTTATCCGGAGATGCGTCCCCCAATGGGAGGTGAAGGACATTCTGGAAGCATGTCACTCTTCTGCATATGGTGGTCACCACGGTCCATCTAGGACCGTGGCCAAGGTATTACAGTCCGGTTTTTATTGGCCTACTTTACATGCTGACTGTAGAAATTTTGTAGGTAACTGTGATGCCTGTCAAAGAACTGGGAATGTCTCAAAAAGACATGAGATGCCACAAGTTGGTATTTTAGAGGTAGAGATTTTTGATGTCTGGGGCATTGATTATCAAGGACCTTTTCCTAGTAGTCAAGGTAACAGGTATATTCTTGTGGCTGTTGATTATGTATCTAAGTGGGTAGAAGCTATTGCTACTCCTCATTGTGATGCAAAAGCTGTTATTAAAATGTTTAAAAAAATCATATTTCCTCGTTTTGGTGTCCCTAGGGTTGTCATAAGTGATGGAGGTATGCATTTTAAGGAGAAACGCTTAGGTGACTTGTTAAATAAATTCGGTGTCCAACACCGTAGGGGTTTAGCTTATCACCCTCAGACTAGTGGTCAAGTTGAGATCTCTAATAGAGAACTCAAGGAGACCCTAGCCAAGGTAGTTTCTAAGTCTAGGAAAGATTGGAGCCTAAAACTTGATGATGTTTTATGGGCCTATAGAACCGCGTTCAAAACTCCAATAGGAATGTCACCATTCAGATTGATTTATGGTAAAACTTGTCATTTACCAGTTGAGTTAGAACGTAAGTCTTGGTGGGCTATATGTGATCTTAATTTAGACCCTAATCTTTCCCGTGAGAAACGTTTATTGCAGCTCAATGAGTTAGAAGAATTCAGGTTGTTAGCCTATGACAATGCCAGGATCTACAAGGAGAAAACAAAGCGCTGGCATGACAAGAGAATCATTAGACGTGATTTTCAGGTAGGTGATAGGGTATTGCTTTTTAATGCTCGTATTCGTCTTTTTCCTGGTAAGCTAAAATCCAGGTGGAGCGGACCCTACACCATCACAGCTGTCTCAAAATTCGGGTCAATCGAATTAGAAACCTCATCTGGTGAGAAGTTCAAAGTCAATGGCCAATATGTGAAGCACTTCCGAGGAGAAAATGAATTTGTCGGAAGAGTCGAAGTTTCTTACTTCGACCCTTTTTAGGATGCTCCTTAGAAGGTAAAAGGTCGTGCGGGACCTCTTAAACCAGCGCTACACGGGAGGCAACCCGTGCTTTAGTTTAAATTTACGTTTTCTTTCTTATTTTTCCGTTTTATCCTGTGGTGGGAATTGAAATCTCTGCAGAAAAGTGAAAGAAAAAGAGAATCTGTCAGTACAGTGGTCGACCGACCGAGTTATTAGGTCGACCGACCAAACTGACAACTTTATGCAATTTTTCTGACAGAGTAAGTAAAATTGCAGAGCAGGTAAAAGGACGATGGTCGACCGACCGACTTTTCTGGTCGACCGACCACGGTTTTTTTTTACGGTTTTATTTTTCAGAGTCAAATGTCACGGGTCTGTTGTGTTTTGAAAATGCAATAATTGCTTTCACTCCTTCACCTTCCCAGCATTCCCCTTCTCTCTTAAAACCCTAAAAACTATTCACCCACCTTCCTCCTTCACCAATTTACTTACTTTCTTTCATTTTCCATCTTCAAGGTATGTTTTTCTTCCTTTTCTTTCTCTCTTTTTAGTTTTATATCTTCTTAATTCCGTTTTAGAGAAGTCCTTAATGAAACGCCTGTAAAAACCTGCGTGTCCTAAGAAACTTCTCACCTCTTTGACGTTAACAGGAGGGGGTAATTGCTCAATCACCTGCACCTTTGCTTTATCTACATGTATACCTTTGACTGAAATTAGATGCCCTAACACTACCCCTTCAGTAACCATAAAATGACACTTCTCCCAGTTTAAGACAAGGTTTACATCAATACATCGCTGCAAGACTTTATCAAGATTAGCTAAGCATTGATCAAAAGCATTACCGTAAACAGAGAAATCATCCATAAATACTTCCATAATGTTTTCTATAAAGTCTGAAAAGATACCCATCATACACCTTTGAAAAGTAGTAGGAGCATTGCATAACCCAAAAGGCATCCTGCGATAAGCAAACACACCCTGTGGACATGTAAAAGTAGTCTTACTCTGATCATCAGGATGGATGGGAATCTGGAAGAAACCTGAATAACCGTCTAGAAAACAGAAGAATTTATTAGAAGCCAGTCTTTCAGTCATTTGGTCAACAAAAGGAAGGGGGAAATGGTCTTTCTTGGTGGCGGCATTTAACTGTCTATAATCAATGCACATCCGCCACCCTGTTACAACTCTAGTAGGTATTAAATCATTTTTATCATTCTTAACCACTGTGGTCCCTCCTTTCTTAGGAACCACCTGAACTGGGCTAACCCACTTAGAGTTTCCAACCGGATAGATAATACCTGCATCAAGAAGCTTCATAACCTCAGCCATAACCACATCCTGCATCTTAGGATTCAACTTACGCTGTCCCTGTCTATAAGGCTTATGCCCTTCCTCTAAATCTATTCTGTGCATACAAACATCAGGGCTTATACCCTTAATATCATCCAAAGAATAACCTAGAGCTTTTCTATTCTTTTTAAGAACAGTCATTAAGGCAGAAAGTTGGTCAGGACTAAGTTTAGAGCTAACAATCGCAGGGTACTGTTCAGTATCATCTAGGAAAACATACTTAAGATTAGGAGGAAGTGGCTTACGCTCTGGTGCTTTTACCTCAACTGCCTGAACAGAATTAGTATCTATAGAATAGCACATGTTTACCAGACTTGCATTAGCTAGGCTTATGAGCTTCTCATTCTCTTCTTCAGTGAGCTCATATTCCTCTTCCTCTTCTTCTATCAAATCCAGCTTTTCAGCATCCTCAGCTGGATTACCTGCACACTTATCCAAAATCGTCAGATCATCTAAGGGATCCTTGGTCAAGGATTCCCTCCAATTAAGGATAACATTCCTGTCTACAATATCGATGGAACAACAAGTATCATCAGTAGGAATAGTTGCCTTATGGGCAGGACTAAACTCGATAGTGTCATCCCCAATCTCTAAAGTAATGGTCCCGCATTTTACATCTATTACAGCCCCAGCTGTGTGTAAAAATGGTCTACCTAAAATAATAGGTATTTGACTATCCTCAGCAATGTCTAAAACAACGAAATCCACAGGAATAAAGAACTTTTCCACTTTTACTGGGACATCCTCCAAGACCCCTAGTGGTCTTTGGGTTGATCTATCAGCCATTTGTACGGTAATATTGGTGACTTTAAGTCTACCTAAACCAAGTCTTTCACATACAGAATAAGGTATGACACTGACACTAGCCCCTAGATCACAAAGGGCTTTCCCTATTACATGATTACCTATGGTACAAGGGATGGAAAAACTACCTGGGTCTTTTAACTTGGGTGCTATATTATCTTGTGAGAGAACATAACATTCTTCCACAAGAGCAACGGCACCGTTGTCCTGAAAATTCCTCTTACGACTTAAAATATCTTTCATGAATTTAGCATAAGAAGGTACCTGGGTAATTAAGTCAGTGAAAGGGATGGTTACCTCTAGATTCTTCACCATCTCTAAAAACTTACAAAAATTTCCGATCCTCTTTTGAATTTTTCAGTCTTTCAGGATAAGGAATGGTGACTTTAGCCATAGGATCAGCAACCTTTGGCTTTTTCAGCTGTAAAATTTCGGTAAGGCCTTGAATGAAGGAAGGATCCAGCGATTCCGGAGTCAAAACAACACTCTGCTCAGGAACGTCAGTCGGTCGACCAGTATCAGTGGTCGGTCGACCAGAGTCTGCAACATCCGAATTTTTCTTTTTTTCAGAATCTGATCTCACGTCAGGAACCGCGGTCGATCGACTTACAGTAGCGGTCGGTCGACCTCCTGCTCTTTTGACGGGATCAGATTCTTTGGTCGGAATTTCGGCTGGATCATCCTCTTGAGTTGATTCTTCACAAACACGGCCACTCCTTAGATTTATGGCGTTCAGCGTCTCCATGGGTCCCTCACAACTAGCTGGAGAGCTAGTCCTTTGGTTGGCTATGTTTATCAAGTGATCTTCAAAAACCTTTGAGGAGGTAAAGTGAGCCTTACTCATCTGCACAACTGCCTTTGTCAAAACATCAACAAGGGCTCTTAAGTTCTCAATCTCACCCGTGTTGTCAACCGTAGTAACTAGGTTCGCACTTTCAAGCTTTAGCTGGGTTGCCTCAAGCTTTTCAAAACGGGCTTCAACTGTTGTCTCAAGAGCCATCACTCTATTCATCTCTACATTCAGCCTTCTTGAATTCCCACGTGAACCCTTAAAAGTAGCCCTATGCACCGCCATGTCTTCAATGGTTTTCCAACCCTTCATATGGTCGGTGTTATTCTGGAATCTTCCATTGGCGGCCACATCAAGAACCATCTTATAGTCATCGTAAAGAGAGTTGTAAAAACAGTTACATAGGTCCCATTGTTGAAGGTTATGGTGAGGGATAGAACGGACCAATTTCTTGAATCGATCCCATGCTTCACAAAATCCTTCATCAGGTCCCTGTTGAAAGTTACGGATTTGGTTTCTCAAGTCCTCGGCTTTTGCAAGAGGGAAGTATTTCTTGTAAAAGGCCAATGCCAAGGAAGTCCAATCCGTAATCGCCTCACTTGTCTTGTCAAGGTACCGGTACCAATCTTGCGCGTCATCTTTTAATGAGAACAAGAACATAGTTGCCAGCACCTCGTCTCTAGTTACCCCTTCAGGTAGGGGTATGGAGCAACAATAATCTGTGAAGGTTGTAACATGCTTTATTGGATCTTCGTCGGGTAGACCAGAAAATTGACTCTGTTGCACCAAAGAAACATGAGTTGGGCGGAGTTCAAAGGAGCCAGTGGTGGGTGTAGGCAAGGTAAATCCCTTCGGTACATCTTTAGGCTTCGGCTGTAGGTAGCTATAAATAGAATCCATAAAGAGAGTACTCAAGCCTTCCTCTCAAAAACCTGTCTTCTAAAACAAAACTAGAAGAAAAGGTAAGAACGGTCTTAAGACAAGAAAATAAACTAGAAATTAACAAACAAAATTATACCGTCTCCCCGGCAACGGCGCCAAAATTTGACACCCGTCGTTGAGGGGTGTCAAAGATAAGATTTATAAAACCTCAGCTTAAACTTAGATAGGATAAGTCAAGGGTCGAACCACAGAGAGACAAGGTTAATTATGTTTGTAAATTTAAAGTCTATTGCAAGTAACCAAAAAAAGGGGGGTTTTGATTTGAGATTTAAACTAACGTCTAAGGTAGCAAACTAACAAGAAAATTAAAATAAGATAAAAAGGAGATTAGGAACTTTGGTTCCCCATGGTCAAAACAAGTCAATGAAAGGTAAAATAATCAAATAACACAATCCCAAGGAACAAAGAATAAACCTTTAGGTCAATATTCTACCCAATCCTTACGGTCTTAGGGTTCCTACAAAAGCACTAAACTTTCGTTCAAGGGCGATCCCAAAGTTGTTGTTAAACTAATCCTAGTAATCTTTCAATCCTAAGGATTAGTTCACCAACAACAATGGGGGATTGGTAATTTAATCATCAAACTTATCAAAGTCAAGTCTTTATCATGGTTCCCCTAATTCCCAACCACAAGAATTAGCTATGCATACTTTTAATTATGGAACTAACAATTACTAAGAAAATCGAAGGGATGAACATAATTAAAGATGACAATAAAAGGGAAAACATGAAATAAGAAAATAACAACAATATGAATAACAAGATTGAATTAAAAGGAAAGATTAATTGTGACAAACTTACGACTTGAATGGAAAATCTAAGAATAAAGATGAAAGCTTGGTATCAAAATCTAACAATGGAGTTCTTCAAAACTTAGAGTACTTGGTAAAATAAAAGAGGTTCTTTCTAAGGAATATCTTGCTTCATAAAATTGCTTAACCTAATTGAAGAGTCTAGGTCTCCTTAAATAAGAATTATTACAAGATTAGGAAAAATAGAAAATAAGAAAACAGAAGTCCCGAAACAGTTGGTGGTCGGTCGACCTATATTTTCGGTCGGTCGACCGATTCTGGCGATGCGGGTTTATTTCATGCGAATTTGGGCTTCTGTGAACTGGGCCTTTCTGCGAACTGGACATCGGTCGGTCGACCTATATTGCAGGTCGGTCGACCGCTTCTCGTTATTTTCAGCTTTGATCTGGCCCGATAACAATACTTGAATGCACCATCCGGATCCTTGCTCCATATTAGTACTCAAAACAGCTTCCTAAAGGCAAATAAGGCTTGGTTTTGCTTACTTCCGCGTATTCCTACATATAAAACATAGAAATGCCAAAGTAAACCGTTTCGGGAGAAAAAGCAACTAAAAGTCACGAAAGTGTAAGAAAATACGTGCCAAAAGAGTAAATAAAATGCATAAAATAGGCACGTATCAGTTTAGTTATTCGCATTCTGAAATTCCCGAATGATATTCATGAACACTTATAAGTTACAAATTTCTACTCCATGCATGATTACCTCAGACATCAATGGTTACCTGTCAACCACTCATGAAGCGTTATTAAGCCAACAAACTTCCATTATTCCACAGCTATCAAAAACAATCCACCTAACTGTGGGGCATCTTACAATTTCTTTAAGTATCTCAATAGGTAAACGCTGAGGTTCAATAAGTAACCTACGGTCAAACACTCAGTCAACTCCATAAGTCAAATCGTAAATGTCTCAACATTCTCACACCGTTACCAATAACTCTCGTTCCTCAAGTATGTGGTCCTTTCTGCATTACAAAAATTCCTCAAGATTAAGTAGCACTAACTTACCTCATTCAACCAATTAACCACATCATCATTATCCAAGGTACATTCCTCTAAATTCATCTAGAACTCCAAGCATTTTATTCAAATCCTCAAATGGTACTTCAAAATCTACAAATACCACTTAAACACCGACCCATCGTACATGGAACTCTCAAGACGGTACACTATCCAACATCGCTCGAACACTATTCTCACCAACTCTCTCAACCAAATCCTGACAACCCAGAACCAAACATTTCTCAAGGCATGTATCTCTACCCCGAGAACAGGTCGATCTCGCCACTAATCTAAATGAAAAGGAACAAGGCTCACAGAAGATGAGATCAGATGAGATACGAACTTTAAGGGCAAACATGATACAGATCTCGAGAGAGTCCTAAGAAACGACTCGAGGAGCAACGAGATGACCAGGTAACAAACTTTAGGCTATGGACTCCAATAAAATTGAAGCCATGATCAGAAGGAGAAGCAAAGGAGGGGAAAGGCGAGAAGCGAAATGAAATAAACGATTACGGACATCTCCCAAGGTGCAGGTCTCTCACCATTCTCACGGGGTTCTCAGTTCTTACTTTCCACATCAAGTCATTCAATTATCGGTTCTCACGAACAATTCCTCTAATGATTCATATATCCTTATCTTCCAAACTTTAAACGATATCATCATTACAACTACCTATTCCCAAAAGTTTGAGATGTCTCATCTCTGCTAGTCCCTCAAATGACAATTCAATAACACTTTCAGGTCATCACCCCTAAATGTTATATCCACTTTACTTACTTCACTGTCCACAAGTTAACAATTTTTAACCATCAAGTTTCTGAACTTTCATCTCCAAATGAACTTCTCTATTCCATCCACATACCGTGGTGTATCCTTAAATTTCTCTTAAGTCCTCCATTAGGCAAACGCTAAAATCCATTAAACAACCTAGGGTCAAGTAGTGATTCACTTCTCCTAAGCTTAAGTCAAAACTCTTCAAGTATTCAACCATTATAGCCAATGATTCACATTCCTAAACAACGGACCTTTCTCAACTTAATCACTCGCCTAAATCAAGTGATACTAACTCACTACATCATCTATTCTTTTTCATTAGCATCTTAAGCCTATTCTTCTAGGTCGGTCTATATCCTCAAGTATCTTATCTAACTCCTTAAACAGTACTCTTCAATCCACATATTTTCACAATCTAAGCATGGTTCTCAAGATTAAGTTCCACCGAATACTAAGTAAACAACTCAACCTTCAAGCCGGTATCCTATCACTCACTTTCACTCTCCCAATTGGATAGACAACTAGACCCTTAGATCACCAAAACATGTCTCTCGATACCTCTTAAGTTATTCCTCAAATAACAATATTTCTCATAACACAGCTTACGATTATCCTAAGACTAGTTCCTCCAAATCAATTAAAAGGGAAGATTACCTAGGGGGCACTTTAAGAAAGCAAGCAACAAGGTTAAGCTGAAAAGATATGAAGATCTGTTCAAGTGAGATAGACAAATATTCTAAAAGAAGGATGTGCATTCGAAGTTATCAAAGAAGGTGATGCACAAAGAAAAAGGAGTATCTTCAAGGTTCAGAAACATTCTCCAACAATAGCACGAATCTTCTATCTTCGGTAGGAACTCCGATCTCCACCGCCAAATGGATAAGCCCACGGTTCGTCGATCGAAAGATATAAAAGTGAAGTTAATGACAATCAACAAACACGTTAGAGCCTAATAAGAGCAATCACAAAACAGACTACAATATAAGTCCTTAAATCTACCCATCTCTCATTCATTATTTGTTTATTTGGTCAAGTTAAGGTTGGGGTTACATGAGTGCGTCGGGAGCGATAATGCTCTGATACCAACTGTAAAACCCCTCGCGAAAGCGGAAATATAAACATACAAAAGTACTAAAAATGCAGCGGAATTAAAACTTTTTAACATAACTAACATGCGAGGTGAATTAAAAACTGTAACTGAAAGTAAAATACATATACAAACAGCCTGGGATGGTACATCCCTACAGGCACTCAACTGAAATGTAAACTAAGTCTAGCTAACGTAAACGTGTAAGTCAATCGATGAATAGGATCATCGCTCGCTAGCTCCATGCAACCCTCTGCCAACCACCTGTCATGTACCTACATACATGTAAACATGTACGCCACAATCAGTGGGGAGTGACTAGAGTTCTCCTAGCCACCTTTTGTGACAACACGTAACACATAATACAATACAGAATACTCCAACATATATCAACATGTGAAGCATAAACATCTCATCAACTGATCTCATATTATCATGCAAACTCTAGTGCACGGCTCTCAACCAACTTCATAAACCGTTAGGAAGGAGAGCCGGTTTCCCTACTGGTTACCCAGTCGGGGGGTCTTTCAATCCAACTATTTATGAAACTGATCATAGATTCATCCAATGCCTTGGATGAACAAACTATATCTCAAACAATATAAACATCAACTTCATCATGCATATCTGACACTATACCAACCTAGGCAAGCAGATATAACATAAGCACTGGCAATGGGTCCAGAGGTGAACTTAACACATATCCCACTACCAAACAATGTCGGGTCCAGAGGTGAACTTAACACATATCCCAACATGCAAATCAAGTAAAGGTTCCAGAGGTGAACTTAACACATATCCCTATACATACAATTCGAGAGAAGGGTCCAGAGGTGAGCTTAACACATATCCCTAATCACAATTCAGTAATGGGTCCAGAGGTGAGCTTAACACATATCCCACTACAAACAAATGTCGGGTCCAGAGGTGAGCTTAACACATATCCCAACATACATTCATAAGCAAAGGGACCAGAGGTGAGCTTAACACATATCCCAATGCTACAAACAAGTATTGGGTCCAGAGGTGAGCTTAACACATATCCCAATACACAGCTATCGCACAACGGGTCCAGAGGTGAGCTTAACACATATCCCGTGTACGACAACCGATCACGTGTCAGGTCCAGAGGTGAGCTTAACACATATCCTGACACGCCACAAGCAAAACACGTAACGGGTCCAGAGGTGAACTTAACACATATCCCGTCACGCGACATATAAAACACGTAGTGGGTCCAGAGGTGAGCTTAACACATATCCCACCACGCGACAACCAATGTAACCACTAACATCCAAAGGTAGAAACTAACCTATAGTTCTAACTTCTTAAACCTCTAATCAACACTTAATTGATCCCGGGAACTAAGACGAGGGAGAGCCGGTTTCCCTTTCGGTTACCCGACCGGGGGGTCTCTATCCTTACTCCATTCCCGAACCCAATATAGTGTTGCCCGCACACAGGGGACCTCAAATACATGTCACGGGTATACAAAACGAATTTCAATTAAAACCGATCAACCGTTTAAAAGTTACGATCGAAAACCATAAAACAGCCTTCAGGGATTCCCAACCGGTCGGCAGGCAGCCGGTCGGCCGGCTGGCAATCCCCTCAGCCTATGCCCTTTTCAAAAACAATGAAACATCACAAAGGACTCCCAGCCGGTCGGCCGGCTGGGACTCCATTTCCCTAGCCTTCTCTATTTCGTAAACCAACCCATATGCACTCTCAGCCGGCTGGCAGGCGGCCGGTCTGCCGGCTGGGCTCCCTTTCTTCTTAAGTTTTCGCAAAGCAACACAATACCAATTGACTACCAGCCGGTCGGCAGGCAGCCGGTCGGCCGGCTGGCAGTCCAAGGCCAATTTCTCAAAATTACGAAAAACACACAATACGCACTCCCAGCCGGTTGACCGGCGGCCGGTCGGTCGACCGGCTCAGAGAGCCTGTAACGAAATTTCGCAAATCGCAATATGTTTGAAAACTTCATAAATCGACATACAAACTTCTAAATTGCTACACATGATGTTTACCCAACATTACTAATCATCAAATACAACCTATCTAGCAGCAAACAAGTCCCATAACAATCCTCAAACGAATTTAACAAGTATCCGTCGCAAAATGTGAAAAACTGAAAATGAACTTAAGAACATATAACAACATCTTAAAGCATGAATTCTTCACATATTAGACATCCTAAACATGTTACTAAGTCCTTTGAACAATGAACATTAATAAAAATCAGAAACTAACACAAGAATCACAACAAGGGTGCTAATATTCACACAAAGGCCGAGTTATCTCATTATTGTCACCTTTTAGCTTCTTAAACCAACATGAATCCGACTCCAAGCTGCTCCTTTTGTCCAAGTCCGCACTAGGAACACAACAAACCCCTTAAATCTCGAAAAACGTGACCTTAGAGTCACGGCCAGATCATAAGACGGAATTATTTTGGGTAAAAACTTACCTAGAAAGATGGAGGGCGAGAAGAGGAATCCGTGGCCGCGAAAATCGTCTCAATCGGATAAGAAATGAGGATTTTATGAGAGTTTTAAGGTTTGGAGGAGAAAACTAAAATGGTGTTTGTTACAAATCTGAAAAATGAAATGAAGGAGGGAGGTAGAAGATGATGGGGTTAGGGTTTTGTGAGGAAAAAGAAGGAAAATGGGTCCATTAACAAGTTAGGCCCATATGACAAGTTTTAAGACGGTTTAAGCTAAAAACACCGACTTAAGGTAACTATAAACTTAAGACGATATAAATATTTCCGGACTATGAAATTAAATTGCTAAGACGTAAATTACGCAATTAATTAAAATCTTATTTAAATCCTTTTAAATATTCCCACATAAATTAATCGGTTATTTAAATGAAATACCAAGAATTACGAAATATAAATTATTTCTCGAACTTGAACTTAAAATCTTTAAACTTCCGAATCCCGAAATATTGGGATGTTACAGGCACGTATCAGATCCCGATTCGAAGGAGTTAAATCATGTGTTTATGGCTCATCCAGAATCCGTCAAACTTTTCCGTGCTTACCCACATGTGGCTCTTATCGACGCTACCTACAAGACCAACGTTTTGAAGATTGCACTTATTGAGATCGTTGGCGTGACACCGGTCGGATGCTCCTTTTTAATTGCCATTGTGTTCCTTCCGTCTGAAAATGATACATCTTATGGGTGGATGTTGGGGAGATTAGAGGAGCTACTTATGGGTTCACCTATGCCTACCCTTTTCACTGACCGAGAGTTGGGCTTGATCCGCGCTATTGAGTCCCTATATTCGGACACTTCTCACATTTTGTATCGTTGGCATTTGAACCGCGCCGTGGAGAAAGTAGCACTAAACTCGGAGAAGCTGATTTGGTACAAAGACATGATAATGCACAGTAAAGAAAGCGGTTGGTACCGCGTGATCAATGCATCCACGCTTGCTGAGTTTGGGAGTGCATGGGAAGCTTTTTGTGAAAATTGGGGAGTGTTGGCCGATTATGTCATGAGAACATGGGGTATGTACAAGAAGAAGTTCGTTGTTTTGTATACGAACCAATACTTCCACCTCGGTAACACGACCACTTCCCGGGTAGAGTCCTCTCATTCCCTCCTGAAGTCTTGGTTGAAGAGTCAAAACTTAAACCTAGTGTCTCGCCTTGAACTAGTCAGTCCAAGTGACACTGTGTGGGGCATGATAGAAAATCCTCCAATTGGCAACCTTTTTAACATTCTAGCCGATAACCCCAACCTCACTCCGGCTGTTACCGACGAGGTTGTTTCTGATGAAACTGTAACTGAGAAGATGTGGGAGTTTCGCAGGTTAAACTGTGATTTCCTTGTCTATATTGGGCGTATACTAACCTTGATAGACTACACAACACTATCAGATTTATGTGCCGGTAGAGTGTTCAACCTAGGAAATGTCCAACTCCGCGTAATTGAGTTATATGATCAATACGTGGCTAGCCAACCTGAAGAAATTGAAGCTGGAGATTACGAAGGAGATCTGGATTCTTCATCTTCATCATCCGAAGATAATTAAGTTTTGTAAAACTATGTTCTAATTACGATTTATGTTTGATGTGTTTTAATTAATGTACGATGTAAGCTATGTTTTGATTAAGTTACTATTAATAAAAATCTATTTCAATTAAAAAAAACTACGAGTTCCTAATAAATATTAAAATATCCATACAAAACACAACTTAAAAAGTCCATAAAAAACACAACTAAAAAAGTCAATACATAAGAAAACTAAAAAAACTACGGGGTCTGGTCATCACCACCACCATCATCATCATCAGCAACAACGTCCTCAACGTCTGGCTTTGTTATGAAGAACCACTCCATCTCATTCACCAAGGGCCGCACGTACTGCCACTTTCGGTTGGGGGGCTGACTGTAAATCTCTGAGAAATGACGAGTAACAGCTCGGCCAACCTCTGGCTCCTCGCTGAAAGGGAGTGAGCGCATCTGAACACGGCGTGCAGGGGGGTAGAAGTATGGGTGAGAAATCTTCTTATACCAGCTCATGTAGCGTAGATCACACTGAAACGGCATCAATGCCCGGTCATGACGGTGCCTCAACACAAGCTCAGCCTCTTTCAAACCCCAATCCAAATCAGCACTATCACCGTACGACAGCCTGTAACCCTGAGACGGCTTTGCCGGACGCATCTCGACAGCTGGATACCGCATAGGGTTCGGGATAACCTGAACATAACCGTACTAACGGAGACACCTATCAGGCTGGTACGACTCCACTATATCCAGAAACCTAATCACGCCTGTGTAAAGCGAAGTACGACAAGCCCTGTGTGGGCTAACACCGTAAGGGAGCCACGGGACGTGCTCCGTCCTCAGCCCGTCCAACCTCTGCCTGTGCTGCTCCAACAGCGCCGCATCTCTCCTAAACCTAGGAACCTGTGACCAAGCTTCGACAAGTGGTCGTCCCTCAACATAATATCCCGAGTGAGGCCTGAACGTCGGAAAGTACTCGTAAATCCAAGCCTGGAGCAACGGCAAACAACCGCTAACCCTAGCTGCCTCCCTACGCGAAGGCATCCCTAACTGTCGGTACAGGTACGCCAATGTCGCGGCCCCCAAGCATAGCCGCCGATATCATCTAACTCATCGAACAACGACAACATACAAGCAACAACCCTATCACTGGACTTGTCGGTGAACAAAGTCTGTCCAACCAACAACATCATGTAAGATCGTCGGGAGTCATGGTGGCTCCCCTTCTCCGCAAGCTCCATCAGCATATTCACTAAAATCCCACCTCCCTTGTAAAAGGGTTCTCTCACGTCCTTCACGTCCATGCCGAACAAGGCCGCCAACTTCCCCTTAAAACCAATCTCCCCCCCTCGTATCACCCTCGTCCATAACCCTAGCGCCATCCACCCGTATGCCGAGGATCCAGTGAACTTCGTGCAACAGTATCGTAATCTCACCAAACGGCATGTGAAAAGTGTTGTTGTCCGGCTGCCACCTCTCAACGAACGCACTGATAAGGTTCTCATCCAACCCGGTGGTCAAAGAGGACCTAAGATGATCAAGCCCGGTCTCGACAACTCTCACCATCACCGAAGAACGATTCTTCATCTTACTCATCTTCTCCAAGGCACCCGGGCTCTCGTAGCACAAAAGCCACGATCTCACGCTTCCCTGATCCGTCCAACAACTGCAAGCTACGTGGCCACCAAAGCTACGTATGACACTAATTACAGACGGACCCCCCCCCCCTTAACCGGACCGGTAAGACGCCAGGAAAGATCCGGAGTCTTCTTCCTCCCCCCCGTGCTACTAGAGGCACCCTCCACAAATGGCCTATGTCGGCCGCTACCATCACGTACCACCATCTTACGTGGTCGATCAGCTGCCCCCTCGTCCAAAAAGTGGGAGTCGTCCTCCTCCTCCTCCTCCTCATCGTCGTCATCATCAACATCATCATCATCCTCTGGGGTCACAACCCTAAACTGCTCCACCTCCTCGTCCTCGGAACTACTAACTCGGTCCCGGAAAAACGCTCTCGGTAGCTGAAGCTCGTGCTCAGGAGTAGGGTCGGGAGACCTGATTAGTAGACCCTTTCCCCTACCCCTACCCCTACCTCCCCTACCTCCCCGACCAGGTCGTGGCGCTGCTGCTGCTGCTGCTTCTGATTCTATCGGGACACACCGCTTAGACCCCGTCACTCTTCGGCCTGGCATACCGCCCATTGTAGTCATGATAACATCTTCACTGTAAGACATCTGCATTTACGAGATTAGAACAACGTTAAATTAATATAATTAAACAAATTGTATTAATAAACTAACATAATAAAAAATAAAATAAAAAATACACAAAATTATCAAAATTAAAGAAATTTTCATAAATACTTAAATAATACAAAATAAAATCAAAATTACACAAAATTAACAACTTAAATAATATAAATTATCCATTTAAATACAAAATTAACAACTTTTTATACAATTACATACAAGATTAAAAACTTTTAATGAAAAAATTATAACATTTAACTATTAAATTGAAAATATACGGTTAAAACAAAAAAAAAATTTCCGAACCATTGAAGGACATGTTGATTTCACGTCCAAACCATGGAAGGACATGAAATCCACACGTCTATACCACTATAAGACGTGAGAAACACACGTCCAACACCACCACGGACGTGCGAATTGAATCCCACGTCCATCACCAACATGGACCGTTAATTCACACGTCCTAACCCACCTAGGACGTTCTTCTCTCACGTCCTCACCCCACAAAGACGTCCAACCCACACGTCCCTCACAATGAGGGACGTCCGTTTTTTACGTCCTCACCCACCCAAGCCGTGCAAACCACACGTCCAACCCCCTCCCTCAATTGGATTTTCTACTTTTCGATTAATTCAAATGCAACAATACAACTAACAACAACAACAATACTAACAACAATGTAAATTACAACTAACAAGAACAACAACAAACAATAACACAAATTATGAATCAAAAGTTGAAAAAATAACAAAAACAACAAAAACATTAACAATTAACATTAAAACTAACAAATCCAACCTAATTAACATTAACAATAACAACAAAAACATAATACAAGTCTAATTAAGACTAATTAAAATAAAAGAAAAAAAACTAACCTTGTACCGCGTGCGGTGGTGTTGGCGGTGCTCCTCGACAGTGGTGGTGGTGCGGTGGTGGTGGTGCGTGCGGTGGTGGTGGTGGTGGTGCGTGAGGTGGGTGAGGGGTTTGGGTGGGTTTAGTGTTTTGAATTTGAGAGGTTTTGGGAAGGTAAAGGGCAAGCTCGTCCCTTTTTTTTTTATTTCGTCGACGATTCGTTCTAAAACGTCGGCGACCTTTCGTAGGTGGGTTTAAAAACTAGCATACTTGGTAGTTCGTACTACGTATAAAGGCTTGGTCTTTTTTTGTATTATGAATGTCGATACAAGAATATTAGTATTTTGCCCGCAAAAATGTAAACAACATTAAATTGACAAATTTTTAATGAAAGCTGGTAGCATTTTGATACCTAAATAAAGGCAACGAGGATGAGAATGCCTTATTTGGAACCAGCATGTCTCCTTTGAGACGTTATATCCGTCACAAGTTTATGATGGATTAAGTATTAACTTTATGGGTGAATAAGACAAAACTATTTGCTACTTAGTAGGTACCTAAATATTGTCTTATCTAACTCACATGGGTATTATTTGACCATTGGCAAGTTTAACCGTCGCAAATGAGAATTTGTGATCGGTCCATTCGACATTTTGTTAATACTCTTACTTATTCCGATAATATATGGTCCCCACTCCCGATATATTAACAGTCCCAACAACCAGCCATGAACTTCCAAGCTCACGCACAATCTTATTACACGACTCAAGCATTTAGCTAACACCAACAAACCATTCCCATTGCCCAAACACCACAATTAAGCAGACAACCGAAACCCATGATAGCTAACGACCAACAGACGCACAGCTCCAGCCATAATCACAACGCGGGCGCTCCTTGAAAATAAACCCGAAAACAGCCTGAAAGTTTCAGATTCAAAGAAGCTAAAATGAAGGAGGAGTACGATGATAATGAATTTTACCAATATCGACTTTAAACACAGTATATGTTTCATACTGCCACTCCGACATCGGCGACATGGGGGTAGTTTATTTTTACCTATTTTGCAACTTACCCAATCATGTTTTTTAATAACACTAAAACAGGTATCGTATTGCATATATTGATTGAAATTCAGGCTAATTTGTATGCTTTCTATCGGAAGTACGTTTCTAATTTTACATGTTTCGATCGTTTGTAAATTATGCGAAATATCAACTCAATTACTTCATTTGCGATGATAATAAATTCAACCTGTTTGCATTTATATATATTATTTTGTGAATGAAACTCGATAAATACATGCAAATGAGCAAATCCCAACAGTTAAAATTCAACTCCGAAAATAAACCAAACCACAAACCAATCCAATTATTATTACGGAAAACACAGAAACCAGAGGCTCCTCCCTTAAAACTTAGCATCATGACTTCTCTTTTCAACACGATTAACAACACGACTAACAAAACCAAGCTACGTAATTAGATTAATTCGATACGCAGTAGTAGACCAGTAGTAGATAATATGTTGCTCCAATCTCAGATTTTCACTTTAACACCTTCTTCTCCCTCAGCTGGTTACTGTGTCCACATTTCTTCTTCCTGCAATTCGTCGCCTTCGGGTGCAGACGAGCATAACACCTGCCCATTTCATTATTCCCATTATTAATGCTACCACTTCTCCTAATATCCATTTTTCTAGCATTCAACGACATTTAGTTAGTGAGTGACTTACTTGCGGCAAATCATCTTATCCTGATTAAACTTACGAGCCAAAGCGACGAGATGAGGCGCAATCCGAATCACACCACTTCCTCCTCCTCTCAGCCTCAACACAAGATGCAATGTCGATTCTAAATATTAAAAAAACCGATTAAATTTCAAGTTTAATTAATAACTTACTTGAACATAATAATTAACAAGAAATTATTAGTTAAATAAAGAGTAGAGACCTTTCTGGATGTTATAGTCAGCTAGAGTACGACCTTCTTCCAACTGCTTTCCAGCGAAAATCAAACGTTGCTGGTCCGGAGGAATACCTACATCAAATACATCGTATTATCAAATAATACGTACTCATGCATATAAGACGGTTTTATAAGACGGTTTTTGAATATATTTACTACTCTACCTTCTTTGTCTTGGATCTTGGTCTTCACATTGTCAATGGTATCATTGCTTTCAACCTCAAGGGTGATTGTTTTCCCAGTTAGAGTTTTGACGAATATCTGCATTTTTTTTTTGTGAATAAAAGAATAAAAGAAGTTAGATGGCGAGACAGTTGAAAATGGTAGAGAAGTATATATAGACAGGAAAACCTTTCTCCAAGGTATAAAGTTTCACCTTGGTGAACACGGAATTTAATTTTTGTAGATTTAATTTTTAATGTTTATTTGGTTTTTCCATTTTTGGATTGTCGAAGTTTAGTTTTCGGGGAACTTTTTCAGGTGTGTTCCTCTTAGTTAAAGAAACGTTCACGCGCGTTCTTAATTCTTTCATAAAAATGAATATAAAATTCCACTATATTTACTATTGGATTACACAAATTCTTATTTGCAACGGCACTATTTGTCGCAAACTTGTGACGGATACTGTTTTCTCTCATAAAATACCCACTTTTTCTCTTTGTCCAACACTATTCATGTGGTCCCCTTTCTCCACTAACTCATTTTATATCCATATTATCTCACAAAATATCCGTCACAAATGGTTACCCGTCGCAAGCAAGACTTACTAATTAGATTAAATGTCGTAATTGTATTTTTCACGTCAAGATCTTTTAATAATTTACAAGACTACCCGCGTACTATGAAAACATGCAAGGATTATTACATTTAAGTAATAAGTATTTAACTCAAATTTGTGTAATCTACTCTACAAATTTGTAATAATTTATGATTATGTTGTAATAATAATATCCAAGATTATGTTCATTTGCACTTAATTTTGTTTAACTGAATATAAAACTTAACTCAAGTGAAGTTATACGAGCTTTTTTTTTAATGTTTATTTGGTTTTTCCATTTTTGGATTGTAAAAGTTTAGTTTTTCAGGAATTTTGTTCATGTGTGTTCCTCCTAGTTAAAGAAAGGTTACGAGAGTTCTTCTTTTATTAAAATGAATATAAAATTCTACAACATTTATTATTGGATTAAATGGCCTAATTGTGTTTTTCACGTCAGGATCTTTTAATAATTTACAAGACTACCCGCGTACTATGAAAACATGCAAGGATTATTACATTTAAGTAATAAGTATTTAACTCAAATTTATGGAATCTACTCTACAAATTTGTAATAATTTATGATTATGATGTAATAATAATATCCAAGATTATTTTCATTTGCACTTAATTTGGTTTAACTGAATATAAAACTTAACTCAAGTGAAGTTATACGAACTTATTTTTTTTAATGTTTATTTGGTTTTTCCATTTTTGGATTGTAAAAGTTTAGTTTTTCCGGAATTTTGTTCATGTGTGTTCCTCCTAATTAAAGAAAGGTTACGAGAGTTCTTCTTTTATTAAAATGAATATAAAATTCTACAACATTTATTATTGGATTAAATGGCCTAATTGTGTTTTTCAAGTCAGGATCTTTGAATAATTTACAAGACTACCCGCGTACTATAAAAACATGCAACGATTATTACATTTAAGTAATAAGCTAAGTATTTAACTCAAATTTATGGAATCTACACAACAAATTTGTAATAAATTATGATTATGATGCAATAATAATATCCAAGATTATGTTCATTTGCACTTAATTTTGTTTAACTGAATATAAAACTTAACTCAAGTGAAGTTATACGAGCTTTTTTTTAATGTTTATTTGGTTTTTCCATTTTGGGATTGTAAAAGTTTGTTTTTCGGGAATTTTGTTCACGTGTGTTCCTCCTAGTTAAAGAAAGGTTACGAGAGTTATTCTTTTATTAAAATGAATATAAAATTCTACAACATTTATCATTGGATTAAATGGCCTAATTGTGTTTTTCACGTCAGGATCTTTTAATAATTTACAAGACTACCCGCGTACTATGAAAACATGCAAGGATTATTACATTTAAGTAATAAGTATTTAACTCAAATTTATGGAATCTACTCTACAAATTTGTAATAATTTATGATTATGATGTAATAATAATAACCAAGATTATTTTCATTTGCACTTAATTTGGTTTAACTGAATATAAAACTTAACTCAAGTGAAGTTATACGAACTTATTTCTTTTTAATGTTTATTTGGTTTTTCCATTTTTGGATTGTAAAAGTTTTGTTTTTCAGGAATTTTGTTCATGTGTGTTCCTCCTAGTTAAACAAAGGTTACGAGAGTTCTTCTTTTATTAAAATGAATATAAAATTCTACAACATATATTATTGGATTAAATGGCCTAATTGTGTTTTTCACGTCAGGATATTTTAATAATTTACAAGACTACCCGCTAATATGAAAACATGCAAGGATTATTACATTTAAGTTATAAGTATTTAACTCAAATTTATGGAATCTACACAACAAATTTGTAATAAATTTTGATTATGATGCAATAATAATATCCAAGATTATGTTCATTTGCACTTAATTTTGTTTAACTGAATATAAAACTTAACTCAAGTGAAGTTATACGAGGTTTTTTTTAATGTTTATTTGGTTTTTCCATTTTGGGATTGTAAAAGTTTTGTTTTTCGGGAATTTTGTTCACGTGTGTTCCTCCTAGTTAAAGAAAGGTTACGAGAGTTATTCTTTTATTAAAATGAATATAAAATTCTACAACATTTATGATTGGATTAAATGGCCTAATTGTGTTTTTCACGTCAGGATCTTTTAATAATTTACAAGACTACCCGCGTACTATGAAAACATGCAAGGATTATTACATTTAAGTTATAAGTATTTAACTCAAATTTATGGAATCTACACAACAAATTTGTAATAAATTATGATTATGATGCAATAATAATATCCAAGATTATGTTCATTTGCACTTAATTTTGTTAACTGAATATAAAACTTAACTCAAGTGAAGTTATACGAGCTTTTTTTTAATGTTTATTTGGTTTTTCCATTTTTGGATTGTAAAAGTTTTGTTTTTCAGGAATTTTGTTCATGTGTGTTCCTCCTAGTTAAACAAAGGTTACGAGAGTTCTTCTTTTATTAAAATGAATATAAAATTCTACAACATATATTATTGGATTAAATGGCCTAATTGTGTTTTTCACGTCAGGATATTTTAATAATTTACAAGACTACCCGCTAATATGAAAACATGCAAGGATTATTACATTTAAGTTATAAGTATTTAACTCAAATTTATGGAATCTACACAACAAATTTGTAATAAATTATGATTATGATGCAATAATAATATCCAAGATTATGTTCATTTGCACTTAATTTTGTTAACTGAATATAAAACTTAACTCAAGTGAAGTTATACGAGCTTTTTTTTAATGTTTATTTGGTTTTTCCATTTTTGGATTGTAAAAGTTTTGTTTTTCAGGAATTTTGTTCATGTGTGTTCCTCCTAGTTAAACAAAGGTTACGAGAGTTCTTCTTTTATTAAAATGAATATAAAATTCTACAACATATATTATTGGATTAAATGGCCTAATTGTGTTTTTCACGTCAGGATATTTTAATAATTTACAAGACTACCCGCTAATATGAAAACATGCAAGGATTATTACATTTAAGTTATAAGTATTTAACTCAAATTTATGGAATCTACACAACAAATTTGTAATAAATTATGATTATGATGCAATAATAATATCCAAGATTATGTTCATTTGCACTTAATTTTGTTTAACTGAATATAAAACTTAACTCAAGTGAAGTTATACGAGCTTTTTTTTTTAATGTTTATTTGGTTTTTCCATTTTGGGATTGTAAAAGTTTTGTTTTTCAAGAATTTTGTTCATGTGTGTTCCTCCTAGTTAAAGAAAGGTTACGAGAGTTCTTCTTTTATTAAAATGAATATAAAATTCTACAACATTTATTATTGGATTAAATGGCCTAATTGTGTTTTTCACGTCAGGATCTTTTAATAATTTACAAGACTACCAGCGTACTATGAAAACATGCAAGGATTATTACATTTAAGTAATAGTATTTAACTCAAATTAATCTACTCTACAAATTTGTAATAATTTATGATTATGATGTAATAATAATATCCAAGATTATTTTCATTTGCACTTAATTTGGTTTAACTGAATATAAAACTTAACTCAAGTGAAGTTATACGAGCTTTTTTTTTTAATGTTTATTTGGTTTTTCCATTTTGGGATTGTAAAAGTTTTGTTTTTCAGGAATTTTGTTCATGTGTGTTCCTCCTAGTTAAAGAAAGGTTACGAGAGTTCTTCTTTTATTAAAATGAATATAAAATTCTACCACATTTATTATTGGATTAAATGGCCTAATTGTGTTTTTCACGTCAGGATCTTTTAATAATTTACAAGACTACCAGCGTACTATGAAAACATGCAAGGATTATTACATTTAAGTAAAAGTATTTAACTCAAATTTATGGAATCTACTCTACAAATTTGTAATAATTTATGATTATGATGTAATAATAATATCCAAGATTATTTTCATTTGCACTTAATTTGGTTTAACTGAATATAAAACTTAACTCAAGTGAAGTTATACGAACTTTTTTTTTTTTAATGTTTATTTGGTTTTTCCATTTTTGGATTGTAAAAGTTTTGTTTTTCGGGAATTTTGTTCATGTGTGTTCCTCCTAGTTAAAGAAAGTTTACGAGAGTTCTTCTTTAATTAAAATGAATATAAAATTCTACAACATTTACTATTGGATTAAATGGCCTAATTGTGTTTTTCAAGTCAGGATCTTTGAATAATTTACAAGACTACCCGCGTACTATGAAAACATGCAAGGATTATTACATTTAAGTTATAAGTATTTAACTCAAATTTATGGAATCTACTCAACAAATTTGTAATAATTTATGATTATGATGTAATAATAATATCCAAGATTATGATCATTTGTACATAATTTTGTTGAACTGAATTCAAAACTTAACTCAAGTGAAGTTATACGAGCTTTTTTTTTTAATGTTTATTTGGTTTTTCCATTTTTGGATTGTAAAAGTTTTGTTTTTCAGGAATTTTGTTCATGTGTGTTCCTCCTAGTTAAAGAAAGGTTACGAGAGTTCTTCTTTTATTAAAATGAATATAAAATTCTACAACATGTATTATTGGATTAAATGGCCTAATTGTGTTTTTCAAGTCAGGATCTTTTAATAATTTACAAGACTACCCGCGTACTATGAAAACATGCAAGGATTATTACATTTAAGTAATAAGTATTTAACTCAAATTTATGGAATCTACTCTACAAATTTGTAATAATTTATGATTATGATGTAATAATAATATCCAAGATTATGTTCATTTGCACTCAATTGAATCATAGGCTTTCCTCAAATCAATTTTCATCTAGGAGAAGCACCTTTGCTATTGTATAACCTCACCAAATTTTGACTAATTAGAATATTTCCAAGAATACTCCGCCCCTGAATAAAAGCACTCTGTGCTAGATTGATTAAATAGGGCAAAAAAATGCTAAGTCTGTTTCAAAGAAGTTTTGATATTATCTTGTAAATTGTATTGCAACAGACAATAGGGCAAAAATCCTTAACAGACTGAGGTTGCTCCATTTTTGGTACTAAAACCAGAGTTGTACAGTTTATCTGCTTCAAGAGCTTTCCTGATTGAAAAAAATCACACACTGCTTTGCATACATCATTCCCAATTCTATTCCAGCTAGCTTTGAAAAAACAGCTAGTATATCCATCAGGTCTAGGACTTTTGTCATCTGGAATAGAATAGACTACCTGTTTAATTTCTTCCCTTGTAGGAATACTGCACAAGTACTCCCAATCTTCTTGTCTCACCAACTGTCCATGCCTAGCAATTATAGGAGAAAAACCAGTACGGTTATTACTAGTACCCAACAATTCCTCATAATACTCAATGAAGGCCTCAAAGATAGCCCCGGGATCCTTGACTATACTCCCTCGACAATTTTCAATCTGTATCACTTTATTATAAACTTGCCTTTGCTTTATAGCTTTATGAAAAATTGCAGTATTAGCATCCCCCTCCTTTGCCCACTCACACTTTGCCTTTTGCATCAGGAACTCATCCCTTGAATTAGCAAGCAATTGGTAAGATTCTCTAAGTTGTTTCACTACATCCATAAGAGAAGTGTTGGTACAGTCTTTCTGCAACTCAAGCTAGCAGTCAATGAGAAGTGAATATGCAACATCTGCATTCCTCTCAATATCATTAAAAAGATTCTTATTCAACCTCTTCAGTAAAGGTTTCAATAACTTCATTCTCTTAACCAATTGAAACATAGTTGTACCATAAACAGGGGAATTCCAGACATAATCCACACACTTGTTAAAATCATCAACTTTTGTCCACATATTAAAGAACTTAAAAGGCCTCTTCTGCTTATCCAGAGGCAGCCTTGAGTGATGATACAGGGACAATGGTCAAAGTAACCTTCTGGTAAGAAATGAGCATTCTAATTGGGCCACATTCCATCCCACTGACTATTAACCAACACTCTGTCAATTCTGCTAAACACATTGACACCCGTGGTTGAGGGGTGTCAAAGATAAGATTTATAAAACCTCGGCTTAAGACTAGATAGCATAAGTCAAGGGTCGAACCATAGAGAGGTGGGGAGTGTTTA
This sequence comes from Silene conica, assembly GCA_029255685.2. Classification (NCBI taxonomy): domain Eukaryota; kingdom Viridiplantae; phylum Streptophyta; class Magnoliopsida; order Caryophyllales; family Caryophyllaceae; genus Silene; species Silene conica. The sequence goes on along the minus strand of CM055311.2, from coordinate 55,271,618 downwards.
TTGTTTAAGGTCAATGTTTTAGGGTAACAAATTGGGGGTTTTAGGTTGGTTGTCACTAAGTCTAGAATAAAAGATAAAAATAAAACAAGAAATAAGAGCGAGAGAAACTTATAATAAAAGGATGCTAGGATGTTCGGGTAGTAAATAGCTACGATGGTGTAAAACCTAAGTCAACATGTATTGCAGTCGCGTAAGGGGTGTAACATTTCCTTTCGGTCTATGGTACCTAATAGCTCCTTTCGGCCTATGCTATTAGTTCCTAGGTCTCAAAATTATTGGGTGTCAACAAGAAGGGTGATTCTTAATTTCTAGGTCACATACCTTTCAGTCTTAAGTAACCTAGCCGTCTTAAAACGTTAACCAATTCCCTTCCCGTATCTTTGAACCTTGGGTAAGTCATTACTAATATACTATAAGTCTCCTTTCAGTCTCATTATAGGTTACTATGGTCGACGAAATAAAACAGAACTGAAAACATACGCGGTTTGGTCGACCGACCAGCTACTCCGGTCGACCGACTGAACACCTAGGTCGACCGACCAGTTAAGCCGGTCGGCCGACCTAAGTCTGCTACAGGTAGTCTCGGGTTTCGCACCATCTACGCATATTACTCCCTAAATCCTAACATATGTAATTAGCTACTCATGGATACGGAAATAACAACGAAAACAATGACAAAAGCAGAATTCATAATGAACACTAATCTAAACAAAAAATAAACAATATGGCTTTGGGATTCTACACTAAACCGGATGCAATAATTCTATGGAACGATAATGCATAAACTGAAATTAAGAGAATTACCGCAGAAGGAATTTAGGGCAGAAAAGGTAGAAGCTTTATTGAATATCGTGGAAGGATTGATGAACAATGAAAATAAAACTAAAGAACAATGCTTGAATAATAAGGAATAACTATTGTATACTAAAACTCTCTGTAAAACTGAATAATAAACTTGATTATGAACTGTATTAAGAACTGAATTTTTAACCCTAAACACGACTTAAGCTTAAATAAGAGAATTAGAAGCGATTCCCCTTTGACCTAAAGCGTGCGTGGGCTTTGCGGAAATCTTCTGAAACTGCGCTGTGGTCGACCGACCACGTGATGAGGTCGGTCGACCTATTGTCGGGCTTGGGTGGATTTCTGACTTTAGAATAACAGGTCTTCTGGTCGGTAGACTAGGGTAGGAGGTCGGTCGACCTCTTTTCCTGTGTATCAGCCTTGATTTCGTCTTGGTTTGACTTTGTGGTACTTAGTACGTGACTTGAGTTGACTTTTCCTTGCTCCTTGATCATGCAAAATCCCGAGGGCATAAATTTGGTATAAAATCGTCTCTTTTCCGCATAATTCTGCAAAAGAGCATAAAAATACGAAAGTAGACAATTGTTGGGAATTAAAGGCTAAAACATAGTAAATGAGCGACAAAATGCGTGTAAAAATAGATGTAAAACATCATAAAATAGACACGCATCTCACATGAGTATCACTTGATTGGTTATTATTCCAAGTGAAAAACGCTCCACTAGTCTTCATATCTTGCAAATCACAATTACTCACCATATCCTGGAAAGGTTGCATTTCATCATCTTTCACACCTTTCCCAATCCTCGCATTAGCAAACATAACATTGTTAAAATCTCCTAACACAATCCAAGGCCTGTTTAGACTTCTACTCTTCAAAGCATTCCACAAAGAGGCCCTCTCTTCCAATTTATTATAAGCATAAACAAAAGTAGCAAAAACCTCCTGATTTGTGGCTAGAATTTTAACATGAACATGGACATACTGAGCATCCATATCAAGAACATTCACCTCCACTTTATTATCCTTCCACATAATCCAAACTCTCCCTCCTGGGTGCTTATTAATATTATTAATATACTTCAGACATTACTAGTTACTTTTTTTAGAGACCTAGATTTAACCCTAGTCTCAAGGAGCCCAAATAGATCCACATCATGTTGATGAAGGAACCACTTAACATCTTTCTGTTTATTAATACTATTCAAGCCCCTAACATTCCATATCCCCATATTAATCATTTGGGGGGATATCAAACCACCACCCCCTTTATCAACCATTTCAGCACTACTGGATACTTCTGTCAAGACTGCACTAAAGTTCGTAGTAAAATATCCTTCTCTTCCTTCCATACCCCTAGTCTCATTCCTAGTAAGCCTATTAATCACCCTAGAAAGGGTATAAGCAGTACCAAGAATATTGGGAGCTGGAGTAATCAGGGGAGTGGCAGTCACCATAACAGGTATGCCAGAACTACTAGGAGGATTAACTGGTAAGGGTGAAAACTCTACAGGGTCTAAAGTAGGAGCAACATGTTGCTTGGGTTGCCATACTTTCTTTCCTTTCTGCACATTTCTTCCTACAGGTTTCCGTCTAAAGTTCTCAGTTAAGTGACCAATTCTATGGCATTTCTTACACGTAATGGGAAGCCAATCATATCCAACCATTACTGTAACTTCAATGCCCAGCTCATCTTCAAACATAATCTGAGAAGGGAAATTTTGATCCAGTTCAACCTCAACTAATATCCGGGCAAAACCCATAAGCTTCTTAGTTAGAGTAGTATCATCAATCCTCATAAATTTTCCTACTAAGCCAGCTAATTTTTCCAAACATTTTGGTCCCCATAATTTCAAATCCAATCCCAACAATTTAATCCAGATACGAACCTTTTTGATAGACTCTTTCGCAATTCTAACTTAAGGATCCCATTGTTTCAGAATAATAGGTTTACCATCAAAATGAAATAAACTATTATCCAAAACCAATTTTAAGTGTTCCTCCTTATTAAACCTTACTACAAATAAGCCATTTGGGAGAAACGAAATTTGCTCAATATCATAAGCAGTCCAGATCCTCTTGAGATAGCCTTCAAGCACTTCTAAAGGAGGATTGGCCCCCATGACATATCCATAGAGAGCTACCTTCCAGAACTCAATTTCTTCCTTCACTTCTTCCTCCGTTGACTTCAGAACCACTTTCGCACCCGCGTCTTCAGCAATTGGCGGAAGTCTTGTTCCATCAAAGCCAGAGGATCTTCTACTGCTCACATCCTGCCAATCATTCGGGTCATCAAATAAGACTATTCCTGCAGCCAAGCCAGATACAGTATTAGCCATCATTAAATGGTCAATTTATGTTCGTGCAAGCTCAATTCCTTCAGATATAATGTCAGACGAAATTTTTGGAACCTGTTTATTGTTACTAAAAATAGGATTTTTTTGATTAGTAGAATTACTAGTACTAGCATTATTAGTTGAAGAATTATTATTATTTGTGTTAATCGTAGTCGAATTATAATGAGTATTAGTCTTCTTCTTTGCCATTGCAATTTAGAACCCTAATTTCAGAGAATCCTCTCACTAACTTTCTCTCTCATCCTTACACTTAAATTGTTGACGAACCCATAATATTTGTGTTCAACAAAGTACGGCACTAATGTACTCGCTTTCCGTCGTTGATAGAGACACGGTGTTTTGCTTTTTACAAGCCCATGTAAGCAAACATGGACCCATGAAGGTGGCAATCCCGGACGTGCTCTTTCTATCCATCATGCATCCCGCATAGTCGGCATCGGAAAACCCTACAAGATCAAGCTCATAATAAGAAGAATACCAAAGGTATAAATGTTGTGTTCCAATCAAATACTTGAAAATCCTTTTTACGGCTTTAAAATGAGACTCTTTAGGATTTGCTTGGAAACGAGCACACACACAAACACTAAATTGAATATCGAGTCGACTTGCGGTCAAGTAACTAACGAACCAATCATAACTCGATACACCTTTTCACTAACGCCCTTACCGTTCGGATCATGGTCGAGCTTGAGATTAGAGACCATGGGTATAGCGACGGGTTTCGCATTGGTCAACCCGAACTTACTTATCATTTCCTTTAGATACTTTTGTTGATGGATCATCGTGCCTTCCTCTTTTTGCTTGATTTGGAGACCAAGGAAGAATCTTAGCCCTCCCATCATGCTCATTTCAAACTCAGATTTCATTATATCCGCAAGGTATTCATAAAGAGTTTCACTTGTTGCACCAAAGATGATGTCATCGACATATATTTGCACAAGCAACATTACATCCGAATGTTCCTTGATGAATAATGTTTTATCAACCGAACCACGTATGAAACCATTTTCCAAAAGGAACTTTGAAAACCTATCATACCATGCTCTAGGAGCTTGTTTTAAACCGTATAGCGCTTTATCAAGTTTAAAGACATGGTTCAGTGATTCATTAGCCACAAAGCCCGGAGGTTGTTCACCAAAAACTTCTTCATTTAGATAACCATTTAGAAATGCCGATTTTACATACATTTGAAAAAAATTTACTCCGTGATGGGCTGCAAAGGCAATAAGAATTCGTATGGCTTCAAGCCTTGCTACTGGTGCAAAGGTTTCGTCATAATCAATTCCCTATTGTTGATTATAACCTTGCACCACTAGCCTTGCTTTGTTCCTTACGATTTCTCCGTTATCGTCTAGCTTATTGCGAAAAATCCACCTAGTACCAATGACGGTACGATTTGACGGTCTAGGAACAAGATGCTATACCTCACTTCTTCTGAATTGGTCCAACTTTTCTTGCGTGGCCATGATCCAACAAGGATCATCGAGGGCAATTGAGATATGGTTGGGTTCAATTTGTGAGAGGTAGACATTGAAAGCACAAAAGTTTCGGAGAGATGATCTAGTTTTTATCCCTGAGTCGAGGTCACCGGTTGGGTTTTCAAGAGGAAGAGAGCTTTGGTGTTTCCATCTCCTTGGTATGGTGGTGTTAGGAGCGAGAGTTTGTTCATTCTGTTCTGATGCAAGATTCTCAGAGGATGTTGCATGGGGGTGGTTTTGTGAAGGGGTTTGAGCATCGGTGTTTGTTGGATCAGTGGATGAGCCTTGGTTTTCTTCATCCCCCTTGACGTGCCGACTTCATTTGAGGGTGAAGGAGCATCAGTTCCCCCAGAATTATGGCATGTTTCCCCATGCAAAGGTGTTTCAGACTGTTGCGCGAGTTCCTCAGCTTCTAACACACGGTCCATGTCATGACAGACCATTCCAATTTCAAACTTATCGTCCTCTTCTTCATTGTTTACCTGTTCATGAGACACAAAAAGACTAGATTCGTCAAATACATAATGGATGCTTTCTCCCATTTTCATAGTCCTCTTGTTAAAGACTTTGTAGGCCTTACTATGATTGGAATATCCCACAAAAATGGCTTTGTCACTATGGGCATCAAATTTTCCTAGGTTATCCTTCCCATTGTTGTGAACAAAGCATTTACAACCAAAACATTTTAAGTATGAGATATTGGGTTTTCTTCCACGTAGTATTTCATAGGGTGTTTTGTTGATGATTTTTTTAAATCATGACTCTATTGTAGACGTAACACGAGGTGTTTATGGCTTCGGCCCAAAATTTTCTTAGAACTTGGGAGCTAATGATCATGGTCCAAGCCATATTTTCTGAAGTTCGATTCATTCGTTCCACAACTTCGTTTTGTTGTGGAGTTCGTGTGGCCGAGAAATTTTGGCTAACACCATTTTCACTGCAATAAGCCTCAAAAGCGAGATTTTCAAATTCGGTGTCATGGTCCGACCTTAATGCCCCAAGTTTTTGAGAAAATTTGTTTTGGACCATTTTAACCTAAATTAAAAACTCACTGAATGCTTTGTCTTTGGTTCCAAGAAATAACAACCATACATATCTAGAATAATCATCAACAATCACACAAATATAACTACTACCACCTTTGCCTATGATGCGCATGGGTCCGCTAAGGTCAATGTGAACAAGTTCTAAGACACGTGATGTGCTAACACATTTTTTAGAGTTGAAGGAGCTCTTGACTTGTTTTGCTTTGACACAATCATCACATAAAGAGTTGAATTTGAAGTTCATGATTGGTAAACCTTCGACTAGGTCAAGTTTTCTAAGATTGTTTAGTGTTCTAGCATTTACATGACCTAAACGTTTACGCCAAAGTCACGGATCATTTTTATGGACACTCATGCATGAAAGCGTTTGACCGTACAATGAACATAAATCAATCATATACACATCCTTGGCACGTTTACTTTCGAGGATCAACTCCTTAGTCTTTCCATCTAGGATTTTACACACATGAGCATGAAACTGAACGATGTTACCTCGATCACACAATTGTGAAATGCTAAGAAGATTGTGTTTTAGTCCTTTGACAAGCAGCACTTTGTCCACGCATAGTGATTTCGACTTACCAACTTTTCCAATACCAACAATTTCACCTTGTTTGTTATCGCCAAAAGTCACCATGCCTCCGTTGTAAGCTTCTAGCGAGTGGAATTGGCTTTCTTCCCCCGTCATGTGACGAGAGCATCCACTGTCTAAATACCAATTTCTGCGGCCTTCCACTAATGCCTACGCAAGATCAAACAGTTAGCTTAGGAACCCAAACAAGTTTGGGTCCCTTCTTTACACTAGCAACCGAGTCCTTCTTAACGCAAGTTTTTTGTGCAACTTTGGTGTTTCTTGCTAGGTCAAGCTTTCTCTTAGGACATTCATTAAACTCATAACCAATTTTACCACAGTAATTACAAATGATGTATTCAGGCAATCCAGCATACTTACGTCTTCTGAAATCAGTTTGGCTTGGGTCTTGGTTTCGGATGCAACGGTGTGTACTATTGTTGCATTTGAAACTAAGTCCAGCATTTTTCAAACCTTTCTCATTTTCTTTGGATTTTTTTAATAGAAATTTCAAGACGTTTTGACTTCCTTCCCATTTGAGATAAAACTGTTTTGCATCAAGCAATTGTTTGGTCAAGGTCTCTATTTTCTCAAGATGAGCTAGATTTAATTTTTCAACTTTGTCAACTTTTTGTTTGGCATGACTAGCTTTATCACTTAACATGATCGCGACTTCCTCTAGTTGTTTGTTGTCTAGTTTGCACAAAGTAAGTTCAACTAGGAGGGAATCGCGTTCTTTGGTAAGTGATGATATCCTTTTTACTAGAGACTCGACCTCTTTACTTGATTCTGATTCAACAGAGCAAAGGTCTGTTGCATGAGTTGTTTCAGCTTTACTCATTAGACTTTGATTTTGTTTTCAAAGCATTTTTACTTCTTTATCAAGCTTGGTTATGGTACATGTTTGATCTACCTCAGTTAGACTTTCTTTCAGGTTGACATTTTGCTCAACTATGCTTTCAATTTCGTCTTGCATAGCAACAAGTTTGTTGTTTTGGACACGACACTTATCAATTAAGTCATCTAAAAGGAGACAAATTTTGTCTTTTGAGAAAGATCGAACCTTTTTCTTGAGACTATATACCTCGCTTTCAGAATCTGGACTTGAATCAATTGAATGAGCCATGAGACATACGACAGTTTTCTTTTTTTGAAGATTTTGAAGTATCGGGTTTTGATTTAGAAGAGATGCACAATTTTGCGTCCAATTCTTCCTTAAGGTTTTCATCCACATCAGAATCGGACATGCCCCATATTGCAGTCATTACTTTGCTTTTGTAATCTCGCTTAGCAAGGTCACGTTTTTCCTTGGATTTGATGTCATCCCACTTTGGACATTCTTTTATTTGGTGACCTTTGTCACCACACTTGAAGCAACCAAAAGTGGAATTCGATCTTCTTTTGGTGAAACGTTTTTTGCTAGCATTGTTGTTGAACCTTTGAGACCCACGACCGTTTATTATGCCGGCCATATTCTTAGTAAACATGGCAAACTCAACATCCTCATCCTCCTCATCACTTGAGAGAGCATTAAGAGCGAGTCCCTTTCCTTTTGAACTTTCTTGAGAGCGTTTTGTAAGTGAAAGCTCATGGGCCGTAAGAGACCTCATTAGTTTATTTAGTGAAAGGACGTCAAGGTCTTTAGCTTCCTCAATAGTCGTTACCTTCGGTTGCCACTTTTCAGTTAGGCTACGAAGGATCTTTCGGACTAAATCCTCGGATTCAAAGTTTCGACCCAAAGTTTTTAGTTCATTAATAATGCACGCGAAACGAGAGGAAAGACTATTGATTGACTTATCTTTTCCCATGTTGAACATCTCATATTGTTGCTGGAGAAGATCAACACGGTACTTTTTAACTTGTGACGTTCCCTCTTGAGCTAAGCTTAAGGTGTCCCAAATTTCTTTTGCCGAAGTACAACCAGATATTCAATTTATCTCTTCTTCGCCAATAATGCCATATAGAAGAATGAACATAGCTCTAGAGTTTTTCTCGATTTTCTTATAGTCATATTCATTGTACTTCTCTTCATCTTTAGGTGTCGTGTTACCCTCTTTATCCGTCACCTCAATTTTAAGTGGGCCCTTTTTAATGATCATCCAACACTCATAGTCAACTCCCTTGACAGAGTGTTCCATGCGGTGTTTCCACCAAGCATAGTTTTCCCCCTTGAAGATATGGTACTTAGTGTGTTTTGAATCGTCCATAACTATGGATCTTACTCTTTGGTGGTAAAGCCGAAGTCAAGAGCATGAGGCTTTAATACCAATTGAAGAGTCAAGGACGATTAAGCACCTAAGAGGGGGAGGGGTGAATTAGGTGACCTTTTAAAAATTTATGATTAAGCTTGAGTGTTCATGAGTTAAGCAACGATAAACAGAGTCTAAGCAACAATATGTGGAACTGTTGCACATATCTGTTCTTTTACGGAAGTAACAAATGAGCGAGAGATAAATAAGATGATGAGTAGAGTATAAACAAACGATGTTTAAAAATTGGTTCAGCTCTTACTCCGGAGCCTACGTCCAACCGTTATTTTATTACTTGTTTAGAAGTCATTCAACTTAACTAAACCGATTACAATAAGACAACTCCCCAACCTACTCCGGTTGCGATTGCTTAGAGCTACTCCGCTCGTAAGACTTGACTCAAGCTTAAAGCTACTCCGCTCTAATGTAATACCTCTCATTTTCGAAACTCGGGTTTTGACTCGGAGTTAGCGTTATAAGTTTTATTTTATGTTACGGATTTAAATTAATTGCTATCGTAAGTAGATATATCAATTAATAACAATTTTACGAGTTATACGTGTATAACTAGTTGGGCCCGATTTGTTTTTACGTAAAGAAGGGTGAGTAGAGCCATAATAATATATGACTTGTGATTGGTGAATAGCCATAATAATATAGGAATTATGATTGGGCCAAGAATTGAACGACCCAATCCCCACACGCACCAAACCCTACCCTTAAGCGCACAACCCTACCACCACGCTCTTCCTTATAAAACCCGTATGCCCCCTTCCCCAATCCAAAAACCCTACTTCCTTATTCAGCCTCCACTCGAGAGAGAGAGAGAGAGAGAGAGAGAGAGAGAGAGAGAAAGTGAGTGAGGCGGTGACGGCGGCGGTCAAGGGCGTTTTCAGAGGAGCTTTCGAGTCGGTCTCCGGCGAGCTTAAGGTGTGTATGTCGTTCTCCATTTCGTTTTGTTTCCTTTTCGCGCCTGTCGTGGTAAGCATCGCTGGGGTCGGGTTTTGGTGGTGGTCTGAACCTAAGTGGCGGCTGTGGGTGTTAGAAATGGTGGCGGCAGTACGACTGATGGGTTTTGAGTCGTTCATATAGGGATGGGTGGTGCCACCGTTGACTCGGGGGAGGTCGACACAGTGGTACCACGGTATTTGTGGGGCTGTCAACGAGGGTGATGTCAGTGATGGTCTTGGGTCATGTCGGGAGTTCGTATGGTGGCGTTAAAACTTTAAGTAGCGTCGGCAGCATAGTGGTCCAAGTGGTTCAGGAGTCGCCGACAGTGGTCGAAGGGGTTGCCGGTGGTGGTGGTAAGATGGTCGGTGTTGGTGTCGCGTGGTTGTCGGTAGGGGCGGTTGTGGGGGCTGGTGTCAGGCGTTTTGGGGATGTCATGGTTAGTAACGTAGTATGGGTTAGTTTGTGTTATTATTATTATTATTATTATTATTATCATTATAATAATTGTTATTATGGTATTATTATTATTACATGATATGGTAATTAGTGGTTGTTTTATTAGTTTATTATATTACTAAGTTTGGGTAATGTTATGTTAGTAAATAGTAATATTATTAGTGTATTACTCATGTCATAACAATTAGTATGCTATTGTTATTTAATTTATTCTTAATTATTATATTGTTGTGATATCGGCTTACTAATAGTCGATTAATTGATCATAAGCTATTTTAGGCAAGTCTATAATTAGTAAGTTCTAATTAATTAGTAGTAATTGTTTAATGAGTGAATGCTATTTTTGTTAAGTATTATTTTTAGTGAGTCTATGTTTAGTAAGCTTATAATTAGTTGTTAGTAATTGGCTGTGTGAATAGAATTTAATATAAGTCATCTTTATAGGAACGGAATTTGAGGAGGAACATTACTAGACGGTGATTGTTTATTGCAGATTTTCTATTCCAGGTAGGATACACGGGTACCATTTTCTCTGAAAGTTATATGCATGATTGGTTGTATTACATGTTGTGAATGCAAGCATGTTTATATGAAGATGATATTTGAGTATTGATTGCTTAGCATTGCATTCACGAGCATAGCATTTGCATTATTGATAAGAGGATTGATCTGATATAAAGCCAGAGTGGTCTGCAGGCCAGGCCTGGTGTCTTCAGCCTTGTGCTGCTATTCGACGACGGTCGATGATACTCTGCCGGGAGGTTCGGTATGGGTTGGTTTTCGGGTTATGATTGGTGTTTCGGGTTGTGATTGAGCTCAGCATTGGCATAGCATTTGCATAATACATTTGTTGCATTTTATATTATTGTGTTATCCTACTCAACCGCGAGGTTGACAGTGTATTCGTGTTCACCTACAATGATCCGGAATGGGGAGTAGACATTTCAGGTCAGAGACAGGTGGACTAGGACTGGGCATGGATGAGAGACAAGGATTGGACTTACCTAGCTTTAGATCACTTAGTCTCTGTTATAGTTGTTCACTTTTTATATTTCAGTTGTTTTGGAAGTTTAGTTTGGACTATGCTTTGTAACAGTTTTCAGTTTAACTTTTATAATTTAGAGTATTGTGCTTCTTTCACTGTGATTTATCTACTACCTTGGTTTATCCAGGATGGTAACAGCCTTAGTTACTCTGGAAGTCCTAGTACAGGCTCCTAGGTAAATGGGGGTGTTACAAAGTGGTATCAGAGCGAACGATCCTCAGGCGTAAACCAAATATAAATAATGAACATAGGAGAGTCAAATAAAATGAACCTCAGGCTAGTAACTGTTAGGAGCCCCGGATTGGGATGAGTTAGAGGCCCCCTCAAACCAAGCCACTGACCCTTTCAGTCTAACCTGGTTACCCTGAGAGATGTAGAGTGTGGGTAGTATAGCATAGAGGAAGAGATCCAGCATATATATATATATATATATATATATATATATATACTGTAGTAACGTTTTCGCAAGTGAAGAAAGGGGTAAGTTATGATGTGAAAGATTGATGATGATATATATTTTGTAAAAGATTGATGATGATATATACTGTGAAGCATGAAAGTGATATTACATGATGAGTGACATGTATATACTGTTATTTCTAAGCATTGACAAGCATGAGTGTTATATATGAGTTTTGAAGATGATAATGAATTATGTGATGATATGCATGCGGATATGTGATCCCTAAGCCTTTAGGTAGACTTATAATATGATGTTAAGTAGGACTTGGCAATATGAAAGAAGTTACATGCTAGGTTATGTATGCTAGTAAGACCCAAGATGGGATAGAAATTGACCTAGGATGCTCATGAATTTTGTCACTTGTGTAGCAATATGTCTCCCAGAAGAGACCCCAACGTCGCTAATATTTCACAAGAGGAATTAGATCGCTTACTGGCTGTGAATGCTGCGCTATTAGCCAGGATAGGAAGCAATGCGCGCTCAATCCTACTCAGTTAAGATGAGTAACAACATTTTTTAGGCATAATCCAACCAAATATGATGGTGAGGGAGCACCAAGCCTGCTGGCTGAGTGGTGCCCGGAATTTGAGAGTATCTTCGAACTATTGACTGTCACAGAGTCGATGAAGGTAGACCAAGTTGTGTTCTACCTAAAGGGAATAACTAGGCTGTGGTGGAATAACAACAAAGAGGAGATCAAGGCTGTTGCTGAAGAGATCGGGTCAGAATTTGTTAGTTGGGAAAGGTTTAAGGGGATTTTATCCTCTAAGTTCGTGTCGGAGCATTTAAAGGGTAAGTTGAGAGCTGAGTTCGATTCCTTCAAAATGACTGAGGGAATGACAGTGGAAGCATATCACAGTAAGTTCGTGCAATTAGCGGAGAATGTCGCCGACCTGGGTTATACTTTTGAGATGTTAGCTGCTAGATTCGAGAAGGGACTCACTACCGACATTAAGAAAAGGCTGTTGGCTGCCAAGCCCACAACTGTTGAAGATGTCTATGAGAGGGCTGGGCAGGCTGAGTGAATTTCTGACATGATTAAGGAGGAGAAGAAAGAAAGATGTGACAAGAGGAAGTCCGAGTCTACAGCTGAGGGCTCGGGGAGCAAGAAACAAAATAACAATCAGTACCGTGCATTCTTTTCTAATAGTGCACCAGGGGGCCACGGGAATCGTGGTGGAAATCGATCTACGTCTGGGCCAAGCAGTGCAAATCCTACCTGTTTTAAATGTGGGAAGTACGGGCACAAGATAGCCAATTGTTGGGTTGGAACTCAGAGTGCTGGGAGCAGTTATAATAGGGGCAATCAAAGTGCTGGCTTCAGAACACCAAATGCGAGCTACTCGGGCAACAACAAATCTGGGGGTAACAGCTACCAGCGGAATTACAGCAACTATAATAACCAGAGCCGCTATCAGGGATACCAAGGTAGTGGGAATGGTAATTTTCAGAAGAATCTTGTTGAGGCCAACAATCAAAGTGGAGCTGCATCTGTTAACCAGAGTGCAACCAAGAAGAGTGGGACCCTATTCATGATGGGTAAGGAGGCTGCTGAACAAGATGCACATGTCGTCACTGGTACATTTCTTGTACATTCCACTCTTACTTTTGTTTTATTTGACTCTGGTGCATCGCATTCGTTTATCTCTGCGGAGTATGCTAGGGCTATAGGCTTGAATGTATATGAAATTATAGCAGATTCTGTAACTATACCATCTGGAGAGTTTATATCTTGTAATAGAGTCTATACCAATGTAATGATCCAAGTAGGAGCTGTGAGTTTCGAGTCGAACCCGATAGAGTTTCCTTTGGGTGGCTTTGAGGTGATACTGGGAATGGATTGGTTGAAAAAGTATAAGGCCTACATTGATTGTTACCAAGGAAAGATTACCTTGAGAGGACCGAAGGGAGTGAGAGTGTCCTACAAGGGTTACTCCGTGAAACCTAAGCTGAAGCTGATAACTATCAATGCCCTGAAGACTTGCCTAAAGAGGGGTGATGAGATGTTGTTGTGCCATGTGAGAGACTTGACTGCCGAGAAACCCCAAGCCAGTGATATTGATATTGTGAGAGACTTTGAAGATGTGTTTCCAGAAGAAATTCATGGGTTACCGCCAAAGAGGGACTTAGATTTTGGTATTGATCTGAACCCGGGGCTGAACCAATTTCTAAAGCACCTTTTTGCATGGGACCTAAGGAATTAGAAGAACTGAGGAAGAAGTTGGTTGAGTTAGAAAGCAAGGGGTATGTGAGACCGAGTGTATCACCTTGGGGAGCGCCAATGTTGTTTGTGAAGAAGAAGGATGGAACCGTGAGGCTGTGTGTGGACTACAGGGAGCTCAATAATGCGACGATCAAGAATAGGTATCCTTTACCTCGTATTGATGATCTTTTTGACCAGTTTAGTGGGGTTGGTGTGTTTTCCAAGATTGATTTAAGGTCAGGGTATCATCAGCTGAGAATCAAAGATGCAGATATCCACAAGACTACGTTCAGATCGAGGTATGGGCATTATGAATTTGTGGTGATGCTATTTGGTTTGACTAATGCACCTGCTGTTTTCATGGATTTGATGAACATAGTGTTTAGTCCCTATCTGGACCAGTTTTTGGTGGTATTTATCGATGAAATTTTGGTGTATTCAAAAAATAGAGAAGAGCATGCGAAACATTTGAGCTTAGTGCTGCAGACCTTGAGGGATCATCAATTGTATGCCAAGTTGAGTAAGTGCGAATTTTGGCTCGAGAAAGTTGCTTTTCTGGGCCATGTGGTATCTAAGGAGGGTGTCTCTATTGACCCTAGCAAGATTGAAGCCGTTTCGAAGTAGGAGCGACCAAAGAATGTGGCAGATATTCGAAGTTTCTTGGGTTTGGATGGTTACTATAGGAGATTTGTGAAAGACTTCTCGAAGATAGCCAAGCATATGACTTCATTGATGTGGAAAGAGAATAGATTTATCTGGGATGACAGCTGTGAGAGGGCATTTCTTGACCTGATGGAGCGTTGACACCCGTCGTTGAGGGTGCCAAAGATAAAATTTATAAACCTTAGCTTTACTAGATAGTGAAAGTCAAGGGTCGAACCATAAGGAGGTGGGGAATGTTTATTGTTTTATGTTAATGTTTTAGGGGGTTTGTTTGTTTGTTTGTCACTAGGTCTAATAAATAAAACAAGAACAAAAACTGAAAAGAAGATGTGAAAAAACCTTATGATAAAAGAATGCTAGGATGTTTGGTTCATAAAAGCTACGATGGTATAAGTTCTAAGTCAGCATGTATTGCAGTCGCATAAGGGGTGTAACAAATCCTCTCGGTCTATGTTACCTAATAGCTCCTTTCGGCCTATGCTATTAGTTCCTAGGTCTCACGAATATTGGGTGTCAACAATAAGGGTGATTCCTAAATTATAGGTCACATACCTTTCAGTCTTAGTAACCTAGTCGTCTTAAAACGTTAACCAATGCCCTTCCCGTATCTTTCAATCTTGGGTAAGTCATTACTAACATCCTATAAGTCTCCTTTCAGTCTCATTATAGGGTATTATAATTAAGGAAACAAAACAGTCTGAAAACATACACGAGGCCAGTCGGCCGACCAGCTAACCCAGTTTGTCGACCAACTACCTCAGTCGACCGACAAGTTAAGCCAGTCGGTCGACCAAGGTCTGCTAAAGGTCGATTCTGATCTTATACCATCTACGCAATTAATCACCTACATCCTAACATATGAAATTAGCTACTCATAACTATAACAATAACGATAATAACGATTGAGAAAACAGAATTCATAGCAAATAATAACATAAACATGCGATAAACAATAAGGTTTCGGGATTCTACACTAAACCGGATACTAGCAATTCTATTGGAATAACAATGATAAACTGAAAATAAAGAGAATTACCGCGAGATGGAATTAGGGCAGAAAGGAAGAACTTTATTGATTTCCGTGGAACGATTGTTTGAATACCAACTAAGAACAAAATTCTAAAAACTGAATAAAAACTTGTGGAGAATTGTTGCAAGATTAAAAGCTAATAAAACTTCTTTAAAAACTAGACTAAGAACTTAGATGATAAAATTGCATAAAAGTTCCTAATTAACCCTAAACACGACTTAAGCTTAAATAAGAAATTAGAAGCGATTCCCCTTTGACCTAAAGCGTGCGTGGGCTTTGCGGAAATCTTTCTGAAACTGCGCTACGGTCGACCGACCAGGGATGTCGGTCGGTCGACTGTTTATCGGGCCCATCAGGTCTTCTGTCTTCGTAACCTAAATTCTAAGTTTGAGGTAACAGGTTATGTCGTCGACCGACAAGGTTAGTCGGTCGGTCGACCGGTTTTCCTGTGTGTCAGCCTTGAATTCCCCTTTAATTGGTCCTATGGTCCTTGGTTTGCGCTTCGGGTGTTGTTTTCTTCGCGTTCCTTGGTCCTCTTTGTCATGCAAAAATCCTGAGGGTAGCATTTGGCTTAAAATCGCCTCTTTTCCGCATAAAGCTGCAAAAGAGCATAAAAATACGAAAGTAGCCAATTGTTGGGAAATAGAGGCTAAAACATCGTAAAAGAGCTCTAAAATACGTGTGAAAATAGATGTAAAACATCATAAAATAGACACGCATCAAGCGTCTTACTACAGCTCCTGTCCTTGCATTGCCAGAAGGAAGTGAAACTTTCGAAGAAGAGACTGGGATGCCTATTGATGCAAAACGGGGGAGTGATCGCTTATGCTTCTAGGCAGCTGAAGACATATGAGGAGAATTGTCCGACGCACGATTTAGAGCTAGGAACAGTGGTTTTTGCACTTAAGCTGTGGCGACATTATCTCTATGGAGCTACATTTAAAGTGTATTCTGATCACAAGAGTCTGAAGTATATCTACACCCAAAGAGAGTTGAATATGCGTCAGAGGAGATGGATCGAGCTATTGGAGATTATGACATGAAGATTTTGTACAAAGAAGGGAAAGCCAATGTTGTGGCTGATGCATTGAGTAGGAAATCTGTTCACGTTATATGCACAGTTAGATCGAGAATGAGTATGTATCATGAGTTGGGACAGATGGGAATTGTTGTGATCATGAAGGGCGAGACCATGGGTGATCTTACAATCGAACCAGAGTTATATTCCGAGATCCGAGAAAGACAGAAGGATGATCCTAGAATCTAGAAATGGCGCGAAGTAGTGAACAAAGCTAGTGATGCAGCGCCATATTCTAAGTTCGAGGTTCATGATGATGATAGTTTGAGGTTTGCTGGGAGATGGTGTGTGCCTGATGATGAGGAACTGAAGAGAAAGATTCTGGTCGAAGCTCATTCTACACCTTATTATGTTCATCCTGGAGGGGATAAGTTGTACAAGGACCTGAAGAAAGCATTTTGGTGGCCAAAGATGAAGCATGAGGTGGCCGAGTTTGTTTCTCGATGCTTGGTATGTCAGAGAGTGAAAGGAGAACATAAGAGGCTGCAAGGGAAGCTGCAACCACTGGATGTACCTGAAAGAAAGTGGGAAAGCATATCAATGGATTTCATTGTGCGCTTGCCTAGGACTTCGAAAGGAAATGACATGATTTGGGTGATTGTTGATAGGTTGACTAAGTCAGCCCATTTTATACCGATGAAGGAGACTTGAGCAAATTTGTTGACTATAGAGACTTTGAACCATGGACTCTCGCGGGTCGCTCGAATCGCACATTAAGCAAAGGGTGAGTGTATGTAAAAGATAGAAAAAAGTATATTGTAAAGACACTCCCCTAACTTCGACCCATGAAAACATGCCTGCAATCTAACATGAAAACAATCTCTACAACCGTGCATATATATACCAATCAAGTGACTTTGACACACGTTGAGGTAAAGAAACATATGTGAGGTAATGGGTAAGAAAGGCTAAGATGTTTTTGGATAAGTGGAGTTGGATAGCCAAGCTAGCAAAACCGGGATCCAACAATGAATTTTCACAACTTCCAACCCAATGGACTTAAACACGGTGCTGTTTTGTAGCACAAAAACTCACAATATTTTCAAGGAAAAGACTCCCGAGTGATTTGAATGAAGTACGGGAGTAATAAATAAAAAAGAAAGGCATTTTCTGAACAAACTACAAGTTTCTGTTTCTGTCAGTTGGTCGACCGACCAAGGGTGGCGGTCGGTCGACTGACGTGCAGTGTATTTTTTTTTTCGATTTTCTTTTTTTTTTTCTGATTTTTCTGTTTTTCCCTTCTTTTTCCTTCTTTTTCTTTCTTTCTTTCTTTTTCTTTTCTTCCTTTCTTTTTCTTTTCTCACATGAATATACAACAACCAAACATGACTCAAAAAGTTCCCGCGACCACAAATACTAGCTTGGTTAAGGTGGGCTAAGTATAGGATGTAGCTTTTGGGACAAAAGGCAAATTTGGCAATGTAGAGCTTGTGGGTAAGATAAGAAAAAAGGAACCTCAACTGCACGTGTCAAAAATCACAAAACGATATAGCATACATGTATAAAGCAGATTACTTTCATGTTTATGCATTTTGATGTAACATGTCACAAGGGGAGTACTACTCACATCCTAAACAACTGGTCATGAATGACACCAGTAATAAGGCTCTAAAAACTCGGAATGTGTTGTAGTTTGCCAAAGATAAAAGTCAAGTCTCAAGATTCAACAACTAGTTTGACAAAAACTCGTAGATTATGCATATGATTCTATTACTAAAACATGTTGACAAGCAAGGATTGGCAAAAACATATGAAAATTGCAAAATCATCATTGAAATACTCTCGTTCCGACTCGACCTATATGCTAAAATAAATGTGCATTTTTTTGAGATTTTTGAGATTTTCTTTTTTTTTGGATTTTTGTATATGCAAGGAAATTGAAGAAAGAACAATGCAAAGCATAAATGCAGTAAACGTGTGACAAAAATGCAATGGAACAATGCATGTGATATAAAACCATTCCCCAAACCAACCCGCACAATGTCCCCATTGTGCACTTAGCATGAGCAAAAGTTATGAAATAAAGAAGAATGCGAAAAAGAAAATCAAGGAAACATGGAAAGAACTCACCGGATTTTTAAGCGCAATGGAAACCTCCCCAAACCAGCGTGAGCTTAGGAGGTTTCAGTGGCCAACAGTGCCCACTCTAGGGACCTGAAAAAGATAGACGAAAACAAAAACCTTTTTCGGGGATTAAAGATGTTTTGGGTGCTAAATGATGTGTTAAAGGTTTGAAAATGAGAAGAGAAGTAAAAGTATAAAGGACAGAATAAGGAAAATAACTCCCCTATTACGCTTGCACGCTTCCCAAGGTAGACTCGAACAGGATGCAACAGCTACGGTGGTCGACCGACCCTTCTACATGGTCGACCGACCATGTAACAGGTTACAGTGCATTCTGTGTTCCAGGGACCTGGTCGACCGACTGATTGTGCAGGTCGGTCGACCACTTTTCCTATACAGTGGTCTTCTTCTTCTTGAAGTTAACTTGTATCAACCAAGTTAACCTTTTCGAAACCTGTAAAACATTATATACGCGCCCAAAACATGCGATACATCCAGAAAACCAAGTCTAAAAGTCTTAACCGAGCAACAAAAGCAAAAATTGTATAAAAACTAACGCAAAACAAAGCTAAAAGTCTTAACAAAAACTGAAAATTGTCTTTAAAACTCAGAAACTTGAATAACTTATCCGCGAAAAATGCGGAAAATCTCAGACCACGGCTTTTGGCTATAGGTCGTAGTCTCCACCGTGTTTGCTTCAACCATAAAACACGTCGCTACTCCGTCACAAAGCATATGTGACGGGCTGCCTTCTTCGGCCTTATTCCGATTCTCCTTCACCTCCTTATCGACCTCGTCCGGGTCCTCATCCTCTTTGTAGCTCAAACACCCAAGTCCTCCCCTTGACACGATAGCCTCCACGACCTTAGGCACCTCCTCTTGATTCTCTCGCTTCCCCAAACCGTTACCTGCACAAGGTGAAACAAGAGTGTCCTCCATATTGCTCCCAATCTGGGGCGGAGGTGTAAAGGCATGAAAATGTGTTGGCTCTAAAATGGGAGAAGTGATGATGACCTCATACTTGTTTTCAGAAGTGATAGCATTACATGTAATGGGGGTCATGGCGTCCTTCTTCCTATAGGACAGCCCAAAGATAATAGAGTGTTTCCCGACCTTGAAGGTCAAGGTCCCACTCCCCACGTCAATGATCGCACCCGCAGTGTGTAAGAAGGGTCTCCCTAAAATGATAGGTATATGGGCATCCTCGGGGATATCCAATACTACAAAGTCCACAGGGAAAAAAAATCTATCAATGCGAACAGGGATGTTTTCCAACACCCCTACAGGTTCCATAGAGGTAAGGTCGGCCATCTGCACTGTCATGCTACTCATTGCGAAGGTATTCATCCCTAGCTTTCTGGCTACACTTAAGGGCATAACGCTAATGCTAGCCCCCAAGTCACATAGGGCCTTCTTGACTGGGAAGGTGCCTATGTTGCAAGGTACGGAAAAACTAACTGGGTCCTCTAACTTGTGTGGTGCAATGACATGGGACAAGAAACTAGAGGACTCCTCAGTAAGGGCTACCGACTCTACCTTATCTAAAGACCGCTTTCTAGTCAAAAGTTGTCTCATAAACTTTAAGTACGAGGGAACTTGTTGGACTAATTCTAAGAATGGAACTTGAACATTTAGAGAACGAATAACATCCTTAAATTTGTCGAAGGATACATGTTCCTTCGTCGGTAGTAGTCTCTCCGGGCAACGAGGAGTAGAGCTCTCAGCATTTGCAGCTTTCCTCAAGAAGTTTGGGGTCTTGTCACTCCGAAATAGGAATTCCCTTAGGTTCTCAGGCATTTTGGGCCTAAAGGAATCCGCCTGTTCAGCATCCTCGGTCGTTCGACCCTCTTCCTCGGTCGGTCGACCGCTTCCTGGCTTTTTAGAATTTCCAGAAGCTACTGGAATTGCATCTGTGGTCGACCGACTGGCATCAGTGGTCGGTCGACCGTCTATACTGCTACTCGCAGTCTGTTTTTTCTCGTTTCCTTTCCCACCAGCCTTATCACCTCCTGCTTTCGTCCCACTTCGCAGAGATATGATGTTTAAGGTCTCTTTTTTCTGGTCCGTTTTGGTCGGAAGTTGACCCGGGACCCGTGTATCATTTTTGCTCGCAATTAGAGCAATCTGGGACTCAAGCATCTTCATTCCCGCTTCTCTCGCCTACGACTCCTTCTGGACCAAACCGATAAGATTTTGGATTAAAGCATCCGTATTCGGTGGTGGGTTTGAAGGTGGTTGTGGGACAAAAGGTGGTTTTTGGAAATTTTGTTTATGTGGAGGGATGTAAGCTTGATTTTGTTGTTGATGTTGTGGGTTAAGGACATTCTGGCTTGTCCATCTCATATTTGGGTGATTGTTGTTGTTGTTGTTGGGATCGTAGAAGTTGTTACCACGGTAGTGTTGGAAGGCTGCGCACGTTTCATTAGAAGATGTGCAAAATTTTGAAACGTGGCCCTCTCCTTCGCATCGCTCACAAATAAACGGCCCATCAGAAATAGCATTTACTTGATACATGCCACCTTTGCTTCCACTACCAACCTCGAACTTACCACCACTAACCTCAAGCTTATCCAACTTAGCCATAAGAGCTTCAATAGCCGCAACATTTGATTCAGCTTTCATTTGGTTTCCACGGGAAGTCCCGTGTTCAGCTCTATGCACTGCGACATCCTCAATAATCTTGAGACCCTTGGTCTCCCCAGAATTCTCCTGGAATCTACCATTTGCAGCAGCGTCAAGGTAGGCTCGGTTATCATCATATAGCCCATTGTAGAACTGGCTGCAAAGAAACCACTGTTCGAACCCATGATGAGGGATGGATCGAACGAGTCTCTTGAACCGAGTCCAAGCTTCACTGAAGTCTTCAGAAGCCCCTTGCTTGAAACTAGTAATCTGGGCTCTCAAGGCATTAGTCTTGGCCGCGGAATAGTATTTCCGGTAAAAGGCCAAGGCTAACGTGTTCCAGTCTGTAACTCCCGCAGCAGTGCGGTCAAGGTCTTTGTACCACTCCCTAGCCGAGTCTCAGAGGTAAAAGATGAACATCATCTGTTTTATCTGATCTTGGGTCACTCCATCTGGGCGCACGATAGAGCATATATAGTCAGTAAAGATTTTTATATGCTTTGTCGCGTCCTCATTAGCCGCACCTCCGAACTGGTTCTTCTCCACCATGGAGATATAAGACGGCTTTGCTTCAAATGGTTTCCCCGTGCCCGCAGGAAGCGTGAACCCTTTTATAGAGGTCCTTCACCTGTGGCATGGAGTGGCTCGCGATACTTGCTTTCTCAGCCATCTTATCTTCTTCGTCTGGGTTTAAGAAGTGGGTATTTATAGGTGTTGTGGGTGTAGGTGGATTATGTGGTGCTTGTGGTTGATTTGGTGTGTGAGGGTGATTTGGTGATAGTGGTTGATCGAAAAGGTCTTCTTGGAATAAAGAAGATGGAGAACCTCCTTCTTTATTCTGCAGAAAAAGTTTCTTCTTCGCTCTAAGCGTCCTCTCAAGCACTAAGTCAAGTGGTAGAAGTTCTCCTTGAACTGACCTGCGCATAAGATGGAAACTACAAGAAAAGAGTAAGAAAGGTTTAAGGAACAAAGTTCCTTAAACACAAAAACAAAAACTAAAAACAATAAACACTGGCGTCACCTCCCCGACAACGGCGCCAAAATTTGACACCGGTCGTTGAAGGTGCCAAAGATAAAATTTATAAACCTTAGCTTTACTAGATAGTGAAAGTCAAGGGTCGAACCACAAGGAGGTGGGGAATGTTTATTGTTCTATGTTAATGTTTTATGGTAACGAATTTGGGGTTGGTTTGTTTGTTTGTCACTAGGTCTAATAAATAAAACAGGAACAAAAACTGAAAAGAAGATGTGAAAAAACCATATGATAAAAGAATGCTAGGATGTTTGGCTCATAAAAGCTACGATGGTATAAGTTCTAAGTCAACATGTATTGCAGTCGCATAAGGGGTGTAACAAATCCTCTCGGTCTATGTTACCTAATAGCTCCTTTCGGCCTATGCTATTAGTTCCTAGGTCTCACGAATATTGGGTGTCAACAATAAGGGTGATTCCTAAATTCTAGGTCACATACCTTTCAGTCTTAGTAACCTAGCCGTCTTAAAACGTTAACCAATGCCTTTCCCGTATCTTTCGATCTTGGGTAAGTCATTACTAACATCCTATAAGTCTCCTTTCAATCTCATTATAGGGTATTATAATTAACGAAACAAAACAGTCTGAAAACATACACGAGGTCAGTCGACCGACTAGCTAACCCAGTCGGTCGACCAACTACCTCAGTCGACCGACCAGTTAAGCCAGTCGGTTGACCAAGGTTTGCTACAGGTCGATTCTGATCTTATACCATCTACGCAATTAATCACCTACATCCTAACATATGAAATTAGCTACTCATAACTATAACAATAACGATAATAACGATTGAGAAAACAGAATTCATAGCAAATAATGACATAAACATGCGATAAACAATAAGGTTTCGGTATTCTACACTAAATCGGATACTAGCAATTCTATTGAAATAACAATGATAAACTGAAACTAAAGAGAATTACCGTGAGATGGAATTAGGGCAGAAAGGAAGAACTTTATTGATTTCCGTGGAACGATTGTTTGAATACCAACTAAGAACAAAATTCTAAAAACTGAATAAAAACTTGTAGAGAATTGTTGCAAGATTAAAAGCTAATAAAACTTCTTTAAAAACTAGACTAAGAACTTAGATGATAAAGTTGCATAAAAGTTCCTAATTAACCCTAAACACGACTTAAGCTTAAATAAGAAATTAGAAGCGATTCCCCTTTGACCTAAAGCGTGCGTGGGCTTTGCGGAAATCTTTCTGAAACTGCTCTGCGGTCGACCGACCAGGGATGTCGGTCGGTCGACTGTTTATCGGGCCCATCAGGTCTTCTGTCTTCGTAAGTTAAATTCTAAGTTTGAGGTAACAGGTACTGTGGTCGACCGACCAGGTTAGTCGGTCGGTCGACCGGTTTTCCTGTGTGTCAGCCTTGAATTCTCCTTTAATTGGTCCTATGGTCCTTGGTTTGCGCTTTGGTTGTTGTTTCCTTCTCGTTCCTTGGTCCTCTTGGTCATGCAAAAATCCCGAGGGTAGCATTTGGCTTAAAATCGCCTCCTTTCCGCATAAATCTACAAAAGAGCATAAAAATACGAAAGTAGACAATTGTTGGGAAATAGAGGCTAAAACATCGTAAAAGAGCTCTAAAATGCGTGTGAAAATAGATGTAAAACATCATAAAATAGACACGCATCAAGCGTCTTACTACAACTCCTATCCTTGCATTGCGTGAAGGAAGTGAAAATTTCGAAGAAGGGACTGGGATGCATATTGATGCAGAACGGGGGAGTGATCGTTTATGCTTCTAGGCAGCTGAAGACATATGAGGAGAATTATCCGACGTACGATTTGGAGCTAGGAGCAGTGGTTTTTGCACTTAAGCTGTGGCGACATTATCTCTATAGAGCTACATTTAAAGTGTATTCTCATCACAAGAGTCTGAAATATATCTACACCCAGAGAGAGTCTAATATGCGTCAGAGGAAATGGATCGAGCTTATTGGAGATTATGACATGGAGATTTTGTACAAAGAAGGGAAAGTCAATGTTGTGGCTAATGCATTGAGTAGGAAATCTGTTCACGCTATATGCACAGTTAGATCGAGAATGAGTATGTATCATGAGTTGGGACAAATGGGAATTGTTGTGATCAAGAAGGGCGAGACCATGGGTGATCTTACAATCGAACCAGAGTTATATTCCGAGATCCGAGAAAGACAGAAGGGTGATCCTAGAATCCAGAAATGGCGCGAAGCAGTGAACAAAGGTAGTGATGCAGCGCCATATTCTAAGTTCGAGGTTTATGATGATGATAGTTTGAGGTTTGCTGGGAGATGGTGTGTGCCTTATGATGAGGAACTGAAGAGAAAGATTCTGGTCGAAGCTCATTCTACACCTTATTATGTTCATCCTGGAGGGGATAAGTTGTACAAGGACCTGAAGAAAACATTTTGGTGGCCAAAGATGAAGCAGGAGGTGGCCGAGTTTGTTTCTCGATGCTTGGTATGTCAGAGAGTGAAAGGAGAACATAAGAGGCTGCAAGGGAAGCTGCAACCACTGGATGTACCTGAGTGAAAGTGGGAAAGCATATCAATGGATTTCATTGTGCGCTTGCCTAGGATTTCGAAAGGAAATGACATGATTTGGGTGATTGTTGATAGGTTGACTAAGTCAGCCCATTTTATACCGATGAAGGAGACTTGGAGTAAAGATGAATTGGCCAAGGCGTATATTAAGCATGTGGTGAAACTTCATGGTGTTCCTAAGGACATTGTTTCTGATCGTGATTCCGGGTTCATCTCTAAGTTCTGGCAAGAGTTACAGACGTTGATGGGAACTACTTTGAAGATGAGTACCACATTTCATCCAGCGACAGATGGTCAGATTGAGAGGACTATCCAGACACTGGAGGATATGCTGAGGGCTTGTGCGCTAGAGTTTGGGGGATCTTGGGAAGACAGACTTGATTTGATAGAATTTTCATACAACAGCAGCTATCATACTAGCATTGGGATGGCTCCGTTTGAAGCATTGTATGGGAGGAAGTGTAGGAGTCCAGTTTGTTAGGATGATAGAGCTGATGTGGTGACTTTGGGACCTGAGATGATTCAGGAGATGATAGCACAGGTCCAGGTGACTTGTCAGAAGATGAGAGCTGCCCAAGATAGACAGAAAAGTTATGTTGATCTGAAGAGGAGTGACATCACGTTTGAGGCAGGAGAGAAAGTTTTAATGAAGGTATCACCTATGAGAGGAGGGATGAGGTTTGGCAAGAGGAGAAAGTTGAGCCAGAAGTTCATTGGGCCATTTGAGATCTTGGAGAGAGTTGGTGAGGTAGCTTATCGATTAGCTCTACCTCCAGCGTTAGCCAGAGTGCATAATGTGTTCCATGTTTCACAATTGAGGAGATATATCAATGATCCATCGCATGTCCTTGACCATGAGGTTATTGAGGATGATGAGCAGTTGGCCTACGAGGAGAGACCTAAGGAGATCCTTGACAGAAAAGTAAGGAAAACCAGAAATGGGGAGACCGCGCTTGTCAAAGTTTTATAGACCAATCATAATGTCGAGGAGGCTACTTGGGAGACTGAGGTTTCGATGAGGGACAAGTATCCGGACCTATTTAATTAAGGTACGTTACGGGGACGTAACTTTCTTTTTAGAAGGGTAGAATGTTACATTTCATGCCTATTTCGTGCCTTGCTTTGATATTATTGTGTTTCGAGTCTATATTGGGTACATGATATATGTTTGAGTATGAGTACGGCGCTATATGTGCGTGGTTGAACTTCGGGAGGAAGTTCATTTTAAGGGGGGGGGGAGACTGTAATACCTCTTATTTTCGAAACTCGGGTTTTGACTCGGAGTTAGCGTTATAAGTTTTATTTTATGTTACGAATTTATATTAATTGCTATCGTAAGTAGATATATCAATTAAAAATAATGTTACGAGTTATACGTGTATAACTAGTTGGGCCCGATTTGTTTTTACGTAAAGAAGGGTGAGTAGAGCCATAATAATATATGACTTGTGATTGGTGAATAGCCATAATAATATAGGAATTATGATTGGGCCATGAATTGAACGACCCTATCCCAACACGCACCAAACCCTACCCTTAAGCGCACAACCGTACCACCACGCTCTTCCTTATAAAACCTGTATGCCCCCTTCCCCAATCCAAAAACCCTACTTCCTTATTCTGCCTCCACGAGAGAGAGAGGGAGAGAGAGAGAGGGGGAGAGAGAGTGAGGCGGCGACGCCGGAGGTCAAGGGCGTTTTCAGGGAGCTTTCGAGTCGGTCTCCGGCGAGCTTAAGGTGTGTATGTCGTTCTCCATTTCGTTTTGTTTCCTTTCCGCGTCTATCGTAGTAAGCATCCTGGGGTCGGGTTTTGGTGGTGGTCTGAACCTAAGTGGCGGTCGTGGGTGTTAGAAATGGTGGCGGCAGTAGGGCGGATGGGTTTTGAATCGTTCATTTAGGGATGGGGTGGTGCCACCGTTGACTCGGGGGAGGTCTACACGGTGGTACACCGGTGTTTGTGGGGCTGTCAACGAGGGTGATGTCAGTGGTGGTCTTGGGTGGTGTCGGGAGTTCGTATGGTGGCGTTAAAACGTTAAGTAGTTTCGGCAGCATAGTGGTCCAAGTGGGTCAGGAGTCGTCGGCAGTGGTCGAAGAGGTTGCCGGTGGTGGTGGTGAGATGGTCGGTGTTGGGTGTCGCGTGGTTGCCGGCAGGGGCGGTTGTGGGGGCTGGTGTCAGGCGTTTTAGGGATGTCGTGGTTAGTAACGTAGTATGGGTTAGTTTGTGTTATTATTATTATTATTATTATTATTGTTATTATAATAATTGTTATAATGGTATTATTATTATTACATGATATGGTAATTAGTGGTTGTTTTATTAATTTATTATATTACTAAATTCTATTCACACAACCAATTACTACCAACTAATTATAAGCTTACTAAACATAGACTCACTAAAAATAGTACTTACCAAAAATAGCATTCAGTCATTAAACAATTATTACTACTTAACTAGAACTTACTAATTATAGACTTGCCAAAAATAGCTTATGATCAATTAATCGATGAGGCGGTCAAGGGCGTTTTCAGAGGAGCTTTCGAGTCGGTCTCCGGCGAGCTTAAGGTGTGTATGTCGTTCTCCATTTCGTTTTGTTTCCTTTTCACGTCTGTCGTGGTAAGCATCGTTGGGGTCGGGTTTTGGTGGTGGTCTGAACCTAAGTGGCGGCCGTGGGTGTTAGAAATGGTGGCGGCAGTACGGGTGATGGGTTTTGAATCATTCGTATAAGGATGGGGTGGTGCCACCGTTGACTCGGGGGAGGTTGACACGGTGGTACCACGGTGTTTGTGGGGCTGTCAACGAGGGTGATGTCAGTGGTGGTCTTGGGTGGTGTCGGGAGTTCGTATGGTGGCGTTAAAACGTTAAGTAGCGTCGGCAGCATAGTGGTCCAAGTGGGTCAAGAGTCGCCGGCAGTGGTCGAAGGGGTTGTCGGTGGTGGTGGTGGTGAGATGATCAGTGTTGGGTGTCGCGTGGTTGCCGGCAGGGGCGGTTGTGGAGGCTGGTGTCAGGCGTTTTGGGGATGTTGTGGTTAGTAACGTAGTATGGGTTAGTTTGTGTTATTATTATTATTATTATTGTTATTGTTATTATTATTATCATTATAATAATTGTTATTATGGTATTATTATTATTACATGATATGGTAATTAGTGGTTGTTTTATTAGTTTATTATATTACTAAGTTTGGGTAATGCTATGTTAGTAATATTATTAGTGTATTACTCATGTCTTAACAATTAGTATGTTATTGTTATTTAGTTTATTCTTAATTATTATATTGTTGTGATATTGGCTTACTAATAATCGATTAATTGATCATAAGCTATTTTTGGCAAGTCTATAATTAGTAAGTTCTAATTAATTAGTAATAATTGTTTAATGACTAAATGCGATTTTTGGTAAGTACTATTTTTAGTGAGTCTATGTTTAGTAAGCTTATAATTAGTTGGTAGTAATTGGCTGTGTGAATAGAATTTAATATAAGTAATATTTATAGGAACGTAATTTGAGGAGGAACATTACTAGACGGTGATTGTTTATTGCAGATTTTCTATTCCAGGTAGGATACACAGGTACCATTTTCTGTGAAATTTATATGCGTGATTGGTTGTATTACATGTTGTGAATACAAGCATGTTTATATGATGATGATATTTGAGTATTGATTGCTTATCATTGCATTCACGAGCATAGCATTTGCATTATTGATAAGCGGATTGTTCTGATATAAAGCCTGGGGTGGTCTGCAGGCCAGGCCTGGTGTCTTCAGCCTTGTGCTGGTATTCGACGACGGTCGATGATACTCTGCCGGGAGGTTCGGTATGGGTTGGTTTTCGGGTTATGATTGGTGTTTCGGGTTGTGATTGAGCTCAGCATTGGCATAGCATTTGCATAATACATTTGTTGCATTTTATATTATTGTGTTATCCTACTCAACCGCGAGGTTGACAGTGTATTCATGTTCACCTACAATAATCCGGAATGGGGAGTAGACATTTCAGGTCAGAGACAGGTGGACTAGGACTGGGCATGGAGGAGAGACAAGGATTAGACTTACCTAGCTTTAGATCACTTAGTCTCTTTTATAGTTGTTCACTTGTTATATTTCAGTTGTTTTGGAAGTTTAGTTTGGACTATGCTTTGTAACAGTTTTCAGTTTAACTTTTATAATTTAAAGTATTGTGCTTCTTTCACAGTGATTATCTACTACCTTGGTTTATCCAGGATGGTAACAGCCTTAGTTACTCTGGAAGTCCTAGTACAGGCTCCTAGGTAAATGGGGGTGTTACATCTAAGAGTTTTGATGTTCTACCTTATGGTTTACACGATATCTATCTCATAAGTTCACTTAAGAACATGGAGATTTCGTTTACGATCTAAACACAAGGTTCATCGAACATACTCATAGTTAATAAGAGTGCTAAGTAGTACTTGGAGATAATATCTCTTTGAAAAACAGTTTGAGGACTTTAAAACTGAAAACTTTTGCAAAAAATCTTTGAAGAATAAAACTTGACTGATTTTGCAAAGTAGTATTGAATGCTCTAAAAGTCTTACTCATAAATGAACCCAAAGGTCCCTTTATATAGCCGAGGGATATGAGAGTATCAAACCCTAGACACATGCTTTGTCCACTGTTTTTTGCGTTAAACAAGTATATTATTCAATGGTCAATTTGGTGAGTTTGTTTATCAAACTGAGGAAAAGGACTGGTCAGTCTTTGATAGGCTCTATGTTGCTCCAATTTGGGTATGGAGTGCAATCTTCTTTCTCTTATTGAAAAACTCGCAAAGCTAGAAAAGGAAATAAAGTAAGTTTCTCTTTTAACAAGGACTATACCTTTTTGTGTGAGATTCAAAATTGTTTCTTCTAATTCTTGTTTCAAATAATGATAATTTAAAACATGATCATATATATTTTGGAAACAATTTTAAAAAATTTGCAAACTTCTTTTTGAAAACATCTCCGTATGTTAGTACCAGAAACCAGGGATGCAACAGTCCAGGGAACAGTTGCATAGGTTTTGCATTCTTAATGATTAGGAAGATATGTTTGATTACCTTGCTTACAACACTCATCTTAGACTCGAGTTGTCTTGTGTTATGCTTGCATCTTGAGACTCCATCTTGATCATCTTGATCATCTTTCATGTTTCATGAGCTTGATGTCTCTTGCTAAATCAATAACACTTAAAGGAAAACATTAGATGATTAAGAGTAACTTGGCATCATCAACTTCATGTGTTCTAACAAAGGGCGACTAAGTCAATCAAGGTATCGGTCTCAACATATCTCGTCTTTCGAGTTGACTTGCCTTGGGTCAAGGTTACTCTAGCTATCACTATGAATTCACTCAACCAACATAGAAACATGCAAATGAGGGTCTTAAACTATCGCTAAAGACAACAAATGTGACAAATTAGGCCCAACCGTCGTTATGACATTTCATCGAACACCTAGCATGCATATTATGAATGACATTTACAATGAGCGACTAAGTCTAAGATTAAGCAGGATTCATCATTAGCACCACAACATAGGTTACCCCTAACCCTAGGTATAATCTACTCACATATATTTATAATAGATATGTAAACTATTGAAGGAAATAGGTCAACATGATAACTAATGGAAATGTAAACAAATCAACACAAAAACTAAAACAAATGTAAACAAATGGAAAAATAAAAGTAGAGGGAAGAAAGATAATACCAAAACTAGCATTAATGCTTGGAACTTGGATACAAATGAAGAATTCTCTCAAATGTCTTCAAATTACAACCAAACACCAAATGTAAACTACTGAATTTGCTAATAAAGGATTAAGACTAACTATGATTAACTAAGAGATTATAAGAACTAAAGAAAGATTATGTGTGAAAGTAAGCTTGAGAACCGAAAACCTTAAAAATGCGTGCAAAACTATGAACAATGTATATTGCCTTCTCATAAAAATATCTAAGTATGGGTATTTATTGTTTCTCAAAATGCGGAAAAATCTGAACAGGTACTCTCAGCCGGTCAACCGGCTGCCGGTGGTGGACCGGCTGAGGACCCCTTAGCGTAAAACTGTAATTTTGAACGTAGAAGCTTCCCTCTCAGCCGGTCAACCAGCTACCGGTTGGGGACCGGCCGGGGGCCTTAGATCTTGGGTCTGAACTCGACTTGATGTTCAATTGATAGCAGACATATTGGGCCCGTCAACCTGCATGGCACCAGCTAAGGACCATTTTCCCAAGTTCTTAGTTTGAATTATTTTTTCATAAGTTGCCAGGTATGTTTGGCCGGCCGACCGGCTACCGGTGGGGTACCGGCTTAGGACCCTATCTTCAGGTTCTGAATTCTCGACCTTCGAAAATCTGGCTAAGTATAGAAATAGGGTTCCCAGCCGGTGGATCGGCTGCCGACCAACCGAATGAGGACCATATTCCTCTCTTCTTCTTCATTTTTGGCCTGAGTTTGGTTATTGGGGTTCCCAGTCGGCCGACCGGCTAAGGACTCTAAATGCTCATTTTTTTTTTTCTTTTTTTCTCCCATTATCATTGCAAAACTGTTTCGTTTGCTCTCGTTTCTTCAATCCTGCTGCATGTCCTACAAGATGGAAACCAAATATGCAGAATAGAGACAAAGGGCAATAAAATCAAGCAATGACACGCAAAACGATGTCGAAACGAGATCAAAACGAAGGGAAAAACAAGGAAAATAATGACTAAAATGGGACTCATCAGAATGACCAAGGGGGTTAGGTCATCAACTTCCCACATGATGTTGGAATTCAAGTTTCTATGAAACTCTAAATTCCTCCATTTTTTAAAAAACTGGGTAACCAAACAAGAGGCTAAAATATCAATTTATTAAATTTTGCAATTCCTGTGTTTTTATAGGGCAACCAAACAACCCCTAAGTTTAAGGTTGTGTCTTATAATCGATTAGTAATGAGATGAATATTGTATTAGGAGGAGGATTCGTAGAGGAGCCTTGGTAGGACTTGCTTGGATCTCGCTAGTTTGTGAATTTACCTTGAGGTATGTTCTCCCTACTCAATTATCTTTTATGTGGTTGTGACGATATTACTGTTATATTGTGAGACTGATATCACCTGTAAACTTTGAGATGAAATGTGGAACATATGTTTGGGACCATTGACGAGAAATGACTATCAATCCTACGATCGTCCTTCGTGGTTCTCGCCGCGGAGGGGATGTGCACATTAATGGTCTGGGTACCACTTGCCGTGAGCAAGCAGGGTTGTTTGTGGGACTAGAGGTCGTCACTTGTGAAATATTGGTTTGGTGATTATATAGGTATGTTGATTTGAGTATTTGTTATTGAATTTGGTAGTGACCGTCAAAATTTGACAGTAACTGACCTTTGATATTTTGATTGTTGTGATGATCCATTGATATGGTGAGCAGATTCTTAGCACGTAGTTCGTCGTGATTGATGCTTGAGACTGTGGATGGACGTGTCACAATTTTTGTAGCCTTAGTAGTTGCCACTGTCAGTTCTTTTAGCTCCGCGGGCATTTTAATTATTGTTACAGTTTGAGATGATTGTACGTTCTTTTATACATTGATAATAAGTTGTTTGTGCCTTTCTTTGATATTATATCTCGGGTAACCGAGATGGTGAAATTTTAGGCCTTAGATTATGAGGGTATTGAATCTATTATATTTTCAATCCATTTCAAGAACTCCAACCAAACACCCTCACATTCAAGCTAGGTTTAAAAAGAAACAACTCGCGTAGTTCTTCATTTAGTTGAGTACATATTTAATGGACTCCAACAAAAAAACTCTGTATGTCGGCTAGGATGAATGAGAATAATATAACTGAAATGGAGCTTATAGAACTATTGAAGGAGATCTTGAAGAATCAAATGGTGTAGGAAAGAGCGCATGACCCCATTCTTCAACAGGTCAAGCGGCATTCAACTGAAAAAATAACGAGACTGTAGTATCCATGGTGACTATAATCACAAGATAACACGAAAGCATTGGTAGTCGCTTGCTAATATAATACACTCCCTAAGCTGCCTGGCCATACAATACAATCACAATGAACACAGGAGAAAGACAATGGCACGTTCGCTACCTCGACAGTCAATAATGCAACAAATACCAGAGTTCGTTCATAAGCATCTAATAGCAGCATCACCATAATCATGTATGCTTCAAGCGATTTGGGCTGCAAGGTTTACAACAGCTCTAACTGCAACATCAGATATACAGAGGATTCTGGAAAGATTCCGTATGCTACAAACATCTTGATATACAACTCTCATAGATACATGGCCACTAAGAAAAGCTTTTTATATAACATGACGCTTTTCCAACAAGCAAAAACTTGCATTTTACATCAATCTAAGACTGCCCTATTTTCTTTTCTTATCATCATCCTCTCTTTCAAGTGCAACAGGGGCGGCAGGTATACTAAACCACCACTCGCGTAATCTTCTCTCCCACCTCTCCGTGCTAGCTCTCCTTGGAGGGGAATACCGTGTAAATGCTTCCAAAAAGCTCAGGAAGATCATGTACTTTATGGGTATAAATGCCAAAACTACAGCCATGACTAGAAGCAATATTGCACATTTCACGGTCGCCTACAATACAAAGTACCATGAACACCGTTAATCCATAAGCAATTTCTCCCACATTACTGTTTTCCAATTTGAGTGGTCAATAACTACAACTTCAGGTAGTATTAATTTTTTTTTGATAGATCAATGGGTGGAATTTGAATTGTATATTTTAAAAAAGAATTTTCTCAATTGTACCCTTCAAAGTTTTTTGATGAATAAACTGACTGAGTAGAACTCTCGGGTACAAATTCCAATTTTTTTTCTAATGAATCATCATTATGAGATCTTTGATTCCGGAAAAAAAAGTTTTAGCCTTTTCTGAAATCGTAACCTAGAGTTATCGCTAGTCAAAGTTTTTTTAAAAAAAATATGGGGTATATGTTAGAAATTGAAATAGTTGAGAGCACAAGTGAGAAAATCCCAGAAAGTAATGAATTAGAGTAGTAGTCAAAGTTGACATCAGCAGACAAAAAGTCAAACGAGAACAATAATAGATGGAATGAATGTAGTACTATTCTCAATAAATCCAATTTTATGATGTGAAGAAGAATGCTGAGAAGCAAAGATCCAAAACCTGGGGTGAAATGGATAACAACAATGCGCGTAGTTTGAGTAGGACAATATTTCCATATTGGATGCACTCTTCGGCTTGAGATATTGCATTCTGAACTGCCAAAAGTTGCTCCATTGCATTCATTGGCGGAGGCGCTGCTACCTTTACCTCTACAACTGGCTTGCCTTGACTAAGCCATAATGTCAACACCATAAAGAAAGCAAGTAGCATAGGCAGCAAAGCAAAAGCATACACAAACCATCCCCTGAAAAGTGTGAAAATAAAATTATTTGGAAAGAAAAAACCAGAAAATGACATAAAGATGTACTACCTTTCTGCAATTTATAATTGTTCTCATTTAACTCTAATAGTACATAATCAACTTTGGCCATCATATTCTCCATATAAATGGATAAATACAATATAAAATTTACATGATCATCTTCAAGCAAAATGGTTCACTAAATTTTTTATAGTTCTTTTAATGGCAAGTGGAAATCATTTGATGCAATCATCGACCCACGTTACATTTTGGGTTATAGATAAACAACTTCCTTCTATAACAACATAGGAGTAAGGCTTCGTACACGGTACATCCTATTGTCATCGTCATCTTAGAATAATTGTAATATACCTTGATAAAATAATGGTCGTAGTTGACAACATATGACCATCAAACTCAAACAGACAAAAAAATACAAGATGGATGGAGCGAGCATATAAGTTCAGCAACTGTGAGGTACAGAGAAAAATTTGACCACCCGGCCTCAACTTCTAATGACAACTTAGTAAACCTTAATGTTAAGAGTAAAACCTTGAAGAGCTTGCTCTAGACGGAGGTAACTGATATCGGTAAATTCTGTCCAATAAGACTAACTTGAAACAAAAGCAAGTTACATGTAAGGAATTTAGGGTGCTGGCGAGAGCTCCTTACGATCATGATCATGCACAAATGAAGGCACTGTTGAAACGGGAATCCAATTTTAAGTTCCTTAATGGATACACAAATGCATCTGATTACTTTAGGGCTTGGTAGAGAAGTCATATTGTTCATTCAATTACAAGCCTTTTATGAACTTGTCTGCTGTTCATATATTCTTCTGTGACTTTATTTAGATAGAGGAACCTCCCCATCCCCCACCATCTTAATGTGAAAGATGAACTAGCCCTTCCTTCCCCCTTCAACACATAGAATGAAAACCCCATATTTTAGCCGGGGTCTCTTTCCAGAATTAGTGGCTCTTCTTTTCCCTTCCTTTCAGTTTGTTTAGGCTCAAGCTATAAACTTCATGTGTTCAAACTTCATAATTTTCTCACCGTCATCAAGTCCTTCATTTTGGGATAACTTTTTCTACTATACGGAGTAATTTTTGCATAAATTTTCAAACCCATGATATTTTTGTCTTGTATTGGTATTTTCAAAATAGTGGAATTCATCAGGGTTAAAAGTTCGAGTCTGCCATCAAATGTGTGAAATGTGTGAAATGTGAGAATTCGTTTAAAATGCTTGTCGATGAAGTTCGATGAATGCCAATGTGCCAAACTATCGCAAATAGCTACAGAGTATATGAAATTACCCACAAATAATTGTGTAACTATGCCAAAATTGGAACTCTAAGGTTAATTACTATAGGTGATTTTAAGGTCAATGATGAACATTAATTAATGAATGGTTGGGCCCCTGTAAGAGTACTGAGGTCTGACCTAGAATGCATGTTTAGAGTTAATTAATTGCATAAAAAGGAGGCATTGGAAGCCAATGTGGTTTCAATGTTGCATTAATGCTGCTATATATCTTTTCTGGGAAGAAAGATAAGCACGGGTGTTAAGGGATGAGGAGCATTCTCCTGAACATATCTTTCGAAAAATCCAACATGTTGTGAGCGTGACACTACTGTATGATGTTAGGGGTGAATTATATCCTGAAGTTTTGGGTTGTTTGAACTGTTGACCTTTTTAATGGGTTTTGTTTTTTCTATGAATTGACCTTTCTTTTTCACTAAGACCCTTAAGCCCCTTTCAATTTTGTTTTGGTGTAATTCCGTTAAGTTTTATTTATGTTCAATTAATCTCTTCACAAAATTAACTTTTAGTTCAACTAAATTTACTTCACCTCGGTTTCACTCAATTTAGTTCAATTAAGCTATACTCCAATTAATTCAATTGAGCTCGTTTCGGCCAAAAATAACACGGCCTAAGTGGATGAATAAGATGGGCTCTAACCTTTCTTGCAAAAAACAAAATTGATTGTGATTTTAAACTGGTAGCTCGAGAGAGTGCGTTTCATACCCTAATGGACAATAGTAACCTAACCTAACCCTTCCCAAGTATCAAGTCATTATTGCATGACACCTCTTTTAGCCACCAACACCTTTAATCAATAGTTTAGAACTTCAGTTTTAATATCGGTTCGATTAAATTTATTTGTCATTTTCTTAGCTTAAATTGTTTTCATTAGCTTTAAAACAACAAAACGAAATGAG
The DNA here is from genome assembly GCA_029255685.2 of Silene conica. Lineage (NCBI taxonomy): Eukaryota > Viridiplantae > Streptophyta > Magnoliopsida > Caryophyllales > Caryophyllaceae > Silene > Silene conica. The sequence continues at coordinate 55,235,361 of CM055311.2, read as the reverse complement.
ATATATTTGAACTAGATTAATAGATAACAAAAACATACCACCCATTTTCAAACCTCAAACACTGTAATGACTAACACTTGTGAGGTGAAATAAACTAGACAACAATAAATTTTAACCGGTGACAGACAGAGGTGCGAGGAAAGTAATGGTCAAGGCTGATGGGGAACAACTGCTCCTATATGGAACAATGCATTACCATAAGGTGGAGGTGGGCAAGAATTCCCTTTACGAAATAACTGTAATGCTTTTTCCATTGCATTCCACTGTTCACCATCAACACCAATATTTTCTAGTTCCTTTTGTTTAAGAATATTCCACTCCTATTGCCTTGACCTGTATGGACTCTTTTACCACCACTAAGGTAATAATGCTATCCTACATATTAGTGAGTTGCTTCTAAGTAAAAACTCAACCCTTCTGTGTAGACATTTGCTGTCCAATAAGTCAGGTAATTTAATACATGCAAGTTAAGGAGACACGTGACAAACAACCAACAAGATTAACCCAGTGTCTCAAAGGACGGGACTAAGGGCAGGGCAAATGTTCGCAACCTTACCTTTACCTTCAAAATACACAGATTGTTTTATATGACCCCTTGTGAAGTTGCATCGAAATAGGACTTCATTATTTCACAAGTGAGAAGCTGAAACTGTCGTGTGAGCATTTCTGCTTGTTTTAAATAATAGTGAGCCTTTGTCTTATAAGAAACTTCACAAGTCAAAAAACAGTGATAAAAAGGATTAAATGTGTTAGTAAACTCGTTTGCATTATTTTTATTAAGGTTATTTGAGTAACTGTCAAACGAAAGTGACTGGTTTTAAGCTCACCAGCAGTATAATAATCTCCCAAGTCCCACTTCAATATTTCCGAAATTTAATTTGTCAACCAAAAACAAAATCTCTCTCCAAATTTTCAATCTAATGGATATTCCACACGTAAATATGTATCTAGATGCTCAAGCAACGCATAAATCAATAAGAAGCGACAACATCTTCAACAAGGGTAAATCACTCCAAAAAATATCTAGTACTCTACGGTGATGATATACTCGTCATAGAGGGCCACCAGTTAGGTCAGTTGCAGAAATAGTACCTGAAAATGGTATATGTGAAGAATGCACAGAAAACCAAAGACTTCAGCGGCTCATCCCAATAAGCCAAAGACAATATATACATGCTGAGCTGTACTAATGGGGAAAGCAGCTCCTGAAAAATGAATGAACATTTTGATGATAAGTTGCAAGAAAATTTTGAAGATGATAACAAAAAGTTCTGTTATTAGACAATCAAACACCTTTCTTTGTAAGTGATCTCGGAATCTTTCTTGCGATGTGAAACAAAAAGAAGGAAGCAAGCATCACCATCCCAAGTAACCTAGGCAATTCTATTATCCGTGATCCCATGATCAGTCACAAAGAAGGTGTTTGATTCAGGGAGGCATGTATCATAAAATACTGGCAATGTGTTCCTGCCCCTATTAAGGAGTCAAAATCTGTCCTGGACTAATGAATAAACATTCCTGAGCTTCTCTATCTGCTTCGATATCACCTTTATGTACAAACAGAAAGAAGAATAGAGGCAAGGTGGGACTCCATGGGAGTGACATAGTCAATGTTGATATAGCCACCTATGGAAAATATAGTTCTTTCTCACTCATCGAACTGTTTTGCCTCCCTAGAAACTACCACCACCCAAATGCCGGGGATGTGTAATTATCATGAAAGATTTCAGGACCAAACTACATAACCACCTAAAAAAGCTTTTTAAACTTTTTAACAATTGGCATTTTATTCAACTTTGTTCTGCTATTCTTCTTCAGTTTCACCAGATAAAGTTGTTTTCATTTCATGTAAAAACACGCTAAAAGAAATTTCCGTAATTTATGAAAAAACAAAATTAAAACTTCTAACAAATTTATGAGATGCGTTGTATCCATGCCTACAAAATTGGTCAGGCACTTGTTTGACTGACATCCCGTATCGTCAAATTTGCAAAAGTCCGTGTCAGACACTTTGATACGTATTGGACATGACACTTCTCGTAGTAACATAGATATAAAATCTAAGTTGTGACACCACATTGTGAGAGCGTTACAAAGACTTTGACCCATACTGCAACAGTATTCATAGCTCAAGGAACCACTTCAAGATGTGCTACTGATTCAGTTATCAAGTGCCAAACTGATATTTAATATCATGCTAACCAATCAAATTTATCGATTTACCTACATTTTCCAACACATGTTGGTTGGTCTATATATTATTCCTAGAAGGCTCACCCTTTAGTCTTTTGGCATCTAATCGTACTAAAATTAACTAAAAAATTTAGGTTGGTCATCCTGGACAGCCCTGTGTCAACAACGAGAAAAAATATGGTACCCATCTTAGAAACAGCATCACAATGGGAGTATATAATACGTATTACTAGAAGCACCATTTGACTATATAAATCCATTAATCACCATATATAAGGATTGTTTACATTTCATGTTAATAGTAGCACATTTAATTTGAACACAACGGGGAAGCTTTATAAGATTGAGGGACAGTTGACAAATATGGACAGCTATAGCATGTTACTGTTTTTATTGAGTGAAAAAGGACATTGCTATGAGTTATCATATTCGAACCTGGTTTGTCGGATACTATTAAATAAAGACAAAAGGGGATAGCTTGCAAGTGCAAATCTGTAACTGAAAGGGGTTGGCATGTAAAGAAGTACCTTCATAACTGCCAAATTGGTATCAATACCCTCGACTTTTACTCCATCCACAGTTTGCTGTGCCATGACCACCTTTTCATAGCTGCTTCTGGATTCATTAACCGCCTTTTCTAGGGGAGTCATACCCCCCACTGCTATCTCACCAACAATCAGTGAAAGACTGTTATGATCACTGAAACCAAATCCAAACCCCAAATTTGAAGCAATCGCCAGTGCCGAGGTCGAGTACAAGCCACTTTTTAGTCGAGGGCTATTAATCCTGTCAAGTTCTTTTGAGGCAGACATTTTTGCCAGAGTTTCAAGTATCGTATCTCCTCCAGGAAGTTGATCACAAAGATTAAAAAGGAGAAGAGATTCAGAGCGAACGGGGCCCACTGAATTCATATCTTGAACTGCTTGTAAACGCAGAATCCCAAACACTGCTTTTAAAAGAGCTTCTTCCTGTCCAACGCCGACTATCTTGAACTTGCGGATGAATCTATGAACAAAATAAACCTCCTGAATAATAGCCAACCAATAGTCTCGTCGACTATGCCCCTTAAGCTCAGGAAACTCCATCACCACAGGTTCGGGTCTAAGAACGAAAAGAAACACATTACTCACCAAATCTTACAAGACGGCAATAACTTAAGGGCAATAGCATTGTCAAACACATAGAAGTAGTCATCTTTATAGTATTAATATGTACTTGCTTTATCCATCTATATACTCTCCTTTTGACTTTGGTGGTCAAACAATTTCGATGTTGACAGATAATTTTGACAATGTACAATAACAAAAGAAAATTGTAATGATAATATGAAAACGGGTCTTTTGAATTAGCCAAACATGCGATACATTACGGTGTCAGTCTACATATGTTTGGAGAAATTGAATGTCCAAGTAAACATCAGTTGAGAAGCAAAGTCAAATGCGAACAACTCTGAGATGAAGGTTATACAGTTTTACTTACAAGGAAATGGACTTGTATGAGACAGCCTTATCAAAAAGTCGTGTGCCCCATGGACCAGTCAACTCAGGTTTGATAATCTGTTTCAGATCTTCTGCCAAGTCATATCGTACTGCTTTATCATAAGATACAACTTTGAGCGGCTCAAAATATAGTGCATGATCAGTAAGAATTAGCCTCCCTGAAGCATGTAATCAAAAACCAGAAAGATCAGAATATGGTGCACGCACACGGGAACGCTATGCTAGTCCAACAGATCAGTGGCACTGTTGGAATAAGTGAGAACGTATTCATATGAATGAATAGCTTTCATAAAAGAAAATGTCAATAGCTTTACCAGGCCATGTAGATACTCCAACATGTTGAAGAACTGGTTGGGTTGTTACAGTACCATCCAGCTCTACTATCTTCTCCCTTCTATCTGACCGTAGTTCAGACAGCAATGACGAATCAGATTGCGTCCTCAATTTCTTGATAGCCCTTCAATGAAACATATACCAGATAAGAGCAGAGATCATTTATGCAAAAAACCATGACATACAGAGATCAGTATTCAATCAAATATTCTTAATTGTTAACTAGTATCCTAGGCTATAAATAAACCTTCTAGAAGAGGATTATACACCTCTAAGTTAGAGTCATTAAACCCACGATTACTCAGGGGAAAAGCAGTGGCGCAGAACAAGCAGAAGCCAAAAGAAATAGGTCCAGCAAGGAAAGATGCTGGGTACAATTAAATATTATTAATTTTGAGCTGCACATGTTGGAGAATTAAGCGAATCAACACCCCCTCCACACACACACACACACACACACACACACACACACACACACACCTAGAAGTTAACAAAATCAGAACATATTAACAAACTAACAACGGATAATATTATAATAGCACATTGTATAAGAGATGATTATGATACGGCCTGTAGAACCTTCCCTTGAGTTAACTACTGAGCAAACCAACCATATAAGTAGTTTCACCATAATGAGACTGGAAATAAATAACCCTTGTCCACACAAGCATTCTCGGGTTAAGGCAGTTGACAAATGGTGATCGCAAACATATATGAAAAAAACTAATGTCATTTTTGCGGGTAATGAAATATCCCACCTATGTTACTCCGACTCTTCTAATTTCCTCACGTATCCGTGTCCGACACTCGACACTCTGACATGGTTATGACACTTAGACACCTCATTTTAAACCAAAATATGCATATTTTTCAATAAAATAGCCGAGTCTGACACATGGACACGTACCCGTGTCAGATACTTCTAAACGAGTCTGAGTAACATAGTATCCCACAAGCAATGAATTGACATGAAACTCATAATGAGGTTCTTAGAACATCTACACCTTAGAATGGAGAAATAAATATATTACATCACACAATCTAATCGGGAATTTAATATCTTAGGCAATCTGAAACCAAATAAACTTTGGGTAAAAAATCAAGCACAAACAATCGTAAGTTGTATCTAGAAGGCAGTGGACAATAGGAGCCATAAGAATGCTACCTTTCTAAACCAACAAGGTACTTCTCATAGACAGAATACTGAAGGCGCCCACCAGACAAAGCAGTAAGTACATCAAAAAGGTTTTTGCTAATGACTACATTAGAAATTATAGGGATTGCAGGAGCTATCCGAGAAAATGCCTCCAGTCCGACAGTAGCATCTTCATCCACCTGCGACAAGATTATCCAGCACAGTGAGGCTAAAGTAAGTATAAGCATTTAATGCTGTCCCAGAATCCAACAATAAGCTCAACTTGGAACATAAAAAATACTGTAAATTACTTCCTCAAATTATTTGGATGCAGTGAATTGAATATGGCACAAGTTTCAAGAAATGGACAAATGGAAAGAATATACCACATATGTCAAGTCGCTGGTGAATGTTAGACTATAAATAAAAGCAAATTAATATAAATTGCATTCCGCAGACTTTAGGGTATATTTATCTTTTCAAAATATAAACTGGATTGGATGACCCCAAAAAGAAAAATATAGCACTCCTTTCCTTCAAACCCAAGTGCCTTGGTCCTACCTTTTCTTAAAAGAGTTTTTGAATTTATGGGGCACATAGATTTTAAGGGAGTAATCCAAATATTGGTGCATTCCAGGAGCATTTGACACCAGTATTTAGATTTTTGTCCTGGTGAGAATGGAATTCAAGTCGGAGATCGGTGAATCCATTACGACCTCTAAACAGCTAAGATGAAACTAGACAATCAACAAGTTGAAATCCGACTTTGCCATTTCTAAAAAGTTGATCAAATGAATTAAACTCCTTACAGTGAGCAGTGGCTGGCTGTCAGCAGCAGGACACTCCCAGGCAAGCATCATATCAAACGTCAAACGACGAAATTTCTTATCAGCCAAATACCCAGCAATTTGCATTGACAGAGAAAGTGCCCTAAAGCAACAATACTCAAGTAAATTCCTAGCATAATGCAAGGGGTCCTTTATAGAATCTGAAGCTACTGAATCAAAATCTTCCTTAAAAGAACTTGTTGAAACCTCTAGGATCCTGCATATGAATAGAGCACTTTAGACACTATTTGGAGTTCACAAAGTGTGATAAATACTGAAAATTTGTAACATGCATTTTCTATACGTCATTTTGAAAACCCATACCTCTGTAGAAAAATAATGAAAACATATAGCCCTCATGAACATTGTTTCAAATTGCATAACAAAACCAACTCCAGCCAAATAAAGATAGGAAGTAATCAAATTGCACGTCATTATAATACCATCACACCACTCGCCACATTTTCTCCTACCTTACTGTATAGCCCAACACAAGAAAACACCTAAACCAAAATTCTTCTTCTTGAAATCTCCATTATTAGCTTTAAAATATCAATCAACTTTTGCAACTCCAGTGCTGACTTCAGCAGCAGATTGTTGCCAATCTATAGATAATTCTGCTTAATTTATTTATTTTTGACAAGTGGAAAACTAGATTAATAGAATTTAATAGCCTTTTTGGCTAGTAGATGAGCTACATTATTCAACCTTCTAGGAATATAATTAAAAGACAGACAATGAAAATACTTGGCAGAATTAATAATCTCAACCATGATGGGTTCAAGTGGTGTTTTAATCAAAACGGCAGCTAGAATCTGCGAGATGACAAGGATACAATCCAATGCACTGATGACGTGAAGGAGACGATGATCCCTAGCCCACTGGATAGCCCGTCTAACCCCCATAGCTTCAGCAATTTCCGGACACTGTGCAAAAAGTCTTAAACCCGTTCTTGACAGTAATACCCTCCATACCTATTCGAGCTATCCAACCGATTTCACAGAAAATTACTTATCCAAGCCGCATCCACCTTTATGAATATTATTGGGTTGAGCAAGACAAACCTAATAATCTATGATACGGAAACAAGTCCCCTTTCTAATAGAATTCATCATACAATAATCATCATCCTCACAGCCCAAGGTCGCGGGAGGAATACCACCACTTGCCAAGGTGGTGCTAAGACCAGCACGGATAGGCTCATATCTCTTCATAGCTCCAAAAGATTTAGATGGATCCTTACCAATAAACATTCATTTCTGTGACACCATATGGTCCACAAGGAAGATAAAGGAAACGACTTATACATCGCAGTCCATGACGGAATAGAACAAGTTAAACCATCCAATAATCCATTTCTAAAATAAACATGGCGGCCCACAGAAGTTCTTATGCCTAACAAACTACCAGCTCATAATTTTTCAGCAACAAGACAATCTCTAAACAGATGCTCTTGGGTCTCAAGTTCTTGTCCGTCCACACAGTGCAGTAGTGCACACAATAACATCCTACATTCAAATCTCTTTTCCTGAATTCTGACCCCACAGGAAAGGAATCAGTAAGTAATTTCCAGATGAAGACCCGCTACACTTGTGGTCCCAGTAATTCCATAACTTTTTTTTACAATCCTCATGTACTCTACTAAAATCCTTATCAGTATCCGATTCATTGATAACCTCAGTTAGTGCCCATTTATAGCTATCTTTGACAGAGTAGTCGCCCTTAGTCTTATATTTACACCACAAAGCGTCATTCATATCAATGTCATTGATCGTAACAGCCAGGAGCTTATTAATCCAAGCCAGATGGAAAAAGAGATTACTCATTGCACCATTCCAAGATACTCCAGAAGAAACAAGATGACCAGATTCCATATGAACCAGGGACGAATTCTCGGTCAGGAGGGAAGCATGTATAGGCAATGGTGAAAACCCAAACACTCAATTTGTAGCCCACACATAAGTTTTGAGAGACGTCCAGGAAACCAAGCAATGTTCAGCTCTCAGGCAAACAAAGTTCCAGTGTCAGTTCTCAGGTCAGGAACAATGTGAATGACTCTAATTTCTTTTGTATGACTAACAATCTTTTTAGTGTCTATACCATTTCAGTTACTAGGCGGGGCTCATGGACATCATTTAGCATACTAAATTAAATCAGCTTAATGCAATATCAATTCACAATCTGATTAAGCCTATATATATCAATAATAAAACACACCTTGCTTAATCTATGTTTTTAACTTTAGGTAGATAAAATTTCTAGCGTAATTGATAAATGAAATAAAAATTTCCGTATCAGGAACAACGCACAACATGAACATCTCTTTACTTTACTTTGTCCTGTACGACAATATGACTGACTATCCTTGTTTTCCTCCATACCAAATTAATAACTAGAGCTAGCTCGAGTACCTCACTGGGCGTACACACGTAGTTAATTAAAATCCACTTTGTGTGCACTGAACTCATGGAAAATCATATCATAGTACGCATTTTCTTGCTTTAGACGGCCACTTTTCGTCTGAAACTTTACAGCACATGTGACCATATTTTATGGTTAAATGTAACCACAATGGTAGAACCAGTGTTATAGGTTATGGTAGCTTGTTAAAAGTAGTCACATTTCACATTTCGCAGTAAAATGGTTAGAAAATCCCGTGCTACTATTTCAGACGAAAATGGGCCATCTGAAGAGAGATCAAGTGATGATAGTAAGATATGATTAAGCTATAACAACATTAGAAGAAGCCTCGCCCAAAAACGGTGGTCTCCTATTTGAGCTTTATTGGTGTGATAACTTGATAGTTGGTAGAGAAAGACTGTAGCTTATCCTGAAAGTAGCATGACAAAAGGCTACTTACTTGTAATTTGGCAAAAACAGACAGAAGTTGAGATATGATGAATGAATGAATGAATGGAATAAAAGTAAAATTGAGCAATTGATGAAGGAATTGGGGAAGTAAAGAGGAAATAGGTTAGGTTTGGGAAGGGAAGGGAAGGGAAGGGAAGCATGTATGATGTATGCAGCAGGTAGCAGAGAATAAGATGAAAGAGCAAAAGGATAAAAAGGAAAAACCTGGAGCATCTCCTAACAACAACATTAGCAAGAGGAGAGAGTTCAGGAATCCAGTTGTTTCCGGCAGAAGGAGAGGTGGTGATTTGGCGGAGCTCCTCTTTGAAGGAATCACGACTTCCTACTAGCCATTTAAGTGAACCTTCCCTAACGAAATCCTCCAATATATTTCTCGTCTTGCTCGCCATTGTCATCTTCTTCTTTGCTTGTCTATCTATCTATCTGTCTATCTATCTTGTCTAATTATAATATGCAATTATAATTACAAAGATATGACATTTAATATGAATTTGCATCACAAATAAAATCCCCCAAACAGGAGTAGTTGATTTATTAAATCAATCAGAATCAGAACCAGAATCAGGAGGAGGAGGATAATGATATTGGAAATTCCAAGGGAAGTAGTTGAAGCAAAGAAAGAGCAGAGCATTGGGTGTGTTTTTCTTTATTTTGGGGAATAAGTTGTGTTGTTGAGTAACTGAACCAGCAAAGAATCATATCATATTTTCCGTTTTCAAGGAGCTGTAAATAAATCAATACAATCGGTGATCTGTTAAATGTTGGATAACAACCATTTCTCTCACTTCTCTCATTCTCATGTGTCATCAAACTACACCTCTCAAACGGATCCCATAGGTCAAACCCCAAATGGTTTATATGAAGCTTCAACCAATATCCGCACATTTATACAGTAGTTTTACTTATTTATGAACTTTCTTTCATTATATTTTTATCTATAAAACCTTACTAGTTTTTTTGCCCGTGCGATGCACGGATACTAAAGTATTTGTATGTTCATAAAACTTGTCACTGTGTAAATAAACAATACTAAAGTACTTTTTTTCTTGCTAAAAATAGTATTACTTTGTTTTATAAATGTGATATGTTGTTAATAAAATTACCTCTTTTATATTCATTTATGTCATTAATGCTACATCATCTATACACATATCATGCGTTCATCGTATTAAATCACAGATACATCTAACCACCAAACTCGCCGCAATCATCTTCAATACCACACCAAAGAATCCTTTAAACGACTACTCTCCTTCGAACAACACATGAAACAGTCCAGAATCCAAAGTCACGTCTACTAACCTATCATGAAATTAACCACCAAATGCGATGGAGTCGTCTTTATTCCCACTTCAAACAACCATCCAATTCATCATCGACACCCATCTTTTAGTTTCCAATACACACCTAAAATATTCAAGTCCCCTTCATTCACGAAACACCCAGACTTATCCCTCAAAGTTAACTCTCCCTTTGAAAAGTTTATCCATCTAACAGAAACTTAACTTTTACCTTCAAAATCGACCTTGTTTGAATGAAAAGTGCTTGACGGGGAAAACAAAGACATGCAATATTGTGTTTAGTTAACAAATGGGGTAGGAGAGAAGTGACAAGGAATGAATGAGGGATGCAACACCCGAGATGTTATATTGGAGTTTGGTGTAAAATTTAAATCATGACATTTTTTTTAATCGATCACCAAGACAAACAAAAATAGCTTAGTTAAAAGTTAATAATATTTTATTGACATGACATTTATTAACATTTTATTAGGTATTTTTATGTTTTACAAAGAAAAACAAAATTGAGTTTATAAACATGATGTTTTAGAGATTTTTAACCTATTTTTATTGCATATATGCATATGTCATTTACACATAATACAACCTTGAAATAATATTTATCTATTTCCTCAGTTTTCTTACTACAAACCCCTCATTTTTCACACCATTCAAACATTTATCATACCCTTTTCACCCAACTAACCAATTTGACCATTAGAATCGACCGTATGCGTCACTGGACAACCTCATCGTACATACATTTATAATTACTTGTACTACTCAATTCACACTCTTAAATGTCGGAAAGTAACTCTATCCTAAAAACACTTACCTCGACCTCAACACTTATCTAACTCTACCTCTAAAAAATAGACACATCCATTGTAAAGTTAACTCCCATCATATAAGACAATCAAAATTGAGAATATTTACATGATATTAAGAGATTTTTGACCTTTTTTTAGCATATGTGCATATGTCTTTTCCGCATTATTATATAATCCTGAATGAAATTCTTATAATTATTTTCTCAATTTTTCTAATCATTGTCTTACTACACTTTTCCACACCATTTAGACATTCGTCATATCTAATGACCAAACTAACCAACTTAAATCAACTAACTGTATGCCTGAATAATATTAACTTATCGGCATTTGAGTGCACTACTCAAACACACTATTAAAAGTCAGAGAGTAACCCTACCCCTAAGACATTTCTACCCTTAATAATTTATTGTTTTCTAATTATAACATGAAGGTGGTAAATAACTTATTTTTTTTATAATCAACTATATTCTAGTTCTAATAGAAAAATAGTAAATACTTTACTATTTTCTTATTTTCTATATTAATAGCACAAAAAACATTATGAAATCATTCGACATTTAAATGAGTATAACATTTGATTGTTTAGTTTTATTTTTAACAAAGAAACAAAATTGAGTTTATACACATGATATTTTAAAGGCTTTTAGCCAATATTTATAATATTTATCAATTCTTATTTTTATATAATACACTTTCAAATAAAATTTATCTATTTACCTTCTCCAATTAATATCTCACGTTACCCACCGTTATTTTCCATATCCAACCATTTCCACCCGACTAACAAACCAAACCCTTCAGAATCAACCATAACCATAACCTTATCCTTGAACAACCTCAACCCCCACATATGAATATATTTTTCTATCTCTTAAATTACACTCGTAAACGTCGGAGAACAATCCTACCCGTCGAGTACCCTTCTCCCACACCTAACCAACTTACCCACCAAAATCAGTTGTAAAATATATCCCTGGAAACCTCAACTTACCGACATTTACTTGTACTACTCAAATCACATTATTCAACGTCGGAGAGTAACCTTACCCCATAAGACACGTATCTTCTCCCTCGAGACCTATCTAACCCCCACCCTAAAAAACATAGACACATCTAATGTAAAATAAACCCTCACCATATAACAATCAAAATTGAGTATATTTACATGTTAACTTCAAATATTTCTAACCTAATTTTACAATATTTATTGCTCTATTATTTTCAAAAAATAGAACTTTGAAATAAAATTTATCTACTTACTTTTGCAGTTGTTCTAATCATAACCTTAGTACACACGTACGTACCATTTTCCCATACCATTCAGGTATTATTGGTACATTTCTCACCCCTAACTAACCAACTTGATCAACAGAATCAAATGTATCCCTGGACAACCACAACCTATAGACATTTTTTTGTACAACTCAAATCATACTTAAACGTCGGAGAATAACCCTGCTCCCAAGACACTTACTTCATCCCTTGAGACCTATTTACCCCCATTCCTAAAAACAAAAATCGACAGATCTAATGTAAACTTAACCACTACCCTATAAGACAATATCTTATTGTAAAAAATAAGTTGAAAATTTGGAGGAACAAAAGGAATACGGGCTACAATAAACTATAATCTAATACTATGATAAAAAATAATTTTGATTTTTTTACTGATTACTCTATCCGTCTCGTAAACACCTTTTATTTCACATTACTTTGTTGTTTATGAAATACCTTCTAATACACAATTAAATTTCATCTCACCACACAGTTATTCCGCTTGACTCACGTACGTCGTTGTATTCTTTGTTATTTATGCTCATTAAATCGAAACTTCACAATCCAACTAACCAACTTGATCGTCAAAATCATCAACTGTATCCCTGAATTACCCCATCCTATCGACATTATGTTGTACTACTCAAACTATACTCTTAAACGTTGGAGTCTAACCCTATCCCTTAAGACACTTACCTCCTCCCTCAAAAGCTATCTAACCCCACCCTCGTACAAAATACGTCACTATATAAAACAATGTCTTATCTATAAAGAATAAAGTAAAAATATGTAGGAAAAAATATTTTGTTGTTTATAAAATACCCTTCAATACTCATTTAAAATAAATGTCATCCACACAATTATTCCAGTTGATCTATATATCTAAATCATCATTGTGGTCTTTAATATTTATATTTATACTCCTAAAGTATAGTATATTTGACATTTGTCTTATTTCTGTTGTTACTTAATTAAAGAAATTATCTCATTTCTTTCGCATTCCTAAGTACGAAAGTGTATAATTTGAAATACTTAATTAAGCCTTTACAGTTATTAGTTCCACAAATTTTTAATTAAGATGGGGTATTCATTTTAAATTTAAGAAGATTCAAGTAATATGAAAAAGATAAAAAAACATAATGCATAGGACAAAGTAACAAATTTGTCTAATATCTCCAAGTATGACTATTTTTTACCCATTATAATGTTAAGACGAAGAGAAACTGAGTTATAGGTTGAATAAAGTTAATAAACTTAAATAGTAAATATATAAATATTAAAGAATAATGTTTGTAGTCTAATAGCAAATTTGTAAATAAACAATTATGTTCTAACTCATTTGCCATTTTCATATTTAATAAAAATATTGAATAAAGTTAATAACCATTTTCATATTTTACAGCTGCCAAAAAAATAATCTTAAATAATAATATTATTCTTAATCTAATAGAAAATTTATAAATAGGAAATCAATTAATTATTTTCTTATTTTCTAATTCTAATAGGAAAATTATAAATAAATTATTATTTAAACAACTATTTTCTAATTTTCTAATTTTAATAGAATAATTGTAATTAATTTATTATTTTATTATTTTCTAATTCTAATAGAAAACTTACAAATAAATTATTATTTATAAAAATAGAGTTTTGTAATAGTTGGAGACTACCGTGTAGCTCGAAAAAAGCCTCCTTTAATTATATATATTGATTAAAAGGCTAAGCTAAAACGTCAAGTAAAAGCCACATCAACGACAATAAAAGCCACATAGGATTACCAAAAAGCCACATCACCCAACAAAATCCACGTCCACAATCCTAGATGTCAACCTCTATAGTCTATACAATCTTATTAAAATGCTAACTTAAATAATGTGACATGACATGTTTTAATTTTACATGGATAATCAATTTATCATATTACATTAATTTAATTTATTTATTTGTAAATATATAAATAAAATAAAAAAAAGGAAACAAGTCAAAAGTATGTCATTCCAATATTAAAATATTATCAAGTCACATCATTATCTGTAAAATTTTATTTAAAAGCTACATAAAAAATGATTAAATGTTATATATATATCGACGAAATAACACCTACCACGTCACAAAGCCACGTCATACCCTATACATAATTGTCCAATTGTTCCATCATTTACCAATATACACATATCTATATATAATTAAAATGATACTTGGGTAAACTAAAATGATTTTGATATCAAAAAATAAGTTTCATCTTCTAGAATAATTACTCTTGTCCTATCTATACAATAATTAACCATCACTCTATTCAACTCGAGTATTAATTTTAAAATAATTCTATAATTATAATAATAGGATACTTGGGCAAACTAAAAGCCCTATATTGATTTTGATGTCACAAATAATTCTCATCTTTAAACATAATTATTCTTCTCATATTTATGCAATAATTAATCATCACCCATTCAACTCCCATATTAACTTTGCAATAATTTTTATCATAATTAAGATTATAAAAACAACTCATAATAAGCTACAACCCTTTGAATGCCAAAATCATTATCATTTCCTAATTAATATTAATGTCACTAAATTTTAATATATATATTATTCAACTTCTAGATCTAAATTGACATTATTTAACCTCTTCTATTTAAGATTGTGCTTTTACTTCTTATAAAATAGTTATGTGAGGAGTGAAAATTTGTGTAGTTTGTTTGATTTCCTTAGCTTGAATTTTGTAAGATAAATTACTAATTCGCGGTGTTTTTTGTTTGTCTTATGTTGTGAAGGCGTTTTCATAAAATCATTGGCTTAGCTAACTAATAATGTCATGCGCAGGTAAATTTAGTTTTTAGACAATAAGTAAATTAAATTTTTGATTTCTCTATGAAATTTTTTTTAATTTCTATATAATTAAATTCTAAATTTATGAAAGTTAATTTTGAAGGGTGATATTTTAGTATAAAATATGCATTTTGATAGCAAATTTGATTTGATCATCTTTGAAAAACTAACCTCTTTATTACTATTTTTTTAAAGAAAGTGACAATTGCTAGCCATCTTCGTTTTTATTTTTTTTCTAAATTATATGAGGTAAAATTATCATATATAGTCGAGTGTCGTATATATAAAAATCTAGATATATACATTATACATTTATACTAATAAAAAATGGACCCGGTTTTTGCCAAAGCTCGTACATATTAGTATATTACACCTTTTTTTCATTAATCATTATTATCTTACTAAAATATATTGTAGACGTTAGATCATCAAACTGAAACAATAGTTAATTGTGAAAATTAGACCGATCAATAAACCTATAAAATGGACCATGTCTTATTTTTTTTTATGCCTAATATGTTATTACACCCCCTTTTTTCATCCGCTATTATTATCTTATTACAAAATATTGTCATATATGTTATTTAGACGATCCATCATTCTAAGAAAACGAGAGTTAAGCATAAAAATTAAACCTATCATCATAACTCACTCCAATGATGGATTTATGGGTGAATGTAAAAAATTGTAAGTTATGACCATTTTATTATTGTCATGTAATTACATGCAATTTGTTACAAAATGAGATATAATTTCACTAAAGTAGAGAATGATGGAATAAAAATTAAACAACTTTGATGAGAACATAATTGTACACTTTATAAGTTATAAGCTACAACCCTTTGAATGTCAAAATCATTATCCTTTCCTAATTAATATTAATGTCACTAAATTTTAATATATATATATATATATATATATATATATATATATATATATATATATATATATATATATATATATATATATATATATATATATATATATATATATTTCAACTCCTAAATCTAAATTAACATTATTTAACCTCTTCTATTTAAGATTGTGCTTTTACTTCTTATAAAATAGTTATGTGAGGGGTGAAAATTTGTGTAGTTTATTTGATTTCCTTAGCTTGAATTTTGTAAGATAAATTACTAATTCGCGGTGTTTTTTGTTTGTCTTATGTTGGGTAGGCGGTTGTGAAGGCGTTTTCATAAAATCATTGGCTTAGCTAACTAATAATGTCATGCGCAGGTAAATATAGTTTTTAGACAATAAGTAAATTAAATCTTCGATTTCTCTATGAAAGTTTTTTTTTATTTCTATATAATTAAATTTTAGATATGAAAGTTAATTTTGAAGGGTGATATTTTAGTATAAAATATGCATTTTGATAGCAAATTTGATTTGATCTTCTTTGAAAAACTAACCTCTTTATTACTATTTTTTAAAAGAACGTGACAATTGCTAGCCATCTTCGTTTTTATTTTTTTTCTAAATTATATGGGGTTATAAATTATCATATATAGTCGAGTGTCGTATATATAAAAATCTAGATATATACATTATACATTTATACTAATAAAAAATGGACTCGATTTTTGCCAAAGCTCATATTAGTATATTACACCTTTTTTCATTTATCATTATTATCTTACTAAAATATATTGTAGACGTTAGATCATCAAAATGAAACAATAGTTAATTTTGAAAATTAGACCGATCAATAAACCTATAAAATGGACCATGTCTTATTTTTTGATGCCTAATCTCTTATTACACCCTCTTTTTTCATCCGTCATTATTATCTTATTACAAAATATTGTCATATATGTTATTTAGACGATCCATCATTCTAAGAAAACGAGAGTTAAGCATAAAAATTAAACCTATCATCGTAACTCACACCAATGATGGATTTATGGGTGAATGCAAAAAATTGTAAGTTATGACCATTTTATTATTGTCATGTAATTACATGCAATTTGTTACAAAATGAGATATAATTTCACTAAAGTAGAGAATGATGGAATAAAAATTAAACAACTTTGATGAGAACATAATTGTACACTTTATAAGTTATGCGTTTGTACTTTTTATATATGGAAAAAAATCGTTTTTCTAGCATTTGAATAATAATGGTTTACTTTGTTAAATACAAAAGTGGTGCAGTGAATTGTTCTTTACTATGTAAGCACAAAAAATGATATCTGGTACAAATACAAATATCAGTTATACGAATTATGACTAAAGATGTTGCTATCATTGTTTTCTTATATGGATTTTAACAGAAGACGTTCAAATTTATTAATTTAAGAATGTTAACACTCGATAATGTTGTTATGAGTGCAATGATAATATAATTGAAAATTCATATTATAATATTTTGTATCCTAAGATCTATTGAGCCTAGGCCCCGACCTTGGCTTTATACGACAATCTTCTTATCTTTTTGTCCACTCAAACAAAAAATTAATATCTATATTAACGCATTGGTGCTTAAACTTGGTGTTTTAATCAACTTCAATTTATTTTGACTCATAAAAAACTGGTGGTTAGTAATAAATAAAAGAAAACATAAAACACGTACATATTAATTAAAACTCTAAATAGTTTATATACAAGTCGAACTATAAAGGAGAATTATGTAGATAATATAATGTTATTCTGATCTTCAATTTTCTAAAATTTTTATATGACTCAAAATGTAATCTATGATGATATGATTCTAACCGTATGGAGAATATTTAAAATTAGCATACTAAGTTGGCAACAAATATTCTAACCCAATTTATTTTTAAGTCGAAAAATAAAAAATTGAAAAATATAATAACAGAGATGTTAATTGATTAAATTGCCGCCACTACATTTCATATACAATTGCAATAATACTGGCAAACTATTAATTGACAAGTAGAGAATAATCAAATTATTTAATTTAAAAGAAAAATTAATTAGAAAATAGCCAAAGTAAGGACATCCAAAAAATAACCCGTGATTTTCACGGGTAAAAAAACTAGTTTTATATTATTTGCTTAAAAACAAAAATAACCTCTTTAATTCTCTCTCACATAAAATTAATCAAATTTATCAAATTAAACCCGTCAAAATTACACAGTTATGGATGCTAGTGCTCATATCCATCAAATAGTAATTCTGATTTCTAACTTTATTAATTTTATTATATGAAATTAAAAAATTGATTTAGACTAATTAAATTAGGGTAGAGCGACCATTTGGTGGATTATGATTTCAGTTTTTTATTTGAAAATGTTAAATGATAAATACTCCCTCCGAGTCGGAGTGTTGGTTCCTATTTCCCTTTTGATGCGAGTTTAGTGATGCTTCCTCTTTCCCTTTTTAGTAACTATTTTGTGGTCCAAAATCAATTTAATGTGGGGTAGGGTATTTTGTGTGGTCTAAAATCGTTCCCTTATTTTTTGTGCAAAAAGCAAAGGGAACCAACACTCCGACTCGGAGGGAGTATCCTTTTTAAGCATTAATTGATGAAACCGTCTTTAATCTTATACTCTTTAAAACGTAACACTTTATCAAATTTTTTTTGAAACTTAATACTTTAATGTGAACTCCGTTCACATTTTGGCAGTTTAAGTGAATTTAGGACAAAAAAAAATGGGATATTATGGCAACTTTTTTATTTTCCCTCCAAAATTCAATATTTTATCCCATTTTACTACTTCTTCTCATCCCTATTAAACTACTTCTTCTCATCCCTACTAAACTACACACGTTCATCTTCCTTCCCTATTAAATCTCTCAACTACAACTCCTTATTTCATATCTTCTTCTCCATAAGGTAATTATTTTATCCTTTATTTTCTATCTATTTTGCTTTAGTTTTTAGTTTTAATTTTTGTAACTAGGGTTCATAGATTTGGGGGTAAATTGTGAATTGATTTTTTTAGGAAATGTCGATAGCAGGTCACGGTCAGTTTTTCGTCAAATTCTTCTGCTCATGTTACACGAAAATGTGTTTGCGGTATCCCAGTTCGTCGATGCAAGTCTTGGACTCAGTCTAATCCGAGGATATTATTTGAAGCTTGCAAATTTTACAACCCAGAAACAAATTTTCCTGGTTGTAATTTTTTCAGATGGGTTGACGAATCTCAAACTGAGTGGCAAAAGAATGTTATTTGTAAATAAATATTAATGAATAAAAACTTGATCAAAGGTTGTTGATGTAAGAAATATCGTATATATCATAATGACATTAATCGTATTAATATCATAAGGAAGGATTATATCAAAATTAACTTTAATATGGATGCAACAGAAGTAATTAAATCAATATAAGAAGGGAAAAAATAATCTTGGGTCCTTTGCTTATGGCTTAAGAACAGCCTAGTATAATAAATTTCAAGGCAGAAATCTTCCTACCAATTGCAACCAGGATGATTCAAAAATATGTCTTGCTTAAATTTTGTGTATGCTAGACAAAAATATGAATGCCTCTCTTTTTCGTATGTTTAGCAAGAGTTACACCTCTAACATTAGGGTTAATGTCAAGTCTTTATATAAGGAGAAAATAATAAGGACTCTTGTTTTACACGATTCCACGCGGCACATTCACTGCAAAAAAAAAAACTCAATTTAAAAAAAGAATAAAAACTACTTTTTCTTAATTATTGGAAGATATTATTTTGTAAGTTATTATATTTGCATATTAATAATATATGGTCCAAAATAGTCATGTATTTCGGTGTACGTGGAAAACCGATTTTCCGAGACTTATCCAATATTATAATTTAACATGTATATAAATATGGTAAGAGAATATAATTAATTATCGTATAATCAATTAATTTTAATATCGCATATTAAACTTATAAATATAATATTTATATTTTTTTGGGTTATTTAACAAGAATAATCCCAACTATGACACTTCTTCTCAAAATAATCCCTAGTATCTATAATCCTGCAATAATCCCAACTTTTGTATCAATATTCTCAAATTAGTTTAATGTGACTGGTAACTTGCTGAGGCAGTAAAACGTTTAGTAAATACAGATAATGCAAAATCTGATATTCAAAAAAGAGAAAAGTCAAAACAAAAGTTACCCAGAAGCTTTCACCCTTCTCCATCAAACAAAATCAGAATCAAATGAGGAGGTAAGTTCTTAACAATCATTTTTAATCTTCAATACATATCTAGGATCATTCTCCATCAAATTTCGACTCAACTAATCTATAATCTCTTCTTTAATCTCCTTTTTAATTTGATTAAAAATGTCAATTGATTTATATTAGTAATCAATGTTATTGGTTCATCTTATTATTCAGGTGTTTGAATTCGATCCACTTATTAAAGCTGCTCTTTTGATCAAAATTACCCAATGCAAAAGGTATTAATCCCTCTTATTTTACTTGTTATGAATTATGAATTGAACCCTAATTTTGATTTTGGGAATTTTAGTTGTTAGTGTTCTGACCCTCCCTTTTATTGTGAAATTATGATAGGATATGTTGTTGAATAGTGTGACATTGATAGTGAGGTATAGAGGGAAGTTTGTGAAAAATGATTTGGGCTTGATATATGCTGGTAAGGGTAGGCGGACTGTTCCTGTACAACCAAATGAGTTAAACTGGACTGCCATTGTTGAAAAGGCGAGTAGAGGTTGTAAGTTTGATAGGAAGGTTGATGGGATATTCTATGTAAATGCAAGAGTTGGTTTGCAGAGGGTTTATGATGACAGTAGGGCTAGCATGGTTCGTGAACAAGCAATTACAAATAGAGCTGTTGAAGTCTATGTAGTTCTTGAAGATGAAATTGATGCGTTGATTGAGTTGATTGAGTCTTGTAAGCAGAGTGTAAATGCCAAAAAACTGACTCCAAGAAGGATGTCTGATATGAAAACAAATGAAAAAAGAGGAAGTGAGTTTGAAAACAAGGGACCACTTGAGGAATCTTCTCATAAAAGCTCACAAAAGGACAAGATTAACTCATCACCAAACCCTAAAACAACCCAACCAGTCAACCACACACATTCAACTCTCTTTACTCATGAAAACTCCAATCCAAAATCAAATAAAACAATAACCTCTCCAAGATCTATCCCCTCTGTAGACACATATTCATTTGAAAAAGAATGTGGGTATGACTGTAATGACATAACTTTATCAAGCTTCTTTGATCATTTTGAGGAGGAGGCTGACTTAGCAGGTTTATCAGAACTTAGAGCTCAAACTTTGGGGGATTTGAGTGACATTGAAGAAGATCTTGGTTATGAACCTGACCCTGAAGATGGAGTTAGTAATGATAGCTTATCAGATCTAGAGTTAGTTGATGAGAATGAGGGGTATTCTGATGGGGAAAATGAAGGGAATGAACATTTAATTGAAGATGAAATTGATTTTGATGAGAACTCGGAAGATGAGGAGGTCCAGGAGGCAAGAAAAAAAACAGTTAAACTTTGGAATGCCAAAGCTTTAAAAGTAGCACAACAACTCCAAAGTGAAGCTGCATCGTGTTTACTGCCTGGTCAAGAATCACATCCACAACCAGGTGGTGAATCTGGTACTCAGAAGGAGGGTAATGTCGTGAGTGATTATGATGAAAGTGACGATGAAGTTTATGTTCAAGGTGAAAGTGGTGATGAAAGCATACCTGGTAAGAGGAAAAAATCTGACTTCCCTATAGTAGATGAAAAAACTGATTACACAAAACTCATTTGGTGTGCTGGTATAAGATTTCCTAGCAGACAAATATTTAGGGATTGTATCACTAGGTATGCCGTAGCTCAAGGAAGGAATCTTAAATTTAATGTTAGTGACAAATCAAGGGGGAAAAGACTAGGGGTGAGATGCTCAAAAGGCTGTCCATTTAGGCTTTACGGTAGTTGGGATAACAAGGAAGCTTGTTTCAGGGTGAAATCTGTTGAACCTGAGCATACATGTCAAAGAACAATGGAAAACAACACACAATTGAAGTCCACATGGTTAGCTCAACAGCTACTTAATGTGTTCAAATCCAGACCTCATTGGCCAGCTTCTGAAATTGTTGAAACAGTGAGAAGAGCTTACAAGGTGATAATCAAGAGGGGTTTTGCATATAAAGTTAAGTATTATGCTCATAGGTTACTTCATGGTTCTATGAAAGAGCATTATAGTCTTCTGGGTAGTTATATTGCTGCCCTTGAGCAGAGTAATGCCACAAGCTTCTTCACGTTATACACAAACCCTTTACTTATTAGGAGTCCTCCCACCTTTCAAAGATTCTTTGTTTGCTTTGATGCCATTAAACAAGGGTGGCTAGTAGGATGTAGGAAAGTATTATGTATTGATGCTTGCTTTCTGAAAACATTTTTGGGAGGTCAGCTCATTAGTGCTGTTGGTAGAGATGCAAATGAGCAGATGTACCCCTTAGCATGGGCTGTGGTCGAGGGTGAGAATAATGAGAGTTATGTCCAAAAATTCAGCAAAGGTTGGATAAAGAGAAAGAGGAGGCTGCATTTTGTAATCCTATGCCATCAAGTTTATCTGTCTATCAGGTAACACATAATCTGGATGCATTGACAGTTGATTTAGAGAGTAAATCTTGTACATGTAGAAAATGGGACTTAACTGGCATCCCATGCTCACATGCTGTGTCCGCGATATTTTATTTAAATGCTCATGCTGAAGATTATGTCTTTGATTTGTACAAGAGAGAAACATACCTCAACATATATAGTGGATCAATTTCTCCTTGTACTGGTCAAAGACATTGGCCAACGGTTGACCTTCCCTTAAATCCGCCTCCTATTAAAGTTGGTCCTGGTAGACCAAGAAAAAACAGAAGGAAAGATCCATTTGAGGATCCAAAAAGGAGTGGTAAATTGACAAGGCATGGGACTGAAATGAGTTGTACAATTTGCAAATCCAAAAATTATAACAAAAGAAGGTGCCCTGATAAGAATAGTGTTATACCACCTCCTGCAAAACGAGGTCGAGGAAGACCAAAGCTTGTCCAAAGCAGTGCCACAAATAGGGAGTCGACTACTGGCCCGAGTAATGAGATACACCATGGAGTATCAACCCAACCAACAAGGGTAGGTAGAGGTGGGAGAACTATAAGGAGTGGAAGGGGAGCTAGGGGAGGAAGAGGAAGGACTGGTGCTGGAGCAAGGGTAAGTCACTAATACTAGTTACTGCTGCCCCTTTGGTGTTGTGTGCTTTACTAATACTATCTTGCTGCCCATATTATATTGTGTGTGTACTGACAATTTATGTGTTCCTTATACAGCCATTCACTTACTGGTTTGGACCAAGCGAAGAAAGAAGTCAGGTCTCCCAATTAGAGGAGCCCCACAATACTCAAGCTTCTGTGAATCAGGCTGGATGACGAAGAATGTGTGTTTAGTTATGGCAAAAATCTTCTGTCAAACTTAAGTTTCTAATGTTTTGTTATGAAATTTGGATATCTATGTTCAGAACATGTCTGATCAAACAAGTTATGTTATGAAATTGGAACATCTTTTGTTACTCTTGTTTTGTTATTGCATTTGGTTTTTTGCATTTGTTGGTGTTGCTCCGAAGGCTTCTGTGAATATGAAATATGGGCAGCCTATTAGTACTAAGGCAGGGACTGCAGGCACTGGAATCTCATTGGGACAGATGCGGCACAACCTTCTGGGCAGTGAGGTCAGCTCTGCTCACTGTTCTGCTGTTAGGCTGGGTGTGGGGGCAGTAGTTTGGTATAGGCAGAGTAGCAGTTGAGGGCAGCTACTGGACTGGTGATTTTAAATTTGGAATTGAGCGCATTGTGCCTGCAATGTGTAATGCGAGTCGTAGAAAATTGTTGCTGGGATGGGTATTCAGAATGGAAGAGGGTCTGAATATCTGATTCACAGACAAAATCAGAATAAGGGGATGTTGTTGGGTATGCTGCAGTAAAATGTAGATCTGTAGAGCTTCAGGAGCTGTTGTGCACGCACTGTGGCAGAGTAGCAGTCTGAATGGTGCGCAGATGCTACTGTCTTACGGTTGTGCGTGTCTGAAAGCAACGCTTGACAACTGCAACATTTTATTCTGTTGCCGCAGTTTGTGTACTTTTGCTTAACGTATTTGGTTGTATATATAAACTTGACCTTGATTGACAAGCATTGGAATTTATAGGTCACACCAAAGTCTCTCTTCATGATGATTATGCCACTGTAAATGTTTGGCCAAAGAACAAATCCAGAAAAAATACTTGGATGAAACTTACGAATGATATCACATTTTCTTATCATGTAAAACACAAGTGCAATGAGGGGGAGGATGGGACCTTGCTCTTGAGCTTAGGGTGCCTTAACATGAAAAACACAAGTGCAATGAACATAATTCTCAAAGGGATAAGATAGAGAACGAAGCCTGCTACCAAACTAAAGCTCACAAACAACCCAGTAGCTCTCGGACCCCTCCAATTCGGCAATGATTGCATTCTCTCAAGTTGTGCTGCTATGTCCCCCAATTTAGGATCCTCTTGATTCTTGCATGTTGGCTGATACAAGACAATTTAGGATCCATGTGCGGCGGGTTTCGTCGCCTCGTTTTATTGTTCCAGACCCCACATATAAAGAGGTTCGTATAAATGCTCGGAAGGAGTACTTGTGGGAATACCATTTTAAGTTTGCTAGCTGTATATTCAATAGTAATATACAAGCGATATCGTCTTGTAATTTTGACTTTGATTTTTGATATATAATCGGTACTACTTAAATTTCATCAAAAAAAAGATATCATTCACTTAACATACCAATACATACCAATACAACCAAATCTAAACAATTTGATCATCAGAACCCGAAGCGAAAAAGAAGTCACTTATTTAACATCTTGCTTATTGCGAAAAAAATCCACGAAATTAATAATCCAATCAAAGACGCTTTTTCCCCTTTGGCATGCTTATTAGCTAATCTCTTCAACTCCATATTCTCTTTTTCCAGCTTCTCAATCTTTATCTTCAATTTTGAGACTTTCTTTGCAAAACTCCTCTCGACAAGTTCATATTGTATGCCTCTGTCTAAAGATTCACTTGTTGATTCATTGTCTTCCATCAACAAAAAGAATCCACAAGATTTGTTCTGCAACATTCCAAAAATAATTACAAGTAGAACAAATCACGTAATTTAAAACACGTTACTTAAAAAAATAGTGATTACCGGCCACAAAGGGCAACCAAAGAACTTCTTCCCAGAATTTGGACCTTTCTTAGCAGTCCTAATGACAACAGGTAAGTTGTGGCCGCATACGATCTCGTTTGACACCTTCGAATGTCATGTAGTCGATGAAGATGAACCCCGATCCTTCATTATAGTAGATTAATTTATTTATTTTCAATAACGGGTTTTAGAATTTGTTAGGATAATTTTAATTGAAGAAAATATAAATCTGTGAAGAAAATTGAAAAAAAGTACATTTATATTGTTCATGTGCTGAAGAAGAAAGACATTGATACTGTTTCTATTTAAAAACCAACGTTGGGACCCACAAACCGGCTCCAACAGGTTACCAAAATACACTACACTATTTTCAGAAGACTGGTATAAAAGTTTGGATTATTGCGGGATTATAGTTACTTGGGATTATTTTGAGAAGAAGTGTCATAGTTGGGATTATTCTTGTTAAATAACCCTATTTTTTTAGAATTAACATTTAATTCATTTCTCCTAATAATCATTTAATCGTATTAAATAATTATTCGTATTATTTTCATGACTAACATTTAGTCAATTTAGGCATCTATGTAATATATCAGTATATAATCACATTTCTTGGAACCATCCTATAGGTGTGACCGATAGGGACCAACTAATTACCGCCATTAGTATGACAGTAACGTCAAACTTCTGGCAAAGCCAACCGTTACTGATTTATGTTAATTAGTTGATAAATATACAAATTATCTCTTTGTGATCCTGTAAGAGATTTAGATTGTAGTCGCACTAACTGTGGAGGACACATGCTCCAACAATCTCCCACTTGTCCGACAAGTATGTATGTGCGATTACCGATTCTCATATTCACAAAATCTCCCACTCAAAGTAAGACTATTTGCAAAGCCGCTCTGCTCAAGGTCGTATCTCACAAGTGATCTGTATCGAGAGTGGTTTCCCCGACTTGAGAGTAACAATACTGATATACGAATGTATCTACCAGAGATAAAATCCAAGCATGGCCATGCATTTCAGTTATTACTCCTCGAGTACCCTTGAGGTATACATACACCTGATAAAGGCTGGATATTTTCCTTAATTCGAATCTTCCCGATGAAAGCACAGTATGAAATGACCCAGAAAAAAGTGTACTCAGCCCCAGTTACGAAATGACCACGAGACAGAAACCAACGTCACCCAAAACTGCCTTTATCTCAAGAAACAGTCGATAGTCAAAAGAGTCGACTGTAGGAACACGATGGAAGTCCTATCCACGACCCAACTCTAATGTCTGTACATTTAGGACTCCATTTATTGGTCACGGTGTCCTACGAGGTATAACATAGCACGAGGTATAATATAGCTCGCATATGTGATTGGTCAAGTCAACTGTTTGACCTTATGGCTAATTGAACCTACCATCAACCACCTCACAATATAACCACCTGAGTTATCAGCTCAAAATGGTGATTGTTGGACATAACATATATAATGTATTTCAGTTTACTTTGTGTTGTTCAATATTGTCATACAATCCACATGAAACACAAAATATAAATTCGATGAATTTTATTAACATAAATGAAATAGATATATGTCTAATCCATAAATAACTAATACAACTCAGGTACACGTTTTATCCCCATTGAGATTATGTGTCTTCATGTTTACATTGCGATAATGCTTTAGTGAGAGGATCCGCAATGTTGTCATTTGTCCATATCTTGTATAACGCTATCTCTTTTGCTCCACATAATCCCGTATTAGGTGAACCTTTCTGAGTACATGTCTAGAGTTGTTACTAGACTAAGCTCTTTAGCCTGGAAGATGACACCACTATTAGCACAGTAAATGGTGATTGCTTCATTCGAATTAGGAACTAATTTTAGTCCTTGTAAGAATTAACACATCCATATAGCTTCATTTGCAGCTTCAGAAGCTGCAATGTACTCAGATTCGGTTGTAGAATCTGTCGTCATTGATTGTTTGGAACTTTTCCAACTGATCGCTCCACCATTTAGAGTGAAAACGAATCTAGATTGGTATTTCAAATCATCCTGATATGTCTGGAAAATAGCATCTGTGTAACCCTTAGCACAAAGCTCGGTGTTTCCTACGTATACCAAGACCCAATCTTTAGTCCTTCGTAAGTACTACTTAAAAATGTTCTTTACGGCCATCCAGTGACTTTCACCTGGAGTACGCTGGTATCGACTCGTCATACTAAGTGCGTATGCCACGTCTGGACGTGTGCACATCATAGCATACATGATCGATCCTACTGCAGATGCATAAGAAATACGAATCATGCGCTCTATCTCTTCCGGTGTTTTAGGTGACCGAGTCTTACTCAAATTCACCCCATGAACCATCATATGGTATCCCTTCTTGGAGTTCGTCATGCTGAACCTCTCAAGAATCTTATGAATATAAGACTTCTAACTTAGTGCTAACATCCTTGTAGATGTGTCTCTATCGATCAGGATGACAAGAATCTTCTATGCCTCACCCAAATCCTTCATCTGGAAATGGTTCTGTAACCATACTTTAACCAAAGAGAGCATGGGAACGTCATTTTCAATCAAGAGTATGTCATCTACATACAAAATTAGAAACACAATTTTACTCTCACTTGACTTGATATATAAGCATGGTTCCTCGACACTTTGTTCGAAACCATTCTCTTTTATCACCTTGTCAAAGCGATGATTCTAACTCCTTGATGCTCGCTTAAGTCCATAAATTGAACGCTTAAGCTTGGAAACTTTCTTAGGATTTTTTGGATCGATAAAACTTTCGGGTTGTATCATATACAATTCCTCTTCCAAATAACCGTTTAAGAAAGCGGTTTTCACATCCATTTGCCATATCTCATAGTCAAGAAATGCAGCAATCGCTAAGATAATCCGGATAGATCTGAGCATGACGACAGGTGCAAAAATCTCATCATAGTGCAACCCTTGGATTGAGTAAAACCTTTGGCAACAAGTCGCGCTTTGTAGGTATCAGGTTGTCAATCTATTGAATGCTTTATCTTATAAAGACACTTGCACTAAAGAGGTCTTACCTTATCAGGCAAGTCAACCAAATCATATACATCATTCTCGTACATGGAATCTATCTCGGATTGTATGGCTTCAAGCCATAGCTTTGAGTCAGAACGGATCATAGCACCTTTGTAGGTATAGCGGGTTCATTACTTTCCAAGAGTAATATGTCTTCTCTACCTGTCTCCTCGACCATACCAATGTATCGGTCTGGAGGGTGAGAGACTCTACCCGTCCTTCTAGGCTCCCGAGGAATAGAAACTGTAGTAGAGGTGAAGGGAACAACTATCTTCATCACTTACTCAGTTATTGGTCCTTGGACTTCAGATAAATAGAAAATTCTACTACTCTGTTTGTTCGAGAGAAACTTCTTCTCTAAGAACTTCGCACTTGTCGTAACAAAAATTCGGTGTTCGGTTGGCGAATAAAAGTAGTGACCAAAGATTCCTTTCGGATAACCTACAAAGTAAGTTTGGACCGATCGCGGGCCTAGCTTGTCTTCGTGTCGCCACTTGACATAAGCTTCATAGCCCCAAACCCGAATAAAGGACAAGTCAAGAACCTTTATTTTCCATATCTCATATGGGGTCTTGTCTGCAGCTTTAGTCGGACTTCGGTTTAGTATTAAAGCTGCTGATTGAAGAGCCAATCCCCATAATGGATTCGGTACAACCGTGTGACTCATCATGAATCAAACCATATCCAATAAAGTTCGACTTCTTTATTCGGACACACCATTCAATTGTGGTGTTCTAGGTGGAGTTAAATGTGATACAATACCACAGTCTTTTAGGTGTTGATCAAATTCAGTTGAAAGATATTCGCCACCATAGTCTGAACGAAGTGCTTTTATCTTTGTATCCAATTGGTTCTCAACCTTGTTTTGGAATTCCTTGAACTTTTCGAAAGATTCACTTTTATGTTTCATTAAGTAGATATACCCGTATCTATTCAAATCATCTATAAAAGTGATGAAGTATCTATAGCCGTCTCTAGCTGTTGATGCGTCCATATTTCAAACACTTTTCAGCACCTTTTGGCACACATCTCTAGGCCTTACGAGTGAATTTTATCCCTTTTTGCCCCGAATAGGCTACTTTGTGTTTTTTCTTACTATTTTGTAGGAATGAACCCAAAAGTGGTTAAAACCAAGCCAAAGTTGTCCCAAGTACATTCTTTTAGAAGATGGAACCCGGAATGGAGCTTACAGCCTTGTGAAGCGTGAATTGTCCAAGCAAGAAGGCTATTATTAAAGGAAACGTAGGCTGGAATGAAACAGGCGGTCGATCAAGTAGAATTTGATGAAGAAGCACTCGATCGAGTAAACAAAACACTCGATCGAGTGAGCACTATGATCGATCAAAAAGTCCACTTTGAAAAAATAATCGATCGAGTAGACGAAGCACTCAATTGATAGAAGCTGAAATTGAAGCCCTCGACCGAGAAGGTCATTTCCTAGATCGAGGGGAATCTTGAAGAATTTTACTCGATCGAGTGGATCAAACACTCGATCAAGCAAAAATAGGTTGATGGGCCTTGACTGCATGTTTGTATAAGGTTGGATTTTTATGATGACTTAAGCTCTCTTATAAAAGGAGATTAGGTTAATCATAATGAATCACCTATCACTTATCACTTAGCACTATTCATTTTACACACATTACAAGGCAATAATTTTTCCACATTATTTCTAGGTCAGAATTCTTATTGCTTTCTTCTTCATTGCTCCTTGTCTTGAACTCCGGAATTACTTGTAATTCTTCTTTTCTCTTTTACCTATTTTGCTTTTACTTTATTCCCTTGTTCTTTCCTTATTATTGTTTCTCTCGTATTTATCATATTTAGTTTTTATACGTCTTTTATATCATGTTTCTTATCATTCTTATCTCAACTGTTAGCGTATCCCCCAAAGCCACGCGTAGCTAATTTTCTTAATATGTTGGGATGAGGGAAACCACGGTAGTAATGCAATTTGTTTAATATCTTTAGTTAGTTTTGCAATAAGGGTTGTTTGATGGCAGTATAATTGTGAACTAGTCGATTGAGTGCAAGCAGGAGACCGGTTGGAAGGTTGGACCTGCCTATAAAAGAATAGACTTACCCTAAGATTATCCCCAATCAAGGTGGATTGGGGGTCAATAACTAATTGGGTCAAGTTAATTAAGTATTAGTAACTTAATTAACATGACCCATTACAAAATAGGGTCAATTGGTGACCTCTTTTAACCAAATTGACCTTCTTCATGACCTAGTGGATTTGAATTGTCCTATTTTCATTGGGTGAGAGCAAAAGTAATAGGGTTTATTTAGGGAAAATAAATGAGAAGTGATTGGAAAAATGGAAAATTCTAAGGAAATGGAAAATAATTAAGAATAAAGTATAATATTGACCTAATTAGCATGACCTTTGCTTGGGGATGGTTTAATAGAGCGAAAGTTATTTAGGGGACCCTAGGGTGATTTGAGACCGAAAGGAGGTAATCACTATCCTCCTTATTGAAAACTGACTGACCTAATTAATCTGATAGCGTAAATATCGTGGTAACCCGATTCCCGACATATTCCTTTCTCATATGTTGGACTCTTTGTTATTTTCATCCCCTTTAATCTCCCTTTCTAATCATCTCGTAGTGTAGACAAAACAATTATAAAACCTCCAATTCTGTGACCAATAGACTGACTTACACTTAGACTTTACCTCCCGGTGGGATTCGACCATACTTCCATTAGCTATTTGTTAGTAGACTTAGGTTTACTATTTTTGGTGTATATCAACACGCGTCAAATTTTGGCGCCGTTGCCGGGGATGTAATTGTTTTATTTGTTTGTTTAGTTTATTTTCTTTTTTTCTTTCTCTCTTTAGCTCTGTTTATGACCAGGTCTTTCAGGTGTGAATTAGTTGAAGCTGATCCAGAACCAGAAAGAACCTTCCGTCGCACACAGAGAGAGTTAAAGAGACTTTTTCAGGAGGAAGACTTGAGTACTTCTAACTTATTTAACCGATCTTTCTTCGAGGAAGATACTTTCGTTGTGAACTATTCCGTACCCGTAAAGATGTCGTACATTGCCAGTCATTCGGAGCCTACCGCCGAGGGTCGATCCCTAAAGGTTTCACGCTCGCCGCTGATGAGGATGGGAACACTTTTGATATCCGTCCGTCATACATCAACCTGGTGGAGAGAAATAAATACAGGGGTGTCGCTGGGGAAGATCCGAGGAAACACATGAAGACCTTTACTAATTACTGTTCCACTATTCCCAATACGAAGGGAGTTACTCAGGATAAGATTAAGGGAGTGCTTTTTCCTTTTTCTTTATCCGAGGGAGCTAGGGAGTGGTTAACATACATTGACATAACTTCAGCTGGGATAACGGATTGAGAGTCTTTGGCTCTCGCTTTCTACATGAAATACTATCCGCCACAAAGAAGTAACGCATTAAGAGGTCATATCACAAACTTCAAGCAAACCGCGACAGAGAGCCTGTTTGAAGCATGGACTAGATTTAAGAGGGTAGTAAGGGATGTTCCTCTCCATGGATTTGAGCCTTGGTTTCTGAGTAACCAATTCTACAATGGGTTGTATACTGATCATCGCGTGTCATCCTAGATGCTGCTGCAAACGGTAGATTTCATAAGGAATTTGATGATGACAAGCGTTGGAACATCATAAAAGAGATGGCCAATCATTGTGCCGAGTATGGAAATCCGAGGAGTGGTACAATAACTGTGGCTAACATCAAATCTGATGGTGTTGATGCCAAGTTGAATAAATTGATTGCTAGGTTCGATCAGTGGGAAAGACAAGATGCGGGGAATCAACAACCCATAAATCTTTTGCAAAGGGAGGAAGTCGTTACTTGCGAAAGATGTGGAGAACCCGACATGTAGCTATTGACTGTTTTGCTGAAAAGAAGCAAGTTTACTCCCTCCACCGTAACAACAACAACAACAACAACAACAACAACAAAGTTACGTTCCACCACATCGAGCTCAACAAGGATTTCAAAAATCCCAACCGCAACAAGGGAGTTCATCATCTTCCGGAGGAGTTTCCGAAGTTGGTGAATTGAAGTCTATGATTCAGTTATTAGCAATCCAGTTTCAAAAGAGTGATCAAGTGAATGATGTTTCGTTAAAGTTACCCGACTCCCAAATCGCTCAACTAGCTACGAAGCAATCCACAAGACAACCGGGACAATTGCCGTCCCAAACTGAAAGAAGAAATGAGACGCTCAATATGATAAGCTTGATCAACGGTCTCAGCTATGAAGGACCAGATACTGCTGTTGCTATTCAGAGAGACACGGTTCCCAAAGTTCCTATTTTCGTTAACGAATGAGGCATCGATCGAGTGAATCAAACCACTCGATCGAGTGAAAATGAAGAAAAAAAATACTCGATCGAGGGAGTCCATTTACTCGATCGACTAAAGTCACCGAGGAAATACTCGATCGAGTGGTACCTAGTACTCGATCGAGGGATGTTGCTGAAGAAGTCATCGATCGAGTGATACCACATATATACTCGATCGATGGATGCAGAGAAAGATTTTACTCGATCGAGTGATGAAGGTGTTCGATCGAGCATTTCAGAAAATAAAAACACAAGTCAGAGGGAGAAATGTACTCGGGCAGAGAGAAATGCGGCTGTGCGGATCGAGAAAGCTCCTTTGCAATATGCTCATTTCCTGAGTAGACTAGCACGAGCCAAGGTAGAGAAGGAATTTCTAAGGTCCGCGAACATACTGCGAGATTTGAATGTCAATGTTCCGTTCGCGGAATTTCTTTTAAAGGTACTTTATTATCTTAAGTTCATGCGTGAAATTCTTTTATGCAAGAGGTTTGTGGATGTTGTTGAGACTGTTACTATGACCGAGGAATGTTCCGCATTCCTTCAAAACAAGAGTCCACCAAAGTTGGCCAATCCCGGAAGTTTCTCGATACCATGTCATATAGGTACCCAATTCACTGACAATGCGTTATATGACCTAGGTGCCACTACTACAAAATATGGCAAAGAAACCGATTAGAAAAGGCCTAAGAAACCGGTTTATAACAGGTGTCTAGATCACATATGACTTTGGTTAAGAAACCAGTGGAAGGAACTAGTGTCTTATCTAACAATTAAAGAAACCTGTTTTTACTAATAACTGGTTTCCTTGGCTGGTACATGTTATCAATTATATCCAGTGTCTTTGTTATATAACTAAGAGACCACATACATATACAACCGGTCTCTTTGGTATATAACAATGAGACCACATTCATATACAACTGGTCTCTTTGCTTATTTTTCATATATAGCGCTTTTTTATCGGTCTTACTCCCTGCTTTTTTTTTAATACACCACCTACTAGTCTGCTACTACATACCTATATTTGGAAATACATACATACTTGTACATACAATTGCACTAGATAATCATTCTTTTTATTCAATATCAAAATAACTTGTTCCAAATTCAATATATATACAAGTCTTCTGATATGTCAAAACAACAATTGTTTCCACCAATAAAGTAATAATCTCATGAAACAGAGTTTGTATTTTTCAAGTAAGAAAGTGGGACAAAAGCACACTACCTACTAATAAACTAATAAGTAGTTTAACAAATTCGACAACTAATATTATCCATTCACGCTTGACGAGCACCCATCTTGTCAATAATATCATCGCTGGCCTAACTGTAGGAGGAAAAAACAACAGTAATGTACTGATATGAGCAGAGGAGCAACATTCCAGACCAGTATCAAACCAGCACTCAAACTTGTAACTGGAACTGTGCAGCATCCAACAAACCTTAGCAGAAAACAGCACCACCGAACAGCAGAGCAATAGCTGCACCAGCAACAGTTCAACAACAAACCAAGATCAGCATACATGTAATACCCATAAAATCCGTCAATAAAATAAAATGAGAAATTTATTGATTAAACAAGTATCGCTTAATAGAGACACGTAAAACCGTCGCGTGCATCGTTTTCCGTCACACAATTGTTGACTAATGCATGTCTAGACATGTGGACCAATGCATGCCTAGACATTTGGCTTATGCATTAGGACATTTGGCATGCATGAGAAGTCCCCCTTTTCTCTTTGTCCCCCATTTCTCACGCCACTTTCCCCTTCCCCCATCAGATTTCATTCCTCACAAATAAAAAAAATAGAGAGAGTGATAGAAAGAGAGAGGGAGAACAAAAGAAGAAGAAGAAGAAGAAGAAGAGCTAAGGAGGAAGATCTTGCCTAAGCATCTAGTCTTCACTTGTAAGCCTATAAAAAACGGTTTTTATTTTGATTCCTCATCATATTCACATATTATTAAATCACATAACATCACCCAAACAAGTTTTACTCATGCATGCAAAGGATTAAAGCTAGTAAAAACCGTTATTTTGTCAAAAACGTAGCAGGCATGTGGTAGGTCTGTAATCATAAGCTAAACTTGATATTTTCAGGTGAAAATAATATACGATGTTGGATTTGTCATCTTGAGTATGCTCACCAAAATTCGTAACATTTGCATGCACCATCTGTAAATGAAAAATCAAATACTACAACATGTTTTCTGTCTACTCGAAACACTAGATCTCACTTAATGAGTCATAAAACGATATTTAAAAAACGAATCAGTATCTCAACATTAAGTATGTTAAACTAATATGAATTTAGATAATAATGGGACTTGGACTCAACCTGTTTCATTTACTTAAGAAGGTTTTATGATGTAAAACATTTTATGACTCAGTTTCTGACCACTGTTATTAAAATGAGATTTTAGATCTGATAAACCTATCTGTGAGACAACATGCACAATTAACAAAATGTTGTAGACTCATAAAGGAATCCAATAAAGCTGACCTTGCATAAAAATATGATGTTATGAATTTATTATGATTTTTACAAGTTACTAATGTAATCTGGAAAAAATGTTATAAATACTTTAATTAGTTTTACTTGTTAAAAACTTACCATCTCCATAAAAGGGTAATTAATCTATACTTATAAAAATAATCAGTGACCCATCTTTTCACCATGATAAATTTAATGAATTTAATGTTTATTAGGCTTTCGTTTTGACGAGTTTCGACATGTTAAGAACGTTTATCACCCCATAACTTTTTAAGACTCATCTTTGGACCAACTTTATTGAACTGTAGATTTGGACCTTTTAAAGACGTTTTTAGACTCTGACCATCAAGACAATAAAGTTAGAGGACTCACTAAAGAACCAAACCCCACTGATCTCACCTTAAAATGTTAAGTAACGAAGGAGATACGACGATTTAAAGTTTCTGCTCCGAATCTGTAAGACCGAGAAGAATAGAAGATATTGCATAATTTATGACAAGTAGCTATGTAATGATCGGACATATAAGTAACTATAATTTTAAATATATATTGTAGAGTCGGGATTCGTAGAAGAGGCTCTCTAACCATTAATCGCTCGTAAGGTAAGGGAAACGCTTATTCGTAACGCTTATCCGTACACTCTTATTAAACCATTGCGATTTGTTACTATCTTGCATGGTAAGACTTTTGGTTATATTGAATTATTTATATTGGTTGAATTTATTTTACAAAATGGTTATGGATAAAGGTTGGTTGTTTTGATCTCTTGAAACGAGATTGTGTTTAATATGGAAAGAAGTGCTTTATGATTTTAAAAGTTTTGGGAACCAAAACCGTTTTGCTTTTCTACAAGCTTATGATGAGTTATCAAATTTGAAGGAAATATCTCGGTTATTTGGAAATGGATTCGCATGTTGCTTTGAAACGGTTTTGGTAGAGCGGTAGGTTGTTCCATGATAAGGGACTTCCTATAAAGAGCTTCTGATGGGGGTTAGTTGATCGAGATCCCGTCCTCTTATCTTCCTCTTTGGGGTTGGCCCTTAGAGGGGTGTGCACACTCGGTATTCTAGGACAGTTTAGTACATGATTTGGCGAACCTCGTCTTATCCGGTTTAGGGCGAGGGGATCCTCTTCATACGGCCTCTATCCAAGTATATACCGACATTGGAAATTGCTGGAAAGAAATGTTTCTTTGAATTGGAATTATCTTGAAAGGTTGGATATGGATTTGAATATTTTGGAACACTTACGTTGTTCTTAATTATTTGAAATTGTTTGTTCCCCTTCAACTAACAGTGGAAATTCTGATACTCTGTTTTCAATCTTTCGAAACACTTTTGTTACGTATTATTTTAAAATGTCTTTTAAGTTATGATTTTATATTCCGTTTATTCTTTATTCGGATTGTTTACCTTACTCCACATTACTGTTGACCCTTTTATTTTTTTTGTCCTTGCTTGGACTTGCGGTGATCACAAATTGTGTGAGCAGATCGTGTGACAGGTACCCGTGGGAATTAGTCGTGGTATGCACAGGAGAGCGCGCTTAATGTTCAATCAAAGACAAATGCTTTGACACTTTATCTTTCTTTTGAATCGTTGAACTTTATTTTCGCTTCCTCAAACTTTAAATTTGGTTGTAATCGGATTTTATCCTTTGGATTTTAAATTGCATTAGACAACTACCTATTTTATGTCATGTCTAGGTACTACTACCATATTTGGTTAAATTGTGACACACCCATGATCCGAATTTTACTTGAGAACCCTATTTATAAACAAAGAGGATTATGGGGGTGTTACAAAAGTGGTATCAGAGCGCGAATCCTTCTTGGAATGGGTGACTAGATCCTCATATCTCTTCACCACCCGCGAGTCGACCGACCTTATTAAATATTTCTAAAAATATATATATTATTTATACAATTTTGTCTTGAAAATGTTTTCAAACTTATTCATACATACATAAATATCTTTTAAAAAATAAAAAAAATAAAATAAAAATAAAAAAATAAAAAAATTAATATATAAATATATATGATAATAATATTAAATAAAGTAATTCGTGGTGAGGTTATGTGTGAGGGATACTTGGGGCGATCATTAACGTGGTTATAAGTATTGATGTTATTATCTAATCACGAATAGCTTGGATATGAACGTTATAATAGGACGGAATTTACCCGCGTTCATCCCTCCACTATGAATTTTGGAACTTAGATTGCATGGTATTGGTGAACCTTATAATATTATGATGAAGTGAATTTTCACATTTAAGTATCGGTTCTGTTCATGTTGAACTATGTATGTTTGCTTGTACAATTTCTTTTATACTAACATCGTAGAATGTTTTAGGATAGATGTAATACGATATATTAAACCGGATATGGGATAGATGTCGTACACCTATGTACATATATAACTAAATCTTGAGAGTGTTTGTTGCGTGCGTAGTAACGATGGCTCGTTCAAGCAACAACCACAACCGTGATGACGACAACAACCAAAACAACCAAGGAATGAATGAGGTTGTTCAACAATTAGTCCAAATCAACACTCGTTTAGCCGAATCAATGGAAAGAATGGCTCAAGGCAATGTTCCAAACCCCGCGGTCAGCATGACTAAGGCTGTAGGTCAGCAACGCCCTCCGCAATATGATGGCAAGGACGGAGACCCAGTAAAGCTTGAAAACTGGATCCGTGAGTTCGAGAAAATATTTCAAACTTTGAGATTTCCTGAGGAGTACATGGTGGATCAAGCCACCTACTACCTTACCGAAACTGTAGACACTTGGTGGGGCAATAACAAGGATCGATTCTTGGAACCCGTGTATTACCTTAATGATGAGGGAGAGGAAGTTGCTGAACCATTTTCGTGGGAAGCTTTTAAGAAAGCGTTGAGAGCTGAGTTCTTTCCCGAACACCTTCGAAGGGCAAAGAGGAGAGAGTTTGATAACCTCAAGCAAGGATCAATGTCTGTTCAGGAATACTATCAAAAGTTTCAAGAGCTGTCTCGTTTCGCGTCAAACCTAGTTCCCGATGAAGCTTCCAAAGCCGATAAGTTCGAGCGAAACCTCGAGCTCAGCATTAGAGATCGTCTAGGAGGACAAGAGTTCGCCACTCTAGCCGCGGTTTATTGTCGAGCCAGCAACATTGAAAAAGTCATGGAGGAAAAGAAAGTTGCTGCAGGAGAGAAACGAAAGGGCACACAATCTGATGTAGGCCAAGGATCCCATAAGAAAGGAAACTTTTCCAATCTGCCACCCATACCTAAATCTTTTGGGAACCCTGGAAAAAGCCTAGTCACAAATTTTCAAGGTAAGTAGTTCGTGAGGCACTACTTCTGTAAACAATGTCGTCAAGATCACCCTGGGAAGGATTGCAATGGCAACCCTGTTCGCTGCAACTCCTGCA
This sequence comes from Silene conica, assembly GCA_029255685.2. Taxonomy (NCBI): domain Eukaryota; kingdom Viridiplantae; phylum Streptophyta; class Magnoliopsida; order Caryophyllales; family Caryophyllaceae; genus Silene; species Silene conica. The sequence goes on along the minus strand of CM055311.2, from coordinate 55,196,850 downwards.
ACAAAATGAGGCACCGAGCTTATGAGTGCTACTCCAAGGAGCGACAATCTAATCAAGGGAATCAAGCTCGCCAAGGAGGAATGCCTGTCAGGACTATCGGGAGTTATGCAAGTTCTAACCGTGCTGAATCTGCCACTCGACACCAAGGAAACACCAATAACCAAGGCACCAGCAGAGCACCAACCAATGGAGCCAACAATCAAGCCGCTTCAACCAGCACCGTTCAGGGAGGAAATGGGAACCGAACTGAGAGACTCTTTGCTATTGGCCGAGATGAAGCTGAGAAGACCGAGAATGTCGTCACTGGTACATTCCTAGTCAATTTTAAACCCTCTTATGTTCTATTTGATTCGGGAGCATCCCATTCTTTCATAGCCAGTTTTTTGCACCCACTCTCGACCTTAAGCAATGTGAAATCATAGAAAGCAATTTTGTGCAACCATCAGGGGAGGTGGTGAGATGCACAAAAGTCTATAGGGATGTGTCTATAACTATCATGGGGACCGATTTTCTTGTTGACCTCATCGAGTTTCGTTTGGGAAACTTTGACGTGATATTAGGGATGGATTGGTTGAATAGACATGAAGCTAAGATTGACTGTTGGCAACAAAAAGTTTCATTGAGAGGACCTAAGGGAGTCCGAGTGTCTTACAAGGGCATCGTAGTCAAACCCAAAGTAAAACTGATTTCTGTCCTTACCTTGAAGTCATACCTAAGGAAAGGATTTCCTTTCATTTTTGTGTCATGTCCATGATGTGTCCATCAAAAGTCCAAAAGTTGGAGATGTGGAGGTAGTATGGGAATTTTTGGACGTGTTTCCTGAGGAGATTCCCGGAATGCCCCCGCAACGAGAAGTAGAATTTCGAATTGATCTTGTTCCAGGCGCTGGCCCAATCTCAAAAGCACCTTATAGGATGGCACCTAAAGAACTAGCCGATTTAAAGACCCAATTAGAAGAACTACTTGACAAAGGTTACATCCGCCCAAATGTGTCACCATGGGGAGCACCCGTCTTGTTTGTGAGGAAGAAAGATGGAAGTTTGAGGTTGTGCATTGATTACCGCGAGTTGAACAATGTGACGATGAAAAACCGATATCCTCTACCCCAAATCGATGACCTCTTTGACCAATTGCGTGGAGCAGGAATATTCTCAATTCAAAGATAGACCTCCGATCCGGTTACCATCAACTGAGAATAGCTGGAGACGATATACCAAAGACCGCCTTCCGAACTAGATATGGTCACTATGAGTTCACCGTAATGCCATTTGGTCTCACAAATGCGCCAGCTGTGTTCATGGACCTAATGAACCGAGTATTCCGACCATACTTGGATAAGTTTGTAGTCCTTTTCATCGACGATATCTTGATATACTCGAAGAATAAGGAGGACCACGAGGAACACTTGAGGCTAATTCTTCAAATCCTGAGAGATAACCAGTTGTACGCTAAAATGTCAAAATGCGAGTTTTGGCTAGAAAAGGTATCATTTCTGGGTCATGTTATCTCAAGAGAAGGAGTTTCAGTCGACCCGGGCAATGTAGAAGCCGTTTCCAATTGGTCAACTCCGAAGAATGTGACCGAGATTCGTAGCTTTTTAGGCTTAGCAGGTTACTATAGGCGTTTTTTAAAGGATTTCTCCAAGATCGCCCGACCGATAACTTCGTTAATGAAAAAGGCTAACAAGTTTCAATGGGATGAAAACTGCGAGAAAGCATTCCAGACTCTCAAGGAGCGATTAACTACTGCCCCAGTTCTAGCACTACCAAGCGGGAATGAAAATTTTGAGGTATATTCAGACGCATCGAAGAACGGTCTAGGATGTGTAATAATGCAAAATCGTCGAGTCATGTCTTATGCATCTTGACAACTAAAGCCACATGAAGTCAACTACCCAATCCATGATTTGGAGTTAGCTGCCGTTGTCTTTGCCCTCAAGATATGGCGTCATTATCTGTATGGAGTAACCTTCAAGATCTTTTCTGATCATAAGAGCCTGGAATATATCTTCACCCAGAAGGAACTGAACATGAGGCAAAGAAGATGGCTGGATTTAATTAAGGATTATGACATGGAGATCCAATATCACGAAGGAAAGGCAAATGTGGTGGCCGACGCTCTCAGTCGGAAGTGCGTACATTCGCTATGTGGAGCTATTTCACGAATGAAGCTAAGAGAGGAGATACAGAACATGGGCATAAACGTCATCTCTCGAGGTGACAACATGAATGACTTCACCCTATCTGTAAGATCCCTTACTTTTCGTAAACCTTATTTTAATTTAATTAAAGTGATTTCGGAATTTAATATATTTTATTTTATTCGTAAACTATATTTTTATTAAAATAACCCATAAATTCCGAGTTAAGATTTAATAAGCTTAAGTGGTAAAGTAATCACTTGACATTTCGTTTCATCAAATTCCGAGTCATTCACTTAAATCCCAACTCACTTAGCTAAACCGCCTCAAATAAGACCCAAATAAGTAGTAAGGGAACCTTCCCTTCTATTTCCTAACACTTCCTCATCCTTGTTCTTCAAGGAAAAACAAAGAATCAGAATACTCCTCCATCTCCATTATTGTTACATTTCACAATTTCACTAAAACTCCGATCCCGACTTCATTTCCCATCCGTTTGAAGCAAGGTTTGTCCCTACGCGTTCCTCTCCTCAAACCCGTTCTTTCTGTCTCTTTAGATTTTCAATTGGTTCAATTCGAATTTTGGGGCTGTTTTGAGATTAATTCAAAAACAGTCTTTAATTGTCATTTTTATGTTGTTTTGAGGTGAGAATTTCGAAGACCCGGTAGTGGACTCTTGTATAAAAGAAGATTCAAGTGAAGATTAAGCTTTAAGAGGTGACGATAATGAGAAAACTCGGTTGTCTTAAATTAATTGGACATGTGATTTTTCTTGTTGTTATGTGAAATTGATGTGAATTTATGTTTAATGGCTTATGGGTAATTTATATCCGTCACATATTCATGTTGTTCATCTCAGGAATGTGGTTAATTGCTACCGTTAATGTGGCTGATTTTTTGTCGACAAATTGCTGCGAATTGTTGTTGTACATGTTATTTTTGTCGCCATTTCTTTTCCGTTATTAGTCTTGCCTCTCGTTACTGCATGTCACGGATTGTTTACTGCTATTTTTACTGCAATTCGTGTGTTGCTGCTGCTTTATAAAACTACTGTATGTTAGTTGGTCATTGCATTGCTCATGGTCTAAAATGCAAATGCCGCTACTACCCTATTGTTGCTGCACTGCTCGGTTATGGCATTTCTTCGTGTTTTGCTAATGTCCAGTGATTTCGTGGTTCATGATTCCTGATGGCTGCGTTTGTTATTATTATTATTATTATTATTATTAAATTATTATTATTATTAAATTATTATTATTATTATTATTATTTTACGTACATGCTTGCTAACCTGCTTGAATTAATTAGTTTACGTACGTGCTTGCTAGCTTGTTTACGTTTAAATATACTACGTTAGAAATCGTTACGAATTAATAATGGGATACGATTTTATTTTACGAAGCATGTTTAAATGATTAATTAGTTAATCGGTTTCCCGAATAATTAAAATACGACTTGTTATATTAATTTCTCACATGTTAATTTTATATTGAAAATATGAGGATATAATATGAAATGTTAAATTAGTTCTTGTTTCTCTTTTCCGAATGAATTATATATTTAATTTACGTTTCTTTTGTATTTTATATACGTAATGATTTCCTTAAAGAATGTACATTATATAATATGAATTGTATGCTTGTTTGAAGTCCCAAAAATTGGGCGGCACTTATATTGGGTTCGGAAATGGATTTGTGGAGAAAGACCCCCCGACCGGGAAACCGGAAGGCAGACCGACTCTCGCCTCAAATTAGTTTCCGAATTCAGCTAGGTGTTGAATGTATATTTAGTAGTGAAATATTTATATGAAATGATTGTCATTCGAGTTTGAGTTGTTGTACATCTTTGAGATGACATATTGTGATTTGTGTAACCTGCTGTGCGCTGCTATAGTACTCGAGTTCTCACCTGATTGCATTGTGTAGCTGGTTGGCCGTAGGGGATTGGTCCACACGGTCAGGTCTTAGATTGTCTGCCCGCCTTCGGGCGTATCTCGTTCCTAGCTAGTTCGGGGCTTGGGGGTGCCTTGTGCACTTGTCGAATCGGGGATCGTAACTTGTTTGCGCTCCGAGAGTCTGGCCAGGTTTAGACTGGGACAGTCATTTGATGTCGTCCTACCAGGGAGTTGTATAGTCTGAGATTGGGGATGTCGTAGTATATAGACGAGTCGTTTGTCGCCTTCTCATAGTAGTCTAGTCGAGTCAATTGTTGACCTATCTCTTTGTTGGTGGAGTCGAGTCACTTGGTGACCTATCTCTTGTTTGTAGAGTCACTTGGTTGACCTATAGTTGTTGGAGTCGAGTCACTTGGTGACCTATCTCTTGTTGATGTAAGTGGTTTTTGGTTTGTGTATATGAATGTATGATACTTGGTTATCTTAGTATTGTTCGTCCAAGGCATTGGACGACTCTTAGTCTGATTTCGTAAATGGTTTGGAGTGAAAGACCCCCCGGCCGGGCAGCCGGAAGGGAGACCGACTCTCATTTCAAATAGTTTCCGAAGTTAGTTGAGAGCCTTTGCATAAGTGATGCATGTTGATATGAAGATTGATGTTGATATGAATACTTCGCATGTTATAAATGTTGGAGTATGCTGGATGCCTTATGTGTTATGTGTTATTGACAATAGGTGGCTAGGAGCACTCTAGTCACTCCCCACTGGCTGTGGCGCACATGTTGTGTGTGTGTAGCTACTTGAGGCTGTTTGCAGGGGTTTACGTTCAGGCTAGCGAGCGATGATCCTTCATCGTTGACTTTTACCCGTTTATCGTGTAGCTAGACCTTAGACTTATGTTTTCAGTATTTTATGCCTGTAGGGATATGCTATCCCGGGTTGCTTTTGTATTGTACTTAATACTTATCTATGTTTTATTTCTTCTGCTTGTTTTATATTGTTAAGACACCTCGCATGTTTTCTTATCATGTCAAAAGTTTTAAATTCCGCGCATTTTTGGCATGTTTTGTATGTTTACTTTTCCGCTGCCGCGAGGGGTTTTACAGTTGGTATCAGAGCGTTATCGCTACCGACGCACTCATGTAATCCCCGAACTTAACGTGACCAATAATTCAAATAATGAATGAGAGATGGGGTAGATTTATGGACAAGTGGTAGTCTATTTTATGATTGCTTTTATTAGGTCCTAACGTGTTTGTTGATTGTCAATGAGTTTACTTTTATATCTTTGAATCAACGAACCGTGAGCTCATCCATTTGACGATCAAGACCGTTGTTTTCTACCGAAGATGGACGATTCGCGCTACCATTGGAGAATGCTTCTGAGCCTTGCAGATACTCCTCATACCGTTGTGCATCGTCTTCTTTGATAACTCCGGATGCACATCCCTTCTTATTGAATAGTTGACCGTCTTACTTGAAAACTATCTTCATACCTTTTCAACTTAACCATGTTGCTCGCCTTCTCGGAGTACCTTGTAAGTAAACTTCCCCTTGATTGAATTTTGAGGAATTAGTTCTAGGATAACCGTGACCCGTGTTTTGGAGAAATGTGGTTATTGAGGGAAACTTAAGAGTTATTGTGAGACATGTTTTGGTGATCTTAGTGTCTAATTGTTTATCCAATTGGAAGAGTGAAAGTGAGTCATTGAGTACCTACTTTAATGTTGTGTTATACATGTGGTATTCGGTGGAACTTAGCCTTGAGAGTTATACTTGTGAAAAGTAGTGGATGGAAAGATACCCCTTAGAGAGTCAAAGGAGATGTTTGACGTCATAAATGAATTTGGAGGAATAAGTTTGAGAACTATTGATGATAAATGGAAGAGTGAGGTAAGTTGGTTTTACTTGACCTTGAGAATATGTTGGACTTAAGGAAAGACCTTACATTGAGGAATAAGAATCGTTGGTAGTAATGAATGAGTCTTGAAGGAATCTGAGATGTAAACTTGGAGGAATTGATCATCGACTTGAGAAATTTTAAGGATCCTTCCTTTGCGGGTACTTAGCATAGAGTGAATTGTTGGTGGATAGAGGTTCTGAAACTCGAGGATGTCGGAATGTTCCTGAGAATCGAGTTTAGAGGTTTTATGACTCGTTTTCTAAAAGTGGTGTGAGGATCGTTGTGATAAGGTTTCGGTTGTGGATTGAGCGGTTAGTGCTTTCTGTTTTCCGAAAAGTTCTCATCCTTCTTGACTCGATCTCTATTGTTTCCGCCTCCTTGATCTTCCATTGTTTGCCTCTATAATTTGGAAGCCCGTAGCTTGTGTTGCTTTGTGCTAAGTGTAATCTGAGTTGTCTCTGTGCTTTCTGTAACCGTTTTGGATTGTTTTCCTTTCTGATGATTTTAAACTTTCGTTACTTTTGCAAACTTTACTCATTCTGAGAATTTGAAAATAAAAGTTTATTTTTGAAAGGTGTGGTTTAAAGAAAATGGATAATTTTATAACTTTGGTTGATTTCAGCGTTGATTTGCCATTTGAAACTCGTTATTGGAGACGTCTGATAACCTGTGCTATGCTCATCGACACATGATCGATCTAAAGTTTGGGATTTTAATTGATTTTACCTTGGACTCGCCTTTGGATTAGAACGTTAGGTTCTTGAATGTACAACGAGAACCCCAACGTCCATTGACAAAGACTTGTGCCTTGGAAATTGTTTTCGAAATCTGTGAAAGAAACCTAAGTTTTTAAATATCTAGGTTTCAGTAAACGTTTTGGTTGTTAGTGTTGTCTTTGTAACTGCTTTCAAGTTTCGAGGACGAAACTTTTTGAAAGATGGAGTCATTGTAACATCCCATATTTTTCGTAAACCTTATTTTAATTTAATTAAAGTGATTTCGGAGTTAATATATTTTATTTAATTCGTAAACTATATTTTATGAAAATAACCCATAAATTCCGAGTTAAGATTTAATAAACTTAAGTGGTAAAGTAATCACTTGGCATTTCGTTACATCAAATTCCGAGTCATTCACTTAAATCCCGACTCACTTAGCTAAACCGACTCAAATAAGACCCAAATAAGTAGTAAGGGAACCTTCCCTTCTATTTCCTAACACTTCCTCATCCTTGTTCTTCAAGGAAAAACAAAGAATCGGAATACTCCTCCATCTCCATTATTGTTACATTTCACAATTTCACTAAAACTCCGATCCCGACTTCGTTTCTCATCCGTTTGAAGCAAGGTTTGTCCCTACGCGTTCCTCTCCTAGAACCCGTTCTTTCTGTCTCTTTAGATTTTCAATTGGTTCAATTCGAATTTTGGGGCTGTTTTGAATTTAATTCAAAAACAGTCTTTAATTGTCATTTTTATGTTGTTTCGTGGTGAGAATTTCAAAGACCCGATAGTGGACTCTTGTATAAAAGAAGATTCAAGTGAAGATTAAGCTTTAAGAGGTGACGATAATGAGAAAGATCGGCCTTTGTTTTAAATTAATTGGACATGTGATTTTTCTTGTTGTTATGTGAAATTGATGTGAATTTATGTTTAATGGCTCATGGGTAATTTATATCCGTCACATATTCATGTTGTTCATCTCAGGAATGTGGTCAATTGCTACCGTTAATGTGGCTGTTTTTTTGTCGACAAATTGCTGCGAATTGTTGTTGTACATGTTATTTCTTTCGCCATTTCTATTCCGTTATTAGTCTTGCCTCTCTTTACTGTATGTCACGGATTGTTTACTGCTATTTTTACTGCAATTCGTGTGTTGCTGCTACTTTATAAAACTACTGTATGTTAATTGGTCATTGCATTGTTCATGGTCTAAAATGCAAATGCCGCTACTACCCTATTGTTGCCGCACTGCTCGGTTACGGTATTTCTTCGTGTTTTGCTAATGTCCAGTGATTTCGTGGTTCATGATTCCTGATGGCTGCGTTTGTTATTATTATTATTATTATTATTATTATTATTATTATTATTATTATATTATTATTATTATTATTTTACGTACGTGCTTGCTAACCTGCTTGAATTAATTAGTTTACGTACGTGCTTGCTAGCTTGTTTACGTTTCAATATAATACAATAGAAATCGTTACGAATTAATAATGGGTTACGATTTTATTTTACGAAGCATGTTTAAATGATTAATTAGTTAATCAATTTCCCGAATAATTAAAATACGACTTGTTATATTAATGTCTCACATGTTAATTTGTATAGAAAATATGAGGATATAATATGAAATGTTAAATTAGTTCTTGTTTCTCTTCTCCGAATGAATTATATAGTTAATTTACGATTCTTTTGTATTTTATATACGTAATGATTTCCTTAAAGAATGTACGTTATATAATATGAATTGTATGCTTGTTTGAAGTCCCAAAAATTGGGCGGCACTTATATTGGGTTCGGAAATGGATGTGTGGAGAAAGACCCCCCGACCGGGAAACCGGAAGGCAGACCGACTCTCGCCTCAAATTAGTTTCCGAAGTCGGCTAGGTGTTGAATGTATATTTAGTAGTGAAATATTTAAATGAAATGATTGTCATTCGAGTTTGAGTTGTTGTACATCTGTGCGCTGCTATAGTACTCGAGTTCTCACCTGATTGCATTGTGTAGCTGGTTGGCCGTAGGGGATTGGTCCACACGGTCAGGTCTTAGATTGTCTGCCCGCCTTCGGGCGTATCTCGTTCCTAGCTAGTTCGGGTCTTGGGGGTGCCTTGTGCACTTGTCGAATCGGGGATCGTAACTTGTTTGCGCTCCGAGAGTCTGGCCAGGTTTAGACTGGGACAGTCATTTGATGTCGTCCTACCAGGGGGTTGTATAGTCTGAGATTGGGGATGTCGTAGTATATAGACGAGTCGATTGTCGGCCTTCTCATAGTAGTCTAGTCGAGTCAATTGTTGACCAATCTAGTTAGAGTCGAGTCAATTGTTGACCTATCTCTTTGTTGGTGGAGTCGAGTCATTTGGTGACCTATCTCTTGTTTGTAGAGTCACTTGGTTGAACTATAGTTGTTGGAGTCGAGTCACTTGGTGACCTATCTCTTGTTGATGTAAATGGTTGTTAGTTTGTGTATATGAATGTATGATACTTGGTTATCTTAGTATTGTTCGTCCAAGGTATTGGACGACTCTTAGTCTGGTTTCGTAAATGGTTTGGAGTGAAAGACCCCCCGGCCGGGCAGCCGGAAGGGAGACCGGCCCTCATTTCAAATAGTTTCCGAAGTTAGTTGAGATCCTTTGCATAAGTGATGCATGTTGATATGAAGATTGATGTTGATATGAATACTTCGCATGTTATAAATGTTGGAGTATGCTGGATGCCTTATGTGTTATGTGTTATTGACAATAGGTGGTTAGGAGCACTCTAGTCACTCCCCACTGACTGTGGCGCACATGTTGTGTGTGTAGGTACTTGAGGTTGTTTGCAGAGGGTTACGTTGAGGCTAGCGAGCGATGATCCTTCATCGTTGACTTTTACCTGTTTATCGTGTAGCTAGACCTTAGACTTATGTTTTCAGTATTTTGTGTCTGTAGGGATATGCTATCCCGGGCTGCTTTTGTATTGTACTTAATACTTATCTATGTTTTATTTCTTCCGCATGTTTTATATTGTTAAGACACCTCGCATGTTTTCTTATCATGTCAAAAGTTTTAAATTCCGCGCATTTTTGGCATGTTTTGTATGTTTACTTTTCCGCTGCCGCGAGGGGTTTTACACTATCACCTGACCTATATGATGAGATTCGAAAGGAGCAAGCTAGAGATAAAGAGGTTGAAGAAAAGAAAGCAAAGATTGGAACCCCGAATGGAGAAGGTTTCACCATTGAGAATGACGGAAGCCTTCGCTATAAAGGAAGATGGTGTGTACCCCGAAATTCCGAGTTAAAGAAGAAAATCATGGAGGAGGCACACTATACACCTTATTCAGTGCATTTGGGAGGAGACAAGCTATACAAAGATCTGAAAAAGACCTTCTGGTGGCCGAATATGAAGAGAGAAGTAACAGAGTTCGTTTCACGATGTCTGACTTGCCTAAAGGTAAAAATCGAACATAGAAGACCTCAAGGATTACTACAACCTCTGGACATTCCATAATGGAAATGGGATTCAATCTCAATGGACTTCATTACTGCCTTACCAAGGACCAAGAAAGGAAACAACATGATTTGGGTAATTGTGGACCGTTTGACGAAGGCTGCACACTTCATACCAATGAAGGATACCTGGAACAAGAGAGAACTTGCCATAACTTATAGGAGAAACGTACTAAAACTACACGGCGTCCCGAGAAGCATAATTTCGGATAGAGATTCAAGATTCATTTCCCGATTTTGGCAGGAACTGCAAGAGTCCTTAGGGACAAAGCTAAAAATGAGTACCGCTTTTCACCCCGCAACCGACGGCCAAACCGAGAGAACAATCCAGACCTTGGAAGACATGCTTAGAGCTTGCACTCTAGAATTCAAAGGTTCGTGGGAAGACATGCTGGATCTAATCGAATTGTCATATAACAATAGTTATCACGCTAGTATCAAGATGGCACCTTTCGAAGCCCTATATGGAAGAAAATGTAGAAGCCCTGTCTGTTGGGATGACCTCACAGATAGTGTTGTACTTGGACCGCAGATGATTCAAGAAATGATCCAACAAATCCAAGTAATCCGACAAAAGATGAAGGCAGCCCAAGACAAACAAAAGAACTATGCCGACCTTCACAGAAGAAGCATCGAGTTTGAAGTTGGTGATAAGGTCTTTTTGCGAGTATCATCAATGAGAGGAGTGATGCGATTTGGTAAAAATGGGAAGTTAATCCCCAAGTACATAGGCCCGTACGAGATCTTAAAGCGTGTTGGAGAGGTAGCCTACCGCCTGGCGCTACCGCCATCCTTGGATCGCGTTCATAATGTTTTCCATATTTCTCAACTCCGCAAGTACTTGAGCGACCCGTCACACGTTTTAGAACCTGAGGTACTAGAACTTGATGACTCGCTATCTTATGAGGAGCGACATGTTAAGATCTTGGATAGTAAAGTTCTATAGACCCGAAACGGAGAGACCCGTATAATCAAGGTCCTGTGGTCGAACCTTGACACCGAGGAGGCCACTTGGGAAGCCGAGGAGGCCATGAAACTTAAATACCCAGAGCTCTTCGAGGTAATTACCTAGTTACGAGGACGTAACACTCTTTAAGGGAGGTAGGATGTAATACCTGCAATTTTAACTCTTCTGTTTTATTTGCATTACAAGAGACGGTTATAAATGATATTGTTAGCTTTGCTTGTAGGGGTAGTTTTTGAACTTCGAGGACGAAGTTCGTTTTTAAGGAGGGTAGATTATAATACCCGTAAAATCCGTCAATAAAATAAAATGAGAAATTTATTGATTAAACAAGTATCGCTTAATAGAGACACGTAAAACCGTCGCGTGCATCGTTTTCCGTCACATAATTGTTGACCAATGCATGTCTAGACATGTGGACCAATGCATGCCTAGACATTTGGCTTATGCATTAGGACACCTGGCATGCATGAGAAGTCCCCCTTTTCTCTTTTTCGCCCATTTCTCACGCCACTTTCCCCTTCCCCCATCAGATTTCATTCCTCACAAATAAAAAAAATAGAGAGAATGATAGAAAGAGAGAGGGAGAACAAAAGAAGAAGAAGAAGAAGAAGAAGAAGAAGAAGAGCTAAGGAGGAAGATCTTGCCTAATCATCTAGTCTTCACTTGTAAGCCTATAAAAAACGGTTTTTATTCTGATTCCTCATCATATTCACATATTCTTAAATCACATAACATCACCCAAACAAGTTTCACTCATGCATGCAAAGGATTAAAGCTAGTAAAAACAGTTATTTTGTCAAAAACGTAGCATGCATGTGGTAGGTCTGTAATCATGAGCTAAACTTGATATTTTCAGGTGAAAATAATATATAATGTTGGATTTGTCATCTTGAGTATGCTCACCAAAATTCGTAACATTTGCATGCACCATATGTAAATGAAAAATCAAATACTACAACATGTTTTCTGTCTACTCGAAACACTAGATCTCACTTTATGAGTCATAAAACCATATTTACAAAACGAATCAGTATCTCAACTTTTAGTATGTTAAACTAATATGAATTTAGATAATAAAGGGACTTGGAATCAACCTGTTTCATTTAATGAAGAAGGTTTTATGATGTAAAACATTGTATGACTCACTTTCTGACCATTGTTATTAAAACGAGATTTTAGATCTGATAAACCTATTTTTGAGACAACATGCAGTTTTAACAAAATGTTGTAGACTCATAAAGGAATCCAATAAATATGACTTTGCATAAAAATATGATGTTTAGAATTTATTATGACTTTTACAAGTTACTGATGTAATCTGGAAAAAATGTTATAAATACTTTAATTAGTTTTACTTGTTAAAAACTTACCATCTCCATAAAAGGGTAATTAATCTATACTTATAAAAATAATCAGTGACCCATCTTTTAACCATGTTAAATTTAATGAATTAATGTTTATTAGTCTTTCGTTTTGACGAGTTTCGACATGTTAAGAACGTTTATCAACCCATAACTTTTTAAGACTCATCTTTGGACCAAGTTTATTAAACTCTAGATTTGGATCTTTTAAAGACGTTTTTAGACTCTGACCATCAAGACAATAAAGTTAGAGGACTCACTAAAGAACCAAACCCCACTGATCTCACCTTAAAACGTTAATTAACGAAGGAGATACGACGATTTAAAGTTTCTGCTCCGAATCTGTAAGACCGGGAAGAATAGAAGATATTGCATAATTTATGACAAGTAGCTATGTAATGATCGGACATATAAGTAACTATAATTTTAAATATATATTGTAGAGTGGGGATTCGTAGAAGAGGCTCTCTAACCACTAATCGCTCGTAAGGTAAGGGAAACGCTTATTCGTAACGCTTATCCGTACACTCTTATTAAACCATTGCGATTTGTTACTATCTTGCATGGTAAGACTTTTGGTTATATTGAATTATTTATATTGGTTGAATTTATTTCACAAAATGGTTATGGATAAAGGTTGGTTGTTTTGATCTCTTGAAACGGGATTGTGTTTAATATGGAAAGAAGTGCTGTATGATTTTAAAAGTTTTGGGAACCAAAACCGTTTTGCTTTTCTACAAGCTTATGATGAGTTATCAAATTTGAAGGAAATATCTCGGTTATTTGGAAATGGATTCGCATGTTGGTTTGAAACGGTTTTGGTAGAGGGGTAGGTTGTTCCATGATAAGGGACTTCCTATACAGAGCTTCTGATGGGGGTTAGTTGATCGAGACCCCGTCCTCTTATGTTCCTCTTTGGGGTTGGCCCTTAGAGGGGTGTGCACACTCGGTATTCTAGGACAGTTTAGTACATGATTTGGCAAACATCGGCTTATCCGGTTTAGGGCGAGGGGATCCTCTTCATACGGCCTCTATCCAAGTATATACCGACGTTGGAAATTGCTGGAAAGAAATGTTTCTTTGAATTGGAATTATCTTGAAAGGTTGGATATGGATTTGAATATTTTGGAACACTTACGTTGTTCTTAATCATTTGAAATTATTTGTTCCCCTTCAACTAACAGTGGAAATTCTGATACTCTGTTTTTAATCTTTCGAAACACTTCTGTTACGTATTATTTTAAAATGTCTTTTAAGTTATGATTTTATATTCCGTTTATTCTTTATTCGGATTGTTTACCTTACTCCACATTACTGTTGACCCTTTTATTTGTTTTGTCCTTGCTTGGACCTGCGGTGATCACAAATTGTGTGAGCAGATCGTGTGACAGGTACCCGTGGGAATTAGTCGTGGGATGCACAGGAGAGCGCGCTTAATGTTTCAATCAAAGACAAATGCTTTGACACTTTATATTTCTTTTGAACCGTTGAACTTTATTTTCGCTTCCGCAAACTTTAAATTTGGTTGTAATCGGATTTTATCCTTTGGATTTTAAATTGCATTAGACAACTACCTATTTTATTTTATGTCTAGGTACTACTACGTAGCATATTTGATTAAATTGTGACACACCCATGATCCGCATTTTACTTGAGAACCTATTTACAAACAAAGAGGATTATGGGGGTGTTACAATACAACAGTGAAGCAGACTAACAACCCAGAACAGAAGCAAACTATACTCACTACAACCTACTTTCAGATAAGCCAGACCAGAACAGAATGCACTGAGAGCCAGTAAACAACCCAAAAAGCCACTAGTATCATACTAAACCTGAAGAAATATGGAAGCACTGTAAAACCCCTTGGGGCAACGGAAAGTAAAACATACAAATGCATGAAATTTGGAATTAAAACTTTTGACATGATTAAATTAATATGCGAGGTGAATTACGAACTAAAATGCGGAAGAAATCAAACTTAGATAAGTATAAGTATTAAATACAGAACAACAGCCCGGGATATGATATCCCTACAGGCACCAAAACTGTATCAAAAGATAAGTCTAGCTACACGATTAAGGTAATGTCATGTCAATGAAAGTTTCATCGCTCGCTAGCTCTCGTATGATCCCCATGTACAATAAGCACCAACCTACATACATGAAACATGTATGCCACAGTTAGTGGGGAGTGACTAGAGGTTCTCCCAGCCACTTATTGTCATAAACATATAACATGTAATCACATAATATCAATCAATCATACTCCAACATAAATCATAATATGAGAAGTACGCTACTCATGAACAACTAACTTCAGTTCACTTAACCACCATCTAAAACATGCCATACACATATATAACACTCTCAGAAGCATGCATACATGTTCACTATCTATGAATGGTTCAACGACCAACTCTCAAGACATAACCAAATATATTATTCAACAAGTAAAAGGTTCAGAGGCGACATCTTAAAGCATAACCAAATACTACACAAGTAATGAGTCTAGAGGTTAACTTAAAACATATCCCACTACCATGCTTACCAGGTCCAGAGATGAGCTAAACACATATCCCGATAACCAATACAAGTAAAGGGTCCATAGGTGAGCTTAACACATATCACAATACACAACTCAATAGTGGGTACAGAGGTGAACTTAACACATATCCCACTACAACCAAATGTCGGGTCCAGAGGTGAGCTTAACACATATCCCAACATACATATACAAACAATGGGTCCAGATGTGAGCTTAACACATATCCCATTACCACACACAAGTATCGGGTCAAGAGATGAGCTTAAAACATATCCCAATACACACAAATGTCGGGTCTAGAGGTGAGCTTAACACATATCCCAACATATAGTTATCGCACACAGAGGGTCCAAAGGTGAGCTGACCACATATCCCAATCATACGACAACCAATCACGTATCAGGTCCAGAGGTGAGCTTAACACATATCCTGACACGCCACATCCATACACATACCGGGTCCAGAGGTGAGCTTAACACATATCCCGATACACGACATACAAAACACATAACGGGTCTAGAGGTGAGCTTAACACATATCCCATCATGCGACAATCACACACGAGTCAGGTCCAGAGGTGAGCTTAACACATATCTTGACACGCAACACGTAATAGGTCCAGAGGTGAGCTTAACACATATCCTAACACGTACTTATACATGCATCAACACATTATACAAACACAAGCATATGGGAAGATAACCCATTTAAATTAAGTTCATTAACTAACTAAGACTCGTATCTAAGAAGCCTAGAAAAATACTATATAGTAGTTAACTTGGTCCGACAAGTTTCATAATCAATTAATTAAGAATAAATCAACTTAAGATAAGTGACTAATCACTTTACTAATTCTCACCTAGATAAAATATACATTTCAAACTAAGTATTTATATCATAGAACATCACTTGAAACATGCTAAAACAAATGGATAACAATTACCCAAAACAGCCCGAGAATAAATAACAAACAGCACCTATAACGGTCACGAGCGCAGCCTGCGCAATTCTGGGTGCAGCCTGCGCACCCTCACGAGCACGATTCCTCTTACATGATTTCCTGCAATTCAACCAATCCTTCTATACTTCGTCTAGCATTTCTAAGCAACGATTTGAGCACGTTATACTATCTTATTTATCAATTACTAAGCACAAAACCATGAATTTACACAAGTAATTAGACAATCAAAGAGGCGAAACTCAGAAATTATAACGGATACTCAATGTTCATCTATAAGTTTCATAATATCAACAACATACACTCATATACATTCTGGAATTACCAAGTAAACATAAACAAACCATAATCATCATCCTTACTTCACTAATTCCACAATTAAGAAACAATAGCACACAATCTTATCACATAAAAACCCAATTTCAGATTATGCATACTCCTTATATATAAACATGTGAATTTCAACAATCAATCTACCCGTAACTAATTCATGATATAAACATCATTAAATCATCATAAACAACCACAAAAACTCATGTCAAGTTATTTTAAGACAAAAGTCGAGTTTTCTCATCACGGTCACCTTATTAAGCGTTTTCACCACTCGAGTCCTCAATCATGTATGAGTCCTTCTCCAAGTCCTCCATATTTGCCCCTTAAACACAAAGAAAACATATTAGAAAACCCAGATTTTCGAATTAAAGGGAAAGCAGCCCGGAATTCCACTTGTCCGATTCTGAAATTTAAAGAGATAAATATGACGAGAATGATGTAAGGAATGCTTAGGAGAAAACCTCACCTTAAACGGAGTTGAAACGAGTTCACAATATGAATTTTTGTGAGATTGGAGAAGTTGGAAATGGTGATTCTGTTTTCTTTTCCTTAAACTTGGAGAATAAAGAAGGAGGGTTGTGAGGAAGGTGATGGGAAGCTTCATTCCCTTTTTCTTTTAAACACAAGTATTTGAGACGGGTTTTAATGGAGATGTTCGGGATTCTTGTAATGGAATGCCAAGTGGATTTCAAACATCTTAAGATTTTAAAATCTCAAAACGGAACTTATAAGATATATTTTAAATCTAAGTTTTTACAAATTTAAATAAAATATATTAACTTTTCGAAAATTACTTTAATTTATTTAAAATATGGTTTATGAAGGGATGTTACAAACACGATTTTTATCAACAGATACTTTCACCAAGACGCGAAGAGTTGACATTTGACAATATCATCTGGATAAAGATATTGTCGTTTATATAAGTGCTCATTAATATGAGAAAAACACTGAAATAAGATATTGCTCAATAGGCCGACATTGTTTTCTCCATTCTTCGACTAACTATTAACACCAACACAGCAGTTGTAATATCCTGTATGTTCATCTCGCTCAACGGCAGTCAAAACCATGTTTTATACACGTATTTCAAAAGGATTGTTTGAAAAGTATTTTACGTAAACTGTTAATGTTTTATAAATATTATTTCAACTATTATTTCGTATTTCATAATCATTTTATATTTGATAATTATTTCATAAAATGGCATTTCATTTGTATTTCTTTAATTTTATTAATACATTTATAATTAAATATATTTCCTATTTAATATTTAATTATCGTTAATATATGTTTCTATTTTTGTATTAAAGGCGTAGTTACATTTAAATCCTATTTTTATATATTCTTGCGTAATTGCTAATATTTTAATATTTCTATAATTCATATTATATGGACCGAAATACTACCATACTAATAATTTATATTATTGTAATTAATTTAATTAGTATAACTAATTTTATGTACTCGTTAACTTTAAGTTACGCGTCGGGAACATGTTAGAATTTCTCGAGATACGTGATGGGCCGAGTAATACGATAAATGGGCTCACATGTTACCTTACGTTACACTTTACCACGACCCAAACCCTTACCGTACCCTATTATTCATCAACATCAACTCCACCTACAATCTCCTTTGTCGAAAAAAAAACAATTCTAAAACCCTACTCGTAACCCATCGACATATCCCAGCCTCCCACTCCTCATACAAAGCTACAACATAATAAAACAGTAGTAAAACCCTACTACACTCAGCCACTGTGAGATTGAGAAGAATGAGAGAGAGATAGAAAGAGCAGCCATCACTGGTGGTTCCTGACATGTGCAGAAGTCAAAGGGCGTCTTGGGTGGTGGTCGTTGGTGGTGACAAACACCACCACGTGGTGTGAAATATGGGTTGTTCAGGAGGGTGAAAACAGAGCATAACGGGTTGAGTGTTAGGTGTTTAGGGCAGTTTTTGATGGGGTTTCTAGGGGATCGAGGAAACACTTTTACCTCTTATGGGACCACCGTGGGTCAGTGGTAACCACGGTGGTGGCCAGTGGAGCTGTTGGGCACCGTGAGAAAATAGGGAGTTGGAGATGGTTGCTGAAAGTAGAGAGGGTCTGTGAGTATGTAAACTATTTTGGGCTGTCGTGGTGGTTGTTGTGGTGGCCCCTGGCAGTGTCCAAGGCGTGGAAGTGGTAGTCGGTAGTACGTAGTTGAGTTTAGGATAGTTGACGGTGGTCGTGGGTGCCTTGGTTGGTAGCGGTGATGCCGTGAACTAGGGTTGTACGGGTAAGAGTTGTGTTGGATGGGCTGGTTATACTTACAATATTGTTGTTCGTTGGATTCGAACCCAGGGTCATAGGGCGCTGTTTTCTGTTATGAGTATTATTATTATTATTATTATTATTATTATTATTGTTATTGTTGTTGTTGTTGTTTTTATTAGTATTATTATTTAGTAGTTGTTTTCACGTTTCGTAATTTTAATAATAAAATTCATATCTCCATAATTTGTAATACGTATTTGACAAGTAATCGTTATTTAATTATTGGTGATAATTTATAGAAATCTTTATTTAATTAAATTATTAATAAGTAATAATTGATGCTGTCTTATATATCGAAACATCATGATCATATCACTCGTAATGTTATAATTGTGGAATAATTATTAATAATAGTATTAATGGTTTTGTGACAATATTTTATTTATCGAATAATTAAATTAATTGATGTCGTCATGTATGTTTCATATGGTCTCGTTATGCGTAATATATTATTTAAATAATTAATTCGAATAATTGATATATTATATTAGTTTGCATAATTGTATTAGTTAGTAATTACGTATATTATATTGTTAGGTGTTGATTATGTGGTGAAGTGATCCTACTGATTGGATATTAGCTGCGTAATTGGATTATATTGCTATCCAGGTAGGATATATACCTACTCAATCTCGGTATAAGTTTTTAATACCTTGTATTTTCATAGTTTGAAATGATGAGTTGTTTTATATTTTTATCAAGACGAGGTATAAGTATATTTATTCGTTACGTATTTGTTAATTGCCATAATAAGTATTTTGGTCATATGTGTCGTTATCTTATGTTACGAGTCCGGAACGGAATATAAGTCCTTGAGAAGCGTGTTGGGCTTGGGCTCGACTAGACTATGTGAGCTGTATATATGCAAATCCAAACCT
Source organism: Silene conica (assembly GCA_029255685.2). Taxonomy (NCBI): domain Eukaryota; kingdom Viridiplantae; phylum Streptophyta; class Magnoliopsida; order Caryophyllales; family Caryophyllaceae; genus Silene; species Silene conica. The sequence goes on along the minus strand of CM055311.2, from coordinate 55,177,344 downwards.
AGTATGTACACGCTAATACTCCACACCCCATAAACATTTACCATCGACATTCTACACATAAACAAAACCCTAATACCCTATACACTTCCCTGCCTCCATCACCTCGTAAAACCCTAATCACCTCTTATTTGCATCTGCCTCCCTACTCCACCTACTCCTATAAACAAGATTGGTCTGTCGTGGGGTTGAAGAAGAAAGAAAAGAGTAGGAAAAAAAACGAAACAAGATCAGCTTGCACCACCATCACCATCATCTTTTCACCCTTGCGCAGTAGGGTTTTCGTAAGTAGTTTTCGTGCTCTTTCCATGCCTTCGAATCTGTATATTAAGGTTGTGAGTAATCTTTGTAGTATATATAACATGTAACTCGTGTTTAAACCACCATTCTACCACGAAAACTCTTATAACAGAGGCCATAGATGTCGACAGTAAACACGTTTTATACTCTATTTTCATGCATTATGATTGTGTTCGTTTATGGTTGTTAATTCGTTATGTTTTTGGGTTGTTTATTGTCGTGAGTCATGAGTATTGATGATGGGGAATTAGTAGGGTATACTGGTGGTGTTGGAATAGTTAGTGGTGGTCGGAAAGTCTAGGGAGACATGTTGGAGCTAGTGTCCTCAACATTTAGTGCGACAACACGTATAAATCTCTTAAAGGAACACAAGTATACTTTGTATTTTAGCCAGTTGATTCACGTTTATCAATAACGGTTGGTTTACTAGAAAATTTGACGTTATTGTCATACAGATGGCGGTAATCAACTGCTACCTAAGAGTCATACCTAAAGGATGGAATCTGAGAGATATGATTAGATGAAAATGTAATCATATTGATACCCTATACGACTAAACGGTTAGTCAAAGTAATGATGATATAATTATTTAATACTGATTAAATAATATTAGCTAAGACGAATTAAATTATTAAGTCGTAATTAAATATAAAATGTTATATTTAATTATGTGTAATGATATTATTTAATAAAGATTAAATGATTTAATTAAATATAAAATGTTATATTTAATTAGTGGATTATAAATATAAGATATTTATAAGATAAAACATTACAAAAGAGAGAGAACGATATAACCGATTCTATAAAGGTAGAATTTCGGTCTGAGCAAGGGAATTTCGGCCAGTAGGCCGTGTGGGTCTGATTGAGCTCGACACAACTGGTGCAATTATTAAGTTGTACAGTTGTTGTGAAGTGCTATAGGTAGAACCAAATACTGATTTGGGGAATCCTAGTTGATGTCTAATAGCAAGCTTATTTGCAGCTATAAATAGCACATTCACTCGGCATATTAAGGACACGAGTTACACGACTACTTCCATACTCTCTCTCTCTAGCTTTCATCTTACACAAAATTAAAGGTAATTTTGCAATTTCTAGCTCAGGAAAGGGTATTTCTCAGTACATCTTGGGTGCAACGATTAGGAGGATATCTGTTTTGATATCTGATCTTAGGCCTTTGCAAGGACAGAAGGTTAATTCTTAATCCCAATCTTTGTATCTTGTTCTTCGTTTATGACTATAAATCGTACATTATAAATTTGTTATAATCCTGCATATAAAGAATTGAGAATATATACAGATATTTTCCTACAACTGGCATCAGAGCAAAAGGCTTATAAAATTTTTTTTTGTATGATTTTCATAAACGTTTTGAGAAAATTTAAAGAAAAAAAAAAAATTAAAACCAGTCGTGTATCATAGTTATAGCGGAGACAAGTTTTTCGTTTTTTTTTCCTTTTTGATTTATTGTTGTTGTCTTAAACAGTTAAAATAACAAAATAATAAATTGTAGATGTTTAAATTCAATAAGGATTGAACTAAAACGTAAAAGGAAATTGCCTTGAATGTTCTTGAATGACATAAAATTGCTAAATAATCGATCACATGATAATCTTGATGTTCGTCTTAAAAGGTTAATTTGAATTGTTAAAGATTATATCAATGTTTAATAAGGATTAGATATTGGATGTTATCGATCTTGTAATTTTAGCAACTATATTTATCTTGTTCAAGTACATCAATTAAGAAAGGAAAAAAAATATTTCGAAATCAAAAATCAGATCTTAGTCAGCGGCTTCCTTTTGTTACGGCGCTTTTACTATGACACTTTTCTAAGTTTTCAGTGCTTTTTTGTAACAACCCGACCCACCACGGTCGTAACACACCCCAATAAGATGGGAGGTCAGCCTTTGGGCCCATTATTTGTCCTCACTTAAGCCCAAAAACACAAGGCCTTGTTACTAAGTGGTGGGTGGAAGCTATTATAAATATATCACAAGCCTCACATTCTACCGATGTGGGACAACTTTCCTCTCATACTCTTGGAGTGTTACAAACAACCCCACTTAAAGAACACAACGTCCGCGTTGTGCCTCAAACTTGACCACAACCAGGGCCAGAATCCTCCCCGCTAGGTGTGTGACCCGGGTAATCCCGACCACAGGCTCACCACACGGTCGCAGGGTCGCTCTGATACCATTTGTAACAACCCTACTCGCCACCGTCGTAACACAACCCCATTAAGATGGGATGCGTACCTTTGGGCCAAATACTTGTCCTCACTTAAGCCCAAAAGCACAAGGCCTTGTTACAAAGTGGTGGGTGGAAGTTATTATAAACATATCACAAGCCTCACATTCTACCGATGTGGGACAACTTTCCTCTCATACTCTTGGGGTGTTACAAACTCCCCTACTTAAAGAACACAACGTCCTCGTTGTGCCTCAAACTCTTGGGGTGTTACAAACTCCCCCACTTAAAGAACACAACGTCCTCGTTGTGCCTCAAACTTGACCACAGCCAGGGCCAGAATCCTCCCCCGCTAGGTGTGTGACCCGGGTACTCCCGACCACAGGCTCACCACACGGTCGCAGGGTCGCTCTGATACCATTTGTAACAACCCGACCCACCACGGTCGTAACATGGTATCAGAGCGACCCTGCGACCGTGTGGTGAGCCTGTGGTCGGGAGTACCCGGGTCACACACCTAGCGGGGGAGGATTCTGGCCCTGGCTGTGGTCAAGTTTGAGGCACAACGAGGACGTTGTGTTCTTTAAGTGGGGGAGTTTGTAACACCCCAAGAGTTTGAGGCACAACGAGGACGTTGTGTTCTTTAAGTGGGGGAGTTTGTAACACCCCAAGAGTATGAGAGGAAAGTTGTCCCACATCGGTAGAATGTGAGGCTTGTGATATGTTTATAATAACTTCCACCCACCACTTTGTAACAAGGCCTTGTGCTTTTGGGCTTAAGTGAGGACAAGTATTTGGCCCAAAGGTACATATCCCATCTTATTGGGGTTGTGTTATGACCGTGGTGGGTCGGGTTGTTACATTTTTATTCAAATTCTGGATTTACAGCAATTTTAAAAGCGTCGCAACTAGTTTACAGCTTTCTTTTAGCCACGGTTTTCCCCTGTTTTCGGCACTTTGCTTACTTTTCAGCGCTTTTTAGAAGCGCCGGAAATCAGTTTCCAACCTTCTTTCTTGTTTGCGGCTGTTTGTTTACAGCGCTTTAGGGTTTTTTTTCCTTGTTTTTTTTCTCTTTCTTAGTTTTTCTCGGCTATTTCTAAAAGGTTTTGGGTTGTTTTTCTTTTAATTTTTTTTATACATTATAAAGATAATGTGTATATTTTTTTTGGGTGAAAAAGGTCACTAGTTTTGATACCTAAATTATTTTAAAACGGTTTAAAATAATGTTGGATTAATCATATTATACGATAATATGAATATGTTTGTTTGATTAAAATTATGAGATTAATTACGGAATTATCACATAATTTAAATCATTAAATGGTGGTTTGGGTAAATTACTCTACATAATTACGGAATTATGTCTTGAAAGATTAATTTAATTAGTATGATGCATTCTATATATTATATTGTTGAATGAATGAATGAATTTATTAACGCTTTTGCAATCAGTTGTATTTTGTAATACTTAGTGTGGCCTTAGTAAATTATGTTTTCTTAATGCTTATGAATATGTAAATTAACATGCCAATCCTAAGCAAAATCCTCCTATTTAAACATTATTTAAATATTGTTATCATAATAACCCGGTTTTATGGAATCGCGTGATTTTAACATTTAAAATCACTTAATATAACGTAAATCAATATTCACGTTTAAGTTAAACATCCTAGCACTTTTAGGTTTCAAAATTTAGTCTCACTCAAATTTTGAACATGACTTAACTTATTTATTAAAATATTGTTCAGAATTTAATCAGTTTTACGGGAAAAATAATATAAAAATCCAAATGAGTCATAAAAATTTCGAAAAATTCAAATTCAAATTTTAAACATTCTGGAATTTACCCAAAAATCATAAGTATAAACGAAATAATCAATTTATTTCGAAATAAGTCGTAAAATTGGACATTTTATGTCGGAAATTCAAAATTCACTTTTATAAAATGTAATAAAATACTAATAACTCCTAATGATGATTTTTACACATTCTAAACTCTTTAGAATCTGATATGAACAGTAAAATCTCTGCCCATGGTCTGAAAAAGTGAATTATGACTCTTAAAATCCAAATTGTTAACTTTAATTTGTAAAATTAAAATTAAAATTTCCAGAAACTTTTGGCTCCCAAGAAAATTATGATGATGAATATATCTAATATGACATTTATGGGTGAATTTTTCCGGCCATTTTTGCAACTTTTACTATTTTTAACGAATTTTGTCATATAATATAAGATTTTAACCATTAAAATCAATCCTCATGCAATATTCGAAAGAAAAATCTCAAAATTTACATGCATGCTAGAATTTATATATATGACACTGTGTAAACTTTTTATGGCCAAATCCTAACTCAAACTATTTAAGTTTAGTTTTGTCACTATTATTCCGATTTTTACCATAAAAATCAATAATCATGCAATACTTGATAAGAACTTCTGAAAAATTTAACTAACATTTTAAATATTGCATGTGACATACTCAAAACGTTTCGTAGCTAAATTCATAATTTAACTATAAAAACCCATTTTATACCCATTTTATGACAATTTAACCATTAAATTTCATAAACCATGCATAAAAACTCCAATAACTTGGAAAAATTTATATTCATAATATAGAAAATGCATGTGAGAACTTATGAAAAAATCTCGGCCAGAAAGTATTATTTGCTATTTTTCCCATAATAAAAACAATTTTAACTGATTAATAAGTAAAAATTAACAATTAATTTATAAAATGAACAATATTATTCCATAAATCATATAAAATGACCTAAAATACTTTTAGGACCAGAAAGTATACATGCAAAAATATTTTCGTGCATATCTGATATCAACTAAATATTTTACGTTTTATTTGTTAATCTTATTACTCGTAAAAACGAAACGAGTTGCATGCAAGCAACCGTATGCTCTGATACCACTTGTATGGTTCGTCGTACTAGCCCTAAACAACAATTAGTCTTAATAATTAACTTACCAAATTAAAAATTTAATTTTAGGTCAAGATCTTTATGCATGCAAAACAAAATGCGAAAATGAAAGATTCTGACCCTTACATCCGGTCCAAATAAGTGCTAGGACGATCCTCCACGGAGCAACCAACGTATCTTGCCTCCTTTACGATGCACCCAAGATATACCCTTAATAACCGAGATTAACACGAACTAGGTGAACAAAATCGGTTTGCTTTAAAATATTTTCTAATCTAATTAGATAACTATATTAGAGATACTATAACTATTATAGTATAAATATTAAGCAATAATATTTAGAGAGGATTTTGAGGAATTTTCTTTCACTAGAAAATGTTGTATTAGGGTTGGAATGAAAAATAATGTGAACAATTCACATATATGGGTGGGGTTGAGTGTGTCGTGAGGTTAAGTGCATAGGGAAGGGTTTTTTAACATCCTGTATTTTTATAAAATATATTTTAAGGGTTTTAATTATTTTAAGTAATAAAATAATATTTTAATAATTTATTGAGAGAGTATTTTAATTGATCGTTAAGATCCGTCTTAAGAACCTTAAGTCCTTAAGACGAACTCAACTTGGCAACTTGAATTCATATCCTAAAACCCGTTTTCCTTGAAACGGGAAAGGACACATATAAACCCTCCTAAAGCCTCAATGTGTCGACATAAACCCTCACCCAAAATAAGAGCACTGTAAACTTATTTCCTCATTTCTCTCCTTAAATCTTCATCTTCTTTTCCAATTTCCGTCATCATCCGTTCACCGAATCAAGGTAATAATTACATTTTCGGAATCCTCATGAAATTTGCAAGTCATCCGTCACTTCCAATTCTCGTTTCCTTCAATTCGAAATCTGGGCTGTTTTTGCATAATCCGTCTTTTAGGCTCTAAAATCCGTGTTTCTTGCTTGTAGGTGAAGCTTTAGACGACCCTTGTGTGGATAGCTACTTGGTGGAAGAGGAGCTTTGATCGTAATTGCTTTTAAGGTGACAATAATGAGAAACTCGGCCTTTACTTGTAATATTAGCACTTTTCATGTTTAGAATGGTTGAAGCTTCTGAATTTCGTGTTGTTGTTGTTGATTGAACTTAGAAACATGATAGGAATGTTCATACATGATGATTATATGCTTAGATGATGTTTCATATGCTTAGTGGTTGAATTTCTGAAATTTGTGCTTAAGACGGATACAAGTAATATTCTTATTGAGGATTGTTTGTGGGATTAATTGCTGGTAGTTAGTGTATTTGATGATTATATGTGATGGCTAAACTTCATATGTTGTGATTTTATTAGTATTGAATCGATTAGAGGAGATTTGAATGTTATAGAGAATTTACGATTTTGCGTACAGCGGACTCTGAGCCGGTAGGCTGACCGGCAGCCGGTCGGCCGGCTCAGAGTCCGGGTCATTGTCTTTTGAATGTTCTGAAATATGGGAAAGGTTTCTGAGCCGGTCACTCGGCCGCCGGTCGACCGGCTCAGGATCCTTCTTGTGCGTTTTCAAAGTTTGCAAAGGCTTGGGAAAGTGACACCCAGCCGGCAGGCCGGCAGCCGGTACACCGGCTGAGAGTCACTCCTTGTATTTAAGATTTGAAGTTTGGCTTATGGGAAGGGACTCCCAGCCGGCTGGCCGGCGGACGGTCCACCGGCTGAGAGCCTCTTCTCATTGATTTTCAGACGGTTGGTTGGCATGGGAAGGGACTCCCAGCCGGTGGATCAGCAGACGGTCTGGGACCGGCTGAGAGCCCCTGTTCTCATTATTTAGGTTTTAACTTTCAAACGACTTATCGGTTTTGTTTGAGATTCCTTCCGTGTACCTTTCATGTGTGTTTGAGGTCCCCGGAGGATGGGCGACACTATATTGGGTTCGGGAATGGAGAGAGGATAGAGACCCCTCGGTCGGGTAACCGAAAGGGAAACCGGCTCTCCCTCAACTTAGTTCCCGGGATCAATTAAGTGTTGATTAGATGTATAAGAAAGTAGAACTATAGATTAGTTCCTAGACTTTGGATGATATTGTATTGATGCTTATTAAGTTATGCCTTAAGCTGGCCTCTGAACTTAATACGTGAGTTGATTGTCATATATGGGGATATGCCTTAAGTTGGCCTCTGAGCCCTATATGTGTATGAGTGTCGTGTCTGGGATATGCCTTAAGCTGTCCTCTGAGCCCAGACATGTTTGATTGTGATCGCGTTGGAACATGCCTTAAGTTGGCCTCTGAGTCTGACGAGTAGAGCAGCTGCACAACGGGCTAGCTAAGGAACTGACACCTTGCCCGGGGTGCAGATGTTTAATGCTAGGACATGCCTTAAGCTGGCCTCTGAGTCTAGTGTCTTGTGATGTAGTGAAGGGACATGCCTTAAGCTGGCCTCTGAGTCCTTTACTTTTGGATGCTAGTCCATGCGTTGTGATGTCACTTCTGAGTCTAGTGTCTTGCTGATTGGCAGGTCTATGCCTTAAGTTGGCCTCTGAACCTTTATACTTGCTGAATGATTGGTATGTAGGTTAGGTCTTAAGTTGACTGCTGAACCTTATATTTGCTGTTTTATATCTGCTTGCCTTGAGTTGGTATAGTGTCAGATACGCATGATGATAGTGATGTTTACAGTACCTTGACTTTGATGTTGTTCATCCAAGGCATTGGATGACTCTTTAGTCAGTTTCGTAAATGGTTTGGACTGAAAGACCCCCCGACCGGGCAACCGGTAGGGAAACCGGCTCTCCATCCAAATAGTTTTCGAAGTTGGTTGAGAGCCGTGCATTAGTGATTGCATGATAGTATGAGAACAGTTAATCATATATTGATATGCTTCACATGTTTATATATGTTGGAGTGTTCTGTTTGTATTGCTTGTTACGTGTCGTTACAAAAGGTGGCTAGGAGAACTCTAGTCACTCCCCAGTGATTGTGGCGTACATGTTTTCATGTATATGTAGGTACATGCAGGTTGGACGGGGTTCATTGAGAGCTGGCGAGTGATGATCCACTTGACATCATATGATTTACACTTTCGAGTAGCTAGACTCTAGTTTTTGATACTGTTATCTTTTGGTGCCTGTAGGGATGTTCCATCCCAGGCTTTGTATATATTTGATTTCCGTACTTAGAACTGTTATACTTATCTATTTTGTTTATATCAGTTTTCAGTTTCTGTTTCAGTTTTAATTCACCTCGCATGCTGTTATGTTTAAAAAGTTTTAATTCCGCTGCATTTTTAGTATTTTGTATGTTTTATATTTCCGCTTTCGCGAGGGGTTTTACAGTTGGTATCAGAGCATTGTTGCTCCCGACGCACTCATGTGACCCCCAACCTTAACTTGACCAAATAAACGAATAATGAATGAGAGATGGGTAGATCTAAGGATTTATATTGTAGTCTATTTGTGAATGCTAATTGCTAAGTTAACACTTGTTTTCTTTTGAAGGATGGTGAGAACCACGGCTGCTGAGAACACTATAATGCAAGCACTTCATCAGTTGCTTGAGAACCAGAGACAGTAGGCAGAGACTGTTCCACCTAATCCACCGCCAGGCAATGAGGCCAATAGGCCTGGTAGCTTCTCTTTGATAGCATCACAGATGTCCAGGAGCCACGTGAAAACTTATAGAGGCGAGGTTGATCCGGTAGCTCTTACTGAGTGGTTCCGTGAGATGGAGAGGAGCTTCACCATGTGGTTGGCAGAGAGGATAGAGTGCGGCTAGCCACTCACTTTTTGACCCTAGAGGCCGATAGATGGTGGGCATTGACCGGACCGACTTTCATTCTTCATCATTTATTTGATTGGGAGGCTTTTAAGGATAAGCTCGAGACGAGGTTTTATCCTAAGGAGCTTAGATCACAGAGACTTAAGGAGTTCATGGACTTGAAGCAGGGTAAGATGTTCGTTCAGGAGTACACCGACAAATTCAACCAGCTTGCACATTTCGCTTCGAAGTTTGTCAGGGATGAGGCTGAGAGAGTTTACTTCTATCGTGGGAAGTTAGGGCCGCGCATCGAGAGTATGGTTCGCCGTGACTCGACTTCTTTTGTGGACATTTATGATGATGCTATTTGGGCCGAGAGTTCCATTCGTGCCATAGATTCTGAGACCCGAGCTGCTACTTCCTGTGTTACTTCTCACCAGAGATCCGTTTACCAGGGGAAGAGACCGTTTGTTCCATCTACTTCTTCGCCTTCTTCTCAGAAGAAGCGATTTGAGAGGTTCTCTGCTCCGGTTGCTAAGACCACTTTCCACACTGATACTGCTTCTAGTGTTTGCCACCGTTGTGGTAAACCATCTCATCCGGGTATTGACTGTTTCAAGAATGCCTTTAAGTGTTATACCTGCAATGGATTTGGGCATATGTCTTTTGAGTGTCCTGAGAAGAACACCGCACTTGGCAAGGCTGCCACAGCTGCTGCAGCAACTAAAGGAGGAAAGCCGAATGGGAAGATCTTCGTGATGACTAGGGCTGAGGCTGAGGCTGAGGCTCATCCAGATATTGTGGCTGGTATCTTTTCTGTTCTTGGCGCTGAGTGCCTTATTTTGTTTGACACTGGAGCTTCTTTATCATTTATATCGACTCAGTTCGTAGACCGTTTAGCTCTTGAGTCTTCGTTGGTTGAGGAGACTTCCATTTCCTTACCTTCGGGAGACGTGTTTTCCTGCTCTTTATCCTATAGGGATGTTCCGATTATTATTGGTCAAGCCACATTTCCAGCGGACTTACTGAGATTTCCTCTCGAGGAATTTGACATTATCCTCGGTATGGATTGGTTATCGCGATACCATGCTCGCTTCGAGTGTCGCGACCAGAAAATCTGCTTAAGGAGTTCTTCAGGAGTTCGTGTTTCCTATAAGGGAACTCGCCCTAAAAAGGGTGTTCGTGTTATTTCTTCGATGAAAGCATCTCATCTTCTTAGGAAGGGTTGCCAAGCCTTCATGTGTGTTATTTCAGCTGCAAAGCCATCGCTACCGAAACTTGAGGATGTAGCTATTGTTCGTGAATTTCCAGATGTTTTCCCAGACGACTTACCAGGGATATCGCCAGAGAGAGACGTGGAGTTTACCATTGAGCTTGTTCCAGGTACCGGACCTATATCCAAGGCTCCTTACCGTATGGCTCCACCAGAGTTGAAAGAATTGAAGCAACAGTTGGAAGAGATGATCGAGAAGGGATTCATTAGACCGAGTGCTTCTCCGTGGGGTGCTCCAGTTTTATTTGTCAAGAAGAAAGATGGTTCCATGAGACTTTGCATTGATTATAGAGAGTTATTGAACAGAGTGACTGTGAAGAACAGATATCCTTTGCCGAGAATTGATGATTTGTTCGATTAGTTGAGGGGTGCTTCTAGGTTTTCTAAGATTGATCTTCGATCGGGTTATCATCAGATTCCAGTGAGAGAGGCTGATATTGCGAAGACTGCCTTCCGTACCAGATATGGGCATTTTGAGTTCGTGGTTATGCCTTTTAGGTTGACTAATGCACCTGTTATCTTTATGGACCAGATGAACCGCACCTTTAGTGAGTTTCTTGACACTTGTGTTGTGGTGTTTATTAATGACATTCTCATTTACTCGAAGACCGATGAGGAGCATGCCGAGCATCTCCGATTGATTCTTGGGATTCTACGTCGACAGAAGTGGTTCGCGAAGTTCTCTAAGTGTGAGTTTTGGCTTTCTAAGGTTGCATTTCTTGGACATGTGATATCTAGTGAGGGAGTTATGGTTGATCCCGCGAAGATTGAGGCCGTTGTTGATTGGGAGAGTCCCAAAGATGTGGGAGAGATCCGTAGTTTCCTTGGTTTAGCGGGTTACTACCGTCGATTTGTTGAGGATTTCTCTAGATTGGCTCGTCCGATGACTCAGTTGTTGAAGAAGGAAGCTAAATTTGTTTGGACCGACAAGTGTGAGAGCTCTTTCCAGGAATTGAAGACTAGGTTGACTTCCGCTCCTATACTTGCTTTGCCAGAGATTGGGGTTGACTTTGATGTTTACCGCGATGCTTCGATGTTAGGGCTTGGTTGTGTGTTGATGCAGAGTGGTAAGGTGATAGCTTACTCATCTAGACAGTTTCGAGTTCACGAGGTGAACTATCCGACGCATGATCTTGAGTTAGCTGCAGTTGTTCACGCCCTGAAGATGTGGCGTCATTACTTGATTGGATCTCATTGTCGCATTTTCACGGATCACAAGAGCCTAAAGTACATTTTCACCCAGAACGACCTCAATATGCGACATCGTCGTTGGCTAGAGTTGGTTAAGGATTACGACATTGAGTTGTTATATCATGAGGGTAAGGCCAATGTGGTTGCTGATAAGCTTAGCCGCAAGACTTCTCATTCGATAAGTGTTATTCGTGTATTGCCCGATGAGTTGTGTTCCGAGTTCCGGAAGTTGAGATTAGAGATGGTTGGTAGTGGTTTTGATTGGTTATCTGCTATGACTGCCGAGCCGACATTGTATTGGGAGATTCGCCAGAGTTTGCCTACAGATGCTGCTTTCCGGAGGTTCGAGGCTAAGATTTCGAGTGGTGTTGCACCAGATTTAGTGATTGATTCTGATGGTTTCCTTCGGTTCCGAGGTAGGATGTATGTTCCAGATGTGCCAGATTTGAGGAAGAGAGTTTTAGATGAGGCTCACCTGACGCCTTATTCAGTTCATCCGGGCGGAGAGAAGATGCACAAGGACTTGAGACTTATATTTTGGTGGCCCGGGATGAAGAAAGACATATTGGATTACGTGAGTAGGTGCTTGACTTGTCAACAAGTCAAGATAGAGCATAGGAGGCAAGGTGGTTTGTTACAGCCGCTCCACGTTCCTCAGTGGAAGTGGGAGTGCATATCGATGGACTTCGTGACGGCATTGCCTAAGACAGTGGGAGGCAAGGATGCGATTTGGGTTGTGGTTGATAGGTTAACTAAGTTTGCCAGATTTGTGCCTATCAGAGAGACATGGGATATGGACCGTTTAGCCAGGGCTTATATTGCAGAGATAGTCCGTTACCATGGTGTCCCGAGAGAGATCGTTTCTGATCGTGATCCCCGTTTCTGTTCCAGATTTTGGAAGGCTTTACAGGAGTCTATGGGTAGCCGTTTGCTGATGAGTACCGCATTTCATGCCGCGACTGATGGACAGTCCGAGAGGACTATTCAGACATTAGAGGACTTGCTCCGTGCTTGCGCACTTGATTGCCAGAGTTCTTGGGAGCAGTGTCTACCGTTAGTTGAGTTTTCTTACAACAACAGTTACCATTCATCTATTGGTATGGCTCCGTATGAGGCGCTCTATGGTAGGAAGTGTCGTAGTCCGATCTGTTGGGATCAGGCGAGCGACGTGCACGACCTTGGACCGGACCAGTTAGCTGTTACGATTGACCAGGTTCAGCTTATCAGGGGTAGGATGAAGGCCGCACAGGATCGGCAGAAATGCTATGCTGATGTCCGCCGTAGACCTCTCGAGTTTGAGGTGGGTGACATAGTTTTCTTGAGAGTTTCACCGATGAAGGGCGTTAAGAGGTTTGGAGTTAAGGGCAAGTTGAGCCCTAAGTATATTGGCCCATTTGAGATCGTGAAGAGGATTGGTGCTGCTGCTTACCGTTTGGACCTACCTTCTAGTTTGGGCAAGGTTCATAGTGTCTTTCATGTTTCTCAGCTCCGTAAGTATGTTAGTGATCCGAGTCATGTTCTTCCTAGAGAGATCGAAAACTTAGAGCTGAATCTTGCTTTTGAGGAGCATCCCGTGAAGATTCTAGACCGTCAGGACAAGAAGCTTAGGAGCAAGGTGGTGCCATTAGTGAAGATCCTTTGGCGTTGCGGTGATGTTGAGGAGCAGACGTGGGAGACCGAGGCATCGATGCGTGCTGCGCATCCTTCTCTTTTCGATTGAGGTATAGTTATTTAGAATTTATCTTCGTTCGAGTTTCGACGACGAAAGTTTTTGAAGTTGGGGTGATTGTAACATCCCGTATTTTTATAAAATATATTTTAAGGGTTTTAATTATTTTAAGTAATAAAAAAATATTTTAATAATTTATTGAGAGAGTATTTTAATTGATCGTTAAGATCCGTCTTAAGAACCTTAAGTCCTTAAGACGAACTCAACTTGGCAACTTGAATTCATATCCTAAAACCCGTTCATGTACCAAACCCGTTTTCCTTGAAACAGGAAAGGACACATATAAACCCTCCTAAAGCCTCAATGTGTCGACATAAACCCTCACCCAAAATAAGAGCACTGTAAACTTATTTCCTCATTTCTCTCCTTAAATCTTCATCTTCTTTTCCAATTTCCGTCATCATCTATCCGTTCACCGGATCAAGGTAATAATTACATTTTCGGAATCCTCATGAAATTTGCAAGTCATCCGTCACTTCCAATTCTCGTTTCCTTCAATTTGAAATCTGGGATGTTTTTGCATAATCCGTCTTTTAGGCTCTAAAGTCCGTGTTTCTTGCTTGTAGGTGAAGGTTTAGACGACCCTTGTGTGGATAGCTACGTGGTGGAAGAGGAGCTTTGATCGTAATTGCTTTTAAGGTGACAATAATGAGAAACTCGGCCTTTACTTGTAATATTAGCACTTTTCATGTTTAGAATGGGTGAAGCTTCTGAATTTCGTGTTGTTGTTGTTGATAGAACTTAGAAACATGATAGGAATGTTCATACATGATGATTATATGCTTAGATGATGTTTCATATGCTTAGTGGTTGAATTTCTGAAATTTGTGCTTAAGACGGATACAAGTAATATTCTTATTGAGGATTGTTTGTGGGATTAATTGCTGGTAGTTAGTGTATTTGATGATTATATGTGATGGGTAAACTTCATATGTTGTGATTTTATTAGTATTGAATCGATTAGAGGAGATTTGAATGTTATAGAGAATTTACGATTTTGCGTACATCGGACTCTGAGCCGGTAGGCTGACCGGCAGCCGGTCGGCCGGCTCAGAGTCGAGGTCATTGTCTTTTGAATGTTCTGAAATATGGGAAAGGTTTCTGAGCCGGTCAGTCGACCGCCGATCGACCGGCTCAGGATCCTTCTTGTGCGTTTTCAAAGTTTGCAAAGGCTTGGGAAAGTGACTCCCCGCCGGCAGGCCGGTACACCGGCTGAGAGTCACTCCTTGTATTTAAGATTTGAAGTTTGGCTTATGGGAAGGGACTCCCAGCCGGCTGGCCGGCGGACGGTCCACCGGCTGAGAGCCTCTTCTCATTGATTTTCAGACGGTTGGTTGGCATGGGAAGGGACTCCCAGCCGGTGGACCGGCAGACGGTCTGGGACCGGCTGAGAGCCCCTGTTCTCATTATTTAGGTTTTAACTTTCAAACGACTTATCGGTTTTGTTTGAGATTCGTTCCGTGTACCTTTCATGTGTGTTTGAGGTCCCCGGAGGATGGGCGACACTATATTGGGTTCGGGAATGGAGAGAGGATAGAGACCCCCCGGTCGAGTAACCGAAAGGGAAACCGGCTCTCCCTCAACTTAGTTCCCAGGATCAATTAAGTGTTGATTAGATGTATAAGCAAGTAGAACTATAGATTAATTCCTAGACTTTGGATGATATTGTATTGATGCGTATTAAGTTATGCCTTAAGCTGGCCTATGAACTTAATACGTGAGTTGATTGTCATATATGGGGATATGCCTTAAGTTGGCCTCTGAGCCCTATAGGTGTATGAGTGTCGTGTCTGGGATATGCCTTAAGCTGGCCTCTGAGCCCAGACATGTTTGATTGTGATCGCGTTGGAACATGTCTTAAGTAGGCCGCTGAGTCTGACGAGTAGAGCAGCTGCACAACAGGGTAGCTAAGGAACTGACACCTTGCCCGGGGTGCAGATGTTTGATGCTAGGACATGCCTTAAGCTGGCCTCTGAGTCTACTGTCTTGTGATGTAGTGAAGGGACATGCCTTAAGCTGGCCTCTGAGTCCTTTACTTTTGGATGCTAGTCCATGCGTTGTGATGTCGCCTCTGAGTCTAGTGTCTTGCTGATTGGCACGTCTATGCCTTAAGTTGGCCTCTGAACCTTTATACTTGCTGAATGATTGGTATGTAGGTTAGGTCTTAAGTTGACTGTTGAACCTTATACTTGCTGTTTTATATCTTCTTGCCTTGAGTTGGTATAGTGTCAGATACGCATGATGATAGTGATGTTTACTGTACCTTGACTTTGATGTTGTTCATCCAAGGCATTGGATGACTCTTTAGTCAGTTTCGTAAATGGTTTGGACTGAAAGACCCCCCACCGGGCAACCAGTAGGGAAACCGGCTCTCCATCCAAATAGTTTTCGAAGTTGGTTGAGAGCCGTGCATTAGTGATTGCATGATAGTATGAGATCAGTTAATGAGATATTGATATGCTTCACATGTTTATATATGTTGGAGTGTTCTGTTTGTATTGCTTGTTACGTGTCGTTACAAAAGGTGGCTAGGAGAACTCTAGTCACTCCCGACTGATTGTGGCGTACATGTTTTCATGTATGTAGGTACATGCAGGTTGGACGTGGGTCATTGAGAGCTAGCGAGTGATGATCCACTTCACATCATATGATTTACACTTTCGAGTAGCTAGACTCTAGTTTTTGATACTGTTATCTTTTGGTGCCTGTAGGGATGTTCCATCCCAGGCTTTGTATATATTTGATTTCCGTACTTAGAACTGTTATACTTATCTATTTTGTTTATATCAGTTTTCAGTTTCTGTTTCAGTTTTAATTCACCTTGCATGCTGTTATGTTTAAAAAGTATTAATTCAGCTGCATTTTTAGTATTTTGTATGTTTTATATTTCCGCTTTCGCGAGGGGTTTTACAGTTGGTATCAGAGCATTGTTGCTCCCGACGCACTCATGTGACCCTTAACCTTAACTTGACCAAATAAACAAATAATGAATGAAAGATGGGTAGATCTAAGGATTTATATTGTAGTCTATTTGTGAATGCTGATTGCTAAGTTAACACTTGTTTTCTTTTGAAGGATGGTGAGAACCACGGCTGCTGAGAACACTAGAATGCAAGCACTTCATCAGTTGCTTGAGAACCAGAGACAGTAGGCAGAGACTGTTCCACCTAATCCACCGCCAGGCAATGAGGCCAATAGGCCTGGTAGCTTCTCTTGGATAGCATCACAGATGACCAGGAGCCACGTGAAGACTTATGGAGGCGAGGTTGATCCGGTAGCTCTTACTGAGTGGTTCCGTGAGATGGAGAGGAGCTTCACCATGTACTCGGTTGGCAGAGAGGATAGAGTGCGGCTAGCCACTCACTTTTTGACCCTAGAGGCCGATAGATGGTGGGCATTGACCGGACCGACTTTCATTCTTGATCCTTTATTTGATTGGGAGGCTTTTAAGGATAAGCTCGAGACGAGGTTTTATCCTAAGGAGCTTAGATCACAGAGACTTAAGGAGTTCATGGACTTGAAGCAGGGTAAGATGTCCGTTCAGGAGTACACCGACAAATTCAACCAGCTTGCACATTTCGCTTCGAAGTTTGTCAGGGATGAGGCTGAGAGATTTTACTTCTATCGTGGGAAGTTAGGGCCGCGCATCGAGAGTATGGTTCGCCGTGACTCGACTTCTTTTGTGGAGATTTATGATGATGCTATTTGGGCCGAGAGTTCCATTCGTGCCATAGATGCTGAGACCCGAGCTGCTACTTCCAGTGTTACTTCTCACCAGAGATCCGTTTACCAGGGGAAGAGACCGTTTGTTCCATCTACTTCTTCGCCTTCTTCTCAGAAGAAGCGATTTGAGAGGTTCTCTGCTCCGGTTGCTAAGACCACTTTCCACACTGATACTGCTTCTAGTGTTTGCCACCGTTGTGGTAAACCATCTCATCCGGGTTTTGACTGTTTCAAGAATGCCTTTAAGTGTTATACCTGCAATAGGTTTGGGCATATGTCTTTTGAGTGTCCTGAGAAGAACACCGCACTTGGCAAGGCTGCCACAGCTGCTGCAGCAACTAAAGGAGGAAAGCCGAAGGGGAAGATCTTCGTGATGACTAGGGCTGAGGCTGAGGCTCATCCAGATATTGTGGCTGGTATCTTTTCTATTCTTGGCGCTGAGTGCCTTATTTTGTTTGACACTGGAGCTTCTTTATCATTTATATCGACTCAGTTCGCAGACCGTTTAGCTCTTGAGTCTTCGTTGGTTGAGGAGACTTACATTTCCTTACCTTCGGGAGACGTGTTTTCCTCCTCTTTATCCCATAGGGATGTTCCGATTATTATTGGTCAAGCCACATTTCCAGCGGACTTACTGAGATTTCCTCTCGAGGAATTTGACATTATACTCGGTATAGATTGGTTATCGCGATACCATGCTCGCTTCGAGTGTCGCGACCAGAAAATCTGTTTGAGGAGTTCTTCAGGAGTTCGTGTTTCCTATAGGGGAACTCGCCCTAAAAAGGGTGTTTGTGTTATTTCTTCGATGAAAGCATCTCATCTTCTTAGGAAGGGTTGCCAAGCCTTCCTGTGTGTTATTTCAGCTGCAAAGCCATCGCTACCGAAACTTGAGGATGTAGCTATTGTTCGTTAATTTCCAGATGTTTTCCCAGACGACTTACCAGGGATACCGCCAGAGAGAGACGTGGAGTTTACCATTGAGCTTGTTCCAGGTACCGGACCTATATCCAAGGCTATTTACCGTATGGCTCCACCAGAGTTGAAAGAATTGAAGCAACAGTTGGAAGAGATGATCGAGAAGGGATTCATTAGACCGAGTGCTTCTCCGTGGGGTGCTCCAGTTTTATTTGTCAAGAAGAAAGATGGTTCCATGAGACTTTGCATTGATTATAGAGAGTTGAACAGAGTGACTGTGAAGAAGGCTTGGGAAAGTGACTCCCAGCCGGCAGGCCGGTACACCGGCTGAGAGTCACTCCTTGTATTTAAGATTTGAAGTTTGGCTTATGGGAAGGGACTCCCAGTCGGCTGGCCGGCGGACGGTACACCGGCTGAGAGCCTCTTCTCATTGATTTTCAGATGGTTTGTTGGCATGGGAAGGGACTCCCAGCCGGTGGACCGGCAGACGGTCTGGGACCGGCTGAGAGCCCCTGTTCTCATTATTTAGGTTTTAACTTTCAAACGACTTATCGGTTTTGTTTGAGATTCGTTCCGTGTACCTTTCATGTGTGTTTGAGGTCCCCGGAGCATGGGCGACACTATATTGGGTTCGGGAATGGAGAGAGGATAGAGACCCCCCGGTCGGGTAACCGAAAGGGAAACCGGCTCTCCCTCAACTTAGTTCCCGGGATCAATTAAGTGTTGATTAGATGTATAAGAAAGTAGAACTATAGATTAGTTCCTAGACTTTGGATGATATTGTATTGATGCGTATTAAGTTATGCCTTAAGCTGGCCTCTGAACTTAATACGTGAGTTGATTGTCATATATGGGGATATGCCTTAAGTTGGCCTCTGAGCCCTATATGTGTATGAGTGTCGTGTCTGGGATATGCCTTAAGCTGGCCTCTGAGCCCAGAGATGTTTGATTGTGATCGCGTTGGAACATGCCTTAAGTTGGCCTCTGAGTCTGACGAGTAGAGCAGCTGCACAACGGGGTAGCTAAGGAACTGACACCTTGCCCGGGGTGCAGATGTTTGATGCTAGGACATGCCTTAAGCTGGCCTCTGAGTCTAGTGTCTTGTGATGTAGTGAAGGGACATGCCTTAAGCTGGCCTCTGAGTCCTTTACTTTTGGATGCTAGTCCATGCGTTGTGATGTCGCCTCTGAGTCTAGTGTCTTGCTGATTGGCAGGTCTATGCCTTAAGTTGGCCTCTGAACCTTTATACTTGCTGAATGATTGGTATGTAGGTTAGGTCTTAAGTTGACTGCTGAACCTTATACTTGCTGTTTTATATCTGCTTGCCTTGAGTTGGTATAGTGTCAGATACGCATGATGATAGTGATGTTTATAGTACCTTGACTTTGATGTTGTTCATCCAAGGCATTGGATGACTCTTTAGTCAGTTTCGTAAATGGTTTGGACTGAAAGACCCCCCGACCGGGCGACCGGTAGGGAAACCGGCTCTCCTTCCAAATAGTTTCCGAAGTTGGTTGAGAGCCGTGCATTAGTGATTGCATGATAGTATGAGATCAGTTAATGAGATATTGATATGCTTCACATGTTTATATATGTTGGAGTGTTCTGTTTGTATTGCTTGTTACGTATCGTTACAAAAGGTGGCTAGGAGAACTCTAGTCACTCCCCATTGATTGTGGCGTACATGTTTTCATGTATGTAGGTACATGCAGGTTGGACGGGGTTCATTGAGAGCTAGCGAGTGATGATCCACTTGACATCATATGATTTACACTTTCGAGTAGCTAGACTCTAGTTTTTGATACTGTTATCTTTTGGTGCCTGTAGGGATGTTCCATCCCAGGCTTTGTATATATTTGATTTCCGTACTTAGAACTGTTATACTTATCTATTTTGTTTATATCAGTTTTCAGTTTCTGTTTCAGTTTTAATTCACCTCGCATGCTGTTATGTTTAAAAAGTTTTAATTCCGCTGCATTTTTAGTATTTTGTATGTTTTATATTTCCGCTTTCGCGAGGGGTTTTACAGGTTTGATACTCTTTGTCTTAACCATGCAATCAGGATTGCATGCCTACTATTAGGCATCATGGCTATCCTAATGATTATGAATGTAATGAATAATATCACAAATATAAACCAATAACACACACACAATAACACGACACAATAATATGTAAAATGGACCTCATTTTACAAAATTGTAATTTGTACAATTGTGTGATATGTGACATAATACAATTGCATTAATTTAAAATATATATTTATCAAATAAATATTATTTCTAAATTAATAAATCATATTTAACAAATTTATTTAGTAATTCATAATTACCGTCTCATAATATGGTGATTAAAATAATCGTCAATACGCACTACAACAATCCCCTTACTTTTATGACGTTTTTTGCTCGACACTTTTATTAGCGTCTAGCCATTATATTGCTATAATAATGATTTTCTAATAAAAAGAGTTGTGCTGTGTACTCCCGCTCGAATAACTCGGTAATTAAGACTCAAAAATTTGGCCACGCGCTTCCCCAAATCACAAACCGCCTATACCATCCCCAAAACGCAAACCCTAATTCATTTCTTATTCTATCCATTTCCTACTGTGTTCAACTCTCAATCTCGCCTCTCATCCTCAGAGCATGCACATTGAAGAGTAGATAATTTTCCTCTTATTTTATCTCTTTTCCACTATCATTTTGACACCTCACATTCTCTTTCATCCAACTCATTTTCCACTATCTCCATCCTCCTCCTCATTCTCTTTTAAAATTTTCTCCACATCAAAAAGGATCATCTTTTAATTCCTCTTTTATTTTTTAATTACTTTTTAATAATAATTATATAAAATAAAAAACAAATGCATCAATTTCATAGGGTATTGGGCACTTGGGCCAAGGTTGTACTTCCTCTAAAAATAGAGGAAGTCTTCCTCTTCCTTTTTCAAAGAGGATGTAAAAATTAATGCCACATTGAAGAGGATGTCCTCTTTAAGGAGAGAAGGTGTTAAGAGGATGCATCATCCTCTTCAATGTGGATGCTCTCAATCTCACCTCTCATTGATCCTCATCATTATCAACTAAATAGGTAAATTTCTTCAATCTTTAATTTATCGTTTTCATTGTTTCATCGTCATCTGTAATCAATAATTATTAATCAAAGCCTATTTTTTTCTTATTAATGCTAGTATGGGGAGGATCAATGATATGTATGATGACTAATCTGTAGCAAAACATAATTTTTTGCTTATTAATTTCATTGTATGGTGAAATTTCTTTGTATGCTAGTATGGTGATTAATTATTTGCTTATGAGATGCATGGTGATTAATTTTTTGCTTATTAATTTTTGAGGATCAATGAGATGTATGCTACTATGGTGATTAATCTGTAAACAAAATTTCACCATACAATGAAAATTAGGATCAGTGAAATTTTGTAAGTAAAATCGCCACACCTTTTTTGTTTTTATGCTTTTAGGCTTATATAATTTTTTTACGAAGTTCAATTTGAAGTTACTTATGTCGATTTAAAATCTATAATAACCTTAATTCACCCATGAGTTTTATTGTTTTACAATCTATCAATTTTTGATTTGAATATTATACTGGTTAACAATTCAAATTGGAATTAAGTGGGATGCATTTAGTTTCACTCCGGTCATATATTTCTTCTCCTTCATTTTTGTTGTGAATTTTTTGATGTGGAATAACAATTTCAAATAATCACTTATGCCTGGATTATCTTACCAACTTCCTATAGAAAAAAATATACCTACTGGAGTGAGTATACTTTACGACCTCCATATGATTTATCATTCATCATAACCTTGTATACCTACTGCTGTCACTATACTTGTTGCTCGAGAGATGATTTATGTATGCTTTGCAGTCTCTATATTTTTTCACTATAGCGGCATAGTAGCATAGTAGCATAGCCTTGTATATCTAATGCAGTCTGGTTTGTACTTTTAAATAGTTAATACAGTGAATATAAAAGTTTTATCATTCTGCAATTTCATTGTACAGTGTGGTTGATGGCTTTGTGGCACGGAACCCTATTAGAGCCAATCTCACTAACCCAACCATTGGATTAGGTCATTGATTTGTCCAACTTGGTGATGCAAGTCACCTCTTTTTCTTACAGTAGTTAGTACCTTCATTGAACTATTTCTAATCAATTAATTTCATGAACAGATCCAAATTCTTGAGCCCTCTCAACTCTATTTATAGTATCATTGATATATACAGCTTGAAGGCATCCGTAAATGTATGGTCTGGTGCTGAAGTGACTCTCAAGTTTGGTTATAGCCATGCCAGGCCAAAAACAAGTTTGGGTACTGATTACATCCTCAAGGTTTATCATGCGCTTTTTTATTCTACATTTATATATTATATGGCAAATCGTTAATCTCTTGCCAACTTAACTTGCATTGGCTTCCCTAAAATGCATCTTTTATAGTATCATTGATATATACAACTTGAAGGCGTCCGTAAATGTATGGTCTGGTGCTGAAGTGTCTCTCAAGTTTGGTTATAGCCATGCTAGGCCAAGAAACAAGTTTGGGTACTGATTACATCCTCAAGGTTTATCATGCACTTTTTTTTCTACATTTATATATTATATGGCAAATGGTTAATCTCTTGCCAACTTAACTTGCATTGGCTTCCTTAAAATGCCTCTTTTATATTATCATTGATATATACAACTTGAAGGCGTCCGTAAATGTATGGTCTGGTGCTGAAGTGACTCTCAAGTTTGGTTATAGCCATGCTAGGCCAAGAAACAAGTTTGGGTATTAATTACATCCTCAAAGTTTATCATGCACTTTTTTTCTACATTTATATATTATATGGCAAATGGTTAATCTCTTGCCAACTTAACTATCATTGGCTTCCTTAAAATGCATCTTTTAATATTTTGACTATTACTGGGATTGATTATAGCTCTCCGATTCTTGCATCGACAATGTTGAACCTTGTTCCTGGAGTTAATTTTTTGCTTGCAATCATAATCAGGTACAGGCTTTTCTCAATTTTATTGTGTGCGCCTCTTGCAATCAGATTTGAACGGAAAATGTCTCCGGTCTATACCATTCCCTCTGGTGCTAATAATTTGAAGTTAAATGCAGTATCTAACTCATCCAAGATAATGTGATGATTGTGAGGAAGCTTGTCTGTTATTGTGCTTGTTGTATGATTACTGTTTGTTTCTGTAAGGGCTGGTTATTGATATGTGAGCGTGTATGGTAATCTGTCAGGAAAGAACAAAAAATTAAAACTCACCCAAGAAATTGTGTTCATTGCTTGTTGGTAAACATTGGGAAGCTTGTGTGGGCATTTTACTGGCTGTATTGTTGTCTGCAAGGTAAGGGTTGTTTAGTTTGATGTAATTGCACATTGTAGCCTGTCAAGAACTTAAAGTAAATTGAAAGTTAGAGTATCTAACTCACCCAAGATATGTTGACACTGCGTTTATTTTTTTTGTTATATTTTAAATTTATGTTTTTGGTACTGCAGGTTTATTGGCAGAGTCAACGAGATTAAAGAAAGACTCAAAAGCATTGCCGATTAAACAGATTAAAAAGCATATCAGCACCCTTGTACCACATTAGTCGTATTCAGTTGTTTCTCTAAGCAGTTCATGAAAGTAAGTTACCTTGTATCTATTTCATCTTCATCATTTTGCAGATATTTCCATCTAACTAATCTTGTGGTGACCATTGATTAATTAATAAACCTCTTACGCCACTTATTGTTTTAAAAAAAAATTCTGACTTGAAGGCTAAATATTTTCACTCTACTATCTTTCCTTAGAGTTTACAAGGATTCAAACATAAAATGTTGTATAGTTCTTTAAATTGTTGTCTCTTTTCTTTTGACAATTCAAAATCTTCATATTGATTACTTGTAACTTGACCACTGGAGTAAAGGTACAATCCTTTCAGAAGTAGAATATACTTGATGTGTTTTATTTTGTTTTTGAAAGAAGTTTTCATTTGCTCTATGGTTGGTCAAGAGATTATGTACGTAATCTTAACTTCATACTTTGGTTAAACACAGGTACCTTAGTATTGTGTGGCCGGATATTCCTTATTTGTCGGTCGTTGATTCAGGGAGTGCACGACTCTTGGCATGGGATACTTGTCGTGATAGGTTTGCTATGATAGAATCTGTTGTGGCTCCACGCATTCCTATAATTCCGAAGGGGGCTTCATCTAGAAAAGCTAAGGAAGCTGCTGCTGTCGTCGCCGCCGCTGCAGCAAGTGCAGCTTCTTTTGCCACTATCCAAGTTCGTATTTTACTAGACGCAAGACTTCTAATTTTTTGTGAGGTCAATTGGTGGAAGGAGTGAACCTGTATTGTTCTCCTTCAGATATCAGTTCCTTTAAATCAATGTTTGGTAGATTATTTAATCTTTCGGGACATTTTATTATTTTTGCGTGGAAAAATTTCTATTGTTTGGATGAACGAATAAATTACAATAGTTCTTTTGAACTTGAAAACATGTAATTTGATAATGCAGTTTTAATATATGCTATATTTGGGTATATATTATTGTCATATTAATTCATAATATACATCCTCGTAATCTATATAACTTAATTAATTTAATCGCGTATTAACAATTAAAAATCGTAGCTGTATCTATGTAGTGTCTTTTTCCAATACTGGAAAAACGTCGAAAAGTTCGGAGTTTTGACGCAAAAAAGTGTTGAGAAAGACTGATACCTAAAGGCGTCGAGCCTCTTGACACCAAAAAGCGTAGCGAAGGTCGACACAAAAAAGCGTCGAAAAATCCTGACGCCCCAAATCCTGACGCTTTAGGAAGTGATAAGACGGGTTTAGTACGACATAAAAGTGTCAAGTTAGACGAGTTATTGATGGAATTAGAAGCGTTTTGAGGTACAATTGTATAATTCCGTTTTCTTGGTGTTGAGATTAATTATGTTAAAATATAAAAAGTGGAGTTCACAAGTATTTTTGGGTTGATCTTGAGATATATGAAGCAAGTCTAATATTTGGGCTCGAGACAATGAGATGGATATAAGATGAAATAAAACCGGAACCTATATTCTAAGCTTGTAAGTTGGGCTTGTACAAATGTACAATTGATCAATGGGCTGAAGAAATCAAAAGAGACAAGTAGAAGACATGGGCAAATGGCTTTGTCCCCACTTAGTCCAACATATGAATTGTTGGGACTGCAATACTAAAGAAGCCCACGTGAGGACCAAAGAAGAAGAGCACGAAAAGAAGAATTTGTTGGGTCGCGGGTGAGCACGCGGGTCGCCCGTGGCTCGGCTGTTTTGATATTTTATTTCGTTTGTTTCCGACTTTCATCTAGTTTTTGGAATTTTACTATTTTTCTATTTTTACTTTAGGAATATTAGGTTAAGTATTTAGCTTATCCTTCACTTTTTCATTCATACAACTTTTAGAATTGGGAAAACTTCAAGAACCCTAATTTCTTTTGCTCAATAATTATGAGGAACCAATCCTCTCTTTTCTTGGATTGATAAACGGAAGCTTCAACTAATTAATTGTGAGATTGTTCTTTCTCCCTTTTATTTCTCAAGTATTGTTTATGTCTCTTGCTCGTATTTTATGATTATTGTTTTCTCTTGCTAATCTGATCAATTAGTAATTGTTAACTTTAATCTATCGCATGTTTAGAAATTGAATCCGTAATTGTTCAATTAATCTAGACTAAAGTAGCAAGCTTTACCCTAATAATTTGTATGCGTTTCATCGTTATTAGGACAAGGTAGAGACTAAACATATAATTCGAATCGTTAACCGCGTGTGTTAAAGATCGTTATCTTTATTGCTTCCTTGGATTGTTAATGCTATTGTTGGATTAAATCTAGACGCTTGGCTTAGATTGTTCAATAATTAGGGTCTTCTAATATCGCGTTTCGACTTAGTTGATTATACTTAAGAGGAAGAAGGAAACCCGTATTTCCACAATAAAGTACTTGAGAGTAATTGAGTTAAAGACAATCGAAGACCAATTAGTTTGTTGATAGCGGATGTTTATTGACCCAAGATCTTTTAATCATCTGAATTCATTCATCTTTATTGTTTGTTTAGTAGACTATAGATTTTTCAATCACAAAACCCCCCTATTATTGTTACTTACTTTCTATACTTTAATTCACATAAATTACATCGCCTTCTCTGTGGATCGATCCTTATTACCATATACTATATTAGTTTAAGGTTTTAAGTGTTATAAATATTATCTTTGGGAGCATACGACTTCGGCTCACCAAATTTTGGCGCCGTTGCCGGGGAAGGCAATAGTAAATTTTTGTGTTTCTTTAGTGTAGACTTTTATTTTATTGTTTTAGTTTATGCCTAATACTCGCTCTTCTGACCAACCACTCGAGCCTTACGACTCAGAGATTGAACGCACATTTTTCAGGTTAAGACAAGTCGGGGAAGGTTTGCTAGTTGCTTTTGAGCACCCAGATTCCGAATACGATATACACTCTGATTCAAATACTTCGGAAATTTCTACTACTGAGAATATGGCTAGAGAGACTCGAACCTTAAGGGAGCTTACAGCTCCAAATCTTGACGTTCAACCATTGTGCATCACCTTTCCAGCCTTGGATGATGGAGCTACTTTTGAACTGAAATCTGGGTTGATACATCAATTACCCAGTTTCAGTGGTATGAGCATCGAAGATCCGAATAAGCATCTTTCGGATTTTCATATTGTTTGCACCAGTATGAAGCCAGCCAATGTCACTGAGGAGCAGTTGAAATTGAGAGCATTTCCCTTCTCCTTGAAGGACAATGCGAGAGACTGGTTAAATTATCTACCACCGGGGAGTATCACTACTTGGGTAGGTACGAAGAAGGCATTCTTGGAGAAATACTTTCCTCCTTCTCGGTCATCTCAACTCAAAAGAGCCATCAGTAATGTTGAACAACAAGATGGAGAAACTATGTATGAGTTTCTTGAGAAATTTAAGAAGCTTTGTGCTAGTTGTCCTTACCATGGATACTCCGACCAAGATCTCATCATGTATTTTTGTGGAGGCCTAAACATCGATGATCGTCGTATGATTCACTCTGCTTGTGGGGGAAATATAGCAAATAAGAATCCAGATGAAGCTTGGGAGGTTAACACAGAGCTAGCTGAGACCTCTACACAGTTTGAGAGGAGACCATCACGAAGAGGAGTGAGTGCTATGGGTGTTAGTCCTGGCTTGGAGGAGAAAGTTGATAATATTGCTTCCACCCTACGTGACATGTTATCTGGAAGACAAATGGCCGTTGTTTGTGGTATATGCTGTATTGAGGGTCATCCTAGCGATTTGTGCCCCCAAATGCAAGAGGGTGGTTCTCAGACGGTGAATGGTATATGGGAGAGTAGTTCAAACAAGAAATGGGATCCACACTCTAATACCTATAATGAAGGATGGAAGGCTCACCCTAACTTCCGTTGGGGAAACTCTCAAGCCGGTCCATCAGCTGGCCCTCCTAGAGGCCAGTTTCTCCAGCGACCACAAGGACAACAATTTACTCAACAAGTGCCACAACAAGTAGCTCAACAAGCACCACCGAGCTCATCAATGTCCACGGAAGATATGATTCGTGCTCTCACTCTCAGTGTTACTCAAGATCGAGCTGATACTAAGCAAAATTTTAAAAATCTTGAGAATCAAGTGAGCCAATTGGCTACTGCGGTCAATCGGTTAGAAGCTAAACAGTCGGGTGCTCTACCATCTCAACCCGTGCTGAATCCCAGGGAGAATGTGAGTGCCGTATCATTGAGAAATGGTAGGCAATTGGTGGAGATTGAAAAGCCAAAATCTAAGCCTAGGGTGGTGACTGTTCAAGATGAAGAGGAGTTAGTGGTTGAAGGTGACAAGATACTTAGTGATGGAGTGAAAGAGGATGTATCTAATTCCAATGAGGTGACACCAGTTATGCCCACATATGAGTCACTCCCACCTTTTCCCGAGGCTTTGAAGGACAAAAGAAGAAAGGAGCATGACACTGATATTTACGAAACCTTTCGTAAATGCGAGGTAAATATTCCTTTACTTGACTTGCTTAAGAGTGTTCCTAGATATGCAAAGTTTTTAAAAGAACTTTGTACAATTAAAAGAAATCAGAAGGAACGTAGTTTGAAAAAGCAGAAGGGGAAACCTAGTGAGTTTGTTTCGGCCTTGTTTAAGAGTAAGACCCCTCCTAAGTGTAGTGATCCGGGTGTGTTTACCATACCTTGCACTATAGGTGATACACGGTTTGAAAGAGCCATGTTAGATCTAGGGGCATCAATAAATGTTCTCCCCTACCATGTTTATGAGTCTCTTAAGCTTGGTCCTTTGAAAAGCACTAGGGTAGTAGTCCAACTTGCTAATCGGTCTAGTGTACACCCTAGAGGATTAGTAGAGAATGTCATGGTCAAGGTAGATCAACTAGTTTTCCCAGCAGATTTCTATGTTTTGGATATGGCACAGGAGGTTGATGCTATCCCAATTTTATTGGGTAGACCATTCCTAAAGACCGCAGGAACCCGAATTGATGTCCCAAATGGTTCCTTGACTATGGAGTTTGATGGGAAGGTGGTTAAATTTCAAATTAATCCACCTAATTCAACTAATTCTATGGTTTCTTCTTTGTGTGCCATTACTACCAATCATACTTCTATGAGAAGCCGGAAGCCACCACTTCCGAGCAAAGCTTGTGAAATTTTGCAGGACTCCCCGCTTAGAGAGAAAAGGTGTATCCTTCTATGGGAGAATCACAAAGATGCTGAGGCTGGAAAAAGGAAGGGTAAGACTTGGTTTGATAATCTAATTCGCCGGAAGAGCTCCGGTAAAGCAACACAAGTTATACATATTAAATCATGTGTTTACCCCAGTCCCTTGAAAAGGTAAAGTTCTAAATTCTATCTTAAGTCGGGTGGTTCACCACTCCGCGAGATGTCGAGCCAACGACGTTAAACAATAGCGCTTCTGGGAGGCAACCCATAGATTTGTGTGTGCAATTTGATAAAAAAAAAAAAAAAAAAACGAAAATTCAAAAAAAAAGAACGGAAATCGGAACTGCCTAATTTATGGTGTTGGCGACATAAGAAGGGAGACCTAGAAGGAAGGAAGGGTAGGATAGTGGCTAAGGTGTGGTGTAACCGCGGTGCGTTGTTGTGGGCACTTGTTTATGCGGTTGGATGGATTGTTGATTTGGTGTAGAGGAGATTAGGAATGACCTTGTAAGCTCGGAGTTGCGGAAGTTTTATTTATGTGCATTTTGTTACTGGCATATATATTATTACAGCTACTTGGTCTTTGGTTAGGATTGGAGTAATAAGGGGCGTTAGTTTTCTTTATCACTCTTATCTTTGTTGGCTTTGTATGATTGTGCTTTATGATGTATGCTAATAGCCAAGTGTGGGGAGGAGGTGTGGTGCGTGGATTGCTATGTTTTCATGTTTTCATGTGGTGTTGCGGTATGCTTGATGGTCTCTATCGTCATTGGTGCTTCCTTAGATGAGGTGTGTGTTTTTCTCTTCCCTTTTTATTGTGTCCTTGCAACATTGAGGACAATGTTTCATTCAATTGTGGGGAGGGAGATTCGTTCCGATTTGTAAACGTTTGTAATGTGTGGTGTTTTTATTTCAGTACTTTATTTCAAAAAAAAAAAAAAAAAGGAAAAGAAGAAAAAAGAAAAAATAAATGAAAAATGGAAAGAAAGATTACTCCCGGCTAGGTGAAAACCCGAAAGGGCGCCTAGGCAAGATTGGGATGTGGCCGAGGACGGAGTGAAAACCCGAAAGGGCGCTCCGGGTAAAATGAAGAAACGAGTTGCGTGCCACTGAGAGTAGAGGTGAGATGAAAAAATGATAAGCTAGAGTGAAAATCCGCAAGGGCGGGCACTCTAGGCAAAATGAGAGACATAGAAAAAAAAAAAAAAAAATCTGATGTTTTTGATCTCATGTTGCTATGTTGAAGACCGTCTGGTTCAAGGATTACTACGAGGTTTTACTACTTTTCTTACACTTCTGTGGATCGGTGTTGGTATAAGCTTATAATGAGTCCTTTGAGTTTACTCGAGGACGAGTAAAGATCTAAGTGTGGGGAAGTTTGATAAGACGGGTTTAGTACGACATAAAAGTGTCAAGTTAGACGAGTTATTGATGGAATTAGAAGCGTTTTGAGGTACAATTGTATAATTCCGTTTTCTTGGTGTTGAGATTAATTATGTTAAAATATAAAAAGTGGAGTTCACAAGTATTTTTGGGTTGATCTTGAGATATATGAAGCAAGTCTAATATTTGGGCTCGAGACAATGAGATGGATATAAGATGAAATAAAACCGGAACCTATATTCTAAGCTTGTAAGTTGGGCTTGTACAAATGTACAATTGATCAATGGGCTGAAGAAATCAAAAGAGACAAGTAGAAGACATGGGCAAATGGCTTTGTCCCCACTTAGTCCAACATATGAATTGTTGGGACTGCAATACTAAAGAAGCCCACGTGAGGACCAAAGAAGAAGAGCACGAAAAGAAGAATTTGTTGGGTCGCGGGTGAGCACGCGGGTCGCCCGTGGCTCGGCTGTTTTGATATTTTATTTCGTTTGTTTCCGACTTTCATCTAGTTTTTGGAATTTTACTATTTTTCTATTTTTACTTTAGGAATATTAGGTTAAGTATTTAGCTTATCCTTCACTTTTTCATTCATACAACTTTTAGAATTGGGAAAACTTCAAGAACCCTAATTTCTTTTGCTCAATAATTATGAGGAACCAATCCTCTCTTTTCTTGGATTGATAAACGGAAGCTTCAACTAATTAATTGTGAGATTGTTCTTTCTCCCTTTTATTTCTCAAGTATTGTTTATGTCTCTTGCTCGTATTTTATGATTATTGTTTTCTCTTGCTAATCTGATCAATTAGTAATTGTTAACTTTAATCTATCGCATGTTTAGAAATTGAATCCGTAATTGTTCAATTAATCTAGACTAAAGTAGCAAGCTTTACCCTAATAATTTGTATGCGTTTCATCGTTATTAGGACAAGGTAGAGACTAAACATATAATTCGAATCGTTAACCGCGTGTGTTAAAGATCGTTATCTTTATTGCTTCCTTGGATTGTTAATGCTATTGTTGGATTAAATCTAGACGCTTGGCTTAGATTGTTCAATAATTAGGGTCTTCTAATATCGCGTTTCGACTTAGTTGATTATACTTAAGAGGAAGAAGGAAACCCGTATTTCCACAATAAAGTACTTGAGAGTAATTGAGTTAAAGACAATCGAAGACCAATTAGTTTGTTGATAGCGGATGTTTATTGACCCAAGATCTTTTAATCATCTGAATTCATTCATCTTTATTGTTTGTTTAGTAGACTATAGATTTTTCAATCACAAAACCCCCCTATTATTGTTACTTACTTTCTATACTTTAATTCACATAAATTACATCGCCTTCTCTGTGGATCGATCCTTATTACCATATACTATATTAGTTTAAGGTTTTAAGTGTTATAAATATTATCTTTGGGAGCATACGACTTCGGCTCACCAAATTTTGGCGCCGTTGCCGGGGAAGGCAATAGTAAATTTTTGTGTTTCTTTAGTGTAGACTTTTATTTTATTGTTTTAGTTTATGCCTAATACTCGCTCTTCTGACCAACCACTCGAGCCTTACGACTCAGAGATTGAACGCACATTTTTCAGGTTAAGACAAGTCGGGGAAGGTTTGCTAGTTGCTTTTGAGCACCCAGATTCCGAATACGATATACACTCTGATTCAAATACTTCGGAAATTTCTACTACTGAGAATATGGCTAGAGAGACTCGAACCTTAAGGGAGCTTACAGCTCCAAATCTTGACGTTCAACCATTGTGCATCACCTTTCCAGCCTTGGATGATGGAGCTACTTTTGAACTGAAATCTGGGTTGATACATCAATTACCCAGTTTCAGTGGTATGAGCATCGAAGATCCGAATAAGCATCTTTCGGATTTTCATATTGTTTGCACCAGTATGAAGCCAGCCAATGTCACTGAGGAGCAGTTGAAATTGAGAGCATTTCCCTTCTCCTTGAAGGACAATGCAAGAGACTGGTTAAATTATCTACCACCGGGGAGTATCACTACTTGGGTAGGTACGAAGAAGGCATTCTTGGAGAAATACTTTCCTCCTTCTCGGTCATCTCAACTAAAAAGAGCCATCAGTAATGTTGAACAACAAGATGGAGAAACTATGTATGAGTTTCTTGAGAAATTTAAGAAGCTTTGTGCTAGTTGTCCTTACCATGGATACTCCGACCAAGATCTCATCATGTATTTTTGTGGAGGCCTAAACATCGATGATCGTCGTATGATTCACTCTGCTTGTGGGGGAAATATAGCAAATAAGAATCCAGATGAAGCTTGGGAGGTTAACACAGAGCTAGCTGAGACCTCTAGACAGTTTGAGAGGAGACCATCACGAAGAGGAGTGAGTGCTATGGGTGTTAGTCCTGGCTTGGAGGAGAAAGTTGATAATATTGCTTCCACCCTACGTGACATGTTATCTGGAAGACAAATGGCCGTTGTTTGTGGTATATGCTGTATTGAGGGTCATCCTAGCGATTTGTGCCCCCAAATGCAAGAGGGTGGTTCTCAGACGGTGAATGGTATATGGGAGAGTAGTTCAAACAAGAAATGGGATCCACACTCTAATACCTATAATGAAGGATGGAAGGCTCACCCTAACTTCCGTTGGGGAAACTCTCAAGCCGGTCCATCAGCTGGCCCTCCTAGAGGCCAGTTTCTCCAGCGACCACAAGGACAACAATTTACTCAACAAGTGCCACAACAAGTAGCTCAACAAGCACCACCGAGCTCATCAATGTCCACGGAAGATATGATTCGTGCTCTCACTCTCAGTGTTACTCAAGATCGAGCTGATACTAAGCAAAATTTTAAAAATCTTGAGAATCAAGTGAGCCAATTGGCTACTGCGGTCAATCGGTTAGAAGCTAAACAGTCGGGTGCTCTACCATCTCAACCCGTGCTGAATCCCAGGGAGAATGTGAGTGCCGTATCATTGAGAAATGGTAGGCAATTGGTGGAGATTGAAAAGCCAAAATCTAAGCCTAGGGTGGTGACTGTTCAAGATGAAGAGGAGTTAGTGGTTGAAGGTGACAAGATACTTAGTGATGGAGTGAAAGAGGATGTATCTAATTCCAATGAGGTGACACCAGTTATGCCCACATATGAGTCACTCCCACCTTTTCCCGAGGCTTTGAAGGACAAAAGAAGAAAGGAGCATGACACTGATATTTACGAAACCTTTCGTAAATGCGAGGTAAATATTCCTTTACTTGACTTGCTTAAGAGTGTTCCTAGATATGCAAAGTTTTTAAAAGAACTTTGTACAATTAAAAGAAATCAGAAGGAACGTAGTTTGAAAAAGCAGAAGGGGAAACCTAGTGAGTTTGTTTCGGCCTTGTTTAAGAGTAAGACCCCTCCTAAGTGTAGTGATCCGGGTGTGTTTACCATACCTTGCACTATAGGTGATACACGGTTTGAAAGAGCCATGTTAGATCTAGGGGCATCAATAAATGTTCTCCCCTACCATGTTTATGAGTCTCTTAAGCTTGGTCCTTTGAAAAGCACTAGGGTAGTAGTCCAACTTGCTAATCGGTCTAGTGTACACCCTAGAGGATTAGTAGAGAATGTCATGGTCAAGGTAGATCAACTAGTTTTCCCAGCAGATTTCTATGTTTTGGATATGGCACAGGAGGTTGATGCTATCCCAATTTTATTGGGTAGACCATTCCTAAAGACCGCAGGAACCCGAATTGATGTCCCAAATGGTTCCTTGACTATGGAGTTTGATGGGAAGGTGGTTAAATTTCAAATTAATCCACCTAATTCAACTAATTCTATGGTTTCTTCTTTGTGTGCCATTACTACCAATCATACTTCTATGAGAAGCCGGAAGCCACCACTTCCGAGCAAAGCTTGTGAAATTTTGCAGGACTCCCCGCTTAGAGAGAAAAGGTGTATCCTTCTATGGGGGAATCACAAAGATGCTGAGGCTGGAAAAAGGAAGGGTAAGACTTGGTTTGATAATCTAATTCGCCGGAAGAGCTCCGGTAAAGCAACACAAGTTATACATATTAAATCATGTGTTTACCCCAGTCCCTTGAAAAGGTAAAGTTCTAAATTCTATCTTAAGTCGGGTGGTTCACCACTCCGCGAGATGTCGAGCCAACGACGTTAAACAATAGCGCTTCTGGGAGGCAACCCATAGATTTGTGTGTGCAATTTGATAAAAAAAAAAAAAAAAAAAAAACGAAAATTCAAAAAAAAAGAACGGAAATCGGAACTGCTTAATTTATGGTGTTGGCGACATAAGAAGGGAGACCTAGAAGGAAGGAAGGGTAGGATAGTGGCTAAGGTGTGGTGTAACCGCGGTGCGTTGTTGTGGGCATTTGTTTATGCGGTTGGATGGATTGTTGATTTGGTGTAGAGGAGATTAGGAATGACCTTGTAAGCTCGGAGTTGCGGAAGTTTTATTTATGTGCATTTTGTTACTGGCATATATATTATTACAGCTACTTGGTCTTTGGTTAGGATTGGAGTAATAAGGGGCGTTAGTTTTCTTTATCACTCTTATCTTTGTTGGCTTTGTATGATTGTGCTTTATGATGTATGCTAATAGCCAAGTGTGGGGAGGAGGTGTGGTGCGTGGATTGCTATGTTTTCATGTTTTCATGTGGTGTTGCGGTATGCTTGATGGTCTCTATCGTCATTGGTGCTTCCTTAGATGAGGTGTGTGTTTTTCTCTTCCCTTTTTATTGTGTCCTTGCAACATTGAGGACAATGTTTCATTCAATTGTGGGGAGGGAGATTCGTTCCGATTTGTAAACGTTTGTAATGTGTGGTGTTTTTATTTCAGTACTTTATTTCAAAAAAAAAAAAAAAAAAGAAAAGAAGAAAAAAGAAAAAATAAATGAAAAATGGAAAGAAAGATTACTCCCGGCTAGGTGAAAACCCGAAAGGGCGCCTAGGCAAGATTGGGATGTGGCCGAGGACGGAGTGAAAACCCGAAAGGGCGCTCCGGGTAAAATGAAGAAACGAGTTGCGTGCCACTGAGAGTAGAGGTGAGATGAAAAAATGATAAGCTAGAGTGAAAATCCGCAAGGGCGGGCACTCTAGGCAAAATGAGAGACATAGAAAAAAAAAAAAAAAATCTGATGTTTTTGATCTCATGTTGCTATGTTGAAGACCGTCTGGTTCAAGGATTACTACGAGGTTTTACTACTTTTCTTACACTTCTGTGGATCGGTGTTGGTATAAGCTTATAATGAGTCCTTTGAGTTTACTCGAGGACGAGTAAAGATCTAAGTGTGGGGAAGTTTGATAAGACGGGTTTAGTACGACATAAAAGTGTCAAGTTAGACGAGTTATTGATGGAATTAGAAGCGTTTTGAGGTACAATTGTATAATTCCGTTTTCTTGGTGTTGAGATTAATTATGTTAAAATATAAAAAGTGGAGTTCACAAGTATTTTTGGGTTGATCTTGAGATATATGAAGCAAGTCTAATATTTGGGCTCGAGACAATGAGATGGATATAAGATGAAATAAAACCGGAACCTATATTCTAAGCTTGTAAGTTGGGCTTGTACAAATGTACAATTGATCAATGGGCTGAAGAAATCAAAAGAGACAAGTAGAAGACATGGGCAAATGGCTTTGTCCCCACTTAGTCCAACATATGAATTGTTGGGACTGCAATACTAAAGAAGCCCACGTGAGGACCAAAGAAGAAGAGCACGAAAAGAAGAATTTGGTCAGTGTTGCGCGCGGGTCGCGGGTGAGCACGCGGGTCGCCCGTGGCTCGGCTGTTTTGATATTTTATTTCGTTTGTTTCCGACTTTCATCTAGTTTTTGGAATTTTACTATTTTTCTATTTTTACTTTAGGAATATTAGGTTAAGTATTTAGCTTATCCTTCACTTTTTCATTCATATAACTTTTAGAATTGGGAAAACTTCAAGAACCCTAATTTCTTTTGCTCAATAATTATGAGGAACCAATCCTCTCTTTTCTTGGATTGATAAACGGAAGCTTCAACTAATTAATTGTGAGATTGTTCTTTCTCCCTTTTATTTCTCAAGTATTGTTTATGTCTCTTGCTCGTATTTTATGATTATTGTTTTCTCTTGCTAATCTGATCAATTAGTAATTGTTAACTTTAATCTATCGCATGTTTAGAAATTGAATCCGTAATTGTTCAATTAATCTAGACTAAAGTAGCAAGCTTTACCCTAATAATTTGTATGCGTTTCATCGTTATTAGGACAAGGTAGAGACTAAACATATAATTCGAATCGTTAACCGCGTGTGTTAAAGATCGTTATCTTTATTGCTTCCTTGGATTGTTAATGCTATTGTTGGATTAAATCTAGACGCTTGGCTTAGATTGTTCAATAATTAGGGTCTTCTAATATCGCGTTTCGACTTAGTTGATTATACTTAAGAGGAAGAAGGAAACCCGTATTTCCACAATAAAGTACTTGAGAGTAATTGAGTTAAAGACAATCGAAGACCAATTAGTTTGTTGATAGCGGATGTTTATTGACCCAAGATCTTTTAATCATCTGAATTCATTCATCTTTATTGTTTGTTTAGTAGACTATAGATTTTTCAATCACAAAACCCCCCTATTATTGTTACTTACTTTCTATACTTTAATTCACATAAATTACATCGCCTTCTCTGTGGATCGATCCTTATTACCATATACTATATTAGTTTAAGGTTTTAAGTGTTATAAATATTATCTTTGGGAGCATACGACTTCGGCTCACCAAATTTTGGCGCCGTTGCCGGGGAAGGCAATAGTAAATTTTTGTGTTTCTTTAGTGTAGACTTTTATTTTATTGTTTTAGTTTATGCCTAATACTCGCTCTTCTGACCAACCACTCGAGCCTTACGACTCAGAGATTGAACGCACATTTTTCAGGTTAAGACAAGTCGGGGAAGGTTTGCTAGTTGCTTTTGAGCACCCAGATTCCGAATACGATATACACTCTGATTCAAATACTTCGGAAATTTCTACTACTGAGAATATGGCTAGAGAGACTCGAACCTTAAGGGAGCTTACAGCTCCAAATCTTGACGTTCAACCATTGTGCATCACCTTTCCAGCCTTGGATGATGGAGCTACTTTTGAACTGAAATCTGGGTTGATACATCAATTACCCAGTTTCAGTGGTATGAGCATCGAAGATCCGAATAAGCATTGATACGTGTCTATTTTATGATGTTTTACATCTATTTTTACACGTATTTGGTCGCTCATTTACTATGTTTTAGCCTTTATTTCCCACAAATTGTGTACTTTCGTATTTTTATGCATTTTTGCAGATTTATGCGGAAAAGAAGCAATTTAGCACCAAATTCGTATCCTCAAGTCTTTTGCTTAATTAAGGAATAAATGGAAAGTCAACTGGAGTCAAAATCAAGTACCAAAAGTCAAACCAAGAGGAAAACCGAAGACTCCCCAGAGGAAGCGGTCGACCGACCACCCAAACGGGTCGGCCGACCAGGCCTGATTTTCATGAAGCCCAATTTCCAAGAAAGGCCGGAAATAAGAGAAGTCCAACAAGAAGCGGTCGACCGACCAGCTAAACGGGTCGGCCGACCAGAACGAAGCCCATGCGAGTCTTTTTCGGAAATAAAGTAGAATTAGAATCTTTAGGAAACTCTTAGTTTTTACCCTATATAAACTAATCTTGTGATTAGGGTTTGAGATATCTTGGATCTATCGAATACACCATCTTCTTATTATCTAAAGTCTCATCATATATTTTTAGTTTTGCAATCTTTCAATAGTTCCCAAGTATTCAATAAAGTTGATTCCGTTCTACCTTAATTCCAATTGTGGTAATTCTTCTTTGATCTAGTTTCATTATCGTTCTTATTGCTTTTATTACAATTGTTAAATTAGAACCCCAAGCCTTATTGAATCTTGCATGTTTAGATTAATTACTATGTTCTTCATGTTTATTCCCAACTTTATATTCGTCTTAACAGTTATGAGTAACTAATTTTCATATGTTAGGATGTAGGGAATAATATGCATAGGTAAATAAAATCCGAAAAACCCGACCTGTAGCAGGACCCCGGTCGGCCGACTGGAATAGTCGGTCGGTCGACCGAGGCCGTGGTCGGCCGACTGGAGTAGCCGGTCGGTCGACCACTCGCGTCTGTTTTCTTATTTCGTCTTTTCTTATAAATTTTAATATCCTGCAATGAGACCAATAGGAGACTTGTAGGATGTTAGTAATGACCTACCCAAGATTGAAAGATACGGGAAGGGCATTGGTTTACACCTTAAGACGGATAGGTTACTCAAGGCTGAAAGGTATGTAACCTGGGATTTAGGAATCACCCTTATTGTTGACACCCAATAATTGTGAGACCTAGGAACTAATAGCATAGGCCGAAAGGAGCTATTAGGTAGCATAGACCTAAAAAGATATGTTACACCCCCTTACGCGACTGCAATACATGTTGACCTTAGGATTTATTTTACCTTAGCTATTTATTACCCGAACATCCTAGCATCCTCTTTTATTATATTTTAATCTCATCTTTATTTTCTTGCTTTATTTTTATCTTTGCCTTAGACTTAGTAAACAACCTTAAAAACCCCCAAAAAATTGTTACCTTAACATTAACACCAAACAATAAACATTCCCCACCTCCTTGTGGTTCGACCCTGACTTTCACTATCTATTGTTAAAGTTAGGAATTATAAATTTTATCTTTGGTACCCTCAACGACGGGCATCAAATTTTGGCGCCGTTGCCGGGGAGGTGACGCCAGTGTTTATTGTTTTTTGTTTTTGTTTCTCTTTGTTTAAGGAACTTTTTGTTCCTTAAACCTTCTCATCCTTTTTCTTGTAGTTTCCTCTTATGCGCAGGTCAGTTCAAGGAGAACTCCTACCACTTGATCTCGAAATTGAGAGGACTCTTAGGGAAAGAAGAAAGCAACTTCTAGCAAATCAGGAAGGAGGTTCACCATCTTCCTTATTTCAAGAAGACCTTTTCGAGTTACCACCATCTTCACCAAAAACACCACCTTCGCAACCAAATTCACCCATCAATCCGCTTTCACCAAAAACACCATCTTTTACCCACTTTCCAGTTTTTCCTAAAGAAGAAGATAATATGGCAGAAGAAGCTACTATTGCCAGTCACTCTATGCCTCAGGCAAAGGACCTATACAAAGGGTTCACTTTATCTGCAGGTACTGGGAAGCCATTCGAGGCCAAGCCTGCCTATATAACTATGGTTGAAAGAAACCAATTTGGAGGCTCGGCCAATGAGGATGCTGCTAAGCATATTGAAATCTTCACAGATTACATATGCTCTATAGCACCCCCAGAAGGAGTGACGCAGGACCAGATTAAACAGACCATGTTTATCTTCTCCCTTAGGGACTCTGCGAGAGAATGGTACAGAGACCTTGACCGCACCGCTGCGGGAGTTACAGATTGGAACACCTTAGCCCTAGCTTTCTACAGAAAATATTACTCTGCATCAAAGACGAATGCTTTAAGAGCGCAGATCACCAATTTCAAGCAAGGTCCCAATGAAGACTTTAGCGAGGCGTGGGACAGGTTCAAGAGACTTGTTCGATCCATACCACATCACGGATTCGAACAATGGTTTCTTTGCAACCAGTTCTACAATGGCCTCTATGATGACAACAGGGCCTACTTAGATGCTGCAGCTAATGGAAGGTTCCAGGATAATTCAGGAGAGACCAAGGGTCTCAAGTTAATAGAAGATGTTGCTGTGCACCGCGCTGAGCATGGTACTTCCAGAGGAAATCAGAGAAAATCTGAGTACAACCTGTCAGCAATTGAGGCCTTAACGGCCAAGTTGGAAAAGTTTGAGGCTGCAGGAAAGCTCGATCTAGGGAGTGGAAGCAAGGGAGGAATATACCAGGTGAACGCCGTTCAGGACGGACCCTTTGCTTGCGAGAGGTGCGGTGGAGAAGGGCATGTGTCAAAGTTCTGTACTTCATCTAATGAGACATGTGCCGCTTTTCAGCATTATCGTTGGAACAATTTCTATGATCCAAATAACAATAATGTCCATCCCAACCTAAGGTGGACAAGCCAGAATGTTCAAAACCCACAGCACATGCAACCTCAGCAAAATTCCACCTATGTACCCCCACATAAACAAAACTTCCAAAGACCACCTTTCAACCCTCAACCACCTTCCAATCCACCACCCAACACAGATGCTCTTATCCAAAATCTTATTGGGTTGGTTCAGAAGGAGTCGCAGGCTAGAGAGGCAGGGATGAAGATGTTGGAGTCCCAGATTGCTCAGATTGCGAGCAAGAATGATACTAGGGCTCCGGGTCAACTTCCGACCAAACCAGACCAGAAGAAGGAGACTCTAAACGTCGTAACCCTGCGAAGTGGAGCTAAGGTGGGGGCTGAGAAAGAAAAAACAGCGAGTAGCAGCAAAGTCGGTCGACCGACCGAGGAATCTGGTCGACCGACCGCGGAGCAGGATCCGAAATTATCAGCTGAACAGGAGACTGGTCGACCGACCGAGGATACTGGTCGACCGACCACCGAAGCAGAATCTGAAGTTCCCTTTCGTCCAGAATTGCCGAATAACTTACGGGATTTTCTTTTCAGGGGTGACAAGACCCCCAGATTTTTAAAAAGGGCTGCAAATACGGAGTCTTCAGCTGCTCCTTTCCCGGAAAGACTCGTACCTTCAAAGGAACAGGTATCTTTTGATAAATTTAAAGATGTAATTCGTTCATTAAATGTTCAAGTTCCATTTTTAGAATTAGTTCAACAAGTTCCTTCTTATCTAAAATTCATGAGACAGCTTTTGTCAAGAAAGAGGTCTCTAGAAAAGGTTGAGTCGGTGGCTCTCACTGAAGAGTCATCTAGCTTTTTAACACATGTCATTGCCCCTCATAAATTAGAAGACCCTGGAAGTTTTTCTGTCCCCTGTAATATAGGAACCTTCCCAGTTAAAAAGGCTTTATGCGATTTAGGTGCTAGTATAAGTGTCATGCCCCTAAGCGTTGCCTTAAAACTAGGGATGACCGAATTTGCAGTGACCAGTATGACGGTCCAGATGGCTGATCGCACATCAATGGAACCTGTAGGGGTGTTAGAAAACATCCCTGTGCGTATTGACAGGTTTTTCTTCCCAGTAGACTTTGTTGTTTTGGACATCCCAGAGGATGCCCATATACCCATCATTCTAGGAAGACCCTTTCTTCACACTGCAGGTGCCATTATAGATGTAGGCACTGGAACTCTAACCTTCAAAGTAGGCAAACACTCTATCATCTATGGCCTATCCTATAGGAAGAAGGATGCTATGACCCCTATCACATGTAATGCTATCACTTCTGAGAAGAAGTATGAGGTCATCACTACTTCTCCACCTTTATTACCTGTTCCTGTATCTGTTTTTACACCTCCGCCCCAGATTGGGAGCAGTAGGGAGGACACTTTTGCTATGACTATTGCAGGAATTGGTTTGGGGAAACCCAAGGAGAAGGAAGTCATCATCCAGAGAGGAGGAATGGGATGCCTAAGCTATGGAGAAGATGAAGATCCAGACGTCGTGGATCGAGAGGAGAAAAAGAAGAGGAGGCAGGCTCAAGAAGAGAGACCGTCGCATATGCTTTGCCACGGAGGAAAGAAGATGTGTTTTGCCACTGAAGCAAAAACTGTGGAGACTACGGCGTGCCGTCAGAAGCCGTGGTCGGATATTTTCCGCATCTTCAGCGGATAGTTGTTTTTAAATTACAGTTTTAAGACAATTTATTTTATGTTGTGTGAAACTTTTTAGTTCGGTTTGCTAGTAGTTAAGACTTTTAGAATCGTTTTGGCATCTCGCGCATTGTTGGGCGCACATATTTTCTTGCTTTTTCAGGATTTCCGAAGAAGAGAAGACCTCCAGGACTAAACTGGTCGACCGACCAGAATCATCAGTCGGTCGACCAGAGGCGCTGTTTCGCAGAATTTTCCACTGTTCACAGGAGGTCGATCGACCAGAAACACCGGTCGGTCGACCTACTGTCCCCAGCAGTCTTTCGTTTCTCTCCCTTGGGACTCATGAAATCAAATTGGATACTTGAGAGGCACTGCTAGCCACCAAAACCTCCCAGCTTACGCTGGTTTGGGGAGGTTTTTCTCTTACATCTTTTAACCCAGTGAGTTCTTTCCAGTTTTTCCTTAGTTTTAATTTCTTTGCATCTTTCCTTTAATTTTCTGAAACCTTTACTTAGGCTAATGCACAATGGGGACATTGTGCGGGTTGGTTTGGGGATTGGTTTCGTGTTACATGCATTGCATTTTGTCACACGTTTATTGCATTTCTGTCTTGCATCGTTCTTTTCTTTATTTTCCTTATATATATACAAAAATCCAAAAAAAAAAATTAAAAAATTCAAAAAATTCCAAAAAAATGCACGTTTATTTTAGCATATAGGTCGAGTCGGAACGAAAGTATTTCAAGGATGATTTTGCTTTCTTACATGTTTATGCCTTTATCTTGCCTTGTCAACTTGTTTTAGTATAAGAGTCTTTTGCATATCTACGAGTTTTTGTCAATTTGTATATCTTGAGACTTGACTTATACCTTGGCAATCTACTTATACATTCTAAGTTTTAGAACCTTATTTCCTGGTTTCATTCTTAAGCCAGTTGTCTAGGATGTGAGTAGTACTCCCCTTGGAACATGTTACATCAATATGCATAAACATGAACTTGAATTGCTATATACTTGTTTTACTATCTCGTTTTGTGAATCTTGATACGTGCATTTGGGATCCCTTTTTCTCATATTTACCCATAAGCTTCACATAGCTAAATTCGCCTTTTTATTCCCCCAAAACTACATCCCATACTTAGCCTACCCTTCCAAGCTAGTATTTGTGGTCTTTGGTTTGTTTTTTTTGAGGCATCTTGGTTTGTATGCTATCATGAGCAAAAAGAGAAAAGAAAGAAAGAAAGCAAGAAAAGAAAAAAAAAAAGAACAAGAACAGAAAAAAATTCAGAAAAGAAAGAAAGAAAAAAGAAAAAAAAAAACGAAAAAAAATCCGGAAAATGCAGACGACAGTCGACCGACCACATATACAGGTCGGCCGACCACCTGGCATCATCAGAAAAAAAAATTCGTTCAAAAAATCCATTTCTTTTATATGCTATCACTCCCGTACTTCATTCAAAAATATTGGGGAGTCCTTTCTTATATTCAAATGTGAGAGTTGTGCTACAAAAAGAGCACTTTCTTAATATCAAAAAAAAGTCGTGAAGTATGTTGTTGAGAATCGGTTTTACTAGCTTGGCTACTAACCCCACAATTCCAAAAACATCTTAACCACTTTTACCTTTTACCTCACATATCTTTCATTACCCCAATTGCATGTATCTGGGTCACTTAATAAGATTGTTATACAAAGTTGTAGAATTCTTGTTCATGTTAGATTGCAGGCATGTTTCCATGGGTCGTAGTTAGGTGAGTGTCATGACAAATATACTTCTTTCTATCTTTTACATATACTCACCCTTTGCTTCATGAGTGTCTCGAGCGTACCGCGAGAGTCCATAGTATAAGTCTCTATAGTCTTTATGTTTTCAAGTTTGACAACCCTATAACTCGTTTGCATGATTTGAATATTATCTCATTTTGTTCTTGGCATTGGTTTAGGCTTACATGTAAATTTCGCTCTGAGATTGAAATCGTTCCATTAGTTAAGATCGAGTCTATTTCTTGCTTGAGGGCAAGCAAGGGTTTGGTTTGGGGAATTTGATACGTGTCTATTTTATGATGTTTTACATCTATTTTTACACGTATTTGGTCGCTCATTTACTATGTTTTAGCCTTTATTTCCCACAAATTGTGTACTTTCGTATTTTTATGCATTTTTGCAGATTTATGCGGAAAAGAAGCAATTTAGCACCAAATTCGTATCCTCAAGTCTTTTGCTTAATTAAGGAATAAATGGAAAGTCAACTGGAGTCAAAATCAAGTACCAAAAGTCAAACCAAGAGGAAAACCGAAGACTCCCCAGAGGAAGCGGTCGACCGACCACCCAAACGGGTCGGCCGACCAGGCCTGATTTTCATGAAGCCCAATTTCCAAGAAAGGCCGGAAATAAGAGAAGTCCAACAAGAAGCGGTCGACCGACCAGCTAAACGGGTCGGCCGACCAGAACGAAGCCCATGCGAGTCTTTTTCGGAAATAAAGTAGAATTAGAATCTTTAGGAAACTCTTAGTTTTTACCCTATATAAACTAATCTTGTGATTAGGGTTTGAGATATCTTGGATCTATCGAATACACCATCTTCTTATTATCTAAAGTCTCATCATATATTTTTAGTTTTGCAATCTTTCAATAGTTCCCAAGTATTCAATAAAGTTGATTCCGTTCTACCTTAATTCCAATTGTGGTAATTCTTCTTTGATCTAGTTTCATTATCGTTCTTATTGCTTTTATTACAATTGTTAAATTAGAACCCCAAGCCTTATTGAATCTTGCATGTTTAGATT
This sequence comes from Silene conica, assembly GCA_029255685.2. NCBI lineage: Eukaryota > Viridiplantae > Streptophyta > Magnoliopsida > Caryophyllales > Caryophyllaceae > Silene > Silene conica. Next base: position 55,132,767 of record CM055311.2, on the reverse strand, counting down.
AATTACTATGTTCTTCATGTTTATTCCCAACTTTATATTCGTCTTAACAGTTATGAGTAACTAATTTTCATATGTTAGGATGTAGGGAATAATATGCATAGGTAAATAAAATCCGAAAAACCCGACCTGTAGCAGGACCCCGGTCGGCCGACTGGAATAGTCGGTCGGTCGACCGAGGCCGTGGTCGGCCGACTGGAGTAGCCGGTCGGTCGACCACTCGCGTCTGTTTTCTTATTTCGTCTTTTCTTATAAATTTTAATATCCTGCAATGAGACCAATAGGAGACTTGTAGGATGTTAGTAATGACCTACCCAAGATTGAAAGATACGGGAAGGGCATTGGTTTACACCTTAAGACGGATAGGTTACTCAAGGCTGAAAGGTATGTAACCTGGGATTTAGGAATCACCCTTATTGTTGACACCCAATAATTGTGAGACCTAGGAACTAATAGCATAGGCCGAAAGGAGCTATTAGGTAGCATAGACCTAAAAAGATATGTTACACCCCCTTACACGACTGCAATACATGTTGACCTTAGGATTTATTTTACCTTAGCTATTTATTACCCGAACATCCTAGCATCCTCTTTTATTATATTTTAATCTCATCTTTATTTTCTTGCTTTATTTTTATCTTTGCCTTAGACTTAGTAAACAACCTTAAAAACCCCCAAAAAATTGTTACCTTAACATTAACACCAAACAATAAACATTCCCCACCTCCTTGTGGTTCGACCCTGACTTTCACTATCTATTGTTAAAGTTAGGAATTATAAATTTTATCTTTGGTACCCTCAACGACGGGCATCAAGCATCTTTCGGATTTTCATATTGTTTGCACCAGTATGAAGCCAGCCAATGTCACTGAGGAGCAGTTGAAATTGAGAGCATTTCCCTTCTCCTTGAAGGACAATGCAAGAGACTGGTTAAATTATCTACCACCGGGGAGTATCACTACTTGGGTAGGTACGAAGAAGGCATTCTTGGAGAAATACTTTCCTCCTTCTCGGTCATCTCAACTAAAAAGAGCCATCAGTAATGTTGAACAACAAGATGGAGAAACTATGTATGAGTTTCTTGAGAAATTTAAGAAGCTTTGTGCTAGTTGTCCTTACCATGGATACTCCGACCAAGATCTCATCATGTATTTTTGTGGAGGCCTAAACATCGATGATCGTCGTATGATTCACTCTGCTTGTGGGGGAAATATAGCAAATAAGAATCCAGATGAAGCTTGGGAGGTTAACACAGAGCTAGCTGAGACCTCTAGACAGTTTGAGAGGAGACCATCACGAAGAGGAGTGAGTGCTATGGGTGTTAGTCCTGGCTTGGAGGAGAAAGTTGATAATATTGCTTCCACCCTACGTGACATGTTATCTGGAAGACAAATGGCCGTTGTTTGTGGTATATGCTGTATTGAGGGTCATCCTAGCGATTTGTGCCCCCAAATGCAAGAGGGTGGTTCTCAGACGGTGAATGGTATATGGGAGAGTAGTTCAAACAAGAAATGGGATCCACACTCTAATACCTATAATGAAGGATGGAAGGCTCACCCTAACTTCCGTTGGGGAAACTCTCAAGCCGGTCCATCAGCTGGCCCTCCTAGAGGCCAGTTTCTCCAGCGACCACAAGGACAACAATTTACTCAACAAGTGCCACAACAAGTAGCTCAACAAGCACCACCGAGCTCATCAATGTCCACGGAAGATATGATTCGTGCTCTCACTCTCAGTGTTACTCAAGATCGAGCTGATACTAAGCAAAATTTTAAAAATCTTGAGAATCAAGTGAGCCAATTGGCTACTGCGGTCAATCGGTTAGAAGCTAAACAGTCGGGTGCTCTACCATCTCAACCCGTGCTGAATCCCAGGGAGAATGTGAGTGCCGTATCATTGAGAAATGGTAGGCAATTGGTGGAGATTGAAAAGCCAAAATCTAAGCCTAGGGTGGTGACTGTTCAAGATGAAGAGGAGTTAGTGGTTGAAGGTGACAAGATACTTAGTGATGGAGTGAAAGAGGATGTATCTAATTCCAATGAGGTGACACCAGTTATGCCCACATATGAGTCACTCCCACCTTTTCCCGAGGCTTTGAAGGACAAAAGAAGAAAGGAGCATGACACTGATATTTACGAAACCTTTCGTAAATGCGAGGTAAATATTCCTTTACTTGACTTGCTTAAGAGTGTTCCTAGATATGCAAAGTTTTTAAAAGAACTTTGTACAATTAAAAGAAATCAGAAGGAACGTAGTTTGAAAAAGCAGAAGGGGAAACCTAGTGAGTTTGTTTCGGCCTTGTTTAAGAGTAAGACCCCTCCTAAGTGTAGTGATCCGGGTGTGTTTACCATACCTTGCACTATAGGTGATACACGGTTTGAAAGAGCCATGTTAGATCTAGGGGCATCAATAAATGTTCTCCCCTACCATGTTTATGAGTCTCTTAAGCTTGGTCCTTTGAAAAGCACTAGGGTAGTAGTCCAACTTGCTAATCGGTCTAGTGTACACCCTAGAGGATTAGTAGAGAATGTCATGGTCAAGGTAGATCAACTAGTTTTCCCAGCAGATTTCTATGTTTTGGATATGGCACAGGAGGTTGATGCTATCCCAATTTTATTGGGTAGACCATTCCTAAAGACCGCAGGAACCCGAATTGATGTCCCAAATGGTTCCTTGACTATGGAGTTTGATGGGAAGGTGGTTAAATTTCAAATTAATCCACCTAATTCAACTAATTCTATGGTTTCTTCTTTGTGTGCCATTACTACCAATCATACTTCTATGAGAAGCCGGAAGCCACCACTTCCGAGCAAAGCTTGTGAAATTTTGCAGGACTCCCCGCTTAGAGAGAAAAAGTGTATCCTTCTATGGGAGAATCACAAAGATGCTGAGGCTGGAAAAAGGAAGGGTAAGACTTGGTTTGATAATCTAATTCGCCGGAAGAGCTCCGGTAAAGCAACACAAGTTATACATATTAAATCATGTGTTTACCCCAGTCCCTTGAAAAGGTAAAGTTCTAAATTCTATCTTAAGTCGGGTGGTTCACCACTCCGCGAGATGTCGAGCCAACGACGTTAAACAATAGCGCTTCTGGGAGGCAACCCATAGATTTGTGTGTGCAATTTGATAAAAAAAAAAAAAAAAAAAAAACGAAAATTCAAAAAAAAAGAACGGAAATCGGAACTGCTTAATTTATGGTGTTGGCGACATAAGAAGGGAGACCTAGAAGGAAGGAAGGGTAGGATAGTGGCTAAGGTGTGGTGTAACCGCGGTGCGTTGTTGTGGGCACTTGTTTATGCGGTTGGATGGATTGTTGATTTGGTGTAGAGGAGATTAGGAATGACCTTGTAAGCTCGGAGTTGCGGAAGTTTTATTTATGTGCATTTTGTTACTGGCATATATATTATTACAGCTACTTGGTCTTTGGTTAGGATTGGAGTAATAAGGGGCGTTAGTTTTCTTTATCACTCTTATCTTTGTTGGCTTTGTATGATTGTGCTTTATGATGTATGCTAATAGCCAAGTGTGGGGAGGAGGTGTGGTGCATGGATTGCTATGTTTTCATGTTTTCATGTGGTGTTGCGGTATGCTTGATGGTCTCTATCGTCATTGGTGCTTCCTTAGATGAGGTGTGTGTTTTTCTCTTCCCTTTTTATTGTGTCCTTGCAACATTGAGGACAATGTTTCATTCAAGTGTGGGGAGGGAGATTCGTTCCGATTTGTAAACGTTTGTAATGTGTGGTGTTTTTATTTCAGTACTTTATTTCAAAAAAAAAAAAAAAGAAAAGAAAAGAAGAAAAAAGAAAAAATAAATGAAAAATGGAAAGAAAGATTACTCCCGGCTAGGTGAAAACCCGAAAGGGCGCCTAGGCAAGATTGGGATGTGGCCGAGGACGGAGTGAAAACCCGAAAGGGCGCTCCGGGTAAAATGAAGAAACGAGTTGCGTGCCACTGAGAGTAGAGGTGAGATGAAAAAATGATAAGCTAGAGTGAAAATCCGCAAGGGCGGGCACTCTAGGCAAAATGAGAGACATAGAAAAAAAAAAAAAAAAAAATCTGATGTTTTTGATCTCATGTTGCTATGTTGAAGACCGTCTGGTTCAAGGATTACTACGAGGTTTTACTACTTTTCTTACACTTCTGTGGATCGGTGTTGGTATAAGCTTATAATGAGTCCTTTGAGTTTACTCGAGGACGAGTAAAGATCTAAGTGTGGGGAAGTTTGATAAGACGGGTTTAGTACGACATAAAAGTGTCAAGTTAGACGAGTTATTGATGGAATTAGAAGCGTTTTGAGGTACAATTGTATAATTCCGTTTTCTTGGTGTTGAGATTAATTATGTTAAAATATAAAAAGTGGAGTTCACAAGTATTTTTGGGTTGATCTTGAGATATATGAAGCAAGTCTAATATTTGGGCTCGAGACAATGAGATGGATATAAGATGAAATAAAACCGGAACCTATATTCTAAGCTTGTAAGTTGGGCTTGTACAAATGTACAATTGATCAATGGGCTGAAGAAATCAAAAGAGACAAGTAGAAGACATGGGCAAATGGCTTTGTCCCCACTTAGTCCAACATATGAATTGTTGGGACTGCAATACTAAAGAAGCCCACGTGAGGACCAAAGAAGAAGAGCACGAAAAGAAGAATTTGGTCAGTGTTGCGCGCGGGTCGCGGGTGAGCACGCGGGTCGCCCGTGGCTCGGCTGTTTTGATATTTTATTTCGTTTGTTTCCGACTTTCATCTAGTTTTTGGAATTTTACTATTTTTCTATTTTTACTTTAGGAATATTAGATTAAGTATTTAGCTTATCCTTCACTTTTTCATTCATACAACTTTTAGAATTGGGAAAACTTCAAGAACCCTAATTTCTTTTGCTCAATAATTATGAGGAACCAATCCTCTCTTTTCTTGGATTGATAAACGGAAGCTTCAACTAATTAATTGTGAGATTGTTCTTTCTCCCTTTTATTTCTCAAGTATTGTTTATGTCTCTTGCTCGTATTTTATGATTATTGTTTTCTCTTGCTAATCTGATCAATTAGTAATTGTTAACTTTAATCTATCGCATGTTTAGAAATTGAATCCGTAATTGTTCAATTAATCTAGACTAAAGTAGCAAGCTTTACCCTAATAATTTGTATGCGTTTCATCGTTATTAGGACAAGGTAGAGACTAAACATATAATTCGAATCGTTAACCGCGTGTGTTAAAGATCGTTATCTTTATTGCTTCCTTGGATTGTTAATGCTATTGTTGGATTAAATCTAGACGCTTGGCTTAGATTGTTCAATAATTAGGGTCTTCTAATATCGCGTTTCGACTTAGTTGATTATACTTAAGAGGAAGAAGGAAACCCGTATTTCCACAATAAAGTACTAGAGAGTAATTGAGTTAAAGACAATCGAAGACCAATTAGTTTGTTGATAGCGGATGTTTATTGACCCAAGATCTTTTAATCATCTGAATTCATTCATCTTTATTGTTTGTTTAGTAGACTATAGATTTTTCAATCACAAAACCCCCCTATTATTGTTACTTACTTTCTATACTTTAATTCACATAAATTACATCGCCTTCTCTGTGGATCGATCCTTATTACCATATACTATATTAGTTTAAGGTTTTAAGTGTTATAAATATTATCTTTGGGAGCATACGACTTCGGCTCACCAGGAAGCGTCGAGAAAAAATATGCCGACGCTTTAAAGCGTCGAGAACAGATCAAAAAGCGTCGAAAACATGCGGGATGTGTTGTAGTGACTATATACAATATTTGTAATAACCACGAACCTTTTTTATTCTAACTTCGACGTTTCATAAACATCGATTAATATTTGACAATTGACACGTTTCAATTTCAAATACAAATCTTACATTAAAATTCAACCTCTGATTTCTCGATATTTGATTTTAAGGAATTTGATCAACTCGTATCTTATACAATTGATCAATATATCAATTAAGGGGATTATCCTATAGGTGTGACCTAAAGCGATCCACTGACCACCACCGTCATATCTAGTCAGCCAATCATTACCGATTAATGTTGGTAAGTTAACTATATAATTTTGGATCATCCCTTGCATATTCTCTTCATGAGATATAATTACGTGATCGCACTATTGTTGAGGACACGCCTCCCAACCGTTGCATCGAGCAATAACCATTAAAGGTAGTTCATTCGATGTTGAAACATCAGCTTTTGTTTTGTCGTGTTTTACCCATTCTAGAAGAGAACCACATTAGAAGTCTTGTACTCAAACCAAATCTTCATTTATACACCTTATAATTGATCTCCCAGACCTTATTCACAAGAATTGTTCAAGTTTGATGGAGTAGCTTAACCTTTCTTTTGTTGCTTCACATACACTTTATTTATCAACACAACCAAACCCATTTTAAAGAAAGTATTCTTCCTTCCCAGCTCTCCCCACTCTGCTTTGCCCACAAATTTCAAAACTCACTCACTTTAGTATTCCTCCTTTTAACTTTGAATTTCAAAACAAATATTTGTTTTGTAAGTTGCCAAAAAAAGTTATGGCCATAAGTATGAATACAGAGAATGCAGATGCATGCTCAAGTCCCCGTATATCGTTTTCCAATGATCTTCCGGAAACAAATAACTTAGAAAAGCAAGAGGATATTGGAGTGATGAGAGTAGATAAGTCGGTTTTATTGGAGTCAAATTGCGAGTTCAAATTTTGTGCAACTAGTTTAGCTGCTGGGAAAGATAGTTATTGTCCAGCTGATGAACTGTTTTTTAATGGTATGATCATACCAACCCAAATGAAGCAAAAGTTGAATTCCATAAATGGAGAGTCGAAAGAGGAAGATGAAATTACAGGATTAACTACTGCTACTTTGATACGCGTAGAGAAGAGTGAATCAAAATCAGTTTGGAGGTTCAAGAGAAGTAGTAGCCTAAATTGTGAGAATTATGGGTGTAAAAAAAGCTCAATATGGTCACTTCCTCTTCTGTTTAGGAGTAAATCAACAGGTTTTTCATCTGTTAAGTCTTCAGAAAATGAATCTAAGCATAGCCAAAAGAACAGCAAGTGTTGGGGTAATCCAAGTCCGAGTTTAACGTGTTCTTCCCAATTGCATCATAAGCCTCCATTATTGAAGAAGAGTGGTTCTAATAAAGGTGGTAGACCTGGTAGTGCTAGTGTTGTTGGCGGGTCATATCCTGCGAATAACAGTGTTAGAAATAGTCATGTTTTGAATGTTCCGTCTCCTTATATTGCCAAAGGTACTTCAGATCTTCTGGGGTTCGGTAGTTTGTTTGGGTATGGATCAATGGATAAGAAGAGCAAGAAATGAGTATTTTCATAATTTAAGAGTTCAATTGTATAATAGTATCATCAACTGAAATCAGGGTACGTGCCTACGATGATTGATTTTACGATCAACTCTAACCGATATCGTTAACAGCAGTACATAGTCCGATATGTATTGTTGAGTTTGGCTTGTTTTTTCATCCAAGGTTTAAGGTATTTGGTACTTGTTGGTAGGAATTTCAGCATTCTTTAGTATAATATGATTGTTTTTAGAAGCAACTGTAATAGGGAGTATTCATCACCCAATTGTTTGTAGTGGCGTTTACCAAGAAGCAACATATACGTTGCATATTCACGTTTCAAAAACCTTTATTTTTGTCATTATTAACTTTTTCCTAATACTCGAATTTCTCACAAAACAATATATTGCCTATATTTCAATTAAATTAATTGAAAATACATCTCTATTAATCTATCACAGTTAAACACTATTTCTCACTATAATATCAACAAAAGGTAATGTTAATTTAAATTGAAGTCAACTATATTCGATCATAGATTATAAGCAACCTTATTAATGAGATTGACTTGTATTTTAGTACATCAAGCTTGCTCGCTACCCTCAAGCGAAGCCTCGTGTGAACATTCTTAACGTCATACAGAATACTTACAAGTTGCAACTTAAACTTAGTTATTTATAAAGAAATGGTTATCTTAAAAACACTGAAAAAGCTGCGTATAAGAAATTTGCTGGTAGACTTACCATCTACGGAGTACATCAGATTATGAATTGTATTCCAGGCATTATTTTAATCTTGTGCGGGGTGGCTGCAAATACACAATTGACGTGGTGAGTAAAAGCCTAATAAATGAGTTGTGTTATGTGGACTAATAGACGTAAATAAGGACAAAATTTCGACAAAGCGAGGTAGCAGTTACTTGATTGGACACAACTTTACGCAACATCAAAGCAAATAATGCCTACTCACTTTAGTTGTGCTTTCATATTCATTAATTTAAAGTTATCCGTTTCGTGTAATATCCTACGTCTTCACTACAAATGGACAACCAAAATGTCATCCCAAATTCAGTATATACGACTCTCTGGATTATTATACAAATACTGTCATGATAGTAAAGACACAACGAGTACAACTGACCAGAAAAAGGTGAATAATTTTGTGCTTCTGTCTGCTGCTATTTATATAGTCTTCCGAACAGGGTTACCGGCGGGTAGGGATGACAGTGGGTCGGGTATCCAATCCAAATCCTTAGGGTCGGACCCTAACGGGTCGGGTATGAGTCTGAATTTTTGAGACCCACTCGGGTATGGGTCCATTAATTTCAGACCCTTTAGGATCTGGGTCGGGAATGGGTCTAAGGTTTTTTTACTTCGGGTCGAATCGGGTCTTGCCGGACACTACCCATACCCTACCCATTGCCATCCCTACCTGCGGGCCTAGTCATGCTCCGAGGCTTTCGCGGATAGTTGACGAAAAGTGGGGATGAGAACTTGACTTGTTGACTAGACCCAACAGCCTTATCAGATATTTTTGTATACGTGGCTTGCTTCTTTTCTAACTTTTGCCTTTTGTTGAGCCCAATCTTTTATAGGTAAGATTTGGGCTCACTATTTTCCCCAAATTTCTGTCCAAGAGTACCTATTGGGTTGAAATTTCTTTGTTCCGCTACGCTGGCCTCATGTGAGCATGACTGTGATAGGACTTGCCTTTGCCCCTTCTGTTTTCCACGTGCTTTAACTGCTCCATGTTCCCCACTTACATCAACCACCTCCTTAATTACCCACGTCTTCCTTACTTCCCTTTTATTACTTATTTAACTCACAGGCTTTCACTTTTACTTTTTACTTTTTCATCTTCCTAAATTTTTTACCTTTGAAAATTTATTAGACCAATTAACTCTCCAAGCTAGCATGGAAACAGGGGAAATCCTCCATCATCTTTTTTCTCTTTGAAAGACCATTAGTAGGAGGGTCATTGCGGTGCCATAAAATCTGAAATTTTAAGATACAAATTGATTTTAAGGCAACCAAATTCCATTCAAATAATCATAATAAGAAAAATTAGTGAACTAATTAAACCTATAAACATGAATAAAGCAGTTTACAATCAATTTCTAGCAATAATAAGCATAAAATCAAATTACCCCTAATGTGTTGGTTGCTAGTGATTCTGGTGAATAAAAAAAAGAAAAGAGAAAAGATACACGCCGTCGCGTGTGAAGAATAAAGAAAACTAACTCTTTTTTTTCTTTTTACCTTGAACGAGAAACGCCAAAAACCGGAAAACCCACGACCCCGATCGAGGTTGACCCTGTTGGGAAATGTGTCCTCAACGATAGTGCGATCACATAATTAAATCTCATGACGAGAATACGCAAGGGATGATACGAAATATATTAGTCAACTGACCAACATTAATCGGTAATGATTGGCTAGCTAGAGTTTGATATTACTGTCGTATGACGGTGGTGGTCAGTTGATCCCTTTGGGTCACACCTATAGGACAATTCCCTTAATTGATAAAGTGATCAAATGTATATTGATACGATTTGATCATATTCCTTAAACTCGTATACCGAGAAATCAGAGGTTAAATCTTATTGTAAAATTTATGTTTATAATTGAAACGTGTCAATTTTTAAACGATGAACGATATTTTACAATATCGTAATTAGAATTAATCGGGTTGTATATTAAATGCAAAGGTTGTAAATCGTATTGACGATTATTGGAATTAATCATTTTATATTAGTAATTACGAATTACTTGTCAATTTGATAAATAAGATTTATTTAAATTATAAACAATATTTATACGATAAATATATATGTTTTAAATTAAAACAATTGTATTTTTCCTTATATTGTGACATATTGTATGTCACATAACATACAATTATACAATTGACAAAATATAAAATGGATGACTATTTTATCTTAAATGGGACGGTTTGGGTGAGTGGATTAAGGAGTGTTTAAGCAACTTAATGACACTCTTTAAAACATCATCATTAGGGTGATCTTGTAAATAGGACCTAGAGCCACCCTAAGAGCATGGCAAAGGGAAATTGTTCCCCTTTGCTTCTCCCCATACCCGGCCACCCAAAGACCAAGACAACCCCTTTATATCTTGTGTTGTTAGCTCACAAGAAGGTTGGTTCTAATTTTTGCAAATTTTCTAAGTGAGAAAATTACATAAAATCCTCTAATATTATTGAGATAATAACAACACTAATACTAATAAGTTATATTAGTTTTAATTCTAATAAAAGGATTAGAATTAGTGTTAAGGAAAAACCGGTTTTGGTACTAGCATACTCAAGGTTCGGTTTCAATCAAAGGGTGTCTTGGTGCTTCACTAAGGAGGTGTTCTTGTTGAATACTTGGAGGATCATCCTAGCATTTCGTTTGGATCGTGTGTAAGGGTTTAAACCTCATTATTTCCGCATTTCCATTAGCATGCATAAGATCTATATATATATTAATTTAAATGTTAATTAAGTTTTTGTTTAGTATGACTAAAATAATTAGCTTATGAGATAACTAAACCTAACAATTGGTATCAGAGCAACAAGGTTGTTTGCATGCTTTCCGTTTAATTTTTTACGGAGTTATTAGGATAACAAAATAAAAATTGGTACGTCATTTCGTATATGATATGGCCGAAATAATTTATGCATGAATACCTACTGATTCTAAAATGTTTTTAGGATATTTGGAATATATTTTGCATATATATTGTTCATTGGTATTTTTATCTCGGTTTTATTAAGTTTTTAATGGTTAAAAATTGCTTATTTTGGGAAAAATAGTTAAAATCATCTTTTGGCCGAGGTTTTTCAGTATGTTTTCACATGTATTTCCTATAATATGAATATGATTTTTCGTAAATTCTGGAGTTAAAATACATGGCTTATGAATTTTAAATGTTAAAATGCCATAAAATGAATAAAAATGGGTTTGTATAGTTATATTTTGAATTTGACTATAAATATTTATGAGTATGTCACATCCAATATTTAGAATGTATGCTAAATTTTCCAGAAATTTATCTCATATATTGCATTATTATTGATTTTTAATGTAAAAATCGGGTAATTAGTGACATTATTTCGACTTTAATAGTTTAAGTTGGAATTTGGCCATAAAAATTTAACACGATGTCATATATATTATTTCCAGCATGTATAAAAATTTCGAGATTTTTATTTAATTTTATGCTTGAGAAATAATTTTAATGGTTAAAATTGTTCGATATATGACGTAAATCGTTAAAATTTGCAATAGTTGTTACAATGGCCGAAAAATTTAACCCATAATAGTCATATATGATATGTTCAACACCATATTTTTTTCAGAGCCAGAAGTTTCTGTTTTTATTTAATTTTAATTTGTTAAAAAGTTGCATTTAAAATTGGATAAAAAGAGTCATGTATTTAAAATTTCGGCTCATTGGGCAGTGTGCCATTTAATTTTCTGTCCATTTCAGGTTCTTAAAGTATTTTGGAAAGTGTAAAAATATTATTAGTATTTTATTTGCATTTATGGAGCTTATTATTTAATTTTCGACTTAAAATTCGTTTTACGTATTATTTTCGAAATAAATATTAAAACCGTATAAATACTAATATTTTAAAGTTCTGAGTTTTTAAGAACATTCTAGAATTTTCAAAATTTGAATTTTGAAATTTTCGAAATTTTTATGACTCTTTTTGAATTTAATATTATTTTTCCCGTAAAACCGAGTAATACCGAACAATTTTATAATAAGTTAAGTCATGTTCAAAGTTTGAGTAAGACTAAATTTTGAAACCTAAAAGAGTGGGATGATTAACTTAAGAGTGAATTCCGATTCACATAATGCATAGTGTTGTTAATCGTTAAAACACGCAATTCCATAAAATCGAGGTATACGATAACTATATATAAATGATATTTAATAGGACGATTTGGCTTAGGGTTTGCATGTTAGTTCATATTCATAAGCATTGCATATTTTAATTATGATTGTCATGATTTTATTTACGTAATTTTGGACTATGTAATTTACTTAGTATGGCCTTAGTTTTTAAATCGATATTTCCCGTAATGTAAGGGTTTATCGATTCGGTTGTAATTAATGTGATCTCGTATCACTTTATTTATTGTTTTCTATTTTATAATGTATAAAGTAGACTAGAAAAGTTGTAATTTTTGTAATTGCAGAGATCCTTGAAGACGGTGCCATTCGGAAAGTAGTTCCGATCAAGACGGTGTTAACCTTGGGAAGCGTGCCTCATGAAGTTCAAGGGACCAAAGGAGTTGGTTTTCGAATTTGTACTTTTATTATTTCTTTTTTAGGAAAGGTCATACTAGGGTTTTTTTTATGCTTTTATTTTGCTTTATATGTTTGCATGCATAGCCAAATCGTCATATCATGTCATGCATTTTATTCGATTTAGTCGACCTAGTAATTTATTTTATCGATAATTCACCGACTTAGTTCACTTAAACGGAGATAGATAATAATTTGACTAGATCTCTTACAAATGAATATTGAGACTTAGCCTTACCAAAAAGTATGGACCCATGAATCCCTTCTTCACAAGAATCTAGGCTCGGCTACACCGGGGTACTAAAATTGTCACGTTGGGTAAGTGGGGTAATAAGATTAGACCTTGAAATTTGGTCGATCTCAACGAAAGTATTCGTAACCGTAGTTGCAATAAGTTCGGGCTAAAGACGATTTTTAGGAAATTGTCGACCGAGAGTTCTAAGGTAGAACCGATTAAAAGGTTAATCCACCAAATTATACCAATACGGGTTGAATCGGCTATACCGTGCCCGAATTAGTATGAGTTTGGATCTCGGGATTGTTTACTTAATTGGTTAAGAGATCATTAAGTAAATAACTAAACTTGTTTAAAATTATTTACGAGTTTTAAAAATGACGTTGTTATAATTCCTTCATTTTTATTGTAGTTTAGTTTTCAACATCTTCAATGGCAACCAACGCTCCACCTCTCACTAACGTTTCATGGCTTCGATCCTTTATGGATCGTTGCAAACTCGATAAGCATGGTTCCAATTTTAAGGATTGGGATGCGCAATTACTTTTGGCTGCTCAAGGTGACGATAAGACTCGTTACCTATCCGAAGCCGCTCCGACCGCTCCAACAGCTCGTTCCGCGGTCCAAACTCGTGAGGCCTATGAAGCCTACATGAAAGAGTCCTCCGCTATTAAAAATGTGCTTATCTTCTCCATGGAGCCGGATCTCCAAAGGAGTATGATCAAGTTAACCACATCATATGAGATATACACCAAGCTTGCGACAATGTTTTCGCAAACTCCAAGGGTGATACAATATGAGGCGGCTTCCGCCTTCTTCGACATTAGCTTGAAGGAAGGGCAAAAGATAAGCCCTCATGTGCTCAAACTAGTTGAGCTCGCGGAGACTCTAAAAGTGCAAGGAGTTGATGTTCCCGACTCACTCATCATTGATCGAGTCCTTCACTCTCTCAACAAGGTGAAATCGTATGCACAATTCCGGGTTAATTTTAATATGCGAAATCAAGAGACTACATTGGATGAATTGCATAGGATGCTTGTCCAAGCCGAGAGGGATATGGGACTTCATGAAAGTTCCACTAAGGATGTTTTGAACATCGAGAAAAAAGGGAAAACGAACTTCAAGAGGAATGCCTTCAAAGGCAAGGGCAATAAAACGTTCAAGCCCAAACCGACCAGAGAAAAGACCTTTTCGAAAGGCGCTTCCACCTCGTCTTCAAAATCTGAAGACAAGTGCCATTATTGCACGAGGATAGGACATTGGAAGCGTAATTGCCCCAAATACTTAAGTGATCTCAAAAATGGAAAGGCAACCGCCGTAGGTAGAAATTCTCGTTTAAATTCATGTTATCTTATCAACGTATGTATAGTGATACAAATTTGTTGATATTTACCCTTTTTAACTGTTTTAAAGGGCCACCTCCTAATGATAAGGGCAAGGAGAATGAAGCATGAAGTTCCTTACTTGGATGACTATGGTAGCATCCAATTGATTGAAGACTTAAAGAGCTAGACTCTAATTTTTATATTGTCTTCTTTCATATTTTGCATACCTTGTTAAAACATGAATAATAGTGATTTTATCACAAAATAAGAAACATTGATACGATCAATATAATATAATCAAAGTGTTGATTAAAACGGAGAACAACACCACATGAGATACTTTCAATCAAATTAAGACATCATTAATTCATTATACGATGATCATTTTAAGTGAAAATGAGAATGTATACATCACACATATAAAACTTCAAACATTCATATGCATTGGTTAAATCGAAAATTGCTATCCTTATACAAATAAAGGTTATTGTTAAAAGGATAGAGTGGGAGAAAATATTTCGCCCGCAAACCAATGATATAAATAAAGGATCTTAGAGAAGATTCCTACATGGGAGTCTTAAGAAGAACCCTAAATGAATGAATTGAAGAAACTAAGAGAGGACACTGAAGAAACTACGGGAGGACACAAGAGGAAAGGTTCCTTATGTTCATTGTTTCTAAGAGAGGATAATAGAAACCCCGTAAGAAATCGGAAGGAAAACGGTTCCTTAATAAATGATTTTTCTAAATTTATAAGAGAAAAGAGAAGAAATCATCTCAATTCTCTCAATGTAGTTATAAGGGAATATCATGTCATTTTCATCTCAAGGAAACGAAGAAATGAAAGATGTGATGTTGATTGAATAGAGAAAGATCACTATAGGGATAGTGATAGTGATAATGATTCAAGTGATAGCAAAAGATTCACATGTGAGAAATGAAAGGTTCATTTATATCGAGTGATATTGATTTTAGTGGGAGCGATGTTCATTAGAAAATTGAACGTACCATTTAGAAAGGATGGGTGATTCTTTAAAGTGTAAAGAATAAGAGGTTCTCAATTCTAGATGAACAAAATACCTTATATCATACGATGATGGAGCTTCACGGGAAGGTTTATTATATTGATAATAAAAGGTCGCCCATTAGAAATCAAAATCGTTAGATATGAATAACCTTGATCAAAATAGACAAGATGATTGAAAATGGTAAGAGTGATGAAATCATTAATAACTACAATATAGATTTCAGTACATCAGTGACAATACGCGTCACGAGTTATAAGATAACAGTGGGAGCTTCCCTCAGGAAAAGAAACTCAAGATCTAGAATGGGTTCTAGATATGTGCTCAAATAAGATCATATTATGTGAGATAATATGAGTCAGAAGGAGACCAAAATTTGTAAGTTTTAGAATCATGAATAAAAGGGTTTATTCATAAAACACTAATACAAATTGATGATTGTGCATCAAATGCAATAAAATAGTATTGACTACTTTGCATCACAATGTCATTTGAGTTAAAATTAACTCAGAATGAAAGATACTTTGTCAAAATCCAAATGGGTTGTAAGAGACAATATTGAACCCCATAAAGTGAACTGGATTGACTTAGTATAGCCCCTAGCCGCTTACAAGAGGTGCATCTCAAAGCGACTAGAATGTGAGGCGACTGATGGCAAGTTCAAGTGCCATAGAGTCATATGTGATGACTAGTCGATCACATAGACAGACTGCAAAAGACACTCTGTCGGGCAAAGTGACCGCTTATAGAGTTCTGGAAATTTTATAAATAGTCGGGTCGTGGCGAGAGCTGTTATAGTATTCTTATGAGTCAATTTTTAGACTAAAGACTACTCTCCCAAGATGGTACAATTTTGGCATAACCTTGATCCATTCTCTACGACTTTTTGTAACTAGAGTCAAATGGGATTGCTTTGGGTTGTGAATGACTGTGACAAGTTGAAGGAAGTAGTACGATAGAAATTGTCCACCCCTTGTCAGGGTTGTTCAAATCTCAAAGGCTACTCGAGGAGAAGTTAACTGGAAATGCGTGGCCACGCTCGGAAGGTATCTATGGTAGATAATTCCGGTCAAACAGTTATTCTCCAGATCGAGGAAACCACTCATGATATGATCGAATGCAAGTACGACCTCAGAGAGACACCTTGCATTGAATGGGAGATTGTAATAGGACAAGAGAATTGGTGACGCACACTTGTCGAGGACAAGTGGGAGATTGTTGGGAAATGTGTCCTCAACAATAGTGCGATCACATAATTAAATCTCATGACGAGAATACGCAAGGGATGATACGAAATATATTAGTCAACTGACCAACATTAATCGGTAATGATTGGCTAGCTAGAGTTTGACATTACTGTCGTATGACGGTGGTGGTCAGTTGATCCCTTTGGGTCACACCTATAGGACAATTCCCTTAATTGATAAAGTGATCAAATGTATATTGATATGATTTGATCATATTCCTTAAACTCGTATACCGAGAAATCAGAGGTTAAATCTTATTGTAAGATTTATGTTTATAATTGAAACGTGTCAATTATTAAACGATGAACGGTATTTTACAATATCGTAATTAGAATTAATCGGGTTGTATATTAAATGCAAAGGTTGTAAATCGTATTGACGATTATTGTAATTAATCATTTTATATTAGTAATTACGAATTACTTGTCAATTTGATAAATAAGATTTATTTAAATTATAAACAATATTTATACGATAAATATATATGTTTTAAATTAAAACAATTGTATTTTTCCTTATATTGTGACATATTGTATGTCACATAACATACAATTATACAATTGACAAAATATAAAATGGATGACCATTTTATCTTAAATGGGACGGTTTGGGTGAGTGGATTAAGGAGTGTTTAAGCAACTTAATGACACTCTTTAAAACATCATCATTAGGGTGCTCTTGTAAATACGACCTAGAGCCACCCTAAGAGCATGGAAAAGGGAAATTGTTCCCCTTTGCTTCTCCCCATACCCGGCCACCCAAAGACCAAGACAACCCCTTTTTATCTTGTGTTGTTAGCTCACAAGAAGGTTGGTTCTAATTTTTGCAAATTTTCTAAGTGAGAAAATTACATAAAATCCTCTAATATTATTGAGATAATAACAACACTAATACTAATAAGTTATATTAGTTTTAATTCTAATAAAAGGATTAGAATTAGTGTTAAGGAAAAACCGGTTTTGGTACTAGCATACTCAAGGTTCGGTTTCAATCAAAGGTTGCCTTGGTGCATCACTAAGGAGGTGTTCTTGTTGAATACTTGGAGGATCATCCTAGCATTTCGTTTGGACCGTGTGTAAGGGTTTAAACCTCATTATTTCCGCATTTCCATTAGCATGCATAAGATCTATATATATATTAATTAAAATGTTAATTAAGTTTTTGTTTAGTATGACTAAAATAATTTGCTTATGAGATAACTAAACCTAACAGACCCCTCCTTCAGGTTTTGACTTGTTTTCACGCTTTTTCAATTGGCTTTTCATTTTTCGAAAACTGTTCGGGGTTCTTCGCATGGGGAAGCGTGATTTTGTTCCTTTTTCCCATTGTATCTTCATTTATCATCTAAAATCACAATAACAAACATCGAAGTAGAAATTTATTTCTAAAACTACGAAAAACATGAAAATGTGGAAAATTAAAAACAAAAATAAATAAAACAAATAAAAAGCTTGGGTTGGCTCCCAAGAAGCGCAAATTAAAGTCTTGTTAGACTCTTTCTTCACGGATTAACCATCATTTATCCTTTAAAAAGCACGTTAAAGCCTGTAAAAGCTTATCATATTCTCGTGCATGGACAAGACACAAGAATGTGTGAGTAATTGATAGGATTAAAGCATGATAAATCAAGTATAAGAAATAGGAAATTTTATCAAAATACTTATTAGAGAGTTCATATAAAAACATCGTACTACTCCACTTGTCAGCAAGAGTGGAGCGTCACCCTTAAGACCATGAAATAAATCCTTAGTGTACAAAATATTATAAAAAATGGTCTCAAAACGGGGATAAGAAAATTCAAAGGGTAGGACTCATAAAAAATGGGGGCTTCTGTAGGAAATATCGTATATTTCATAATGAGATTAATCGTATTAATGTCATAAGGAAAGATTATATCAAAATACACATTTCTATGTTTTACAGGTAATTCTATATCACTTTATGCCCCGGACACGCTACTTTGTGTTTTTCTTACTATTTTGTAGGAATAGGCGCGAATGTGATGAAAACCGACCCAAAGTTGTCCCAAGTATGCTCTTTAAGCAGATGGAAGTTGGAATAAACCTTACAAGCCTTAGGAAGCGCCAATCGTCCAAGTCAAAAGCTACTTCAGGTGCGCACAATGGAGAAAGGAAGCTAAGCAAGCAAGGAAGAGCTTCAATTTGCTAGTGCCTCCTTTGGAGAGCCATATCTCGAGTTCTAAAATAGATAATCAGGTGTTTCCTATTGGAGATGGAATCTTGTCTTCTTAGCTTTCCAACGCCACAAAAAACGCTTGATTTTCCCGAGTAACGAAGAAATGGCAGCCATTTGAAATTCAGTGCGCAGTGCAGGAAATGCGCGCTGAGAAATACTAGATCGAGGAGTTCTCAGAAAAAAGTGCTCGATCGAGGGCTTCTTTGCTCGATCGAGAGCTTTTGATAGCTATTCTTCTCGATCGAGAGCTTTTCGTAGCTATTCTTCTCGATCGAGAGCTTTTGACGGCTAGGCTTTATTAAGCCCGTAGGTTTAACTTAGTTCTCTCGTGTCTTACTATAAGAACACTTGAGATTTTTATTTTTAGGTTATCTTTCCTTTTATCAATCTCTTTTCATCAAAAACAGATACTGTCACTTTTCTTCTGTACTTTCACTTTCCTTACATTGCACGTTTGAGGATTAATAATTGGGTTCTGAGACTGTTCTTTACGCCGGAATTGCTTGATTGTAATCTTCTCATCTCTTTTTAATCATAATCTCTCTTTCTTTACTGTTTACTGTTCATTTTTCACGTTTTCTGTCTCGGAAACCGTGCCCTTTGCTATTTGTCTCGGCCTTTTGTTCTCTTTCTCATCATTGCTTTTATCTTATTTTATGCCATGTCGATCATTAGCATGACTAGTGTAATTGCTATTGCTAGTAATTACGTTATAAGTAGCTAATTCTTCTATATGTCGGGATGAGGGAATCTGTGTCAATTGCAGGATAGGTTATGACCGGGTAGGGTAGTTTTGCGGTAGAAATTGTCGTTGAGCAATTTATATGTTGTTTGGTTGAATGAATGCATGCAGGAGACCATTCGTTTAGTTAAACCCCGACCTAGATCGGAAGATTGGAAGGGTAAGACTTGCTTAACTGTGATAATTAGTTTCTGTGAGGGCGGAAGTCAAGCATGAATGACCTTAGAGCGACTTAAGACCGGAAGGTATAGTCGGGTTAGAGACGTGACTGTAATAACCTAGCTCTTCCTACCAATAAATTGACCAACCTAGTTTTCACCGACAGTACTATTGACACAGTGAACCGAAATCCTAGCATATTCCTCTCTTCTGATTTATTTCATTTCTGCCTCGTTTCTGTTCTTTCCTTATCTTTTTCTCTCTTACTATTTATCACCATAGTTTAGCTACAAACAAATTTAAATCCCCCAAATTGTGACTTAACAAACTAGAATTGCATATAGGTATTACCTCCCTGTGGAGATCGACCCTATTTACCGCTAACTTCTGTTAGTAGTTTATTGGGATTTATTTTTGGTGTAAACGATCGACATCAAAATTTTGGCGCCGTTGCCGGGGAGGCAATTATTCTATTTGCATTTTTTAGTTTGTTCTCCGTCTTAAGGAATTTTTAATTCCTTAAGACCATTCTTATCTTCTTCTCTAACGCTGTTTTGATAGGTCCTACAGGTCTATTTAACGGTGCTTCGAAAGAGGCCACGATGTCTGCCCGCGAGAAATTTATCGATCGAGTAAACTATCCTACTCGATTGATCAATGTCAAGAAGCAAGTCGCTCGATCGAGCAACTCATTTACTCGATCGAGAGACCATGATGATGAAACCATTCGATCGAGGGAATGCCATCCTCGATCGAGCAATCAGAATGAAAATATCACTCGATCGAGTGAAAAGCAGAGTGGGGCTGATTGTTTTGACGAATTGATTAAAGAAGTACCCTCCCCTGCTGTGGGGGTACCATTCACGGATAAAAGTTCCTTGGTAAAAGATCCATTTGAGGCTTTGACTTTGTTAGACGAGTTTGCAGATGATCCAAGTAGCTATGAGATGGTGTTGGATTTGCTTGAAGTTGCTTTGGATGAGCGATAATTGACCGATGCTGAAGGAAGGAAGATACAACATTTGGTAAACACCTTGTTTTCTATCGAGGTACAGGTTCCCGAGCGTAAGCCCCTTTTCTTCTTATCTTCAATGTGCTTTTATTGATAGTACTAAGCAACTCCCTATCATTGTTAGGCCTAAGTTGGATGAGGAACATTTAATTGCTTTGTTGATTGTTCTTAAGAAAAACAGGAAACCGATAGGCTATCCGCTGGATGACATTAAGAGCACCGCCCCTGATGTTTTCATGAAGAGGCCCGTAGCTTTTCTCCAGCTAAACCCGAAGATAGAGGAATATCGTTTTGTTTCTTCTTACACAGGTCTTGACAAGTTAGAAGACCCCGGAGGAGGATCTGAAGACTCTATCTTGATAGTTTTCGCTCATGTATCCACGGCGGCGTAATCGAGTAGGCACGGCGGCGTAATCGAGAAAACTATCGAGATACAATGGCTATCTCAATTTTAACTCTTTAAAATTCATAATTTACAAATTTATTACATTTAAATAATCCCTCTAGTAATTCGAAATTACTATCTTATAAAATGTAATATCATAATTTTAATCACAACTCTTTGCAATTTTATGATCGACCGTATTCATTCTCGATTTAATCGTTTCCAAAACGATTAAACAAAAACCGAGTAATAAAACAATTTTTATTACTTTGACAATTATTATTACAATCCCATTATAATAATATACGTCACGTAAAATCATTTTCAATTTCTGGTTGCTAATTAATTCATATCCAATACAATTAATTAAATATTCCATTGAGACGGAATTCCCTAAAAATATGACCTTAAGGGATCAACTGATCACCACCATCATATGATGATAATGTCAAGCTCTAGGAAAACAATCATTCTCGGTAAATGTTGATAAGTCGACTTCAAAGAGTAACTTTCCCAGTTGTGTTTCATTCAGATGAGATTTAAATATGTCAACGCATTATTGTCGAGGACACTACCTCCAACAATAAGGGGTCACCTTGTCTGAGACCACACGAAGGTTTGAACTACTTCAAAGGAGCCCCATTGAAAAGGACTTCATAGGATACCGAAGAGACACAACTCATTATTAGGTGAATAATAGGGTATCGGGAAAGCCAAAACAAGTCAAAGTAAGTCGCATAAAATCTCAGTTTATGCGATCATATACCTTACTCATTTTTCAGGTGTAAGAAATTGTTTACCTTCTTAGTAAGTAATTAATTAATCAATTCTAATATAAGAAAAATGTGTAATTGTTGGTTCAATTGATAGGTAAAATAGAGTTTGAAATATTTTGAAAAAAACAATCATAATTTAGCGTATTCTTGTTATATAACCCTAAATTGTCATATAGTGTACAAAGACGAAGCAAAGGCAGGGCTGTTGGGGCCATGGCCCAAGTAAGGATTTCAAGGTCAAGTAATAAATAATGGTGTTATCTAGTAGAATTGTTGTGGTGGTGGAGTGGTAAACGCTTCTCATTCAATTTTGAGGTACTTCTTAGAAGTCATGTGTTCGACTCACAGGAAAGTCACTTTCAGATAACAATATTTTTTATTTACCCACTATGTGAGAAAGTAGGAAGGGAAATAGTTGTTATCTAGTGAAGAATATTACGAATAGTGATTGTTTTACATTTTTAATTGCACCGTAGTTTATAATAGAACAGTTTTTTATCATTTATTTTTGTTTTCGAGTTATTTCATCCTATAAATATGAAGACTCTATAAATTATGGAGTAAGTTTATTAAATAAATAAATGTAAATATAAAAAAAAATTAATTTGTATGTTTCATATATAAATATATATATATATATATATATATATATATATATATATATATATATATATATATATATATATATATATATATATATATATATATACTTGAGATCCGGTGAGAACCTTCTTACAATGAGAACTTTGTGAGAACTCTACCTTACGAACTTTTTAAAAAAAAATTAATAATATAATTGGATTCGGCATGACATTTTATAGCTAGAGAACATATTTCTTGGTCTAGAAAATAAATACTAGTGACGGAAATCAAGGTGAGATACGTTTTATTTATTTGCATGCACCTTCTATTTATTTTTTCGTATCTATCATTTTTCCGCCACTAGTATTTATTTTCTAGACCAAGAAATATGTTCTCTGTACATAAAATTCCATGCCGAATCCAATTATGTCATTAATTTTTTAAAAAAAACTCCGTAAGGGAGAGTTCTCACCGGTTTTCATCGTAAGGTGGTTCTCACCGGATCCCAACCCTATATATATATATATATATATAGAATTGGGATCCTATGAGAACCACCAACATAATGAGAACCTTGAGAACTCTACCTTAGTGACTTTTTCAAAAAAAATTAATAACATATTTGGATTCGTCATAGAATTTTATGACTAGAAAACATATTTCTTGGTCGAGAAAAAATATATTAGTGTCGGAAATCGAGACGAGATACATTTTATTAATTTTCATGCACGTACTACTGTTTTTTATGTATCTAACATTTTTCATGCACCTATAACTGTTTTTCATGCACCTAGAGCATGTTATTTCATGCACCTAGTAATAATTTTCATGCATGTAAAAATTTCCATGCACGTAGAAGGTTTTTTCGTGCATCTATAGCCATTTTAGTATACCTAATTGTATTTTTGTACATTAAGTATATATTTTGTTAATAAAATCAATAAATTTTGTTTAATGATACTAAAGAATGTGTGTGAATAAACTAAACTAATGGTAAATGATCCATTAAAACTTTCGAAACGAGATTAAGTGGAGATTTAGTGAAGGTTCTCATGGTTCTCATTATAGTAGTGGTTCTCACCGGATCTTGACCCTATATAGATATATATATATATATATATATATATATATATAACCTAATTTAAAAATCTTACTCTCTCCACACAATTAATTAACATCTTCCCATTTATTTTTCCACAAGAAATAAGAAAGTTGAATAAACAATGTTAAAGTAAAAAGAGCTTGCAAGTGGACTTTTGATTAAAAGGTGTTAACTATTCTGACTGTAGTTAACATAAAATGGTAATTACTAAAATTAGGAAGGGGAAGTTTCCCACCATTTACAAAAGTTTGGGAGATTCAAAATGTCATAAATGTTTTTCCCCCATTTTTTCTCACCCTTACAAACCTAAAACTAGTTTTGTATCCCGTGAAAATCACGAGATTTTTAAGAGTTTTTTTATGTTTATATTTTTATTATTATGATTATTCTGCGTGATTATAATAAAAAAATTAATCATGAATTGATTAAATGATGGACATGTAGATTTTATATCTTCAACTTAAGATGACTCATAAATCGAAGTACATGATACAAATACATCGACCCTAACAAATGAATGAAAATGTAGTAACACTACAAGATAGTTCTATTTTTTCACAATCTATTAGAGTTTACGGACCTTGATAAGAATTAAAAAAAATGATCTTAAAAAGAAAACATCTTTTGTACGTAAATGACAAATGATATAACCGGTTAATTAGCAGAGCAAACCAATATGAGACATCAAAAGCATAAATACCAAATTGATTCAAAAGACGAATTATTATACAAATTAATTCAGAAACATACATACCAAATTTACCAAATCATTTCACTACAACAAATTATCGTACCAATTTATCCAAAACTCTAAAAGAAAAGTATTTTATCCCAAAATAGCAGCAAAGTCTTCCCCTAACCAATTATATTCTTTCTTTCATATTCTACTGTTTTCTTCAACTTTGGATGATTTCTTCCTTTTTGTTTATTTTCCCTGCCATTCAAATTTTAATCATTTATAAACGACATATAAATATATTTTGACACTCGGTAAATTGAAAAAACAAAAAACTATGTTTAAATAAGCTCAATTCTTGAATGATCGAAGAATTAAATTTGATGAATACCCCCTTTAAAGACGACTTAAAGCATGACATGATGGAAACTTCCAATCTAAAACAATATTATCAAACATGGGTAAAACAAATTAATTTAATAACAATAATATTTAAAGAAATAAAAATTCACACATACCTTCTTTTTAGATAAGGATGACAGTAAAATTTGATTTGATTTAAAAACACGGAAAATAAATGATCACATTATATAAGAGTGATTGTAGTTCTGAAGATCATTAAGATTATGAAAGAGTATTTTATGACTCTTTGATTTTTTTCTTGGGGAGATTGAAAGACATGTAAATAACTATTGATTTATCTAGATTTATGTGCATTTATTCCGTATTATTATGTGAAAATTTATTATTATTAGTTAATTAATTGTATAAATAAGTATATATGCTAGGTGGCAAATACATACAATGTGACACGTGTCACTCTAAAGAGACTCAAGTTGCCTTTTTATATTATTATATAGATTACATAACCCAATGTTAAATAAAAAAACACTACTACATTTTGATTCTATAGCAACACTCCACTATTGTTGCATAATGTCATATAAGTGTTGCTATAGAGTTTATGCAACACTTAATGAAGTGTTGTATAAAGTCTCGTTGCATTAGCTCATTGCAACACTTTATGCAACACTTTTTGAACTATTGCAACACTTTTATAAAGTGTTACATATGTTACTTTTATGCAACACTTTTTTCAAATGCAAAGGCAACATTTTTATTTTCTAATGCAACACTTCTTGTGAAAAATTAGCAACACTTTTAGTAGACAAATGCAATACTTATTATATTAAAAAGCAACACTTATATCGAACAAATGCGACATTTTTTTTTTGAGAACGCAACAGTAGTTACGTCCAAAAACAACACTTATACTAAACAAACGCAACACTAGTTCATCCAAACACAATAGAAAATTGCAATTCTTAATAGTCGTGTATTATTGCACATCATTCAAAAATTACAATAGAATTATTCAATCTCAAAAATGAATGTCAATTACATTTCCAAAAACGATTAAAAATAGAACTTTGCAAATGTTTAAGTACAAAAAATGTACCAAATATTTAAAATAGAACAAATGATTTAACGATTATTATTAAATAAAAGTCTTCATGTCGTTGTAGTACTCCATTATCCCACGAGATATTGATATAAGTTGCTTGCCATCCGAACAAAAAATCATCCGACAACATACATAATAGTAATACCTCAAATGCAACCTGTTTTGCAAAAGGAAGCACAAAATCAGCGTGAGTGTGAGTGTGTGACATTATAAAGCCAATCACTACTTACAACACCTGTTTCAATATATGGCAACTGTGCTTACAACAAGATACATTATAAAGTAAAGTGGTAATCAGTGGTTGCGAGAGAAAGGGGTGCTAGTTAATTGGCATCGTTTCATTGCTTGGATGTTTCATCATTGAGCACCTGTTTTGCAACTGTGCTTACAACAAGATACTGCTCAAGGCAATTGCAGACTGCAGACTGGCAGGGTGTAAACTGAATGCCACAGTTCAGACAGAGTGGAGACTTGAGAATAGAGGCACAGGCAGAATCAGATAACGCAAATCAAGATTGAAGAAGATGAATGTAAAACAAGGAACTCACTTAAGTCAATGCATAGAGGATGAGATGACAGATTATCAACAAAAAAACAAGAAGATGAACAAGCAAAATCCAACAATTCTAGGAAAACCCATTAACTTAATGGACATGAAAAAAAAAGTCAGAATCTAAATTTAAACAACAAACTACATTGCCTACTTTCTATCAACTCATTAAAACTGTCGGTGTTTCTTATATTATAAGATAGCAATCCTTTGATCCAACTCCAAGGTCGGTAACAATCTCTTTGATTTTCAACCCCGTTATCCCGTCATCAGTGTTGGCGGTTGGCCTTAAAGGTACTGATTGTTGCCTTGATGTAGCAACGGAATTGAGCTAAATGACACAGGCAAAATCCAACAATTCTAGGAAAACCCATTAACTTAAAGGACATGAAAAAAAAAGTCAGAATCTAAATTTAAACAACAAACTACATTGCCTACTTTCTATCAACTCATTAAAACTGTCGGTGTTTCTTATATTATGAGATAGCAATCCTTTGATCCAACTCCAAGGTCGGTAACAATCTCTTTGATTTTCAACCCCGTTATCCCGTCATCAGTGTTGGCGGTTGGCCTTAAAGGTACTGATTGTTGCCTTGATGTAGCAACGGAATTGAGCTAAATGACACATCAGTAGCTGAGTTTTTCATTTTTTAAATTTTTTTTTCAATTATTGCAGTTCTCAATAAAGATCTTCTTTAAGGCATTTTTCGAAAGGGGTCTAGGCTCTAGATACTAGACAGTGATTGAGACCTGTCCGACATCTGCGCACATGAAGTAGGATTAAATCACTTCATATTGTTGTCTTAATTTTGCATACGCAGTAACTTAAGTCTAAGATGATTTCAATAAGAGCACAAAAAGATTGGTAATAAAGACCATATAACTGGAATGAGGGGATTATTCCATGAACGTAAAAACCACCCACTCTATGGAGTATAAACTCTGAGATCACTTTAAAAGATAAAGAAATTCAGCTTTGTTTTAATTGTAAATGCAGAAGTCACTTGAGAATGTACTAGACAAGGTGTTATCCTTATCTGGCTACTTTAGAGTTCCTCAATAAGGAGATTTGATGCTTAGTTTCTGTTATTTAGTCTATTTTTCCAAAAAATTAGGTATCTTCAAGCAGCGACATCTAAAACTTAAACCACAAATCTCACTGAACACAACAAATGAGTTCACCAATTCAATTCGGCGGGATATCTAAACAAGTGCACCATATGAGTACTACCTCTAAAAACTAAAAGATGAAATAGATTAAATGTTAAAAAAGGGACATTCTCACTTGTATCCCTCAACTTTTTCATTTTTTAACATGTACACTTCGCACCCAAAAACTTTGACCCATGATAATTTTCTGCTACAAGATCAGGAAACGGTAATTTTTTTTCCAAACCAACTATCTCGTAAAGGCCTTTGATTTTGAAAAAAAATCACCGCTTTCTGGACTCGTAGCCGGTAGTTATGGTTGATCAAAGTTTTTTTAACGAATTTGGAAAAAAAAAAGTTTATCGTATTTTGTTCTTGTAGTTGAGAGTTATTGCCGGTCAGTTTTTTTTGTAAGAAAAGAAGGGTAACATTAGAAAATAAAATAATTGAGGGGTACAAGTGAGAATATCCCAAAAAAACTGATTTGAATTTTGATACACAGGCACAAATTTCAGATCAATCACTAAAAGAAAGAAAAACGGCTGAATCTGAAATCACATACTAAGCTGAAGAAATTATAATACCGTTCTTGTGGTGGTAGACCCCTGTTCTCTCCAGATTCTACCCAAGACAGCTCGCAAATCAGGATACCATCCAAATAAGCCTCTCCATTCATTGTATATATACTTGAAGCATACAAAAGAAACAGAAACGAATTATGTAAGTGCACATCTCCAAGAGCGTCTTTGAAGAAAAATGAGCATATCATAATGCATACATTTTGATAAATTCATCGTCAAAGTTGACATTCAAATTGGAAAAAAGAAATGGAATATATGGAGTTCGCACAAAGTGCATTGCCCTACCAATCCAGAGTGCAGCTTACTTTTACAAAAGCAAGAATTGTTCATCCATCTTAGGCATTGAGTTTTCAATTCAGAGACTCAATGGAACACGAGGACTTTTTTTAGCAATGGAAACATCTGTATTGACAATTATCCAAGTAGCTTTTATTTTGTTTCTTAATGGTTTTCGGAAAAAAATGCTATCTGAAGTGATAATTCTCATATTCAATAGAAAGGAAAACTGAAGTGATAATATGACATAAGTAGAAGGAAGGAAAGATTGAGACCTGTCCGACATCTGCACACATGAAGTAGGATTAAATCACTTCCAGACGTGACCATGCTTGCTCAATTCCACACATATAGTACTTTGTAGCCTGGCTCAAAAAACCAGACATCCCTGCCTCATTAACGCAGATATCAGACCCTGCTGCATCACCAAGAAAGCAGTAGACCCATAACCTGACCTGCCCCCTACTGCTATTCTGCTTCAACTTACGCTACTATTACTAATAATACCATTACTTCAACTTCAGTTCAGCTACTCCAAACCCTCTGCCACACACTAAGACTGAAAGTCAAGCACAGAACTGTCAGCCCTGTGCATACAGATTCCTCTACACATCAGGCTGCTCTACTGCACCATACTAGACAGTCCCAGCTGAACAAAAGGCCGCAAAACGCTGCTGCACGCATTCCTGAAGTTGTTGCAGCCCCCAATCATTGATCCCAAACACGCTCAAATCCACACTTGATAGTGAAAGTGCAATTCCAGCCCCTGCCAGCCTACTTATTTTCACAACCTCCATAATCCAATTTCCTACATCATCTGCATCAGGAGTACAATATTACAGTCCAGACACGCTGAACCTGCGACCGTATAAACCTGCTACACCAACAGAGTATTTGATTAAAAAGAGAAGGCGGAAATTATATTTAACAAAATAGATCACATTAACTTTTACAAGTACTATAATTAGTAGTTACACACCAAGGATGTCAAATCAGCCAGTTTTTTATGATCACCACGTAGAATATCTCCAAAAAGATCTCATAAGAAACTTTGCAGTGTATCTCGATTCAGCCAAAATAATACACATATAGAGAATTTTGAAATCAACTAGCATACACTGAAGGTAAATCCGCCCTCTCAGGGAGTAGCTAGTACGACTGACCGAAGATCATTCGAAAAACCGTGAGAATGTTGTTTTACATACCTGAACTTCTGTCACTGCCAATGATCCCAATCTCAATTAGTACAAAAAGAGAAGCTGACAGTGCATGTTAGATGAGTGTCAGTACTTATATGGAGCCATTAATCTCACAACCTCTGCTGCTAAGATAACTTTGATAGACATCCCACTAATAGTCTCACAACCACTGCGCATACAAAAAACAAACATAATGCCACTGCCAGACTAAACACGATTTATTAGCTCTCGCTGAAATAGAAAACTAATTTGCTCCATCCCACTGATCTGATAGTTGAAAGAAGCATTACAAATTGAAGCAATGAAACATAGCACAAGTAATAAAAATTCCAAAGGATTCAGAACACTGCTCACCAGAGATTGATATATGTGAACAAATACAGCCTGGTTGAGCAAAGTCATTCACAATTTAGTCATATTGCAATCTGGCGGTAGGACGTTTCCTCTTATCTAACCTATCTTCGTTGTAAACTAAGGCTTTGTCAACACTCAAAAGGGCGCCATCGTTTTCAAACTCCCCACCATAGTTCAGAGCTAAAAATATTGTTACCAATCTTCGGTTGGCAAAAATTCATATTCGTCTTCTACAACCAGCATTATAAATGTGAAAAATAAAATTGATCAGTTTTTGCTTTATAAAGCACAGGTTGCCTTATTCCGTCACAAAAATATTAAATATTAAAGGTCCACAATTGCATAAGTCACTTAATTTTTGGCTGGAAAATGATACAAGTATATGGTTTTGTCAAACAACTCCCCTAATTAACACAAATTATCAATTTATACTTACCCTAACTAATTAAACATAATAAAAACAACCAACACAAATTAACATATATAATAACAAAATATACTAAAGAAACTAATAACAATCACAAATTAAACAAATACAACTAAAATAATTTAACAAATTGAAATTATAAATAAAAACTAAATACACACCTTAAAATAAGAGAGTGGCAGTGGTTGGCGGGATTAATCGCGGCAGTGGGGCGGCAGTGGGGCGGCAATGGGGCGGCGGTGGGCGGTGGGTGGTGGGTGGTGGCGGTGGCGCGGCAGTGTGAGGGGAAGTTATTGACGTTCTATTGTTTTTTTTGTGTTTAATAAAATTGGTAAAGAAAGAGGGGGAAGGAAGAGCAGTTTTGAAACAGTTGAGGAAAAGAACGCATGATGAAGGATGAGTGACGGAGTAATTGTTTTGTAGCTAGGGTTTAAGATTGATTATGCGCCTAATTTTTTTTCACCCAAATTTCATTATACCGCCTCTTTTGGTTTTTTTTTAATTGACAATTTCAAACGCTTAAAAGAAATTTGAAAATTTTAGAGATACATATATTAGGGTTTAAGATGTATGTGACGAAAGTGTTGCACAAGTGTTGCTAGAAAATGCAACAATTGTATAAGAATGTTTCAATTAAAGTGATATATTGCAACACTTATCTTAAACTGATGCATTATGTAGGTAATAAGCAACATTTTTAAATAAAGCGTTGCATAATTAAGTAAAAATTGCAACACAAACTGTAAGTGTTGCACACGAAATGTTGCATTAGGTCTCTTTTTGTAGTAGTGAAAGAAGCAGAATTTACAGGTCTTCCTTCTTCATTTCTTCTCTGTTTTCAGCTTCTTTGTTTTCTTTCCTTATTTCTTCTCTCTTTTGAGTTTCCTTCATCATTTCCACTCTTTTTTTGAATGTTGGCCAAGGAACTGCACTCAAAAATAACAACAATAATAATATAAACAACATAAATAAAACGATAAGAAGTCTTACTTGTTCATTCCATAATAAAAATGCATAAACCAAACCTTACGAATGAAGAACGACATAAAATTGTTTGTACTCTTTTTGAAAACGTAATCAATGCAAACCACAAAGGGGGTGAAATGCAGAAAATGGCTGCAAAGTTTAATGTCGACAGAAGGACTATCTTTGAAATATGGAGGGTTGCAAAGAGACAAAGGGAAAATGGTGAAGACATACAACTGAAGTCAAAGATAAAGGGAAAGAAAGGAATGCCTACTATGGTAGTACCAATTGACAAAATATTAGTCACACCAAAAGGGGACATGGGGTCATTGGCTACTTTTAGCAAGGCAATCGGAGTTTGAGCAACTACTATTGCAAACTGGGTTAAACAAGGAAAAATAAGGAGTCATACTTCAGCATTAAAACCGTTATTAAAAGAAGAAAATCAGTTCAATAGGTTACATTTTGCTCTCTCAAAGTTGCAGTACGATAGGATATCATGTTCTTTAAAGTTTAAAGAAATGTATAACATTATTCATATCGACGAAAAATGGTTCTATATTACCCAAGATCAAGCCAAGTTGTTTCTACTTAGTGAAGAAGTGGATCCATATAGAGCCTGCAAAAGTAAAAGTTTCCTTACCAAGGTCAGGTTCATGGCTGCAGTTTCTAGGCCTATATATGATGGTAATGGAACGTTGGTATTTGATGGCAAGATAGGTATTTTTCCATTTACATTTCAAGATCCAGCCAAAAGAAATTCCAAGAACAGGCTAGTGGGTACATTAGAGACCAAGTCAATCCACTCAATCAACAAACAAGTTATCAAGGAAATGTTAATTACACAGATTATACCAGCTATAAAAAAACAAGTGGCCGACAAATATGAGCAAGAACATTGTTATTCAACAAGACAATGTTAAACCACATATCAGAGACAATGACCCAGATTTCATGATGTCTTCAAAAACAGATGAATTCAACATCAACATAAGCCAACAACCAACAAACTTACCAGATGTAAATGTGTTGGATTTAGGTTTTTTCAGATCAATTCAGTCATTACAGATAAGGAAAAGAGCAAAAATAGTAGACGACCTAGTTTTTAATGTTATAGAAGCATGGAATGAAGAATTGGCATTATGTTTGAATGATGTATGGTTAAGTTTTCAGGCAGTAATGTTGGAGGTCATGAAAAACAAGGGACACAACAATTTCAAGTTACCACACTTAGGGAAAAAAGCACAAAGAACTGCTGGAATTTACCAAGAAATTTAGAGGCAGATGAAGATGTTGTAATTGAATGTTTACATCTACTAAATGATGCAGGCAAGGGTGCTGATGTAGAAGCACTTTTTGTACCATTAACATTAAGTCATCAAATGTTAACATTCTAAATGTAATGATGTAGGCAAGGTTGTTTATTTTGGAAACATTCTTCATAAAGAATGGTTAAATTATAAACATTTCATATGCAATGTAATGAAGTTCAGATTGTTTTGATATGAAAAAATGAAGCTCTCAAAGCAATATGCAATTTTATCATCGAGCTAAGGTATCTAAGAAAAGGTCTCCTAAAACCATGCTAATAACAAGAGTAGTTACAGAAAATAACAAGTTGTGGTGGCCATTGATAGGCGTCCTACATAAACAACTCATACATTCTACTGTAACAAGTCTGGAAAACAGCATGGTGGAATCCTTATCACAGAAGACATATATAAGTAACATAGACAACACTTAAGGCAACAAAGCTCTCATAACACTAAACAATTTCATCACTGAGCTCCTATAGACAATGAATATGTTCAGAAAATAAATGACATATAAAAGTAACATAGGCAACACTTAAGGCAACAAAGCTCTCATAGCACTAAGCAATTTCATCACTGAGCTCTCATAGACAATGGATATGTAATTATATCCAACACAATATTCCAGCAGGCAGACTATTATTATTGGAGAAAGAAAGAAAGAAGACAAAAATAACCGTTCCAGACAGTAACACCACCACCATCAAAAAATTGTCAGAGAAAGAAAGAAGGCATAAACAACCAGCAGACAGTAAAAACACAACCATAAAAAAATTGTCAGAGAAAGAAAGAAGAAAGAAACAATTGTTCCAGACAGTAACACCACTACCATTGTCTTACATTTCACTTACTTTTGTAGCAATGCATAGTTTTATATAACGGACACATAAGTACCAACATATAATTGCAAATATCAATATCATCCTCTTCAACTTCTTGTTTACCCTTCTTCACCCTTACATCTTCCTCTTCTTCTTTACTGCAACTTCCTTCACAACAGTCCACCGTCTTCTTTCTCTTCCCCTCCTTCCATGTAAACAAAAAAAACACAGGAAAATTAATCATTGCCCATAAAAATTAACCAATACCCATAAATTAATCAATGCCCATAAATTAATCAATGGCGAAAACCCGACGAACAAAATTAACCCGAACCCAGAACCCGACGAACAAAATACCCATAACCCTAATCCGAACGTAGAACCCGAGGGTAAAATTACATGCAAACCCGAACCAAATGTGATAAAAATACCCAGAAACCCTAAACCCAAACCCGACCAACCAAAAACCCTAAACATGCAAACCCTAACCCGAATCCAGAACCCTAATCCGAACCCAGAACCCGAACCCTAATCCCGAACCCAGAACCCGAACCCAGAACCGTAGATGTGTTAAAAACCCCTAACCCAAACCCGATTTACCAAATGTGATAAAATACCCAGAAATATACCTAATTTATTTGATTAAAAACTCAAATAGAGAGAATCATACCTTCTTCTTCAAGGACTCTTCCAAATAATGAGAATCGACGAGTTCCTTATCATAAGGGATCTTCGTAAATGGACAAGAAACTAAACCCGTGGAATCAATTACAGCTAAATCGTCGAAACTGTCCTCCGAATCAGGCACAACATACCCATGCAACACAGAATAATGTAAAATGATCTCTTTTTTCGACCCATTTTTTGGAGAATCCATGAAAGGAAGCAAAGAGTTAAGCAGAAGAAAGAAAAAGAGCGTTAGAGAAGAAGGAGTCAGGATTTGAAGGAGTTTGGGTTTGACAGGAAGAAGAGGAGAAGAGTATGAAGGCGGAATGTTCTAGACAGAGGCGGATTGTCTGATTAAGGGAGTTAGGGTTTGAAGGAATAAGGGTTAGATGGGTTTTATACGGAGGATGGGTTTGGGGTTTATACGGAGGATCGCCATTTTTGGACATGGATCCAATTTTGGGAATATTTTGGGTTGGGCAAATATATTTGGAGGGAGATTTTGTGTTTGGGTAAAAAAGGAGGGAACAATTAGTAATGTTAAATGGGCTAGAGGGAATTAGTTTAGTCTAATTGTTCTAATCCAAAAAAAATTGTCCCCATAAGGGAATGACATATGTTATAAATATTAAATGTGCCTAAGGACCATATGGTCATTTAAATGACCAAATAAGGAAAGTTGAGAAATGGGAAGAAGATAGATGTGTTGCCAAATAAGGGAAATTGGAAGATGTTAGGTGTGTGGAGGGAATAGTTAATATGGATAAATGAGTATAAAAGCGAAATAAAAAGCGACACGGGACATTATTGTTGGATATATAGCTGCGTGGAAGCTTGCCAACTCAGCATAACTAACTAACAGAATTAGTTATACCTCTAACAGAATTAGTTATACCTCTAACAGAATTAGTTAGACAGTTGGCTTATCTAACAAACTCTTGTATATAAAGAGATGTAAATATCTTACATGATTATTCAATAATATACAAACATTTAATTTTGTCTGTGTGTTCAAGAGCTAAGCTCAAGGTTCCATTAATGGAGGTTTACAGTTTTATCATGGTATAATCGCCAGAACATTGATTCTGTGAAATTTTTTCATTCTTTTTCAACAGATAAATTGATCTGTTCTTTCTTTTCAGCATTTCCACAAACAAATCACAAATCAAATTTTCCGCTGCGTTAATCATCTCTTTACACAATGTCTACTGCAAGTTCTGATTCTGTTTACAAAAATCCTTTACATCTCACAAATAGAGATCAATCTCTTCTAAAAATTGTTCCTCATGTATTCGATGGCCAGAATTTCCTGCATTGGTCAAGAAACATGCGGATTGCTCTAATTTCTAAAAACAAGCTCGGTTTCATCAATGGCGGTGTTCCAGAACCTGCTCATAATCATGCTACTCATGGTGATTGGATTAGGACAAGTTACACTGTCATGCGTTGGATTCAATTCTCGTTGAGTGAGAAAATATCTTGCACTTTCAATTACGTGACATCTTCGAAGCAAATTTGGGAGCAATTGAATGAGAGGTACAATCAATCAAATGGTCCTCATCTTTAAAAGCTTCGCAAAGAGATGACACAACTTTCTCAAGGTACTGATTTTGTTGCTGAATATTATGCCAAATTGAAGTCTGTTTGGGAAGATCTTCGTTCAATTGATCCTCTGCCTGACTGTACATGTGATACTATTGTACTTGTCAATTATTAAAGCGCATTGTAGCACGAGACAATCAACATAATTTGATTGCCTTTCTTATGGGACTTGACAACAAGTATGATCAAATTAGGAGTCACATTCTTGCTCCGGATCCTTTACCTTCTGTAAACCAAGCTTTTGCAAAGGTGAATCAAGTTGAAATGCAAAAGCAAATTACTGAGGTTGATCCTAAAGTTGATTTGGATGGAGTAGCAATGGCTGCTACACAATACAATTGCAAAACTGTTCCAAATTCATCTCCAAATATAGGAGGACATGATGTTTCAAATGTTTGGCGTAGGGATGGCAAGAAGCAGAAGGTCGTTTACTATTGTGAACGATGTTAGAAATATGGTCATACTCTTGCTTACTGTTGGTATGGCTCTCAAGGACGAGGCAAGGGCAGAGGACGGTCTGCTGGTCCTAGTGGTCCTGGTAGTGGAAGATGATTTGATGCACATGTTGAAGAAGTTCAGTATGAAGATGATACTCCCTGTGAAGTTTCTGCTGAACGTCAACCTACAGCAAACTCTATAGTGGATGCTCCTGATCCCTCTTTTGTTCAGGCTGTTGCCAAAGAACTTCTCAGAATGCAAACTCAGCATGCCAGTGATGCTCCTGCGACTAATTTGGCAGGTATCTCTCTAGCATCCACTGTTTTACAAGCCACTCATGCATCTGATCATACCTGGATCATTGATTCTGGTGCTTCCAATCATATGACTTATGATTTCAATCTGTTTTTAAGTCATAGACATTTGAAAAGGCCTATTGCAATAACTCTACCAGATGGCCAGGTGAAATTGGTTGAGTACATATGAGACATTCAATTGACTGACAAACTCAACATTTCTGATGTGTTTTATCTTCCTGATTTCAAACACAATCTTTTGTCATTAGGGAGACTTTTATCTACCAAAAACCTTCAAGCTAATTTCACTCCTACTGATTGTACCATACAGGACCCTGCCACTGAGGAGGTGCTCTGTACTGGATGGAGAAACACTGGTATATACCAATCACATACAAGTCATGGAGCATTACTTAATGTCTCGAATAAATATAACAGTACTCTTATGTCTGTTGCTGTGATTAGTGATGATGTACTGTTATTTCATAGTAGACTAGGTCACTCTTCCCTCAATGTTATTCAGCATGTAATGCCTAGTTCTATCTCTAATAAAAAAAGCAATTTCATTGTGAAACTTGTGTGCTTGCTAAACATCATAAAATGCATTTCTTATCAGCTGCACTATTATTACTCATTCTCCTTTTGAAATGATACATGTAGATTTGTGGGGGCCTTACAGACAAAAGTCATTAGGTGGTCATTCTTATTTTTCACCATTGTTGATGATTTTACTAGAATCACATGGACTATTCTTTTGAAAAACAAACAAAACCTCTCTGAAACTTTTATTCATTTTATGGCTTATGTCAAGAATCATTTTAATACCACCATTAAACACATTAGAAGTGATAATGGTGGTGAAATAATTCAGCAAGAATGCAACAAACTATTATCTGTCCATGGGATTGTTCATCAACGATCCATTCCTAGTAACCCACAACAAAATGAGAAGGTTTAGAGGAAGCATCGTCATTTGCTAGAAACAGCAAGGGCCTTAAGAATACAAAGTCATTTGCCCAAGAGATTTTGGGGAGAATTGATTCTTGCTGCAACCCATCTTATAAATCTCATGCCCACTGCTACCTTGCAGTGGAAGACGCCTCATGAGGCTTTGTTTGGAAAGCTCCCTGATTACACTCACTTGAAGGTTATTGGATGCTTATGTTATGCCTCTTATAAAGGGACGGATAAGTTTGATCAAAGGGCTATAAGGTGTATTATGTTGGGATACCCTTTTGGATAGAAAGGGTATATACTCTATAACTTAGATAACCACAAGATCATTCTAAGTAGGGATGTACTTTTTCGAGAAACCATATTCCCTTATAAACCTGGTTACCAGCAGACAATGGAACCAAAGTTCATTCAGGAGCCAAATAAGCTGCAATATATTGATACTACTGGTAATCCAGATACTGATGAATGCCTTTATACTTCCATTGATAATAATAATACTATACCACATAATAATCATTCTCCAACTACAATCCTCACAAATAATACTTCTATTTCTGATAATATTTCACATAATACTAATCACACTAATCTTCCTAATGAAACAGTTCAACAATCTAGTAATTCCATTGCTCAGAATGCTCCAAGAAAGTCCCAAAGACCTAAGTCCTTATCTACCAGGCTGCAAGGGTATATCTACAAAGGGTTGCCTCCTTCCATTCTGCAGATTGTGACATCAGATGTTGCTCCTGCTACTAATCCTCCTGATGATAATATCACTGCCACAAACATTAATCTTCATGGTTATTCAGAGGATTTCCAACATTCTTTCTAAAATGTATTGTCTCTATATGAACCCCCCACTTATGCTCAAGCAAGCAGAGACCCTCAGTGGCAGGATGCCATGAAGAAAGAACTCTTGGCATTAGAGGAAAACGAAACTTGGTTGCTTACTCCTCTACCTACTGGAAAGAAGGCAATTGGTGCCAAATAGGTGTTCAAGATAAAATTTAATCCCAATGGCACTGTTGAACGTTATAAGGCAAGACTTGTAGCCAAGGGTTACAGTTAGATTGAAGGCAAAGATTACAAACATACATTCAGCCCTGTTGCCAAACTGACTACTGTGAGAGTGCTGATTGCTTTGGCTGCAACACGAGGATGACAATTGCATCAACTAGATATAAACAATGCACTCCTTCATGGCTGTTTAGAAGAGGAAGTCTATATGCAGAAACCAGAAGGCTACACAGCTGGTAACAAGGATGATGTTTGTCTATTAAAACGCTCTTTGTATGGCCTCAAACAAGCCTCTCGTAAATGGAACATTGAATTGTCAAAATTTCTGCTCAAACAAGGGTTCATACAAGCGAAATCTGACTATTCCTTGTTACCAAAGGTGATGATCAAGGGAATTTCACAATCATTGTTGTCTATGTAGATGATTTATTGGTGACGGGCGACAATGAGTCGCATATTGCATCCATCAAACACCTTCTTGACAAGGCATTTACAATCAAAGATCTAAGTGCATTGAGATACTTTTTGGGTATTGAAGTTGCTAGATCCTCATCTGGGATTCTGCTCAACCAACGCAAATATATCCTAGACATCCTAAGAGACAGTCAAATGGAGGACTGTAAACCTGCTAAGTTTCCTCTACCACGAGGTCTCAGACTTACTAGTGATGAAGGAGAGATCTTGGAACAGGCTTGTAACATCCCAATATTTCGGGACTTTGAAATTTAAAGATTTTAAGTTCAAGTTCGAGAAATAATTTATATTTCGTAATTCTTGGTATTTCATTTAAATAACTGATTAATTTATGTGAGAATATTTAAAGGATTTAAATAAGATTTTATTTAATTGCGTAATTTACTTTTTAGCAATTTAATTTCATAGTCCGAAAACATTTATATCGTCTTAAGTTTATAGTGACCTTAAGTCGGTGTTCTTAGCTTAAACCGTCTTAAAACTTGTCTTATAGGCCTAACTTGCTAATTGGCCCATTTCCTCTCTTTTTCCTCACAAAACCCTAACCCCACCATCCTCTACCTCCCTCCTTCATTTCATTTTTCAGATTGTAAACATAACATCAAACACCATTTTTATGAACTTCTCCTTCAATCTTAAAATGCTCATAGAATCTTTGTTTCTTATCCGATTGAGACAATTTTCGCGGCCACGGATTCCTCTTCTCGCCCTCCTTATTTCTAGGTAAGTTTTATCTCATAATCTTTCCGTCAAAATTTCGGCCTGCTCTTGTAGTTTCGAAATTCGTGAATAGTGGTGATGTTTTATTGTTTTAGGCGGTGTTTGTGTTAGCCGGAAGAGGACTTGGTGATTATTGAACAAGATCTCGAAGGTTTCACTAAGTAAAGGTGACAACTATGAGAAACTCGGCCTTATTTGTAATATTAGCACTTTTCTTGCTTAAGATGATTGTAGTTTCTGATTCTTCATGTTATGAATGTTGTTGGGAGTTAGTAACATGCTCGGATTACATAAGAAAGACTTTCACATGCTTGAATTGTGTTATAATTGCCTAGATGATGAAATTTTAGATTTTATGCGCTTAAGACGAATACAAAGGATGATCTTGTTGAGGCTTTATTGTGTTGTTTAATACTTGCTTTTGATGTATTTGGGACTTACATATGCTGGGTAATCTTTGGATGTTGTGATTTTAGAAGTTTAGAATCGATTTGAGAAGATTTGAATGTTTTAGGAAATGGCGATTTTGCGTACAGGGGGCTCTGAGCCGGTAGGCTGACCGACAGCCGGTCGGCCGGCTTAGAGTCATAGTTGTGTATTTTGCGATTGATAAGTCTGAGGGAGGATTCTGAGCCGGCAGGTCGGCCGCCGGTCGACCGGCTCAGAATCCCTCTTTGGTTTTTGGGAATTTTTGTAAAGACTTAGAAAAGGACTCCCAGCCGGCAGACCGGCAGCCGGTCCACCGGCTGAGAGTCTCTCCTGGTTGTTTTGGGTTTTGAAGAAAGGTATTGGGAAGAGACTCCCAGCCGGCTGGCCGGCGGACGGTCCACCGGCTGAGAGCCTCTTCTCATTGTTTGGCTAATTTTGGTTAAGGCATGGGAAGGGACTCCCAGCCGGTGGACCGGCAGACGGTCCAGGACCGGCTGAGAACCCCTGTTCTCACTAATTGGTTTATGACTTTCAAACGGTTAATCGGTTTTGTTTGAGATTCGTTCCGTGTACCTATTATGTGTGTTTGAGGTCCCCGGAGGATGGGCGACACTATATTGGGTTCGGGAATGGAGAGAGGATAGAGACCCCCCGGTCGGGCAACCGAAAGGGAAACCGGCTCTCCCTCAACTTAGTTCCCGGGGTCAATTAAGTGTTGTTTAGTGGTTTAAGAAGTTAGAACTATAGGCTAGTTTCTATCTTTGGATGTTATTGGTTGATGCGTGTTAAGGTATGGCTTAAGCTGACCTCTGAGCTTAACACGTGAGTTGTATGTCGCGTGATGGGATATGTGTTAAGTTCACCTCTGGACCCATTACGTGTTTTGCTTGTGGCGTGTCAGGATATGTGTTAAGTTCACCTCTGGACCCGGTGTGCGATAGCTGTGTATTGGGATATGTGTTAAGTTCACCTCTGGACCCAATACTTGGTTGTAGCAGTGGGATATGTGTTAAGTTCACCTCTGGACCCATTGCTTGTGGATGTATGTTGGGATATGTGTTAAGTTCACCTCTGGACCCGACATTTGTTTGTAGTGGGATATGTGTTAAGTTCACCTCTGGACCCATTACTGAGTGTGTATAGGGATATGTGTTAATTTCACCTCTGGACCCTTTATTGTTTTGGTAGTGGGATATGTGTTAAGTTCACCTCTGGACCCATTACTTGTGTTTATTGATATCAAGGTCTATGCCTTAAGTTGGCCTCTGAGTCCTTGATTGTAAAAGTGTTTTAGTATCTAGGTTATGTCTTAAGTTGACCGCTGAACCTTTATACTTATTGTTTTATATCTGCTTGCCTAGAGTTGGTACAGTGTCAGATATGCATGATGATAGTGATGATTATAGTACCTTGTTTATGGCTTTGTTCATCCAAGGCATTGGATGACTCTTTAGTCAGTTTCGTAAATAGTTTGGACTGAAAGACCCCCCGGCCGGGCAACCGGAAGGGAAACCGGCTCCCCTTTCAAATAGTTTCCGAAGTTGGTTGAGAGCCTTGCATAATAATTGCATGATGATATGAGATTTAGATATTGTGATTTATATGCTTCACATGTTATGTATATGTTGGAGTATATTGTATGTTTATGTGTTACGTGTCGTTACAAAAGGTGGCTAGGAGAACTC
Source organism: Silene conica (assembly GCA_029255685.2). Lineage (NCBI taxonomy): Eukaryota > Viridiplantae > Streptophyta > Magnoliopsida > Caryophyllales > Caryophyllaceae > Silene > Silene conica. The sequence continues at coordinate 55,091,304 of CM055311.2, read as the reverse complement.
TAGTCACTCCCCACTGATTGTGGCGTACATGTTTACATGTATGTAGGTACATGACAGGTGGTTGGCAGAGGGTTGCATGGAGCTAGCGAGCGATGATCCTTCATCGATTGACTTACACATTTACGTTAGCTAGACTTTAGATTTACATTTCAGTTCTTGAGCGCCTGTAGGGATGTGCCATCCCAGGCTGTTGTATATATTTTGTTTCAGTACTTAGAACTGTTATACTTATCTATTTTTGTTTATATCAGTTTCAGTTTTCAGTTTTAATTCCGCTGCATTTTTAGTACTTTGTATGTTTACTATTTCCGCTTTCGCGAGGGGTTTTACAAGGCTGATGTATACAGAAGACTTATTGGCAGGCTGTTATATCTCAATCTCACTAGACCTGATGTGTCTTACAGTGTACAGCAATTGAGTCAATTCTTGGCTCAACCCCGTGTTCCTCATCTTCAGGCAACACTTCATCTTATACGATATTTGAAAGGAACAATTAACCTTTGGTTATTCTATTCTTCATCAACAGATCTCACAGTTACAGGGTACTGTGATGCTGATTGGGGCACATGTGCCTACACAGGGCGTTCTTTGACTGGTTATTGTGTTTTTCTGGGCAATTCCCTTATCTCTTGGAAGACTAAAATGCAAGCTACAGTTAGCAAGTCCTCAGCAGAATCAAAATATCGTAGCATGAGCCAAACCTCTAGTGAATTGGTATGGATCAATGAACTTCTCAAAGAATTACATGTTCCTGTTTTCTTACCAATCCTTTTGCATTGTGATAACAAAGTTGCCCAGCACATCGCTGCTAATCCAATCTTTCACGAGCGCACGAAACATCTCAAGCTAGATTGCCATTATATCAGAGAAATAATTCAAGAAGGCTTGATCAAAACTACTCATGTTTCCAGCCAATCCTAGATTGCAGACGTCTTTACAAAGGCTTTGGGTGAACAACAACATTTTCATTTTGTATCCAACTTGGGCCTTATTGATTCTTCACCAAGTCCCACTTGAGGGGATGTTAGATATATAGCTGCGTGGAAACTTGCCAACTCAGCATAACTAACTAACAGAATTAGTTATACCTCTAACAGAATTAGTTAGACGGTTGGCTTATCTAACAAACTCTTGTATATAAAAAGATGTAAATATCTTACATAATTATTCAATAATATGCAAACATTTAATTTTGTCCGTGTGTTTAAGAACTAAGCTCAAGGTTCTATTAATGGGGGTTTACAGTTTTATCAATTATGTTACCATACCTAGATTCTGTAACCCTTATCATACCTATTTGTATCTAGTACCTTGATTGAAAAGCGTTTCCTAATGAAGCAACAAGGAAAGTTGAAGAATTGACGTTAGTAATGGAAGTGTCGTCTATTACACGATTGCATTCCACTTTTCGTCTTTGATCATCATTTCTTGAAATGGATACATGATTACAGTTCTCAAGTAAGCACCCTGTTCAAGCAAACACCAAACACCAAAACACCAAACATGGATTTATTTTATGAGACAAACAAATAAGAAAGTGGGAGTTGGAAGAGCCTAAACCTAAACAACCTTTTTTTATATTTATAATAACAGTATATGTAAATGTAAATAAAATAGAGTTTGTTGTTTTGTATTTGGAAGCTTACTGAAGTAAAAGTGTTGAAATTTCATTCTCTCTAATTTGCTCGAAACCCAACAAAATGAGTCATTTTCCGTAACAAGTCTCCCCTTTTTCTCGCTGTTTCTCTTCTTCACTTGTTCACTAGCAGACATACCCAACTTTATCACATCAAAAACCCTCTTCACTCTTCATCCATATATAAAATAAATAATACTTGTACTACCAACGCAAGTACCAACCTTATTTGAAATGGCTTCTTTTCTGGGTGTGTAAACAAGGTTTTGTGTTGTACAATGGAGTGCCATGTAGAAAAGAAAGAGTGTAATTACGAGGAAGTTAGAAGAGAGAGTAGTTCAAGTACTGATTTTGGGACATCTGAACCAACTCTCAATGGAGAAGACACTTCTTCAACACCCTCAACTTCATCCCCTTTTCCCTCACCACCCGCCGTCAACCCCACAACCCAATTGCCTGCTCAATGCATCTTCCATAACCTACACTCTTCATTGCCAGGTTTTGCATTCTGCTCTTTTTTTTTTATTTTGTTTTTGTTTTTCTTCTTTTTCGTTTTTTATATATTTTTGCGGATGTTGTATTTGTAGATGAAATGGATATGATGAAGGAAAGGTTTGCAAAATTGTTGCTTGGAGAAGATATGTCTGGTAGTGGAAATGGGGTTTCCACAGCATTGGCTATTTCTAATGCTATTACTAATTTGTGTGGTATGCTCAACTCTTAATCGATCACAATATTCACCCACAACTTGATGGGGTTTCTTTCTTTCTTTGCATTGTGTCTTAGTGAGGACGTATTTTACTCAAATTTAAATAAATGATTGGGAGGGATTAATGGGTTAATTTCCTGAGTTCCTGAACTGGGTATTTATCTGTTTCACCAATGGGGTTTGGGTTGCTGTTTCTGATGATGAGTTTCATATGTGATTGTAGCCACACTATTTGCGCAACTATGGCGCCTAGAACCTCTTGCATCCGAGAAGAAGGCCATGTGGCGAAGAGAGATGGATTGGCTTCTTTGTGTTGGTGATCACATTGTTGAACTAATCCCTAATTGGCAAACATTTCCTGATGGAAACAAACTCGAGGTAACTTTACATTCTAGTAGGTTCATAATGTCTGTATGCTGTGGCTTGAAAGATTCTACTTTTGTAAGGATAATGTGGATGTTACTGTATATGTGATGACCTCATGATTATCGAATATGGATTAAACTTGACGGTGTGGAGTTGCATGGGTCTAAAGTTGCTCATTGCTGAAGGTACAGCCTTGGAGTTGCTTCTTTGCAGCATCCTTACAATTGTTGATATTCTGCTTTTGACTGCTTGATTCCATCCCCTCCCTTACACCAATCCTGCCCTAATTAAGAACAAAGACTTACCCTTTGTTTTGATGGAGGGATTTGAAGAAAAGAGGGGGACAATATCCCCTTTTTGGTTAGGTAGCTGAAGAAGAGGGTAAGAAAGAGCTCCATTTTCCTTCTCACTAGCCAAATTAACACTTCTCCGATGTAAGGAAGATTACGAGAAAAAGACAATTATATTCACTTCCACGAATCTCCTATTTGTGTATCCAAAATAAAGGCTTAATCCCAAAATTAGTTATTTAAGTTATGAGCTGATTCTGAATATTACTAAATTTTCTGTCAAAATTTTTCATGAGTTTCATCATAACTACACATTTTAATTACTAAAGAATAATATAGTCAGAGACAACATAAATGATAATTACCACAGTTTCTCATGGGGATTTACAAATGGCTGGGAAAGGAGGTCAGTTGGTCTGAGGTACGCAGGAAAATAAAGATTGTTTCTTTATGATCGATAATGAATATTGCGTCGAGAATTTCATTGTATAACGTATAACGACTATTTGTTAGATAAATCTTGAGAATTATAGAACTGCACTGCATGAGGTTGTTGATAAAATTGTTTAAATTCAACAGGTGATGACCTGCAGGCCGCGAGCAGATCTTTATGTTAATCTTCCGGCTCTCAGAAAGCTTGACAATATGCTGATTGTAAGAAATGTCTGCCGCTGATATCTTGAATAGCTTCTCATAGAATAAATTCTGCATTTTGATACTTTTTTTGGTTTTAGGAAATGTTGGATAGCTTTAGCAGCACCGAGTTTTGGTATGTTGACCAAGGAATTGTTACCACGGAAACAGATGGATCGATGTCCTTTAGAAAACAGCTCCAACGCCAAGAGGAGAAATGGTGGTTGCCTGTCCCTCGTGTGCCACCTGGTGGTCTTCAGGAAGACGCAAGAAAACAGTTGCAGCATAAACGAGATTCTACCAACCAGATCCTCAAGGCTGCTATGGCTATAAATAGTATCATGTTGGCTGACATTAAGATTCCTGATACGTATTTGGAAAATCTGCCAAAGGTAGATCTACTTTTCATAACTCTAACCAAAAGCAGTCAGAAAGTCCTTGTGTTTTTTTTCTTTTGGTTTAAAAGGAGGCAGACAAAATATTGTTCAAGACGGCTTTTGAACCCTTGTCATGATTCGTGCCTGAGCGTCTTTTCTTGACATGATAAATCCCATGTATGAAAAAGATAGAGAGTAATTAGCTAGTATTGGATGGAGTATAGTTTACATGCTATCAATATTATGCTATAGCGTATTACAATGTATATGCATTTAACTTTTTTTTTTTTATTTAAATTACAGAATGGAAGGGCCTGCTTAGGTGATCTTATCTATCGATACATTAGCTCTGATCAATTTTCCTCCGAATGTTTATTGGACTGCCTTGATCTATCATCTGAACACCAAGCTATTGAGATAGCTAATCGAGTGGAAGCCTCGATGTATTCATGGAGGCAGAAAACAAGCTCAAAACTTAACAGCTCAAGGAGATCCATGTCTAAATCATCATGGGAAATGGTGAAGGATTTAATGATTGATGCGGAGAAGAGAGAAGTGCTTGCGGAAAGAGCAGAAAGCCTTTTGCTTTGCCTGAAACAACGCTTCCCTGGTCTCCCTCAGACGACATTAGACATGGCCAAAATCCAGTACAATAAGGTTAGATCTTTTTTACACAATCTCAAACTCCCTCCTATGTTCTTCGCATTTTGTATTTTGTGGTCATAGTTAAAAATTTGAGTGCGAGTATGTTGAAAAATATAGAAATTTAATACATGAAACTAAACCATTTATATGTATTATTCAAAATCTTGCAAAAAGTAATATATTAGCATGTATTATGGAGAAGAGGCAAAATGAAATGGGAAGAATATATGAAATTTTGTTGGAAAGCATAAATTTGTTGTTTGTTGTGGTTCAGGATATCGGGAAGTCAATTCTGGAGAGCTATTCAAGGGTACTAGAGAGTCTGGCCTTTAACATTGTCGCAAGAATCGATGATCTCCTTTATGTTGATGACGTAGCAAAACACGGGGAATTATCACCAATATCGAAAGTGAGCATCATTGCTCATAAAACTGTGACTATTCCTTATACTAGCCTCCCAGGTGGAAGCCCATACAAGACGGCCTTAACTTCCCCAAGTGTTTCACCAGGGAAAGTAGAACGAGACAAGTCGCCCTTAAGATCTCCTTTTTTAAGCAGCAGTAGCAAGATTATGAACGGAGGATTTGGAGTGAAAACGATGCTTACGGACTACTTGAATGTCGATGCTAAAGTTAGTGAGGTTGGTGACCCAATTCCATATGCCACCAGAGAAACGTCACCTGGTTTTGAAGGAGTGATGATTCATGAAGACGGAAAACAAGGTGCAAGTCCAGCATCAGTAGTCTCACTTTAATTTCAAACTTGAGGTAGGATTCAAATGTTCAATTGTGTAGCTTGTGTATAACAGATATACTACGTATTTGATTAGTGTAGAGATAAATGAGGAATCAGTGTGATATACTTACTGCTGGACAACCATGGGTTCTCAAGTTTTAATTATTATGCACACTATGTCGAATGTGGCGTCTCATGGTCTCTACTCTCTACTCTCTAGTGCCCATCATTTGGTGGTGATCAATGGGTCAAACCAAAAACTATGATAAATAATGAAACAATATTCATAATTTATTTTCTTCCTCGAATCAATATTCAACAAATTACAAGTTTTCATCAATGTTCACCCAAAAACAAAGTACCATTGTAGCAAAAAAATTTGTATTGCAATAAAACTGTAACACAAAATAGATAGACAAATGGGTTTATATAATATCAGAAAGTTATGTGTACAACCTCTGTTATTCTACTGATTCTAGAACAATATTAAAACTACGAGTCTAAGATCTTCGAGGCTCGCTTGCTTCACTTTAGTTTCTTGAGAAGATCGCGTTGACTTGAATCTATCTTCGATGCTTGAATTTGCTTGCTTGAGGGTCGCGTTGACTTGAATCTCTCTTCGATGCTTGAATTTGATTTGAGTTTACTTGAGTAGGCGATGCTTGAATTTGCTTGCTTGAGGGTCGCGTTTACTTGAATCTCTCTTCGATGCTTGAACTTGATTTGAGTTTACTTAAGTAGGCGATGCTTGAATTTGCTTACTTGAGGGTCGCGTTGACTTGAATCTCTCTTCGATGCTTGAACTTGAGTTGAGTTTACTTGAGTAGGCGATGCTTGAATTTGCTTGCTTGAGAGTCGCGTTGACTTAAATCTCTCTTCGATGCTTGAATGAGGGTCGCGTTTACTTGAATCTCTCTTTGATGCTTGAACTTGATTTGAGTTAACTTGAGTAGGCGATGCTTGAATTTGCTTGCTTGAGGGTCGCGTTTACTTGAATCTCTCTTCGATGCTTGAACTTGATTTGAGTTTACTTGAATAGGCGATGCTTGAATTTGCTTACTTGAGGGTCGCGTTGACTTGAATCTCTCTTCGATGCTTGAACTTGAGTTGAGTTTACTTGAGTAGGCGATGCTTGAATTTGCTTGCTTGAGGGTCGCGTTGACTTGAATCTCTCTTCGATGCTTGAATGAGGGTCGCGTTTACTTGAATCTCTCTTCGATGCTTGAACTTGATTTGAGTTAACTTGAGTAGGCGATGCTTGAATTTGTTTGCTTGAGGGTCGCGTTGACTTGAATCTCTCTTCGATGCTTGAATTTGATTTGAGTTTACTAGAGTAGGCGGGCTTGAATTTGATTTGAGTTTATTTGAGTAGGCGGCACGATTTTGAAGTGATTGTTGTCTACTTGCAAGTGTGATTTGTAGAGAGAATTTGAGAGCTTTTGATGTCTCTTTTCTCCTCATTTTGAGGAATGATTTTCTCTCTTGTAAAGTGTATTTTTCTCCCCTTGAAATGGTGGAGAAATGTCTTATTTATAAGAATTTCTCCCTTGACAAATGGGCTTGAATTTGGGCTTTGCTTGTGAGCTTGACTTCTCATTTGGGCTTTGCTGACCACATTATTTGGTTTAGAGCCCAATTGGCCATTTGGCTTGCTTTTGAGCCCAAATAACCCAGTTTGTAATATGGGTCGATCCAAACTTCATTAAATGGGACAAATACAATTAAATTAAGTTAAAATTTGATATTAACTTAAAATAATTTATTTTGTTTTATTCTCGGCACTTTAATAAAATTTTCGTGCCTACAAATTGCTCCCTCGGGTCCTTGTCACGTACACTGTTTGAGTGTTTAAACGTGGCGAGGTCTCGAATTTTTTTGGTTTGACTTTGATATCCGTGAGCACTTAACTCATCGTAGGAGCACCCATGTGATTTTTTTAAGTTGAAAATACACGAGTACTAAACTTATTGCAGTAGTATCGATGTAAATTTTGTTTGACTTGAAAGTCCATAGGTACTTAACTTGTCGTCGGAGTATCCATTTAAATTTTGTTTTACTTAGAAGTCAATGGGTACTTAAACTTGTCGTCGAAGTATCCATGTAAATTTTGTGTTCCCGCTTTCATCTTGACTTTGATAAGACTAACTTTCCGCATTAACTCTCTCGAGAAATAAACAAATCATCTCTTAGTTTAAGCAAAACAGGTCAATGGCATTCAGATCCCAAGAAAAGGAAAAATGCTGAAGTTGTGCCACAAAGATCATGGGCTTCTCATTGACAACCTTAGGAGGAGGCAGATGTAAAATATTCCCCATAGATTTTCCATCAATCCATTTATCCGTCCAAACATTAACCTCTGAGAGAAACCTAACTTCCCAGGCAAGACCCTGAGAAAGTAACTGAATTCCCCATAAAATACTCTTGAAGCCCCATGACGAAGTATTGTTAGAAGCATTCATAATAAGAGGAAAATCTCTATTCCTTGCTTTTAAAGTAACACCTATAGTTTGTGCAATTAGCGTGTCTGGTTTAGAATAAATCTGTCATTCAATTTTAGCCAACAAGCTCTGATTAAAACATTTGATATCCCGAATGCCAAGCCCCCCCACAAGACTTTGGTGCACTAACAAAAAGTCGACTACACCAGTGTAGGCTAGACCCATTATCAGTTCCTCTCTACCAAAAATGTGTCATCAAAGACTGGATCTTTTCTTTCACACTTAACGGCATACGAAATGCCGATAGAGAATAAATAGAAAGTGAAGAAAGAACTGAGTTGATGAGAGTAAGTCTTCCAGCTGGTGATAGAAAGAAATTATTCCAATTACCAATTCGTTTCCGGACCTTCTCCGTAACTGTTGCAAAAATCTCCTTTTTAGATTGCCCAAAATCTGTTGGAAGTCCAAGATAAGTACACATAGGCTCTTATTGAAGCCACTTTGGTGCCATGTAATATATTAACTAAATTAGTAGTTATTAGTGACAAATAAGTTGGATAATTTATATATAAACTAAAAAAGCATCTTAATACTTATTTATTAATTATGACAAACATTTTTTTTTCAGATGTAGGAATTTTTTATATGTGCATGAATTGTTTATATACAAGTAAATGATCAAAGTCAAGATAAAACTATTGTATGAAGAATGAGTAACATAATAAAGATTGAAAAATGAAAATGGGGGATTTTGAGATGAGAAGTGTTTATAGCAATGATATAAAGGCTTGCAAGATTAATTATAATCAAAAGTATAATAATTATGCCCTGTTTGGCAGTGCACCTCAATTACCTGATCTGCTTGAAGTAATTTTTTGCCAAAATATTCAGGTGACTTATTTTTTTTTGGAGTGTTTGACAAATAGTTTATTTGGTCAAATAAGCTACCTGAAATGAAATGCTACATAAGGTTGCATTTTAGATTTCAGGTACCTGATTATAGGTTATATTACTTTTACCCTTCAATCTATAATATAGTAAATAATTATTATATTATTTTATGTCATTTCACCCAAATAAGCTACATTTTCACTTAGTTTGCCAAACAATTTTTTTATATAATCAGTCAGCTTATCAGCTCATAATTTTCAGCTACCTTATCAGGTTTCAACTCGCTTATCATGTTTCAGCTACCTTTTCAGTTTTCAGGTACGTTTTTAGATTTCAGATAACTTTTTAGCTAGTTTTAGCCAACAGAGCCTTAATCTTACTTGTAATGAAGAGTGAGACGGTACCATATTCATTTATTAATATGTTATGTATTGGACACTGGACATGTTGGAAGATTGCAACAAGTATGGGCGTGACAAATGAAAAATTGTGTGAAAAGTATACGAGAATTGGTGTAATCGGGTTTTAATAAGTGAAGTAACCCGAAGTCGGCAAAACAAATGAGTTAGGCGTTATTTTATGTATACCTAAGTAGACATTGTTACCTCAGCAGTGAAGTCCATCTAGATAAGTTGATGAGCCGTGACATCCTATGGCATAATTGTTAGAATGGAATTAATGCGAAAAGGCAAAGTCTATAACCCAAAAATAAAACGTAGTGGGACAAAGATAAGAACATGCTGCCATGTTTTCCACACAGAAGTTGACTTCATTACTCACTTTAAACCAAGGGGGGTCCAAACATTTTAAACTCAGGCGAGGCGGGGGCAAAATAATGCCACCGTCTATGTTAATAATTTTATGGACATTGTCGTAAAGGAACGTTTCACAATATGTTTAATTCCACATTATTTGTTCTATAAATGTTCTACATCCTCGTAACGAAAGTGTGTCTGTTGTAGGTACTCCTCGAAAGCTCAGCTGATAAAGAAAAGATAAGAACTCTTCGTTCAGTTGAAAGATCAGATCGTCCCCAAGACACCTATCATTTGTAATAGTCCCGTCATAAGTTTATTTTCTTTTTCCAATAATGTAATGGAGTGTCTGATCCGACGTATCTTTCTTTCGTGTTCCAAAAAAAACCAAAAACAAACATTGACAGAATATTGCCTTAACCTCCTTGATCGGGATGAGGTTATTAAGGTCCAGGGGCGGATCCAAGGGGCAGGTGCCCCCCATGAAATTTCCGAAGTTAATTTTTATAAGTACCTATGATAGTTAGTAAATTATGATGACATAGTTGGTATCCACGAGGTACATTGTTCGAATCCTAGTAACATATAAGTATTTTATTTTATTTTTATTATAAAAATTGCTTGAAAAGAGATTTGAACTCATGACTTTCGAATAACTAATCAAATTCTAAGTCATTGAACCACTTTCATTTACTGTTAATTGGAGTACTAAAATGTATTATATTCTACGAATTAGATATTATTTTTACATATAATTTAAATTATTTTAGAAAAAAAAGTTGAAAAAAAGATATGTCTATACTCTATAACCAATATGTTTTTATTCTTTTACTAATGTCATGACTAATTTAGGAAAAAAACTCTAAAATATAAAAATATTGTCCTAGATGTGCTTAGATAACACGTCAAAAAAAATTGTGCCCCCTAAAACAAAATTTCTACATCCGTCACTGTTAAAGTCAATGTGATTTTATCCAGATTTGAGTCGGGATATGGTTAATGGTGTTTTGTGTAGGCTTTATAATTAAATTGATATTTTTATTCTTGTTCTGAATTAGTCTAAACCATCCAACCCAAAAGTCTCTACGTACGCCAATATATACCCTTATAATTTTATGAGGAGTATAATAATATATTCAGGGATGGAAAACATACTATGGGCTACGTAATAATATATACGGAATACTACTTATTATATAGGGTCATACAGAATGACTACGTGTTTATTTGCGTGTTTAACTACGGATAAGTAGAATTGATCCAATCAGGAGCCGCCTATATAAAGAGGAACATGGCCCATAATTAATAATTAAGATTATTCCATTCTATAAACCGCTAAGATAAAGGAATCTGAAAATGGCAGATGAAAAGAGAATGACAATGCCTGATCCGGAGCTGAAGCTTCTTGGTGTATGGTGCAGTCCATTCAGTCGAAGAATAGAGATGGCCCTTAATTTAAAGGGCATACCCTATGAATACATTGAAGAAGACCTCCTTAACAAAAGCCCACAGCTCTTGAAATACAATCATCTTCATAAACAGGTACCAGTTCTTGTCATCCAAGGTGTTCCCATCGCCGAATCACTCGTCATTTTGGAATACATTGATGATACATGGAAACATAAACCTCTCTTTCCCCAACAACCTTATGACAAAGCAATGGCACGCTTCTGGGCTAAGTTTATTGATGACAAGGTATCATTTTTGTTTTCATTTTAACATGCTACACGAAACTACCCAGGTTTAAATAATAACTGAATCGTATGGAAGCATATATACTAAATGCATGCCTTGATTAAAAAACATTTGATGTATATTAGGGGCCTCCATTTCACTCTTGTTATCTTGTGTTATCAAAATTTATTTAAAATTAATTGCCACTTTTCTAAATTCAAATCTTATCCCATTACTAACCAATCACAAATTCTCATTTAACACGCACACTTTATCCGTCACAACCTGAATACGGGTAGTGTTCCTCTCACATAATGCGAGTAACACTATCCATAAAATCTCCGTTTCCCTAAACAATCACAAATTCTCATTGAGTCCGCCGTAAACTGAACACGGATAATATCTCTCACATAATGCAAGTCACAATATGCATAAGATGCTTTATTTCCCTAAACAATTACAAATTCTCATTGAACAATATCCTTCTCAAGCCTCAAACCTACAACCCTGACACTACCTTGTAAAAATGATTAGATATAGTACCAAAAATAAAGAAAAAAAATGAGTAGATATGTTAAAGGAAATGTTATGAACTGTCAAGTTCAGAAGAAGAAAAATATTTGCGGAGTATCTTTTAATTGTTGTATTAAAGAATAAGATTAGAGTAGAAAAGAGAGGGTTGCTGGATTGTTGCATGTATTTCTGCCACTCTTGGTCAAAATATCAAGGGTGCGGACTGCGGAGCATCTTTTAATACAAAATAAGATGGAAATACATGGAAATGCTTTGGGGTTCTCACAAGGACCCTAAACAAATTTGTTTTTGTTTTGATATATTATATTCCCTTATTTTATATTTTATTTTCTTTGTGTTAGACACAAAGATTAGAATAATGAATGAAATAAGGGTAAAAAAATGGATGGTGTTTAGTGTTAAGATACACCGATAAATAATTAAGAATTAAGTGAAAATTATGAGCTACAAACTTTAAAATATGATTAAAATAGGAGTAAAAGATTTGGGTGAGATTTGTTAATAGCAGAGAAAAATGAATAAAATAAAGGATTAATCCTCAACAATGAAGGATTTCTCATATTAATCAATACTACATTTTAACTTAGAATAAACCCAACTATCAAATATTCTCCTCAAAATTAGTCTTAGACCAGTTAAAAAATCTCATTTGTATTAAATGACGGCCAAAAATATATGATGAAGTAGTAATCATTTTGAAAAGAGTAAATTGAGTATTTATTATTATATACATTTTTCATTACAAAATAACAAGTTGTAATCTACCGTTCTCCATTTTGAGAAGATGAAGCCAATAATTAAGATTATTTTAAGTTTAAATGTAGTATGAGTTAATATGAGAATCATTCATAATTGGGATTATTGCTGTGAATTAATCCTAAAATAAAAATAAAAGTTTACAAAATAGGAAAGGAGAAAAAACCCTGAATAATCCGTTTTAGCAATAGGAACGAAAATATGAAATAAAAGGGAGTAATATGTTGATACTGGTTTCTTACCTTTTTATTTTGATTTAAATTAATAAGACTAGATTATGTTATCATTTTATAGTAAAATATAATTACAATAATTTAACTAGAATTAGAGTCAGTGGCGGATCTTGAGAAGTTTTATTAGGGTGGTCGAGACGGAGTATAGTCGCATTGCTTTTTTTATGTTTTTCACTCAAACAACTAGGTAGCTTTTTAAATTGAAATATTTTTTACCTACAATTCAGCCTACAGTTCTAAATATTGAACAATTTAACTCAATTAAATCAGTTCAAACGCTTTCAGTCTAAAACCAGGGCCTATATCGTCAATAATCGGCTTGAAATTAAAAGATCTCTACTTTGTACCAATATGTAGGGAATAGTAAACTATTTGTACAAATGATTGCATATAATTAAATTTAGATCAAATTTGATATTTTTAATTAATAAAAATATACATAGGAGGAGACTTAAAAATACCAAAATATATTAGAAATTATCTAATAAACTACAAGTATATAATACTAATAGAAAAAAAAGAAAACATTAAACCAAATAAATAGCATATTATCAAATTTTATATTCCATCAAAATAATCAAAACAACAAAAATTTTATTGTAAAAGTATTCCTATAGTCGTTAGTCGTTACTATTGAAAATTATAAAAGAGGTTAGGTTGAGTGTAACATTTTTTTTATTATTATGATAACTTCAGAAAAATAAAATACTTATAAACTACTTTTGTACTCGTATAACATAGTATTTATTTCATGGCGGCACAAATAATACAATCTAGCAAAACTAATTTAATTTTTGGGCCAATCATGTTGGTTTCTAGGCCACTTAAATTAGTTTTATTCAATTTGATAATTGGTACGGTTTGAATGGATAGGCAAGGAGGCCCAACTCTTCATTTATTGGCCCAACTCTTCGTTATTGAATAATTTATGAGAAGATTTGGTATTTCACTTAAGATCGGCCCAAAACTCAAGGGGGCCTGACCCCGGCGCGGGACAACAAAGGTCCCCCTCTAATTTAGAGTATATTGGTAACTTGTTTTTGAAAAATGGTGACATTTAATTAGCAAGTATTAGAGAGAATTATAGATCGTATGTGATGATGAAACAATCTGATTATAATATTGTTGTATGCATAGTGCTTGCCGTCACTAAGGAAGGCATTGTGGGGACCAAAGAAAGAAGAAGAAAAGTCGGATGAAGAGGCGCGTAACAACTTAAAAGAATTAGAAAAAGAGCTGAAAGGAAACAAGTTTTTTGGAGGTGAAAGTATAGGATATTTGGACATTGTTGCCAACTTCATTGCGTATTGGCTTGATGCTATTCAGAAAGCAAGTGGCAAACAAATACTCACAAGACACGAATTTCCGACGTTAAGCAAATGGAAGGATGATTTCTTGAGTTGCAATGCCGTCAACCAAAAGTTGCCTCCTTGGGATCGTCTTGTTGCTTACTACCAAATTCGTATTGAAGCTGCCAAATCCCTCAACTAATTGGGAATGGAGTACAGTCTAAACAAATTCAAATTAACAAACCGTCTCTCTTTATATATGTAATAATATTATATCTATTTTTTGTCCATTATTATCAATTTCAAACTGTGTTGTACAATTCAATTAACTTCTACTTCTAATTCAACTGTGAGATATCAAAATATATGTACTCAACTAACATCTACAACAACTAAATGAAGATCGAACTCAAATAACTGCGTGGTTTAATTTATTAAAGGGTTTTTTGTCTAACACGACCTTTAAAAAACTTTTTCTTCCAAACACCACCTTTAAAAAAATAATTTGTCAAACACCACCTTTAATAAATTTTTTTTGTCAAACACCACATTTTGGCCAAAGTTTCAGCGTTTGTGATGAGGTGACTTTCAGTCGATGTTTGAGATAGCAAACAAGGTCGGTTTAGAGTGTTCTTGAACTCGTTGGAAAGGTGGGAGTACAGGCTTTCCAACGGTTGTCAACACGGTGATCAAAAGTGTCCTTATGTGGGGTAGATTGATGTGTAAAGTAAGGTTAGTCACATAGGGTTAATGTAAGTTGAAATAGGATTTTTCGTGGGTCAATTCACTCCCGTTGAACCACCACTTGCACCAACGACCACCACAGTGAACACAGCTGTGACATACCTTGCCCTCCCCTGAACCTACATACCAAATTTCAAATCAAACCAAACATCATAACCCCATTTAAAGACCCTTGAAAACCCCTCTAACAACTCGTTTGCTATCTCAAGCACTTTACACATCAATCTACCCCATCTTTGACCACCGTGTTGACAACCGTTGGGAAGCCTGTACTCCCACATTTCCAACGAGTTCAAGAACACTCTAAACCGAACTCGTTTGCTATCTCAAGCATCGACTGAAAGTCACCCCATCACAAACGCTGAAACTTTGGCAAAAATGTGGTGTTTAACAAAAATTTTTTATTAAAGGTGGTGTTTGACAAATTATTTTTTTAAAGGTGGTGTTTGGAAGAAAAAGTTTTTTAAAGGTGGTGTTAGATAAAAAAACCCTTTATTAAAACTATCTATTTTAATAAGCCAAATATCACAAGCTGAGTTTATAGTGTTTTTTTTTGGACGAAAAGGACATTTTTTAAATAAAAATCAAAAGTATCTTAATAACTCAGGAGGGCGGGTCAAGGGTGAGCGGCGTACTAGGCTAAATAAATTCAAGAGTACAAATCTCGCTTACAAAAGTTGAGGCACTATAACGGGTTTCTGTCGTCACTTCCCGCTTTCAAAAACAATTTTTAAACCCAAATACAGTAGTACTTAGTTCAGGTGTCTAACACAAGGATGGAGTGGAGATGTATGTAATTACATTAAGTCCTAGTTTAGTTTAAGTAAAAGGATGATTGATCGATATTCTAGACTAAGCAAACACGAGAACAAGATGATAAAATCAATATAAAGAAAGGCGTCGGGGTCACTAAGGTGAGTTGATAAAGGTAGCATAAAAGGGTCGACTTAGATGTTCTAGGTAATGATCTCAGTTAGTCTCACTCGTCTCTCAAGACGACTCAAACCTAGGTCAAGACTATCTATGTTTTTGCTCTAAACAACCTTAACCAAACATGGAAACAAGCAAATACAAGCCTCAAAACGTCGCTAAAGACAAGTAAAGTGTCAATCAAGCCCAACTTTCGTAGAGACATTTCATCGAACACCTAGCATGCATACTATGAACAACCAATACTTTTGAACAACAAAGCTTAAATTTAAGCACAAACCATCATCAAGACCACACCAAATATTACCCTAACCCTGCATTCCCAACGCTTAAAATAAAACATTCATCAAAAAAATGCAGTCATCTATATATAATAATAAAACACAAACCACTACAATACTACTTTTCCCGCCTATTTATCCACCTTCTAACCTTAACCCACTAAAGATATTATTATAATTAATTATAAAATATTATTTTAACTATCTTCCTAGAATACAGTCATAACCAACTAAAATTCATATTATACATAATATTAATAGTATAAGATGCCTAAAATTCTTACTTTTACTTATCTAACTATCTTCCTAGAATATAAATAGTTTACCAATTTACCAATAAACTATCGGTCACATAAAATAGTTGATGTGTCAAAAATAGTCATATTTGACCAATACTTGGCAATATTATGGCTTATAAATTAGAGTAAATTAATAATTACTCCCTTATATGTTTCAGTTTTCTAAAATTACTCCCTTATATGTTTTTTTTAAAAATTACTCCCTTAAGTTGATCTCAGGTCAAATATTGCTACATATTACGTTTTATGGTAAAAAAATTTATAGAATGTACGAAAATGTCCTTCAGTGTATTTATCCTACCCAACGAACAAACACCTTTCATTTTTACCCCAGTCAATGAAAATCCCAAATCCTAACCCTAATTTCTAATTCAAAACCCAAATTTTTAATTGAAAACCCCAAATTTCACAAATTATTCTCAAATCATCTTAACTCTAACTTGAAAATTTAGGGGATTATTAGAAACAGGCAACAAAAATGAATTCAAAGAGGAAGAAGGTTAGTTAATTGTTAATCGTTTTATTGAAACTGGAAATTCATTGTAATGGATGAATTATGTGATGTTGTAGTGATAGATTTTTTAATTTACCCTAATTTTTAGCCTTTTATGTTATTGAAATTAAATTATTTATTTCATTAACATTGTTTAAAACCCTAATTGAATACAATTTCATATTTTTTTTTCCAGATCAGTTCGAAATCCTAAATTCGAAAGATACCCAAATTAATTCGAAACCCTAATTTCAATTCTATTCAATTCAATTTCGATTCAATACAATATCAGTTTTAATAAAGATATAGAACTCTAATTTCAATTCAATTTCAATTTCAATTCAATACAACAATAATATGATTCAAATACCCAAATCAAATATGTAGTTACCTTGAAAAAAATGGAAACTTGAAAAGTTGAACAATTAGATTGAGAAATTACTTTAATGAAGATAGAGTAGATTGTGTAAAATAGGGAAGAATTAGTTTTGATGAAGATATTGGTAAAATAGTTTTGAGGAGCAAAAGTTATAACGAAATACGCAAATATTAAGGAGCATTTTAGTCATAAATTTAGGGAAATAGCGATAAAATTCAAAAACTGACGGAAATACTCATCGGAGCTGAAAAATGGTAGCAATATTTGACCTGAGATCAACTTAAGGGAGTAATTTTAAAAAAAAAACATATAAGGGAGTAATTTTAGAAAACTGAAACATATAAGGGAGTAATTATTAATTTACTCTATAAATTATAATAGAGGGTGGGCTAAACTATCAATTTAAACACGACCTATATTTACAGAAAAGTAATTAATAACTTTAAAATATGTAAAATAAAACACGGAGACAGATGACGGACATCATGGACAGCTAATTGAATTAAGATAGTTATGAATATATAGATTTGACGATACATATGCTTAAAGTCAAAAGTTTCACAAATTCTCATTTGTAACGGATATAAGGACTTGCTATATCACGCTCCCTGTTTTACATATTACGCCCCCTATTTTTCAATTTATTCCAAATTTGCCCTTATCGTAACGGATATAGGGACTTGTAACAGATATAGGGACTTGCTATATCACGGATATAGGGACTTGCTATATCACGCTTTAGTAAAAAAAATATTTTGTTTTATCGTAAAGTGTTTTTGAGACGATGTTTATAATATTTGTTTTATTTTTGTGACGATTTATATTATACGGTATATCGTTATTGATGTATTTGGTTCGGCGATTTGTATTATATGTAATTTACGGTTTTTTGTTATTAAAATTTTAAGACGGTCTAAAAAGTAATTAATTTTCCAAACATTCACTCATATTTTGTTCTTATCCCACAAATTTAAAAAAAGAAAAAGAGAAAAAAACACACGAAATGGTGCCGTATAAATATGAGTGAATGTTTTGAAAATTAATTAGTTTTTAAATAAACCGTCTTAAATTTTAATTATAATAAACCGTAAATTACATATAATCCAAATTACAAATCGCCAAACCAAATAAATCAATAATGATATACCGTATAATATAAACCGTCACAAAAATAAAACAATTATTATAAACATCGTCTCAGAAGCACTTTACGATAATGTTGATTCGCATTGAATTTGTTGTCAAATTGCGAACCTATATAAGACTGTCTTAGCATAATAAAAAGTCAAAATGAACAACCTACCCGTTTTTTAGCTTTTAATTTGAATTAATATTAATTACTAATATTATACTCCCTCCTACCGATAACAAATGTCTCATTTGTTGAATATATGAGTGAAGTATTTTAATCAAATGGGACATTTGTTATGGGTAGGAGGGAGTATTAGCTTATTGATCTTGCGATAAAATAGCTATAAAATACTATAGATTCTACTATTTTGTATTATTTACATACATATAATTATATAAGTATCAAACTTATAATTTTTGGACATTTTCTTACGAGGTATATATTGACTGTTATGAATGATACAATTAGTTAATTACTAATGAATCGTTTTCAACATAACTATGTTCTACCAAGGGTGTGAGATAAAAATATTTATATTAATTTAGTGTAAAATCATGTAGTAAAAGCGTATATGCAATTTACCAAAAATGTGGTTAGTAACGGGTTTTACACTCTGTTTTTTTTTTTGCTGAAAAGAGTTGAACTGAATTGGTCGTAATGAATTTAAATTGAACCGAACTAAATTGAAATAAGAGTTAATTTATTATGAGATGAGTTGAACTAAACTCAACTTAACTAAATGAAACTGTATTTAACTATACATAGCTTATTCAATTCGATGTCATTAATAATTATATTATATGGACATTTTTGTATTACTTTAAGAACATATGAAAACATACGATACTCATTTTCTATGTGTACCTTTTAATTTTAATTATTTTTATCATGTGTATTTTGATTATTAAATCAAAATAGGATGTGTCGAATCAGTGAGGCATGTACCCTTTAATTTAATGTTAAAGGTATAATAAATGTTGAATTTAAATTTAATATACTTTTATTTGTATTTGTAAAATATTGAACATTTATATTTAAATGAAATAATACTACAACTATAAAATTTTAAATGTCTATTTATATACTTTTTTACATGCCCGTGCAATTTTGCACGGGTCCTAAACTAGTTCAACAATATAAATATAAAACATTCACAATGCAAAATATTTATCCAAACCACCTTTTAATAATTTCCAATATGTGAAAATTTCCGTAAATTCTCACAAAACCAACTATATATGTCATACATATATAATAATCCAAGAATAATTCAAAATATCGTATATAGTGAATTAATCTACTACTATTCTAAACAATTTAAAATAATAAGGTATCAAACAATAAAATAAAATATCATAAACAATTTATGACATTAAATTAAATTGATAAAAGAAGCCAATATTCCGAAAAAAATTGTCAAAAACAATTTTTCTAAACGTTCGAAATTGGCTTAAACGCGACAACCCTGCAATTAGGGATGTCAGTGGGTCGGGTACCCAACCCAGACCCTTGGGGTCAGACCCTAACGGGTCGGGTATGGGTCTGAATTTTTTAGACCCACTCGGGTATGGGTCGGGTATGGGTCTTATAGAAAAACTTCGGGTCCGGGTCAGGGTCTTGATCTTGGGACCCTACCCGACCCTTGGACCCTTATATTTATTACAAAAAAAGAAAAACAAAAACAAAAAACACACATACGAACGTCAATAACCCAAATAATACTCACAAACAGATGACCCTTATTAGTTATCATTAATATACTATACGCATATCCAAATCATCATTAAGAATAACGAGCAAATTGATGAAAATGATGAGTTTGGGTACGGTAAATGATATAAATTAGGGTCGGGTACGGGTAATGATCCAAATAACCAATACTTTGTAATACTTTAATCAAAACTTTGTACTTTTATTCGAATTTTAGTACATTTTATTGAATGACTCGTTAAGAAATATTGGACCCTAGGGTAGACCTTAACCAGACCCAGACCCATTAGGGTCGGGTATGGGTCCATTAATTTCAGACCCTTTAGGGTCTGGGTCGGGTATGGTCTAAGGTTTTTTTTTACTTCGGGTCGGGTTCGGGTCTTGCCGGACCCTACCCAGACCCTACCCATTGTCATCCCTACCTGCAATGCAGTCCGGTTGAGAATGTTGTTTATACTCGAAAAACACTACTTTCAACGAAATCTGACACTTAGACCTGATAAAAAATTCGACAGAAAAAAAACGACGATATTATTTATATTTGTTTATATTCGTTTCTTATAATATAATTTTCGGCCAAAAAAATGTTTTTATTCATTATCGTATAATAAACAAAAACAAGCAAATTTCATTAATAGATTAATTATCATATAACAAATTTAATAATCAAAATTTTCGGGGAGGATTTTTATCGTATAAAATCAATTTATATTTTGTTGATTCAATCTTTATTATAGCAACAAATAAATCATACTCCCTCCTATTCAATATAACCTTGTCTATTTGGGAAAGACACAAAGAATAAGGAGATGATTAAAATATAGGAATGTATTGGTGTGGGGGTTAGGTGATTGGAGATGGGTATGTATTGTGGGGTATTGTTGTGAATAAATTGATTAAAATAAGTATAAAATATAAGTATTGTGGGGTATTGTGGTGGGGTGAGGTGAATATATATATATACTTGGGGTTGGGATCCGGTGAGAACCACCTTACAATGAAAACCGGTGAGAACTCTTCCTTACGGAGTTTTTTTTTAAAAATTAATAACATAATTGGATTCGGCATGGAATTTTATGGCCAGAGAACATATTTCTTGGTCTAGAAAATAAATACTAGTGGCGGAAAAATGATAGATACGAAAAAATAGATAGTAGGTGCATGCAAATAAATAAAACGTATCTCACCTTAATTTCCGTCACTAGTATTTATTTTCTAGACCAAGAAATATGTTCTCTAGCTATAAAATGTCATGCCGAATCGAATTATGTTATTAATTTTTTTTAAAAAAGTCCGTAAGGTAGAGTTCTCACAAGGTTCTCATTGTAAGATGGTTCTCACCGGATCCCAAGTATTTATATATATATATATATATATATATAGAAATTGATGTTGGGGCTGGTGTCCTTGACAATTAAGTACAATGACTTATTAAATCTCTTTAAGGATCACAAGGGCATACTTCTGTATTATTACCAGTTGATCCACGTTTATCAATAACGGTTGGCTTGCTAGATAAGTTTGACGTTATTGTCATACGGATGGCGGTGATCAACTGGTCCCTATACGTCACACCTATAGGACACGTTTGAGAGATGTGAAGGTATGAAAATACAGTCACATTTATGCCGGATACGACTAAACAGTTAGTCAGAGGTATTGACTATTAAATTAGTCAATAAGATGTTGAGATGATTATTTAATACGGATTAAATAATTTTAGTTAATACGGATTACATGATTAATTCGTAAAATTAAATATAAACGGTTATATTTAATTAAATATTGTATTCGCGTATTAATATAAACAGTTATATTAATTTGGGTAATTATACAATATCGTATTTTGTCAGACCATTATTAATATATCGACTGTATTAATAACTGATAACATGTTACGATTTATAAATAAAACCCGCGAATTATATTTTAGCTAAATGGGTCGAATCACGAATTAGAATAAGGTAAGAGTGGAAAGCCCACTCTTACCCTATTCATGAATTTCGGCCGTGCACTACATAAGGAGGAGGACTCTCCTTATGTCAGTTCACTCTTGTTTCACTGTTTAAACAAATCTCAAGAAAATTAGGGTTTGAGAGCATTCTTCTCCCATAACCCAGATCTCACATCTAAAACTCAAAAGGCTCTCCCGATATTGCAAGGCAGTTGGAGAGGATTTCTAGCACACGCGGCAACGTCTCAATCTAAGTCTTGGGTGCAAGTTATAGGAGGGAATTTGTGTTAATTCATGTTCTTAGGCCTTTCGCACAAGGACTAAAGGTTGTACTCTTATTCGTATCTTTTTAATCTTATGTCTATATACACGACTGTGATTTTCATTATAATCCTGCAAATATAGGGCGAATACACGTTTTATTCCCCACAAGTGGTATCAGAGCCTATGGCCATGAAATTTTACAATTGTGTTTTTCGTAAGATTTAAAAATTTTGAAAATTCGATGCATTCTGCTGATGCCCGTCGTTGAGGGTACCAAAGATAAAATTTATAATTCCTAACCTTAACAATAGATAGTGAAAGTCAGGGTCGAACCACAAGGAGGTGGGGAATGTTTATTGTTTGGTGTTAATGTTAAGGTAACAATTTTTTGGGGGTTTTTAAGGTTGTTTACTAAGTCTAAGGCAAAGATAAAAATAAAGCAAGAAAATAAAGATGAGATTAAAACTATATTAAAAGAGATGCTAGGATGTTTGGGTAACAAATAGCTAAGGTAATATAAATCCTAAGGTCAACATGTATTGCAGTCGCGTAAGGGGGTGTAACATATCTTTTTAGGTCTATGCTACCTAATAGCTCCTTTCGGCCTATGCTATTAGTTCCTAGGTCTCACAATTATTGGGTGTCAACAATAAGGGTGATTCCTAAATTCCAGGTTACATACCTTTCAGCCTTTAGTAACCTATCCGTCTTAAGGTGTAAACCAATGCCCTTCCCGTATCTCTCAATCTTGGGTAGGTCATTACTAACATCCTACAAGTCTCCTATTGGTCTCATTGCAGGATATTATAATTGACAAGAAAAGACGAAATAAGAAAACATACGCGAGTGGTCGACCGACCGGCTACTCCAGTCGGCCGACCACGGCCTCGGTCGACCGACCGGCTATTCCAGTCGGCCGACCGTGGTCCTGCTACAGGTCGGTTTTTCGGATTTTATTTACCTGTGCATATTATCCCCTACATCCTAACATATGAAAATTAGCTATTCATGACTGTTAAGACGATTGTAAAATTGGGAATAAACATGGAGAACATAGTAAATAATCTAAGCATGCAAGATTCAATAAAGCTTGGGATTCTAACTTAACAATTGTAATAAAAACAAGAACTATAATAAAAACTAGATTAAAGAGTAATTACCACAATTGGAATTAGGGCAGAAAGAAACTAACTTTATTGAATGCTTGAGAATTATTGAAAGATTACAAAACTAAATCTGATAAAACTTGATGCTGAAAGATTCGATGCGAAACTTGATTCTCCAGATCTAAGATCTAAGATAGTAGAAGATATGATAGATCAGATCCCTAACCCTAATCACAAGATTGGCTTATATAGAAAGAAACTAAGAGTTTCCTAAAGACTCTAATTCTAATTTATTTCCGAAAAGAAATCGCATGGGCTTCGTTCTGGGCGGCCGACCCGTTTGGCTGGTCGGTCGACCGCTTTTTGCTGGACTTCTCTTATTTCCGGCCTTTCTTGGAAATTGGGCTTTATGAAAATCAGACATGGTCGGCCGACCCGTTTAACTGGTCGGTCGACCGCTTCTGTACGGAAGTCTTCGGATTTTCTTCTGTTTGACCCTTGGTACTTGATTTTGACTCCAGTTGACTTTCCATTTATTTCCTTAATTAAGCAAAAGACTTGAGGATACGAATTTGGTGCTAAATCGTCTCTTTTCCGCATAAATCTGCAAAAGTGCATAAAAATACGAAAGTACACAATTTGTGGGAAATAAAGGCTAAAACATAGTAAATGAGCGACCAAATACGTGTAAAAATAGATGTAAAACATCATAAAATAGACACGTATCATCTGCCTCGACACTCGATCGAGTGTCTGTAGCACTCGATCAAGTGTCCTCGTACCAGGCTTCATGCGTGTGGTTTTTGGGTTGTAATCGATCTTGTTTTCGATTCTTATTTGCATATTGTTAATTAATCGATATTTTTAGCAATATGTGAATCTTTTGTTGTTGTTTATTTATGATTTACACGTTTTAAATCCAAGATATAAACTTGTTTTGATTTCCAAAGTGCAGCGTTTGCGTTTTAACGAGTCACTCGATCGAGCCCCTGCTGCACTCGATCGAGTGACACTGACACTCGATCGAGTGCCCCTGTTGCTCGGTCGAGTGCTCATCTTTCAGGCTTTCTTTTTCGAAAATAACTTGTTTCTTATTTTCACATGGCCTAAAATAATATACTGTATACGGAAATAGTATATTATTTTTGTGAAACGGTTCACCCTCGTTTGATACATATTGTTTTAAAACAGTTTAAAATAATGGATTATATGTTTATTAAAATTGGTGATTAAAGCGGTATAGTCACATAATTTTAATCTTAAAAGGTGGTTTGTTAAAATTTATTATCATAATAACAGTATTATGTCATGTATGAATTTTTTTTTAGTTGATGCATTTTATTTATCGTCTTGTGAATGCCTTGTGAATGCTTTCAATAACGTATTTAATTTTGCAAACGGTTGTAACTTAGTGTAGCCTTAGAAGATTGTGTCACCGTAATGATGGGACACAGTCTTGCTTGTAATTTTGAGATCTTGAATCTCCGTTTTGGGTTTTTGCCATGTAATTACTTTTGTATTTAAATTAGATTGTAAATAGGTTATATTTGTAATTTAAATTAGTAATTTTGTGAAGACCAAAGACGGAAGACCGGATGCTCACTCCCGCTGCAAGACCAAGATGGAACATCAAGACAAGCTTTTAGGGTCCAACGGTGGATTCCAAGTTGTTTTATGTTTATTTTGGTAGGATAGGCCACACTAGGACTTTTATTTACGTTTATTGCATTTATCTTTATGCTTTCATCGATAATAGCTTGCATCATATTCCGCCTAAAAACCAAACCACCTATAACATGCCTGAAAACTGACTCATGTAGAGGTTACGCGTTAGTTTTCTGTGACAATACAGATGTCACGTGTCACATGTAAAGCCATCACTTTATTTAATTCATTCACGCAAATGCTAGTTTTTAGTTCACTTAAATATGAATAAATAAAAGTTGATGGGGTCTTCCTCGTATAACCAAAAATTGAGATTAGTCTTTATAAATCAGCCTCCCATGAATCCCTTCATCGTCGGTAGGCATAATATGACCCCTTCTACGTCGGGTAAGTGGGAACAGATGATTTATTTTATTTCAACATCATGGTCACTCGATACTATCTAGCGACTAAGATGGACTAATAGATAGGATATACCGAAATCTATCGACCAAGAGTTCCAACGGTGGAATTAGCCAAACTGTGGGCTTATCAATATACGGAAATTGAGTCTTGGGATCGTTTATATAATTCTTGAGGGAGATCAATTATATAAATGCATGAGTCTACGAGTTTAAATTCAATTTAATATAGACTTAAATCACAACAATAAGTTGCTTATATGGTTTTGTTTTATCTTCTTTTTCAGTGTAGAACACGTTCATTAAAACTGCTGTATAATTAAATGGCTGGTGAAGACCCAATGCCAAGTGCCAAGCTAGCACGTGAATCCTGGCTAAAAGCCTTCATGGACTCCATGAATCAGTCTACTAGACTGAGAAATGATGGGTCAAACTTCTCTGACTGGGAGGCAGCACTACGGAATGCTGCCATTGCTGACGGAAAGCTTAAGTATTTAACTGAGCCCATTCCGGCACACCCAGGAACTGGAGCTAGAGCCAACGAAGTTCGCGCTCATAGCGACTTCGTCATGGAAGCGGGTGCGATAAAGAACGTACTCATCTATGCAATGGAATCAAATTTGCAAAGACGCTTCATATCCCATGGTGCAAACAAGATTTTCACCACGCTCACTAACGAATTCTCGAAAGCTCCGAGAATTGTTTCTAATGAGCATACCTGTCGCTTCTTTGAGGCGAAACTCCAAAAGGGCCAAGCTGTTAGCCCACATATTCTCAACATGATTGAGAATATTGATGCGTGCCTATTTTATGATGTTTTACATCTATTTTTACACGCATTTTAGAGCTCATTTACGATGTTTTAGCATTTATTTCCCAACAATTGTCTACTTTCGTATTTTTATGCTCTTTTGCAGATTTATGCGGAAAAGAGACGATTTTATACCAAATTTATGCCCTCGGGAATTTTTCATGACTAAGGACAAGAAGGAACGAAGCCTAGCGCATATTTCAAGGCCTAAAGATAGCTTTTAACAAGCGAAGAATCGATCCACGACATAGCAGCCTATTTCAAATGGCTATATCTCGAGTTCTAGAGCTGATAATGGAGTGATTCCAGTTGGAGGTGAAAGCTTATCCTCTTAGCTTTCCAACGCCACGAGAATCGCTTGATTACGATAAGTAACGAAGAAATGGCAGCTGTTTTAAGATCGATGCGCGCTGCAGTCCCGACAATCAGGTCGACCGACCAACAAAGTAGGTCGACCGACCAGATACCTATTGGAAAAGCCCAGAATTTGCCTGAAGCCCAGGAATTGCATAAAATCCGTAAAGCGGTCGACCGACCGAAAATATTGGTCGACCGACCACAGCACCGACCCAGAAGTTTCCGAAAAGCCCATACAAGTGTTTAGGTCATTAGGAAACTCTTTAATTCCGCCTATTTAAGCTAATTCAGTCCATAATTCAGATATCCATCAAGTTCTTAATCTAGTTTTCTATCATAGAATTATAATGAAGTCATAGTTAGAGAGAAGTTTTACCAAGTTTTCATCTTTGTTCTTAGATTTCCAATTAAGTTGTAAGTTTGCTACAATTCAATCTTTCCTTTTCAATTAATCTTGTTGTTCATCTTGTTGTTGTTTCTCAATTCATGTTTCCTCTTTATTATCATCTTTAATTATGTTAATTCCTTTGATGTTCTTAATTCTTGTTATTATTAATTTTATGATTAAGATTATGCATAGCTAATTCTTGTGATTAGGAATTAGGGGAACCATGGTAAAAACTTGATTTTGATAGTTTAATGATTGAATTACCAATCCCCCATTATTGTTGGTGAACTGATCCTTAGGATTGAAAGATTATTAGGATTAGTTTAACAACAACTTTGGGATAGCCCTTGAACGAAAGTTTAGTGCTTTTCTAGGAACCCTAAGACCGTAAGGATTGGGTAGAATATTGACCTAAAGGTTTATTCTTTGTTCCTTGGGATTGTGTTATTTGATTATTTTACCTTTCATTAACTTGTTTTAACCATGGGGAACCGAAGTTCCTAATCTCCTTTTCATCTTATTTTAATTTCCTTTATTATTATTGCACGTTTAGATTTATGTTCTTTATAACTTTCATGTTTATTCCTATTTTTATTATTGTTCCAGTAACTATGAGTAGCTAAATTTCATATGTTAGGATGTAGGGAGTAAATATGCATAGGTAGTATAATTCCCAAATTGACATGTCGCAGGCAGGAGGTCGACCGACCACCATTATAGGTCGGCCGACCGACTCGTGTTCGAATTCCGTTTCGCTTTAATTTGCAGACTATAATAACCTACAATGAGACCAAAAGGAGACTTGTAGGATGTTAGTATTGACCTACCCACGATTGAGAGATTTGGGAAGGGCATTGGTTTACATCTTAAGACGTATAGGTTACTTAAGACTGAAAGGTTTGTGACCTAGAATTTAGGAATCACCCCTTACGCGACTGCAATACATGTTGACTTAGGATTTATGTTATCTTAGCTGTTTATTACCCAAACATCCTAGCATCTCTTTTATTATATTTTTATTCTCATTTTTGTTTACTTGTTTTATTTTATATTTGTTTTAGACTTAACAATCAATCAAACCCCCTTTTTTATTATTATTTTATAGATTAAAAATTAGCAAACAGAATTAACCTTGTCTCTCTGTGGTTCGACCCTTACTATCACTATCTATAGTTTTAGTTTGGTTTATAAATTTTATCTTTGACACCCACAACGACGGGTATCAAATTTTGGCGCCGTTGCCGGGGAGACGGTATAATTTTGTTTGTTAAATTTTTAGTTTATTTTTTTCTTGTCTTAAGGAACTTAGGTTCCTTAAGACCGTTTCTTACCTTCTCTTCTAGTTTTGTTTCAGAAGACAGGTTTTTGAGAGGAAGACTTGAGTACTCTCAGTGCTATTGCGATCATGTCTACTATTTCTGATAATCTTCAGCCAGCAGCACACCACCTTCCCCAGAGATTTACTCTCCCCTATGAAATTCAAGTTTCCCATATCAAATTGGTGGAGCAAAAACAGTTTGCAGGTCTACCGGATGAAGATCCTCTAAAGCATTTGGAGCTATTTACAGATTATTGTTGTTCCATACCCGTACCGGCTGGAGTGGCGCTAGATAATGTTAAGGAGACATTGTTTCTTTTCTCCTTGAAAGATTCTGCGCGTGATTGGATCCGCTACCTTGATAGGGTAGAGGCCAAAATTACAGATTGGACATCTCTGGCATTGGCTTTTTGCAAACAGTACTTTTCGCCGGCAAAAACCGAAGCTATGAGAGATCAAATTCATATGTTCCGGCAAGGATCTGATGAGGAATTCCCTGAAGCATGGGCCCGTTTTAAGAAGTTGGTTCGATCCGTTCCTCACCACGGCTTTGAGGAGTGGTACCTTTGCCACCGATTCTATAGCTCTTTGTATGATGACTACAGAGCCATCCTTGATTCAACTACAATTGGTAGATTTTATAATGTAGCTGCTAACAAGGGTTGGGTTACTATTGAGGAGTTGGCGGTTCGTAGAGGTGAAAATGGAAATTCATGTGGGGATTCACTGAAAACAAATATTGAAATAAGTCATGTTGCCACACCTGAAACATCCAATAACGCCTGTTCCGAAGAACTTGAGAAAGCTTATAAGGGACCAACCCCAAAGGATGATGCTGCCATAGTTCGGGACGAAGAAATTGATGTCGTGCATAGGTCAGAAGGTCGACCGACCACAACATCAGGTCGACCGACCTCGACACCTGAAGTGAGATTGGTTTCTGCAGAACAGAAAATTTCCGATAATACAGAACCTGGTCGACCGACCGCTGTACCAGGTCGACCGACCACTGTTCCTGAGCAGAATGCAGTTTCTATTCCCGAATCGCTAAATCCTTCCCTCATTCAAGACCTCACCAGTGTTCCTGAGCAAATTGTGGATTCGCCTCCTGAGCTACCTAACTCTCCTCTCATCAATAACTCGACGGAGATTCTGAAGTTAAAAGAGCCAAAGATTGCTGATTCTGCGACAAGCATTGCAGTCCCGTATCCGGATTATTTAGAGGAAGTAAAGTTGGAGCTTCAGTTCGGAAAAATATTGGAGATCGTCAAGGGCCTTGAGCGTAAGAGGAAATTGGAGGACCATCCTATTATTTCTGTTGTTGCAGGTCATGGTAAAGAGGGCATAGGAGATCCTGGAGATACTGAGGAGACGAAATTGGAGCAAGTTGCTGAAGAAGACCGGCCGGGCAAAGTAAAGAAGCGTGTCATAGCTTATGCGACACCAGATACCCTTCCTCCATCTAGGCCTGTTGTCTGGAAGCCCAGAGTAGCGGTCAGTACTGCTGAAAGGACCTATTTTAGCCAAGTGCCTTACTTTGGGGTATCTTGCTACTGAGTCGTAGTTCTTGTTTAGTGTTTTATTTCAGTTTTTTGTTAGACTTTTTATTTTCTTGTTTTTAGACTTAGACTCTTTTTACTTTTGTTGCTTCGTTTGAGACATTTTAGGCTTGGTTCTGGGATCTTGCGCATTTGTTGGGCGCATATTTATTGCTTTTTCAGGTTTTGACGAAGAACCGACGACCACTGTACAGTAGAGGGGTCGGCCGACCAGCATTACCAGTCGACCGACCTGAGCTCTGCAAATTCGGAATTTCTTAATATACAGGAAGGTCGGTCGACCTATTACATCGGTCGGTCGACCGCCCAGCTGTTACAGTTTTCTCGTTTCTTTTTCAGGGATCGTGTAAGTCATCTTGGTACTTGAGTGGCACTGCTAGCCACCAAAACCTCCCAGCTTACGCTGGTTTGGGGAAGTTTTTCTCATGCGCTTCATAATCCAGTGAGTTCTTTCCAGTTTTTCCTTAGTTTTTATTTTACTTGCATTTGTCTTTTAATTTTCTGAAACCTTTACTTAGGCTAATGCACAATGGGGACATTGTGCGGGTTGGTTTGGGGAATGGTTTCGTGTCACATGCATTGCATTCTGTCACACGTTTATTGCATTTCTGTCTTGCATTGTTCTTTTCTTTATTTTCCTTGCATATACAAGAAAAATACAAAAAAAATGAAAAAATTCAAAAAAATGAAAAAATTCAAAAAATTCCAAAAAAAATGCACGTTTATTTTAGCATATAGGTCGAGTCGGAACGAAAGTATTTCAAAGATGATTTAGCTATCTTATATGTCTATGCCTTTAACTTGCCTTGTCAACTTGTTTTAGTATGAGAGTCTTTTGCATATCTACGAGTTTTTTTCAATTTGTATATCTTAAGACTTGACTTATACCTTGGCAACCTACTATACATTCTAAGTTTTAGAGCCTTATTCCTGGTTTCATTTTTAAACCAGTTGTCTAGGATGTGAGTAGTACTCCCCTTGGAACATGTTACATCAATATGCATAAACATGAACTTGAATTGCTATATACTTGTTTTACTTTCTCGTTTTGTGAGTCTTGATACGTGCATTTGGGATCCCCTTTCTCTTATTTACCCATAAGCCTTACATAGCCAAAATTGCCTTTTTATTCCCCCAAAACTACATCCCATACTTAGCCTACCTTTCCAAGCTAGTATCTGTGGTCTTTGGTTTATTTTTTGAGACGTCTTGGTTTGTATGCTATCATGAGCAAAAAGAGAAAAGAAAGAAAGAAAGCAAGAAAAGAATAAAGAACAGAAAAATTCAGAAAAGGAAAGAAAGAAAAAGAAAAAAAAACGGAAAAAAATAAAAATATACAGTGGAGTCAGTCGACCGACCACCTTATTGGGTCGGTCGACCAACTGACAATATCAGATTCAAAATTTCGTTCCAGAAATTCCTTTCTTTTATATGTTATCACTCCCGTACTTCATTCAAAATATTTGGGAGTCCTTTCTTATATTTAATGTGAGAGTTGTGCTACAAAAAAGCACTTTCTTAATATCAAAAGTTGTGAAATATGTTGTTGGGAACCGGTTTTACTAGCTTGGCTACTAACCCCACAATTCCAAAAACATCTTAACCACTTTTACCTTTTATCTCACATATCTTTCATTACCCCAATTGCATGTATCTGGGTCATTTAATGAGATTGTTATACAAGGTTGTAGAATTCTTGTTCATGTTAGATTGCAGGCATGTTTTTCATGGGTCGCAGTTAGGTGACTGTCATGACAAATATACTTCTTTCTATCTTTTACATATACTCACCCTTTTGCTTCATGAGTGTCTCGAGCGTACCGCGAGAGTCCATGGTATAAAGTCTCTATAGTCTTTATTTTTGCAAGTCTGACAACACCATAACTCGTTTGCTTGATTTAAATACTTTCTCATTTTGTACTTGGCATTGGTATAGGCTTACATGTAAATTTCGCTCTGAGATTGAAATCGTTCCATTAGTTAAGATCGAGTCTATTTCTTGCTTGAGGGCAAGCAAGGTTTGGTTTGGGGAATTTGATGCGTGCCTATTTTATGATGTTTTACATCTATTTTTACACGCATTTTAGAGCTCATTTACGATGTTTTAGCATTTATTTCCCAACAATTGTCTACTTTCGTATTTTTATGCTCTTTTGCAGATTTATGCGGAAAAGGGACGATTTTATACCAAATTTATGCCCTCGGGACTTTTTCATGACTAAGGACAAGAAGGAACGAAGCCTAGCGCATATTTCAAGGCCTAAAGATAGCTTTTAACAAGCGAAGAATCGATCCACGACATAGCAGCCTATTTCAAATGGCTATATCTCGAGTTCTAGAGCTGATAATGGAGTGATTCCAGTTGGAGGTGAAAGCTTATCCTCTTAGCTTTCCAACGCCACGAGAATCGCTTGATTACGATAAGTAACGAAGAAATGGCAGCTGTTTTAAGATCGATGCGCGCTGCAGTCCCGACAATCAGGTCGACCGACCAACAAAGTAGGTTGACCGACCAGATACCTATTGGAAAAGCCCAGAATTTGCCTGAAGCCCAGGAATTGCATAAAATCCGTAAAGCGGTCGACCGACCGAAAATATTGGTCGACCGACCACAGCACCGACCCAGAAGTTTCCGAAAAGCCCATACAAGTGTTTAGGTCATTAGGAAACTCTTTAATTCCGCCTATTTAAGCTAATTCAGTCCATAATTCAGATATCCATCAAGTTCTTAATCTAGTTTTCTATCATAGAATTATAATGAAGTCATAGTTAGAGAGAAGTTTTACCAAGTTTTCATCTTTGTTCTTAGATTTCCAATTAAGTTGTAAGTTTGCTACAATTCAATCTTTCCTTTTCAATTAATCTTGTTGTTCATCTTGTTGTTGTTTCTCAATTCATGTTTCCTCTTTATTATCATCTTTAATTATGTTAATTCCTTTGATGTTCTTAATTCTTGTTATTATTAATTTTATGATTAAGATTATGCATAGCTAATTCTTGTGATTAAGAATTAGGGGAACCATGGTAAAAACTTGATTTTGATAGTTTAATGATTGAATTACCAATCCCCCATTGTTGTTGGTGAACTGATCCTTAGGATTGAAAGATTATTAGGATTAGTTTAACAACAACTTTGGGATAGCCCTTGAACGAAAGTTTAGTGCTTTTCTAGGAACCCTAAGACCGTAAGGATTGGGTAGAATATTGACCTAAAGGTTTATTCTTTGTTCCTTGGGATTGTGTTATTTGATTATTTTACCTTTCATTAACTTGTTTTAACCATGGGGAACCGAAGTTCCTAATCTCCTTTTCATCTTATTTTAATTTCCTTTATTATTATTGCACGTTTAGATTTATGTTCTTTATAACTTTCATGTTTATTCCTATTTTTATTATTGTTCCAGTAACTATGAGTAGCTAAATTTCATATGTTAGGATGTAGGGAGTAAATATGCATAGGTAGTATAATTCCCAAATTGACATGTCGCAGGCAGGAGGTCGACCGACCACCATTATAGGTCGGCCGACCGACTCGTGTTCGAATTCCGTTTCGCTTTAATTTGCAGACTATAATAACCTACAATGAGACCAAAAGGAGACTTGTAGGATGTTAGTATTGACCTACCCAAGATTGAGAGATTTGGGAAGGGCATTGGTTTACATCTTAAGACGGATAGGTTACTTAAGACTGAAAGGTTTGTGACCTAGAATTTAGGAATCACCCCTTACGCGACTGCAATACATGTTGACTTAGGATTTATGTTATCTTAGCTGTTTATTACCCAAACATCCTAGCATCTCTTTTATTATATTTTTATTCTCATTTTTGTTTACTTGTTTTATTTTATATTTGTTTTAGACTTAACAATCAATCAAACCCCCTTTTTTATTATTATTTTATAGATTAAAAATTAGCAAACAGAATTAACCTTGTCTCTCTGTGGTTCGACCCTTACTATCACTATCTATAGTTTTAGTTTGGTTTATAAATTTTATCTTTGACACCCACAACGACGGGTATCAAATTTTGGCGCCGTTGCCGGGGAGACGGTATAATTTTGTTTGTTAAATTTTTAGTTTATTTTTTTCTTGTCTTAAGGAACTTAGGTTCCTTAAGACCGTTTCTTACCTTCTCTTCTAGTTTTGTTTCAGAAGACAGGTTTTTGAGAGGAAGACTTGAGTACTCTCAGTGCTATTGCGATCATGTCTACTATTTCTGATAATCTTCAGCCAGCAGCACACCACCTTCCCCAGAGATTTACTCTCCCCTATGAAATTCAAGTTTCCCATATCAAATTGGTGGAGCAAAAACAGTTTGCAGGTCTACCGGATGAAGATCCTCTAAAGCATTTGGAGCTATTTACAGATTATTGTTGTTCCATACCCGTACCGGCTGGAGTGGCGCTAGATAATGTTAAGGAGACATTGTTTCTTTTCTCCTTGAAAGATTCTGCGCGTGATTGGATCCGCTACCTTGATAGGGTAGAGGCCAAAATTACAGATTGGACATCTCTGGCATTGGCTTTTTGCAAACAGTACTTTTCGCCGGCAAAAACCGAAGCTATGAGAGATCAAATTCATATGTTCCGGCAAGGATCTGATGAGGAATTCCCTGAAGCATGGGCCCGTTTTAAGAAGTTGGTTCGATCCGTTCCTCACCACGGCTTTGAGGAGTGGTACCTTTGCCACCGATTCTATAGCTCTTTGTATGATGACTACAGAGCCATCCTTGATTCAACTACAATTGGTAGATTTTATAATGTAGCTGCTAACAAGGGTTGGGTTACTATTGAGGAGTTGGCGGTTCGTAGAGGTGAAAATGGAAATTCATGTGGGGATTCACTGAAAACAAATATTGAAATAAGTCATGTTGCCACACCTGAAACATCCAATAACGCCTGTTCCGAAGAACTTGAGAAAGCTTATAAGGGACCAACCCCAAAGGATGATGCTGCCATAGTTCGGGACGAAGAAATTGATGTCGTGCATAGGTCAGAAGGTCGACCGACCACAACATCAGGTCGACCGACCTCGACACCTGAAGTGAGATTGGTTTCTGCAGAACAGAAAATTTCCGATAATACAGAACCTGGTCGACCGACCGCTGTACCAGGTCGACCGACCACTGTTCCTGAGCAGAATGCAGTTTCTATTCCCGAATCGCTAAATCCTTCCCTCATTCAAGACCTCACCAGTGTTCCTGAGCAAATTGTGGATTCGCCTCCTGAGCTACCTAACTCTCCTCTCATCAATAACTCGACGGAGATTCTGAAGTTAAAAGAGCCAAAGATTGCTGATTCTGCGACAAGCATTGCAGTCCCGTATCCGGATTATTTAGAGGAAGTAAAGTTGGAGCTTCAGTTCGGAAAAATATTGGAGATCGTCAAGGGCCTTGAGCGTAAGAGGAAATTGGAGGACCATCCTATTATTTCTGTTGTTGCAGGTCATGGTAAAGAGGGCATAGGAGATCCTGGAGATACTGAGGAGACGAAATTGGAGCAAGTTGCTGAAGAAGACCGGCCGGGCAAAGTAAAGAAGCGTGTCATAGCTTATGCGACACCAGATACCCTTCCTCCATCTAGGCCTGTTGTCTGGAAGCCCAGAGTAGCGGTCAGTACTGCTGAAAGGACCTATTTTAGCCAAGTGCCTTACTTTGGGGTATCTTGCTACTGAGTCGTAGTTCTTGTTTAGTGTTTTATTTCAGTTTTTTGTTAGACTTTTTATTTTCTTGTTTTTAGACTTAGACTCTTTTTACTTTTGTTGCTTCGTTTGAGACATTTTAGGCTTGGTTCTGGGATCTTGCGCATTTGTTGGGCGCATATTTATTGCTTTTTCAGGTTTTGACGAAGAACCGACGACCACTGTACAGTAGAGGGGTCGGCCGACCAGCATTACCAGTCGACCGACCTGAGCTCTGCAAATTCGGAATTTCTTAATATACAGGAAGGTCGGTCGACCTATTACATCGGTCGGTCGACCGCCCAGCTGTTACAGTTTTCTCGTTTCTTTTTCAGGGATCGTGTAAGTCATCTTGGTACTTGAGTGGCACTGCTAGCCACCAAAACCTCCCAGCTTACGCTGGTTTGGGGAAGTTTTTCTCATGCGCTTCATAATCCAGTGAGTTCTTTCCAGTTTTTCCTTAGTTTTTATTTTACTTGCATTTGTCTTTTAATTTTCTGAAACCTTTACTTAGGCTAATGCACAATGGGGACATTGTGCGGGTTGGTTTGGGGAATGGTTTCGTGTCACATGCATTGCATTCTGTCACACGTTTATTGCATTTCTGTCTTGCATTGTTCTTTTCTTTATTTTCCTTGCATATACAAGAAAAATACAAAAAAATGAAAAAATTCAAAAAAAATGAAAAAATTCAAAAAATTCCAAAAAAAATGCACGTTTATTTTAGCATATAGGTCGAGTCGGAACGAAAGTATTTCAAAGATGATTTAGCTATCTTATATGTCTATGCCTTTAACTTGCCTTGTCAACTTGTTTTAGTATGAGAGTCTTTTGCATATCTACGAGTTTTTTTCAATTTGTATATCTTAAGACTTGACTTATACCTTGGCAACCTACTATACATTCTAAGTTTTAGAGCCTTATTCCTGGTTTCATTTTTAAACCAGTTGTCTAGGATGTGAGTAGTACTCCCCTTGGAACATGTTACATCAATATGCATAAACATGAACTTGAATTGCTATATACTTGTTTTACTTTCTCGTTTTGTGAGTCTTGATACGTGCATTTGGGATCCCCTTTCTCTTATTTACCCATAAGCCTTACATAGCCAAAATTGCCTTTTTATTCCCCCAAAACTACATCCCATACTTAGCCTACCTTTCCAAGCTAGTATCTGTGGTCTTTGGTTTATTTTTTGAGACGTCTTGGTTTGTATGCTATCATGAGCAAAAAGAGAAAAGAAAGAAAGAAAGCAAGAAAAGAATAAAGAACAGAAAAATTCAGAAAAGGAAAGAAAGAAAAAGAAAAAAAAACGGAAAAAAATAAAAATATACAGTGGAGTCAGTCGACCGACCACCTTATTGGGTCGGTCGACCAACTGACAATATCAGATTCAAAATTTCGTTCCAGAAATTCCTTTCTTTTATATGTTATCACTCCCGTACTTCATTCAAAATATTTGGGAGTCCTTTCTTATATTTAATGTGAGAGTTGTGCTACAAAAAAGCACTTTCTTAATATCAAAAGTTGTGAAATATGTTGTTGGGAACCGGTTTTACTAGCTTGGCTACTAACCCCACAATTCCAAAAACATCTTAACCACTTTTACCTTTTATCTCACATATCTTTCATTACCCCAATTGCATGTATCTGGGTCATTTAATGAGATTGTTATACAAGGTTGTAGAATTCTTGTTCATGTTAGATTGCAGGCATGTTTTTCATGGGTCGCAGTTAGGTGACTGTCATGACAAATATACTTCTTTCTATCTTTTACATATACTCACCTTTTTGCTTCATGAGTGTCTCGAGCGTACCGCGAGAGTCCATGGTATAAAGTCTCTATAGTCTTTATTTTTGCAAGTCTGACAACACCATAACTCGTTTGCTTGATTTAAATACTTTCTCATTTTGTACTTGGCATTGGTATAGGCTTACATGTAAATTTCGCTCTGAGATTGAAATCGTTCCATTAGTTAAGATCGAGTCTATTTCTTGCTTGAGGGCAAGCAAGGTTTGGTTTGGGGAATTTGATGCGTGCCTATTTTATGATGTTTTACATCTATTTTTACACGCATTTTAGAGCTCATTTACGATGTTTTAGCATTTATTTCCCAACAATTGTCTACTTTCGTATTTTTATGCTCTTTTGCAGATTTATGCGGAAAAGGGACGATTTTATACCAAATTTATGCCCTCGGGACTTTTTCATGACTAAGGACAAGAAGGAACGAAGCCTAGCGCATATTTCAAGGCCTAAAGATAGCTTTTAACAAGCGAAGAATCGATCCACGACATAGCAGCCTATTTCAAATGGCTATATCTCGAGTTCTAGAGCTGATAATGGAGTGATTCCAGTTGGAGGTGAAAGCTTATCCTCTTAGCTTTCCAACGCCGCGAGAATCGCTTGATTACGATAAGTAACGAAGAAATGGCAGCTGTTTTAAGATCGATGCGCGCTGCAGTCCCGACAATCAGGTCGACCGACCAACAAAGTAGGTCGACCGACCAGATACCTATTGGAAAAGCCCAGAATTTGCCTGAAGCCCAGGAATTGCATAAAATCCGTAAAGCGGTCGACCGACCGAAAATATTGGTCGACCGACCACAGCACCGACCCAGAAGTTTCCGAAAAGCCCATACAAGTGTTTAGGTCATTAGGAAACTCTTTAATTCCGCCTATTTAAGCTAATTCAGTCCATAATTCAGATATCCATCAAGTTCTTAATCTAGTTTTCTATCATAGAATTATAATGAAGTCATAGTTAGAGAGAAGTTTTACCAAGTTTTCATCTTTGTTCTTAGATTTCCAATTAAGTTGTAAGTTTGCTACAATTCAATCTTTCCTTTTCAATTAATCTTGTTGTTCATCTTGTTGTTGTTTCTCAATTCATGTTTCCTCTTTATTATCATCTTTAATTATGTTAAGTCCTTTGATGTTCTTAATTCTTGTTATTATTAATTTTATGATTAAGATTATGCATAGCTAATTCTTGTGATTAGGAATTAGGGGAACCATGGTAAAAACTTGATTTTGATAGTTTAATGATTGAATTACCAATCCCCCATTGTTGTTGGTGAACTGATCCTTAGGATTGAAAGATTATTAGGATTAGTTTAACAACAACTTTGGGATAGCCCTTGAACGAAAGTTTAGTGCTTTTCTAGGAACCCTAAGACCGTAAGGATTGGGTAGAATATTGACCTAAAGGTTTATTCTTTGTTCCTTGGGATTGTGTTATTTGATTATTTTACCTTTCATTAACTTGTTTTAACCATGGGGAACCGAAGTTCCTAATCTCCTTTTCATCTTATTTTAATTTCCTTTATTATTATTGCACGTTTAGATTTATGTTCTTTATAACTTTCATGTTTATTCCTATTTTTATTATTGTTCCAGTAACTATGAGTAGCTAAATTTCATATGTTAGGATGTAGGGAGTAAATATGCATAGGTAGTATAATTCCCAAATTGACATGTCGCAGGCAGGAGGTCGACCGACCACCATTATAGGTCGGCCGACCGACTCGTGTTCGAATTCCGTTTCGCTTTAATTTGCAGACTATAATAACCTACAATGAGACCAAAAGGAGACTTGTAGGATGTTAGTATTGACCTACCCAAGATTGAGAGATTTGGGAAGGGCATTGGTTTACATCTTAAGACGGATAGGTTACTTAAGACTGAAAGGTTTGTGACCTAGAATTTAGGAATCACCCCTTACGCGACTGCAATACATGTTGACTTAGGATTTATGTTATCTTAGCTGTTTATTACCCAAACATCCTAGCATCTCTTTTATTATATTTTTATTCTCATTTTTGTTTACTTGTTTTATTTTATATTTGTTTTAGACTTAACAATCAATCAAACCCCCTTTTTTATTATTATTTTATAGATTAAAAATTAGCAAACAGAATTAACCTTGTCTCTCTGTGGTTCGACCCTTACTATCACTATCTATAGTTTTAGTTTGGTTTATAAATTTTATCTTTGACACCCACAACGACGGGTATCAAATATCGAGAAACTGGAGACCCTGAACTGCAAGATCAGTGAGAACATAATCGTTGATCGAATGCTTCATTCGCTTCATGATGGGTTCGCCCTCTTTAGGGCCAACTACTACATGAACGACATGAAGAAGACTCCTCATGAGCTCCACTCCCTTCTCGTAAAGACCGAGAAGGACCTGAAATTAAGTGGGAGCATGAAGCAGGATGTTCTCATGATCTCCAGTAAGGGAAAGGGTAAAGGGAAGGCTAAAGCTCAGGGCGACCTAGCAGTAGGTAAGCCCAGGTTCAAGAAACCAGGATTTACTAACAGTGGGCCAGGTGAGTCAAGCAACTCACAGGGCAAGACAAAGAGCAAGGATACTAGCATGGAATGCCACCACTTCCACAAGACTGGGCATTGGAGGCGCTCATGCCCCGTGTATCACGAGGACATTAAGGCAGGCCGCGTTACTCCTGTTGGTATGTCTTCTTCTTCTTTTATTCACATGATTGAGATTAACCATGCAAGTTGCGGAACTTGGGTACTTGATACTGGTTGTGGTTCTCATCTATGTAATCATGTGCAGGGCCTCCGAAACCGAGAACCCCTAATCAAGGGTGAGGTGGACCTGCGTGTCGGGAATGGAGCACACATTGCTGCAGTCTCGAAGGGAACATACGTGATCCAGCTTCCAAGTGGATTCGAGTTATTTTTATATAACTGTTATTATGTTCCTAGTTTGTCCAAAACCATTATTTCAGTTTCTGCACTTGACAAACTCGGTTTTTCATTTGTAATAGAGAATAATAGCTGTATTTTCTCCTTACACAATATGATTTATGGCAAGGCAGTTTCCATGAATGGAATTTATGTTTTAGATCAAACTACCGAGATATTACATGTGAATAACAAGAGATTAAAGGTAGGTGACAAAGATCAAACTTACCTATGGCATTGTCGTATGGGACACATAAATGAGAAACGCGTAAAACAGCTCATACAGAATGGAGCTATATAGCCCATTGATTTCGAATCATATGGCACGTGTGAATCATGTCTCATTGGCAAAATGACTCGTATTTCCTTCAAAGGTGTTGGAATGCGCGCTGCCGACCTATTAGGACTCATACATACGGACGTATGTGGCCCTATGTCGATCAACGCACGAGAAGGCTATAGGTATTTCATCACTTTCACGGATGATTTGAGTAGATATGGCTATGTCTACTTGATGAAACATAAAAGTGAATCCTTTGACAAGTTCAAAGAATACTAGAATCGGGTACAGAACCAGCTGGGTAGAAAGATTAAAGCACTACGTTCGGATCGTGGTGGTGAGTATCTTTCACACGAGTTTGATCAACACCTTAAAGACTGTGGCATCGTGCTACAGTTGACTCCACCTGGAACACCACAATTAAATGGTGTGTCCGAACGGAGAAATCGAACTCTACTTGATATGGTTCGATCCATGATGAGTCACACCGTTGTGCCTGATTCATTGTGGGGTTATGCTCTTTTTTCAGCCGCTCTAATACTTAACCGAAGTCCGTCTAAAGCTGTTGACAAGACTCCATACGAATTATGGAAGGGAACGGTCCCTAACTTGTCCTTTATTCGGGTTTGGGGCTGCGAGGCTTATGTCAAGTGGAGACACGAGGATAAGCTCGGCCCGCGATCGGTCAAGACATACTTAAAGGGAACTTTTGGTCATTACTTCTACTCGCCAACCGAACAACGTGTTTTTGTTGCGGCTAGTGCGACGTTCTTAGAGAAGG
The DNA here is from genome assembly GCA_029255685.2 of Silene conica. Taxonomy (NCBI): domain Eukaryota; kingdom Viridiplantae; phylum Streptophyta; class Magnoliopsida; order Caryophyllales; family Caryophyllaceae; genus Silene; species Silene conica. Next base: position 55,050,098 of record CM055311.2, on the reverse strand, counting down.
AATTTCTCGAGAACAAGTCAAGTAATAGAACCTTCGAGTTATCGGAGGTTCAAGAACCAACTGCCGAGCAACCATTGGAGGAAACAGTTCCTTCAACCGAGGCTGCGGTAGATATTCCTGAGGAACCTAGGAGGTCGGGAAGAGTCTCTATTCCTCCGGACAGATACATTGGTATGGTCGAGGAACATGATACAGATGACGTCTTACTCCTAGAGGGTAACGAACCCACAACCTATAAAGGTGCCATGACCAGTTCTGACTCAAAGCTATGACTAGAAGCCATGCAATCCGAGATGGACTCCATGTATGAGAACAACGTGTGGGATCTTGTGGACCTACCTGCAAAGGTACGTTCCCTTCAATGCAAATGGCTTTACAAGATAAAGCATGCCGTGGAAGGACAAAAAGATATCCACAAGGCAAGACTAGTTGCTAAAGGTTTCACCCAAGTGTCAGGCTTGCACTACGATGAGATCTTTGCACCCGTAGTCATGCTACGTTCCATTCGGATTATCTTAGCGATCGCCGCATTTCACGATTATGAAATATGGCAAATGGACGTTAAAACCGCCTTCTTAAACGGTTATTTGGAGGAAGAGTTGTACATGGTACAACCCGAGGGTTTTATTGATCCAGAACATCCTAAGAAAGTTTGCAAGCTTAAGCGTTCCATCTATGGACTTAAGCAAGCATCGCGGAGTTGGAATCATCGCTTCGACCAAGTGATAAAAGAGAATGGATTCATTCGATCAGTCGAGGAACCATGTCTCTATATCAAGTCGAGTGGGAGCAAGATTGTATTCCTAGTACTGTATGTCGACGACATACTCTTGATTGGGAATGACATACCTCTCTTATCTTCGGTTAAAGCATGGTTGAAAAACCATTTCCAGATGAAAGATCTGGGAGAGGCACAAAGAATTTTGGGCATCCGTATCTACAGGGATAGATCACGACGGATGTTGTCTCTCAGTCAGGAGTCTTATATAGATAAGATCCTGGAGAGATTCAGCATGACGAACTCCAAGAAGGGGTTCCTTCCTATGACTCCTGGGCTTCACTTGAGCAAGACTCAAGAAGCTAAGTCATTGGAAGAGAAAGAGCGCATGAGTCGGATTCCTTATGCTTCGGCAATAGGATCGATCATGTATGCCATGATATGCACACGTCCTGACGTTGCATATGCATTGAGTATGACAAGTCGATTCCAAGCTCATCCAGGTGAACAACACTGGATGGCCGTGAAAAACATTCTTAAGTACCTACGGAGGACTAAAGTTTGGGGATTGACTTACGGAGGCGACTCGACGCTCTGCGCCACGGGTTACGCAGATGCTAGCTTCCAAACGGATCGAGATGACTCGAAATCTCAGTCTGGATTCGTTTTTACTCTTAATGGTGCTGCTGTCAGCTGGAAAAGTTCTAAACAGAGTGTTACAGCAGATTCTACGACTGAGTCCGAGTACTATGCCGCCTCAGAAGCAGCTAAGGAAGCAATATGGATGCGTCAATTCTTACAAGGACTATCAGTAGTGCCTAGTTCGAATGACCCAATCACCGTTTATTGTGATAATAAAGGTGCCATCTTCCAAGCTAAGGAGCATAAGTCTAGCAACAAGGCTAGGCATGTACAACGGAAAGCTCATCTAATCAGAGATTACGTGGAGCAAAAGGAGATTTTCATTGATAAGATCGCTACGGATGACAACATAGCTGATCCTCTCACAAAAGCATTACCACGTGATAAGCATGAAGGGCACATTCATTCCATGGGGATTGGATGTGTTCCTAAGTTGTAGTACTCTTTTATGAATTCATGTAATAATTCATTTTCTCGTGTACTCTATTCAACCTTATTGTTATGATATATAATGTTTTGTTTCTCATGTGGAATTGTACGCCAATTTTGAACACCACAAAGTGAACTGATTAACATTACATCGTTTTGGTCCTTGATTACCCATTTGAGCTGATAACTCAGGTAATCATTTTGTGACGTTGGTTGATGGTGGGTTCAACGAGCCATAAGTCACACGGCTGACTGACCAATCACAAAGGCGAGTTATACGGATATCTCGTAGGACACCCAGTGACAGCGTTATGGAGTCCTAAATGTTTTACAACATTGGGTGCCAGGTCGTGGATAGGACCGCCATAGTGTTCCTTAGAGTCGAGTCTTTTGACTTTCAACTGTCTCTTGAGATTAAGGCAGATTTTGGGTAACTTTGGTTTCTTTCCCACGGTCACCGTAACAGGCGCCAAGAGGATTTTTTCTGGGTTATTTCATGTTGCGCGATATCGGCAGGATTCGAGTTGATTCGAGTTGAGGGAAATATCCAAACCCTTATCAGGATTTTATCATTTCTCAGGGCCACTCGAGGAGTAGTAACTGAAATGCATGGCCATGCTCGAATACAGATTCGTTTTATCAGTTAAGTTACTCTCTAGTCGGGGAAACCACTCTTGATACAGATCGCTTGTGAGATACGACCTTTGCGAATGCGGATTTGCAAATTGTCTTACATTGAGTGGGAGAAATTTTAAAAGGATATGAGATTCGGTTATCGCACCTACACTTGTACGGACAAGTGGGAGTTTTTGTTGGAGCTTGTGACCTCCACATGTAGTGTGATAACATCATTGCACATACCCTTGTACGGACAAGTGGGAGATTGTTGGGGCTGGTGTCCTTGACAATTAAGTACAATGACTTATTAAATCTCTTTAAGGATCACAAGGGCATACTTCTGTATTATTACCAGTTGATCCACGTTTATCAATAACGGTTGGCTTGCTAGATAAGTTTGACGTTATTGTCATACGGATGGCGGTGATCAACTGGTCCCTATACGTCACACCTATAGGACACGTTTGAGAGATGTGAAGGTATGAAAATACAGTCACATTTATGCCGGATACGACTAAACAGTTAGTCAGAGGTATTGACTATTAAATAAGTCAATAAGATGTTGAGATGATTATTTAATACGGATTAATAATTTTAGTTAATACGGATTACATGATTAATTCGTAAAATTAAATATAAACGGTTATATTTAATTAAATATTGTATTCGCGTATTAATATAAACAGTTATATTAATTTGGGTAATTATACAATATCGTATTTTGTCAGACCATTATTAATATATCGACTGTATTAATAACTGATAACATGTTACGATTTATAAATAAAACCCGCGAATTATATTTTAGCTAAATGGGTCGAATCACGAATTAGAATAAGGTAAGAGTGGAAAGCCCACTCTTACCCTATTCATGAATTTCGGCCGTGCACTACATAAGGAGGAGGACTCTCCTTATGTCAGTTCACTCTTGTTTCACTGTTTAAACAAATCTCAAGAAAATTAGGGCTTGAGAGCATTCTTCTCCCATAACCCAGATCTCACATCTAAAACTCAAAAGGCTCTCCCGATATTGCAAGGCAGTTGGAGAGGATTTCTAGCACACGCGGCAACGTCTCAATCTAAGTCTTGGGTGCAAGTTATAGGAGGGAATTTGTGTTAATTCCTATTCTTAGGCCTTTCGCACAAGGACTAAAGGTTGTACTCTTATTCGTATCTTTTTAATCTTATGTCTATATACACGACTGTAATTTTCATTATAATCCTGCAAATATAGGGCGAATACACGTTTTATTCCCCACAATTGAATCACGTGAGGCACCCTCCTTAGGGTGAGGCAGCTGGACCTATTATAAACCGTCGGATCTAAGTAATATAAGTGCACTAGATGATGCCACGTGCAATATATAAAAATTACATACTACGTACTGACTTCATCAACTCCAATCAATTCTCTCTCTCTTAACTATTTCTTCAACCCGTCTCAATCAACTTTTTTGTGGAGTTAAGAATAAAATAGCTTGCTTTATTGCTTGGCAAACTGACACCGAAAAGAAAGAAGATCTAATGGAAACAGATGCATGTAGAAGATCGCAGCTGCAATCGGAAGGTGGACTTGATTTGGTAGATATGGAGGATGCTGAGATGAAAACAAATTTTACAAAATCAGGTTCATGGTGGTTCTCCTGGGGAACATGTGAAAATGGAAATAGGATTTCTCTCAGAGATTGTTGACCCTTGTGAAGATGAATCAGCCTTGAGTAAGTACCGGTTGAAAGCAATGTGAATTTGAACCCAGTTGTTGCATCGTCTTCCCCGGAAAGTTTAATGTTTTTTCCTTTTAGGAATTAGTATGTACCGGTTTCACAAATTATGATCTAAAATTCACAAAATAAAACATTATACATTTTGAGTAACAAACATTTTAAGTCCAAGTTTCACGAGATAAGGTTCCGGTTTAACAAATTAAGGTACAAGATTCACGAAATAAGAAATTAAACATTTCGTGAGTAAATAAACATTTTTTGTCCAAGTTTCACGAAATAAGGTACCGGTTTCACGAATTAAGGTCCAAGATTCACGAAATAAAAAATTAAACATTTCTTGAATAAACAAACATTTTAAGTCTAAGTTTCACGAAATAAACTCCCGGTTTCACAAATTAAGGTCCAAGATTCACGAAATAAGAAATTAAACATTTTGTGAGTAAATAAAAATTTTAAGTCCAAGTTTCACGAAATAAGGTTCCGGTTTCACAGATTAAGGTCCAAAATTCACGAAATAAGAAATTTTACATTTTGTAAATAAACCAACATTTTAAGTCCAAGTTTCACGAAATAAGGTCCCGGTTTCACAAATTAAGGTCCAAGATTCACAAAATAAGAAATTAAACATTTTGTGAAAAAACAAACATTTTAATTCCAAGTTTCACGAAATAAGGTTCCGATTTCACAAATTAAGGTCCAAGATTCACGACATAAGAAATTAAACATTTCGTGAGTGAACAAACATTTTAATTCCAAGTTTCACGAAATAAGGTTCCGGTTTCACAAATTAAGGTCCAAGATTCACGAAATAAGAAATTAAACATTTGGTGAGTGAACAAACATTTTAATTTCAAGTTTCACGAAATAAGGTTCCGGTTTCACAAATTAAGGTCCAAGATTTACGAAATAAAAAATTAAACATTTCGTGAGTGACCAAACATTTTAAGTCCAAGTCTCACGAAATAAGGTTCCGGTTTTACAAATTAAGGTCCAAAATTCACGAAGTAAGAAATTAAACAATTCGTGAGTAAACAAACATTTTAAATCCAAGTTTCACGAAATAAGGTTCCGGTTTCACAAATTAAGGTCCAAGATTTACGAAATAAAAAATTAAAAATTTCGTGAGTAAACAAACATTTTAAGTCCAAGTTTCACAAAATAAGGTCCCGGTTTCCCAAATTAAGGTCCAAAATTCACGAAATAAAAAATTAAAAATTTCGTGAGTAAACAAATATTTTAAGTCCAAGTTTCACGAAATAAGGTTCCGGTTTCACAAATTATGGTCCAAGATTCACGAAATAAGAAAGGGTGTTGATTTTCGTAGTACACATTTTACTCACCGCAGTATATATTTGACGATTATACCCTCTAATTTATTTTTAGTGTGTTTTCCTCTAATTTCCTATCTCATCCATAAACACCATCAACAACCGTCGCTCCACCTTCAACAATGACAAGGTCTGTTGCGGTCGGAGATCGCTAGCGAAGAGGGTAGTCGTCGACGGCGGGTGCGGCTGCCGGCATGATCTAATCTTTTTGATGTCTTACCACTCTAAAAAGTCAAAACCATTGCAATTCTCAAGACTCTTCAATTTCAAAACATGGCAGAGGTGCTGAGGTATTTTTGATTGTCAAGCCAATAACAACGAAAATGAATTATGGGCAATGAAACTCCACGAACGCCCATTATTCCATGAAACGAAATATTGTTCGTTGTTATGCGAAAAGATAAACCGACTCCTCCGTTGTCCATCTCGCTACAATCCCACTAATTACCCTTAATTAATTTTAACACAAAACACTAATTAACAAAAGATACATAGTTATAAGAAGAATCAATTTAATTAGTAAAAGTAATAATGTATTAAGGAATTAAATACTTATTCTATACTCGAATTATCATTCATAATTGAAGGAATTAGTGTATTTTTGGGTGCAACTAAGAGTCTATGATAGAGAGAATGTAGGGAAAATTAGGTTTGATATTTTTTTAATCAAGGGTAGACAAATGGAAAATATTGCGTAAAAAGTACTGCGATGAGTAAAAAACGTACTACGAAAATAAATTACGAATAAGAAATTATACATTTCGTGATTAAACAAACTTTTTAAGTCCAAGTTTCACGAAATAAGGTTCAGATTTCACAAATTAAGGTCCAAGATTCACGAAATAAAAAATTATACATTTCGTGATTAAACAAACTTTTTAAGTCCAAGTTTCACGAAATAAGGTTCCGATTTCACAAATTAAGGTCCAAAATTCACGAAGTAAGAAATTAAACAATTCGTGAGTAAACGAACATTTTTCGTCCAAGTTTCACGAAATAAGTTTTCGGTTTCACAAATTAAGGTCCGAAATTCACGAAATAAGAAATTATCCATTTTTTGAGCAAACAAACATTTTAAGTCTAAGTTTCACGAAATAAGGTCCCGAGTTCACAAATTAAGGTCGAAGATTCACAAAATAAGAAATTAAACATTTTGTGAGTAAACAAATATTTTAAGCCCGAATTTCACGAAATAAGAAAAAGAGCAAAATGGATAATTTTTTTAGATAGAGAAAATATTTGGGCCAAATGAATTGTTATAAATGACCCATAATTGTCATTCCATTGAAATTAGTCCAATGAACATTGAAAATCATGTGCAACATAGTAAGGGTTCGGCGGCCTCACCGTAATAGGCGGCCTCACGTGATCCGGCCTCTATAATATATATATATATATATATATATATATATATATATATATATATATATATATATATAAAGAGAGAGAGAGAGAGAGAGAGAGAGAGAGAGAGAGAGAGAGAGAGAGAGAGAGAGAGAGAGAGAGAGAGAGAGAGAGAGAGAGAGAGAGAGAGAGAGAGAGAGAGAGAGAGAGAGAGAGAGAGAGAGAGAGAGAGAGAGAGAGAGAGAGAGAGAGAGAGAGAGAGAGAGAGAGAGAGAGGCGGGATCCGGTGAGTCCACCTAAATATTTGAGTCCATGAGTCCATTTAGAGTATCACAAGTTGTATTGAAAAATATCACGTTTTTTTTACACTACAATATCACAATGTCACAACCTTTTCAATACAATATCAAAGGAAACAATATCACACACTATATAAAACAATATCACGAAATTTTTTCCAATACTTTTTCTCCTGAAAATTTTTTTTCAAATTTTTTTTTTGTGATTTTATTTTGAAGAACCGGTGATATTGTATTGAGTAATTTGTGAAATTGTAATGAAAAAAATCGAAAAAAATTTCGAGAAAAAACGCCTTTTGTTAAACAATATCACGCACTATATTAAACAATATCACGAAATTTTTTTCCCGGAGATATTTTTTTCAATTTTTTCTCCCGAATTTTTTTTCCGAAATATTTTTTTCTCGAATTTTTTTTTTGTGATATTATTTTGAAGAACCGGTGATATTGTATTGAGTAACTTGTGATATTGTAATGAAAAAAAATCGAACAAAAATTTCGAGAAAAAACGCCTTTTGTTAAACAATATCACACACAATATTAAACAATATCACGAAATTTTTTCAAGAACTTTTTTGCCCGGAAATATTTTTTTCAATTTTTTCACTCGAATTTTTTTTTCCAAAATATTTTTTTCTCGAATTTTTTTTTGTGATATTATTTTAAAGAACCGGTGATATTGTATTGAGTAACTTGTGATATTGTAATGAAAAAAATTCGAGAAAAAACGCCATTTTATTAAAAAAAAACGTGTTTGTTTTAAAAAAAAGTGCATACTGAAAAAGGGAATTTTTTTAATAAGGAAAATGTCATTTTAAAAGAAAAGGCAAAAAAAAGAAAAAAAAAAGTAATATTGAAAAAGAAAAAAAGAAAAAAAAGAAAAAAAATTTGATATTGAAAACATGTGATACTTTTTTATACAACTTATGATATTATTGTTAGACTCATGGACTCAAATATTTAGGTTGGACTCATGTGATATATATATATATATATAAGTTTACCAAAAAAAGAAATAGGGAAGGTATTGTGAATTGATGAAAAAAGAAATAGGGAAGCTTATTATGAATAGGAGTGAGTATAAACTAAGTCAATTTAACTTTTAAATTAACCAATATAGGGCCGAAAAATCAAGAACTTATTGATTTAAATCAAGAAAATCAATAAACAATTTAACATCATATGAAAAATCAAGAACATACATATTAAAACAATTTTGAAGCATATGCTCTAATACCACTTGTAGGAAATATCGTATATTTCATAATGAGATTAATAATATTAATGTGATAAGAAAGGATTATATCAAAATTAACTTTAATACGAATGCAACAAAAGTAATTAAATCGATATAAGAAGGGAAAAAATAACATTGAGTCCTTTGCTTTTCGCCTAAGAACAACCTAGTTTAATAGATTTCAAGGTAGAAATTCTCCTACCAATTGCACCCAAGATGATCCAAAAATATGCTTCTCTCTCACACGTTTTTTTTTCCGTTTGTGACCGTGCTAGTGCCTATCGAAAAATCCATCTGTGCTAGGGTTGAGATAATAACCTTATATATTACTGTTACAGACCAAAAGCATTGTGTGCAAGACATATATCTTCGATCATCTTGGGTGCAATTGGTAGGAGAATTTCTACATTGGAATCTCTTATTCTAAATTGTTCTTAGGTCATAAGCAAAAAACTAAAGATTATTTCTTACCTCTTAATATCGATTTAATTACTTTAGTTGCATTCATATTAAAGTTAATTTTGATATAATCATTCCTTATGACATTAATACGATTAATCTCATTATGAAATATATGATATTTCCTACATGTACAATATTATAATTCAATAATAATTAAACACGAAAGAAAAAATATTATATGTTACGACAATTATTTATCCAGAATTATAAATCTGATTGGATTGATATAATAATTTCAATATTTAGATTTTTGGAAAAAAATAACACCTAAATCGAACCAAAACGTCCTAACCTAGATAACACGATTTGTAATACCCGGCTAAATACTGGATTTAAGGATTTGAACTTGACACTTCCCAAATTACTGGATAACCATAAACCCGAAATGACTCAAAAAATCTGATTCACACTGACTTCTTAAAAACCTGAAATTACCCCGCCCTAACTGGTCCTACCTAGTTGATCCATTTGCTAATTCTAATTATATAGTTATCTTAACGGTTTTTCTAACGTGTATCCTTAGGGCACATATTAATAATTTAAATGCGGAAACATTTACAACATATTATCATCTGATTCTCAGGTAGAAACTCATTTTTACCATAATGAATAAAAATATGGTATGAATCTATTCGCATTAAAATTATTAATATGTGTCTTAAGTGCACGCCTTAAAAACTTATCTTAAATTATTAGAATATATATAGCATGAAATAAAATATAGAAAGTGTGTTTTTAATTAATAATATCATAATTTCTATTTTTTATGGTTGTTGATTTTAGACAAGAGAGCTTTATTGGATGTTATGAGCGATGTTATTACGAAGTGGCTCAAACACGGGAACTTTGTAGTATTTATTTGCATACTATAACACGGGAACTAGTATTTTGCTAGTTCTAGTTGACCCGGAAAAATGGATCAGATCGGATCAGAATCAACCGGATCAAAACCGGAATTAAAAAGATACGGTTCGGTCTCCGATCCACCATCTTTTAAGATTCCGGGTTTCAATTCGGTTCGGGACCGGTTTTTTCCGTCTGGACCGGTTTGGACTGGATTTTATGTTTTTTTTATTTTTTCCTCAAAAATATATTAAAATCCGGTCCAAATCGGTGTAGCCGGTCCAACCGGTCCATAATATTCAAATTTCGGTCCATAATTTTACCAGTCCATAATATTCAAATTCTGATCCAACCGGTCCGGTCCGATCTTGGACCGGAATTTTACCGGTCCGGTCCCGGTCCGGAATTTTTATATTCCGGTCCGATCCCGGTCCATCATTTTTGCTAATTCCGGTTCCAGTCCAAACCGGTTTGGACCGGTGCACATCCCTAATGAGAATACAAGAGTATATTTCTAAGGATTATTGGCAGAATAAAGATAAATTGTTAACTATTTGTTGCGGTGCTGAGGATGGAATTGAATGCTTCTTTTGGAAGTGTGAGCGTGTTTTATAGGCCTTTCTCTGGTAGGATTTTGGTCCATATCTCCCCCGGTCCAACTCCTAGATTCCTGCTTCTGGTGAGGGAAAATAGAGAGTTGTACGAAAATAGAGAGTTGTTAGAATTGACTTTGACTAGTCCAATTGTCACATGTGCATCATGTCATTAACCCTAGTATTTCTTTATTTCTCAATGAACTTATATCATATGGACCTTGGTAAAAAGCTAATTTTGCCCATAATAAGTTCCACAAGTGTTGCATAAATATTTAGAGCATGTTTGACCTATAATATTAAAAATGAGTTTTTGTTTTTAAAGTTTAATTTTTTAAAAGTAGTTTTCAAGAATTAGGAAACAACAAATTGTTGCTTATATTTTTATGGGCAAAAAGAGGATATTTGAGTTTTTGAGAAATTATTTTAACTTTTAAATAAATGATGTGTTCGGCCAAAAAATATTTTTTAAGTCAAAAATACTTTGAAAAGTTAGGCCAAACACTCACTTAATTTTTCGAAACAGCAAAATATCATATTTTCTCCACTTTTTGTTATGAGAGCCTTTGTATAAGGATGGAGCGCTTGATTAGTCAAGTGTCACCTAATTGTCAATGTTGCTAGGATCGGGATTCTATTTTGGATTGATGAGCTTCTTATGATCGAATCGGTAGAAAAGGATTGTAGAATCGTAAGATGCTACAAATTAACTAAAATACATAATTTTGCTATCAAAATATGTTAAATTCTTGTGCTTAAATCTCAAAACACTTTTATCTTACCATGTACCTACTAATTATTCTCATTTATAATAGTTTTCTATCTTAAAAGTCATATATAAGATATTAGTAACTGAAAAAAAATTAAATGTTAATAATGTAGGAGCGGGTTGTATAATCGTCTAAGATTCTACTATAAAAAAATTTGCCGTAAGTTGAAATGTAAGATCCTACAAAATTAAAATCCTACATAAGACCGGGATCAATCACCACTTTTCAAATCGTAGAATCTTAAGATCCTACCATCCGAATCGGGAATTTAACAACAATGCAAATAGTCCCTCATCTTCACAGGTTCTCTACACTTTTTTTTTCCTTTTCATTAGTTTCTTCGTGTTTCTTTTTTTCCGGGGTCTAAATGAACAGTTAAAATAACAAGTATTATTTAAAAGTCACATATATGTAACTATGTAAAGTCCTAAAGTCACATGCACGTAAGGTTCTAAAAAGCCATATAAAAAACAAATGTAAAAAATCCGACGAATGAGGAAGTAATTCGTAGCTCAAGTGAGAGAATTTTCCATTCCTTGGTCGAATTCTGAATCAGTGAAGCAACTTGATATCTTGTTGGTTTATTCATGATGGCTACATTTGTACAATGCTTCCACTTTCATTATCTTCTAAAAAATGTGTAAAGAACTACAAATAAAATTACAGCCAACACTCCAAATAATTGATGAATGATTTGCAATTCACACATACACAGACCATCAGCCCTCTAATGCGGTCCTTGATAAATACAACAAAACGGGATCAATCACTCTGAATTGAAAACCCATAAATGCTTACAAACAATATTGCTGCGTTTATGATCATACATCAGTAGCTTACTTCCGGTGACTTGGTCAGCCATTTGGCAATCCATTGGAAAGGCCAAACAAGCTCTGCCTTTTTCTTTCGCCAAAACCAAATCGCCGCGTTATATTGCTCATTGCGAATCGTTCTCGTGGCAGCCCTCCAGTCATACTTCTCCGTCTCCTCACGTGCAGCTTGACCAATGGTCTCCCGCAGTTTACTGTCATCCAAGAGCGGCTTCAATTTGCCAAGGCAATCATCGAGGTCTCCTGGGTTGAACAGAAACCCTGTTTTGCCATCTTGTTCATCCGATATAATTTCAGGGATCCCTCCAGCGCGAGCAGCCACAACTGGAATGCCAGATGACATTGCCTCCAGAACAACGAGTCCGAGTGTCTCTGATTCCGAGGGCATCAGGAATACGTCACCACTTGCGTATGCTTGCGACAGCTCCTCGCCTAGTAACATCCCCGTGAATACAGCTGGCATTCCAGCAAAGATTTTCTCCAACTCCTCCCTAGAATAAGTGGAAACAATCCCATCAAATCATAATTCTCGCAAAACTAAGGGGATGCTTGATACGAGTCATTTTGGCAGACCGTACAGATGTCAAGTGAGTATACGGTAGGGGAATAACTAGCCTCAGCAAAAAGGTATTTGCAGCTGTGAAGGACATTTCCAAAATTGCCCATATTTGACGGATACGGCCATTACATAGCAAATATTTAACAAACTCAGCCGCCAGAAAAACGTTGCAATTGATACTGGACTGATATTACTGAAATTTATTAAAATAAAACAGCGCCATGGTAGCATGTTACTGCTAATGGTGATCGTGAACTATATCACAAGGTTCATTCATGTCTAGATGCGGTGCTTACCTACAGACTTTAAAGTTTGAAGTCACAGATGCAACCCCTGGGTGGTAACGAAGAATCACTGGGTAAGTTTAAACCATCCAATAGGAGGTCTTCCTCATGGTCCTGAGTCCTAGAGCTACTATGTTAGGCAACAATACTGGGAACCGTCTAGATGTTGCAATACTAGTATACATTTATTGACATGAAACAAATTAAGAGGGAAGCAAGTCTGTAGGGGCCGTCACGGATAAGGCATTGAGAATGCTGATAGCATGACTCACCTGTAGGGGCCGTCACCGATAAAAGCAATCCTTGCTTCAGGTACATGGTCCATTACGCTGTTAGATTATAGCATAGGAAATAATCAAATATGGGTCAATATAAAAAGAAAAGTACACATGTTAAAAAATATTTCAAAGAGCAAATGCCAAAGCACAAGGTTATTATTCAACTGATATCTAACATTCGGATCAGCTTATCGTCTCAAACACATGAATAGGATTCAAATGTCCATGTATTGAAGTCATTTTATAATATGTACTGGCGCTAAAAATAACAAGCAATATCTTATTCTGAATAGGGTAACTTTACAGTACATAAAGGCATAAACCATTATAATAAACCTTCTCACAACATGATGCTTAAGAAAATAGAAAAGGATATTCTACGGTGTACCCGAGTTTTTCGGTTTTTTATGTTTTACCCTAAACTTTTGAAATTCTATGGTATACCCCTAAACTTCTTACTTATTTCTCCATCATAACCTCTTTTATATCTTTTGTTAACTTTATCACTATCAAACAACCGTATTTTAACCTTTATTTTGACGATTATTATTGTATCCTTGTCTTATCCTATGGTACTCTGACTCGGCGTGAAGGGTCGGACACGGGTACGTATCCAAGTGTCGGACACGGCTATTTTATGAAAAAGTTCAAGTTTTTGGTCTAAAATGAAGTGTCCAAGTGTCATACCAATGTCCAAGGATCAAGTGTCGGACAGGGGTACGGGAGATCATATGAAGTGTCGAAGTAACGTAGGTCTTATCACAAATCACTTTTAATAAGCTCACTACTATTTAAAACCTCCATTATGAAAAATGAAATGATAATGGAGATTTGATGGATTTGAGTTAAATTCGTATGCCATTTGGTGGGTCAATGGGTAATTGGGCGAATTAATAAGTAAATAGGTAGATTGTCGAGTAATTGAAATGTTAAATTGACGATTTAAAGATCAATTGAGAAACAAGGTTAGCAAAGACAATAAATAATGTTATGCTATAAGCTAATGTATAAAGTTTAGGGGTACACCATAAAATTTCAAAAATATAAGGGTACGACATATGAAACCGAAAAACTTAGGGGTACACCGGCGATTATCCCAAAAAAACTATAATGCACCAACGATATCCTGATAAATATACCTAATCGCCAAGTTGGTTTAATGCGGCTTTTACTTGATATTTATCATGTTTTTGTTAATTCCTTGGCTCAATTTTTTCATCTAAATTGATATGCGCAACCGGCCATTGACGGTGTTAATTGATGATTCATGTTAGTGGAACCCAAATCATATTAAGATTAAGACTCTAATGTTCTTGTTAGGGCAGACTTATTTAGCTTTGAAATAGCAACAAAATTATCTTAGTACCTTATGGGCTCTCACAAATTGTGAGGTAAGGAAAGGTCAGGAAAGGTCGGATTTCGCAATTTTATCCTTGTGTTAACAGTCTTAACACACAGTGAGACTACGTCCATATGACCCAAAATCAAAATTGCATCGAGAATTGCATCAAATGCTATTTCACAATAAAAAGAAGTGCACTAGTTTAGTGAGTTATTGTGCTTTATTCCATCAAAATCCACAACCAAAGAATAATTCTTGAGCTTTGACATATAGCGTGAAATTCAGAATGGCTCACTAAACTTTATGAGCTTCTTGTATCGTGAAGAAACAAAATTGATAAAATTAGTGACACAATCTGCAATATGGGTAATGTGGAGCAGCCCTCTGTGTAATTTGATCATGGGATTAATATTGTTTATATCATACCTCTTATGTGAAAAACTATGAGGCAGTGGGGTAATGTGGTTTTATAGGAATGAGGAGGTGGGAGAGAAATAGAGAAATCCCTCTTCATTCACTTTTATTAAATAAGCTGGCAAAAATTCCCTCTTCCGAACATGTTCCCACATCTCCTCCCACTTAGCCTATCGCGATAAATGCGATAATAAAGTAATTCTCCTAATCTTGTTGAAAGAGAAAGTTTAAATCGGAGGTGACTTCTTTGTGAGATAAAATACAAAAAGTTTGGGTAATGAGGGTAAGGCACAGGGTTAAAATTTCAGAAATTTCTATGAATCAAAGGGCAAAAATACAAGGTGCAAAATTTTGTACATTGCAGTAGGGACTCTAGCTCCTCTGATTGGTTCAGTAAGTGACAAAATAGACGATTGGTACCTTCAGTGGGTCAATCTCTCTAGTCTCTAAAGCCCTCTAAAGCTTACTTGGCTACAAAACAAATCTATTTTGATAATCATGCAAATTAAGCTCATGAACTGACTATGAAAGTAGTGAGTGATACCTCTTTAGAAAATCCAAACTCTTCTCGACACCTAACCGACCCACATGCACAATGAGTGGCTTATCAGGCTCTCCATTGCTGAAAGCAAAGAGGAAATAGAATATATCTCAAGAAGCAGAACAAGAGTTGCAGTAGAAAATCATATTACATGAGCCTATCCATTTCACCTGAGCTTCCATCTCATTTCGTCAGAACGGAAGCGGGGATGGAAACTTTCCGAATCTACTCCTTTGTTCCAAAGACGGATTTGATTCTCTATTGTTTTGCAGAAACACAAAAAAAAAACATAAAAATATTAGATAATCAAATAATTTGAAGGGGGGAGGAGGGAGGTTAAACATTAACACATCTTGATCACTGACCTATAATGGACCTAAAGCGTGAAGCGCTATTAAAGTTCTAAGATGTCAACTAGTTTAGGTGGTAAAGTCAATGACATTGTTACTGCTCACACGGGTTTGAAGCCTGAAAACCCATAAGCATAAAATTGCCTTTGTCGCTCCCCAAACACCAAAAATAAATTAATGCTCATAGGTGAAGTTGCAGCTCTTCTTCGTACCTGCTGCTACCTTTGCTGTTAATAGATCCCTAGCAATTGCAGTTGATGGTACCAAAGTTAAATCTGCAGCTCGATGAAGAAATTCTGCGAAACGTGGAATAAAAGAATACACGCAAAAATAAGTACAGGGGCATTGAGAGCTACTTATAGAACAGCATCGGAACAGCATAAAACCAGTACTTACTTATGACAAGCCACATTGGTTTCACTAGCCAACTAAATGTATATCTTGGAATATATCTGTAGAAAGAACCAATCACTTAGTACTCTAAATTCTGCAACTATCTTTGTGGTATTATTTAAATGAATAGGATGCAAATAAATGAAGAAAAATTAATGTGACTTACACAGGGACATGGGTATGATATGACATCACTATAGGAACACTCAACATTTTTGCGATAGCGAGGGCACCAAACACCTACAATCATGGCCATGAATTTTAGATTTTCACCCATTTATCCAGATATACATAGACAGCAAAGTCCTGCCACATAGACCTACCATTATTCCTGGGGATGATGCGTGAATTATATCAGGCTTAAATGCAGCAACCTCCGATATTATTCTGGGGCTAAGAGCTAGGGAGAGAGGCACTTTACGATACAAAGGACAAGGAAAACTGCAAAAGCAATAAATGCATCATCGACTCAGTGGAAAATTCCCAAAGTGCAATATTCTGATATAACATCTTACACAAATTCTTATTTCTGACGGACATATCCATCGCAAACTTGGGACGGGTCAAATATTACCCACTTATGTAGGAAAAGACAAGACATTTGGGATTTTCAATGTTTTGTCTTATATAATTAAGTGGAAGAATTTGACCGTTAGAAGCTTGCGACGGATATATCCGTGGCAAGCAAGACTTATTGAACATCTTATTATGATCATTGCTACTGGGTACATGCCTACCTGGCATAACACCATAACTACCTAGCATAGCTTTTCAGCCTTACGCTTTGTGTGGTAAAACTAGCTGAAAAGCTAGCTAATACCTTAGAATAGGAAAAAGCTGAGGGTTACAAATGTACAAGTGACAAAATCCCTAAAATTTAATTACTTGTATTTACTTTCGAATTCTTTAAAAAAAAGTTCTTCACATTTGTACGACTTTCTTATCTTTCATTGTACATTCATTTTTTGTAATCATGCTTTCCTATATTTTTCTTTTAACTATTTTCACGTTTTCATTATTTTACTGCTCCTTCACGTTTTCAAACATTGATTCTTGTTAACCAATACAAAATAAAATCTCTTTGGGATTAAGTCTATCATGATGTTGTATGTTTCTTCAATCTAACTCAGCTCAAGCACAAGCTACACAGGAAAATAGAATGTGAAATTAGTAACTACAAATTCGGCAAAATGTAACGATTACAATGTACAAACCTTCGTGAGCCAATTAATTTTGCTCCATAAAATTCCTCTGGCACACCTTCATGTGTTGTAACAACCATCACCTGGAAAGGCAAATGATCAACTCAATAGTGTGTACATAATTTCGGCTTCAGTTTCACAAGAACTAAGATTCTTTAAGAGGCAGGCATAAATAAAAACAATTAACTACCATAATTCACCAAGGAAACGTACTCCAATACCAAGTGACTCAAAATGGACGAAGACCATATTACAATTTTTTCTTGAACTACAGCTAGAGATTAAAAAATGTAGTCACATTTCCAAAACAAAATGCCACAAAATATCATACAGTAACCGTTGAGAACATGATTTAACAAGCTTCAACAACATAAACTAGAGTGTCAGCAAAGCAAAAGAGGACACTGCTTGTAAACAAAAATCAAACGAGCATCTTGGAATATTGCAAATTGTTTTGGTACAAATGAATAATGATAATAGTGATCATACCTCATCCCCCATTTCTCGAAGATATTTGATGAAATTCTGAAACCTATTTTTATATCCAGATACATACCTGTAAAACAATATGTTAGAAACCAAATTACGAATATCTGCATTGCAAGCTGAAATGTGACGCAACGAACATCCTTTATGTGCTCTAAATTGACTGTATCAAGATTAGTAGTCACAGAGCAGGAAGGCAGCAACAATGTTGTGACTTGTGATGGCTTATCTGTTAATCAAACAAGCAATGCTAAAGGAGATCCCAAATCAGAACATTAGCTCTAGTGCCAATTGTTGTAACGGAGGCGTCCCGTTACCCAAAGAGTTAATTGATACGTGGTGATAAGAACAATAAATAACGAATGTAAATAAAATTGACAAAAGTTTACGTGGTTCACCAGTTACTGCAAGGAGATCAAATTTCACTATAACAGAGAAAATAGTACAACATAGTACAACAGTAGACCAATACACACACGCTCAATATGAGCCAAAAGTACAGCTTATTATAGCAACAAAAATAGTATTCTCAAATAAACAAAAGAGACTACCCCAATAAAACGAAGGAAAAATTATCAACAAACTCCTCCGATATTCAAAGACGGACGAACACCAATAACAGAGCCTGAGACACAGAAGGAACCTCACAAATCAACCCTCTTTATTGTGCTCTCAAATATCTCTTTTAATTAAACTAGAATAATATTCAGATCTTTATATAGTTATTCCACCCAAGATAAATATCTAGACAAATAAAGAAATATAACAAAATAGGAAATTAGGAAATCATACTAATAGGAGATTAAATACTTAATTTCCTAAACTAATTCAACTTCTCCTATAACAAAAACTAAGAAATTCCTAGTGGGACTTACGCCACTTAGTTCCCAAGAAACAAAATATCATTCTCCTTGTTTTTCCGTCTTCGACACAAATTCAAGGCACACATTTCTAACAAACGTGATAGTTATATATATAAACATCGTCTGGTTAGCTAATGGCGCATGCTAAGAAATCCCAGACCACAACACCATAAGTCAAGACAGTGACAGTGAAATAGTGGAGGACTTAAGTGTCTGCCACAGAATATTAAGTTATTAATCGAAAGTTTCAGCATAGGCTGTCTAGTGTCTACAACAAGGTAACTTTGGAATCCATAAGTCCCAACTCAAGGATCAAAATAACATGATTCTTGTGCACAGATTCAGGTTCAAGATGTAAGCTTTCTAATGATAGTTAGATAATTGTACTCTGGAAAAGGTCTTGAACAGTTTTGGTTTTGAGCCACTTGTCCAAATAGAAAAAGACACCAAGTCCAAATCACCCTAATAGTCTTATGCTCTCCTACAAGTTGAGGTATCAAAGGAATTGAGAACAAGTTAAAAGAAAAGGTGGATCATGTTTCCAGAAACAAAGACCGAAAAAATGCATTTGAAGTCATTAACAAGTATGTTCACAAGTATGTTCTGAATTCTATATCGATAACATTGTTAAAGCTAGTGTTTTAAAAGAATTAGCATGTGGGCAATATTCTTGGAATTGTCATGTGATAGGAAACCATAGATGATACTAAATGGAACTCACAAACCAGATTCAAAGCAAAGCATAGTGTAGTTCTCTGATCATTGTTAAATGGCTTAACAACCAAAAAGCTCTAAAAGCTCTGCATGAACTCCAGCCCCTTCAAGTGGGGGATTGCCTCTAACGCTCTAGGTTCAGCAGCAGAAATGGTTTAAGGGTTGCGAGAGACCTTTCCTTCGTATGATGAAAGCTTTTTATTGATTGAAGGCAGGTTTTTGCAGAAAGTTGAGCACTTTTTAAGAAAAAAAACTTTAGACAAGCAAAGTAACTTGCTTTGTACTGTATTTTATTCCCTGAGTTTCTGATATTTTTAGTAGAAACCATGTTGTTGCATTATATATTACCTCCATCCCATCTATTCTGTTGTCATTTCCTTGTTAGTCCTTACTAAACGAACCGAACCATTGCTAATATTTAGTAAAATAAAAGGGAGAAATTGTCCTGATATCCAATCCCTATTTGATAACATACTCTTGTGTAAGGTAATGGTAAGGGTAAGATTGTACTATTCAGTCGAGGGAATAATATCTTGCCATTATATCTAAAATCTAGCCTCTTACTAAAGGGGCAATACTTGCATGGAGAATGGAGATAGTACTACTTTTAAGGCGTTAATTTTATAATGCTCGTAGGAGCTCAGGTGAAAATTGAGAGAGATTGACAAAATCTGGATCCGGCCCCCCCGCCACACATCATGTTGGAATGGAAATCGTCCCTGACAAGGAACCGCCCAAACAAATTACGCCTTTGTATTGGTAACCCTCTCTTTCGGAAGCGACTATCAGATAGCTTGTGATCAATTATTACTCAACAAGACTCAGAAGCTGGAAGGCTGATTTCTCATTATTCTCATGAGTAGTACAAAGACCTCCATACGATGGAATTCATTCAATATATTTGTCAAAAACCTTGCAGTGAATGTCTTTCAATTTTGGTGTATGATCTGTCAATTGTTTAGAAATTAGTGCACGCGGTTAAGTAGAAGTTGCTTAATCATCAAAGAAACATATACTAATCGTCATTTATTTAGTATGCAAATCGTCAGAAGTTAGATGGAGAAGACGGCGAGGGGAGCATTCGCAAAATGGCCACCTCCCATCTGAAATGACTACTACATCTGGCATTTGCTTTTGAGCCCGACAATGCGCACAAAATGCAGAAACGAATGTGATTTTCGTGAGCTCGAAAGGTGCAGCAGATTTGGGGTTTGGAATAAAGGACATGAAAATTGTGGCTATAAATGAGGAGAATATTTTTTGGGTGGCCAATTGCAGCAGATTACAGCACATCAGAATAGTTGTAAGCAAGTCCGTACACTGGAATTCCTTACATGGACCAAATTCTCAAGGTTGATGACTGATCAAAGTCAATATGACTCCATAAAAGTCGACAATTACGATCCAAGAGAAAATTTTGCGATTAAAATCATACAAAGAACTCACTTTGTCTCCATCATTTATGTAGCTTCTTTTTTTTAATTGGCCATAAGAGTTATTTTAATCAAAAGCTAAGCTAAATAAATGAAGGGGAGAGAGATAGAGAGAGAGAGAGAGAGAGAGAGAGAGTAGTAGCTATGAAGTAGAAAGAGCAATATAAAAATGGTGGGAGTTAGAGAGACTAACGCAAAAGGTGAAGGCTCAACAAAGAGGGCAATACGACGAGGTTTAGAAGGCTCAGTTTGATCAAGAAAAGGAATTTCTTCATCTTTTGTGTCGTCCACTCCATTTATTGCCATTTTTGTAACTTGAACTCCAAAATTTCCAACAACCCTTTTGTTGTTTAGCAATCTAAAATCCAAAGATCTGATATTTGTGGATTTTAAGGAATTGGTTTTATTATTGTTATTTAGGAAAGGGAAAGAGGAAGAAGAAGAAAAAGAAGAAGAAGAAGGTACAGAAAATGTGAATGGAGAAGAATAAGGAGAAGTAGAGGGAGAAGTAAAGAGAGAAGAAGACTTTATAGAAAGAGAGGAGAAAGATGTCATGCTGGAATGATTGTTAAATATACAGTAGTCTGTATGATTGATTGTTAATGTAATAAGTTTTGATAAATAAATGTGAGAAGGGTGTTGAATTCAGGTCAAACTGGAATCAAATGACAGTCCCTCATCTTGTGTCTTTGGATATTCTCACTTCACAAAAGCATCCCTTCATTTTTTCCTTTCTATGCCATCAACCATATTCGTATATGCTCTCTTTTTTGTCCCCATGCCTACCTACCTATTCTCTTCTCTTTCTCTTCCTTGTACGGCAACACAATTTAATCACATTTTCACGGAAAATTCAATGATACCCTTCATTTTGCCGTATTTTATGTTGTAAACTTACAAATTCCATTCTATATCAAAGTGACTCTGTCATGACAGGGGCGTATTTAGGGGGGTGCAGGGTTCACCCGCACCCCCTTTGTTCCGAAATATTTAAAATTTAGTTTCAATAAATTTATCAAATATTTGGTGGTGTAGTGGTTAGATGCTGAAGTTTTATTAGTTTGGTTATGAGTTCAACCCCCATAACTAACATTTTTGCACTTTTATTTCATTTAGTAATAAATTTTGACTTTAATGCTTATTTAATGTTCTAATATCATATTATCCGACTACAACTATTTCGATTATATTATAAAACGTAATTTTTTCACATTAAAGTTTTATATATACTTACAAATTTATATTTCTTACATTCCAATCAATTCTATACATTTGTTTTATTCACGTTTGTCAATACTCGTATTCTTTTGTTAATATCTTTAGTTACATATCGATAAAAAATATAAAAATTTGATATTCATAATGTACTCGGTAAGACAATTTAAACAAGATCTCACATGACTAACTTTTATGTTATATATTAGAAATTGTGTCAAATATTCACTCGACTTATAAATAGTGTCCATAAAGTGAAATGAAATACAAAGTATTTTATTTATACCTTCTTGAATTATTTAGAACCAAATTTTCTAATTTTGTGTTTTACTTTAGCCGCACGATTTTTGTGTTTAAATTTTAGCTCACATCGCCAAAATAATTGTTAAATTTTTGCACCCCCTGTGCTCTAATCCTAGATACGCCACTGTGTCATGAGAATAATTAACTAAGCTCGAAATGAGATACAAAATGGGATTGTCAATTTATATTGATGATAAAAACAAAAAACGAAAATGTAATTACAACTCTATAAAAGATACTACCAAAACAAAAGTAAAACTTACACTTTCTAAGAAACGTAAAACCATTATATTGTTTGGTTGTCAAGATCATCGGAATGGAAATAGACCTTCATACATGTATCTACCTCCTCTATTATGTTGGAAGTACTCACTAAGTCTCATGGGTCATTGGAACTTCCCACATGAATTAACTTCCTACATACGACCAAACACTTTTTGGAAATTCATGTGAACTTGAAGTTCCCGGGAACTTTAATTCCCTTATGTCAACCAAACAAACCCTCACTATAAAGGGAATTAAGTTCACTAAAAGTACAACTTTCTATAGGAAATTAATTCCTGGATGAACCAAACAATCCTTCACTATAAAGACCAGCATCATCCCTCAAAACCAAATATAAGTTCAAAGGAAGCGAGTCTATGTGTAACACCTCCAATGTCAGTATTGTTGATATACAATTTGATTAGTTATTGTTGATGATGACTTAAGATAAAATTAATCTTATTGTATACTTAAATGTGTGTGTCTTAAGTTTTAATCATTTAGCTTGAAACTCCAATTGTCAATTCAAGGTTATCAAGAAGATCAAAGATGAAGATTGTCATTACGGTAAGAGTTATGGTATTGTACGAGATCATTAACTCGATTAATGTCTAAGTCATAAAAAAACAAAAGTGCAGTCAACTGTGGTTGGAATTTGAGGAACTAGTTTCGTAATAAATTAATCTTATTGTATACTCGGAAGTTACTTTTGTGACTTCCCGACTGGACCTTATCCTTGTTATTTGCCTCTTTCCATGGCGCTTCGTAGGTAACCTACTTTGGTTGGAATTCGAGGAACTAGTTTGGGGATAACCCTTACCTCGATTTTGAGAAGTGTTGTTATTTGGAAAGCCTAGGAAGCGTAGTAAGACATATTTTGGTGACCCGTAATTGGAGAATGACATTGGTTGGAGAAATTCGTGGTTAATTATATATTGAGTTGTATACGTGGTATTCAGTGGAATTAACCTTGGGAATCATGCTTGGGATATGAGAGCTAGTGGACTGAAACGTTTTGCTTTAAGAGTAAGAATAAGACACTAAAATCCATAAAATGAATTTGGAATAATATACTTGGGATGTTAATAATGACGAATGGATGAGTATTAAAAGGATCAACAATATGACCTTGGAGGAATTAATCAAAGTTAATGCTTTTAGTTGTTTAAATTAAAGGAATTAGTGGTGTAACCTTAGAAGGGTTACTTAACGATCATGTTTTTGGGTGTTTGATTGATGTAGTGAGATACAACTTATGGATCTGTGAGATTTTGAGGTTGAGATGTTTAAAGGACGATTGAATGCATAAACAAAGGTGTAAGAACATTCATAACGGATCTTGGTGTTCATCTTTGAGATACTTGAGGAAATCTAAGGATTTACACCTCGTGTATGATTAGAGTACAATGATTCTTTGGAAGATGAAAGTTTTGAGAATTGAGGATTTGTGGGTTGATGTTATGGATACGATGCTTGTAAAGTAACAATGGTATAGAGACGGCTGATCTTGGAGTATTATCGAGATGATTTGAGGAACCTACAAAATAGAGATACCCGAGACTTTATGGAATAGCTAGTTGGGATTGGGATGAACGTACACCTTTGTCTTTAAAGGAGCTTATAGAGTGGTGAACCATTTTGGAAAATGCTTCTTGGACGACGCTAGTTCGGCTTGCTTGATTTGAAGAATAAGAAGTAAGAACCTTGTGAGGATTTTGGGAAACCTTTGGCCTTGGGAAATGCTTAGGTTAAAATCATAATTAATCTTTGCTCTACGCCGCTTCTATTCTCCTTTCTTCCATGCTTATTCTTCTACTCTTGGCTTCACTTTTGTTGAAGTCCATAGCCTGGAGTCTCTTACCTCGTTTTTTTGTATGTCCCTCTCAAGTTTGGGTATCGTGTTTATTCCTGAAGTTTGCATCATATCTCTACCCCTTCTGAGCCTTACCCTCTTTCTTTGGGATTAGTTGTGAGGTTGGCTTCGTTTATGGAATAGTGATATGTGCTTTGAGAATCCTTGGCTTTGTGTTATGGGAATTAGTTGAGGTAGTTTGCGTTAATGACGTTTGGGGTGATAATAGGTAGTGTACTATCTTGATGAATTCATGAAACAGGTTTAGCGGTATGAGTGCTCCTTGTGGATTGGTGTCAACCGTGAGGCTAATAGTGTAACACCCTCATAATCCAAGGCCTTTAGAAAGGACCATCAGACTATGAAAACACTACCATCTC
The DNA here is from genome assembly GCA_029255685.2 of Silene conica. Taxonomy (NCBI): domain Eukaryota; kingdom Viridiplantae; phylum Streptophyta; class Magnoliopsida; order Caryophyllales; family Caryophyllaceae; genus Silene; species Silene conica. The sequence goes on along the minus strand of CM055311.2, from coordinate 55,025,388 downwards.
AGTTTCCTGAAGTATAATATCAAAGTAAACAAAACAAAACGCAACCTTTATTATACTAAAGAATAATGTTTAAGCTAAGTGTACAACTGTATGACAAACAACCAAAATAACGAAATGTTTACAGAAGCTAAGTATACTATCATGACGCTACAAAAATGAGTGAAGTCTCATCCTCCCCAAGCTAGCAATCATCAACATTGTTGAACCTGAGACTATGCTCACCATTACATGGATCATCACAGTAAAACAACAAGCGTCAAAATATGATAAATAAGACGGTCACAACACAAATAAGATCAACACCACAATCTGATAAACCACAAATACCGATATCACTGTCACAACAACACAAGTGGCACCCTCAAGCCCTACATCAATCCCTTACTTGCTCGCGGCAAGGGGGTACCCAGATCCTTAATGCGCACATCCCCTCCGTGGCAGGTCCCACGAAAAGCGATCGTAGGAGTGAGAGTCGTTTCCCGTAATGGTCCCACACATATGTTCCCAAATCAATTCACAGCAGTATAGTGATTGTTCGAGCTAATGTCCTCCACTGTTAGTGCGACAACATGAATAAATCTCTTAAAGGTTCACAGAGTATACTTTGTATTTTAATCAGTTGATTCACGTTTATCAATAACGGTTAACTTGCTAGAAGTTTGACGTTATTGTCATACAGATGGCGGTAATCAATTGGTCCCTAAAAGTCACACCTAAATGATGTATTTTGAGAGATATGATTAAATGAAAATATAATCATATTGATGCCTTATACGACTAAAAAGTTAGTCAATGTAATGATGATGCGATTATTTAATACTGATTAAATAATATTAGCTGAGACGAATTAGATCTTAATTCGCAATTAAATATAAATGTTATATTTAATTGATGTTTATAATGTAATTATTTAATAAAGATTAAATAATGTAATTAAATATAAACAGTTATATTTAATTAGGAAATTATATAGATAAACATTATATACAAAATAGGATAACAACTCGACTGAAGAAGTGCACGGCTCAGTGTACACGGCTCACACGTTTATGGAGCTCAGTTGGAGTTTGTTACAAAGGTTGTTACACAGTCAGTTGGAGGAGCAGTTTTAGGTAGACTCAAATACTAATTTGAGAAATTATATCTAAACTCTTCTAGGAATTCTATATAATAAGAACTCTAGCTATCATATACCACACGGCTGTCCTAACAAATCTCATGCCACTCTCCTCCCTCATTGATCATCATTCACAAAATTAACAGTAATTTTTCCCAGTTTCTAGCTAAAAAAAAACATTTCTCGGAGCATCTTGGGTGCAACAATTAAGAGGATATCTACTTTGATATCTGTTCTTAGGCTTTATTGCGGTTACCAAAGGTTGATTCCTAATCCTTATCATTGTATCCCATTTTTCGTTTATGACTATATATCGTACCTTATAATTTCGTTATAATCCCACTTTTATTAGTTGGGAAGTATACAGATATTTCCCACGGTGATATCAGATAAACAATACAGTATCGTCACAATCATATTTAATCAAATCCGAGTAGGGAAACCCTACCTTAAGGCAATAATCATGAAAGTCAATCCAAGCTTTCCCTACCAACGTTCCTGTATGAAATTTCCTCCTATGAATTATATATATAGGGTTATTCACTACGACATACCTGTGGGAAAATATATGTATATGTCCCAATACTTTATATGCAGGATTATAACGAAATTATAATATATGATTTACTGTCATAAACGAAATACAAGATACAAGGATTGATAACAAGAATTAACCTTTGGTCCTTGCAAGAGGCCTAAGATCAGATATCAAAAAAAATATCCTCCTAATTGTTGCACCCAAGATGCTCCGAGAAATACCCTTTCTTGAGCTAGAAACTGCCAAAAATTACCTTTAATTTTTGTGAATGATGAAAGCTAGAGAGAGGAGGGAGTATCACTTTAGGCGTGTAACTCTTGCTCAGTCATTGAGCCGTGCGGTATCTTTTATAAGCGAAGTTGTATGGAGTAGTTTAGTTAGAATACATCTCTTCTGTTCACACTACTAACAACCTAGCTAATAACCATAAGATAGAATTCCTCATATCAGTATTTGAGTCCTACCGAAACACCTCCCAACTAACTGATATCCCACGACGACAGGAAGAGGCGTGTGAAATTATCAGTCGTGCAACATCCCATTTTATCAGTATAGAAATGGTTGTTATCCTCTTTTGTGTAAAATCTTTTATCTTATAAATATCGTATATTTATAACTTATTAATTAAATATAACCGTTTATATTTAACAAAATCATTTAATCTTTATTAAATAATTTCATTACACACACTAATTAAATATAACATTTTATATTTAATTTCGAATTAACATTTTAATTCGTCTCAGCTAATATTATTTAATCCGTATTAAATAATCGTATCATCATTACATTGACTAACCGTTTAGTCGTATAAGGTATCAATATGATTACATTTTCATCTAATCATATCTCTCAGATTACATCATTTAGGTGTGACTCTTAGGGACTAGTTGATTACCGCCATCTGTATGACAATAACGTCAAACTTCTAGCAAGCCAATCGTTATTGATAAACGTGAATCAACTGGCTAAAATACAAAGTATACCCTGTGATCCTTTAAGAGATTTATTCGTGTTGTCGCACTAACTGTGAAGGACACTAGCTCCAACAATACCAAAATCTAACGACATAGAAAAGATAAGAACAATACTTACTTGTTGACAACAATCTAGGCTAGATGATCGGCGCGTCTAAACCTTTGCTAAAGACTCTTGAAAGATTTGATAGGGGGGATGAAAGGGGATTAAGGTTTACTGTTTTCTGATTTTAGGTAAATGAGGTTTTAACCTCGGATTCATATATAATTAACCGCGGTTCTCTAGTCGAACAAGAATGCCATGGAGGAGATAATATCATCACAAGAATCATTATCCAAGATGATAGGGGTGGGAGGATTAGAAGTACTAACGTAGCAAAGATTCCCATCATTGTCAACGCATAAGCGTAATTCTCTTGTCGAACTTTCATCGTTAAGGGAGCATTTTTCGTCGAATGATTTAGTCTAAGTATCAAAGGTAATAGGAGTGGGACTATTTAATGCATTCATTGCAAAATACTACAAAGAATTGAAGCAAAATAATTAACATTTATCGTCATGATTTAGACTTGTAAATAATTTGAACAAATTAAGCATTTACAAAACGACCTTTATCCAATTTTATAAATGATCCCAAGACTCAAACCCTATACTATCAAGATCGTGAACTACTAGAACTCCAACCTCAATAATATTATTTGGTGGGTTAACTTTTAACCGGTTCGACTCTTAGAACTCTTGGTCGATGGAGATATTTATTTTTAACCATCTTAGCCCGGAACACATTGACCACTAGTCCTAATAACTTCCATTGAGTCCAACCAAAATTTCAATGCAACGATGTGCGAATAGGGATGTCATTGGGGCGGGGCGGTGCTGGATATAGGCTCCCCCGTACCCGTACACGTACCCATCCCCGCCCCACCACCCATGGCGGGTACAAGTTTCCAAAACCATCCCCGCCCCACCTACCCACTAACTCGTTATACCATAAATTTTTCCGATTTTTTTCCTAAAATTTAGTTTAATCACTATTAATTTCTATTTTTAAGAGTTTGTTTATATACTTTGTAAAATTATCGTAATAATGGTATTAAGTTTTATAATAATTGACGGGTAGGCGGGTATGAAGTGGGTAACACGCAAAAAACCATCCCCGCCCTACTACCCATGGCGGGAACAATTTTTGTACCCATCCCCGCCCCACCACCCGCCAAAGCTCTACCCGTCCCTGCCCCAATTGGGGCGGGTGCGGGGCGGTATCCACTTATATCCGCCCCAATGACATCCCTATGTGCGAACTGACCACTGGACTAAAGCCACCCCATTGCCCCACTTATCCTACGTAACAAGGTTCGTGCTGCCCACTGGACTAGCGGCACCTCACGAAATAGAAGCTCATGGGTTCTACTTTTTGGTAAGGCTTAATTTCAATTAAAATATTAATAGATGTCATGTCAATTTATTATCTATCTCGTTTAAGTGAACTAAATCGGTGATTACAACGATAATTATATTTGAAATGGTCGATGAAACGATGATATATGCATGTTTAGTTATGGCGATTTGGCTATGCATGCAACATATTAAAAGCAAAGCAATAAAAACAATAAAATTCCTAGTATGACCTTCCTAAAATAGAAAAAATATTAACCTATTACAAAGTCGGAAACCAACTCCTTTGGTCTAGAGCTGATCAAATGACCCAGACCCGATGGCCCGATCCGGCCCAACCCTATTTTTTCTCGAGTTTGGGCCTAATAGTTTGGCACAAAAAGCCCGTGACCCAGCCCAAAATAAGCCCGATATAAATATAGGGCCGGGTTTGGGCCAACCTAAAGGCCGATTTTTGGCCCGACCCGAAATTATTTTTTTAAAAGGAAAAAAATTCAAAAGTTGGAATCGTATATCATATCACACTAATAATCTAATATCACTAATGCATTGAATTATCAACTTTGCGGATAATTTTATATTCTTATCGTACACCTTTAGTTAATACTACTCATTTTTTCCAACTCATAAGTTATGTATGGTACTATGGATTGTTCTCCTACCAAAAGAGTCGAAGTCAAACACCTAAAATTTGAAAATTTTATTTCGTTGCTAATAGTTTGTTCACATATCCATTTTGTTGATTGCTTCGTATTGTATTATTTTGGTCCGTTTTGGCCCATTTTGGCCCGAAGCCCATTATAGCCCAAACAATTATGGGCTTGGGCCAAGAAATTTGGCCCATCGTTTTGGCTCGGCCCGTGTGTTTGGGCCATTTATTTAGCACGAGCCCGACCCAAACCCGGCCCAGCCCGGCCCATGAACAGGTCTACTTTGGTCCTTTGAACTTCATGCGATCCGCCTTCCAACATTGTCTTCATCGAAACTCGTTTCCGAATGGCACCGTCTTTTGGAATCATCGTGTTTACAAAGTAAATAATACAAGACTATTCCATTAAAATAAAATTTAAATCTGTTAAATTACAAACTGGTGATGCGGGATCACATAAAATTACAACCGAATCAATTTTCCCTTACGTTATGAGTAATATCGATTAAAACTAACGACATACTAAGATTACATAATTCAAAATTACATAATTAAATTATTCAACAATAAAATGCAGCAATAAAATATGCAAATGACATGTCAAATTAAAATGTCAACTTAAAAGCTAAATCGCACAATTTAACTCATATCGTATATATTCATTCCGGTTTTTAATAAACTCGCGATTTTAACTCATTAAAAACGCAAAATAATACTAAAATAAAATAATAGTCCAAGTTAATTATCCTAACATTATTACAATTCAAAAATTAGTCATTACTAAATTTTTGACCATAATTTAACTTGTCATATCAAATATGTTCATTTTATGACCTTAATTCATAACTTTTATGAAATAAATCCAAATTAAATTACAATAATTTTATAATATGAACATTAAATTTTTGAGCATCCTGGAAATTATCCATGACACTGATAATGTTCAAAACACAGGTTAAATTTCCCGATTAAAATTGCGAAGTCGATGTTAAATTAATTATCGGTTTTATCGAATAAAATATCTAAAGCATACGAAAATTAATCCTATTAAATTTTTAACTTCATATATGATGAATATAATATAAATTCAACATAAAATAATTTTCTCAATTCATTTAATCAGTTTTAGTATTTTTTTTTTTCAAAATAGTCACTATTTATGTTATTTTTACACTAAAAATTCATAAACCGTGCTAAATAAGCTCAATGCACATGAAAATTTACACACACTGAGTAAATAATGTATGTGATAACATATCAAACTTTTATGTCCAGATTAACTGTTTAGTTATTTTTAACCAATTAGCCTCTCAATATGACACTTTATGTTATAAAATCCATATTTCATGCAAAATAAAGGATTTTATTCTCAAAATTTACATACAGTAGGTAAATATTGCACGTGAGGTTCAAGGTCAAATTCGAATTTTAACTATTTTTAGCCTTAGAACCTCGATTTATAGCATTTTATCTCATAAAAATTATAAATCATGCAAAATAAACTCACTTTATCCAAAATTTTACAGTCTACATGTAAAATATGCATATGAATGATATGATGTTACATAAATATTTCAAGGTCATACTCGAAGTTAAACTATTTTTAGTCATAAAATCTTATTTCATTGATAAAATCGTCATTTTATACTAAAAAAATTATTTAAATGAACAATAAAAATCCATAAATCTAAATTTATGACCTAAAACACTTTTAGAACCAGAATGCTTAACATGCAAAATAATTTCGTGGCTTTATCATATAAATAACAAATTTTTAGTTTTATTTTTGAAGTTTTAAACTCGTAAAAACTAATAAAACAATTTTGCATGTACACCTAGATCTGATGCCAATTGTTAGGTTCATAACCACCAGTAATCATATTAGTGTTAAAATTAAACTTTTTTTAATATTATGATCTAGTACATTCAAAATATAAAGTGCAAAATCCTTACATTGAGTAGTGGAATAAAGAGCACAAAATCAACACCTTTGATTTTGTTCTTGAGTATTATCAACAATGGATGATCCTCCAAAGAAACCAAGTGTAGCTTTCCTCCAACTAGGATGCACCAAGACTTAGCCCAAAACTTATTAAGTATTTTAGGTCTAGAAATTACTTAATAAAAACCTTAACTTATTATCTAACAATTATATTTACTGCCTTAGTAAATAGTAGAAATTATAAGATTTTAAAAACTTAGCATAAAACTAATTTTATGAAGTTTTCGAGAGATAATGTATATCACAAATTATGGGACAGTTAGAATAAAATAGAGGACAACATTCCTATATATGGGAGGGTGGTGGCCGTGTGATAGAGGAGAGAGAGGAGCATGATGAGACTAGTCCATCACGCTTTTTCTCTTACCCATAAAAGAAATTTAAGAGGCAATTTTATATTCCAATGTGATTTAAACTTATCATATAATAAAATCACATTTTAATTTCTGCTCTTTCTTTCTCATAGCGAGGGGAAAACATAATCGAAAGATGTAAAAGATGAATTGAAAATGAATTATATAAATTAAAGAAGAAAGATTAACACTGCCGTAATCTAATCAAAAGAAATCCGGAAAGCAATGGACAATAGGCTAGATCTAACTTGAGTGTGTAAAATGTATGAAAACTTGATATCACGGCATGAAGAAACTAGGATATGATAGCTTCGATTTATAAAAATAAAAAAGACCAAAATAGGAAAAAACGCGGAAGGAGCTTAGCACAGAAGTTCCTCGATTGAGGACATCACCCCCTCGATCGAGGGACCTGAAGATCAGCTGAATTTCGAGTTTCTGTTCCTTATTCCCCTTCAATCATCCTCAATTCTTTTGGAATATTCTTGTACTCCGTCTTGCCGACTCTGCGGTGTCTTGGTTCATTCACTTGTTCCACAAATGCACTCATCCTGCATTATAACATCAAAAGGCGGAAGTGTCGACAATCTCGCATAAACGACAGATAAATGTCATATATTAAGCATAAAACCGTCTCAAAAGTAGGTGATGAGGTGGCAATGATGATGTGGAATGAGGTGAAAGTGACATTGTAGCACACATTTCGAGGTGATGACGTGGCATGTGGTCCGTCGACCTGATGAGGTGACAAGGCTAACGTGGAATGTAATTTGATGTACTACAATAAAAGTGACGATGTGACACACACATCGATATAATGACGTGTCATGTGGTACGAGGTGATGAGTTGACAGTGCTGACATGGAATGCAACTCAACGTACTACGGTGAAAGTGACGGAGTGACACGCACTTTGAGTTGATGACGTAGCACATTGTTTGAGGTGATGACGTGACATACCGCAGATATATACGTTTTTATCCTCAAAAATTTATAAGTCATCAATAACTATACGACATTGTATATTTTAAAAATAATATATTGTCTTGACCCAACGGTCAACCCACTGCGGGTCGGGTTTTGACCCGCCGTTTACGGGTCAAAACGGGTTTGGGTTGAAAAAACGGGTTATTTTCGAGTTACTTACGGGTCGGGTTACGATCGGTTTTCGTGTTGGTACAGGTTTTGAGAGGTCTACCCGTAATATCCTCTCTCTCTCTCCAATCACCTAATCCTACTACAACATTTTCTCTTTATTTAATTCATTTCCTTATTTTTGGTCCATTTCCTCAATATGGAATGTTATTATGAATATGAAGGAGTATAATATATACGTATTCAACGAAAAATGTGAACCAAATTTAATATAGAGAAAATTTTGGTTATATAACTTTTCATTTTAATTTCACCAAAGATTCTCATATTATGAATATTTTTCACCAAAATGAGTAAAATAAAATCTCTCAGAACATGCATTCTAATAATTTGAAATTTTAGAATAATAATTTATCAAAAAAATTGATTTTCAATACTAATAAAGTATTTAATTTAGTATAAGATATGTGGTTAATTGTACAAGAAAAATTTATAGGGCCGATTTGCTACATTTTTAAGTTAAGGGGCTTAACTACACACAGTATCAAACTTATGGGGGTAATTTACTATATATCCCTGTATTTAAATATTAAATAAATTTCCTAATTAGTTTCGGAAAGAATTAGATAGATGTTTAGTCAAGTTAGGAAATTAGATCTCGAGTCAAATTGTGACATCGAGAACAACTATACAGAAGGTCGAATCATGACCTTATTTTTCAGCTTATTTTTTGAATACAATAAAGTTTACATTTCATAAAACTTGTGTTTAATCTGCTAACAAGATAAATTAGAACTCTTCCTTGCGAGGCTGAGTCATAACAAAGCGAGCTATAACCTTGCGAGGCTGAGTCGTTAGAACAAGATTCACTCATCTATCCTGTGTGTTATTCACTCAATTACAACACCAACCCCACATTACATAAGCAATTCCGACTTCAAATTCCGCTGCATATTAACATACTCTAAATTATTCATTTAAAACGACCTATTCTACATCAGCATGCTTCAACCTTATATGGCTTCTTCTTTTTAATAGTCACGAGGTTTGTATATTCTTATCAATAAGGACTTCCTCTGCAACAATGGTTAGATGAGCTTGAAAATTCGGATTCTGGGAACTCATTAGATTCAAGGTTTGAGGATGCTATTGATTTGGTAAGTAAGGAGCCTAGTGAGGTTAATGTGGAGCTTCAACTAGTAGTGACTCCCTCAGGAACTGTGAAGAAGAAGGGGGAACTAGAAAGGGTGAGGGAATTGCGGTGGCAGAACAGATACGAAGGAAGAAAGGGAAGGCTCTATGTATTGAACAAGGTGGACAGAAGGAAATGGTGACTCCTTCAAAGCCCAAAAAGGTTTGTTTAACTTTATCTTTGGGAGGTGCTGGCAAGGGGATGAGTACAAATCAGGTTGAGTACAAAAAAGTTTGTTTAACTCTGTCATCTTCTGTTGGCGTATGCCCATGCGGTAGAACCTCATGCCAAAAAGAATCTTGAAACGACTCCATGTGAAAGAAGGGTCGCGAGTAGCAGGAAGGCTGAACGTTATCCACCAACGTCTAGCCTCGCGAACCAAGAACTGAGATGCTACGCGGATCTGATCCTCAGGAGGAACACCATATATCATGAAGTTCATTTCCATGTCAAAGAACCACGCGGTGAGGGCTACAGAACCGGTCTCTCCGTTGAAGGTCCTATCCGCATTTTTCCACATCTGAGCGATAATCCAAGCCAATCCTCCAGGTTGATTGCTTCCCGATTGTTGCAATGAGGAAGAGGGCACACTCGCCAAAGCTGAATAGTTTTGGAGAGCTTGAAGGAGAGCATGTGTCAAAGCACTCTCGGTATCGGCTGGCTCCGTCATTCTTCAATCACAAAAAGTAAACCGTTAGACGTATTCCTATTAAGGCAAAAACAGACTACAATAATAAGTCCTTAAATCTACCCCATATTTCTTTCATTATTCAAGTTATTGGTCAATTTAAGGTTGGGGGTCACATGAGTGCGTCGGGAGCGATAACGCTCTGATACCAACTGTAAAACCCACCTCACGATAGCGGAAATGTAAACATAAAAACATGCTAAAAATGCATCGGAATTAAAACTTTTATATAAACATAAGTAAACATACGAGGTAAAAGTATTACCAATACTATACATGCGGAAATAAACGAAACATAGATAAGTATATAAGTCTAAGTACAAAACACAAGTACAAAAGCTGCAGCCCGGGATAACATATCCCTATAGGCACCCAATGGATAACAAAAGGTTAGGTCTAGCTAAACGAATAAGTGTATGTCATCGATGATAGGATCATCGCTCGCTAGGCTCAGTAACCCTCCATCAGCCATCATGTACCTACATACATAGAAAAACATATACGCCAAAATCAGTGGGGAGTGACTAGAGTTCTCCTTGCCACCTATTGTCAATAACACATAACACATAAATAACATCCATCATACTCCAACATCAAAATATGCGAAGTATACATCATCCTTCATATCAACATGCATCACTATGCAAAAACCCTTAACCAACTTCGAAAACTATTTGAAGCGAGAGTCGGTCTCCCTTCCAGTTGCCCGGCCGGGGGGTCTTTCTCCTCAAACCATTTCCGAACTCAAAATAAGAGTCGTCCAATGCCTTGGACGAACAATAACTCAAATGATAAACAATACTCTTAAATAAACAGTCATTCAACAACATCTGACACTGTACCCCAACTTAGGCAAGCAGATGCAAACAACAGTATCTAGAACTAACCCCGACTCAGGAAAGAACTAAACACAATCAGCAGTGCCCAAGCCACACCCCGACTCAGGTAGACTTGGTACACAAGGTCAGCTAGCATTCATCCGTGAATTCCGACTCAGGCCCGAATGGATACCGATCATCTAATAATGGTTCAATGACCTGACTCAGCCATAACCATTACTCTTCGTAGTGAATCGGAATCCCGACTCAGACCTGACTCACCACGGTTAAACAAACTCACTGAGGGAAAAAGGTCCCGACTCAGACATCTTCCACCGCATCATCCATACACGTAACGGTCCAGAGGTCCCGACTCAGACATGTCCGCCACGCCACAAACACACACGTATCCAAGTAGAGGTCCCGACTCAGACATAGTTCGATACGCAACATACAAAGATACGTATTGTACTCTAGAGGTCCCGACTCAGACATATTTCCAATACACATTCACATTATCCACATGAAAATCTAACCTTATTTACTAAGCTATTTTATGACTGTTCTACTTTACACGTATATGAGTAAGACCCATTTTAATTAAATTTATTCTAAAACTGCTATATATTAAAGTAACTTAGCCCGATAATAATTATAAACAAACACTTAAGAATTTACTAACTTTAGGCAAGTAACTAATCACTATACTAATTCTTACCTAGTTGAGATATACAAATTTAAACTAAGTATTTATATCAATTTACAAGATACTAATTTCAACCATGATTATTACTAAATTACGATTTCGCAATCATTTTACCAACTAAGCGATATTACACGTAATATAAATAATAATCAAAGTCTTATCCTTGCACTAATTACTTAAGCAATCAAACCTTAATGTAATTAATTAGCATAGAAATCACAACCCTTAACTAATGTCTTAAACGGATTCAATGGAAACTAATAAATGACAAGGTGACCATGACTTTAGAATGAACAATAGTAGTTAAATGACTAATTATATATTTACTAGCCATATTACAACACCTAGAACAACTTAACAACAATACGACAATTATACTAGCATCAAAGTTTAAAGGTAGTGTAAGCAGCGCATAGTAGTAGTGATTAGAAGTAGTAGTTGCATTTAAAAATAGATCAACACCAATCAACAAAATACATGTAATATTTATTAGTAGTATTTAATGATTAGAACTTAGGAGTAGCAACTGCATATTAACATCAACGCCAACCACGCGGTATAAACAACAACTAACAACCTAAACACGAAAGACTAGCAGCCATGTAAGAGCAACGACATGGGCAGCAGTAATAAAACTGAGTGCAGTAAGGGGGGGTGGGGGGGGGGGGGTCTGGTGCAGCATGGTGGCAGGTATTAGCAAGTGTAGAGGTAACAACCAACAGAATGTAGTAACAATGGTGAGTGTAGGAGTAGTATGCAACAAGTAGTGGTTTAGTGAAGTAGAACAACAATGTGTTAGCAGTAGAGGATAATAGTTATTCACGCAGGAAAGCAGAGAATGAAGCTATTTACAATAGAGTGCAGCAGGAGAACATGTGTGCAGTGGCAGCGTGCAATGTGCAGTAGCAGTGAGCGATGTATAGCCTCGTATAACAGTGGCATAGTAGTGGGGTAGTGGAGCAGTATTAGCAAGTAGTGCAGTACATAGTATAGGACAGATGCCCAGGGGCAGTGCAGTACGTAGGGACAGTAGTAAGAGCAGTGGGCAGAGTAGTTAACTGTGGGCAGCAACTTAGGCAAGCCAGAGTGACGGTAGCAGCAGGTAGTAGTGCATGTGAGCATGAGTGCAGTATATATGCAGTCGGTATACATAGACAGTATAGTACAGTAGCATATAGTAGTGCGTGTGGTATGTAGCAGCAGTAGATGGGATAGTGCAGAGTGGCAGTGGTAAGTAAGAGTAGTCTGTGCAATAGCAGAATGTAGTGCCAGATACAGTGCAATAGAATCAGGTCAGAACAGACCAGCATGAACGATGAGACACGAAGGGGGTGGGGGTGCATTAACAACAATATGTAGTAGTCAGTGTAATATTGTAGCAACAACAATGTAGGATACAATGAGCGAGTAGGGGAATGCAGAGGAGGCAGTAGAAATGTTCAATAGCATTGAGAAGATACGCAAGAGAAAATAACAAGCAGTGGGTCAGCAGTATAGAAGATGTGCAGTAACAACATGTCAGGCATTTAAAATTGCAGTAGCAGAAGTATAAGCTAAGAGTAGTGGCAGCAGTGCAGTACGTGATGAACATAAAATTTCAGAAATAACAACACGAACCAATCCTACTAAACACTTCACCCTATACATTAACCCACAATTTATACATCCCATATTCACCATTAAACCACATAAACATTCATAAAAATAAATGTCAAGTTACTTAAAGACAAGGGTCGAGTTGCTCATCATCGTCACCTCAAGCGTCTTGTGCTCCGATTTCTTCCTCCACAAAGTAAGAATCAACCTCGGGGTCGTCCAAGCCAACTCCTAAGAACATAAAAATGCATATTAGAAGCATAAAACGATTTAGGGCAAAAACAGCCCGGAAATGGGAGGTTGAGAATTGAGAAACAAAAGTGATAGAAAGAACGGAAATTGCGCGAGAAATCCGAATATGTATACATTACCTTGATTCGAGTTGAAATAAGCCTTTAGATGATCTTTTTAGAAGCTTTCAAAGAGAGAAAATGGAGGTTTTGTGTTTACAGTGATTGTGTTTGTGAGAAAGTGAAATGTCGTAAGAAGGAAGAAATGGGTTGTCCTTTTATTTGCTTGAGTCGGGTTTCCTTAATTAAATAACGGAAACCTTAAGATGGAATTAGCAAGTGAACTAAACATCTTAAGATAAAAGAAATCTTAAGACGAAACCTAACGGAAATTCTTAAAAATATCAATTACGAAATAATATTAAATATTATTAATTTTCCGTAAAATACTTTTAAAATATTAAAATATACTTTTACGAAAATACGGGATGTTACAAAAGAAACGGGAAGCGTGTGAAGTGGGAGGTCTGAAACTCATGGGTATAAAAGCTACTAGCTTATTCTTGCCTGGAGTGGGAGGCAATCAACTCTGATAGCCAATATTGATCACCACGGATCATCAGAAGGGATGCTTTGTCTGGCAAATGCCTGGGTTAACCCAAAAAAAGAGGAAGAATTTGGTGAAGCAGTGGTTCGTGCAAGGAAAAGAAAATGTGCCTCACAAGTGGGCATGACAGTAATACCTGAGGAAGTGCTTATTACTAAGCACAGTGCTCGTGAATTTCTGAAGGAGCTAGCAAAGAAACCGTGTACTGGGAATGGAATCAGAGCTGGAGCAGAAGGTTGGAGTAGGTTCAGAATGCAAATTGGAGATTATTTCTTGGAGGAATACGGTTTCTCCTCGGATATTTCAGTTAATGATGCTGAAATTCAAAAGATGGAGATTGATGTGGATGGAGGCTTTGCGGAGGTTGGGCCGTCACAACCTCCAAGGGTGCTATGATTGGCCTTGTATGGAATTGTTGGGGTCTCAACAATTCGCTCTACCCTACAATTCAAAAACTTAGAGCGATGTTAGGGAGTAAGTCGTATGTTTTTCTTTTCCTTATCGAAACAAAATGTAATAGGAATGGTAGTTTGTCTTTGTTTAATATTTTTAGAAATCATGGGTTTAGAGAAGTAGTTGCTATTGGAAGGTCGGGGGGGGGGGTGATTGGAAGAAGGAAGCATGCTTTAAGCTTGTTATAGCTTGTAAGAATTTTGTGGTAATGTGCATCGAAATAAGCGGATCTCTTCCTTGGTATATTGTCTTCTTCTATGGAGCCCCGGATATCAGCGATAGAAGGAAGTCCTTGATTCATTGGAAAACTGGATTGCATCGTGTAGATATCCTTTTATCCTTATAGGTGATTTCAATCAAGTGGAGAGTCGGGCTGATAAAAAAAGTAACAATGCACGGATCATAGAAGGGGCCGAGGAATTCTCTATGTGGCGAATCTGAAATGAACTTATTGATATTCCATTCAAGGGGCCATGATTCACTTGGTGTAACAACTGAAGAGGAGATAAAGGGTTTATGAAAGGTTGGATAAAGCACTCGAGTCTAAGGATTGACTTCTCCACTTCCCAAATGCCGGGGTAAAACATTTCCCTATCCAATTTTCAGACCATGCGCCCATTGAATTTAATTTGGATCTCACCAAATCTCGAGGGAAAAGCAAACCGTATAAGGTTGATGCTTGGGCGTTGGATAAGGAAGAGTGTCAAGAGGACATTAAAGTTGTGTGGGCAACTCATTTTGAAGGGTCTCCGGCATACAAGTTGTCACGTAAGCTTGCCGTGGTGAGAAATTGTGTTAAAAATTGGATTCTTGAAAAAACTCGTGGTTGGAAGGACAAATGGAAAGATTTTGATGATCGACTTTGCAAGGGATTGGAGGAGGATTTCTCAGGTAAGGGTGAATCTCTTTTTTTTGATACACATGATGAGCTTAAGGAATTTGCAAAAATCTTCGCTTCCTATTGGAAGCAAAGAGCAAAAATTAGGTGGATTAAGTAAGGGGAAGCAAAGAGCAAAAATTAGGTGGATTAAGGAAGGGGACGCATGTACAAAATACTTCTTCAACTGGGTAAAGGGGAGATCAGGGAGAAATTTTGTTCATGGCATTAAGAAGGAGGATGGGCAATGGGTTTTTTCTGAGGAGGACGTGGGGAAGGAGTTCCAAGCGTCTTTCGGTGATGTGTTTCGGGTTAATTCGGAAGTTACTGATGGAAGAGATGAGGGATTCTTCTCAGGATTCTTGTCTATTATTGATTCAAGAGTTCAAGCTGAGGAAGCGGATAGATTGGCAAGAACTTTCACTAAGAAAGAAGTCTATACGGCGGTTTTCCAAATGGGACCTCTCAAGTCTCCCGGGCCTGATGGTATTCCTGGGGCTTTTTACCAGAAGTGCTGGGGGTTTGTGAGGAAGGATGTTACTAGAGGGATTATTTCCATTCTCAACTCCGGGAGGGTTCTCAAGGAATTGAACCGAACCTTTATTGCGCTCATTCCTAAGTCTAATGCACCAGAGATGGTGGCGGATTTCAGACCCATAAGCCTCTGTAATGTTATTATGAGGATCGTTTCGAAGTGCATTGCAAATAGGATGGCAAAAATCATGCCAAATCTGGTTGGGGATATGCAGAGTGCTTTCGTCTCTGGAAGGCAGATTAGTGATAATATTCTGCTGGCTCATGAATTGATCCATAAGATGAACAATTATCGGGTGGGGAAGTTTGGGTTGTGTGTTTTTAAAGCTGATATGAGTAAGGCATATGATCGCATCAGATGGGATTTTCTGAGGGTGATCCTGATGAAGTATGGTTTCCCGGACCGTTTGGTTGAGCTTATCATGAACTGTGTGTTCTCGGTTAGCTACGAAATTTTGTTAAACGGACGCCCTTTGGATCGGTTCGCGCCTAGTTGTGGATTGAGGCAGGGAGACCCACTCTCTCCATTTCTATTCATTCTATGTATGGAGGCTTTCTCATGCCAGATTGCTAGAGCTCAGAAACTTAATTGGATCTGCGGGATTCGTCTGTGTAGAGGGGTTGGGCGGATCCCGAATCTGTTTTTTGCAGATGACTCGGTTTTCTTCTTTGAGAATCGTGATGAAACGGATCGGAAACTGATGGAGATTTTGGACTGGTTCTGTGATATTTCGGGTCAACGCCTAAATCACAAGAAGTCAGGTATCCTCTTTAGCCCAAATACGTGTCTTCATAAAGTTCAACAAACTTTGAGGACTCTCAAAATAACAAATAATAAAGGATTAGAAAAGTACCTGGGAACACCGACGGATTTTCAATGTTCTAAGAAGGATATTTTTCTCGGGCTTGTTGAGTATGTGACGAAGTGTATCTCTTCTTGGAACGGGATCTACTTGTCTACATCAGGTAGGCTTACTCTTATCTCCTCTGTACTATCAAATATTTCAATTTACTTTCTATCGGTTTTCAAGATTCCGGTAAGTGTGGCTACAAAGATAAATTCTTTGTTGGCACAATTTTGGTGGTCAGGGAGTAATGGTAGGAGGAAAATCTCTTGGTGTAGTAACAGATTCTTGGGACGTTTAAAAAAGGATGGAGGATTGGGAATTCGGGATATAGGCTGTATGAATAAAGCTCTACTTGTTAAACATGGGTGGAGAATTTTATCTGGAGAAAACAATCTCTTTTGTAGAATTTTCAGGCATATGCTTTTTTACTCGGATGTGATCAAAGCTGGAATGATCCCTCGGCTGAAGTCGAACCCTTCGTGGGGGCTAAGAAGCATTTTTCTTGGAGTGGACTGGATTAGATCAAGGGTGGGGTGGAAACCTGGTAGGCTGTCAAGTCTGAATGTTTGGACCAATAGATGGGTACATGGAGAGATTCCGTCTCCAAAGGTTTTTTGGTTGGATGTTAGGTGGACTTTTTTTTATCAAAGTTCAAGGTCCATGAACTATTGGCCCGTAATGGAGGATGGGAGGAAAAAAGAGTTAGGGCTGTTTGATGATGAATGGGCAAATAAAATTTTGGTCACTGTGGTACCAGTTTCTAGGAAGAAAGATGAGATGTTCTGGCCTTATAATAGGAAATGGGTCTTCTCAGTTAAGAGCAGTTATGGCATTATTTCTCAAGAGTGGTTTTAGGATAACGGAAGCAACAAAGATAACTCGAGAATGACCAGTGTGGCTAGGTCTTTTTGTGGAAAGTCTTTATGGCATCTTCCGTTTCCAAGTCAATGGAAGATTTTCCTATGGAGGATTTTAGCAAATGTTCTTCCATGTGGGAGTGAGTTTAGAAGAAGAGGCTTTGAAGGAGAACATGGATGTATCTTATGCAGGAATGAGGGCAGGGACATTGAAACGCTGGAGCATCTTTTTAGGGACTGTGAGTATGCAGGGAAGATTTGGTTTGGATCTGTTTTGAGGGTTAGGACGGAACAGGACCGCCACCTTAGTATTCAGGCCTGGATGTTGAACTGGCTTTCTTTTCTAAGGAAGGGGGCTGACGGGAGATGGCGTGTCTGCATGTTTATTGCCATTCTCTAGGGTATTTGGAGGAATAGAAACTCGTTTATCTTCAACGGTTCGTTTCTACCTCCCAAGGTCCTCTTCCCGTGGATGGATAGGTGTGTCCAGGATAATTTGGTGGCCTTTGAGAGAAATCTAAAGGAAGTACAGGTTGGGGGAGTTTTGGGGGCTAACTCGGATGACTATGACCTTCATCAACGGAATGGGCGACGCTTTGATGTCTTAGGGCCCTCAGAGTCGTGTAGTACGGTGGTCGTACAGGTAGATGCAAGTTGGAAGGATAACCTTCATGATGCAGTTGGGTTTGTGGCAATCAAGGAGGGTGGATCAGAACTTAAAACTTTCAGTGAATCCTTTTGGGCTGAATCTGCTGTTCAAGCGGAAGCTTTGGGTGTTTTGTATGTGCTTAAGTGGGCTCGGGAATATGGATTGTTCCATATTTATATTGCTTCAGACTGTTTGAGTTTGATTTCTCAGATATGTGGGGCCGAGGCGGGGGACCATTTGATCAAGGACGCTGTTGAAGACTACAAACTGCTATATGGTTATTTTCATTGTATTAGCTTTTCATTTATTCCTAGGAATCGGAACTTAGTGGCTCATAAGCTAGCTACTAGAAAGAACTTGATGTAATGCAGTTTCTTTACACCGGGAGAAAAAAAAATTGGCTCGAGAAAACTAGGGCAGCGAGAGAAACAACAGGAATGAAACTATCTCTATTTCTATGAATAACCATATTGACAATCTGATCCATAGTTTTCATCAAATCAATAATACAAGGAACCTATACCTGAAAAATAGAACAAAAAGCAAGGAAAAATAAATAAATACAGAGGCAGAAATACAGGACAATGAGAATACAGCGGAACTGCTTCATTTCAAATATTGCTAAACATGTTGAATCAGCCTCATTTGTACAATTTCTTTTCAACAGTATAGACTTCTTTTGGACATTCCTGTTATCTCTCCAGTGTCAACTTCACTTGGCCTCTGCATACTTGACAGTCATCTATCATGAGCACCGCCTCTTGAGGGACTTGGCTTCGGCAATTGTGGACCTGTTATAGGCTTCAGTAGTGGCTTCAGTGCTGCCATTATCTCAGTAAAACTAGGTCTCAATTTTGGATCTCTAAAACGTTCAATAACAAGGTGTTAGATTTGCATTAAGTATGAACTAATGTTGGTAGAAATAAATACACAATGCAAAAACACAGAAATACCTTGCGGAAAGGTCAGTCGGACGACCACAATAATAGCGAGTTTTAAGCTAAGAATTAATATTGCGAAAAGTACCTACTTTCATATAGGTATGAAAAAAATTTACCCACTACCTACTGTTATCACCTTCTCTAACTTCACAATGCCGAAAATCTCACAACTCAAGCAGACTAATTCGTCTTCTTTTTTGGCTCAAAAACATACTTGATCAACGGGTCCTATATACGAAGCAGTTCAGGAAATTCAGCCTTCGACTTGGAGGCATCCATTTCATTGTTGCTTCAAGGAGCAAGAATAGCCTTGGCTTGCTCTTCCAGTGGTAAGTTGATGACTTGTTCGGGTTTACCAGGTGGCCATTTATAAGGGATTTGACTAAACCTAGGAACCCCCAACCCAATGTGAATGATATCGACATCAAAGGCCGAATTTTTCCTTTCTATAAAGCTCGGTCTGTGAATAATCCATCCTATTGCTGTATCAACACAACCTCGCAAAAGCCATCAAAGCTTTCCTTTACCAATAACAAAGGTTGGACATCTCGCCATAATTTACAGTCATTGATGCAGTATTCCCTCATCATCATTAGTTGATGTCCTTCTATCTCGTTTGTTTGCACTCATCATTTCTAAGGCTTGAGTTGCATTATGAATCCCTTGTTGATACAATACCAATATACCATTGTTAACATGCCATGATTTTCACTTCTAAAATCATATCATTTCTGCTTCCCATATTAATAGGGGTGAGTAAAATCTGATATCTGATACGGTTTTGGAAACCGTGTCAGATATCCGTTTTTTAAATCTCCTTTAAGTATCCTTATCCGACATGGTTTTTCCCGTATATACGGAAACCGCATATCCGGTTTTTCCGTATATCCGGTATCCAGTTTTCAGCCTACTTATGTAATTTAATATATTTTTTTTCTTTTCAATGTGTGATTGTTGGTTTGTTTAGTAACTTAAAAGTGTTTTAAAAAGTTGTAAGAGTAAATAACTTACAAAGTTTAATACTAATAGGTTCAATCACCAACACATTGGATATTTTGTGATTTATGTATATACTTTAATAATTTTTTCTAGAAAAAAGGCAACCGTATCGGATACCGTATATCCGGTTTTCATATTTTACGGATCCTTATCCAATACGGTTTTTAAAGAACTGTATCGGATATCCGGGAATTCGTATCGGATATTTTGGAAATATGAATATAGTTAAATTATATAGCGTATCGGATACGTATAATAAAACCGTATCGTATAATTTTGCCCAGCCATATTACAGCCAAGATACTAGAGGAAGTGGTTGTCAATGCTAAGCCTCGTATTTATGGATTAAGTTTAACCAGATAACGTTTAAGTGTTTAACCATCCAAACTTGGAAAGAGACACTCCTCCCCATTGAACTATGGATACGGGATACCAAGATGTGCCCAGATGCACTCAGCAAAACTACAGTCATGGAAAAGGTGTTCTAGAGTTTCAAGGGTAGCACTTTTATGACTAATCCAAATGGTGTCGCTCAAGATCTCTTTAGGTAAAGAGAATTACAAGCATATTGTTTCAATATTAGACATATTAATCACATTATAAAATACACGCCCTTCCTTTATTTAGCTTACTAAACATCTCTTTATTTAGCTTGCTATTCACATATCTTCTTGGACA
This sequence comes from Silene conica, assembly GCA_029255685.2. Taxonomy (NCBI): domain Eukaryota; kingdom Viridiplantae; phylum Streptophyta; class Magnoliopsida; order Caryophyllales; family Caryophyllaceae; genus Silene; species Silene conica. Next base: position 55,004,590 of record CM055311.2, on the reverse strand, counting down.
ACATTTTCACATAGAAATTGGCACGTCATATTTCCCTAAGATGATATTGTTCAAACAGAAAACTCTTCCTCAAGCACAATTACACAGGTAGACAAGTCGGTTTTCACGGTAGAAGTTTGATGTCAAGCACAAACAGGTAAAATAAATTTTTCTCCCAAATTTCCTATCAAACTGAGTGGGAAATCTCGTCAATAATCTCGATTATCTACATACTCAATCCAGCACATACAACCAACAAAAGAATCTACTAAGTCATTGGTCTAGCTTTAAACAAAAAAACTCTCAAAAATGTCTCACCACTAGGGGAATTGAAACACTCCACAAGTTTTCTCATGCAATATATCTATAGGTTTGGATGGATTATCTTACCACCCGACTTATCATTTCCTCACCACAATCAAGCTAAATCCAAACCACTATAGAATGCTTCCACCAAAAGAATATCGATTGTTATGGTACCTTGCTGACTTGTATACAATGGAATACTCGTCAAAAAGAGTCCAGTATTGCAATATTTGGCGAAGTGTCTCATGAACAAAAGAAAGCAGCATTACAAAATCGTGTGTAGGTGGTTGACATTGTTTCCCGATGCAGCATGGTGGCAGAAAAATATTCGAGAACAAGGACATTATATTTGTCACGTTCAGTTCCATCAACTCATAAGGGGTTGTTCTACCTTAACCAAAGGTCTCGGGTTCAAGCCATGGGAATGCAGAGATACTCTGATCAAAACTAATAAAAGGATGGGGTCCGAATCCACAAAAAAAGACAACGTGCCAAAAGGAAAAATTCTATAATAAAGGAACGTGAAGCGGCAGCTCAAAGAACAATGACTCAACTCATAACCCGTTTCCTACTGCATTATTTGCTAAACATCATCAGGTGAAATCGTTTCTACTCATGGTATGTTCTCCATGTCGCTGAAATTTGTATGCCCTTCATATAAGGTAATGACGCACCCAATATTATACAATCTCAAAGATAAATGGCAGAAAACAAGGCCTGAAGTCAGCTAATGAAGTTTTAAGCCTCAAATTTCGATAAAGAGGTTCTAGACACCCTTATCTGATTTAAGTTGTATTAGAAATTGTCATTCAATCATGGTACAATAAGTTCCATTTCACAGAATCTTCCTATAAAGTTCCACATCGAAACACCATTACTATCTACCTTTTTAATTAGTTGTTTTCTGGATGCGTAGCAATGCATCAATACCCACAATTCCTAGGCTACAGATTGCAACTCTCATAATTGATTACTGAATTAGTCAACCAAAATTAGCAGCAAATAATAAGCAGACAACTAAATTCCTAAAATTTATGCACAATGCTTTAATTATTATTCTATTAAATTACTCACGTTTTCCAGCAGTTTTGTATAATATCAGCAATCGCAGGATCGATGGTGTCGGGTATGTCCAAGCGTCGGTGCTGAAAGCCAACAGCACCAACCACCTGCATTGGATTCATTCCACCCCATGGTTGTTGCAGAGTGCAAAGCTCCCACAATATGACCCCATAGCTAAACACATCACACCTGCAAGAAATCTACTGATTAGGCTAACGTGGTAACGACACCACTATCAGAAATAGTACTCTTATTGACCATGAAAATTGTAAATTTATGTTGGTTGGTTTTTATTGGTCCACTCCTTTTTTTTAACGGATTTAGGAACGACCTTTCAATGTTGTCAACACAGAAGAAAGATTGTACATCTAATCCGTTATCCCGTCATAGGTGGTAGCCCATAGCCTTTAAGGCATTGGGATGTTGTTTTCAAATTCAGAGTATTTCAAATAGGAAGATATTGGTTGAATTGGTGCCAATTAGCTATTTTGGAGATGTAGATAAATCAAACAACCTCAAGGGACAAATGAGGTTACATTCAAAAGATCAATGTAACTATGCGCAACTTTAAGATGTTTTTCATTTCGGCAACGTACTTTTCATTCGAAGGTTCATTTCGCAGCACTTCTGGAGCCATCCATTCAGCCTGAAGAAGTACAAAAATTGTGAAACTTCACAAGAAAGAAAATCACCTTTACATGAACAAAGTTACGTATATTATCCTAATTATACACATAGCACGAACTGCCATGGCAGCAAAAGGAGAAAAAGTTACAAACCACAGAGAATATCATTGCGGACAAATGTACAACTTATAATGTAATTATAGGACACTCAAAAATTCGGCTATTAGCAAATTGTAAGCCAATAGAATGTTACAGAGTTATTAATGTAAAAGCTGAAGATGCAAAGTTAATTTACACAAATACCAAAGCCTCAAAATTGTGGCTGTAACAGGTTATACTGATGTAAAAGTGGGGACGTTGATACATACGTATCAGAGTATTAATGTGAAAGCTGAAGATGCAAAGACATTACTGGTTTCTTAAACAGTTAAACCTTCTTGATTGCTGATTATGATTATTATGCCTAATTAAATTCATAAGTAGCGTAGAGCGTGTTGGGAGCATGAAGGACCATAATCAGCTTCTATAAATGGCATTTCAGGAACATAGCAGGATACTAATATAGCAAGATTAGTTGATCAACTGAACCATCCAACTACATTACATGGATCAAGTTGTCTACCGAAATTTGATCTGTCACTTACAACAACAATTAATTAACCTAGTGCCACAAAGGGGGGGTTAGGATGCATGCAATTTTACACTTTACTGATTGATAGAGATCTCCTTTTATGGATGACAATGAAAAGTGCGTAGGGAATCATTTCACCGATTACTACTACAAAGCGCGGATAGTTTAGTGAGCCATTTTAATCTTCCCATTGCTTACTTATTGCATTTACTCTAAAAGCTACAGTATGGATTGAGCACTTACTGTTCCTGCAGTTGAACGTGAAGAAAGAAAGGTGCTATGCTTCATACGTGATAACCCAAAATCACAAACCTAACAAACAACATATTAGATAATTTAACAAAAGACACAAAATGCAAAACAAACATATGAGCTTGAGAACCAAATTAGAAAAAAGCAACCTTAACAACCCAATTTTTATCAACAAGAAGATTTGGTGATTTCAAATCACGGTGGACTACCACTGGTGAGCAGGTGTGAAGATAATTCATACCTCGTGCCTGAAATTGACGCATAAATTGGATGAAAGTTATTTTTTTGGAAAAAATATTATAAATAGATGTAGACCTGTCAAAAGACAACTAGAACGTAAAAACCGACTGAAATCCCACAGGAAATAACCCAAAACGAACAAACTTGATAATATCCCGCATTTAGGGTCAAGACCCGCCCGACCCATACCCTGGCTTGTAAATGACAAATTTATTAAAAATTTGTATTTAAAGCAAATGAATATAAAATTATAGAAATAATCCAAATGTTCAAAACTTTGAAATAAAGTATGCTTATATTTTTTTTCAGGGACGTGCTTTTTCACATACGAATTTTACTCTTCCACATACGACTTTTACAACATTACTCTTGTCATTTTTTTATTCCTCGCATAATAATTCTTCCCTCCCTTTATCTTCAGTCAGCAATTTCATTCACATCTCCAATCCATCGCCGGCAAACCTCACGCCGACCAACCTCCCCACCAGCCGACATCACGCCGGCTCCCTCCCCCCTACCCCGCACCCGCCTTCTCTCACCTGGAAACCCCTCTCCTCTCTCCGTACCCCAACTCCGTCGCTGGCATCCTCCCACTACCCCGCACTTCCCCTTCCTTTACATTACATCCCTCCCCCGCACCTCCCTGCTCCGACCAATACCGACCACGCATACCCGATGCTGAAAATCACAGCCCTCTTGCCAGCCGGCAACTCCCCTTAACAGCCCAGAACCCGCCGACAACCCCCTTAACGACGCATACATAAAGACACCGACCATTCCCTTAACCGCCACGCATACCCGGACCGACTGTCAACCAACGTGCCATAGGGTAGAATTGGACACTTTATGAAAAACTGTGTGAAAGAGTAAAGTTCGTATGTGAAAAAGTAATTCCATTTTTTTAAAGCATAGTTTTACACCTTTACCATATGACTAATTACAAATGATTACCATATAAATATAGTCACTACTTGTCACATATGTGTTATAACCGATCAAATCCAATAATTTGTATAACGTGATATTGAATATATTAGACAAAAAGACGTTTATAATTAAACTAGATAATTATAAAATAAGAATAACTATACATTTATCGTTCAGATTAAAGAAAGAAACATTTGTAAAAGGCGTTAATATAGCCTGATACTCGTATAAATACAAACCCGTATTTTTACTATACCCGACCCGTGTTTTACCAGAACTCGAAATGCCCAAACCGGAAAACCCGCTCGCCTAACCCGTTTAATAGGTTTAACTAGATGGTATTGTCAAGTTACTCAAACTATAAAGGAAGAGAAGACATGTACAGCATCAAAGGCCATCCTCAAACGCCTCCTTTCATCTAACTGATTGTTAGGCCGGTGAATTAATCTGTATAGACTACCTCTGCAGAAAAGTAATGAAATAATGTCACAACAAATAATCCAAGTTAACTCTAAAAGTGATACCGCTTAAAGAAACTAAAGTTTTATAGATGTTTAAAATTTAAGTGTGAAATCTGACAAACAACAGTTCAAACCAAATACAACAACATCAGAGCCTTAGTCCCAAAATGATTTGGGGTCGCCTGGCATGAATCATCCTTTGAAACCGCCATGGGTGAACTCCCATCTCAACAAGCGAAAATAAAGAAAATAAAGAAAAAGCGGAAGTGGAGTGAAACAAAATATGAAAGGCAAAGGGGATTTATAGATTTTAAATCGAACTTATTACATATATAAAACCCTAAAAACTAAATCAAGAATAAAGCTTAAAATGATTTTGAAAAACGAAGTAAAACTTAATATAAAAAGTTTTTGGGAAAAAAGGTGTAATAAGTCCAAAAAGAACAAAAATATTAAGAGAACTTAAATAAGAACATCAAATGCTAAAAGTCCACATGCATCATATCCCTCCATAGTGCCCTCTCCATCAACATCCCCTCCTAAAACCCGAGAAATCCCATATTGTGCTCAATCACCCTTCTCAATGTCTGTTTAGGTCTGCCTCTACTCCTAGAAACCTTTTCTGCGCTCCAAGTCTCCAACCTCCTAACCGGTGCGTCCATAGGTTTCCTTCTCACATGGTCAAACCATCTTAGTCCGTTTCCATCATCTTGTCCTCTATTGGGGCCACTTTTACCTTCTCCCTAATCACCTCATTCCTTAACCGATCTTTTCTTGTATGGCCGCACATCCACCTCAACATACGCATCTTTGTCACACTCATCTATTGAATGTGACACTATTTGATGTGAAATAAACTCGGACAAATATTGAACAGATCGTCGGACTGTTCAAATGACTTCTGAGTTTAATAAACTCGCAGCGGAATATGTTGTATTTTTTTGTGCTTTTCTATATGATTGATGAACGAGTATAAAAAGGATATGAATTACTTATGAAAATCCCTCAACTAAGACTAGATATGTGTATAACTCTCACCTCGCAAAGATCAAAGCAAACACTTCGGTGATCCAAACTCTCCCCTCGCAAGGTTTGAACAAACAACCAACCTCGCAAGGATGATTTAAAAGACTAAACTCGCAAGTCTAACCTAGCAAAGCTCACAAAGAAACTTTTATTAGTTCTCAAAATAACTTACTGAAATAACAAGACAATCAACCCCTTATATAGGGTTGTAAATCTCTCCCTAGGTGGAATTCTAAAGCCTAAACTAAGAAGGAAACAACTTCGCTCATTACTAAGAATCTAAATAACTAACTCCCTTAAGATTAGGAAGCTACAATCCTACTATGATTAGGAACCATCTAACTTTCCTAATTTTATTTAGCATCTAAAATCCTACTACGATTAGGAAACTTCTAACTTTCCTAATCTTATTCAACATCAAAATTCCTACACTATCTAGGAAAAGCCAACTTAAGATCGATTCCAATTGAGGTTCAAACGTGTATTCGCGTCAATTTGTCATCCGCTTAATGGACAACTCAACTTAAAACGACTATATCTCCTTCGTTACTTAACCAAATAAAGTGTGTGACCACTCGTTGGAAAGCTTACATCATGTACTTTCATCTCCAACAGAAATCACACCAAAATTGAACATATTTCCGGAGATATTTAGCTTTTACTTCAAGGGAACGAATCTGAAATGTCAAGAGTGACTTAAACTTGTGTTTTAAACATATACCCATGTCCCTCCCGTGTTTCACGGCCCAACACTCCGAGCCGTAAAGTAAGGCAGGTCTAATCGTCGTACGATAAAATTTCCCCTTTAATCTTTGGGGCATACCTTTTATCACACAAAAACCCCATAGCACTTTTCCATTTCATCCATCTCGCTTTAATTCTGTGAGCCACATCTCCGTCTAACTCCCCATCTTTTTGGATAATAGATCTGAGATATCTAAAGGAATCCGACCCCTCAACAACTTTCCCATCGAAAATAATGTTCACCATCTCCGTCGATCTCGGCCCCGCAAATTGACACCTCACATACTCGGTCTTTTACTCCTACTTGGCCTAAACCCACGAGTCTCCAAAGTATGCCTCCATAATTCCAACTTTCTCTCCACCCCCTCTTTCGTCTCATCAATCAACACAATATCATCCGCAAACATCATACACCAAGGGATCTCGTCCTGAATATCCCTTATCAACTCATCCATAACAATAGCAAAGAGAAAAGGACTAAGTGCGGAACCTTGATGCACACCAATGCTAATGGGGAATTCTTCCGTTCTCCCAACATTAGTTCTAACACTTATACTATCCCCCTCATACATATCCTTTATGAGTTCAAACCAAATACGTTACAGAAAATGAATTATATACATAAAAACGGCACAAAATCAAAAATTGAAGATTCGGCTTGTAATTTTAAAATAAATAAAATTGAATTGTTTTTCTTATGTTAGTGATGGATTTGTACACTCATTGTAGTTTTGGCTATAGGGAATAAGAACTAATTACCCATTTAGATCACTTTTCTGGGGTGGGAGTGTTAACTTTTCAAATAAAAATCAAACAAAGACAATCCCCCCATACCATCATTAATAAAAAATTTCAACGATATGAAATGGGATGAAAATATTACAGGAAAAAAGAAGTAAAGAACACCAAGTTGAAGCATGTGCTAGTAGCAGTGACATCTTAATGATTCAAGGGACCCTGAAACTTTGCAATGCATCCCTAAAATATCTCGTTCTTAATAATTTCAGGACAACTTTGGTAAACAACTCCACCTGGTTAACCCTACGAGTGCTCCTCACGCACATATGATTAAGGGTATTAACACATGCCATGATAGCTTTTTGTACCAGTAAATATTTCATTCCGCTTTAAACACTCCGCAAGCCAGTCTGCTTGGGAGGAATCTGCACTTTAAGCCATTCAAAAAGCACGTCGAAAACATCACTAGTTTGCACTCAACGAAGAAAAGCTCATGTCTTTAAACAGCCACACCACAATGTAAACATGAATCATTTATGCAAATTCCAAATTTTTGAAGTCTATCCCTAGTCTAAAGGTGATCATGCATTTCTTCTCATAGCCTCTCCATTGTCTTTCCAGAGAGGGTGATATTAGGTCGAAATGGTGGAATTTTATAGTAAACGGCAGTGAACATAGGCATTCTCAAAACTTATCCTATAACGCTAGCTCAGCTGGGATAGATAGAATCATCGCATTACGGTACTTCGATCTTTCCTGCCTCACCTTAGTCACTTACAGTGGAGCAGATCCATTAACCATGCCATAAATGCATGCTTTGGTACACTCAAACGGCTCCACTAAAACATCCACCAAGCCACTTTCAGCCTCATACCAATGAGCCATTCATAAAAAGCAGACACTGTATTTTCTAGTGGATCCTACCCAAGTATTATCAAAATATTTCCCTTTCATTTTATCATTCACAGAGCAAATCTTTCTCCAAGCCCAACTGGTGTTACTAGTTGATCACATTCCTTCCAACCTTTTAAGTACACGTGATCAACCTATTTTAACTAGAGATGGTCAGCCTTAGTAGCTAACCACCAAGAATACTTCTCTATGGCTGCCAATTCCAACCTTTCTCAAGTGACAAACATGCCTCATCCCATGATACTAAAGGAGTTGTCAAGTAGGTAGCACTTCTATCGGATGAAAAATTCCCAAAAATAGCATCAATTATACGCATAAAATCCATTGGGAATCACAAAAATACACAACAACAACAACAACATCAGAGCCTTAGTCCAAAAATGTTTTGGGGTCGGCTGACATGAATCATCCTTTGCAACCGTCATAAGTGAACTCTCATCTCAACAAGAGAAAAAAGAAAGAAAAGAAAAAAAAAACAGAAGTGGAGTGAAACAGAAAATGAAAGGCAAAGGGGTTTTATAGATTTTAAATCGAACTTATCACATGTATAAAAACCCAAAAAAAAATCAAGAATAAAGTTTAAAGTGATTTTGAGAAACGAAGTAAAATTTAATATAAGAGTTTTGGGGAAAAAGTGTAACAAAACAGAAATGAAGTGGGTCAATCACTCCCCATAGTACAACTCTTCAACTCCCCATTATCTAACAAGAGCCATTATTCTTTTCAGTTAACAATAAGCACTCAGATTTAACAGTGAGCTATGCATAATTCTTCAAACAGCTAAACGAGAAGCAGCAAATTTGCAGTTTAGCATAGAAAGTTAACTGTCTCATACATCATCATTCTCGTTAAGTCAGTGCTTATAAAGAGGATCACATTCAAGGTGGATTAATGGGTGGTAGGGTTTCCTTGACTCTGTTAACTGACAGAGTAAGATTGGTCTGAGCAAATTTATACCAACGATCGTTTTCTACTAGTTTGATGTATGAATTACTAATGCAATATGTAGTATCCAAAGTGAAACAAGCAATCATACCTATGAAGAAATTCCGTAACAATTGAGAGATTTGGTGGACGAGTTATAGCTCCCATGAAAAGAACAACATTTGGATGTCTTAGTCTTTTCATGATCCGAACCTGACATTAAAATGGAAAGTTGCTCACCACATCACTTATTCTTGATGCTTTAATGACATACCTATAGCAGCTTATAATTACACATTATAAAATTATAGAATGAGCAGAACCACAAGGAAAATCGGTAAGTGCGATGACGTATCAGCCCGTGCATGGATTAATGTATCAATGGAAACCTAAATATTAATCTATGTTATAAGCAGAAGTGCAATACTTAACTTGACGGTATTAAAGGATACCATACATGCATGAACTCAAGACAACAATAATCATTATGAGCCTATTAATCTACATTGTGTAATGAACAGAGTCTAAGGAACATACATCAACACAGAAAAGTAAATCCACAAAGGTTTATCAATCAATCTGAATGTTATGCATGGTGTTACATTTTGGGACAAATAACAAGTTTCCATATCACCGAGCTCTATCGCAGGTTTAAACTGATTAACAATACAAATTGATGCCAAAATCACCACATAACACAACTGTCGGAAATAGAAGGTAGCCATTGGGACACAAGTATCATACGGGAAATAAAAAGATGCTGACAATAATTAGATACAAATTTGTAAGACACCGAAACAGGATAGAGGTGTGAAGTTCTGAACTTTGGCAGAAGATTCTTGATAGGAATGCGAGAAATGTCCGAGGAAGTGAAACATGACAGCTTTATTTTGTTCAAATACTGACAGTCTCACCTTAAAGATCATCGTGAAAACTAATGGCTTGTAAAATTAAATGGTGAGATCTTAACATGAAACATTTGACCTTTGAAAAAAAAGTGCTCTTATAAGATATTTAAAAATCTAAACTCACTCCTTAAGCTTGAAAATTCATTGTTCCTTTTTGAACCTACTACTTTTGTTAACAACGTTACGGTAAGACAGTCCCACAAGAGAGTTTCTCCTTCAGGTTATTGTGTGACCTCTATTATAGTCGAGTGTTAAAACTTGAAATGGGTCTAACCATATCCGAGAGTACCCACTTCACAAGCCCAAGGGAACGTTATCTTTCCTAAAACCAGTTGGAAAAAGGAGGAGAATCCCCAATGCCTTATAAAGTGAGCAACTCTCTACTCCACCACTAATGTCGAACTTCACATGTGGATTTCTTACATTCCAAAACCCCTTCAGATGATGTGAAGCCCACTTAACAGACCCAGGACGACACCATGGGGACACACTGGAGCGGGAACAGAAATTCTGAACCCTTAGGAGAGAGGGCCCTCCTCCAGTGGTACAGTTATTTATGGGACCCAGGTGAGCTCTGACACCATGTTGATGTTAGTATTTGAAATGGGTCTGGCCATACCCAAAAGGAGAGAGAGTGCCCACTTCACAAGCACAAGGGAATGTCATCTTTCCTAAAAACAATTAGCAATAGGAGAACCCTCAGGCCTTATAAAGTGAGCAACTCTCTACTCCACCGCCAATGTGGGATTTCACATGTGGGTTTCTTACATTCCAACATCGAGTTAGTCAAATAGAAAAAGCTCTATGGTTAGGTACTTAGGTCAGACAGTCCGACTTCGATAATTTTGATTTTCTACTCGGTAGACAGAAAAATATTTGTGCGTCACCAAACAAAAAAAATTTAACCTTGAAACTCAAACAACCATTTTGATCTAAACTTTTGCTCAATGACTCAATCAAAGAAACAAGAAAACAAAACAAGTTCCAAAACCTATTTCCCTAAAGAGCGGGATTTAACTTGGGCAAATGGTATTACATTTCTCAATTTGCCTGTTCAACCCTCGACTACTATCACATACCCCGTGCATATTGAAATATGAAAACAAAATCCATTTTGATCTAAACTTTTGCTCAATGACTCAATCAAAGAAACAAGAAAATAGAACAAGTTCCCAAGTCTATTTCCCTAAAGGCCGGGATTTAACTTAGGAAAATGGTATTACATTTCTCAATTGACCTGTTCAACCCTCGACTAACACCACATACCCCGTGCATATTAAAATATCAGAACAAAATCCTCACATAAAATGAACAGGGAGAGTGGGGTGAGAGAGACTGTACCTCACTTTTAAATTCTTCAAGTGACTCCTCATAAATTTCTTGATCCAGGAACCTCTTAACAGCAACTTCCTGAAAACAGGAACAGTACTAGAAACGTTTACAGTTGACATGGCAATCTAACCATCCACATATACGTATGCAGACAACAGAGCGATGCATAAGAATCATGAATGCAAAAAGAGGCAACCAAAACATTAAAGCACGAAACAGTAAATGGAAAACAAATAGAACATGAACCCATCTTTATTCAATCATAAATTTATATCAGATCAAACTCCAAGAATAAGACAGCCCGACTTGCTACGACTAACATCAACCCTTCAAAAAAAAGTAATACACATCCATAAGATTGTGACGTGACAAGCACAACTTTCTAGGGAAAAGAGGGGCATAACTTATATCAAGCCTAGCATAGAGTATCTGTTAGTAGCACTAAAGCCTCCATGGAAAAAGATTGTTGTGCTAAATTTTCAGTAGTCTCAGTGACTAATTTGCTATTACAATATATTTAAGATGGTTTAGACACAGATGTTATATTTGCAATTCACAGCTTTTTGCAGCTTATCACAATTGTCATCTAAAGGATCTTTGAGCAATCGAACTATAGCCAATTTTACAGTTTAGTAAACATTCCTCTTGTCATATATGGAGACCACAGGTTGGACATTGTGGAAAAAAAATGACAACAACCACGAAAGTCACACGGAAGTTGAATTTGTTAATCCCATCTTCCCAAACGTACTTTTCTAGATTCAAGGTGACTATTCTGCATTTACTGTTTTTCTCAGAACTATACAATGCTCACATCTTTTTTACATCTTAATTCCACGCAGCTCACCTCACCTTGACGAACTTTTCAGTCGACCGTAAGTAAAGAGTGATGAATATAAATTGAGTTACCAAAAGTTCCAGGAGTCCTAAATTTGAAACTCGAATAGTAAGTAATCAGATAATATTTCTCTCAACTCTTAGGTCAACAACATGAATACTAATTATAACAATAAACATGAAACAGCCATCAGAAAATATTACTTACCGTTCCATGCCATTCTCCACGGTAAACTTCACCATATGATCCTAGAGAACAAATGACGAAGAAAATGATGGTATCCAAAACACATGTAAAACTTAGGAATATTTAAATAATGAAAAGTAATGTCTGGTACCAAGTCCGATACGCTCACCCAATGTGATTTCCTCCCACGAAATCTCACAATCTGCCACATCATCAAATGACACATCAGATCGTGCACTACCTGCACTATCACCCCCAGCTGATCTATCAGATGTTCTCTCTTGATTTGATCGATAAGCGTCTCGCTCCTTATCACTTCCAAGTGGCTCCTGACAAGCATCATCTCCCTCTCCACTTCTCAACCCAGACATTTCATGAAAACTACTATCTTCATCCGGTGAATGAGGAGACCCATCTAGCTTACCGACCGCTGCCGTTGTTGCTACCACTGCTGCAGCAGTAGCAGTCGCGGCAGCTGCAATTGGAAGCTCAAATTTGGCAACAGCGGCTACCATGGATGACGCAATAACAGCAGCAGCTGCAGCTGCTGAAACAGGAACATTTTTCCCAAATATTGAAGGGTCACCACCCTCATCTGAATCCATCAAGTTGTTGATCTGAGACCCTTGATCAGGCTGAAGATTATTCAAGGCTAGGCCCGTAGTTGGTCTAGAAGATCCCGCAGGATGAGGCAAAGGCGGCAAACACTTAGGCTGAATAGGATTATCTGGATCCTTGGGCCTTCTAGATTCTTGTTTGTTCTTGTTCTCTTTCCTAATTTTTGACCGAGGCTTTGCAAAGGTGACTGATACATCTTCATGTTCCTCATAAACTTCACTGAACAGGTTCGGAGGTGCAACAACCCCACTTTCAAGTAACACGTCGTGAAGTTTCTGAGCGAGTTGAGGATTTTCTTTGGCAGCATCAATCATGTACTGTGAAACATCCTTAACTTTCATTTTACGTGCTGCCGGTGAACTTACTCCTTCAGTCCAAGAAGGGGATCTAGCATGGAAATTAGGGTAACTAGCTCTAGATGGAGCCTCCTCAGCTAGTAACCTCTCCACCTCACTAGATAGGGCTGATTTTTTGTCACGCACTTCAGGCTGGAGTAGGTTAAGATTAGCAGTAACAACAACGGAGTCAGTGGAATCATCCTGTCCAACAGGCAGTTTTGTCCTGGAACCTGACGGTTCGTCAAGTGAGCTCACTGCATTGCTGCTGCTGGTTCCCATAACTGACTCTATGTCCCTTGACAATGGACTAGAAGAAGAAAGAGAATCTGGATAGTCAATATGAGTTGCTGATGCATCAGCTGGAATTAATGTCCCTGGATCCGCCATTAAATCCACAATGAATTCCCTGTTAACGTAAATAGTTAAGGTAGCCAGTGATTTAAGACGTAACTAATCAAGTAGGCATTTTTGTTTTGAAAACAATTACAAATAACACAAATAGCATGTCAGTCATGTTAGTTGCTATTGCTTGTGTAAGGGTGAGGGAGGCTTTACCAATCACCGTCATTTTTCCCTTTCAAACCACTTTTCTCTCGCATCTTTCCTGGTATATGTGATGGATGTCTGAGTTTAACCTCCATTATTTAAGTATCTCCTTGTGGCTTGGAACAAAGAATCAAGATTTTTTAGGTCTAATGTTTGAATGAAAAACGAATCATATATTTTTCGATGGAAATTAGTAAAGCCTTGGTGTCGGGATGTAAAATCATATTATGCTTTAGATTTTGCGTGATATATCGCTAGTATAGACCCCGCATAATGCGGCATACATGGAATTATACTTTTTAGTGTATTATAGATTTTAAATTGGCAACTATTTAATTTTTCACGTTTCTCATTCTTTTATTTTGATTGGAGAAAAAAAGTTGAAACTGCAAATTTAATGAAAATATTTTTCATGAATAATGTTATCAAATGTGTAATTTAATTAAAATGTTTTTTTACCAAGAAGCTAATGATATTATTTTATAATTTTTTATTAATAAATTATAGCCACGGTTTCGTATAATAATTCATAAATAGTCACTAACTTTTCATCGTTAAAGTCGTGGACACAAATATTCTGCATATGTGCAGATTGTGAGTTTTTGAATTTTATAATTATTTCAATCCACACGATAAGGCCAATTTGTAGTCAACATACATATAGAAAAGACTAAAAACAATTGGCTCAATTCTAGGTTATAGTGTTTAGGCAGGAAAATTTACGGCTTCGATAAATCATCTTGTAGATACTTGATAGGGATACACCCACCTGTCTTCACTTTCTTTTGCTCATAAACTTATGCGCAATGGGAAGAGGGTTTGCCTTTTCTTGACACTCCTGTTATATATGGTCATTGATGCTTTTTTTGTGTCTTCAATTTCATTTTGACTTTTCAAGGGGAAGGGATTATGAGAACAGATATTAGCAGATATTGACTGGGCAACACATTAGCATTTCTTATACCAGCACATGACAAGGCATTGCACATTAAAAAATTTCACCAACATGATCAGCCTACCATAAAGCTAATTTAACAGTTTACACACTTAAGGTCAATTACCTTCCATCATCAATCTTTACAAAGTTCATAGCAACATCATCAGATCCTGTATATGACTGTCCTTTCACTAAGCGACATGGAACATCCACAGTATCAGCCAGAACCTTCACAAAGAAGCACATGAAACAGCCAGAAGTACACATAAGCTGTTAGAAGATAATCAGAGAACAGTTAATGTTTAAGAAGAAACGCATTTAGCCCGTCTTCGTGGTGATAGTCAAAGAGACAGACTAGAATTATAAAGAAACATACTGAAGATAAGTTGTACTTTTTGTTCAAACAAACTACCTCTTGTACCCTATATCTGCAAGACTGCAGCGGCGGGATCATTATAACTCAACATGTCAGTTTGCCCAGACACTAGCAAGAGATAAAGTCCCATGATTTCTAGACTTGACATTTACCAATCAGGTGTATACGAAATTATGAATCATGGAAGACATGAAATTTAGCATGGACTCAGCTCCAAAAGTGGTTAGAAATATATCTCAACTGCCCCTTTTGCGAGGTATTTCATAAAGCTGTATGATTGATTTTAAGAAGTGAATCATCTTGTTTGACGTTATTCATTGCGGGCAGTTCAACTTTAAAATTACACACAGAACATCATATGCACAAATTTTGACTATTTTTTTGGGCTGAAAGTGTCTGATTTAGACACAAGGGCTTTATAAACGGTCAACGTAAAAAATCATTTTATGGAACAGAAGTGGCTATTGACATGCCATTTATTGATAAATAACTGCATGTGTCAGCTAACGTAACCATAAAGTCATGGCATAATTGAGTAATACTCATGACCTTGGGTTAAAATCTGGTCAGCATTAAACAATGCCCTTGTGGATCCCATTACGCAAAAAGAGTTAAAAAGTATTCACAGAGAGGTAAGACTACCTTAAATAGTAAAGCACGATGGCGAGCAAGTCCAATAGTTAATGACCCAAGAGGCAACACCATGCTCCGAAGTGTTGACTTTAAGCTATAACTCAGACTTCTCCATGCTTTTAAGATATTATCTGGTTCCACAACTGGTCCACCCATGTAGTCAGACACAATAATGGCAAGCTGTTGCACCAACCCCACAGCCCCTATTGGAAGAGGATCTGACCTTGCCTTAGCAGCTAAAATGAGGACCTTCTGTTCAAGTTCCAGAAGATTAGCATCAGCAGTGCTATTGACCAAAACTGCCTCCCACTTAATTTCTTCAGAAAATGGTGTTCCTTGAAGATCAACAAGAGAGGGCATTTTTGATGACTCCCATGCAAATCCCACACCATAAAGGTCATAGAAACCATCCAAGATCTTGTCATCATAGCTAAGCGCATTGTAATTCTGTCAGGCATTGAAAAATTGATGATATGGGATGAAGGTTACATACATCCCAAATTAACTATAATAAGTACGTACTACAGTAGAAAATTTATGAATATTTTCCCATGTTATATGTATCCCAATGCAAAATCCATATCAGATCCACAATTCCACATCCACACAAAAAAAAGTAAAGCAATTTTACAAAAAGAAAAAAAAGCATACTGCCATCCCTCCTATTTGTATTTAGATTTATCAGATATGCTGTTTCTTTCTCCCTGTCTTTAATCTCACCCATAGAATCCAAATTTTGATAACATACTCTTTGAAACGTTAAGTGAAAATAGCGTAACATGCTCTCTAAAAACCCAGTAATACAGCTACAACTTAGAAGATTTCCATTCATGTCATTCTTTATTTCTCTGTATAGAATATTGTGACAACGAAAAAAAGAGTCTGGAATAGAAAGACACTCCTGTAATACTCCACACCACTGAACCAAATACGTTATTCGGGTGGAATCCCTTAAAGAGGTCCATCGTTAGGCTTAAAATCTGACCGGTGCTTCAAGAGATTGAATATACTACTCATATCAACAAAGTGCACTTTGTTTTCTAATTATCCATGCAAAAGAATTGCAAAGTTAAGCGTGTTTGGGTGGGAGTAGTCTAAGGATGGGTGACCTCCTAGAACCTTCCCAAGATGTGCACGAGTGAGGACAAAATATGCCGGAAAGGACCCGTGTTAGTCTGTGGGCCATGTATATAGCATGTCGAGCTACCGCGGCTAACATTTCTGGTCCTAGGTTTGGGCCGGGGTCTTACAACTCCATCACCTTAAGAAATTAAATCCGATATTATATCATCATCCCTACTGCATTGTGAATTGGTTGTACAGAGGGCTAGTACAAAGCTACATTTACACCTAGTTTGGAACTTGAGATGGAGGATTTGGTATGAAAGGGAGGGGACCAATATCCCTTAGTTGGTTAGTAAAGTGGGTTGAAGGTAAAGATAGGTATCAACTTTTGTATGTAGAAGCAAAACCAATTCCATTATAAGAAAGATTTGGAAGGAAGAGCCTTACTTGCATTCCCCTTCCCTTCCCTTCTCTCCATCCCCCTCCCCTTTTTTCCTGTCCAACTATTGAACCAAACAAATGATGAATAGGAGTGAATGTATTTCCTAGTTACGTAGAAATGTATCTGGAAAACATAGAATGGTTCATCCGGCAATGATGGTTGTTATATAGCATATAAGAATAATAAAAAGTAGAGTAAAAGTGAAGTTAGATTACATACCCAGTATCTATAAGCAAGCAGATGGGAAGGAAGAGTATGGTTGGGAGTAGAAGAAGCGGCTAAAGTAATTTGCTTGACAGCTTCAATTTGGACAGCCTCGGGGTCTTCCCTTGCACTCAATTCAAGTGCTAACTGTATTTGGTACTCCTCCTCGACATCAGCATCCTTTGAATTGGAATGAGTGGAATCCTCCTCCAACCCCATCTCCCCACAACTGCTGTGTGAATCCTGATCTTTATTCGATAAATAATCCGGATTTGGAGAAAGACTCTTCCTTCTATTAGTCACACTATTAAACCATCCAGCCAAGGCATTAAAGGGTTTCTTTGATGTTGAATTTGATGATCCAATTCCTTGTGCTTTTTGTGGTGGCACAACATTCAGCTTTTTAAGGAGGTTTTTCATATTAATAATAGTAATAATGGTTGAATACTAAAGCAGCAATACAAATGTGGAAGACATCCATTATTCCATAGTCTTGAAACAATAATATTGGTGAATAGAATAGTCAAAATCGATTTTGACTTAGCCAGCAACAAAAGTCAAAAACAAAAATAGGAGCTTTTGTAATCCAAATATTTATTGATTCAGGAAAACGAAATGAGTAGCTGCCTTTTTCGTTTTGTATAATTGTATTTGTATATGCAGCAAGGGAAGAGTGAAGAGTAATCCTAAACCCTGAATCCTGTGTTGTACTTGTATATAATCTTACAGTACTACTACTAGGGAGTAGGGAGTAGATGCATAAATATGAGTATTTACCGATTTAGTAAGGGTAGGATTGCTGGAAGTTGGAAGCGGGAGAGGAGGAGTTGGAAAAAGAGCAAAGAGGAAGGAAAGTAGGAAAAAGAGAAATAGAGCAGTGAGTGCCCTGAGATTTAGAGTTGAGAAGAGACGACCAACAACTCAACAAGTGGGATTGGGGTTGGAATGGATCCCACTTACGTCAAACGCCTGCAATTACGTAAGCACCGTAATGTCTAAATAAAAATACTAATGGAAAACAAGGCTTCTCAATTCTCATTGGCTCAATTTGCCTCCCAACACACTGCAAAATACTAGTAATATTTATTGCTACTTTTAATTCAGTTATTATTGGGTAGGGTAAGGTAAGCTACTTTCACTTTGCCTTGTTTTGTGCACACATTCTGCACTACTCTACTCACTCAAGGAAATGCCTACTTGGATCAGCTCCGGATTATTCATTCATTCATGCATTCATGCATTCATGCTCAATCAAAATCTTCATCATGTATTCATGCTCTAACTCTAACCCTAAGACCATCCCCAAGCAGTGATCGCTAACTAGGTCACCACCCGGTTTTACTGTTATACTTTAATTATTTTGACCTACTTTCACCCTTCCAAACAAAAGGTCACGACCTAGGTAATCAACCCAATCATTTTCCACTTCACGTCTTTACATCATTCTCAATCATTTCTCACATTCTCTACCCCACTTTTCTCTCTCTCATTTTTACAATTACTTTCCTCACATTATATATATTTAGTTTTTTCCTAACATTATTTTCATAACAATTTATATATTAAATAACCCCGGTATAATTTAAAAAGGTAAAAACACGTTTTTATTGGAAAAAAAATAAAAAATACTAAAAACATGATTCGACACAAACTAATGTGCTTACATAAAAATAAAAATAAAAACATTAAATACTAAGGAAAAAATGCATCTAAAATTATTCTAGTTACGGAAGTTTTGCCAAATATGCTTAATAAGATCATTTTTCAGAGCGATATGAGTGACACGATCACGAATCTCGCCATGAATTTGTATGAATCGTTCTTGTGGCGATCTTCCAAGGCGATGATATTCATAAGGATCATCAGTAGTTTTAGTCGGATTATCTTCTTTGAACTCTGAGATAATATTTTCGCAGTTAAGATAGGTTTCTCGTTCATCTTCGACTATCATATTATGCATAATAATGCAAGCCATGAAAACCTTCCCCATCGAAGTTGGATCTCATAGAAGACAAGGACGTTTAATAAACGCAAATCGAGCTTGTAGGACGTCGAAAGCTCGTTCGACATCTTTTCTACAACTCTCTTGACGAGTTGCAAATAACTTATGCTACTGAATTTGTGGCGCACTAATTGATTTAACAAATGTTGCCCAACCCGGATATATACCATCAGCAAGATAATATCTCATATTATACTCCTTACCATTAACGTTAAAATTAATAGTTGGGGTAGATTCTTCTAAAACATCGTTAAAGAGTGGAGAACGTTGAACAACATTAATATCATTGAGTGAACCTGGTGTACCGAAGAAGGCATGCCATATCCATAGATCGTACGAAGCGACTGCTTCCAAAATGACTGTTGGCTTCCCACTCCGCCCCACATATTGTCCCGCCCAGGCTGTGGGACAATTTTCCAACTCCCACAGCATGTAGTGAATACTACTCAACATACCCGGAAACCCACGAGCTTCCCCCATATGAAGTAACCTACTTAAATCTTGTGGATTGGGCCTGCGTAGATACCCATTCCCAAAGCAACTGATTACACCCTCGACAAATGATTTGAGACAGTCTCTTACAATGTTTCACTCATACGCAAATATTCATCAACTGAATCAGTGGATGTACCATATGCTAGAACTCTTAAAGCAACTGTGCATCTTTGCAATGGTAGAAACTAAGTCTCTTATTACCGTCGACTCTTTGTTGGAAAAACCGATCATTGGCAGATAAACCATCAACTATGCGCATGAATAAGTGCTTCTTTATGCGAAATCTGCGGTGGAATAGTTCTTCGGGATAGACCGGATCCATAAAATAGTCGTTGTACAATTGATTATGACCTTCTTCCCGATTCCTTTCAATGTTTCTCCTACGACGTCTTTGGTGGGGTGGGGGGGGGGGGGAATTTGTTGATGAATTCTTCTGTTGATGTATTGATGGCCGGCTTTTGCCTTCACTACCGGCATCAAACAAGATTTGTAAAACCCGAAATAAAGTAGTATTGAGATCGGGGTCGAACACGAAGATGGTGGGGATGATCAATTAGTTTGGTTCTAAATCAAGCCTAAGTCGGGGTAATAAGGTTTGAAGAATGATTAACAACTAATGAGCAAATGTAAAAGTTAAGATGAATAATCAATTAAAAGTAAACTAGGGTGTCGGGGGTCACTAAGATGGGTAGATGAAAATACTAGAAGGTGGACTAGTTGGTCTCAAGCAAGTGGTCTCGGTAAGTCTCTTCTCTCGAGTCGACTAAACCTAGGTCGGAATACCCTAGCTTTCGCTACAAATACACACAACCAACCCTAAAACATACTAGACGAACCCTCAACCGTCGCTAAAGGCAAGTCACGCTAAAATCAAAGCCCAATTTTCGTTGAGGCAAATCATCAAACACCTAGCATGCAATAAGAGGAAAACTCATTTCTCAAGAACAACTAATCTACAAACTAGCATAATATTATCATCTAACACCACCCAAGTTTCCCCCCTAACCATAGGTATAAGTCTACTCACTCATGGTCAAGAAAAACATGTGGAAAAGTGATAAACAAGTAGTAAACATGATGAACAAGCAAAGGCAAATAATTCAATAAAAGAAACTTGAAGTAAAGTAATAACTAATAAGTAAAGATTGAGAATATTATACCAAACAATTGAGTAAAGGCATGAACTTTGATTACAAATGGAAGATCCTTTCAAATGCTCCCAAATACAACCAAAAACCCTAGAACAATTGCTAAGAACAATGACTAGAAATAAACTAAGGAGTGATTATGAAGAACTACAAGATTAAAATAAAAACTAAGGAAAGATTGATGTTTTTAGGAGAGTTATATGTGTGAAAACCAAAGCAATGGAACAATAAATAAAACCTAAAAATGCGTGAAAATATCTCAAAGTTGCGTCCATGAAAATAGACTAAGTACGGGTATATATAGTGCGTGAAATTCTGAGAAATGACTCTCATCCGGTCCACCGGCTGCCGGTTTGGGACCGGCTAAGAGTCAAAATATGAACTTCTGATTTTTTCTTCTTTTTCTTCACTTAGCCTTGATCCTCAGCCGACCGGCCGGCTGCCGGTCGGGTACCGGCTGGGAGGCTGGTTCCTTCCTTCTGAATTTTCTTCCCTTTTTCTCAATGCACAGCTACAGCCAGCCGGTGGGCCGGCTGCCGGTTGGCCATCGGCTGGGAGCCTGGTTTGGGACTTCTGACTTTTCTTGCACATTTTGAAGGTGGCATGATCCCCAGCCGACCGGCCGGCTGCCGGTCGGATACCGGCTCATAGACAAGACCCAAATTCCTGTAACTTTTCTGCACTTTTTCTCGAAAGTCAAGTCAAGCCCCTTGGCCGGCCCACCGGCTGCCGGCCTTGGACCGGCTGGGAGGGCCTAGAGTCATTATTTCTTGCAATTTATTCTTATTTTGCTCCAAAAATCATCTCGTTTGCTCCCGTTTCTTCACTCCCGCCACAATACCTACAACATGGGAACCAAATAGGGATAGCCGAGGAAATGGACGTAAAATCAATCAAAGGTACGCAAAACGAGGTCGAATCGGGACCAAATATGGAGAAAAAGCAATGAAATACATGACTAAATTGAAGCTCATCAGAATTCCCCACACTTAAACCTTACTCGTCCTCGAGTAAGAGATCAAGAAGCTATATAACCCTTATTAGAAACATGAAACAAACTAACTAAGCTAACTAGAAGCCGAATCAGGTTTAGCGACACCCGTAGCCCTTTCAACTCACAATTTGACATTCATGAGGAAGAACGCCCTATTGCAAGGCAAGTTTGGTCTTGCTACAAAATTTTTGATCCAAACAAGTCAAAACAAAACACATATAAACAAGCAACATGCATCTGGAAAAGGAAAAGCCAACTGCTTGCCTCACCCAAGCGGGGTTTTGAAAAGCTAAACAAGGGAGGTCTATAGCGGAGGATGCCGACTCAAAGTCTAACCACGGTATCAAACCCCTAAATCAAGCTCAAGCAACCAACAATGACATTACCGAAGACCAAGAAACTAATTCAAGGCGGGTAAACGCAAGCACTAAGCTATACTTCCAAGATTGACACGCCGCACACATGATTCGACTCCATGCTAGACCCACAACCGATAAGAGAACCCTAAGTACCGACTCTCACGGGTGACACTCAACACACAAGGAAAGAAAGGGGGTGCTTTTTGTGACAAAAAGTAACCAAAATCACTCACCTACCTCAACTTGCGAAGCATGCCCGCAATCTAGAATGGTACTCCATCCAAAAATCCATGAGAAAATGCAAATGCACATGATGAGAACAACAACAAGGATGCAACGGGGCTTGGGTTGGGTGAAAATGGTTGGTGCAAGCACCGTTCTAGAATTTGAGGCTCAAAAGCAAGAATGATTGCCATGATCAACACAACTCCTTATTACAACAACTAAGCAACGTCTATGCCCTAACTTTGGTTTTGACAAAACCAAGC
Organism: Silene conica; assembly: GCA_029255685.2. Taxonomy (NCBI): domain Eukaryota; kingdom Viridiplantae; phylum Streptophyta; class Magnoliopsida; order Caryophyllales; family Caryophyllaceae; genus Silene; species Silene conica. The sequence goes on along the minus strand of CM055311.2, from coordinate 54,981,853 downwards.
AAAAATTGCATAAACCCCAACTTACTTTGGAAAAACAAACCCAACACAACCTTTAACAAAGCGGTCATTATTTAAAACACCGAACTACGTCTACACCCTAACATAAGACTTGAAATCCAAATCAAATGCAAAAATTGTATAAACCCGGCACGCATGTAAAAGCATCAAAAGACCACATTATTATAGCAACGGCTTTTTCTATCTCCCCTTGATGGAAGGGAGTTGTTGCTAGCCTTTTTCTTTTTCAAAACACATATATACACTTTTCTTTTTGGATTTTCAAAACTTTTTCAACTTTTTTCTTTGATTTTCTATTTTCTTTCTTTTTTCATTTTTTTTCTTTTCTTTTTCTCAAACCTCCATTCACCAAGAAAACATCAAGTAAGACCACAACGGAAGAAGCCACCAACCGGCATCTAACCCCCGAATTTACCACAAACAAAGTACCAAAAAACAACCATTCTTGATCAAGGAAGGGTGTTTTTGGGATGTAGCTCATCTAGTGGTTAAGGCCAAATGAAAAGGCTAAGGCTCAAAGTGGCTAAACAAAAAGAGGGAATAAGATGTAAACTAATGACAAACATAACAAACATGCAACAACAAGAGGACTAAACTAGCAGCACATCATCCACAACAACCACAAGTTCCCCAAAGGAACATCCAAGGCACAAAAATCTCGTTCTCCTTCATGCTATCAACATAAAAAGAAATAGGGAAGGGAAGAAAGAAGTAAGACAGAGTATACCAAGCATCTTCATTCTCCTAATACCTTGGATTGTAGTTGCATCTGCCACTTGGTTAGTCCAACAAACATATATATACAATGCAAACAAAGGACAAAAACAAAGGAAAGGAAAAACATGTTTTATTTGAAATTTTTCAAATTTTTCGATTTTTTTGGCATTTTTGAAGTTATTTCATATTTACAAAAACAAAGAAATATTCACAAGGTGGATATTTTACCTCCCCACACTTATGATTTACATTGTCCTCAATGGAACAAAGTGCAAGGGGGAAATGAAGAAAAAGAACGAAAACAACATGTTTTTGGCTTTTTTGAAATTTTTGAGAAAATGAAAAACTTTTTTTTGTATTTTTTTTGGAATAAACGGTTCTTCCTCCCCACACTTATCTATGTGCATAATGTGAGGAGGAAAACCGGAAAGTAAAGAACATGTTTTTGAAGGTTTTTTGATTTTTCAATTTTTTTCAATTTTTTGATTTTTATTAAAGCAATAAAAGCAAAAATAAACAAAAGAAAAGAAAAACTAAAAACTAAACTAAGATGCAAGCTAAGTGCTCGAATCTACATGTATGCAAACTACATGTGACACTGTGGTACAAAAAGAAATTCTAATGCAACTAAATGAATGCAACTAAATGCTACTATACTAATGATGTGAAATGATAAAAATAAAACTAAAACAAGCTATCTAAACTAACTAACTACTCTAAATGCATGCGAGAATGAAAAATGCAAACTAAAGAGAAATTTGGATTTAAGGGAAGTACTTGCTTTGGATTTTGAAATGGGAGCATAGACATCACCTACTACCTCTAAGGGTGGTCACTGATCAAAATGATCCTCGGACTCATAACCTTCGCCGTCCTCATCTCCATCATCATCATCTCCATTATCATCCACTTGCATGTAGTCACCCGGGTTGATCATGACATCTCGAAAGGGCGACGCACGCAAGCCACTAGCTCCCGGATCACCAACCATGCCACTGGGAGGCGGATGCCCTTGAGGGCCTGAGTCCGCATATCTACAGAAATTAGGGGGAAAGATCGGGCTAGAGAAGTAGCCCGGGGCAACATTAATCTCCCCGTAAAAACGTCCCTCAGGGGGCACATATCCACCCTCATGAGGCAAGTAGTATGAAGGGTGACCACCGGCTGCATGACGGTAGCCATCACGAACAGACTGGTCGTAGCTAGGGAAGGTCCCATAGGCCTGATCGTGGTACAAGTAGTCAAGCCTATAACACACATCCCTATGGCGCTCATCCGCCAACGCCTGACGCTCATCAGCAAGCTCTGCTGCCGTCTTCATATTCAAATCAACTCGGGCCATAAAATCAATGAGGTCCTGGTGTAATGGGGAAGGCTGAGGAGGAGGAACGGAACTGGAGGTCGAGCCCTGGAAAAAGGTAGGACCACTATGAAAAGGAGGCATAGTGACTGCGGGCTGCTGAAACTGGAGGTCGGAGGTGGTAGTACCGACCCTATCGCAGGCATAAACTCTGGGAGGGCGCTGATCAGGTGGGAGCTCATCTGGATCGACCTCAATGTCAAGGAGGTAAGAGGTGTTCTCGGGCACTACCCTCATCTTATCGGTGTTTGGCAAAGGGACGGAATTTCTGAATTTGTTGTTAACACGAATCTGCCAATACTCTTGCGGTCATTGGGTGTAACACCCCAAGAGTATGAGATATGAGATTGTGTGGAGATTTGTCACATATTGGTAGAATGTGAGGATTGTGATATGTTTATAATAACCCCCACCCACCACTTAGTAACAAGGCCTTGTGCTTTTGGGCTTAAGTGAGGACAAATAATGGGCCCAAAAGCTTACCTCCCATCTTATTGGGGGTGTGTTACGACAGTGGTGGGTCGGGTTGTTACAAATGGTATCAGAGCGACCCTGCGACCGTGTGGTGAGCCTGTGTTCGGGAGTACCCGGGTCACACACCTAGCGGGGGAGGATTCTGGCCCTGGTTGTGGTCAAGTTTGAGGCACAACGAGGACATTGTGTTCTTTAAGTGGGGGAGTTTGTAACACCCCAAGAGTATGAGATATGAGATTGTGTGGAGATTTTTCCCACATTGGTAGAATGTGAGGATTGTGATATGTTTATAATAACCCCCACCCACCACTTAGTAACAAGGCCTTGTGCTTTTGGGCTTAAGTGAGGACAAATAATGGGCCCAAAATCTTACCTCCCATCTTATTGGGGGTGTGTTACGACAGTGGTGGGTCCGGTTGTTACATTGGGGTTATATTTGATCCACCCCAAGGCATCCTGCATGTACCGGCGAGATAAGATGTTCTCTCCCTGGATATAACTAACATTAAAATGCCTTTGACAAAGGTTGTCGGCAATCAAAGTAACCATTCCGCCAACACAAATCAGAGTGGTAAGCTGAGGTTGGGTGGCCAACCGGCTCAAATGAAGAGCCATATGATGGGCAATGTTAAGCTTCGGCCCATTGATCAAATAAGACCCCAAGATCTCAAGCTCCTCAGTTCTGAAATTATGTGGCTCATCCCGAGATAGGACGGTCCACCACATGAAACGATGCCATATCCTAATTGGCGCCAAATGCACCCGATTAGCCGGCTTCTTCTTCGATCCATCACTAACCAAGCCGGTAATGGCCGTCCAAATAACCTCCGTGTCAAAGTCCTCCGGAGGATGAATGGGCAAATTCCCATTTAGACCAAAACTCAAGGCAAAGTCCTCCAAAGTCAAGCGGTGTTGCTTATTCATAAGACGAAATTCTAAGAAAAACTACCTTCCCTAAACCCCGGTTCTTGGTAACCACAAGTGAGCTCAGAAATTCCCAAGTCAAGCGGGGAGAGGTATGAGCCGGTCTAGTTTCATACAAAGCTTTCATTCCCATTCCATCAAAAAGTGTCTCAGTAATCTTATCAATCCCTAACTCCCTCATGGAGACCCTATCAATAAACAGAGTCGGGTGAAGGGCGGCGATGTTTGAAGTAAGTGAAGTTACCTTTTTGGGTGATAGTTGCAAATTGGAGTCCGGGAAAGTCCGGATCGGGACCAATATAGCTGCTATCAATCACATTTTGTAATTCTTGTTCAACCGCCGGGTCATGTCGCGATTTAGATCTCCTTTCGGTTCGGTTTCCGGATATGATTTTGTGTGGGAAGGATGAAAGGGGTTGATTTAGGTTGATTTTAGAGAGTTTTTGTGGGTTGGGATGTGAAGAGAGATGGAGGAAATAAGAAATAAAGAAGAAGAAATGAGAAAAAATGAGGTGAGTCGTGCGTTTTAAATTCGCGACAGGGGACTCTGGGCCGGTCTGGCACCGGCTGCCGGTCGACCGGCTCAGAGTTAGGGTTAGGATTTTTTTGGATCTTTCGCATTTATGACATAACATCTGATTCTGAGCCGGCGGACCGGCTGCCGGCCGACCGGCTCAGAGTCGGTCTTCAATTCCTCAACTCCTTTCTCTTCTTCTTGTCTTCGATCACTTACAAAAACTCCCAGCCGGCGGACCGGCTGCCGGCCGACCGGCTGCCGGCCGACCGGCTGGGGAATCCTTCTTTTCCTCTTTTTCTTCAATTCTAGACATACACTCATGATTCTAAGCCGGTGGACCGGCTGCCGGCCTACCGGCCTATAATCAGGCTTCACTTGGATTTCTCGTCATTTTGAATAAGCACACTACTCTAAGCCGGTGGACCGGCCGCCGGTCTTGTACAGGCTTAGAGTGCAAAACCTGAAATCTGCCCAAAAACTCATTAAAAACAGAAATGTGCCCAGGTCCTCTTAGCCGGTTGGGGATCGTCGGCCGGTCACCCGGCTAAGAGTACCTGTGCACAATTTTGAAAAATAAATTACTTGAGCATCAAAAATGGAGTTTGCAAATAACGATTTTGTCTTTCATCTTCCGACTAAACCCAAGAATTAATCAAAAACAAGCAACCAACATTTCCAACTTTCAAATGCAAGCTAAAAATCAAACTAAAAATCAAACTAAAAATCGAACTAAGATGCAAACTACATGAAAGATAGGAAGCTAATACTTACAAACGGTGGTTATTAAGTGACTCCACCAAACCTTACACGACCAATCTTCAATTTCCTTGAACGGAAACTTCGTCCATGCTAGCCAAGGACCTTAGAAAACGGTCAAAGGCCTCGGCCGAAGCTTCCACCTTGCTCTCATGGGCGAATCCCGCTTCACGCATCATCAACTTTCGAACCTTGTTATCTTTATCGACAATTAGTTCCCCTAGGTCCCCTTTTTCAACCAAGGGATCCTTAAAGGAACTAGTATAACTCGGCTCTTCTTGGGCTCCATAGCAGTGTCTCTTCTCCGGAACATACAACTCGCCACTAGCAAAACTAGCATCCTCATTCTTCAAAGTCATATTTTTCATGATTCCCTTTTCATCAAGCATCTTAGGGACATCATTCACCATCACACATGCAACCATGTCAACATTTCTTGCTTTGTAACTTGTACCGGGAGCTTCCGGAAGTTCAAACTCCGTCACTTCCTCTCCCACTTGGAATGATAGCCTTCCTCTCTTCACATCGATAGTAGCTCAGCTCCTCCGGTGGCCAAGAATGGCCTACCGAGTATCATGAAAGAGTTGTTACCCACGGGGATATCCAATATCAAGAAGTCGGTGGGGATTGATAGGTTCCCCACCTTGACAATTGCATCTTCAAGTACCCCTAGAGGAAGTTTCTCGGTACCATCCACAAGAGTGATAGAAGTTGTAGCGGGGGACAAATTCTTGATGTCCAACTTCTTGGCCATTGCTAGAGGCATGACGCTCACGCTTGCTCCCAAGTTACATAATGCATTTTCAATTTTCTTCCCTCCGACATAGCAATTTATCGAAAAGCTACCCGGATCTCCGAGTTTGATGGGGAGGGTGCTTGGGACTTTCTGTTGGCGGACATAATTGCATTCACTTCTCTTTTCTCTTCTCGTGAGGGGATTGTTGCTCACACCTCTTCAACGAGTTTCATCAATTCCTCACAACGAGGGTCTCCTTTAGTGATTCTCCGAAAGAACTCACAAACTCTTCTCTCAATGAGTCCTTCTTCATGTTCGGACTCTTCTTCAACCACACTTTTTCTTTTCTCAAGATTCACTTTCCTTTCATCTCTCCTCTTCTTTGAGGACTCTGTGATTTGTTCCATCACAAATTGATCTTCATTCATCCCATCTTGGTCACTAGGTTCCGGGGAAGCAACGGGCACCATCACCATTGACCCCGAACTTTTAACCAACCCTTTTCGTTATTTCGTTATTTCGTTACGATGTTCACTCTTATTTTCGTTGTGTTGGTTTTGGTAGACATTTTAAGTGCTCGTTAAGTAATTTAACGTTACATCTCTTTTATGTCGTATGTGAGAGTCGATCTCGTGACCTCTAGGAGTTGAGGTTGGGCTCGTGTGTCGGGTAATGTGCCAGGCCCATTACGAACCCTAATTAGAAAAAAACAACACAAAAGGGAACACCTCTCATAAGCAGCCTAATGCCGTCATATAAGAGGCTGTTTTCCCTCACCCTATTTTATATTTCACACACCCCAATACCTAACCCTACTGCCGCCACTGCATAGAAGGAGAGAGAGTTTTCCGCTCAGTTAGGACAGCCTAAGACCCGTCGTTTTGACCGGAGATCAGGTATGTATGTCGGTTGTTTTGTTTATATGATGAATTCATGTGTATTCGTATTGATGTCGATGGGTAGTACGTCTCTAGTCTCAGTCATGGGTTGTGTTTTCTGTACTGGTGGTCCGTAGGGTAGTCAGGTGGTGGTGGTCACAGTAGGTGTAGTCGGTGGTGGTGGTGTCGAAGGGAGGATTCTTTCCCCATGTTTGTGTCAGTACCAGGTATACGTGTCCGGGGGGGGGGGGTGTTTGAGTGGTACCACCGTTGACTCGGGGGAGGTCGACACGGTGGTACCACCGTCGGTTGTAGATCAGGTGTCAGGGTTGCTAAAGGTGGTGGTCTTGGTCTGTGTTAGTCGTGGCACTGTTGTCGACATGGGTGTTCGTACAGGTGGTTTGTGACGGCTGGGTGAGGAACCGTGTCTGTTCAGAACCACGGTTCACCTCGCCGGCAGGAGTCGACCGGTTTGCCGGTGGTCGCAGGTGTAGTGGGTGGTTCTGTGAATGGTGGTGGGTGTTGGCTAGTGGCTGTGGTGGTGTGTACGGTGGTTGTAAAGGGGTATTTAGGTCGGGTTCATATGTCGGTATAAGGGGGTTGTGGTGTTTCGTTTTGTGGTTTTCGTAATATTATTATTATTATTATTATTATTATTATCAATATTCTTATTAGTAATATTATTCTTACTATTAATGTTATTATTATTATTGGTTAGATTATTATTGTTTAATACTATTTATTATTATTACTTTTGGTTACGGTTTTGTGTTAGTTGAAGTATGAATCGGAAAATTTAGTGAGTCATGAAAGTTTCTACTTTGGGAAGTTTCTATTTTTGGAAACTTTCCATTTATAGAAGGTTCTATTTATAGTAAGGGCAAGATGATTTATGGGGGTTCGGGAAGTTTATTAATTCGTGACGTATACATATTTAGGTAACGGTTTTCGCGTGGAACATTTCTAACCAGCTTGTGATTGACTGCGCTCCTGCGATTTGAGGTTGGGGAATACGGTGTACATGGTGATGAGTAATCTGTTTATTATTTGATGTTAACTATGTTCATCTTATATTATCATATGATTGGTATATTGTGTTATTTGCTTACATAACTCTGTGATACGATACGATGTGATGAATAATGGGTCTTGTGATATGGAGCGGAGTATATTGGGTCTTGTGATTGGTGCGGAGAATACTGGGTCTTGTGATTGTTGGAGTAGTGTCCTCCACAATAATTAATGCTTTACATAATAAATCTCGCGTAAGGAATATCAGGGATTTATATTTTTTTTTATATTTTTCAGCTGGTCAACGTTAATCGGTAATGATTGGCTTACTAGAGTTTGACATTACTGTCGTATGACGGCGGTGACCAGCTGATCCCTTTAGGTCACACCTATAGGATGATGCCCAAATGGAAAAATTAATTATTTGTATAAGATACAAGTTAATTAATTCCTTGTTTAGGTTGACTTTTATTAATAAGTGAATTTAATGTTTGATGAAGAGTAAGGTACTCGGGCCACAGGATTTTATTATTCAGTTATATGATAATTGAATAATAAACGTAATACGATATTTAGTAAATAATAGTTAATTTACTAAATATATACGTATTTTGTATTATTTATGAGGCGGAAGTATTTTTGCGAATTAGTGTTACAAGAAGTTGTAAAATTAGCTAAACGGGTTTTATAAGATTCATTTTATGTTGAAAATGATAAAATGACACTTAAATGTTAAGTGTATTTTATTTACTACTTTGTATTATTTAAGTGTTAAATAATCAAATAAATATTTTTATTATATAAGATAATTAAATATTAAACTTATAAGCATTTGAAGGACAAATGTTGAAAGACGAAATAAGACCCGAAATACCATATGTAAACCGAGAATATGGAGATAATCTGACCATAATAGGTCTTTGTCTTCCACTCATGTTTATGAGTATTATAAACTCATTTGTTTACATTTGATGGCCTATAAATAGGCTACTATTCCACATATTCTTAGTGGAAAAATCTAGAGAATTAAAATCCTCTAAATACATACTTCTTGTTAAGCCATTTAAGAGGAAAAATAGAAGACTTAAGATCTTCATCTTCAACCTCTAAAATTGATCAAAATTTGATCAATCTTCATCAAAATAAATTCACAAAAATTAATATACTTCTTATATTATCAAAGTAATAATATTTATAGTATAAAAAAAACAAGGTTTACACTAAACTATATCTAGTTAATATACTTAGTGTTTTTGGGCTAGTCTTGGGTGCAACCAAAGGAGGTCACCTATTTTGGTGACTTGGGTTATGGAGGATCATCCTACACTATTTTAGCTCAAGAACTACAAAGGTAGGAGACATTTGTAGTGCCAAAAATGTCATCTTATTTACAAATGTAAGAAAATTTCTTCTTATAATTTGTGCATGCATGTATTATTTAGACCACCTTATGAAATTAGCTTGTAATTTTAATATCATTAGAGAGTCTAATTAGGTCTAAATTCCTAACAAGTGGTATCAGAGCGTTGTTACATACATGCATGTTGTCTTAAGACGATTTTATGAGTTTATGAGATAAATTAGTAAAGTTGATATTTTTATGTTAAAATTAGTTTTATCAAAAAATATGGTCTTTCATGTATATAATTTGGTCATATAGTTATATGGGTCGAAAATTTAGTTTATGTAAAAATTTATGACTTATTTTTACTTAATATGACATAAAATTGGAAGAACATGCATTAAAATTGATTAAGAGTTAATTTAATTAAGTTGCATGTTAATTTTATGTATGTTTATTTGGAAATAACCACATGCATGTTCTATTGGTGATAAATAGAAATTTTTAAGTGAATGTGATTAATTTAGATAGTTTATTGATTTTTATTCGATAAAAATTGGTAAATAATGGTTATTTTAAAATAAATAAATATTTAATTTTTGGGGCACGAAAATTTTGTTTTTTAAGCTCCTGCAAATATTATAAAATGTCCAAAATTTTCATTTAAATTTATTTTAATTTTTATGATTTAATTTGGAATTAAATCGTAAAATTGCATTTTACCGACAAATATTGTGGTATATGTTTGAATCAATTTTATAACCATTTTTTTCCCACATGCATGGCATTTTGGTACAATACCATAATTTATAAAGTTTTAAAATTTTATTTTTCATAATTTTTATTAATTTAATGGATTGTTTTCATAATAATCATGAATTATTATGTTATTTTTATCATAAAATGTATTTTAAACCCATATAATGTCAAATTAATTAGTGTGACTAATTATTTTTGAGGTTGGACCAGATTATAATGAGAAATCCATCTTAAAATTGTTTTAAGAATTGATTAGGAATATTTAATGGTTAAAAATCCCGCTTAACAAGCTCGCATGATCGTTGTTGGTAAGTTGGACGATTTGGCATGTCATATTTATTACAATGTATTTTATTATTCATATGGATGAATGTATTTAAATTAATGTAATTTTACCTTATATGGCCATAGGTAGAAATTGGTATTATCCGCAATGTATGGGAATACCGGTTTAATTTGTAATTTATTGCGATTTCGTATCGCTAATTTGTAATTAATTAATAGTTTTATTTTAGTTACAATTTGTATAATAGGATATTGACATGTAATTTTATTTCTAGTAGTATTATTGATTTTGTAAAAGACGGAGTTTCCTAAAAGACGGTGTTATTTTCGGAAAGGAATTCCGAAATCCAAAAGAAGGAGGCCATTTCATTGAAGACCCTAGGGACCAAGGAGTTGGTTTCCAAAGTGTAATAGAATAGTTAATTAGATTACCTAGGTGGCCATATAAGGATTTTATTTGTTACTTATCTTCATGCCAAATCATCATTACATGTTTTTTTTATTTTATTTATTTTTCCGTTGTTATCGATTCAATTGTCTACCATTCACCGATTTTGTTCACTTAAAAGTGATAGACAATTAAATTGATAAGATCTCTCACTTTTAAAATTGAGATAAAGCCTTACCAAGTATTAGCACCTATGAATCCCTTCTTCATTAGAGGTAGGCTCGGCTCACCGGGGTACTCTCTTTTTACGTTGGGTAAGTAGGGTAATAAAAGTTATCACACGTGAAAATTGGTTGGACTCAACGGGATTAATGTGGGATGAATCGGCCTCACCGTGCCCATGATTAGTTCCGGGGCTAACATATAGTTTTTTGAGAAAATCTGTCAACCAAGAGTTCTAGTGGTAGAATCAGTCAAACTGTTGACTCACCAAATTTATATAAATAAGGGATGAATCGGCTCACCGTGCCCGTGTTTATATAAAGATGGGTCTTGGAATCGTTTATATAATTCAGTGTGCCCGTGTTTATATAAAGATGGGTCTTGGAATCGTTTATATAATTCAGTGGGAGATCATTATATAAATGCCTATTTATTGAAACTTGTTAAAGTTATTTTTCAAGTATTTATTTACGATGAATGTTAAATTTCCCACTTATTCCGTTTATTATTTTATATCGCGCAATGACTATAGTTTCAACTCGCTCCTCCCATTTATAGAATCGATAATCCGTTATACCTGAAAAATAGTTTTCTAAGAGTATATGGTAACTTGTTTAATCGATTATTCATCTTTTCTCCGATTTACCACCATAGCTAATTAGAAAAATGCATTTACATTTGATCCTCATATTGTCTGTTGTAAAGATCTCTTATGAAGAAGATAAACTGAATTTTGCTTAAATCAAAAGTGTTTCGATTTTACAATATCATTTTATTTACAACGATATTACTACAATCTTATTGCTCGTGAGATAAATTGTTATACATACTTAAATTGTTTAAGTACTTAAATTCGTTGGGAACTGATTGGTAATATGATTTGCTTGAAATCATGATTAACCAATGACCACAATCACTTCACTAAGTTTCTTAGAAGTGAGTAGGAGCTCTAAGAGGGATGTATATATCTTAATAGTTAAGATTAGGACGGGGTTCAAGAGGGAATTTGGTTCAAATATTTGGTTTATGGCAAAGGTTCATGATAAGCTATTGTGAATAGCAACACCAAACCATAGTGCAAGGCCAATCCTAACCAAATTTGTTGATATTTTAATAGAAATATTACATTAGTAGAAATAAAAACCCTAATTTTTTAATAAGAAAGTTAGGTGTGTGACACCTAAAAGGTTCCTTCTTTTCTAGATCTAGATATCTATATGATTGACATTAGTTATACTTCTACCACTTCATCAATATTTGATATCGATATTGGTTATAATAATTGTTATTGGTTCATGAGATGATAGTCGTGTGACGATTAGCTTCTAACTAATGTTAACTATCTCGTAGGAAATGGAACTAGAGTTGTAACATCCCGTATTTTCGTAAAACCTAATTTAAGCGATTTTAATTATTTTAAATAATAAAATAATATTTTAATAATTTAATTAGGAAATTTTTATAAATAAATAAGATCCGCCTTAAGAACCTCCAGTTCTTAAGACGAATACAACTTGGCATAATTAAATATCCGACTCAAGTACTCGTTCCATATCCGTTTAAAAGTCCGTTCCATTTAATTATTCGGAAAGGACCCACTTGTACTCTTATAAACCCTTAAGTCGACATTTCCCCTCCCTCAAGCTTCATTTCACTGTAAACTCAAATCTCACAAAACCTCCATTAATACTCTCTTCTTTTCAAGCTTTTCTCCACCATCCGCTCTCCAAATCGCGAAAGTAAGTACATTTTCGGAATCCTCGCGCGATTTCCAAGACATCCATCTCTTTCGTTTTTCATTTTATCGACTTCAAAAATCGGGCTGTTTTGCCTTTAATCCGTTTTTGATGTTCTTGAACCGTTTTCTTTGTTGTAGGGGTTGGTCTTGACGATCCCGACGTGGACTCTTACATTGTAGAGGAGGATCATTCGCCGGATTAAGCTTAAAGGTGACGATAATGAGATAACTCGGCCTTTTTGTGTATATTAGCATGCTTGATGATTTTGATGTTTATTCTTCTGATTTTGTTCAAGTTCTTTGTTGATTGGACTTAGGAATATGATTAGGTTGTTGTTTATGTGAGGAATTTATGCTTGTTAATGGTTCTTATGCACATATGTTGTTTTTATGGAAATCTTATGGTTGCGACGGATACTCGTTTTAACCGTCTTAAGGATTGTTATGGGAATTACGTGCTGCTAGGAAGTAGTATTGGATGTTTGTTATTGATGAGCAAACTTGTATTGGAGCAATTGTGAAGTTTGGGTATCGATTTATGAAGTTTTCCTTGAATGCGATTTTTGCGAAATCCCGTATCAGGCTCTCTGAGCCGGTCGACCCACCGGCCGCCGGTCGACCGGCTGAGAGCGCGTCTTGTATTTTTTCGAAAGTTTCGAGAATTTGGCCTTAGGACTGCCAGCCGGCCGACCGGCTGCCTGCCGACCGGCTGGTAGTCATCCTTCCTTGTATTGTGTGTTTTGCGATAAACATAGCATAGGAGGGAGCCCAGCCGGCAGACCGGCCGCCTGCCAGCCGGCTGGGAGTGCATATGGGGATGGATACGATTTTAGTAAAGGCTAGGGAATGGGGTTCCCAGCCGGCCGACCGGCTGCCTGCCGACCGGCTGGGAGTCCTTCTTGGTGTTTTCTCGGTTTTGAAAAGAGATGTAGGCTGAGGGATTGCCAGCCGGCCGACCGGCTGCCTGCCGACCGGCTGGGGATCCCTGTATGTCATTTTGAGTTTTTCGTAAATTGATCGTAACTTTTAAACGGTTTATCGGTTTTACTTGAAACTTGTTTTGTGTACCCGTGGCATGTATTTGAGGTCCCCGGTGTACGGGCAACGTTATATTGGGTTCGGGAATGTAGTGAGGATAGAGACCCCCCGGTCGGGTAACCGAAAGGGAAACCGGCTCTCCCTCGCCCTAGTTCCCGGAATCAATTGAATGTTGATTAGAGGTTTAGGAAGTTAGAACTATAGGTTAGTTTCTATCTTTGGTTGTTCAATGGTTCAATGGTTGTCGCGTGGTGGGATATGTGTTAAGTTCACCTCTGGACCCACTACGTGTTTATCTGTCGCGTGATGGGATATGTGTTAAGTTCACCTCTGGACCCATTACGTGTTTTGCTTGGGCGTGTCAGGATATGTGTTAAGCTCACCTCTGGACCTGACACGTGATCGGTTGTCGTACACGGGATATGTGTTAAGTTCACCTCTGGACCCGTTGTGCGATGACTGTGTATTGGGATATGTGTTAAGTTCACCTCTGGACCCAATACATGTTTGTAGCATTGGGATATGTGTTAAGTTCACCTCTGGACCCTTTGCTTTTGGATGATTAGGGATATGTGTTAAGTTCACCTCTGGACCCTTTTCATGTTTGTAAGTTTAGGGATATGTGTTAAGTTCACCTCTGGACCCTTTACTTGATTAGATGTTGGGATATGTGTTAAGCTCACCTCTGGACCCGACATAGTGTAGTAATGGGATATGTGTTAAGTTCACCTCTGGACCCGTTGCTAGTGTTATGAATGTGTATCTGCTTGCCTAGACGATGGTACAGTGTCAGATATGCATGATGAGTTGTGGATGTTTATCTGCTTGCCTAGAGGATGGTACAGTGTCAGATATACATGTCGAGTTGTTGATGTTACTTAGTTGTGGTTAAATCATCCAAGGCATTGGATGACTCTTAGTTCGGTTTCATAAATAATTGGATTGAAAGACCCCCCGACTGGGTAACCAGTAGGGAAACCGGCTCTCCTTCCTATTTGTTTATGAAGTTAGTTGAGAGTCGTGCATGGTAATCGCATGTTAGTAAGAGATCAGATGATGAGTTGTTTATGCTTCACATGTTGATATATGTTGGAGTATTCTGTATTGTTTTATATGTTACGTGTTGTCACAAAAGGTGGCTAGGAGAACTCTAGTCACTCCCCACTGATTGTGGCGTACATGTTTTTCATGTATGTAGGTACATGCTGGTTGGAGATGGGTTCACGAGAGCTAGCGAGTGATGATCCTGCTGTCATCATTGACTTACCTTATCGTTTAGCTGGACTCGTAGTTGTTACTTTTGTTTTGGTGCCGGTAGGGATGTTCCATCCCCGGCTGTTGTATATATTTCACTTCTGTACTTAGAACTGTTACTTATCTATTTTGGTTTTCAGTTTCAGTTTATGTTTCAGTTTAAGACTTCTCGCATGTTGTTTTATCTTCTAAAAGTTTTAATTCCGCTGCATTTTTAGTACTTTTATGTGTTTACTTTTTCCGCTTTCGCGAGGGGTTTTACAGTTGGTATCAGAGCATTATTGCTCCCGACGCACTCATGTGACCCCCAACCTTAACTTGACCAAATAAACAAATAATGAATGAGAGATGGGTAGATCTAAGGACTTAATTTGTAGCCTACTTGTGATTGCTAATTGCTAAGCTAATCCTTATTTTCTCTTTTGAAGGATGGTGAGACCTAGAGCTGCTGATAACATAGTACTGCAAGCAATTCAGCATTTGCTTGAGACACAGAGACAGCAAGCGGGGAATGTTCCACCTCCTCCACCGCCGGGTGGCGAGACGAATCGTCCGGGTAGCTTTTCCTGGATTGCCTCTCAGATGTCCAGAAGCCATGTTAGGACCTACGGAGGCGAGGCTGACCCAGTAGCCCTCACAGAGTGGTTTAGAGAGATGGAAAAGAGCTTCACCTTATACTCAGTCGTTAGGGAGGATAGAGTGCGTTTAGCCGCTCACTTCCTGACATTAGAGGCTGACCGTTGGTGGGCATTGACTGGACCTACCGCTATTCTTGACCCGATGTTCGATTGGGAGGCTTTCAAAGACAGGCTCGAGGCGAGGTTCTACCCCAAAGAGATGAGATCGCAGAGGTTGAAAGAATTTATGGATTTGAAGCAAGGGAAGATGACCGTTCAAGAATTTACTGACAAGTTTAACCAGTTAGCTCACTTTGCATCGAGATTTGTTCGTGATGAGGCGGAGAGGGTGTATTTCTACCGAGGGAAGCTAGGGCCGAGGATTGAGAGTATGGTTCGTCGTGACTCTACTTCTTTTGTGGAGGTTTATGACGATGCTATTTGGGCCGAGAGTTCTATTCGTGCCATTGATGCTGAGACTCGTGCCGCTACTTCCAGCTTCACTTCTCACCAGAGATCCGTGTACCAGGGGAAGAGACCATTTGTTCCTTCTACTTCTTCGCCTTCTTCGCAGAAGAAGCGTTTTGAGAGGTTCTCTGCTCCGGTTGCTAAGACCTTTGTTCACACCGACACATCTCCTAGTGTTTGCCACCGTTGTGGTAAACCTTCTCATCCGGGTTTTGACTGTTTCAAGAATGCCTATAAGTGTTTCACTTGTAATGGATTTGGGCATCGATCGTATGAGTGTCCTGAGAGGAACACCGCACTTGGCAAGGCTGCCACTGCTGCTGCAGCGACTAAAGGAGGGAAGCCGAAAGGGAAGATTTTTGTGATGACTAGGGCTGAGGCAGAGGCGCATCCTGACATTGTTGCCGGTATATTTTCTGTTCTTGGCGCTGAGTGCCTTATTTTATTCGACACTGGAGCTTCTCTTTCATTTATATCGACTCAGTTCGCCGACCGTCTAGCTCTTGAGTCTTCATTGGTTGAGGAGACTTCTATTTCCTTACCTTCTGGAGACGTGTTTTCATGCTCTTCGTCCCATAGGGATGTTCCTATTGTTATTGGTCAAGCCACATTTCCAGCGGACTTACTGAGATTTCCTCTCGAGGAATTTGACATTATCCTCGGTATGGATTGGTTATCGCGATACCATGCTCGCTTCGAGTGTCGCGACCAGAAAATCTGCTTGAGGAGTTCTTCAGGAGTTCGTGTTTCCTATAGGGGAACTCGCCCTCAAAGGGGTGTTCGTGTTATCTCTTCGATGAAAGCTTCTCATCTTCTTAGGAAGGGTTGCCAAGCCTTCCTGTGTGTTGTTACAGCTGCTAAACCATCGCTACCGAAGCTTGAAGATGTAGCCATTGTTCGTGAGTATCCAGATGTGTTCCCAGATGACTTGCCAGGGATACCACCAGAGAGAGATGTGGAGTTTACTATTGAGCTTGTTCCAGGTACCGGACCGATTTCTAAAGCTCCTTACCGTATGGCTCCGCCAGAGTTGAAAGAGTTGAAGCAGCAATTGGAAGAGATGATCGAGAAAGGTTTCATTAGACCTAGTGCTTCTCCGTGGGGTGCTCCCGTTCTGTTCGTCAAGAAGAAAGATGGTTCCATGAGACTGTGCATTGACTATAGAGAGCTGAACCGAGTGACAGTGAAGAATCGATATCCTTTGCCTAGGATAGATGATTTGTTCGATCAGTTGAGAGGTGCTTCGAGGTTTTCTAAGATTGATCTTCGATCAGGTTATCATCAGATTCCAGTGAGAGAGGCTGATATTGCGAAGACTGCATTTCGTACCAGATATGGACATTTTGAGTTTGTAGTTATGCCATTTGGGTTGACTAATGCACCGGCGATTTTTATGGATCAGATGAACCGTACCTTCAGTGAGTATCTTGACACCTGCGTTGTGGTTTTCATTGATGACATCTTGATATATTCGGAGACCGATGAGGAACATGCTGAGCATCTTCGATTGATTCTAGGGATTCTGCGCAGACAGAAATGGTTCGCAAAGTTTTCGAAGTGTGAATTTTGGCTCTCGAAGGTTGCATTTTTAGGACATGTGATATCCAGCGAGGGTGTGATGGTTGATCCCGCGAAGATAGAGGCTGTAGTTGATTGGGAGAGTCCCAAGGATGTTGGAGAGATCCGTAGCTTTTTGGGTTTGGCTGGTTATTATCGTAGATTCGTTGAGGATTTCTCTAGATTAGCTCGCCCTATGACTCAGTTGCTGAAGAAAGAAGCCAAATTTGTGTGGACCGACAAGTGTGAGAGTTCCTTCCAGGAGTTGAAGACCAGATTGACTTCCGCCCCAGTGTTAGCTTTGCCAGAGATCGGAGTGGACTTTGATGTATATTGCGATGCTTCGATGTTAGGACTTGGGTGTGTACTGATGCAGAGTGGTAAGGTGATAGCATATTCATCTAGACAGTTAAGAGTTCATGAGGTGAACTATCCGACACATGATTTGGAGTTGGCCGCAGTTGTTCATGCTTTGAAGATGTGGCGTCATTACCTAATTGGATCTCATTGCCGTATTTTCACAGATCACAAGAGTCTTAAGTACATTTTCACTCAGAAGGACCTTAACATGAGACAGAGACGTTGGCTAGAGTTAGTAAAAGATTACGATATTGAGTTGTTATATCATGAGGGAAAGGCCAATGTAGTTGCCGATGCGCTTAGCCGCAAGACTTCTCACTCGATGAGTGCCATGAGAGTATTGCCCGATGAGTTGTGTTCCGAGTTCCGGAAGCTGAGATTAGAGATGGTGGGTAGTGGTTTTGATTGGTTAGCTGCTATGACTGCCGAGCCGTCTTTATATTGGGAGATTCGCCAGAGTTTGCCCTTAGATGCCGATTTCAAGAAGTTCGAGGCTAAGATTTCGAGTGGTGTTGCACCTGAGTTGGTAATTGATGCTGATGGTTTCCTTAGGTTCCGTGGTAGGATGTATGTTCCGGATGTACCAAATTTGAGGAAGAAGGTTCTTGATGAGGCTCATTTGTCACCGTACTCCGTTCATCCAGGAGGAGAGAAGATGCACAAGGATTTGAGGCTTATGTTTTGGTGGCCTGGTATGAAGAAGGAGATCTTGGATTATGTTAGTAGGTGCTTGACTTGTCAACAAGTCAAGATAGAGCATAGGAGACCTGGTGGTTTGCTACAGCCGCTTCCCGTTCCTCAGTGGAAGTGGGAGTGCATATCTATGGATTTTGTTACTGCTTTGCCTAAGACCGTGGGAGGCAAAGATGCGATTTGGGTTATTGTTGATCGCCTAACTAAGTGTGCCAGATTCGTGCCGATCAGAGAGACGTGGGACATGGATCGTTTAGCTAGGGCTTACGTTGCTGAGATAGTCCGATATCATGGTGTCCCTAAGGAGATAGTTTCAGATCGTGACCCGAGGTTTTGTTCCAGGTTCTGGAAGGCCTTGCAGGAGGCGATGGGTAGCCGATTGTTGATGAGCACTGCTTTTCATGCTGCGACCGATGGTCAGTCCGAGAGGACGATACAGACACTTGAGGATTTGCTCCGCGCTTGTGCTCTCGACTTTCAGAGCTCTTGGGAGCAGAGTTTGCCGTTGGTAGAGTTTTCTTACAACAACAGTTATCATGCTTCCATTGGTATGGCTCCGTACGAGGCTCTTTATGGCAGGAAGTGCCGTAGCCCTATTTGTTGGGATCAGGCTAGCGATGTTCGTGACCTTGGACCTGATCAGCTAGCTGAGACCATTGACCGTGTACAGCTTATTAGGAATAGGATGAAAGCCGCTCAGGACCGGCAGAAGTCCTATGCGGATGTCCGTCGTCGACCCTTAGAGTTCGAGGAGGGTGACAGTGTATTTTTGAGGGTGTCTCCGATGAAGGGTGTCAAAAGATTTGGAGTTAAGGGCAAGCTGAGCCCTAAGTACATTGGACCTTTTGTGATCGCGAAGAAGATTGGTGCCGTAGCTTATCGTTTGGACTTGCCTCCTAGTTTGGGCAAGGTTCATAACGTTTTTCACGTTTCCCAGCTCCGCAGATACATTAGTGACCCGAGTCATGTATTGCCTAGAGAGATCGAGAACTTGGAGCCGAGTCTTGCTTTTGAGGAGCGTCCCGTGAAGATCCTTGACCGACAGGAGAGGAAGCTTAGGAGCAAGGTGGTGCCCTTGGTGAAGATCCTATGGCGTTGCGGCGAAGTCGAGGAGCAAACTTGGGAGACTGAGGCATCGATGCGTGCTGCGCATCCTTTCTTATTTGATTGAGGTATTGTATATAAATTTACGCCCGTTCGAGTTTCGAGGACGAAACTTTTTGAAGTTGGGGTGATTGTAACATCCCGTATTTTCGTAAAACCTAATTTAAGCGATTTTAATTATTTTAAATAATAAAATAATATTTTAATAATTTAATTAGGAAATTTTTATAAATAAATAAGATCCGCCTTAAGAACCTCCAGTTCTTAAGACGAATACAACTTGGCATAATTAAATATCCGACTCAAGTACTCGTTCCATATCCGTTTAAAAGTCCGTTCCATTTAATTATTCGGAAAGGACCCACTTGTACTCTTATAAACCCTTAAGTCGACATTTCCCCTCCCTCAAGCTTCATTTCACTGTAAACTCAAATCTCACAAAACCTCCATTAATACTCTCTTCTTTTCAAGCTTTTCTCCACCATCCGCTCTCCAAATCGCGAAAGTAAGTACATTTTCGGAATCCTCGCGCGATTTCCAAGACATCCATCTCTTTCGTTTTTCATTTTATCGACTTCAAAAATCGGGCTGTTTTGCCTTTAATCCGTTTTTGATGTTCTTGAACCGTTTTCTTTGTTGTAGGGGTTGGTCTTGACGATCCCGACGTGGACTCTTACATTGTAGAGGAGGATCATTCGCCGGATTAAGCTTAAAGGTGACGATAATGAGATAACTCGGCCTTTTTGTGTATATTAGCATGCTTGATGATTTTGATGTTTATTCTTCTGATTTTGTTCAAGTTCTTTGTTGATTGGACTTAGGAATATGATTAGGTTGTTGTTTATGTGAGGAATTTATGCTTGTTAATGGTTCTTATGCACATATGTTGTTTTTATGGAAATCTTATGGTTGCGACGGATACTTGTTTTAACCGTCTTAAGGATTGTTATGGGAATTACGTGCTGCTAGGAAGTAGTATTGGATGTTTGTTATTGATGAGCAAACTTGTATTGGAGCAATTGTGAAGTTTGGGTATCGATTTATGAAGTTTTCCTTGAATGCGATTTTTGCGAAATCCCGTATCAGGCTCTCTGAGCCGGTCGACCCACCGGCCGCCGGTCGACCGGCTGAGAGCGCGTCTTGTATTTTTTCGAAAGTTTCGAGAATTTGGCCTTAGGACTGCCAGCCGGCCGACCGGCTGCCTGCCGACCGGCTGGTAGTCATCCTTCCTTGTATTGTGTGTTTTGCGATAAACATAGCATAGGAGGGAGCCCAGCCGGCAGACCGGCCGCCTGCCAGCCGGCTGGGAGTGCATATGGGGATGGATACGATTTTAGTAAAGGCTAGGGAATGGGGTTCCCAGCCGGCCGACCGGCTGCCTGCCGACCGGCTGGGAGTCCTTCTTGGTGTTTTCTCGGTTTTGAAAAGAGATGTAGGCTGAGGGATTGCCAGCCGGCCGACCGGCTGCCTGCCGACCGGCTGGGGATCCCTGTATGTCATTTTGAGTTTTTCGTAAATTGATCGTAACTTTTAAACGGTTTATCGGTTTTACTTGAAACTTGTTTTGTGTACCCGTGGCATGTATTTGAGGTCCCCGGTGTACGGGCAACGTTATATTGGGTTCGGGAATGTAGTGAGGATAGAGACCCCCCGGTCGGGTAACCGAAAGGGAAACCGGCTCTCCCTCGCCCTAGTTCCCGGAATCAATTGAATGTTGATTAGAGGTTTAGGAAGTTAGAACTATAGGTTAGTTTCTATCTTTGGTTGTTCAATGGTTCAATGGTTGTCGCGTGGTGGGATATGTGTTAAGTTCACCTCTGGACCCACTACGTGTTTATCTGTCGCGTGATGGGATATGTGTTAAGTTCACCTCTGGACCCATTACGTGTTTTGCTTGGGCGTGTCAGGATATGTGTTAAGCTCACCTCTGGACCTGACACGTGATCGGTTGTCGTACACGGGATATGTGTTAAGTTCACCTCTGGACCCGTTGTGCGATGACTGTGTATTGGGATATGTGTTAAGTTCACCTCTGGACCCAATACATGTTTGTAGCATTGGGATATGTGTTAAGTTCACCTCTGGACCCTTTGCTTTTGGATGATTAGGGATATGTGTTAAGTTCACCTCTGGACCCTTTTCATGTTTGTAAGTTTAGGGATATGTGTTAAGTTCACCTCTGGACCCTTTACTTGATTAGATGTTGGGATATGTGTTAAGCTCACCTCTGGACCCGACATAGTGTAGTAATGGGATATGTGTTAAGTTCACCTCTGGACCCGTTGCTAGTGTTATGAATGTGTATCTGCTTGCCTAGACGATGGTACAGTGTCAGATATGCATGATGAGTTGTGGATGTTTATCTGCTTGCCTAGAGGATGGTACAGTGTCAGATATACATGTCGAGTTGTTGATGTTACTTAGTTGTGGTTAAATCATCCAAGGCATTGGATGACTCTTAGTTCGGTTTCATAAATAATTGGATTGAAAGACCCCCCGACTGGGTAACCAGTAGGGAAACCGGCTCTCCTTCCTATTTGTTTATGAAGTTAGTTGAGAGTCGTGCATGGTAATCGCATGTTAGTAAGAGATCAGATGATGAGTTGTTTATGCTTCACATGTTGATATATGTTGGAGTATTCTGTATTGTTTTATATGTTACGTGTTGTCACAAAAGGTGGCTAGGAGAACTCTAGTCACTCCCCACTGATTGTGGCGTACATGTTTTTCATGTATGTAGGTACATGCTGGTTGGAGATGGGTTCACGAGAGCTAGCGAGTGATGATCCTGCTGTCATCATTGACTTACCTTATCGTTTAGCTGGACTCGTAGTTGTTACTTTTGTTTTGGTGCCGGTAGGGATGTTCCATCCCCGGCTGTTGTATATATTTCACTTCTGTACTTAGAACTGTTACTTATCTATTTTGGTTTTCAGTTTCAGTTTATGTTTCAGTTTAAGACTTCTCGCATGTTGTTTTATCTTCTAAAAGTTTTAATTCCGCTGCATTTTTAGTACTTTTATGTGTTTACTTTTTCCGCTTTCGCGAGGGGTTTTACAAGAGTAGTTGTCATTCCATTATGAGGCTTATAAGTGTTATAAAATGTAATTAATCTAGTTTTTTGGGTTTAGAATTTTGTTTTAATAAAAGTTTTATGTAAGACACATAGGGTCACTCATGTGATATAAACAAAAGTTGTACCTAAATTTGCCATGATTTGATCTATGGCTATGCCAATCAAAATATTGGTTATTCTTCACCTAAACTAGATAAATTTATATATATCATATATATATAACATATTAAAGGTTCATAATTATTTTGGTGACCCCGATCTAATCTTAGTTCTGGATTGAAATTGCATTCATGGACTAGTGTAAACTAGGTCTTCGTGAATCATTTGATTGTGAATCTTGTGATATATGCGAATCTTGTATTCCAAGCAAGATAACTCGTACCTTTTGGTGAAAAGGAAATTTAGCATAAGAGTCGTTATTCATCTTAATCACATGTGGATGTGTATGATCGAATAACAAATTCAATCAGAGTAGATTACATTTACTTTTTTTCTTTTACCATCAGTTTAGAAAGATAGTGGCGTATCTACTAAACGAGATATAAAGAGAAACTCTTCGTGAGATCAAAGAGTTTTTACTGTAAATATGATTACCAGTAAGACTATAAGATCAAAGTTTCACGATCCGATCGTGGAAAGTATAACTAAGTGATGATTTTTGTTTGTTGCCAAAAGTAATGTGATACAGTATCACAAGTTAAAATCTTTCCGTAACACACATTATTCGATAAGGCGTGGTTGGAAAGAGATAATATAGAACTTATACGATATGGTTTTGTATCTTAGTCAAGCTTTATTGAGCCACTTGATTTTATAATTGGGGTCTTTCTATTTTGTCTACTAATTTCTTTTTCCCACTAAGTCAAAGTACCTTTTTAAACAACCATATTCACTCCGTATTAGATATGGAAAGGTATAGTACCTAATTTGTAAGTTGTCCGAATAAAAACATGTGGTCAATTATCCTACAAGTTCATGAGAATAACGTGTTTGTGGCTCATGATGCTGTCGTTATAGAAAAGATGACAATTTCTAAATGACAGAGTGGGAGAAAATATTGAAGAGCCACAAATGACACAAGAAAATTGTTTTCTTATTGTCAAATAGAGTGTATATTTGTTCGGAATATACGAGGTCGGGTTAAAATCCATCACTCTTTAGAGATGAGTATATAAGTGTTACTTTTTGAAAGTGATGAGAGGTGATAAATCGTTATTTAAAAAATTATGATACCTCTTACTTACAAAGAGGTTGTTTAAAAGGTTGTTTCTAGTTTCAACTCTATGCAATGGCTATATAAGTCATCTTAATCCGAATTAGAATTCAAGTGTAATTATCAGGTAAATAACCTGGTATATTTACATGAAGAAGTTTGACCTATTCAATGTAATTGACTTGAATAAAAAGATGTTTTCTAGGCTTAATTGGTGAAAAAGGGTTTTGCACCAGTTTCAATGCTTCTATAAACTCGGATTATACTGGCAATTGTTGCATTTCATAATTGTCAATTTAATAGTAGGATATCAAAACCATCTTCCCGAGTTTGACTCGTTCTAGAAGAAGAAGTGTGTTTGGCACATTTAGAGGGTTTTTTGTAGATCCTTACAATCTTAAGATTGTAGCAAACTTATGAAGAAATCTTAAGAGAGCATCATGGAGTTGGAATGATTAGTTTCTCAAGATGTTGAGGAATTATGTTTACACATGAAGTTTAGTGGGAGTATGGTGGTCTTATGAGTCTTTATATAGTCTGTATATAAATCATTTGGAATGATGAAAGACTTAGGAGAATATTAATACATCTTAAAATATCCAGATTTATTAGATAAATCAAGGAGGGATATATGCTCTTTATTAGGAGTCTTATGTAGATGAGATTCTTGACTAGTTCAAACAAGTTGAACTCATTAGATTTGATTCTACTTGCTTCCGCTGTCAGATTAATTTACGCTATGATGTATTATTGTCTTAACAATTCATATAGTTTGAGTATTGTGAGTTTTTATTAATCAAAGTTAAGTGAAGGTCATTTAATAGCCAAATTAGTTATTATTTAGTACTTGAGAAGAACTAAGTAAATAAAACTAAGTGTTTTGATATTTTGATATTTATAATTCATGTAAAGAGTTACATGAATGTTTGTTGTTGTTTATGTAAAAGATACATTAAACACCATCCTTTAAAACATATAGGGATTGTTTGAAATCCCGTATTGGCTATGAGGAGTTGATCTGCTGGAAGAGTTTCAGGCAGTCATACATTGCGGATTTTACAACGGAAATTAAGTACTTCATAACATTCGATGTTGCGATACGAAGTAGCTTGGATTTGACAATAATGCAAGGACTAGTAGTAGCTCATCCAGTCGCAT
The DNA here is from genome assembly GCA_029255685.2 of Silene conica. Taxonomy (NCBI): domain Eukaryota; kingdom Viridiplantae; phylum Streptophyta; class Magnoliopsida; order Caryophyllales; family Caryophyllaceae; genus Silene; species Silene conica. The sequence goes on along the minus strand of CM055311.2, from coordinate 54,957,190 downwards.
ATCCTATCATGATATACTGTGAAAATAGTAGGGAGCTATCTTCGAGGCAAGGGTGCGATACGAAGTAGCTTGGATTTGACAATAATGCAAGGACTAGTAGTAGCTCATCCAGTCGCATATCCTATCATGATATACTGTGAAAATAGTAGGGAGCTATCTTCGAGGCAAGGGTGCTATAGTCTAGAGTTAAGTCTAGACATGTATTTAATTAATAAGTTACATGTGATTTCAGCTATGTGAAACAATGGGAAATAACAATTGTTGGTTTGATAAAATGAGGTGTCATTGATTTAAACCAAGGTCTTGTTGAAGGCTAAACATGATAGTCATGTCGTTTCAATGTGATTGAAATAGGGCAATTGAATTGCTGCAGATTATATGATGTGTAATAATCTGATAGTGTATCAATTTTTACATATATGATAATAGCATTTATCATTTGAGTTTTTTCAACTCTTATATATTCAGTGCTAACTGGATATTAGTTATACTTTGTTTTTATCCAAATAGGTTGTAGTGACAATGTTGAACCCTATTAAGTGAACTGGATTAACATTGTATAGTGTCCCTAGTTACTTAATGGGGTGACGTCTCGGAGTGACTAGATTGTAAGGCGATAGATGACGAGTTCGACTGTCATATGACCATAGAGATGGCTGGTTGATTACATAGGCAGAATGTAGGGACATTTTGTCGGACAGTGACCATTTATAGAGTCCTTTATGTTGCCTGGTCGTGGCGAGGATTTAAATTATTCCTTCGAGTCAATTCTTTAGACTTGCGACTATTTGTCTAAGTTGGTATGCTTTTCCGGTGGCTTTGGTTTTTGTCCAAGGTCGCGCCGTAAAAGGAGGCTGATGGACATTTACTGGGTCATTGTGATCTGTATCGAACAAAGAAAATAGGTCAATAGGATTGTCCATCCATGTCATTATATATATCTCAAGGCCACTCGAGGAGAGGTGACTGGAAATGCGTGGCCACGCTCGGATGTGATCTATAGTAGATTATCCGGTCAGACAGTCATTCTCCAGATTGAGAAAACCACTTTATGATATGATCACGTGCAAGAACGACCTGAAAGACCTCTTGCATTGAGTGGGAGATAATATTGGACAAGAGAATTGGTAGCGCACACTTGTGTCGGACAAGTGGGAGATTGTTAGAGTAGTGTCCTCCACAATAATTAATGCTTTACATAATAAATCTCGCGTAAGGAATATCAGGGATTTATATTTTTTTTATATTTGTCAGCTGGTCAACGTTAATCGGTAATGATTGGCTTACTAGAGTTTGATATTACTGTCGTATGACGGCGGTGACCAGCTGATCCCTTTAGGTCACACCTATAAGATGATGCCCAAATGGAAAAATTAATTATTTGTATAAGATACAAGTTAATTAATTCCTTGTTTAGGTTGACTTTTATTAGTAAGTGAATTTAATGTTTGATGAAGAGTAAGGTACTCGGGCCACAAGATTTTATTATTTAGTTATATGATAATTGAATAATAAACGTAATACGATATTTAGTAAATAATAGTTAATTTACTAAATATATACGTATTTTGTATTATTTATGAGACGGAAGTATTTTTGCGAATTAATGTTACAAGAAGTTGTAAAATTAGCTAAACGGGTTTTATAAGATTCATTTTATGTTGAAAATGATAAAATGACACTTAAATGTTAAGTGTATTTTATTTACTACTTTGTATTATTTAAGTGTTAAATAATCAAATAAATATTTTTATTATATAAGATAATTAAATATTCGACTTATAAGCATTTGAAGGACAAATGTTGAAAGACGAAATAAGACCCGAAATACCATATGTAAACCGAGAATATGGAGATAATGTGACCATAATAGGTCTTTGTCTTCCACTCATGTTTATGAGTATTATAAACTCATTTGTTTACATTTGATGGCCTATAAATAGGCTACTATTCCACATATTCTTAGTGGAAAAATCTAGAGAATTAAAATCCTCTAAATACATACTTCTTGTTAAGCCATTTAAGAGGAAAAATAGAAGACTTAAGATCTTCATCTTCAACCTCTAATATTGATCAAAATTTGATCAATCTTCATCAAAATAAATTCACAAAAATTAATATACTTCTTATATTATCAAAGTAATAATATTTATAGTATAAAAAAAACAAGGTTTACACTAAACTATATCTAGTTAATATACTTAGTGTTTTTGGGCTAGTCTTGGGTGCAACCAAAGGAGGTCACCTATTTTGGTGACCTGGGTTATGGAGGATCATCCTACACTATTTTAGCTCAAGAACTACAAAGGTAGGAGACATTTGTAGTGCCAAAAATGCCATCTTACAAATGTAAGAAAATTTCTTCTTATTAATTTTTGCATGCATGTATTATTTAGACCACCTTATGAAATTAGCTTGTAATTTTAATATCATTAGAGAGTCTAATTAGGTCTAAATTCCTAGCAGTGATTGGTGTGGAGAATAATGGGTCTTGTGATTGGTGCGGAGAATAATGGGTCTTGTGATTCGGAGTGGAGATGATTGACTTTCTATTTTTAGTAATGGTTTGATTGTTTACTTTTCCTCTACTCAACCTCGTGGTTGACCCTGTGTATTCGTGATCACCTGTGATGAACCAATTTATTGGGGAGCATATTGACAGAATGACAGGTGCTTGACACTATGGGAGCTAAGGGAAGGGAGAGCTTGGATCCGGACCAGACTAAAGTCTAGATCACTATAGTCTTTTGTCATGAGTTGTACTTGTTTTATTTAAGACAGTTTTCAAGACGGTTGTAAGAACTTGCTTTTTAGTTTTAATATTTAATAATAAAGTACTGTGTTCTTTCCTTTGTATCTACTGCCTCGGGAAACCGAGATGGTAACATCCTTATTTATCTGGAGAGTCCTAGTACAAGCCCTTAAATAAATGGGGGTGTTACAAAGTGGTATCAGAGCGAACGATCCTCAGGCCTAACCTAATGAACCCAATGAATGTAGGATGAGTCTAAATAAAAATGAACCCCGGGATAGGACTGTTAGGAGCACACTAAAGGAAAAGTATGAGTCTGGGGCCCCTCACACCGAACCATTGGCCCTCTCAGTTTTACCCGGGAACCCAGAGTGTATACGAGAGAAAAGGGTAGAATAGGAGGAGATGGTATATTAGTAATGGTGAATTGTGATGAGAATGTTCTTATATGTGTATAACCTGGATAAGCCACTAAGGACGATATGTGCATGAAGGAATTTTGTTTGTATGAATACAAAGGATGTATGATGTTATGGATGCATGAGGTGATTTGAGTTATGTCAGTAATTTTATCTTGTCTAGCTATATGTGGTTATGTGATCCCTGAGCCATGTTATAGATAAGTATTACTCAATATGTTAGTTGTTTATGGACTTTGATGCTTAGGAAACATAGCCCTAATCCAAGTGAGTGCCCACTTGAGCCGGGACTCATTTATTTTCTTTGTATTATAGTGATGCCTCCGAGGAGAAATAATGTCGCTAACATAACTCAAGAGGTGTTAGATCGTTTGATAGCTGAGAATGAGGCTCTAAAGGCCAAACGCATGGACTCCGCGAAGATGAGCACGATCATTACGAGGCATAACCCTACCCAATTCACTGGGGAGGGGGAACCTCATCTTCTAGGAGCATGGTGCCGGGAATTCAGTAACTTATTCGAACTTGTGGATTGCCCCGAAGAACTGAGGGTTGACCAAGCAGCCCATTATCTTAGGGGTATGGCCGGTGACTGGTGGACCAGAAATAAAGGAGAAATTCGTGAAGCAGCTAGAGAGGATGGGACCGAGTATGTCGCCTGGATCGCGTTCAAGAGGATCCTATATGAAGTGTTTCTACCAGAATTTCAGAAAAGTAAGCTAAAAGAGGAGTTTGATACCTTCAGAATGACGGAAGATATGGCGGTGGAGGCCTATTATAGGAAGTTCATCCAGTTGCTGAGCTATGTGGGGGAAATGGGTTTTGATGATGCGATGCTGGCAATGAAGTTTGAGAGGGGGTTGACAATAAATATCAAGAAGAGGCTTATTGCGGCTCCGCCCACCACAGTCCGAGATATCTACTTAAGGGCTGGGGCGGCCGAGAGGCTTTCGGAAATGATTAAGGATGACAAGAAGACTAAGTATGAGAAGAGAAAAGCTGAAGGGGTGAATGAAAGTTCAGGGTCGAAGAAGCAAAGTACCAATAAGTACATTGGGTATTTCAGTAACAGTGCCTCATGAGGTGTGAGGAATCAGAGTGGGGGTAACTATAGGAGTGGAGGTTCTGGCAGTGGTTCGATTGAAATAGTTTGTTTTGGCTGTGGAAAGACGGGGCACAAGCAGGCGGTGTGTCGCTCATCTGGGGGAAAAAAGTCCGGAGGTTATCGTACGCCGACATCAGGATATCATGGAGCACGCACTCAGTCTTATGGTAGCAGTGGCTATCGTACACCCATGTCAAACTATGGTGGGGGTGCGAAGTCTGGAGGCAGCAGCAATTATCAGAAAAACTACAGCAGCTACCAAAACCGTTCGTATTAGAACCAATACAATGGAGGTGGAAGCAATCAGAAGACGGGAGCGGAAGGGAACCAGCAGGCTGGGACATCTACTGCCAGTCAGAGTGGAGCTAAATCCAGTGGCAAACTTTTTGCCATGGGAAAGCAGGCGGCTAAGGATGATGCCCATGTTGTGACCGGTACTTTTCTTGTGAACTCTAAACCTACTTTTGTACTTTTCGATTCCGGGGCTACCCATTCTTTTGTGTCTAGAGAGCATGTTAGGGCCTTTGGACTTGAGAGATTTGATTTGGTCGCGGACTCAGTGACCATACCTTCAGGCGAGTCGATAACTTGTAATAGAGTATATAGAAGTGTACCCATCAAAATCGGGGAAGCAATTTTCTATTGTGACCTCATAGAATTTCCACTGGGGGGTTTTGAGGTGATTCTAGGGATGGACTGGCCGGGGAAGTATCGAGCTTTTATTGACTGTCATCAAAAGAATATTTCCTTGAGGGGACCTAAGGGAGTGAGGGTGTCTTACAAGGGATACCTAGTCAAACCTAAAGTCAAATTCATTTCCGTCAACACCCTTAAGTCTAGCTTGAGAAAAGGAGATAGTCTGATCTTATGCTAGATGTGGAATTGTGAGGCTGAGACCCCTAAGACTAGTGAGATATCTGTGGTGCGGGAGTTTGAGGGAGTATTCCGAGATGACGTTCCACGGTTACCACCAAGAAGGGAAGTGGAATTTTCCATTGACCTAAAGCCAGGGGCGGGACCAATATCTAAATCACCGTACCGTATGGGACCGAAGGAGATGGAAGAATTGAAGAAGCAGTTGGATGAACTAGCTGAGAAAGGATTCATCTGACCCAGTGTGTCACCCTGGGGAGCACCTGTATTATTTGTGAAGAAGAAAGATGGGAGTTTGAGGCTTTGTGTTGACTATCGAGAGCTGAATAATGTGACCATCAAGAACCGATATCCTTTGCCCAGAATTGATGACCTGTTCGATCAGTTAAGTGGAACTGGGGTTTTCTCTAAGATTGACTCGAGATCCGGGTATCACCAGTGGAGAATAAAAGATGAAGATATTCCAAAGACCGCTTTCAGAACGAGGTATGGCCACTACGAATTTGTGGTTATGCCATTCGGATTGACTAACGCTCCAGCTGTGTTCATGGATTTGATGAACCGAGTCTTTAGCCCATATCTGGATAAGTTCGTGGTGGTATTCATTGATGATATCCTAGTGTATTACAAGAATGCGGAAGAGCACGAGGATTATTTGAGGAGAGTACTTCAGACCCTGGAGGAGCATAAGCTCAATGCTAAGCTGAGCAAGTGTGAGTTCTGGCTGGAGAAAGTCGCGTTTCTGGGGCATGTAATTTCCAAGGAGGGAGTGTCTGTCGACCCTAGTAAGATCGAGGCTGTGACTAAGTGGCAAAGTCCGAAGAATGTGAGTGAGATTCGAAGCTTCCTGGGATTGGCTAGTTATTATCGGAGGTTTGTCAAGGATTTCTCGAAGATAGCAAAGCCCTTGACACCGTTAATGAGGAAGGAGAACCGTTTCATCTGGGGTGAGAGTTGTGAGAAGGCATTCCTGACCCTTAAGGAACGCCTGACAACAGCTCCTATCCTCGCTTTACCTGTCGGGAGTGATAATTTCGAAGTTTATACTGACGCCTCGAAGCATGGATTGGGTTGTGTGCTAACGCAGAATGGGAGAGTGATCACGTATGCTTCTCGCCAATTGAAGACCTATGAGGAAAATTATCCGACTCATGATTTGGAATTGGGAGCAGTGGTTTTTGCACTTAAATTGTGGCACCATTACCTTTATGGAGCCACTTTTAAGGTGTTTTCTGATCACAAGAGTTTGAAGTATATCTACACCCAGCGAGAGTTGAACATGAGACAGAGAAGGTGGATAGAGTTGATTGGAGACTACGATATGCAGATTATCTATCACGAAGGTAAGGCAAATGTGGTAGAAGATGCCCTAAGTAGGAAGTCTGTTCATGCTTTGAGTTGTGCCAGATCGCGAGTGAGGTTGCATGGCGAACTAAGGGAGATGGGAATTTTCATGATCCGAAAAGGGGATGCTCTTAGTGATTTAACTGTGGAGCCTGAGTTGTATGGAGAGATACGAGGGTTACAAAAGAATGATGCGAGGATCCAGAAGTGGCGCAAGTTGGTTGAGAGTGAGGGTGGTGAGGCTGCATCCAAGTTCAGTATTCATACCGACGGTAGTTTGAGGGTCAGTGGGCGATGGTGTGTTCCGGATGCTGGAGAATTAAAGAAGAAAATCCTAACTGAAGATCACGCTACGCCATATTCCGTTCACCCCAGGGGGTGATAAGTTGTACAAGGACCTTAAGAAGACGTTCTGGTGGCCGAACATGAAGAAGGAAGTTGCAGAGTTTGTGTCAAGGTGTTTGACATGTCAAAGAGTGAAAGGGGAGCATAAGAGACCTCAAGGAAAAATTCAGCCACTAGATGTGCTAGAGTGGAAGTGGGAGAATATCTCTATGGACTTTATTGTGGGGTTGCCTCAAACTCAGAGGGGCAACAACATGATTTGGGTGATTGTAGATAGATTGACTAAGTCTGCTCACTTTAGTCCCATGAAAGATACCTGGAGTAAATGTAAAACCCCTCGCGAAAGCGGAAAAATAAAAAATCATACAAAGTACTAAAAATGCAGCGGAATTAAAACTTTTTAACATAAACATGCGAGGTGAATTAAAACTGGAAACTGAAACTGATATAAACGGAAATAGATAAGTATAACAGTTCTAAGTACTGAAGCAAAATATATACAACAGCCTGGGATGGAACATCCCTACAGGCACTCAAAAGAAACAACTGTATCAAAACTAGAGTCTAGCTATCGTAGAGTGTAAGTCATAAGATGACAAGCGGATCATCACTCGCTAGCTCTCAGCAACCCCTGCCAACCTACATGTACCTACATACATGTAAACATATACGCCACAATCAGTGGGGAGTGACTAGAGTTCTCCTAGCCACCTTTTGCAACGACACGTAACACAGAAATACAAACAAAATACTCCAGCATTTATATACACATGTGAAGTATAAAATCTCATCAACTGAATCATACTATCATGCAATCACTAATGCACGGCTCTCAACCAACTTCGGAAACCATTTGGAAGGAGAGCCGGTTTCCCTACCGGTTACCCGGTCGGGGGTCTTTCAGTCCAAACTATTTACGAAACTAACCAAAGAGTCACCCAATGCCTTGCATGAACAAAACTATAATCAAAGTATTATAACTATCAATATCATCATGCATATCTGACACTGTACCATCACAAGGCAAGCAGATATAAAACATCAAGTAAAAAGGTTCAGCGGTCAACTTAAGACATAACCTAAATACTAACACACTTTCACAATCAAGGACTCAGTGGCCAACTTAAGGCATAGACCAAGATATCAATAAACACTAGTAATGGGTCCAAAGGTGAACTTAACACATATCCCACTACCAAAACAATGTTGGGTCCAGAGGTGAACTTAACACACATCCCAACATACAATCCAAGTAAAGGGTCCAGAGGTGAACTTAACACATATCCCTATACATCCACAAGCAAAGGGTCCAGAGGTGAACTTAACACATATCCCAATGCTACAAACAAGTATTGGGTCCAGAGGTGAACTTAACACATATTCCAATACACAGCTATCGCACACCGGGTCCAGAGGTGAACTTAACACATATCCCTATACATCCACAAGCAAAGGGTCCAGAGGTAAACTTAACACATATCCCAATGCTACAAACAAGTATTGGGTCCAGAGGTGAACTTAACACATATCCCGTGTACGACAACCGATCACGTGTCAGGTCCAGAGGTGAACTTAACACATATCCTGACACGCCACAAGCAAAACACTTAATGAGTCCAGAGGTGAACTTAACACATATCCCATCACGCGACATACAACTCACGTGTTAAGCTCAGAGGCCAGCTTAAGGCATACCTTAACACGCATCAACCAATACCATCAAAAGATAGAAACTAATCTATAGTTCTAACTTCTTAAACTACTAAACAACACTTAATTGATCCCGGGAACTAAGATGAGGGAGAGCCGGTTTCCCTTTCGGTTACCCGACCGGGGGGTCTCTATCCTCTCTCCATTCCCGAACCCAATATAGTGTCGCCCGTCCTCCGGGGACCTCAAACACACATATAAGGTACACGGAACGAATCTCAAACAAAACCGATAAACCGTTTGAAAGTTATAAACCATTCTTATGAGGACAGGGGCTCTCAGCCGGTCCGGGATAGTCTGCCGGTCCACCGGCTGGGAGTCCCTTCCCATGCCAAATTGAAGTCTGAAAAACAATGAGAAAGGGCTCTCAGCCGGTGGACCGTCCGCCGGCCAGCCGGCTGGGAGTCCCTTCTCCCTAAGCCTTCTTTAAATTCCAAAACAACAAGGAGAGGCTCTCAGCCGGTGGACCAGCTGCCGGCCTGTCGGCTGGGAGTCTTTTCCCAAGCCTTTGCAAAATTTCCCAAAAACTAAAGAGGGGTTCTGAGCCGGTCGATCGGCGGCCGACCTGCCGGCTCAAAATCCTTCCTCAGACAAATCACCCGCAAAATGCACAACTACGACTCTGAGCCGGCCGACCGGCTGCCGATCAGCCTACCGGCTCAGAGTCCCCTGTACGCAAATCGACACTTTTCCTAAAACATTCAAATCTTCTTAAATCGATTCCAAACTTCTAAAATCGCAACATCCAAAGATTACCCAGCATGTACAAGTCCCAAATACATCAAAAGCAAGTAATTAATCTCACAAATAAGCCTCAACAAACTCATCCTTTGTATTCGTCTTAAGCACATAAAATCTGAAATTCATCATCTAGGCAATTATAACACAATTCAAGCATGTGAAAGTCTTCCTTATGTAATCCTAGCATGTTACTAAGTCCCAACAACATTCATAACATAAAAAATCAGAAACCAAAACCATCTCAAGCAAGAAAAGTGCTAATATTACAAATAAGGCCGAGTTTCTCTTAATTGTCACCTTTTAAACGATTTTGATCAAAGCTCCTCCTCAACAATGAAGCTATCAACGTCTGGGTCTTCTAAGCCTTCACCTATAACAAGAAAAACGGATTTAAGAGACCAAAAGTCGGATTCTACAAAAACAGGCCATTTTTCAAGTTGAAGAAAAAGGAAATTGGAAGTGATGGATGTCTTGCAAATTTCATGAGGATTTCAGAAATGTAAAAATTACCTTGATTCGGAAATCGGATGATGACTGAAATTTGATTAAAAGATTGGAGGTTTAAGGAGAAATAAGGAGGATGAAGAAGCAGTATCTTATTTTTGTGAAAATGGATTATGTCGACATTCACTAAGGGTTGAAGGTTTTAAGTTGTCCTTTCCCGTTTAAATGAAAACGGGTTTGGAAATGAACGGGTTTTATGGTATGGATTTAAGCTTGCCAAGTTGTATTCGTCTTAAGGACTTAAGGTTTTTAAGACGGATCTTAACGATTTATTTAAAATACTTTCTCCATAAATATTAAAATATTATTTTATTCTTTAAAATGATTTAAAACCTTAAAAATATATTTTACGAAATTACGGGATGTTACAGTAAAGCCGAGTTGGCTAAGTCATATGTTCAGAATGTGGTCAAGTTGCATGGTGTGCCCAAGGACATTGTTTCAGATCGAGACTCGAGGTTCATATCTAGATTTTGGCAGGAGTTGCAGGCCGCTTTGGGTACCCAGTTGAAGATGAGTACAGCTTTCCATCCAGCTACCGACGGTCAGACTAAGCGAACGATTCAGACCCTTGAGGATATGTTGAGAGCATGCGTACTTGAGTTCGGAGGATCTTGGGAGGGTCGACTGGGATTGATAGAGTTCTCTTATAACAACAGCTATCATGCCAGTATAGGGATTGGCCCTTTTGAGGCTTTGTATGGGAGAAAGTGTCGGAGCCCTGTGTGTTGGGGTGATCGAGCCGATGTGGTGGTTTTGGGGTGGTGGAGCAGGTTCAGATTATTCGACAGAAAATGAGGGCCGCCCAGGATAGATAGAAGAGCTATGCAGACCTAAAGAGAAGCGATATTTCGTTCGATGCGGGAGAGAAGGTACTGCTGAAAGTATCTCCGATGAAGGGTGTGATGAGGTTCGGGAAACGTGGCAAACTGAGTCACAAGTTTATTGGACCGTTTGAGATTTTGGACAGAGTTGGAGAGGTGGCATACTGATTAGCTTTACCTCCAGCCCTATCCAAGGTCCATAATGTGTTCCATGTGTCTCAGTTAAGGAAATATGTGAGTGACCCATCGCATGTTTTACGCCACGAGGTGATTGAGGTAGATGAGCAGTTGTCCTACGTTGAGACTCCGAAAGAGATTCTGGACAGAAAGGTGTGAAAGACTCGAAATGGGGAGACGTCATTGGTGAAAGTCCTGTGGACCAATCATAACCTAAAGGAAACTACATGGGAGACCGAGGCGTCCATGAGAGAGCGTTACCCGCATCTGTTTGATTGAGGTAAGTTACGCGGACGTAACTTTTCTTTAAGGGGGGTGGAATGTAAACTTCTGTGTGGTTTAGTTAATGTTTTACGTTCCAAGTTCGCATGAGTAAGTTTGGTTGTCACCTAAGTATGGTTGAACTTCGGGATGAAGTTCTTTTAAAGGGGGGAAGACTGTAATACCCCGAACTTTTAACCAACCCTTTTCGTTATTTCGTTACGATGTTCACTCTTACTTTCGTTGTGTTGGTTTTGGTAGACGTTTTAAGTGCTCGTTAAGTAATTTAACGTTACACCTCTTTTATGTCGTATGTGAGAGTCGATCTCGTGACCTCTAGGAGTTGAGGTTGGGCTCGTGTGTCGGTAATGTGCCAGGCCCATTACGAACCCTAATTAGAAAAAAAACAACACAAAAGGGAGCACCTCTCATAAGCAGCCTAATGCCGTCATATAAGAGGCTGTTTTCCCTCACCCTATTTTATATTTCACACACCCCAAGACCTAACCCTATTGCCGCCACTGCATAGAAGGAGAGAGAGAGTTTTCCGGCCAGTTAGGACAGCCTAAGACCCGTCTTTTTTACTGGAGATCAGGTATGTATGTCGGTTGTTTTGTTTATATGATGAATTCATGTGTATTCGTATTGATGTCGATGGGTAGTACGTCCCTGGTCTCAGCCATGGGTTGTGGTTTCTGTACTGGTGGTCCGTGGGGTAGTCAGGTGGTGGTGGTCACAGTAGGTGTAGTCGGTGGTGGTGGTGTCGAAGGGAGGATTCGTTCCCCCTGTTTGCGTCAGTACCAGGTATACGTGTCCAGGGGGGGTGTTTGTGAGTGGTACCACCGTTGACTCGGGGGAGGTCGACACGGTGGTACCACCGTCGATTGTAGATCAGGTGTCAGGGTTGCTAAAGGTGGTGGTCTTGGTCTGTGTCAGACGTGGCATTGTTGTCGACAGGGGTATTCGTACAGGTGGTTTGTGACGGCTGGGTGAGGAACCGTGTCTGTTCAGAACCACGGTTCACCTCGCCGACAGGAGTCGACCGGTTTGTCGGTGGTCGCAGGTGTAGTGGGTGGTTCTGGGAATGGTGGTGGGTGTTGGCTGGTGTCTGTGGTGGTGTGTACGGTGGCTGTAAATGGGTATTTAGGTCGGGTTCATGTGTCGGTATAAGGGGGTTGTGGTGTTTCATTTTGTGGTTTTCGTAATAATAATAATAATATTATTATTATTATTTTATTATCAATATTCTTATTAGTAATATTATTCTTAATATTAATGTTATTATTATTATTGGTTAGATTATTATTGTTTGATACTATTTATTATTATTACTTTTGGTTACGGTTTTGTGTTAGTTGAAGTATGAATCGGGAAATTTAGTGAGTCATGAAAGTTTCTACTTTGGGAAGTTTCTATTTTTGGAAACTTTCCATTTATAGAAGGTTCTATTTATAGTAAGGGCAAGATGATTTATGGGGGTTCGGGAAGTTTATTAATTCGTGACGTATACATGTTTAGGTAACGGTTTTCGCGTGGAACATTTCTAGCAAGCTTGTGATTGACTGCGCTCCTGCGATTTGAGGTAGGGGAATACGGTGTACATGGTGATGAGTAATCTATTTATTATTTGATGTTAACTATGTTCATCTTATATTATCATATGATTGGTATATTGTGTTATTTGCTTACATAACTCTGTGATACGATACGATGTGATGAATAATGGGTCTTGTGATATGGAGCGGAGTATATTGGGTCTTGTGATTGGTGCGGAGAATACTGGGTCTTGTGATTGGTGTGGAGAATAATGGGTCTTGTGATTGGGGCGGAGAATAATGGGTCTTGTGATTCGGAGTGGAGATGATTGACTTTCTATTTTTAGTAATGGTTTGATTGTTTACTTTTCCTCTACTCAACCTCGTGGTTGACCCTGTGTATTTGTGATCACCTGTGATGAACCAATTTATTGGGGAGCAGATTGACAGGTGCTTGAGACTATGGGAGCTAAGGGAAGGGAGAGCTTGGATCCGGACCAGACTAGAGTCTACAACACTATAGTCTTTTGTCATGAGTTGTACTTGTTTTATTTAAGACAGTTTTCAAGACGGTTGTAAGACCTTGCTTTTTAGTTTAACATTTAATAATAAAGTACTGTGTTCTTTCCTTTGTATCTACTGTCTCGGGAAACCGAGATGGTAACATCCTTATTTATCTGGGGAGTGCTAGTACAGGCCCTTAAATAAATGGGGGTGTTGCACTTTCCTTTCATCTCTTCTCTTCTTTGGGAACTTTGTGATTTGTTCCATCACAAATTGATCTTCATTCATGCCATCTTGGTCACTAGCTTCCGGGGAAGCAACGGGCACCATCACCATTGCCTCCTCCTCACTATCACCGCCAACTTCACTCCCAAAAACCGTCATGAGTTGTTCAAGTGAAGATTTTCCTCCGCTACTAGTGGTTTCAAGCATTGGTTGCTCTTGGGCACTTGTCATAATTGCATTGACCCCATGATGTTTAGTAGCATCTCTTGAGCTTTGACTGTTATACCCCAAGAGTATGAGAGGAAAGTTGTCCCACATCGGTAGAATGTGAGCCTTGTGATATGTTTATAATAACTTCCACCCACCACTTAGTAACAAGGCCTTGTGCTTTTGGGCCTAAGTGAGGACAAATAATGGGCCCAAAGGCATACCTCCCATCTTATTGGGGATGTGTTACGACCGTGGTGGGTCGGGTTGTTACAAATGGTATCAGAGCGACCCTGCGACCGTGTGGTGAGCCTGTGGTCGGGAGTACCCGGGTCACCAACCTAGCGGGGGAGGATTCTGAGCTTGCATGCGGTCAAGTTTGAGCCACAACAAGGACGTTGTGTTCTTTAAGTGGGGGAGTTTGTTATACCCCAAGAGTATGAGAGGAAAGTTGTCCCACATCGGTAGAATGTGAGCCTTTTGATATGTTTATAATAACTTCTATCCACCACTTAGTAACAAGGCCTTGTGCTTTTGGGCCTAAGTGAGGACAAATAATGGGCCTAAAGGCATACCTCCCATCTTATTGGGGATGTGTTACGACCGTGGTGGGTCGGGTTGTTACATTGACCTTGAGCTAGAAAGCCACCCGGAGGCCTTTGAGGATTGGCTAAGGCTTGGGAAGCGACTCTAGCCTCCATCTCTCGTATCTCCTTTTCGTTCGCATTCCTCAAGTTCATCATCTCTTGGTTGTGGGTAGTTTGCATATTCTTCACAAGCTTGAGTAATTCTCCCACTTGATTCTCACTTGATGGTTCTTGGTGAGGGGTATTAGTAAGGGGCAAAGGAAACCCAGAGTCGTTCCTAGAGCCCCCAACTTGAGAGTTCCCCTTAGCCATTTGGTTATTGAAGTTGGGATTTTGTTGAGTGAAATTTGGGTCGTTGAAACTTTGGTTGTTGTGGAAGTTTTGGTTTGGATTGGGGTTGTTGTAGAAGTTGTTTTGAAATGGGTGTGGGTTGAAATTTTGGGTTTAGTTTTGGTTTTGGTTCGGGTTGTTGTTGTTGAAATTCGGGTTGTTGTAATTTTGGTCATTGAAGTTGGGTGCAAAGCCTTGATTGGCTTGGTTGATTTGGTTCCCTTAATAAAAGCCTTGGTATTGGTAATTATTTCTCGGGTTGAAATTCCCACCCCTTGGTTGGAAACCGGGTGGGTTTTGAACTTGGGGTTGTTGAAGTTGGTGCGGGTTCAAGACGTTTGTACTCTTATAGCTCATGTAAGGGCTTCCTCGAATGCCCGGATGGTAGTAATTGGAATTTGGGTTGAAAGTGTTTTGACTCCTTGAGTTGTTGAAGGCTTGGAAAGCATACAACTCCTCTTCACTCCCACTTCCCTCATACGAATTATTGGCACACACATCGAACGTATGCCCACTACCTCCACACAAGTCGCATGAAACAACGTTGCTCACTTGGTACATTCCCGGAGTGTGTCCCTTGGTTTATTTGCTTGTAGCCCCCTTTGTTAACTCCTCCAATTTCTTAGTCAACAAGTCTATTTTGGCATTGATTTCTTCATTGGCTTTGGAGTTAGAAAGGCTCTCATTGGGGTATTTGCTACTTCTTCTCAATGAATTTCCCCTTGTACCATAGTTTTCCTCGGAATGAACGATTTTCTTGATAAGCTCGGTCCCATCTTCATGTGGCAAGTGATCAAAACTACCTCCCGCGGATGCATTCACCATTTCCTTTGTGCGTGGAAGGAGAGTTTGAAAGAAAGTTTGGGTGGTGTACCATGTAGGTATCCCGTGATGAGGACACCTAGAAAGCAAGTCTTGATACCGATCACATGCTTCTCCCAAGCTTTCCCCCTCGTCTTGTTGAAATTGGGGGATCTCATTACGGATCATGGCGGTCTTCGAGGATGGGTAGTACTTAGCAAGAAAAGCCTTGGCTAGGTCATCCCAAGTAGTGAAAGTATTTGGGGGATGAATATTCAACCAACGACCCGCCTTGTCCTTCAATGAGTAGGGAAAAAGCATTAATCTCAAAGTTTCTTCCGGCACCCCCGTCTTCTTAATCATTGCAACTTTGTCCTTAAACTTCCTCAAATGCCCGTGGGCGTCCTCATGAGAGGCTCCACCAAAAGCATGTTTCTCAATGGAGCTCATTTGAGAGGGGTGGATCTCGAAGTTTTGTGGCACAAGATTGCCAAAATTGATGGGATTTGTTGTATCATTGTGGTTCGGGCGATTGTGATCTTTTAGGGCGGCCATTATATGAATTTGTGGTGGGTTTGGAATTTGAGGTGAGGGTGGTGGTGATTGGTAGAATGGGTTGTCGAAGTTTTCGGGATGTTGGGCTTGGAATGTCTTGGTTTGGGCTTTGTGGGTCTGGTGGAGAAGGTGGGTTGTTTTGACTAGTTGATGCTTGGGAAGCAATCCTCACTCTTGCTAAGGTCCGGTTCCTTAAGGCTCGAAAAAGCCTTTCCGGTTCGGAGCTTGAAAGTAAAGAAGTTGAATCGCCCATTGGCATAAAAACTTAGCACAAAGATTAGTCGTCCTAGTGTTTTTTAGGCACTAGGGAGAGTAAAATAACACCCACTCTACACTTAAACTAACAAAGCTTGAACAAGACAAAGAAAGCACAACTAACTAAGGCTAAAAATAAAAATAAACTAAACAATCTCTAGCACCATCCCCGTCAACGGCGCCATTTTGATGGCCGGCTTTTGCCGTCACTACCGGCATCAAACAAGATTTGTAAAACCCGAAATAAAGTAGTATTGAGATCGGGGTCGAACACGAAGATGGTGGGGATGATCAATTAGTTTGGTTCTAAATCAAGCCTAAGTCGGGGTAATAAGGTTTGAAGAATGATTAATAACTAATGAGCAAATGTAAAAGTTAAGATGAATAATCAATTAAAAGTAAACTAGGGTGTCGGGGGTCACTAAGATGGGTAGATGAAAATACTAGAAGGTGGACTAGTTGGTCTCAAGCAAGTGGTCTCGGTAAGTCTCTTCTCTCGAGTCGACTAAACCTAGGTCGGAATACCCTAGCTTTCGCTACAAATACACACAACCAACCCTAAAACATACTAAGACGAACCCTCAACCGTCGCTAAAGGCAAGTCACGCTAAAATCAAAGCCACCCTTTCGTTGAGGCAAATCATCAAACACCTAGTATGCAATAAGAGGAAAACCCTTTTCTCAAGAACAACTAATCTACAAACTAGCATAATATTATTATCTAACACCACCCAAGTTTCCCCCTAACCCTAGGTATAAGTCTAATCACTCATGGTCAAGAAAAACATGTGGAAAAGTGATAAACAAGTAGTAAACATGTTGAATAAGCAAAGGCAAATAATTCAACAAAAGAAACTTGAAGTAAAGTAATAACTAAGTAAAGATTGAGAAGATTATACCAAACAATTGAGTAAAGGCATGAACTTTGATTACAAATGGAAGATCCTTTCAAATGCTCCCAAATACAACCAAAAACCCTAGAACAATTGCTAAGAACAATGACTAGAAATAAACTAAGGAGCGATTATGAAAAACTACAAGATTAAAATAAAAACTAAGGAAAGATTGATGTTTTTAGGAGAGTTATATGTGTGAAAACCTAAGCAATGGAACAATAAATAAAACCTAAAAATGCGTGAAAATATCTCAAAGTTGCGTCCATGAAAATAGACTAAGTGCGGGTATACATAGTGCGCGAATTTCTGAGAAATGACTCTCAGCCGGTCCACCGGCTGCCGGTCTGGGACCGGATAAAAGTCAAAATATGAACTTCTGATTTTTTCTTCTTTTTCTTCACTTGGCCTTGATCCTCAGCCGACCGGCCGGCTGCCGGTCGGGTACCGGCTGGGAGGCTGGTTCCTTCCTTCTGAATTTTCTTCCCTTTTTCTCAATGCACAGCTACAGCTAGCCGGTGGGCCGGCTGCCGGCTGGGAGCCTGGTTTGGGACTTCTGACTTTTCTTGCACATTTTGAAGGTGGCATGATCCCCAGCCGACCGGCCGGCTGCCGGTCGGATACCGGCTCATAGACAAGACCAAAATTCCTGTAACTTTTCTTCACTTTTTCTCGAAAGTCAAGTCAAGCCCCTTGGCCGGCCCACCGGCTGCCGGCCTTGGACCGGCTGCCGGCCTTTGACCGGTTGGGAGGGCCTGGAGTCATTTCTTGCAATTTCTTCTTATTTTGCTCCAAAAATCATCTCGTTTGCTCCCGTTTCTTCACTCCCGCCACAATACCTACAACATGGGAACCAAATAGGGATAGCCAAGGAAATGGACGTAAAATCAAGCAAAGGTACGCAAAACAAGGTCGAATCGGGACCAAATATGGAGAAAAAACAATGAAAAACATGACTTAAATGAAGCTCATCACGTATTCATTCATATTGGGCTATAAGATTTTGAATTGCCCCATGATGAGCTATATTTTAGTCATCATTTTCATTGTCTTTTCTTCATTTTTCGTCCCGTTTCGACCTCATTTTGCGTGCATTTGCTCGATTTTATGCCTATTGCCTCGACTATTCCTATTTGGTTCCCATTTTGTAGGTATTGTGGTGGGAGCGAAGAAACGGGAGCAAACAAGACGAATTTAGAGCGAAATGTGAAGAAGTGATGAGGTTTTGGCCCCAGGCCCTTGATGAGCCCAAATTCGGTCATTATTTTCCCTTCTTTTCCTCTTATTTCGATCCCGTTTCGCCCCCTTTTTGCACGCTATTGCCCCTTTTTATGCCCGATATCTCCTTTCTACATGTTTGGTTGCCATTTTGTAGGACTTGAAGCGGGAATGAAGAAACGGGAACAAACGAGATGAAATCAATGCAAAAAGAGAGGAAAAGGAGGTGAAATGGCGAAGTGGGGTCCTCAGCCGGTCGGCCGGCAGCCGGTCCACCGGCTGGGAGCCCCTTCACCTATGATTTGAAGAAGATTTTGCAGGACTTTGATTTTGGGTCCTCAGCCGGTGGCCAACCGGCAGCCGGCTGACCGGCTGGGACCCCTCTCACACTTGACCTTACTCTTTTCACATCAGGCTTTCAAGAAAGGATCCCCAGCCGGTGGCCAACCAGCAGCCGGCCACCGGCTGGCAGTACCTGGGCATTGAAGAAAATGAAGAAAAAAAATCAGAAGTTCATATTTTGACTCTTAGCCGGTTCCAGACCGGCAGTCGGTGGACCAGTTGAGAGTCATTTCTCAGATTTTCGCACACTATATATACCCGCACTTAGTCTATTTTTATTTACGCAACTTTAAGATATTTTCACGCTTTTCTAGGGTTTTGTTACTGTTCCATTGCTTAGATTTTCACACTAAAAACTCTCATAAAAACATTAATCTTTCCTTAGTTTTTATTTTAATCTTGTAGTTCTTCATAATCATTCCTTCCTTTATTTCTAGTCATTGTTCTTAGCAATTGTTCTAAGGTTTTTGGTTTTATTTGGGAGCATTTGAAAGGATCTTCCATTTGTAATCAAAGTTCATGCCTTTACTCAATTGTTTGGTATAATCTTCTCAATCTTTACTTAGTTATTACTTTACTTTAAGTTTCTTTTATTGAATTATTTGCCTTTGCTTGTTCATCATGTTTAGCACTTGTTTATCACTTTTCCACATGTTTTTCTTAACCATGAGTGAGTAGACTTAGGCCCTGTTCTTTTGGAGTGAAACTTAACTGAACTGAATTGAACTGAACTTATAGGATCTGAACTGAACTGAACTGAACTTATATGAACTGAACTGAACTTATAGGAACTGAACTGAACTGAACTGAACTTATAGGAACTGAACTGAACTGAACTTATAGGAACTGAAGTGAACTGGACTTATAGGATCTAAACTGAACTTAACTTATAGAATCTGAACTGAACTTATAAAATCCGAACTTAATTAACTTTATTTTAATTTAAGTTAACTATTATTATTATTATTATTATTGTTATTATTGTTGTTATTATTATTATTGTTGTTATTATTGTTGTTGTTGTTGTTGTTATTATTATTATTATTATTATTATTATTATTATTATTATTATTATTATTATTATTATTATTATTATTATTATCCAATAGATGACATTGATAAAAAATTAGTCTAAAACACAAGGTAGTTTAAAATATTTTTAACTTTATATATAATAGTTTGTTCATAGTTCATACATTATACTACAATTACATTAGATAAAAAATAATTCACTATTACAATTTTCTCTAACCATTTATTTTCTCTAACAATGGTGATAAAGAAACTGATTAATGGGAGAGTGACAATTGGTGAGGGTGAGGGCGTCGTATGATGAGTTGTTGTTTTTTGGCATTAATGAGGATGTAGTAAGTCTTGCTTGCGACGGGTCGTTATTTGTGACGGATATTTTGTGAGATAAAATGGGTAGGAAATGAGTTAGTGGAGAAAGGGGACCACATGAATAGTGTTGGAGAGAGAGAAAAAGTGGGTATTTTGTGAGAGGAAAACGGTATCCGTCACAAGCTTGCGACGGATATTGCTGTTGCAAATAAGAATTTGTGATGAGGATGATAGTTTGACATTAATTAGAGAGTAAAAGACGGGTAAATTATTAATGAGTTGTTTTTTTTATAGATGACGTTTATCGAATAATTAAAGGAAATGTTTGTATCAGTTGTTAAAAATATTACTCCGTATATAACTTTTCTTAATTGAGTTTATATGAACTAAACTTATAGGAACTGAACTGAACTGAACTTATAGGAACTGAACTGAACTGAACTGAACTGAACTTATAGGAACTGAACTGAACTGAACTGAACTTATAGGATCTGAAGTGAACTTAAGTTAAGTGACTTGAAGTCCAAAAGAACAGGGCCTTATACCTAGGGTTAGGGGGGAACTTGGGTGTTATTAGATGATATTATTATGCTAGTTTGTAGATTAGTTGTTCTTGAGAAAAGGGTTTTCCACTTATTGCATGCTAGGTGTTTGATGATTTGCCTCAACGAAAGTTGGGCTTTGATTTTAGCGTGACTTGCCTTTAGCGACGGTTGAGGGTTTGTCTTAGTATGTTTTAGGGTTGGTTGTGTGTATTTGTAGCGAAAGCTAGGGTATTGCGACCTAGGTTTAGTCGACTCGAGAGAAGAGACTTACCGAGACCATTTGCTTGAGACCAACTAGTCCACCTTCTAGTATTTTAATCTACCCATCTTAGTGACCCTCGACACCCTAGTTTACCTTTAATTGATTTTTCATCTTAACTTTTATATTTACGCATTTACATTTGCTCATTAGTTGTTAATCATTCCTCAAACCTTATTACCCCGACTTAGGCTTAAATTAGAACCAAACTAATCGATCATCCCCGCCATCTTCGTGTTCGACCCCGAATTTCATACTACTTGCTTTCGGGTTTTACAAATGTGTTTGATGCCGGTAGTGACGGCAAAAGCCGACCATCAAAATGGCGCCGCTGCCGGGGATGGTGCTAGAGATTGTTTAGTTTAGTTTTATTTTTAGCCTTAGTTAGTTGTGCTTTCTTTGTCTTGTTCAAGCTTTGTTAGTTTAAGTGTAGAGTGGGTGTTATTTTACTCTCCCTAGTGCCTAAAAAACACTAGGACGACTAATCTTTGTGCTAAATTTTTATGCCAAGGGGCGATTCAACTTCTTTACTTTCAAGCTCCGAACCGGAAAGGCTTTTTCGAGCCTTAAGGAACCGGACCTTAGCAAGAGTGAGGATTGCTTCCCAAGCATCAACTAGTCAAAACAATCCACCTTCTCCACCCGAGCCACAAAGCCCAAACCAAGACATTCCAAGCCCAACATCCGAAAACTTCGACAACCCATTCTACCAATCACCACCACCCTCACCTCAAATTCCAAACCCACCACAAATTCATATAATGGCCGCCCTAAGAGATCACAATCGCCCCAACCACAATGATACAACAAACCCCATCAATTTTGGCAACCTTGTGCCACAAAACTTCGAGATCCACCCCTCTCAAATGAGCTCCATTGAGAAACATGCTTTTGGTGGAGCCTCACATGTGGACGCCCACGGGAATTTGAGGAAGTTTAAGGGCAAAGTTTCCATGATTAAGAAGACGGGGGTGCCGGAGGAAACTTTGAGATTAATTTTTTTCCCTACTCATTGACAGACAAGGCGGATCGGTGGTTGAATATTCATCCCCCAAATACTTTCACTACTTGGGATGACATAGCCAAGGCTTTTCTTGCTAAGTACTACCCATCCTCGAAGACCGCCATGATCCGTAACGAGATTACCCAATTTCAACAAGACGAGGGGGAACGCTTGGGAGAGGAATGGGATAGGTATCAAGACTTGCTTGCTAGGTGTCCTCATCATGGGATACCTACATGGTATACCACCCAAACATTCTTTCAAAAACTTCTCCCTCGCACAAAGGAGTTGGTGAATGCGTCGGCGGGAGGTAGTTTTGATCACTTGCCACATAAAGATGGGACCGAGCTTATCAAGAAGATCGTTGATTCCGAGGAGAACTATGGGACTAGGGGAAATTCATTGAGAAGAAGTAGCAAATACCCCAATGAGAGCCTTTCCAACTCTAAAGCCAATGAAGAAACCAATGTCAAGTTAGACTTGTTGACTAAGAAGTTGGAGGAGTTGACAAAAGGGGGCTACAAGCAAGGAAACCAAGGGAAACACTCCGGGGATGTACCAAGTGCACAACATTGTGTCATGTAACTTGTGTGGAGGTAGTGGGCATAAATTTTATGTGTGTGCCAATAATTCTTGTGAGGGAAGTGGAAGTGAGGAGGAGTTGTATGCCTTCCAAGCCTTCAACAACTCAAGAAATCAAAACACTTTCAACCCAAATTCCAATTACCACCATCCGGGCATTAGAGGGAGCCCTTACATGAGCTACAAGAGTACAAACGTCTTAAACCCACATCAACTTCAACAACCCCAAGCTCAAAACCCAGCCGGATTCTAACCAAGGGGTGGGAATTTCAACCCAATTCAAGGAATTATTACCAAAACCAAGGCTTTTATCAAGGGAACCAAATCAACCAAGCCAATCAAGGCTTTGTAACCAACTTCAATGACCAAAATTACAACAACTCAAATTTCAACAACAACCCAAACCAAAACCATAACCAAACCCAAAATTTCAACCCACCCCCATTTCAAAACAACTTCCACAACAACCCAAATACAAACCAAAACTTTCACAACAACCAAAATTTCAATGACCCAAATTCCATTCAACAAAATCCCAACTTCAAAAGCCAAATGCCAAAGGGGAACTCTCAAGTTGGAGTCCCTAGAAACGACTATGGGTTTGCTTTGCCTCTTACTAATACCCCTCACCAAGAACCATCGAGTGAGAATCAAGTGGGCGCATTACTCAAACTTGTGAAAAATATGCAAACTACCCACAACCAAGAGATGATGAACTTGAGGAATGCGAACCAAAAGGAGATACAAGAGATGGAGGCTAGAGTCGCTTCCCAAGCCTTAGCCAATCCTCAAAGGCCTTCGGGTGGCTTCCTAGCTCAAGGTCAAAGCTCAAGAGACGCTACAAAACATCATGGGGTCAATGCGATTATGACAAATGCCCAAGAGCAACCAATGCTTGAAACCACTAGTAGCGGAGGAAAATCTTCACTTGAACAACTCATAACGGTTTTTGGGAGTGAAGTTGGAGGTGATAGTGAGGAGGAGGCAATGGTGATGGTGCCCATTGCTTCCCCGGAAGCTAGTGACCAAGATGGTATGAATGAAGATCAATTTGTGATGGAACAAATCAAGGAGTTCCCAAAGAAGAAGAGATATGAAAGGAAAGTGAATCTTGAGAAAGGAAAATGTGTGGTTGAAGAAGAGTCCGAACATGAAGAGGGACTCATTGAGAGAAGAGTTTGTGAGTTCTTTAGGAGGATCACTAAAGGAGATCCTCGTTGTGAGGAATTGATGAAACTTGTTGAAGAGGTGGAAGCAACAATCCCCTCACGAGAAGAGAAAAGAGAAGTGAATGCAATTACATTGTCCGCCAAGAAAGTCCCAAGCACCCTCCCTATCAAACTCGGAGATCCGGGTAGCTTTTCGATAAATTGCTATGTGGGAGGGAAGAAAATTGAAAATGCATTATGTGACATGGGCGCAAGCGTGAGCGTCATGCCTCTAGCAATGGCCAAGAAGTTGGACATCAAGAATTTGTCCCCCGCTACAACTTCTATCACTCTTGCGGATGGTACCTAGAAACTTCCTCTAGGGGTACTTGAAGATGCAATTGTCAAGGTGGGGAACCTATCCATCCCCACCGACTTCTTGATATTGGATGTCCCCGTGGGCAATAACTCTTTCGTGATACTCGGTAGGCCATTCTTGGCCACCGGAGGAGCTGAGCTACTATCGATGTGAAGAGAGGAAGGCTATCATTCCAAGTGGGAGAGGAAGTGACGGAGTTCGAACTTCCGGAAGCTCCTGGTACAAGTTACAAAGCAAGAAATGTTGACATGGTTGCATGTGTGATGGTGAATGACGTCCCTATGATGCTTGATAAAAAGGGAGTCATGGGAAGTATGACTTTTAAGAGTGAGGATGCTAGTTTTGCTAGTAACAAGTCGTTGGTTCTGGAGAAAAGGCACCGCTATGGAGAGCAAGAAAAACCAAGTTGTACTAGTTCTTTTAAGGATCCCTTGGTTGAAAAAGGGGACCTAGGGGAACTAATTGCCGGAAAAGATGTCAAGGTTCGAAAGTTGATGATGTGTGACGAAGCGGGATTCGCCCATGAAAGCAAGGTGGAAGCTTCGGCCGAGGCCTTTGACCGTTTTCTAAGGTCTTTGGCTGGCATGGACGAAGTTTCCGTTCAAGAAAATTGAAGATTGTTCGTGTAAGGTTTGGTGGAGTCACTAAATAACCACCGTTTGTAAGTATTTTCTTTTAATTCTTCATATAGGTTGCATTTTAGTTTTCATTCTAGTTTGCATTTAGAAATTTGGAAGTGAGATTGCTTGTTTAATTTTGACTTGTGAGAGTGGTCATCTTGTGGTGGGTGGACTTGGTTAGGCGTATTTGATGTAATTTCTCTTGGCAAAATGAGTTTTCATTGTGTAAGTTGAGTTGTTTTACGAATAGTGTATAGGGGCCCTGAGCCTGTAGGCCGGCTGCCTGTCGACCACCGGCTCAGAACCCTTAATGCACATTCTGTTTTTTTACGACTTAACTTCCAGATTTCAGGAATTTAGAGGAAAAGGCCTCTCAGCCGGTCCGGGACCGGCAGCCGGTCAGCCGGCTAAGAGTCCTAAACACTTCAAGAGAAAGAAAAGAAAAAGAAGAAAGAAAGTGAAGAGGCAACCAGCCGGTCTGCCGGCTGGGATCCCAAAGCCAAGAAAGGAAGGAAAGGAGAAAAGAAAAGAGAAAGAAGAAGGAAAGCACGAAGAAGAGGCAACCAGCCGGTCGGCCGGCTGGGAGCCCAAATTGAAGAGAAGAAAAGAAGAAGAGGAGAAGAAGAGAAGCGAAGGGATTAAGCAACCAGCCGGCAGCCGGTCCGCCGGCTAGGAACCCTTTATTGATATTTTGCGGAGGAAACAAGAAAAATGGGAAAGTACTGTGAGCCGGTCGGCCGGCCACCGGTCCCTGACCGGCTCAGAGAGCAGCTGTAACGATTTTATAAATACCTAACCCTCATTTTTCCACTCATTTTCTCCCATTTTTCAGATTTCCCTTCTCTCTCTACCTTCCCTCACTACAAAAACTCTCCCAAAACACTCCCAAAGCAAACCCATTGCAACCCTTCATCAAATTCCTTCAACTTTACCATATCGGGAAGAACCGAAAGGAGATCGAAATCTAGGAACGATCCTACCGCCGGGCGCGAAAGAGAAGATAACCTCGATGCTTTCTTTGTTTCGGGTGACCCCGATTTTCCCGGTGTGATCTTCGATTCCGAAACCCAAAAAGGTAACTTCCTATCTTTTGCTCAGTGTCCCCTTAAACCCAACCGATTTATTGATAGGATTTCTATGAGGGACTTGGGTTTGGATGGTATCACCGGCGATTTGTTCAGGGATGTGGGTTTGGGCCATTTGTATGAAACCAAGGCGGTAATGACTTCCCCTCGATTGACATGGGAATTTTTGAGCTCTCTTAGGGTAGCCAAAAATAGAGATTCGGGGATAGTTACTTTTGTGCAATTCCGCCTCATGAATAAGGGCTACCATTTAACCCTTGCGGCCTTTGCTAGTATTTTTGGGTTGAATAGCGCGGCTCCGTTGCATGCCCCTGATGGTATTAATTTGGAGTCGGTATGGACATCGATTACTGGGTTGGTGAGTGCGAAGTGGGAGAAGAAACCGGCAAATAGGGTACAACTTGCTCCGATTAGGATATTGCAGAGATTTTTGGGGTGGACCGTCTTTTCCCGAGACGAGCCACACAACTTCACCACTATTGAGCTTGAGATCCTAGCTTCTGGTTTGATCACCCAACCCACCAAATTTGAAGTCAACATAGCCCATCACATGTTGCTTCACCTTAGCCGACTTAGCAATCAGCCCCGTTTGTCGACGCCCATTTGTGTTGGGGGCATGGTTACTTTGATTGCTTCAGCAGTTTGTCGGAGGAACTTTAGGGTTGCTTGATTACATCGACGGGGAGAATGTGCTCTCCCGCCGCTACCTTATGGATTGATTGGGGTGGATTAAGTGGAACCCCAGCGACAACAAGTCATATTGGCAGATTCGGGTGGATCGAGTTGATAAAAACTCCATCCCTTTGCCAAACTCTGAGAGAATGAGGGTGAGGCCTAATCAACCCTCCTATCTCCTTCCTGTGGAGGCACCTTCTGAGGGCACTTCTTCCGACCCTCCAGCGACCCGAGTCTTCACCCGAGACCAGCGCCTGCCCACCACCAGTGGCCTTGTATACCAGCAGCTTTCTCTTCCTATACCACCATTCGGCGGCCCTAGCTTTTTCCAGGGGTCCTCTTCTAGCTTGGCTCCTCCTCCTCCTAGCCATGTTCCTCAGACCATCGTGGATTTCATGGCTCGCATGGATTTGAGGCATAAGGAGACCGTGGAGCGGCGTGCACTTGAGGACATACGCTACTCAGATACCTGGGCGAGACTAGATTATTTGTACCACGATCAAGCTTGGGGGAACTTCTCCACTTATGATCGTGGCATTCAGCAGGGGTACCGTCACAGTTCTGGCCACTATCCTTCTTACTACATGCCCCTCGAGGCTGAGTATGTGCCCTCCGTCGACCCTCATTTCGCCGGAGAGGTGCATGTTGCTGCAGACTACTATTCTAGGCCGATTTTTCCCCCGGTGCGTGAGGGAGAGAGATTTGGAGCCCGCCAGCGCAGTGACGCGCCTCCTCAGTCCGTTGCAGCTGCTTCCACTTCTGGGTACTCCAACGAGTACTTCCTGAACCCGGATGATTTTTTGCATGGAGATGGCCATAGAGAGGCCGAAGACGAGGGTGGTGGTGACTAGTGAGAGGTTGTTTGATGTCTTAGCTCCCATTTGAAAATCCAAAGCAAGTAATCCCTTAAATCTAAATTTCTCTTTAGTTTTGCATTTTTCATTTTCACATGCATTTAGAGTAGTTAGTTAGTTTAGATAGCTTGTTTTAGTTTCATTCTTATCGTTTCATTTCATTAGTATAGTTACATTTAGTTACATTCATTTATTTGCATTAGATTTCTTTTTTGTACCATATTGTCACATGTAGTTTGCATTCATGTAGACTAGAGCACTTAGTTTGCATCTTAGTTTAGTTTTTAGTTTTTCATTTCTTTTGTTTATTTTCGCTTTTATTGCTTTCATAAAAATCAAAAATCCAAAAAAATTGAAAAACCAAAAAACCTTCAAAAACATGTTCTTTACTTTCCGGTTTTCCTCCTCACATTATGCACATAGATAAGTGTGGGGAGGAAGAACCGATTATTTCAAAAAAACACAAAAACAAGTTTTTCATTTACTCAAAAATTTCAAAAAAGCCAAAAACAAGTTTGTTTTCGTTCTTTTTTTTCATTTTCCCCTTGTACTTTGTTCCATTGAGGACAATGTAAATCATAACTGCGGGGAGGGAAATTATCCACCTTGTGAATATTTATTTGTTTTTGTAAATAAAAAAAAACTTCAAAAATGCCAAAAAAATCGAATAATTTGGAAAATTTCAAAAAACATGTTCTTCCTTTCTTTTGTTTTTGTTCTTTGCTTGCATTGTATATATATGCTTGTTGGACTAACCAAGTGGCAGATGCAACTACAATCCGAGGTATTAGGAGAATGAAGATGCTTGGTATACTCTTTCCTACTTCTTTCTTCCCTTCCCTATTTCTTTTTATGTTGATAGCATGAAGGAGAACGGGATTTTTGTGCCTTGGATGTTCCTTTGGGGAACTTGTGGTTGTTGTGGATGATGTGCTGCTAGTTTAGTCATCTTGTTGTTGCATGTTTGATATGTTTTTTATTAGTTTAGTGTAGTTTCACATGCTTTTCATTTTCAGAGTTTTGTGAATATTTGTTAGTCGGTTTTTTATTTTGCATTTGTTTTTAAATATGCATAAGAGGTTGAATAGTGGAGGATATATGCCGTCAATGATGATATTTGTCTTGCTTGTGTCTTACCCCTCCTAATAGCTTGCACCGTTTGATGTCACCTTGTTAGGCTTCTTGCTTGCAAGGACCCGGAAGTCTAGGCTTAATGACCAAGTTTCGACCACCATGTGAGACCGTGTTAGACCTTGAGTCGACCTAGGACCGACATTAGCTACTCAAATGTGACGATAGAGCCTCCTTTATAGTCGGCCCATCAAACCGACTCAGTTTAGGATTGTGAGTAGTCCTCCTTACGTGGTATGTTATGTCAATACGCATAAGTATGTCGCTCTTTCCTTATTTCCGTGTTTATGTTCATGTGCATGTGAGACAACTCTTGTTTAAATAAATCAACTTCACATTTATCAAATTAGCCTTGTTTTGACCCTTGCATCTTATCCCCTCTTTTTGTTTAACCACTTTGAGCCCTAGCTTTTTCATTTGGCCTTAACCCCTAGATGAGCTACATCCCCAAAAACACCCTTCCTTGATCTAGAATGGTTGCTTTTTGGTACTTTGTTGGTGGTAGAGTCGGGATTTGGATGCCGGTTGGTGGCTTCTTCCGTTGTGGTCTTACATGTTGTTTTCTTGGTGAAGGAAGTTTGAGAAAAAGAAAGAAAAAAATGAAAAAAAAATGAAAAAAAAGAAAGAAATTAGAAGATCAAAGAAAAAGTTGAAAAAGTTTTGAAAAATCCAAAAAGAAAAGTGTATATATGTGTTTTGAAAAAGAAAAAGGGTAGCAACAACTCCCTTCCATCAAGGGGAGATAGAAAAAGCCGTTTCTATAATAATGTGGTCTTTTGATGTTTTTCCATGCGTGCCGGGTTTACACAATTTTTGCATTTGATTTGGATTTCAAGTCTTATGTTAGGGTGTAGACGTTGTTCGGTGTTTTAAATAATGACCACTTTGTTAAAGGTTGTGATGGGTTTGTTTTTCCAAAGTAAGTTGGGGTTTATGTAATTTTTGCTTGATTTTGTCAAAACCAAAGTTAGGGCATAGACGTTGCTTAGTTGTTGTAATAAGGAGTTGTGTTGATCATGGCAATCATTCTTGTTTTTGAGCCTCAAATTCTAGAACGGTGCTTGCACCAAACCATTTTCACCCAACCCAAGCCCCGTTGCTTCCTTTTTGTTGTTCTCATCATGTGCATTTGCATTTTCTCATGGATTTTTGGATGGAGTACCATTCTAGATCGCGGGCATGTTTCACAAGTTGAGGTAAGTGAGTGATTTTGGTTACTTTTTGTCACAACAATCACCTCCTTTCTTTCCTTGTGTGTTGAGTGTCACCCGTGAGAGTCGGTACTTAGGGTTCTCTTATCGGTTATAGGTCTAGCACGAACTCGAATCATCTGTGCGTCGTGTCAATCTTGGAAGTATAGCTTAGTGCTTCCGTTTACCAGCCTTGAATTAGTTCTTGGTCTTCGGTGATGTCATTGTTGGTTGCTTGAGCTTGACCTAGGGGTTTGATACCGTGGTTAGACTTTGAGTCGGCATCCTCCGCCATAGACCTCTCTTGTTTAGTTTTTCAAAACCCCGCTTGGATGAGGCAAGCGGTTAGTCTTTTCCCGATGCATGTTGTTTGTTTATATGTGTTTTGTTTTGACTTGTTTGCATCAAAAAATTTGTAGCAAGACCAAACTTGCCTTGCAATAGGGCGTTCTTCCTCATGAATGTCAAATTGTGAGTTGAAAGGGCTACGGGTGTTGCTAAACCCGATCCGGCTTCTAGTTAGCTTAGTTAGTTTGTTTCATATTTCTAATAAGGTTTATATAATTTCGTGATTAATTACTCGAGGACGAGTAAGGTTTAAGTGTGGAGAATTCTGATGAGCCCAAATTCGGTCATTATTTTCCCTTCTTTTCCTCTTATTTCGATCCCGTTTTGCCCCCGTTTTGCACGCTATTGCCCCTTTTTATGCCCGATATCTCCTTTCTACATGTTTGGTTGCCATTTTGTAGGACTTGAAGCGGGAATAAAGAAACGGGAACAAACGAGGTGAAATCAAAGCAAAAAGAGAGGAAAAGGAGCTGAAATGGCGAAGTGGGGTCCTCAGCCGGTCCGCCGGCTGGGAGCCCCTTCAGCTATGATTTGAAGAAGATTTTGCAGGACTTTGATTTTGGGTCCTCAGCCGGTGGCCAGCCGGCAGCCGGCTGACCGGCTGGGACCCCTCTCACACTTGACCTTACTCTTTTCACATCAGGCTTTAAAGAAAGGATCCCCAGCTGGCAGTACCTGGGCATTGAAGAAAATGAAGACAAAAAATCAGAAGTTCATATTTTGACTCTTAGCCGGTTCCAGACCGGCAGAGAGTCATTTCTCAGATTTTTGCACACTATATATACCCGCACTTAGTCTATTTTCATTTACGCAACTTTAAGATATTTTCACGCTTTTCTAGGGTTTTGTTATTGTTCCATTGCTTAGATTTTCACACTAAAAACTCTCATAAAAACATTAATCTTTCCTTAGTTTTTATTTTAATCTTGTAGTTCTTCATAATCATTCCTTACTTCATTTCTAGTCATTGTTCTTAGCAATTGTTCTAGGGTTTTTGGTTGTATTTGGGAGCATTTGAAAGGATCTTCCATTTGTAATCAAAGTTCATGCCTTTACTCAATTGTTTGGTATAATCTTCTCAATCTTTACTTAGTTATTACTTTACTTTAAGTTTCTTTTATTAAATTATTTGCCTTTGCTTGTTCATCATGTTTAGCACTTGTTTATCACTTTTCCACATGTTTTTCTTAACCACGAGTGAGTAGACTTATACCTAGGGTTAGGGGGGAACTTGGGTGTTGTTAGATGATATTATTATGCTAGTTTGTAGATTAGTTGTTCTTGAGAAAAGGGTTTTCCACTTATTGGATGCTAGGTGTTTGATGATTTGCCTCAACGAAAGTTGGGCTTTGATTTTA
This sequence comes from Silene conica, assembly GCA_029255685.2. Classification (NCBI taxonomy): domain Eukaryota; kingdom Viridiplantae; phylum Streptophyta; class Magnoliopsida; order Caryophyllales; family Caryophyllaceae; genus Silene; species Silene conica. The sequence continues at coordinate 54,926,165 of CM055311.2, read as the reverse complement.
GCGTGACTTGCCGTTAGCGACGGTTGAGGGTTTGTCTTAGTATGTTTTAGGGTTGGTTGTGTGTATTTGTAGCGAAAGCTAGGGTATTCCGACCTAGGTTTAGTCGACTCGAGAGAAGAGACTTACCGAGACCATTTGCTTGAGACCAACTAGTCCACCTTCTAGTATTTTCATCTACCCATCTTAGTGACCTCCGACACCCTAGTTTACCTTTAATTGATTTTTCATCTTAACTTTTACATTTACTCATTTACATTTGCTCATTAGTTGTTAATCATTCCTCAAACCTTATTACCCCGACTTAGGCTAAAATTAGAACCAAACTAATCGATCATCCCCACCATCTTCGTGTTCGACCCTGAATTTCATACTACTTGCTTTCGGGTTTTACAAATGTGTTTGATACTGCTTGTTATATACACTTAAATTCGTTATGAAGTTTGTCATCAATAAGGGATATGTAGTAGTCCCTAGGTTATATTTCCGTACTTGGATACACCTGTATAACTATCAAGTTATTTAATTGATTTTATTTTCAGTTTCAAAACCTTTACCGTATTTTGATGCCAACTACAATTGAAATGAGGAATGAATGTTAATATGGTACAGAGTGATGTCTATGCTTCAATTAATTGTCAATGTGTTTGGATAAGAAAGGTTGAGTGTGGATGTAGTAATGTGTAGTTGCAAAGGGACCAAAATTTTAATAAATTTTCAGAATGTTACCTGGTTTGTCCGGGCGGTCACTTTATACGTGTTTCATATTTGAGTATGAAAATTTTATGTATGACAACCTCCTGAGTTGGTGTTACCATGTTGTTGGTTCATGTTAATAGGAGTTATATTTTGAGTGAAATAAATCTTTTAGTTGATCGTAGTTAGATTGTTGCTGCACAGTTCCGTTTTGACCCATCTTTTTGTAAAAGAAACCATTTAAGACTTGGTTATTGTTTATGCATAATTCCACCTCTACTGTTCAGAATATGCGGTAACGTTTTCAAGATGATAGGCCATGTAAAATCTTAATGAGTCGTTATTTAGTTGTGATTTTTACAAGTTGTCCAAATTTCCGAGGAATTGCTGTTAAGTTCCTGTCCAAACCATTTAAGTTGTCAAAATTGTTATAAATGATTTCCTTGAGATATGCATCTGCTTCTGTTTCCCATAATTAGTTAATTCTTTGTAGTTTCTAGAAACTATAATAGCTTGCAAGATAGCTGAGTGGATATGTAAGTATGATTTGTGAAAATTGCTGCATAATATTTAATTGGTGAAATTGTGAGTCATGTAAGTTCATATAAAAGTTTAATCAAATGTGAATTATGTGATGTGACCATGTGATATCCTGTTATGGCATTTGTAACATGAATAGTAGACATATGATATGAATATGAGCTTTACTATATGATAACGTCATCTTGCTTATATTTTTTTTATATAAAATAGTCCCAATTAGAATAACGCTCTTATCTTCTAGCGTTATGACCTCAAAATAATGATGTGATGTTCGTATGTGACATTAAAATCATATTTGTCAGAAAAGAGTCTTGACAAGTGGTAGGATAAAATTGGACTCATAAACTTATTAGCATGATATAACACTCTAATTGCTATAAGTAATGGTGATCATTTTAAACAATGTTAATTGTGTTGATGTTCCTTCATATATTTATGGTATATCGTTGTCTAGTTCACTGAGATAATAACCTTTATAACACCTTCATGGACATTGCTATGTCACCAACTGTATTGCATACTAAATTGAGTTATTAATTAGTTGGCATGATGAGTTTTATGGAAGTACCAGTGTTGTGAATCCGTTTAATCTTAGCATTAATCTTCATGAGTCATGAGCCACAATTTACAAGAACATCGTTTTAAAGTCAGAATGTCTCCGTACAGTTTTAAGTCTGATCTGTAGTTGCAAAGTAGCCCTTTGATTGTGTATATAATCGTCACAAACTACCACTTCAGCGTTTCAAAAGTTTTCCAAAGGTTTTCAAAATGGTGATCCTCAACAAAGTTTGATGTTTTGATAAGTATGTCAATTGGTTGCAAAATGAGGAATTTTGTAGCTACGTTTTGCGGAAATCCTGCACGAATATTTAGTTAATACGCCTTATATACACCTCCTATTTTGCAAGTTATATATGATTAACAATTTCATGATAAATGATGTAATGTGAGGGGATGAAAATTTACTTAAGTGATTTTAACTTATTAATATCTAAGAGTGTTAAACAGTTTTGTTGATCTATGATTGGAGTATATCTTGTGAACTATGTCAATACTCCATGTTTAATTACGTTAATAAATTTTGCCCTATATCTTTTCTATAATATGATTACGAACATGAAATGTTTTAAGTTGTCAATTACGAACTCTGAGCTTCTTGATTATCTACATTGTTGTGAATATATGTTGATTTTGTGTTAAAATTTCGATGGTATGTAAGTATTAACTACTCTGATTCTGTTTTACTGCGTAACACGATTGTACCGATCCTAATAATCTTATTATTGTTTAGGGTTGTTCCTTATCTGTTAATTGATATCATTGTAAAAATATGTGATGAAAGTTATGAACTTTGATGTGCTACTATATACGGTTAATAATAATTATTATCCTTGTTGTGTAACTTGTTTTGTAAGATGGGTAAACTTTTGGTGATTGATTGGTTGCTTACGCATAATGGTTCTGTTTTAGGGTGGTTTTGGTATAGCGTCCAGATCCCTATTTTAGGAACTGTGGAATTGTAAGTATACCTACAAGCATGTCATTGAATTTGGAAGCAAGGTAAGTACTGATGAGACGGGGTTTGATGGAATTGAGTTGCTCGTGAGTCTAGAACAAAGGCCATAATTCATTTTGTATTGAGATTGAGATTTCAGTTCAGTATTTTATCGAGTTGTCGTATTCTTTGACCTTGACTCGTGGGTGAGTAGCTTAGAGTTTTACTCTCAAGGTGTGGAGCAGTTCCTTTAAGGGAATATTTGACAATATTGGTATTGAAATTGAGAGGGAACCGGTTACTGGTATTGAGTTATGAGTTATTAGGCCGTTGTGCCACACTGTGTTTACGGTCCAGTACGACCTTGCATGTTGAATTATATGTTGAGTTCAAATCGATATTGAGATGGAAATTTTGGTTTGCGGTTTTATCTCGCCAGTTCACTCACCCCTTGTCTCTGGTCTTAGTTTCCGACAATGAGGATACGATACTTGGTTACTTGGAGTAAGATTTTATGCGATAGAGTAATGAGTAAGACAGAATAAGGAGCTGCAGATTTTATAATGAGGTTACGGGGACGTAACCATGTTTTAAGGAGGATAGGATTGTAAAATCTTATTGATGTATGATGTGACTAATTGTTATGACATGGCTTTTAGTATGGGGTGACTGTTTGAATGAATAGGACATAATCCTGATTACTTCTTTTATGCATATTTTGTGTTTTGTGAAGTATCTCTCTAACTTCGTTATACGTTAAACTTTGGGGACAAAGTTTTCTTAACGAGGGTAGAATGTAACAGTTCGCATTTTGAACTTTATATAAGTGCGACTAGTGATGGTTGCATGCTTGTTAGGGGTTTTGTCACTGTTATGGGATGGTGAACATCGGGACGAAGTTCATTCTAAGGGGAGAAGACTGTAATACTCCGTATATTATTATATTTTTTTTATATTTTATTTATGTTTGATGATTCGATAGATTATATTCGATAATTAATTTATCGAATAGCGTAACTATACCTTATATGTTATGGGTGAAGAGTCAAGTACGGGTAATTAGTTATCGAATCGTGTTTTAATATTGCTATAAGACATCGGTATGTGTGCTAATGACTGTATGGGCCTTGTATTGTGTGTCAAAGAGTAAACAACCAAACTCGTCATCTCATAATATGAATACACTCCCCTCAGTCTGCCGCCTAAAAAGCATCACCAGAACTCCATACCTAACCGGCTAACCCTAACGAGAACTAGCTACCCACACACACTTGCTGCCGCCGCAACAGAGGATATGAAGGGACGTGTTCACGGTGGTCTGGGGTGGTCCGTGGTGGTTCGTTTGCCCTGGTAATAGGGTATGCTCACCATTTTTCTGGTTTTCGCAGCTTTGTTGTTCCTTTATTTCGCATTGTTCAAATCGTATAAACATGTTATGTTGCTGATCCTTTGTGTAATAATGAATTATGATGTTTAGTAGCCATGTTTAGACCAAGCTAGTGTCGTCGTTGACCACCGTTGACCGTCGTGAGTAGTGTTTTGTCAGCCGAGTCAGAATGTTCTTTTTCGTTTGCAAAACATGATTGGAGCGTGTATGTTTACTCTTTGATTCGAATGAGTTCCTGGTTGTTATTGTTATGGGTATTTGAGTTTTTGGAGGGGTTGTAGTCAGGTGGTTTGTATGGTGGTAGTCACGGTGGTTAGGGGTCGTCGTGTCAGCTAATAAAGTAGGTTTCGTTTTGGGGTCTGCTGTGTTGAGAACAGGGCAGTTTCACGACAGCACTTTGGGGACGGTTGTTTGATGGCGATTGGGGTAGTCGACGGCCACTGACTTCCTCCTTGGAACCACCGTGGCTCAGAGGCGAGCCTGGTGGTGCCAGTGGGGAAGCCAGGGGTTACGATTGGTGTTGGGGATGGCGTTTGTCGGGGCTGTTAGTCACGGGAAGGGGGCTGTTGTTGCATCCGGGTTCTGCGTGTTGTTATGTTCGAAGGGTCGGTGAGACGTGGTGCTATTCTTTATGCTTTATTAGTATTATTCTCATTATGATTCTAATTATTGGTTGGGTTATTTTTATCATTATGTTTTAGTAGTATGATAATAATGTGTTTAGTATTATTATTCTTATTATTATCATTATTGTCATGGTTGATATTATTATTATTATTACTAATATTACTATGGTTAGTATTATTAACATGTACCTTATGGTTATTAGTATAATTATGTTATTAATAATTATTTTATTCAAATTAATAATAATTGTTTGTTAGAATTGTATATTAATAATTATGGCTAATAATATTATTATGGTTAGTCAATGTATTGTTTATGTACTATTTTGGTGATATTGTATTGTGACGATTATTTATATGTGGTTAAGCTTAATAATTGAGAACATGAATAATTTGGTAGTACTGCCATTTTGGGCAAGGTTTCTATTTCGGGAAAGTTTCTATTACAGGAAACTTTCCACTTTTGGAAAGTTACTATATTTAGTATGTGGTTACTGTATAAAAGGGGGGTCTAGTGGAGATTTATTAATCGTTAAATAATATTTATTTAGGTGACGGTTTCTGCGTGGAACATTACTAGCAGCTGTTGGTTATCTTTCTGCAAATTGAGGTAGGGGAATAACTATGACTGTGATGGTGACCTGACATGGGGACACTCCGTATCTGATTGATATATTTAATTGTAATATATTGTGATTGATTGTTTATTACAGCATATTGTGGAGAACGGAGGTGTGAAATGGGTCTTGTGATATGGGTCTTGTGATATGGGTCTTGTGATATGGGACTTGTGATATGGCCATGGAGGTGTGGTGTGATGGGAGGTGTGATGTGATGGAGGTGTGGTGTGATGGAGGCGAAGTGGTTGATTGGATGATATGGAGATGGAGGAGGATACAGTTCTATTGTTAATTATGTCTTATCTGTTTTTACCTACTCAACCTCGTGGTTGACCCTGTGTATTCGTGTGACACCTACGATGATCCGGAATGGAGAGTAGATTTTTACAGGTCAGTGACAGATGGATTAGGAGTTTGGGCATAGAGAGAGACATGTCTTGGACCTACTTAGAGTTAGATCACACTTATATGTCTTCAGTTGTACTTTTAATTTATCAAAAGTTTGGACCTCGTAGTTGTTGTAATATCAAGTTTAAATTTAATAAGTTTTTATATAAAGTATTTTGGTTTGTTTACTTTGTTATTCACTACCTCGGATATTCCGAGATGGTAACAGCTCTATTTATTTGAGAATGTGTTGCTAAAGGCTCTTAAATAAATGAGGGTGTTACAGCATCCATCTTCTCATGGTGCGGTTGGTGACCCCAGAGCTAGTGGCTCGCATGCTTCGCCTTTCCGTGATGTCTTGAACAACCCGGACGACTATATGCAAGTGGATGCAAGTGGTGATGGAAGCGGCAATGGAGATGGAGATGGATATGGAGAAGGTGATGAGGATGATGAGTGACCACCCATTGGGGTGGTTAGTAAAGTCTTTGCTCCCGAGTCAAAATCCAAAGCAAGTACTCCCTTAATCAAAATTCCTCTTTAGTTTTTCATTTTTCTTATTCGCATGCATTTAGAGTAGTTAGTTAGCTTAGATAGCTTGTTTTAGTTTCATTTTTATCATTTCACATCATTGGTGTAATAACATTTAGTTGCATCCATGTATATGCATTAGATTTCCTTTTTTGTAACATATTGTCACATGTAGTTTGCATTCATGTAGATTAGAGCATTTAGTTATGCATCTTAGTTTAGTTTTTTTCGTTTTTCATTTGTTTTGTTTATTTTTGCTTTTATTCCTTTCAAAAAAATCAAAAATCCAAAAAAATTGAAAAACCAAAAAACTTCAAAAACATGTTCTTTCCTTTTCGGTTCTCCTCCTCACATTATGCACATAGATAAGTGTGGGGAGGAAGAACCGTTTATTTCAAAAAACACAAAAACAAGTTTTTCCTTTTCTTAAAAATTTCAAAAAAGTCAAAAACATGTTTGTTTTCGTTCTTTTTCTTCATTTCCCCCTTGCACTTTGTCCCATTGAGGACAATGTAAATATTAAGTGTGGGGAGGGAAAATATTCACCTTGTGAATATTTCTTTGTTTTTGTACATATGAAAAAACCTTCAAAAATGCCTAAAAATCGAAAAATTTGAAAATTTTCAAAAAACATGTTTTTCCTTTCCTTTGTTTTTGTCCCTTAGTTGCATTGTATATATATGTTTGTTTGACTAACAAGTGGCAGAAGCAACAACAATCCGAGGCATTAGGAGAATGAAGACGCTTGGTATACTCTTTCCTACTTCTTTCTCCCCTTCCCTCTTTCTTTTTATGTTTATAGCATGAAGGAGAACGATATTTTTGTGCCTTGGATGTTCCTTCGGGGAACTTGTGGTTGTTGTTGATGATGTGCTGCTAGATTAGTCATTTTGTTGTTGCATGTTGTTTATGTTGGTTATTAGTTTAGTGTAGTTTCACCTGCTTTTCTTTTTTTCATAGTTTTGTGAATATGTGTTAGTCGGTTTTCTCTTTTGCATTTGTTTGTAAACATGCATAGGAGGTTCAATAGTGGAGGATATATGCCGTCAATGATGATATGTGTCTTGCCTGTGTCTTACCCCTCCTAATAGCTTGTACCGCTTCATGTCACCTTGTTAGGGTTTTTGCTTGCAAGGACCCGGAAGTCTAGGCTTAATGACCAAGTTTCGACCGCCATGTGAGACCGTGTTAGACCTTGACTCGACCTAGGACCGACATTAGTTACTCAAATGTGAGGATAAAGCCTCCTTTATGGACGGCCCATCAAACCGACTCAGTTTAGGATTGTGAGTAGTCCTCCTTACGTGGTATGTTATGTCTAAACGCATAAGTATGGCGCTCGCTCCTTGATTCCGTGGTTATGTTCATATGCATGTGAGACAACTCTTATTCAAAATAAATCAACTTCACATTTGCCAAATTAGCCTTGTTTTGACCCTTGCATCTTATCCCCTCTTTTTGTTTAACCACTTTGAGCCTTAGCTTTTTCATTTGGCCTTAACCACTAAATGAGCTACATCCCAAAAACAACATTCCTTGATCAAGAATGGTTGCATTTTTGGTACTTTGTTTGTGGTAGAGTCGGGGTTTTAGATGTTGGTTGGTGCACTCATCCTCTTTGGTCATTAGATGTTGCTTTCTTGGTGAAATGAAGTTTGAGAAAAAGAAAAGAAAATAAAAAAAGAAAAAAAGAAAGAAATTAGAAAATCAAAGAAAAAATTGAAAAAGTTTTGAAAAATCCAAAAAAGAGAAGTTGTATATATGTGTTTTGAAAAAGAAAAAGGCTAGCAACAACTCCCTTCCGTCAAGGGGAGATAGAAAAAGCCGTTGTTAGAATAATGTGATCTTTTGATGTTTTTCCAATCGGGCCGGGTTTACACAAGTTTTGCATTTGATTTGGGTTTCAAGTCTTTTGTTAGGGTGTAGACGTTCTTCGTTGTGTTTAAATAGTGCCACTTTGTTATAGGTGGTGATGGGTTTGTTTTTCCAAAGTAAGTTGGGGTTTATGCAATTTTTGCGTGGTTTTTTCAAAACCAAAGTTAGGGCATAGACGTTGCTTAGTTGTTGCAATAAGGTGTTGAGTTGATCTTGGCAATCATTCTTGTTTTTGAGCCTCAAATTCTAGAACGGTACTTGCACCAAACCATTTTCACCCAACCCAAGCCCCGTTACATCCTTGTTGTTCTCATCATGTGCATTTACATTTTCTTATGGATTTTTGGATGGAGTACCATACTAGATTGCGGGCATGCTTCGCAAGTTGAGGTAGGTGAGTGATTTTGGTTATTTTTGTCACAAAAATCACCCCCCTTTCTTTCCTTGTGTGTTAAGTGTCACCCGTGAGAGTCGGTGCTTAGGGTTTTCTTATCGGTTAAGGGTCTAGCATGGAGTCGAATCATGTGTGCGTCGTGTCAATCTTGGAAGTATAGCTTAGTGCTTCCGTTTACCCGCCTTGAATTAGTTTCTTGGTCTTTGGTGATATCATTGTCGGTTGCTTGAGCTTGATTTAGGGGTTTGACACCGTGGTTAGACTTTGAGTCGGCATCCTCCGCTATAGACCTCCCTTGTTTAGTTTTTCAAAAAACCCCGCTTAGATGAGGCAAGCGGCTGCCTTTTCTTTTCCCCCGATGCATGTTGTTTGTTTATATGTGTTTTGTTTTGACTTGTCTGCATCAAAAATTTTGTAGCAAGACCAAACTTGCCTTGCAATAGGGCGTTCTTCCTCATGAATGTTAAATTGTGAGTTGAAAGGGCTACGGGTGTAGCTAGACCCGATTCGGCTTCTAGTTACTTAGTTTGTTTCTTGGTTTCGAATAAGGGTTATATAACTTCTTAATCTCTTACTCGAGGACGAGTAAGGTTTAAGTGTGGGGAATTCTGATGAGCTATATTTTAGTCATTATTTTCATTGTCTTTTCTTCATTTTTGGTCCCGTTTCGACCTCGTTTTGTGTGCATTTGCTCGATTTTATGCATATTGCCTCGACTATTCCTATTTGGTTCCCATTTTGTAGGTATTGTGGCGGGAGCGAAGAAACGGGAGCAAACGAGACGAATTTAGAGCGAAATGTGAAGAAGTGATGAGGTTTTGGCCCCAGGCCCAATCAGCCGGTCCCAGACCGGCAGCCGGTGGGCCGGCTGGGAACCTTGACTTGACTTTTGAAGAAAATGGCGAAATGTTACAGGAACTCATAGTTTGACTACCAGCCGGTCCCCGACCGGCAGCCGGCCGGTCGGCTGAGGATCATGGCCTCCCTTCAAATATGTTGAAAAAGTGAGAAGTGCCAAAAAAGACCCCCAGCCGGTGGCCTACCGGCAGCCGGCCCACCGGCTGACTGTACCTGTGCATGTTGAAGAATTGAAGAAGGGAAACAAATTACTTTTACCGCCCAACAACTGTGAAAAGGTAATAAGTTACTCAGCGGAATTTCTAGGCAGTAACTCTGAAACTCTATAGGAATATATGTGTAACTCTATTGAAGAATAGGTGTAACTCCTTTCAACAACTTGTGTAACTCCATTTGTTTAGTTGCGTGATTACTTATTCCATTATAGCAACATGTAACTCTATGACACCTGACCTGTGTAACTCCATTAGCAAAGTATGTGTAACTCCTTATAACAGCTTGTGAAACTCCAATCTGTTTACTTGTCTAATTCAATTCAATTAATTTCATTATTCCATTATAGTAGCATGTAACTCTATACCACCTGACTTATGTAACTCCATTAGCACATTATGAGTAACTCTATGGCATTAATAGTGTAACTCCATTCTGATTACTTGTGTAATTCAATTAATTTCATTATTCAATTATAGAAGCATGTAACTCTATACCACGACTTATGTAACTCCATTTGCCCAGAATGTGTAACTCTATCATTAATAGTGTAACTCCATTACGAGATATGTGTAACTCTATTGGAGGACATATATAACTCCCTTCAACGACGTGTATAACTCCATGTATTTGCATTTTTTTTACAACAGTTAAATCCACATAACCGTTGATCATGTGTGTAACTTCATAACATAATGTACGTATCTCTATATCATTATAGTGTGAAATTCCATGTGACTGTTTGAGGAAACTCTAAAAGCCTTGACTGTACAACTCTAAGGTACTAACCATATGGATGTGAAACTCTGTAGCGCAATATGTGGAACTCCATATCACTGCTTAAGAAACTCTGTACAACAATATGAGGAACTCTATAATTATTTACATTAAATAAATTAAATTCGCATTAAAAAACAAATCACTTCTTAAGTCTTCTTAACTTTAATGCGAATATTTTTTACATCTTCTTTGCAGTTGCAACTCTGTGAAATGTTTGTAATTATCTTTTATCCACCGGTCAATCCTTACCAATATTGCATCCCTTTCTTCATTTATGTCTGCAAGTACAAGGGAGGCTACCAACTGGACTAATATGTACCGCCGTTTTTTTTGTTGTTGAGATAATCGTGCTTGAAAGGGCTCCCCTCGTACATTAACATATGTACCATTGTGAAGAGTCCTGACTCTTCATCCCTTGGGGAAGGGTGCATCCAATCAAACGTAACTTGACGAAGCGTGAATGTTGCCACCTGATCTACCCTTGGTACCCCCTTACAATCCAGGTAATTAGACATACATCCAATCTAAAGATTCAAAAGAGTTACACAAGTAAAGCTACAGAGTTACACTAGTTGTTAATAAGGAATTACACAATTAATGCTATAGAGTTACACAATTAATGAAGTTACACAAGTCAGGTGGTATAGAGTTACATGTTGCTATAATGGAATATTGACATTAATTGAATGGAATTACACAACTAACCAAAAAAAAGTTGTTTGGTCAAAATGACAACTGACAATAAATGCCATAAATAGTAGACTGCACTAAAAAAAAGGCTCCAACTAATGGTAGTGCATGCATCCAAGGGTGTGTGGTTAGAAAAAAGGTGAAACTTTAAAGCAAGGTTAGACACATTACCCCCTATAAATAACAGGAACCCTATCACAATACCATTCATACCATCAAAATATAATTAGTGACTATGTCTCCTCTATATGTTAAACCTTTTTGTTGCATAATGGCAAATATGCCAGGCCATTATGACGGAGGTAAGTACGTAACAAAGAGTTTCAGTGTTGTGAGGAATAGGCTATGTGAACGTGGATACATGGTATCCAAGGTGCAGTCCATATGGAACAGAGATCGTAAGTTCTCGGGGTTCGTGTTGGTGGAATTTGGGATGACGCAAGCCCACTGTCTTTCTGCATTTAAGCTGCAGCAAATGTTCAGCCGGTCCGGCCATGGCCGTGATGATTGGCTGACCAGACCGGCTGGCGCCATAGGTGGAGGACCTTATCTCTGGGTGGCCACTAGGCAAGACAGGGAGCACTTTCGTCGGCCTTTTGACGTTACTGAAGTTCATGGTGATTTAATAGCTGCGGCACATGTCGTTGCCGATGCCGACATCTACAACCCCTTCGACATGATTGTTGCAGCTCTATCCGACCACCGAACTAAATTTCTTAATCTATCCTTTAAGTCTAGCGTGCATGGCTTTATCATGATCTATCTTATTTCTGTGTGTTTTTTTCCCTTTGCTTTTTTTACAGTTCCATTCTGTGTGATGTATCGGGTTAACAATGAAATATGAATTATTACACTTACGCATATCGTCCATTACAACAAATACCAGACAGAAACTAATCAACAGAAAGGCACATACCAGCTTCTCTGCCACCCTCCCTGTGAACGATTTCAGCGCGAGTTTCTGGCAGTCAAGAACGTCAATAAATTGTTCCTTAAAATTTATACACGCGCAACATATGTGGTTTTCAATCTTCATTGGAATAAATATTAGGTCAGCCCTGAGTTGTAAAGTGTTACCACATATGTCTCGGAAACTATCCCAATGGCTATGAACACAACTTATCTTACTGTCGGACGGTGTAGTGTCGTACGACATGTGCACCAAATGCAAGAGGTCGTCCTGCGAACAAATAAATGAGTTACACTACAACTCTTTCACATATAATATCATGGAGTTACACTATAAATGGTATAGAGTTACACAAGTTGTTTAAGAGAACTACACCATTTAAACCGTAGAGTTACAGACAAAATTGTATGGAGTTACACATGTATCAGGTATAAAGTTACACAAATTAGCTTATGGAATTACTCAGATAATTGTATGAGTGTCATGTGGAGCAACAAAGGTAGTTGCATAGAGTTACACTAGGAAAGGTATTGGAGTTACACTAGTTGTTCTAAGAAGTTACACAAATATATGACATAGAATGCAAAATAGTTATAACAGTTCATACCATGTGACGTAACCCGAAGAACGCCATCCTAGCAGGTTCAGGCCCATCCGACTCTATCATATTTAGTAACATTGACCAGCACTCAATTACCGATGGCGTCGTATGTTTATCCGATAGCAACGATAAAAGGTCGTCCCTTTTGAGTTCTAGATCGGGGCTGTATCGAACAAGAACCTCGCTGCGTTAAACAGGTTGGTGTCAGTTTCCCGTCGTAGGATCTTCAAAAAAAGAAAATGTCAAAATAAACAAGGGATGTATACTTACACTAGCACCAAACCACCCTCATCAAACAAACAGTAGTCAATTGTCTATTTCCGCAGGTCGCTTACATCGCTAAGAAGCGCCCGGTTGTTCTTAAGGAGGGTAGACACAACCAGACACCAGGTCCCGGTAACCTTATTGAAATTGAGGGTGGAACCCAGCCCGTCTCCCTTCCCCCGTCGGCGGCTGCTCAGCACTGATACCGACCCGCTTGCAGAAACAGGTGAACCCCGACGCTTGTATGTCATTTCAGGCCCGCCCTCTGCGCCAAGCTTCCTCTTCACACGGTTTTCGGGGTCGGGGTTCTGAAAGAAGTCGGGGTACTCATCAACCGCTGCCTGAATGAAGCAACCCTTCCCAACACCTCATCTGTAACACCCCGGTCCAAACCTAGGACCGAAAATGTTAGCCACGGTAGCTCGCCAGGCTATGTACTGGCCCCACAAATCAACACGGGTCCTTTCCAGCGCATTTTGTCCTCACTCATGCGCATCCCTGGAACCTTCCCAGGAGGTCACCCATCCTAAGACTACTCCAGTCAAGCACGCTTAACTTTGGAGTTCTTTCGCATGGATAATCAGAAAAGAAAGTGCACTTTGTTGATATGAGTAGTACTCTCAATCCCTTTAAGCACTAGTCATATAAGCCTATCAATGGACCTCTTCAAGGGGTTACCCCACCCGAATATCATATTCGGTTCAATGGAGTATTACATCATCCCTGCACTTGTTAATATCACTGAGCATGAGGATAGCTACAATTTCAGCGCGGTACAGCTCAATGTTTCCCATGTCACCTAACCCACACTCAAAAGGCGAACCACTGCAAAACATCATGTGCAGCATAAGGTATACCCTGCAGTCGTTCTTACTGAACCCTACGCCTTGCCATATAAAAGGCACGTTGACCAACTTAAACTCGCTGACCCTCGATGCTCTCTCGATATTGTTGAGCTCGAGGTACTTGCCCATCACATCAGCCTGCCCGTCGCACAAATACAAATCTACGTAAGATTACGTATAGATATACACAGTAGTTAAAATAAGAAAAGAACGAGAAAAGATTGCATACAACGAGCCGTGCGATTCCGCCATACGACAGCTTTTCAAAGTCTTCATCATAATTTCGGTTGTCCATAAACTCCACCTGCTGCGAAATGAAGTTTATGCATGCACAACAATAGTGATCATTATTGCCTGTCAATACTAGAACAAAGACCTGCAGACCAAGCAAGCAAAATACGTCAGAACGATAAATTGTGAGTATTTTATATGATATGTTGGCAAGATTGGACAGAGAAATACCATGTCAGCTCCAAGATTAAAGGGGGAGGAACAATGTTCAATTCACGAGTCAAATGTTGAGTACATCTCAGAAGTCAAATTTTCTCGTTCATCCCCATCGTCCTTGGCTTTCCATAGTGCTAAGGCAGTGAGCTGACCATGGAGGTAAACGTACAAAAGTGTTAGCCCCAAAGGAGATTCACATTTAAATATTTAGGTAACTCCATACTCTGATAAGTGTAACTCCATACTATGAAATGTGTAACTCCTTACAATCACATGTGTAATTCCATAAGGGGACTCCACTACACTACAGGTGTAACTCCATACTTTGATAGGTGTAACTCTTTACAAGCACATGGGTAGCTCCATACTGATATATGTGTAACTCCCTAACGGGACTCCACTACACTACACGTGGAACTCCACTACACTACAGGTATAACTCCATACTCTGATAGGTGTAACTCCAATATATGTGTAACTCCAAAAGGGGACTCCACTACACTACAGGTGTAACTCCATGCTCTGATATGTGGAACTCCACTACACTACAGGTGTAACTCCATCCCAGGGATTGTGAAACTCCATCCTAGTATCAGACAATAGAGTTCCTCACATCATGGTATGGAGTCCCACAATATCAACTACAGAATCAACATAATGTCACATAATTGGCATAAAGCTCTTACTGTGTCGGTGAGTTCGAAGAATCGGTTGGGTCTAGCAACAGGTGATGCAGAAGTTGAAGACATCAAGTGATCCAACAACAAAACCCAACACTCAATGACACTATTTTCAACTTGGGTCCCAGGCAACAACGTCATGATGTCCTCTCGATTAACCATGAAGAAATCGTCATATTTCACCAATTCGTCCCTACAAAACGAAGCATGAACTAATAAAACTACCGCAGTAAATATACATTGCACATTATTTACAGGAATATCAAAAGTGGTGTTCACTTACATCTTATCGTCTGAAGCGGTGGGGCTAAATGCGTAATCCATAACGGCCTTCCTCAGACTTAATACAGTCGAGAGTTTATCCTTGCGACTGATCATAAATTCTGATGCGACACGCTGAATAGGGTCAGGTAGTCCGCAGTCAATTGAGCACCCAATATTTTCCGGTACGCCGTCCATGTATGGTAGCTCACATGGCGAGTGGAGTAAGAAGGGGTGGTTGATAACATCAGTGCCATGTTCAGATGTCTCATCAACCAATGTAAGCCCCCTGATTCAGTTGCCCCCTTCCCATTTTTCATGGTAGCTATGCAACGTGCTGCCTCCAACGGGCTATATCCTGCGCCCTCCAGGTCAGACACTAATAAGGTCTCTGTGCTAAGGGGGATTGGTTCCGCTACCTCCGACGCATGATGCCCTGTCGCCATTTCTGCCATTATTTGAGCCATTTCAGCCGTTCCGTACGACACCAAGCTGATACCCTCCCCGCCCGATGGGGGAAATTCGTTCGACGCCGGCAACCCCTCGTTGCCAGTGCACGCTGGCACGTCATCCCCAAGCGGTTGTGTTGGCGTAACAGGCGATGCAACGTCAGTGCCTCGCCCATCTGGGCTAAGTTCCGTAGTTGCAGCGTCGGTATCATCCACCAAGTCACCGCTTTCTCTCAAACCGGCCAGCACCCCATCTAACTGAGCAGTCGCGGCGAGCTGTTCGTCCTCGTGAACTACAACAGCAGCACTCTTGTCAACCAGCTGCTTCATCGCCACCGGAGCCTTATTAACGGATACCTTCATCCGGTCGTTGATCTCTTCCACCTCATCACAGTATCTGTGGAGCTCTTCACAATGCCAAAAATCTTGAGTTAACTGTGATGGTACAAAGCGGTCGGGAGCGGAGCGGCCCTTCATCACGTCCTTTAAATTGGATAAAGCCTCGGCATACCAAGAATGAAAAATAGCTGCATTCCTTTGAATCTTCAGATAGAGTTCGTGGACCTCCTGAAATGGAGCAAACGACTCGGAGTTAGCGTGCAATAGATAAAAAAATGAGATTAAACAAAAATGAACATGTGAAAACAGTGCCTACATCCAACGCTCGCTCCTTTATCTGGGCGTCGTCCTCAACTCCTTCAGGAATCTCGATCTGAAGGAACCTCTTCCCGCCATTTGGCGCTTCCTTTTTCGCAGGTTCATTACTTGCGAATTGAGGTAAACGGAGAACCTCATGGCCCCCGGTCAATAGAAGCTGATTGGTATTGGCCGCACGCAAGCTTCGGGGGTACTTCACAATGGACCACGCCTGGCGACCCAGCCCTCCATCATCCATTTCACCCGCAATTCTCTTCCTTAGCCTTTCCTCGTCCCAGTGCTTGATTAGAGGTAGATCGTGGCAGGGAATCTCACCCCGGAAAGCGAAACGCTGGAAATAGGTTATCATTAAAAATGGGATGCACTGAACTAGGAAAGATTTCCCAGCCGTAGCATCCACTCCAGCCCCGATGACAACATTCAGTATATATGTACACCAGTCAAGCCGGTGTATGGCGCCTACATCCTCGACCGCCATCAGAAGCTTGAGATCGACCACGCAGTTGATGGTTGGGGCAAGGAAAGACGACATGCATAACAAGATGAACATGCGGCAGAAATGTTCACCTCCCTATTGGTCTGCCAATATTGCGTTTTTTATCTTCCCGAGAGGTATTCCGTCTTTTGAGTTCTTCACGCCAAACATATGCCTCCACCGACATTTCAAAGCCGCTATTTCAGGAGCGTCTGGCCCTTTTTGCTTCCCCGTTGGTATGATGACGACGAGCTCGTCAGGTCCGGCAAGGAGAAGGAAGCAGTTTCGAACATCATGTTTCGTGATCATAAACTCTTTTGTCCTGATATGTGTTCTAAACATGAACGACCCATCCGAGACGCATTCCATAAAATCCAGCACGTTACGTAGGGGATACTGCCTGAACTTCAGCTCAAGCATCCCCCCAAAACCTATTCTGGCAGCCGCCGCTCTTTGGGCATCATTTAACATGCGAATTAGCTCAAACAACATCCTCGCCCGACATTTGACACCTACTCTAACCGCCGGGATAACCAACTCTTGGGATGTAGACATCTACAACAGCAAAAAAAAGGATTGTCACGAAAACGACAAATTATCAAATGAAAATTGCAATGAGCTGTTTAGCCCAAAAAACTGCCATAATACTATTGGGCCCAAAGACGAGCTAGGAAGCAAGCAGCCCATTTACAAAGCAGATTGCATAGGAAGAAAGAGACGTTGGAAGAGCAGGAAAGGGTCAAAACCCTAGAGGAATATTCCCCTAGAATCTCTCCTATATTCCTGGAGCTGACCAGGACCAGAGCCAGGACCAGCTGACCAGGAGTCCAAGGCTATATAAAGAGAAATTAGGGCGTTAATTATTCATTCAATTCACACGCTGTAATTTTTAGTTACGCATGCTAGCACTTGTACGTAGTTCAAACAGTGATCCTCCTCGAAAATAGTGAAAACTTGGTGGGATTCCGTTCCCCCCGCGGTTGTTTCTCTCATTGGGTTTTTCCGCGTCACCAAAATCTCTCGTGTCATTCTTTGATTCTTTACATTCGTTTTTGCGCATATTCATTTATTGGTTGGTACTTTGACCCATATCACAGTAACTTGACCCGGTAGAAATTTTACCAAAACAATTCGGCGCCCACCGTGGGGCATAGTGCGTATTCCAATATCTGAAACCGTCATATCGTCACAAAAGCATGTCTGGGACCAAAGCTACCCCCTCTAGTGCCCAGAGTATGCCAGCTCATTCCAGCGGAACCAACCCCATCGTGTCCATTGGTCTCGCAGGATCACCCCCAATCGTGAGTCAGACCACAACCCCAAGGGTTATGGCTCCATCCAGCAAACCTCCTCAGGTTCCCAGATCACCCCTTGTTTCTGCTTCCCCGAGGCAGAGCAGAGAAAGCAGCCCCAGCAGAAGTGGAGAAGCCCAGATACCCGGAGCAGGCCTGCTGCCAAGAGTCCCCAGTCCAGATCCGATGCAGATGGTGGTCCAGGGGATGAGTGCTCTACAGGAAGCCATAGAGGGCCTGAAGAAGGACAAACTGAACCTGAGATAGCAGATCACCGCAGTCACCCGCCCAGAACAGCTGTTTAGAATGTTACAGCCAGGGCCTGGACAGACCTTCAATCCCTTCAGGAGAGGAGGGTTGAACCGGCCGATTCCCCAGGAGATCGTCACCAGGCTGGATCTAGGTGTCACCACCCCGAGCAGCGGCCCAGAGATACTGGATCTACACTCATCTGTGTTCAGAGCACCGCAGTCCAATCCAGCTAAGCCTGCAGGTAATCCTACACCTTGTTTTCCCCCTGGGACTAACCCTTTGACTTTTTTAGATACACCTCCGTAGCCAACACTCGGATGGACGCCAGAGATCCCCGTAAGGCCAGCACCAGTGAGCCAGTCCAGCGCCAGAGGATGGGCATGAGAAGTACCAGTGCAGTCAGCAGTTAGTTGGCATCCAGGGCCAGGGTTCAGTCCATCCGTAGCAACCAACCCACCTGCCAACCAATCGTCCTCAGGCCCTTGCGGAGGAACCCCTCCTGGTTTCTTCCCTCCGCCTGCCAACCCGTCTTCAGGCCTATGGGGAGGAGCCCCTCCCGGGTTCTTCCCTCCGCCAGCTAATCCGTACCCTGGAGCAGGTAGTCTCTCAGACCAGCGCTACCAGGAGTTGAAGGACATGATCACCAAGATACCCGGCATGCCAAGGCCCATGGAGAAAGCTTCCCAAGACAGCTATGCAGATTCACCCTTCATTGGCAATATTTCCCTGATAAATGTGCCCAAGGGGTTTGTGCCACCAACCATGACACTATACGATGGTACGACCGACCCCCTGGACCACATCAATCAGTATAAGCAGAAAATGATTGTGGTGACCGCAACCGGAGCACTCAAGGAGGCCTGTATATGCAAGGGATTCGGATCAACCTTGTCCGGAGCAGCCCTGCACTGGTTCGTAGGGTTGCCCAATCGCAACATATCCTCCTTTGCAGACCTGGTTAATGCCTTTAATCACCAGTTTGCTAGCAGCATGAAACCTGAAAAGCAGACCAGTGATCTTTATAGAATTGTTCAAGGATTCGAGGAGACAACTCGAGATTACCTTACCAGATTCAACAAAGAGAAGGTTGCCATTCCACATTGTGATGTACCCACTGCCATCGAAGCCTTCCGCATGGGGTTGCATCATGATTCAGACCTGTACAAGCAATTGACAATGCATCCGTGCACTGCCTTTGCTGATGTACAAGCCCAGGCAGTTGTAGCCATGAGGCTGGAAGAGGACGCTGCCTCCAGAAGAAGTACCTACGACACAGAGCCTGTGTCTAGAAAAGCACCAGTGGAAAAGAAGGGTGAAAGATCAAAGCCCTATAGCAAACCAGTGAACAAAGTATCCGAGAGCACCAGTGGCAAAGGCGATGCAGACCCACCTCCAAAGGTCAGCGAATATGGCTTTACCACCGGTATGGCTGGCCTGCTGAAGGCCCTGAAAGAGCTCAAGGGAGTCAGATGGCCAAAGAAGAAAGAGGAGCGACCCAATGACCGCCGTGATGCCAGCAAAAGATGTGAATTTCACGATGACATAGGCCATACCACGGACGAATGTTATACCCTCAGGAAGGAGGTCAGATACCAATATGACCGAGGTAACTTGGACCATCTGCTCCTAGAGAATTCCACCAAAGTCAATGCAGCCAGCCAGGCGCAGCCCTCACCAGCTCCTCCCTGCAACAGAATTGTCAATGTCACCACCGGAGGACCAGAGCTGTGTGGGCTCACCTACTCTGCAGCCAAAAGACGCGTGACATCAGCTAAGGGAGACAAGCCAGAATCATCATGCTGAATAGCAAGGCAGGACCTCCC
The DNA here is from genome assembly GCA_029255685.2 of Silene conica. Lineage (NCBI taxonomy): Eukaryota > Viridiplantae > Streptophyta > Magnoliopsida > Caryophyllales > Caryophyllaceae > Silene > Silene conica. The sequence goes on along the minus strand of CM055311.2, from coordinate 54,906,117 downwards.
AGCAGTAACCTTTGACGAAACAGATGCACAAGCCGTACCAGAGCAGCACCATGATGCCATGATCATCACATTGAACATTGGCTTGTGTGAGGTCGGGAAAGTCAGGTAGATACAGGAAGCTCCGTCAACCTGCTAATGTTGGATGGCCTAAAGAGCATGGGATTTGACGAGAAAGACCTGACAAAGAAAGTTATTCCCCTGGTCGGATTCAGCGGAGAAACAGCGCATACCCTGGGGGAAATCACCATCCCCACTTACGCCGGAGGACTGAACAAACAGGTAAGGTACTTAGTTATAGATAGTCCATCTACTTACAATGTTATTCTTCGCAGGCCCTGGATCCACGAAATGCGAGCGATCTCGTCAACGTATCACCAGTGCCTGACATTCCATACACCGTGGGGAGTCCAGGAGATACGGGGAGACCAGAAGGAGGCCAAGGATTGCTACAAAGTAGCTCTCAGAAGGACCACTAGGCCACAAGCCGCCAGAGCATAGCAACTACAACAACTGCACATCCATGAGGAATACATCGAGCCCCAGCAGGCAGAAATCGATGAGGTCCGCCTGGATGAGCAGTACCCAGAGAGGACCGTGTTCGTAGGCTCAGAGTGCTCTGGAGATCTGCGCCAGCAGCTCCTCCAGCTGCTCAGAAAGAACGTGGACTGCTTTGCCTGGTCCCATAAAGACATGATTGGCATAGACCCAGAGATCATAACATACAAGCTCAGCATAGATCCAGGATTCAGACCAGTGCAGTAGAGACGCAGGAAATTCGCAGTAGAAAGAAATCAGGTCATAAACCAGGAGGTGGATAACCTTCTGGAAGCAGGAAAGATTAGGGAGGTCAAGTACCCGGAGTGGCTATCCAATGTAGTGGTGGTACCAAAAAAGAAGGGCAAGTGGAGGGTCTGCGTGGATTTCACAGACGTAAATAAGGCCTGCCCCAAATACCCATTCCCCTTGCCACATATAGATGCTATGGTGGACGCCACTGCAGGCCACGAAATGTTGACTTTCCTAGATGCATGGAGCGGGTACAACCAGATCAAGATGGACCCGGCAGACCAGGAAAAGACAGCATTCAGGTCCGAAAGAGGCATTTACTACTACAACGTAATGCCCTTCGGCCTCAAGAATGCTGGTCTACATACTAGCGGCTCGTAAACATGATGTTCAAAGACCAGATAGGGCGAAACATGGAAGTATACATAGACGATATGGTGGTCAAATCCAAGCAATCGGCGGACTACACCCAGCACCTGGAGGAAACATTCAACACCCTCCGGAAGTACAAAATAAAACTGAATCCAGCTAACTGTACCTTTGGAGTTTCCAGTGGGAAATTCCTGGGGTATATGGTAACACAGAAGGGGATAGAAGCCAACACAGAACAGATCAAAGCAGTTCTGCAGCTGGAATCACCCCAGAAGCCCAAAGATGTGCAGCGTCTGACAGGAAGAGTAGCAGCCCTGAGCAGGTTTATTTCCAGGTCCTCAGACCGATGCAGACTATTCTATGATATTCTAAGGAAAAGCCAGAAGTTTGATTGGACACCAGAGCACGAGAAGGCATTCCAGGAACTAAAGCAGTACCTGAGCAGCCCACCCCTGCTATCCAAGCTAGAGTAGGGGGAAGTGCTGCTCCTGTACCTCTCCGTAACTGAAGCAGCAGTAAGCGTAGTTCTGGTCCGGCAGCACGAGGGAGCTCAGCATCCGGTGTACTACGTCAGCAAATCACTGCTACCAGCAGAAACAAGGTATACCTCACTTGAAAAGCTAGTATTGGCATTGGTCACAGCATCCTATAAGCTACGCCCGTACTTTGAGTCTCATACCATCTCGGTGGTTACTAATCACCCCCTCAAGACGGTCATGAGAAAGTCGGAGCTCTCAGGACAAATGGCTAAGTGGTCTGTGCACCTCAGTGGATATGATCTCCAGTTTGAACCACGCATAGCCATAAATTCACAAGCCCTCGCAGATTTCGTCTCCGACTTCAGCCCAGCACTCCAGACCAAAGTAGAGCAGGAAATCCTGCACCAACATCAGGGTGCCATGCCAGGCACCTGGGAATTACGAGTAGATGGGGCATCAAACGTCAAGGGTTCAGGAGTTGGGTTGATCCTTAGATCACAAGAAGGTGACTTGATCACCCAAGCAGTCCGATGTGAGTTCAAAACCACAAACAACGTAGCTGAGTATGAAGCCCTGGTCCTGGGGCTGCAATTGGCACTGGACATAGGGGTCAGCTGCATCAGTGTGTACAGCAATTCACAATTAATTGTGAATCACGTCAATGGAGCATACGAGGCAAGGGACCCCACAATGGCGGCCTACTTGTGTGTGGCAAAGGAATTAATCAGCAGATTCGTAGAATTCTGCATCCAGCAGGTACCTAGAGAGCATAATGCAGAGGCAGATGCACTGGCAACCCTGGGGTCAACCTTCAAACCAGCCGACGTAGCCAGTATTACGATCACCCATGTTCTCCAACCAGCCATTCCTGGACCAGATTCGGACCAGAAGGAACTACCTATCTGCAGCAGCAACCCAGGCCAGGGGTCAGAGCAGGATTGGCGCAAGTCGTACCTGGACTGGTTGCAGCATGATATCCAGCCCAGCAGTAAGAAAGAGGCACGCAGTTTCAGGATGAAGGCTTCAAGGTTCCTGCTGATTGATGACATCCTATTCCGGAAATCATTAGCAGGACCATATATGCGCTGCTTGGATCAGACTGAGGCACAGACAGTCTTGCATGACCTCCACAGCAGAGACTGTGGAAATCATGCAGGGGGAAGAAGCCTGTCCAATAGAGCCCTCAGAATGGGTTACTTCTAGCCCACAATGCGCAAGGATGCGAAGGAGTATGCAAGAAAGTGTGACGCCTGTCAAAGGCACGCATCTGTCAACCACCAACCAGCAGAACCCCTACACCCGGTCATATCTCCATGGCCTTTCATGAAGTGGGAGATGGAAATTGTGGGACCCCTCCCCAGAGCACCAGGAAACAAGTTGTACATGCTGGCCATGACAGACTACTTTTCTAAGTGGATCGAAGCAGAATCGTTCACCCAGACCACCGAAGCACATGTCATCTCTTTTATTAAACGTAATATATTCACCAGATTTGGTATAATTTCAGAGATAATATGTGACAATGGTTCCCAATTCATTGGAAATAAAACCGAGGCTTTCTGCGCTGGTTGGAACGTATCACTCCAGAAATCTACCCCTAGAAACCCCCAGTCTAACGGACAAGATGAGTTCAGTAATAAGATCATCATTGAAAATATGAAAAAGAAACTACAAGAAATGGGAGGGAAATGGGCAGAGGAGCTCCCTCTGGTCCTGTGGGCTGACAAAACTACTCCAAAAGTAGCAACAGGTCAGACCCCCTTCAGCCTTGTCTTCGGAGCAGAAGCTGTAATTCCTTATGAAGTCAAAGTTCCAACCCACAGATACGGGTGTATAACTGAGGACCAGAACCAAGTAGAAATGACAAGTAGCCTGGACACTGTTGATGAACTCAGGACCAACGCCTACGTCAGAATAGCCTCATACAAGCAGATGGTAGCTCGGAGCTACAACAAAAATGTCAGGATCAGAACCTTGCAAGTAGGAGATCTGGTCCTGAGAAAGGTATTCCAGAACACCAAACACCGACAAGCTGGAAAGTTCGCCTACAACTGGGAGGGCTCATACCAAGTTGAGAGCATAGTTGGTAATGGGGCCTACAGACTAATGACAATGGAAGGGGAAATGATACCCAGATCATGGAATATACTTCACTTAAAAAATTATATCATCTAGAGGTGCCTCCACCAGACCAGAGCAGCTCCCTTAGACCTCAGGTTCTACTCTGTATAAAGTATACTCTGGTTCAGCTTAAAATGTTGTCTTGCATTTATATTTTTTATAACTTAAGTTTGATAATCTAAGTCTTATAATTTCAAACCTTGGTTCATTTAAAGTCAACTATCGAGTCTTTTTGAAAATAAAGGAAAAGTTTTATCACTTATTTTCTGGACCAGAATTTGCCTATCCTAGTAGACTGACCTAAAGAGGAAATCTACACTGATCGCAGGAGAACCTAAGTCAAGCCTGGCACCCCAGTATAGGGATGGGTATCTAAAATACCAGGCCAGTACACCAAAACAGTGATGGCCAAAACACAATGAAACATGCATGTACAAAAGAAAACGCCAGAAAACGGTAGAAAACCAACAGTAAACAAAGCCCCATACAACGGGGGAACATACGATTCAAAAAAAAAAGGAACTGCCCAAGGCAGCCCAGTAGCAGAATTGTTTTTGTTGATCCACCCGGACCAACAAAAAAAATTACAACTGATTAAGCCCACGCAGGGGCACCAAAGTTTCAAGACAAAATTTTTTACGCCCATATCAGGGCCCAACAACGCAAGTTTAAAAAAGAACCTACTCATCAGGAGTAGGTTCAGCAGCAGCAGCATCAACACAGGTGGGGCCAGAGGTCACCTCCTCACCGGCATTTTGGGACCCCACCACGCCTTCTTCTTCATCATCATCAGAAATCAGGTCCATGTTCAGACCCTCAGGAAAATCTGCAGCGAAAGTCTCCTCCAGAGCAGCTAAGTCCCAAGTGGTATGACTACCCTCTTGGAACTCCTTAACACATTTTATCCGGGTCTCAGCAGCACTGCAGGCAACAGCCTCGATCAGTAGAGCTCCCTGCAGACCAGCCTTCTTATGCTCCAGAGCTTCCACCCTCAGCACTAGATCAGCCTCTGAGGCTAAGGCCCGCTCCAGCTTAGAATGAGACGTGGCCAACTGGTTCTGGAAGGTCTCCTCTTGAGCCTTGAGCATCTCCTAGCCCAGAGCCACGTCCCGACGGGAGCGCTCAACAGCCTGCCGCATATTTTCCATTAGTGCCTCCTCCAAACTCAACTTCGCCTCTATCTCCTGCTCCTTCTTAGCCAGGGCCTCCTGCATCCTCTCCACCTCCTGGCTCCTCCTTAGAGCCTCCGCCTGAGCCGTCTTCATACGATGAAATTCAGCCAACAGAGCCTCGCTCTAGCGTTTGGCACAAAGTGACAGCTCCAGGACCTGGATATCCAGACCAAGTCAGGACCAAAAATAAATAAATAAAATAAATATATATATATATATATATATATATATATATATATATATATATAAGAAAAAAGAAAAGCTACCTCAAAAGAAACCTCCGCAGTGTGCCTAATCAGATCTTAGAAAGGACGGGGATTCATGATAGAGGCAGAGGCAGGAAAGAGCAGTGAATCCAGAGCAGGCCAGAGATCAGTTCTGGACCCACCAAAGCCTCCTGGGAGTTCCAGGTGCAGAGCAGGAGAAGAAGGACCCTCCCCAGAAGACGATCGAGGCAGATGCTCGGGTATAACTTTGAAATCAGGGGTAGGGATCTCAACAGGGATTGTTAAAGGAGAAGGATCAACAAAAGAAGTCGTGGGCACAGATTCCTAGACTGAATCAACAGCATCTACTTCGATAGAGGCAGCCTTGGATCCAGTTCCAGCAGGGCCCCCAACAGCTTCCACTTTCTTCTTCTTCGAGGACCCCGCGTCCCCAGGAGTGAACCTCTTCCTCCGCAGCTGCATCACCCTGTCCACGTTCACCCTGGGCTTGCCTGAAAATAGCACCAAAAGTCAGAACAACCAGACCAAACATGAAATTCACCCATAAAATAGCCAGATGAGCAGCACCGTACCCTCTTTCTTCACCGCCAGAATAGCAGAATCCCAGACCAGCTTGGAGAATGTCCTCTCCTCAGCAGGAAGGTCCAGGAGCTTGGCCTTTTAAGCAGGAGGATCCTCGGACTCAGGGAGCTTAGCAAGGCTATTCCCTGAAGAGACAAATCAACCGTTAGTAAAAGATAACAGCAGAAGAAAACCAAACCAGGAAAAATACCAGAGTAGAGACCATACCTTCCACAGACTGCCACTCAGAAAAGATGTAGTCAGGAGAGTAAGGCAGTGTGTCAATCTTGACAAAGATAAAACGAGTGAACCATTTACTATCATCTGGGGTGGTAGAAAAGACAATGGCAGAAGGCACGCCATCATACCCACGAATGGTGCACTGAGAATGGCCCAAGGAAACCACTGCCCCAAATCTGCCAACCCTATATTCAGCCCTCGTTCACGGTTCAGAGCACAGAGGCTGAGCAAGATCCGCCATGCATGGGGAGCGACTTGGCACAAAGCCACTTTGGTTAGCTTTAAAAAATCAATGATTAAATCAGGAAAAGGGAACCTCAAACCCAAGCGGAAGGGGTACTCATATAAACAAGTCCACCCCTCCCTCTTGAAATCAGCTTTCTCACCAGCGAGGGGGAAATGGAAGACAACCCCTTCCGGGAAGCCGAACCTCATCCTTATGAGAGTAGCATGAGACTCATTGAAGGCAGAGTCGCAAAGATACCTGGACGCAAGAAGCTTCTGCGAGGGAAAGGGACCAGAGTAGTCCCCCGACGCAGAAGAAGACCCAGAAGAGCCAGCAGTAGGAGTAGCAGAGGGGGTAGTAGCGGAAAAGCTGGGAGCAGACATGGAGAACTTAAGATGCGGTAAAAAAACAAATTATCGTAAAAAAGAAAGAAAGCAAGAAAGCAAGTGAATGTAGGAAGTAAAAAAGGTAAAAGAGAGAGCAACGGTTAAAAGGGGTATTTATAGAAGAGGTGGGTGGTTGAAATTTGAAAGGTCCTTATAATGAGAACCATGAGAACCCTCACTAAATCTCCACCAAATCACGCTTCGAAAGTTTCGATGGCTCATTTACCATTAGTTTAACTTATTCAAATACACACTTTAGTATCATTAAACAAATTTTTTTGATTTTATTAACAAAATATATACTTAGTGTACCAAAATACAATTAGGTATACTAAAACGGCTATAAATGCATGAAAACGACCACTATGTCCATGAAAATGACTAATAGGTGCATGAAAATAGTAGGCTCTATGTGCATTAAAACGAGTTCTAGGTGCATGAAAAATGATAGATACGTAAAAATCGGTAGTATGTGCATGAAAATTAATAAAACGTATCTTACCTCGATTTCCGTCACTAGTATATATTTTCTAGACCAAGAAATATGTTCTCTAGCCATAAAATTCCATGCCGAATCCAAATATGTCATTAAATTTTTTTTAAAAAGTCCGTAAGGTAGAGTTCTCATGGTTCTCATTATATTGGTGGTTCTCATAGGATCCCGATTATATATATATATATATATATATATATATATATATATATATATATATATATATATATATATATATATATATATATATATATATATATATGTATATATACATATATGTATATATACATGTATATATATACATATATATATATACATGTATATATACATATATGTATATATATATATATATATACATATATATATATATACATATATGTATATATACATATATATATATATATATACATATATATATATACATATATATATATATATATATATATATATATACATATATATATATATATGTACCAATGGATCTAACAAAATCAATGAGTGAGATTAACCCACAAAAAATAGACAAACTTATTTTTTTTTTCTCTCTCTCTCTCTTTCTTCTAATAAATCGTATTGTACCTTTTATGTGTTATGCGAGTGAAACCAAAACATTTGAAGTTTCTGCTCCACCAGAAGCGCATGTGCTCTACATATATAAGCAAGCATGTGTATAATAGAATTGGAATATAAAGCAAGAAGGGTGTGTCAGAGGATGAGTCAACTTAGTAGTTCGTAGATAGAAGAGGTACACGCAGCTGCTATAACCGAGCCAATGCGATGGTTAGGTGTACTAGCAAGAAATAAAAGGCTCATATAAACACAACAAGTAGTGAGAGTTATAAAAGAAAGTGCTCGAGCAAACCCTAGCCCCAGTAAAAATAAAAGGGATTTGAGTTTAGTTTTAAATTAGAGAATAGAAGAAGGTATCTGCTACTATAGTATAGAATATGTCTACCTGGATCATTTTAAAAAGTACGACAAATGGGAATTCGCTTCCGGCGCGGATGTAGATTGGAATAGCGCTTTGGACAATACAATAACTGAGTTTTTATAATACAATAATTGAATTTGTATAATACAATAACTCGGCTCTTTTAATACAATAACTGAGTTTGTATAATACAATAACTCGGATCTTTTAATACAATAACTGAGCTTGGACATTACAACAACTGAGTCTCTATAATACTATAACCCAAATTGGACATTAAAATAACTAAATTTATATAATACAATAATTGAGTTTGGACAATAACTCAATTGTTTCAATATAGTATTTCATCGTCATTCTTATATACTTCAGTAACAAAACATGGTTGTTTTATTATTACAATAACTCATTTTCAATATTACAATAACTTGGTCCCTTTAATACGAGTTTGGACAAATAAACTAAGTGAGTTTCTATAATACAATAACTTAGGTTGTATAATATAATAACTAGGTATCTATAATAGTATAATACAATAACTAAGTTTGGACAATATAATAATTGAGTTTTTATGATACAATAACAGAGTTTGTATAATACAATAACAGGGTTCTTTTAATACAATAACTGAGTTTGGACATTACAACAACTAAGTCTTTATAATACTATACCGAAATTGGACATTAAAATAACTAAATTTATATAATACAATAATTGAGTTTGGACAATAACTCAATTGTTTCAATATAACTTGGTCCCTTTAATACGAGTTTGGACAAATAAACTAAGTGAGTTTCTATAATACAATAACTTAGGTTGTATAATATAATAACTAGGTATCTATAATACAATAACTAAGTTTGGACAATAGAATAATTGAGTTTTTATGATACAATAATAGAGTTTGTATAATACAATAACTCGGTTCTTTTAATACAATAACTAAGCCTGGACATTACAACAACCGAGTCTCTATAATACTATAACCGAAATTGGACATTAAAATAACTAAATTTATATAATACAATAATTGAGTTTGGACAATAACTCAATTGTTTCAATATAGTATTCCATCGTCATTCTTATATACTTCAGTAACAAAACATGGTTGTTTTATTATTACAATAACTCAGTTTCAATATTACAATAACTTGGTCCCTTTAATACGAGTTTGGACAAATAAACTAAGTGAGTTTCTATAATACAATAACTTAGGTTGTATAATATAATAACTAGGTATCTATAATACAATAACTAAGTTTGGACAATATAATAATTGAGTTTTTATGATACAATAACAGAGTTTGTATAATACAATAACATGGTCCTTTTAATACAATAACTGAGTTTGGATATTACAACAACTGAGTTTCTATAATACAATAACCGAGATTGGACATTACAATAACTAAATTTATATAATACAATAATTGAGTTTGAACAATAACTCAATTATTTCAATATAGTAGTAGCAATCAACATCCGTCGTATCTCCAAATTATTATTTCAATAACTCAATTATTTCAATATATGTTGAGGTTCATAAGATTCCCGGTAAATCTGTTTGAGTATAAATCAAGGTAATTGAAGTCTTAAAACTACGAAAAATTAGAGGGAAGATAGTCGTCAAAGTTGATTGTTGAGAGATTAAGAAAGACTAAATTGATGAAGTGTGTGAAAATAGGTGGCATTGAACCATGAAATGAATTATGAGAAATGTCAAAAATCTACAAAGGCTGAAATTTCGGAATGTGTAAGATAATTCCAGTGAATGCATTACCGGGAATAGACAAGTTCCGGAGCAGTTGAAGGGAATAAAGGATGTTGAAATCAAAGTGGCCAACAAGGCGAGAGTGATTAAGCTTAATAGACTAGAGTACATTCCCATTGGAGCAAGTAATTCCATGCTAGTTAAATGGACAATCGTCAGACGAGCAAATAAAGATTGAAGGAGGTTAAATTTGGGGGGTTTCTATTGAATTTATTAGATTAAATCTCAGCCACTCATCAATATTAGATATGAATGGTCCAGATTTAAAGGTGTAACTCACCAAATATACCCCAACTCATATGATCCTATTTCTATTATATATATATATATATATATATATATATATAGAAGTAGGATCATATGAGTTGGGGCAATATTGGTGAGTTACACCTTTGAATCTGGACCATCCATTTTTAGTTCAGATTAGTGGCTGAGATTAAATCTCACAATTCATATATAAACCCAAAATTTCACCCCTCACTTCTTTTTTCCCCTCTTTTCAACTTCCCAACTCAAATTCTACTGTAAAACCTCCATAATTCTACTGTAAAACCTCCATTTTCTCCAGTAAAACCTCCATCATCTTGCTCATCTTTTCTTCGTCGATTTCTTCACTCATTTTCGTCGTTATTCCGTTCATCTTCAGGTAATTTTGCGCAGTGTTTCTCCAGTAAAAGATTCATTTCGTTTTCTTCTATTTTCGTCACTTTTTGTAGGTTTTTTAAGTTGATTTTTGTTGTGTTTTCTTTTGTTATTCTTCAATTTTGCGCAGTGTTTTTCATTATGTAGTTCAATTAGAGTATTTTGTGTACTTTTTTTTCTCGTTTTAGCATAATTTTAGGGTTTTTTTTATCTGACTTCTTTGATTTTCGTCAATTTTGTAAAAATCTCCGTTTATGTAGTTGTGTTTTACTTAAAACCGGTGTGTAGTTCAATTAGTCACTTTGCATTTTGTTTTCAGTTAAAATTAGGGTTTCTTAATTGTATTTTCCAGATTTTTTACCTGATTTTCGAAATTATTGTAATTGTCTAAGACTGTTATTGTATTCGTCTAAGACTGTTATTGTATTCCCTTTTTTTATAATCGTATCAGACAGTTATTGTAACCGTCTCAGACTGTTATTGTAATCGTCTAAAACTGTTATTGTATTCGTCTGAGACTGTTATTGTAATTGTCTAAGACTGTTATTGTATTCGTCTAAGACTGTTATTGTATTCCCTTTTTTACTATAATTACAATAACAACTATTATGAATACAATAACAACTATTTTAATGGTTTGTACACAGTTATTTTAATGTGTTTAGACAGTTATTTTAATGGTTTGTACACAGTTATTTTAATGTGTTTAGACACTTCATTTAAATACAATTATTGTATTATATAAGTTATGTTATTGTATTATAAAACTCAGTTATTGTATGTAGTAGTGACTTCATGGGGTGTTGTTGTATTATATGCATCACTTTGTGTTTATTTAGCTCGTATGGTTCTTTGCAATGCTGCGAAGATTAAAGTCAGTTGCCGCCCTAATGTTCTAGTTAACCTTTTGCAAAAACTTAGATTGTGGTGTTTTTGTAATGATGCATATGATGTTTTACAACGGGGAGTTGTTTACATCAGAGTTGCATGATCCATTAAAAAGGATTATTTACAGAGCTGAGATTGCTGCTATCCTAGTTTTAGCTGATATCAACAAAGAAAGAGAGAGGTTGTTGCCTTTAGTTGAGGAAATTGTAAATGTTGCATGGTATTGGAAAGGATTGTGTGTTTGTAAAGCCTAGAAAGTGTTATTTTTGTGACTGTTATTGTAATTTTCTCAGAAAGTTATTGTAATCATGTCAGACAGTTTTTGTAATTGTGTTTTCAGAGAGTTATTGTAATTGTGTTTTCACACAGTTATTGTAATGGTTTCAGGCAGTTATTTTAATGATTTCAGACAGTTATTGTAATGGGTTCATACAGTTATTGTAATGATTTTCAGACAGTTATTGTAATGGTTTTTACACAGTTATTGTATTATATAAGTCTTGTTATTGTATCTAGTAGTGACTTCATTCAAGACAGTTATTGTATTATATAAGTTTTGTTATTGTATTTCCTTTTTTACACAGTTATTGCATAATGTCAAATATTGTATTGCATAATAATACCTGTTATTGTAATGCATAATGTTAATTATTGTATTGCATAATACATGTTATTGTATTCAGTTTTCCATTTTGTAGTACTTGTTATTGTAATTCATAATAGTTGTTATTGTATTCATAATAGCTGTTATTGTAATTGATAATAGCTGTTATTGTATTGTGATGCCCGTCGTTGAGGGTACCAAAGATAAATTTATAATTCCTAACTTTAACAATAGATAGTGAAAGTCAGGGTCGAACCACAAGGAGGTGGGGAATGTTTATTGTTGATGTTAATGTCTAAAGTAACAATTTTTGGGGGATTGATTGATTGTGTACTAAGTCTAAGGCAAAGATAAAAATAAAACAAGAAAATAAAGATGAGATAAAAATTATATTAAAAGAGATGCTAGGATGTTTGGGTAATAAATAGCTAAGGTAATATAAATCCTAAGGTCAACATGTAATGCAGTCGCGTAAGGGGGTGTAACATATCTTTTTAGGTCTATGCTACCTAATAGCTCCTTTCGGCCTATGCTATTAGTTCCTAGGTCTCACAATTATTGGGTGTCAATAATAAGGGTGATTCCTAAATCCTAGGTCACATACCTTTCAATCTTGAGTAACCTAGCCGTCTTAAGGTGTAAACCAATGCCCTTCCCGTATCTCTCAATCTTGGGTAGGTCATTACTAACATCCTACAAGTCTCATTTTAGTTTCATTGTAGGGTATTATAGTCAACAAAGAAAAATGAAACAGGATACAAACGCGAGCGGTCGACCGACCAGCTATTCCAGTCGGCCGACCACCGCCTTGGTCGACCGACCCATTAATTGAGTCGGCCGACCACGGCTCTGCTACAGGTCGGTTTCGGAATTTATTCTACCTATGCATATTCATCCCCTACATCCTAACATATGAAATTTAGCTACTCATGGTTGTTAAGACGATTATAAAAACGGGATTAAACATGGTAAACATAGTGAATAATCTAAACATGCAAGAATTAATAAAACTTGAGATTCTAACTTAAACTGGATGTAATAAAAATAAGAACAATAATAAGGCTAAATTAAAAGAGTAAATACCACAGTCGGAATTAAGGCAGAAGGAACAAACTTTATTGAATGCTTGGAAATTGTCGAAAGATTACAAAACTAAAATTCTTCTAAATAAACTAGATGCTAATTGATACTTGATTCTTGAATATGAATGTCAATTGATACGAAACCCTAATCACAAGATTAGTTTATATAGGGCCAAAGATTAGAGTTTCCTAAAGACTCTACTTCTAATTTATTTCCGAAAAGAATTGTTCTGGGCTTCGCTGAGGTCGGTCGACCAATTTGGTGGGTGGGTCGACCTCCTTTACGGAATTGGTTGAATTCTTGGGCTTTCTTCAGATTTGGACTTTTATGGAGATCAGGGCTGGTCGGTCGACCCATTTAGCTGGTCGGTCGACCGCCTCCGAATGGAATTCTTCGGTTTTCTTCTTCTTTTGACTTTTGGTACTTAAATAAAGACTCCAGTTGACCTTTCGTTATTCCTTAATTATGCAAAAGACTTGAGGATAAGGATTTGGTGCTAAATCGTCCTTTTTCCGCATAAATCTGCAAAAGTGCATAAAAATACGAAAGTACACGATTGTTGGGAAATAAAGGCTAAAACATAGTAAATGAGCGACCAAATGCGTGTAAAAATAGATGAAAAACATCATAAAATAGACACGCATCAAATTCCCCAAGCCAAACCCTTGCTTGCCCTCAAGCAAGAAGTAGACTCGATCTTTAACTAATGGAACGATTTCAATCTCAGAGCGAAATTTACATGTTAGCCTAAACCAATACCAAGTACAAAATGAGGAAGTAAATAAATCATGCAAACGAGTTATGGTGTCGTCAAACTTGCAACACTAGAGACTATAGAGACTTTATACTATGGACCCTCGCGGTACGCTCGAGACACTCATGAAGCAAAGGGTGAGTATATGTAAAAGATAGAAAGAAGTAATTTTTGTTGAGACACTCACCTAACTGCGACCCATGAAAACATGCCTGCAATCTAACATGAACAAGAATTCTACAACTTTGTATAACAATCTCATTAAGTGACCCAGATACATGCAATTGAGGTTATGAAAGATATGTGAGGTAAAAGGTAAAAAGTGGTTAAGATGTTTTTGGATTTGTGGGGTTAGTAGCCAAGCTAGTAAAACCGGTTCCCAACAACATATTTCACAACTTTTTGATATTAAGAAAGTGCTCTTTTGTAGCACAACTCTCACATTGAATATAAGAAAGGACTCCCCAATATTTTTGAATGAATTACGGGAGTGATAACAAATAAAAGAAAAGGATTTTAGAACGAAATTTGCATTCTGATGCTGTCAGGTGGTCGACCGACCTATAGAGGCGGTCGGTCGACTGACTTTCTGTGCTTTTTGCTTTATTTTTTTTCGTTTCTTTCTTTTTTTTCTTTTTTTTTTCTTTTTCCTTTTTTCCTTCTTTTCTCTTTTTTCTCCTGATAGCATACAACCAAGATGTCTCAAGGTTAAACCAAAGACCACAGATACTAGCTTGGAAGGGTAGGCTAAGTATGAGATGTAGTTTTGGGGGAATAAAAAGGCAATTTTGGCTATGTGGGCTTATGGGTAAATAAGAGAAAAGGGATCCCAAATGCACGTATCAAGATTCACAAAACGAGATAGTAAAACAAGTATATAGCAATTCAAGTTCATGTTTATGCATATTGATGTAACATGTTCCAAGGGGAGTACTACTCACATCCTAGACAACTGGTTTAAGAATGAAACCAGGAATAAGGCTCTAAAACTTAAAATGTATAGTAGGTTGCCAAGGTACAAGTCAAGTCTCAAGATATACAAATTGACAAAAACTCGTAGATATGCAAAAGAGTCTTATACTAAAACAAGTTGACAAGGCAAGGTACAGGCATAAACATGTAAGATAGCTAAATCATCCTTGAAATACTTTGATTCCGACTCGACCTATATGCTAAAATAAACGTGCATTTTTTTGGAAATTTTTGAATTTTTGAATTTTTTTTGTATTTTTCTTTTGTATAGGTAAGGAAAATAAAGAAAAACAATGCAATACGGAAATGTAATAAACGTGTGACGGAATGCAATGCATGTAACACGAAACCATTCCCCAAACCAACCCGCACATGAATGTCCCCATTGTGCAATAGCCTAAGTAAAGGTTTCAGAAAATTAAAAGAAAGATGCAAAGAGAATAAAAACTAAGGAAAAACTGGAAAGAACTCACTGGATTATGAAGCGCATGAGAAAAACCTCCCCAAACCAGCGTAAGCTGGGAGGTTTTGGTGGCTAGCAGTGCCACTCGAGTACCCAAGATGATTGCACGATTCTCGAGGAATAAAACGAAAGACTGCGACAGATCGGTAGGTCGACCGACCAAGACAACAGGTCGACCGACCTTCCTGTAAAGTACAGAAAGTTTCAGCAATACGGCGACTAGGTCGACCGACTGGTGTATCTGGTCGGTCGACCGTCTGTGTCCCAGCGGTCTTCGTTTCTTCGTTGAACCTGAAAAAGCAAGAAAAATCTATGCGCTCGCAAATGCGCGAGATACCAGAAACAAGTCTAAAGTCTTAACTACGCAAGTATAAAGTTCCAAAACTACGAGCACACTAAAAAAAGAAATAAAAAGTCTCACACAACAAAAATAAATTGTCTTAAAACTGAAACTTAGAAAAACTATCCGCTAAAGATGCGGAAAATATCCGACCACGGCCTTTGACGACATGCCGTAGTCTCCACGGTGTTTGCTTGAGTAGCAAAACACATCTTCTTTCCGCCATCGCAAAGCATATGCGACGGTCTCTCCTCTTGAGCTGGCCTCCTCTTCTTCTTCTCCTCTCGATCCACGACGTCTGGGTCCTCATCTTCTTTATAGCTTAGACATCCCATTCCTCCTCTTTGGACTATGACTTTCTCTACTTTGGGTTTCCCCAAACCAATTCCTGCACTAGCCACAATAGAAGTATCCTCCATATTGCTCCCAATCTGGGGCGGAGGTGTAAAAACAGATATAGGAACAGGTAATAAAGTAGGAGAAGTAGTGATGACCTCATACTTCTTTTCAGAAGTGATAGCATTACATGTAATGGGGGTCATAGCATCTTTTTTCCTATAAGATAAGCCATATATAATAGAATGCTTTCCTACTTTAAAGGTCAAAGTCCCAGTGCCTACATCTATAATGGCACCTGCGGTGTGAAGGAAAGGTCTTCCTAGAATTATAGGTATATGGGCATCCTCTAGGATGTCCAAAACTACGAAGTCAACTGGGAAGAAAAACCTGTCAATACGCACAGGGATGTTTTCCAACACTCCTATAGGTTCCATAGATGTACGATCTGCCATCTGGACTGTCATACTGGTTACTGCAAATTCGGTCATTCCTAGTTTTAAGGCAACGCTGAGGGGCATGACACTTATGCTAGCACCTAAGTCGCATAGAGCCTTCTTAACTGGGAAGGTTCCTATATTGCAGGGGACAGAAAAACTACCAGGGTCTTCTAATTTGTGAGGGGCAATGACATGTGATAAAAAGCTAGATGACTCTTCAGTGAGGGCCACCGACTCAACCTTTTCTAGAGACCTCTTTCTTGACAAAAGTTGTCTCATAAATTTAAGATAAGAAGGAACTTGTTGAACTAATTCTAGAAAAGGGACTTGAACATTTAATGAACGAATCACATCCTTAAATTTGTCAAAAGATACCTGATCCTTTGAAGGTACAAGTCTTTCTGGGAAAGGAGCGGCTGAAGACTCAGTATTTGCAGCTCTCTTCAGAAACCTAGGGGTATTATCACCCCTAAAAAGAAAATCCCTTAAGTTATCTGGCAATTCTGGACGAAAAGGAGTCTCTGGCTCTGCCTCGGCGGCCGGTCGACCATCATCTTTGGTCGGTCGACCGCTCTCCTGTTCAGCGGAAATTTCCGGATTCTGTTCTGTGGTCGGTCGACCTGGATCTTCGGTCGGTCGACCGCTCTTTCTGCTATTCTTCTGTTTTTCTTTCTCAACCCCCACTTTGGCTCCACTTCTTAAGGATACGACGTTTAGAGTCTCTTTTTTCTGGTCCGGTTTGGTCGGAAGTTGACCCGGAGCCCTAGTATCATTCTTGCTCGCGATTTGAGCAATCTGAGACTCTAACATCTTCATCCCTGCCTCTCTAGCCTGTGACTCCTTCTGAACCAACCCAATAAGATTTTGGATAAGAGTTTCTGTGTTGGGTGGTGGATTAGAAGGTGGTTGAGGGTTGAAGGGTGGTTTTTGAAAACCTTGCTTATGTGGGGGGATATATGTGGAATTTTGCTGAGGTTGCATATGTTGTGGGTTAAGAACATTCTGGCTTGTCTACCTTAGGTTGGGATGGACATTATTATTATTCGGGTCATAGAAATTGTTCCCACGATAATGTTGAAAAGCGGCACATGTTTCATTGGATGAAGTACAGAATTTTGACACGTGCCCTTCTCCACCGCACCTCTCACAAGCAAAGGGTCCGTCTTGAACGGCGTTCACCTGATAAATACCGCCCTTACTTCCACTCCCTAGATCGAATTTTCCTCCAGCCTCAAATTTTTCCAACTTGGCTGTCAAGGCCTCAATTGCTGATAGGTTGTATTCAGATTTCCTTTAATTTCCTCTGGAAGTGCCATGCTCAACACGGTGTACAGCAACATCTTCTATCAATTTGAGACCCTTAGTCTCTCCTGAATTATCTTGGAATCTCCCATTAGCTGCAGCATCTAGATAGGCCCTGTTGTCATCGTAGAGGCCATTGTAGAACTGGTTGCAAAGAAACCATTGTTCGAATCCGTTATGTGGTATGGATCGAACAAGTCTCTTGAACCTGTCCCACGCCTCACTAAAATCTTCATTGGGGCCTTGCTTGAAATTTGTAATCTGTGCTCTTAAAGCATTAGTCTTTGACGCAGAATAATATTTCCTGTAGAATGCTAAGGCTAGGGTGTTCCAATCTGTGACTCCCGCAGCAGTGCGGTCTAGATCTCTGTACCACTCTCTCGCAGAGTCCCTAAGGGAGAAGATAAACATGGTTTGCTTAATCTGGTCCTGCGTCACTCCTTCTGGGGGTGCAATAGAGCATATGTAATCTGTGAAGATTTCGATATGCTTTGCAGCATCCTCATTGGCCGAGCCTCCAAATTGGTTTCTTTCAACCATAGTAATGTAGGCAGGCTTGGCCTCGAATGGCTTCCCAGTACCTGCAGGTAAAGTGAACCCTTTGTATAGGTCCTTTGCCTGGGGCATGGAGTGACTGGCAATAGTAGCTTCTTCTGCCATATTCTCTTCTTCTTTAGGAAAAACTGGAAAGTAGGTAAAAGGTGGTGTTTTTGGCGAAGGTGGATTGTTGGGTGAATTTGGTTGTGAAGGTGGTGTTTTTGGTGAAGATGGTAAAGATGGTTGTTCGAATAAGTCTTCTTGAAACAAGGAAGATGGTGAACCTCCTTCCTGATTTGCTAGAAGTTGATTTCTCCTTTCTCTAAGGGTCCTCTCAAACTCGTGGTCAAGCGGTAGGTGTTCTCCTTGAACTGACCTGCGCATAAGATGGAAAGTACAAGAAAATGGTGAGAAGGTTTAAGGAACGAAAAGTTCCTTAAACAAAAGAGAAACAAAAACAAAAACAATAAACACTGGCGTCACCTCCCCGGCAGCGGCGCCAAAATTTGATGCCCGTCGTTGAGGGTACCAAAGATAAATTTATAATTCCTAACTTTAACAATAGATAGTGAAAGTCAGGGTCGAACCACAAGGAGGTGGGGAATGTTTATTGTTGATGTTAATGTCTAAAGTAACAATTTTTGGGGGATTGATTGATTGTGTACTAAGTCTAAGGCAAAGATAAAAATAAAACAAGAAAATAAAGATGAGATAAAAATTATATTAAAAGAGATGCTAGGATGTTTGGGTAATAAATAGCTAAGGTAATATAAATCCTAAGGTCAACATGTAATGCAGTCGCGTAAGGGGGTGTAACATATCTTTTTAGGTCTATGCTACCTAATAGCTCCTTTCGGCCTATGCTATTAGTTCCTAGGTCTCACAATTATTGGGTGTCAATAATAAGGGTGATTCCTAAATCATAGGTCACATACCTTTCAGTCTTGAGTAACCTAGCCGTCTTAAGGTGTAAACCAATGCCCTTCCCGTATCTCTCAATCTTGGGTAGGTCATTACTAACATCCTACAAGTCTCATTTTAGTTTCATTGTAGGGTATTATAGTCAACAAAGAAAAACGAAACAGGATACAAACGCGAGCGGTCGACCGACCAGCTATTCCAGTCGGCCGACCACCGCCTTGGTCGACCGACCCATTAATTGAGTCGGCCGACCACGGCTCTGCTACAGGTCGGTTTCGGAATTTATTCTACCTATGCATATTCATCCCCTACATCCTAACATATGAAATTTAGCTACTCATGGTTGTTAAGACGATTATAAAAACGGGATTAAACATGGTAAACATAGTGAATAATCTAAACATGCAAGAATTAATAAAACTTGAGATTCTAACTTAAACTGGATGTAATAAAAATAAGAACAATAATAAGGCTAAATTAAAAGAGTAAATACCACAGTCGGAATTAAGGCAGAAGGAACAAACTTTATTGAATGCTTGGAAATTGTCGAAAGATTACAAAACTAAAATTCTTCTAAATAAACTAGATGCTAATTGATACTTGATTCTTGAATATGAATGTCAATTGATACGAAACCCTAATCACAAGATTAGTTTATATAGGGCCAAAGATTAGAGTTTCCTAAAGACTCTACTTCTAATTTATTTCCGAAAAGAATTGTTCTGGGCTTCGCTGAGGTCGGTCGACCAATTTGGTGGGTGGGTCGACCTCCTGTACGGAATTAGTTGAATTCTTGGGCTTTCTTCAGATTTGGACTTTTATGGAGATCAGGGCTGGTCGGTCGACCCATTTAGCTGGTCGGTCGACCGCCTCCGAATGGAATTCTTCGGTTTTCTTCTTGTTTTGACTTTTGGTACTTAAATAAAGACTCCAGTTGACCTTTCGTTATTCCTTAATTATGCAAAAGACTTGAGGATAAGGATTTGGTGCTAAATCGTCCCTTTTCCGCATAAATCTGCAAAAGTGCATAAAAATACGAAAGTACACGATTGTTGGGAAATAAAGGCTAAAACATAGTAAATGAGCGACCAAATGCGTGTAAAAATAGATGAAAAACATCATAAAATAGACACGCATCATATTGCATAATACATGTTATTGCATTCAGTTTTCCATCTTGTAATACTTGAAATTGGTGTGTTCTTGTATTTGTTTTCTTCAATTTATTCAGCCGGTTGCATTATGTAGTTCAATTAGTCGTTTTCAATTGGATTTCACTTATTTTAGGGTTTCGTAATTGTATTTTCCAAATTTGTACCTAATTTTGAATTTTGATGTGTTTTTTCTTTAAATTAGTTTGTATTGTTGTTCTAATGAAGATAATCTGTGTGTGTTACTGTAATATATTGATGTGGTTATTCTATATGGTTGTGTGTATTCTCTGATAATCTGCGCGTGTTATTGTAATATATTGATGCAGTTATTGTATTACTCATGTCGATTATGCATTATCGTTACACAGTTATTGTTATTTATTGATGTAATTATTCTATATGATTGTGTTATTGTATCCAGTAGTGACTTCATGTGGACAATGTAGTTATATATTGTAACATTACATGTTAATTATTGTAATGCATAATATCTGTTATTGTATTCAATTAAATCAGTTTTCCATTTGTGATAGTTCTTTTCTATTTTTTAAAGTTATGTTGGTTATTGTATTGCATAATACCTGTTATTATAATTCATAATAGCTGTTATTTTATTCAATGAAGCAGAGTTTCCAAGTGTGATTTTCATTTTACTTTTTAAGGTTACTAGATTTCATGCCCGGGCATTGCCCGGGTAATATCTTGACATGGTTTCAAAGTAATTATCGTAACAGTTAATCTTCTAAAAATAAATTCAGGTATGATTGTTTTTGATGACTAATAAAACATCACATGTATCAGACTCGTATTCTTTTCTTATTAGCCCCTCGTACTCTTCTTACGTTAACCCGTATTCTTTTTATATTATCCCGTATTCTTACATGCTCATATTTGTAAGTTCGTGATCCTCTTATACGCTCGTATTCTTATCTTAATAGTTCGTATTTTTTTCACATTAGCTCGTATTCTTAGCTTAATAGCTTTATTACCTCGCATTATTACGTTAATAGCTCGCGTTCTTGTGTGCTCGTATTGTTCCCGATCCTCTTAATTTCTTATTTCTTTTACATTAGCTCGTATTTCTTATATATTCGTAATTTGTAGCTCGTATTCTTTTAATTATACCTCGTAATCTTAAGTGCTTATTATATCATGAAATTTGACGCACATCTTTCAGTTCTGATTCAATTTTTTTAGTTCGAGAAGTGTTTCAATTAGCTCATGTTTTCATATTCTGTTTACATTAGCTCATATTCTCATCTTAATAAACCGTATTCTTATGTGCTCGTATATTTAAACTCGTGATCCTTTTAATCTCATATTCGTATTCATTTGTGCTCATATTTTGAAGCTCGTCTTATCTTAATAGCTTGTATTATTTTTTCATTAGCTTGTATTCATTTCTGCTCGTATTTTAAAGCTCGTCTATTCTTAATAACTCGTATTGTTTTTACATTAGCTCTTATTCTTAGCTTAATAGTTCGTATTCTTTTTATATTAGCTCGTATTCTTAGGTTAATAACTCGCATTCTTCTGTGCTCGTATTTTTTAGTCCGTGATTCCCTTAAACTCTTATTCTTTGTACATTAGCTCATATTCTTATGTGTTTGTGTTCTGTAGCTTGTATTTTATTTAATTATACCTCGTAAACTTAAGTGTTTAATATATTCATCAATACATATATTTATTTATGCTTTTAAGGAAATCAACAAATTATGCCATAACTTTATGATAGCCAAAACTTTTATTTATCAATTATTTTATTAACTAATTTAATAATTATCAAACTAATATTTTATTACTATTTAATTATCTTTTTATTTATAAACTTAATTTATTTAACCAAAGTAATAGCCAATGTAATCACTCTAAAAACAATAATTATCCAACTGATATTTTATTACTATTTAATTATCTTTTATCTTTTTATTTATATACTTGATTTATCTAATCAAAGTAATAGCCTATGTAATCGCTCTAAAACAATAATTATCCAACTGATATTTTATTATTATTAATTATCTTTTTATTTATATACTTAATTTATTTAACCAAAGTTCTAGCCAATGAAATTGCTCTAAACAATAGCCAATGAAATCAATTATTTTATTAACTAATTCAACAATTATCAAGTTGATGTTTTATTACTATGTAATTATCTTTTTGTTTATATAAATAATTTATTTAGCCAAAGTAATGACCAATGTAATCGTTTTAAAAACAATAATTATCCAACTGATATTTTATTACTATTTAGTTATCTTTTTATTTATATACTTAATTTATTTAACAAAAGTAACAACCAATAAAATTGCTCTAAAACAATAGCCTATAAAATCGCTCGAAAAGTTCCTCTTTTAAGTATATATATTGATGTGGTTATTGTATTGAATAATGTGTATTATTGTTTTGCATAATGTTAATCATTGTAATGCACAATACTTGTTATTGTATTCAGTAAACTCAGTTTTCCATTTGTGATACTTCATTTCTATTTGCTAAAGTTATGTGGGGTATTGTATTTCATAATACCTGTTATTGTACTTCATACTAGCTGTTATTGTATTCAGTGACGTAGAGTTTCCAACTGTTATACTTCATTTCTTTTTTTAAAGTTATGTTTTTTTTTTGGTTTAAACCGGGGTGTCCACCGTCGACAACTGTGTATAATCCCCTCGCCGCGGGTGCTCTCACGAAGAGGTAAACGGCTGGCCAAAGTGTTGCTCCATTCCCATGGGCAGGGATCGAACCCCTGACCTCATGGTTAAGGGATGAAGTGAGCAACCACCACACCAAACACATTTATGATACAATACCGGTGTTGAAAATTCAGTTTTATTTGTGATAGGGAATTGTTGAAGATATGCTGGAAACCACTCATGGGGTTAATACTCCAAATGACAGTTACTTTAATGGTTTTTGATACGTGTCTATTTTATGATGTTTTACATCTATTTTTACACGTATTTGGTCGCTCATTTACTATGTTTTAGCCTTTATTTCCCACAAATTGTGTACTTTCGTATTTTTATGCACTTTTGCAGATTTATGCGGAAAAGAGACGATTTAGCACCAAATTCGTATCCTCAAGTCTTTAGCTTAAATTAAGGAATAAATGGAAAGTCAGCTGGAGTCAAAATCAAGTACCAAGAGTCAAAACAAAAGAAATCCGAAGATTTCCGTACAGAAGCGGTCGACCGACCAGTTAAACGGGTCGGCCGACCAGGCCTGATTTTTAATAAAGCCCAATTCTCGAAGAAGGCCGAAAATAAAAGAAGCCCATCAGGAAGTGGTCGACCGACCAGCTATACGGGTCGGCCGACCAGCACGAAGCCCATACGATTTCTTTTTCGGAAATAAAGTAGAGTTTTAGCTTTAAGGAAACTCTTAGTTTTTACCCTATATAAACAAATCTTGTGATTAGGGTTAGGTATGCTTTTTCATATGTATGCTTGATATCAATTATCAATCCTTAGCATCTTTTATTCAATCTTTTACCATCTAGTTCATCTTTTATCATTATTCAAGAATTCTCAAGCATTCAATAAAGTTTATTCAGTTCTGCCTTAATTCCAATTGTGGTAATTATTCTCTAATCTAGTTTTTATTATAGTTCTTGTTTTTATTACAATTGTTAAGTTAGAATCCCAAGCTTTATTGAATCTTGCATGCTTAGTTTATTTACTATGTTCTCCATGTTTATTCCCAATTTTATATTCGTCTTAACAATTATGAGTAACTAATTTTCATATGTTAGGATGTAGGGAATAATATGCATAGGTAAATAAAATCCGAAAAAACCCGACCTGTAGCAGGACCACGGTCGGCCGACTGGAATAGTCGGTCGGTCGACCGAGGCCGTGGTCGGTCGACCACTCGCGTCTGTTTTCTTATTTCGTCTTTTCTTATAAATTATAATATCCTGCAATGAGACCAATAGGAGACTTGTAGGATGTTAGTAATGACCTACCCAAGATTGAAAGATACGGGAAGGGCATTGGTTTACACTTTAAGACGGATAGGTTACTAAAGACTGAAAAGTATGTAACCTGGGATTTAGGAATCACCCTTATTGTTGACACCCAATAATTGTGAGACCTAGGAACTAATAGCATAGGCCGAAAGGAGCTATTAGGTAGCATAGACCTAAAAAGATATGTTACACCCCCTTACGCGACTGCAATACATGTTGACCTTAGGATTTATTTTACCTTAGCTTTTTATTACCCAAACATCCTAGCATCCCTTTTATTATATTTTATTCTCATTTTTATTTCTTGTTTTATTTTAATCTTTGCTTAGACTTAGTAATCAACAATCAACCCCCAATTTTATTACCTTTAAACATTAACATTAAGACAATAAACATTCCCCACCTCCTTGTGGTTCGACCCTGACTTTCACTATCTATTGTTAAAGTTAGGAATTATAAATTTTATCTTTGGCACCCTCAACGACGGGCATCAAATTTTGGCGCCGTTGCCGGGGAGGTGACGCCAGTGTTTATTGTTCTTTGTTTTTGTTTCTCTTTGTTTAAGGAACTTTTTGTTCCTTAAACCTTCTCACCTTTTTCTTGTAGTTTCCTCTTATGCGCAGGTCAGTTCAAGGAGAACTCCTACCACTTGATCTCGAAATTAAGAGGACTCTTAGGGAAAGAAGAAAGCAACTTCTAGCAAATCAGGAAGGAGGTTCACCATCTTCCTTATTTCAAGAAGACCTTTTCGAGTTACCACCATCTTCACCAAAAACACCACCTTCGCAATCAAATTCACCCATCAATCCACTTTCACCAAAAACACCACCTTCCACCTACTTTCCAGTTTTTCCTAAAGAAGAAGATAACATGACAGAGGAAGCTACTATTGCCAGTCACTCTATGCCTCAGGCAAAGGACCTATACAAAGGGTTCACCTTACCTGCAGGTACTGGGAAGCCATTCGAGGCCAAGCCTGCCTATATTACTATGGTTGAAAGAAACCAATTTGGAGGCTCGGCCAATGAGGATGCTGCTAAGCATATTGAAATCTTCACAGATTACATATGTTCTATAGCACCCCCAGAAGGAGTGACGCAGGACCAGATTAAACAGACCATGTTTATCTTCTCCCTTAGGGACTCTGCGAGAGAGTGGTACAGAGACCTTGACCGCACTGCTACGGGAGTTACAGATTGGAACACCTTAGCCCTAGCATTCTACAGGAAATATTACTCTGCATCAAAGACGAATGCTTTAAGAGCACAGATCACTAATTTCAAGCAAGGTCCCAATGAAGACTTTAGCGAGGCGTGGGACAGGTTCAAGAGACTTGTTCGATCCATACCACATCACGGATTCGAACAATGGTTTCTTTGCAACCAGTTCTACAATGGCCTCTATGATGACAACAGGGCCTACTTAGATGCTGCAGCTAATGGAAGATTCCAGGATAATTCAGGAGAGACTAAGGGTCTCAAGTTAATAGAAGATGTTGCTGTACACCGCGCTGAGCATGGTACTTCCAGAGGAAATCAGAGGAAAAACGAGTACAACCTGTCAGCAATTGAGGCCTTAACGGCCAAGTTGGAAAAATTTGAGGCTGCAGGAAAGCTCGATCTTGGGAGTGGAAGCAAGGGAGGAATCTACCAAGTGAACGCCGTTCAGGACGGACCCTTTGCTTGTGAGAGGTGCGGTGGAGAAGGGCATGTGTCAAAATTCTGTACTTCATCTAATGAAACATGTGCCGCTTTTCAGCATTATCGTGGGAACAATTTCTATGATCCAAATAATAGTAATGTCCATCCCAACTTAAGGTGGACAAGCCAGAATGTTCAAAACCCACAGCACATGCAACCTCAGCAAAATTTCACTTATGTACCCCCACATAAACAAAATTTCCAAAGACCACCTTTCAACCCTCAACCACCTTCTAATCCACCACCCAACACAGATGCTCTTATCCAAAATCTTATCGGGTTGGTTCAGAAGGAGTCACAGGCTAGAGAGGCAGGGATGAAGATGTTGGAGTCCCAGATTGCTCAAATCGCGAGCAAGAATGACACGAGGGCTCCGGGTCAACTTCCGACCAAGCCAGACCAGAAGAAGGAGACCCTAAACATCGTAACCCTGCGAAGTGGAGCCAAAGTGGGGGCTGAGAAAGAAAAAACAGCGAGTAGCAGCAAAGTCGGTCGACCGACCGAAGAATCTGGTCGACCGACCGCGGAGCAGGATCCGAAAATATCAGCTGAACAGGAGACTGGTCGACCGACCGAGGATACTGGTCGACCGACCACCGAAGCAGAATCTGAAGTTCCCTTTCGTCCAGAATTGCCGAATAACTTACGGGATTTTCTTTTCAGGGGTGACAAGACCCCCAGATTTTTAAAAAGGGCTGCAAATACCGAATCCTCAGCTGCCCCCTTTCCAGAAAGACTCGTGCCTTCGAAGGAACAGGTATCTTTTGATAAATTTAAAGATGTAATTCGTTCATTAAATGTTCAAGTTCCATTTTTAGAATTAGTTCAACAAGTTCCTTCTTATCTAAAATTCATGAGACAGCTTTTGTCAAGAAAGAGGTCTCTAGAAAAGGTTGAGTCGGTGGCTCTCACTGAAGAGTCATCTAGCTTTTTAACACATGTCATTGCCCCTCATAAATTAGAAGACCCTGGAAGTTTTTCTGTCCCCTGTAATATAGGAACCTTCCCAGTTAAAAAGGCTTTATGCGATTTAGGTGCTAGTATAAGTGTCATGCCCCTAAGCGTTGCCTTAAAACTAGGAATGACCGAATTTGCAGTGACCAGTATGACAGTCCAGATGGCTGATCGCACATCTATGGAACCTATAGGGGTGTAGAAAACATCCCCGTGCGTATTGACAGGTTTTTCTTCCCAGTAGACTTTGTTGTTTTGGACATCCCAGAGGATGCCCATATACCCATCATTCTAGGAAGACCCTTTCTTCACACTGCAGGTGCCATTATAGATGTAGGCACTGGAACTCTAACCTTCAAAGTAGGCAAACATTCTATCATCTATGGCCTATCCTATAGGAAGAAGGATGCTATGACCCCCATCACATGTAATGCTATCACTTCTGAAAAGAAGTATGAGGTCATCACTACCTCTCCCACTTTACTACCTATTCCTGTATCTGTTTTTACACCTCCACCCCAGATTGGGGGCAGTAGGGAGGACACTTCTGTCATGACTATTGCAGGAATTGGTTTGGGGAAACCCAAGGAGAAGGAAGCCATCATCCAGAGAGGAGGAATGGGATGCCTGAGCTATGAATAGGATGAAGATCCAGACGTCGTGGATCGAGAGGAGAAAAAGAAGAGGAGGCAGGCTCAAGCAGAGAGACCGTCGCATATGCTTTGCGATGGAGGAAAGAAGATGTGTTTTGCCACTGAAGCAAAAACTGTGGAGACTACGGCATGCCGTCAGAAGCCGTGGTCGGATATCTTCCGCATCTTTAGCGGATAGTTGTTTTTAAATTGCAGTTTTAAGACTATTTATTTTATGTTGTGTGAAACTTTTTAGTTCGGTTTGCTAGTAGTTAAAACTTTTAGAATCGTTTTGGCATCTCGCGCATTGTTGGGCGCACATATTTTCTTGTTTTTTCAGGATTTCCGAAGAAACAAAGACCTCCAGGACACAGATGGTCGACCGACCAGAATCATCAGTCGGTCGACCAGACGCGCTGTATCGAAGATTTTTCCGCTGTTCACAGGAGGTCGATCGACCAGAAACACCGGTCGGTCGACCTACTGTCCACTGCAGTCTTTCGTTTCTCTTCCTTGGAACTCGTGAAATCAAATTGGATACTTGAGTGGCACTGCTAGCCACCAAAACCTCCCAGCTTACGCTGGTTTGGGGAGGTTTTTCTCTTACATCTTTTAACCCAGTGAGTTCTTTCCAGTTTTTCCTTTATTTTATTTTACTTGCATTTGTCTTCTAATTTTCTGAAACCTTTACTTAGGCTGATGCACAATGGGGACATTGTGCGGGTTGGTTTGGGGAATGGTTTCATGTTACATGCATTGCATTTTGTCACACGTTTACTGCATTTCTGTCTTGCATCGTTCTTTTCTTTATTTTCCTTATATATACAAAAATACAAAAAAATTAAAAAAAATTTTAAAAATTCAAAAAAAATGCACGTTTATTTTAGCATATAGGTCGAGTCGGAACGAAAGTATTTCAAGGATGATTTTGCCTTCTTACATGTTTATGCCTTTATCTTGCCTTATCAACTTGTTTTAGTATAAGAGTCTTTTGCATATCTACGAGTTTTTGTCAATTTGTATATCTTGAGACTTGACTTATACCTTGGCGACCTACTTATACATTCTAAGTTTTAGAGCCTTATTTCCTGGTTTCATTCTTAAACCGGTTGTCTAGGATGTGAGTAGTACTCCCCTTGAAACATGTTACATCAATATGCATAAACATGAGCTTGAATTGCTATAAACTTGTTTCACTATCTCGTTTTGTGAGTCTTGATACGTGCATTTGGGATCCCTTTTTCTCATATTTACCCATAAGCCTTACATAGCCAGAATTGCCTTTTTATTCTCCCAAAACTACATCCCATACTTAGCCTACCCTTCCAAGCTAGTATTTGTGGTCATTGGATTATTTTTTGAGGCATCTTGGTTTGTATGCTATTATGAGCAAAAAAGAGAAAAGAAAGAAAGAAAGCAAGAAAAGGAAAAAAAGAACAGAAAAAATTCATTCAAAGAAAGAAAGAAATAAAAGAAAAACGAAAAAAAGTCAAAAACGTACAGAGCCAGTCGACCGACCACCTTAATGGGTCGGCCGACCACTTGGAAGAATCAGATTCAAAATTTCGTTCCGGAAATTCCTTTCTCTTATATGTTATCACTCCCGTACCTCATTCAAAATATTTGGGAGTCCTTTTTTATATTTAATGTGAGAGTTGTGCTACAAAAGAGCATTTTCTTAATATCAAAAGTGTGAAGTTTGTTGATGGAAACCGGTTTTACTAGCTTGGCTACTAACCCCACATATCCAAAAACATCTTAACCACTTTTACCTTTTACCTCACATATCTTTCGTACCTCATTTGCATGTATCTAGGTCACTTAAATGAGATTGTTATACAAAGTTGTAGAATTCCTGTTCATGTTAGATTGCAGGCATGTTTTCATGGGTCGCAGTTAGGTGAGTGTCTCTACAAAATTACTTCTTCCTATCTTTTACATATACTCACCCTTTGCTTCATGAGTGTCTCGAGCGTACCGCGAGAGTCCATGGTATAAGTCTCTATAGTCTTTATGTTTTCAAGTTTGACAACCCTATAACTCGTTTGCATGATTTGAATATTATCTCATTTTGTTCTTGGCATTGGTTTAGGCTTACATGTAAATTTCGCTCTGAGATTGAAATCGTTCCATTAGTTAAGATCGAGTCTATTTCTTGCTTGAGGGCAAGCAAGGGTTTGGTTTGGGGAATTTGATACGTGTCTATTTTATGATGTTTTACATCTATTTTTACACGTATTTGGTCGCTCATTTACTATGTTTTAGCCTTTATTTCCCACAAATTGTGTACTTTCGTATTTTTATGCACTTTTGCAGATTTATGCGGAAAAGAGACGATTTAGCACCAAATTCGTATCCTCAAGTCTTTAGCTTAAATTAAGGAATAAATGGAAAGTCAGCTGGAGTCAAAATCAAGTACCAAGAGTCAAAACAAAAGAAATCCGAAGATTTCCGTACAGAAGCGGTCGACCGACCAGTTAAACGGGTCGGCCGACCAGGCCTGATTTTTAATAAAGCCCAATTCTCGAAGAAGGCCGAAAATAAAAGAAGCCCATCAGGAAGTGGTCGACCGACCAGCTATACGGGTCGGCCGACCAGCACGAAGCCCATACGATTTCTTTTTCGGAAATAAAGTAGAGTTTTAGCTTTAAGGAAACTCTTAGTTTTTACCCTATATAAACAAATCTTGTGATTAGGGTTAGGTATGCTTTTTCATATGTATGCTTGATATCAATTATCAATCCTTAGCATCTTTTATTCAATCTTTTACCATCTAGTTCATCTTTTATCATTATTCAAGAATTCTCAAGCATTCAATAAAGTTTATTCAGTTCTGCCTTAATTCCAATTGTGGTAATTATTTTCTAATCTAGTTTTTATTATAGTTCTTGTTTTTATTACAATTGTTAAGTTAGAATCCCAAGCTTTATTGAATCTTGCATGCTTAGTTTATTTACTATGT
This sequence comes from Silene conica, assembly GCA_029255685.2. Classification (NCBI taxonomy): domain Eukaryota; kingdom Viridiplantae; phylum Streptophyta; class Magnoliopsida; order Caryophyllales; family Caryophyllaceae; genus Silene; species Silene conica. Next base: position 54,875,695 of record CM055311.2, on the reverse strand, counting down.
TCTCCATGTTTATTCCCAATTTTATATTCGTCTTAACAATTATGAGTAACTAATTTTCATATGTTAGGATGTAGGGAATAATATGCATAGGTAAATAAAATCCGAAAAAACCCGACCTGTAGCAGGACCACGGTCGGCCGACTGGAATAGTCGGTCGGTCGACCGAGGCCGTGGTCGGCCGACTGGAGTAGCCGGTCGGTCGACCACTCGCGTCTGTTTTCTTATTTCGTCTTTTCTTATAAATTATAATATCCTGCAATGAGACCAATAGGAGACTTGTAGGATGTTAGTAATGACCTACCCAAGATTGAAAGATACGGGAAGGGCATTGGTTTACACTTTAAGACGGATAGGTTACTAAAGACTGAAAAGTATGTAACCTGGGATTTAGGAATCACCCTTATTGTTGACACCCAATAATTGTGAGACCTAGGAACTAATAGCATAGGCCGAAAGGAGCTATTAGGTAGCATAGACCTAAAAAGATATGTTACACCCCCTTACGCGACTGCAATACATGTTGACCTTAGGATTTATTTTACCTTAGCTTTTTATTACCCAAACATCCTAGCATCCCTTTTATTATATTTTATTCTCATTTTTATTTCTTGTTTTATTTTAATCTTTGCTTAGACTTAGTAATCAACAATCAACCCCCAATTTTATTACCTTTAAACATTAACATTAAGACAATAAACATTCCCCACCTCCTTGTGGTTCGACCCTGACTTTCACTATCTATTGTTAAAGTTAGGAATTATAAATTTTATCTTTGGTACCCTCAACGACGGGCATCAGTTTTTACACAGTTATTGTATTATATAAGTTTTGTTATTGTATCTAGTAGTGACTTCATAAGAGAGTTATTGTATTATATAAGTTCTGTTATTGTATTTCCTTCTACAGAGTTATTGTATCCAGTAATGACTTCATGGGTTTGTCATAATTATGTTATTCTTTTACTCAGTTATTTTAATGTTTTCAGACAGTTATTGTAATGGGTTCATACAGTTATTGTAATGATTTCAGACAATTATTTTAATAGTTTCAGACAATTATTGTAATGGGATCAGACAGTTATTGTAATGGTTTTTAGACAGTTATTGTAATGGTTTAACTCAGTTATTGTAATGAGTTCAGACTGTTATTGTAATGTATTCAGATAGTACTTATTGTAATGGTTTAAGTCAGTTATTGTAATGGTTTAACTCAGTTATTGTAATGAGTTCAGACTGTTATTGTAATGTATTCAGATAGTTATTGTAATGGTTTAAGTCAGTTATTGTAATGGTTTAAGTCAGTTATTGTAATGAGTTCAGACAGTTATTGTAATGTATTCAAATAGTTATTGTAATGGGTCAGATAGTTATTGTAATGGTTTCGAGATAGTTATTTAAAAGATGCATAGATTGTTTGGGATGTTTAAGTGTATCAATATGATGAAGTTAAAATAGTTATATAATGAAAGTAAATTGTTTTTTTTAACCTTGTGACATATTATTCCATTTTCATATTTTGCTACTGCATTAACCAAACTCATTTATTGATTCAATGAAAATGACTAGTTACTTGATTAAATATGATGAAAACAAGTACAAGGTAGAAGTTTGAATATATTTGAGTTTCATTTCAATACAATAACACGATTTATTCATTACAATAACTAAATTACTACATTACAATAACTACAAACATCAGAGTTTTACATTACAATAGTTGAGTTTCTACATTACAATAACTGAGTTTCTACATTACAATAACTGAGTTTCAACATTACAATAACTGAGTTTCAACATTAAAGTAACTGAGTTACTCAATTAAACAAGCTGAAAACTAACAAACAATGACTAAGTATATACATCAATTTCTCCATTGAGCGTCAATTATTCACGTCTATCTTAATTCAACCTGCAAATCACCAAAAAGCAAAATATAAGTTAACATAAGTAAATAAAAGATACAATAATTGAGTTTTAATAATAGAATAACACGGTTAAAGTAATACAATAATCGAAATGTAATGTTATAACAACGCCATTTTTTAAGAACTTCATATAGAATAATTCGTTCAATATATTACAATAACTGGACTATAAAATAATTATAACTAACTTTAAACAGCTAACGTGTGCATAACTGAATCACATATAGAATAACAAGCTTTATTTATTACAATAACTGACTTTCTACATTACAATAACTACAAATTCCCAAGTTCCTACGTTACAATAACCGAGTTTTTGCATTTTAATAGCTATTAAATAACCACGTTTCTTGATTACAATAACTAAGCTTCTACATTCAACTAGGCATTTTAACAAACAGTTGGTGTGCTAATCTAGATTATCAATAATATTTTAAGATTATGAAAACAAATTATCAGTCAAATGTCAATGGTATGATAAACAATACATAAATCGTCGTACAATTTGTTATTTGAATCACATAATTCAGTTATTCGAGTATTAAAATAAGAAATCGTAAGAAATATTGATACCTTTGAACAATTAGGGTTCCTAAAATATTTTTCTCTGATTTTCATTCTGAATTGATAGTTTTTAGTTGAATTAATCAAGATAATGAATAAATTTTGGTAATAATTGTCGATTCTGAAATCAAAAATTGAAGAACTGATGAAATTTGTGTGATCGTTTTGATTAATTTTGTGCGATTTGTATTTTGATGATTTTTGGGGGAATTTGTAGGAGAGAGAGGGGAATCAAGAATTAGTCAGAGAAATCTGAAAATTTAGGCGCGTGAAGTAATTTGGGTTTTAGGTCAATTGTATTTATACGCGAGGGTAACTCACGGAATATGGCAAACTCACCGGAACTCGCCTCTCTCTCTCTCTCTCTCTCTCTCTCTCTCTCTATATATATATATATATATATATATATATATATATATATATATATATATATATATATATATATATATATATATATATATATATATATATATATATATATATATATATATATATAGACCTGAGATCCGGTGAGAACCACCTTACAATGAGAACTTTGTGAGAACTCTACCTTCCGGACTTTTTTTAAAAAAAATTAATGACATAATTGGATTCGGCATGACATTTTATAGCTAGAGAACATATTTCTTGGTCTAGAAAATAAATACTAGTGACGGAAATCAAGGTGAGATACGTTTTATATATTTGCATGCACCTACTATCTATTTTTTCGTATCTATCATTTTTCCGTCACTAGTATTTATTTTCTAGACCAAGAAATATATTCTCTGGCCATAAAATTCCATGCCGAATCCAATTATGTCATTGTAAGGTGGTTCTCACCGGTTCTCTCTCTCTCTCTCTCTATATATATATATATATATAGAGAGAGAGAGAGAGAGAGAGGCAAGATCCGGTGAGAACGATCATTCGGTGCATACGGTGAGAACGACTCTCCTCCATTAGATGAGAGTTAATTGAAAGGCTGAGATTAAATTTTAAATTAAACCAATCAAGCTAAATACTAGTACATCGGTACATTAGAACTTCTTCCACCTTTTAAATGCATTCCATATCTTAACACATTGCCCACCCCAGTCGACTTTCTACCTGTTAACGCCGACCTTGATAGTAAGACGAAATGAAACACTGATTATAAGGGTTGAAAAACTTCTCAGAGATAACAATTATGCATTCCATGGCCGTGTGACATACAAGCCAAATGAAACACTGATTATAAGGGTTGAAAAAGGGGTAACCGAATAGATTAAAGTTCTTGGAAGGTCTAAACGCATCATATGAAAAGGGATACCAGTTTGCTAAGAATTGAAGATAAAAAAATGGCCTCGAATAGGGTTGGTTAGAGAAAGAAAAATGCAGAGCTTGACTTTACATTTTCCTTATTATTTGTTTCAATTTTCTTTTAATTCTTCTTTCCTAATGTTTATGTTACTTCTTCATATAATTTTTTTTACTAAACTTTCGTCATTAAAATCTTCTTGGATCTCTGTTTTCCTAGTTTCTATGTATTTTTTTTTATTCTATTAACACTTTTTCGATGTTTCCATGGAGCCGGGGACTCGTTATTCTTCGGTTCTTGATTATAATGGCTTAAAGCAAAATGGTGTACTACTAGTTGCACCTTTTTTTATTGTGTGTATCATTCGCTAAAGGCACTCTCCCCTACCCACCCTTTCAATTCAACTGGCTTTCTTCTTAGACTATAGAATAGAAGGCCGGGTAGAGTTTTCCAGACATCACTTATAGAGAAATACTACATAATATCTACAGTAACGTGCGGGCACCTTCAAGTAAGATAGGATGGTGAATGGTGCTTTTCCTCGAACCATTAACGAAAAATGTATATAGGTTTATGAAAAAAAAATGTAATTACTTTGTCAAAAAATGTATATAGATTTAGGGAAAAAAATGTATCTAATTTGTCAAAAAAAAATGTACTTAGAATTAAAGTAAACTTTTCTAATTGTCTAGAATTAGTAAAAAATGTATTTACTCCGTCAGAAAATATATATAAGTTTATGTAAAAAAAGAAATATATCTACTCCGTCAAAAAATGTATCTAGATTTATGTAAAAAAGTAAAAAAAAAATGTATCTACACCGTAAAAAAATGTATCTAGGTTTAAGTAAAAAAAATGTATCTACTCCGTAAAAAAATGTATCTAAGTTTATGTAAAAAAGTAAAAAATGTATCTATTCCGTCATAAAATGTATCTAGGTTTAAGTAAAAAAAATGTATCTACTCCGTCAAAAAATGTAACTAGGTTTATGTAAAAAATATTAAAAAAAAATGTATCTAGGTTTTAAGTAAAAAAAATGTATCTACCCGTCAAAAAATGTAACTAGGTTTATGTTAAAAATTTTAAAAAAAATGTATTACCCCGTCAAAAAGTGTATCTAGGTTTAAGTAAAAAAAATGTATCTACTCCGTCAAAAAATGTATCTAGGTTTATGTAAAAAAGTAAAAAAAAAAATGTATCTACTCCGTCAAAAAATGTATTTAGGTTTAAGTAAAAAAATGTATCTACTCCTTCAAAATATGTATCTAAGTTTATGTAAAAAAAAGTAAAAAAATGTATCTACTCCGGCAAAAAATGTATATAGGTTTACTAAAAAAGTAAAAAAAATTATCTACTCCGTCAAAAAATGTATCTAGGTTTATGAAAAAAAAAATTTAAAAATGTATTTACTCCGTAAAAATCTAAGTTTATATAAAAAGTAAAAAAAATTTATCTACTCCGTCAAAAATGTATTTAGGTTTATGTAAAAAAGTAAAAAAGAAAATGTAGCTGGTAGTGTCGACGTCGGTGATGGCCGACTATGATTGTGGCGGTACGTTGATTTAGTAGTTTGAATAAAGATGTAGTTAAGAGGTGAGTTGGTGATCTCAGCCTTTAATCTCACCCTCATCTAAGGAAGGAGACTCGTTCTCACCGTTTGCACCGAATGTTCGTTCTCACCCGATCCTATATATATATATATATATATATATATATATATATATATATATATATAGAGAGAGAGAGAGAGAGAGAGAGAGAGAGAGAGGGAGAGAGAGAGAGAGAGAGAGAGAGAGGGAGAGAGAGAGAGTTAGGATCTATTGAGTCTAGGGTCTTATGGTGAATCCGTCCTACCATTTCTAGCTATCCGATCATCTCAATCCTATGGCTGAGATTTAATCTCATATATTAATTTTTACGATAGTATTTTACTACTATATAAACATCATAGTCTATGCAACTTTTCTCATAATTCATAACAATTTTCTCTCTCTTCTTTCTCTATCCTCAAATTTCTCCATCGACATTCCCCTTGCTTTTAATCATCGCGCACACTGATCTTCGATTTCTGGTAAATTCAACCTAATCATCTTCAATTTTTCTGTTCTTTTCTTCGATCTCTTTTCTTTTTTATACCGACACAATTTACAGATCTACTTTGTAAAAGGTGTTTACGCTGATTTTCATCGTCGTCTGCAATTACTTCTGCGATTTCTTTTGATTTAGGTATTTTCTGCACTTTTTCTACCGTTTTTATCCATGTTCACTTTCGTTTCTTCTCTTAAAATCTTAAATCGATGTAAGTTATTTATTCTTAATTAGTATGTTTAATATTACTGAATAACATACAACTGATTAAATAAAGCGGAAGCGATAAATAAGATCGAAAATAAAACCTCCAGCCATTGCTAATCGGATTCCTGAACAGCTTTATCAACCCCAAAGTATTAATCTGAATTTCTGATTTCGGTTCCAAACCCTCACTGCTCACTTATATAGATGGTGTAATTTTCTTAAGGGAGAGTAGATTTAGTGACCTATTAATCAGAATATGTATTCTCTTATATACTGCTCTTTCCATCAAAGAGCAGTGTTTGAACACAACTCAAATAAGTGAGTAGTTTCCTAGATGGGAGAGAATTTAGAGTCCATAGAATGACTGTCTCTTTAATGGGACATATAATTAGGATTTGTATAAGACTATTAATATTATTAATAATAATATCTAATCAATTAATTATAAAAATCCAACATTCTCCCACTTGGCCCATTTAACAGAGAGGAACTTCATATACGAATCATAGCGACGAATTCCCTGGGACGAGAATTAATCTTCCATGTATTACGATATACTTAGTCTCTCACCACTCATACTTAACTTAATGAATAAACCATATGTTTACTCTAGGTCAAAACATAATGATATTTCTCAATAAAATAAATAACCAAAGAACGTACGTATATAACTAAAAGAGAAAATATCCAACTAAATGAAAGTTTCGAAAAACATAATATAAATGAATGTATCACATTATGGGACCAAGTCCCATATTCACTACATGACCCTGAAAACCCTTAGGTGGCATGCCTTTAGTCAAGGGATCTGCAATCATCAAATCAGTGCTAATGTGTTCTATGATCACTTTCTTTTCCTGAACACGCTCTTTTATGGCCCAATACTTAATGTCGATGTGTTTACTTCGACTTCCACTTCTGTTATTCTTAGCCATAAATACCGCAGCTGAATTATCACAATACATTCGAATCGGCCTGCTAATAGAGTCAACAACTCTTAGCCCAGATATGAAACCTTTCAGCCAAACACCATGTGAGGTAGCCTCAAAACAAGAAACGAACTCGGCCTCCATAGTAGAGGTGGCTGTCAATGTCTGCTTAGTACTCCTCCATGATACAGCTCCGTTAGCTAGCATAAACACATATCCAGATGTGGATTTTCGTGAATCAATGCAACCAGCAAAGTCTGAGTCGGAATACCCCACCACTTCAAGACTATCAGTCCGTCTATACATAAGCATGTAATCTTTAGTACCCTGAAGGTATCTCAACACTTTCTTTGCAGCCTTCCAGTGATCGATGCCTGGGTTACTCTGATATCTGCCTAATACTCCAACAACATATGCAATGTCAGGTCTGGTACAGACTTGAGCATACATAATGCTACCAACTGCTGAAGCATAAGGAACATTTTTCATTTGTTCTCTTTCCAAATCATTCCATGGGCACTGGTCTAAACTGAATCGGTCACCTTTCACAATAGGTGCTACACTTGGTGAACAATCTTTCATTCTAAACCTTTCAAGCACTTTGTTGATATAGGCCTCCTGAGACAAGCCTAAAATGCCTCGGGATCTATCTCTATGGATCTTAATGCCAATGACATAAGATGCCTCACCCATATCTTTCATATCAAAGTTATTTGAAAGAAATTGTTTCACCTCATATAGCAACCCCTTATCATTGGTTGCTAGCAGAATATCATCCACATATAACACAAGGAAACAAATCTTACTCCCACTGACCTTAAGGTATATACATTGATCCATGATATTTTCTTCAAAACCGAATGAAGAAATTACTTCATGGAACTTCTTATACCATTGTCGGGAGGCTTGTTTCAAACCGTATATGGATTTATTTAGCTTACAAACCAAATGGTCACCGTCTTTAGAGGAGAATCCTTCAGGTTGTTTCATGTAAACCTCTTCCTCTAAATTGCCATTAAGAAATGCCGTTTTCACATCCATCTGATGTAGCTCGAAGTCAAAATGAGCTACTAATGCCATGACAACTCGAAGAGAATCTTTCTTAGACACAGGAGAGAATGTCTCTGTGTAGTCAATCCCTTCTCTTTGAGTGAACCCTTTAGCAACGAGTCTTGCCTTATGTCTCTCGATGTTGCCAAGTGAGTCCCTTTTAGTTTTAAAAACCCACTTACATCCAATGGTTTTTACACCATTAGGCAACTCGACGAGATCCCAAACTCGATTAGATGCCATAGAGTTCATCTCATCTTTCATAGCATCCATCCATAAGTTTGAATATGTAGAACTTATGGCTTGTGAAAATGACATAGGATCATTATCAGCTCCAACACTACAATCCGACTCTTGTAGATATACTTCATAGTCGTCAGGAATCGCCGATCTCCTCTCTCGAGTAGATTTTCTTAATGGAATTTCTTCCTCATTATGATCTACTATATTTTGATCGACATTTTGTGGAATTTCTGTATTTGGTTGTTGAACCTCCGGTCGTACTTCAGGACCGTGATCAATAACCAACCTGTTACTCAAAACAGAGGGTGAAGCTTCATGTTGATCCTTTTCAGGTTCAACTCCTATAGTACTCCCACTGATCAAGTCATTCTCTAGAAATTTTGCATTTCTAGATTCCACAATCCTGGTACTATGAGACGGACAATAGAACCTATAACCTTTGGACTTTTCGGCATATCCAATGAAATGTCCACTAAGAGTCCTTGGGTCTAGTTTCTTTTCTTGTGGGTTGTAAATTCTCACCTCAGCCGGACATCCCCAAACGCGTATATGTTGTAAACTGGGTTTCCAACCTTTGAATAACTCAAAAGGCGTCTTAGAGACAGCCTTGGAAGGAACCCGATTTAATATATACGCAGCCGTCTTTAGCGCATCAACCCACAAAAATGAAGGAAGTTTAATATTACTTCTCATACTACGCACCATTTCAATTAATGTCCTATTCCTTCTTTCTGCTACACCATTCTGATCCGGAGAACCAGGCATAGTGTATTGGGCAACAATCCCATGCTCTTGAAGAAATTTAGCAAAAGGACCAGATGCTTGTCCATCCTCAGTATATCTACCGTAGTACTCACCACCTCTATCTGATCTCACAATCTTAATGTGTTTATCACACTGTTTCTCTACTTCAGCCTTAAAATTTTTAAAGGCATCTAAAGCTTCGTCTTTGGAACGAAGTAAGTAAAGACGCATATATCGTGAATAATCATCAATAAAGGTAATAAAGTATTTCGGATCGTTAGCGTTCATATCCGGACAACATATATCCGTGTGTATGATCTCTAGTAGGTCAGAACTCCTCTTAGCACCTTTCTTAGATTTGTTAGTTTGCTTTCCCTTAATGCAACTAACACAAGTCTCAAAATCGGTAAAGTCTAAAGTACTAAGTACCCCTTCCTTTACCAATCTCTTGACCCTCTCAATGGAGATGTGTCCCAATCTCTTGTGCCATAACATAGAGGACTCCTCATTTATAATACTTCTTTTTAAACCAGTACTAACATGCATAGTGTTTTGAGTGGTATCATTTTGTAAACAAAGACGATATAAATTATCAGACAAAATACCATTACCAATAACTTTAGAATTTCTGCAAACACTAAAACCAGAGTCCATAAAGTTAAAAGAATATCCGAAAGGTACAAGTCTAGAAACTGAAATCAAATTCCGAGCAAAATTCGGAACGTAAAAAGTCTTTTCCAAAATCAAAATAAAACCAGTACTTAAAATTAAATTGCATGTCCCCACGGCCTCAACGTGCGAGCCTATCTTGTTTCCTGAATAGATGGCGCTCTCACTTGCCACTGGTTTCCGAAGGTTTGTCATACCCTGTAAGGTATTTGAAACATGGATTGTAGTACCAGAGTCAATCCACCAAGTATTATGATTAACATTGACCATATTAGATTCATAACAAACAAACGCATGAAAATTACCTTTCTTTTTGAGCCAAGCCTTAAACTTTACGCAGTCTTTCTTCATGTGTCCTTTCTTTTTACAGAAAAAACACGACGACTCCTTCTTTATTACTTGCTCAGCTGGAATCTTTCCCTTTCCTTTATCTTTATGGTGAGCCTTATACTTCGTACTGGATGATGCTTTATCAGTAGAAGTAGTTAAATTCACCTTTTCACCTTCTTCCAATAATAACCTCCCCTCCTCTTGAACACACATGGTCAATAATTCATTGAGAGACCATTTATCCTTATGTGTATTGTAAGAGATCTTAAATGGGGCATATTGAGTTGGGAGAGAACATAAGATGAAATGTACTAAGAAAGTGTCAGACATAGTAACTTCCAATTCCTTAAGTTGGGCTGCAGTATCCCTCATGCGCATGATAAAATCACGCACTCCTTTAGTGGCATTAAGTTTCAAAGATGTGAACTTCATTATTAAGGTGCTTGCCAAAGCCTTATCAGAAGTTTCGAACTGCTCATCTATAGCCTTAAGTAGGTCCCGGACTTTAGTATGCTTGTCGACTGAACCTCTGATACTAGCACACAGTTTAGTCTTAATGAACAACGTGCAAAGATAATTGGATTTCACCCACTTTTCACGAAGGTCTACTTGATCTGGTGTGCTTTTTTCAGTTATTTCAGCCGGTTCATCATTCTGAATAGCATAATCAAAACGCAAGAACCCTAAATGTAGCAGAACTCTTTCTTTCCACACCTTAAAATTGTCACCAGTTAATTCAGGAACGTCAATTTTGACATCAAAGGAACCTCCAGGTAAACTTGCTGCAAATTTAAATATACACACTTAGTAACAAAAAATTGAGACTTAACTTTATCACAACTTACCAATGTAAATTATGCTCATATGAACCTAGTGACATAAACTTGCCTGTGGGCTAAAGTCTACTCAAATTAGATGCATAGAAATTTAGACTTTATGATGAAACTATTAAATCATATTCATTTCTTAACTCCTGTGGGTAGATTAAGAAACATAATTTAATATAACACCCTAATTAATTTATACAAATACAATAAGATTCCTGTGGGTAAGTCTAATCATATTACGTATAATTAATTACAATTAAATGTCAAATTTCCACATGTGATTTCGAATAAAATTTAAACAATTAAAGATGCTGTGGCTACTCTCTAATTAATAAATTTAAAATCACTTGACATTAAAAAAAAAATCATTAACATTAATATATACACTTGACTTTATGTATATACGAAAAACAATATTATACGTGTATATATATAGTATATTACACCAATACTACATAAAATTAAGATAACATGTGATTTAAACAAGTCTCAAATATTACAAAGTGAACAACTTTTACCATGTTCAAGAATAAGACAAATTTCACATGCTCCTCAATAAAATAAAAATAAAAATAATAATAATAATTTCATTAATAAGAAAAACCAAAAGAAAAGCAACTTTAAACATGCTTACACGACATTTGCATGATTCTATAGCAAACAAAATTGTACTCAAAGTACATGTCAAATCATAAGTCTACTATAAAAAACAAAAAAAAAAAAAAAGGGAACCTCGAACAGAGGAAACAAAAGCACACCAATTGTTGAAACTTCATCCCTACAACAAACGTCTTCAACCTCCAGCCAACACAGACCCAGAAAAACCAACACAAAAAATTTACAGAAAAAATATTCCAGATCCGATTACCGGAATAAAAAAAAAAATAGACAGAAATAATCCAGTCGGAAAACGAGATAAACAGATCGACTACAATAAGGATGAAAACTGAAGTCGGAAAACAACAAGCAAGACAGAGGCCATGGAAGGCTCTGATACCAAATGTAAGTTATTTATTCTTAATTAGTATGTTTAATATTACTGAATAACATACAACTGATTAAATAAAGCGGAAGCGATAAATAAGATCGAAAATAAAACCTCCAGCCATTGCTAATCGGATTCCTGAACAGCTTTATCAACCCCAAAGTATTAATCTGAATTTCTGATTTCGGTTCCAAACCCTCACTGCTCACTTATATAGATGGTGTAATTTTCTTAAGGGAGAGTAGATTTAGTGACCTATTAATCAGAATATGTATTCTCTTATATACTGCTCTTTCCATCAAAGAGCAGTGTTTGAACACAACTCAAATAAGTGAGTAGTTTCCTAGATGGGAGAGAATTTAGAGTCCATAGAATGACTGTCTCTTTAATGGGACATATAATTAGGATTTGTATAAGACTATTAATATTATTAATAATAATATCTAATCAATTAATTATAAAAATCCAACATGTCATAGAGTATTATTGATATTAAATGTTTTTATCAAGTCGTGAAGTAATTAGGAAATCTATTGCTTTGCTTTTGAATTTTATCGTATAATTAAGTGAGTTGATATAATTTACGTTGATTCACAGTTTGTGAGACTATGCAGATGTTGATTCGTGATAAAAAAAAATATGTCCATTAATTCCATCCCTACAATAAGTATAAGCTGTTACAATAACGATTTAAGCTTGTTACGATAACGGTTTGAGTTATGACTTGTGACTCTGTTACTGTGATGTTCAAAGCGTGTTATTGTAACAGTGTTAGTGTATTATAATGGACAACAGTGTAACTTGCGACAAAACCGGTTTAATTATGTTATGATAAATGGTTAAACTTTGTTACAATATTGGTTTGCTCGTGTTACAGTGACGATTTAACTATGTTACACTAATGATGAAGTTTTGTTACAAAGTTGCAGCTTGATTATGGGTGAGTGCTTAACATTTTGTCGGATATCACATAGACATTTTGTGTATGACCTTTAGATAAAGGTAATAGCCAGTATTGCCAAAGTTGACAAGCTATAAGATTACACAATACCAGGCAATTCGTGAAAGAATTGTGAATTAATAATGTTATTATAACATACATATTACACTATTGTAACATGTATTTTACAGCTACTATAACATTTTACTGATTCTCATATTAAGCCTTCACATGTGTGTTATTATAACATACACATGTGTGTTATTATAACATACATGGTACATTACTGTAACATGTGTTATACAATTATTTATAACAGTTTCCTGAGCATCATGCTAAGATAATGGATTGTGTTATTATAACATACATATTAGACTACTGTAACATGTATTATATAGTTATTAAAACATTTTTCCTGATTCGAATATTAAGATTTCAAAATTGACAAGTTCAATTACTTTATCACATGTCTTTACATTACTGTAACAACCATATAATATAGGACATTTTAGAATAGACTGTAATATCCCGTATTTTAGCCTCGGTCAACGACAGTCAAACCGTGTTTTATATTTATAAAGTATTTTACGTAAACTGTTATTATTTTATAAATCGTATTTCTACGATTATTTCGTATTTCATAATTATTTTATATTCGATGATTATTTCATAAAATGACGTTTCATTCGTATTTCTTTAATTTTAATAATACATTGATAATTTAAAATATTTTATATTTTATATGTATTTCTCATCTATACTTCATTTCTATTTTTATTTAAGTCGTAATATTCTTATAGTTAATTTAATTAATATTTACAAATACTAAATTACATAATTTAATTAGTATAAATAATTTATACGTACTTATTTATTTAAAGTTACGAGTTGAGAGCGGGATATCACCTCGATATGCGTAATGGGCTATTGGGCTTGGGTTATAACTGATGTGTGATGGGCTATGGACTCATGTAGTGCAAAACCTATTCATCCAAGCATACAAACCATACCATCGACATATTACACAAAAACAAAACCTAATTCCCTATAATACCTTATGCCTCCATCAACGTAAAAAAAACCCTAACCACCCTCATACCTCCGTCTGCCTCCCTGCTCCATCACACCCAAGAACCACCGTGAGTTTAGAAGAGAAAGAAAGAGAAGAAAACGCCTTGAACAACCATCACCATCACTGTTTCATCCTTATACATAGGTAAGTTCAACACCGTATTCTTGTACCTTTTCAGACCTTCGACTATGAGTACTATGGTTGTATGTAATATTTGTAGTATGAATAACAGATTTATAGTCTTTAAATCGCCATAGGACCATCATGGGTGTCAGTAATGCAACCGCGAATGTCGATAGTAAACAACGCTTCTATACTCTGTTTTATGAGTGTTATTTCAGTCTCGTTTATGTTGCTTATTCGTTATGTTTTGAGTTATTTTCATGTCGTGATTCATGATTACTGGTGGTGTTGGGATGATCTGTGGTGGTCGGGAATCTCGTTTTGACAGCCTATTTAGAAGACAGTAAGAAGAAGCGAAACAGGGGATACATTGGGTTCGTGAGGGCGTGTGTTTGAGGGGGTTGTGCAGGTGGCTAAGTTAGTGTCGAGGGCCGGTAGTTACCCCCAGGAGAGTCGTGGGTGGTGAGTGGTGTCGAGGGTAGTGTCAGGTGGTGGATAGGGTGGTGATAGCGGTGGCTGGAATGGGGTTTTCAGGGAGAGGAAAACGGGTTTCTGTCGGTTGTGGTAAATTTGTTGTGAGCAGGGTGTTTTGTCACTGGTTTCGAGGGCTAGTATGGTCATGTAAGGGGTTGTGGTTAGTGTCGGTGGGTTCGTCATGGTGCAAGGGTGGGAGCCACCATGGTGCGGTGGTGGGACAGGCGGCAGAAAGGTGGTCGATGAGGGCCGTTTAGAGGGGCTGTTAGTGTCGAGGTCTGGTTGTTTTGTTCGGTATTTTCAGCTGCTGTTTCGTGGTTTGTGGGGCTGGTTGTACGTCAATGATTTTAGTATCATTAGTATTAGTATCTTTGGTATTACTATTATCATTATTATTATATTATTATTATTATATTATTATTATTATTATGTTGTTGATGTAGTTGTTTGTCCGTACTAGTAGTAGTATTATTATATTATTATTATTATCATTAGTATTGTTGACGTTGTTTGTCCATATTAGTATTATTATTATTATTATTATTATTATTATTTGTTAGTATTATTCATAGTACTATTATTTATTCTTATTATTATTATATGTTACTACTATTACTAATTTTGTTAGGGGTTATTAGCATTGTTGTTATTATTGTTAGTATTGTTAGTATTAATATTACAATTACTTGTTATTAGTATTTATATAACTAGTTGATGACTATTTATATTATGGTTATGTGACGATATCTTGATAATCGACTTATTAAGATAATTGAATTGGATCATGTTTGGTACGGTCTCGTTAGGCGTAATTGTTTTGATTAATTAATTAACTTGGTTTAAGTGGACATGTAATAATTGTTTACGTGATTATATCAGTGAGTAATTATATATATTATATTTGTTAGGTAACGGTTTTGAAGTGGCATAATTCTGTTACTTACTGGCTTGCAATTGGACTATGTTGCCATCCAGGTAGGATACACCGGTACCATATTCTATGACGTGCTTTGAATGGATGTGTATATTGTATGTTATGGATGCAAGTGAGGTTATTATGAGAATGATATATAGTGGTTGAACATTTTTGTATTGCATTCATAAGCATGGCATATGCATTGGATACGGATTTGAGATGATGAGATATTATTGGGCCCAGGCTAGTTCTGCAGGACTAGACCTGGTGACCTCAGCTGTTATGCTGGTGTTCGGCGACGGCCGATTATAGTCTGCCGGGAGGTTCGGTATGGCTGGGTGTTACGGGTTTGAGATTGAGATTTGTGATTGAGAATGAGATTGAGGTTGAGCTCGAGCATATCATTGCATTTGCATATCATAATTGTTGCATTATAATTATTGTGTTTCCCTACTCAACCGCGAGGTTAACAGTGTATTCGTGTACACCTACGATGATCCGGAATGGGGAGTAGATTCTACAGGTCCGAGACAGATGAGCTAGGAGCTGGGCAGGAATGTGAGATGCATACTTTGGACCGACCTAGAATTATATCACATATAGAGAAGTCATCAGTTGTACTTTCTTATCCGTTATGTAGTAACTGTAATAACCAAGTTTTAAATTTTATCAGTTTTATATAAAGTACTTTGGTTGTTTTACTTTGTTATTCACTACCTCGGACATTCCGAGATGGTAACAGCTCTATTTATTTGAGAATGTCTTGCTAAAGGCTCTTAAATAAATGGGGGTGTTACAAAGTGGTATCAGAGCGAACGATCCTCACGCCTAAACCAAATGAAAGATAATGAACATAGGAGGAGTCAATAAAATGAACCCCAAGCTAGTAACTGTTAGGAGCCCCAGGATTGGGATGAGTTAGGGGCCCCCTCAAACCAAGTCACTGGCCCTTTCAGTCTAACCTGGTTACCCTTGAGAGATGTAGAGAGTGGGTAGTACAGAATAAAGGAAAAGACCCAATTTATATTGTACTAACGTTTCCGCAGGAAAGGAACGAGGTGAGTTATAATGTGAAATATCGTTGGTAATGTGTATTGTTAAACATGAGGTTGATATCGAATGTTAATTGAGATATATGATATCAAGTATCGAGAACATGAAATTTGGAATATGAGTTTGTAATATAAGCTTGACTTGTATGATGATGTGCATTAGAAGAATACGAATGATATTGAGATGTTGATTGATGTGAATGATTGAATTGAAATTTTCAGAGAATGGATGTATATTTATTGAACAATAATTTGAAGTGATTTGATTTTATGATTTTGGTGTTTCGAAATGTCTATTTGATATCTGGCTATTAAATGACTATCGTAACTATGTAATATATTGTTTGGTATTTGAATAAGAATGATCAGATTTATATGTTATATTAATCCATGTCTGGTGATATGCATGCGGCTATATGATCCCTGAACCCTGAGGTAGAGATATAGTATAATGATATGTGTAATGAGTTGATGATAAGTAGCACCTTAGTGATTTCGATGATATATTTACGTACTTAAATAAGTGTGATTATTACGGTGGTAGAAACTAATGCATTGTTTATACTTTTATAACTATTGAGTTATTTAGTTGACTCTACTTTTTAGCTTCGCAATTTTTACCGTTTTCTAGATTGTATTTTCGGTTTGAAATAATGAATAAATGTTAATATGGTGCAATGTCATTTCTATGCTTCAAAATATGCGTCAACCTGTTTTGAGAATGGTTGTGTTTTAATATGACGATGTGAAGTAATAATGTGAAATAATAAAGTAACCAACATTGTAATAAGTTTCCAGAATGTTACCTTGTTTGTACGGGCTGCCGTTAAAAATGTGTTCTCTATATGAATGTGAAAATTTTATGCGTGATAACCTTCTGAATTAGCTTTCCAATGCCGTTGGGTTCATGTTAATACGAGTTATATTTTGCGAGAAATAAACATTTTAGTCGACAGTGGTCAGATTGTCACTATACAATTCTGTTTTGACCCATGTTTTGCAAAGGAAATCATTTAAAACGTGTTTATTGTTTATGCATAATTCCAAGTCCATTGTTTAGAATATTCATTCGAGTTTTCAAAATGATAAGCCACGTAAAATCTTAAGGAGTCGCTATTTAATTGTAATTTTTTTTTTTTTGAAGTTGCAGCGTGATGTATGATTGTTGAAAATGGCAAGTTATGAAAGTTTTAAATATAAAAGATTAACCAAATATGAATTATGTAATGTGACCATGTAATTTCCTAATATGACATTAGAAGCGTGAGTAGTAGACATATGAAATGAATATAGCATTTATTATGTGAGAATAGAACTTTGTCGTTACAATAATGTGAATGAATTCTATGATCTTATATGACTATTATTTGCTGAAGTTGCAACGAAGTATATAAGTCCAAGTATGACAATGTGATGGTTATTGTTTTGCAACATATAGTGTGGCTACCATGTATATAAACGACTGAATATGTGCCTTTGTATGCTTATCGTCGTGCTTAATTATAACTGTTAACTGTTAACTTTGACCAGTTCTTGTAATAAGAGATTTGTAATAGGTGAATTTATGTATGTTTTGGTACGTGTTACCACTGTTATTTTATCACGTGTTATGCAATATCGTAAGAAGTTCGAATTCTTATGTTGGTGAAGGGATGTTGTCAAATTGTTTTGTGACAATATAATTCTTTATATGGTAACCCCGTTTGTGCTCAGATATTCACATGTTGTATGATTTCGGTGACTTAATGCCTTTAGCGAGAATATGTATGTTGTAAATCATAATTGATGCTTAGTTGTGCTGAAATGAGGAAAGAGAAGTATGTATTGTTATGTTTAAATCTGATTACTATATATTGAATTAGTAAATTGGTTGACATGTGAATTGAGGAAATGCTAGATTTATTTTTGATCTGTAACTTGTACAATCGTTAGTGATTCGTGTTTATAAATTGTCATTAATTACTACTCCATCGTTTTGAAAGTATCCAAATGTTTTCAAGGTGATAATGCATGATAAAGCTGATGTTTGATGATTATGGTAATTATTTTGCAATGTGACAGAATCTGTAGCTACATGCATGTTGATGAAATTTTGTCTAATGTCATTCTCTCTTATGTGCATAAACACGAGTTTTGCCTCCATAATTTGAGTATGAGCATGAAATGTTTTAATTTGGCAAGTGTGAAACCATAAGTTAGCTGATTGTCTACCTCGATGTAAAGGTGTTAATTTTCTGTCAAAATTTCCAAGGGTATGGATGTTGGTTACCTTGATTTTGTTTTATTGTGTAACATGAAATTGACAAATATGTTTTGTTGCATTAAAAGTCGGATGCTAGTTGCTCAGTATAGAGCACTTAATTTAATAGATATTTTGTGACTGTTGATTTGGTGTTCTTCTTGAGCATTGAAGGTGGAATCTTATAATGGGGTTACGGGGACGTAACCATATTTTAAGGAGGATATGATTGTAAAATCTTTATAGTTTACGATCTGGCTAAGTGATATGTTGTGATTGGCTAACTGAGATTAACCGGACATGGAGTCTGCTGTTTTTATTTGTTATGTTTCGGTCAATGTTGCGGTTCTTTAAGTGTGGTACTCCTGTCGTATGTTAAACTTTGGGGACAAAGTTAACACTTCGCATTTTAGAGCTTATATATATATATACGTACTATTTGTGTTTGTCTTACGCTGGTGAGTGTTTTGTTATCGTTACGGAGTAGCAAACTTCGGGACGAAGTTCATTTTAAGGAGGGAAGACTGTAATATCCCGTATTTTAGCCTCGGTCAACGGCAGTCAAACCGTGTTTTATATTTATAAAGTATTTTACGTAAACTGTTATTATTTTATAAATCGTATTTCTACGATTATTTCGTATTTCATAATTATTTTATATTCGATGATTATTTCATAAAATGACGTTTCATTCGTATTTCTTTAATTTTAATAATACATTGATAATTTAAAATATTTTATATTTTATATGTATTTCTCATCTATACTTCATTTCTATTTTTATTTAAGTCGTAATATTCTTATAGTTAATTTAATTAATATTTACTAATACTAAATTACATAATTTAATTAGTATAAATAATTTATACGTACTTATTTATTTAAAGTTACGAGTTGAGAGCGGGATATCACCTCGATATGCGTAATGGGCTATTGGGTTTGGGTTATAACTGATGTGTGATGGGCTATGGACTCATGTAGTGCAAAACCTATTCATCCAAGCATACAAACCATACCATCGACATATTACACAAAAACAAAACCTAATTCCCTATAATACCTTATGCCTCCATCAACGTAAAAAAAACCCTAACCACCCTCATACCTCCGTCTGCCTCCCTGCTCCATCACACCCAAGAACCACCGTGAGTTTAGAAGAGAAAGAAAGAGAAGAAAACGCCTTGAACAACCATCACCATCACCGTTTCATCCTTATACATAGGTAAGTTCAACACCGTATTCTTGTACCTTTTCAGACCTTCGACTATGAGTACTATGGTTGTATGTAATATTTGTAGTATGAATAACATATTTATAGTCTTTAAATCGCCATAGGACCATCATGGGTGTCAGTAATGCAACCGCGAATGTCGATAGTAAACAACGCTTCTATACTCTGTTTTATGAGTGTTATTTCAGTCTCGTTTATGTTGCTTATTCGTTATGTTTTGAGTTATTTTCATGTCGTGATTCATGATTACTGGTGGTGTTGGGATGATCTGTGGTGGTCGGGAATCTCGTTTTGACAGCCTATTTAGAAGACAGTAAGAAGAAGCGAAACAGGGGATACATTGGGTTCGTGAGGGCGTGTGTTTGAGGGGGTTGTGCAGGTGGCTAAGTTAGTGTCGAGGGCCGGTAGTTACCCCCAGGAGAGTCGTGGGTGGTGAGTGGTGTCGAGGGTAGTGTCAGGTGGTGGATAGGGTGGTGATAGCGGTGGCTGGAATGGGGTTTTCAGGGAGAGGAAAACGGGTTTCTGTCGGTTGTGGTAAATTTGTTGTGAGCAGGGTGTTTTGTCACTGGTTTCGAGGGCTAGTATGGTCATGTAAGGGGTTGTGGTTAGTGTCGGTGGGTTCGTCATGGTGCAAGGGTGGGAGCCACCATGGTGCGGTGGTGGGACAGGCGGCAGAAAGGTGGTCGATGAGGGCCGTTTAGAGGGGCTGTTAGTGTCGAGGTCTGGTTGTTTTGTTCGGTATTTTCAGCTGCTGTTTCGTGGTTTGTGGGGCTGGTTGTACGTCAATGATTTTAGTATCATTAGTATTAGTATCTTTGGTATTACTATTATCATTATTATTATATTATTATTATTATATTATTATTATTATTATGTTGTTGATGTAGTTGTTTGTCCGTACTAGTAGTAGTATTATTATATTATTATTATTATCATTAGTATTGTTGACGTTGTTTGTCCATATTAGTATTATTATTATTATTATTATTATTATTATTTGTTAGTATTATTCATAGTACTATTATTTATTCTTATTATTATTATATGTTACTACTATTACTAATTTTGTTAGGGGTTATTAGCATTGTTGTTATTATTGTTAGTATTGTTAGTATTAATATTACAATTACTTGTTATTAGTATTTATATAACTAGTTGATGACTATTTATATTATGGTTATGTGACGATATCTTGATAATCGACTTATTAAGATAATTGAATTGGATCATGTTTGGTACGGTCTCGTTAGGCGTAATTGTTTTGATTAATTAATTAACTTGGTTTAAGTGGACATGTAATAATTGTTTACGTGATTATATCAGTGAGTAATTATATATATTATATTTGTTAGGTAACGGTTTTGAAGTGGCATAATTCTGTTACTTACTGGCTTGCAATTGGACTATGTTGCCATCCAGGTAGGATACACCGGTACCATATTCTATGACGTGCTTTGAATGGATGTGTATATTGTATGTTATGGATGCAAGTGAGGTTATTATGAGAATGATATATAGTGGTTGAACATTTTTGTATTGCATTCATAAGCATGGCATATGCATTGGATACGGATTTGAGATGATGAGATATTATTGGGCCCAGGCTAGTTCTGCAGGACTAGACCTGGTGACCTCAGCTGTTATGCTGGTGTTCGGCGACGGCCGATTATAGTCTGCCGGGAGGTTCGGTATGGCTGGGTGTTACGGGTTTGAGATTGAGATTTGTGATTGAGAATGAGATTGAGGTTGAGCTCGAGCATATCATTGCATTTGCATATCATAATTGTTGCATTATAATTATTGTGTTTCCCTACTCAACCGCGAGGTTAACAGTGTATTCGTGTACACCTACGATGATCCGGAATGGGGAGTAGATTCTACAGGTCCGAGACAGATGAGCTAGGAGCTGGGCAGGAATGTGAGATGCATACTTTGGACCGACCTAGAATTATATCACATATAGAGAAGTCATCAGTTGTACTTTCTTATCCGTTATGTAGTAACTGTAATAACCAAGTTTTAAATTTTATCAGTTTTATATAAAGTACTTTGGTTGTTTTACTTTGTTATTCACTACCTCGGACATTCCGAGATGGTAACAGCTCTATTTATTTGAGAATGTCTTGCTAAAGGCTCTTAAATAAATGGGGGTGTTACATAGACCTGATGCGACTCAAACCCGTGTATCTGGAATGCTAGGCAATGATTTTTCTTGGGGATGATAAATTAGGATTGGTGAAGACTTGTATAACTGCAAATATTTAAGTTTATGCATTAGGTGATCCTTAATATATTTTTCTTTGGCTTATTCTAAAGGCTATTAGCTCAAAAGGGAGAGCAATGTGCAAATTTTGTACAAAGGTATGGGTTCGAATCCCATATAGCCTAGTTAATTTAAGAATCTGGTGTTTAGAATTTGTTGAAACGAGATATGTAGTAAAAAAATTGATAAATAAAAACAATAATAATACACGGGATTGCAAAATTAAAGACGTGCAGGTCATGATCGGAGTCGGCTATGCAGCAGTGACGTGCATGGAGCGAGTTACAGTATGGAGCGAGTTACAGTAAAACTCATGTTAATATGTTGCCATAACTAGCCAGTATATTACGACAAAAAATTACAGTGTCTTCATCCTTACCTTTAGTTAAAATATCCATGTTAAAGAACAACACACACCTTTTAGTAAGTGGTACTATAATCGTTGGTAAGCGTTACAATAACAGCTATTAAGCGCTACAATAACAGCTAGTAAGCGTTACAATAACAGCAACGTGACATCATCCTGTGCGTCCATGATCTAGATTCAATGGTCTGAAATGGTAGGACGGACTCATTTAAAACCCTGGACTCACGGGATCTCCGCTGTCTATATATATATATATATATATATATATATATATATATATATATATATAGAGAGAGAGAGAGAGAGAGAGAGAGAGAGAGAGAGAGAGAGAGAGAGAGAGAGAGAGAGAGAGAGAGAGAGAGAGAGAGAGAGAGAGAGATTGCATCGTGTGAGGTCTATGATCTTAAATGAGAATTGAGGTCTATGATCTTACATGAGAATTGCAAACCATTAGATTAGAAAAATCCGGTGAGAACGGTGAGAACGAACCTCCTCCATTAGATTAGAAAAATCAACGACCCATGTTACCCGCTATTTATGCCATAATAAACCCCCCTAATTCCAATTCCAAAACTCTCAATCATTACACATCGATGTATCAACAAAAGAGATTGGAATTGCTTCTCCTACTCTCGTCTTTGGAAGTTCAATCTCTACTACACTTTTCCTCCGCTATTCACGCTCCTCTATATCCAGCAAACAATAATTCGAGGAGTTGCTGTCAAAAGCATTACATCAAGTCAATTACTAAGTAACGGGACTGAAAAGGCGATAAAGCTCTATAAAACTTAAATTGCAGATAGCATTATCTAATTTTGGGTGGGGATATCTTTTCGTTACATTCAACTTTTCTATCTTCACTACAGCTCTATAGAACTTAAATTGCAGATAGCATTATCTAATTATATAAATACTCCTATTGTACATTCATAAGTTAAGATATATATAAATACTCCTACTGTACATTCATAAGTTAAGATGTATATAAATGCTCCTAATGAGCCGTACCGTGTCTGACACGTGGAGTGTCGGTGTACTATTCCGTCAAAAATGTATCCAAGTTTATGTAAAAAAAATGTAACTAGGTTTTACGTAAAAAAGTAAAAAAATGTATCTATTCCGTCAAAAAATGTATCTAGGTTTAAGTAAAAAATGTATCTACCCGTCAAAAAATGTAACTAGATTTATGTAAAAAATATTAAAAAAAATGTATCTACTCCGTCAAAAAATGTATTTAGGTTTAAGTAAAAAAATGTATCTAGGTTTAAATAAAAAAATGTATCTAGGTTTAAGTAAAAAATTGTATCTAGGTTTATGTTAAAAATTTTAAAAAAAAATGTATCTAGGTTTATGTTAAAAATTTTTAAAAAAAATGTATCTACTCCGTCAAAAAGTGTATTTAGGTTTAAATAAAAAATGTATCTACTCAGTCAAAAAGTGCATCTAGGTTTAAGTAAAAAAAAATGTATCTACTCCGTCAAAAAATGTATATAGGTTTATGTAAAAAAAGTAAAAATATGTATCTACTCCATAAAAAAATGTATTTAGGTTTAAGTAAAAAAATGTATCTACTCCTTCAAAAAATGTATCTAGGTTTATGTAAAAAAAGTAAAAAAAAATGTATCTACTCCGTAAAAAAAAATGTATATAGGTTTAGTAAAAAAAAGTAAAAAAAATGTATCTACTCCGTCAAAACATGTATCTAGGTTTATGAAAAAAAATTTACTCCGTAAAAATCTAAGTTTATGTAAAAAGTAAAAAAAAAATGTATTTACTCCGTAAAAAAATGTATCTAGGATTAAGTAAAAAAAATGTATCTATTCCGTCAAAAAATGTATTTAGGTTTATGTAAAAAAGTAAAAAAAAAATGTATCTACTCCGTCAAAAAAATGTATTTAGGTTTAAGTAAAAAATGTATTTACTCCGTCAAAAAAATGTAACTAGTTTTATGTAAAATATCTAATCCAAAAAATAGGGGAAATTAATTTGGAGAAAAATAAATTTTGGGAAAAAAATAATTTGGGAGACAATGGAGAGAAATAAAGATGCTGAAAAAATGAGAGGAGAGAGAAAAAAAATTTCAAAAGTGTGTACGTTATATATGCGAGATGCACATGGGTTATGTGTGCTATTGTCAACCGTCCGTTATGATTTAATCCAATGGATATAAGTCGTTCTCACCCGATCCTAAAATCGGCTAACATTACAAATCGAACCCGCGACCTCACATATCAGAGGCAAACAACCTAACCAACGGACCACTGAGTCATTGTTGATAAATGTAATATTGTATAATATTTAAGAAGCGAAACTTTTCTACTAAGAAAAAATGAAAACCTGCCGCTACTGGGGCTCGAACGCTGGACCTCGGGATACATAGACCATCACCTAAACCATTAGGCCATAAAATTTTTGTTGAGTAATAACCAAAACATTTTCGAAAACATTTTTGTTCAAATTGTCAATTTCTTATTTGTTCTTGTGTCTTTTTCTTTGGTTACCTTATTAATGGCTTACGAGTGTTAAACCCGTGCAAAATTGCACGGGTATATTTTTAGGAAAAATATGGTGGATAGAATAGTGTCAATAATACGTGAATATTGTGCATTCAATTTCGATTATATTCATAATACGTTAAAATGTACATGATAATAATAATGGTATTTATATATCCATTCTTTTATTGTTTTTTTTTAAATCGATATAGATGTTATTTCAAGGTTTATTTTGTGCCGTTATGTTTATTATTTGATTTCGCAAAATATATAATTTTGTACACTATTATTGGTTGTTATATTAATATTATGTTATTTTTATTGTTTTTAAATTTAGTATTGTCGCTTTTTTTACGATTGCAAACATGCATAGGTATATTTAACCGGTATACTTTTAAGAACATTGATATAATATATCGATATGTTGTGTATTGTAATTATTTATTGGAATTTTTTAACTTTACTCAATTTTGTTTTTAAATTTAGTATTGTCGCTTTTTTTCGATTGCAAAAATGCACCGGTATATTTAACGGGTATACTCTTGCCATAAATTAAAATTTTTGTTTATGAATTTATATAAAAAATGTTACGTAATATTTCTTAAACTACGTTATCAGGTATTTATTTAGAATTTCAGATGGTTATTTCTCAGGAAATTCATAAATGAAATTGCGGTTTATTCGAAAATTTTAATACCATAAACCGTTTTAATGTTAAAACAGTTGTGCAAATTATTAATTATCCACAAGTATATTTAATCCCGCTATTAATCATTACGTAAAATTTACGGTTTATTTTTTTAAAATCAAAATAGTTGTGCAAATGAATTACGCAATTTTACACGAGTTTTTCGTAAAATTTCGTGTTTACGAATTTATATTAAAAATGTTACGTAATATTTCTTAAACTACGATGTCAGGTATATATTTAGAATTTCAGGCGGTTATTTCCTAGGAAATTCTTAAAAGAAATTGCGGGACCCACCTGGGAGAATTAAAAAAAAAATATCACAATTGCATTGATGATGTGGCGCGTCGAGGGATTCTGAAATGATTTAAGAATTATATAGATAAGATTCTTCATTGTTTTTTTTCAAATTTTTTTTTCATTTTTTTATCCGATTATTTTTTTTTTCATTTTTTTCAGAATATAGTTTTGAAAAACCCGTGCTATTTTATTGAGTAACTTGTGCTATTGTAATGAAAAATATTTCAAGAAAAAAATTGGTTTTTTCGAAAACTTTCTTTTTCATTTTTTTTTTACCGATAAAAAAACTTCGAGATGTGTACCTACACATTCAAAGTTGTGTATCTACGCATTTAGAGATGTACGTCTACATATTTAGAGGTGTGTATCTACGCATTCAAACATGTGTATCTACGCATTTAGAGATGTGTATCTACGCATTTAGAGATATGTATCTACGCATTAAGAGATGTGTATTTACGCATTTAGCCATGTATATCTACGTATTTAAAGGTGTGTATCTACGCATTTAGATATGTGTATCTACGCATTTAACCATGTGTATCTAAGCATTAAAGGTGTGTATCTACGCATTTAGATATGTGTATCTACGCATTTAAAGGTGTATATCTACGCATTTAAAGGTGTGTATCTACGCATTTAGAGATGTGTATCTACGCATTTAGCCATGTGTATCTACCCATTTAGATATGTGTATCTACTCATATAGAGTTGTGTATCTACGCATTTAGAGATGTGTATCTACTCATATATAGGTGTGTATCTACGCATTCAAACATGTGTATCTACGCATTTAGAGATATGTATCCACGCATTTAGACATGTATATCTACGCATTAAGAGATGTGTATCTACGCGTTTAGCCATGTGTATCTACGTATTTAAGGGTGTGTATCTACGCATTTAGACATGTGTATCTACGCATTTTTTTTCTCCAATATTTTCGAGAAAAAAAAAAGATTGGACAAAAAAAATCGAAAAAAAAATTCCAAGAAAAAAATTCGGAAAAAAGTTTCGAGAAATTTCGATGAAAAAAAATTTCGAAAAAAAAATGTGAGAACAAAAAAAATTCGAAAAAAAACATTTCGAGAAGAAGCAATTAACAAGGTAACCAAAGAAGAAGACGGAAGAATAAATAGGAAATTGATGCGAAACAGGTATACTTGTTAAGTTAATTCCAAATGAAGAGCTCGTATAAAATCGTATAAATATTTTACAGTATAAAATAATTTTCGAAAAAAAACATTTACAATATGATAATGAACAATGAAGTTAAGTTAATTTCAAGAAAAAAAAAACATTTCGAGAAAAAAAAAAATTTACAAAAAAAAAAATCCGCAAAAAATATTTCGAAAAGAAGCCATTAACAAGGTAACCAACGAAGAAGAAAGAAGCCATTAACAAGGTAACCAACGAAGAAGAAAAAAGAATAAATAAAAAATTAATGCGAAATGGGTATATTTGTTAAGTTAATTTCAAGCAAAGACCTCGTATAAATAATAGTACAATATGATATTTAACAATGAAGTTGCTGTGGTGCAATGGTTAAGGCGCTGTTCTATTAATCCAGAGGTATTGGGATCGATTCCCGCTGGCGTATATATATATTTATGGTTGATTTAAATGTTGTACCTACTAACTCCTTCACATGCTTGAAAGCTACTCTCGATGATCTTTGCTTATGGCATAAAATATTTGGTCACGTAAGCTCATTTATCATAAACAAACTCAAAAGATGGAATCTTATGGAAGGACTTCCAAAGATAAAGTTCGACTAAGAAAAGACGTGAGAAACATGTGCCAGATGCAAGCAATTAATAAGATCATCCTTCAAATCTAAAAGAATGATAAGCATTAATCAATCACTGGAACTCCTCCACATGGACTTATGTGGATCAATGAATGTAATAAGTAGAGGAGGATCCAGGTACGTCTTCATTCTTGTAGATGACTACTCAAGGTTTGTATGACCAATATTTCTTCATTCAAAAGATGAAACGTTTGAGGAATTTGTATGTCTTATGATGTTAGTCCAAAATAAATATAAGACTAACCTAGTATATATCTATTCATACGGATCACGACAGAATTCGACAATCATGCTTTTATTGAATATTGTCGAGTGAATGGTGTAGGGCATAACTTTTCGGCACCACGCACTCCTCAACAAAATAGTGTCGTTGAACGTATGAATAGAACAATGGAAGATATGACTCGTACAATGTTATTGTGTAGTGGTTTACCTCGTAACTTTTGGGCTGAAATCATAAGTTGTTGGAAATCATATTTCAGATTAGGTCTCATATCTCATATGAGTAATTTATTTAGTTTAGTCATAAAACTAATTAGATCTTATGCATGCAATGGAAACACAAGATTAGGAAACCTTACATTGAGATTTCGGAAAAAAAAGAGCACGATTTGGTCACCTACCAAAATCGTTCTCGAGCTATATTAAATATAAGGATGATCCTCCTTACCTACGATCTAAAATAAGACCGTCTCCAAAAGGTTCATATCAAGGAACCAATCTTAATCTTGATCTATTTTTATTACTAGAAAATAAGACCAAGTGAACCTTAAAAAAATAATTAACTTATTATTACTTTAGTAATATTAAGTTTTAATAATTTTGGGAGAATTTTATTTCTACAAAAAATCTTAGAGAGAGGAAGAGGAGTTGAATTTTGCATGTTGGATACTTTGTAAAATGAGAAGCAACTCACATATAAAGACAAAAGAGGGAGTCGGCTTTGGAGTGGGTAGTGTGCCAACTCCTTGCTCCTCTTTCGTTGCATTTGCCTTCACAAGGCATAAAGACCTAAGCCTAGGGTATCATTATGCTTATAGGATGATTACCTATAATGCCTTAATAAGAACACCCAATGCTACCTCAAATGATCCATATACATAAAATGGAATCTATTTTATTTTGTCAAAATGTAAAATGTCACATGTCACACATGTTATAAGTTACATGACCCATTTTGTGTCTATGCAATTTTAACTACTTAAAATTCATAATACAAAATAAAAATGAAATATTCAAAATAATTTAATTAATAATTTCTCAATTACTATCATTAATATTACAACGCCTTGTAATTATCACGGACCGTTCATTCCATAAAGATATGACCTTAAGGGATCAATTGATCACCACAATCATATGACGATAATGTCAAACTCTTGACTGTCAATCGTTACTGGTAAATGTTGATCAATTGACAAAGAGTAACTTTTCCCAATTCGATCAATGGGAAAGACAGACTGCGGGGAACCAACAAACCATACATCTTTTGCAAAGGGAGGAAGTCGTTACTTGCGAAAGGTATGGAGAACCCGGGCATGTAGCTATCGATTGCTTTGCTGAAAAGGAGCAAGTTTACTCCTTCCAGCAATACCGTCAAGGAGGTGGTTACTACAACCAAAACAATGTTCATCACAATTTGAGATGGACAAGTCAAAATGTGTTGAATCCAACCCCTCCACCGGAACAACAACAACAACAACAACAAAGCTATGTCCCACCGCATCGAGCTCAACAGGGGTTTCAAAAATCCCAACCGCAACAAGGAAGTTCATCATCTTCCGGAGGAGTTTCAGACATTGGCGAACTGAAATCCATGATTCAATCCTTGGCAATCCAACTTAGAAGAGTGAGCAAGCAAAGGATGCTTTCGATTAAGTTACTTGAGTTCCAAATTGCTCAATTAGCTACGAAGCATCCACAAGACAACCGGGACAATTATCGTCTCAAATTGAAAAAAGAAACGAGACGCTCAATATGATAAGCTTGAGGAGCATTCCCAGCTATGAAGGTCCATATGTTGATGTTGCTGTTCAGAGGGGCACAATTCCCAAAGTTTATGTTTCTTTACACGATGAATGCATCGATCGAGTGAATCATTTCACTCGATTGGAGGAAAATAAAGAAAAATAACTCGATCGAAGGAGTCCATCTCCTCGATCGAGAAAAGTTAATGAGGAGATTCTCGATCGAGTAGTACCATTTAATCGATCGAGGGATGTTGCTGGGAAAGTTCTAGATCGAGTGAATACCAAATGCTCGATCGATGGTTGCAGAGAAAGACGTTACTCGATCGAATGATCTTGAGGGTGAAGGTACTCGATCGAGTATTTCAGAAGATAAAATTACACGTTCGAGGGAAAAATGTACCCGGCAGAGAGAAATGCGGTCGTGCGTATCGAGAAAGCTCCATTGGAATATGCTCATTTCCCGAGTAAACTAGCACGAGCCAAGGTATTGACAACTTCCCAGTGATTAAGAAGGAATTTGTCAGACGGTTTAACAATAATACCATCGCGAAGTTACGTCTCGATTTAAGAGACATAGGCGTCGAATGACTCTATTCACCATAATTGCCGTTCCGAAGTTTTACGTGATGTATTGTCTGTCCCAGACACTTGATTGCCAAAATAGTAGGGGAAGAGTGAATTGATCCTCTGGTCAGGAGAATTGTCATCACTCTCTGTGTTAGTCATGGTAGATGATTTGAAAAGTTTTTTTTTATTTTCTTTCTAGAAGAACAAAACATAAACTAATACCATGTGATATGTATTGTGAGTATAATGTGTCTTGACCGTCTTCTCATTAACTTGATCAACATATATATATGAATACAACTGGGTCAAGCCCAATAGTTAAAAACACCTCCTAAATGGTCTAATATGAATCCTTTTAATTGGTAAAATAAGATTTTATCGAAACTTTCAGGTAATCAAAATGGCCAAGTTATGTAAAAAAAAGAATTTAAGATAATTTGTATTGTTGCGAGTTAATTGATAGTATGATGCATGGAATATTACAAGGGGGTCATAGTGATTATTCCTATTAATTTTTTTTAATGTTTGATTGAAAGTATGTATTTTTCATTCATCTATGACTTAATTTAACCGTATTTGCTATTAATTCCTATTTTGATTGATTGCAGCAGTAACCTAAAAAAAGTGAGAAAGCGAGGGAGAGATAAAGTTGTAAATAAGTCTCTTTATTTCCCCTTTGCCATCCTCCGGAAAACATTGGTGAAAATAGAACAGCACCATTGGTTGAAAATAAAATTGTTTCGCAGCAACGCTACTAACTTGTTTTTGACAATATCAACCCTACTAACATGTTTACACTGCATACTTTACAAATCTGTTGACTTTGGCAAATTTGGCGTGGTACATGATTTACAAACAAACTTGACAAAACTGTACCCATTTCCAAAGCAAAGAGAGCATTTTACTATTGTCTATATATCGTAATATTACAACAAAAGATTATAGAACACGCACAAGAGCGGCCATTATCTTCCGGAGAGAATGGAAGACCAAAAAATCGAAGTAAAAATATGTTTTACAAAAACATCTATAGCAGAAAGGTTGCCACACGGACCTGAAAGAAAAACAAATGGAAGATTTTAACCTATCAACATCTCACTTCCGCAATCAGACATAGAGGGCTGCAACCTTTTGAGCCACTCCATCGGCAATCTCCTCATTGTGCTCGGGAATAGATTCTTCCTGCGGAGAAATCGTAGCAGAACAAGTGAACAACCACGACAAATATTATGAATCACGCACAGAAACTGGACTCATTTACGCGACCCAAAGGAACGGCTTTAATCAAACAAAATGACCCACGAAACTCAAGGAACTGATTTCAATTTCACCCATGAAGAGAGAAGGCAACCATTACAACCAAATGCATGTAGAAAGCATTGTAATCAATACCAGTTTTGGTGTGATCTTGGAATAGGTCATTACGACCTAATCTTGATTGGTGTGTTACAAATGCAGTCGATACCATCTCAAATACAGTCGCAGTAACCTCAAAATCTTTAAAAAGCGGTCATCATTAAGTATCCTTTTTCCAAATTTGATACTCTGGACATGCCATCCGTGCACACCAGTGGTCACCATGGATATGTGTACATGTAAGGAACACTGTACATTTAAAAGACTAAAACTACCCTGTACTTATATCAGAGCTTGTTTGGTAATTATATTCATATTTACATTTGCTCGGAGCGGGCATAATTGTTGAGGAGTAAGAGTAGAAAAGGGAGGAAGAAGGGGTGATGGGGAATTATTACTCCGATACGGGAATACGGGATTATGCATTACCCTCTCACACTCTCTTTCCTTGATCCACCACTACCTATTTTCCTTTGTTTTTCCTTCCATCACTCATTCACTCCCACTTAGTCTCACCCATTACCCCCAATCCACATAAGCCCTCAAAAGTCCTAGGGGATGTGAATTGCTAGGAGGGTGTGATGTTTGACACACTAAAATTCGTAAATAAAAAGAACTTAACGTGGATTCCATTAACCACAAATGGAGGATGTTAATTAGAGGCAACTCCCTTTGGAAAAGTAAATTTCCACGAAAAGTCATTTCTCGCATTCACTACTATAGATTCCCATGATACTATGCTAGAAATTCAGTTCGAATGCACAGACTAAAGATTACCATGATACTATGCTAGAAATTCAGTTCGAATGCACTTACTAAAGATTCCCATGATACTATGCTAGAAATTCAGTTCGAATGAGAGGAATAACATCAAGCCAACACAATCGAATTTAAAGGTTTCATACCTCGGGGTCTCTTTTGGTTTGAACTCCAATACACTTGGAACCACTGATGCTAGCACTCTTCAGCAAGCTGCGCGCACTATAATTTGGCTTGCTTTGACCATTTTGGGCTGCTTCATTTTCTGATCCATCGTCATTTGGTCTCGGAGGGCTTTCAAGAGCAGTCAGGGCAACAGGACGATTCTCAAAATCGTTGTTTTCATTCGCATCTTCTTTAGGTGCAGGGACCCTCTCTCTGGGAACAAGTAGAGAAAAAGTTAATGCCCCAAAGATTTAAATCAAGTCAGATGTTTTCCAAAGAATTTCTGCTATTTATATCTTCTTTTTTTCCGATTCCTTTTTTCATCAATTGATAGTCCAGGGGAGGGAGATGGAGTAGCCAATCCTAACGTGAGACACATCCATGCCCATATAACAAATTCCAGTTGTCAAGCAAGGAGACGTTGCTGCAGGAGAAACAAGACAAAATTCCTGGAACATCTTTTACCTTGGCAGCGAAGCATGCTGTCTCTGAAGAGGCGTACTCTTTTCTCCTTTACCCATGTGCTCCTCAAGATGGGCAAATTGTCTCTTAAATCGATCCACGCCACTAAGAAAATACAAGAGTTATCAGAAATTCAGAGTAACATTGGTACAGCAATAACAAGACAAAGTTTCAAGAGTACCAGACATGAAGAATTCATATCAAGTTCCTGACTTCACAAGATCTTTGAAAAGAAGATGCATATGTGCAACAGAAAAAGTAATATTACTTTAAAAAGAAAGCTGAAAAAGTTCTCTGTCACTTTGACTGTAGACATAGTAGCTACTGGCTTCCAAAAATGTAGTTTGGCCGTTCAACGAGAGTTTTGCTCGTCACTTTCAAACAACAATTATCCCAATCACAAACAATTACAAATGCTTCAGAATAAAACTCTAGCAGGTCACGAAAAAACTAACAAAATGTCTGGCTAATTTAATGTGATATTTGATCACTGCACAAAAATAGAAATCCAAAGCTACACAAGTACAAACTTGCTTGATAATATCATTTAGCAAGATAAGGATTCAATGGGACGGAAAACCAGATATCTAAAGTTCCAGCCACAATCATAAGAAAGAACTAGAACAAAAGAGCTATTTTAAAGGATGAATCGAAGAGCTGCATACTCTCAGATTTTTCTAGGTCATTGAAGTTCTCAGGATGGACATAGCAACAGAGCGGAAGTAGAAAAACATGATGATGAACATAAATCATAGTAGACAAGATCATTACCATAAGAAAATAACCAAACCAATAGACAACACCAGAAAAGATAAGCCTACCTAGGATACATAAAGCTAGTCTGATCCTGTCCATGAAGATATTCCTGAAGCATCTGGGGATGGTACTCCAAGATCTGTTTACGTCATTATAATGTTGTAGTAGTTAGTATCTAATTACATCATACTAATCACATGATCAAGAGAAACTCTCTCATGAGGTCGTCTTGCCACACAATTATGGTTGGACCTATAAGGTTTTAAGAAAACACATGATATTTCAAGATAGAAATAGTGAGGTTTTATTTATATTTTTTAGTAACAAACTATTTTAAAATATCAACCGTTTTAGACTTTTAGCCTTACATATTTGTCTCAAACACCTTGTCATTTGCTCATTTTAATACAAAGCCACACATGTACAATTATAATCTTACTTAGGCAGAGGCAGTTATACAGAATGCAACAGAAATTTGAAATACCTCTCTATAAATTAGCTCTCTCACATCATCCTTGATGAGTTTCCTTCTCTCGAATTCAAACTCAAGTTTCGAAATAGGTGTGGTGGTGGGCTCACGGTCCACATTTGCCAATCCATAAAAGTAAGGATCACTCAATCCCTAAATAAACAATTTGTAGTCATCATAAAATCTAGTTACTCGAACGCCAAAAGATCATATGCTAACCATGTAAACTTGCAAAATTCACAATATACCTCTTCGGCACTCGGACGGTCTTTAGGATCAAATGCAAGAAGACGCTCTAGAAGGCGAAGAGCCAATGGATCAACCTTAGGGAATTTTTGAGAAAATGGAATTGGTTGTTTCCTCCTCATGCTACTTAGATACCTTCTAGCCTTTTCATTCCTTATCTGCAAGAATAAATCATTAGACTATCAGATGGCCATAAACTACAACCTCAAAATCTCGTTTTAGCTCCATTTAGTGACTGAAAACATAGCAAATATTATACATTGACAAGTCGGGTTATTCATAATAGTAAGTTTATATATAAGCTAATGAAATCCCTTCCTCCCTCACTCCCTTTATGGTGCTGGTCGGCAGTTGAAATCAGGTTTAGATAATAAGCTTGTGAAAAGTATGTTACTTCGACACGCGATCCTTGGACAGTGGTATGACACTCAGTCACTTCATTTTAGACTAAAAATTTGACAATTTTTCATAAAATAGCCGTGATCGACACTTGGATATGCACCCGTGTCCGGCCCTTCAAGCCGAGTCGGAGTAACATACTGAAAAGTGAAAACAGCCTTTCTCCTTAAAATCGCTATTAGAGTTAGTTACAATAAAGCTTACCCTAATTGAAATTAGGGCAACTAATATCCGAATCAAACACAAATGATGAGGAAAACTAACAGAAGAAGTACTAACCCTAGAGATGGCTTCTGGGGAAGGGGTACCAAGAAGATCTGTCATGAGGTCCAATTGATGTACCACGTTCTTCCCAGGGAACAATGGTTTTCCAGTGAGCATTTCAGCAAATATACATCCTATACTCCATATATCAATTGCGGGTGTATACTGCATTAGTGAACCCATATGAGTAAAACCACGTATATGTGACAAAAGAACAAACTGGTGGCTACTGGTGGTACAAAATATCGACAACAGAACATATCCCTGCACGTTCCTTTTATCGCAGAAAAAATGAACAAGCAATAGAAGACAAGAAATATCCCTATATAGAGAAAACAGTATAGCATTCTACAAGTGAACACTGATATTTTCAAATATTAGTAGACAAAAGATGCCCTATACAAGAATTGAATAGTGTAATAGTCATGAGACAAGCAGCGCTCAGCATATGTCTATACTGATGATATATGCAAGGCATTCCGATTGCATTTGAGAACCTATTATCAGGCCAATCTTGCGTTACAGAGATAGATCACGAGAGAGCGAGAAGGGTGGGAACTGGGAAGTATTAGAAACTCTACCTCACAAGTGTAAAGCTCACCACAAGAGCAAGACGTGTGGTCATATCATGTTATCAAACAACATTATTGGAGTTAAGGTTGCATAAAAACCTGTTTTCTCAAACAAAACAACCATAGGTAGGAGACTATATAAAACATCTATGAATAAAGCATGTAAATGTCAATTCATTGAAATGGAGATAAAATAGGGCAATGACAAACTCAAAACTAGGTAACAAAAGACCAATTATTATAAAACTTTG
Source organism: Silene conica (assembly GCA_029255685.2). Lineage (NCBI taxonomy): Eukaryota > Viridiplantae > Streptophyta > Magnoliopsida > Caryophyllales > Caryophyllaceae > Silene > Silene conica. The sequence goes on along the minus strand of CM055311.2, from coordinate 54,839,650 downwards.
AGTTTGTTATTGGTAAAATTTGACTTAGTCAAAAATTCTCAAATGAATTATAAACAGCAGACACAGTTTCTTGAACGACAATCCGCATTGTCTTGAGATTAGAGGTGGCAATCATTGATGCGACCCGAAAACACAACACGAACCCGATACAAAGTTAGCTGATTAGGTTAAGACCTTGTGACCCATTTATGTAATTGGATTGACACGGACACGACACAAAACTTAAATGGGTTTGGTCGGGTTAGGATTGAGCTCTTTTGACACAATCACGACACTAATAACCCATTTATTTTAAAGCGTCATAATATATTTGGGTCGAGTCAATAATTCAACCAAACAATTTAAAAATAACATTTTCATTCATCATTTTTGGGATAATAGGGTTATAAAGCTTAAGTGGGTTAAACATGACCTGCTTAAAGATAAATACATTAAACAGGTCGGGTTGGGTTATAGATAAATTAAATGGGTTGGGTTAAGGTCGAGACAAATGACCCGTTTATTCTAATTGGGTCGGGTTAGGGTTGGGGTAGTGGTGACCCATTTAAAGTTGACACAGACATGGACAGGACACGACCTGATCAATTTGCTTAGTTTGCTTGGTATACTTGAGATAAGAATTTTGAGGGAAACAAAACAAAGTAGATAAAATAGAGAACAAACCATCTAACAACCTACAATGCCGAACTGTCGATGTAAACAACAGAGATAGAATAAAACACGAATTCTTAGTTGCTTTCTACTAAATGATTGGGTGACTGACTAAAATAAGAGATATGGTTTCTATAAAATGTAACCGAATATGATATTCCAGATATTTAATAACTGCAAAAATCGCCGTTTAACAGAGAACAGAAGTGAGTCTAATTGACTATTATATTCCTCAGTTAATACATCAATTTTTCAATAAAGTGAATGGATGTCTATTAACTGAGGAATATGATAGTCAATTAGACTCAGCTTTACTCTCTGTTAGACGGTGATTTTTACACCTTATAAGACCTTTGTACTATGGATTGTGTTCTCCCCCACTGAATATTTATAACAAAGAATAAATACGTGAAACAGTTGAATAATAATAAGAAAACAATAATTTAAAAGTAGTGTTATCGACTGTTTATAGTCGTATGATTAAAAAGAAACAGCACATGCAGCCATACCTTAGAGAAAAACGAGCCACACAGCTCTGGAGCGCGGTACCATCTAGTTGCAACATAGTCCTTCACATAGAATGTAAACACAATTAGCGGAAGGCAAAAATTCTCATAAACAGTAGTAACAATGGCTACAGTGACATACTGTCCAAAAAATAGCAGAAGGGGCCTCATTAAATGAGACGCGAGCAAGGCCAAAATCACATATTTTTAGTTTGCAGTCCGCATTAGCGAGAATGTTCTTGGGCTTCAGATCTCGATGAAAAACATTCGCTGCAAATTATGAAGAAAGATATAAGCTTCAGGCATCATATTTTAGGTAATCAAGGTAACTTTTGGTTACTTGCAACAGGTGAACAAGTTTAACCTGTATGTATATATTTTAATCCACGTAGAAGCTGATATAAGAAAAATTGATAATGTTCAGGAGTAAGGTCATCATTTGCCTTAATTACTTGGTGCAAATCGGATTCCATCAGCTCAAAAATGACATAAATATCCCTAAATTCTCTTCGAGAAGGGGGGAGCATAATGTGCTTTATTTCTACAATGTCTGGATGACGAAGCAGCCGTAGGAGTTTGATTTCTCGCAGTATCCTGGTGGCGTCAGAGACATGCTCAAATACATCATTGATCTTCTTAATAGCTACCTTCTCTCCTGTATGAGTGTCAACTGCCGAAGCTACTATACCGTAACTTCCTTTTCCGATTATTTCCTGAACTTGGTATCGACTAGCTTCTCCATACTCAGTGAAGAACTCATTCTCGAGCGTATTCTTTAAAAAATGAACAAAAACAAACATCAGAAACAATGAAGAAAGGAAGAGGGAGGAAAGAGCAGGGGAGAGGGAATAAAGAAAAGTTTTTTTTTCCAAAAAGGCTGGTATATTAGAGGGAGAGGTCTGATTTGCATGGAAGCTTAATTGGTAACCTCATTGTGGGTGGGAAATTTGCATCCAAATATTTGGTTGGTAATGGTATGTTGGAGGGGGAAGATTTAGGGTGTGTTTGGGTTAAGAGATTTGGAGAGAAACGAAAGGGAGGGAGAGTAGGTGATTTAAAATCACTTGTTTGGATAGCAAATGAGGGTAGAGGGAAATGGAGGGGAGAGATTTGGAATGATCTATTTTCCTTCCTCTAAGCCTAACTAAAATCTCTCCACAATAGGAGAGATTTGGAGGGAAATGTATCCAAACAACCACACTCCGTTCCTCCTCCCCTTCTCTTCTCTTCTTTCCCCTTCCCTCCTCCCCCCTCCCCCCTCCCCTCCCCTCCCTTTCCTTCCACTTTTGCTATCCAAACACACCCTTAGGTTTGGAGGAGGGAAATGGAGATCCATTATCCCTGGAGCCCTAACCCTAATTTGGTATTGAAACAATGGAAAATGGGTCCCTCCCTATAAATGAATGAATGTGTAAAAGTATTTGGGGGTGTTGGCACATCTAGAATGGTCTGATAATAAGAATTAAAAGATGATGAAGGGAGTTGGTAGATTAATGAAATGACGATGGCGTGGATGTCAAAAGCAGAGTAGTTGAAAGACAATGTAAATCCCAGAAAGCGATGACATTAGAAATTGAGAATGGAAGCAGAAGCAGAAGCAGAGGCAACATGTAAATGCTATATGTATGCAACAGAGGGTGGTAACAGGAAAAAGATGAATACAAAGAAGAATTGATTGTACCTTTTTGTGAGGATCCATGATAGGAAAACTAGCACGTTTAGGAACCTTGATGGGAATGAAACCAGAAAGATCAAAGTCAATTTCAAAATTCAACTCTTGATGTTTATTAATGTGTCCTAATAATTCGGAATTGTTGTTGTTGATGTTGCTGCTACTACTAGTATTATTTATGATATTATTAATATTCCCATCACCTAATTTGCTATTATTATTACGACGCTGAAACCATCGACGAACCCCATCCACGAGAGTTCCACTCCCCATATAACAACTCTCTCTCTCTCTTTCTCTCTCTTCAATTCAACCCCTCAATTTAATTCTATAATCTTTCTTTTTTCTTCTTTGATTTTCTCTCTCTAGATGTGGAGAAATGGTCGTAGATTGTGGTTTCCACAGAGGTAGAGACAGATAACCAAATTTGAAGAAGAAATATTCTCCGCGTTGTGCTCACAATTCTCATCACTCTTACACTTATTGCCTACAATAATGTCTTTTTAAATATACACCGGCTCTAACCCGTCAAATTCACGGGTTTATTTATTTTAATTTTATTATTTTATTGTATTGTTAAGTCCAAACAATTAGTTTATTCATTCGAAAAATACACTTTTAAAATACATAAAAGTTAGTTAATTAATGTCATATTTCCTTGATAACTTTATTTTTAGAGTTTTTCTTTTTTTTTGCTTTTTTACACCTATAGAGTCCTAAATTTTATAAATTACCATTTATTGAGTCCATCTTTGCCAATAACCAGCTAATTTTTTTTGCGTTTTACCACCTAATTTGCAGTACGCTGACAGATTTTCTTATTTATCATCTCAGTATATTTTATCGATTCTCTACTATTTACAATAACCAAACTACCCTTTACCAAATATTATACACACTCACCCTTGCTTATTATTTCATGCACTCAACTACCGATAAACTACTATAACACACAATTATGCCCCAAATTGAATCCATCGTTATTCTAAAACCTTATAAATTGGGCATTTTTTCAATTTAGGGAATAATTGTGTGGAAGAGGCTCGAAACTTGAAGTATTTCGTACAGGTTTCAATAGTTTGTCTGGTTATTTACGGATGACATTTTCCATTTAAAGTCGTTGATCGAGCTATCAATTCCTGCAAACAATATACATGGAACTATTGGGGAGAAAATACTAGGCCTAACCAACCTCCAGATCCTTGAATTATACACCAACAGTTTTTCCGGCACAATCCATCGGGATATAGGGAAGCTTACTAGATTGAAGCGATTGCAACTCCACATAAATAACTTTACTGGTACCATACGACCATGTTGGAGGTTGTGTCCTCGACAATAATGCGATCACATATTTAAATCTCATCATTCGGAACACAATTGGAAAGTTACTCTTTTAAGTCGACTGATCAACATTAATCGGTAATGATTGGATGTCTAGAGTTTGACATTATCGTCATATGATGGTGGTGATCAGTTGATCCCTTAAGGTAATATCTTTAGGGAATTCCGTCTTAATTGATTATTTAATTAATCGTATATGGATAAGGATTAATTAATGCCTTGAAATTAGAAATGATTTTGTGTGACATATATTATTATAATTGGATTGTAATAATATATATTTGGTCGAATTGATAAATTTGTTTTATTACTTAGAATTATTTTAATTTTTTACGAAACAATTAAATCGAGAATGAAACGGTTGATCATAATTACAAATAGTTGTAATATAAATTATGATAACACAATTTTTATAAGATACTAATGATGAATTACTAGTGAAATTATTTAAATGTTATGAATTTGTAAGTATGAATTTTAAAGGGGTAAAATAGCACAATTGACAAAGTTAATATGGACTCCATATTACCAACTGAGCCGTTTTATTGGGAAATTTAACAAATATAATCTCAACTATCACCCTTCTTCTCAAAATAATCCCAACTATCAATATTTCCGCAATAATCTCAATTTTCATACCACCCTTCTCAAAACAATCTCAACTATCACTCTTCTTCTCAAAACAATCTCAACTATTAATATTTCCGCCATAAACATAACTTTTCTTAAGACTTACCAGTCATAGTAAACTATTTTGATGAGAAGGGTGGTATAAAAATTGGGATTATTGTGGTAATATTGATAGTTGGGATTATTTTGAGAAGAAGAGTGCTAGTTGAGATTATATTTGTTAAATTTTCCTGTAATATAAGGGTATGGTACTCTTATCTAAGCTTTGCATAATGATTGTAATAAACATAATCATTTGCTAGCCTTACATGGCTATTTGCATGGCCAGAACACTTGCTTGCGTGAATTATAAATGGAAGGCATGCATTGGCCATTACTCCATGTGTGTTTCGGCCGACCCTCATTAAACCAAATAAGAGGATTTTTCCTCTTAATTATATTTATTCCATATTGTTGATGTGATAAACTTTTGAGCATTCTTCTCTCTAAAAAATATTTTTTAGAGAATCAAAAACAAAACCATTTTATTCTAGTAATATTATTAGTAAAATTTTAAGATAAACTAATATCGTTTTCTTGTAACAAATCGGTGTTAGTGTTAAGACGGGTCCTTGATATGCATCTTTAGGAGACGATTTTGCTTTAGGTCGTTTGTGGGTGACAAGGGTTTGTCGAAGACTCACTTGGTAGGTGACTACGTGAGTATAAACCTTCTAAATCAATGTGAGGATTGATTTTTCCTTCTTATGTAATTGGTTTTGCATGCATAAGATCATTAGCACGTTTTATGACTAAACTTAAATTAAAAACTCATATGTGATATGAGTATAATCTGAAATTCGATTTCTAACAAGTGGTATCAGAGCATTACGGTTGTTGCATGCAAGATCAGGTTCATTTTTCCGAGTTAATATGATTAACTAAACAAAATTCGAAATTTGTGTTTTATGAAGATAAATCACGAAATTAATTCGCATGTTAAAGTTTACGATTCTAAAATGATTTTAGGTCACAAAAATAAATTTATGGATTTTTATTGTTCATTTATATATGTTTTTGTATTTTATTGAGTTTAATATGATTAAAACATCATTTTAAGGGAAAAATAGTAAAAATTGGTTTCTGGCCGTGATTTTTGGATATGTTATCACATGCATATTTTATATGAATTATATAAAATTTCGTAACATATCAAGTTATTTTGCATGGATTATGAATTTTATATGATAAATAGTCATAATATGAGATAAAATGGGTAAGCAAGGTTATATTTTGAATTTGAGCATGAAATTTTTATGAGAAGTCACATGTAATATTTAAAGAATGTATGTAAATTTGTAGATTTTTTAATCTTATTTTGCATGATTAATGATTTTTAAGATAAAAATCACATTAATAGTGACTAATTTCGACTTAAATAGTTGGAGATGGAATTCGGACATGAAATCTTTAAAAAAATGTCACATGCAATAATTAAAGAATTTATGTAAATTTCGAGATTATATTATCTTGTGATGCATGATTTATGATTTTAGAGGTTAAAATCACCTAAATAGTGACTAATTGTCTTAAAAATAGTTAAAATTAATATTATGGCATGAAATTTTACACATGGATGTCATATATTTTATGAACATCAGATCCAAAATTTGAAAGCTTAAAAGTTTCTGGTTTGTTAATTATTAATTGTATATGATAGAGGTTAATATTTAGAATCTTTGGAGTCATAAAATTAAAAATTCGTCCTAGGCCTGAAATTTTGGTCATTTTCAGATTCTAAAAGTGGTTTAGTAAGACTCAAAATTTTATTGTTATTTTATTACATGTTTTTATAATAAAATTTGAATTTTTGGCTTAAAAACATGTATTTTATGATTTATTTATGAAATAAATTAATTATTTTAAATAAGGCTATTTTATTGTGGTTTTGGAATTTTGGAAATTTCCAGAATATTCAAAAATTTGAATTTTGAATTTTTCGAATTTTTAATGACTTGTTTATCTTTTCTCTTTATTTTTCCCGTAAATACGAGTATTTAACAAACAATAAAGTAAATCAAGTTGAATCATGATCAAAATTAGTAAGGACTGAATTTTGATGCCTAAAAATGTTAGGATGATTAACTTGGACATATAAATATGATTCATGTAATTTAATTGTGATTTTAAAAGTTAAAATCACGCATATTTGTAAAACCGTAAACAAATATACGATATTTGCTCAAGTAAGGCAATTTAGCATAAAAATTGGCATTTGCATACATATTTTGATGCCAAGTTTTATTTAATATGAATGTCATATTTTAGGAAGGCCATACTATGTAATTTTTCTTAGTATGACCATAGTTTTTTTAATCGATATTACCCGTAATGTAAGGGAATATTGATTCGGTTGTAATTTTATGTGATTTCGTATCACCGGCTTGTAATTTAATAGATTTAAATGTATGTTTTCAATAGAATAATTTGTATTATTTTATTGTAATCCCAGAGATTCCAAAAGACAGTCATTCGGAAAGGCGTTCCGACAAGACGGTGTTTTCTTGGAAGGCGTGCTTTTGAAGTTCAAGGGACCAAAGGAGTTGGTTTCCGAATTTTTAATTATTAATAAGATTTTATATTTTAGGAAGGCCATACTAGAATTTTATTGCTTTATATTTTGCATTTATTTATATGTCTGCATGCATAGCCAAGTCGCTATAACATGCATTTTTTAAGTTATCGTTTCATCGACCTTGTCAATTATAATTATCGAGTTCATTGATTTAATTCACTTAAAGGAGATGGATAATAAATTGACAAGACCTCTATATTATTAAAATAATTGAAATTAGCCTTGTCAAATAGTAGAACCCACAAGCTTCTATTTTATAGAGTGGTGCTAGTCCGATCCAGCGGGCAGTACGAACCCTATTACATGCGTAGGATAAGTGGGGCGATGAGGTGGATTTAGTCCAGTGGGCGAATCGCATCTCGATGCATTCGAAATTTGGTTTGACCTCAACGGAAGTGTAGAGGAACAGTGGTCAATGTGTTTTGGGCTAAGATGAATAAATTATGAATTTTTCATCGACCGAGAGTTCTAGTGTAGAACCGATTAAAATTTAACCCACCAAATCATATCATTGAGTCGGAGTTCCAGTAGTTCACGATTTTGGTGGTATAGGGTTTGGGTCTTGGAATGATTTATAAAATTTGATAGAGGTCATTGTATAGATGCTTTAAATTTTGTAAAAGTTTAGAAGTTATTTAAAACGACGAGTGTTTAATATCTTTAATTTTCATTTTGTAGTCAATTCTTGTTAATCATCATCAATAATTTCGACTTCCAACAACTCCGCTACTCCTGATCCAATTATGGATTGGACAACGGGTCGTCATTTCATTCTAAGATCATTGAGGCAAATTTTGTTAGCCAAATTAATATTAATTATCATATGGCTAGTATATTTGCTAGTGAAGGTTCGATGGGCTTTAAGGCCTTGGGATAATAAAGGAATATCAAGGAACGAATCAAGAAAAGGTAGACGCAAGGAGACACGGCCCATGGACCGAAGGTTGCTCGGTCATGGCCTAAGCGTGGCCCGCGTGTGGCTCGGTCACAAGGATAGGAGGGCTCGGCTATTTTGCGTTCCAACAAGGATTTTGAGTATCTTTAATTACTTTGTTATTTTTATCTTTAAAAGTTAGATACTAGTTTGTTAGAAGAGTTTGTTAGTTTGTTACAAGGTAGTTACAATTTGTTATTATCTTGTTAGGTTGTTATCCTAGGGTTATTAGGGTTAGTTATTAATTTTTTTTAAATCCTAGGATAGAGTTTATTTAATAAGGATTATTTTAATCCATTAGATTTAGTTTAGGACTTCTAATCTCATTAGGGTTTCGAGATTAGGAGGAGGCGTGTGATGCTTATGTTGAACGTGTGTTTTACCTATTTATAGGGCACATGGTTCTTCTTGTTTTTCATTCAAGTATTCAATCAATAAAAATTTACAAGTTTTTTTTAAGGCATTCTTAAACAAATCTCAAGGACTCATCGAGTGTTGATCCGAACCGTTAATATTTGTCGCGTTTCAAGTATTAGCAAGATTTACAAACTATAGGTCTAGGGAGTAAATCACCATTGTTTGAACTATAGGTCTAGGGCAAACAAATATCCTTCTACCTTGGGGATTCACCTAAAGACCGTCACAGCTACAATAACAACCACCATCACCACCACCACCGACGGACGCCACCATCATCGACATCATCACCGGCCATCTTCATCATCCATCGTTCATTATTTTCAAGATTGTTTCAAGATTGTTCCATACTTTGCCTATTTTATTAATTCATTCAAGATTGTTCTCAAGATTTCTAAGAAAGCTTCCGCGGACGATTTCTTTGCTCGAGAATTCGTATCATCAATGGTATCAGAGCTTCGGCTCTTGAATTCTATTTGTTTCAAGAAAATCCATTCGAGGCATCATGAATTTTGAAGATCCAAGATTCTTAGAGAGTTTAAAGAAGGCGCTGGAATAAGTTACAAATAACAACGAGAATAGATGGCAACCAAGGAGGGAGCCAGTTCGTGTAATTGATGAATTCAAAGTGACGGAACTACTTGAGTTCGAAGGAGGGACAGATCCGGAGGACTACCTTAAATGAGAAAGGAAGATGGACCGTTGTTTGAATTCAAGGAACTAGACGACAGAAAGATTTGCAAATATGCAATTTTAAGATTAAGCAAAGGCGCATCCCTATGGTTCGACAGTCTTAAGGCTCAAAGGGCTAGAGCCGGGAAGGAGAAAATCTGTTCTTGGGATAGTTTAAAGAAAAGATTGAGGAAACGGCATGTACCCACAACTTATAAACTTGCTTTATATCGTAAGATTTCTAATCTTGTGCAAGGCAAGATGTCGGTGAGTGAGTACGTAGAGGAGTTCGAAAATCTTACTTTAATGGGAGAGGTGGAGGAAAATCAAGAACAAAAGATGGCGAGGTTCTTGCGAGGGTTAAACAAAAATATTGTTAATCCTGTGGAACTTCCAATTTATTCGGATTTTGATACTCTAACCAGTTTGTGTTTACGGGTTGAAGCACAAAGTAAGAACAGATTCGGAGGAGGTAGTATGTGGGGGCGTGCGCTTGAGGGAGGCGAAAGGGAGACTTCAAAGGCAAACCCCAGTACGGGCGTGGTGAGCGGCGCAGGTAAGATGGGTACGAGCGGGACAACACGATCCAAATCTACTCCAACTCCTACACCAAGTGAGATCAGCCTTTATAAGGTAAGGTGCTTCAAGTGTCAAGGGTTTGGGCACTTCAAGAATGCTTGTCCTAATAAAAGGGTTGTTACGATGAGGGAGGCATTAACTTGTCTAAATTTAGTAGGGGAGGAAGAGGAGTCCGAAGAGGAGGAGGAAGTGTTGGGCGACTTTGGTGAACGTGAAGGGGACGGACGAGGTGAGTCCTTCGAAGCACCAAATACATCTACCCTAGTACTTAGGTCGTTGCAAGCCCAATCTATACCTATAATTACCGAACAAAGAGATCATATTTTCCATACCAAGTGTCTTGTGAAGGATAAGTGGTGTACTATGATTATTGATGGAGGTAGTTGTACAAATGTAGCCTCGGAGGAGATGGTGTCTAAGTTAGCCTTAACTACAATAAAACATCCTAAACCATATGCCTTACATTGGCTAGGAGATGCGAACAAGGTTACGGTGACCAAACAAGTAAAGGTGAACTTAGCTATGGGTTCATACAAGGATGAGGTGCTATGTGATGTAGTACCTATGGATGTGTGTCACATTCTTCTAGGGCGTCCTTGGAAATTTGATAGGGATGTCTTGCATAGGGGGAGGGTGAACGAGTATGAACTTATGGATAAGGGGAAGAGAATTATCCTTAAACCTATGAGTCCCAAGGATGTAGGGTTGATGAGAGCCAACTCGGGGAAGAACACTCATTTAGCCAACTCGGTTTTTGCTATTGTTAGGGAAGATGAGGAGGTTGAGGAGGTGTTAGGGGCTGATTTGGTAAGGGAGGAAGGTAAGGAGATGGTGTTAGCTACGGTGGTTCCAAGGGTTACTATAGGTGTTCGGGAATTGGAGGTGACGTCTAGTCTTAGGCGTGTGGAGGAATTGTTGCGGAGTATGGGCACGGAGCGTGAGGCTAGGAAGACAAGGGGAGTGGTTAATAGTCCTATACGGCTAAGTCTAGGATTAAAGGGTTCGTAGGGTGAGCATGATCACGAGCCTAAGAAGGTAAGAGATAAGGTGGTGTCGCGGGAAGGTGCTAAGAGGCGCGGCCACAAGAAGATTTTCGTATCAAATCAATCTTTACTCACATGTATGGGAAAAGTGATCCAAGATCAACGGTTCTTGAATTCTAATCATCAAGAATTGAGGTCAATTCTCTTTCAAGGGGGAGGGGATGATCCGATTATGGATTGGACAACGGGTCGTCATTTCATTTTAAGATCATTGAGGCAAATTTTGTTAGCCAAATTAATATTAATTATCATATGGATAGTATATTTGGTAGTGAAGGTTCGATGGGCTTTAAGGCCTTGGAATAATAAAGGAATATCAAGGAACGAATCAAGAAAAGGTAGACGCAAGGAGACACGGCCCATGGACCGAAGGTTGCTCGGTCATGGCCTAAGCGTGGCCCACGCGAGGCTTGGTCACAAGGATAGGAGGGCTCGGCTATTTTGGGTTCCAAAAAGGATTTGGAGTGCCTTTAATTACTTTGTTATTTTTATCTTTAAAAGTTAGTTACTAGTTTGTTAGAAGAGTTTGTTAGTTTGTTACAAGGTAGTTACAGTTTGTTATTATCTTGTTAGATTGTTATCCTAGGGTTATTAGGGTTAGTTATTTCATTCTTTTAATTCCTAGGATAGACTTTATTTAATAAGGATTATTTTAACCCATTAGATTTAGTTTAGGACTTCTAATCTCATTAGGGTTTCGAGATTAGGAGGAGGCGTGTGATGCTTATGTTGGACGTGTGTTTTACCTATTTATAGGCACATGGTTCTTCTTGTTTTTCATTCAAATATTCAATCAATAAAAATTTACAAGTTTTATTTTTAAGGCATTATTAAAGAAATCTCAAGGACTCATCGAGTGTTGATCCGAACCATTAATATTTGTCGCGTTTCAAGTATTAGCAAGATTTACAAACTATATGTCTAGGGAGTAAATCACCATTGTTTGAACTATAGGTCTAGGGCAAACAAATATCCTTCTACCTTGGGGATTCACCTCAAGACCGTCACAACTACAATAACAACCACCATCACCACCACCACCGATGGACGCCACCATCATCGACATCATCACCGGCCATCTTCATCATCCATCGTTCATTATTTTCAAGATTGTTTCAAGATCGTTCCATATTTTGCCTATTTTATTAATTCATTCAAGATTGTTCTCAAGATTTCCAAGAAAGCTTCCGCGGACGATTTCTTTGCTCAAGAATTCGTATCAACTCCCAACCCAAACACCGTAACATATGTTTCTTGGTTTCGACTCTTCATGGATCGTTGCAAACTTGCACAGAATGGGGCAAACTTTGTCGATTGGGATGCCCAACTCAAGTTGGTCGCTCAAGGTGACGATAAACTTCGTTATATCACCGAGGCTTCACCCGCCGCTCCTACCGTTACATCCAATGCCGCTACTAGGCGCACTAAAACAAAATGACACTTGCGTTATGTTTAAATACGTGGCGCAAGTGGTAAATTCTCGTGGCTATACAGTTTTGCCACGGGAAATCAGTCGTGACCCAAGTGGCCATGGCAAAATTTTAGCCACGGGAAAAACTGCAACGTGACTAAAATTAGCAACTTTGTCACGGTATTCCCCGTGGCTAAACTAGCGTGGCTAAACAATTTTCCGTGGCTAAAATTGTTTTAGTCTCAAGTTAATAATGTGGCCAAATTAAAAAAAATCGTGGCTAAATACTACTGGCCACGAAATAATAACGTGACAAAATAGAGATTCTCGTGGATAAATATTGACAGCCACAAAATTTATTGTGGCTAAAAGATACTAGTCTCGAAACAGTGTCGTGGCAAAAATGAGTCCCGTGACTAAACAATATTGGCCACAAATATTATCCTGTCTGAATAATAAGATTCATGTGGCTAAACAGTACTAGCCACGAAACAATAAGGTGAAATACTTCTGTGGCTGAAAATTAATAGTCACGAATATTATCGTGGCAAATTTTATTGTTTTCGTGGCTAACACATTAGTAATTAAATGGGATATAACACATATTATCGGAAAAATGAAATAAAATCTTATTGCCAATTACATAAAATGTAGTTACCTTGTTTTTACAACAGTTAAGCAAGCGCTAAAAAAATAAATAATGCGAAACACATGTCCGCAAAAAGAAAAAAAAATTATATCCAACTTTGTGGATCTAGTGCAAGTAAAAATTATAAATATAATGATTTATTTTTCGGATGCACTAGTGCACTTATCGACATAAAAAATTACCCTTGTTGTGACTTTCAACAAGCAAGCGCGACTTTAGGAAATAATAGACTTTTTCCTCTCTTCCGGGTTCCGTCATCTTCTTGACCAACAACTATCATACCTCTGGGTTCAGCATTTAGCATTTCTTCCTTTTCCTGATAATTTATAGCAGAAGCAATAGGCAAAGCTGCATCCCATGGAAAATATAAACCACCAATTCACTGATATAATATTCAATGAACAATTTTCATTCCTCGGTGGTTTAACTTAAAATCAATTACCTAAACTAACCAAGGAATTAACTTTCTTCTCTGAGCAACATCAATAGAGGCTGGGGGGCCTTTCTCCACAAGCCTTTACTACTGAAAAAAAAAATCAAATGTCAGCCTTCAACTTTTCAAGCCTAAAGTGCAGGAACTTCCAACTATACACCAAAGGCTTTCCTACCACATATAGGTACTCAATTAGTCTCTTTCCATGGTAGAATCTTAGAAATAGAAAACTAACAACGTTTTAAGATAATTTGTCTATCATTGTACACAGATCCCAAATGACATGGGTATTTGATATATTCTTAAGCAACAACTTCATATACATAAAATGGCAAGAAAGCGCAAATTGGTCACATAAGTCCTACAAATAAAATAAAACAGAATCCAAAACTCAGGGTTTAATGAGAATCCGTCTAGAGTTATGATTATCGCCATTGAACTTAACACTGCTCTTATTTCTAAAAACCTAAAATGCTTTGGGTTACTTACTTCCTGACTCATGCTAAACACATTTAAAACACTCGATAATATCTCAACTTATTCGTTAGCCCTTTACTTGTAAATTCTCTAAAAGATCTAAATGCTCAAAAAATAATGAGTAGGAGTGGTTAAATTCAAGAAATCAATATATATAATTAAAGGAGGTTTTTTTCGAACGATGTGTTAGTCTCCAACTTTTGCAAAACACTTTATTTATAAATTATAATTTATTTATAATTATTTTCCTATTAGAATTAGAAAATAAGAAAATAATAAATTATTTACACTTTTTCTAAATTATAATTTATTTATAATTATTTTCCTATTAGAATTAGAAATAAGAAAATAATAAATTATTTACACCTTTTCTATTAGAATTATAAAATTAGAAAATAGTTGATTAAATAATAATTTATTTATAATTTTCCTATTAGAATTAGAAAATAAAAAAATAATAAATTAATTATAATTTTTCTATTAAAATTAGAAAATGGTTTCTTATTTATAAATTTCCTATTAAATTTAGAACAATATTAATATTTGAGATTTGTATAGTTACTATATAAGGTTATTAACTTTATTCAATATTTCTATTAAATATGAAAATGGGAAATGAGTTAGAAAATAATTGCTTATTTACAGATTTCCTATTACACTTGGAACATTATTCTGTAATATTTATATACTTACTATTTACGCTTATTAACTTTATTCAACCCTTAATTCAGTTTGTCTTCGTCTTAACATTAAAATGGGTCAAAAATAGTCCCACTTGGAGATATAAGACAAATTTTATTTGTTACTTTTTCTATGTATTGTGTTTTTATCTTTTCCATATTACTTGACCCTTTTAAAATTTAAAATGTATACTCCATCTTAATTAAAAATTTGTGGAACTAATAAATAAAAGTACTTATGTATTTAACATTATATACTTTCGTACTTAACAATGCGAAAAAAATGAGAGAATTTCTTGAATTAAGTACAAGTGGAAATAAGACAAATGTCAAATATAATATACTTTAGAAGTATAAATAGAAAGATTAAAGACCACAACAATGATGATTTAGATATATCAAGTGGAATAATTGTGGGGATAACATTTATTTTAAATGAGTATTATTGAAAGGTGTTTCATAAACATTAAAATATTTTTTCATGCATATTTTCACTTTATTCTTTATAGATGAGACATTGTTTTGTAGAATGACGTATTTTTTTCGAGGGTGGGGTAGATAGGTTTTGAGGGAGGAGGGTAAGTTTCTTAAGGGGTAGGGTTAAGCTCCGACGTTTAAGAGTGTAATTTGAGCAGTACAATAAAATCTCGATAGGTTGGGGTAGTTCAGGAATACAGTTGATGATTTTGATGATCAAGTTGGTTAGTTGGTTTGTCAAGTTTCGATTTAATGAGTATAAATATATAATTATAAATATAAATAATAAAGAACACAATGACGTACATGAGTCAAGTGGAATAACTGTGTTGGTGAGAAAAAATTTAATTGTGTATTAGAGGGTATTTCATAAACAACAAAGTAATGACAAATAAAATGTGTTTTCGAGAGGGATAGAGTAAGCAGTAAAACGATCGAAATTATTTTTAATCATAGTTGGTGAGAGGGTACGAAGAATGCCTGAATAGTATGGAAAAATGGTACGTATGTAGTAAGGTTATGATTAGAACAACTGAGAAAGTAAGTAGATAAGTTTTATTTCAAAGTTCTATTTTGTGAAAATGTCACAGGCATAAATGCTGTAAGAATAGGTTAAAAATATCTGATATAACATGTATATATACTCAATTTTGATTGTTATAGGATAGGGGTTGAGTTTAAAATAGATGTGTCTATTTTTTTAGGGTTGGAGGTGGAGATGTCTTGAGGGAGAAGATAAGTGTCTTAGGGGGTAGAGTTACTCTTCGACGTTGAATAATGTGATTAGAGTAGTACAAGTAAATGTCGGTAAACTGGGTTTCTAGAGATACATTTTACAATTGATTTTGATGATTAAGTTGGTTATGTGGGTGAGAAGGGTACTCGACGGGTAAGATTATTCGCCGACGTTTACGAGTGTGATTTAAGAGAGAGAGAGAGAGAGAGAGAGTGAGAGAGAAATATATTCATATGCGGGGCTAAGTCTGTCAAGGATAAGGATATGATTATGGTTGATTCTGATGGGTTTGGTTGGTTAGTCGGGTCGAAAAGGTTGTATATGAAAAATGCTGGGTAACGTGAGATATTGTTTGGAGAAGGTAAATAGATAAATTTTATTTGAAAAGTCTATTATATAAAAATAAGAACCGATAAATAATATAAATATTGGCTAAAAACCTTTAAAATATCATGTGTATAAACTCAATTTTGTTTCTTTGTTAAAAATAAAACTAAACAATCAAATGCTATACTCATCTAATCGAATGCTCTCTTGGGTCAGAGCATAAATTTTAATGTTGGATGACTTTATAATGGTTTTTGTGCAATTGAAATTAGAAAATAAGAAAATAATAAAGTATTTACGATTTTTCTATTATGCTGGAATATAGTTTATTATATAAAAAAACAAGTTATTTACTACCTTCCTATTATAATTAGAAAACAATAAATTATTTACAATTTTTCTATTAGAATTAGGAAATAATTAGCTATTTATAAATTTTTTACCCGTTAATAAATTTAGAAAATTATATTCTTTAATATTTGCATGCTTTTTATTTAATTTTAAGTTATTTACTACTTCCTGTTATAATTAGAAAAAATTAAATTATTTACAATTTTTCTATTAGAATTCGGAAATAATTAACTATTTATAAATTTTTTACCCCTTAATAAATTTAGAAAATTATATTCTTTAATATTTGCATGCTTTTTATTTAATTTTCTTTAACTTTTTCCAATTTTTCCAATAAACATGAAGATGAGGTATGAGAAGAAAAGAACTAACTTAGTTATTCCTTAAAATGAAACTCCGTTTAACATTATAATGGGTCAAAAGACGTCACAAATTTGTTACTTTTCTTTATGCATCATATTTTGATCTTATCCATATTATTTGACATTTCTTAAACTTAAAATGAATATCTCCTCTTAATTAAGAATTTGTGGAGCTAATATGGGAAAATATTTGGGTTAGTTGATTTAAGTTAGTTAGTTGGGTCAGAAGATATGAGTAATGCCTAAATGGTGTGAAAAAAGGGTAGTAAAGCAATGATTAGAAAAATTGAGAAAATAATTGTAAGAATTTCATTCAAGATTGTTAATATGGAAAAGACTGAGGCATAAGTGCATAACATAGGCATATATGCAATGAAAATAGGTTAAAAATCTCTAAAACATCGTGTTTGTAAACTCAATTTTATTTTTCTTTGTGAAGCACAGAAATATCTAATCAAATGTTAATAAATGTCATGGCAATAAATTATTATTGACTTTTAGCTAGGCTATTTTTTTTGTTTTGGTGATCGATTGAAAAAACATCAAGATTTAAATTTTACACCCAATTCTAATCTAACATCTCGGGTGTTGCATCTTTCATTCATTCCTTGCCACTTCTCTCCTACCTCATTTGTTAACTAAACAAAAAATTGCATGTCTTTGTTTTCCCCGTCAAGGACTTCTCATTCAAACAAGGTCGATTTTTAAGGTAAAAGTTAAGTTCCTGATAAATGGATGAACTTTTCAAAGGGAGAGCTAACTTTGAGGGATAAATCTAGGTGCAGTGTTTCGTGAAAGAGGGGTGACTTGAATATTTTAGGTGTGTATGGGAAACTAGGAGAAGAGTGCCGATGATGAATTGGATAATTGTTTGAGATAGGAATAAAGATGACTCCATCGTATTTGGTGGTTAATTCATGATAGGTTAGTAGACACGACTTTGGAATGTGTAGCGCTTCATGTGTTGTTCTAAGGGTAAGAGTAGTGGTTTAAAGGGTTCTTTCGTGTGGTACTGAAGATGATTGCGACGAGTTGGGTGATTGGATGTATCTGTGATTTAATACGATTGACGCATGATAGGTGTATGAATGATGATAGCATTAATGACATGAATGAATATAAACGAAGTAATTTTATTAACAAAATATCACATTTATAGAACGAATTAATACTATTTTTATATCAAGTAAAAAGTATTATGATTTATTTTTGATTTACATGGTAACACGTTTTATGAATATCACAAATAATTTAGTATCCGTGCATCGCACGGGCAAAAATACTAGTAATTTAGTATGACAAGGGCTTATCGCATTGTTAGAAAACAGGAGTACATGCAACAAAATTACATCTCCAGGCATAACCTAGCTAAGTGGTAACTCGAAAAACAGGAGCAGCCTAATAATATTTTAGAACATCATTACCCAAGGACACACCAGAGCTTGTTGAAACGTATCTTATGACAAGAAACATGGCAATATACATGTATCACTGGCAAGATTATGTACTAATCCATAACCACAAAAATTCTTACCATTAGATACAGTAATAATCACAGCCCAGCCCTCCCATATTGAGCGGCAAAATCTAACCCTTCACTGACCTAGGAAAAAAATGACAATAGCTCATTAAGAATATGGCTGTCAATGTGGTAACGCTGGAGTTAAAATAACTCAGACATAAGAAGGTTTATGGTGCAGATTGACAGTTGACGTGGGAGTCACAAAAATTGGGTACCTTGCCATGACAACCGCAAACAAGACTGCTCCAGAAGTAGAGAGATCCTTTAACTTGGAGTTAAAGTCCTGAAATTGTATCTTAGCATCAGGCTCCCAAGTTAAGATGACATTAGAAAGTAAGAAACATCGAAAAGCAGTTGGAGTAACCTCAATCGAAGAGGAAAATAGTGCAGATTGTCTAGGTTCTATAACAGGCTGCTTAAATTTGCAAATCCTTACCCATCTTGTAAGTTGACTGGAAGCACTACTATTCGATTAAAATACAATGATGTATACCACAAGAAACTATCATTAAATCAAATACAAAATAAAAGAGAAGGACATGGTTATCCTTTTCTTTATATAAGATAAACAAATCTTCTTTATCAATAACATAGAGTGAGCAGTATTTACGTAGTCATTCCAGCAGCTAATGCATTGTTCCATGACATAGTATGATACAAAGAAGACGAGAAGCCCGTCAGGCACAATCCGACCAAAATTGACTGTAATAAAACATAATGAAAACCAAATGAGTAAGTGGAAATTCAAGAAAGCGATGATGTGATAAGCTGAAAGCATATCATAATTCACTCAGTCATCATCACACACTCAGAATATGTTTGAAATAGAAAAACAAGATACTATTAAATCAGTTTAAGGAGCAAAAAGATGACAAGTAACTCTAGCAATGAGTAGCGCAAACCGCGAACGATATTTTCATTGGAACGTCGGATTTCCAAATGCCTGTCACAACTAAGCTCAAAGTAGATGCAGTTTCCTCTAGTGAAAAATACCACAAAATTTACCGACTGAAAACAATACTAAAGAAGCCTTCCAAGCTTCATCATCAACCCAATGTTCTCCATTTAGGCATTTATCACCTTTTATTTTTAAAAAGGAGATCCTGAGAATCCCAAAGTTCAAGAAACTGAAGAAATTTCCGCCCAACTCCACATAATTGAACATCATTAACTAGAAGGAAAGATAGGACAAAATAAAGGATAAGACAGGAAAAATAGAAGATCGGCTATACAGTGTCCCGTGAACTTTCTTCTCTTGGGATCTAGATTGCATTTGATCCCCCTATTATACCACAACACTAAATTTAGATGGGAAAGTGCTCGACTGGAATACGCATGATAGGCAAGGAAGCTGGCTCGAGAGCGCAAGTATAAATAATGGATTGCACATGAGAAGAGAGTTCTAAATCTAGTATCTAGCGTTGCGGGGATATAGAATCTGAATACTAAGTAGTCTGCCCAAGTAGTAAAGAAGAGATACAGGCTACGAGGATACGAGGATAAGCTGTATCCTAAAGAATAGAACAGAGGATAACTAGAAGATAGGGTATACATGAGATAGTGCAGAATGCTAACTTGACTATACAAGACAATATAAGAGCCTATTTTCCCTTTTGATTTTACTGTCTGATGAAACTAATGAAAAATCCTTACTTTAGGTTATATTTCGCGATATCATTGTGTCAAATCGGGGTCAGAAGATCTCTGAATTTAGGTGCCTAAACATCCAAAAAACTCAACCTTCGAGGAGTGTTGTCATAGAAAAATTCCCAGGAAGCAGCCACATTATTAGCATAATTATCTCCAGAAATCATCTCTTTTACTCAAATCATAAATACAAAATGAATTATTTTAAAATTGAAATCAAATTTAATTGAAACCTTAACCGTAGTACTTAATTGTATCCTAATATTGATGTGTGCATTTGTTATAGACTTTTTTATCCTATTTTGGCACACATTTCCATGTAATTAGGTGATTTATTATCACTTTATACCCGTATATGCTACTTTGTGTTTGTATTGCTGTTTTGCAGATATAGACCGAATTGTAGCAGAAACCGAGCTTTTTCTACCTCAAGTTTTGCATTTTGGTAGATAATGGAAGAAACGAGGTTGGTTGTGCTTTCATAGAGATGCGTGAGAAGATTTATCAACCACCCAAGGAGAAAGTCAAGGCAATCGACCATTTATCACCTATCGAGGACCCTGTCGAGAAAGAAAAGACCTCGATCGAGCTGTCTTGTGCTCGATCGAGAAGAATCAAAGTTCAAAGTGCTCGATCGTTGGCTTTGTTGATCGATCGAGAGGTTTTGAGAGAGAAGAAGTCGATCGAGAACCCTGAATTCATCGATCAACCAGTTTTGATGGAGTTTCTCTCGATCGAGAAGCATTTTCTCTCGATCGAGAGAATTGTTGCTGGCTCTTCGTTTTCTCAGAACATTTACAGCAGTTTTCGTTTTTTTATCTCTATTTAAGAACTCCTTATGAGTTCATTAGGTTATCTTGATATCATCTAGTTTTTCTTTACTCCTTTTTATTTTTCAGAAACTCTCTTGTCAGCCGTCACAATACTTTTACTCAATAATTTTAGTTTTTCTTCTTTTTGCTCAAGGATCGTGTACTCTCGTTCTAGCCGGATTCTTAATCGTAATTCTTCTTCCTTATTTCCTTTCTACTATTTTATTGTTATTCTTAATCCGTATCACATGATCTGCTGTTTTCGTTTTCGTTGCTTTGTTTTATAAGCTTCGTACTCTGTTTTTCATACTCCGTTCCATCATCTATTTCTCGTTTATTTTCGTCCTTGTTTATCGTATATGGCTTCTGTTTTCCCTCTCCCTTATCATCTCTGATGTTAGTTAGTTTTGTCATATAATATTCCTGTTTATAATCCATATTTGCTTCGGTTTTGTATGTTAGTTTCCGCGCCTTTGTTTCCGTTCACAAGCCTCGAAAATCGCGCCTTATTGCTCACTGATTTCTCGTCATTTTCGTTTCCCCTGTCACTGTTTTAATATTCTGATTTTATCCCCTTATCACCATGTCACATATTAGTATAAGTTTCGTAGTCGTAACCGTTATTAATATCGTCATGAGTAGCTAAATCATTTAATATGCCGGGATGAGGGAACTTGTGTCTAATGCATCATAGGTGGTAGTCGGGATGGGTAGTTTATGGTAGGAGTTATCATTAAGCAATATAATTCGTGTTTGGTTTAGTGAGTGCACGCATGAGACCTTACATTTAGTTAAATCCCGACCTAGACCGAAAGGTTGGAAGGGTAAGACTTGCTTAGTTATGTTAATGAGTTTTTGTGAGAGCGGAAGTTAAGCAAAAACGAGTTTAGGGCGACTTAAGACCAGAAGGTATAGTCGGGTTTGAGACATGACTGTAATGACCCAGCCTTTTTTACCAATAAACTGACCAATCCCAATTATACCGATAATGCATATGACACAATGGCCCGAGTTCCCAGCATATTCTCTTTACTCTTGATTTAATTCGTTATCATTTCGTGATTGTTATTGTTTTCTTATTCTTCTTCATATCTCACATCGCTTAGTTTAGTTAATCATTTTCAAAACCCTCAATTGTGACCAATAGATAGAGACTGATAGTTGACAGTTCGCCTCCCTGAGGAATCAACCCTATTTACCACTAGCGTATGCTAGTAGTGCATTAGGTTTATTTTTGGTGTCTACAACGACATGCATCAAATTTTGGCGCCGTTGTCGGGGACGCAACATTGTTTTCTGTTTTAGTTTTTATCTATTTTTGTCTTAAGAAATTTTAATTCCTTAAGACCGTTCTAATTCTTCTCTTTCAGTTTTGTATGCACAGGTCTCGAAGGGGAGAATTGATGGAACCCGATCCCGAACCCAAGAGAACCTTTTTGCGTAGAAAGAGAGAACTAGAGAGAAATCGTCAGGAGGAGGGCTTGAGTACTCCTGACAGAGAGAGAGCTAATATTTTTGAGGAAAATTTCATAGTTGAACCTAACCTTCAAATCAAAATGCCTAATATAGCCGGTCATTCTGAGCCCACCGCTGAATTCATTCCCAAGGGGTTTAGTATAGCTACCAATGAGGACGGGCAAACCTTTGATTTCAGACCTTCCTACATTAATATGGTTGAGAGAAACCAATATAGGGGAGCTGCGGGAGAGGATCCAAGAAAATACATGGAGCGATTTGCGGACTATTGCTCCTCCATTCCAGCTACTATGGGGTAACCCAAGACAAAATAAAGCAACCCCTTTTCCCTTTTTCCTTAACTGACAATGGTAGAGAATGGTTGTCGGATTTGGATAGGGTAGCAGCCGGGATTACAGATTGGACTTCTTTAGCCCTAGCCTTCTACAAAAAATACTTCCCACCTCAGAGGACGAATACCTTAAGAACACAAATCACCAATTTCAAACAAAAACCGTCTGAAAACCTAAGTGAGGCGTGGGATAGATTCAAAGGATATGTGAGAGTCGTTCCACACCATGGTTCATCTGCAACCAATTCTATAATGGTCTTTATGATGATCACCGTGCCATTCTCGATTCTGCTGCGAATGGGAGGTTCCAAAGAGAGGTTGATGATGACAAAGGTTGGAGCCTAATTGAGGAGATGGCCACACACACGTCCGAGTATGGTAATCCAAGAAGCGGGACGAGAACCGTGGCTAATATTGAGACTGAAGGTTTGGAGGCTAAGTTCGATAAGATATTTGCCAAGATAGAGAGGTTGGAGAGTGAAAGTTCCGGGAACCGTCAAACGGTTCATGTTTTGCAAAGAGAGGAACCCATTCTATGTGATAGATGTGGCGAACCGGGCCATGTAGTTGTTGATTGCTTCGCGGATAAGGAGCAAGTGTACTCCTTTCAACAATATCGGCAGGGAGATTATAACCGCGGGTACTGACACGGCTGTCGCAACCCTATCAAAAATAAACCAACTGGTCCCAACTAATGTAGTAGAGGCAGTTGGGTATCGAATCCACAGGGAGAAGGGAATTCTAAAAGTTCTTAAAAGCTTGCTAAGTAACCAAATTGGGGGTTGTCGGATGGAAAAATAATAATTTGGGTTGTGATTTGTTTGCCTATTCAAAAAGGCAATGTGCTTATTGTTTTGGTAGGAAGATTGGGATGCGTGTCCCCTTGGTTCGTAGGTTCTAGCTTGGCTTTAACCTCTCATATCCGTACATGTTTTTGCCCCTTCTGTCCCACTTAGCCTCACATTCCAAAATTTGCAATAGTTCGGCGTGTAATGGACATTGACGGTGATTGTGCGTGTGTACGGTGCTTGAAGTCATTACTCATACTAGTCTAGCATGCATGATTTGTTGGTCGTAGTTTAGGCGAGAGTCTATACTTTCTTTTTCTCTTCTACACATATAATCTACCATTTGCTTGTTGAGAGAAGAGAGATTCCGAGAGAGTCTGAAACTATACGAGTCTAGCAAGGTCGAAAGTCTAACCTGTTTTCCATGGTATGTATAAATTCGTTCGCTCATTTCTGATCTTGGCATTGGTTGATTTTGTGCATATTAAGAATTTGGCATTGACTATTTAGTAGCTTTGAGCTTACTCCATCCATTAGGTCCTTAGTTTGTTTTTAGTTTGCATTTAGTTTGCTTGAGGACAAGCAAAGGTTCGGTTTGGGGAAGTTTGATGTGTGCATTTGTTATAGACTTTTTTGTCCTATTTTGGCACACATTTCCATATAATTAGGTGATTTATTATCACTTTATACCCCGTATATGCTACTTTGTGTTTGAATTGTACTAGAAACCGAGCTTTTTCTACCTCAAGTTTTGCATTTTGGTAGATGATGGAAGAAACGAGGTTGGTTGTGCTTTCATAGAGATGCGTGAGGAGATTTATCAACCACCCAAGGAGAAAGTCAAGGCAATCAACCATTTATCACTTATCGAGGACCCTGTCGAGAAAGAAAAGACCTCGATCGAGCTGTCCTGTGCTCGATCGAGGAGAATCAAAGTTCAAAGTGCTCGATCGTTGGCTTTGTTGATCGATCGAGAGGTTTTGAGAGAGAAGAAGTCGATCGAGAACTCTGAATTCATCGATCGACAAGTTTTGATGGAGTTTCTCTCGATCGAGAACTGCTGTAAATGTTATGAGAAAACGAAGAGCCAGCAACAATTCTCTCGATCGAGAGAAAATGCTTCTCGATCGAGAGAATTGTTGCTGGCTCTTCGTTTTCTCATAACATTTACAGCAGTTTTCGTTTTTTAAGAACTCCTTATGAGTTCATTAGGTTATCTTGATATCATGTAGTTTTTCTTCACTCCTTTTTATTTTTCAGAAACTCTCTTGTCAGCCGTCACAATACTTTTACTCAATAATTTTAGTTTTTCTTCTTTTTGCTCAAGGATCGTGTACTCTCGTTCTAGCCGGATTCTTAATCGTAATTCTTCTTCCTTATTTCCTTTGTAACATCCCAATATTTCGGGATTTGGAAATTTAATGATTTTAAGTCCAAGTTCGAGAAATAATTTATATTTCGTAATTTTTAGAATTTCTTTTAAATAACTGATTAATTTATGTGAGAATATTTAAAAGGGTTTAAATAATATTTTATTTAATTGCGTAATTTACGTCTTGGCAATTTAATTTCATAGTCCGTAAATATTTATATCGTCTTAAGTTTATAGTTACCTTAGGTCGGTGTTCTTAGCTTGAACCGTCTTAAAACTTGTCTTATGGGCCTAACTTGTTAATGGACTCATTTTCCCTCTTTTTCCTCACAAAACCCTAACCCTACCATCATCTACCTCCCTCCTTTCCTTTATTTTTCAGATTTGTGAAAATAGAAGGAAACACCATTTTTATCACTTTTCCACCTCCAACCTTCAAATGCTCATAAAACCTTCGTTTTTTATCCGATTGGGACGATTTTCGCGGCCACGGATTCCTCTTCTCGTCCTCCGTCTTTCTAGGTAAGTTTTATACCAAAATCTTTTCACCTTAAAGTCTGACCGTGCCCTTCTTATGCACGTTTTCGAGTCTAATACCGTTGTTGGTGTTTCTAATTGTGGGCAAGGTCGATTGGAGTAGCTTGGAGGCGATTCTTGGTGATTTGTGAAGCTAAAAGGTGACGATAATGAGAAACTCGGCCTTTATTTGTAATATTAGCACTTTTCATGTTTAGGATGGTTTAAGCTTCTGAATTTTATGTTGTTGTTGTTGATTGAACTTAGAAACATGATAGGAGTGTTCATACATGATGATTATATGCTTAGATGATGTTTCACATGCTTAGTTGTTGATTTTCAGAAATTCATGCTTAAGACGGATACAAATAATATTCTTATTGAGGATTGTTTGTGGAATTAATTGCTGGTAATTAGTGTATTTGATGTTTATACGTGCTGGGTAAACATTTGATGCTGCGATTTTAGAAGTCTTGAATCGATTTGAGGAGTTTTGTATATTGTAGGAAATGTGATTTTCGCGTACAGCGGACTCTGAGCCGGTAGGCTGACCGGCAGCCGGTCGGCCGGCTCAGAGTCGGGGTGTCTTCATTTGAATGTTCTGAAATGTGAAAAAGGTTTCTGAGCCGGTCAGTCGGCCGCCGGTCGACCGGCTCAGGATCCTTCTTGTGCGTTTTTCAAATTTTGCAAAGGTTTGGGAAATGACTCCCAGCCGGCAGGCAGGCAGCCGGCCAACCGGCTGAGGGTCACTCCTTGTGTTCAGTTTTGAACTTTGGCTTACGGGAAGGGACTCCCAGCCGGCTGGCCGGCGGACGGTCCACCGGCTGAGAGCCTCTTCTCATTGATTTTCAGACGGTGATTGGGCATGGGAAGGGACTCCCAGCCGGTGGACCGGCAGACGGTCCAGGACCGGCTGAGAGCCCCTGTTCTCATTATTTTACTTATAACTTTCAAACGATTTATCGGTTTTGTTTGAGATTCGTTCCGTGTACCTTTCATGTGTGTTTGAGGTCCCCGGAGGATGGGCGACACTATATTGGGTTCGGGAATGGAGAGAGGATAGAGACCCCCCGGTCGGGTAACCGAAAGGAAAATCGGCTCTCCCTCAACTTAGTTCCCGGGATCAATTAAGTGTTGATTAGAAGTATAATAAAGTAGAACTATAGATTAGTTCCTAGATTTGGATGATATTGTATTGATGCGTATTAAGTTATGCCTTAAGCTGGCCTCTGAACTTAATACGTGAGTTGATTGTCATATATGGGGATATGCCTTAAGTTGGCCTCTGAGCCCTATATGTGTATGAGTGTCGTGTCTGGGATATGCCTTAAGCTGGCCTCTGAGCCCAGACATGTTTGATTGTGATCGCGTTGGAACATGCCTTAAGTTGGCCTCTGAGTCTGACGAGTAGAGCAGCTGCACAACGGGGTAGCTAAGGAACTGACACCTTGCCTGGAGTGCAGATGTTTGATGCTAGGACATGCCTTAAGCTGGCTTCTGAGTCTAGTGTCTTGTGATGTAGTGAAGGGACATGCCTTAATCTGGCCTCTGAGTCCTTTACTTTTGGGTGCTAGTCTATGCCTTAAGTTGGCATCTGAGTCTAGTGTCTTGCTGATTGGAAGTTCCATGCCTTAGGTTGGCCTCTAAGTCCTTGCTTGCTGAATGTGTTTTGTATTTAGGTTATGTCTTAAGTTGACCGCTGAACCTTTATACTTGCTGAATGTGTTTGGTATTTAGGTTATGTCTTAAGTTGACCGCTGAACCTTTATACTTGCTGAATGTGTTTGGAATTTAGGTTATGTCGTAAGTTGACCGCTGAACCTTATACTTGTCGTTTTATATCTGCTTGCCTTGAGTTGGTATAGTGTCAGATATGTATGATGTTAGTGATGTTTACAGTACTTTGACTTTGATATTGTTCATCCAAGGCATTGGATGACTCTTTAGTCAGTTTCGTAAACGGTTTGGATTGAAAGACCCCCTCGACCGGGCAACCGGTAGGGAAACCGACTCTCCTTCCAAATAGTTTCCGAAGTTGGTTGAGAGCCGTGCATTAGTGATTGCATGATAGTTGGTGATCAGTGATTGAGATATTGATATACTTCACATGTTTATATATGTTGGAGTGTTCTGTTTGTATTGCTTGTTACGTGTCGTTACAAAAGGTGGCTAGGAGAACTCTAGTCTTTCCCCACTGATTGTGGCGTATATGTTTTCATGTATGTAGGTACATGCAGGTTGGACGGGGTTCATTGAGAGCTAGCGAGTGATGATCCACTTGTCATCATATGACTTACACTTTCGAGTAGCTAGACTCTAGTTTGATACTGTTATCTTTTGGTTCCTGTAGGGATGTTCCATCCCAGGCTTTGTATATATTGGGTTTCCAGTACTTATAACTGTTATACTTATCTATTTTGTTTATATCAGTTTCCAGTTTCCGTTTCAGTTTAATTCACCTCGCACGATGTTTATGTTTAAAAAGTTTTAATTCCGCTGCATTTTTGGTACTTTGTGTGATTATTTATTTTACATCCTTTCTACTGTTTTATTGTTATTCTTAATGCGTATCACCTGCTCTGCTGTTTTCGTTTTCGTTGCTTTGTTTTATATGCTTCGTACTCTGTTTTTCATACTCCGTTCCATCATCTGTTTCTCGTTTATTTTCGTCCTTGTTTATCGTATATGGCTTCTGTTTTCCCTCTCCCTTATCATCTCTGATGTTAGTTAGTTTTGTCATATAATATTCCTGTTTAGAATCCATATTTGCTTCGGTTTTGTATGCTAGTTTCCGCGCCTTTGTTTCCGTTCACAAGCCTCGAAAATCGCGCCTTATCGCTCACTGATTTCTCGTCATTCTCGTTTCCCCTGTCACTGTTTTAATATTCTGATTTTATCCCCTTATCATCGTGTCAGATGTTAGTATAAGTTTCGCAGTCGTAACCGTTGTTAATATCGTCATGAGTAGCTAAATCATTTAATATGCCGGGATGAGGGAACTTGTGTCTAATGCATGATAGGTGGTAGTCGGGATGGGTAGTTTATGGTAGGAGTTATCATTAAGCAATATAATTCGTGTTTGGTTTAGTGAGTGCACGCATGAGACCTTACATTTAGTTAAATCCCGACCTAGACCGGAAGGTTGGAAGGGTAAGACTTGCTTAGTTATTTTAATGAGTTTTTGTGAGAGCGGAAGTTAAGCAAAAACGACTATAGGGCGACTTAAGACCAGAAGGTATAGTCGGGTTTGAGACGTGACTGTAATGACCCAGCCTTTCCTACCTATAAACTGACCAATCCCAATTATACCGATAATGCATATGACACAATGACCCGAGTTCCCAGCATATTCTCTTTACTCTTGATTTAATTCGTTATCATTTCGTGATTGTTATCGTTTTCTTATTCTTCTTCATATCTCACATCTCTTAGTTTAGTTAATCATTTTCAAAACCCTCAATTGTGACCAATAGATAGAGACAGATAGTTGACAGTTCGCCTCCCTGAGGAATCGACTCTATTTACCACTAGTGTATGTTAGTAGTGCATTAGGTTTATTTTTGGTGTCTACAACGACAGGCATCAAATATGATAAAAATAACTGAATCTCACAACAGAAACATCATAGAAGAGACTAAAATTCAATGAAAAATGTAAACAAAA
The DNA here is from genome assembly GCA_029255685.2 of Silene conica. NCBI lineage: Eukaryota > Viridiplantae > Streptophyta > Magnoliopsida > Caryophyllales > Caryophyllaceae > Silene > Silene conica. Next base: position 54,810,558 of record CM055311.2, on the reverse strand, counting down.
CCTTCAAAAATATATGAAATGCGATAATTTTAAAAATAATTGAAGTACAAAATCATACCTGATTGAGATTGCAAACTAGAAGGTGATAAATCGTGTCGAGATGGTTGTGGGTCGTCGGTGACAAGGTGTCTGTCGACGATAAGACGGTTGTCGTCGGTGAGAGGTTAGCGGTAATTAGGCCTTCGTGGGTTAGGACTTCGGACTCCGGACTCATGAGTCGCTCGAGTATGTTTTGGGTGTGATTGCGATTTGTGGTAATGAATAATATAAGCTGCTAGTGAATATGTAAGTGTATAAAGAATTAAAGACCCGTGTTTCGTACTTAATTATTTTTAAACTAGATTTTATTCTTCGTAGTTTATTTTTGTAGTACATATTTTATTCATTTCAGTACATTTTCTCTCAAAATTTCCATTTGTTACTCATGTCTAGAAAAAACTAAAAAACTACTCTCTTTCTATGGCGATTTCAATACATATCTCGGGTTGGTTTAACTTTGTCAATTGAGGATCACAAATTCAATTATAAACACGATTTTGATCATTATTATGGAATAATTCTTATCAAAATCTGTCAAGTACTCAAGGACTCAAGGTTGAAGGAAATCTCATTTTTTGTTTTTTTTCTCCAGGCAGTACACAACAAGTGGGGAAATGCAAATGGTAATTTGGGAATAAATGTACTGTGCTGAGTAGAAGTTGTACTGCGAAAATCAACACCCTTATTATTTAAGGCAATGGTTTTTATATTATCAACACCCTTGATGTCACAGTACACACCATGTTGCACTAATAATTTTGTACTATATTTGTTACCATATCAAAAATATTAGTCACGGTAAAAATCCAGTGCGTAGCTAAGAACAATAATTAGTCACGGGTAATTTACTTGTGACAATAAATCACAATAAATCGCAAGTCCCATTTTGTTGTAGTGGCGGGCCTATGAGACCTACCATAAAGAGTCCGCGACGATCAAATTTTTTTTGATCTTCTCTGTGGAGCCCGAGCTCAAAGGAATGCAATAAAGATTAGCACCGCCTACGAGATCTACTCCAAGCTAGTGACAATGTTCTCGAAAGCTTCGAGAATTGTCCAATATGAAGCGGCATCCGCTTTCTTTGATTTCAACTTAAAGGAGGGCCAAAAGGTTAGCCCTCATGTGCTCAAGTTGGTGGAACATGTTGAGACCTTAAGATTGCATCAAGTGGATATTCCCAAAAAACTCTTGATCGATCGAATTTTTCATTCCTTGTCAAAAGTTAACGCGTATGTGCAATTCCGAGTGAATTTCAACATGTGAAACTTAGACATTTCTCTTGACGAGTTGCACAATATGATTTTGCAAGCCTAAAGAGACATGAGCTTAAATGTTAGCGCCAAAAAGGATGTGCTCAATGTTAACACAAAGAGCAAAGGGAAGTTCAAAAGGAGCGCTAAAAAAAGTAAGGTGCAAGCTCCCAACAATGCAAAGCAGGTAGCTTCCGAAGCAAGTACCTCAAAGCCCAAGAAAAACTCCTCTTAAGGAGACAAGTGTCATCATTGTAATGGCAAAGAACATTGGAAGATCAGAGGAATTGTTCCAAGTATCTCAGTGATCTAAAAGCTGGGAAAATTCTTCCAGTAGGTAAATAACTATCCCTATTTTATGTTTCTTCTCAACTTTGGTATAATGATATAAGTTGTGATATATGATATTCTTATTTGAATTAGGGCATGCAAGCAAAGATAAAGGCAAAGAAAAACAAGCATAGTTGATCAATGGGAACTAGAGGTGGCTTCCCTTGGAGATGATCAATAGGAGCTTGGTTTTCATTTTATTTTGCTTTTTATTTCAATGTTGAAATTCGGATTGTAAGACTATTTTGATTTCCTTGTACAACTTGGAAATGTTTCCTCAAAACAATTGTTTTATTTTGGATATAGGCGACTTGGTTTGCAACCCAAGTCACTTTCTTTAATTCTATCTTTGTTCTTAGATTATCCAACAACATTTGCAAATCAAAACGTAAAATTGAATTGATTGACAACTACAATGTATGACTCATTGAATGTTTATAAGAAGGCTTATTTGAAAAATCAAATCATAAGGAATTGAGTTTCGAACTCAACCTTTAGGAAGGTTATTATCACCCAAACAATCAAGTTTTAAATCATATATTTTCCATTTTGTCTCTTAATATCACTAATTGGATTATGTGACACTCTTTCCGACTTCATAAATCATTGCTTGTGGCTAGTGGCTATCCTTAGTAATAAAAGGTATATATTACAAGGATAGAGTGAGAGAAATTTAAAGCTACAAACATGATTAAGAAAATCACCTCAATAGATAGGATCTATTGACAAATAGATAGGATCCATTTGGGATTAAGGTGAAAGTCGCTCCCCAGTTAACACCTTAAGAAGGAGTTAGTATTCAGTTAACACCTTGAGAAAAAGTTAGTATGATGAACTGATAGACCTTGAAGAATGACAATAAACCGCAAGAAACCAAAAATGAAAACATTATTCTGACATTCCCCGGTATTTCCAACATGAGTATTAAAAACCGGTTAAACTAAAAAGGAAGAACACCATAAATCATCATTAATCACAAATAAACATAAACATTAAGAGAGCAACAATATTTGATGATGTTTTGTAAAAAAACAGTTATTAACAACAATGGATCATCATTTATTAAGAAAACAATTTTTAAGTTATTAACACATACACCACTATTTTCCTATTGTATAAGAAATACCAAAAAACAAATGGACAACTAATAATAACACAAATAAAGGACATGTGAGTAAAACACAAGTAGTAAAAAAAATTAAGAGAGATAAATTATGTTCATTGAACACGTACAACAATATAATGAGGATGGTTAAAAAAGAAAGCAATTAACAACAATGAATAATCAATTTTGAAGAGCATTTTACAAACATCTGATATTTGCATACAATATTTGACAAAACAGTGACAATAGAGTTCTTACAACCTTTGATTCTACCATTTTCTGACAATAACTCGAGATTTATGTTCTCTTCATCAATCAGATCAGCCATGTCCACATCAGTAACTATATCGCAATTAATGACGTCTGTCATTAGAATGTTCTATGATGATTACTTGTGACTTAAAGAAGATATTAAAAGGTGAAGGATTATATGGATGGTTTGTGTTTATCGTGTAAGAAATTTTTCTGAAGATGGAGGTATGAATTTTTTCTTGTATTTTTCAAAAGTTTGGAGATGAAGAAGAAAGGAGTTGTATGCAAATTTGCATACATTTTGAACATGGAATGACGGTAGTATGATTTGTATGTAGTATTAATTGATTTCCAATTATTGGAGTTTAATAAGGGAACAAAGAGATAGTACATGCAGCAGGGGAAGGTGCAGAAAAGTCACAGCCTCATAATTGCTTACCCACCCGGATTGCAGTTGAAACGGTATATGTTCGACCCGTCGCAAATTTGTGACGGGTCGTTCCGTCACAAATGAGAATTGGTGATAAAACAAATAAAGCTATTCAAACAGCCTGAACAATAATATAATAATAGGATCGATAGAATCTTATTACGTTTGCAAAGAAATTAGTCTGGGTAAAGATTAATACATGTGCGGCACAATTTATCAATATATTAGAAAAGGATGAGGTGATTGACTACGATAGCCGAAACAGATTACTCCATCCGTATCAATAATGGGAACGGTAATAAATAGGGGTAATTTTGATAATTTAAATTGGAATAAATTTTGAAGAAAAGAAAACAATAAAAATAAAAATAGAATAGAGGGAGCAGTAAATCAGAACACTACCAAATCAAAGTAGTTTACATCAAAATCAAGAATCATATTCCATTGAGCTCAAGCACCATATTAGACACTCGACAAACTGAAGAGCATCATTATTGTTCAACACAAATTCACATTGGAGACGGACACCAGCTATCTGTCACAAGCTGAAGACGATAGAGTCCTTCTCACAAAATGCAAGTGGAATGATCATGAAATGCTCCATTTAGCCTCACTTGTTCTCCCACTTGCATTGTTGTGACTCTTGTGAGAGGGATACTATCCATTTTCACCTTATGACGGATAATATCCGTTTTCAGCAAGACTCTTTGATTCTTCAATTTCAAAACTACAGTGATCAATCTGATCATAACTAAACCATTGTTCAAATCAAAATTCACATCTTCTCTTATTCGTATAATCAAAAGTGAGAACATTACAATAAAAGCCGAGTGTACATCTTTGAGTTCCAAACGAAATACGCAAAGGTTAAATTCAAAAACAAGACGTTGACGTCACAGGATTGAGTTCCTAACCTGAGATGTATCCCAAATTAAACAGACCTTACTGAAATATGCTTAATTTGTACCACTTTCCTTATTCTTATGCCGTTTGAACCCATTTGACACGATTTTGCTTTCCGTTGCTTGCATTTTGCTCCCTCATTCCATCTCATTCCTATTCTAGGAATTCTCGTCTCATTTTGTAGGGAACAGGCCAAAGTCAAGGTGGGACAGAATGAGGAGCAAGCGAGAAGTTAACCCGTGTTAGCATGAGGAGAAGAGAAGGAAGAAATTGAGAACTACAGTCAGACAAACAGCGGCTCACTATGCATCACAATTCACAACTCAAGAATTTCAAAGGCCAAAATAAAGAATAGCTTGGTGTCGGCGGTTCTAGCAACAGCCGGCTACCTGACAGAGATTCTACGGAGGTTGGAAATGAAAGCAAAGGAGAAGGCTTCCCTACAGGTTGGCCGGCAACCCATGTACCGGCAGGGAGACCATGTACATGTAAGTTGGCATTTTCTCACCCAAAATTTAAAGACCTCATTGTCGATGGAGGTGCCCGACAAGGAGCATCTTACGAGTTGGGCCTGGACACACAATCCTAGAAAATTGCGTTGCTAGAACTAAACTAGGATTGACTAAATCGTCTTAGAACCATAGCTACCATCCCTTGGTTTGACACTCGAATACTACACTATAACTCGTGCTCTTGCAAAGCTTACAAATAAAAAAGCACATCACTTGCAATAGCACAACCTTACACCTAAGCACAAATATTCTAGCATATTACTGGAAGCAGAGCACTGAGATTTGAAACAGAAAGAGTTGAGATTTGAGACAGAAAGAGTAGCCTTCAGTATAAAATACGAAACTAAATACCAGAATAAAGGTTCCAATACCCAATCTCAGGCTCAAAAGTACTAAATCAAAAAGAGGCTTACAGCCTTAAGACATAAAATCTAAAGAGATTTTGCCTGACATATCCGACTGAACCCTACAAGCAAACGAAAAATACTACAAGATTATTGTCATTAGGCACAAAATACCCTACTTTCTAGTAGCGGCCAACTCCCCAGACCCTAATGACACCATCTGTGTATCCACTGAACAGAGTGCTGCCATCAGCGTTCCAGCTCAAGCTTGTGCAGTAGATTATCTGTAAATGAACATAAATGTAAAACGATCCTAAAGTTCCAATTCAGAAAACAGTACAAATGATCTAATCTATATCAGTTCAAAAACATGGGAAACTAATTATGGCCCAGCAACCAAAGAGAGAGGAGGGGGAAATTTGTGGATATGTTATTGAGTGACATGTAAACAATAGGTTATGTAAATCAAATTACCCTTAAAAAACATTTCCAAAATAGAAAGCAAGAAATATGAGAGAACCCAAAAATGGAATAGGTAAACAAATGCCAAGCGGACAATAAAGCATTAAAGCAGCAATACCTACCCTATATTAGGTAGCACAATGGAAATTTGGCTTTTGTCTGAATATTTTAAAGCTACTGTGAAGCTAGATTTTATATTTAACAAAAAATGGTAAAATGCACAAAATATTAAATGTCCCGGAGAACGTAGTTTCTTGTAAGGTACATCCGCCAATGGCCTTGGGACAATGTGATACAATCATAAAGAAGAGCAGAAAGATTACCTTCTTCTTTGATGTGGTTGAAGCAGCTCCATCCAAATTGTCAGCCTCAGTCTTCAAATCAACCTTCAAGTCCTCAACAATGCTCTTGCTCTCCAAGTCCCAAATCTTGATACCGCTTTCAGTGGCAGCACAGAGCCAGTACCTGTTTGGACTGAAGCAAAGAGAATGGATAATAGTGCTTGCGTCAAGCGAGTAAAGTTTTTTGCCCTCAGCCAAGTCCCACAAAAGAATTACACCATCTTTCCCACCACTGGCACACAAGGAGCCATCAGGAGAAACAGCAACAGTGTTGACATAACCATTGTGTCCAGCCAAGGTTGACCTCAATTTGCAGTTAGTCAAGTTCCATATTTTGACAGTCTTGTCCCAGGAAGATGATACAATTGTGGGCTGCGCATTGTTAGGGCTGAATCTCACACAGCTAACCCAGTCATTGTGACCATCGGCCTCTTGGATGGTATACTTGCACTCGCCTGTATCATTCAGCATGGAACTTCTTATTAAATGTCCGACCAGATGTCACATGAAAAGCATAAAACTTGGAACAGGCCGTAGCATATATATCAGACAGCAAAGAACATATCTATTGCAACACATTATAAAAAGGAGGCATTGGCATTGCTATAAAATACTGTGCATAAAGGTTTAAGAGGGGCACTTGTTAAGAGTTAAGTTTGGAGGGAGTATAAAACAAGGTAAATGGACAAGTTAAAAGATAGTACACCATCATTACACAAGAAATGACATGTACTCACTTCATTTGTTTACCTTTACTTTTAAGTGACCAGAAGAGGGAAGGGGACTTTGAGGAACAAGTGGACAATATTGAAATTGGATGATCAAATAAACCAAACCATTAGAAGCATGCATGAGTCATGACTGAGAAGCCCAAAAATGGAAATGGTAAAAAAATAACCAAGACGGGGGAGGGAGTATAATACTTAATTTCTGTCTAAGACAGGCATATATAGTCAACCAACAGGTGAAACCAAATAAAACAGATAAAGAAACCCAAGATTAAAGTTTTATATGAATATATAGTAAGTATATAATTGGTATGAGAGAAGAAGAGAAACAAACCGAGAGTATTCCAGAGCTTAATAGTACGGTCACGAGAAGCAGAGACGATCTGACGATTATCAATAGAGAAAGCAACAGAAAGAACGTCTTTAGTATGTCCAACAAAACGACGAGCAGTGGTGCCGGCAGCAAGATCCCATAGACGGAGTTCACCATCCCATGAACCAGAAAGAGCAAACTGACCATCTGATGAGAGGACAACATCTTGAACAAAGTGAGAGTGTCCAGTTAAACGACGTCGTGGTACACCGTATGTCCTGTCTTCCTTAGTCAGATGCCATTGGATTATTGACTTGTCCCTTGATGCTGTCACTATCATGTCGCTGTTGTCTATTGGTGTTGCTATGGCTGTCACCATGTCTGTGTGTGCCCTCATTGTTCCCTTCAGGTGAAGTTGCTCTCCCATGGCTGCTGCTGCTGCTGCTTCTTCTTCTGCTTCTATTTACTTTCTTACTCTCTTTCTTTTGTTTTGTAAGAATGGTTTTCCAGAGAGGCGATGGATTTTGTGTGGCTGGATTTTATATGAAGACGGCTTTTCTTTCGTTAGGGTTTCTGTAGCCCTTTTTGTTTTCCCACTTCTGCCATCCAGGCCGTGTACCAAAACGGGTTAATACTTAATAGTTACTACGGGTCCTTGGTTTAAATATAGGTATGGGTATTGGTTTGAAATCAGGAATTATGCGTTTGGAGTTAATTAAATAACCGTCAATAACCGTCCTAGGATTCTCTAGGGTTTGTCCAAAACATAATTTTTTTGGCTTCTTCCTCGTTTTTTCGAGGCTTTGTTTTCGTTTTGTTGTTGTTGTTTGTCTGTGCAGGGCTAATGGAAAGTTTGACGACGGGCCACCATCGGAATGGGAAAGAACCTATGACTCCAGCGAACGGGCATGAAGGCGATGGTTTAGAATGGGATGATGAGGTAGATGATAATGATGTGATGGCCGATTTAATGCTTGTGGGAAAATTATGGGCATCGAGAGCCATCAATATTAAAGCGGCCGTGGAGTCGATGATAAAACTATGGAGTCCAACAAAACCTATGCTTGGAAATATCATTGACGAAAGGGAGAAAATATTCATCTTTCGGTTCGGAGCGGAACGTGATAATGCTAAGGTTCTCGAAGGACAACCGTGGCATTTCGACAAATTCATCTGGTGCTTTAACGAGCCAAACATAGCGGGTAAGATTACGGATGTCCCTCTTTTTCATGTTCCAATGTGGGCAAGGATCTACGACCTTCCAATTGTTGGCAGAAGGAGTTTATCTAATGCACAGAGAATAGGGGATTGCTTAGGGTCGTTTGTTAATGTTGAAACGGGACCGAATGTCGAGATGGATAGAGCCATACGAATAAGATTTTTACATGACATTAGAATGCCACTAAAATCCTTCATCACCCTCAAAATGAAAGGAGGGACGAAAACCCAGTTCGATGTGAAATCTGAAAGGCTACCAACATATTGCTATGGATATGGGTTAATCGGGCATGGAGAGAAGGACTGTGAGGCAGGACCGTACGAGGAGGAAGAGTTAAAGTTTGGAGAATGGTTGCGAGCGTCACCTTGGAAGGTGGTGAAGACAGTAAAACAGGGACCGGGGGGGCAGCAAGAGATCTTTCTGGGTGTTTCGAAGAGTCGTACCAAGATGAAAGAGCAGCAGAGGATATTGCTAAGATGATTGAGAAACTGAACGCCATTGCTCTCGATCTCCGGTGTAAGAAAAGTGGAGGCCAGACCCCGAGCAGAGAGGAGGGCCAGCAAATTCAGGGGAGTATAGGTGATGGAAAGGGAGATGGAGGGAGATGGGATGAGCGACAGTGGGCTGGAGTGGGAGAGCTAGATCAGCGTAAAGGAGGGGCTGTGAGGAGAGGACTTCGGGCTATGGACAGTGAGCTGAGGACTATGGGTATGGAGAATTATGGTGAGGGGGTGGGAGATGTGGTGATGGTAACTATGGTTGAAAATGAGGGGGAGGCTTTTTCAAATAATACAGTGGGCGATATAAATGGTCGAATTCAGGGGGAGGGGCTCCAAGGGAAAGGATGGAAACGTATGGCCAGGGAGGGAGGCAAGGGTGTTGAAAATGGGGAGTACGTGAGCTTAGGGGAGAAAAGAGGGAGGGACGGGGATGATGACATAACAGAGGGAAAGAGGACGAAAACCAATATAGACGGGGGCGTTTTGATACCTGAGGCGGAGGTTGAATCAGTTCAACCCCGCTGGGCCCAATGAGTATTCTAAGTTTGAATTGCCGGGGACTTGGCAACCCCGATGCAATTATTGGTCTCCGTGAATTAATACGGAGGGAGGCCCCGACCATTATTTTCCTTTGCGAAACTAAACTCAGTGGTCGTGAGATGTGTAAGGTGAAAGATCAGTTAATGGGTTACTATGGGCTGGAAGTGGATAGTGTTGGTAGATCGGGAGGACTAGCTCTGCTGTGGAAAGATGACATCGACTGTAGCTTTCAGTCGGCTTCGGTTCATCATATGGACTTTACGATTAAGGATAGTCACGGGGAATGGAGACTGACAGGATTTTATGGATGGCCATCGGTGGGAGATCGCCACCTTTCTTGGGAGCTTCTTAGACTCCTTCATCACCAATCTCCTTTGCCATGGGTATGCATTGGTGATTATAACGAAATTCTGTACTCAACGGAAATGAAAGGTGGCAGTCGGCAACAGTGGCAAATGAATAACTTTCAAGCGGCAGTAGATGAGTGTGGGCTTAGAGATGTTTCTTGGGAAGGATATAATTTTTCTTTTGATAACGGGCAAGCTGGCACGGCGAATAGACAAAGTATGCTTGACCGAGCTATGGCTACCGAACAATGGCTGGAACGGTTCCCCTTCGCAAAATTATTTTATCTTGAAAGGGAATGGTCCGACCATGCTCCCATAAAACTTATTCTTAATCGGAAGGTGGGCGCAGGGAACAAAAAAGAAACTTTCGGTTTGAGAAAATCTGGCTCGAGCATGAGGAATGTAAAGAGGCTGTCGAGGGGGGGTAATCAAAGGCCGCGGGGATCTCGTAGGGGCCATCCAGGCTTGTGCACATGAGCTAAGGGCTTGGAAGGGAACAACTATTTCTCACATCAGACGAGATATGAACAGGAAGGAAAAACAGTTAGCGAAAATTAATGCGGGGGATAGGTCGGAAGCAAATGTTACGAAACGGAAAAAACTAGTGGCAGAACTAGCTAGCCTTCGGAAAAAGCAAGAGGTCTATTGGCGTCAATGATCCCGTGCACTATGGTTAAAAGAGGGAGACCGAAATACTCAGTTCTTCCATTCAAAAGCCAATGAAAGAAAGCGGAAAAATAGTATAACTAAAATTATTGATGAGTCAGGGGCGGTTCATTTGGAGGAAACAAGTATTGCGGTAGTGGCGAATGACTACTTCCAGGCACTATTTAGATCATCAAATCCATCAAACTTTGATGATGTGTTAGAAGGTCTTGAGAATAGGGTTACGGAGGAGATGAATGCTGGGTTAAGGGAGGACTATACAGCGACTGAAATCATAGACGCACTTAATCAGATGCACCCCCTCAAAGCGCCGGGTCCGGATGGAATTAACGCACTGTTTTTTCAATCATATTGGAACATCATAGGATCCGAAGTAATTACTGCAGTACGGGACATTCTTCAAGGAAGCCGATCAGTCCGGGATTTAAACAAGACTAACATTGTTCTCATACCAAAAAAGAAAGCTCCCGATAAAATGCAAGACTTCCGACCAATTAGCTTGTGCAATGTCGCCTATAAACTGGTGTCCAAGGTCCTCGCCAACCGAGTGAAGAAATTCCTGGGAAGCATAATTTCAGAAAATCAAAGTGCTTTCACGAAGGGGCGGCTTATTTCGGATAATGTGTTGATAGCCTTTGAGATGTTCCATTATATGAAAAATTTGCAGGCAGGGGAGGGGTATATGGCCATTAAACTGGATATGGCTAAGGCGTATGACAGAGTCGAATGGATATTTCTTGAACGGGTGTTAAGCAAAATGGGTTTTGAACGGCATTGGGTTGACAGAGTGATGAATTGTGTCTCCACAGTAGCTTTCTCAGTCCTTATCAATGGTACGCACAGTCTACGGAATTCCGGCCCACTAGAGGTCTCAGGCAAGGAGACCCGCTATCACCATATTTATTCATTCTCTGTGCGGAGGCCCTCTCGAATTTGGTTAGGAAAGCGGTTGAGCAAGGATCACTACATGGCATTCGTGTGACCCCGCAAGCCCCGATGGTGTCCCATTTATTCTTCGCGGACGATAGTATATTTTTTACTAAAGCCACAACGACTGAAACGGAGGTTATCACAGGAATCCTTCGATACTACGAAGCTGCTTCGGGGCAGCTAGTGAACCTTAACAAGACTACGGTCTCTTTTAGTAAAGGAGTTAAAAAGGAAAGGAGGGATGCGGTGGTGGCGAGGCTGGGAATGGTGGAGGTAGAGGAGCAAGCGAAATACCTTGGCTTGCCTACTGTCATAGGGCGGTCCAAAAAAGCGTTAACGGATATCATTCGGGATAAGATTAGCAAAAGGTTATCGGGATGGCGCGGGAAAATGTTGTCTAGAGCGGGAAAGGAAGTTCTTATAAAGGCTGTGGCCAATTCGCTTCCTACCTATGTGATGAGTGTGTTTAAAATTCCAGCGAATTTCTGTAGCGAACTTAAATCGATGGTATCAAGATTTTGGTGGAGCCACGAAGAAGGTAAGAGAGGGGTGTTTTGGGTCGCGTGGGAAAAACTTTGCCAACCGAAAGGGATGGGAGGAATGGGATTTCGGGACTTCCATCTTTTCAACATTGCACTCCTGGGGAAACAAGCTTGGAGATTGTTAACAGTTCCAGATTGTTTATGGGCACGGATTATGCGGGCGCAATATTTCCCTCAAGGGGATTTTCTTACGGCGACTATTGGGCATAATCCGAGCTATACATGGAGGGGAATTTTTGAAGCCAGGGGAGTGTTAAACCACGGTCTCAGAAGACGTATTGGAGACGGAATGACCACGAGTGTGTGGAGGGATGCTTGGATTCCCGGGACGCAGTCGGGTCGAGTTTTGTCGCCATGTAGCCCAGGGTATGAGTTGTTGCGGGTTGGGGATTTGTTTCATCAGGAGAATGGAGGATGGGACAAGGACATGTTGAACCTACTGTTTTTACCGTTCGAGAGGAACCGTGTCGCTGATATACGGCTGAGTGTCTCTAGGCCACGGGATGAGTGGTACTGGGAAGCGGAGCGAAATGGTGATTATTCAGTGAAGACGGCGTACCACTTACTAGCGGGTAATATATCGCAGGCTGATACGGAGGAATCATCGTCTTGGGTTCGTGAGCGATGGATGTGGAATAGGTTGTGGAAAGTTCCGGTATGGCCGCGAATCAAACTATTCTTTTGGCAACTATGCAGCGCGGCATTAGCAACTGGCGCGAACATTGCTTCCCGAATTCGAGGTGAGTCTTCTCTTTGTCCTTTCTGTTCTTCTTGCTATGAAACGAGTATTCATCTTTTCAGAGATTGTTGGGTTGCACATGATGTTTGGGAGGGGTTGGGGCTGTTTCGGGAGGAGGAGGAAGAAGGAGGTGGAGTGCGGGATTGGGTGGAAACGAAATGGAAAATTACAGGGGAGACTGAACACGGGGTGTTTCTGGTGGGCTGTTGGGCGCTTTGGGAGCATCGCAACAAAGTTATCTTCGAGAATAGGGAAGTGGACACGGCAGGGGTTATACAACGATGCAAGGATGTGATCATGGAGATGAGAGTAGAGGAGAATAGAGGAGAGGAGGATAGAAGGAAAGCGCGGGAAGGGAGACAGAGGTCTGGCCAGGGCGAAAATTGGACGCGAGCACCGGACAACTACGTTAAAATCAATGTTGATGCGGGCGCTAAGGAAGGAGAAGGGGCAGGGGTTGGTTTGGTCTGTCGTAATGCCGAGGGACACGTTCTATGGGGCTCTTCTATCAAGAAGGACCAATGTTGGTCACCTCTAATCGCGGAAGGGGTGGCGGTTCTCGAGGGGATTCAGGAGGCTCAACGAAAGGGTCATGCTAATGTGGTCGTCGAAAGTGATTGTCTCCAAGTTATTGAAGCGTTGAAGGATCGGATTCCTGGGCGAAGTTTGTTTAGCCTTGTTATAGCGGATATTCTTTCTTGCTGCTCTAGTTTTAATTCTATTGTATGGTCGTATACTTGTCGTACAAACAATACTGTCGCTCATGCGTTAGCCCACTATACTATGGCGGAGCTGGGTAGAATAGACTGGGCAGCCTCTCTACCAGTGAGTGCGAATTGTGCTGTTAACTATGATTTATCGGTAATGAAGTAAGCCTTTGGCTTTAACCTCAAAAAAAAAAAAGTTAAAATCGATAAAAAATTATTTTAAATCGAAAATTTTAATATTATAAAATCATGAAAATAAAAATTTAATCTAATAAGTATATAGAAAATTTGATTTAAATCATGCCACTATTTGTGTTTAAAATTTTGACTTATTTTAATTTATTCCCATCGATATTAATCTCATACTCATCCACCTCATTGGGTATGAGAAACTGGATTTAAGGTATGGGTATGAAACCCTTATATTTGTCAACCAAACACATGGTATGAGTTTAGCTCATTCTAAACTCATACCTCATACCTTTTTCACGTGAACCAAACATCCCCTATATTAGTTTAGAACCCGGGTAATATTGAACGCACATATATAAATAATTATACAATTTTTATGATCATAATAATATCCTATAATATTGTCTTGGACAAATAATTTTATATTATTACATAAGAAATGTTCTATATGAAAATATACTTAAATGAATTGTATGACAAATACAAACGAACAATTATAACAATGCTAAGCATTTAATGTGTAACAAATATAATTTTCCAATCATGATAATCTCGATATATCCAAGTGAGTACTCTAATTCTTTTTTTTTGCACTCATTCAACCAATTAAGCAAATATCAAAAATAATTATGCTTGCTAGTTTATTTACTAATTCCAAACATGACGAACTCCTATTTGTTCCGTAAAAACTCATTCTTTAAGGTCAACTCCTATAAGTTCAAATTGGAAAAGTTAAGCTTAGTTGTGGCAAAATCAACCAGAAAAAAGAATGACCCGGAACCCAAAATTGAGCCGAACTACAACACCCGAATGATACCCAAAACCCGAATTGACCTGCCTCGACCTGAAAATGACCCGAGCTTTCTAGACCCATAACAAACCCGACTTAAAAGGATCCAATCAGAAATTACAAAAAGTAATCTGAAAACAACTCTAAATGCCAAAAAGACTTAAAACACATTTTTCTCCCTTAATCATGGGCTCGGCCCGAATAACCCAAAAGAGGGTCAACTAATAAATCTGAAACAAACCTAATAGCTTAAAAAGACTTGACCCGCCTCGAACTAACCCGGAAATTTGTTAAAGTCGAAATGAGTCGACCTGAGTGCGGCTTGACTAACCCATTTGCCATGTCATACTACTTAAATTGTGGGTAAGTTTATCAGATGTGATGTAGCTACTACATATAAGAGCAGACTTGGTTATGCTAGGCTGTTGATAGAAGTTGATGTTGGACAGAATTTTCCGAATACTATTTGGTTTAAGGATGAAAAAGGATTGGAGATAAAGGTTGTTACAGAGTATGAGTGAAAACCTGATATCTGTAATTCCTGTAAGGGAATAGGTCATACTATAGAGATGTGTAAGAAGAAAAAAGAGGTTATCCATAAAAGCAAAGTCACACAAGTTTGGAGACCTAAAGTGGTGGTAGACTCGAATCCTGTGGTGAATATAGAGGTGTCTGATGTTGTGGTGAATACAGAGCAGTAGGGTGTGCATACACCAGTTACTTCAACAGCAGCCTTGATTGGACAAGAACATCATACTGCAACTAGAGTAACTCCTGCTGTTACTTTTGCTGAAATGTTACTTGGTTCATCAAGAGCAATGGAAGGGAGAAGGGAGGATCCACTAGGTCCAAGTGGTCACGGATAGTATTGGATGTTGGAATGTGAGGGGCATGAATAATATAGGTAAACAACTTGAAATAAAACGCATTTTTGTATGAGTTACTCGATGGAATTAGTTGGACTCGGTCGCATTGTTGATATATAAGTTATTGGAGAAAGAATATGATATAGTACGTTATGTTGCCCGGTTATAGATAAGTTGTCTTAAAACTGTTATAACTTGATATGTACATATGATATTGATGTGATTCCAATTGGAGGTGATATATTATCCTCTTACGATTCTAGCGGTAGGTCACACGCCCAAAAAGACCAAGTATTGAGGGAGTTATGACTGTTTTACGAAAACTGGTAAGTGCTGAGAACTGCGAGGTACTCGACCGAGTATGTCCTACTCGACACTCGGTCGAGTAAAGCCTACTCGACAGAGTATAGCCTACTCGGTCGAGTTAGTCGGGTCCGTGTTCAGCGTCGGATTCTTA
Organism: Silene conica; assembly: GCA_029255685.2. NCBI lineage: Eukaryota > Viridiplantae > Streptophyta > Magnoliopsida > Caryophyllales > Caryophyllaceae > Silene > Silene conica. The sequence continues at coordinate 54,795,054 of CM055311.2, read as the reverse complement.
TAAAAGATAAACCGTGAGTTAAAATCACTTTTCCTAAAATAAAAACACAGTAAAACGTAGTTTTCTCATACTTTCTCTCCCAAAACTCCCAAGAGATCCTTAGCCAGAGTCTAGAGCCCCGATCAACTAGCTTAGTATCGCGTCATCAAGTAAGTTCTTCTTATCATAAGTATGTCAATTAGATATTAGTTTCACCATGGTTAGTAATCCTCATATATGTTATCTTAGGAGGACATTTTCTAGAGGAATGGTGGTAGAATCGATTGGATCTTTGTCTTGTGTGATTTACCTTGAGGTAGGGTTTCCATACTCAGTTTCTGTGAAATATTGATTGTGACGATACGTCGTATTATCTGATATCACTGCGTTATTGTATGCTTATTGAGATTGAAAAGGTAATGTGTGGGACCGTTACGGGAACCAGATCTCACTCCCACGATCGCTCTTCGTGGGACCCGCCACGGAGAGGATGTGCACATTAATGGTCTAGGTACCCCTTGTTGCTGTAAGTGGAGAAATTGGTGTGAGGCTAAAGGCCGCCATTTGGTTTGCGTGACAGTGATATCAGTGATTGGTGATTATCAGATTGTGGTTTATGTTATTGTATTGTAACCGTCTTATTATTCAGTTTCTGACACTTGTGGTTGTTTTACAGTGATACTATATCAATGTAATGGCGAGCAGAGTATCAGGTGCAACGGTGTTGATATATGATAGATCAGGAGGGATGAGATTCCACTCAGTTTAGTAGCATCGTCTTAGTTTCTTAGCTTCCTCAGACATTCCTTTTATGGTTGTTGTATCAGACTTTGTTATACTTAAACTTTGTTCTCACTTTTAATAAAGGTTACAGTATTTTTTATCTTGATATTACGCCTCAGGAAACTGAGATGGTGATACTTTCATAATCTGATGGTCCTATACTTTTATTTACTCTTCGTCTTCCATGCTTCGTTTGGATCCGAGTTTTAGTACCTAGACAATATACACTACAAAACATTTCAAGCTCATAAGAGCATATACAAAAAAAACTTAGAAATAAAACGATATGTTGATCTGCTTTAAAACCTAATAACACCTAAGATCAACGACAGCTTGTATTATTAAACTTTTTAAAATCCCGTAGAATGTTTATGTTTATATTGTTGTCTAAGCGCGGGAATTCACAAAGTGTCAATATTTTAGACAAATTCGTACTGTAATCCTAAATTTCTTGGGTACAACTTGAGTTTGGCCTGCCCATTTGGAAACACAGATTGGGAAGTTGACGACTTGTGGCAATTTGAGCACTTCCGGTTTCACACCTTCATCATTGGGGGGGTTAAGTTTTAATTGCGGTTGCCTCACCATTTTAGCATCATCTTCCAGAGAATTTGGTGCATATATGTTTTTTTTTTCATGTGTAAAGAAAGATTTATACATTTGGCATTTGACTCATATGGTCAAATGTGCTTTTACTAAAACGATAAGCTAAGATAAAACAGTAACTATATCGATTAAAACCTAATAAGTGTTGATGGCATATAGCTCATTGAGCCTGGAAACCACCATCTTCATCCTCAACTTTCGTGAAGGGCCACACCAAACTTCCCAAATGACAGGACGAATCATCACTCTTCTCAACACCTGGAAGCCAACGAGCCCCTTGATCTATCGAATGAAAGCAAAGTGCACTTACGCCACAAGGACGTAGAAAAAAAGGGTGGAACATAGACCATGAAAATATTTGTCCAATGGAGAAACAACTCCTACACTTTCACACCCACTCACAACATGCAAGTAAATCGTAGTCCAGAAAGGCGAGTAAGGAAATGATTAACATTGAGGAAAACCACTTGAGACGCCCCATGACCAACACAAAATCGGGAGGCCAGATAAAGATGGACACAACACAAAACCGATATAAAATTACGATCATTATTATTCGAATTGATAAAACCAACGATATAAACAAAAGAACCATTAAATAAAAACAACCATCACCGCATCTGACCCAACCAACAACACCCCCAACCCCCCAAACCACCATGCCCACCACGCCTCACAAAACAAGATAGCCCTCGTTCCTGATCTCACCACAACTAGAAAAGGACAGACACAACCTACCATCCAAAAGCAAGCGACGGACACGACAGACCACCAAATCGACACTGAGACTCCAAATTCAAACGAACCCCCCCAAGACCATCGCCTTACATGCAATAAACGAAACAAAAGGATGACACAAACGACACAACTAAACCAGCATTGGGACCGATCAGTGGGGGATGGAGCGAGGGGAAGGGGAAACACTAATACAGTCCCAAAACCACGAACACATGCAAAAAAACCACATAAAAACGACGAGCTATACTCGTCAACAAGACAGTCCATCCTCAAAACACGAGATCTTACCAGGGATGGGGGAAGGGGCGAGGGAGAAGGGAACACCCTGGGTTGCATGCAAGACTTTCAATGACAGGATAGGGGAACGGAGGAACGGAACAACTTCAGAATAATAACGTCATCAACAACCAGTCGCGCGCAAAGACAACACCAGATCCGCCAAAAAAGAAGGGTGAGATCAACACACAAGGGAGAGAAACCATATGAGGCATGAACAATCGCCGGAGATAGGTCAAAATAAGAACCCATCTCCGGCGAAAGGTAGGAGGAGGAGGAGGAGAGAAAGTGTGTGGAAAGGAGAGGCGGCGACTCCAATTAATTTAGGGTTTTTTTGGGGTTTTTATTTAGAGGGAGGGGAGAGAAATTTTTTAAGAGAAAGAGGGGATTCGCTTAAAGTCTTGGTTAGAGCTGATCAAATGGCCCAGGCCCGATGGCCCGACCCGGCCCAGCCCGATTTTTTCTCGGGTTTGGGCCTAATAGTTTGGCCCAAAAAGCCCGTGGCCCGGCCCAAAATAAGCCCGATATAAATATAGGGTCGGGTTTGGGCCAACCTAAAGACCCGATTTTTGGCCCGGCCCGACCCGAAATTACTTTTTTAAAAAGAAAAAAATTCAAAAGTTGGAATCGTATATCACATCATACTAATAATCTAATATCACTAATGCATCGAATTATCAATTTCAAAGATATTTTTATATTTTTATCGTACACCTTTACTTAATACTATTCATTGTTTGTCAACTAATAAATTATGTATGGTACTATGGATGGTTCTCCTACCAAAAGAGTCGAAGTCAAATACCTAACACTTCAAAATTTTATTTCATTGCTAATAGTTTGTTCACATATCGATTTTGTCGATTGTTTCGTATTATATTATTTTGGCCCGTTTTGGCCCATTTTGGCCCGAGGCCCGTTATAGCCCGAACAATTGCGGGCTTGCGCCAAGAAAATTGGCCCATCGTTTTGGCCCGGCCCGCCCCGGCCCGTGTAGTTGGGCCGTTTATTTAACACGGGCCTACCCAAACCCGGCCCAGCCCGGCCCATGATCAGGTCTAGTCTTGGTGCATGCATGTTGATGAACTTAATTCCTTAATGTCGGCAGTACAATAGCTTCCTTGTTGTCCTTGAACATGGATAAATTACGACGAGAGTCTCATTCTCTCCACATTTGAGATGCTCGGGGAGACTCCCTTAATTGTAGTTGAGTTTGGTAAATAGATTAAATCCTATACATACTCCTAAATTTGAGTTTTGTACTCACGAGCAATCATGTTATTGTAGTTGTAGTATTCATATAACTTTGTTTCTTTTAACAATATCCAAGGAAAGCTCTACTACGACTACTACGTATTGTAGATGATATGAGACGTCTAGACAAGCAGCATACATCATCAAAAATATTCGAAAAATTATCGGTCTAAGTCAAGAGTGGGGTATTGGTGATAGAAACATTTTGTCGGATAAAATTAGGTTCGTTGCATATGAATCATCCACCAATATTGTTGTTGATGTTCTCTAGTGAAACAACAGAACTGGAAATTGAGTTTTCAGCTGACTGTGAATGAGAAAAAACAATATAGAGAACCCATAAATGTAGGCAAACGAGGTAAACCAAGGACCATATCTTTGCTGCTGGGTTCCTTGCTAAAAACTGGGCACCTGCATAAAATACTACATCCAACTGCCTGATTAGTGAGCCCAGATGCTGCTTTCCTGATTGAATTTTGTGTTCCAACATACGTAGCTTAGCACCGTTAGATTCATATGTTTCTCCTACATTTTCTCGTGAACCACCAGAAATATAACCCCCATTAATTTGAGATTTATTTTCGTCAAGTAATCTCAAAACAGCCTGAAAATTTTGTTTTGAAGGTATAAGACTAATCAATCATATACGGAGTATAAGCTAAGAGTTGTGTTGTGAATTTTAAAATATTGAGATAATGAATGAACCTCGATTCTAAAAAGAAGTGTTGCTTTTTCTGAAGAAAGTGCTTCAACCTGGCAAAACACAAAAAATACAGTAAAAGTTGGATACACGTCCTCAACGGCTCAACCATGTCACAATTTATGCTACCAGGACTTGTGTATGATTGTATGACTCACAGCTGACTTCATATCTTTGAATCCAGGTGTATAAGGGTTAGGGGCACAGTTCTGACTCTAGAATGTTTGGAGCATGTAAAGGTTTATATTCCATATGAGAATGAAAAGATTCTTTTCGAAGTAATTTCAGAACAAATTTTCACATCTAAAAGGTTAGAATGTGTGTGCTGTGTGCATACATACATCTACGCCCTCCTATTCTTTGAAAGTTTCTAACTTATAAGAGGGAGGAAATTCTTGCGCAACCTTACACCTACATGTGCAATAAGTATGGTCATTCACTAATATGACCTTCGCAGACAAAAAAATCACATACAACAACCACTAACACAAGTAAACCACTGTTTGACGGGATAATATTGCAACAAATTCGAAAAGGCTGAACGTATGAGATTCTTACCACTACATTCAAATAGACAAAATGCGGGTTAAGACTTTTATGGAGTATTTGGCAAATTAGACCTGAATTTCAGTAATATAGAGATGCAGCAAGCTGAAATATGTTACTAAAGAGGGCAGGGACTCAGTTGTGTAAGCGTTACTGACAGCATAGCAGAAGTTGACATAGGCAGATGGACTCCTATTATCTTATACTCCCTAACCATGTTTCAATAGAAATTAAGGTGGAGAATAATATGTCATACAAATAATACACAAAAAGGAAAGATTTCAATATAAGAACTTAATTAGCTCTATAGGAACCGAAATTAAGGAGATTAACTAATATTATAGAGTTGATGAAAGATGTCGGGTCCTTACCTAAAAAACATTACATCAATGCCAGATGTGTCGTTAAGGCTGAACTAATGAAAATTAATAGATACCTGTGTTTGTTTCTGAATAAGATGATCTGTCAATTGATGAAGCCTGCGTTTCAGCTCAACTTCTACTTCAGTGGGACTTTCCATTTCCTTCAGTATCACGTCTATGTCCATTTCCAGCTTTGTCGCCTACAAAGGATTCCAAATAGTAACACTTATTGCAATCCTCAAGTCTTTCTCAACATAAGGAAAAGTTCAGACACAGTCATCGTACCAATTTTGTCTGCTTTACTTATTCAACAAGTTAACAATAATTACCAAAGAAATACCACAATGGCAACTTACTAGTTACAGTGATTCCTGATATAGTTAGCCCGTGCTTATGTGTTAGCAGCACTAAAAGCTTCATCTTTATCGAAATGACATCAATGCAAATGCAGCATACGAGTTCTTGGTAATTTTCATCAAATTTATATGACATTTTGGCAAAGACAATTTAATACCACATTCCTAATTTTCATCAATACCACATTTCTAATTTTTTATTGGATTACCTGAGTTCTGAGCCATACACAAAGGAGGCAAAGACAAATTTAATTCATAGATGGACAACGAGAAAATTTAACTGCCACCGAAACTCTAGGGAGACCGAGTTAGAGATAATCTCACTTTTTCTTGTAATTGTGCAGTTTTCTCTGTCATAAAAGAAACTTCACCCTCGAGCATCTCCCTCTCTAACTCAAAGCCCTTGTAAGGCATGAGCTGCAACGAAACAAAAAAGTTCACAAAAAGCGAGTGACTGCATAAATGGACAATCTTATCAGAATCTCCATGAAACCCTCTGCTTTAGCAATGTAGCAACTAGAGGTGGCAATTTGCAGGGTCGGCCCCACCCGACCCGTTCATTAGGGCCTCTATTACAATTCGCAAGGCCCGGCCAACCCGCCGCTAAACCCCAGCTGGCCCATTGATCACTTGGACCGGGGCAGGGTTCATTTTATTAACCTGAGCCTGACCCACCTTATGGCCTGGTTTTTGGGGACACAAAAATATATTAAAAAAGAAAATTGGACCAAACCGTGGGCCCATCTCTCTTAACCCGCGCAAGGGCCAGTTCAGGGGTCAGCCCAGCCATCCCTGGAACCAGTCCGACCTAGCCATCCCACCACTCCGCAAGGGCCGGTTCAGGGTCGACCAGGCCCGTGGCCACCCCTAGTAGCAACTAACAAATATTCAACAAACTCTTAGACTTACACTAGTCAAAGATGTCCTTGTTTGATGAGCTGTATAAATTCGTCTCTTCAACTCTGTAAAAGCACAAACACAAGAATGTTTGGTTTTAAAGGAATTTGACGTAGGATACATGAAACAAAATAAACAGTGGATAGAAAGGATCCACTAGTGTCACAGGTGTATGCTCATTAACTCTGACAAAACAGGCCAAGAATTAAATCGCGACCATGTAATTAAAAGAAGGAAAAAAAGTATCTATAGAGGGAGAGAAGGGGACAACCCTATATCCACTTATCCGAAAAGGAGGCAAGCACAAAACAAATCAGAAAGTGAGCAAGCCAGCTTATGGATTACCTCAAACATTTTGAAAATAAATAACTTTATCATTAATGAGAAGAAAAAGGCATTACAGAAAGACAAGGATACAATGAAAGAATCAACAAAATAAATTTCCGACATTTCCCCAACATTTTACTTCCTCCTCCAAGTTCCCACTACCGGTAATACACTTGAACACATATGCTGCACTTTTAAACCACATAAAACCTCCTATAATCGCGGCTGGAGATTGAAGAACCACTGTATATATGCAACCATGGTGGACAAAATCACAAACTACCAACTCCAACAATAATCCTCTTTAGATATAGAAACCTATCACCCACTACCTGAAATCAAATGATTGAAAGTGAGCTATTGCTTAGATCAAAAGCACGAGTTGAGATTGAGCCATCGGGTAGATTGGACAAAGAGAGATTGCCAGTTATGCGCATCCTTTTTGTGTAATAAATTTTGAATGGTGCCTTTAAACACTTGACTGGTTGATACAAACTAAGAAAATCGGGAAATTTCACTCTTAGAGTTCTTAAGAGCTTCAGTAAGGATATAAAAAAAACACTCCCAGCACATCAAAAAATTTCTCTCTTAGTGAATGCAGACATTCCCCCAAGTGTAACTCATCCTTATTTCCTTATTAACACACATAACAAAACTCACAAGAATAACATAATTCTCAACTTTACAAGATGAAAATTCTTTAGGAGCATTAAAATACACAACAGAATATATGCAAAGGGAAAAAAATTCGCTCAGCGTATACTGTAACTCCTACGGAACAGTTGAAGAGTGAAATTCAACAATGGACCAACGCAATAAAAATCAACAGATGGTCGGATCCACAACCGCAAGAGAAGTATCTACCCTTTGTTATGCCTCTGGTGATTTAATTAGCCCTAAAATTTACGAAAATATGCACATCTACACACTCATGCATTATTTATATAGAATGTTTCTGCTAGTCTCTGACAAACCATAACCACCATGTCTGCTAAACTTTTTTAATCGCCAAGCATCAATGTAACATAACATTTTACTAGACCAATAAATTAGAAGTACCAAGAGCCAAGGAAAATGGTAGTGGGAAACAATTGTGCACGGCACCAGACCATGCAGAAACGACATCAACTACTACAGAGTAATATATACCTTCATGGCTAAGTTCTTTGGCATCAACTAGCCGCCGAAGTTCTGCTACATTGTTGACCTATTTGAAGCAAATTAATGGGATAAGTAAAAATTAAAAAGAAAACACTCCTTCTATTCCAAAGTCCAAAATATATTTTGTTTTTCCAAGAATAATATTATTTCATTATATATATCATTCTCATTTCTCTAGATATTTTCTCTACTATCTCCAGAAACTCTAAAAAGATATTATCATTCAAATGTGAAATTAATGGGGTCACTAGTGCTGAGAGTATCTATGAGTAATTTTAATTATTTACTACAGCATCATCCATTACCTTAATTCTTGTACCTTTTTCCGTAAACAACATATATTTTGAAATGGAGGGAGGAGTAAATCATTCCCCAGGTACTTCCCTCTCTTGATGAATCTGGGTTTTCAAGATTACATACAAGGGTTTCAGCTCCATCATTTTTATTACTAAAATTCATTTGACACCAATTGTTGATGTGATTCAACAGGCCTAAAGATAGAAGTGAAGAAAATAGTCTTTTGGCACTGATTGTTAGGCCATAAAGCGAGGTTAAGTTACAAAATAAAAGAGAAACAGAGGCATCTAATATGATGAATGTGTGGTCATACAAGAAATGATCAATAGACAAATGAGGTAATCAAGGGGAAGTACATAGTGCAAAATGCATATACTGGAGACAAGATGTCGAAGAATTTCCTTACATGGTGTGGTCATTTCAGCTAAGACTAAGTGATGCAATAATAACAAGTAGTTAGGAGGCTTGAGGAGTTGGGAAATAAGAAGGTTCTGAGGGTAATAGGAAGACCCACAAAAATAAGGGCAAGGTAATTAGAAGCAATATGGGTTCACTTGGGAATTTGGGATTGAGGAATGTCATTATAGAGGGCATACTGCATACTGCAAGAGAAAAATTCAAGTGATGATGGTTTTTTTTGTCTAAAGTAATTCGTTTTACCTTTCTATTGTTTTTGCTTTTGATAGTTTTAAACCGTTTTTATATTTAAATTTCTTGTTTGCTATCTTTTATAGCGTTTTATGCTCCCTCCTTCCAAATTTGTCCCATTTGACACTAGTGGTGAATATATCAATTTTGACCGATATTTTGCAACTTATTTAAACTGAATATGAAAATAGTTGTTTCCTTCAATCAAACATGACAAATTGTACACTCTATCTCTAGTATACTTAGAGGAATTAATATTCAAATACTCAAAGTTGACTTTGCTTGTCAAATTGTTTACTCGTGTATGACACCTAACTCTCTAACATGGATATGACACTTAAATATTTCATTGTAAACCGAGAAAACACAAGAATTACATCAAATAGCCATGTTTGACAATTGAACATACCTCATGTTAATAATTCCAAGTTCCAACCGAGTCTAAGTCACAAAGGATGGAGATGGTCCTTTTACTCTTGACTTTTATCACTTATCTCCCATGAGAATCTCTTTTTAGCTCTCATCTATAAGCTTTTCCTCAATTTTATGTATGCTTTTGTCATCTTTTCACAGTTCAAACTTTTTTAATTGACAATCTTGCTTCATTCTACTATTACGGTTTCATTTCTCTCCACTTCCATCGTGTTCTTGCCTCAATTTGATGGTTTAATACGACATTTTATGTTGGTGTTAGCTTACCATAGATCATTTTTGGACTAGGGGTTTGTTGTCATATTGCCAAACCGCCCAAACAATATACAAAGTTGAAAAATATTGGCAGTTGCTACGAATATTATCTGGTGTAAAAATGGCATTATAAGAGAAACAGCAATAGACCTTACAATCATGATCATACCTCCATTTCAAGATTCCACTGTGCATTAGCGAGAGATTTAGCGAGATCGGCATTAGCAGTCTGCAAGATATACCAGCATCAATCAGAGAAAGTAACAGCCACCAACAAAGGTTTAAGAATATCAATAGAAGTCATAATTTGAAGCGATTTGAGATCCAGAAGCAGTCGCGGACCAACAAATAAATTGGGAATGCCTATAGAGATAAAGTCTACAGCTCATTAAGAACATAATAATATTATGCTTTTCGTTCCTATTCTAGACCTTAATTTGTGCATCAGCCCCTCCCCCTTTCAAACATGTTTGGCCTCATATGTGTAATTGGTGTTACTAGTGGTGTGTGAAATTATACAAACTCTTTACATAGAAAGAATCGGTATTTAACACGTGTAAATCGTGTTACTACTGGTGCATGGAATTCTACAAACCCTTTACATAGAAAAATTCAGCATTTGGATACATTCCATTTCAGTTTCTCTTCACAGTAGATGCTTGTATTAGTAATCAGCATGCCTAATTTCACAGATATAGTTCAGGCAGATATTGAAAGTGCTGGAAAGTTAATTGCCTTTACTAGAATAGAAGGGTTTGCTTTGATACAATAGTAGGAGGAGATGAAGGGGAGGGTTGGGGAAAGGGAGTGCAGCGATAATGTTTCCATGCAAGTCTTTCCTATATTAGAAGGATTTTAATTTGGCATTCCCTCCCTTCCATATCCCTTCAACATAATTTGCTAACCAAACAAAAGAAATTGTCCCATTTCCTTCTCCCCCCGTTCCTTTCCTGCGAATTCCTTCAAGGGGGTTAGTTTGGAAATCCACATAAAATACATCACACCAACAATAGAATTGAATAAACTGCTGAAATATTGTCAACACTCACTCTCTAACCAACAAAAGAACAAAGATAAATGAACAAGAGCTGAAGAAGGGATAACAAGCATTTTGTTTATAGTACCTCAAGTTTAGCCAATCGTGCTAGGACTTCCATCCTAGTATGATTATGCTTCTGCTTCTCTAAATCAGCAGCTTCCATTGTCTCAATCATTGTTGATTGAAGTTTTGAGGCCTGACATTAAAGCATTACAAAGATATTCAGCAAGGGATCAAAATCGTGACCAACAGAGCATAGTACACATATGCAAGTTTTTTAGCTGCCCAAGTCCAACTGCCTAGGCCAAGGCGTTCCTTCACATATTAGCGAAGATGGTCTTCAGCAAGGTGTCTCCTCTCTGGACAATACCTTCACCTTCTGACCAACGGAATTCACTAAAAAGCAATGCTATCACTTATCCCAGAAAGAGGGCTTTTTTCTTAAAAAAAAATGATGCACTAAATTAGACAATGAAGTGATTTTTTAAAAATCTATGACAGACTAAACTGGCACCAAAAATGCAACTTGAAAACTTAAGCATGCCTCTCTACAAGACTACAAGTAGGAGAAATATACTCACTCTACTACGAAGGATATCTCACCTTCCTTAAACATCTACAGAAAAAAAGAAGAAAACATTGTATTCGCCCTGTTACTTCATTGGCACTGTGTCCTCAATCTTGTAAACACTTGTTGAGACCCTTTCATTGAACATAGTGTCTCATTCATGTTGGATCTGATATATGATCTCCAATATTTTGAATTTCGGTCAGTGTCCGTATTAATTTGAGTGGGTGAATGTTGTGTGTCAAATATGTGACTACAACAAGGAAATAGCTCCACAACAAATAAGACATATAATATTCCAATTCACACATAAATGTCACAGATACTTGATAAGGTGATATTTCTATGGGTTTATGAGCGTTATTTACACACTTTTGAGGAGTAATATGACGGTTTTGGTGTGCTATTAGTGGCTATACCATGATCGAGTTTGAAGTGTGTAATAATGAGGATTTACTTATTAGATGATGAGAGTGTGTTTCGTAGGAAGTCGGAGATGATTTACTTGGAATTGGTGACGGTTTTGGAGAGAAACCATGGAAGGTAACCAAAGTCAATAAGAGTCAATGTCAATGGTCAACATGTACCGATACGAAAGCCATCACTCAAGTCATTATAAGGTCCAAGCATGAGTCATGGGATAATCTAGTTTGAAGCCTTGGCATGCAAAATACAAGAACAAAATTAAGAACTGAAGTCTCGGTTTTACAAGGGTCCACTTCAAAACGGCATATCTCAAGCTTAGAGCTTTAATTGATGCAAAGGCCAATTGGAGGTGAAAGATTATGTTCTTAGCTTTCCAACAACATGGCATGCGCCTCATTTGGATAAGAAACGAGGGAGGTATGGCTCTCGCACATTATGGGCCCAATGGTGCACCCTGCCCTTCGTAATGCTGCCTATGCTTTGCCTCTGTTTTGTCCTGCCTTTTCCCCCGAAAATCCAACTTTTCTTTCCTTACCCTAATTTAGGACCTCTAGATTAGATCAAGCATCTTATGCTTAATTAATTGTTGGAGAGACTTTTTACAGTTTGTATTATCTTGCTTATGGAGAGCTATCTTCAAAACTTGGTGTAATCTTTCAATCTCCGTGATAGTTTCTTTGTAAGACCAGTTTCAATTGCTCAACTTCGTTTATTATGAATTCCCTTGTTCTTATTTTTATATGTGTTTGAATTTCTCTCTGATTTTGATCCTCCTTGTTGAGTAGAGAGAAATTGGGTCAATCTTTAGCATTAGTTGCTATTATTGATGTTATTGATAATTGTGACAATTCTTTATTCTCATTGAAATGGATGATACGGATATAAGGATTTGGTTAGGGATACATATGTGAACAAGGACTGAACGCTTGTTTAAGGGCTGGTCATCTTTCCCCCTATTTCCCAAGTTTTGATCTTATATTCTTTCATTAAATTAAATTCATGTGCTTTGCATGAGATGTTAATGATTAGGGCAATTTAAGTATGCCAATTCAAAGTAAATTGCTTTTTGTTTGAGAAAGTTTCAATCTTTATTATGAAGATTATGCCAGGTATTACTCACTAATTGTTGTAACCTCATCTTATTGTTTTAGTTTAATCTTGTTTTTACCTTTATTTGAATCTAGTTTATTTCAAAACCAAACAAAAAACCCTCCATTTCTCTACTTATTGTAGTTGTTAATTTCCTCTGTAGTTTAATTTGCATATTTTAGACTTAACAGTGAAGCCATCCTTCTCTAAGGTTCGACCCTTACTTCCCACTTATATTACCCTCTATATGAGTAAGGCCTTAGAAATAGTTAATTTGGTAGCTTTAATAAGCGACAAGCTAGCCAATACTCTTTCACAAAATCACAAAAAATCTACTAACTTATTCCTTGACAAACTCACAGAATCCGTAACCATGAGTCCATGAGAGTGCCTATATCTTTAGATCTTAATATTTTATGTACCCCCGTAGGCCCGCTTAGGGAAGACAGGGTAAAGAATCCATAACCATAACAGTGCATTTTGCAAGCAGGAAATTAAGTTAGTTGTCATATTTTCTTTAAATCTTAGGGTATCACACGGTGGGCCTGCCTAACTTCTGCTCTCACATTCAAATTCTGAATACAAGAAACAGATGATTTCTCATTCGAAATTCGAAATGTACCTCTCTGAGATCAGAGTAACAAGGCCAAATGTGCTTAGGTATTCGCTTGGAGTAAAACTAAGCTTACCAAAGGTTAAACAAAAAATGGCTCAACATTGCATTAAAATTGAAAGCTATAATGTTAAAGGTATAAAGAACACAATTGAATAACAGAATAGGATGGAGAAGATAAGTTAGTGGACCTCCTGCTCAGCTTGCTTAGCCCGCTCTTCGAGTATCCTTTCAAGGCTTTGTTTCTCCCCCTCCAAGCGAGCCACAACATTCTCCTGCTCCTTTATAGCCTCGAATACTTTAGCAGCAGCTTTAGCAGCCAAAATTTGCCTTCTTTCCTGTATCCTTTCCTCTCGTTCCCTTTCAGTCTCTGAGTTAGAAGAAGAACTGGAGCCAGAGCCAGAATCAGAATCAGAGCCAGAGTCCGACACAAGAGAGCTCCTTTTCAGAGCTTCTGAGACGTAGTCAACAACATCTACATTGCGGTTACTCACTGCTAAAGCAGATTGCCTTCTGTGTTCATCATCAAGAACCCCTTTCCCGTTGTTGGAAACATTCTGACTATTTCGTACAGCTTGCGGATCATTCTTAACTACAATTGGACTAATCACATCCCGTGACTCCTCAGCCACGGCTTTCCTAGACTCCGGTGCAGTTATGAAGCCGGCTTTAGTCTTAGCCCCGGGTTTTCTCCCATTTCCTAGAGGGTTAGTGACTTTAGTTCCAACGTTTCCCCCAGTTCTCCTCGAAGACTGTCCAATTGTTTTAGTAGGGGTGCTAAGAAGCTGAGTCCAGTCAGTATCATTAACAGTAGTAGACGTAGACGTAGACGGCGATGGCAACGACGACGGCGACTTGGACTTGGAATCCGACTCCAATTTCTGTTTACCAATGTGAAGCTTAGTTATATCATGACTCACAAGTTTAGCAGCAGAAGAAGAATCGGTGTTGAACTTGGGCGAGTCTTTCTTCTTTAATTGATCCTTCAATGGCGGCGCGGTGGTACTCAATTTGGGGGAAGACACGAAATCCAATTCATCTGACGGTTTGCGATCGGCGTGCCTAAGCGACTCGGCCGCTTGTTGGTCGATCTGGAAATGAGAACACAGCTTATACGTTAGATGAATTGACAGGTTTTGCAATTAATCAGGTTTATTATGCTAAATTAACGAAACGACAACCTGTTGGAGGAGGTTTTCGGCGACTTTCAGCTTTGAGGAGATCCAACTCGCCATTTTCCGGCCTAACACTCATGTATCGGCCGTTCCGGTGATGACAAAATTATAGTTTTGAGTCGGTTAGATCTGATTACTAGCTCTCGACTTTCACAATAGCAATAACAATACCAACCAACTATTTTATGAAATGTCTAAATGTGAATGTGCATTGGCTCTATGGTTCATGTCTCATCGATGATGTTGACAGGGAAAGAATGCGATCTAGATTAAAATTTGTCTAGGCCTGCTCTTTATTATAGAATAAAATTTGTCTAGACCTGCTCTTTGTCGTAATTCATTGTCTTTTGTGTTCTTGAATGATATGGTTTGACTAGAGAAACCCTAAGTTGATTTATATTATGATTGACGATATTATGTTGAGGAACATTACATTTAGACATGATTCTAGAAAGACTTGTTATTATTAAAAAGGGGACTTTGTTGAGTAATATATTAATAAGTACTCCCTCCATTCTTTTTATACCACCTCATTTCTTTATACACGTTTGCCGAGTTTCATTTTGTTTTGATTATATCTTTAGCTACATACTACTAAAAATTATAAAAGTTTGATATTCTTAATCCTCTTATCTTGACAATCCAAAAAAGATCTCACATGAATATATTTCCGTAAACGGATTGAGAAAAAACTAACGTTGAATACTCGATTGTGAATAGTGTCAAAAGAGAAATTGGGTGATATAAAAAGAATGGAGGGAGTATATATTTGTATATGTTTATGTTTTGATAATGACAAGTCTAGCTAATATACATACTCGTACACGAAATCGTGTGTTAAGTGTACAGAAAGTATAGAAATGGAAGATCTCGTCAATCAAACGTGAAATTAAAAGAGTGTCTCATCTAGAAGATTCAAGATGAGTTAATCAAGCATGAGCTAGTCAAAGATTGATGGCAGATCTCAAGATCCTTATAATCTTTGTGAAGATTAGTTAGGATAGATATGGAATAACGGAATATTTGAGTTAAGAGCGCTATTGGCTAAAGTTATAGCTCTGGTATATAACTCGTTGAAAGTTATAACTCATAGATATAACCTTACAGAGCAGTAATAAATGCACGGAGCAATATATAGCGATTTGATTTTCTAAAATTGATATATTATTGTTATCTTATTTTGGAAGATATTGAATTATTAAATCATAAGTGGTTTTATACGATAAATATTCAATGGTTAAAAAGGATTAAAATAATTATCTTATGAGTTAATTATTTATCCTAATATACTAAGGATTTTATTCTAACCACTATTGTTTAAATCCTAATCTAGGAAAGCGTGCCAAGCGGTTAATGATACCGTGTGATAACGGTTGGCTTGCTAGAAAGTTTGACGTTATTGTCATACAGATGGCGGTAATCAACTGGTCCCTAAGAGTCACACCTAAAGGATAGAATCTGAGAGATATGATTGATGAAAATGTAATCATATTGATACCCTATACGACTAAACGGTTAGTCAATGTAATGATAATATAATTATTTAATACTGATTAAATAATATTAGCTAAGACGAATTAAAATATTAATTCGTAATTAAATTAAAATGTTATGTTTAATTAGTGTGTAATGAAATTTATTTAATAAAGATTAAATAATTCAGTTAAATATAAACGGTTATATTTAATTGTTAAAATATAAATATACAATATTTATAAAGAAAAACATTACATTCAAAGAGAGTATAACAACCGATTTTTATCTGTAAAATCCGGTTGCTACAGTGATCACACGGCACCCTATGGGGCGTATGGATCAGTTAGTTGGGAGCGGAATTCTATCTTATTGTTATTAGGAGAAGTTGTTAGTAGTATAAACAGAAGAGTTGTAGTCTGACTAAACTACTCAATACACTCCCCTATAAATAAGACCAACTCGACACCCTAGGATGGCACGAGTTCCCACGCATAACCGCATCCCTCTTTTCTCTCTCTAGCTTTCATCTTACACAAAATTAGAGGTAATTTGCAGTTTCTAGCTCTAGAAAGATATTTCTCATGACACCTTGGGTGCAACGATTAGGAGGATATCTGTTTTGATATCTGATCTTAGGCCTTTGCAAGGACAAAAGGTTAATTCTTAATCCCAACCTTTGTATCTTGTTCTTCGTTTATGACTATAAATCGTACACTATAAATTCGTCTGCATATAAAGAATTGAGAATATATATACAGATATTTAATTTGCAGTTTCTCTAGAAAGATATTTCTCATGACATCTTGGGTGCAACGATTAGGAGGATATCTGTTTTGATATCTGATCTTAGGCCTTTGCAAGGACAGAAGGTTAATTCTTAATCCCAACCTTTGTATCTTGTTCTTCGTTTATGACTATAAATCGTACACTATAAATTCGTTATAATTCTGCATATAAAGAATTGAGAATATATATACAGATATTTTCCCACAAGTGGTATCAGAGCATAAGGCTTACGAATTTTATTTTTGTATGATTTTCATAAACGTTTTGAGAAAATTTAAAGAAAAAAAAAACAGCCGTCACTTTTAATTTTGGCCGAGATTTTTTTCTTTTGTTTGTCGTTTTCCTTTTTGATTTATTGTTGTTGTTTTAATCGGTTAAGATAACAATATAATAAATTTGTAGATGTTTTAATTTAATAAGGATTGAATTAGAACGTAAAAGGAAATCGTCTTGAATGTTCTTGAATGAAATAATTTGCTAAAATAATCGATTCCATAATAATCTTGATAATCTTCTTAAAAGGTTAATATGAATTGTTAAGATTATAACAATATTTAATAAAGATTAGATATTGAATGTTATCGATCTTGTATTTTTAGCTACCCGATTTATTTTGTTCAAGTTCATAAGTTTTGTTAAGAAAAAAAAATAATTAAAAAAAAAGGAAATTTACGAAATGAGGCCAAACAGCGGCATTTTCCTGTTTTCGGCAGTTTTCTTTCGACTATTAATTTTTTGCAGCATTTTTATTTCTCTTTTCTGTATTTACAGCGTTTTTGAAAAGCGTCGTTCTCTTTGTAGCGTTTTAAAAGTGTCGGAAAATATGTTACAGTTTTTGACCTGTGTTACCAGCGTGTTTTTCCAGCGCTTTGGTTTTGAAAGGCTGTTTTCCAGCAATTTTTCCAGCGCTTTATTTGCTACGCTTTAGTTTTAAATGGCTCTTTCCAGCTATTTTCTCGGCAGATTTGCTTTTGGGCTGTTTTAATTTATATTTTTTAATATATATTATAAGGATAATGTGTAATTTTTTTTGGGTGAAAAAGTTCACTAGTTTTGATACCTAATTATTTTAAAACGGTTTAAAATAATGTTGGATTAGTTCATATTATACGATAATATGAATACGTTTGTTTGATTAATATTATGTGATTAATTACGGAATTAACACATAATTTAAGTCACTATATGGTGGTTTGGTAAATTACTCTACATAATTACGGAATTATGTCTTGAAAGATTAATTTAATTAATATGATGCAGTATGTTTTTATATATTATTTATTATTGTTGAATGAATGAATGGATTTATTTACGTTTTTGCAATCAGTTGTAATTTGTAATACTTAGTGTGGCTCTAGTAAATTATGTTTTCGTAATGAAGGAAACATAATTGGTGATGTAATTATGAGATCTCGAATTTTCTTTCTCTTTAAATTATGTCTTTGGATTAGAATGTAATAATAGAATTGTGCTTTGTAATCTATTAAATGTAATTTAAGAAGACTAAAGATGGAGATCGGAGAGCTCACTCCCACAACATGACTAAGATGGAACACCGAGAAGGAACATCAAGACAAAACAAGCTTCTAGGGTCCATTACTGAATGGATTCCAAAGTTGTATTTTTGTTCTTTTTGGTAGGCCACACTAGGACTTGTTTTACTTTCGTTTTTATTTCCGTTTTGCTTTTCATTCACATGTTTTGCATCATTTTTTCCGCCTAAACCAAACCACCTAAGATTGCATGAAAATTGACTCATATAGTATATATGCTAGTCAGTGTCGACATACAGGTGTCACACGTTTTTCCTTAAAGTCATCACCTTAGTTTATTCATTCTCGCATGTTAGATATTTGTTCACTTAAATGAATTAAAATTAAAGATGATGGGATCTTCCTATATAACCTAAAATTGAGATTAGTCTTTTATAAGGCAAATTACTATGAATTCCTTCTTCGTCGCCAGGCATACATGACCTTACTCTCCATATGACCCCTTCTACGTTGGGTAAGTAGTAGCTGTTTACTTATTTTACCTCAACATCATGGCCCTCGTACGATCCTGTGGTTATGGTCGACTAAAGATAGAATTTACAGAAATTTATCGACCAAGAATTCAAAATGTAGAATTAGCCAAGAGTGTAACACCCCCATTTATTTAAGAGCCTTTAGCCAGACATTCTCAAATAATTAGGGCTGTTACCATCTCGGAATAACCGAGGTAGTGAATAACAAAGTGAAACAACCAAAGTACTTTATATAAAATTGATAAAATTTAAACTCTGATGTTACAAATACTACACAGCGGAAACTAAAGTACAACAAATAACTTCGAAGTATGTGATCTAATTCTAAGTCGGTCCATCCAAGTGCTCATGCCATCCCATGCTCCCACAGCACCATCTTTCCTGTCAAAGCTGCTCCCCATTACGGATCATCACAGGTGTCACACGAATACACAGGGTCAACCACGAGGTTGAGTAGGAAAACATAGATAAGACATAAATTATAATAGATCAGAACACCACTCCGTCTCCATATTACAAGACCCAATATCACACCACACCATATCACAAGACCTATTATCTCCACACCATATCACAAGACCCATTATCTCCACACCATATCACAAGACCCATTATCTCCACACCATATCACAAGACTCATTATCTCCACATCATGTCACAAGACCCATTATCTCCACACCATATCACAAGACCCATTATCTCCGCACCATATCACAAGACCCATTATCTTCGCACCATATGATAACAATTGAGTAAATAATAACATCTTGACATTAACATTTGAAATCAAAAGCCAACCTCATAGTAATGAACGATAACATTTCATGTCATACATACAATTCACAGTTTATTTCCCCTACCTCGAATTGCAGAATGACAGTCAACAGCTGCTAGAATACTCCACGCGGAAACCGTCACCTAAACATATAATATTTAACGATTACAACCCTTCACTTAACCCGTATATTCAAAATAGTAACGGAATGCTAAATCTAGTAACTTCCCAAACATGGAAAGTTTCCCGAAATAGAAACTACCCGAAATAGTAACCTTGCCCCAAAACGAAAAATTACATAAACTCATATACGAATAATAATACTCAATAATAATATAATAATAATAACATAATAATAGTAATAATATTAATTATAATAATATTAATGAAACAAGCACTCGTAATCGAACAACAACAACAACAACATAAATAACAATAATCACAATGTTCATTATCAATAATATTAACCATAACAATTTCTAATAATATGATTAGTAATAATAATAACATATATAATATATGACCATACAATTATAATTTCATAATAATAATAATACAACATTACAACATTTATGTTAACCAAACCTTACTAATAATATTAATAATATCATTATCATTAAGAATAATAATAATAATAATAATAATAATACTAATCATAAAATAATGATAACACAATGGCAAATTTAGATAGAATCCACGAACATCACGAACAACAACAAATCGCGAAAACCCGAATACGAACAGCAGCCCTCACCGTGCGAACAACCCCGACAAACACTACCCCCAACACCACCTACAGCCCCCGGCCTCCCCACTGGCACCACCGGGCTCGCCTCTGAGTCGCGGTGGTTCCAGGGAGGAGGTTAGTGGTCGTCGACCACCACCCACGACACCAAAACCGTATACAAAACTCACACGCAGACACTGCTCTGTTTTTTAAAAAAACGTGACAACCACCCTGAACACAACGTACTGTTAAAACCGCTACGACACACCACAACCACCCTGACCAACACCATTCCAACACCCTGACCATCCTCTTTATAGAAGCTCAACACCCATAACAAACGAACTCAGAAACAACTCGAATTAAACCCGCAAACATAGCATGTTGATGCGCCTCTGTTTTAACAACGGAGTCCCTGTTATGATCAGACGACAAAAACACCCCCCATGGCGGTCCTAGGCAGTCACGACGACACTACTAGGGTTCAACACCACCAATACACATCCTAGATTAAGTAGGTATAAAAAAATCAGAGCGATGAACACGTGATATTGATTGATAATGAATTGATTGCATAAACATAAAACGAATGAATGATGATGAACACACTTACTTCTCTATGAAAACGAACGGTCTTACACCCCTTAACCCACCGTGTGAACCTCCCATTCTACACACTGAAGTGGCGGCAGCATAGAGAGGGTAGTTGCTGTGAGTCGAAGTCATTAGGGTTAGGGTTTTTGTGTTGTGATTGTAAGGGACGGTAGATGAGTGTGTGAAGGTTTGTGTTAATTTGTGTGTTTGTTAACGAGATGGGCTGCTTTGGTTGGCACACAATTCGAGGCCCAAGTATAACGTAAACACGATATAATTAACTAATAATCACACTCGACATGCCACTAAAATCATATAAAATATAAAACACTTATTCGGTAGTTAATTACCGAATACTAACGTTCAAATACAATCAACACGTCAATATAACAATATATTTTATAATGAAGTATTACACCAATAATATATAAAATATAAAACACGCATCCGATAAATTAATTATCGAATATAAACGTTCAAATATTATCAATACCATAATAACCATATAAATTAATTATCGATAAAATGCGGGTATTACAAAGAGGTTGGCTTATCAATTTACAGAAGTCGAGTCTTGGGATCATTTATATAGTTCTTGAGGAAGGTCAATTATATAAATGCTAAAGTCATCGCATTAAACTGTTTTTGCATTAGACTATTTACAAAATGTTGGTATGTTTATTATGTTTTAATTTCTTCTTTACAGTGTAGAATTCATCTAAACAAAACAATAATACTGCAATTACTATGGCTGGTCATAATGATGCCCCTATGCCCAGTGCCACACTAGCTAAAGAATCCTGGCTAAAGGCTTTTATGGACCACATGAATCAGTCCACATGACTGAAGAAAGATGGGTCCAACTTTGCGGACTAGGAGGCTGCATTACTGAATGCAGCCATAGCTGATGGTAAGCTCAAGTATTTAACTGAGCCGTTACCACCTAACCCAGGCCCCACTGCTAGAGCTAACTTATCACAAGCTTATAGTGATTTCATTATGGAAGCGGGTGCGATAAAGAACATACTTATCTTTGAAATGGAATCCAATTTGCAAAGACGCTTCATTTTCCATGGTGCAAATAAGATTTTCACCACGCTCACAAACGAGTTTTCAAAAGCACCGAGAATCGTTTCATATGAGCACACCTGTCGCTTCTTCGATGCGAAACTCTAAAGGGGCCAACCTGTTAGCCCACACATTCTCAATATGATTGAGAATATCGAGAAATTGGAGTCCTTAAACTGCAAGATCAGTGAGAACGTGATCAGTGATCAGATGCTTTATTCACTTCACGATGGTTTTTCTTTATTCAGGGCAAACTATTACATGAATGACATGAGGAAAAGTCCTCATGAGCTACACTCCCTTCTCGTACAGACCGAGAAGGATCTTAAATTGAGTGGGCGCATGAAGCAAGATGTTCTCATGATTACTAACAAGGGAAAGGGTAAAGGAAAAGATCAAGCAGAGCTAACAGTAGCTAAGCCTCCTAAATTCAAAAGGGCCAGATTCAAGAGTGGGCCTGGTGAGACAAGTAGGTCACAAGGCAAGACAAAGAGCAAATACGGTAACATTGAGTGCCACCATTTCCACAAGACTGGGCATTAGAGGCGGAACTGTCCAGTGTATCGTAAAGACAAAAAAGTAGGCCGCATCGCTCCTGTTGGTATGTAATCTTATATTTATATGATTGAGATTAACCATGCAAGTTTCGCAACTTGGGTACTTGTTACTGGGTTCTCATTTGTGTAATCATTTGCAGGGCCTAAAAAATATCACACCTCTCGCAAACGGTGATGTGGACCTGCGAGTCGGGAATGGAGCAAAAGTTGTTGCTGCTTCCATTGGAACATATGTGATCCTGCTACCGAGCGGATTCGAGTTATATCTGTATAACTGTTATTATGTACCCAGTTTATCTAGGAACATTATTTCAGTTTCCGTACTCGATAAAGACAGATTTTCATTCTTAATAAAGGATAATAGCTGTATTTTCTCTTTAAATGGAATGGTTTATGGTAAAGCAGTTTCCATGAATGGTATATACATGTCTTAGATCAATCGACTGAAATATTACACGTGAATAATAAGAAATTAAAGGTTGGTGATAAAGATCAAACATATCTATGACACTGTCGCATGGGACACTTAAATGAGAAACGTGTAAAGCAGCTAATACAGAATGACGCTATATCTCCATTTGATTATGAATCATTTGGCATATGTGAATCATGTCTCATAGGCAAGATGACTCGTATTTCCTTCAAAGGTGTTGGAATGCGCGCTGTTGACCTATTAGGCCTCGTACATACAGATGTATGTGGACCTATGTCAATCACCGCGAGAGACGGCTATAGATATTTCATCACTTTCACGGACGATTTAAGTAGATACGGATATGTCTACTTAATGAAGCATAAAAGTGAATCCTTTGAAAATTTCAAGGAATTCCAGGCGAAGGTTGAAAACCAACTGGATAAAAATATTAAAGCACTACGATCAGATCGTGGTGGTGAGTATCTTTCGAATGAGTTTGATCAACACCTTAAAAACTGTGGTATAGTACTACAGTTAACTCCCCCTGGAACACCACAATTAAATGGTGTGTCCGAACGGAGAAATTGAACACTATTAGATATGGTTCGATCCATGATGAGTCACACAGTTGTGCCGGATTCATTATGGGGCTTTGCTCTATTGCCAGCTGCTCTTATACTTAAACGAAGTCCGTCTAAAGCTGTTGACAAGACTTCATATGAGATATGGAAGGGAACGATCCCTAACTTGTCCTTTACTTGGGCTTGGGGCTGCGAGGCTTATGTCTAGTGGAGACACGAGGATAAGCTCGGCCCACGATCCGTTAAGACATACTTTATTGGTTATCCAAAAGGAATGTTTGGTCATTACTTCTATTCGCCTACCGAACACCGCGTTTTTGTTGCGGCTAGTGCAAAATTCTTAGAGAAAGAGTTTCTCGAGAATAAGACAAGTAATAGAACTTTCGATGTGTCGGAGGTTCAAAAACCAACTATTGAGCAACCAATGGAGGAAACCGTTCCTTCATCTTTTGTTGCAGTCATTATTCCTGAGGAACCCAGAAGGTCGGGTAGACACTCCATTCCTCTAGATAGATACATCGTTATGATCGAGGAACTTGACGAAGTTGACGTTTTTCTCTTAGAGAGTAACGAACCCGTGACCTATAAAGGTGCTATGACCTGTTCCGACTCAAAACTATGGCTTAATGCCATGCAATCCGAAATGGACTCCATGTACGAGAATGACGTATGTGAGTTGGTTGATTTGCCTGATAAGGTACGACCTCTTCAGTGCAAATGACTTTATAAGATAAAGCACTCCATCGAGGGACAACCAGACACCTATAAGGCACGACTAGTGGCAAAAGGTTTCACTCAAGTGCAAGGGTTGCACTATGATGAGATTTTTGCACCCGTAGTCATGCTGCGTTCCATTCGGATTATCTTAGCGATTGCTGCATTTCATGACTATGAAATATGGCAAATGGATTTGAAAACCGCCTTCTTAAATGGTTATTTGGAGGCGGACTCGTACATGGTACAACCCGAAGGTTTCACTATCTTAAAAATCCTAAGAAAGTGTGCAAGCTTAAGCGTTCCATTTATGGACTTAAGCAAGCCTCTAGGAGTTGGAATCATCGTTTCGACCAAGTGATAAAGAAGAATTGTTTTATTCGATCAGTCGAAGAACCATGCTTATATATCAAGTTGAGTGGGAGCAAGATCGTCTTTCTGGTGCTGCGTGTCGACGACATACTCTTGATCGGAAATGATAGCCCTATCTTATCTTCGGTTAAAGTATGGTTAAAGAACTATTTCCAGATGAAAGATCTGGGTAAGTCACAATGTATATTGGGGATCCGTATCTATATAGATAGATCACGACGGATGTTATCACTGAGTCATGAGTCATATATAGATAAGATTCTTGACAGATTCAGCATGACCAACTCCATAAAGGGGTTACTTCCGATGATCTCGGGGGTGCGTTTGAGTAAGACTCAGGCACCTAAGACACCGGAAGAGGTCGAGCGCATGAGTCACATTCCTTATGCGTCAGCTATAGGATCGATCATGTATGCCGTGATATGCACACGTCCAGACGTGGCATATGCTTTGAGTATGACGAGTCGGTACCAAGGCAATCCAGGTGAACCACACTGGATGGTTGTTAAAAACATTCTTAAGTACCTACGGAGGACTAAAGATTGGTTATTGAGTTATGGTGGAGGCACTGAGCTTTGCGCAAACGGTTACGCAGATGCTAGCTTCCAGACGGATCGCGATGACTCGAAATCTCAGTCTGGATTCGTTTTTACTCTTAATGGCGCTACTGTCAGTTGGAAAAGCTCCAAGCAGAGTGTTATTGCAGATTCTACTACTGAGTCCCAGTACTATGCAGCTTCGGAAGCTGCAAAGGAAGCTATATGGATGCGTCAGTTCTGACAAGGACTCACTGTAGTTCCTAGTTCGAACGACCCGATCACCATATATTGCGACAATAGAGGTGCCATCTTCCAGGCTAAGGAGCTTAAGTCTGGCAACAAATCTACATGTACTGCGTAAAGCTCACCTGATTCGAGACTACGTGGAGCAAAAAGAGATAGTGATTGACAAGATTGCGACAGATGACAACATCACAAATCCTCTCACTAAACCATTGAGACATGATAAACATGAAGGGCACATTATTTCAATGGGAATTAAACGTGTTCCTGAGTTGTATTAGTACTTTTGTGGATTGGATATTGTATCTATTTCATATACTATTTATAACACCATCGATTTTGTTTTATATTTTGTTTTTCATGTGGATTGTACAGACAACATTGAACACTACAAAGTGAACTGAATTACATTATATTTGTTTTGGTTCGTAATCGCCTACACGAGCTGATGACTCTAGTAATTATTTTGTGACTTCGATTGATGGTGGGCTCAATAAACCATAAGTCAAACCGTTGACTGATCGATCACAAATACGAGATTATAACGATAACTCGTAGGATATTTTCGTGACGACGCAATGGAGTCCTAAATGTTACTGAACATTCGGTGCCAGGTTGTGGATAGGATGTCCATCGTGTTCCTTGAGTCGATTCTTTTGACTGTCGACTGTTTCTTGAGATAAAGGGCAGTTTTGGGTGACTTTGATTTCTTTCTCACTAGCTGACCGTAACTGGGGCTAAGCAGATTTTTTTTGGGGTCATTTCATACTGCGCTTACATCTGCAAGATTCGAGTTGAGGAAAATATCCACCCCTTATCAGGTTTTAATATTTCTCAGGGCCACTCGAGGAGTAGTAACTGTAATGTTTGGCCAAGCTCGAATAATGATTCGTTATCAGTTGAGTTACTCTCTAGTCGGAAAAACCACTCTTGATACAGATCGCTTGTAAAATACGACCTTTGTGAATACAAATTTGCAAATTGTTTTACATTGAGTGGGAGAAATTTAATTGGATATGAGAATCGGTTATCGCACATACACTTGTACGGACAAGTGGGAGATTGTTGGTGTAACATCCCGTATTTTCGTAAAACCCAATTTAAGCGTTTTAAACTATTTTTCGTAATAAAATAATATTTTAATAATTTATTTCGAAAGATTTTAATTTAATAAGTAAGATCCGTCTTAAGAACCTCAAGTCCTTAAGACGAATACAAACTTGGTAAGGCTTAAACTCGTAAAAACAGATACCCGTTCTATTTTCCTAACCCGTTTCATAATACGGAAAAGACAGCTACATAAACCCCTAAAAACCCTTAAGTTGTCATAATTCATCTTCCTCACAACTCCTTTCACTGTAAACAATATTTCTACAAAACCTCCATAAACATCTTCTTATTTTGATCTTTTCTTCATCATCCATCGATCAATTCAAGGTAAAAATATCATTTTCGGAATCCTCATTCAATTTCCAATCCATCTATCACTTCCGTTTCTCAATTCCTCCATTTCGAAATTTGGCCTGTTTTACACAAATTCCGTTTTTGTGTTCTTAAACCCGTTTTTCATGTTTGTAGGTGAAGGATTGGACAACCCGGACATCGATAGCTACATTGTGGAGGAAGATCTTTAGCCGGAAAGCTTGAAAGGTGACGATAATGAGATAACTCGGCCTTTATGTGTATATTAGCACTTTTGTTGTGTTTCTTATATTGGGTTCTGATTTTTATTCATGTTCATTGTTCAAGGAACTTAGTAACATGTTTAGGATGCTTGATATGTGAAGAATCCATGCTTAAAGATGTTGTTATGTGTGCTTAAGTGCATTTTCAGTTTTTCACATTTTGCGACGGATACTTATTAAATTCGTTTGAGGATCGTTATGGGAATTATTTGCTGGTAGATAAGTCGTATTTGATGATTAGGAATGTTGGGTATACATCATATGTAGCGATTTTGAAGTTTGTGTATCGAATTGTGATAAATTCTTATGGTCTGAAAATCCCGATTTTGCGAACAGGCTCTCTGAGCCGGTCGACCAACCGGCCGCCGGTCGACCGGCTGAGAGCGCATCTTTGTGTTTTTCGAATTTTTGAGAAAAAGGCTTTGAACTGCCAGCCGGCCGACCGGCTGCCTGTCGACCGGCTGGTAGTCCCTTGTGTTGTGTTTCATTGCGAAAAACCTAAGTAGAAAGGGGAGCCCAGCCGGCAGACCGGCCGCCTGCCAGCTGGCTGGGAGTGCATGTGGGGATAGTTACGAAGTGTGAAGGCTAGGAATAGGGTTCTCAGCCGGCCGACCGGCTGCCTGCCGACCGGCTGGGAGTCCGTGTGTTGTTGATTCAGAAAAATAAAGAAAGGCTGAGGAGGTCACCAGCCGGCCGACCGGCTGCCTGCCGACCGGCTGGGGACCCCTGTAGGCTGTTTTGAGTTTTGAAATTTAATCGTAACTTTCAAATGGTTAATCGGTTTTGATTGAAACTCGTTTTGTGTACCCTTGACATGTATTTGAGGTCCCCGGAGGATGGGCAACATTATATTGGGTTCGGGAATGGAGTAAGGATAGAGACCCCCCGGTCGGGCAACCGAAAGGGAAATCGGCTCTCCCTCATCTTAGTTTCCGGGGTCAATTAAGTGTTGATTAGAAGTTAAAGGTAGAACTATAGAGTAGTTCATAGACTTGGATGATATTGTTTTGATGCGTATTAAGTTATGCCTTAAGCTGGCCTCTGAACTTAATACGTGAGTTGTTTGTCGTGTATGGGGACATGCGTTGAGTTTTCGCCTCTGAGTTCCATACATGTCTGTTTGTCGTGTCTGGGACATGCGTTGAGTTTTCGCCTCTGAGTCCAGACATGTATGTGTGATCGCGTCAGGACATGCCTTAAGCTGGCCTCTGAGTCTGACGAGTAGAGCAACTGCACGACGGGGCAGTCAGGTTGTCGTACCTTACCCGGGGTGCAGGTGTTTGGTGCTAGAACATGCGTTGAGTTTTCGCCTCTGAGTCTAGTATCTTGTGATGTGGTAGGGGAACATGCGTTGAGTTTTCGCCTCTGAGTTCCTTACTTGTGATAGTGAATTGAATGCTAGTCCATGCGTTGAGTTTTCGCCTCTGAGTCTAGTGTTCTGTGATAGCCGGTCCATGCGTTGAGTTTTCGCCTCTGAGTCCTTGCTTGATATTGTGAACTTGGTATTTAGGTTATGCGTTAAGATGTCGCCTCTGAACCTTTATACTTGCTGAATAATTTAGTACCTAGGTTATGCGTTAAGATGTCGCCTCTGAACCTTTGTACTTGCTGTTTTATATCTGCTTGCCTTGATGATGGTACAGTGTCAGATATGCATAATAGGTTATTGATGTTTATATGATTGTGGTTAAATCATCCAAGGCATTGGATGACTCTTAGTTCGGTTTCATAAATAATTGGATTGAAAGACCCCCCGACTGGGTAACCAGTAGGGAAACCGGCTCTCCTTCCTATTTGTTTATGAAGTTGGTTGAGAGCCGTGCATAGTAATCGCATGATAGTAAGAGATCAGATGATGAGATGTTTATGCTTCACATGTTGTTAGATGTTGGAGTATTCTGTATTGTTTTATATGTTACGTGTTGTCACAAAAGGTGGCTAGGAGAACTCTAGTCACTCCCCACTGATTGTGGCGTACATGTTTTCATGTATGTAGGTACATGCTGGTTGGAGATGGGTTCACGAGAGGGCTAGCGAGTGATGATCCTGCTGTCATCATATGACTTACCTTATATCGCATAGCTAGACTCTTAGACTTTTGTTACTTTCGTTTTGGTGCCTGTAGGGATGTTCCATCCCAGGCTGATGTACATATTGGTTTTGGATACTTAGAACTGTTACTTATCTATTTTGGTTTTATTCCAGTTTCAGTTTCTGTTACAGTTTAAGACTTCTCGCATGTTGTTTTCTTTAAAAAGTTTTAATTCCGCTGCATTTTTGGTACTTTTGTTTGTTTATATTTCCGCTTTCGCGAGGGGTTTTACAGTTGGAGCTTGTGTCCTCAACAGTTAGTGCGACAACACGTATAAATCTCTTAAAGGAACACAAGGTATACTTTGTATTTTAGCCAGTTGATTCACGTTTATCAATAACGGTTGACTTGTTAGAAAGTTTGACGTTATTGTCATACAGATGACGGTAATCAGCTGGTCCCTAATGTTATAAATCTAATTTCAGATTTTATACTCATATCTTATATGAGTTTTGTTTCTTTAAGCTAAGTTTAGTCATATGCATGCATGATGATTACATAAAATGTATGAATTTCCTTACATTGGTTTTAGAAGGTTTATACTCAATAATCACCTATTATGCGAGTCTTCAAAAACCGAAATACCTTTATAACGATCTAACACAAAATCGTCTCCAAAAGATGCGTATCAAGGACCCGATCTCAAACCAAAACAATTTTTGTTACTAGAAAAATTGAATTAGTAAACTAGAATTAATAATAATATTACTCTTAATATTATTAGTATTGGAAATGAATCTTACTTAGAAAACTATTTTCTAAGTAATACAAATATGAA
This sequence comes from Silene conica, assembly GCA_029255685.2. Classification (NCBI taxonomy): domain Eukaryota; kingdom Viridiplantae; phylum Streptophyta; class Magnoliopsida; order Caryophyllales; family Caryophyllaceae; genus Silene; species Silene conica. Next base: position 54,765,099 of record CM055311.2, on the reverse strand, counting down.
TAAGGTTGTAGTATGAATATGTGTAAGCATCAACTTAAGGTAGTATTGCATGTAGTGTGTAGTGTGTCATATAAGGAGCAAGGTGAGCTTGCTTGCTCATGCATTATGGCCGGCCATCTCAAGCAACCCAAGGCTAATGCATGACTTTCTTACACTTACACAAAGCATACAATATGCCTTACACACTCTTACACCTTCTTACACACCTAATCTTAGGCTTAGTGAATCATATTGTGCATCCAATATCACGGCTGAAATGAGGTTTATAATAGACCTATTTTATCTTTGTCAATTGTGTTAATTTCTAACATGTCACACATGTCTCATAACACATGACCCAATTTGTTAATTATTTAATTTTAACTCTTTAAAATTCATAATTCACAATTTTATAACATTTAAATAATCCCTCTAGTAATTCGAAATTACTATCTTATAAAAATGTAATATCATAATTTTAATTACAACTCTTTGTAATTTTATGATCAACCGTGTTCATTCTCAATTTAATCGTTTCCCAAACGAATAAATAAAAACCGTGTAATCAAACGATTTTATTACTTTGACTTGTTATTATTATAATCCCATTACAATAATGTTCGTCACGTAAAATCATTTTCAAATTTCTAGTTATTAATTAATTTGCATCCAATATGATATTAATTAATTATTCCATTGAGCCGGAACTCCCTAAAGATATGATCTTAAGGCATCAACTGATCACCACCATCATATGACGATAATGTCAAACTCTAGACAGCGAATCATTATCGGTAAATGTTGATCAGTCGACTTTAAAAGAGTAACATTCCCAGGTGTGTTTCATTCAAATGAGTTTTAATTATGTCAACACATTATTGTCGAGGACACTTCCTCCGCAACACCTAAGACTCACACCTAAAGGATGGAATCTGAGAGATATGATTAGATGAAAATGTAATCATATTGATACCCTATACGACTAAACGGTTAGTCAATGTAATGATGATATAACTATATAATACTGATTAAATAATATTAGCTAAGGCGAATTAAAATATTAATTCGTAATTAAATGTAAATTTTTATATTTAATTACTGTGTAATGAAATTATTTAATAAAGATTAAATAATTCAGTTAAATATAAACGGTTATATTTAATTGTTAAAAATAAATATACAATATTTATAGAGATAAACATTACATTCAAAGAGAGTATAACAACCGATTTTTATTTGTAAAAATCCGGTTGCTACAGTGATCACACGACACCCTATGGGGCGTGTGGATCGGTTAGTTGGGAGCGGAATTCTATCTTATTGTTATTAGGAGAAGTTGTTAGTAGTATAAACAAAAGAGTTGTAGTCTGACTAAACTACTCAATACACTCCCCTATAAATAAGACCAACTCGGCACCCTAGGATGGCACGAGTTCCCACGCATATAACCGCATCCCTTTTCTCTCTCTAGCTTTCATCTTACACAAAATTAGAGGTAATTTTGCAGTTTCTAGCTCTGGAAAGGGTATTTCTCAGGACATCTTGGGTGCAACGATTAGGAGGATATCTGTTTTAATATCTGATCTTAGGCCTTTGCAAGGACAGAAGGTTAATTCTTAATCCCAACCTTTGTATCTTGTTCTTCCTTTATGACTATAAATCGTACACTATAAATTCGTTATAATCCTGCATATAAAGAATTGAGAATATATACAGATATTTTCACACAGCTACACGTTTCCTTATGTTTTTAAGATTAAATTAAGGAAATATGTTTACTTATTATCTTACCAAATATGATTATGGAAATAGATATAGTTTACTATATCTTGACAAGATTTAGGGTATTGATTTTATTTAAAAATATTCTATATCTTATGGTTATAAAATCTTTCCTAAATAGATTAGATTTAGGAAATTGATTTTATAAAAGATATTCTATATCTTATAAGATCTTTCCTAAATCGTTTAAGATTTAATGTTAGAAGTATTACTTAAAAACTAGAAGTTTAGTTAAGGTAATATTCCTAATTATCTAAGGTTTGGAATACCTAGATGTAATTAAATATAAATTGGATGCATATAATACATTGAAGAACACGTCTTACATACACAAAAACCGAGGAAAACACAAAATCAAAGTTCGTGTACTAATCATGCTTAAACTGTCATATTCCGTTACAAGATTTAAGTGCTAGAAGTTGTTCTTATTTGTTCAATTTGTGAACATGAAGAACCATAGAAGATTTATCTTATTTACTAAAGATACTTGAGTATTTTGCAGTACTTGTTGTATTTAAGTATTTCACGGTACTTGAAGATAACTAGGTATTTCACGGTATTTAGATTGAGTTACAACTAACGCCTAGTTGTACGAGTAGGGTTGATAAAATTGTAACTCGGAGAGAGGTACTAATTTTATTAATCAAGAATAGTGGATGTAGGTTTCGATTTGTGAAACCGAACTACTTCAAAAATATTGTGTCTCATCTTGCTCATTGTTTTTTTTTCATTACTCATCACGTGAACATCATACATCGAAGAAGAATAGAAAAAGTTGGCATACTCAATTCAACCCCTCCTTCTTGAGTATATTCAGATCAATAGACTCTTCAATTGGTATCAACGCCTCGTGCTCTTGTTAGCCTAACCGCTTGAGATTAATCCTTCTATTGATTCTACCAAATATATTATATACTTCTATCTATTATGGATTCCAAACACCTGAAGTGTCCCATCTTCGATGGAAAGAATTACAGCCTATGGAAGAACATGATGACCCACTACATAAAGGGATGCGACTGGGAATGTTGGAAGATCATCCAAACCGGTCCAAAGAAAATTATGGCCGCACCTGCTAATGGTACAACATACGAGAAGATGAAAAGTGACTATGTTGAAGCAGACTACAAGTGCTGAGAAAAATTCAAAAGCCATGAGTCTTCTACAAGATGGTATGATTACTTTGGAATTTGACCGATTCTCATCCTATAATTCTGCTAAGGAAATATGGGACGGCCTAGAACTTGCCTATGAAGGTACCTCCGTAGTCAAGAAACATCGTATAGACTTGCTTATTCAAAGATATGAACATTTCACTATGGAAAAGAATGAATCTATTGATAGCTGTCTGCACGATTTTCTTGTATTATCAATGAACTACGAAACCTTGGTAGGAAGTTCGATTCTGAAGATACCGTTCGAAAGATTCTTCGAAGTCTCACTAAGAAGTGGCAACCCAAGGTCACTGCCATTGAGGAAGCCCGTGATCTTTCAAAACTAACCTACTAAGAACTGATAGGATCTCTAATGGCTCATGAGATCATGCTAAACAAGGACGATGATGACCACTCTAAAGGAAAAGGCATCGCCCTACAAGACTCTACAAGCGAAGAATGCGAACTAGAACCAGAGGATAAAACAGTTCTATTCGCAAAACACTTCAAGAAGGCTGTTTTCAAAGGAAGGTACAAAAACCCCAACAATAAAACAGTTAACAAAATGAAAAATGACTTTAAGCAAACCTTCTTCAAAGGAGGATGCTTTAAGTGAGGTCAACATGATCACATGATCAAGGATTGTCCAAGCTGGGATAAGATCAAGGACAAATCCTAAAGAGAAAAGACCAAAACCGAGTTCAAAAAGGTGATGCTTGCGTCATGTTGGGGAGAGTTAGAATCTGAGGACGATGAGGACTCAGAAGAGGATGAGGTAGCTAACATGTGCCTAAGTAACATTAGCCTAGATCTAATCTTCGATGACCATGATAAGGATAACGCATCACAATTCTGTCTTCTTGGAGAATCAGACTCCGATAACGAAGACCAAGAGGTAAACTTTTTACAGCTTAAAAGCCAAGTTAAAAATTTGTTTAAGTCTACCTTAATTAAATATTTTGAGAAAACCTTAGACCAATGCCATGAACAAAGTCTTAAAATAGACGAGTTGAAAGAACAAATCCTTGATATTGCTGAGGAAAATCAACTTCTTAAAGGCAAAGCTAAGAAACTGAAATCCAAGATTAACATTGAGACAAATGTTAAACTGGAAGCAGTAATGTCTGAGAAAAAAATTCTTGAGTCTAAAGTTATAGCTAATGAAGCTATAATCTCAAAACTGAAACTCAACATTAAGGAGCTACAATCCAAAGTTATAGCTAATGAAGCTAAACTTCAGAATTAAGAAAGGCTAATGAACTTCTAAAATCTAAATCTACAACAATCATTGAAGATGAGACTCATCTAGAAGAAGTTGAAATCCCCGAAAAGAAAATCATGGATTTAGAGTTCAATTTATCTAACATTAAAAAGGAACATGCTCACATAGTGTTAAATTTTGATAAAGACATTCAAGACTTAAAAGAATCTAACAACATCGACCATACTTCATGTAAAAAGGAAATAGATTCTTTAAAGATCTCCTTCTTCATGCACTGAAGGTTCACGATAAATGGGAAGAAAGTACTAACGTACTAAACTTTCTGACTGAACAATACGATAATAACATGAAGATGGGATTAGGTCATGAATGTTATGGCATAAGAGTGTTAGGTTTATATACCTACTTAGTCATACTAATTGTTATTATCTTATAATAGTGAACTTATGCATGCTTAACTAAATTATATGTCGAGATATAAGAGGAAGAATAAACTCCCTTACAATGATAATCTCGGCTAGATTAGGGCACAAGTGAAGTCACCTTCTTCACTTGTTCTTGAGCTTATTAGCACGGATGATCCTCCTTGAACCTTCAAAGAGACGGCCTCCAAAAGATGAACACCAAGACACACAACACTCAATGTTTTGTATGTTATTTTGCTAGAACAATACACAAAATCTCTAGATTACTAAAGGAGGCACACGGTTTAGGGTTAGAAGAAATATGAATTATTTTTCTTTCTCTTTTGTTCTCTCTAAACAAAACCTTAAAACCTTAGTGAATGAATGAGTGAGTGGAAAAACAAGAGAACAAAACTTGTTTTGTTCTCTCCTTTGGTTCGGCCGAGAGACATGGGTAGAGTGCCCAATGGATTGCCTCTCAATCCTCACAAATGTTTCCCATGCTCACTAGCACAATAAATACATGTCCTTACAATGTTCCTAACACATTTTATGTAATGTTGTATGTGTGTGTGTCACAACACACGGTCCATATCATGCAATGGACTCATACGAGACATTATATAGGAGCATATTAATTTACGTAATTGGAGTTTAACTTTTAACCTTTTAATCGTAAATTAATAAGTAATTCAATTAATTACTTATATCGTATTTAATTGCAATTTTATTACTACAACAATTGTAGCTAAAATAACTCCTTCAAGTGATATCATGTTTCATAAACATATAAATAATAGTGATGACATTTCGATCACTAAAACAATTTATAATCCCATTATAAATTTTCTCCTTATATTATTCATAATCTAGAAATGATCTAACTCGTATCAATATACAGTTATTTCATTTATTATTGAGCGAGTTGTCCTAAAGGTGTGACCTAAAGGGATCAAATGGTCACCACCGTCATTACGACAGTAATGTCAAACTCTAGCAAGCCAATCATTACCGATTAATGTTGACCAGTTGACTTATGATAAAGAATCATCCCACAAATATTCTTTTATAGAGATTTGTGAATTAATAATATAATTGACGTGATCACTTTATTGTCGAGGACACTTACTCCAACAAAGAGATCACTCTAAGTGTCAACAAAATCCCACAGACCGAGACTTCAGAAAAAGGAAATACGTCGACCTACCTGAGTATTTGATATGCACTTATTGCGGTCATACTGGACACCTTCGAGAAAATTGTGTAAAATACGAATAAGATTTTAAAACCAGAGTTAAATTCGTCAAATCTTTAGGTATACCAAACGATGCTATTTCTATTGTTGATAGTGATGAGAGCGATGTCGAGGAAATAAACAATGACCACAAATGGTTCTATGATATATCCTTTGACTACGCAGAAAAGAGAAATAGAACTAACCAAACTCATCAACCTTCAACATACAAAAAACAAACACTCAATACAAACTCAAAGACGTACACAAAAACTTCAAAACCCCACAATTATAAGTATAAGAGACCTTCGTAAGACAAGTCGGGGTTAAGAAAGAAGATGAGTTTGTGATAACTAACTGCAAATGTGTAACACCCCCGCCCAAACCTATGACCGGAAATGTTGGCCACGGTAGCTCGCCAGGCTATGTACTGTCCCCACAGACCAACACGAGTCCTTTCCAGCGCATTTTGTCCTCACTCATGCGCATCCCGGGAACCTTCCCAGGAGGTCACCCATCCTAACTACTCCTAGCCAAGCACGCTTAACTTTGGAGTTCTTTCGCATGGATAACCAGCAGAGAAAGTGCACTTTGTTGATATTAGTAGTACTTTCAATCCCTTTAAGCACTAGTCATATAAGCCTATCAATGGACCTCTTCAAGGGGTTACCCTACCCGAATATCCTATTCGGTTCAATGGAGTATTACACACCCCCACTTGAAGAACGCAACGTCCTCGTTGAGCCTGGCAGCATCCGCCTGTAGCCGAGTCAAACTAGGAATCCTCCCTCGCTTGGTTGGTGCCCCGGGTACTCTAGACCACAGGCGCTCACCAGACGGTCGCAGGGTTGCTCTGATACCATTTGTAACACCCCCGCCCAAACCTATGACCGGAAATGTTGGCAACGGTAGCTCGTCAGGCTATGTACTGGCTCCACAGACCAACACGAGTCTTTTCCAGCGAATTTTGTCCTCAGTCATGCGCATCCCGGGAACCTTCCTAGTAGGTTACCCATCCTAAGACTACTCCCAGCCAAGCACGCAACTTTGGAGTTCTTTCACATGGATAACCAGAAAAGAAAGTGCACTTTGTTGATATGAGTAGTACTTTCAATCCTTTTAAGCACTAGTCATATAAGCCTATCAATGGACCTCTTTAAGGGGTTACGCCACCCGAATATCCTATTCGGTTCAATGGAGTATTACAAAATGTCCCAAGTATGCTTGGGTACCTAAAACTTGTCTTTGAATTGACTTGTGCAGATCGTTGCTAAGGAGAATAATTTGTGGTATCTCGAAAGTGGATGCTCCCGATATATGACAGGCGACGTAAACCTATTCCTATCTCTAAAACCCTTTGACGAAGGAAAAGTTACCTTCGGCGACAATAAAAAAGGGAAAGATCATAGGAGTCGGTAAGATTGATATCTCTTCATCTCATGCCATAAACGATGTATATCTGGTAAGTGGTCTGAAACATAATTTAATAAGTATATCTCAACTATGCGACAAAGGAAACAAAGTTGTATTCCATGCAGATACGCGTCGTATAATTATTGAAGGTACAAGTAAGGTAATCCTTGAAGGACATAGAAAGAAGAATGTCTATATGATTGATTTAAATGGTGTACCTACTAACTCTCTCTCATGCATGAAAGTTACCTTAGATGATCCGTGTCTCTAGCACAAGAGATTTGGTCATATTATTTCACCTATTCTAAGCAAGCTGAAAAGATGGGACTTGGTCGAAGGTCTTCCAAATATCAAATTTGATCAAGAAAAGATGTGTGATACATGTGCTCGTTGCAAAAACTCAAATCATATTTCAAGCCGAAAAAAGTGGTGAGTACAAACCAAGCTCTTGAACTAGTACACATGGATCTATGTGGCACTATGAAGGTAAGAAGCAGAGGTGGTTCCAGGTACGTCTTCGTTCTAGTTGATGATTATTCTAGATATGTTTGGCCAATCCTTCTACATTCTAAAGACGAAACATTTGATGAATTTGTGAGTCTTATGAAACTTGTCCAAAACAAATATAAATCTAACCTAGTAACCATTCGTACTGACCATGGAATTGAGTTTGACAATCATGCTTTCATTGAGTTCTGTAAGACCAACGGTGTTGGGCATAACTTCTCGGCACCTAGAATCCCACAACAAAATCGAGTCGTAGAACGCATGAGCAGAACCCTAGAAGACATGGCTAGAACAATGATTCTTTGTAGTGGTCTACCTCGAAACTTTTGGGCTGAGGCTATTAGCACAGCTTGCTATATTCATAATCGTGCCATGATTAGACCTATCCTTAAAAAGACACCTTATAAACTCCTACATGGCTGTAAACCTAATATATCTCATCTTAGATGTTTTAGGAGTAAATGCTTTGTTCATAACAATGGTAAAAATAGATTAAGCAAATTCGACCCTAGAAGTGATGAAGCAATTTTTATAGGGTACTGATGCCCGTCGTTGAGGGTACCAAAGATAAAATTTATAAATCCTAACCTTTAACTATAGATAGCGAAAGTCAGGGTCGAACCACAGAGAGGTGGGGAATGTTTATTGTTTGAATGTTAATGTTTAAGGGTAACAAATATTTGGGGTTGATTGGTTGATTACTATATCTAAAGCAAAGATAAAAATAAAACAAGAATTAAAAGATGAGAATAAAATATAATAAAAAGGGATGCTAGGATGTTTGGGGTAATAATTAGCTAAGGTAATATAAATCCTACGGTCAACATCTATTGCAGTCGCGTAAGGGGGTGTAACATATCTTTTTAGGTCTATGCTACCTAATAGCTCCTTTCGGCCTATGCTATTAGTTCCTAGGTCTCACAATTATTGGGTGTCAACAATAAGGGTGATTCCTAAATCCTAGGTCACATACCTTTCAGTCTTGAGTAACCTAGCCGTCTTAAGGTGTAAACCAATGCCCTTCCCGTATCTCTCAATCTTGGGTAGGTCATTACTAACATCCTACAAGTCTCCTTTCAGTTTTATGGTAGGGTATTATAGTCGACAAAGAAAGACGAAACATGATACAAACGCGAGTGGTCGACCGACCAGCTATTCCAGTCGACCGACCACAGCCTCGGTCGACCGACCAGCTATTCCAGTCGGCCGACCGCGGCTCTGCTACAAGTCAGTTTCGGAATTTATTCTACCTATGCATATTATCCCCTACATCCTAACATATGAAAATTAGCTACTCATGGTTGTTAAGACGATTATGAAAACGGGATTAAACATGGTAAACATAGTAAATAATCTAAGCATGCAAGAATTAATAAAACTTGAGATTCTAATTTATACCGGATGTAATAAAAATAAGAACAATAATAAAGCTAAATTAAAAGAGTAATTACCACAATCGGAATTAGGGCAGAAAGGAACAAACTTTATTGAATGCTTGGGAATTGTCGAAAGATTACAAAACTAAAATTCTTCTAAATAAAACTGGATGCTAATTGATACTTGATGAATAAAACTAGATACTAAAATAAAACTTGATCTCAAAATAAAACCTTCTTCTTTTAAAAACCCTAGCTACAAGATTAGCTTATATAGGGCATAAATTTGAGTTTCCTAAAAGACTCATACTTCTACTTTATTTCCGAAAAATCTCGTTTCTGGGCTTCGCTGAGGTCGGTCGACCACTATAGTGGGTCGGTCGACCTCTTTTCACGGGCTTAGCTGAATACTGGGCCTTTCTTCAAAATTCGGACCTTATAGAAATTAGGCCTGGTCGGCCGACCCGTTTAGTTGGTCGGTCGACCGCTTCATATAGAATTCTTCGGTTTTCTTCTCGCTTTGACTTTTGGTACTTAAATAAAGATTCCAGTTGAGCTTTCGTTATTCCTTAATTATGCAAAAGACTTGAGGATAAGGATTTGGTGCTAAATCGTCCCTTTTCCGCATAAATCTGCAAAAGTGCATAAAAATACGAAAGTACACGATTGTTGGGAAATAAAGGCTAAAACATAGTAAATGAGCGACCAAATGCGTGTAAAAATAGATGAAAAACATCATAAAATAGACACGCATCAAATTCCCCAAACCAAACCCTTGCTTGCCCTCAAGCAAGAAATAGACTCGATCTTAACTAATGGAACGATTTCAATCTCAGAGCGAAATTTACATGTTAGCCTAAACCAATGCCAAGTACAAAATGAGAAAGTATTTAAATCATGCAAACGTGTCATAGGGTCGTCAAACTTGCAAACATAAAGACTATAGAGACTTTATACTATGGACTCTCGCGGTACGCTCGAGACACTCATGAAGCAAAGGGTGAGTATATGTAAAAGATAGGAAGAAGTATATTTGTAATGACACTCACCTAACTACGACCCATGGAAACATGCCTGCAATCTAACATGAACAAGAATTCTACAACTTTGTATAACAATCTCATTTAAGTGGCCTAGATACATGCAATTGGGGTAATGAAAGATATATGAGGTAAAAGGTAAAAGTGGTTAAGATGTTTTTGGATTTGTGGGGTTAGTAGCCAAGCTAGTAAAACCAATTTCCATCAACATATTTCACAACTCTTGAAATTAAGAAAGTGCTCTTTTTGTGGCACAACTCTCACATTGAATATAAGAAAGGACTCCCCAATATTTTTGAATGAAGCACGGGAGTGATAACACATAAAAGAAAGGGAATTTGGAACGAATTTTTTTCATTCTGGTGCTGTCAATGGGTCGGCCGACCCATTAAGGAGGTCGGTCGACTTTGTTTCTGTACGTTTTGACTTTTTCCGTTTTTCTTTTCTTTCTTTTCCTTTTCTGGATTTTTCTGTTCTTTTTCTTTTCTTTCTTTCTTTTCTCTTTTTCCTCAAGATGGCATACAAACTAAGATACCTCAAAATAAACCAAGGACTACAAATACTAGCTTGGAAGGGTAGGCTAAGTATGGGATGTAGTTTTGGAGGAATAAAAAGCCAATTTTGGCTATGTGAAGCTTATGGGTAATTATGAGAAAAGGGATCCCAAATGCACGTATCAAGATTCACAAAACGAGATAGTAAAACAAGTATATAGCAATTCAAGTTCATGTTTATGCATATTGATGTAACATGTTCCAAGGGGAGTACTACTCACATCCTAGACAACTGGTTTAAGAATGAAACCAGGAATAAGGCTCTAAAACTCAGAATGTATAGTAGGTTGCCAAGATATAAGTCAAGTCTCAAGATATGCAAGTTGACAAAAACTCGTAGATATGCGAAAGACTCTTATACTAAAACAAGTTGACAAGGCAATGTAAAGGCATAGACATGTAAGAAAGCTAAATCATCCTTGAAATACTTTCGTTCCGACTCGACCTATATGCTAAAATAAACGTGCATTTTTTTTGGAATTTTTTTTTTTGAATTTTTTCATTTTTTTGTATTTTTTTTTGTATATGCAAGGAAAATAAAGAAAAGAACAATGCAATACGGAAATGCAATAAACGTGTGACAGAATGCAATGTATGTGACACGAAACCATTCCCCAAACCAACCCGCACAATGTCCCCATTGTGCATTAGCCTAAGTAAAGGTTTCAGAAAATTAAAGAAAAGATTGAAAGAGAATAAAAATTAAGGAAAAACTGGAAAGAAACTCACTGGATTAATAGATGTATGAGAAAACCTCCCCAAACCAGCGTAAGCTGGGAGGTTTTGGTGGCTAGCAGTGCCACTGAAATACCAAAGACGGTTGCACGATTCTCGAGGAAGAAACGAACGGACTGCGACGGACAGAAGGTCGACCGACCCAGATAACAGGTCGACCGACCTTTCTGTAGACTACAGAAAGTTTCAGCAATACGGCGACTTGGTTGACCGACTGGTGTATCTGGTCGGTCGACCGTCTGTGTCCCAGCAGTCTTCTTTTCTTCGTTGAACTTGAAAAAGCAAGAAAAAAAATATGCGCCCGCAAATGCGCGAGATACCAGAAATAAGTCTAAAGTTTTCAACTACGCAAGCATAAAGTTCTAAAACTACGAACATACTAAATTAAAAAGTCTCACACAACAAACAAAAAAAATAAATAAATTGTCTTTAAAACTGAAACTTAAAACTATCCGCTGAAGATGCGGAAAATATCCGACCACGGCTTTTGACGACATGCCGTAGTCTCTACGGTGTTTGCTTGAGTAGCAAAACACATCTTCTTTCAGCCGTCGCAAAGCATATGCGACGGTCTCTCCTCTTGAGCTGGCCTCCTCTTCTTCTTCTCCTCTCGATCCACGACGTCTGGGTCCTCATCTTCTTTATAGCTTAGACATCCCATTCCTCCTCTTTGGACTATGACTTTCTCTACTTTGGGTTTCCCCAAACCAATTCCTGCACTAGCCACAATAGAGGTGTCCTCCATATTGCTCCCAATCTGGGGCGGAGGTGTAAAAACAGATACAGGAACAGGTACTAAAGTAGGAGAAGTAGTGATGACCTCATACTTCTTTTCAGAAGTGATAGCATTACATGTAATAGGGGTCATAGCATCCTTTTTCCTATAAGATAGGCCATAAATAATAGAATGCTTTCCTAATTTAAAGGTTAGAGTCCCAGTGCCTACATCTATAATGGCACCTGCGGTGTGAAGGAAAGGTCTTCCTAGAATTATAGGTATATGGGCATCCTCTGGAATGTCCAAAACTACGAAGTCAACTGGGAAGAAAAACCTGTCAATACGCACAGGGATGTTTTCCAACACCCCTATAGGTTCCATAGATGTACGATCTGCCATCTGGACTGTCATACTGGTCACTGCAAATTCGGTCATTCCCAGTTTTAAGGCAACGCTTAGGGGCATGACACTTATACTAGCACCTAAGTCGCATAGAGCCTTCTTAACTGGGAAGGTTCCTATATTGCAGGGGACAGAAAAACTACCAGGGTCCTCTAATTTGTGAGGGGCAATGACATGTGATAAGAAACTAGATGACTCTTCAGTGAGGGCCACCGACTCAACCTTTTCTAGAGACCTCTTTCTTGACAAAAGTTGTCTCATAAATTTAAGATAAGAAGGAACTTGTTGAACTAATTCTAGAAAAGGGACTTGAACATTTAATGAACGAATCACAGCCTTAAATTTGTCAAAAGATACCTGATCCTTTGAAGGTACAAGTCTTTCTGGGAAAGGAGCGGCTGAAGACTCAGTAATTGCAGCTCTCTTCAGAAACCTAAGGGTATTATCACCCCTAAAAAGAAAATCTCTTAAGTTATCTGGCAATTCTGGACGAAAAGGAGTTTCTGGCTCTGCCTCGGCGGTCGGTCGACCATCAGCTTCGGTCGGTCGACCGCTCTTCTGTTCAGCGGAAATTTTCGGATTCTGCTCCGTGGTCGGTCGACCTGGATCTTCGGTCGGTCGACCGCTCTTTCTGCTATTCTTCTGTTTTTCTTTCTCAGCCCCCACTTTGGCTCCACTTCTTAAGGATACGACGTTTAGAGTCTCCTTTTTCTGGTCCGGTTTGGTCGGAAGTTGACCCGGAGCCCTAGTATCATTCTTGCTCGTGATTTGAGCAATCTGAAATTCTAACATCTTCATCCCTGCCTCTCTAGCCTGTGACTCCTTCTGAACCAACCCAATAAGATTTTGGATAAGAGTTTCTGTGTTGGGTGGTGGATTAGAAGGTGGTTGAGGGTTGAAGGGTGGTTTTTGAAAACCTTGCTTATGTGGGGGGATATATGTGGAATTTTGCTGAGGTTGCATATGCTGTGGGTTAAGAACATTCTGGCTTGTCCACCTTAGGTTGGGATGGACATTATTATTATTCGGGTCATAGAAATTGTTCCCACGATAATGTTGAAAAGCGGCACATGTTTCATTGGATGAAGTACAAAATTTTGACACGTGCCCTTCTCCACCGCACCTCTCACAAGCAAAGGGTCCGTCTTGAACGGCGTTCACGTGATAAATACCGCCCTTGCTTCCACTCCCTAGATCGAATTTTCCTCCAGCCTCAAATTTTTCCAACTTGGCTGTCAAGGCCTCTATTGCTGATAGGTTGTATTCAGATTTCCTTTGATTTCCTCTGGAAGTGCCATGCTCAGCACGGTGTACAGCAACATCTTCTATCAATTTGAGACCCTTAGTCTCTCCTGAATTATCTTGGAATCTCCCATTAGCTGCAGCATCTAGATAGGCCCTGTTGTCATCGTAGAGGCCATTGTAGAACTGGTTGCAAAGAAACCATTGTTCGAATCCGTGATGTGGTATGGATCGAACAAGTCTCTTGAACCTGTCCCATGCCTCACTAAAATCTTCATTGGGGCCTTGCTTGAAATTTGTAATCTGTGCTCTTAAAGCATTAGTCTTAGATGCAGAATAGTATTTTCTGTAGAATGCTAAGGCTAGGGTATTCCAATCTGTGACTCCCGCAGCAGTGCGGTCTAGATCTCTGTACCACTCTCTCGCAGAGTCCCTAAGGGAGAAGATAAACATGGTTTGCTTAATCTGGTCCTGCGTCACTCCTTCTGGGGGTGCAATAGAGCATATGTAATCTGTGAAGATTTCGATATGCTTTGCAGCATCCTCATTGGCCGAGCCTCCGAATTGGTTTCTTTCAACCATAGTAATGTAGGCAGGCTTGGCCTCGAATGGCTTCCCAGTACCTGCAGGTAAAGTGAACCCTTTGTATAGGTCCTTTGCCTGAGGCATGGAGTGACTGACAATAGTAGCTTCCTCTGTCATGTTTTCTTCTTCTTTAGGAAAAACTGGAAAGTAGGTAAAAGGTGGTGTTTTTGGCGAAGGTGGATTGTTGGGTGAATTTGGTTGTGAAGGTGGTGTTTTTGGTGAAGATGGTAAAGATGGTTGTTCGAATAAGTCTTCTTGAAACAAGGAAGATGGTGAACCTCCTTCCTGATTTGCTAGAAGCTGCTTCCTCCTTTCTCTAAGAGTCCTCTCTAGCTCGTGGTCTAGTGGTAGGAGTTCTCCTTGAACTGACCTACGCATAAGATGGAAACTACAAGAAAAAGGTGAGAAGGTTTAAGGAACGAAAAGTTCCTTAAACAAAAGAGAAACAAAAACAAAAACAATAAACACTGGCGTCACCTCCCCGGCAACGGCGCCAAAATTTGATGCCCGTCGTTGAGGGTACCAAAGATAAAATTTATAAATTCTAACCTTTAACTATAGATAGCGAAAGTCAGGGTCGAACCACAGAGAGGTGGGGAATGTTTATTGTTTGAATGTTAATGTTTAAGGGTAACAAATATTTGGGGTTGATTGGTTGATTACTATATCTAAAGCAAAGATAAAAATAAAACAAGAATTAAAAGATGAGAATAAAATATAATAAAAAGGGATGCTAGGATGTTTGGGGTAATAATTAGCTAAGGTAATATAAATCCTAAGGTCAACATGTATTGCAGTCGCGTAAGGGGGTGTAACATATCTTTTTAGGTCTATGCTACCTAATAGCTCCTTTCGGCCTATGCTATTAGTTCCTAGGTCTCACAATTATTGGGTGTCAACAATAAGGGTGATTCCTACATCCTAGGTCACATACCTTTCAGTCTTGAGTAACCTAGCCGTCTTAAGGTGTAAACCAATGCCCTTCCCGTATCTCTCAATCTTGGGTAGGTCATTACTAACATCCTACAAGTCTCCTTTCAGTTTTATTGTAGGGTATTATAGTCGACAAAGAAAGACGAAACAGGATACAAACGCGAGTGGTCGACCGACCAGCTATTCCAGTCAACCGACCACAGCCTCGGTCGACCGACCAGCTATTCCAGTCGGCCGACCGCGGCTCTGCTACAAGTCGGTTTCGGAATTTATTCTACCTATGCATATTATCCCCTACATCCTAACATATGAAAATTAGCTACTCATGGTTGTTAAGACGATTATGAAAACGGGATTAAACATGGTAAACATGGTAAATAATCTAAGCATGCAAGAATTAATAAAACTTGAGATTCTAATTTATACCGGATGTAATAAAAATAAGAACAATAATAAAGCTAAATTAAAAGAGTAATTACCACAATCGGAATTAGGGCAGAAAGGAACAAACTTTATTGAATGCTTGGGAATTGTCGAAAGATTACAAAACTAAAATTCTTCTAAATAAAACTGGATGCTAATTGATACTTGATGAATAAAACTAGATACTAAAATAAAACTTGATCTCAAAATAAAACCTTCTTCTTTTAAAAACTTGAGGATAAGGATAAGAATTCTTCGGTTTTCTTCTCGCTTTGACTTTTGGTACTTAAATAAAGATTCCAGTTGAGCTTTCGTTATTCCTTAATTATGCAAAAGACTTGAGGATAAGGATTTGGTGCTAAATCGTCCCTTTTCCGCATAAATCTGCAAAAGTGCATAAAAATACGAAAGTACACGATTGTTGGGAAATAAAGGCTAAAACATAGTAAATGAGCGACCAAATGCGTGTAAAAATAGATGAAAAACATCATAAAATAGACACGCATCAGGTACTCTGATCATAGTAAAGCCTACAAAGTGTTCAACAAACGTACTTTATGCATATAAGAGAGTATTCATGTTATCTTTGATGAATATTATACCTTTGATAAGCCTTTACAGGACGAAGAGGAAAACCTAGACAAACCGGACTTTTGGTTGTCAAGGGAATATCCTCCCGAACTAGATAATGAAGAAGGCGAGATTCAAGGTACTCATGATGAATTAAACTTGGAAGTAAACGGTACGAGAACTGAAGCTATAGTTGATGATACTATAAATCACTCTCAAAGCAATAACTTGGAATCCAGAGTTATAGCTAATGAAGCTATAACTTTGAATCAAAACCAAAGGGAAGAGATCAGAGTTATACTTGATTCTACTATAACCCCAGGTTTGGATTTAGGGGGAACAAGCCAAAACTCCAAGTCAAATGAAGGCAATGCAAATAATCAATCAAGGAACTGGAGATATAAGGACTCTCATCCTTTGTACCATATTAATATTCATCCCTCATTTCAACTATAATTGTCATCTAGAACATTAAAGATTTCGAAACTGAAAGTAGAATCAACTAAATAACTCGATAGCTATACATGTATGTATATATGTAACACATACTGTATGACATTCATGGCTTGGGACAACACATTCCGCATATCACTAGACATGGATTACTATAACATATAAATCTGATCATTCATATCCAAGTACTAAACAATATATTACATAGTCACGATAGTCATTTAATAGCCATATAATCATATGGACAGTTCAAACACCAAAATCATATGATCACATCACTCTAACTATTGCTCAACAAACTCACATCCATACTCTTAAAATTTAAATTCAATCATATCCTTTCAACGCATTTCATTAATCATAACTCATATTTGTACTTACCTCATTCTTCTCCTGCAAAGTGTTAGTACAATATGGCTATATCCGTTCCTTTATTTCATTACTACCCACTCTCTGCATCACTCGAGGGTTTCCAGGTTAGACTGATAGGGTCAGTGGCTTGGTTTGAGGGGACCCCTAACTCATCCCAATCCCGGGGCTCCTAACAGTTACTAGCCTGGGGTTCATTTTATTAGACTCTTCCTATGTTCATTATTATCCATTTGGTTTAGGCCTGAGGATCGTTCGCTCTGATACACTTTGTAACCCCCGCTTTATTTAAGAGCCTTTAGCCAGACATTCTCAAATAAAAAAGACTGTTACCATATCGGAATGACCGAGGTAGCTAGTGAATAACAAAGTAAAACAACCAAAGTACTTTATATGAAATTGATACCATTTAAACTTTGATATTACAAAACCTACACAGCTGAATAAAGAGTACAACTGATGACTCCTCTATAAGCGATATAATTCTAAGTCGGTCCCAAGTCTGCATCTCACATTCCTGCCCCAATTCCTAGCTCATCTGTCTCCTTCCTGTAGAATCTACTCCCCATTCCGGATCATCGTAGGTGTCAAATGAATACACAGGGTCAACCACGAGGTTGAGTAGGAAGATAAATAAAACATAAGCAACAATAGAATACAACACTTCCAACTTCATACCGTCTCAACAACCACTTCCCGATCAACCACCACTTCTCATTCACAAGTCCCTACTCCTCCAATGGCCATATCACAAGTCCCAATATCACAAGACCCGATATTGTAAAACCCCTCGTGGCAGCGGAAATATAAACATACAAAACGCATGAAAAACGCGCGGATTTAAAACTTTTGACGAGATAAATAAAACATGCGAGGTGCTTTAACAATATTAAACATGCGAAAGAAATAAAACATAAATAAGTATTAAATACAAAACAAGGCAGCCCGGGATAGGATATCCCTACAGGCACAAAATACTGAAAACATAAGTCTAAGGTCTAGCTACACGGTAAAGGCAAATCATCGATGATTGGATCATCGCACGCTAGCCTCAACGTAACCCCCTGCAAACAGCCTCATGTACCTACACACATACAACATGTGCGCCACAGTCAGTGGGGAGTGACTATGTAATACTCCGTATTTTGTTTCGTTTTATTAAATATTTTAATATTAATCGTGCGTCGATGAGTTTATGTGATAAGTTAAGCTTTTGCAAGCGAAAATAATTTGGTGAACGAGGTGTATTATGTATTAGTAGTTTGGGTCGTATATGAGATTGTGTAACAAAACCGTAATTGAGTTATATTATTTGGGCCTTGGAATGCGTGAAAGGCTTTACCTATATACCGATAGCCATGTCAAATGGGCCTAGGGTTGCGTGAAAACACAACCCATTCACGACCTATACACAATTCTGAAAACAGAATTTAAGAAAAACCCCCTGCCGCCTCATATATACACCCCAAGTAAACCCTATTTTTAACCTAATCAACATACACACACCCACCACACCTACTTCAGAGTTTGCATAGGAGAGGTTTCCACGGTGGTTTAGGGGTGCTAGAGCAGGTCGTTTGACCCACAAAGAGGGTATGTTCACCATGTCTTCTTCGTTTTTTCCTGTTTCTGCAGTTTTCTTCCCCTTTTGTTTTGCATAACGAAGTAGTATAATTATGGTTATGATTCTGATCTTCGTGTATTACATATCTAGGGTGTTAGTAGTTATGTTTTAATCATAATTTGTAGCGTCGTTGACCGCCTAGGACCTCTCTTAGAGGGTTGTTTGTCACTGTGTCAAAGTCTGAGTTGCGTTTTTTCCAGAAAAACGTTTGTGCGCGTGTTTATTAAACTGTATTTCGAGTCAGTTTTGCTTATGGTCTGATATGGGTGTTCGAGTGTTGGGTTAGAAGGTAGTCCAGAGGTTAGTATGGTGATAGGAACGGTGGTTGGTGGTGGTTCTTTGTGGTTTTACATCGGGTTTTGTCAAGGTTGTTCAAACGCGGGTTTTCGGGTTGATGGTGATGCTGGGTTTGTCGCTGGTTTGCTGGCGGTTGTTAAGGTGGAAACGACCACTACTGACTTCCCTGGAACCATCGTGGCTCAGAGGCGAGCCTGGTGGTGCCGCAAGTGAAGGCAGTGGTGGTGGTTGGTGCTTAGGGTGGCGTTTGCCAAGGCTGTCGGCAGGCTGTTGTCCAGGTCTGTTGCGTGTTTTTTCGAAATTGCGCGTGATTGAGATTCTTGGTTTGGTTGATGTTCTCATCTTTTGCTAATCGTAATCATGATGATCCTTATTACTAATCATGAGAATAATAATAATAATTATTATTATTATTATTATTTTAATTTTTTTTTATTATGAACCGGGAACTTTTATTAAAAAAAAATAAAGGAAAAATTACATGAAATTGGTGGGCACCCGAGAAACTAGCTGGGCGCCCACTCCCTTAGCAATAGCAAAACTAAGGCGAGAAAAGATAAAAGCAGCGTACCGCGATCCGGCATCCTGGGACACAGAAAACTTCTGAATCCGCTTGAGCAAGGAAACAACATCTTCCCCCAATTCCCCCAAAGAAGAGAAAGAGAAAGGTAAGAAGCCATATCCATGCCCCGCGCACAAGTCTCGGTACTTGGCGCACTTCCTCCGAGCAGCATCCACCACCACCCCTCCTGGCACAAAATCAGTCATGCCCGATTGAGTCAAAGGAGAAGACCCAACCAAATCCACACAAACATTGCGTCCCCGGTCCCAAGAATAAAGCAGCAAATCAACAGGTCGTAAAGGCCCACCCGCACCGTCGAGCAACCCAATATCCACCTCCCGACCAGAAGAGATCCCCGACCGGTAGCAAATATCCAAGAGAGTATCACGAACAAGGTTATGCCGATGTTTGACACCAACAGCCCTAACGCAAGAGACAGCGTGATCCCCGAAGATATCACCATCAAAAACACGGGAGCAAGCTGAACAAGGCAAGGACACCGGAAAAAGTGGAACTCCCAAACGATAGCTGAGCACGCACCCGTAAGTCCTACTGTTCATAGTCTGCCCCAACCCAGAAATAGGGACCACCCGCAACCAATCAGATGAGCAACCTCCCAGCTGGGACTTCCAAAGCACAACCTGACGAGGGAAAAATGAGAATGAGAATGAGATTGAGCTCGAGCATAGCATGGCATTGCATATTATTTATTGTATTCTGTTATTGTGTTATCCTACTCAACCGCGAGCTTGACAGTGTATTCGTGTTCACCTACGATGATCCGGAATGGGGAGTAGATTTTTCAGGGCAAAGACAGACGGACTAGGACTTGGGCTTGGAGAGAGGAACTTGGATCAGACTCACCTAGTTATAGATCACCTAGCTTGTAATAGTTCGTTGTACTTTTCATATGTTGAGTTTTGGTTTTAGACTATGCATGTAACGGTTTGGTTTCGACTCTTGGTCAAGTAACTTAAAGTACTGATTGTCTTTCACTATGATTATCTCTTACCCTGGGTTACCCAGGATGGTAACAATCTTATTTACCCTGGAAGTCCTAGTTCAGGCTCCTAGGTAAATGGGGGTGTTACAAAATGGTATCAGAGCGAACGATCCTCAGGCCTAACCCTAATGAGCAATAACAAACATAAGAAGAGTCTAAATAAAATGAACCCCAGGTTAGTAACTGTTAGGAGCCCCATAGGATTTGGGATGAGTTAGGGGCCCCCTCAAACCAAGCCACTGGCCCTTCAGCCTAACCTGGTTACCCTGAGAGTTGAAGAGTATGGGTAGTGTAGAATAAGGAAAAGACCCTACATTTGTACATATTTGTACTAACATTGCAGCAGCAAAGGATTGAGGTAAGTTATGATGTGAAATGTATTGGTGATACAAGATGAGATTTACATTAAGTTATGAGGGACATGTTACCCTGTTGTTTGACATATTGAGAACATGAGTTTATGTCTGAGTTTTGAATATAAGTGTGATTGTATGAATATATGCATGCGGTAATATGATCCCTAAGCCTATAGGTAGAGTTATATGTGATGAAAAGTAATAATTAAAGGTATGCTAGGAGTTGCATGTTAGACTACGTATGCTAGGCAAAGCCTAGGATGGGAGGGTATATGACCTTGGGTACTCATGTATTTGTTAAACATGTGTAGCAATATGCCTCCCCGAAGAGACCCCAACGCAGCCAACATTTCACAAGAGGAACTCGATCGCCTACTAGCTATGAACGCTGCTCTCTTGGCTAAGATTGGGGCAAATACTCAATCAGACTCAACCAAAATGAGTAATAATATCTCCAGGCACAACCCCACCAAGTACGATGGGGAAGGGGCACCAAGTTTACTTGCGGAGTGGTGCCGAGAGTTCGAGAGTATCTTCGAACTGTTGTCTGTCCCAGAATCAATGAAGGTGGACCAAGCTGTGTTCTACCTAAAGGGTACAACTAGGTTATGGTGGGCTATTTTGGTTGCGCGAAAATCGAGGCCCAAACACTTACTTAAAGCATGTTCTAATACTAATACTCAAACCCGACACTACACTAATAACATATAAACATAAACCACGTATTCGATAAATTAATTATCGCGTATAATCGTTCAAATAGCTATTAACACGTCAAAAATTATTAAATATTAAAATATAATACGTAAATATTAAAATAAAATATCATAAAATACGGAGTATTACAATATAAATATATGATATATTATAAGCAGGCCCGTCAAAACCCGACCCGACCCGGAAACAGACTGTAATCCGACTCGTAAGTAACCCATAATTAACCCTTTTTTTCCAACCCGAACCCGTTTTAACCCGTAAACGGCGGGTCAAAACCCGACCCGCAACTGGTTGACCGTTGGGTCAAGACAATATATCCTTTTTAAAATTTACAATATGTTATATATGTATGAATGACTTATAAATTTTTGAGGAAAAATATGTATATATCTGCGGTATGTCACGTCATCACCTCAAACTATATGCCATGTCATCACCTTAAAGTGTGTATCACACCTTCACTTTTATTCTAGTACGTTGAATTACATTTCATGTCAGTACCGCAAACTCATCACCTCGTACCACATAACGTTATCACATCGAAGTGTGTGTCATGTCGTCAATTTCAGTCTAGTTCGTCAAATTATATTCCACATTAGCACTGTCACCTCATCATTTCCATGGACCGCACACATGCCACGTCATCACCTCGAAATGTGTCTCACACTGTCATTTTTACCTCATTCCACATCATCATTGCCACCTCATCACCTAGGTACACATGCCACATCATCACCTCGAAGTGTGTGTCATACCGTCACATTCACTGTATTGTATCGAACTGAGCCGCACTCCACGTTAACATTATTGCTACCTCAACCCCCGAGGTCACATGTCACGTCATCATTGTTATCTTATTTAAGTCTCATTGTCATACTTAACGAGCTACTAAGGGTGATGATGACGATAACATTGGTGATGTTGGTGGTGATGGCGAGAATGATGACAATTAAGTTGATTAAGGCGCGTAAGAAAAAACAAAACATATAAATGGTAGGAATTCCAATATAAAAAAAAGTTTTAAAAATGCGAGAAAAAGATGTTAATTGACCCTTTTTTCCCCAAACCTGACCTGAAACCCGTATTCCACCCGACCCGAAAACTCAACTCGTATTTTACTCGAACCCGTATCTACCTGACCCGCAACTCGCCCGTTTGACCCATTTGATTCGTTTAATTATAAGTAATAGGTAAATGATGATTTCATATCGTTCAAAATTTTTATTAAATGGTTTTAAAACACATTATCCATGATAATGTAATATTCAAACCCATGATTGTTACTTGATTAACACTTAATAAGTTTATTGAATATTTTTATTGTAATATTATGTAATATTCAAACCCATGATTGTTACTTGATTAACACTTAATAAGTTTATTGAATATTTTTATTGTAATATTAGACACGATGCCAAAACAATTTTGAAAACAAAATACGTATAAAAATATGAGTATATACGTATTAAAAGTTAAAAGTCTTTAAAACTACGTATATGTTCATTTTAAAAACCAAGTCAATTCATGGCCAAAATCCCTTAACCCATTATCACATTATCTATTAGACCATATGACATTATTAAATATATTTAACTCCCACAAAACTAAAAATTACAATAAAATTCAAAACCATCACTTCACTATTTACTCTTATAATCGGCCGACTTCGATAGCCCTTCTCCTCTTCATTAACACTTTCTCTCTTTTTATTTCTTACTCTGAGCCACAACTAGCTTCCTTCTCAAATTAAAAAGAGTTATTTCTTTGGTACGTACTGTTTACATTTTAAATTCTTTATTTTTAATTATTTTGAATTTTTCTTATAAAAATGTCATTACTAAATTCCTTTAATGCCATTTTTCTTCTTTCTCGTTGTTTTAAGTCATTTTATATATTATATATTATTTGTACTAAATACAAAATAGGATGCAACAAAATCGTTTTAAGGAAATACTTTTATAGATTTTTTTTTTTTTTTTTGGTGACGAGGGGTTTAATCCCCCCGGGTCCATGCATTCCCGCACCACCGTAAGCCACCCCCTTCGGGACTGCAGTGGCCAAGTGATCATCGCCCCAGCTGGTAATCGAACCTGAGACCTCTCAACTCCTGCATTTCTGCAAGCTTTAAGGTTTAACTCAGTTACCACTGGACTAACACCACTTGGTTTTTTATAGATTTTTTTAACAATAAAGAAAATAACTTTTATTTGTACTAAATGTGAAACTTTTTGTATTAATTCGATATTAGCCACATTTTGTGGGCTTAGAGCATGCACATTGCCTCTTCAATGTGGATGCTCTTAGAGATTCTTTCTTTGTTGTAATACATCTGAGCTTTCTATAACTTTTTTATAATGTTGTGATTACAATTGTATAATTTACTCTTTATTTTGATATATTTTTATAATCATACAAAGATAGTAATAAATTTGACTTAATTTGAGTTGATTTATTTGTCAAGCCTCATTTGCAAACATAAATTTTTCTCTAATTCAATTATCTATTATGTACTTTAATAAATGGTATTAGTGTGATACTGTAAATTTCGAACAATTAATTGTCACCAAAGTAGTGATCCCCAATAACTCATACTTTTAAGTATTGTATTACAAATAAACACGCTAATTATTGCTTTAATAAATAAGATTAAGTAGTTGATGACTCATATTTTAAGTGTAACTAGTACTCATAGTTAAAAACTAGCAAATACAAGTTCTCTCGTCTTCTTGGTCTGGCTAGAGACCAAACCCTAGAAAGGAGGAAGAGTAGTATTTTAAGAAAATAATAATAATAATAATAATAATAATAATAATAATAATAATAATAATAATGTTGACCATAATATGAAGCAAAGTAAGGAGCTAATAATATGATAATTTAGTTAATTAATAGTGGGTAAATGTTTAAAATAAAATTACATAAGTAAACTTCTAATGATGGCTGCTTGAGCGCTGTCAGTGTCAGTTGAAGCCAAGAGCTCCGATAACCTGTCGCTTAAATCATCAACTTCCCTATGCAAGTTCCTTATATAATTGCATGTCTCCTGCAGTACCCTATTTGCTGACTGCATTCCAAATAATGACACAAACAATTATACGATCAGCTTACTATCATTGTACGATACCTCTGATGCAAAACTTCCATATACATATATATGCTCTTTTATTTCTCTCTTAAAAATACAACTCATGATGCATCATCCAAATGACTTGATTTATTTATTGATAAACATATTCAAATACATACTTATGAGATGACCGATATGTAAAACGGTCATCGTCATTTTATAAATTTTTCTTCGTATGTACGATAGTATGATACAATTAATTAGGTAACATCAATTTAATATGGCCGTTATTATATATATATATATATATATATATATATATATATATATATATATATATATATATATATATATATATATAAATAAAGAGAGAGAGAGAGAGGGATTATTGCTCCATAGGTAGAAGGAACAAGAATACTAAGGCGAGATTGATAAGGAAAGCAAGACAATGAGTCCCACATCACAAGCATATTGTTTTATCACAAATCATAAATTCTCGTTTGTAACGGACATATCCGTCGCAAGTTTACAACGCGTCAAATAACACTCATATATGGAGATAAGACAAAAACTAAGTATCTAGGAAGTAACATTTTATTTTGTCTTATTTACCAATATGAGTAGTATTTAACCTGTCGTAAGCTTATGATGGATATATCCGTCACAAGAGAGACTTGCTGTTGTACATGATTAGAAGTGATATAAATGTGTAGTCCCCTCTAATATGGGCACAATATGTTAAGGTGTGAATATTTGACATATTTCTATTTATATATTTATATATATATCATAAGAACATGCATATTACATACTTCCTCTTACCTCGTGACTTATCTACCCTACGAAATTGAAGGCCACACAAAGTACATGAATTTACTTCTCAACCCATGCCTATTGTTTCTAATTCCTACAACATATCTACGACTGAATAATAAAGAGCACACATGCATTTGTAAGACCAAATAAATATATAAAACTAAATAATTAACCAAGTACTAGTCCAAAATTAAATAATAGATTCATACTTGTTTATAAGTCATATATAATAATCCTAATAACAATGCACCACTACTGTTCTCATGCCTGTAGTAAGGTTACTAAGATAATATCTATGCCGGTGATTCCAAAAATTAAAGTTTATATGTGTATGGAGTTCTTAAAATGTTGAAAAAATGTATGTACGTAGTGTGTAATAATGAAAATGAGTATATTTATATTATATTATATACCTTGTCAGAGTTTCTCCTGCCACGCATCTCAGGGATAAGCTGTTGCAATTTGTGAACAAGTTCAGCAATTTGATCTTCACTTATAGATGAGGAACCAGATTGCCTCGACCGCGATCTTCGACTAGACATTTTGATTATTAAGTATCTAAGAAAGAATTAAATAATTATTATGGGAAGAAGAATAAAATATAAGATAATGTGAGTTGCAGAGGAAGTGAGGAAGAGGATGACTACAAGTAATAAAACAAATGTTTTGTCAGAGAATATGTAAGAGTTAAGAGGTAAAGATGGGGAAGATATGATGAGAATAACTCAAGTTTAAGGGAGTATTTAAGGAGGAGGGGAAAATAAACATTTTTAAAGGATTTATAAAATATATATGATGTAATAAAGGTTTATAAAAAAAAGATTATTAATAATAATAATTATTATAATAATAATAATAAAATAGAGACAAGTTATGGACAAAGGGGTAAGGAAAGCATGAAGAAGAGAGAATTAAGAAAACAGTGAAGATTGTTGGAAGGGAAGAAGACAAAGTGCATGGGAGAAGGGCATGGCTTTTAATACAAACATGTTAGCTACTCTTACTTAGGTATACTATACTCTCTCCCTCCCGCTAACTCTATTATTATCTAACATTTGTTTTATTTTCCTCTTATAAAATATAAATAATAAATAATGTAATTATAAATTATTTACTAGGACGGAGGACGGAGAGTAACGAGGTTAATTAATTAGTAATTCTGGAATTGCAAGGCGTCATGTTAGAGGTAGGGAAGTGTCCTTCTCTATGTGTCCCCAAATTGGGGTTTGTAGTCAAGTGGGTTTAGCCCAGTTTGCTTATTTATCAGCGTGCCTTCGGGCCTCTTCTGTGTCATTTCTAGCATGCAACTCCATGTTATCCCATTTATATCACACCCACATATATTAGTTTATATCTTCACTTGCTTTTCTATAATATGTCTTAGTAACTAAAAAACAACTGTAAAATAATAACATCAATGTTTATACAATATTACGACTTCATACATGTTATATCAACATATATTACTGCCATTTTCGACCTATTCAAGTTATAGGAACTAACACAATATCACATGTGATGACATCATCATGATTACTTAATGTATCTTCTTATAACAAAACCATGTGCACAATATTAATTGAAATTTTATCTTATTTTCAGTTTTTTTATGCTCAAAACTAAATAAAAAAGGACAAGTATCGTAATCAATACTTTATATGTTCATAATATTACCATTTTCTTAAACTAAAGTTCATTCTTGCACTACTACAAAATCGGGCAATAACAACGACCCTTCAACAACGCTTACTTATTCTCGAAAATTAGTAAAATCCGTTGTTGAATTGATTAACAGGTTGCTGAGGAATTCTATTAAAACTAATAACAACGGTTTTTCTTATACAACCGTTGTTATTAGTTTTAACAAAGGGTAAGACTATAAGAACCGTTGTTACACCAATAACAACAGGTTACTCTGTAATACATTTTAGCCGTTGTTATTAATTTGGCACAAAAGTAATAATAACGGTTCTTACAAAACCCGTTGTTAAAAATGTAAAGTAATAACAACGGTTCTCAACATGCAACCAAAAGCTAAAGAAACCTTAATATGCAGAAGACATTGCACAAAACAGAAGAAATTGAACAAAACAAAAGACATTGAACAAAACAAGTACCGAAGACATTAACATTGCAATCAGAAAAATTACTTATGAGTCACATTTAATATTAATAAACCTTTTACATTTAATATTAATAAACCTTATACATTGCAGCATTTGTGGGAAATCAGAGAATGACATTTTTGACATTCTACATTGCTTTTGTCCTTTCATGACATTTATGGCAATGCAAGCCCTGTTGATGCTCAAGAGAGTGAAGGTGACATATATTAAACCTTATATATTGCAGTATTTATGGGAAATCAGACGTAAAATAAACAGGGATAATCCCGGTTATCCGTAAAAACATCTTCTCAAGCCGCCACCAATGACCGCCACTCTGGTGCACTGCTAATGTCTGGGTGATTCTCATTATATTGAGCAATCACCGACTGAATATATGCAAGGACTTCCCTTGCATGTGGGAATAATACCGGAAGACAAGGACGTAACATATTTCTGGCTTCAGTCAAGCGGCGAGTATCATGCCGTCAAGGGTATGAATCTAATGATGATGATGAAGCTTGGTTGACTAACCGGACTGCTTCATACCGTTTCAGGAAGTAATCACGTTGATGTTCGAGGGATGCTATCATCAACGAGGGAACGACTCCTACAGAGGCTACGATATGGTACTCAAGCTCTGCTATTTGCTCTGAAAGCCAGCCTTCGTCGTTCATAAGAAATGGGTCCATTGCCATTATTTTTTTTAAGATTTGATAAAAAATGGGTTGATAAAAAACTGGGTTTTAGGGGAATGATATTGTGATTTGTTATTAATAGAGGAGTTGGACATTTATAGACAGCCAAGTTAATACACAGTGAAAACAAATTGAGCGGGAAAATAGGTAACTTTTACCGCTAGTTCTTAAGGCAGTTATAACAGACTTTTAACAGCGGGTTTTGAGAACATACCCGTTGTTATAACGTCAGGGTTTAGACTTTTAACAACGGGTTTTGAGCACATACCCGTTGTTAAAAGTAATTTTAACCGCCAGATTATTTGCATGATTTCGAGACACTTTATATGCATGTAATTATAACGTCATATTTACACACGTTTTAATGTAATATTTACACACATATTTACCCGTTGTCATATTTTAATCAGTTTATAAAGACTCGAAAAAACCAACAGTTTAACTTCCATCTTTATAGTTTCCCACTTTTCATCACAAAAATCTCAACAGTTTAACTTCCATCTTTACAGCTTAACTATAAAGACTCGAAAAATCTCAATCCCTTCCGCTTCCCCTTCCACAAAGACTATTTTCATCACTAAAAATATGGACTCTTATGTTAGAAATCACCTTGTTGATCTTAAAAACAAATATGAAACACGCATTGCTCGTCTTCAAACCAGTGAGGTGTATGTGGTTAACACCTTAGATAGAGTTATGGAGACTCCGAAAAAAGTCACTCCTGGTGTCAACTTCGAGTTACTAGACGAGGCCATTGAGTCTACGTTTAAGGCGCTTAAAGAAGCTAGGACGTTGAGGAAGCATTTTGAATAAAAGGTGGCTAATTTGGAGAAAATAAATAGGGGAAGACGATGAAAAGTTCTATCTTGTATGTATTCAAATTATGGAAGATATCAACTGTTTTATGATTGATATCATTTTTGTATTTAAATTATGGAAGATATATATATAGGAATGTTTTCGGATGGTTTTGATTATGGTTTTGTTTTCAATATGCAATGTTTTATTTTGATTATGGTTTTGATTATGCAATGTTCGTTAAATTATACATTATGGTTTAAAAATATATGCAATGCAATGTTCGTTGATTTTCCAGGAATTTAACAATATATGCAATGCAATGTTTTGGGATGGTTTGATTTCAATATGCAATGGTTTGATAACAACGATTATTGTAACACCCCGATATTTTCCGTATCATAAAATTTGAAGATTTAAATTAATTTCGAGAATAATTTATATTTTATTAAATTTCGTAGATATATTTTATTAATATGAGTATTTCATTTTTAAGCACATAAGTTTCAAATGATATCCGAGTTTTATAATTTTTAAGTTTCGACTTTAATTTTCGAAAAATGACAAGTATGTCGAATAATTTCATAAGTTGTGGTTTATTTGTGAAATGAGTTCCCTCTTGAGTAATAACAGACTTGATATGTCATTTCTGTCTTAGTTAGCCAAATCCGAGTCATCGCGACTCATTAAATGAATCCCGAGTCACTTCCCGGCTCAAAACTCCTATATATCCTTATGTTGTGTTTCCTCATCAAAAACTCAATTCATTCCTTCACCTTCTTAAAACACAAAACCCTTTCACCATTGTTGGTGATTTCTCAAGAGCACAAATCCGACTCTAGCTCCCTTGTTTCTCGGTCAAATCCCGAGTTCTTTACATGTAAGTTCTCCTCTCCTTCCCCTCCTTTTGACATAATCAATTCCTAGTCTTGTTGAGTTTTCTGAAAACCCGTCTTTCTAGGGTTACGTTTTTTAATTTGTTTTTCTTATTGTTTGTTGGTGAGAATGGATGTTTGGACTTCATTGAAGGGTTCTTTGAAGATTTGAAGAGCTTTAAAGGTAACTTTGAGAGGTTACTCGACTTTAAGTCAAAAATCGTTTAGGTGTGGTTGTTGTTGGTTTAATTTCTGAAATTATGTGGATTGTGTTGTTTAGTTTCTGAAATTGTGAAATATTATGTTGTTTAGTCCCATATTCAATTGAATGAAATGGGTTCCTTGTTGATTAGTAGTAATGAATAAGGATCGGGTTATTGTTAATGGGTAAAATGATATCCGTCACATGCTCATTGTTATCATAGCGATAGTATGGTTTTTGATTGATTTTAATCCATGTTTCAGATTAATAATCTTGTTTATATTCATTTGCTTCCGTTATATAGTGACCTATGTGTGTCGTGGTAGTGTTGTTGCGCTGCCCATACTCCGTATATTACGTGTGCTAATCGTTTTGGGAAGTTATGCACAAAAGGGTTTGAATGTCGTTGTTGCTGCGCACAGGCCAGGCGCTGCCCGAGCAAACCGCAGCCTGCGGCCCCAAGCGCAGGCCTGCGGCCGAGCAATGCGCAACCTGCGCCTGATCACGCTGGCCTGCGTCCAGGCCTGGTTTCAGCGCTGTTTGGGCGTGTATTTGGGGATTGTTTGGGGCTGTTTTCGGACATTATTTTTCCGCTTGCTCGGACATAGTTTGAGCATGTTAAATCATTATAAAACTTGTATTAGAAAGTATATATTTATCATGTATGATTTATGAGTCGAATTACGTACATCCTTCATTGTTTAATTCACATGTTTACGATATTGAGCTTGTCTTTAAATTCTAATTTGTTTTACTTCCGAATGAAATGTAAACTTGTAGAATGAGACTTGTCAAATGTATTCTTATTAGTTTATATTCATGTGAGTCGTATACTTGAGTGATTTTGTTGTGGATGTATGGTTGAATATTTAAGCCGTATTTAGAAGCTAAGTTGAGGAGGAAGACCCCCCGGCCGGGCAACCGGCTCCCGCTTCAAGTTAACTTCTAAAAACTAGCTTAAGTGTTGTTTTGGTTGAATTGAGGCTCACATGTATTTAAATGAGTTAGTTAACGGTTATTTTAGCTTGAGTGGTAATGATAACGGTTATGTTGTCTTACTTGTAATTTGATAACGGTTATGTTATCTTGGGTTAAGTCGGGTAACGGTTATGCTGCCTGGCTTATGTTTGGGATACGGTTATGTCATTCTAAGTTGTGTTGGTAACGGTTATGTTACCTTGTTTGTGAATAGATAGCGGTGGTACGATTTGTGTATCATTGTAATGAACTAATGCCACCCAAGTTATGGGATTTATCTATGTTCGGGATTGGTCGGAGGTCGTGCTCATGCGCTCCCGTAGTTGGAGGTCGTGCTTATGCGCTCCGGTCCCCGTGTGTCGTTCGGTGTAGGTTATTATATCGAGAGGTCTGGCCATGTCTTAGGCATATAGTCAGCGGTTACGCTATACATAGAATCGGTGTCGTGGTTATGCGTCCCGATAGCTAGTGTCGTGGTTATGTGATCTAGTGGTCAGTGGTAACGGCTATGTTCCCTGACGGCGTTCATTCTATTCTTGTGTGTTCTGTGATTGGCCATGCCATCTAGTGCTTCTCAAGGATGCACCCTTTTTGTTTACTAATGATTGTCTTGAAGCATTTACTAGGATCAAAGAAGCACTTGGCACGGCTCCTATCATCCGAGCACCGGATTGGGAATTGCCTTTTGAGATAATGTATGATGCGTCGAATTTCATGGTTGGAGCAGTCCTTGGTCAAGTTGTGGATAAGAAACACCATGTGATATACCAAACTCAAGCAAACTATTCCACGACCGAGAAGGAGATGTTGGCGATTGTTCATGCCATAGAGAAGTTTAGACAGTACCTTGTGGGATCTAGAGTGGTGGTGTACACCGATCACACCGCTCTAAGGCAATTGATGTTAAAAAAAGATGCTAAGCCTAGACTCTTGAGGTGGGTCCTTTTGCTTCAAGAGTTTGATCTTGAGATTAGAGACAAGTCGGGGTCGGAGAATGTTGTTACTGCGGACCACTTGTCTAGATTGACCATTGAAGACCATGGCCTACAAGATAGGGAGGGGCCAATTAATGAGTGGTTGCGCGAAGATAGCTTGATGGCTATAGGCAATAAGTTGCCTTAGTTTGCGGATCTAGCCAACAACCTTGTGAATGGCTTTAACCCCGAAGAATTGGATGCTAGGGATAGGAGAAAGTTGAAGGTGTATGCCAAGAGGTACTTTTGGGACGACCCATAGTTGTTCAAAAAGTGTGGGGATGGGCTTTTGAGGAGATGCGTGTCCAAAGAGGAGGGACTTGAGATAGTAGATAGGCTTCACAATTCCGCCTACGGAAGACACTTAGCGGCTTCTAGAACCATAGCCAAGGTGCTCCAAGGAGGATTCTTTTGGCCATCTATGTTCAAGGATATCCATGATGTGGTTAGATCTTGTGATGCATGTCAAAGGTCGGGCAACATTGGCAAGTGGAATGAAATGCCCAATCAAGACTATTTTGGAGATTGAACTATTCGATTGTTGGGGAATTGACTTTATGGGACCCTTCCCAAATTCTTGTGGAAATGAGTATATCTTGGTGGCGGTTGATTACGTCTCCAAGTGGATAGAAGCGGTTGCTTCCCCCACCAATGACTCCAAAGTAGCTGTTGATGAGTCATATTTACATACACTTTTATGCCTCCCTTTAGATGTTTTTGAGACGGTTTGTGATATTATATGACATTTTATATGCCGTTTTTGTGAGATTGTCGATACTTCCGCCTTTTATGTTTTAATGCAGGATGAGTGCATTTGCGGAACAAGTTGGTGTACTAAGGCATCGCGAGAGTCGACAAGGCGGAGTACAAGAGGATCCCAGAGATTCTAGGAAGTTTGGAGAAGAATCGAGGAAGAAAAGTGCTGAACAAAGCCTTTGACGAAGTCCCTCGATCGAGGGAGTGATGTCCTCGATCGAGGGGGGTCCTCGATCGAGGGAGTGACGTCCTCGATCGAGGAACCCGTCGCAGACTTTATTTCCGCTTTTTCCTTATTTCGACTTTCTTTAATTTTTATAAATAGGAGTTCGATAACCTAGTTTTGATACCTATTATTTTACACACTACTTTAGATCTAGCTTTTCTCTTCATCGTTTAGCGGATTAATTCATCTTTTGTTCTCAATCTTTCCTTGCTAATTACTATGATATTAATCTTTCTGTTCAATTTAATTCATTTAAGTTTTATGCTTTTTATTCATTGTTGTTATTTATTATCTTCAACCATGTTTTCAATCCTCTCTGTTGTTATTGTTGTTAGAGCTGATACGTGTAGCTAAATTCTTAATCTAGGATGAAGGGGATCCAAGTATACTAGAAAGGGAATGTTAATTGATTGTTAATAAAATCGCAAGGATTGTTGTTTGATTATTGTTCTTCTTCTAATTAATTGATTTAGGCCTGAATTGATAATTAGTGTAGCGATTTAGTTTTTTCACCGATCGGGTTAGAATTGATATAGGCTGCGATAATCAAATAGGTTGATTCTAATAATAGCGACCGCGTGTTAGTTTTTAACCTAAAGAACACAATAGTATTGACCAATCTTGGGACCTTGAATAATTTGATTGAACTAGTGATTAATTAAGAATCCCAATAAAGTATACTTGGTGACCCGGAATTCCTAGACTTTTAATATCTCTGTTACACATCCTTTATTTCACTTGCTTTTTAGTTATTAGTCAAAACAAACATACCAAAATCCCCATAAAACTGTTACTTTTAGACTTAATTAACTTTAGCAAACCGTTTATTATCGCCTCCCTGTGATTCGATACCTGTCTTACCACTAGCTATTCTGTTAGTATTGAGATAGTTTTACTTTGATTAAGGTGATACGACTTTAGCCTTGTCAATTTTGGCGCCGTTGCCGGGGAGGCAATAAATTTTCTGTTTGTTTTTTTGTTAATTTTGTCTTTTGTCTCAAGGGACTTCAGTTCCTTAATACCACTCTCATTCTTTTCCTGTTAGTTTCGTGTATGCCCAGGTCGAACAGGTCTGAACTCCTTACAGCAAATTCAGAACCTGAGAGGAGATTTCGGAACAGACGAAAGCATAACATTAAGTTAGTCAAGTAGAAGACTTGAGTATACTTGACGGAGACGCAGAGCACTCAAATACTTCAGAAAATCTATCCTTTGACAAGGACACCTTATTTTTTGAAACAGAACAAATTATTTAAATTCTTAAAATGCCTACTTTAGCTAGTCATTCAGAACCCACCTTGGATTGTATTCCAAAGGGGTTTAAGCTCCCTAATACTGATAAAGGAACATTTGAAATCAAACCATCCTACATCAATCTAGTGGAGCGTAATCTCTTTGGAGGAAGACCTGGTGAGGATCCTGCTCATCACATGGAAAAAAATTGTTACTTACTGTTGTTCTATTCCTTTGATTACAGGAGTAACTCAGGATCAGGTGAAACAAACTTTATTCCCTTTCTCCCTGAAAGATTATGCAGCGGAATGGCTGAGAGAGTTGGATATGACTGATATCACTGATTGGAACTCCTTGGCTCTTGTATTCTACAAGAGATACTTCCCTCCACAGAAAACCAATAACTTGAGAAGCCAGATCACAAGTTTCAAGCAGTCTCCTACCGAGGACTTGAACGAGGCATTTGTGCGATTCAAGAAGTTGATTAGATCTGTTCCCCATCATGGCTTTGAGAAGTGGTTCCTTTGCAACCAGTTTTATAACGGGTTGTTTGACGATCATAGAGCCCTCCTAGATTCTTCTGCTAATGGGAGGTTTCAGAACAACACGAATGATGATGCCGCGTGGAAGCTTATTGAGGAGATGGCTACTCACACTGCC
The DNA here is from genome assembly GCA_029255685.2 of Silene conica. NCBI lineage: Eukaryota > Viridiplantae > Streptophyta > Magnoliopsida > Caryophyllales > Caryophyllaceae > Silene > Silene conica. Next base: position 54,730,057 of record CM055311.2, on the reverse strand, counting down.
GAGTATGGAAACCCGAGGGGAGCTACTAGAGGAAGTGGCTCAGATAGCGCAGTTGCAGCTCAGTTAGAAGCCCTTACTGCTAAGATTGCTGAGATGCAAACAACACAGTCCTTGGGAAATAAGCAGACGGTTAATGCTATGTATCAACAAGAGGAACCTTGTGCTCGTTGTGGACTTGATGGTCATGGTGCAGCTGAATGTTTGAGCACCTTGGAACAAGTGAATGCCTTCCAGTCTTATAGGCAAGGCAATCCTTATTCTAACTTTTATAATGAGAAGGCCAAGGAACATCCGTTCTTTCAATGGGGTAATCAGAATGTGCAGAATCCACAGTCTCAACAACCATTGCGTTCGAGCTATGTTATTCCTCAAAATCGGGGGAATCAACAAGGAGGATATAATAGAAAACCTCAAGGAGGAAATCAGTACAACAATCAACGTCAACAACAGTTTCAGTCATCGCAAGCTCCTCCACAAGCCCCAAACAATGATTTTGCCGAAATGAAAGCCATGTTGCAGCAAAGTTTGCAAATTCAACAAAAGCAAACTACTCAGATTTCCGAGCCCATAGCCCATAACAAGATACTAGATACTCAAGTTGCTCAATTAGCGGGACAAAATCCCTCTAAATAACCGGGACAACTTCCTCCCCAAGGAAAGCAAGCTCATGAGCAAGCCTATGCAATTCATTTGAGGAGTGGTACATCATATCCGGGCCCGGAAATGCCGATTGAGGAACCTGAGATACCATACATGCATCCCAAAGCTTGGGGTAACTTAGCCTTAAGTGATGATGAGGGTGATGTGTCCTATGAGACGAAGGAAAGCCAAGAAAAACATGAGAAAGTGGTCTCTCGACCAAATTCCCAGGTCCTAGATCGAGGAACTGTTGTCCTAGATCGAGGAACCAAAGGAAAAGTTGCACAGCCACGGCCTAAGGGGTCCCTCGATTGAGGAGGTGAAGCCCTCGGTCAAGGAGACCACGACCTCGATCGAGGAGGTGTTGACCTCGATCGAGGAGGGTCCCTCTCCGGTGAAGTTCGAAATAATGATGACCCAAAACCCAAGGCTCCCGAACCCATTTCTATTTCACTTCCCTTTCCTCACAAACAACATAAAACCAAGTTGGACCAACAATTTGGTCGATTTATGGAAGTCGTGAAGAATTTGCAAGTGAATGTACCTTTTACGGAGTTGATTACTCAAGTGCCAGCTTATGCAAAGTTCATGAAGGATATTTTGACTAGGAAGCAGTCATTTAATGAAGCCGAAACAATTGCCTTTACTGGAGAATGTAGCGCCGTTTTACAAAGTCAATCACCTCCTAAGCTTAAGGATCCAGGGAGTTTTTTTATCCCTTGTCTTATAGGTCGTTTGTCAATTGATAAAGCCTTTTGCAATTTAGGGGCTAGTGTTAGTGTTATGCCATATTCCATCTGTCAAGAGTTAAATATGGGTCAATTGAGTGTCACAAACATGACCTTACAAATGGCCGATAGATATGTTAAGCACCCCATAGGTTATTAGAAGATGTACCGGTTAGAGTTGGGAAATTTTTCATCCCTGTTGACTTTGTTGTACTTGATATAGCTGAGGATGCCCATGTGCCTATTATTTTAGGTAGACCTTTCCTTCATACTGCGGGGGCGATCATAGATGTTAAACGGGGGAGTTTAACACTAACCGTGGGGGATGATAAAATCACTTTCAACTTGCATAATGTTGTAAAGCGCCCCATGCTAGAGGAGACATGTCATAACATTGATGTAGTTGATCTTACTACTAGTGATTGTTTTGCATTATGCTTGAACAGGGATCCTCTGGAGATTGTCCTAACCACAACCTCAGCTGAAGAGAAAGGCTCATGGAATCGGGAGGTTGTTGAGGTCGAGAAGCTACTAACGGGAGAAGAATACAAGAACCCAGAGGTTCTAAGTTTAGGTAACTCATCCAAGGTTTCTGAGGTAAAGAAACCTGATCTTAAACCTCTTCCTTCTCATCTCAAGTATGTTTTTCTTGACGATAAGGAGATGAACCCTGTAATTATCAATGGTAACCTCACTGAAGGTCAACTTTCTGCTTTGTTGACCGTCTTGAAATTACACAAAAAAGCCATTGGGTATAGCATTGACGATCTACAAGGTATTAGTCCTGGTTTTTGTATGCACCGCATTCATCTGGAAGAAGGTCACAAACCTAGTGCGCAAGGTTAGAGACGATTGAACCCTCCTATGCAAGAGGTTGTGAGAAAAGAAGTTCAGAAATTGCTTGACGCTGGTATTACCTTTTCTATTTCTGATTCAAAATGGGTTAGTCCTGTCTAGAGATGGCAATGGGTAGGATCTGGACAGGATCCTATAGGATCCAGATCCAGATCCATTTTTAAATGGTATATCCAGATCCTACCCTTATCCTTAGGGTCCGAAATTTGTAGATCCATATCCTTATCCTAAGGATCTGGGTAGGATCTGGATAAAATCCATATCCGTCAATCTCAAACGATACATTCAAATGAAACCGCACCAAGTCACTATTATACACTATTTCACTTTTACTTGTAAATTAGAGACGATGTTTTAGTTGAATTAATCTTTATTAGCTTCACTAGTTTAAAAATCATAGTCCAAAATAAACAAAAAGAGTGTACAAAGGGTTAAAAAGTCTTATAGCAACTAACAAATAAGGTTTACAAAGCACAAAATAATTATAATTCCAACAATTCATAATAAAACAAATTGTTCAAACAAACTAAACACTAATACTTCATTCCTTATTTTCATGATCTACCTTTGAAGGGTCGAATCTATCCAAAAATTACCCTTATATAAACTAAAAGAGGGTCCAAGGGTAGGATCTGGATCTTAGTGGTGGGATCCAGATCCTACCCTCATATTCGTATAAGGATATGGATCTGACCCGGATCCTAAGGATCTCAAATAATGAGATCCATATCCTATCCTTGGGTATAGGGTCTGGTGGATCTGGGTAGGATCCGGGATCCATTGACATCTCTAGTCCTGTCCAAGTCGTACCTAAGAAAGGAGGTACAACAGTAGTTGCTAATGACAAAAATGAGTTAATTGCTACTAGACTTGTCACAGGTTGGAGAATGTGTATTGATTATAGGAAGCTTAACGTTGCTACTAAGAAATATCACTTCCCCTTACCCTACATTGATCAGATGTTAGAGAGACTAGCACGTCATAGTTATTTCTGTTACTTAGATGGCTATTCAGGTTTCTTCCAAATACCCATTCATCCTGATGATCAGGAGAAGACTACCTTCACATGCCCTTATGGTGTATTTGCTTATAGGGGAATGCCTTTTGGGTTATGCAACGCCCCCGCTACCTTTCAACGTTGTATGATGGCCATATTTTCTGAATACATAGAGTCTATTATGGAAGTCTTTATGGATGATTTCAGTGTTTATGGTACTGATTTTGATGTTTGTTTGAGAAACTTGTCCAAAGTTTTGCAGCGTTGTGAGAAAAGTCATCTTGTGCTCAACTGGGAGAAGTGCCACTTTATGGTTACTGAAGGGGTGGTACTTGGTCACTTGGTATGTGGAAAAGGCATCCAAGTGGATAAGGCAAAAGTTGAGGTGGTTGAGAAACTACCGTATCCGGTTAATGTCAAAGGCGTTCGAAGTTTCCTCGGTCATGCGGGATTCTATCGTCGTTTTATAAAAGATTTTTCAAAAATTGCTCAACCTCTCACTCAGCTTCTTCATAAGGATGCTCCTTTTGAGTTTACTGATGCGTGTGTTAAATCTTTTGACAGGATCAAGCAAGCTCTTATCTCAGCATCGGTGATCCAATCTCCCGATTGGACCTTACCTTTCGAAGTTATGTGTGATGCAAGTGACTATGCCATCGGAGCGGTCTTGGGGCAAAGAAAAGACAAAGCCTTGAATGCCATATACTATGCCAGTAAGACTTTGGATAATGCACAGATCAACTATGCCACCACTGAAAAGGAGTTGCTTGCGGTAGTTTACTCATTGGATAAGTTTAGAGCCTATTTGGTAGGTTCTAAGGTTATTATCTATACCGATCACGCCGCGTTGAGATACTTGTCGGCCAAGAAGGAGGCCAAGCCGAGACTAATTCGATGGATCTTGCTTCTGCAAGAGTTTGACTTGGAGATTAGAGATAAGCCATGAGCAAAGAATGTGGTAGCTGACCACTTGTCACGTTTGAGATTTGGGGAGGGAGATCCAACACCCATTGATGATTCTTTCCCGGATGACAATCTCCTTGCTATCACCATCAACACGCCTTGGTTTGCCGATTTTGCTAACTTCTTGGTGGGAGGGATTTTGCCTCCTGATTTGTCCTATCAACAAAAGAAGAAGTTTATGCACGATGTGAAGCGCTATTTCTGGGACGATCCATACCTATTCCGAGGTGTATCCCGGAGAGTGAGGTACATGCTATCCTTTCTCATTGTCACTCATCTTCTTATGGTGGTCATCATGGTCCCTCTAGGACCTTTGCTAAGGTAATGCAATCGGGTTTCTTTTGGCCCACTATCTTGAAAGATGCTACTAGTTTTGTTCGCTCTTGTGATGCATGCCAAAGAACAGGTAATATTTCGCAAAAACATGAGATGCCTCAAACTGGAATCTCCGAGGTGGAGATTTTTGATGTTTGGGGCATTGATTACCAAGGTCCGTTTCCTTCTTCTCATGGAAACCATTACATCTTAGTAGCCGTAGATTATGTTTCTAAATGGGTAGAGGCAATTGCCACCCCGACTTGTGATGCTAAATCTGTTATTAAGTTGTTTCAGAAATTCATCTTCCCAAGCTTTAGAGTGCCCCGCGCGGTGATTAGTGATGGTGGAACGCATTTCAAAGAGCATCATATTAACTCCTTGTTGAAGAAATATGGAGTTACACACCGACGAGGATTAGAATATCATCCTCAAACCAGTGGGCAGGTGGAGGTTTCCAACCGAGAGTTGAAGCAGATCTTGGAGAAAGTGGTGAGCAAGAACAGGAAAGATTGGAGTCAGAAGCTTGATGACACCCTGTGGGCATACCGCACTGCCTACAAGACACCGATTGGAGCATCACCATACCGCCTTGTCTACCGTAGATCATGCCACTTACCTGTGGAGTTGGAGTACAGAGCAATGTGGGCCATAAAAGAACTGAATACGGACCTTTCACTGTCGGGTGAAAAGAGAATGATGTAGCTGAACGAGCTTGATGAGTTCCGATTGCATGCTACGATAGTGCTCAAGTCTACAAAGTACGAACCAAAAAGTGGCATGACAAGCACATTTTGCAACGGGAATTCCATGTTGGTGAGAAATTTTTACTATTCAATTCTCGTTTGCGTTTGTTTCCAGGAAAACTGAAGAGTAGATGGTCTGGACCGTTCACTGTTGTTGAAGTGAACAAATTTGGGTCAGTTACACTGCAAACTGACAAGGGTGAGTGTTTTAAAGTGAATGGTCAACACTTGAAACTATACCATGAAGGTGCCTTCATTGGGGTAGTAGAAATCGTTGCCCTATTCACTTTCGAAAGTAACTTTGATTAGAGGTAATACAGTCATGCGGGACCGCTTAAACTAGCGCTATCGGGAGGCAGCCCGCATTCTTTTTCAAGTTTCCTTAGTTTAGTGTTAGTCGCTTTATTCTTCGCTTAGTGTTAGTTTCTGTGATTTTAGTTTTGGGTTACGTTTAATGCGGTTGTTGAGCTTATGTTGCAGGATGCGGCACTTTTGGAGTAATGAATATGATGAATAACGGGCTAAGTACTGTTAAGGGTCCGTAGATCGAGGTATAAGTGGCCGAGATCGAGGAACCCTTGGCAAAATTCAGTTCTGTTGAAGCGTAAGTGAAGAAGAAAAAATTTGAGGTCCCTCGATCTAGGGTGTCACGTCCTCGATCGAGGAATCCTGAAAGAAATTGTATTTTTTCTTAGGACGTAACTGAGGCTCAAATTTTTTGGAGGTCCCTCGATCGAGGACCGCCAACCCTCGATCGAGGCGGGCGGTTCAGACCGGAATTTTTGCTTCTTCAGCTTTGAAACCCCAAATTTCATTCATTCTTCAAGTCTTCTTCATTTTTTTCGCACCCCTTCCCCTTCCCCTTTCTCTTCAATTTTTTATCCCCAAATCCCCTTTGTGCTTCGTTTGTTCACTAAATCATCATCAACATGACATCTTTGCTAGATTCTAACAAGTTTCTTGAAGGTAATTTCTCAATTTTCACTTTATTTTTCAGATTTTATTCACCTTAAAAAAAGTTAGGGTTAGGTGTGTTCATGCTATTTTGATGCCTTAAATTGTTGTTTCTTGCTACAAATCACTCTTATACTTACTTCTAATTACAATTCCTAGTCGATAACACCTTAATTAATCAAATTCTAGTCAAAAATTCAAAAATTTCGAATTGGGGGTTAGGTTTGGTCGAAAATTTCGAATTAGGGATTGTAGTTATTTGTTTGTTATTTCTTGCTTTAATCCTTCTATTTAGCTACTTATAGTTGAAATTCTTAGCCATTTACAACTTGCATGATTTACCTAATTTTAGTCACAAATTCGAAAATTTCGAATTAGGGATTAGGGTTTAGGTAATTTCAGGTTTATTTTGATTGTAATTGGGTTTGTAATTCTTTGTATGCTAAATTTGTAGGATTGATAGACAAGGAGCAAGACGACAAAGGGCACCACGTCAACCACGCATTCCACCAGTTGACGATTTTCCCATGGTAATCTTTGCAACAATTGAGCAAAGGAATGGGTTTGTTCGACTCATGTCTAGGCTGATGAACCCTACTAGATGCGTGAGCAGTTCAATACTTAGTAACTTGGGCATTAATGATAGCATCCATAGTATGTTTGACCAATTGGGGTTGGGTGGTTTGTACTCTTTGTGTGAATCATCTTATTGTCCCCTAACACTTGAGTTCTTAAGCTCCTTTGTTCATGATATACCGGGTAGAAGGATCCAGTTTCGACTCCTTAATGTTGATTATGCTCTTTCGTATGACCTAGTGGCTGAGCACCTTGGTTTAGATGTTTGGGGAACCGGAGGATATGTTGGGAGTACCAAATTGGCTCCGCGCGACTCGCTATTTTTCACTCTTTTCAGGTCATACCGTGGAAGTGGGAGCTATGGCTGTCAATGGTGTGCAACATCCTTCTCTTAGGATTTTTCTGCGCCTACTTTCTTTTATTCTCTATGGTAGGAAGGACATGAGTAAATTGGTGACAATGGAGGGTTTATTTTTAGCCTCTTGCCTAAACCCTTTTCAGGAAGAGGTATTCACTTTAAGCGCTCCGGGAGTAGTTTGTGGGGCTCTAGACAATATGAGAGGGAAGTTTTCATCTTTATATTGTGGAGCTATAGTGACTCGTCTTGCTAGGCGAGTAGCTGGTTTTCAGGGTCTTCCACCTTACCTACCTATGACCGATATTGTGGCACTCACGGTGGATGAGAAGTACCTACGTTATGGGCTAGGTTGGATAGATTGTGTTGCGAGGAGATATAGGTGGAAGGTACGAGGTACCTTGTGGATGGATTTACCTTGGGATCGACTTCCTGATACGGACCATCTTGAGGAGGACGAGTCCGAGCTCCGTCCCCTGCCTGTTTCTTACTTGATTCTAGATGAGTTAACTTACCAGGTTCCCCTGACACGCCAGCCTCGTAGGAAGGCTGCAAACCCTACGTCCCCTATTTTTCGCCCTGCAGCACCATTCCAGCCATTCACACCTCCATCATTTGCACCTTCCTATTCTTTCGATCCTATTGTTGAGAGGGAGGTTAGGCTGCATGAGGGCATTAATAATGCCTTGGTTCAAAGAAGACTGTGGGAGCAGATGGAGGCGACTAGCCTTGCTGAGAATCGTCCATATAGGGGGTGTTGCTCCTAGCTACTACACACCCATTCCTGGTGACGACAGTCAGGTATTCCACTTATATGGGGTGACCTCGGAGGAGTTTACCACCCAGTTCAGTCGCGACTACGGTGCCCTTGGGAGACCTTTCTATACTCCCATTCGCCCAGATGAGCCAGTCGAGGGTTTTGGTGTTCAGTTTGGGGCCGACCCTTCTCATGGTGGTGGTAGCGGACGTGGCAGTCACCAGGATACAACCAGTGGCAGCAGAGAGTTCGATTCAGACTTGGAGGCGCAATTTAAAGAAATTGATGATTATGTTGATGATGATGAGCAGTAGTGACAACTGGTCACTACCCCCTTCACAGCTGGTTTGGCGGAGTCACTACCTTACTGACGGTAGCATTTTTCCTTGTTTTTCTTTTATTTTATTTCTTTTATTGTTTGTTTTTCTTTGCTCTCCTCCATGTCTTTTTAGTAGTGTCCTCTCTAGGTTGCTGCTGTTTATTGTGATATTTTTGCTGTAGGGTCACATTGAGGACATTGTGACATATAGGTTTGGGGGAGTGTTTTTACTTTCAGTTGTGTGTGTTTCTTTTATGTTATTGTGTTTCTTTTAGGTCGAGTCTTGGTGAATTTAGCTAGAAATGATGATAATTTGCCCTTGTTTTCGTTTTTAAATCCCATTTAGCTGTCATGTACTCTGTTTTGACTTGCATTAGTGAATACAAAGCTCATAGTCCAAGCCTTCACCGTTGTTGACTTGCCTTTTGCTGATTAGATTTGACAAATTTCGTTGGTAAGCTACTTAATTTCTGAGGTCTTTAGAGCTTCCTAGGCCGCGAACATTAATAAACCGGTCACATTGTTTTTTAGGCTTGAGTGTAGTTCTCCTCATGGAATGTGTAATTTCAAATTGCATAAGTGTGACATTGAGTTCTTGATATTTTTATGTTTTCATACTTTGACTACGTATTTTTTTATTGTATTTTATTGTGTTTATATTTTAATATCTAGTTGTTATGTCAACGTGTTTTAATTGATTAACACGTTAATAGTCAATAATTGTTTATGGAATAAGTGTTATATGGTTGTTTAAGAAGTCGAGTCTACAAGTTATTTGTAAAACCGTCTTAGCATGATGACAATGGGCCTTGGGAATGCGTGCAAACCCTAAGCCCATGCACGACTAAAACACACAAGCGTGCAAACTAAGGCTCCCCCTCCTTCAAGCCGTCACTTATAACACAATACCAAACCCTATTTTTGACCTATCAACACTCACACACTCACAATACTACTGCCGCCACATCGGATATTGCAACGGAGGGTCTAGAACGGTGGTAAACAGGGTCTAAGGGTGGTCATTTTACTCAGGGAATAAGGCACATGCACATAATTTTGTTTGTCCCTGGTAACAACCTCTTTTTAACGTAATTATACTTTCAGATTTACATGTTTTTAATTATGATATTCACATGTTATGAGTCTAGGATGTGTATTAGTCTTTTATAGCTCCTTGTGGTGTCGTCGTTTCCTACCTTGAACCACCGTCGAAGGGGTTTTTGTCGCCTATGCCAAATCATTGTTTTCGTTTCAGAACCGGGGTTTTGAACGCGTGAGTTTGCGTGTGTTTTCGATGTATGTTCTGTACTCGTTTATTATGGGAGTTTTGGGTTTTGTCTTGATGGTAGTCGTGAGGTTTGATTGGTGGTAATCGCGGTGGTCTAGGGTGGTTGAGTCTGCCGATAGAGTAGGTTTTGTTTGGGTGGTTTTAACGAGAATCAGGGGGTTTGTTTGTCGCAGGGAGTTAAGAACGGAGATGACGTCCCTGGAAACCACCGTGGCTCAGTGGCGAGCCTGGTGGTGTCGCAGGTGAGGTCAGTAGCGGTGGTTGGTGCTGGCGGCGACTTTCATGCAGGCTGTTGGTCACGGTCAGGAGGGCGTGGGTCTGGTGATGCTGCGTGAAAGTTGCGTGGTGTCATGGGTCTTGTGATTACTATACATACTTAATTATCCTTAGTGTTATAATAGTCTTATCTTAATATTATTGTTAATCTTAATATTATTGTTAATCTCATTGTTTTATTATTATTAATATTACATGGTAAATTATTGTAGTTGTGACATTGTTGTTTATTGTTATTATTTCATAATATTAATTATTAGTGATGTTATTACTACTAAGTTTTAATAATTGTATGATAGTATACTTGGTGTTATTGTTGTTATTTTAAGAGGTATATTGTTAATGTTGTATTTATATTATTATTACTTAGAATATGAGTAATATCGTTAAAAGAGTCGTATACGATAATAAGCTAATGATAATTGTTTGGTTGAGTTTATGCTATTTTTAGTAAGTCTAAAAATAGTAAGTTATATTTGGTTAATGATAATTGTATGTGATGGGCATGCTTATATGTGGATATATTCGTAATGTGTTATAAATAAATCAATTAGGAACATGATCAAGTAATTTTAGTAGCGTTTGTTTATATGAGTAGAATTTGATATAAGTAATAATTATAGGAATATAATTCGAGGTGGAATACTTCTAGAGAGTGATTTCATTTGTGGACTTGCTAGCACAGGTAGGTTACACTGGCACCATTTTCTTGGATGAGTTAGGAATGTATGTGATATTGTATGTATGGATGCAAGCATGATTATACGAGCATGATATCTTATGATTGATTATTTAATATTGCATTTATGAGCATTCATATGCATTGGTTACTGAGAAAGATGTGAATCAGATGTTGATCTGATATAAAGCCCAGGGTGGTTCTGCAGAACAGGCCTGGTGTCTTATCAGCTGTTGAGCTGATGTTCGGCGACGGCCGATTGTAGTCTGCCGGGAGGTTCGGTATGGCTTGGTGCAATGGTTTGAGAATGAGATTTTGATTGAGCTCGAGCATTTCATGACACTTGCATATCACATTGTTTGCATTAATTATTATTGTGTTATCCTACTCAACCGCGAGGTTGACAGTGTATTCGTGTTCACCTACAATGATCCGGAATGGGGAGTAGATCTTTTAGGTCAGAGACAGGTGGACTAGGACTAGGCACGGAGGAGAGACATGGATTGGACCTACCTATCTTTAGATCACTTAGTGTCTTTTATAGTTCTTCACTTGTTTTTATATCAGTTGTTTTGGTGGTTTAGTTTGGACTATACTTTGTAATAGTTTCCAGTTTAACTTTATAATTTAAAGTACTGTGCTTCCTTCACTATGATTATCTACTACCCTGGTTTATCCAGGATGGTAACAACCTTTGTTACTCTGGAAGTCCTAGTACAGGCTCCTAGGTAAATAGGGGTGTTACAAAGTGGTATCAGAGCGAACGATCCTCAGGCCTAAACCAAAATGAAAAATAATGAACATAGGAAGAGTCTAAATAAAATGAACCCCAGGCTAGTAACTGTTAGGATGCCCATAGGAGTTGGGATGAGTTAGGGGCCCCTTCAAACCAAGCCACTGGCCCTTTCAGTCTAACCTGGTTACCCTTGAGAGTTGAAGAGTGTGGGTAGTTTAGGAATAAAGAAAGATCCAAGGTAGATATATATATATATATATATATATATATATATATATATATATATATATATATATATATATATATATATATATATATATATATATATATATATATATATATATATATATATATATATATATATATATATATATATGTTGTACTAACATTTCAGCACCAAAGGAAGGAGGTAAGTTATGATGTGAAAGATTGATGAGTGTATAGATACTGTGAAGCATGAGGATGATATTACATGATGAGTGATATGTATATACTGTTATATCTAAGCATTGACAGCATGAGTGTTATATATGAGTTTTGAATATGTTATTGAATTATATGATGATAAGCATGCGGTTATGTGATCCCTAAGCCTTTAGGTAGATTTATAATATGATGAGGAGTATGTTTTAACAACATGCTATTAAGTACATACTAGAGTTTATAAGCTAAGAAGACTTAAGATGGATATTATGAGACCTAGGATGCTTATAAGTTTTGTCGATTTTGTAGTAAAATGCCTCCCAGAAGAGAATCTACCGCGGCCAACATCACTCAAGAAGAGCTAGATCGTTTGCTGGCCATGAATGCGGCACTTTTAGCAAGAATTGGGACAACTGCTCAATCTGATTCAACTAAGATGAGCAACAACATCTCCAGGCATAACCCTATCAAGTACGATGGGGAGGGGGCACCAAGTCTGCTTGCTGAATGGTGCCGGGAATTTGAGAGCATTTTTGAACTGCTGGATGTGCCGAAATCGATGTAAGTAGACCAAACCATGTTCTATCTTAAGGGTATGGCTAGGCTGTGGTGGAACAACAACAAGGTGGAGATTAAAGCTGCTGCTGGTGAGATTGGGGCGGAATTCGTGAGCTGGGAAGGGTTCAAGGGGATCCTGACTTCCAAGTTTGTGCCGGAGCATGTGAAGGGCAAGTTGAGGTCTGAATTTGACTCCTTTAGGATGACGGAGGGCATGACCGTTGAAGCCTACCATACCAAATTCATGCAACTGGCGGAAAATGTAGCTGATTTGGGCTACACCTCAGAGATGTTAGCTGGAAGGTTTGAAAAAGGGCCGACAATTGACATAAAAAAGAGTTTACTGGCAACCAAGCCCACAACTATGGAGGACGTATATGAGAGGGCTAGCCAGTCTGAGAGGATTGTAGACATGATTGAGGAAGAGGAGAAAGCAAAGGGCGAAAAGAGGAAGGCTGAGGGCTCAGGAAATTAGAAACCAAATAGTCAGTATCGGTCTTTCTTCTCTAACAATGCATCAGGGAGCAATGGGAATTGAGGCATAAATCGCTCTATGTGTGAGACAAGTGGTGCCAATCCTACATGTTTAAAGTGCGGGAAAATCGAGCACAAGCAATCTAATTGTTGGTCGGGAACACAAAGTGCTGGGAGCAGTTACAAAAGAGGCAATCATAGTGGTGGTTTCAGAACACCAAATGCAAGCTACTCAAACAATAACAGATCTGGAGGTAACAGCTACCAGTGGAACTTCAGCAACTATAATAACCAGAACCGCTATCAGGGGAACCAGGGTAGTGGGAACGATAACTTCCAGAAGAGTCTTGCTGAGGATAGTAACCAGAGCGGAGCTGATCTGTCAACCAGAATACAACCAAGAAAAGTGGAGCCCTGTTCATGATTGGAAAAGAAGCTGCAGAGGAGGATGCACATGTTGGCACTGGTACTTTCCTTGTCCAATCTTGCCCTACTTTCGTTTTGTTTGATTCTGGTGCATCGCACTCTTTCATATCTGCGGAGCATGCTAGAACTATAGGACTTGAGGTGTATGAAATAATAGCTGATTCTGTGACAATACCGCAAGGAGAGTCTATATCATGTAATAGAGTCTATAGTAATGTAATGATCCAAGTAGGAGCAGTGAGTTTTGAGTCAAACTTAATAGAATTTCCTTTGGGTGGTTTTGAGGTAATTTTGGGGATGGACTGGTTGAAAAAGTACAAGGCATACATCGATTGTTACCAAGGGAAGATTACCTTGAGAAGACCTAAGGGAGTAAGAGTGTCTTACAAAGGGTACTCCGTGAAGCCTAAGCTGAAGTTGATCACCATCAATGTCCTAAAGTCGTGTCTGAAGAGGTGTGATGAGATGCTGTTGTGCCATGTGAGAGATTTGACTGCAGAGAAACCACAAGCCAGTGAGATCGATGTTGTAAGAGATTTTGAAGACGTATTTCCGGAACCAATTCCTGGGTTACCGCCAAAGAGGGACTTAGATTTTGGTATTGATTTGAAACCCGGGGCTGAGCCAATTTCTAAAGCACCTTATCGCATGGGACCTAAGGAATTGGAAGAACTGAGGAAGCAGTTGGATGAGCTAGCCAGCAAGGGGTATGTGAGACCGAGTGTATCACCTTGGGGAGCACCAATGTTGTTTGTGAAGAAGAAGGATGGAACCATGAGGCTGTGTGTGCAGTACAGGGAGCTCAATAATGTGACGATCAAGAATAGGTATCCTTTACCTCGCATCAATGATCTTTTTGGCCAGTTGAGTGGGGCTGGTGGGTTTTCCAAGATTGATTTGAGGTCAGGGTATGATCAGCTGAGAATCAAAGATGCAGATATCCACAAGACTGCGTTCAGGTCGAGGTATGGGCATTATGAATTCGTCGTGATGCCATTTGGTTTGACTAATGCACCTGCTGTTTTCATGGATTTGATGAACAAAGTGATTAGTCCCTATCTGGACCAGTTTGTGGTGGTTTTTATCGATGACATTTTGGTGTATTCGAAGAATAGAGAAGAGCATGCTAAGCATTTGAGCTTAGTGCTACAGACTTTGAGGGATCATCAATTGTATGCCAAGTTGAGTAATTGCGAGTTTTGGCTCGAGAAAGTTGATATTCTGGGCCATGTGGTGTCTAAGGAGGGTGTGTCTGTCGACCCTAGCAAGATAGAAGCCGTTTCGAAATGGGAGCGACCGAGGAATGTGGCCGACATTCGTAGTTTCTTGGGTTTGGCTGGTTATTACAGGAGGTTCGTGAAAGATTTTCAAAGATAGCCAAACCGATGACTTCGTTGATGCGGAAAGAGAATAGATTCGTCTGGGATGAGAGCTGTGAGAAGACATTTTTAGACCTGAAGGAGCGTCTCACTACAACTCCTATCCTTGCATTGCCAGAGGGAAGTGGGAATTTCGAGGTTTACACTGATGCTTCTAAAAAGGGACTGGGATGTGTGTTGATGCAGAACGGGAGAGTGATCGCTTATGCTTCTAGGCAGCTGAAGCCATATGAGGAGAATTATCTGACACATGATTTGGAGCTGGGGGCAGTAGTTTTTGCACTTAAGCTGTGGCGACATTATCTTTATGGAGCTACATTTAAGGTATATTCCGATCATAAGAGCCTGAAGTACATCTATACTCAGAGGGAACTAAACATAAGAGCCTGAAGTCTAAAAATAGTAAGTCTAAAAATAGTAAGTTATATTTGGTTAATGATAATTGTATGTGATGGGCATGCTTATATGTGGATATATTCACAATGTGTGATAAATAAATCAATTAGGAACATGATCAAGTAATTTTAGTAGCGTTTGTTTATATGAGTAGAATTTGATATAAGTAATAATTATAGGAACGGAATTCGAGGTGGAATACTTCTAGAGAGTGATTTCATTTGTGGACTTGCTAACACAGGTAGGTTACACTGGCACCATTTTCTTGGATGAGTTAGGAATGTATGTGATATTGTATATATGGATGCAAGCATGATTATACGAGCATGATATCTTATGATTGATTATTTAATATTGCATTTACGAGCATTTATCTGCATTGGTTACTGAGAAAGATGTGAATCAGATGTTGATCTGATATAAAGCCCAGGGTGGTTCTGCAGACCAGGCCTGGTGTCTTATCAGATGTTGAGCTAATGTTCGGCGACGGCCGATTGTAGTCTGCCGGGAGGTTCGGTATGGCTTGGTGCAAGGGTATGAGAATGATATTTTGATTGAGCTCGAGCATTTCATGACACTTGCATATCACATTGTTTGCATTAATTATTATTGTGTTATCCTACTCAACCGCGAGGTTGACAGTGTATTCGTGTTCACCTACAATGATCCGGAATGGGGAGTAGATCTTTCAGGTTAGAGACAGGTGGACTAGGACTAGGCACGGAGGAGAGACATGGATTGGACCTACCTAGCTTTAGATCACTTAGTGTCTTTTATAGTTCTTCACTTGTTTTTATATCAGTTGTTTTGGTGGTTTAGTTTGGACTATACTTTATAATAGTTTACAGTTTAACTTTATAATTTAAAGTACTGTGCTTCCTTCACTATGATTATCTACTACCCTGGTTTATCCAGGATGGTAACAGCCTTAGTTACTCTGGAAGTCGTAGTACAGGCTCCTAGGTAAATAGGGGTGTTACAGTTTATTACCGCCTCCCTGTGGATTCGATACCTGTCTTATCACTAGCTATTCTGTTAGTATTGAGATAGTTTTACTTTGATTAAGGTGATACGACTTTAGCCTTATCAGTTGTGAAGCTCTTCAAAACCACATTTTTCCCCGTTTTGGAGTACCACGAATTGTGATTAGTGACGGAGGTTCCCACTTCCGGAAACACACGTTCAAGACTCTCATAGGCTCATACGGAGTGACCCACAAAGTAGCACTTGCCTCCCACCCTCAAACAAGTGGGCTAGTGGAGGTTTCAAATCGACAAATTAAGGCTATCTTGGAGAAGGTGGTGCACAAAAACAGAAAAGATTGGTCTCAAAAGTTGTTTGATGTGTTATGGGCCTTGCGAACGGCTTAAAAGACACCCATTGGAATGACCCCCTACAAGCTTGTGTACGGGAAAGCATGCCACCTCCCGGTGGAGCTTGAGCACAAGGCTTGGTGGGCCTTGAAATAAAGCCGGTGAGAAGAGATTTCTACAAATGAGTGAGCTTGAAGAGCTTAGATTTGAGGCTTATGAGAGTTTCAAACTCTACAAGGAACAAACTAAGAAATGGCATGATGCCAAATTGTGAAGAAGAATGTGAGCATAGGAGACCTTGTGCTCCTTTTCAACTCAACAGTGAAGAATATTCCGGGAAAGCTTCGGTCAAGGTGGTCCGGTCCCTTCAAGGTAACTGACATTTCACCACACGGAGCCTATGAACTTTGGAGTGAGGGCGGTGGCACCATCAAAGTAAATGGACACCGGATCAAACGCTATTACCAAGGAGATGCTAAAGGGACGATGGAAGTTATTGACCTCGAGGACCCGCTCCCCGAGGAGGATTGATTCTCAAAAAGATTTCTCATGAATGTTTGGTGGAGTCACTAAATAACCACCGTTTGTAAGTATTTGCTTCTTGTCTTTCATGTAGCTTGCATTTTAGTTTGCATTTTTAGTTTGCATGAGAGGTTTGGAATTGGTTGGCTACTTGTTTTTGATTGATTCATGAGTATAGTCGGAGGATGATAGGCAAAATCATTGTTGGCAAACTCAATTTTTGATGCTTAAGTAAATTTTTTTTCGGAATTGTGCACAGGTGCTCTTAGCCGGGTGACCGGCGGACGGTCCCCAACCAGCTAAGAGGGCCTGGGCACATTTCTGTTTTTTATAGTTTATTTGAGCAGATTTCAGGTTTTGGACTCTGAGCCGGTACCAGACCGGCAGCCGGTCAACCGGTTAAGAGTCGTACCATATTCAAAAAGACGAAAATCAAAAGAAGGTATGTTTCTAAGCCGGTAGGCCGGCAGCCGGCCAGCCGGCTAAGAATCATGGTGACGTGTCTAGACAAGAAGAAGAAAAGAAGACGAGAAGGGCTCCTCAGCCGGTCGGTCGGCAGCCGGTCCGCCGACTGGGAGTGTTTGTGAGAAGATTTGAAGACAAGAAAGAAAAGGAGGAAAGGAGACCGACTTTGAGCCGGTCGGCTCAGAATCATGCATGACATTCAAAATTCGAAAAATTTCAAAAAAAACCCTAATTCTAAGCCGGCTGACCGGCAGCCGGTACCCCAACCGGCCCAGAGTCGCATGTTTGCATTTTATAAACCGCGTGATACCCATTTGTTTCTCATTTCATCTTCATTTCTTCTTATTCCTCCCTTTTCTCTACAATTCCCACCCCTCAAAAACTCACCTAATCAACCAAAATCAATCCCCTTCATCCTTCCCACCCAAAACCATGTCCGGAAACCGAGCGGAGAGGCGATCCAAAACAAGACACGATCCTTTCGTTGAACAAGAGGTGCAAAATGTGAGGGATAGCAGCTACATTGGTCCCAATCCGGACTTTCCCGGACTCCAATTTGCCACCATGACTCAAAAAAGGTAATTTTATTTACTTCAAACATCGTACCCTTCACCCGACCAGGTTCATTGATAGGGTTTCCATGAGGGAGTTAGGGTTAGATAAGATTACAGAGGATTTATTTGATGGGATGGGAATGAAAGGACTTTATGGTACTAGACCGGCTCTTACCTCTCCCCGATTGACTTGGGAGTTTTTGAGTTCACTTGTGGTGACGAAAAACCGGAGTATAGGAAAGGTGCCCTTCTTAGAATTTCGTCTCATGAATAAGGAGCACCGAGTTAACCTTAGAGGAGTTTGCTTTGATATTTGGGCTTGATGGAAAATTGCACATTCATCCTCCGGAGGGCTTTGATACTGAGATTATATGGACGACGATAACCGGTTTGACTAGTGACCGGATAAAAAAGAAACCGGCCAATAGGGTGCATTTGGCGCCTATTAGGATTTGGCACCGCTTCATGGGGTGGACCGTCTTATATCGAGACGAGCCACATAACTTTCGGACGGAAGAGCTCGAAATCTTGGGTTCTTTCTTGGTTAATGCGCCAAAGCTTAATATTGCGCATCACATGGCACTCTATTTGAGTCGGTTGGCTAGCCAACCTCAACTCACTACTCCGATTTCTGTGGGCAGGATGGTTACTTTGATGGCCATTTACCTATGTCAACTGAACTTCACCGTGGCTATATAGAGGGTGAGAACATCTTGTCTCGCCGGTACATGCAGGATAACTTGGGGTGGATTAAGTGGAACCCCGATGATCGTCAGGAGTATTGGCAGATTCAGGTTGATAACAAGTTCTGAAATTCCTTACCTTTGCCTAACACCCGAAGGATGAAGGTTTTTTCCGGCAGGAACTCTTACCTCCTTGACATTGAGACGCACCCCGTTGAGATCCCCGCCAATGAGCGCCCTCCCAGAGTCTATGCCCGTGATAGGGTCGGTACCGCCACCTCAGATCTGCAGTTTCAGCAGCCCTTTATTACTATGCCTCCTTTCGTGGGCGGTCCTAATTTCTTCCAGGGCTCCACCTCCAGTTCTGTTCCTCCTCCCCAGCCTCTCCCATTGCATTAGGACCTGATTGAGTTTATTGCTCGGGTTGACTTAAACCAGAAGAAGGCAACAGAGCTAGCTGATGAGCGCTAGAGGATAGCGGATGAGCGCCAGGAATTGGCAGACACTCGT
The DNA here is from genome assembly GCA_029255685.2 of Silene conica. NCBI lineage: Eukaryota > Viridiplantae > Streptophyta > Magnoliopsida > Caryophyllales > Caryophyllaceae > Silene > Silene conica. Next base: position 54,711,171 of record CM055311.2, on the reverse strand, counting down.
CATCGGGACGTGTGTTATAGGCTTGACTATTTGTACCACGATCAAGCCTATGGGACCTTCCCCAGCTATGACCAGTTCGTTCGTCAGGGTTACCGTCATCCTTTCGGTGGTCATCCATCCTATTACCTTCCCCCTGAGGGTGGATATGTGCCCCCTGAGGGACGTTACTTCGGGGAGATACATGTTACACCGAGTTACTACCATGACCCGATTTTTCCCCAAGAGGTGCGTAGGGATGATGACTCTGGCCACCTAGGAGCTAGTGGCTCCCGTGCTTCGCCTTTCCGTGATGTATTGAACAGCACCGGCGACTACATGCAAGTGGATGGAAATGGAGATGATGATGGAGATGGAGATGAGGACGATGAGGGTTATGAGGCCGAGGATCATTTTTATCAGTGACCACCCATAGAGGTGGTAGGTGATGTCTTTGCTCCCATTTCAAAATCCAAAGCAAGTGTATATATGTGTTTTGAAAAAGAAATAGGCTAGCAACAACTCCCTTCCATCAAGGGGAGATAGAAAAAGCCGTTGCTAGAATAATGTGGTCTTTTGATGTTTTTCCATTCGAGCCGGGTTTACAAAATTTTTGCATTTGAATTGGATTTCAAGTCTTTTGTTAGGGTGTAGACGTTGTTCGGTGTGTTTAAATAATGATCACTTTGTTAAAGGTTGTGATGGGTTTGTTCTTTCCAAAGTAAGTTGGGGTTTATGCAATTTTTGCTTGGTTTTGTCAAAACCAAAGTTAGGGCATAGACGTTGCTTAGTTGTTGCAATAAAGTGTTGAGTTGATCTTGGCAATCATTCTTGTTTTTCAGCCTCAAATTCTAAAACGGTGCTTGCACCAAACCTTTTTCACCCAACCCAAGCCTTGTTACATCCTTGTTGTTCTCATCATGTGCATTTACAGTTTCTTATGGATTTTTGGACGGAGTACCATTCTAGATTGAGGGCTTGCTTCGCAAGTTGAGGTAGGTGAGTGATTTTGGTTACCTTTTTGTCACAAAAATCACCCCCTTTCTTTCCTTGTGTGTTGAGTGTCACCCGTGAGAGTCGGTGCTTAGGGTTTTCTTATCGGTTAAGGGTCTAGCGTGGAGTCGAATCATGTGTGCGTCGTGTCAATCTTGGAAGTATAGCTTTAGTGCTTCCGTTTGCCTGCCTTGAATTAGTTTCTTGGTCTTCGGTGATATCTATGTCGGTTGCTTGAGCTTAGTTTAGGGGTTTGATACCGTGGTTAGACTTTGAGTCGGCATCCTCCGCTATAGACCTCCCATGTTTAGTCTTTCAAAAACCCCGCTTAGATGAGGCAAGCGGTTGGCTTTTTCTCCCGATGCATGTTGCTTGTTTATATGTATTTTGTTTTGACTTGTTTGCATCAAAGATTTTGTAGCAAGACCAAACTTGCCTTGCAATAGGACATTCTTCCTCATGAATGTCAAATTGTGAGTTGAAAGGGCTACGGGTGTATCTATACCCGATTCGGCTTCTAGTTAGCTTAGTTAGTTTGTTTCTTGTTTTCGCATAAGGGTATATAACTTCTTGATCTCTTACTCGAGGACGAGTAAGGTATAAGTGTGGGGAATTCTGATGAGCTATATTTTCGTCAAGATTTTCATTATCTTTTCTTCATTTTTGGTCCCGTTTCGACCTCGTTTTGCGTGCCTTTTCTCGATTTTATGCCCATTGCCTCGACTATTCCTATTTGGTTCCCATTTTGTAGGTATTGAGGCGGGAGCGAAGAAAGGGGAGAAAACGAGACGAATTTGGAGCAAAATGTGAAGAATTGATGAAGACTTGGCCCTAGGCCCTCTCAGCCGGTCCCAGACCAGCAGCCGGTGGGCCGGCTGGGAAGCTTGACTTGACTTTGGGAAGAAAAAGGAAGAAAGTTACAGGAATTTGAGTTTGTGCCCTCAGCCGGTAGGCCGGCTGGTGACCTATTCCTTAATTAGCCAATTCTCGAGAAAGTTCTTAAAACAATGTTTGGGCAGATTCAAGAGAAAGGGCTCCCAACCGGTGGCCAACCGGCAGCCGGCCAGCCTGCTGGTTGTAGCTGTGCATGCGAGAAAATGAAGAAAAAGTCAGCTTTCTCATTTGCATCCTCAGTCGGTGCCTGACCGGCAGCCGGCCGGTCGGCTAAGGATCAAGCTCAATTGAAGAAAAAAGAAGAAAAAGTCAGAAGTTCGTAATTTGACTCTTAGCCGGTCCCAGACCGGCAGCCGGTTGATCGGCTGAGAGTCATTTCTCAGATTTCCGCACTCTATATAAACCCGCACTTAGTCTATTTTCATTTACGCAACTTTTACTCTATTTTCACGCATTCCTAGGGTTTTGACATTCTTGCACATTTTACTAGGTTTCACTTTTATACATACAATTACTCCTTAATCTTTAGTTAATCTTTCCTTAATCCTTATTAGTGTTCTTCCTAGTAATAAATAGTTTACATTTGGAATTTTGGGTGTATTTTGAAGATATTTGAGAGAATTCTTCTCTTGTATCCAAGTTCCTTGCTTTAATACAAGTGTTGGTATAATCTTCCTTTCCTTTACTTAGTATTTCCATTTGTTTACATTTGCTTCAAGTTCTCTTTAATCAATTGTTTACTTTTTATTCACTACTACAAAGAGGGGAAACGAGGACGGTTGAAAACCGTCCTAAAACATGAAAGGAACCATCCTAAATTCCCCCGTCCTCGTTGCCTAAGAGGACGGTTAAAAAAAAGTCTAACCGTCCTCTTTGTATATATCAAAGAGGACGGTTGTTATTTGAACCATCTTCTTTGTATATATCAAAGCGGACGGTTGTAATTTGAACCGTCTTCTTTGTATATACTAAAGAGGACGGTTGTAATTTGAACCGTCTTCTTTGATATATATGAAAGAGGACGGTTGCATATAGAACCGTCTTCTTTGATATTTTTAAGGAGGACGGTTGGAGTTTTGAACCGTCTTGTTTTGAACATGTTGACATAATTTTAAAAGGTGAATTTTAGGACGCTTATGAACAAAACCGTCCTGTATAGCCAATTTTTTGGGCGCCAATTTAAAACAATTATCGCAAGCCATTATGCTCGCACAATTACCGCAAGCCATTTAAAACCGTCCTGTATAGCCAATAAACGCAGCAGTAGTCACATGCCCCAACATGGCAGCAATGAGACAACAACAACACAGTACCAAACGACTATACAAACCACAAGCACATACTACCAATTAACTCAACAATGTTAATTTCATATAATGAACAAAAGAACGAATTTTTGACAACAATGTTGTTTCATTAACTTAAATATATCATCTCCTACATTTTCGAAAAAAGCAATAAGTTTGTTTCTATAAAATACGAACTATAATATAAGTTCAACACAACTTACAAAATTTGAAGCTATCTAGATAGAATCCGTTGGTATACTTTAAACGCTTCCTTCAAATCCTTGCGCCTGAAACTGCAATACATATGTTGCCCAAATGTCCCGCACCTCGTCAATTTGATCAACTCAGTATGTCTTTGGTGCCTTAAACATGAACTATACATAGAAACAAAAGACACAATTACAATCATTTACACAAGGCGTGTAATTTATATCAAAATAAATAAATATTGCGGCCAAAAAACAATAAAGCACGTACACTTGGCATAATATTAATATATCGTCCTCTAATGATCTCCAACATATATCGGCAGACGTAATATCCACATAAGACGCTTCCAACGGGCTGCGTAGGACACTAAAATCGAAATCATGTGAATTTGACTACAACTTATAAACAAGAAAGTCATAACAATAAAACATAAACTACTATATATAATTATTTAGGAGATAACAAGATTATTAGTTAGAGCGAGAGATACCTTTATTATTTTCCATTCAAACTCTTTTTGTTGACATTTCTCAGGATCCATAGAACTTATCTTCGTAATTGCCCTGTGTTAAATATATGTTATAAACGCCTAATTATAGTTATTTTACGAAATAAAGTAAATGTAAATATACTTGATAATTGAAATTTCTTAAATCATATACATGCTAAACTTACATATTAATTGTATCCTTCAAAAATTTACGAGGCTCTCGAATTCCATGTGGATCACACCAATATACTACATTATCCTTTGGATTGATAGCAGCCAACATCCTATGATCACTACCATTTATAAAGTTAAAAATGTATCAATATCAATAAGTAGCATTACATAATATAGTTAGTATAGCTAGTTTGAAAAAAAAGGTACATACCCTTCAAAATATGGAGCAAAAATAAGCTTTCGACCTCTTTCACAACCCGTACATGTCATAGCCTTAGCAATATAGTCTGCCCGATTATCTTCATTTTCAAAACTAGCAAACTTGGACAATGATGTGGGGCACAAGAATCCATATGAACTTGTACATTGATTACTCACTACTAGTTCAGTCAAATACCTACCACAAAGAAAAAAGATAATTGCTGAAGGCACCATCACTATAAAATCAATGGGGTTTAATTGGTAGAAAAAGTATTTGAAGAGTAACCAAACCTCATGAACAAAGCAATGTGGGAGGCACTTATCTTTTCTTCATCACACCAATGAATAAGATCTTCATAGTTAAGCATGCATTTATGTTTATGGTGTAGTACATGCTCATCTATATCCACATTAATCATCGTTGCACTTGTCTTTAACACGCGAGCCTCATTTGCCAACTTCTTCAATGACAAGGTTCTCCACTTTTGCCTGAACTCGAGACTAACTTTCACACCAAGAAAACTGGTTGATGTTGTTGGGTCTAAAGACATACACTTTGGTTTTGTAGAATTGGTTCGTTCCGGTGTCTGTTCTTCTCCCATATTTTTCTGCAAGAAAGATGCAAAAAATAGAAATATTTCACAGCAATTCAAAATGAATTTGAACTATACATGCCTCTTTATGCCAACAATTGAAATTACCTCATTAGGAGTATGAATATGCTTTTGTGGCCATTGAACAAATGAGTCCTTAGCATCACTTAATATCTCCAAGTCACCAACGGGAACAGGCAACAAAGCTTTTTCGGACCCCTTGTAGATTCTCTTGATTGTGACTTTTTTAAAACCATCACGTAGGGTGGTGCCGTGAATGGAAACAAACTCCCCATCATGTGACGTGTACACCAACCCGAAAGCAATCATCTTTATCTGTTTTCCTGGCAATGATAATAAACATTTCTGCCAAGCCTACACATTATATATTGCATTAGGGTATAATTAACTCAGGATCAGGCTAAATTGACAAGTGTATGATCTACATGTTAAGATATAAAACAGTACCTCTGGTGTTGAGATAGAAAACTTCTGAATAGTGGTGACTGGAGTACGAACTACCTCTGCTGGTGTTGAGATAGAAACATTTGGAATGGTGGTCACTGGAGTACGGAAAACCTCGGCAGATAATGGCTCAGATAGTGGCTCCTCACTACAAGATGGCTCACTTAGTTTGTCCTTATTATGAGATGACTCATCGTTAGGTGACTCCTCTCGGGCTGGTGACTGAGTCCCCTCCAAAGGTTCAAGGCTTCCATGTGTACTTTTAGTTGTCGCGTCTATAAAACGAGCTAATACCTCTTCACTTGGCCGCTCACCTGTTTGCCAGAACTTCAACATCACCATTTGAGTTTCCTTTAATTGCTCTTCTAAAGTCCTGACTCAAATTATAGTTCTGACTCAAATTTGAATGAGTAAGGCTGGTAAAGATTGGTGTATTGACAAAATTATAGGCTGGTGGCTGATCAAATATCAAATAAATAAATTACCTCTTCCTTTAACTGTGTTGGAGTCGGGTTTTTGGAAGGTTTCCCAAAATATTCTTTTATGCCTATGCCACTGGGAACTCCTCGGACACGACCAGGATGTTCGGCCTTGCCAATCGCCTTAAAGAGTATATCTTCTCGTCCCTCAGGAACAAATACACCTGCCTCTACGTCTTTCTTTAGTGCTTCCTACGATTCATATAAAAGAAAATAGTTGTTAAACATTTCTTTTTGGTAAAAGGTAAGTATATAAAATATATCAAGAACAAAAGTACATCTGAGACTACATCTAATACAAGTTATTCATAAATATAAGCCCTATGCTAGCTCCTTGTAGTCTCCTTGTAAACAATTCCATATCCTGCACAAATGATGCAACACTTGTGCATAAACCAGCCCCGTTCCAGCCTCTACTGCTCTGCCCCATCCACGAATTACAGCTCGGCCATCAGATAACCAGACCTGACTTGCTGCTCAACAGTCCAGACGCCAGGCCTACCCCTGTACATCCTAGTGCACACGCCAGACCTTACTCCTGCACTGAACAACCAGCCTACAGACCCGCTGCTCTTCAGCCCAACAGCTCTGCATCCAGCATCTGATCTGACTACTGCTTGCGTCCACACCAGGCCTGCAGTATAACATCTGCGCAGACGGACATTCTTACTGGTGCGGTCAGTACAGTCCCAGAACCGCACTGCAATTCACATAACTAACAGCGGGTAACAAAAGACACGATATATTAATGTCAACATTTCAAAAACCGGGGCTACTGGTTTCGGAAATAAGAGTACGAAGTGCTACAATAAGTAGTTCACTACTGGAGCAGAAATTAACATAATCAGTCATAAGAGTACGAAGTGCTACAATAAGCAGTGGGCTATGCTTTGAGCAATGCAAATAAGAGTCGAATATACATATACTTACAATTTTATTTTCTACTTCCTTAACATAATCAGTCATATCTCCATTCTCGGACTGGTGAGCCCTTAGCCAAATTAAATATCGATCAACTTTCTCCAATGGGCATCCCTTTGCGGCGAAATCTTCTTTCTAAAAAAACATTTAACTTAAGTTGGCTAAAATATCAAGTGTGAATGCAAAAAAAAATTAAAAGTTAACTTACCACTTTCTTCTCAATGCCCCGATATCCTGCTCGAGAACCATGGTATTGTCCTTTCCTTTGAGCCGCATTCTGCTTATTTTTCTCACTAATAGCCTGTTTTTCATCTCAAAAATGGGATTAATAACACTGTGATACCTAGTCAAGCTATCATAGTTTCTATACTACAAGAAAAAAATTACCTTAAATGCATTAGTAGTATGGGAGACCACAAATGAATTCCATTCCTCCGGTGTTATCTGCTTCCACAAGGTTGGTGGTGTCGACCGTATAGCTCCCGTCTCCTTGTCGTATAACCAGTCACAGACTAACTTACTCTTCCACTTTCTCCATAACTCCCCTGCTTTACCAAGACACCAATCTTCACGTTCCTTCCTAACCGTGAATGCCCCCTACATGGTCCAAGCAGATATTGTAAGAAACAAACCTTTTTGTAAAAAAAACATAATTCATACTTAAAAATAAAGTAATTTTACTCATACTGTGATATTATCTAGCATATCTTGTCTTGTCGGCTCATCTACATCGTCCCATTTTTCAACCGTGCAACTAACATGTCCCCGAACAGTAATTCCAATCCAACTACTAAACTTGGCAGCCCAATCTCCAGTCGGCAAGTTTAGCTCATTATCCCATTCTAAGTTAATTGGCTTCTCATCTCTGAGAGCTTTTGATGCTAACATTAGGACTGATCGACCCCTCTTAGAACGCTTCTCTGTATTTGTTGTACCATCATCAGATTGCCCTGAGTTGTTTCCTCTGTTACTACTCTTTCTCTTTTGCGTTGTCATTGATCAACCTGCATATAAATAAGTATATATTATATCAAAAACAAAAGTACATATGAGACTACATCTAAAACAATGTTTTCGTAAACAATTTAAAATTGCCATATGATGCGTATGATTGCAAAGAAGATACATCCCCATCATTTATAACTGCTATGTCACTGCTCTTCCCACAATATCTACTATTCTGCCAGTTTGGTGCAGCACCAGCCATAATAGCTCTTCCCACAATAGCTACTATTTCGCAAACAGACTACTGCTCTGCCAGTTTGGTGCAGCAAAATTCGCACAGTAGTTTCAGATCTTGCACGTCCCTGCACACAAAAACCAGTCCTCCTGCTCCACATCTACTATTCTACTGCTCATTCTCAGACCTGCACCTCAAGAAGTCTGAACATGAGGATAAACTTCTGCCCATATGCAAACGCACACTCAAGATGCTCAAGAAGTCTGAACAGGAGGATAAACCAGTCCTACTGCTCATGCTCTGCCAGTTTGTTCGACAATGATGTTTCTCACTACTATGATTGATTTCTTTTTTAGGACCTTTTTGAGGATGTGGGACCACTTTAGAATATGCAATTAGGTAGTAGAACAATAGAGGGTTTTTATCAAGTGTTCAATACATATGTTAACATGCTCATCAAAGCACTACCAAACTCCATTGAAGATGAAGCAAATACTACCTATATTCCTTAAATGTTCTGGTATGTAGTTATAATTTTGCGAGGTGTTGGTTTCTAACGTGGTTATTTGCCCTGACTTTTGATGTCTTTGAGCACAGATTGAAACAACTCAAAGTGTATATATTGGCACTGATTTGGGTAGCCTTTGGGATGTCTTGTATGTGTAACCTATGCAATGTGTAGACAGCCCATTAACCATATTCAAACATTCTGCCCAACAAAAACTAAATTGATGCCTTTCCTTGTGAAGACAGCTATGATGTAAAGCTGCTCTCCAACTCCATTCATGACTAAAATCACATTTTTGACTTACTAGCATCTTCAGCCTCATTTGCTACATCCAAACTAACGTAAACAGCTCCTGCAAAGACAGACATTGCTACTTTTTTTCTACTAAGACCTGCACGCTCTCCTGCACAACAAGCTCCTATTTTGCATCAAAATTTGTTCGTTTAAACGCATGATAACAGTGCTGCTATCGGTGCTGATCTTTCATTGTCTTTGAACGCAATAGATTGATTTGTGTTATTTCAGGCATGTAGGTTCATAGCTGTCTAGTTATCCTTAAAGACTGGTTAAGCACAATACAATCAAAAGAACCACAGTAAAAAAAACAAGGAGAAACTATATTAGATACAATCTAAATATCTAGTCCTGCCTTGAGAATGCTCCGTCATAGGCTGCATCAATAGTGCAGCAAAAACCGAGGAACCAGCTTCATATACAAAGTCTGATTTCTATACCCATTCCTCACAAAGTCCAACCACAAGCCCAATTAGCATTGTCCTATAGCACAATTTCAGCAGACCTACAGGCTGCCAATTATTCAGCCCCAAGAGACCAAGCCTCATAAAATCAATTCCAGTAGCAATGACTACACTACCGCAGACATCCCAGGAAACCAGCAAACAGCCTTACATACTGATCAGCCTTATTCCTACTTATTAATGCTGTGATACACACTTTTTCAGGAGCTTTTCTTTAAACTCACAGAGAAAGCCATCTTATGGTTATCTCAGCCACAGCCAGCACACGACAGAAGCTATTCAGCATCAATTTGTTTAAGATAATAGCGCAGTAGTGTGACAGTAGCAGAACGCAGCAGAAACTATTCAGCATCAGTTTAACACGGCAGAAACTATTCAGCATCAGTTTAGCAGTGATGAACGAGAACAACAACAACAACAACAACAAAATGGCAGAATATCACAGCACACAGTACTAGAACAACAACTATATATAACTATAACAATGGAAAACAATGGGACATACCTTCTCCAAATCAGTTATAGTTTTGGAGGCTGTCAGGAAACGCAAACAGTAAGCGAGTGCTGGACTATGTGCAGAGCTGGTATTATGGAGTGCAGATCACCAACTACCTCATTACCAGACCTCACGGAACTGAAAACCAGAACAGAATTTGTACTAATCAGATTATAGTAGCTTTGTAATTCTTATCCTTTTTTTTTTTGATATATATACATTCACATTTTATCAGAAAAAAAAAGTTAAGAGAAGCATCAGGAGCAGCGATATTTTAATTAAAAAAACACTGAAAAATTAAGAAATCTACTACTTCATAAATCCAAATGTCAGCTAAAGCCAGCTGCAAAATATAATAAAAAATGAAATAAACAGCACATAAAAATTTGACTATGTCTACTAATCTATATCAACATCACGAGGACGTTTTTTCGAATTGGAGTCACTATTAATCCATATCCCCTCAGTGTGATCATCACGTGCATATAAGCTTGAGGGATTAACAATATCAATGTCGTCAAACCGCGATAACTGATGATCAAAGCCCTCAAATACAACATTTTCATCACAAGTATCCAGTGCACGCCTACCCCGTACTGCTAAAACAACCGACCAATGTCTTCATCGACATTTATAGACGAGTTCTCTTCTTCCTCATTGTCTACACAAAAATCTCCCCATATATTTTCAGAGTTATCACCAGCCTCATCAATCGACTCCGAATTCATACCCAGGTCTGAATTTTCTACTAAAACAGGATCTTTTTCAGTACATTGGAAATTAATACCTCACTTTCCTCCTTTTATGACTCTAGATTCTCCATGAAAAGTCCAGCGTCTATACTTTGGATTAAAATTTCTCTTTTGTAAATGAATTTGTACATCTGACAAACTCATATAACTCATATTAAGACACTTATCACAAGGGCACGCTATACTAGACGTGCTTGCCACATTCTCTCTAACAAAGGCATAAAATTCAGCTAACCCGACATCATATTCTGGGTCACCTCTTTTCCCAGAAGTCATCCAAGTACGAGCCATCTTTATCTATATAATCATATCAAACAATGTAATTCAGTATACTACAAGGGATAATTAAAGCAATTACGACACAACCACCAATTAGATTATAAAAATTACGGTAAAAGACACATTCTTGGTGTAGATTCTACTGAAGCTAATACTCCTCTGCATCTGTTTTCTACTAGTGATTCTACTGCACTTGCTTCCCATTATTGTTACTACTGAACTGTCCCCTCTCCTCTTTAGTCAAGCCTTTTTTTTATTATAGAGTAAATTATAGTAGTTTAGATTAATATCATGAGCAAGCAGGTGTCAAAGCTTTCTAAATTAAAGAATTCATACTATTTTACAAGTATAAGAGCGTAGATAAACAAGTGAGTTTGAAAGGCTTGCCATCGCAGAACCGAAGTATTTTAGGAATCATGGAAGGCATGCATGCACGTACCAATACAACAAACGATAAAATAAGAGGAGGAGAGCAAGGGCTACTTCTACTTACTACCTATTTCTAGTAGGATGCTCGGGATTATTAAGACCAAGAAATTCTAGGGTAAGGCAAGCCTCTACTAAGAAGAACCCCTAAAGCGGACTAAGAAAACTGCACGAATTAAGTTAACTTCAGGTTCATCAATCTGACTTTTCCAGATGCAGGTGCAAGTGCGTGCTCTGTTGCTACTTTTTTTACCTACCATATTAAGAGAGAAAAGGGTCCCCTTACATGCTAAGATGCTTATTTAGGAGGAGCAGTCACTTAGACTCACACTTGTTCGAAGCGCACGTGGCTTTATATAGATTGAAGGTCAGTGAGAGAGCCTTTCCCCTTAGTTATAGGTTGACCCCTTACTTAGTAGTATAGGAGATAAAGGCATGAGTAAGCTAGCAGTTTAGCATAAGAAAGGGGTATGCTTTCTGGGTCTATTTACCATCACTGAGTAAACCTCCTCTATCTCCATTGTTTGCAGTATTGATCGAACCTTCCTTTACTCTTACTGATCTAACCTAAAGAGATACCCTCTTATTTGCCAGGGTAATGCCTAATTCTAGTCCCAGCTCTCGTAATCGGCTGTAGAAAGGTTGTTGGTTGAATATAAAATTATAGTAGACTAAATTAGTAGTTTCGGTAGCCGTCGAAGTCGATATAAAACAGTAAGCAATAAAACAGTAGCCATGGAAGTCGATAGAATATCAAAAGAAAGTCGGAAGTACACATTAAGCAATAAAACAGTACCAGAGCGTGATGATGATGATGAAACAATAAAACAGTAAACAGTAACAAAATTATTTGAATTACACTGATTAATTCTACTTTGGTCGGCCATTAATTGAATTACTTAACAAAATTCTCATCTTAAACTCCGACTATTGTTCAATTACGTCGACTTAGCTACGACTATAAATTAATCAACAAAATTAATTGAATTAAAATAGAAATTTCCGATTGTTAATACAATTAACATACCTTGATGATGATGATGACGATGAAAGAGAGCGTGAGCGGGTTGTATATATGAAGAACAAGACGAAGTCACGAAGAATTAAGCGAGAGAAGACGAAGAAGAGAGCACGCAGTAGTCAGAGGGTACGCAGTAGTCAGAGGGTTTAAGGAATATAAGAGATTTTAGTTTTTACGTGTTGTTATTTTATTATTTTGTTATTAATTGATTTTGGAAACAAACTGCTGCGCTCTTTCTTAAATTACAAATAGGACAGTTGAATGTACAACCGTCTTCTTTTTTAATAAGACGAACTATTAAGAGGACGGTTTAAAGATATAACCGTCTTCTTTTTTAATAAGAGGACGGTTTAATTGACCAACCGTCCTTATTACGTTTATAAAGAGGACAGTTGTTTTCTTAACCGTCCTATTTGTAATACAACTAATGGCGCCAATGTTATTTGGTTGATAGAGGACGGTTTCCTCCTCAACCGTCCTATAAGAGGCGTCCTCTTATCCTAGATTTGTAGTAGTGATTATTCCACCATGTTTAGCATTTATGCTTCATTTGTTTACATGTCCTTTTTAGTTATGTTTGAGTAGTCCCCTTGCTAGGGTTAGGGGTGTGCTTTGGTGGGTTGATAATGATGAATATTGCTTAGGGTTAGGGTTTGGTTCTCTTCTTTGTTAGGTTCTCATAATATGTATGTTTTATGTTTTATGAAATGCCTCAACGACGGTTGGGCATGATTCTCATTGTTGTTTGCCTTTGACGATAGTCTAGGGTTGTCATGAGCATGTATGTATGATTTTTTGGCCTTGTTAGTAGCGAGAGCTAGGATAGGGTTCGACTTTAGGCGAGTCTAATCGAGAGACGCGACAAACCTAGACCTAGCATAGAGGAGACCTTCGACCCCTTTGCATGTTTTGACATCAACCTGCCCTAGTAACCCCGACACCCTAGTAATTTTTATTCATCGATTTAATCTCTTTACCTTTGCTTTATTTCTCTTTAGATTGTTAGTCATATCACTCACAAAACCTATTACCCGACTTTGACTTAAATTAGAACTAGACTAGACGATTATCCCCACTATCTCTATGTTCGACCCCGACTAAAGTACTACTTTACTTGAGTTTATAAATCTTTGTTTGATATCGGTAGTGACGGCAAAACCGGTCATCACTCAGCGAGCAGCGATCTGTATTTGTTTTAAGAATCAACATAAACACACCAAAAAACGACGACCACCAGCCCCTATCGGTCAAACAGCGGTCATCACGGGGTCATGTTACCCTAAGCTAGGTCACGGTCACAAGGGTTACAGCCAACGGTCAAGCAACAACAATAAATTAAAAGATTGAAACGATGTATAAGGCGATGAAATAAACGATTAATAAAAACGTGTACTTACTTCTTGGGATATGTCAAGGAACGGGTAGTCTGCTACTGAATGATGGTAATGGGTGAGAAGGAATGAATCAAAAGAAAAGAAGACGTAAGGAGGATATCGTAAGGAATAATCCCACTAGTATAACTGAATTAGGGTTTCTTAGATTTGAAAATCCATTTAGCAAGGTGTATACGGTAGAGTAGGATGCAAAGCTTATGTATTAGGGTTTTAGGAAATAAAAGAAAGAAAATAAGACAATTAATTTTTTACCTAATTTAAATTATGTAACTTAAAATTAATAAATAATAATTAATTAGTTACAAAAATATAAATATAAATATTATTAGTATAGTAGTATTTCGATCCATATAATATTAATTATAGAAATATTAAAATATTAGCGATTACGACTTAAATAAAAATAGACCTTAAATATAGATGAGAAATAAATATAAACTAGAAAATATATTTAATTATAAATATATTATTAAAATTAAAGAAATACGAATGAAATGCCACTTTACGAAATAACCATCAAATATAAAGTAATTATGAAATAAGAAATAATCGTAGAAATACGATTTATAAAACAATAATCGTTTACGTAAAATACTTTATAACATGCCTTTTGAAATACGTGAATAAAACATGGTTTGACTGTCGTTGACCGAGACTAACATACGGGGTATTACAACCTCAATTGGCATTGACTAAGAGCTAGCCCCTGAGATGGCCCCCCGAGAGAGTCCTGGCCCCCAGCAGAATCGGTCTTTTTCTTCTTCGAGAACTGAGCACCCACCGGAGAAAACACAATAAGAGAAAAGGACAAAAGTAAAAAGCTAGACACCAGACAAGGCAACCTCTAAAGTCCATACCTTCCTTCTTCACCACCAAGACAGGCGAATCCTTAACCAACTTAGAAAATACCCTCTCGGAGGGAGGCATATCAAGAAGCTTGGCTCTGTAGGCAGACCCATGCTCAGATGCAGGAAAGTTGGCCAGATCACTTCCTGCAAAAATTCACCATACATCAGACCATAAAAAAGGGGACCTAATATAAATTCAACACCTTCAAAATATGTACCTTCCATCGACTGCCACGAAGAAAAAATATAGTCCGAAGAGCTTGGAAGGGTACTAATCTAGACAAAGATAAAACGGGTAAACCACTTGTTGTTATCAGGGGTGGAGAGAAGATGATTGCAGAAGGATCGCCATCATGAGCACGGATAGTGCACTGGCTATGCCCCAAAGAGCACGTGGAAAACCATTGGCCAAGATCATTCAGCTCAATGTTGTAACCATGCTCTCGGTTGATAGCACAAATTCTCAGTAAAATAAATACCCCAGGCATGGGGGGCGCGTGACAAACTGTCAATCCAGTCAATCTCCAGAAGTCATCAATTAAACGCGAGAAGGGGAGCCTCAATCCTAAGAGGAAAGGGTACTCATACAAACAAGTCCACCATTCCCTTTTAAAGTCCGCCTTCTCCCCAAGAAGAGGTATATATAAAACACCACCTTGTCGTGAAAACCAAACCGAATTTTAATAAGAGAGAGGTGAGTATCATTAAACGAAGAATCGCACAAGTGTTTGGGGGGAAAGAAGCCCCTGCGAAGGGAAGCAATAAGAAATTCACCCCAGAAGTGGGGGAAGACGATGAAGAGTTTGGAGCAGTAGAGGGGTAGTAGCAGGAGTCGTGGAAGACATGATTTGAAAGCAGTAAAAAGATGTGGTGAAAATGAAAGAACGGAGAAGACGAAAAAGCAGTAAAAAGGAAGATGAAAGTAGTAAAAGTGAAAGAAGAAAGGTAAGAAGTTAAATAAGAGGCAGAAGGGAAGTTGAATAGTTATGAGTAACTAAGAGGTAGTTGGGGAAAGTGGGCGACACGAGGAACCAATACACGTGCGCTGTACAGACCTGGGGAAGACCACACACCACTCCTCATAACATCAGAAGTAGAGATATTCCAGCCCAATAAGTATTATTGAGTAGAAATTTGGGAGAAATTGTTTCGCCCTAAAATCCACCCCCTACACTTTGGGCCAACAGGAGAATGCAGCCCACGAAGAGGATAGCAGTGCCGTTAGGTCAAATAAGTTGAAGTCCACCTTCCTATTTCTCCTGAACGTCTCTCATATATTCCAGGAGCAGGACCAGGGAAGAAGCTGACCAAGACTCAGCTACTATAAATGTTGGGTTCTAAGGTCTCACAAGCCCTAAAACACAGTCTTACTAATATTATAACTAATTAACATTTTAATTAGGTTTTTACGAGATCTTATGCACGCTTATAAAATGCGGAACGAATAAGGAATCGAAAGCTCACAATTTCGACGAGAATGTCTAGGATGATCCTCCAACCCTTAGTATCCAAAGTAAAATACCTCCTCCAAGACGCACCCAAGACAAAGCCTTAAGAACCGAAACTTGTAGTGTCTAGGGCAAGAATCGATTTTTCCTTAAATAATATTCGAATCTCTTATTAGATATATTAAAAATAATACTACAACTATAATAGTATGATTGTTATTATCTTATAAAAATATTAGAGGATTTCTTAAGATTTTCTATCACTAGAAAATATGGCTAAGGGTTAGAATGAATAATTTGTGAGTAAAAATCACAAGTTTTATTAGGGTTGCCTTGGGGTTGGAGTGGCCGGCCATGGGTAAGCACAAAAGAGAACATTTCTCTTACCCATGCAATTATAGGTGGCTCTAGGTCCTATTTACAAAAGCATCCTCATAATGGTGTTTAAAGAGTGTTATGAAGGACTTAAACACTCCTTAAACCATCCGCCCCAAACCGTCACATTTTAGATAAAATGGACATCCATTTTATATTTTGTCAATTTGTGCAATTGTTCATATGTGACATACTTTATGTTACAATGATATAAGAAACAATTGTCTTAATGTAAAGATGCATATTTATCAAATAAATATCATCTATAATTAAATAAATCATATTTATCAATTTGACAAGTAATTCGCAATACTAATATAAAATGGTTATTTTTATTAATCGTCAATACGATTTACAACACTTGTAATAATATATAATCCTATTCATTCTAATTACGACATTTCAATAATATCGTTTATTGTTTGATAAATGACACGTTTCAATTTCAAACATAAATCCTACATTAAGATTTAACCTCTGATTTCTCGATATACGAGTTTAAGGAATCTGATCAATTCGTATCAAAATACATTTGATCAGTTTATCAATTAAGGGAATTGTCCTATAGGTGTGACCTAAAGGGATCAACTGACCACCACCGTCATACGACAGTAATGTCAAACTCTAGCTAGCCGATCATTACTGATTAATGTTGGTCAGTTAACTAAATAATTTTGTATCATCCCTTGTGCATTCTTGTCATGAGATTTAATTATGTGATCGCACTATTGTTGAGGACATATTTCCCAACAATCTCCCACTTGTCCTTGACAAGTGTATTTCACCAATTCTCTTCTCCTATTACAATCTCCCACTCAATGCAAGGTGTCTCTCTGGTCGTCCTTGCATTTGATCATATCATGAGTGGTTTCCTCGATCTGGAGATTAACTGGTTGACCGGAATTATCTGCCATAGATACCTTCGAGCGTGGCCACCATTTTCAGTTAACTTCTCCTCGAGTGGCCTTGAGATTTGAACAACCCTGACAAAGGGGTGGACAATTTCTATCGCACTACTCCCTTCAACTAGCCATAGTCAGACACAACCCATAACAATCCCATTTGACTCCAGTTACGAAAAGTCGTAGAGAATGGATCAAGGCTATGCCAAAACTGTGCCATCTTGGGTGAGTAGTCTTTAGTCTAAGAATTGACTCATAAGAATACTATAGCAGCTCTTGCCACGACCGGCCTATTATAAAATTTCCAGAACTCTATAAGCGGTCACTTTGCCCGACAGAGTGTCTCTCACAGTCTGTCTATGTGATCGACTAGTCATCACATATGAATCTATGACATTTGAACTTGTCATCAATCGCCTCACACTCCAGTCGCTTCGAGATTTCACCTCATACAAGCGGCTAGGGGCTATACTAGGTCAATCCAGTTCACTTTATGGGGTTCAAAGTTGTCTTTTACAACCCATTTGGATTTGACAAAGTATCTTTCAATTGTGAGTTAATTATAACTCAAACGATATTGTCATGTATGGACAGGCAATACAATATTACTGCTCCATAGCATTTGATGCATATTCATCAATTTGTATTAGTTGTTTGAATTTGCGAATAAACCTTCTATTCATGTTTTCAAAACCTACAAATCTTAGTCTCCTTCCATCTCATATTATCTCGTATAATATGATCTTATTTGAGTACATATCTAGAACTTATTCTAGATCTTGAGTTTCCTTTTCTGAAGGAAGCTCTTACTGTTATCTTATAACTCGTGACGTATTAGTATGTCAGAGGGATCAACTTATCGCTCTAAAGTACCTAGTCACTTATGTACTGAAATCTATTTTGTAGTTATTTATGTTTTCATTACTCGTTCTCTTTGAGAACCCATCATTTTCAATTATCTTGGCTACTTAAACAAAAGTTTAGGTTACGTACGTGATTCTATATTCATCAATATGAATAATGTATCCAACCATTTTGATTTCTAATGGGTGACCTTTTATTATCAACATAATAAACCAACCCATGAAGCTCCATCATCCTATGATATATTTCATTTTATTCATCTAGAATTGAAAACTTCTTATTCTTTACACTCTAAAGAATCACCATTCTCTCTTAATGGTATATTCAATTCTCTATGAAGAACACTTTAGTTGCCAGCTTGAGGTTACTCGATCGAGCACTTTATGAAGAACAGCTACTCGATCGAGTGGTTCAGTCACTCGATCGAGCAACTAACTTATGCTTACCGGATATGCTTTCCGTTTTTAGGTTAAGAACTTTAAGAGTTAACCTAATCCTTATTTAAGGATTAGGTTAGCACACTTTTTACTATTGACTTTGCACACATTTTGAGAAGTACTTTTAGCAGTCATTTTTACATTTTCACATTTCTTAGATCTAAACATTGTACTTTGAGGTTTCTTGCATTTAAGCATTTAGATCTTGTTCTTTCATTCGGCGATCACTGTAATTCCTTTCTCTATCTTTATTATTGTTTTTATCTTTTGTTATTTTATGATTTATAGTATTTTACTTTCATTTACGATGTTGAATGTTTTTATTATCGTCGTAGTTAGTATAGTTCCCCAAAGCATGCGTAGCTAATCTTCATAATATGTTATGATGAAGGAACTCGCGTTAGTTATGTAGTAGGGTTTGCACGTTAGTCGTCCTTACGACGAAGTTCACCCATAAACAATATATTTATAAAACTTGTCGAATGAGTGCACGCAGGAGACTAGTTTACCTAGTAAAACCTTACCTGGATCGAAAGATTGGTGGGTAGGCTTGTTTAGGTTGATTTATGTAACCTATCTAGAGATCGAAAGATTGATAGGGGAGTCCAGGGGTGATTTCAGACCGAAAGGAAATTAATCGTTCCCACTTCGTTTGTTGTATCGACTGACCTAATCTTTATGTGACATTAATTACCGCGATGACCTGAATCCTGACATATTCCACTTTTTATTGTTTAAAACTGGTTTTTATTATCTTTGTTTTAAGTTCTTTTTTATTCGTCTTAGTTCTAATCTCAAACAAAAACCCCCCCAAATTTGTGACTTACAGACTGACCTTTCACTTAGGACCATGTCTCCCTAAGGAATTCGACGCTACTTCCACTAGCTTCTAGTTAGTAGACCTAGGTTATCTTTGATACTAAACGACGGTATCAAATTTTGGCGCCGTTGCCGAGGAGGCAATAGGTTTTAAGTTTTGTTACTTTATTGTTGTTATTTTTGTCTTAAGGAATTTCTTTTAATTCCTTAAGACCGTTCTTATTCTTTTCTCAGTGTTGTGTATGCCTAGGTCTTCCAGGTACGAATTAGTTGCTGCTAATCCGGAACCGGAAAGAGCCTTCTGACGCCGGATAAGAGAAAGAAGAAGAGCGAGTTAGGAAGAAGTCTTGAGTATTCTTGAACCAATTACTGCTGAACTAGTCAACCAAATCTTAAGAATGCCGAACATCGCGAGCCAATCCGAACCAAAAGCTGACTCTATTCCAAAGGGTTTCACTATCCTTGTTGATGAGGCCGGAAACACATTCTACATTCGACCATCCTATATTAATCTGAGGAATATGTATCGGGGCACGGCTGGAGAGGACCCGAGGAAACATATGGAGATCTTTACAGATTACTGTTCCACCATTCCAACTTCTGCGACGGTCACGCAGGATAAGATTAAGGAAGTCTTTTTTCCTTTCTCTTTATCCGACGGGGCTAGGGAATGGTACCGGGATTTGGATCGGGAGGCTGCAGAAATTACTGATTGGAAGTCCTTAGCTCTGGCCTTCTACAATAAGTACTACCCATCCCAAAAGAGTAATGCTCTCCGTTCCCAAATTACAAACTTCAAACAATTTGGAACGGAGAACTTACATGAAGCTTGGACCAGATTCAAAAAGCTAGTGAGGGCATGTCCTCATCATGGTTTCCAACCATAGTTTATCAGCAACTAGTTTTACAACGGGTTGTTTGATGACCCTCGAGCCATCATGGATGCTGCTGCAAAGGGAAGGTTCCAAAAGGAGACCGAGGATGACAAGGGTTAGGGTATCATTGAAGAAATGGCAAATCACTGTGCGGAGTATGGAAACCCGAGGTCCGGAACGAGAACAGTAGCCGGAATAAATACTGAGGGTGTTGAGGCTAAGCTTGACAAACTGGCTACGAGGTTTGACCTTTGGGACAAACAACAAGAGGGTAGTTAACAGACGGTTCACCTACTGCAAAAGGGTGAACCATTGATGTGTAAGCGCTGTGGAGGAGCTGGGCATTCCGCTATTGAATGCCTAGCTGAGAAAGAGCAAGTATTTTCCTTCCAACAGTTCCGTCAGGGAGGAAATTTCTACAACTAGAATCAAGTCCACCCTCATCTAAGGTGGACTAGTCAGAATGTGCTCAACCCAACCCCACCACCACAACAAAACTATGTACCCCCTCACCGTAACCAAAATAACTTCCAGAAGCCACCTCAATTCCAACCGTCACAATCCGGTGCTTCCTCATCTGGAGGAAATTCAGAAATTGGAGAGTTGAAGACCCTAGTTCAGTCCTTGGCATCCCAAATGCAAGCTGGGAATGCGTCCATTAAGTTGCTGGAGTCGCAGATCGCACAACTGGCGATCAAGCAATCATCGCGACCCCAAGGGCAATTACCCTCCCAAACAGAACAACGCAATGAGACCATTGATATGGTGAGATTGAGGAGTGGGTGTGAGTATGAGGGACCAAGGATGGGAGTTTCTGATCAGAATGGCGAGAAAAGCAAAGTCGAAGTGGCTGTGAGTGGAGATGTGTTCGATCGAGAAGTTGACAGAGCTCGATCGAATGAAAATCAGGAAGAATGACTCGATCGAGGAGTTGTCAGAGCTCGATCGAGTGAGGTTGATAGAGAGGTCCTCGATCGAGCAGTACCACTTGCTCGATCGAGCATAGCAGAAGAGGAGATCGCTCGATCGAGTGATCCTATGGCAGAAAACACTCGATCGAGTGTTCTTGAGAAAACAAAGGAAAAGCGAGAGCTGGAGCAGGCGGAGTATGAGAAGTAGAGTGCGGGACGTCAAGTCGATATGAGGGATATCCCGTACCCGTCTAGGTTGGTGGAGAAAGAATTCGCTAAATTCGAGGATACGCTGCGGGAGTTGAAGGTACATGTTCCCTTTTTTGAGTTATTACTTAAGGTACCTTCTTATTTAAAGTTTATGCGTGAAATTTTGATGCGCAAGCGTACCGTTGATGTGAATGAAACTGTTGCCTTGACGGAGGAATGTTACGCATTCCTCCAGAATAAGACCCCACCTAAGCTAGCTGACTCAAGTAGCTTCTCTATTCCGTGTCAGATAGGAACCCATGTTGTCGACAATGCTTTGTGTGACTTAGGGGCAAGTGTTAGTGTGTTACCCCTATCGTTAGCAAGTAAATTGGGTTTTTCTAAGTTTAAGTGTACTAATATGACGGTCCAAATGGCTGACCGTAGTGTATCAAGACCCCTAGGCATTCTGGAGGACATTCCTGTTCAAATAGGAGAGTTCTTCATACCCGTTGACTTTATGGTCCTTGATATACCTGAGGATTCCTACACACCGATCATCTTGGGTCGACCTTTTCAGCACACTGCGAAAGCAGTAATAGACGTAGGTACTAAGACATTGACCTTCCAGGTTGGTGGCGAAGACCTAATTTTTAGGCAGACTAGTACACTGAGGTCACCCATGTCTGTTATCCCTTGTTATTCTTTGACGGATGATGTTTCTGCGAATCTTAATTTGTTAGAATTAAGGCCTCTGCCTCATACTGAGAGCAAAATAGAGGAAGATTTTTTTATTTCTGATGCAGATACAGAACCAGACTATAACCTGGACGGATGGGGTTATTTGTCTTTGAAGAACAAGGGTGGGATTCCGAAGGACATCTCAGCCAATATGAAGAGGGCGTCAAAAGATTACACCATGGTCTATGATCCTGTCACCAACACCACCAGCTGGAAATTAAGGGACGAAGTCGTCACAACTGCGGAAGGGAGTTCCGCGAGTCAGGAACCCAGTAGCGGGCAATGAACAATTATTTCCTGAACGTTTACGCCGGGTTTGCAACCCCGTGCAGCTTGTAATAGACAATTTACTGTTTTGTTAGACATAGACTACTCTTTTTTGCTCAATCCGTTAGACTTTTTAGTAGTAATCCGTAGGTAGACTAAGACTAAGCATGAATCCTTTTTTGTGGTTTTCTGTATGTTTGTAGTGTTTGGTCACCTTATGCAGGAATGAACCGGGCAAAAACAAAGAAAAAGAGTCGGAAACAGAAGAGACGAGGAAAGAACAAGCTTCACTGCAGAAAAGCCTCGATCGGGCTCTGTAATGTGCTCGATCGAGTTTGTAAGAGCTCGATCGAGGAGAACTCAGTCGAGGGAAGATCAGTGCTGACAACCACTCGATCGAGTGGACTTCAGTACTCGATCGAAGCAATTTGCCGTAAGTGAGTTACTCGATCGAGCAGTTCTCACTACTCGATCGAGCAACTCTCAGCCTATTTATAAGGGAAGTCTTCGATGCTCCTTCGTTTTCCTCGATTTCAGATTTCCGCACCTCTTTCCGTTCGATTCCTCTTGTTTTCCTTGTTTTTCAACAATCAAATCAAATAATCTTGCTTGTTATCAACCTAATTCGAGTAATCGAGTGAAAGCCCCATCAATTTCAAACCTAATTTCGAATAATTCGAAGTTTTCGAAAGCTAGGGTTTGTTCATTCGAATATTTTTGAAGCTTGGTTGCTAATTTGTGATTTATTGCTCTAATCGTCATTCTAATCATCAAAGTAAGTCGTTTGTATGTTGCCCCAAATGTCGAATTTAGGGTTTTGAAATAGGGATGGATCGATTTTTTCGACTTTTGTATGATTATAATTACGATTATGATTGATTGTATGTTGCTATGCAGAAATGGACGGGAAATCGACCATCGTAGCTACCACCAGCACCACGGCAGCAACCACGGCAGCTACCCGTGTCCCTCCACCACTGCTATGGTGGTTGCCTCACCCCGTGTTCCTGCCCCTGTAGGACCACCGCTACCAGACACCACAAACTACCGAGCCACCTCCGTCACAACCATGGCACCCGTAGCTTCTTCTTCCTCAGCTGATAAGGGGAAAGAGAAGGAGCTCATTTTAGGACAGAAAGGCCGAAAGTCCGTCCTTGGCATGCCACCTCACCAGCTCCACCTGCAATTCTCTCACTAGAGGATATCCCCGAGGTAATCTTCGCTGACACCCATCAGAGAGATCAGATGAAGACTGTAATACCCCATATTTTCATTGTTCGTAGTGATAGATTGTTTTATATTTATGCTAGTTGATAAGTATTTTGCTAATTTCTATAAAAGTAATATTAGTTTATACTTGTTAAGTGAATAAGAGTCCTTAGTCGAGACAAGAGCGGAATATGGTTAATATAGTTCTTGGAGTACGTGAGGGTCTAATAGAGATGGGCTTGGACTCGTTTGGTTGGATTCGACTTGGATGATTAGATACAATACCATGTCCCATATACCATCGTTTTTAACCATCGACATATTTCGAGATGAAATATCATATGTTGTTTTACCAAACCCTAATCACAAAACCCACAGCCTGCCTCCATCGTTTTACCAAACCCTACTCCCTCTTTCAATCTGCCTACATCTCGTAACAACCTCCCTTCACCAACCCTACCCACCTTATGACCACCGTGAATTTTGAAGGGAGAACAAGAGGAAGACGAACACCTGATAACAGCCATCACAACCGTTACATTCACCTTTGCGTGTTGCCATGTTTGTAAGTAATTTCTCGTTTGGTATTGCATATTATATCCGTTCACTAAGCTGGTAGATAATCCTTGCAATATGTATATTATGTTTATCGTTTTTATTTGGTCATAGGACCAACATAAACGCCATAACGAGGGCCATGAACGTCAACAGTAGGATGTACATTGACCGAACTCTGTTTTTGCGTGTGTAATCTATTTCGTTTAATGTTTGCTTAAATTGTTTATGTTTGGATTTTAATTCGGTCATGAGTTATGGGTAGAGGTAGTAGAAGGTCTATAGGTTGCTTTGGGTGGTTGAAGGGCGGTGTTGGCTGGTCAGAGCACGACCAGAGAGTGGGTCGTGTTTTAGTGGTCTGAAACATGGGCGAACAGGGGTTCGCGTGTGGGTGGTGTTTGGAGGTGTTTTTCTAGGGTTGGTGTGGTGTCGAGGGATCGGGGTCACCACCAAGGGAGTCATGGGTGTTGAGGGTTTTCAAGTGCAGCGTGAGGTGGTGGTTAGGGTGGCTACGCTGGCGGCAGGAGTCGCGTTTTCAGGGGCTGGTCACGGGTTGGTACTGGGTTATGCGGGTTGGTCATGGTGGTTTATAGGGTTGTCGACGGCAGGTTTGGGCTCGGGCTTGGTCGAGGTGGCTGTCCAGTGGTTCACTGGAGTACGGTGGTGGTAACCACCGTGTCTTAGTGGTGGTTCAGGTGGTGTGTAAGTGTCGAAGAGTTTGTCGATTGGGGCTGGTCGCTGGCTGATTTAGTGACAACCTGTTCGATGAATTGCTCGGTCATGCGAAGTGAGTCGTGTTTGTTGAGGCTGTTCGTTGTGTTGAGTTATTTTTATTATTATAATTATTAGTACTAGTGATATTATTATTGTTATTATTGTTAGTATTATCTTATTAGTATTCTTTTTAGTATTATTAATATTATTATTATCATTGTTCTTATAATTATTTTTACTACTATTATTTGAGTATTGTTATGGTGTTGGGTGGTAATGATGATAGTGGGTAGTTATTTAATCGTGTTGGTTGTGGGTGTTTGTGAGTCGGGAATTATTTAAGTCAAGGGAGTTCCTTTATTTAGAAGTTATTTATTTGGAAAGTTTCTATAATTGGAAAGTTTCTATTTTTGGAAACTTTCCACTTATGGAAGGTGGCTATTTATAGTAAGTGTGTTAGTTAAGGGGTTCGGGAAGTTTGTTAATTCGTTACGTATATCTGTTTAGGTAGCGAGTTTCGCGTGGAACATTTCTAGCAAGCCTTGGATCGATCTGCTTTCCTACTAATTCAGGTAGGGGAAAATACCGGTATATGATGATGTGTAAGCTGTTCTTTTTTGTTATTAAGCATGTTTGTGATATAATATCACGTGATCGTATATTGTGTTATCTATGTTATTCTGAGATATTGTTACGATGTGAATATATATTGGGTCTTGTGATATGGCGTTGGATCGGTGCGGAGTATATATGGCGTTGGATCGGTGCGGAGTATATATGGCGTTGGATCGGTGCGGAGTATATATGGCGTTGGATCGGTGCGGAGTATATATGGCGTTGGAACGGTGCGGAGTATATATATGGTGTTGGATCGGTGCGGAGTTTATTTGGCGTTGGATCGGTGCGGAGTTTATTATATTGTTGTTGTATTTATTTCTTTTCCCTACTCAACCTCGTGGTTGACCCTGTGTATTCGTGATCACCTGTGATGAACCAAATTATTGGGGAGCAGATTGACAGGTGGCTGAGACTAAGGGGGAGCTATGGGAGAGAGAGCTTGGAGCCGGACCAGACTAAAGTCTAGATCACCTTAGTCAGTTTAACATGAGTTGTACTTCTTTACTTTGTTAAGACTTTCGGATACAGTTGTAAGAACATGTTATGAGTTTAATTTTAATTAAAGTACTGTTTATCTTTCCTTTGTATCTACTGCCTCGGGAAACCGAGATAGTAACACCTTTATTTATCTGAGGAGTCCTAGTACAGGCCCTTAAATAAATGGGGGTGTTACAAAGTGGTATCAGAGCGAACGATCCTCAGGCCTAAACCAAATAAAAAGTAATGAATGTAGGAAGAGTCAAATAAAATGAAGCCCGAGATGAAACTGATAGGAGCCCCAAAAAGGAACGGGATGAGTTAGGGGCCCCCTCACACCAAACCTGGGCCCTTTCTGTTCTATCTCGGGAACCCAATGAGAGTAATTGAAGAGTGGGGTAGATTATATAGTGATCTAGTTATCTTGTATTAACGTGCTTGCAGGAGAAGGAATGAGGTAAATTATGATGTGAAATATGGTTGGTAATATATACTGCGAATCATGAGATTAGTGTCGAATGTTGATCGAGATATACTATTTATGGTATTGGGAACAAGAGTTTTGAATATGAGCTTTACTTGTATATGGTGATATGCATGCGGCTATATGATCCTTGAACCATTAGGTAAAGATATAGTATAATGATATGTGTAATGAGTTGATGAGCTATAGCTACCTAAAAGGGTAGATGTGGGAGAGATGTGATCATGATTGACTGGAATGGTTAGTAGAGTCAACTATGCTATGTCATTATAGGATGTGGAACCAAGTTAAGTCTTATGGGTAAAGCTAGTAGACCGAACCGGATGTCGTGCCCGTTGATAATTGTCTGTTACTATTCTATGTGTGCATACACTTCTTATTTGCATGCCTTATGCTTGGCAAGAGTTACTGATGGGCTTACTAGGCAAATGTGACCGGAATTTGAGGTTTATGATTGTTAGTAGTTTACTAATTGCTTTAGCAATCCATGTCTAGTGAAATGCGGAATGTGTTACCCCAAGCCATGAGTACTCTAGGGTTATGTGTTGCATAGATCGTACTTAAAGTATATATGGCGACTTCTTTTGACACCCAATTAGTTTAGTAAAGGGTCATGTTTCTATAAGTGACACCATGGCGATTCTGGTATATATTTACATACTATTATGTTGTGACTGTTACAATAGTGGGAACTAATACATTGTTCATACATGTGTAACTATTGAATTATTTCGTGATGCTATTTCTCAAATTCGCAATCTTACCGTCTGGTAGATGACAATTTCGGTTGAAATAATGAAGTTAATTTGGTACAATGTGATTCCAACGCTTCGAATGACATGTCAACATGTTTTTTGAAAAATAATGGTTATATTTAAATGTAATAGTGGAAGTGTTTTTTTTAAGGAACACAAATTTTGATAAATTTTCAGAATGTTACTTTGCTTGCGAGAGCTGCCATTTAAAATGTGTTCTCCATATATGTATGAAAATTTTATGTATGATAATTTTCTGAATTAGCTTTCCAATGTTTTGGGTTCATGTTAAAACGACCTATGTTCTGAGTGAAAGAAATCATTTAAAAACCTGGTGATTGTTATGCATAAATTCAACTCTACTGTTCAGGATATGTGTTCGCGTTTTCAAAAGATATGCCATGTAAAATCGTAACGAGCCACTATTTAATTGTGATTTTTGCAAGTTGCTGAATTTTCTGTTGAATTGCTGTAAAGTTCTTGTCCAGACCGATTGAGAATAATTTCCTCTGTTTAACTTATTTCCCATATTTTCGAAAAACTATAATCGCGCGCACTTAGTTAAGTGGTTATTTGATTATGATTTTTGTAAGTTGTTGCATAATGTTTAATTGGTGAATTGTGAGATATGTAAGTTCATATAAAAGTTTAGTCAAATGTGGAGTATGTGATGTGATTCCGTGATATCCTGATATAGCATTAGTAACATGAATAGTAGGCATATGATATGAATATGAACCTTATTATATGATAACGTCATCATGCTTGTTTTTATTATATGATAAAACCGATTTGACTAGTAAACTTGTTAGCATGATATAAAAATCTAATTGTTATAGGTGTTGAACCATATATTCAAATATATATATAGTATATATGTTTATGTTTTGATAATGACAAGTCTAGCTATTTATATATTATATACTCGTATGTATAATCGTGTGCTAAGTGTACAGAACATTAGAAACAAGATCTAATCAATCAAGTATAAAAGATTCAAGCATATTAGTCAATGAATTGACTAAGTCGAAGATTGATAGAAGATCACAAGCGCGCATAATAAGCTAAAGTTATATTCATCAACTATAGCTTTAGTACAAGATTGATCCTAGTTATAGCCCGTAGCTATAACTCTATATCATGAAGAAATGATCGGAATATATATGTGTTTGAGTTGAAACAATTGTTTCTATATTAGTGTCGTGTAGAATTAGTGTTTAACTGGTATTCTATTTTGGTAAATAGAATTGTTAATCTTAATAGGATTATATAAAATATCTTTAAGTTAAATAAGGAATAAATAATTGTCTTATGAGATAATTATTTATTACTAAAATAAACTAAGGATTTTTATATGATTTTAATTGTCAAAAATATATAATCTAAATATAGTATGTTTCGACTTTGGGAAACGTGTAATATGACACGATTGCCATAAGTCGTGTAAGGATTACTTAAATAAATATTATGTATTTATTTAATATCCTAAACAAACTAAGATTATATTATGGTAATATATTTTATTATCTTTGACATGGTTTAGGAAGTTGATCTAATAAGGATACTAATTGTTTATTATATAAAGATCTTTCCTAAATATGAATTAGGAAATTGATTCCTTATATAATACATATAGTATATTATTAAATCTTTCCTGAAGATATTAAGATTAGATTTAAGGTAGTATTACTAAAAGACTAGTATTCTAGTTTAAGTAATATTCCTAAATCATCTAGGGTTTGAATTACCTAGATACATATTCTATATAAATAGACTACCATGATACATTAAGAAAACACGAAATATATACACACATATACACGCATATCGAGAGAGAAAAACCGCCGTTCGTTTTCTTCAAGTTCGAGCTTTTCATTGTCATATCCGATTCAAGATTCAAGTGCTCAGGCATTGATCTTATTCATTCAAGATTGTGACACCAAGAAAACATTGAAGACTTTATCTTATTAACGTAAGATAGAACGAGTATTTAGCGGTACTCATTGTAAGACAAATATTTAACGGTATTTGTTGTAGCTAGATATTTAACGGTATCTAGATTGAGTTGTGACTAACATCAAAGTCGCACGAGTAGGGTTGATAAAATTGTAATCCAGAGTTGGTACTAATTTTATTAATCGAGAATAGTGGACGTAGGTCTCAGAGTGTGAGACTGAACCACTTCAAAAATATTGTGTCTCTCTTTATTATTTGCTCTACTCAAAGATCATCATACAACCATACACGCATCGAAGAAGATTTAAAAAGAAGGCATACTCAATTCAACCCCCCCTTCTTGAGTATATTATATCAATAGACTCTTCAATTGGTATCAGAGCCTCGTGCTCTTGATCGCCTAGCCGCGTGAGTTTTGATCCTTCTATTGATTCTATATTATATACTCTTTCATCAATGGATTCCAAGCATCTCAAGTGCCCTATCTTCGATGGCAAAAACTATAGTTTATGGAAAATATGATGACTCATTACATCAAGGGTTGTGATTGGGAATGTTGGAAGATCATCCAAACTGGACCAAAGAAGATCTTGGTCGCCGCCGCCAATGGAACAACCTATGAAAAGATGGAAAGCGATTATGTGGAAAGTGACTACAAAATTGCAAAACTCTAAGGCCATGAGCCTCCTACAGAACGGTATGATAACCTCAGAATTCGATAGATTCTCATCCTGTAGTTCCGCTAAGGAAATATGGGATAGTCTCGAACTTGCTTATGAAGGAACATCCCCAGTCAGGAAACATCGTATAGACTTGCTCGTTCAAAGATATGAACTTTTCAATATGGAAAAGAATGAATCTATTGATAGCATGTCTGCACGATTTTCTTGTATTATTAATGAACTGCGGAACCTTGGCAAAAAGATCGATTCTGAGGATATCATTCGTAAGATTCTTAGGAGTCTCACCAAAAAGTGGCAACCTAAGGTCACGGCCATAGAGGAAGCACGTGATTTATCTAAAATCACTTACCAAGAATTGATTGGATCCTTAATGGCTCACGAGATCATACTAAATAAAAACGATGATGATCCCAAAGGAAAGGGAGTCGCTTTACAAGCCTCCACAAGCGAAGTAAGCGAAGAAGAACTTGAGGATGA
Organism: Silene conica; assembly: GCA_029255685.2. NCBI lineage: Eukaryota > Viridiplantae > Streptophyta > Magnoliopsida > Caryophyllales > Caryophyllaceae > Silene > Silene conica. The sequence continues at coordinate 54,681,068 of CM055311.2, read as the reverse complement.
AACAGTTCTATTCGCTAGACGATTTAAGAAAGCAGTTTTCAAAGGTAGATACAAAAACTCTAACAACAAAACGTTCGACAAAAAGAAAACTGACTCCAAACAAACATTCTTCAAAAGAGGATGTTTCAAGTGTGGACAACAAGACCACATGATCAAAGATTGTCCAAGTTGGGACAAAATCAAAGACAAGTCAAAAAGAGAAAAGACCAAAACAGAGTTTAAGAAAGTAATGCTTGCGTCATGCTGGGGAGAATTAGAATCTGAAGATGACGAGGACTCTGAAGAAGAAGAGGTAGCAAACCTATGCCTAAGCAACGTCAGCCTAGATCTAATCTCAAACGACAATGATGAAGATGACGCATCGAATATGTGTCTCCTTGGAGAATCAGACTCAGACGAGGACGACGAAGAGGTAAATTTTCTTCAACTCAAAAGTCAAGTTAAAAACTTATCTAAGGCTATGCTAATTAAATATTTTGAGAAAACCCTAGACCAATGTCATGAACAAAATCTTGAGTTAGATGACTTGAAAGAGTAGATCCTCGATATTGCTGAGGAAAATCAACTTCTGAAAGCCAAAGCCAAGAAACTAAAATCCAAAATAAGCATTGAAGCAAATGCTAAGTTGGAAACAGTTATGTCTGAGAAAAAGGTTCTTGAGTCTAAAGTTATAGCTAATGAAGCTATAACCTCAAAACTAAAACTCAACATTAAAGAGCTATAACTTCAGAATTAAGAAAGGTTAATGAACGGCTTAAGTCAGAATCTTCGACTATGGTCGAAGATGAGACTCATCAAGAAGAAGTTGAGATTCTCGAAAGCAAAATCATGGATCTAGAATTCAGTATATCTAAAATCAAGAAAGAACATGCCAAAATTGTGTCTGACTTCCATAAAGACATTCAAAACCTAAAAGAGTCTAGCAACACTGACCATAGTGAATGTAAGAAAGAAATAGACTCCTTGAAAGACCTCCTTCTTCATGCTCGGAAAGTTCACGATAAGTGGGAAGGAAGCACTAACGTTCTAAACTTCCTAACTGAACAATCCGACAACAACATGAAGATGGGTTTAGGTCACGAATGTTATGGAAGAAGGGATCACTCAAAGTGTAAACAAAGTCCAACAGATAGAGACTTTAGAAGAAGAAAATATGCCGACCTTCCTGAGTATTTAATATGCACTTATTGTGGCCATACTGGACACCTCCGAGAAAACTGTGTGAAACACGCACAAGATTTTAAAACCGGAGTTAAGTTTGTCAAATCCTTAGGAATTCCAAGCGACACTATTTCTGTCTCTGATAGTGATGGTGACAAAACTGAGGAAAGAAACATTGACCACAGATGGTTCTATGACATGACATTTGACTACGAAGAAAAGAAAAACAGAACCAAACAGACTCCTCAAACATCACACAAAAAATGGTCACCAAGAGTCCAAACTAAAACCTACACAAGAACATCAAAACCCAACCACTACCGATATAGAAAGACCTATGTAAGACAAGTCTGGGTTAAAAAGGAAGATGTATTTGTGATTACTAACAACAAAGGACCCAAGTATGCTTGGGTACCTAAATCCTGTCTTTAAAATTATTTGTGCAGTTTGTCGCCAAGGAAAATAACCTATGGTATCTCGACAGTGGATGCTCAAGACATATGACAGGCGACGTAAACCTATTCCAAACCCTAAAACCTTTTGACGGAGGTAAAGTCACATTCGGTGATAACAAAAAGGGAAAGATCATTGGAATTGGTAAGATAGGTATTTCATCCTCTCATGCTATAAATGATGTATACCTTGTAAATGGTCTCAAACACAATCTTATCAGTATATCTCAATTATGTGACAAAGGAAATAAAGTGGTTTTTCATTCAGATATATGTCGTATAATCTTAGAAGGCACCAGTAAAGTGATACTTGAAGGTCACAGGATGAAAAATTTTTATATGATTGATTTAAATGTTGTACCTACTGATTCTCTATCATGCATGAAAGTTACGTTAGATGATCCATGTCTATGGCACAAGAGATTTGGTCATATTAGCTCACCTATTCTAAGTAAGCTGAAAAGATGGGACTTGGTCGAAGGTCTTCCAAAGATCAAATTTGATCAAGAAAAGATGTGTGACACATGTGCACGATGTAAACACGTCAGATCATCCTTTAAGCCAAAAAGAGTGGTAAGCACAGAACAAGCTCTTGAACTAGTACACATGGATCTATGTGGCCCTATGAAGGTAAGAAGCATAGGTGGTTCCAGGTACGTTTTCGTTCTAGTTGATGATTACTCTAGATTTGTTTGGCCAATCTTTCTTCACTCTAAAGACGAAACTTTCGATGAATTTGTTAGTCTCATAAAACTTGTCCAAAACAAATATAAATCAAACCTAGTAACAATCCGTACTGATCATGGAACTGAGTTCGACAATCATGCTTTTATTGAGTTTTGTAAAACCAATGGTGTTGGTCATAACTTCTCGGCCCCTAGAACCCCACAACAAAATGAAGTCGTAGAACGAATGAACAGAACGCTAGAAGACATGGCTAGAACAATGCTTCTTTGTAGTGGTCTACCTAGAAACTTTTGGGCTGAGGCTATTAGTACAGCTTGCTATATTCATAACCGTGCTATGATTAGACCTATCCTTAAAAAGACTCCTTATGAACTTCTTCGTGGTCGCAAACCAAATATATCACATTTAAGATGCTTTGGTAGTAAATGCTTTGTTCACAACAATGGTAAAAACAAATTAAGCAAATTCGACCCTAGAAGTGATGAAGCAATCTTTATAGGATATTCAGATTATAGTAAAGCCTACAAAGTTTTTAACAAACGTACTTTATGCATAGAGGAAAGTATTCATGTTATCTTTGATGAGAATAATGTCTTCGATAAGCCATTCCAGGATATAGAGGAAAACCTAGACGAACCTGATTTCAGGTTATCAAGGGAAGATCCTCCTGAAATGGAAATTGAAGAAGGAGAACCTCAAGGAATTCATGATGAACTCAACTTGGGAGAAAATGGTGCGAGAGATGAAACTACAGTTGATGATACTGTAGATAACTCTCAAACCAATGACTTGGAACCCAGAGTTACAGCTAATGAAGCTGTAACTTTGAATCAAAACCAAAGGGAAGAGGCCAGAGTTATACCTGACCCTACTATAAACCCAGGTTTGGATTCAGGGGGAACAAGTCAAGATCCCGAGTCAAGTTCAGGGAATGCAAATGATCAATCAAGGAACTGGAGATACAAAGGTTCTCATCCTTTGGACAATGTCATAGGAAGCCTGACAGATGGAGTTCAGACTCGAAGGAGCTTAAATAACTTTTGCTCATTCTACTCCTTTCTCTCCACCATTGAACCTTCAAATATCAAGGAAGCTCTCGCAGAACCAGACTGGATAGTTGCCATGCAAGAAGAACTCCAGCAATTTGAAAGAAACAAAGTTTGGCATCTTGTTCCTCGACCTAAGGACAGAACTGTCATTGGAACTAGATGGGTATTCAGAAACAAATTGGATGACACTGGAGTCATTGTGCGAAATAAGGCCAGACTAGTAGTTCAAGGATACAACCAACAGGAAGGGATCGATTATGACGAAACCTTTGCTCCTGTTGCTCGTCTTGAGGCAATAAGACTACTCATTGCATTTGCAGCACACAAGGGAATGAAGCTCTTTCAGATGGACGTTAAGACTGCATTTCTTAATGGCTATCTCCAAGAGGAAGTATTTGTTGAACAACCTCCTGGATTTCCTGACAGCAAACTCAAGGATCATGTATTCAAATTGGACAAAGCACTATATGGTCTGAAACAAGCACCTAGGGCATGGTACGACAGATTATCAAAGTTCCTATTGGAGAGTGGATTCAAGAGAGGGTCTGTGGATAAAACCCTATTTCTTAAAAGCGAAAACTCAGATCTACTAGTTGTTCAGATCTATGTTGACGATATTATTTTTGGCTCAACTAATAAAAAGTTGTGCAAGTACTTCTCTGAGTTGATGACTTCTGAGTTCGAGATGAGTATGATGGGAGAACTAAAGTTCTTCCTTGGACTTCAAATACAATAAACTGAAGAAGGAATCAAAGTTCATCAACAAAAATACGTCAAGGAGTTACTAAAGAAATTTGGAATGGAAACCTCTCATGCAATGCCTACTCCAATGGTCACAGATAAGAAGTTAACCAAAGACGAAGATGGTAAGTCTGTAGATGAAACAACTTACAGAGGTATGATTGGCTCACTTCTTTATCTTACAGCAAGTCGTCCAGATATAATGTTTAGTGTCTGTGTTTGTGCGAGATTCCAATCTGCACCAAAAGAATCACATATGATTGCAGTTAAAAGAATATTAAGATACCTAATCGGAACCTCAAAATTATATCTATGGTATCCTATGGACTGTAACTTTAACCTAGTAGGATATTCATATGCGGATTATGCAGGATGTTCTTTAGACAGAAAAAGTACCTCCGGACTTGCTACCTTTGTAGGTCCTTGTATTATATCTTGGGGATCCAAGAAACAAAATTCTGTCGCTCTCTCAACTGCTGAAGCAGAATATATTGCAGACGCACTGGTATGTTCTCAACTTTTATGGTTAAAGCAACAGTTACATGATTATGGTGTTGATGTTGGATGCGTGCCTATCTTATGTGATAATACGAGTGCTATAATTATATCTAAAAACCCAGCCCAGCACTCGAGGACCAAACATATTGAAATTAGACACCACTTTCTAAGAGACCATGTTGAAAAGAAAAATATAAAATTGGAATTTTGTAGTACGGAAAAACAATGGGCAGATATCTTCACTAAACCATTGGCTAGAGAACGCTTTGAGACTTTGCGATTGGAAATTGGTTTAATCGGTGGCACCTAATCAAATCTTAAAAGCAAAAATAACCCAATGACTGACTACGGTTTAGATGAGATTATATGACTGTGTCCGTATACTCCGCTGCATGTGTATGTATATATTCGATGATAAATTTTGTGATTATAGTTATATTATACGATTTACATATGAATGTGTGCACAAATCAATCTCACAATAATATTACGTCACATATTATAATTGTCCCACAACATACATATTACAATATATACAAAATAATAATATTCAAATATTATAAAACAAACATATTTACCTCAAATTAAACACACAAAGTGTGTGTAATGGTCCCCCCTATGCCACGTCTCCACCCAAACCAAGCCCCACACACGACTGCCACGTGTCCCCTACTAAACCTAGCCTTTGACTTTCCACCCAAAACCAATTACTACCCCAACTCCCTCAAACTTACCTCACTCACCATCCATTATTACCGTCCCCAAACCCAACTCCCTAAAATTACTTATCACTTCCTCCATTATTAACCCCAAAACCTCCATCAAATTTACAAAACTCCATTAAAATCCGTCCCAAAATATCATCACTTCGACTAAATCAACCACCATAATTCACCATAACCATCATGCCTCCTTCCCGAGCCACTCGCTCTCACCAAAAGAAACCCACACCTCCTTCACCAACTCCGTCACCCCCACCATCTCCAACACCCATAGCCACCTCAGCACCACCATCTGACAAAGGCAAACGACGAAAACTCAACCGCTCATCCCCTTCCGTCTCCGATGACATGCATGAAATGGGTTCTAAATCTCGAAATCCGCGTCCTCTGTTTTCCGAGTATTCGATTGAAGCTACTAGGGAGGGTCTTGAAAGAGTTCAAATGACCAAAAACGAAGGTATGTTAATCGAACGGGTTCTACCTTATGCTATACATGCGGGTCGTTATTATCCGAGGTCATGGGTCGAAAATTCGAAGTCTTTAGGATTCTTTAAGGATTTCTTAAAATTTCAGGGATGGGAGTACATTAGTGATTTTTCTGGGTTGATTTTCCCTATTGAGATGGTTCAATTTCTTGCTTCAGTTAAAAGGTGTGATAATGGTATTATGGGTGTCGTAAATGGACAAGATGTTGTCGTGAGTAAGTCGGATGTTTGTGAAATTTTCAAACTTGATCAAGAAGGGTTAAATCTTGACCCGAAAATGGAGTGGAATGTTGTTTCTAAAGATCAGAAACTAAAAATCAAGAAGTATTTCGATAATGATGCCACTGAGGTCTCACCTCTACTTACCGTCTCTTTTAATCCAAAGTTGAAGTTTTTCTTGAATTTCTTGTGGAATACCGTGCTCCCTCGGAGAGGTGGTCGGGATAAGCTTGCTAGTGTTGAGGCCGTAGTGTTGTACAGTTGGTTGGAAGGTCAGAAGGTTGATTTAGCATCCCTAATTTGTCACAAAATATGTCAAGTCTCTAGTGTGGTTGTCAAGGAGAAATTTTGCTCAACAATCGACATTCCATACGGAATGTGGGTGTCCGAGCTCTTGCTAAAGAAAGGAGTTGTTGATGATGCTAGTTTCGGAATTAAGCCAAAAGATTTTATGTGTGATCGTTTGTTGAAATTAATGGGCATTTGCTTTGATGGAGTTGATCTCTCGTTTGGTAAGAGTGTAGGTACTGAACCCACCCCACAGCCATCCCCTTCTTTTGCGGGTCTTGAAGCCAAGATGGATACAATTATTGGGTTGTGTGAAGGGAAGAAGAGCAGTGGAGAGGCAGGAGGTAGCCGTCCTAAAAGGGGTCGGGAATTTGAGGATGTGGTAAAGGAATGGATGGAGAAAGTGGATAAGCATTTGGTAAAAGTTGGCTCAGAGGTCTCCGTTGTGTGCTCGGAGTTGCTAAGCATTAGTGATCGTCTTTCTTTTATTACGACTCAGGGAGGAGCCATGGTAAGGGATCATGGGTTATTACGGGAAGATGCATCTCACGCACTCGAGGCCGTCAAAGCACTATCTCTCAAAGTGCTCAACTTCGAAATTGCGCTCAATGCTCAAAGGAGAAACGTGTCGAGTTGCTTGGATAGGCTGGAGTCGCTTGAATATCGTACCCGACCCGACTACGTGAACCCCTATGCAAAGAATCCGGGTTCAAGCTCTCGCTCTTGATGATCCAAATCCGTCTCTGTTTCGTCTAAAGTTCATGGTTGTTGTTATTGTTTTGTTCTAAGTCCGGTGGTGGACTTATAAACTCTTTTCTCTTGCGGCCCAATTTACTAACCTAGCCCATTAGGAATTCCAGGTCCTGTTTCCTTTTTGCCCCCTCGGAATTCTTAATTCTAACCAGGCCCAGTTCGTATTTCCTTTTGCCACGGCTCAATTTGCTTGTTATCTTTTGCCGGGCCTATTATAAACCTATCTTTAGCCGGCCCATTTTCTTAAACATTGCCCCACATTCGGCCCATTGGCTTAATATTTTCGATTGTTGTGTATATTTTTAACATTCCGTATGTGGTTATGTGATATTCTCTATGTTCATATTATTTCGACTCGTTTATATGCTTGCTTATGCTTCGTACGTATATTATTCTAGTCGTTTCATGTCTTTGTTCTCATCTTTTCGATGATGTCAAGAGGGGGAAATATGCGACTTAGATTAGAATTTGCCTACGCTTGCTCCTTGTCGTAATTCATTGTCTCTTAGGGTTCTTAAAGGATATGGGATAGATAGAAGATAAAAACCCTAAGTTGATCTTTGCTATGAATAACCATTATTATATTGAGGGGGAACATACACTTAGACACGAAATCTAAGAAAGACTTGCCATCATCAAAAAGGGGGAATTTGTTGAACCATATATTCAAATATATATATAGTATATATGTTTATGTTTTGATAATGACAAGTCTAGCTATTTATATATTATATACTCGTATGTATAATCGTGTGCTAAGTGTACAGAACATTAGAAACAAGATCTAATCAATCAAGTATAAAAGATTCAAGCATATTAGTCAATGAATTGACTAAGTCGAAGATTGATAGAAGATCACAAGCGCGCATAATAAGCTAAAGTTATATTCATCAACTATAGCTTTAGTAAAAGATTGATCCTAGTTATAGCCCGTAGCTATAACTCTATATCATGAAGAAATGATCGGAATATATATGTGTTTGAGTTGAAACAATTGTTTCTATATTAGTGTCGTGTAGAATTAGTGTTTAACTGGTATTCTATTTTGGTAAATAGAATTGTTAATCTTAATAGGATTATATAAAATATCTTTAAGTTAAATAAGGAATAAATAATTGTCTTATGAGATAATTCTTTATTACTAAAATAAACTAAGGATTTTTATATGATTTTAATTGTCAAAAATATATAATCTAAATATAGTATGTTTCGACTTTGGGAAACGTGTAATATGACACGATTGCCATAAGTCGTGTAAGGATTACTTAAATAAATATTATGTATTTATTTAATATCCTAAACAAACTAAGATTATATTATGGTAATATATTTTATTATCTTTGACATGGTTTAGGAAGTTGATCTAATAAGGATATTAATTGTTTATTATATAAAGATCTTTCCTAAATATGAATTAGGAAATTGATTCCTTATATAATACATATAGTATATTATTAAATCTTTCCTAAAGATATTAAGATTAGATTTAAGGTAGTATTACTAAAAGACTAGTATTCTAGTTTAAGTAATATTCCTAAATCATCTAGGGTTTGAATTACCTAGATACATATTCTATATAAATAGACTACCATGATACATTAAGAAAACACGAAATATATACACACATATACACGCATATCGAGAGAGAAAAACCGCCGTTCATTTTCTTCAAGTTCGAGCTTTTCATTGTCATATCCGATTCAAGATTCAAGTGCTCAAGCATTGATCTTATTCATTCAAGATTGTGACACCAAGAAAACATTGAAGACTTTATCTTATTAACGTAAGATAGAACGAGTATTTAGCGGTACTCATTGTAAGACAAATATTTAACGGTATTTGTTGTAGCTAGATATTTAACGGTATCTAGATTGAGTTGTGACTAACATCAAAGTCGCACGAGTAGGGTTGATAAAATTGTAATCCAGAGTTGGTACTAATTTTATTAATCGAGAATAGTGGACGTAGGTCTCAGAGTGTGAGACTGAACCACTTCAAAAATATTGTGTCTCTCTTTATTATTTGCTCTACTCAAAGATCATCATACAACCATACACGCATCGAAGAAGATTTAAAAAGAAGGCATACTCAATTCAACCCCCCCTTCTTGAGTATATTATATCAATAGACTCTTCAATAGGTAATGGTGATTTTTTTGAACAATGAGAATCGTGTGGATGTTCTTTCATATATTTATGGTATATCATTGTCCGGTTCACTGAGATAATAACCTTTATAACACCTTCATGTATATTGTTATGTCACAAACTGAATCGCTTTGCTATGTTTGAAATCTGATCATCAAATCTTGAGTTATTAACTGGTGGACATGTGATGTATGGAAGTACTAGTCTTGCAAATTCGTTTACTTTTATCGTTAAATTTTCATAACTCATGAACTACAAGTTATAAGAACAATGTTTTAGTAAAAAAGAGTCAGTATGTCTCCATGTAGTCTTGTTTCTTGTTTCGATCTATAGCTTGTAAAATTGTCTTTTGATTCATGTTTATAAATTACCACAAACTACCGCTGCGATGTTTCCAAAGTTTCAAAATGTTTTCCAAGTGATGATTATCCATGATAACGGTTGACGTTTTGATAATTATAAGTGATTATTTGCAACATACTAAATTCTGTAGCTACGTGTTGAGGAAATCCTGTCGGATGTTTAATTGTGGCATATTATATAAACCCCTCCATTTACAGGTCATATATATTACCAGTTTCATGATAAATGATGTAAGGAGAGTGGATGTGAAACGTACCTAATTGATTTTTTTTTTTTTATTGATATTTAGGAGTGATAAACGGTCTTGTTAGTCTATGATTGGTGTGTATCTTGTGTAGTATGTCTATGCGCCATGTTTAATCATGTTAATAAATTTTACACGATGTCTGTTCCTAAATATAATTTTGCTTCTATAGTATGTTTCTGAACATGGAATGTTTCAATTGTCAATTATGAGCTAAGAGTTACTGGTTGTTTACATCAGTGTATTTATGTCAAGCTTGTGTTGCTCAAAAGTATACTAAGTGTAATGGCTTATTTGATTTATGTGTCGTCGTTCAATTGGAATATAATTTTGTGGTCGCTATTACAAGGCTTTCAGGGGATGGATTGATGGCTTAATTAAGTGGTAAGCGTATATAATTGGGAGTTAATGGCCGCGCTAAGTATCAAGCAACGGTTTCGGTGGGATATAGAATTAAGGCTAAGAGTATGAATTGGCTTGATTAGTCTATGAAAGAGACTGGTTAATGACGTTACTTTCGCTATTATGAGAATGAGATGAGTTTTCTATGTTATCAGAGTATGATGATATGACGAGTTTGCATGTGGACCTTTACTTCGTGTTTGTATCGTGTGCTTATTGTCGTATCCTTTGACCTAGACTTGTGGGTGATTTGCTTTGAGTCTTGTACTCTAAGGGTTGAGCACGGTTCTCTTGCCGATATTGATAGCAAAATTTAAATACGTTACTGGTATTAAGTTATGTGGCCCTTGTGCCGAGATATGTTTACGGTCCAGAGTGACCATGGTTATTGAGTTATATTACTTGAGTCTGCAATTGATTTTGATATGGAAATATTGTTTTGCGGCTTATTTCGCCAGTCACTCACCCCTTGTCCTTGGCTTAGGTTCGACGACGAGAAAACGATACTTGGTTACTTAGAGTAACATTTTATGAGATAGAGTAATGAGTTGGAAATTTTATAATAGGGTTACGAGGACGTAACCATGTTTTAAGGAGGATAGGATTGTAAAATCTTAATGATTTTATGACATGGCTAGTTGGTGATTGTTTGAATACACATAATAATACTGTGTACCCCTGTTGTGCATTTATTTTGTTTCGTGAAGTACCTCCTAAGCTTCGTTATACGTTAAACTTTGGGGACAAAGTTTTCTCAACGAGGGTAGAATGTAATATTTCGTAATTTAAATTACCTTACTAATGTTCTTGACGTTATGTGGTGTTGCATATTGTGGTCTTATGTGCCTAGTGACCCGTTTTTGGACCATTGGATGGTGAACTTCGGGACGAAGTTCATTTTCAAGGAGGGAAGACTGTAATACACCGTATTTTCATTGTTCGTAGTGATAATTTGTTTTATATTTATGCTAGTTGATACGTATTTTGCTAATTTCTATAAAAGTAATATTAGTTTATACTTGTTAAGTGAATAAGAGTCCTTAGTCGAGACAAGAGCGGAATATGGTTAATATAGTTCTTGGAGTACGTGAGGGTCTAATAGAGATGGCTTGGACTCGTTTGGTTGGATTCGACTTGGATGATTAGATACAATACCATGTCCCATATACCATCGTTTTTAACCATCGACATATTTCGAGATGAAATATCATATGTTGTTTTACCAAACCCTAATCACAAAACCCACAGCCTGCCTCCATCGTTTTACCAAACCCTACTCCCTCTTTCAATCTGCCTCCATCTCATAACAGCCTCCCTTCACCAACCCTACCCACCTTATCACCACCGTGAATTTTGAAGGGAGAACAAGAGGAAGACGAACACCTGATAACAGCCATCACAACCGTTACATTCACCTTTGCGTGTTGCCATGTTTGTAAGTAATTTCTCGTTTGGTGTTGCATATTATATCCGTTCACTAAGCTGGTAGATAATCCTTGCAATATGTATATTATGTTTATCGTTTTTATTTGGTCATAGGACCACCATAAACGCCATAACGAGGGCCATGAACGTCAACAGTAGGATGTACATTGACCGAACTCTGTTTTTGCGTGTGTAATCTATTTCGTTTAATGTTTGCTTAAATTGTTTATGTTTGGATTTTAATTCGGTCATGAGTTATGGGTAGAGGTAGTAGAAGGTCTATAGGTTGCTTTGGGTGGTTGAAGGGCGATGTTGGCTGGTCGGAGCACGACCAGAGAGTGGGTCGTGTTTTAGTGGTCTGAAACAGGGGCGAACAGGGGTCCGCGTGTGGGTGGTGTTTGGAGGTGTTTTTCTAGGGTTGGTGCGGTGTCGAGGGATCGGGGTCACCACCAAGGGAGTCATGGGTGTTGAGGGGTTTCAAGTGCAGCGTGAGGTGGTGGTTAGGGTGGCTACGCTGGCGGCAGGAGTCGCGTTTTCAGGGGCTGGTCACGGGTTAGTACTGGGTTATGCGGGTTGGTCATGGTGGTTTATAGGGTTGTCGACGGCAGGTTTGGGCTCGGGCTTGGTCGAGGTGGTTGTCCAGTGGTTCACTGGAGTACGGTGGTGGTAACCACCGTGTCTTAGTGGTGGTTCAGGTGGTGTGTAAGTGTCGAAGAGGTTGTCGATAGGGGCTGGTCGTGGGCTGATTTAGTGACAACATGTTCGATGAATTGCTCGGTCATGCGAAGTGAGTCGTGTTTGATGAGGCTGTTCGTTGTGTTGAGTTATTATTATTATTATAATTATTAGTACTAGTGATATTATTATTGTTATTATTGTTAGTATTATCTTATTAGTATTCTTTTTAGTATTATTAATATTATTATTATCATTGTTCTTATAATTATTTTTACTACTATTATTTGAGTATTGTTATGGTGTTGGGTGGTAATGATGATAGTGGGTAGTTATTTAATCGTGTTGGTTGTGGGTGTTTGTGAGTCGGGAATTATTTAAGTCAAGGGAGTTCCTTTATTTAGAAGTTATTTATTTGGAAAGTTTCTATAATTGGAAAGTTTCTATTTTTGGAAACTTTCCACTTATGGAAGGTGGCTATTTATAGTAAGTGTGTTCGTTAAGGGGTTCGGGAAGTTTGTTAATTCGTTACGTATATTTGTTTAGGTAGCGAGTTTCGCGTGGAACATTTCTAGCAAGCCTTGGATCTATCTGCTTTCCTACTAATTCAGGTAGGGGAAAATACCGGTATATGATGATGTGTAAGCTGTTCTTATTTGTTATTAAGCATGTTTGTGATATAATATCACGTGATCGTATATTGTGTTATCTATGTTATTCTGAGATATTGTTACGATGTGAATATATATTGGGTCTTGTGATATGGCGTTGGATCGGTGCGGAGTATATATGGCGTTGGATCGGTGCGGAGTATATATGGCGTTGGATCGGTGCGGAGTATATATGGCGTTGGATCGGTGCGGAGTATATATGGCGTTGGATCGGTGCGGAGTATATATATGGTGTTGGATCGGTGCGGAGTTTATTTGGCGTTGGATCGGTGCGGAGTTTATTATATTGTTGTTGTATTTATTTCTTTTCCCTACTCAACCTCGTGGTTGACCCTGTGTATTCGTGATCACCTGTGATGAACCAAATTATTGGGGAGCAGATTGACAGGTGGCTGAGACTAAGGGGGAGCTATGGGAGAGAGAGCTTGGAGCCGGACCAGACTAAAGTCTAGATCACCTTAGTCAGTTTAACATGAGTTGTACTTCTTTACTTTGTTAAGACTTTCGGATACAGTTGTAAGAACATGTTATGAGTTTAATTTTAATTAAAGTACTGTTTATCTTTCCTTTGTATCTACTGCCTCGGGAAACCGAGATAGTAACACCTTTATTTATCTGAGGAGTCCTAGTACAGGCCCTTAAATAAATGGGGGTGTTACAAGATGGAGGTTCTAGTTGATAATATTATCCGTGGTAGTAGGTTTTTACTTCGTACGGACTTAGATAGACTAGGATTTCTTAGGCCCCTAGTTGACCTATTGAGTGGTACGGGGATGGCTGTGTTGGCGACCATGTCCGAGGTGACTTACCGAGTACCCACTTTAGAGTTTTTCAGCTCCTATTCATTTTCTGTTGAGACCTTTCTGGCCCACCCGACTGAGCCCTGTATTCATTTTCGACACAGAAATGAGTCATATGCCTGGACTTTAGCTAAGTTTGGACAGGTTTTGGGGCTGGTTAGCGAGGACACCTGAGACCACCCAGGAACTTGGTTCCACAGATGTGGGAGGCCCTTTCACATGTACCTTTCCTTAACCAGAGGGTCGCCAACGTTCACAGTCCTGTAGTTCGTATTATCCTCCGTTTGTTAGGAGAGACTATTTTTGCGCGACCTGAGCCAAACAACATTCGTAACATTGAGTTGGTCATTGTCGCGGGGTACCTGAACATTGATACTGGTACCCCTTTTGTCCTTAACATAGCCTACCTCGTGGTTACCCATCTAGACGACAGAGGTCGCAGAGTCACTAGCGCTATCGTAGGCGGCGGGCTTGCCACCAGGATATACCGATACATTTTTGAGACTTTGCGTAGTGGTGAGCCTGTCACCAGTGATATTTACCTTTCTACAGCTGCCATGGTCCAGTTGACCTGGTTTGCTCATGCTGACCGCCAGACTTGGAGGATTGTTGGGTCACCCGCAATAGTCCTCCCCTCTGACTCTTTACCTGCACTCACCCCTCTCACCACTGTTGAGGGGCCTAGACCAGAGCCACCCACCTACCACATCTCTTTCACTCCTTCCTCTTCAAAGAGGAAGCGCACCTCACCTGAGAGAGAGGTCAGAGACACTTCAGGTCCCCGACCTTAACACATATCCTAACACGCCACAAGTAAAACACGTAATGGGCCAGAGGTGAACTTAACACATATCCCATCACGCGACAAACAACTCACGTATTAAGCTCAGAGGCCAGCTTAAGGCATACCTTAATACGCATCAATACAATAGCACCCAAAGATAGTAACTAAGTCTATAGTTCTAATCTCTTATACTTCTAAACAACACTTAATTGATCCCGGGAACTAAGTTGAGGGAGAGCCGGTTTCCCTTTCGGTTACCCGACCGGGGGGTCTCTATCCTCTCTCCATTCCCGAACCCAGTATAGTGCCACCCATCCTCCGGGGACCTCAAACACACATGCAAGGTACACGGAACGAATCTCAAACAAAACCGATCAACCGATTAAAAGATATAACTGTTTTAAGGTAAAAAGGGCTCTCAGCCGGTCAGTGGCAGACAGTCGGCTGACCTTCTGACAACCTATCCTCTTTACAATTTGCAAAACCAAAACAATGTATAAGGGGCTCCCAATAGGTCAACAGGCAGCCGGCCTACCGGCTGGGCAACCAAGCACCCTATATTTCAAAACACGCAAAAATTCCCATAATGCACTCCCAGCCGGTCGACCGGCGGCCGGTCGGTCGACCGGCTCAGAGTCACTGAGCCTGAAAAACGCAGTTCGCAGTATACACCAATCCTTATGAAATCGATACCAAAACTCCAAAATTGCAACAACAATACACTACCCAGCATATATACCACATGTAGGAAGCAAAAGCAAGCCATAAACTCAACAAATAAGTCATATTACGATCAAACTTAGTATCTGTCGCAAAGATGGAAAATCTGAAAATGAACTTATGAGCATGTGAAACACAATCTAAGCATATGAACATCATACATGTGCAATCCTAGCATGATTTTAAGTCCATACAACATAAACAACATACAAAATCAGAAACTTCGACATCAAAACATCAAGAAATGCTATTTTAACAAGTAAAGGCCGAGTTTCTCATTATCGTCACCTTAAAACTTCTTAAACCAACATGAGTCCGGCTCCAAGCTGCTCCTTTTGTCCAAGTCCGCGCTAGAAACACAACAAACACTCTTAAACCTCGAAAAACGTGACCTTAGGGTCACGGCCAGAATATAAGACGGAATTATTTTGGAGAAATTCTTACCTAGAAAGATGGAGGGCGAGGAGAGGAATCCGTGGCCGCGAAAATCGTCTCAATCGGATAAGAAATGAAGGTTTTATGAGCATTTGAAGGTTGGAGGTGAAAAAGTAATAAAAGTGGTGTTTCCTTATGTTTCAAATCTGAAAAATAAAGGGAAGGAGGAGGTAGAAGATGGTGGGGTTAGGGTTTTGTGTGGAAAAAGAGGGAAAATGGGTCCATTAACAAGTTTGGCCCATAAGACAAGTTTTAAGACGGTTTAAGCTAAAAACACCGACTTAAGGTAACTATAAACTTAAGACGATATAAATATTTCCGGACTATGAAATTAAATTGCTAAGACGTAAGTTACGCGATTAAATGAAATCTTATTTAAATCCTTTAAAATATTCTTGCATAAATTAATCAGTTATTTCAATGAAATTCCAAAAATTACGAAATATAAATTATTTCTCGAACTTCAACTTATCTTTAAACTTCCAAGTCCCGAAATAATGGGATGTTACATTTATGTTTTGATAATGACAAGTCTAGCTATATATATTATATACTCGTGCGTATAATCGTGTGCTAAGTGTACAGAATATTAGTTTAGAAGATCTCGTCAATCAAGTACAAAAGATTCAAGAACATTAGTCAATGGACTGACTAAGTTGAAGATTGAAAGTAGATCACAAGCACATAATGAACTAAAGTTATACTTGTCAACTATGACTTTAGTATGATATTGGTTCAAGTTATAGCTCGTAGCTATAACTCCATAAAAAAGAAATGATCGAAATATGTGTGGTAGTTAAAACGATTTTGTTCTCTTAAAATTGTCGTGTTAAATTAATGGATAATTGGTATTCTAATTTTATGGAGTTATTAATCTTAATAGGTTAATATAAAATATCTAAAAGTTAAAAAGGAATAAATAATTTTCTTATGAGTTAATTATTTATTTCTAATAAACTAAGGATTTTTATTTAACTTGCTTGTCAAGTAATATAATTCAAGATTTAGTTTGAAACGGTTTGGAAAATCATGTAACATGACACGATTCCTTAAACGTGTAGGGTTGTTTAATTAAATAAATATGTATTTATTTAAATAACCTAAAGCAATCTAGATTATATTATGGTAATATAATTTATTATATTTTGACAAAGTTTAGGAAGTTGGTTTTAATAAGGTTGTTATTTATTTAATATATGAGATATTTCCTAAGTATGAATTAGGAAATTGATTCCATATATAATACTTGAATATCTTATTTAAATCTTTCCTAAATATATTAAGATTAGATTTATGGTAGTATTACCAAAGGACTAGAATTCTAGTTTAGGTAATATTTCTAAGTCTTCTAGGGTTTGATCAACGTAGATATAATTCCATATAAATAGGATACTTGTGACACATTGTTTGATACAAAATCATACACATACATTCACGCAAATCGAGAAAACCGCCGATCACAATTCTTCATGATTCGAGCTTAAATTGTCATATTCGTTTCAAGATTCAAGTGCTCCAGCATTGGTCTTATTCAAGATTGTGACTTTGAAGAAACATTGAAGACTTAATTATCTTATTAGCATAAGATAGATCGAGTATTTAACGGTACTCATTGTAAGCAAGTATTTAACGGTACTTGTCGTAGCTAGATATTTAACGGTATCTAGATAGAGTTACAACTAACATCAAAGTTGTACAAGTAGGGTTGATAAAATTGTAATCCGGAGTCGGTACTAATTTTATTAATCGAGAATAGTGGACGTAGGTTTCAAATTGTGAAACTGAACCACTTCAAAAATATTTTGCCTCTATTTATTCTTGCTCTACTCGACATTCGTCATACATCCGCACACATCGAAGAAGATTTTAAAAAGAAGGCATACTCAATTCAACCCCCCGCCCTTCTTGAGTATATCATATCAATAAACTCTTCAATTGGTATCAGAGCCTCGTGCTCTTGATCGCCTAACCGCGTGAGTTTTGATCCGACTATTGATTTTATATTATATACTCTATCAACAATGGATTCCAAGCATCTCAAGTGTCCTATCTTCGATGGTAAGAACTATAGTCTAAGAAAGAATATGATGACTCACTACATCAAGGGATGTGATTGGGAATGTTGGAAGATCATTCAAACCGGACCAAAGAAAATCTTGGTCGTCGCCGCCAATGGAACAACCAACGAAAAGATGGAAAGTGATTATGTAGAAGCCGACTACAAAATTGCAGAGAAAAATTCAAAGGCCATGAGCCTCCTATAAAACGGTATGATAACTTCAGAATTTGATAGATCCTCATCCTGTAATTCCGCTAAGGAAATATGGGATGGTCTTGAACTTGCCTACGAAGGAACATCCGTAGTCAAAAAACATCGTATAGATTTGCTTATTCAAAGATATGAAATTTTCACTATGGAAAAGAATGAATTTGTTGATAGCATGTCTGCACGATTTTCTTGCATTATCAATGAACTACGGAACCTTGGTAGGAAGATCGATTCTGAAGATATCATTCGAAAGATCCTTAGGAATCTCACCAAGAAGTGGCAACCAAAGGTCACGACCATAGAAGAAGCACGTGATCTATCTCAAATAACTTACCAAGAAGTTATAGGATCTCTGATGGCTCACGAGATCATGCTAAACAAAGATGATGATGACCCTAAAGGAAAGGGCGTCGCTTTACAAGCCTCCACAAGCGAAGTATACGAAGAAGAACTTGAAGATGAAACAGTTCTATTCGCAATGAAACAGTTTTATTCACAAGACGATTTAAGAAAGAAGTTTTCAAAGGGAGATACAAGAACCCCAATAACAAAACCTTCGACAAAAAAGAAAACTGACTCCAAACAGACATTCTTCAAAAGAGGATGTTTTAAATGTGGACACCAAGACCACATGATAAAGGACTGTCCAAGTTGGGATAAAATCAAAGACAAATCTAAGAGGGAAAAGACCAAAATGGAATTCACCAATGTTATGAACAAAGTCTTGAGTTAGATGATTTGAAAGAACAGATCCTCGATATTGCTGAGGAAAATCAACTTCTAAAAGCCAAATCTAAGAAACTGAAATACAAAATGAACATTGAAACCAATGTTAAGTTGGAAATAGTTATGTCTGAGAAAAAGGTTCTTGAGTCTAAAGTTATAGCTAATGAAGCTATAACCTCAAAACTGAAACTCAACATTAAAGAGCTTTAATCTAAAGTTATAGCTAATGAAGCTATAACTTCAGAATTGAGAAAGGCAAATGAGCTTCTAAATTCTAAATCTTCGACAGTTGTTGAAGATGAGACTCATCTAGAAGAAGCTGAGATTCTCGAAAGCAAAATCATGGATCTATAATTCAACTTGTCTAACATCAAGAAAGAACATGCTAAAATTGTTTCGGACTTTCATAAAGACATTCAAAACCTAAAAGAGTCTAGTAACATTGACCATAGTGAATGTAAAAAGGAAATAGACTCCTTAAAAGATCTCCTTCTTCCTGACTGAACAATCCGACAATAACATGAAGATGGGATTAGGTCACGAGTGTTATGGAAGAAGGGATCACTCAAAGTGTAAACAAAGCCCAACAGACAGACACTTTAGAAGAAGAAAATATGTCGACCTACCTGAGTATTTAATATGTACTTATTGTGGTCATACTGGTCACCTCCGAGAAAACTGTGTAAAGCACGCACAAGATTTTAAAACTGGAGTTAAGTTTGTTAAATCCTTAAGTATACCAAACGACAGTAATTCCGTCTCTGATAGAAAGGATGACAGAATTGAGGAAAGAAACATCGACCATAGATGGTTCTATGACATGACATTTGACTACGAAGAAAAGAAAAATAGAACCAAACAAACTCCTCAATTCACAACACACAAAAATTGGTCACATAAAGTCCAAACTAAGACTTACACAAAAACATCAAAACCCAACTACTATTATAGAAGATCTTACATAAGACAAGTATGGGTGAAAAAGGAAGATGTATTTGTGATTACTAACAACAAAGGACCCAAGTATGCTTGGGTACCTAAATCCTGTCTTTGAATTTGTATGTGCAGTTTGTCGCTAAGGAAAATAACTTATGGTATCTCGATAGTGGATGCTCAAGACATATGACAGGCGACGTAAACCTATTTGTATCCCTAGAACCCTTTGACGGAGGAAAGGTTACCTTCGGTGATAATAAGAAAGGAAAATTATAGGGATTGGTAAGATTGGTATCTCATCATCTCATGCTATAAATGATGTATATCTGGTAAGTGGACTCAAACCCAATTTAATAAGTATATCTCAATTATGCGACAAAGGAAACAAAGTAGTTTTTCATGCATATATATGCCGTATAATTATGGAAGGTACTAGCAAAGTAATCCTTGAAGGTCATAGAAAGAAAAACGTTTATATGATTGATTTAAATACAGTACCTACTAACTCTCTCTCTTGTATGAAAGTTACGTTAGACGATCCATGTTTGTGACACAAGAGATTTGGTCATATTAGTTCACCTATTCTAAGTAAGCTGAAAAGATGGGAGTTGGTCGAAGGTCTTCCGAAGATCAAATTTGATCAAGAAAAAATGTGTGACACATGTGCACGTTGCAAACACGTCAGATCATCTTTCAAGCCGAAAAGAGTGGTAAGTACAGAAAAAGCTCTTGAACTAGTACACATGGATCTATGTGGCCCTATGAAGGTAAGAAGCAGAGGAGGTTCCAGGTACGTTTTCGTTCTAGTTGATGATTACTCTAGATTTGTTTGGCCAATCTTTCTTCATTCAAAAGACGCAACATTCGATGAATTTGTTAGTCTCATGAAACTTGTCCAAAACAAATATGAATCTAACCTAGTAACTATTCGTACTGACCATGGAACCGAGTTTGACAATCATGCTTTTATCAAGTTCTATAAGACCAACGGTGTTGGACATAACTTCTCGGGCCCTAGAACCCCACAACAGAATGGAGTCGTAGAACGAATGAACAGAACCTTAGAAGAAATGGCTAGAACAATGCTTCTTTGTAGTGGTCTACCTAGAAACTTTTGGGCTGAGGCTATTAGTACAGCTTGCTATATTCATAACCCGTGCTATGATTAGACCCATCCTTAAAAAGACACCTTATGAACTTCTTCGAGGTTAATCTAATATATCTCATTTAAGATGTTTTGGGAGTAAATGTTTTGTTCATAACAATGGTAAAAACAAATTAAGCAAATTCGACACTAGAAGTGATGAAGCAATTTTTATAGGATATTCGGATCATAGTAAAGCCTACAAAGTTTTTAAAAAACGTACCTTATGCGTAGAAGAGAGTATTCATGTGATCTTTGATGAAAATAATGCCTTCGATAAGCCTTTACAGGACGTAGAGGAAAACCTAGACGAACCTGATTTCAGGTTGTCAAGGGAAGATCCTCCTGAAATAGAAAATGAAGAAGGTGAACCTCAAGGAATTCATAATGAACTTAACTTGGGAGAAAACGGTGCGAGAGATGAATCTACAGTTGATGATACTGTAGATAAATCTCAAGCCAATAACTTGGAACCCAGAGTTACATCTAATGAAGCTATAACTTTGAATCAAAACCAAAGGGAAGAGGTTAGAGTTATACCTGATCCTACTATAACCCCAGGTTTGGATTCAGGGGGAACAAGCCAAAATCCCGAGTCAAATACAGGTAATGCAAATAATCAATCAAGGAACTGGAGATACAAGGGCTCTCATCCTTTGGACAATGTCATAGGAAGCCTGACAGATGGAGTTCAAACTCGAAGGAGCTTAAAAAAATTTTGCTCATTTTACTCCTTTCTCTCCACCATTGAACCTTCAAATATCAAGGAAGCTCTCGCAGAACCAGACTGGATAGTTGCCATGCAGGAAGAACTCCAGCAATTTGAAAGAAACAAAGTTTGGCATCTTGTTCCTAGACCTAAGGACAGATCTGTCATTGGAACTAGATGGGTATTCAGAAACAAATTGGATGACACTGGAGTCATTGTACGAAATAAGGCCAGGCTAGTGGTTCAAGGATACAACCAACAGGAAGGGATCGATTATGACAAATGACACCCGTCGTTGAGGGGTGCCAAAGATAAGATTTATAGAACCGAACTAAAACTAACAGAAGCTAGCGGTAGTACGGGTCGAACCACAGAGAGACAAGGTTAATTCTGTTTGCTAATTTTTAATCTATAAAGTAACAATAAAAGAGGGTGTTTTGATTTGTTTTGGTCTGAACTAAGTCTAAAAAGGAAAAAAGAACAAAACTGAAAATTAAGATATAAATGAATGATAAAAGAGATGTTAGGATGATTAGGTCGCTATAGCTATGATGGCAGACGGTCTAGGTAAACCTGTATTACAGTCGCGTAAGGGGTATAACAAGTCCTTTCGGTCTGATTTAACTAATAGCTCCTTTCGGTCTATACTATTAGTCCCTAGGTCTCACATATACCGGTTGTCAACAATATAGGTGATTCCTAATGTCTAAGTCACATACCCTTCGGTCTTAGTAACTTAGCTGTCTTAAAACGTTAAATAATGCCCCTTCCCTTATCTCTCGATCCCGGGTGGGTCATTAATAACCACCTAACAAGTCTCCTCTCGCTCTCATTGATAGGTATTGCACTTAACGGAATAAAAACAGGTCTGGTCATACGCGAAGTCGGTCGACCGACCAACTAAGCCGGTCGATCGACCAACCTGCTCAGTCGACCGACCAGAGAAGTCAATCGGTCGACCAAGCACTGTCATGGGTTTCCCTAAACTACGTTATCTACGCAATAATTCGCATACATCCTAACATGTGAGGGTCTAGTTACTCATGGTATTGACGAAAACAGTAATTATAACGATAATAACGATAATAGGAAACATGATTGATGCGATTAACGAAATAACAATTAACAACAATAAAGGTTTTGGGATTCTAATTAACTGGATATTAATAAAACTATGAATAAAGTAAACTAGAGCAAGAATTACCGTAACAAGGAAGGAATTAGAACTGAAAGATTGAATATTATTGAAATAATGCGTGGGAAACTGATTGTTTGTGTGAATAATCTAAAACCTAATTAATAAAGAAGCTAATGAACTTTTATTGTAAACTAAACTAAGACTTGATAGGTAGTAGCTTGGATGATGAGTACAAAAGGGTTGACAAGCTTTTATAGAGAAATATCGATGCTTCCTTCAAAACCTAGCTTCATCACGGGCTTAATTAGGCGTTTAATGTAATAACCCGAATTATTGTTATAAAAATAGTAATTCGTGGGTAAATTGTGAACGAGCGATGAGTTACTTTTAAAGATAGTCGTTTTATAAGCTTGTGCATACTCGTTTTGTTGGGTGTTTGTTGTACGGTTGTGGGACTCGAATTGGGGACCTAAGCACCTAGTAAAAATGTTTGTTGCATGGTGTTAGTGGGGGTCGAACTTGGGACCTATTGTTACCCTCGCATTGGGCTTCGATTGGCGTGACAATAGGTCAACCCACACGGAAATTCAGAAACCATTCCCAACCCTTGTGTCAGCCGCCTTATATAACATAGAATTCCTTACACTAAACCCTATGCAAACACAACCTCAACTTCACAAAACCCTAGCCGACATATTGGAGAAGAGAAGGAGGCTGCACACGATGGTTGTTGGTCGTCCTAGGGTGGTTCGTTTTGGGCTTGAATCTGGTATGCTCACAAGATCACGTTTAACCCTTGTCTTTTGTATGATTTGTCGTGTGTCTATAGGGATATGTCAGGGATGCTTTGTTGTTGTTTTTATATATTCACATACTAGGTAATGTAGGGAACGAAAGTATGTTTTATTTGAGTGTCGTTGGTGGTCTAGGGCCCTCTTCGAGGGTGGTTAACTGGAGTCGGGGGGGTGGTAATAGTACGTTACATTCTTATGGTTGTTTTCACATGTTTTGGAGTCGGATCTGAAGGAGTTGTGTGTCTTTTAATTCTGGTTTTGTGTTAGTTTTGTTAAGGGTCGTGGGTTAGGATGTCAGGTGGAAGTTGGGTGGTTTAGTTGGTGGTTATCACGGTGGTTATAGAGGGTCTGCTACGGTGGTATAGGAGGTTTTGATAAGGGTCAGTGTTTATTATTTATTACAGGGTGTCTGCGGGGTTGTTTGGGTTGGTACCACTGCCGACTAGGGGGAGGTCCATGCGGTGGTACCATGGTGGTTGTGGGTGCCTGGTGTCGGTGATGGTGTCTGGGGTGAGAGTCGCCGGAGTTGGTCATGCCAGTGGTGGTTTCAGGTGTCTTCGTGGGGAGTGTTGAGAGTGTACGGTACATGGGGTCGTGAACCAGGCCTGTTCACGGCTCTGGTTCACTTTGTCAGAAGGAGTCGACGGTCCTGGCGGTGGTCGGTGGTGCAGGGGGCTTTGTGGGTGTCGCGTCTAGTGGTTGCCGGTGGGGCCTGGGCTGGTCTCCTGGTTGGGTCAGGGTGTTGAAAGTCGCGGGTTGGGGCGTGTTAGTAGATTAAATTATTTTGTTGTTTTATTTATTTTATTCTTTTATTCTTTTTAAGGTATTAATGTTTTATTATTTATGGTATTATTATTATTAGTATTATTAGTAAGATATTTTTATTTATTAAAGGGAATGATTTTTGGGAGTTTTTATGGGAAGTATTAATATTGATATTAATGAATATTTTTGAATAATTTGAAATTCAAACTAAAGTTTCTATGTTTAGAAAGTTACCTATTTTGGAAGGTGTCTTTTAGGAAAGTTCTTTTTATAGTGGTCGTATTTGTATCTCGTGTTTTAGGAGGTTCTATAAATAGAATTGTGTTAAATTACAAGATTTAGGGAACCTTACTAGCTATATAACTTATGTTTAGGTGGTGATTTCCGCGTGGAACATTTTTAGTAGCCGTTGCTCACTTGCCACTATCTTCTGCAGTTTGAGGTAGGGGAATATTTATGTTTTATGATTGTGATTTGACATGAGGATATTCATTGTATGAATGATATATTGTATTGTGGTTATATTATGACTGATTGATTATTATTGATTATCGTGGAGAACGGGGCTTGTGAAATGGGTCTTGTGATATGGGTCTTGTGATAAGGGACTTGTGATATGGCCATGGGAGGTGAGGTGTGTTGGAGATGTGGTGGGTTGGTGATGTGGTGGTTGTGAAGGAGATGGAGAAACTAATGACGTTGTATTTCATGTTGTGATCATATTACCTACTCAACCTCGTGTTGACCCTTCTATTTGTTTGTTTGTGTCTGCGTTGATCCAATTTATTGGGGAGCAGAATGACAGGTCTAGACATATGGATGCTGGAAGGGTGTAGAGGATATGGACCAAACCAGTCTAGTTATAGCTCAGTTTTATAGATTCCGACATGTTGAACTTTCAGTTTGTTTTCATAGTCAGTTGTAACCTTTCTGAGACACATGTTTAACTTTAATTATTTAATAAAGTACTGCGTTTCTTCACTGTGATTACTTACTACCTCGGTATTCCGAGATGGTAACACCCTTGATTATTTGGGGAGTCCTAGATCAGGCCTCTAAATAAATGGGGGTGTTACAAAGTGGTATCAGAGCGAACGATCCTCAGGCCTAACCTAATGAACCCAATGAATATAGGAAGAGTCTAAATAAAATGAACCCCGGGATAGAACTGTTAGGAGCACACTAAAGGGGAAGTATGAGTCTGGGGCCCCCTCACACCGAACCATAGGCCCTCTCAGTTTTACCCGGATACCTTGAGTGAATACGAGCGAAAAGGGTAGAATAGGAAGTGATGGGAAGTTGTGGTCAAGCATGATAAGGGTAATATGAATCTTTCCGTTATGTGGTTGGCATGGATTATATGGATGTTTCACATAGAGTACATGATGATGTGGATATATGCGATAATCAGTGTTATATTCATAGTTATGCATGCCTAATGATATGCGGTTATGTGATCCCTAAGCCTCCATGATAGATACGATGTGATGAAAAGATTTAATACTGTAAGGCATGAGAATAATGGTACTTCCGTGATATCAATGTGAGTCTAAGTGAGTACCCTTACATTAATCAGGGCTCATTGTTTTCTTGTATATTATAGAATGCCTCCGAGAAGGAATAACGCAGTTGACATCACTCAAGAAGAACTAGATCGAATACTAGCAGAGAATGAGGCTCTTCGGGCCAAACGCTTGGATTCTGCTAAAATGAGTACCATCATTGCAAGGCACAACCCTACCCAATTCACTGGGGAAGGGGAACCTCACCTTCTTGGTGAATGGTGTCGGGAGTTCAGCAATCTGTTCGAGTTGATAGACTGTCAAGAAGAACTGCGAGTGGATCAAGCTGCCCACTACTTGAGGGGTATGGCTGGCGATTGGTGGACTGGAAACAAGGGGGAGATTCGAGAAGCTGCTGTCGGGGATGGAATCAATCATGTGGAGTGGGTTGCATTCAAGAGAATCTTGTTCGAGGTTTTCCTACCGGAATTCCAAAAGAGCAAACTGAGAGAGGAATTTGAGCTATTCAGAATGACTGATGAGATGACAGTGGAGGTGTACTACAGGAAGTTTCTTCAGCTGCTGGGCCATGTGGGAGAGATGGGGATGGATGAGCCAATGTTTGCCATGAAGTTTGAGAGGGGGCTCACCATTGTTGTCAAGAAGAGACTCATTGCTGCACCACCCACCACAGTTCGTGACATCTATTTGCGGGCTGGGGCAGCTGAGAGACTGGCTGATATGATCAAGGAGGAAAAGAAGACGAGGAGTGATAAGAGGAAGGTTGAGACTTTGAGTGACAACTCAGGGTCGAAAAAGCAAAATTCTAACAAGTACAGCGGATATTTTAACAACAGTGCCTCGGCTAGTACCCGGAACCAGAGTGGAGGAAACTTTAGGAGTGGGAATTCGGTAACCAGTTCTGTGGGGATTGTGTGTTATGGGTGTGGAAAGACGGGACATAAGCAGGCTGTATGTCGATCTTCGGGCGGATACCAATCTGGGGGTTACCGTACCCCAACTCCGGGGTACAGTGGGTCCCGCATGAACACTTCGGAGAGTGGAGGTTACCGTACCCCTATGTCAAACTATGGAGGGAATTCAAGATCTGGTACTAACAATAACTACCAGAAGAGTTACAACAATTATCAAAACCGTTCCCAACATAGTCAGTACAACGGGGGTAGTAGTAACCAGAAGACCGCAGCTGAGGGCAATCAACAGACAAGAGCAGCCTCTACTAGCCAGAGTGTAGTGAAGACAAGTGGCAAGCTCTTTGCCATGGAGAAACAGGCTGCCCAGGATGACGCCCATGTCGTGACTGGTACATTTCTTGTGAATCTTAAACCTACTTTCGTACTTTTTGATTCCGGCGCAACTCATTCGTTTGTGTCTAGAGATCATGCTAGGGAGTTGGGGCTTGTTATCTATGATTGGGTTGAGGATTCTGTAACTATACCGTCCGGGGAGTCGGTGTCATGTAATAGAGTCTTTAGGAGTGTACCCATCAAGATTGGAGACGTAGTTTTCCATTGTGACCTTATCGAGTTCCCATTGGGAGGCTTTGAAGTAATCCTGGGAATGGATTGGCCGGGGAAATACCGGGCTTTTATTGATTGTTACCAAAAGAAAATTTCTCTGAAAGGACCTAAGGGGGTGAGAGTGACCTATAGGGGATTCGTGGTTAAACCTAAGGTCAAGTTTATATCAGTCAATACCCTTAAGTCGAGCCTACGGAAGGGAGAAAATCTAATATTGTGCCAGATGTGGAACTGTGAGGCGGAGGCTCCAGGTGTTAGTGAGATACCTGTGGTGAGAGAATTTGAGAGTGTGTTTCGGGACGATGTGTCGGGATTACCACCTAGGAGGGAGGTCGACTTCACTATCGACCTCAAGCCAGGTGCAGGACCGATATCGAAATCACCTTACCGCATGGGACCGAAGGAGATGGAAGAATTGAAAAAGCAACTGGATGAATTGGCCGAGAAGGGATTCATCCGGCCTAGTGTGTCGCCTTAGGGAGCACCCGTACTTTTTGTAAAGAAGAAGGACGAGAGTCTAAGACTCTGCGTTGACTACAGAGAGTTGAACAATGTGACTGTCAAGAACCGTTACCCTTTGCCAAGAATTGATGATCTGTTCGATCAGTTGAGTGGAGCCGGGGTCTTTTCAAAAATTGATCTAAGATCGGGTTATCACCAATTGAGGATTAAAGATCAAGACATTCCCAAGACCGCTTTCAGGACCAGGTGTGGCCACTACGAATTTGTGGTTATGCCGTTCAGGTTGACTAATGCACCAGCAGTGTTCATGGATTTGATGAACCGGGTATTCAGTCCGTACCTGGATAAGTTCGTGGTTGTGTTTATCGACGACATTTTGGTGTATTCCAAGAACAAAGAAGAGCATGAGGAACATCCGAGGACCGTGTTGAAGACTCTTGAGGTGAATGGGTTGTATGTTAAGTTGAGTAAATGCGAATTCTGGTTAGAGAAGGTTGCCTTCTTGGGGCATGTGATTTCCAAGGAGGGGGTGTCTGTGGACCCCAGCAAGATCGAGGCTGTGACAAGATGGCAAAGTCCAAAGAATGTGGGAGAAATTCGGAGTTTCTTGGGGTTAGCTGGGTACTACAGGAGATTTGTCAAAGATTTCTCGAAGCTAGCTAAGCCGCTGACGTCGTTAATGAGAAAGGAGAATCGTTTCATATGGGATGAGAGCTGTGAGAAGGCGTTCTTGACTCTTAAGGAACGTCTCACAACGGCTCCGATCCTTGCCTTGCCAGACGGGAGTGATAACTTTGAGGTGTATACCGACGCTTCGAAGCATGGGCTAGGATGTGTGCTAATGCAGAATGGGAGAGTGATAGCTTATGCTTCTCGTCAGCTGAAGACCTATGAAGAGAATTATCCTACTCATGACTTGGAGTTAGGAGCGGTGGTCTTTGCACTAAAACTGTGGCGCCATTACCTGTACGGGGCCACATTTAAAGTGTTTTCTGACCACAAAAGCTTGAAGTACATCTACACCCAGCGGGAATTAAATATGAGGCAAAGGAGGTGGATCGAGTTGATTGGCGACTACGATATGCAGATTGTCTATCATGAGGGCAAGGCTAACGTGGTTGCTGACGCTTTAAGTAGGAAATCTGTTCATGCCTTGATTAGTGCCAGATCCAGGGTCAGATTGCTCAGTGAGTTGGGAGAAATGGGAATTTACATGATTCGAAAAGGGGATACTCTTAGCGAACTGACGGTGGAACCAGAATTGTATGGTGAAATCAGGGAATTGCAGAAAGGGTATTTGAGGATTCAGAAGTGGCGAGGGATGATCGAAGGCAGTGATAGAGGGACCGAATCTAAATTCAGCGTCCATGATGATGGTAGCCTGAGATTCAGTGGGAGATGGTGTATTCCAGAGGATGAGGAATTGAAAAAGAAAATCTTAACTGAAGCTCATGCTACGCCTTATTCCGTTCACCCAGGGGGCGATAAACTGTACAAAGACCTCAAGAAGACCTTTTGTTGGCCCAATATGAAAAAGGAAGTTGCCGAGTTCGTGTCGCGGTGTTTGACATGTCAGAGGGTAAAAGGTGAGCACAAGAGACCTCAAGGGAAGATCCAGCCACTGGATGTACCTGAATGGAAGTGGGAAAATATTTCTATGGATTTCATTGTGGGGTTGCCTCGCACTCAGAAGGGCAACAATATGATCTGGGTAATCGTGGATCGACTGACCAAGTCCGCTCATTTCATTTCAATGAAGGATACCTGGAGTAAGGCAGAATTGGCAAAGTCCTATGTGCAGAACGTGGTCAAGTTGCATGGAGTTCCTAAGGATATCGTTTCTGATCGCGACTCGAGATTTATCTCCCGATTTTGGCAGGAGCTGCAAATCGCGTTGGGCACACAGTTGAAGATGAGTACGGCTTTTCATCCAGCCACGGATGGGCAGACAGAGAGGACTGTCCAAACCTTGGAAGATATGTTAAGAGCTCGTGTGTTGGAATTCGGGGGATCATGGGAAGACCGCCTGAGGTTAATTGAGTTCTCATATAATAATAGCTACCACGCCATTATTGGTATGGCTCCATTTGAGGCATTGTATGGGAGGAAGTGCCGCAGTCCTGTATGCTGGGATGATCGAGCTGACATTGTGGTTTTGGGTCCGGAAATGATTCAAGAAATGGTTGAGCAAGTCCAGGTAATTCGACAGAAAATGAGGGCTGCCCAGGACAGACAGAAGAGTTATGCAGATCTCAAGAGGAGTGACATTTCCTTTGAGGTAGGCGAGAAGGTATTGCTTAAGGTATCTCCTATGAAGGGTGTAATGAGGTTCGGAAAGCGAGGTAAAATGAGTCAAAAGTTTATTGGATCATTTGAGATTTTGGACAGGGTTGGGGAGGTGGCATATCGGTTAGCTTTACCACCAGCTCTCTCCAGGGTCCATAATGTGCTCCATGTGTCTCAATTGAGGAAGTATGTGAGTGATCCCTCACATGTGCTGAGCCATGAGGTGATTGAGGTCGATGAGCAACTTACGTATGTTGAGCTTCCAAAGGAGATTTTGGATAGGAAGATTCGGAAGACGCGAAATGGAGAGATAGTGTTGGTCAAGGTCTTATGGACCAATCACAACATGGAGGAGGCCACTTGGGAGTCTGAGGCCTCCATGAAGGAGCGTTATCCGCAACTTTTCGTTTGAGGTAAGTTACGAGGACGTAACTCCTTTTTTTAGTTGGGTAGAATGTAACATTTCATGTTTTAATATGCTTTTATATGATTAGGGTATGTCGTGCGTATGTATTGACGTTATGAGTTAGTGAACTTCGGGACGAAGTTCATTTTAAGGGGGGAAGACTGTAATAACCCGAATTATTATTATAAAAATAGTAATTCGTGGGTAAATTGTGAACGAGCGATGAGTTACTTTTAAAGATAGTCGTTTTATAAGCTTGTGCATACTCGTTTTGTTGGGTGTTTGTTGTACGGTTGTGGGACTCGAATTGGGGACCTAAGCACCAAGTAACAATGTTTGTTGCATGGTGTTAGTGGGGGTCGAACTTGGGACCTATTGTTACCCTCGCATTGGGCTTCGATTGGCATGACAATCGGTCAACCCACACGGAAATTCAGAAACCATTCCCAACCCTTGTGTCAGCCGCCTTATATAACATAGAATTCCTTACACTAAACCCTATGCAAACACAACCTCGACTTCACAAAACCCTAGCCGACATATTGGAGAAGAGAAGGAGGCTGCACACGGTGGTTGGTTGTCGTCCTAGGGTGGTTCGTTTTGGGCTTGAATCTGGTATGCTCACAAGATCACGTTTAACCCTTGTCTTTTGTATGATTTGTCGTGTGTCTATAGGGATATGTCAGGGATGTTTTGTTGTTGTTTTTATATATTCACATACTAGGTAATGTAGGGAACGAAAGTATGTTTTATTTGAGTGTCGTTGGTGGTCTAGGGCCCTCTTCGAGGGTGGTTAACTGGAGTCGGGGGGGTGGTAATAGTACGTTACATTCTTATGGTTGTTTTCACATGTTTTGGAGTCGGATCTGAAGGAGTTGTGTGTCTTTTAATTCTGGTTTTGTGTTAGTTTTGTTAAGGGTCGTGGGTTAGGATGTCAGGTGGAAGTTGGGTGGTTTAGTTGGTGGTTATCACGGTGGTTATAGAGGGTCTGCTACGGTGGT
Source organism: Silene conica (assembly GCA_029255685.2). Lineage (NCBI taxonomy): Eukaryota > Viridiplantae > Streptophyta > Magnoliopsida > Caryophyllales > Caryophyllaceae > Silene > Silene conica. Next base: position 54,649,668 of record CM055311.2, on the reverse strand, counting down.
ATAGGAGGTTTTGATAAGGGTCAGTGTTTATTATTTATTACAGGGTGTCTGCGGGGTTGTTTGGGTTGGTACCACTGCCGACTAGGGGGAGGTCCATGCGGTGGTACCATGGTGGTTGTGGGTGCCTGGCGTCGGTGATGGTGTCTGGGGTGAGAGTCGCCGGAGTTGGTCATGCCAGTGGTGGTTTCAGGCATCTTCGTGGGGAGTGTTGAGAGTGTACGGTACAGGGGGACGTGAACCAGGCCTGTTCACGGCTCTGGTTCACTTTGTCAGAAGGAGTCGACGGTCCTGGCGGTGGTCGGTGGTGCAGGGGCTTTTTGGGTGTCGCGTCTGGTGGTTGCCGGTGGGGCCTGGGCTGGTCTCGTGGTTGGGTCAGGGTGTTGAAAGTCGCGGGTTGGGGCGTGTTAGTAGATTAAATTATTTTGTTGTTTTATTTATTTTATTCTTTTATTCTTTTTAAGGTATTAATGTTTTATTATTTATGGTATTATTATTATTAGTATTATTAGTAAGATATTTTTATTTATTAAAGGGAATGATTTTTGGGAGTTTTTATGGGAAGTATTAATATGGATATTAATGAATATTTTTGAATAATTTGAAATTCAAACTAAAGTTTCTATGTTTAGAAAGTTACCTATTTTGGAAGGTGTCTTTTAGGAAAGTTCTTTTTATAGTGGTCGTATTTGTATCTCGTGTTTTAGGAGGTTCTATAAATAGAATTGTGTTAAATTACAAGATTTAGGGAACCTTATTAGCTATATATATAATTTATGTTTAGGTGGTGATTTCCGCGTGGAACATATTTAGTAGCCGTTGCTCACTTGCCACTATCTTCTGCAGTTTGAGGTAGGGGAATATTTATGTTTTATGATTGTGATTTGACATGAGGATATTCATTGTATGAATGATATATTGTATTGTGGTTATATTATGACTGATTGATTATTATTGATTATCGTGGAGAATGGGGCTTGTGAAATGGGTCTTGTGATATGGGTCTTGTGATAAGGGACTTGTGATATGGCCATGGGAGGTGAGGTGTGTTGGAGATGTGGTGGGTTGGTGATGTGGTGGTTGTGAAGGAGATGGAGAAACTAATGACGTTGTATTTCATGTTGTGATCATATTACCTACTCAACCTCGTGTTGACCCTTCTATTTGTTTGTTTGTGTCTGCGTTGATCCAATTTATTGGGGAGCAGAATGACAGGTCTAGACATATGGATGCTGGAAGGGTGGAGAGGATATGGACCAAACCAGTCTAGTTATAGCTCAGTTTTATAGATTCCGACATGTTGAACTTTCTGTTTGTTTTCATAGTCAGTTGTAACCTTTCCGAGACACATGTTTAACTTTACTTATTTAATAAAGTACTGCGTTTCTTCACTGTGATTACTTACTACCTCGGTATTCCGAGATGGTAACACCCTTGATTATTTGGGGAGTCCCGGATCAGGCCTCTAAATAAATGGGGGTGTTATATTTAAAATCTTCCGTAATGGGTCATGTGGTCGATCGACCGATGATGCTGGTCGGTCGACCAACTATCGGGTTTCTGAAATCTCGCGCATCAGGTACCTTGGTCGACCGACCATAGAAGGTGGTCGATCGACCAAACATCAGGTACAGTAATGCATTCTGATGAATTCTGCAGCGCGCGTCGATCTTAAAACAGCTGCCATTTTTTCGTTACTCGTCATAATAAGGCGATTCTCGCGGCGTTGGAAAGCTAAGAGGATAAGCTTTCACCTCCAAAAGGAATCACTCCATTATCAGCTCTATAACTCGAGATATATCCATTTGAAACAGGCTGCAATATCGTGGATCGATTCTTTGCTTTTTAGAGCTTGTAAACGGTATGCACCTTTGCTTATGCTATCTTCAGGCCTTGAAATGTGCTCTAGGCTTTGTTCCTCCTTCGTTCCTTCGTATCCTTAGTCATGCAAATCACTTGAGGACGGTTTTGAATCGAAATTTCCTTATTTCCGCATAAATCTGCAATAATGCATAAAAATACGATAGTAGACGAAATGGGAGAAATAATAACTAAAAACTCATGAATGAGCTCTGAAATGCGTGTAAAAATAGATGTAAAACATCATAAAATAGACACGCATCAAATTCCCCAAACCAAACCCTTGCTTGTCCTCAAGCAAGAACTAGACTCGATCTTAAGCTAATGGAACGATTTCAATCTCAGAGCGAAATGCAAATGTAAAGCCTCAACCAATTTAATGCCAAGTCAACAATGAAAGAGTAAATGAATCATGCAAACGAGTTATGAAGTTGTCAAACTTTGCTGTTCTATCAACCATAGAGACTTTCCACAATGGACTCTCGCGGGTCGCTCAATATCACACAATAAGCATAGGGTGAGTGTATGTAAAAGATAGAAAGAGGCAATTTGTAAAGACTCTCACCTATAACTTCGACCCATGAAAACATGTCTGCAATCTAACATGAAAACATTCTCTACAACCGTGCATACACATACCAATCTAGTGACTTTGACACACGCTGAGATAAAGAAGGGATATGTGAGGTAATGGGTAAGAAAAGCTAATATGATTTGTATATGTGGAGTTTAAATAGCCAAGCTAGAAAACAACGGAACCCAAACAACAATGATTTCATCTCTTCCACACCGAATATAAATGAATATGGTGCTATTTTTGAAGCACGAATCTCACAATTTTAGGAAAACAGCTCCCCAAATTATATGAATTAAACTTGGGAGCAAAAATCGCTAAGGATTGAAACTTTGAATAACTGCGATTTTTTTTTTTTTCTGATTACTGATATTTGGTCGACCGACCAAGGGTTGCGGTCGGTCGACTGACTTGCAGTATATTTTTTTTTCGATCTTTTCTCTTTTTTGTTTTCCTTTTTGTTTTTCTTTTCTTTTTCTTTCTTTCTTTCTCAAATGAGAGCATAACAACCAAAAAGACCTAAAACATTCCCGTGACCACAAATACTAGCTTGGATAGGGTAGGCTAAGTATGGGATGTAGCATAAGGGACAAAAAGGGCAAATTTGGCTATGTGAAGCTTATGGGTAAGAATAGAAAAAGGGACCTCATTGCACGTGTCAAAAATCACAAAACTAGATAGCATACAGGTATAAAGCAGATTAGATTCATGTTTATGCATATTGATGTAACATGTCTCAGGGGGAGTACTACTCACATTCTAAACAACTGGTCATAGATGACACCAGTAAAAGGGCTCTAAAAAACTCAGAATGTATAGTAGTTTGCCAAAATTCAAAGTCAAGTTTCAAGATTAACAACTAGTTTGACAAAAAACTCGTAGACTATGCATATGATTTTACTACTAAAACATGTTGACAAGCAAGGCTTAGGCATAAACAGATGAAATGCAAAGTAATCATTGAAATACTATTGTTCCGACTCAACCTATATGCTAAAATAAACGTGCATGTTTTTGAAGTTTTTTTTTTGAATTTTCTCATTTTTTTTTTTTTTGATTTTTGTGTATATGCAGGGGAAATGAAAGAAACAGTGCAAAACGGAAATGCAATAAACGTGAGACAAAAATGCAATAAAACATGAATGCGAAGCAAAACCCTTCCCCAAACCAAATCACACAATGTCCCCATTGTGCAATATCATATACAAAGAACATGGGATATGGGAATTTGCGATAAAATAAAACTAAGGAGGAACATGGAGGAACTCACGGAATATATGCGCGAACGGAAAACCTCCCCAAACCAGCGTGAGCTAGGAGGTTTCGGTAGCCAGCAGTGCTACTTTATAGACCTGAAAAAGAACAAGACAACCATTTTCGGAAATTAAAAGCATTTGGGTGATACATAATAATTACAAGGTATGAAAATATAGGTGAAAATGAAAGCATAAAAGAAAGATAGAGAGAAAGACTCCCTAGGCTTGCTGGTACGCTTCCCGAGGCAAACGAGAACAGGCAGTAGTAGTGGTAGTGGTCGACCGACCACAACCCTTGGTCGACCGACCAAGTCTCGGTAGACAGTGGCTACTGGATTCCAGAGGCTGGTCGACCGACTGATGCATCTGGTTGGTAGACCAGATTTCCTGTAACAGTGCTCCTCTTTTCTTCCTCGAATTAGCTCAACGGATTGAGTTAATTCCTTTCAAAACCTGTAAAAACAATATATATGCGCCCAAAACTTGCGCCAAACCCAGAACTACTAAGTCTATAAAAACAAAGCAACAAAAAGTAAAAAGAGTCTAAGTCTAAAAGCAAGAACAAAAAATAGTCCAACAGAAACCGAAATAGAACACTTGACTAGAACTACGACTCAACAGCAGGATACCCCAAAGTGGGGCACTTGACTAAAAGAGGTCCTTTCAGCAGTATGGACCGCTACTCTGGGTTTCCAGACAACAGGCCTAGCCGGAGGAAGGGTATCTGGTGTCGCATAAGCTATGACACGCTTGTTTACTTTGCCCGGCCTATCTCGCACAGCGACTTGCTTAAATTTCGTCTCACTAGTATCACCAGGATCTCTTATGCCCTTTTTGCCATGACCCGCAGCAACAGAAATAACAGCATGGTCCTCCAATTTTCTCCCAAGCTCAAGGCCTTTGACGATCTCCAGGATTTTACCGAACTGACGCTTCAACTTCACTTTCTTCAAATGATCTGGATACGGGACCGCAACGCTTGTCGCAGGATCAGCAATCTTCGATTTCGTTAACTTCAGAATCTCCGTCAAGTCATTGATACGAGTGGAATCAGATAAATTAGGTGAAGAATCCAGACTCTGCTCAGGTATCGCGGTCGGTCGACTAGGTGTACTGGTCGGTCGACCGATCGAGCTCGGTTCAGAAAGTTTCTGTCTGTCAGAAACTGGAGGGCCATCAGGTACCATGGTCGATTGACCATGAACATCGGTCGGTCGACCATCATCACTGGGGACGAATTCAGCTACTGCATCAGGATCTTTGGTAGACTTCTCAACCTTGTCCAACTTTTTCTCTTGGCTTCCCGGTCCATCATAGGAGAGACCGCTTCGGAGATTAATGGCATTGATTGTCTCTACGGTACTCTCACACTTGCTCGGAGAGTTAGCAATTTGATTAGCAGCTAAGATTGCTATTTGGCTCTCAAGGTTCTTCAATGATGCAACTTCATTTTCAGCACTTGACCCATGAGGGTTTGGACAATCGTTCTCAACTCCGCAACTTCAATTGTTTCATGAACGGGAGCATTCTCAAGCTTTTCGAAACGGGTGTTAATGGATGCTTTAAGTGCTGCAACATGACTCGTTTCCGCACTTGTTTTCGGCGAATTCCCACGCGAATTCCCATTTTTAGCTTTATGAATCGCCATCTCCTCAATAATGTTCCAACCCTCATCATAAGCTACATTATTTCGAAATCTACCATTTGTAGCCGAATCAAGGATGACTTTGTAGTCATCATACAAAGAGTTATAAAATTGGTTGCAAAGGTACCATTCCTCAAAGCCGTGGTGAGACGGGCCCACGCTTCATGAAATTCCTCATCGGGTCCTTGCTGGAAATTTGAAACTTGAACTCTCAAAGCATTAGTTTTCGCAGGCGAAATGTACTGTTTGCAGAAAGCCAATGCCAGAGATGTCCAGTCTGTAACTCTAGCTACTACCTTATCAAGGTAGCGAATGCATTGACGCGCAGAATCTTTCAAGGAGAAAATAAACATCTTCTCCTTAACTTCATCTTGCGTCACTCCAGCCGGTACGGGTATGGAACAACAATAATCCGTAAATAACTCCAAATGCTTCCAAGGATCCTCATCCGGTAGACCGGCAAACTAATTTTGCTCCACCAATTCAATATAGGAAGGACGAATTTCAAAGGGTAGAGTAAATTCATGAGGAAGGTCCTGTGCTGTTGGCTGAAGATTATCAGATATAGTAGGCATGATCGCAATAGAATTGAGAGTACTCAAGCCTTCCTCTCAAAAAATCTTACTTCTAACTCTGCACAAGCAAAACTAGAAGCAAAAGTAAGCAACGGTCTCAAGGAACCAAAGTTCCTTGAGACAAGAAAGATAAATTAAAAATAAAGCAAACAAAATTATACCGTCTCCCCGGCAATGGCGCCAAAATTTGACACCCGTCGTTGAGGGGTGCCAAAGATAAGATTTATAAAACCGAACTAAAACTAACAGAAGCGCTAGCGGTAGTACGGGTCGAACCACAGAGAGACAAGGTTAATTCTGTTTGCTAATTTTTAATCTATAAAGTAACAATAAAAGAGGGTGTTTTGATTTGTTTTGGTTTGAACTAAGTCTAAAAAGGAAAAAAGAACAAAACTAAAAATTAAGATATAAATGAATGATAAAAGAGATGTTAGGATGATCGGGTCGCTATAGCTATGATGGCAGACGGTCTACGTAAATCCGTATTACAGTCGCGTAAGGGGAATAACAAGTCCTTTCGGTCCGAGTTAACTAATAGCTCCTTTCGGTCTATACTATTAGTCCCTAGGTCTCACATATACCGGTTGTCAACAATATAGGTGATTCCTAACGTCTAAGTCACATACCCTTCGGTCTTAGTAACTTAGCTGTCTTAAAACGTTAACTAATGCCCTTCCCTTATCTCTCGATCCCGGGTGGGTCATTACTAAGCACCTAACAAGTCTCCTCTCGGTCTCATTGATAGGTATTGCACTTAACGGAATAAAAACAGGTATGGTCATACGCGAAGTCGGTCGACCGACCAACTAAGCCGGTCGATCGACCAACCTGCTCAGTCGACCGACCAGAGAAGTCAGTCGGTCGACCAAGCACTGTCACGGGTTTCCCTAAACTACGCCATCTACGCTATAATTCGCCTACATCCTAACATGTGAGGGTCTAGCTACTCATGGTATTGGCGAAACAGTAATTATAACGATAATAACGATAACAGGAAACATGAATGATGCGATTAACGAAATAACAATTAACAACAATAAAGGTTTTGGGATTCTAATTAACCGGATACTAATAAAACTATGAATAAAGTAAACTAGAGCAAGAATTACCGTAACAAGGAAGGAATTAGAACTGAAAGATTGAATATTATTGAAATAATGCATGGGAAACTGATTGTTTGTGTGAATAATCTAAAACCTAATTAATAAAGAAGCTAATGAACTTTTCTTGTAAACTAAACTAAGACTTGATAGGTAGTACCTTGGATGATGAGTACAAAAGGGTTGACAAGCTTTTATAGAGAAATATCGATGCTTCCTTCAAAACCTAGCTTCATCACGGGCTTAATTAGGCGTTTAAAATCTTCCGTAATGGGCCATGTGGTCGATCGACCGATAATGATGGTTGGTCGACCAACTATCGGGTTTCTGAAATCTCGCGTATCAGGTACCTTGGTCGACCGACCATAGTAGGTGGTCGATCGACCAAACATCAGGTACAGTAATGCATCCTGACGAATTCTGCAGCGCGCGTCGATCTTAAAACAGCTGCCATTTCTTCGTTACTCATCATAATAAGGCGATTCTCGCGGCGTTGGAAAACTAAGAGGATAAGCTTTCACCTCCAACTGGAATCACTCCATTATCAGCTCTAGAACTAGGGATATATCCATTTGAAACAGGCTGCAATATCGTGGATCGATTCTTTGCTTTTTAGAGCTTGTAAACGGTATGCACCTTTGCTTATGCTATCTTCAGGCCTTGAAATGTGCTCTAGGCTTTGTTCCTCCTTCGTTCCTTCGTATCCTTTGTCATGAAAATCACTTGAGGACGGTTTTGAATCGAAATTGCCTTATTTCCGCATAAATCTGCAATAATGCATAAAAATACGATAGTAGACGAAATGGGAGAAATAATAACTAAAAACTCATGAATGAGCTCTGAAATACGTGTAAAAATAGATGTAAAACATCATAAAATAGACACGCATCAACGAAACCTTTGCTCCTGTTGCTCGTCTTGAGGCAATTAGACTACTCATTGCATTTGCAGCACATAAGGGAATGAAGCTATTTCAGATGGACGTTACGACTGCCTTTCTTAATGGCTATCTCCAAGAGGAAGTATTTGTTGAACAACCTCCTGGATTTCCTGACAGCAAACTCAAGGATCATGTATTCAAATTGGACAAAGCTCTTTATGGCCTAAAACAAGCACCTAGAGCATGGTAGGACAGGTTATCAAAGTTCCTATTGGAGAGTGGATTCAAGAGAGGATCCGTGGACAAAACCCTATTTCTTAAAAGCGAGAACTCAGATCTACTTGTCGTTCAGATCTATGTTGACGATAATATCTTTGGCTCAACTAACAAAAAGTTGTGCAAATACTTCTCTGAGTTGATGACTTCTGAATTCGAGATGAGTATGATGGGAGAACTAAAATTCTTCTTGGACTTCAAATACAACAAACTGAAGAAGGAAACAAAGTTCATCAACAAAAATACGTCAAGGAATTGCTAAAGAAATTCGGCATGGAAACCTCTCACGCAATGCCTACTCCAATAGTCACAGATAAGAAGTTAACCAAAGACGAAGATGGTAAGTCTGTAGACGAAACAACTTACTGAGGTATGATTGGCTCACTTATTTATCTTACTGCAAGTCGTCCAGATATAATGTTTAGTGTCTGTGTCTGTGCGAGATTTCAATCTGCACCAAAAGAATCGCACATGGTTGCGGTTAAGAGAATACTAAGATACCTAATCGGAACATTAAAGTTATACCTATGGTATCCTATGGACTGTAACTTTAACCTAGTAGGGTATTCAGATGCGGATTATGCAAGATGTTCTTTAGACAGGAAAAGTACCTCGAGACTTTCTACCTTTGTAGGTCCTTGCATAATATCTTCGGGATCCAAGAAACAACATTTTGTCGCTCTCTCAACTGCCAAAGCAGAATATATTGCAGCCGCACTGGTATGTTCTCAACTTTTATGGTTAAAGCAACAGTTACATGATTATGGTATTGATGTAGGATGTGTGCCTATTTTATGTCATAATACGAGTGCTATCATTATATCTAAAAACCCAGCCCAACACTCGAGAACTAAACACATTGAAACTAGACACCACTTTCTACGAGACCATGTTGAAAAGAAAAATATAAAATTGGAATTTTGTAGTACGGAAAAACAATGGGCAGATATTTTCACTAAACCATTGGCTAGAGAACGTTTTGAGACTTTGCGATTGGAAATTGGTTTAATCGGTGGCACCTAATCAAATCTTAAGAGCAAAAATAACCCAATGATTGACTACGGTTTAGATGAGATTATATGACTGTATCCGTATACTCCGCTGCATGTGTATGTATGTATTCGATGATAAACTATGTGAACATATTTATGTTATGCAATTCATATATGCGTGTGTGCACAACCGAATCTCACAATAATAATACGATACATATTATAATCTACCTTACAATATATATATATATATACATATTAATATTAATATTACATATTATTCAAATAAAACGAAAAAAAGGAAAAACAACCTTACCTTAACACGTTAACCGTGTGGATACCTACCCCACTACAACCCACCATTGTCGTACACGTGTCCCTACACCCTAGCCCCACTTATTACCTCAACTACTCCATTTACCACTACCACTAACCAAACTTACCACCTCATTCAACCATTATTATCGTCCTCACTCACTCCCACACTTTCCCTAAAACCTCCAAAATTACTTACCCAAAACTCCATTAAAATCCGACCAAAACACCACCACCAAACACCATGCCACCCTCCCGTGCAACTCGTTCCCACAATAAGAAACAAGCTCCACCATCCTCTTCCTCCCAAACTCCGTCACCTCCGCTGTCACCTACCCCCACTGCCGTCTCCGTTCTGACCTCCGACAACGGGAAACGAAGAAAACTGAACCGCGAGTCCTCTTCAGTCATCGACGACATGCCCGAGTTTGTTTCAGGCCAAAGCCCTCGTACCCTGTTTCGCGACTTCTCCGTCGAAGCCACCCGTGAAGGTTTAGAGCGGGTCCGAATGACAAAGACGGAAGGTATGTTAATTGACCGAGTTCTACCTTATTCTATTCATTCGGGTCGATACTATCCTACGTCGTGGGTTGACGGGTCTAAATCTTTAGGATGCTTTAAAGAATTCTTAAAAAATCAAGGGTGGGAGTGCATTAGTAACTTCTCGGGTTTGATATTTCCGGTTGAACTTGTTCAGTTCTTTGCGTCTGTTAAAGGTTGTGAGGAAGGGTTCCGTGCGGTTGTTAATGGCACGGATGTGTTGGTGTCTAAATCAAAAATTTGTGAAATCTTTAAACTCGATCAAGACGGTCTTAATCTTGATCCTAAAAAGGAATGGAGTGTTGTGTCAAAAGATCAAAAGATGGTGATCAAGAAGTATATTGATGAGGATGCCACAGAAAATACTCCCCTGTTGACCGCGTCTTTTAGCCCTAAGTTGAAATTGTTTGTCAATTTTTTATGGAATACGGTGTTGCCTAGAAGGGGTGGTCGGGACAAGTTATCGAGTGTTGAAACCGTGATTGTTTACAGTTGGTTGGAAGGAACTAAGATTGATTTGGCATCCCTTATTTGTAACAAGATTTGTCATGTGTCAAGTATTCTCGTCAAGGAGAAGTCGTGCTCGACAATCGACATTCCGTATGGAATGTGGGTATCCGGGCATCTCTACAAGAAGGGTGTTGTGGACGATGAGAGTTATGGGGTGATCCCTCGTGATCGTGTGAGTGATAAGCTACTTAAATTGATGGGTATTTGTTTCGATGGTGTTGATCGTAGGAGTGTAGGAGTACCGGAATCCACACTTAGTCCCTTGCCTCTATTTGAAGGTGTCGAAGCCAAGATGGACAAGATACTTGGGCTTTGCGAGGTGAAGAAGGAAAAGGATGAGGCAGGGAATAGTGGTGGTGCAGGGAGTCGTGGATTTGAGGAGGAGTTAAGGGCTTGGATGGCTAAAGAGGACCAAAAGATTGAGAAGATGGGCTCGGGAATTCAAATGCTTTATGACGAGTTTTTCGTCATTAGTGATCGTCTCTCATTCTTGACTTCCCAGGGTGGTGCTTTGGTGCGTGATCACGGGCTTTTGCGGGAGGATGCGAGTAAGGCTCTCGAGGAGGTAAAGGCACTTTCAATGAAGGTGTTAAACTTCGAGATTGCCTTGGATGCCCAAGGACGGAACGTCAACAGTTGCTTGGATAGGTTGACGACCCTCGAGTTCCGTACCCGACCCGATTATGTCAGTCCTTATGCCCGCCCTCGTGATCCATCCTCTTCCTGATCCGATTCTTGATGCTCCTCTGTTTCGGTTGTTATTAAACTCGTTTTCGGTTGGTGTTGGTTGTTGTTGGTGTTTAAGTCCGGGTTGGACTTATTAAAAACTCTTCTTTTGTTTTGGGCCCAACTGACCTAACTTTTGGCCCATTGAATCTGAGGCCTCTGATCCGTTTTGCCTCCCGTCGGATTTCTTAGCCTTATTTTAATTGTGGCCCAATTTCATTTCTATTCCTTTTGCTTGGCCCATTAAAACTTTAACCTAAGCCGGCCCATTTTTTATAATTCGGCCCATTGGCTTAATACTTTCGGTTCGTTGTGTATATTTTTAACATTCGTATGTGTTTGTATAATATTGTGTGTGTTCGTATATTTTGACTCGCATTGCATGCTTGCTTATGTTTCGTAGTGTATTATTCTAGTCGTTTTATGTCCTTGTTCTCATCTTTTCGATGATGTCAAGAGGGGGAAAAATGCAACTTAGATTAGAATTTGCCTAAGCTTGCTCCTTGTCGTAATTCATTGTCTTTTAGGGTTCTTAAAGGATATGGGTTAGATAGAAGATAGAAACCCTAAGTTAATCTTTGCTATGAATGACCATTATTATATTGAGGGGGAACTTACACTTAGACACAAATCTAAGAAAGACTTGCCATCATCAAAAAGGGGGAATTTGTTGAACCATATATTCAAATATATATTAAGTATGTATGTTTATGTTTTGATAATGACAAGTCTAGCTATATATATTATATACTCGTGCGTATAATCGTGTGCTAAGTGTACAGAATATTAGTTTAGAAGATCTCGTCAATCAAGTACAAAAGATTCAAGAACATTACTCAATGGATTGAATAAGTCGAAGATTGAAAGTAGATCACAAGCACATAATGAACTAAAGTTATACTTGTCAACTATGACTTTAGTATGATATTGGTTCAAGTTATAGCTCGTAGCTATAACTCCATAAAGAAGAAATGATCGAAATATGTGTAGTAGTTGAAACGATTTTGTTCTCTAAAAATCGTCGTGTTAAATTAATGGATAATTGGTATTCTAATTTTATGAAGTTATTAATCTTAATAGGTTAATATAAAATATCTAAAAGTTAAAAAGGAATAAATAATTTTCTTATGAGTAAATTATTTATTTCTAATAAACTAAGGATTTTTATTTAACTTGCTTGTCAAGTAATATAATTCTAGATTTAGTTTGAAACGGTTTGGAAAGTCGTGTAACATGACACGATTCCTTACACGTGTAGGGTTGTTTAATTAAATAAATATGTATTTATTTAAATAACCTAAAGCAATCTAGATTATATTATGGTAATATAATTTATTATATTTTGACAAAGTTTAGGAAGTTGGTTTTAATAAGGTTGTTATTTATTTAATATATGATATCTTTTCTAAGTATGAATTAGGAAATTGATTCCATATATAATACTTAAATATCTTATTTAAATCTTTCCTAAATATATTAAGATTAGATTTATGGTAGTATTACCAAAGGACTATAATTCTAGTTTAGATAATATATTCCTAAGTCATCTAGGGTTTGATCAACCTAGATATCATTCCATATAAATGGGATACTTGTGACACATTGTTTGATACGAAATCATACACATACATTCACGCAAATCGAGAAAACCGCCGATCACAATTCTTCAAGATTCGAGCTTAAATTGTCATATTCGTTTCAAGATTCAAGTGCTCCAGCATTGCTCTTATTCAAGATTGTGACTTTGAAGAAACATTGAAGACTTATGTTATTAGCATAAGATAGATCGAGTATTTAACGGTACTCATTGTAAGCAAGTATTTAACGGTACTTGTCGTAGCTAGATATTTAACGGTATCTAGATAGAGTTACAACTAACATCAAGGTTGTACAAGTAGGGTTGATAAAATTGTAATCCGGAGTCGGTACTAATTTTATTAATCGAGAATAGTGGACGTATGTTTCAAATTGTGAAACTGAACCACTTCAAAAATATCGTGTCTCTATTTATTCTTGCTTTACTCGACATTCGTCATACATCCGCACTCGTCGAAGAAGATTTTAAAAAGAAGGCATACTCAATTCAACCCCCCCCCCCCCCCCTTCTTGAGTATATCATATCAATAGACTCTTCAATTGGTATTAGAGCCTCGTGCTCTTGATCGCCTAACCGCGTGAGTTTTGATCCGACTATTGATTCTATATTATATACTCTATCAACAATGGATTTCAAGCATCTTAAGTGTACTATCTTCGATGGTAAGAACTACAGTCTGTGGAAGAATATGATGACTCACTACATCAAGGGATGTGATTGGGAATGTTGGAAGATCATTCAAACCGGACCAAAGAAAATCTTGGTCGCCGCCGCCAATGGGACAACCTACGAAAAGATGGAAAGTGATTATGTAGAAGCCGACTACAAAATTGCAGAAAAAATTCAAAGGCCATGAGCCTCCTACAAAACGGTCTGATAACTTTAGAATTTGATAGATTCTCATCCTGTAATTCCGCTAAGGAAATATGGGATGGTCTTGAACTTGCCTACGAAGGAACATCCGTAGTCAATAAACATCGTATAGACCGCAAGGTGCGATGTGGTGACGATGCTCGAGATGGCGCAGAGTAGCGTCGTGGTTGCGGAGTAGCACCACCGTTGGACTATCTCCCTTGGTTGACCAGAGGTGCGGAGTAGCCTGGTCGGCCCGACACGGGGTGTTGTCGGGTGCGGAGTAGCGCCAAGTGAGGGGGAGTTTCGCACACACACATGTGAAAGGGGGAGATTGTTAAGGTCTCTTCCCATATGTGTGTGCGGAGCATTGTCCCACATAGGTAAAATTATAGTGAAGGGACTGGCTTATAAGTAAGTGGGCTACTCCTCCTATCACCAATTGGTTTTAGGATGAACCTCCCTTGCTTGTGGGCCGGTCTCATGCACCTAATTCTATAAGCCCGCTGCGGGGACTCAATAGTAACCCTACACGGCCGGCCGAAATAGTCTAGGGTGAGAGTGGGCTTTCCACTCTTACCTTATTCTCTTGCGTGATTCGACCCTAAAGCTAAAATATAATCCGCGGGTTTTAATTATAAATCGTATACATGTTATCAGATATTAATGCAGTCGAAACATTAATAATGGTCTGATAAGAAAATTACGATATTGTATAATTAGCTCAATTAATATAACTGCTTATATTAATACACGAATTTAATATTTAATTAAATATAACCATGTATATTTAATTTACGAATTAATCATGTAATCCGTATTAGCTAAAATTATTTAATCCGTATTAAATAATTATCTCAACATCTCATTAACTAATTTAATAGTCAATACCTCTGACTAACTGTTTAGTCGTATTTGGCATAAATGTGACTGTATTTTCATACCTTCACATCTCTCAAACGTGTCCTATAGGTGTGACGTATAGGGACCAGTTGATCACCGCCATCCGTATGACAATAACGTCAAACTTATCTAGCAAGCCAACCGTCATTGATATACGTGGATCAACTGATAATAATACCAAAGTATGCCTTTATGATCCTTTAAGAGATTTAATAAGTCATTGTACTAACTGTCAAGGACACCAGCCCCAACAATCTCCCACTTGTCCGTACAAGTGTATGTGCAATGACGTTATCACACTATATGTGGAGGACACCAGCTCCAGCATGCATTTCACATGTATGACTTTTGATTGCTTTTTGCCTGCACGCATGGTTTGTGGTTGGTATCACATGTTAGGAGAGTACTTGCATTTCCCCTTTCTCATTCTACCCATATAACTCCACATTTAGCCAAAAACTGCTAGTTGACCTATAAACTACACCTAGATTTAGCCTACCTTGTGTCGAGCTAGCCGAAGTGTTGTTTTGTGGTATATATTATTTGTATCAGTTGTTGGTTTGGTCTTTATTTTCGGAGTTGGTATTTGAGAATTCGGAACTTGCATTCGGGAATTTGTTTTTTTTGTCATGAACGTAACAAGAAAAAGAAAGGAAAAGAACAAAAAAAAAAGATTCACGTGCTTTATTTATATATATTTTGGGAATAGAAGAAAAAAAAAGAAAAAGAAAGTGTTTGCTAAGCATGATTATTGTTTGACCGATTCAAGATTCCGGGGTTAGTTGTGTGATATGTCGAGCATGGCATTGTTTTTGAGTATTTTGGAAGGTTTCACTTTTAGTTGAGTCTTGGTAGCTAGCTCGAGCCGTTACCCTCTCTTACCCATACAGTTTTTTTGCCTCCTTTTACCCATTTTTACGTCACATAACCATATTTATGCAAATATTCGGCATGTGGTAGACTTTGACAGGTTGTTGTGCGTGTGTACGGTAGTTAGAATCAATTGTCATACTAGTTGCATTGCATGATATGTTGGTCGCAGTTAGGAGAGTGTCTTCATTTTCTTATCCTTCTCTCTTACATATATATGTTCACCCTTTGATTGAGAGAAGAAGCGATCCGGGAGAGTCCAAAGTACACAAGTCATTCGAGGTCAGTCGTCCAAGTTGTTTTCATTGCATGTATGAATTCGTTGCTTTTGGTTTTGAACTTTATGATCGTTAATTTCTGCATTTGCATGGTCAACAACATGATCCATAGTCGGTTCTGAGGCGATTCCATTCCATTAGGTAGTTAGTCAGTTGTTTTTCTTCTTTTAGTTGCATTAGTTTGCTTGAGGACAAGCAAAGGTTTGGTTTGGGGATATTTGATACGTGCTCATTTCATACACTTTTTGGCATCATTTAGTACGCATTTCTATGCATTTTTACGCACTTTACGTGCCATTTTGCCCCTTTTTTCTTCTGTTGGTGTATTTTCTGTTATTTTGCAGGAATTATGCGAAAGTTGAAGAAACCATGTTTTTTTCTGTCCAAAGTGAGCTCTTTTAGAAGATGAAGCAAGTCAAGGAGTCCCATAACCCCGATTTTGCAGTACCGGACTTAAAGGAACGGTAACCAAGGCGTGGACAAAGGACAAAAGCAAGAAAGAAGCGAAAAAGAAGGAAGATATCTGTCATCTACTTGATCGAGCAAACACCAGAGCTCGATCCAGTGGATGCAGGAGGAGAAATCCTCGATCGAAGTACATGATACTCGATCGAGAATTCTGCAGGAAGGACCCAATCTTCGAGAATCTCAAGGTTACTCGATCGAGCAGTTGACAGCTCGAGGTTACTCGATCGAGCACTTTATGAAGAACAGCTACTCGATCTAGTGGTTCAGTCACTCGATCGAGCAACTCACTTATGTTCACCGGATATGCTTTTTCCGTTTTTAGGTTAAGAACTTTAAGAGCTAACCTAATCCTTATTTAAGAATTAGGTTAGCACACTTTTTACTATTGACTTTTTTACTGATACACTTTTGCACACATTTTGAGAAGTACTTTTAGCAGTCATTTTTACATTTTCACATTTCTTAGATCTAAACATTGTACTTTGAGGTTTCTTCCATTTAAGCATTTGGATCTTGTTCTTTCATTCGGCGATCACTGTAATTCCTTTCTCTATCTTTATTATTGTTTTTATCTTTTGTTATTTTAGATTTATAGTATTTTACTTTCATTTACGATGTTGAATGTTGTTATTATCGTCGTAGTTAGTATAGTTCCCCAAAGCATGTGTAGCTAATCTCCGTAATATGTTAGGATGAAGGAACTCGCGGTAGTTATGTCGTAGGGTTTACATGTTAGTCGTCCTTACGACGAAGTTCACCCATAAACAATATGTTTATAAAACTTGTCGAATGAGTGCACGCAGGAGACTAGTTTACCTAGTAAAACCTTACCTGGATCGAAAGATTGGTGGGTAGGCTTGTTTAGGTTGATTTACGTAACCTATCTAGAGATCGAAAGATTGATAGAGGAGTCCAGGGGTGATTTCAGACCGAAAGGATATTAATCGTTCCCACTTTGTTTGTTGTATCGACTGACCTAATCTTTATGTGACATTAATTACCGCGATGACCTGAATCCTGACATATTCCCCTTTTTATTGTTTAAACTCGTTTTTATTATCTTTGTTTTAAGTTCTTTTGATCCGTCTTAGTTATAATCTCAAACAACCCCCCCCCCCCCCCCCCCCCCCCCAAATTTGTGACTTATAGACTGACCTTTCACTTATGACCATGTCTCCCTGAGGAATTCGACCCTACTTTGAATAGCTTCTAGTTAGTAGACTTAGGTTATCTTTGATACTAAACGACGGTATCACCTATTTAGACACAATTTAAATATCGTTATTCATAATAACACGGTTTTATGGAATAACGTGATTTTAACATTTTAAAATCACTAAACACTTTGTGAATCACTATTCACGTTTTAGTTAAGTATCCTAATACATTTTAGGATTCAAAATTTAGTCTTACTCAAATTTCGAAAATAACTTAACTTATCATAATATTGTTCGGTTTTAATCGGTTTACGGGAAATAGCAATAAAATAATCAAAACGAGTCATAAAATATTTCGAAAATATTTTTGACTCTTACAATTCTCCATTTTTAATTTTAACCTTTTAAAAGTTAAAAATAAAAATCCAGAAACTTTTGGCACACAAGAAAAATATGATGATGATCATATCAAATATGACTAATATGGGTTAAATTTTCGGAGCATTTTAGCAACTTTTACTATTTTTAATAAATCATGCCATATATTGCTCGATTTTAACAATTAAAATCGTTTCTCATGCAAAATTCGAAATAAAAGGCTCAAAATTTACATGCATGCTAGAAATAATATATATGTTATGGCCAAATTCCAACTTAAACTATTTAAGTTAAATTATGTCACTAAAATGTCGATTTTTACCATAAAAATCAATATTCATGCAATATAAGTGAAAAATTTCTGGAAAATTTAACATACATTTTAAATATTGCATGTGACATCTACAAAAAGTTTCGTAGCTAAATTCATAATCTAATATAAACACATTTTTATCCCATTTTATGACAATTTAACATTTAAATTTCATAATCCATGCATAAAACTTAAATAATTTCGAAAATTATATATTCATAATATGTTAAATGCATGTGAGAACATATATAAAAATCTCGGCCAGAAAGTTTATTTTACTATTTTTCCCAAAATAAAACAATTTTAACCGATTAAATAGTATAAATTAACAATTTAATTATAAGATTGAACAATATTATTCCATAAATCATTCATAATGACTTAAAACATTTTTAAGACCAGAAAGTATACATGCAATAAACATTTCGTGCATATCATATATGTACTAATTTACGTTTTTAATTTTAATCACATTACTCGCAAAAATTGTAAAATCGAGTTGCATGCAAGCAACCAAATGCTCTGATACCACCTGATGGAAACTTAGACATACCAACATAACCATTTTATTAGTCCTACAAATAATATATCTCTTTTATCTTATAAATAGCTTAAGATCTTATGCATGCAAAATTAGAATTGCGGAAATGATAAAATAAGGGCCTTACAATCGGTCCGAATAATGCAAACGACGATCCTCCACAAAGCAACCAATGGAGATTGCCTCCTTCAAATTGCACCCAAGACCTACCCTTAAAGAACCGAGATGGACACGATCTAGGTGAACAAAACGGTTTTTACCTTGAAACCGTAAACTAATATTTACTTATTAGATTACTAAAAATACTACAACAATTTGTAGTATAAAATATTATGTCGTAATATTTTTAGAGGTTTTGTGTTTTTATTTCTTACACTAGAATTATAAAATCACATAAGGTTAGTTTATGAATGTGTGATAGAATCGCATATATAGAGGGTTGTGGGGGTTGGGGTGTCGTGTACACCAAGAGTATGGGGAAGGGTTTTATTCCCTTTGTCATGCTCACATGCATAGAGTTAGGTCATATCACAACTTAACCTAATGATAACAATTATAAGATAAAATATCACATATAATTTTATCTTACAATGCACATTACACGACTAACATTTGTAACATTTAACAAATGTAATTTTGTACAATTGTATAACATGTAACATCTTTATGTGACATAATTAAATTGTATTAATTTAAAATATATTTATCACATAAATAATATTTCTAAATTAATTAAATCATATTTAACAAATTATTTTAGTAATTCATAATTACCGTCCCAATATATGGTTATTATAATAATCGTCAATACGATATACAACGTTTGTTATAACCATGAACCATTCATATTCTAATTTCGATATTTCGAAAATATCGATTAATATTTGACAATCGACACATTTCAATTTCAAATATAAATCTTACGTTAAGATTCAACCTCTGATTTCTCGATATACGGTTTTAAGGAATTCGATCAATTCGTATCACATACAATTGATCAATATATTATTTAAGGGGTCTGTCCTATAGGTGTGACTTAAAGGGATCAACTGACCACCACCGTCATACGACAGTAATGTCAAACTCTAGTCAGCCAATCATTACCGATTAATGTTTGTCAGTTGACTATATATATAATATCGGATCATCCCTTGCATATTCTTTTCATAAGATTTTGACAATGATTATTATCATTGACGTGATCGCACTATTGTTGAGGACACATTTCCCAACACATTTGATATTGATTCGATCTACACATGTGATATTTAGTTAGAATTAGTTCATTTCTATTGATTTATCTTATTAATAATACCGATTCCCAAAGTTATCATTCGTCCACAACATTACACGCACGTATACATCTAACCAACCAACCCACCGTAATCATCCTCATTCTCACCAGAAACAACCCTTTTGATTTACATATAAAACAGTTTAAAATCCAAAGCTTTCACACATCCTGCTTTCACGCCTACTTAACCTACCATGAAATTAACTACCAAATTTGACGTGGTCATCCTTATTCCAACCTCAAATAACCGTCAAACTCATTATCAACACCCTTATCTTAGCCCAATACAAACCTAAAATATCCAAGTCACCTTCCTTGGGGAAATACCCGCACTTAGACCCCTCTCCATTTGAAAAGTTCATCCAACTACTAGAAAACTAACATCGACTTTTGAAATCTCATTTTCACACCCCGTAAAGATAAATTCGAACATGACAAAAAATACAGAAACTTAGGTGGTGTTTGATAACGGCGAATTGATAATTTTTAAGTTTCTTTGTAGAGATTTTAGCATGCGTAATTAAACGTGACATTAACAACAAAAAAAGATGAAGAGGCTTATTTCAACGTTTTTTTTGCTCTTTACATGAGTAATTCTATATACTGTGAATTATATTTGTCACAACAGTGTTCAACTTAAGGCCTTTTGGCCTCCTAATGCCTCTAACTTTTTTTTTCCGAAATCATTATGTTGTTAATCTCTTACAAAAAATTTTTATTGTGAAATAATATATTTGACATTTTATATAAAATTAGATATTATAAATATTGAAATTTTATTTTCCAAATTAATAATAAAATGTACGATATTAATGAATAATTTCTTAATGTTGAATAAATTACACTATTTATAATTTAAAAATTATTGAAAAATCAAATGGGAGATTCTTATTAGCTAGGACTTTTGCCGTACATGGTTTTTTTTTTTTTGGTAAACTTTTGCCGTACATGGTTATTCATATAGAACTATAGATTTTAGATGCTATCTATAGCTATAATCCTACATATATACATGCATTCAGGGTTGGGTTCAGGTGGGCAGGTGCCCCCATGAAATTTTCGACATAAATTCTTATAAGTTTTCAATATAGAGGATTGACTCTCGGTAGCTTCATTATATTGATAATTTTTTGGGCCTCTTTCGAATACATATGAAAAAACTGCATAATATAAGATTCGAACCCATTACCTTCAGATTATATGATAAGCTCTAAGCCAATGAACTACCTGTATTAATTGTTAAATTTTGTACCAAAATGTATTATATTCTACAATTTTAAGTCATTATTTTTATATATACTTAAAATATATATACTTCGTAATATTTTAGAGAAAACGTTATTTTTGAAAAAAGATATCTATAAGTCTAATTTTTTTCCCATTTTTTTTTACTTAAATATTAATTAGGATTAAATGATAAGAATACTCTGAACTATGGGTGTCCTGCTCAAGCTCCAACCTTTATTTTAACTACCAATATAGTCAACTAATGCCCTCATTTGCTTTGAATATAATTTGTTGTTTTGTTAAATTGGTCTAGCATGTTTTAATGTTGTGATTAGGTAAATATATTAACATAGAAGTAGAAAGAGAAAGGCGGGTTAAAGAAGGGTTAGAAATTTCTTCACTTAATTAGCATGTAACATGTCATATATTATAATAAAAGCGAGTGAGAGCATTATTTGGTTATATTGGTAGTTAAAATAAAGTTTGGAGTATTTTGAGCAGAACACCGATAGTTCAGAGTATTTTTATCAATTAATCCTATTAATTAATATAGGAAAAAAATTCAAAATATAAAAATATTTCCTTAGACACACGTTGATAACGCGTTAAAAAAAATTATGTGCCCCCCTACACAAAAATCCTGGATCCGCCACTGCATGCATTACGTTACAAATTGTAGCATGCTTATAAGGTTGTGCAATTAGAGCCGGAGTCTAAGTCTAATTCTAATAATCAATATAATAACTACGGAAATGGCTTCAAGTCTTTTACAAAAATTGGAGTGTATGTAGTAGTCGCTTAAAAAAGTTTGATTTATTAATATAAATAAATATTGATATTGATTAATTGATTGATTCCTTGATGAATATCAAAACGACTCATTTGAAGTACACTAAATTTTGAAAGAGACGGTCTTTTAATAAATTATTGAGAGACCATTCTTTCGTACCATTTAATTTGTATTCCGTGACCCTTTTGTTATTAATCGTACCATAATAGTTTCGTACCTGTTTACCTAATAAATGTACTTATTTTATATTTAATCATAATTTGTACCAATTTTATTACTTTTAGTATCACTTTTTCTTAAATTTTTACAATAATCTCTCAATAAGCTTATTGAAAGGCCGTCTCTCAGTTGAAGTAACACCAACTCTTATTTTGTTGGTTTCCTGAAAAAGAAACGTACACCAACATCAAGCTACCTAGATTCAAGCTAAGATTTCTTATCACTTCATTGAAAACGAAGAAAGATAAACTAAAATATTGCATGCACACGGGTAACATAACATAGTAATTCGCGAAAGATTTTGTTTATATTCGAATTAAATCCAAGTTCAATGCACGTCTACTTGGAATAAATAAATTTTAAAACTATTAACTACTGTAATGAAGACAAACATAAAATCCAGAGGAAAATGCTATTCTAGTTAGCGGTACAAGTCGTGGAATAAAATGGTTAAGCACAAGATCATGAAATTTTGACCATTCTTACCCCTTTAACGAGGAGAGCCATGACAAATGCACAATCAAAACTGTTCTCCCTTGTAAGGAGTACTAGTTTTCATTAAATAATTTTAAAAAAAACAAAAACTGAAGAAATCAAGAATGGTGAAAGGTTACGTTCTTATTTAATGAATATACAGGCAGCATACAACCCCTAATTTATACAATATACATGAGCTTAATATTAGGAATTAGTTCCTACTATATCTCCTAAACTAGATTTCATGCCCGGGCGTTGTCCGGGTAATATCTAAACAATTTAAATGAATTGATTTTTAAGATGTAGTCTAGTTATAAACTAGTTAAACTCATAGTTTGAAATTGTGCATTGGAGGTAGCTTACAATGAATTTCATTTAAAATATAAATTGTGAAGCTTTTATGTTGTTATAAAACCATCTTTAACAATGAATCACCGGGCAGTGGCGGACCCAGGAGGGGTCCCGCGGGGTCACGTGCCCCCGTAACATTTTCAGAATAAATCTTTTATAAGTATCTTATATATATGTGAAGCTGTCATGGCAGAGTTGGTAAAGGTAGTGAATTCTATCTAGTTGGTCTTGGGTTCAAACCTTGGTAGCAACATTTCACTAAGTTTATATTTTTTTGAGCCCCAAGCCCACTTTGTTCAAATATATATGTAAAAATTGCTTCAACTGTGATTCGAACACATGACCTTCGGATGAATTAACAAATTCTGAACCATTGAACCACTTACTTTTATTGTAAATTAACTACTAATGTTAGTTATATTAACCAATACAAATATTGTTTTTACATATATTTAAAATTTAAAATATTTTAGAGAAGACATTATTTTTTTAAAAAAAATATCTATAAGACTGATTATTCTTATTTTTATTCTTTTATGTGTATAATAATAACTAATTTAAATAAAAATTTAAAAAATGTAGTCTTAGACGCGCATAAAAATGCGCGTTAAAAAAAATTAGTGCCCCCTCGGCTCCAATTTCCTAGGTCCGCCACTGTCACCGGGCCCAGATGGTATTACAGGTATTTTCTTACAAAAATTCTGGAATCATACGAAGGAGGATGTTACTAAGGCCTTACTTCGAATGCTAAACGAAGGCCATATCTTAAGAAAGTTTAATAAAACATCTATTATCTTTATCCCGAAAGTCCATGCACCAGAAAAAGTAGAACATTTTAGACCTATTAGCCTATGCAATGTTATTATGAGGATTATGTCTAAGTGCATTGCTAATAGGATGAAGCCTTTTATGTCTTACCTGGTTGGTGATTTTCAAAATGGCTTTATACCGGGCAGATCGATTACGGATAATATCCTAATAAGTCATGAAATCTTTAACCATATAAGCAAAAAAATAAAAGGTAAGAAGGGGCTTCTAGGAATGAAGGTGGATATGAGTAAAGCGTATGATAGGATTAGATGGAATTTTGTCCAAGCTACTCTTATGCATATGGGATTTCCAGAGAAGTTGATTTCTGTAATCATGGAAAACCTTACCACAGTATCTTATGAGATTGTTATTAATGATCGACCTTTAAATATGTTTAAACCGAAGTGTGGGTTAAGACAAGGATGACTCCGTGTCACCATTCCTTTTTGTTCTTTGTACGGAAGTTCTTTCTCAAATAATGAATCAGGCGCAGATTTCCAAAACTGTCAAAGGGATTCAAATAGCAAGAGAAGCGGTCTCTGTGTCTCATCTGCTTTTTGTAGACGATCTAATCATTTTCTCACACGCAACCAAACATCATTGTCGCAGACTATCTAATATTCTTCAATTATTCTGTGATTTGGCTGGTCAGAAGCTTAACCATGAGAAAACTGCTATTACCTTTAGTCCTAATTGTACACTGTCAACAACGAGGGAATGTATGCGTACATTGTCTATCCAAAAGCCGAGGGAAATGGGCCTCTATTTGGGTCTGCCAATGGAATTTGGGAACTCAAAGAAAGAATTACATGCCAAAATCGTTGAGAAGGTTCGTAAACGTATTTTCTCCTGGAATAACAAATTCTTATCTACAGCTGGTAAGTTGACTCTAATTTCGTCTGTCCTCTCCTCATTATCAATATATTCTCTATCGGTTTTTCGTATGTCGGTAAGTATGACGTCCAAGATTGACTCTTTGATTTCACAATTTTGGTGGGGAAATACTCGCGGTGATAAAACTTACCATTGGTGTAGTAAGAATTTTTTACAGCTTCAAAAATATGAGGGGGGATTAGGCATTCGACGAATGACATGTTTTAATCAAAGTTTGGTAGCAAAGCTAGGATGGAATATGCTATCAAAACCAAATTCTTTGCTATTTCGGGTTGTGGGGGTTAAGTATAAACTTTCATGGGATTCTTGCAATCATAACAATTTAACAAAAGGAAAGCAAATGTCGTGGGGCGGTAGAAGTATTTTGTGGGGATTACATCTTCTGCACAACAATTTGTCATGGCAAGTGGGTTTTAACTCCAAACTTGATTTATGGCGTGATAATTGGATCCACGTTACAAACCTTATATCATTGCTGAACTTGAATGAAGATGACTTACCAAGTTTCCAACTGTCTAATATTCAAACTCATGAAGGGAGTTGGGATTCGGGGAAGATCAGTGCCTTAGGGTTATCTTTGGCTATGAATGATATTTTGGCGACTCCTACTCCTTTCATTGATGATTTAGATTCTATTGTCTGGACGCAGACAAAGAGTGGTATTTACTCTGTCAGGAGTGGGTATGGGGTTGCCTTTGAAAAATGGTGGATGGATAGGGCTACAACTAAGGATATATCAAGAAAGGTGAAGTTTGTTTCTGCCATTCCATGTAAAAGGGTATGGAGCCTTCCGGTCTGCAATAAATGGAAGTTGTTCGTCTGGAAAATTATGGCCGACTCTTTACCCTGTGCTTCAGAGATACAAAAGAGACAGGGACCTTCGGATGGTTTCCGTGTCTACTGCCTTGCTCAACAAATACCCGAAACTATTAATCACCTACTTCGGGATTGCCCCTTTGTGTCCAGAATCTGGTTAGCCTCACCACTGGGAATTCGAACAGATAATGACCAGTACATCCCAATTCAGAATTGGATTTCAAATTGGTTCACCTTCTTCTATCAGCATCGAGATAGACAAGACATGGTTTTTAACATCTCCACCTTTGTCTCGACTCTTTGGGTGATTTGGTGTGCCAGAAATGACAAAATTTTTAACAATGCAATCGCTAATCCTGCCACTCTCATACCCAAAATCAGACTACTCGCATCAGAAAATTTACAAAGCTTTAAGGAATCTGAATTAAAGAAGAGAACAGAGAATCGCATGACTTCGGAAGAAGAAGGGAAAAACACTCTTGACCTCATCATAAATCATTTTCAGGTTTCAATTGTGGGATCTTAAGTCTGCTCTGATTGTATTCGGATTAAATGCGACGCTTATTGGGTGAAGAATCGAAAGGCTTCAGCTGGTTGGATACTAAGAGATAGGAATGGGAAAAACATTAAGTGGGGATCGGCTTCGTTTTGGGCAGCTTCGTCAATCCATGCGGAATCCTTAGCGTTGCTCATGGCTTGTAGGGAGGAAACGAATTTGGGTTTTCTTCATCTGGATGTTACGTCTGACTGTCTTAATCTTGTTTTACAGGCAAACGGCTGTGGAGTAATCGACAAGGACATCAAATCTACCGTCAACTCTCTTTTACATATAGTTAATAATTGTCACTGTTTTTCGTTAAGTCATTGTCCTAGGTTTCTTAATGAATCTGCCCATGTCATTGCTAAGGCAACGCTATGAGTACATCTTAATCATCTGTATAAAAAAATAAAATAATGAATTATACATTTCCTCAACTTCCATAAAAAGTTATAATAAAAATATTAAAAGCGAGGGAAGCTGAATGTAATATTTATATTCAAGAACCGTATCTTTTACATAGTTGGCAATTTATTTACAGTTGCAACTTATATTTAAATAATTATGATTGAGGTATTAAGAAGCCATATGAGCAAAGATTCTTACGAAAATTTCATGATAAATTAAAAGATGAACTCATTGTTGTCATTTTTAACAGAATTATCTTGAGAATATTTCTTCGTATGGTTATGTGTACCCTTAATACACACATTAGAAAACCCCATGGTGATCCAAAGAATTATGTTATACCAAGATTCGCTTATACATACCCTTTAACCCTTGCTTGATATTGGTTACATACTTACATAATTACATTAGGAATATATGGCTTACTAAGTCATACTTATATACACAAATGGAATGATATTTAGGTCGTTTTAAGGTTTTATATGAATAAATATAATGATATTTGACCCATTTTAATGTTAGGAAGGCTAATTGTCGGAGTAAGAAAAAATGGACCATCCTTCAGAAGTTTAGAGAGAATCCATGTAATTAATACCATCAGATAAATGTTAGCCTTTCTTAGAAATCCAAATTCGTTCCACAACAAAAAAGATGTCTAAACGGTTTAAATAAATATAATATGCAGCTGATAATGTCCGCATCCTAAAAGGTTTACTGATACGACGTGATACCTTGGGATTCCGCGCGCGATGTGCGCGGAGAAACCAGTTAAGAAAAAAGTTGCAAGTAGGACAACAAAAACATTCGTGGTGGATGCCCATAATGCTCTATCCGACAACTAGAAGTTAACCCACTTTGAAGTTTAGTGCCCTAAACAAAGAAACACACATAAACTAGAAGATTATTTTTAAAATGGTTTAATTTTTACCATGAGGCTACAATTTCCTACAAAAACACATAGGGGACCCTGCCGACCTCCTGTAAAAGTGCTAATATTAACAATAAACCAAGATACATAAGCCACTATGAGTCCGACAGAAAAAATGAATTGAATTACAATGTAAAGAAATTCTATGGGATAATACATGACTATATATGGGGAACACTATTGTAGCATTTGCACATTGACTTTCGTGGCAGACAGAATTGATGCGCGTTTGAAGCCATAGGAACTAAAATCACCCAACATGCATACCAGATGACTTAAAACTTCCGGAAATATTAGGAAGCTTAAGTGTAGCAATGACACCAGCTGCAAATGCCGCTAAAGAGGACAAAATGAAAGCCGGTATGTTTCCTCCACCAAATAGAGCATCCCACGGCCCAGCGCCAAGCGATATAATCATCTACATCAAGGTTATCCAAGATAAGAATGGTCAAAAAAGAAAGATATTACATATCCCTCTGTTTTGTGGAGGTTCAACTCACAAACATCAACATTGACCCAACACGTTCTAAAATATATGCAATAGCTTTCCTGGCAAACGGTTCATTCTGAATGGATCTAGATCAGGTCATTTCTAGTGAGTTGAAAATTTTGTGTCATGTTAGTAATTTTTATGCGAGTATTAACGAGTATGGTATATCGAGAATGATTTGGTTCATTGCAGATGGATTTTGATATTTTTAATGCAGATAATCTATCGTGTTTCGTCGTTTCTCATCAGGACACTTGTCATTTCAAGTCATTTTGGGTCGGGTGGGTCACTTTGTGTCATTTGGAGTTGTCTGGTTTCGATCCAACAAAATTCAGGCCGGGTATGAATCAAGTCATGTCCGTTTAACTAGGTCGAAGCAAAACTATTGTAAGACGGTGTTAGTATTATGAGAGGGGGGGGGGGGGGGGGCATGGGGAATGGGGAATCGGGGATACCATTGAGCATGGGGAATGGGGAATCGGGGATACCATTACTTCACCACCAATTTCTGATTCATCAGTCAACACTTAACAGGATGGGGTAAAAGAACGGAAACCATTTTACGTAGATTACTAATGATATAGTGTTCTAAAGCAATAAGTTCCCACATCCCAACCAAACTATCATTCCACATTTCAACTAAAGGAAGAGAAAGACAAGGAAGAGTAACTCGAACAAGAAATGTCAAAAGCTGATATGCTTTGACGACAGGAGATAAAACAAAGCACGAGATAGAAAGTTCAGCGATAAAATTTTCACAACTTACAACAGCTCCCTTGCTTACTACTTCCTCTGTCTCAATTGATTTTTTTACATTTGATTAACATACTCTTCACACATGAATAAACGCATAAAGAACCAGATGAGTAATTTAAGGGTTTACCAAGCTTAACAACGTGTACACATTACAACATTGAAGGTATAATCTGCCTTAATAACAACCTGCCATCAATAAACCCATGCAAGACAATTTTGATATATTTAAATATAGATATTACTGTCAGAAAGCGCCTAATGATTAGGCCATCTGCCAAAAAGGTGCCTAAAGTTATTTCTTTTGCCCAAAAGCACCTAGCTTTTACACTTCTTTTGTCCAAAAGCACCTAGAAACATTTTCCGTAAAAAAAAGTCACGATTCCATCTTGACTTGACAGAAAGCATGAATTTTTGTTTCGCCAGATCTTACAGAGATAATTAGCTTCATAATAGTCTCTAATTATAAATTTCCGCCAACCAAAATCTTCAGCACCTTTCATCCGCCTTAACTAGTGGCAAATAAACAACCACCATGACAACTATTATACCACAACCACAAGTTCACACCACTGAGCCACCCTCTACCACCCCAGCATCGCCACCCTATCTTCAACACGGTCAATCACCATGACAACCCAGATTTGAACCCCTTACACCACCAACAAATTCACCACCACAGAATTAATTCACCCAACCACCTTTAAATGAGCACCACTAAGCAATTTTTAGCCACCATTTTTCCCTCCACTGAATCCTCTAACAAGAAAGGGGAAGAAATGACAATTAAAGTTGATAAGGTTAGGTTAGGGAGGAGAGAGATGCGTGCAAGGTAGGGGGTGAGCTGAAAAGGGAAAAGTGAGGTGAAGAATTAATGAAGCATTCAGGTGACAATAACGGCAGTTGATAGGATGGTGTGACGTGGTGGAGGGAGTGAAGATGACATGGATGGGAAAGAAGATGGTGGATGGATGAGGAAGGAAGGAGGAGAAATGGATGGAGTGTGGCAGGACTCGAGGAGAGGAGGAGAGGAGGAGAGACAAGGTTATTGAAGTGAGAGAATGGAAGGTGTAATGGTGATGAGAGTCATGGACAATAGACTGATTAGGCTAAACATTGTTTTCCGTCAAGTCAACACTGAATGTTGACTTTTTTTAATGGAAAACGTTAGTTGGTGCCTTGTGACGAAATAATGCAAATAGCAGGTGCTTTTGGGGAGGTGCCTTTTTAGCAGTTGGTCTAAATGTCAGGTGTATTCTAACAAAAAACCCTTTTAATAAACCGATCAATGAAATTTAATTGAACCAAGTAGGTCTCAAGGAGTTCTCATGCGGTTTATACCTTGATTAGCACCAACTCAACCATGTAGCAAAAAGTCATAAACTACTGTCCAAGTATCCACTCAAACCATAGAGTAAGTTTTAAAGCTGTACAACTATAGCATATAGGCTAGTATATAAGGGTATAAGGACGTGTTAAAACAAGCCATCAAACAATCACCCATACAGTACAATTTTATTAGCAATTCAGATATACTGACAGAGGCAGAGAAAAAATAGCACAAGTTACCTGGGGAACAACCACCGCAAGATTAAGAACTCCAAGTGCCAAACCTACATAAACGTTATTGTCTTAGGATATAAATCATAAAATGAAGCATCAGGTCAGTGAATGGCTTAAAAAAGAGAAAGACGTCATACATACCTTGACCGCCACCTGATTCTGCAGTCACCTCAGCAGTGACAGAATAGGGTACACTATACGTTATCTGGAATGCAGGAAGCATTTCACAACAAAGTTAATAGACAGGATTTACAAAGATATGTACCCAACAATCCAGGGGGAACAGGTCCTTACAGAGAGAGGGAAACCCAGAATGGCAAAAACAACCAGCGCTGCAGTCTTTGTTGACGAATTATCTTTATAGTTTTTGAGTGAAACCAAGCTGATCACAGCGATGCATGCCATTGCGACAAACACAACAAAGTTGCTCAAAGCCCACACCGCTCTGGTTCCCAATTTCCGGCACATAGGTTCAATGAGAAAAGAGCTAACACCAAGGACGACCTGAAGAGGTTTAAAAAAACAATGACAACTTAATCCAAAAGCAAAAATGACATTTATATTTCTTAAAGCAAGCGATAAGACCGGCACGGGAGAAAATCTAGCAAAATATATGGATAAAGTCATCTAATAAAAGGAGAAGCATTTAAAATTTTGAGCTCTTACCGAATTCAACAGCAGCCCAACAGCACCTGCTCGGACACCACGATCATACAGAATTATTTCAGTGTCATTCCCAATCGGGTTTCCATGATAGACTTCTCTTCCCATCCAATCAGTATCAAACAGCAAAAAAGGAAACCAGGAAAGCTGTATGCCACTTTATTATGTCAGATATAGAAACAGAAAAAGAAAAAAAGGTGCAGAAACAAAACCACATATCCAAGGTTGTTATATAAATTAAAAATATTCACCAATAAAAATAATAGCCACCAGAGTAGTATTTACAGTCAACGGCATGTCAACATACACATCATCTATTCTTAGTTGTTCAAGGTGTGATGCGCCCTAATGCAACGAGAGCCTATGTCAACGAAGCAGAAGGCGCAAGGCAAAGGTGCACATATAACAAACAAATTTACATTTCCAAAAACAAATATTCTGCAATAATAACGTTTTTTGGATTTTGAAGAGGGATAACATGTAAGGGGTAGAAGAATAGGAATAATGTGCTAAAAAGAACGCCATAGTATAAGCGCTGGATGAAGAAGAAGAAAATTTGGAAATTGCATAGTGGTGTGCAACGCTAAAAGCGCCTTAAATTTAAGCTGTGCACCAAGACGTTTTGGCTAGGACCTCACGAAGGGATCAAGCACGACTCAGGCGCACTTTTCTAAACTAAGACTTACTTCAGAAAACAGAAGCAAAGCTCCTCCAAACATAGAACACGAATTATTCAATACTCTAGACAAAACTTGTGTCCTATCGTCTAACAAATTTCAGTAAATGATTATGGTGTTTGCGTTAATAAGACATAAAAAGATCCGTAGAAGCTTGATAACAACAAAACTGAAAGGATAAACACAGTAGGACAAGATAAGAAACACAATTCAACCATTCAGTACTCATATAAAAAAATAAGAAATCAGTGGACATCCCTTTTACCTTTGGATCGCAAAGAAAGGCAGGCCAATATGCTACTATTTGTGGGCAATGATCACCAGATGATTAACAGAAAATGGTTTATTTTGCATCTTCATAAAAACCAATATGGAACTAAGTTGTTAGTGCTTTTTATATTGTGAAGGAGTAATCGCCTACTGCAACTAGCGACACAATATTCATTTTGAGATATTATGTAGGGATGCAACTTGCAAGACAAAGTCAAAGTCGAAGGTGAGGGAAGAGGGGAAGGTCACGGGTTAGATCCTACTAAAATGAGAATAAGAAAACGTCATGTTAGGAACCAGTCCAGGATTCAATTCCTGGTAGTTCCAAGTTTTGGATTATTTGGATCAAGTGAGTTATGAACAACTTAATGAAACTGTCTCACTCATTGACAAGAATTAAGGGTATTAAGTCACAGCCTCACAGGTTCCCTGCTTGCATAAGCAGGCAAGATCATATTAATATTTTCATCACCGCCCATCCACATAGTAAAAGACAAAATGAAAAAGAAAAAAGAGAGAAAAGAAGTACCCAAGTGAGAGCTGTTACAATAAGCACTGAATGCATTGCAGAGGGTAACTGTCTTAAGCTGGTCAACAACTTGACCATAACAGATCCAGGTCCATCATTCAAATCTTCGTCCATATGATCTTCATTTCTGGCCTCCTCAGAGCCCAAATGGTTTTCCACCCTTCGCACATTCTCAGAGTATGACAGGGGACTACTCTCTTTCCTCGTTGATTTGGAACTATCCATGGAAAGCCGTTCAGGATCGTCAAGTAGAGGTGAAGAATCTGATAGCCTTTGTGGTACGTTCGCCTCCAAGGGAATCTCCTTGGCAAAGTAAAGTGTCACAGATGTACACAATGTCAAGAAGAACTGCAAAATATCAGATAAAGGTTTCTGAATCTAAACAATGATTATGATAAGAGAATATGCTTGCATGCTAGATTATTATGATGAAAGATGAGAGTTTCAAAATGATGTTGCAAACAACCAACGAGAGAGGAACGAAACACTCACGAATAGGAACATAACAAACTACAAAGTACAAACTATTTTTCAAAAAAAAAACAGTAAGAAAAAACAATAATGAGTTGTCGAAATTTTATAACCTGCAACAGAGGGGAAGAGTCAGATGATAGGATATAAAAATCAGAATAACACAGAAAAGTCAGGATTTATCAGAACCTATACCGCCTTATTCCATAGCTTTCTAGAATCCGGAGTCCTGACTTTCCACAGTCTAAGCAATTATTATGAATTGAAAATAAAAAAACAGAAGTTTTTAACACTATTACTAACATTTGTCAATCAAACAATGTTAAGCATAAAGATATCAAATCATGATGTTTCTTTGATTCCATTTCCTGGTGTAATACAGCAGAAATCAGGTATTGTTGATTACAGATGAAAAATCTCTAACTCAGATGAACAAGTCAACAAAGATAAGATTTAGTCAACTGAATAGATAACATATCAATATAAGGTTGTAACCAAATTTTTAGAATATGGTAGACATTTACAGACAGAAATGCTCATATATAAGGTTCCCTACCACTGCAACCAGAAATGCTGCTTTCAAGTTTCCACAGGCCTCGCAACAAGCTCGGTTAATCAGGAAAGGGAACCATCTGCAAATGAGCGTACATTAAAATCATAATAAATTATACTCCCTCCAATTCACCATTTTCTTCCTTATTTCCTTAATCGAATTATTTAGGTTTCTTCCCTCTTCCCTATTTCCTTTTTTGGAAGATTTGTGTGGTCCAAATTCATTTGCATATGGGGTAGTGTGTTTTGTGTGGTCCAAATTTATTTCCTTATTTCTTGTGCAAAAAGAAAGGGGGAAGAAAATAGTGAATAAAAGAGAGTAAAATATTATGGGATTAACAAGAGCAGCAATAGTAGGTTCTAAGTTCTAAGTAACCAACTAACCACCTTGAAAATTAGAAAGTCCAGAAGAGGTGTACAACACCCACTCTGACCTCACAAGATACCTCCTTTAAAAAGTTCCAGATATTCATTTGTATTTAGCAGCAAGGGGAGGGGTGCGGAGGTTTAGGCCTGAGACAAAAGTACCAAAATCACCCGTAGCAATAAAAGAAATTGTAATTTATGACTGAATCTCAAAGGCAATATTTCATTCAACAAAGCGAAATACGTGAAAGTGGTGAGTAAACCCCTTTAGTTTATCTAATCGTGAGATTAAACACCTTAAGTTCCAATTGGAGTAATAAACTAATAAAGCCCCTTAAGTTTGAAAAAAAAATGAAATTCAACCCATCATCCAAAATCTCATGAGGAATTGAATATCTCATACTACAAATACATATATTCAACCTAAAACATAATTATATTTAGGGGGGGAAATATAGAATTATTTTTAAATTTATTTTTGAAAAATGATGATTTTGAAGAAAAAAATTAAATAAGACTCCTTCCATTCACTTGAATTCCGTACGTTTGTTTTTTACGAAAGATTTAAGAAAAGTGATTAAAGTACAAACAATGAAAAAGTAGAAAAAGAAAGGGTCGAAAAGTGATTATACTAAACTGCCCTTATTTATAGTGGATTGAATTTTTATGCATGAGAAAATATAAGGGTATTTGGTATTTTGAAATAGTAAAAGTTATCTAAAATAGAAATGTATGGAATTAAAATCAACATCCCAGAAATGAAAACGTATGGAGTTAAGTGAACAGAGGGAGTAAATAAAATATAAATATTTGAAATAGATACGAGTATAAAACATAGGAATTATTATAAGAAATTTAAAAAAAGAATTAGATCGTAAATAAAATGTTTATTTTCTAAATTTCCTAACAATTCTTAAGAAAAGTATAAAGAAGTCGGAAAGAAAATGCCAAAATCTTGAAAATACCAAATAATCATCATCATCATGACGGACGCGGACGCCGACACCAACAATAACAATAACAATAACAATAACAACAATATACCTTATTTTTGAGTAGTTGATTAAATTTTTATTTTGTACTTAAGAATATTTTGGCAAAAATTAATGATGTTCCTATTAAAACGTTTTTGAAAGTATTGCAAGCTAAAAATATATTTTTTTTATATTTTGTTCTGTTTTATAATTGTTTATTTTTTCTAAACTTTTATCATTTTGTCCAAACAATTTCTTTTCTCTACAAGAAATTATTCTAATTTTGTTATTTGTATTGTTTTCCAAAGTTTAATTATGTTTTAAGCTAGATATTTGTATTTTGTGATATGAGATATTCAATTTTTCACGATATTTTGGGCAACGGGTTGAATTTCACTTTTTATCTAACTTAGGAGGCCTAATCACTCCAATTGAAACTTGAGGACTTAATTTCATGATTAGCAAAAGCAATGGACTTCGATTACGAGTAATATTGTTTTCATTTTTGAGTGAACCGAAAGGAGGGTCAAAGGGTCTTTGTAGGAATGGTAACGCATTGATATGTCAATGGTTAACAACTGAAAATCATTCCCAATATTTTGGACTATATTTATTTAAACCAACGTTTATCTGAAAGCATTGAGTCTTTTTGTATCAAATATCTTACTTGTGCCAATTCCCACTAGCACCAGCTGAGAACCCTAAGATATTTCCAACAGCCATCCACGAGGCAAAAACAGCATTTGCAGCATTCCGTTGGTCAGGTCCTACATTCCAAATGTTGGTGAACATTAGCTAGTCAGTACGGCACACATTCGTGTAAAAAACATGATTGGCATACCAAAAACACCAAATGGTACCTGCCAAATCAGCCAAAAGAGCTCTCGCTGGTCCCTGCAGAAACCAAAATTTAACATTAAATCCATCAGAGTTGAACGACTAACAACATACATGATGCAGGTCTTGATCAAAACTATCGATCGGAATACTAACCTGTACAGTATTATTTGCAAGATCTAACATCCAAAAACCAACAACAAACACGAAGGCAGCCCTTGTTCGAGTACCTTTGAATGTGCTGTCAACAAAAGTAAGCAAATTGGAAGTAACTTGGATGAAAAGCAGATTAGATGAACGGTTAAAAGCGGTAGATACCTGCAATGTTCTTTTGTGTCCCCTAATAAATATCCGATGTCTGCAGAAAAGCCTATTATTATCACCTAAAGTACAAGATTTCACCTCAGCATTTACGTAATAGTCCAGAAAATAATTTAAATAGAAATAGCAAGATCTATGTGTTCTCACAGCTATAGATATCATGAGAGATCCAGCAAGAATAAAAGGTCGTCTTCTGCCGTATTTTGAAGTGCATTTGTCACTCCAAATACCTACACATGGTTGAACCTGCAACAAATACAATGTAAATTTTGAATCAGACCTACTCAAGTCTCCACCATTATTCAAGGGAGCCGTGCTTTAATGATTTATTACTTACCACAAGTCCTGTGATAGGACCACAAAGCCAAATAAAGGAAGAAAATGCATGTCCTATTCCTAGCGTCTGCAACAGATAGTCAAAACAGCAAGGTTGAGTACAACGTTGAAAATGAGCTGCGAAAGCAAATTGAAATACAAAAAGTAGTCACTGATGAAACAAACAAATATCACTACAAACAAAACGTCACAACTCACAAGTCACAATTCACACGCTGATTTTCTTTAGTTCAATTGTTAGTTTTAAAAGACGTGAGGCGCACCTAGGCGATGGAGGTCCATGGTGATGAGAACAAGATACGAGGCGCAAGAGGAAGGCACACACGCCTCATAGAATCAACGTGGCCTGTTTTTGAAGACAAATTTATAGTTTTAAAATATTTATATCTAAAGGTCTCATCCAGCATCACTAGAGTCTAAAATGGAAAATTTGGTCTGGGAGTTTATCTACCATAGTAAATATGTGAAGAAAAAATCACAAGAGGATTAAATTTAAAGAGAAAATGATATTTCATGAGAGTCATACATGCATCTTGAAAACTGGCCATTTATGTTTGGTTTTTTTAGCAAAAAATAATCAGTTGGTTAGTAGTGACGATTTGAGCATTAGCCAATATGGCAACTTCCTCTTGGACGACAGCAAATCAGCAAAAATCTATATAAAAGTGTATAAGAAGAACCACTACACATGAATTGGACACGTGTCACTCTCACATTAAAAATTTTCCCGCCCAAGTTCCCGTGATGTAATATCGATTTTGGAAAATCTTGGAAAAATATTCTCATGTATACAAAATAGGGAATATTTAGCCTATCCGTGAAATATTTAATAAATTTAGACTGATATTCAAAATCTAAATTATTCCTATGCATTTTGTTCCTTAGAGTTTTTGTTTCTACAAGTTATTTTCGAGTTGGGTGGTTTCAGATTATACCACTTCGGGTTGGATCAATTACGGGTCAAATTAGTTCAGAAATTTTTTGGGACGAGTCAGATGAATTCGGATTTTGGGTCATATTTGGGTGATGTAGTTTGGGTCAATTTCGGGTCTCAGGTCAGCCTATTTTCGGATATGTAACAATTATTGTTCTCAAATTGAAATATGACAAAAATAATCGATAGTAAGGGAAAAACATAATAGTCTGGCAACGGAAAATTGGAACTTATAAATAAAGATAAAAGGCGACACCAAATAGTACTCTAAGACTCTGTTCTTTCTAGCTTAATTTCAGCTCCTTTCAATTTTGGTTGGTTGCTGTGATGCTCGGACTCTTCGAATACCCCCGAGTGTCCGGCGGACCCGACACGGACACGGATACGGACATGGATACCGTGTCCGACCCTTCAGTTAGAAATTGGACCCTTCTATTTTTGGTTGAGTTGTTGAGCTAGAAGATGAAGATTAGATATTTCGGGAAGTTGCGGAATTCAAATAAAGCTGTTTTGAGGAGAGACCATTGAATAATAATAATACTAATAGAGACACAGTAACAATTTTTTGGAAGAAAAAAGATATGGGAAGTTAAAGATGACCAGAAAAGTATTATTTTGAAGAAGATATGGAGATTGAAGATGAAGAAGACGAAGTGAATGGTTGCCTTAAATTGGTTAACGGGTACCTAGGTCACTAGGTGTTATTGTTTTATTTAATATTTATTTACATAAAAGAATAGGTAAATTGGTAGGGAGTCTACCCATGGTTAATGTTTTTCTTTTTTTCCTTTTTAACAATTTTACACTAGGCTTTAAATATGTTTAGATATTTTTAGTATTTCAGAAAAATGCCAAGTCCAAAATAATTCACGGATACTCGTATCCGAGTCCTTGATTTTAAGACTTCAAGGGTCGGACACTCGGATCCGTGTCCAATTTGGATACTCGAGTCCGAGTCCGAGTCCGAGCATCACAGGTTGGTTGTATTCCGTTAAGTTTTATTTACGTTCAATCAATTATTTTCAATTAATCTTTTCACAAAAGTAACTTTTAATTCAACTAAATTCACTCCACCTTAGTTCCACACAATTTCGTTCAATTAAGCTCTACTCCAATTTATTCAATTCAGCTCGTTTCAGGCGAAAAGAACAGGGCCTAAGTCTCAAATTCCAAAAAACGAATTGTGCATTTCCGTGCAATTGGTTCTAAGTTAGTACCAGAATATAACAAGATGGCTACA
Organism: Silene conica; assembly: GCA_029255685.2. Taxonomy (NCBI): domain Eukaryota; kingdom Viridiplantae; phylum Streptophyta; class Magnoliopsida; order Caryophyllales; family Caryophyllaceae; genus Silene; species Silene conica. The sequence goes on along the minus strand of CM055311.2, from coordinate 54,611,337 downwards.
CAGATAGATTACAGTCCTGACTATCTCATCAACATTGCAATGGTTAGTAGTGACGACTCCACTATTTCGTTCGATTCAAACAGCATACACCATGGCAAGAGAAGCTATTGTCGAACAGCATTCCATAATTACAACATACACTAAACAGTTTTACATTATCGGCGGAGATAGCATCTATTTTCGGATCGAAACCTTATAGTCCATAGTTTCTACTTTCTCAATGGAAACTTGCAATCAATAACTATTGTCCTTGGCCATTTCAACAATTAAACTCCATAGAATCCGAGCAATTCTAACCTAATTACAAAACAATATCTGAATCCACCAAACTGGACTTTCTATAGTTTCAACAACAATACAATTGTATTAGAAAACTCATAATAAGAACCTGAATGTAAGGGGTGAGAAGAGAAAGCTGAAGCGCCCAGCCAAACTGAACGCCGGCAGCAACGGTACAACTAAGTATCAACGTCAACAGTCTAGCATCCTCCGATCTACAAACACCGCCGCCACCATTAGAAACACTGGAATCGTCGTTAAAACCGATCATTTCGACTTCAACCACGCGCTTCAGGTTCTTATAGGGGACTCGGATCGCCGTCACTGAGTCAGGCTTCTCCGCCATGGTTGACTCAAGGTTAGTTTAGATATTAATGATCATTAATATTAATAAATGAAAGATGGATGATTTTGTTAGGGACTTGTCTTTGCTTTGGATCCAAGATACACAGATTTTAATTCATTGGATTGGTTTGAAAGGAATATAGGAATAAAGAGGATGCCATCATATCATATCATCGTATATTTATCTAATGCAGAAGCCAAGGTGCTGACGTGGCATCACTAGAAAAAAGCTTTGTCCTACGTGTCGCGTTGTAAAACATCCTAGAGCTATTGTCCAATTAGATTCATCCTAGAGCTATTGTCCAATAACATTCAAGATATGGTATAATGGTATAACTATTCCAAGATTTCACGGACTAAATCTATGGAATCACAAGATTTCATTCCATATATTGAAACAATAAATAATGACAGTTTTGGCTGAAGATTAATTCTGTAGCACGGCCTAAATCCTAGAGTTACCAATCCATAATCACCGAACAAAAAAATACAGGTATTTTTAGATTACATTTTCGATTTACATATGGGTCGGAATAATTACGGGTCGGAATACCTACAAGAATTTTTTAGACTACATTTTTTTTATGGTTTAATCGTTATTAAATATGGGTCGGAATAATTACTCTTCGTCGGTATATACACTTATGTGAGCGTCGTGATTTATTAGACTACATTTTCGATTTATTGTAAGACATCTGACTATTCACGTGAATGCGAAACATTTTAACAACTACGAAGTATTTATTTAATATAGTAAATAGTAAATGAGTGGTCATTTAATAATTTTGGAATGTCTTCGTGTAAGATATCGTGCGTAATAACTGTTATTTATTATATGAACATCTTTAATAAATATAATTAAAAATACGTTTTTTAACCCAACTATACATTTACTACTCACGTCTCATCAGATTATTTACGTTTTGCTTTTATTGTACGATATGTAATATAAAACTTTATTTCATATATGAGTTACATATTTTAAAAATGGTGCAATGAGTAATTAAAAGTATACAAATTCTATTGTAAGTCTTGATCATCTTAATGAACAACTATATGATAGCTCATGTATACCGTCATACCGACATGTGTCATAAATAATTCAAAATTTATTTATATGTATATAATTAATCAGCTTTCTTTGATATTATTAATTACGAATTCCAAGCCAACCCAGTACGTAGTTATCTTAACAATGACTCTTCTTTGTTCTCCCTGCAACAAATTATCACTTCACCCCTTTATTTCCTTTCCTAAGGCAATTCACAACCAAGCCCACAATTTTCCCTTTATCACCATAGCAAATTAATAAGAGTATAATGAACAATCTACCATTAAATTGGTATTTGCTTATCTCACTTCATTTGTTCGTTTCGGATTCCGTTCAGACTGCGACCAACACCACAAATTAACCGCTATTTCTCCATCCATACCACAAGTTTGTGTGTGTTCTACGCCAGTGGGGGAGACAGTTTTCGTGGAGCCGACGGAGAGAACAATTGATGATGATGTCGATAGATGATGATCGTGGATTCGTGGTTGTTAATGATGGTGATGATGGGGTTGGTGATGGAGTGACCGAGTGAGATTCAATTATCATGATTGATGATGGAGAATGAAGTGATTTCGTAGGTTTTGTCGTGGTGAGTGATTGATGGAGGGGTGATGATGATGCTTGATGGAGTATATATGATAATCATGGTGATGAATGGCGGATTGATGATGGTGATTTGAAGACGATGAAAGCAAGATGAATAGTTGTTATACATGTTGATGTTGATTTATGCAAGGTTGAAGAAGAAGAATTGTTAAGGGTAGGAAATGCCATTGGAAAACTGAATAACGTTTCAGTCAAATGGAGATTTGTTCAGTTTTCAAGGCAAAAAAAAGACACGCCTGGCGTGTCTGTTTGAATACACACGCCACCTCTAATGGCGTGTTTGTTCCGTGTTTCAGGTTTTGAAAACCCGAGCCTACGTGGACACCATTTCAACAAATATTTTTTAAATTAATCCAAAATGACAAATACTTTATTTTTTAGCATATAGATTTAAAAATATCATATTTTATACTCTATTTCTTTCTTTCTACTCATTTTAGTAGATAACATCAATATCTATAACGAATTTCTTTAGATTATTATTTTAATGGAATGTTATCTACTTCACATAATTTTATAAATCATTTAGGGGGTGTTTGGTTGGGTGAATTGGAATGGAATGGAATGGATTCTAGGCATTCTAGTGTTTGGTTGAGACATTTTGGAATGGATTTAGAATCATCGGGATTCTCATTCCACCCCAACCCCCTGGAATCCCATACCCACCTCCTCTCCCTGGATTCAAACTCCATTCCTTTACGTTTATTTTTCTAATGAACCAAACATATTTTCAAAGGTATGGAGTTAGAACCTCATACAACTATGGTTTCTCATTCCAATCCATTCCATTCCTGAAGAGCGAACCAAACGACTCATTATTTTGTTAACTTTTTGTAGGTCTCATTTTTTAAAATGGAAATTAAAACAGTACTATTTAATACATTTTTTGTTGAAAAATATTTCTTATTCAAAAAAATAACTCAAATTTAGTAATATGACAAAAAAATGTTATTACGATGGTCAAAATGTTAGAGCTAAATGTTTGTAAAATAATACTCCCTCTACTCCATATTTTCTTCCTTATTTCCTAAAATGAATTACTTAGGTTTCCTCTTTCCTATTTAGAAACTTTTATTCTTATTTTATTCATTTTTTTCTCCTGTTATCAAACCTCATTCAACTTTTTACTCTTGTTTTATTCTTTTTTTTTTTTTAATGTTTGTACGTAAACAATTGAATTTCAGGTAGTTATTTCGCATTAAAATCATCTTAGAACATTACGGGTGTAATACTCCGTATTTTATCGTATTCTATTTTAATATGTTATATTATCTAACTTTGACGTGTGATAATTATTTGAATGTTTTAGATCGATGATTAATTTATCGACCTCGTATTTTTAGAGGTCGTTTATTCCGCGCTTTATTTTTATAAGAAAGGTGTTGTTAGTTTTTAAGTGTTTTATTTATTTTATATTATGCTAGCAAATAATGTTGTATATGACGATGGTGGGAATCGATCTAGGGATCGATTGTACTCGAGTCATGGGCCTTGAAATCTGTGCAAACAATCAGCCTATGATTTTACAAACATAAAATAAAACCTCACAAACTCTCACGCCACTCTATCTCTGCCGCCATATAAGAGTAGCTCTCACCCTTTGCCTGACCGATCTTCTACACCACCCTATACCCTAATTGCACAGCCGCCTCCACGCAAGGTTCTCACGGTTATTTTGGCCTTGCCTAACCCCTCGTTTTAAGTCAGAAACCAGGTATGTATACGGGTTTGTCATTCGTTTACACTGTGTTGTGTCGGTCTATGTTTATTGCTTTGTCGAGTAGTGGTAAGGTGTCGTTTTTATGTTGGTTTTGTCCTTATGTACTGCTGGTGGTTGAAGGTTAGTCAGGAGGTTGTCACGGTGGGTGTAGGGTGTCGTAGTGGTTGTCGAAAGGGGGTTTTGTTGTCGCTGGTCACATCAGTACGGTTTTGGCATGTTCAGTGGGTAATTTTGGGGGTGGTACCACCGTTGACTCGGGGGAGGTCGACGCGGTGGTACCACCGTGGTGTCTTGTATGTGTGTCAGGGCGTGTCTGGGTGGTGGTTTTATGGGTTGTCAGTGGCGCCTGGGGTGTCGATAGTGGTCTGTGTGTATAGTGCAGGGGGTGCAGGCGGTAGACCAGGTCTGATCTCACGGACTGGTTCATGACGCCAGTGGTTGTCGACGGCCTGATGGTGTGTTGTCGGGGTAGTCGGTGGAAGTGGGTGCCTGGTTTGGTGGTTGTCGGTGGTGGGGAAGGTGTTAGGTGGCTGTTAGAGGTCTGTTTAAGGGGGCTGCGGGTTGTTGCGGTAGGCCTTGGCCGTGGGGTACGATGGTGTGGTTGTTATTGATCATTCTTTTTATTATTATTATTATTATTATTATTATTATTATTATTATTATTATTATTATTATTATTATTATTTTCATTATTATTGTTTATTATTATTTTGTTGTTATTGGTGTTTTGTCGTTCCTATGAGGTTTTGGGTCGTGTTATTTAAATATGCGAGTCGGGAAATTATTTGAGGCATGGGAGTCCTATTTTTGGAAAGTTATATTTTTTTGGAAAGTTATATATTTGGAAAGTTTCTATATTTGGAAGGTTTCTATTTTTGGAAACTTTCCACTTATGGAAGGGTTCTATTTATAGTAAGTGTAGTTCGTTAAGGGGTTCGGGAAGGGTTATTTATTCGTTACGTGTATGTGTTTAGGTAGCGGGTTTCGCGAGGAACACTTCTAGCAAGCCTTGGATTATTTGCGTTCCTGCTATTTCAGGTAGGGGAATATCTATGACTGTGATTGTGATCTGACATGAGGACACTCAGTATCTGATTGATATATTTAATTGTGATATATTGTGATTGATTGCTTATTACTGCATATTGTGGAGAACGGAGATGAGAAATGGGTCTTGTGATATGGGTCTTGTGATATGGGACTTGTGATATGGCCATGGGAGGTGTGATGTGATGGGAGGTGTGATGAGATGGGAGGTGTGGTGTGATGGAATGGTGGAGGTGTGGTGGATGATCGAATGATGTGGAGATGGAGGAGGATACAGTTCTATTGTTGTCTATGTGTTATCTGTTTACCTACTCAACTTCATGGTTGACCCTGTGTATTCGTGTGACACCAACGATGATCCGGAATGGGGAGTAGATTTTACAAGTCAGAGACAGTTGGATTAGGAGCATGGGCATGGAGAGAGACATGGCTTGGACCCACTTAGAATTAGATCACATACATAGATGTAATCAGTTGTACCTTTTCTATGCGTAGTGTTTTAACATCAAAGTTTAAATTCTATCGGTTTTATATAAAGTACTTTGTATTGTTTTACTTTGTTATTCACTACCTCGGGTTTTCCGAGATGGTAACGGCTCTATTTATTCGAGAATGTCTTGCTAAAGGCTCTTGAATAAATGGGGGTGTTACAAAGTGGTATCAGAGCGAACGATCCTCAGGCCTAAAACAAATGAATAATAATGAACGTAGGAAGAGTCTAACAAAATGAACCCCGAGATGAAACTAATAGGAGCCCCAAAAAGGAACGGGATGAGTTAGGGGCCCCCTCACACCAAAGTTGGGCCCTTTCTGTTCTGTCTCGGGAACCCTATGAGAGTAATTGAAGAGTGGGGTAGACTATATAGAGACCTAGTTATATTGTACTAACGTTCTTGCAGGAGAAGGATGCGGCAAGTAATATGTGTGTGTGAGTAGTAACGTGCGTTAGAAGAATATGTGAGATATGAAATGTGGATCGAGTTGGATGATTAATTGATATTCCTAGAGGATGGATGTGTATTGCTGAGCAATAGTTAAGGGTGATGTGATAATATAACCTTGGTATTTTGAAATGCTTAGACGTTTATCTGATGTAAATGACTATCGTTATTATATAATTTTGATGTTAACTTCTTGTAAGATGAGGAATTCAGTTGACCTTATGATTATATTTCATAGTAATCCATGTTTAGTAATATGCAGAATGTGTGTTCTAAGCTATGAATGTATATAGTCATGTGTTGCGTATATCGTATTTAAAATTTTATGCCTGTTATATACATTTAAATTCGTTATGAAGTTGTCATCAATAAGGGATACATAGTAGACCCTAGGTTATATTTCCGTACTTGGATACACCGGTATAATTGTCAAGTTATTTAATTGATTTTATTTTCAGTTCCGAAACCTTTACCGTATTTTGATGCCAACTACAATTGAACTGAGGTATGAATGTTAATATGGTACAAAGTGATGTCTATGCTTCGAATGATTGTCAATGTGTTTGGATGAGAAAGGTCGAGTGTGGATGTAGTAATGTGTAGTTGCAAAGAGACCAAAATTTTAATAAGTTTTCAGAATGTTACCTGGTTTGTCCGGGCTGTCACTTTATACGTGTTTCATATTTGAGGATGAAAATTTTATGTATGATAACCTTCTGAGTTGGGTTTACAATGCTAGCGTTTTATCTAGATATGAGTTATGACTTTGGGAGAAATAATTCTTTTATTCGACAGTAGTCAGACTGTTACTACATAGTCCCGTTTTTACCTATCTTTTGTAACTGAAATAATTTAAAAACTTGGTTATTGCTTGCGCATAGATCCAACTCTACTGTGCAGAATGTTCGTCCACGTTTTCAAAATTTTACGCCATGTAAAATCTTAACGAGCTGTTATTCTATTGTGATTTTTGCAAGAAGCCTAAAATTCTGTTGAAATGTTGTAAAGTTGTTATTTAATTATGATTTTTGTAAGTTGTGCATAACATTTGATTAGTGAAGTTGTAAGGTATGTAAGTTTTGTATCAAAAAGTTTAATCAAATGTGGTTTATGTGATGTGATCACGTGATATCCTGATATGGCATTAGTAACATGACTAATAGGCGTATAGTATGAGCATGAACCCTCACTATATGATAGCGTAACCTTGTGATTTCGTCAAGTTTAATATAGAATTGTTTCCATTATATGTCAAAATTTACGACCTCAACATGATTACGTGCTACTCGTGTGCGATGTCAAAAGCTTGTTTATTTGAGAGGAGTCTTGCCAGGTGACAGAATGAAATTTAACTGGTCAGTTTATCAGCATGATAGAGTAATCTAATAGTTAAATGTAATTGTGAGTATTTGATTCATGTGAAACTGGTTGATGTTCTTTCGGATGTTGATGATTTACCACTGTCTAGTTCCTGTGCTTATAACTTGTATAACTTTTCCAAGTATATGGTTATACCATACAGTGAATTGCATATAGTTATATTTAGAATCTGATCACGCTGTGTAAATTACTAACCGTTGACATACGATGTATGAAAGTATAAGCCTTGTGATTGTTTACTTATATCGTTAAAATTTCATGATCCATGAGCTACAATTTGTGAGAACAACGTTTTAGTAAAGGAGAGTCAGAATGTCTCCGTGCAGTTTTAAGTCCGATCTGTAGTTGAAAAATAACCCTTTGCTTGTGTTTATAATTGTCACAAACTACCATTTCAGCGTTTCAAAAGTTTTTCCAAAGGTTTCAAAAGTTTTAAATTTGTATTTCAAGATGATGAATAACCATGATGACGCTTGATCTTTTAATAATTGTAGCAATTGTTTGCAATATGACAAATTCTGTACTTACGTGTTGATGAAAGCCTGCCCGGATGTTTAATTGTTGCATTTTATATAAACCCTTAAATTGCGAGTCGTATGTATTACCTGTTTCGTGATAAATGATGTAATGTGCATGGATGGAGATGTACCTACGTAGTCTTAACTTATTAATATTTAAGAATGTTAAGCGGTCTTGCTAGTCTATGATTGAGGTATACCTCGCGAAACATGTCAATGTTTTATGTCTTATTACGTTAATTAATTTTGCCCTATGCCTTTTCCAAATATTATTCTAAAATATGATTTTGTTTCGATAATATGATTATGAACATGAAATGTTTTAAGTTGTCAATTATGAACTACGAATCTGCTGATTGTCTACATTGGTGTAAATATGTTAACTTTGTGTTAAAATTTTAAGGTTGTGTAAGTGTAGCTACTCTGACTTTGTTTTACGGCGTAAAACGGTTCTACCGATCCTAATACTCTTATTATTGATGAAGGGTATATGTTTTCATGATAATTGATATGAGTTTCTTACGAGTGCTTATTAGAGTTGAATATTAGAAATTGTTATTCTATTTTGCTAGTTAATATTTTCTGTTCATGAGATAATTCTTTTGTTTGTGAGGCGGGTGGGGTCGTGATCTGGGATGTGTAAAGTTTTGGTAATTGATTATTTTGTGTTATGTATAATAATTCTGTATTAGATTCGCCTGGTATAGTGTACAAGTTCTTGTTTCATGAACTGTGGATTTGTGAGTGTACATACAAATGTGTTAATGAAATTGGTTAAGATACGTACTTTATCATGTCAATTAGCTGATGGGATATAGTTGCTCGTGAGCTTAGAACAAAGACCATGATTGATTTTGTACTGAGATTGAGTTTGCAGTTCAGTGTCTTATCGGGTTGTCGCATTCTCTGACCTTGACTCGTGGGTGAGTAGCTTGGAGTTTTACTCTCTAAGTGTTGAGCAGTTCCTTTAATGGAATGTTTGATAATGTCGATATTGGAAATTGAGGTGGAAACTGGTTACTGGTATTGAGTTATGAGTATTGAGCTGTCGTGCTATATTGTGTTTATGGTCCGGAGTGACCATGGTCATTGAGTTACTAAGTTATTTGAGTTGAGATCGGGATGGAGATGGAAGTATTGTTTTGCGGTTTTATCCCGCCAGTTCACTCACCCCTTGTCTTTGGTCTTAGGTTCGACGACGAGAATACGATAATTGATTACTTGGAGTAAGATTTTATGAGATCGGGTAGTGAGAAATACGGAGTAATGAGCTGGGGATTTTGTTTTCTTTATAATGGGTTACGGGGACGTAACCATGTTTTAAGGAGGATGAGATTGTAAAATCTTTTGATTTGGATTATGGTTAGTTGTATGACCTGGCTAATTTGGTACGTCGCGATTGTTTGAATATAGTTGATAACCCTGTTACTTCTGTTCTGCATGTTATTGTGTTTCGTGATGTACCCTTTAATTTAGTGATACGTTAAACTTTGGGGACAAAGTTTTCGTAAGTAGGGTAGAATGTAACAACTTGTGAGTTGAAGTGAAGTACTTTTACTAGTATTTGATGTTAGGTGGCGACTAGTTGTTGACCACGGGATGGTGAACTTCGGGACGAAGTTCATTTTAAGGGGGGAAGACTGTAATACTCCGTATTTTATCGTATTCTATTTTAATATGTTATATTATCTAACTTTGACGTGTGATAATTATTTGAATGTTTTAGATCGATGATTAATTTATCGACCTCGTATTTTTAGAGGTCGTTTATTCCGCGCTTTATTTTTATAAGAAAGGTGTTGTTAGTTTTTAAGTGTTTTATTTATTTTATATTATGCTAGCAAATAATGTTGTATATGACGATGGTGGGAATCGATCTAGGGATCGATTGTACTCGAGTCATGGGCCTTGAAATCTGTGCAAACAATCAGCCTATGATTTTACAAACACAAAATAAAACCTCACAAACTCTCACGCCACTCTATCTCTGCCGCCATATAAGAGTAGCTCTCACCCTTTGCCTGACCGATCTTCTACACCACCCTATACCCTAATTGCACAGCCGCCTCCACGCAAGGTTCTCACGGTTATTTTGGCCTTGCCTAACCCCTCGTTTTAAGTCAGAAACCAGGTATGTATACGGGTTTGTCATTCGTTTACACTGTGTTGTGTCGGTCTATGTTTATTGCTTTGTCGAGTAGTGGTAAGGTGTCGTTTTTATGTTGGTTTTGTCCTTATGTACTGCTGGTGGTTGAAGGTTAGTCAGGAGGTTGTCACGGTGGGTGTAGGGTGTCGTAGTGGTTGTCGAAAGGGGGTTTTGTTGTCGCTGGTCACATCAGTACGGTTTTGGCATGTTCAGTGGGTAATTTTGGGGGTGGTACCACCGTTGACTCGGGGGAGTCGACGCGGTGGTACCACCGTGGTGTCTTGTATGTGTGTCAGGGCGTGTCTGGGTGGTGGTTTTATGGGTTGTCAGTGGCGCCTGGGGTGTCGATAGTGGTCTGTGTGTATAGTGCAGGGGGTGCAGGCGGTAGACCAGGTCTGATCTCACGGACTGGTTCATGACGCCAGTGGTTGTCGACGGCCTGATGGTGTGTTGTCGGGGTAGTCGGTGGAAGTGGGTGCCTGGTTTGGTGGTTGTCGTGTTGGAGCTTGTGTCCTCCACATGTAGTGTGATAACGTCATTGCACATACCCTTGTACGGACAAGTTGGAGATTGTTGGGGCTGATGTCCTTGACAATTAAGTACAATGACTTATTAAATCTCTTTAAGGATCACAAGGGCATACTTCTGTATTATTACCAGTTGATCCACGTTTATCAATAACGATTGGCTTGTTAGATAAGTTTGACGTTATTGTCATACGGATGGCGGTGATCAACTGGTCCCTATACGTCACACCTATAGGACACGTTTGAGAGATGTGAAGGTATGAAAATACAGTCACATTTATGCCGGATACGACTAAACAGTTAGTCAGAGGTATTGACTATTAAATTAGTCAATAAGATGTTGAGATTATTATTTAATACGGATTAAATAATTTTAGCTAATACGGATTACATGTTTAATTCGTAAAATTAAATATAAACAGTTATATTTAATTAAATATTGATTTCGCGTATTAATATAAACAGTTATATTAATTTGGGTAATTATACAATATCGTAATTTTATCAGACCATTATTAATACATCGACTGCATTAATATCTGATAACACGTGTGCGATTTATAATAAAACCCGCGAATTATTATTTTAGCATATCGGGTCGAATCATGCAAAGAATAAGGTAAGAGTGGAAAAAGCCCACTCTTACCCCATACCCATTCGGCCGGCCGACCTAGGGCTACATAAGGAGAGTCTTTCTCCTTATGTCTGGTACTCTTGGTTAACTGTTGAAACACAATTCTGACAAATAGGGTTTTTGAGAGCATTCTTCTCCCAAAAACTCAGATCTCACATCTAAAACCTCAATAGCTCTCCCCATATTGCAAGGCAATTGGAGAGTATTTTCTAGCACACGCGGCATCATCTCAAACAAAGTCTTGGGTGCAAGTTATAGGAGGGAATTTACTTTAATTCCTGTTCTTAGGCCTATTCAAGCAAGGACCCAAGGTTGTACTCTTTTTCATGTTTTTATTTATCTTATGACAATATTCACAACTGTAAATTTCATTATAATCCTGCAAGTTTAGGGCGAATACATGTTTTATTCCCCACAAGTGGTATCAGAGACAGGCCATGAAAATTTTACATTTGTGTTTTTCGTAAGTTTTAAAACCTGAAAAATCGTCTTCTGCCACTAAGTCGGTCGATCGACTCCCCGTTGCGGTCGGTCGACCGCCTCCTGCGTGTTTTTCTGTTTCGACAGTTTATCTTTTGTGAGAAATCGTGTTCAGAAACTCGGTTTCGTGTTTTGTGGTCGGTCGACCTGTTTTTCGGGTCGGTCGACCATTCTGCTTTAAAAAAAAAAAAAAAAAAAATTTTTTTTCGCCAGGTGGTCGGTAGACCTGTTTATTGGGTCGGTAGACCACCCCTGTAACAGACTCGTTTTTTTTTTTATTTTCCGAAAATAACATGTTTTATTTTCACATGGCCTTTAGTAATATACTATATACGGAAATAGTATATTATTAATTTTGTGAAACGGTTCACCCTCGTTTGATACATATTATTTTAAAACGGTTTAAAATAATAGGATTATAAACTTATTAAAATTAAAGTGGTTAAAACGGTATAATCACATAATTTTAATCCTAAAAGGTGGTTTGGTAAAAATTTGTTAATCATAATAACAGTATTATGTCATGAATGAATTTTGTTTTAGTTGATACATTTTATTTATCGTCTTGTGAATGCCTTGAATGCTTTCAATAACGTATTTAATTTTTGCAAACGGTTGTAACTTAGTGTGGCCTTAGTAGATTGTGTTACCGTAATGATGGAACACAGTCTTGCTTGTAATTTTGAGATCTTGAATCTCCGTTTTGGATTTTTGCCATGTAATTACTTTTGTATTTAAATTAGAATGTAAATAGGGTTATATTTGTAATTTAAATTAGTAATTTTGTGAAGACCAAAGACGGAGACCGGATGCTCACTCCCGCTGCAAGGACCAAGATGGAACATCAAGACAAGCTTCTAGGGTCCAACAGTGGATTCCAAGTTGTTTTATGTTTATTTTGGTAGGATAGGCCACACTAGGACTTTTATTTACGTTTATCGCATTTATTTTATGCTTTCATCGATAATAGCTTGCATCATATTCCGCCTAAAACCAAACCACCTATTACATGCCTGAAAACTGACTCATGTAGAGGTTACGCGTTAGTTTTCTGTGACAATACAGATGTCACATGTCAATTGCAAAGCCATCACTTTATTTCATTCATTCACGAATATGCTAGATTTTAGTTCACTTAATATGAATAAATATAAGTCGATGGGGTCTTCCTCGTATAACCAAAAATTGAGAATAGTCTTTATAAATCAGCCTCCCATGAATCCCTTCTTCGCCGGTAGGCATAATATGACCCCTTCTACGTCGTGTAAGTGGGAACAGATGATTTATTTTATCTCAACATCATGGTCACTCGATAATATCCAGTGACTGAGATGGACTAATAGATAGGATTTACGGAAATCTATCGACCAAGAGTTCCAACGGTGGAATTAGCCAAACTGTGGGCTTATCAATATACGGAAATTGAGTCTTGGGATCATTTATATAATTCTTGAGGGAGATCAATTGTATAAATGCATGAGTCTACGAGTTTAAATTCAATTTAATATAGACTTAAATCACAACAATGAGTTGCTTATATGGTTTTGTTTTATCTTCTTTTCAGTCTAGAACACGTTCAATTAAACTGCTGTATAACTAAATGGCTGGTGAAGACCCAATGCCAAGTGCCAAGCTAGCACGTGAATCCTGGCTAAAAGCCTTTATGGACTCCATGAATCAGTCCACTAGACTGAGGAATGATGGGTCAAACTTCTCTGACTGGGAGGCAGCACTACGGAATGCTGCCATTGCTGACGGAAAGCTTAAGTATTTAACTGAGCCAATTCCGGCACACCCAGGAACTGGAGCTAGAGCTAACGAAGTTCGCGCTCATAGCGACTTCGTCATGGAAGCGGGTGCGATAAAGAACGTACTCATCTATGCAATGGAATCCAATTTGCAAAGACGCTTCATAGCCCATGGTGCAAACAAGATTTTCACCACGCTCACTAACGAATTCTCAAAAGCTCCGAGAATCGTTTCTTGTGAGCATACCTGTCGCTTCTTTGAGGCGAAACTCCAGAAGGGCCAAGCTGTTAGCCCACATATTCTTCACATGATTGAGAATATCGAGAAACTAGAGGCCCTAAACTGCAAGATTAGTGAGAACATAATCGTTGATCGAATGCTTCATTCGCTTCATGATGGGTTCGCCCTCTTCAGGGCCAACTATTACATGAACGACATGAAGAAGACTCCTCATGAGCTCCACTCCCTTCTCGTACAGACTGAGAAGGATCTGAAATTAAGTGGGAGCGTGAAGCAAGATGTTCTCATGATCTCCAGTAAGGGTAAGGGTAAGGGTAAAGCTAAAGCTCAGGGCGACCTAACAGTAGGCAAGCCCAAGTTTAAGAAGTCAGGATTTACTAAGAGTGGGCCAGGTGAGTCGAGCAACTCACAGGGCAAAACAAAGAGCAAGGATACAAGCATGGAATGTCACCATTGCCACAAGACTGGGCATTGGAGGCGCTCATGCCCCGTGTATCGTGAGGACATTAAGGCAGGCCGTGTTACTCCTGTTGGTATGTCTTCTTCTTCTTTTATTCACATGATTGAGATTAACCATGCAAGTTACGAAACTTGGGTACTAGATACTGGTTGTGGTTCTCATCTATGTAATCATGTGCAGGGCCTCCGAAACCAAGAACCCCTAATCAAGGGTGAGGTTGACCTGCGTGTCGGGAATGGAGCACGTGTTGCTGCAATCTCGAGGGGAACATACGTGATCCAGCTTCCAAGTGGATTCGAGTTATCTTTATATAACTGTTATTATGTTCCTTGTTTGTCCAAAAACATTATTTCAGTTTCTGCGCTTGACAAACTCGGTTTTTCATTTGTAATAGAGAATAATAGCTGTATTTTCTCCATACACAATATGATTTATGGCAAGGCAGTTTCCATGAATGGAATTTATGTTTTAGATCAAACCACCGAGATATTACATGTGAATAACAAGAGATTAAAGGTAGGTGACAAAGATCAAACTTACCTATGGCATTGTCGTATGGGACACATAAATGAGAAACGCGTGAAATAGCTTATACAGAATGGAGCTATCTCGCCCTTTGATTTCGAACCATATGGCACGTGTGAATCATGTCTCATCGGTAAGATGACTCGTATTTCCTTCAAAGGTGTTGGAATGCGCGCTGCCGACCTATTAGGACTCATACATACGGACGTATGTGGCCCTATGTCGATCAACGCACGAGAAGGCTATAGGTATTTCATCACTTTCACGGATGATTTGAGTAGATATGGCTATGTCTACTTAATGAAGCATAAAAGTGAATCCTTTGACAAGTTCAAAGAATACCAGAATCGGGTACAGAACCAGCTGGGAAGAAAGATTAAAGCACTACGTTCTGATCGTGGTGGTGAGTATCTTTCACACGAGTTTGATCAACACCTTAAAGACTGTGGCATCGTGCTGCAGTTGACTCCACCTGGAACACCACAATTAAATGGTGTGTCCGAACGGAGAAATCGAACTTTACTTGATATGGTTCGATCCATGATGAGTCACACCGTTGTGCCTGATTCATTGTGGGGCTATGCTCTTTTGTCGGCCGCTCTAATACTTAACCGAAGTCCGTCTAAAGCTGTTGACAAGTCTCCATACGAATTATGGAAAGGAACGGTCCCTAACTTGTCCTTTATTCGGGTTTGGGGTTGCGAGGCTTATGTCAAGTGGAGACACGAGGATAAGCTCGGCCCGCGATCGGTCAAGACATACTTTATAGGCTATCCAAAAGGAACGTTTGGTCATTACTTCTACTCGTCAACCGAACAACGTGTTTTTGTTGCGGCTAGTGCGACGTTCTTAGAGAAAGAATTTCTCGAGAATAAGTCGAGTAATAGAACCTTCGATTTATCGGAGGTTCAACAACCAACTACCGATCAACCATTGGAGGAAACAGTTCCTTCAACCGAGGCTGCGGTAGATATTCCTGAGGAACCTAGGAGGTCGGGAAGAGTCTCCATTCCTCCGGACATATACATTGGTATGGTCGAGGAACATGACATGGATGACGTCTTACTCCTAGAGGGTAATGAACCCACGACCTATAAAGGTGCCATGACCAGTTATGACTCAAAGCTATGGCTAGAAGCCATGCAATCCGAGATGGACTCCATGTATGAGAACAACGTGTGGGATCTTGTGGACCTACCTGCAAAGGTACGTCCCCTTCAATGCAAATGGCTTTACAAGATAAAGCATGCCGTGGAAGGTAAACAAGACATCCATAAGGCAAGACTAGTTGCTAAAGGTTTCACCCAAGTGCCAGGCTTGCACTACGATGAGATCTTTGCACCCGTAGTCATGCTACGTTCCATTCGGATAATCTTAGCGATCGCCGCATTTCATGACTATGAAATATGGCAGATGGACGTTAAAACCGCCTTCTTAAACGGTTATTTGGAGGAAGAGTTGTACATGGTACAACCCGAGGGTTTTATTGATCCAGAACATCCTAAGAAAGTTTGCAAGCTTAAGCGTTCCATCTATGGACTTAAGCAAGCATCGCGGAGTTGGAATCATCGCTTCGACCAAGTGATAAAAGAGAATGGTTTCATTCGATCAGTCGAGGAACCATGTCTCTATATCAAGTCGAGTGGGAGCAAGATTGTATTCCTAGTACTGTCTGTCGACGACATACTCTTGATTGGGAATGACATACCTCTCCTGTCTTCGGTTAAAGCATGGTTGAAAAACCATTTCCAGATGAAAGATCTGGGAGAGGCACAAAGAATTTTAGGCATCCGTATCTACAGGGATAGATCACGACGGATGTTGTCTCTCAGTCAGGAGTCTTACATGGATAAGATTCTAGAGAGATTCAGCATGACAAACTCCAAGAAAAGGTTCCTTCCTATGACTAGTGGGCTTCACTTGAGAAAATCTCAAGAAGCTAAGACGTTGGAAGAGAAAGAGCGCACGAGTCGGATTCCTTATGTGTAATACCTCGCATTTTAGTTTCTTTTATTTTAAATCGTTTATTTTATAAGCTTGCTCGTACTCGTTTTATACGAGGTGTTGTGGTCTTAGATGGGACTCGAAAGGGGAACTTAGCCACCTTATCATTATGTTAGTAATGTGTAGTTGTTGGGGTTCGAACCCAGGTTTCATAGCAGCTCGTCCATGGGCCTCGATTGGCGTGCTAAGTAGCAACCCATGGACGAATTATAGGAACTAAGTCCTCCTTGCTTCCTGCCGCCTTATTTAAGAGGCTCACTACCCTAAACCCTTAAGCAAAAACCTAGATCTAAAACCACACAAACTTAGCCGCCACAGCAGGGTAGAAGGAAGGACCAGTCACGGTGGTTGCACACTAGCGTAGGGTGGTTCGTTTTGGTCAACAATCTGGTATGTCAACCATAGTACGGTTAATTCTGTTTGTGTTCATAATTTCATTCTCATGAATCTGTCTGTATACACGACTAATCTTGGTCACTTTTGCATAGTTTCTTTCTGGGATGCGAACTTTATATGGCAGGGTCGTCGTTGGGGTGTCGTTGGTGGTTAAAAGGTGTCGTTTATGGTGGTAAAGTCATTAGCAGCGAGTCAGTCTTTGTCGATCTCTTTTTATTATAGTCACGTAGCATGTTTATCAAACGGCTATGGATGGATCTGGGTGCGTTTTGTTATGGGTCGTGGGTTGGTATGACAGGTGGTGGTTGGGTGATTTGGTTGGTGTTTATCACGGTGGCAATGGGAGGTCTGTCACGGTGTTTTGGAGGGTTTCGATATAGGTCAGGGAGTTTGCTGGGTGTCTGTGTGTCGAAGGGGTTGTGTTTGGGTTGGTATCACCGCCGACTAGGGGGAGGTCTATGCGGTGGTACCAAGGTGGTTGTGGGCGTCTGTTGTCGGTGGTCTTGTTGGTGGTGAGTGTCGCCAGGGTCGGCCATGTCAGTGGCTGGTGCAGGTGTTTTCGTGGGGTCTGTTGAGGTGTTTTCTGGTCAGGGGGTTGTGAACCAGGCCTGGTGATGGCTCTGGTTCACCTCGCCGGAAGTAGTCGACCAAGGCGGTGGTGGTCAGTGGTGAAGGGGTGCAGTGTGGGGTCGAGTCTGGTGGTTGGCGGTGGTGTCAGGTCTGGTCACGCGGCTGGACGGGGAGTGTGAAAGCCGCGGGTTGGGGGTGTTTTGGGCTGTCGGGTTACTTTCCTTCTTTTCCATATTTATTTGCTTCTTTTATTTTAATTAATTATATCCCATAAGTATTTTATTAAAGGAAATAATTTTAATGGTATTAAAAGAAAAGATATGGATATTTATTAGGGAAGATATTGATATATTTATATGTATTTTGAATGATTTGAATTTTAAAACCAAAGTTGCTATTTTTAGAAGTTGCTATATTTAGAGAGCTACTATTTTGGGTAACCGGTTGTTGGGAAGCTTTCTAAATATAGGAAGTTTCTATTAATGGAATGTGTACACGTGTTACGAGAATTAGGAAGTTTATTAATTAAATAATATACTTTTAGGTGGAAGTTTTCGTGTGGAGCACTTTTGAGAACGGTTGTGCGTTTTGCCATTTTCTTCTGCAGTTACGAGGTAGGGGAATACTACATATATGAGATGTGTAATCTGTTTATTGGTTGATATTAACTATGTTCAACTGTATTGTTATATGATTGGTATATTGTGATATATAATTCTGTGTTTGGTGCGAAGATAAAGGGTCTGTGTTTGGTGTGGAGATAAAGGGTCTGTGTTTGGTGCGGAGATAAAGGGGCTGTGATTGGTGCGGAGAAAAAGGGTCTGTGATTCGGAGTGGAGAAGTTCAACTTTCTATTTATAGTAATGTGGTTTGTTTACAGTTTTCTCTACTCAACCTCGTGGTTGATCCTATGTATTCGTGATCACCTGTGATGAACCAAATTATTGGGGAGCAGATTGACAGGTATAAAGACTATGGGAGCTTAGGTAAGGGAGAAGCATGGACCCGGACCTGCCTAGAGTCTAGCTCACTTGATAGTAGTTGATGAGTTGTACTTCTCACTTGTATCAGAACAGTTTTATAACTTGGTTATGTAAGAACATGTTTGAGTTTAAATTTAATTTAAAGTACTGTTATCTTCCTTTGTATCTACTGCCTCGGGAAACCGAGATGGTAACACCTGTATTTATCTGAGGAGTCCTAGTTCAGGCCCTTGAATAAATGGGGGTGTTACAAAGTGGTATCAGAGAGAACGATCCTCAGGCCTAACCTAATGAACCCAATGAATGTAGGAGAGTCTAAATAAAATGAACCCCGGGATAGGACTGTTAGGAGCACACTAAAGTGAAAGTATGAGTCTGGGGCCCCCTCACACCGAACAATAGGCCCTATCAGTTTTACCCGGGAACCCAGAGTGCATATACGAGAGAAAAGGGTAGAATAGGAGGTGGTGAAAGTGATAGCATACTGTGATAAGTATGTTATGAGAATTCTGAGTATAGGTGACTTTTGGAAAAGCCGGAAGGGGCATGAGCATGAATGAATCTTTAATTGTTGAAAGGTGTATAGTGATGTGATATGTTAAGTGATTTGACACATGTTAGAAATCTTTCTTTCATCATGTCTAGTGATATGCGGTTATGTGATCCCTGAGCCGTGTTATAGAAGAAAACTACTCTTTATGATAAGTGTTTATAGATTTTAATGCTTAGGGAACATAGCCCTAAACCAAATGGGTACCCATATACGTCGGGACTCATTTCTTTGCTTGTGTTATAGTATGCCTCCGCGAAGAGATAATGCCGTTAACATCACGCAAGAAGAGGTGGACCGTTTGATAGCTGAAAATGAGGCCCTAAAGGCCAAACGTATGGACTCCGCGAAAATGAGCACAATCATCGCAAGGCATCACCCTACCCAATTCACTGGGGAGGGGGAACCTCATCTGCTGGGAGCTTGGTGCCGGGAATTCAGTAACCTGTTCGAGCTGGTGGATTGCCCAGAAGAATTGAGGGTGGACCAGGCTGCCCACTATCTTAGGGGAATGGCTGGAGACTGGTGGACCGGGAACAAGGGAGAGCTTAGAGAGGCAGCTAGAGAGGATGGGACCGAATTTGTTGCTTGGGTCGCATTCAAGAGGATTTTATATGAGGTGTTTCTACCAGAATTCCAGAAAAGCAAGTTAAGAGAGGAGTTTGATACATTCAAGATGACAGAAGACATGTCGGTGGAAGCTTACTATAGGAAGTTTATCCAGTTGGTGAGCTATGTGGGCGACATGGGGTTTGACGATGCCATGCTGGCAATGAAATTTGAGAGAGGATTATCAATCGCCGTCAAAAAGAGATTGATTGCAGCTCCGCCCACCACAGTCCGTGACATCTACCTAAGGGCTGGGGCGGCGGAGAGGCTTTCAGAGATGATAAAGGAGGACAAAAAGTCCAAGTCTGAAAAGAGGAAGGCTGAATCAGTAGCTGAGGGTTCAGGATCGAAAAAGCAGAGCTCTAACAAGTTCAGTGGGTACTTCGGGAGTAGTGCCTCTGGTGGTGGGAGAAACCAGAGTGGGGGCAACTTCAGGAATGGAGGTTCTGGTAGTGGTTCCGTGGGAGTGGTCTGTTTCGGCTGCGGGAAAATTGGGCACAAGCAGGCAGTATGTCGCTCTTCTGGAGGGAATCAATCCGGGGGTTATCGCACGCCTACATCCGGATATCAGGGATCCCGCACTCAGTCCTATGGTAGCAGCAGATATCGCACACCCACAACAAACTACGGAGGGGGTGCGAAGTCTGGAGGGAGCAGCAATTTCCAGAGGAACTTCAACAGTTATCAGAACCGCTCGCATCAGAACCAAAGCTATGGGAATGGAGGTAACCAGAAGACAGGAGCAGAGGGAAGCCAGCAGGCTGGGACATCTAGTGCCAGTCAGAGTGGGGCCAAGTCCAGTGGCAAGCTCTTTGCCATGGGAAAGCAGGCAGCTCAGGAGGATGTGCATGTGGTAACCGGTACTTTTCTTGTGAACTCTACACCTACTTTCGTACTTTTTGATTCCGGTGCCACCCATTCGTTTGTGTCTAGGGATCATGTTAGGGCTTTGGGGCTTGAGAGATTCGACTGGGTCGCGGATTCAGTGACCATACCTTCGGGCGAGTCAATAGTTTGTAATAGAGTATACGGTAGTGTACCCATTAAAATCGGGGAAGCAATTTTCTTTGGTGACCTCATAGAATTTCCGCTGGGGGGTTTTGAAGTGATCTTAGGGATGGACTGGTTGGGGAAGTATAGGGCTTTTATCGACTGTCATCAAAAGAAAATTTCCTTGAAGGGACCTAAAGGAGTGAGGGTTTCTTACAAGGGATACCGAGTCAAACCAAAAATCAAATTCATATCTGCCAATACTCTCAAGTCTAGTTTGCGGAAAGGAGAAAGTTTAATCTTGTGTCAAATGTGGGACTGTGAGGCTGAGACCCCCAAGACTAGTGAGATACCTGTGGTACGAGAGTTTGAGGGAGTGTTTCGAGACGACGTGCCAGGGTTACCGCCGAGGAGGGAAGTGGAGTTTTCCATTGACCTAAAACCAGGAGCGGGACCGATCTCTAAATCACCGTATCGTATGGGGCCGAAAGAGATGGAGGAGTTGAAGAAGCAATTGGATGAACTAGCTGAGAAAGGGTTCATCCGACCCAGTGTGTCGCCCTGGGGAGCACCTGTCTTATTTGTGAAAAAGAAGGATGGGAGTCTAAGGTTGTGTGTTGACTACCGGGAGCTGAACAACGTAACCATCAAGAACCGTTATCCTTTGACGAGAATTGACGACTTGTTCGATCAGTTAAGTGGAGCTGGGGTTTTCTCCAAGATTGATTTGAGATCCGGGTATCATCAGTTGAGAATAAAGGATGAAGATATTCCGAAGACCGCTTTCCGAACGAGGTATGGCCACTATGAATTTGTGGTTATGCCCTTTGGATTGACTAACGCTCCAGCTGTGTTCATGGACTTGATGAATCGAGTCTTCAGCCCGTACCTGGACAAGTTTTTGGTGGTATTTATCGATGATATCCTGGTATATTCCAAGAATGCATAAGAGCACGAAGACCATTTGAGGAAAGTACTTCAGACCTTGGAGGAGCATAAGCTCAATGCTAAGTTGAGCAAGTGTGAGTTCTGGTTGGAGAAAGTGGCATTTCTGGGGCATGTAATTTCAAAAGAGGGAGTGGCTGTTGACCCTAGTAAGATCGAGGCAGTGACTAAGTGGCAGAGTCCGAAGAATGTGAGTGAGATTCGAAGCTTTCTGGGTTTAGCTGGTTATTATCGGAGATTTGTCAAGGATTTTTCAAAAATAGCGAAGCCGCTGACGTCGTTGATGAGGAAGGAGAACCGTTATATCTGGGATGAGAGTTGTGAGAATGCATTCCTAACCCTTAAGGAACGCCTGACCACAGCTCCTATCCTGGCCTTGCCAGTTGGGAGTGATAATTTCGAAGTATACACCGACGCTTCAAAGCATGGGTTGGGTTGTGCATTAATGCAGAATGGAAGAGTGATCGCGTATGCTTCTCGCCAGTTGAAGACCTACGAAGAAAATTATCCGACTCATGATTTGGAGTTGGGCGCAGTTGTGTTTGCACTTAAATTGTGGCGCCATTACCTTTATGGAGCCACTCTTAAAGTTTTTTCGGATCATAAGAGCTTGAAGTATATCTACACCCAGAAAGAGTTGAACATGAGGCAGAGGAGGTGGATAGAATTGATCGGAGACTATGATATGCAGATTGTCTACCACGAGGGCAAGGCGAATGTGGTGGCCGATGCCCTAAGTAGGAAGTCAGTGCATGCTTTGAGTTGTGCCAGATCGAGAGTGAGGTTACATGGCGAACTAAGGGAGATGGGAATTTTCATGATCCGGAAAGGGGATGCCCTTGGTGACTTGACAGTGGAGCCTGAGCTGTATGGGGAGATTCGGGAATTGCAGAAGAGCGATGAGAGAATCCAGAAGTGGCGTTTGATGGTGGAAAATGGGGTTGGTGAAGTGACATCCAACACTACAAGAAAAACTGAACCGGGCGACAATGTTTGACGACTGCATCGGTCAGTCGCCAATTTGGCGACTAAATAAAAACTCGGGCGACTGAAATCAGTCGCCAATTTGGCGACAGAACTTTTTCCCCAATTTTCCCACCACCGACACACTCGGGCGACTGATTCCAAAGTTTGGCGACAGAAAACCGTCGCTAAATTTGGCGACAGACAATTTCAGTCGCCAATTTTACGAGTCCGTCGCCAAATTGCGATATAGAAACAGACGTAGTTCAGTCCCTTTCCTTATTCGCAATTACACAAACACACAAACACACGAATCCTCAATATCGCGAAAACCACCACCACCCTACCCTACGTGTTCCGGCCACCCTCAACACCACTGTCACCGGATTCCGGCCACCACCACCACCACCGTACTTGTTCTTACCTTCATTCAACCCATTTAAGGTTTGTATACTCTCTTGAAACTCAATTTCAATTTCAATTTTTTGTTTGATTGTTGGTTTGTTTTGTGCATTTAGTTATTGTAGTAGGTTATTAAGACCGTCTTAGCTTATTAGGTTGTGATTAATTAGGTATTAGAAGCCAATTAGCATATTAATTAGATAATTGTGGGTTAGGGTTTATAAGAAGTTTGAAGATGATGATGTTGTTAGCCTTATTGATGTTGGTTAATTAGATTAAAGTAGTCGATTAGGATGTTTAATAGCTTATTAGGATGTTAGTTAGATTATACTAGCTTATTAAGACCGTCTTAAATTAGCTTATAAGTTTGTGGTTAATTGTATAATTGGAAATTGTTGTTAATAAATTGTTATTATTATGTGATTGAGGTTGTTCTTCAATTAAGTGAGTGTAATAGTTGTATATAATAGTTGTACAATTTAAATTCATGCTTGATATAATAGTTGTTCTTCAATTAAGTGAGTGTAATAGTGTAATAGTTGTATATAAATGTTGGTGATGATGATGATGAAGATCTAGAAGAGGATGAGGATGATGATTAATTTGGTATATAATAGTTGTACAATTTAAATTCATGCTTGATATGTTTATTTGATGTTTTTTCTTCTCCTACTAATATTTTCATTTATGTGATTGTAGATGGTAGGAGGTCGAGGTAGAGTGCGAGGCGGTGGCAGTAATCGTGCTAATATTTCATCCGTGCAAGAAGAAGAGGAACCAGTAGAAGAAGAGGTACAGATTGAGCCTCAAGTGGATGAGGACTCGGACGATGGTATACCGATTCAGTACACCCAGGATAACCGGATTATACTTGATCCGGCGGGACTATGGTAAGTGTTGTTGTTTATTATATGTGTATTATTCAATTTTTAAAGTAATAAAATGATTTGTTTTAATTAACAATTTCTGTTACAGGTTTAGACATCAGACTCCTCGGCGAGGGGTCGTTGCTAGCACAAAGGAGAACTTGTTAGGTCCTGTGCCTACTTCTTGGGGGAAAGCTAGCAAGGCTAAAAAAGAAGCTTGGTTCAATGCGTATCGGGTAATTGCATTAATTATAGTTAGTTGTTTTTTAACTCATTAAGCTAACTACTAATTACATTAACTGTTTTTTTTTTTTGTAGCAATCTTTCTATTGGGCTCCTGAACATGAACAATCCGTCCTTGAGAGATACCATGAAGTTGGTAAAACAAGATATAGAGACTATATCTACAAGATTGTTACAAGAAAGAAGGAACCGAATCATCTAAAAGGTACATGTAATATATAAGTTGTCACTTGTAAATACAAGAATTAATGAAATATCTTAATACTACTAACATACTTTTTAATTGTAGGTGAGAAATATCAAGATCTCATGAAGCGACGCGAGACTCCCGAGTTCCAAGCCGTGTCCGCTCAAAAGAAGATGAACAAAAGAAGAGGGAAGAAAGATGCGGAGGTCGAGCCTACCCATCACGGGGGATCACGATCATTTTTGACGCGTATTTTTGTAAGTCTTGAATGAATACTTCTTTTTTGAATGAATATACTATACTTCTTATATTAACAATTTTCCCTATTTAGGGAGGGAAGAAGAAGAAGGATAGCAGCAACAACGACGACGGCGGCAACAAAGACGGCGGCAAGAAGCCGATGATGACGATGCCCGAACTTTTCCTTGACACGCATTCCAAGGTCAACGAAAAGACGCAGAGAAGAATATGGATTAAGGCGAAGGACAAAGAGTTATATGTAAGATAGTTTCTCTCAACTAATGATGTTTTTTTGTTACCTTCGTCAATGATTGTTTTTGCTTAACTAATAATAGTTTTCTTAATGTTATAGGAGAAATATGAGGCAGAGAAAGAGGCCCACCCTGAGCGGGATGATAATGAAATTTGGTTCAAATTGGTGGATGGTTACAAGAAGGGTATGGTATATGGGGCCGGACAAGCTCATAGGGTGTTTTACAAGGAACCGGCTAGAAGGTCCTCATATGAGCCGCGCCAAACCTACGAGCCGTCTCTTGTAAGTAAATTGCAATCACAACTTGACCGAGAAAGAGCGGAAAGAGATGAGGAAATGCGGTTGATGAAAGAACGTCTTAAGGCCATGGAGACGTATTTCTACTCTTGCAACCCCGGTTCCCAGCCATTTAATGAAGATCCTAATGATCCAAGAGGAAAGGGAGGAGACGGTAGTGGAGCTAGCATGGGATTTCAAGCAGTTAATTAGTTTAGTAACTTAGGAAAAATTGTCGAACGTGGAGATTTATTAGTTTAGTTAACGTGTTCATGTAATTTGATAACGGTTCTCTTTTTTTATAAAAGGAGATTTGGTTGTTGATTGAAAAGGTGTTCGTCACCAATTGCTGGTTACTTTCTGGTTGCAGGTGTACTGATATTATTTCGTATTGGATTTGGCAAAAACGAAATAATGATTTTCATGAAAAATGCTCAGGAATTTTGGCGACTGAAATGAAGTAATGGCGACTGAAATCAGTCGCCAAAACAGAGCACAAGAAACCAAAGCCCCTGGAAAGTCAGGAGCATTGGCGACTGAACAGGGGGAATTGGCGACTGAAGTCTGTCGCCAATTTGGCGACTGCTTCATTTCTGTCGCCAATTTGGCGACTGCCCTGTCTGTCGCCAAATTGTGTCTTTGGCGACTACCCTGTCTGTCGCCAAATTTGGCGACGGATTTCAGTCGCCCGAATTTTTTTGGCGACAAAAGTCAGCGACAACTGTTTGGCGACTGTTGTCCGTCGCCAATAGGTGTTTTGCGACAGATTTCAGTCGCCAATATTTGTCGCCCGATTGTGTTTTCGTTGTAGTGCAAGTTCAGTATTCATACCGACGGTAGTTTGAGGTTCAGTGGGCGATGGTGTGTACCGAATGTTGAGGAGCTAAAGAAGAAGATCCTGACTGAAGCTCATGCTACTCCTTATTCTGTTCACCCAGGGGGTGATAAGCTGTATAAGGACCTTAAGAAGACGTTTTGGTGGCCAAATATGAAGAAGGAGGTCGCAGAGTTTGTCTCGAGGTGTTTGACATGTCAACGCGTGAAAGGGGAGCATAAGAGGCCTCAAGGGAAGGTGCAGCCACTAGATGTGCCAGAGTGGAAGTGGGAGAATATTTCGATGGACTTTATTGTGGGGTTGCCTCGGACTCAGAGGGGCAACAACATGATTTGGGTGATCGTGGATCGTTTGACTAAGTCGGCTCACTTTATTCCCATGAAAGATACCTGGAGTAAAGCCGAGTTGGCTAAGTCATATGTTCAGAATGTAGTCAAACTACATGGTGTACCCAAGGACATTGTTTCAGATCGAGACTCGAGGTTTATATCCAGATTTTGGCAGGAGTTGCAGGCTGCTTTGGGTACCCAATTGAAAATGAGTACAGCTTTCCATCCAGCTACTGATGGTCAGACTGAGAGAACGATTCAGACCCTTGAGGATATGTTGCGGGCTTGTGTACTTGAGTTCGGAGGATCTTGGGAGGATCGACTGGGGTTGATCGAGTTTTCTTATAATAACAGCTATCATGCAAGCATAGGCATGGCCCCTTTCGAGGCTCTGTATGGGAGGAAATGTCGGAGCCCTGTGTGTTGGGACGATCGAGCTGATGTTGTGACTTTAGGGCCAGATATGATCCAGGAGATGGTGGAGCAGGTCCAGATTATTCGACAGAGGATGAGGGCCGCTCAGGATAGACAGAAGAGTTATGCCGATCTGAAGAGGAGCGATATTTCATTTGAGGCCGGAGAGAAAGTTCTATTGAAGGTCTCTTCGATGAAGGGTGTGATGAGATTCGGCAAGCGTGGCAAACTGAGTCAGAAGTTTATTGGACCATTTGAGATCTTGGACAGAGTTGGAGAGGTGGCATATCGCTTAGCTTTGCCTCCAACCCTATCCAAGGTTCATAATGTGTTCCATGTGTTCCAGTTGAGGAAGTATGTAAGTGATCCATCACATGTACTTCAGCACGAGGTGATTGAGGTAGACGAGCAGTTGGCCTACATTGAGACTCCGAAGGAGATTTTGGACAGGAAAGTACGAAAGACTCGCAATGGGGAGACGTCCTTGGTGAAAGTCCTGTGGACAAATCATAATCAGGAAGAGGCTACATGGGAGCCTGAGGCATCTATGAGGGAGCGTTACCCACATCTCTTTGATTGAGGTAAGTTACGCGGACGTAACTTTTCTTTAAGGGGGGTGGAATGTAACATTCTGTGATTTAATCAAAGTTTTATGACGATTGCTTGGTGTTGTTTGTGTTCCAAGTCGTTTTAGTTGATTGTTTGTCACCTAAGTGTGGTAGAACTTCGGGACGAAGTTCTTTTTAAGGAGGGAAGACTGTAATACCTCGCATTTTAGTTTCTTTTATTTTAAATCGTTTATTTTATAAGCTTGCTCGTACTCGTTTTATACGAGGTGTTGTGGTCTTAGATGGGACTCGAAAGGGGAACTTAGCCACCTTATCATTATGTTAGTAATGTGTAGTTGTTGGGGTTCGAACCCAGGTTTCATAGCAGCTCGTCCATGGGCCTCGATTGGCGTGCTAAGTAGCAGCCCATGGACGAATTATAGGAACTCAGTCCTCCTTGCTTCCTACCGCCTTATTTAAGAGGCTCACTACCCAAACCCTTAAGCAAAAACCTAGATCTAAAACCACACAAACTTAGCCGCCATAGCAGGGTAGAAGGAAGGACCAGTCACGGTGGTTGCACGCTAGCGTAGGGTGGTTCGTTTTGGTCAACAATCTGGTATGTCAACCATAGTACGGTTAATTCTGTTTGTGTTCATAATTTCATTCTCATGAATCTGTCTGTATACACGACTAATCTTGGTCACTTTTGCATAGTTTCTTTCTGGGATGCGAACTTTATATGGCAGGGTCGTCGTTGGGGTGTCGTTGGTGGTTAAAAGGCGTCGTTTATGGTGGTAAAGTCAGTAGCAGCGAGTCAGTCTTTGTCGATCTCTTTTTATTATAGTCACGTAGCATGTTTATCAAACGGCTATGGATGGATCTGGGTGCGTTTTGTTATCGGTCGTGGGTTGGTATGACAGGTGGTGGTTGGGTGATTTGGTTGGGTGATTTGGTTGGTGTTTATCACGGTGGCAATGGGAGGTCTGTCACGGTGTTTTGGAGGGTTTCGATATAGGTCAGGGAGTTTGCTGGGTGTCTGTGTGTCGAAGGGGTTGTGTTTGGGTTGGTAGCACCGCCGACTAGGGGGAGGTCTATGCGGTGGTACCAAGGTGGTTGTGGGCGTCTGTTGTCGGTGGTCTTGTTGGTGGTGAGTGTCGCTAGGGTCGGCCATGTCAGTGGCTGGTGCAGGTGTTTTCGTGGGGTCTGTTGAGGTGTTTTCTGGTCAGGGGGTTGTGAACCAGGCCTGGTGATGGCTCTGGTTCACCTCGCCGGAAGTAGTCGACCAAGGCGGTGGTGGTCAGTGGTGAAGGGGTGCAGTGTGGGGTCGAGTCTGGTGGTTGGCGGTGGTGTCAGGTCTGGTCACGCGGCTGGACGGGGAGTGTGAAAGCCGCGGGTTGGGGGTGTTTTGGGCTGTCGGGTTACTTTCCTTCTTTTCCATATTTATTTGCTTCTTTTATTTTAATTAATTATATCCCATAAGTATTTTATTAAAGGAAATAATTTTAATGGTATTAAAAGAAAAGATATGGATATTTATTAGGGAAGATATTGATATATTTATATGTATTTTGAATGATTTGAATTTTAAAACCAAAGTTGCTATTTTTAGAAGTTGCTATATTTAGAGAGCTATTATTTTGGGTAACCGGTTGTTGGGAAGCTTTCTAAATATAGGAAGTTTCTATTAATGGAATGTGTACACGTGTTACGAGAATTAGGAAGTTTATTAATTAAATAATATACTTTTAGGTGGAAGTTTTCGTGTGGAGCACTTTTGAGAACGGTTGTGCGTTTTGCCATTTTCTTCTGCAGTTACGAGGTAGGGGAATACTACATATATGAGATGTGTAATCTGTTTATTGGTTGATATTAACTATGTTCAACTGTATTGTTATATGATTGGTATATTGTGATATATAATTCTGTGTTTGGTGCGAAGATAAAGGGTCTGTGTTTGGTGTGGAGATAAAGGGTCTGTGTTTGGTGCGGAGATAAAGGGTCTGTGTTTGGTGTGGAGATAAAGGGGCTGTGATTGGTGCGGAGAAAAAGGGTCTGTGATTCGGAGTGGAGAAGTTCAACTTTCTATTTATAGTAATGTGGTTTGTTTACAGTTTTCTCTACACAACCTCGTGGTTGACCCTGTGTATTCGTGATCACCTGTGATGAACCAAATTATTGGGGAGCAGATTGACAGGTATAAAGACTATGGGAGCTTAGGGAAGGGAGAAGCATGGACCCGGACCTGCCTAGAGTCTAGCTCACTTGATAGTAGTTGATGAGTTGTACTTTTCACTTGTATCAGAACAGTTTTATAACTTGGTTATGTAAGAACATGTTTGAGTTTAAATTTAATTTAAAGTACTGTTATCTTCCTTTGTATCTACTGCCTCGGGAAACCGAGATGGTAACACCTGTATTTATCTGAGGAGTCCTAGTTCAGGCCCTTGAATAAATGGGGGTGTTACATTATGCTTCGGCAATAGGATCGATCATGTATGCCATGATATGCACACGTCCAGACGTTGCATATGCATTGAGTATGACTAGTTGATTCCAAGCTCATCCAGGTGAACAACACTGGATGGCCGTGAAAAACATTCTTAAGTACCTACGGAGGACTAAAGATTGGGGATTGACTTACGGAGGCGACTCGACGCTCTGCGCCACGGGTTACGCAGATGCTAGCTTCCAAACGGATCGAGATGACTCGAAATCTTAGTCTGGATTCGTTTTTACTCTTAATGGCGCTGCTGTCAGCTGGAAAAGTTCTAAACAAAGTGTTACAGCAGATTCTACGACTGAGTCCGAGTACTATGCCGCCTCAGAAGCAGCTAAGGAAGCAATATGGATGCGTCAATTCTTACAAGGACTATCAGTAGTGCCTAGTTCGAATGACCCAATCACCGTTTATTGTGATAATAAAGGAGCCATCTTCCAAGCTAAGGAGCATAAGTCTAGCAACAAGGCTAGGCATGTACAACGGAAAGCTCATCTAATCAGAGATTACGTGGAGCAAAAGGAGATTTTCATTGATAAGATCGCTACGGATGACAACATAGCTGATCCTCTCACTAAAGCATTACCACGTGATAAGCATGAAAGGCACATTCATTCCATGGGAATTAGATGTGTTCCTAAGTTGTAGTACTCTTTTATGAATTCATGTAATAATTCATTTTCTCGTGTACTCTATTCAACCTCATTGTTATGATATATAATGTTTTGTTTTTCATGTGGAATTGTACGCCAATTTTGAACACCACAAATTGAACTGAATTACATTACATCGTTTTAGTCCTTGATTACCCACTTGAGCTGATAACTCAGGTAATCATTTTGTGACGTTGGTTGATGGTGGGTTCAACGAGCCATAAGTCACGCGGATGACTGACCAATCACAAAGGCGAGTTATACGGATATCTCGTAGGACACCCCGTGACAACGTTATGGAGTCCTAAATGTTTTATAACATTGGGTGCCAGGTCGTGGATAGGACCTCCATAGTGTTCCTTAGAGTCGAGTCTTTTGACTTTCAACTGTCTCTTGAGATTAAGGCAGATTTTGGGTAACTTTTGTTTCTTTCCCACGGTCATCGTAACAGGGGCCAAGAGGATTTTTTCTGGGTTATTTCATGCTGCGCGATATCGGCAGGATTCGAGTTGAGGGAAGTATCCAAACCCTTATCAGGATTTTATCATTTCTCAGGGCCACTCGAGGAGTAGTAACTGAAATGCATGGCCATGCTCGAATACAGATTCGTTTTATCAGTTAAGTTACTCTCTAGTCGGGGAAACCACTCTTGATACAGATCGCTTGTGAGATACGACCTTTGCGAATGCGGATTTGCAAATTGTCTTACATTGAGTGGGAGAAATTTTAAAAGGATATGAGAATCGGTTATCGCACCTACACTTGTACGGACAAGTGGGAGTTTGTTGGAGCTTGTGTCCTCCACATGTAGTGTGATAACGTCATTGCACATACCCTTGTACGGACAAGTGGGAGATTGTTGGGGCTGATGTCCTTGACAATTAAGTACAATGACTTATTAAATCTCTTTAAGGATCACAAGGGCATACTTCTGTATTATTACCAGTTGATCCACGTTTATCAATAACGATTGGCTTGCTAGATAAGTTTGACGTTATTGTCATACGGATGACGGTGATCAACTGGTCCCTATACGTCACACCTATAGGACACGTTTGAGAGATGTGAAGGTATGAAAATACAGTCACATTTATGCCGGATACGACTAAACAGTTAGTCAGAGGTATTGACTATTAAATTAGTCAATAAGATGTTGAGATTATTATTTAATACGGATTAAATAATTTTAGCTAATACGGATTACATGTTTAATTCGTAAAATTAAATATAAGCAGTTATATTTAATTAAATATTGATTTCGCGTATTAATATAAACAGTTATATTAATTTGGGTAATTATACAATATCGTAATTTTATCAGACCATTATTAATACATCGACTGCATTAATATCTGATAACACGTGTGCGATTTATAATAAAACCCGCGAATTATTATTTTAGCATATCGGGTCGAATCATGCAAAGAATAAGGTAAGAGTGGAAAAAGCCCACTCTTACCCCATACCCATTCGGCCGGCCGACCTAGGGCTACATAAGGAGAGTCCTTCTCCTTATGTCTGGTACTCTTGGTTAACTGTTGAAACACAATTCTGACAAATAGGGTTTTTGAGAGCATTCTTCTCCCAAAAACTCAGATCTCACATCTAAAACCTCAATAGCTCTCCCCATATTGCAAGGCAATTGGAGAGTATTTTCTAGCACACGCGACATCATCTCAAACAAAGTCTTGGGTGCAAGTTATAGGAGGGAATTTACTTTAATTCCTGTTCTTAGGCCTATTCAAGCAAGGACCCAAGGTTGTACTCTTTTTCATGTTTTTATTTATCTTATGACAATATTCACAACTGTAAATTTCATTATAATCCTGCAAGTTTAGGGCGAATACATGTTTTATTCCCCACATGTCGGTGGTGGGGAAGGTGTTAGGTGGCTGTTAGAGGTCTGTTTAAGGGGGCTGCGTGTTGTCGCGGTAGGCCTTG
Organism: Silene conica; assembly: GCA_029255685.2. Taxonomy (NCBI): domain Eukaryota; kingdom Viridiplantae; phylum Streptophyta; class Magnoliopsida; order Caryophyllales; family Caryophyllaceae; genus Silene; species Silene conica. The sequence continues at coordinate 54,578,989 of CM055311.2, read as the reverse complement.
GCCGTGGGGTACGATGGTGTGGTTGTTATTGATCATTCTTTTTATTTTTATTATTATTTTTATTATTATTATTATTATTTTCATTATTATTGTTTATTATTATTTTGTTGTTATTGGTGTTTTGTCGTTCCTATGAGGTTTTGGGTCGTGTTATTTAAATATGCGAGTCGGGAAATTATTTGAGGCATGGGAGTCCTATTTTTGGAAAGTTATATTTTTTGGAAAGTTATATATTTGGAAAGTTTCTATATTTGGAAGGTTTCTATTTTTGGAAACTTTCCACTTATGGAAGGGTTCTATTTATAGTAAGTGTAGTTCGTTAAGGGGTTCGGGAAGGGTTATTTATTCGTTACGTGTATGTGTTTAGGTAGCGGGTTTCGCGAGGAACACTTCTAGCAAGCCTTGGATTATTTGCGTTCCTGCTATTTCAGGTAGGGGAATATCTATGACTGTGATTGTGATCTGACATGAGGACACTCAGTATCTGATTGATATATTTAATTGTGATATATTGTGATTGATTGCTTATTACTGCGTATTGTGGAGAACGGAGATGAGAAATGGGTCTTGTGATATGGGTCTTGTGATATGGGACTTGTGATATGGCCATGGGAGGTGTGATGTGATGGGAGGTGTGATGAGATGGGAGGTGTGGTGTGATGGAATGGTGGAGGTGTGGTGGATGATCGAATGATGTGGAGATGGAGGAGGATACAGTTCTATTGTTGTCTATGTGTTATCTGTTTACCTACTCAACTTCATGGTTGACCCTGTGTATTCGTGTGACACCTACGATGATCCGGAATGGGGAGTAGATTTTACAGGTCAGAGACAGTTGGATTAGGAGCATGGGCATGGAGAGAGACATGGCTTGGACCCACTTAGAATTAGATCACATACATAGATGTAATCAGTTGTACCTTTTCTATGCGTAGTGTTGTAACATCAAAGATTAAATTCTATCGGTTTTATATAAAGTACTTTGTATTGTTTTACTTTGTTATTCACTACCTCGGGTTTTCCGAGATGGTAACGGCTCTATTTATTCGAGAATGTCTTGCTAAAGGATCTTGAATAAATGAGGGTGTTACAACGGGTCCCACCATAGAAATTAAAATAAAATGAAAAAAACGGGTTGATGAGGTGGCTCAACTAGTCCTAAATGTTCTTGTAATTATATAGATAAGATGAAATTCTATTATCAAAGTTGTTTTTTTATAAATTAATTTCATAATTTTTATGGTGGGTTCTACACTTATTTAAAATAAAAAATAAAAGAAAATGGATGTGATGACGTGGACACACGAAATTGCATGAAATGTTCTTATATTAATATAGATAAAATTAGGTATATATAAAACAGTTATGTTGTATTGTATTAAATATTTTAATTTTGCAAAAATCAAGTCATATAATATTTTGGACCAACATTTTAGTCTTTTTTTAAATTTCGAACTATTACCCAATAAGTGGTTAATTATTGTTGTTTATAGTAAATTATGTATTATTTATTGGGTATAATTTATTATGTAATAGTTCCGGACAGGCGATATTCGAAATTATTATCAAGTCATATAATATTTTGGACCAACATTTTAGGCTTTTTTAAAATTTCGAACTATTAGCCACTAAAATGATAATTATTGTTTGTTTATAGTAAATTATGTATTATTTATTGGGTATAGATTATTTTGTAATAGTTCCGGACAGACGATATTCGAAATTATTATATTTGTTACATAATATTTAATTTCATGTTATACACATTGATAGGTTACACATAAATTATTGTTTACGATTATTACGTAAGACTTTTGATATTAGTTCGTAAATATTAATTTGTACGTAAACAATTGAATTTCAGGTAGTTATTTCACATTAAAATCATCATACCACATTACGGGTCCCACCAGAGAAATTATACAAAAAAAAAAAAAAACAGGTTGATGAGGTGGCTTAACCAGAGCCTCTGAAATATTCTTGCAATTATATAGATAAGATTGGGACGAGTATATCCGTCACAAGCTTGCAACGGGTCAAGTACACCCACTTGTTTATATAACACAAAATAAGAGTGCATAGGAGAAAATCACAAATGCTTTGTGACACGGCTGTCGTAACCCGGTCAAAAGTAAATCTAAGTCAACTAACTAGAAGCTAGCGGAAGTAGGGTCGAATCCCACAAGGAGGCAGATTTCTAATTAAAGGTCGGTTTATTGGTCACAAATTGGTCGCGGGGGGGGGGGGGGGGGGGGGGGGGGGTTGTGTTTGATTTACTTAACTACTCAAAACAAAGAAAAAATAAAATAGTATAAGATTGAGTTGAAACGATAATAAAAGAATATGTCAGGAATTGGGTCACCGCGGTAGTTCATGCAATATGAAAATACAAGTCAGTCATGTAACATCCCGTATTTTCGTAAAGGAATAGTTTAATAGTTTAAAGTTATTTCTGGAATTTAATAATATTTTAATAATAGTCGTAATTTATATTCTTAAGATTTCCGTTAAGTTCCGTCTTAAAATCTTACAATCTTAAGATGCCTTGTTCATTTAGTAATATCCTGTCTTAAATTCCGCTTCACTTAAATAAAGCAAACCCGACTCAAGCTTTTAAAAGGACAACCCCTCCCCTTCATCCATCGACATTTCATTGTTCACAAAACACAAACACAGTAACTCAAACCCACCATTTCTCTTCTTCTTTAAGAAACTTCAAAAGATCATCTCGAAGCCTTGTTCAACTCGAATCGAGGTAAATTTTATATATTTGGAATCCTCTCGAAATTTGTGACGTTTCTATCACTTTCGTTTTCAGTTTCGTGAATCTTCATTTCGGGGCTGTTTTGCCCTAATCACGAAATTGCCCGCTTAATCCGTGTTTTTGTGCTTTTAGGTGGTACTCATGATAACCCGGAGGAAGAGCTAGTGATTATTGAAGAGGAACCCGATGAACTCGCGGAGTAAAGGTGACTATTACGAGTAACTCGTCCTTTTTGTCTAAATTAGCATGTTATGTGAAATTGATGTGTTTTGAGGAAAGTTAGAATGATTCATGATTCTTAATGTTCTTATTATGTTATACAAACTGATTTTCATGAAGAATTCATGATGAATTTGATATGGAGGTCGATTAAGGGTATACATGTGAGACCGGTTTAATTTGGGATTTCGTTGTTAATTCATGAAACGAATGTTTGTATACATGTTCTTGTGCTTATTTGACGTCTTATATATGCTGGGAATGTTTGTTTGTCGCTTAGAATCATGCTTAAGACGGATTGGTGGAGTATTAAATCATTTAGGATTTGTGGAAAGAGTGAAATGGGCGAGCAGGGACTCTGAGCCGATCGACAACCGGCGGCCGGCCAGCCGGCTCAGAGCCCCCTCGTGGTTATGTTGTTTGCGTAAAAGTGGAGTATTAGGGGTCCCCTGCCGGTGGACCGGCAGCCGGCCGGCCGGCTGGGAGGCCGTCCTTGTTGTTCTTACGTATTGTTGGCATGAGAGTAAGGGACTCTCAGCCGGTAGACCGGCCGCCTGTGGCCAACCGGCTGGGAGCCCGAAACCGTGATATTTGTTTCGTAACTTTCGTTTCTTAAGCCGGTTTCCGTTGATTCTTGTTCTGTATGCTTCATATGTGTGTTTGTGGTCCCCGGAGTTCGGGCGACACTATATTGGGTTCGGGAATAGAGCGAGGATAGAGACCCCCGGTCGGGCAACCGGCTCTCCCTCGACTTAGTTCCTGGGGTCAATTAAGTGTTGATTGGATGTTTATCATATGTATATTGTTTAGCAATTGAGTTTGTTTATAATCCAAGAAATTGGGCGGCTCTTACACTAGGTTCAGAAATGTGTTTGAGGGGAAAGACCCTCCCGCCGGGCAACCGGAAGGGAGACCGGCTCTCACCTCAAATAGTTTCCGAAGTTAGTTAAGGGTTGAGTAAGTCTTAGAAATAGAATAGTAAAACTGTTGATTTGGATTAGGTTACAGTTTTGTTACGTCTGGGGGTGATGTGTTGTTTTTGCATGTGGAAGTAATACTATGGGCTGTTATATGACTCTTGTTCTCACCAAGGCTGAGTCGCGTCTTGGTATGACCGTTTTCTGCGCGTTTACGGTCAGGTTTCAGATTGTCCGCTCTGAGTTAGGGGTATTTCGTCCCTAGCTAGTTCGAGTCTTGGGGGTATCCTGAGTTGGGGATACTTATACCTCGAGAGTCTGGCCAAATATAGACTAGGACCGTGTATCGTTTCGATCGTTCTACCAAGGGATTGTATTTGCTGAGGCTAAGTAGAGTTGTTGTTTTTGTATAATGGAGTTGTCATATGAACCCTCCCATGTTATGATGTTTGTTTGTATCTTTTCATGCCTGAGTTGGGGTCATGGATTGATATAGCTGACTGTTGTATCTAAGTTTGCCTGAGTTGGGGTTAGACTTAGATACTGCTGATTGTATATACTTGCCTGAGTTAGGGTACAATGTTATATACTGTTGATACGTGTTTATATGTGTTTAGATATACCTGAGTTGCGGTTTGTTATCTATTGCATGAGCATGTTAAGAAGAACTTTGTTGGATTACTTCGCATGATTGTTTATGTTGGAGTATGATGCTTGTATCTATATGTTTCTGTGTTGTATGACAATAGGTGGCTATGAGAGCTCTAGTGACTCCCCACTGACTGTGGCGCACATGTTGTATATGTGTAGGTACTTGATGCTGTTTGTAGGGGGGTTACGTTGAGGCTAGCGAGCGATGATCCAATCATCAATGACTTACCTTTATCGTGTAGCTAGACCTTAGACTAATGATTTCAGTATTTTGTGCCTGTAGGGATATGCTATCCCGGGATGCTTTTGTATTGTACTTAAATACTTATTTATATTTATATCTTCCGCATGTTTAGTATTGTTAAAGCACCTCGCATGTTTTATTTAATTCGTTAAAAGTTTTAAATCCATGCATTTTTCATGCATTTTGTATGTTTACATTTTCGCTGCCGCGAGGGGTTTTACAGTTGGTTTCAGAGTGTTATCGCTCCCGACGCACTCATGTAATCCCCAAACTTAACTTGACCAATAACTTGAATAATGAATGAGAGATTTGGGTAGACTTAAGGACAAGTGGTAGACTGTTTGTGTTTGTTAATTGTTAAGGTAACACCGCTTTCTCTTTTGAAGGATGGTGAGACCCTCAGCCGCGGAGAATACTATAATGCAAGCACTTCTGCAAGTCATAGAGAACCAGAGGGTTCAGGCTGAAGAGTTCCTCCTCCTCCGCCTGGTAACGATGCTAACAGACCTGGTGGCTTCTCCTGGATTGCCTCTCAAATGGCTAGGAGCCATGCTAAGACCTACGACGGTGAAGTTGATCCAGTTGCCTTATCAGAGTGGTTTAGAGATATGGAGAAGAACTTCTCCATGTACTCAGTTGTTAGGGAGGATAGAGTGCGATTAGCCGCTCACTTCCTAACGCATGAGGCAGACCGTTGGTGGCTTCTTACTGGTCCCACTCTCCTCCTTGACCCGTTGTTCGATTGGGACGCGTTCAAGGACAAAATAGAGACCCGCTTCTACCCGAAAGAGGTTCGGTTGCAGAGATTGAAAGAGTTCATGGATCTCAAACAAGGGGACATGACAGTGCAAGAGTTCACGGACAAGTATAATCAGTTGGCTCACTTTGCTTCTCGGTTCGTAAGGGATGAATCCGAGAGAGTATACTTCTACAAAGGGAAGCTAGGTCCCCGCACCGAGAGTATGGTTCGTAGAGATGCTACTTCTTTCGTGGAGGTGTACAACGATGCTATTTGGGATGAGAATTCGATCAAGGCCATAGATGCTGAGGCTAGAGCTTCTTCTGCTCCCAGTTCCCCTCAGGCTCGCTTCAATGGGAAGAGACCCTTTGACCCTTCATCTGTCTCTCCAGAAGTTCAGCATGGAAAGTTTAAGAGATTTGGCTCCTCCAAAGCGAAAGACCCTGTGCCTGCACCCGACCCTTCACTGAAGTGTTTCAAGTATCGCAAAGCCCCGCATCCTGGTGTTAACTGCAACGACGACACTTACCCATGCTACAGTTGCAAGAAGCCTGGGCATCGCTTCTTCGAGTGCCCGGAGAGGAAGACTACTGTTGGGAGGACGACCACTGTTGCTGGTGCTGTTCGAAGGCCAAAGACCAAGTGATACCGTCGTTTGGTACCAAAAATAAATACCTAGGTACTACTAACAGAAGCTAGTGGCAAATAGGGTCAGTCTCCTCACGGAAGCGAACTTGCTTAACTATCGGTTTTTACCTATGGGTCACAAATTGGGGGTTTTAAAAATGAGAAATAAACTATGAGAAATAAGATGTGCAAAGAGAATAAAAAGAAACGAGAACAAACACGAGATGAGATAAAATCAAGGATAAAGGGAATATGTTGGGAACTCGGGTCGTTGTGTCTTATGTATGATCAATGTAATTGGGATAGGCCAATTTATTGGTGGGAAAGGCTGAGTTATTACGGTCAAGTCTCAAACCCGATTATACCTTCCGGTCTTAAGTCGCCCTAAGGTCGTTTTTGCTTAACTTCCGCTCTCACAAAAACTATTTAAAATCGATAAACAAGTCTTACCCTTCCAACCTTCCGGTCTAGGTCGGGAATTAACTAATTGTAAGGTCTCATGCGTGCCCTCACTAAACCAAACATGAATTATATTGTTTTACGATTACTCCCACCAAAAACGGTCCATCCCGACTACTACATATCATACGTTTGACACAACTTCCCTCATCCCAACATATAAAGGGGTTTAGCTACTCATGACGGAATTAACGATAACTACGACAACCATAATTAAACTAGCATACAACATGTTAAAATGAGAAATAAAATCAGATTATAAGGATAGGGGCAAAAAATATGAGACCAACGAAAACAGTAGGGGGATAAAGTGCGATTACGGTATTCTTAAGACGGATACAAAAGTATGAAACAAGCATACGATATGAGATGAAATAAGGAATACTAACAGGGATGCAATACGACTAAACTAAACTAATAACATGGATTAGTAAGGGGGAAAAGAACGGAATCAGAAAGTATGAAATAAGGGCAGAAGACGGACGAACAACAGTGACGGAAACAAATATACAAAAACAGAGTATAACGCGCGGAATAGTTGGAATTCAGAGAACGAAAACCGTATACGAAAACTAATGATAAGAACAGAATAAAACAGATGAGAAAGGAAGAATTACAGTAAATAAAAGGCAAGAACAAAGTGAGACGAATCCTTAGAACGAAAGACGAAGAACTTAGAATTATTGTGAAATGTGACGGCTACAAAGTTTATGGAAAAATAATGAACTAGAACAAAAGACTGCAGAGACTAATGATAGGGTAAGAATGTTTAACCTAATGATCTCAAAACGAGCTCTTTAAATAGAGCAAAAACTAAACTGAAGTAATAACTACTGTGAACACGAAGGGTCAGAAAAGCTCTCGATCGAGGGCTATTTCCTCTCGATCAAGCACATTAGTCTTCAAAAACCGGTCGATCGAAGACAAGAGGTTGCTCGATCGACTACTCTTCTTTGACTCCTCTCGATCGATCAATTCAGCTATCGACCGAGTACTTTTCTTCTTGGGAACCTCTCGATCGAGCACAGGACAGCTCGATCGAGGACTTGTCTTCCTCTAGATCCCTCGATCGAGCACAGGACAGCTCGATCGAAGACTCTTCTTCTCGAAATGGTCTTCGACAGGCCTATAGGTTGTTTAATCACCTCAAAATTCTCGATTGATGCACAACCAGCCATGATTCTTCCATCGTCTACTGAAATGCACTGCTTTGAGGTAGAAAAAGTTCGGTTTCCGCTACTACTTGGTTAATATCTGCAAAATAGCAACACGAACACAAAGTAGCACATACGGGGCATAAAGTGATATAAAATCACCAAATATCATGAAAATGTGTGCTAAAACAAGACTAAAAAGTCAATACAAAATGCACACATCAAACTTCCCCAAACCGAACCTTTGCTTGTCATCAAGCAAACTAAATGCAAACTAAAGGTAAACTACGGACCTAATGGATGGAGGAAGACTCAAAGCTACCAAAATAGTCAATGTCAAATACATATTATGCCCAAAATCAAACATTGCCAAGATAAGAAAAAAGAGAACGAATTTGTACATATCATGGAAAACATGTAGACTTTCAACCTTGCTAGACTCATAAAGCTTCGGACTCTCCCGGAATCACTCTTCTCTCAATCAAAGCAAATGGCAAAATATATGTGAATAGAAGAGTAGAATAAGGAAGTATAGACTCCGCCTAAACTACGACCAACAAAACATGTATGCTAGACTAGCATGAATAAAGGTTTCAAGCACCGTACACACGCACAACCACGAACGATGTCAATTACACGCCGAACTATTGCAAGTTTTGGGAAAGTGAGGCTAAGTGGGACAAAAAGGGGCAAAACAAGTATGGATTAGTGAGGTTTAAGCCGAGCTAGAACCTTCAAATCACATGAAAATACATCCCAAAAGTTTCCGACTATACATTAAGCTCATTGCCTTTGCTAGGCAAACAAAACACAACCCAAAGTTTTTCCGACTGTCAACCGGATAATTATTTCCTTATTTTTCCTTTTTTTTCATCAACTTTTTTTTTCTTTTTTTTCTTGAATTTTTCTTTTTGAATTTTGATGAATTCTTTCTCGGTTGTTTGAAGAGTGGCGTTTCCACTCGATCGACCAAAAAGGGTGGTCGGTCGAGTGCTTTTCCTTCCCAGATTACTCGATCGAGCAAAAAGAGCTTCGATCGAGCATTATTTTCCATAAAGCTCTCGATCGAGCAAGATATACCAAGAAAACCCCTCGATTGAACATCAAGGGCTCTCGATCGAGCATAACCCGGTGGGAAAATTCCCTCTTCTTCGAATAAACTCCAAAAACAGTGAAATCAGGCCAAAACTGATAAAATGGCAAAATTCTTTCACTACTCCTAGCTCAACACAAAGGTAGGCTAGATATAGGATGTAGTTAAAGGACAAAAGGCAGTTTTTGGCTAAAATGGAGCTAAATGGGCGAACGAGGAAAGGGTGATGCAATAGTTCTCCTACGTGTAATACCAACCTCAAACCGGTGCGTGTAGGCAATAAGAAACCAAGACTCATACACATGCAAGATATGAAATGCAGGGAGTACTACTCACAAACCTAATATAACCGGTCATAGATGTCACCATTTTAAAGGCTCTACGCTCAGAATGTGTAGTAGGTTGCCAAAACTATGAGTCAAGTCTAGTGATCTAACATGAAGTCCATAACAAAATTCGAGACAACGAGTAAAACTTCGCAAGGCAAGGATCGAAAATGGCACAACATGACAAATAGTTGACTATAAACAGCTTTGTCATCATCAAAACTCCAATCCGACTCGACTAAATGCAAAAGGAAACGTGATATTTGAAAATTTTTGAAATTTTTTGAAATTTACATGAAAGCAATTAAAGTGAATGCAAAACGAGATGCAAATGCAGACGCAAAAGGATGCATACCCTCCCCAAACCAAAACAAACAACGCCCTCGTTGTTTTCTCAGCACATCAAAACCAGCAAGCAATGGGAAAGACGCTAACAACCTAATACATGTTCCTAAAAACAAAAAGAAAAACAAAAAGATGGAAAGAAACGGTGGTACTCACAAAACTGGCTTCCCCAAATCAGTATCAAAACTAGGGAAGCCCTAAGCATCACGAGGTCCCTCCTCCCCCCCCCCCATACGTGGGATCCTGCTCCTCTTCTCTCGTAGCATGCCTCGCTGCAGCCTCGGCACGTAGGCGAACCGCTCTCGCTACCGCTGTCTCCTCCCTCTTCTCATCAGATGAAGGAGAGGCAAGGTACCCACCATCTGGGTATCGGAAGAAAGAAGGGTGCACCCATCCCGCTGGAAGGGGACGTGTTGTGCCGATGTAGTCCTCATAGATAGGGAACAAGGCCAAAGCCTGATCCCGGCGCATCTCGGTGAGGTACCTGCAAATGCCATCAAGCACAGGATCACGACGCCATTGGTCGGAGACCGCAAGCGCCTCAAGGGCAGGAGGTAAAACAGAATTTGGAGGATAAACCATCCTAGAAGAAGCAGGGGTAGGGGTAGGAGTAGGTGCAGGTGAAGGTGAAGGTGAAGGTGAAGGTGAGTGAGTGGTGATGGTAGTGGGAGTACGAGTGATGGATGCAGTAGGCATGAAGGTGAACGTGGACGCAGACGCGGACGTGGATGTAGGTGTGGACGCGGGTGTAGGTCCAACCCTAGGTGGTGGTGTCTGGGTCGGAGATTGGGAAGACTACCCAATCTCGCGCTTCCTCCTCTTGCTAGAAGAAGAAGGGGGTACGGTGGTGAAAGTGAGATGGTAGATGGTGGGAGGTGGTCTCGCTCTCTCAACAGTGGAGAGCGGTAGGAGATGAGGAAGTGTGGCACAAGATAAGGTCACTGAAGGGTAGCCACAAATCTTCCACGTCATCCCATCTAGCCAGCGAAAAACTCGCATGACCTCTATGTCAAGGCGGCCAACCTCCCCCATTAGGCCAACCCTCTCTATGTAAGTAGGGCGAATGTGGCGGAGCATCCTAGTGACCAATCCGCCACAGACCATAGCACTCGTGACCTTCCTCCCAATACCACCCGGCCAATACTAAGCAACCAGGTAAGAAATGTTAAGAACAAAAGGGGTACGTGAATCGATGTTCACGTACCCGGCCAAGATGGCAAGCTTAATTTTGGTGATGTTATTGGGCTCAGGTCGCCCAAAAAAAGTCTCACCTAACAAGCGAAGAAAGTAACGAGGGGCAGGGGTGTGGACATGGGCTCCCTTCCGTGCAGAAAACGGAGTGTGAGAAAGGGCAGCTCATAACTGAGGTACGAGCTTCCTAGGAGGCTCGATGGGTCCATCACTAACGAGGCCTAATGCCTCCCCAAACTGCCCCAAGTTCCAGTCAAACGACTCGTTCATGAGTCGAAAATGAATACAAGGGAGAGTGCGGTCCTCCCTATAGCTCTCAGGGTCAAAGGAGAAGGAGCTGAAGAACTCATAAGTCGGTCGGTCTAAAGTAAGCTCTTCCATCCTAATCAAACCAGACATCCCCGTTCCGTTAAGCAAATGACAAACCTCCTCATAGATACCTAGAGTCTCTAGGTCAGGGCGCTAGAGGAAACGGGTCGGGGTGAGAGGTACAGACAAAAGAGTAGACAACCTAGAACGGTGGTCTACAGAAATAAAGCGTACCTCAGGCCTCTTAGGCAAAGGAGAGAGGTCTGCCCCTCGTGAAGGAACAACAACCCTGGATGAAAAGGGCTCGGCAGAAGGAGCCGTAGCAGTAGCCTCAGAAACAGGGGGTTCGGCTGTAATACCTCGTATTTTTTATTATAATATATTTTTTTATTTTTTTTATACTCGACGTGTAGATAATATTCGGCGTTAGTATTCGATAATTAACTTATCGAATAATGAACTTATCAAAGAAGTGTGGTTTTTGTATGTGGTCCATGAGTGTCGAACTAGGGACCTTTGGCACACGGTTTTGGGCCTTGATATGCGTGTTCCCATGAATCAGCCCACACCACACCTCGTCATTTATGCAAACACACAAACACATGCAGCCTTCCTGCCGTCACCTAAAACACAACCCAAAACCCTACCTTAACCTAATGAACGTATAATGTAAACACACCTACCTACTGCCGCCGCATCAGGGTGTAAGAAAGAGGGTTCACACGGTGGCCTAGGGTGGTTTAGGGTGGTTCGTTTGGGCAAGGAAATAGGTATGCTCACCACTTTTCTAGTTTTCGCAGTTTTGTCACCCTTTTCATTCGAATTGTTCAGATCGTATAAGCGTGTTATGTTCTGATTCTTTACGTAATAATGATCTATAATGTTCATTAGCCATGTCTAGACCAAGGTAGTGTCGTCGTTGACCACCGTTGACCGTTGTGTGGGGTGTTTTATCGCCTGTGTCAATTCGTTTATTCCCGTTTTCAGAACAGAGTTGTTTGTGTGATGTTCGTGTGTAATTTCGATGCAGTTTATGTCCATGATTGTTATGGGTTTTCAGGTATTTAGATTGGTGGTAGTCGTGGTGTTTGGGTGGTGGTTAGAACGGTGGTTAGTGGTGGTTCAATACGGTTTTGTGTCGGGTTTCGTCGGAAGATTTGAATCGTTTTTTTTAAGACCTCTGTTGTTGCTGGGTTGTCAGGGGTGGTTGTTGGTGTCGCTATGGTGGCAGTCGCCGCCGTGGACTCCCCTGGAACCACCGTGGCTCAGAGGCGAGCCCGGTGGTGTCGCAGGCGAGGCCAGGGGTGGTGTTTGGTGGCAGCAGGGGCGTTTAAGGAGGTGCATAACAGTAGGGTTTGTCGTGGGTTGGGTTGTTGCTCGTTTACGGTTTCGTGTTTGTTTTATTGCGGCGTGGTGGTCTTAGAGAATATTATTAGCATCATCATCATTACATAATTATTATTATTATTATTATTATTATTATTATTATTATTATTATTATTATTATTATTATTATTATTATTATTATTATTATTATTAGTGTTTATTATTATCATTGTTTATTATTATTATTGTCTATTATTATTATTATTAGGACATGGTATTTGTAACATCCCGTATTTTTATAAAATATATTTTTAAGCGTTTTTAATTATTTTAAGTAATAAAATAATATTTTAATTATTTATCGAAAAGTATTTTAAATAAATAGTAAGATCTGTCTTAAGAACCTTAAGTCCTTAAGACGAGTACAAACTTGGTAAATTTAAGTTCACAACTTAAATCCCGTTCAAGTATCCAACCCGTTTTCACAAAACGGAAAGGACACATCTTATACCCTCCTAAAAACCTTAAGTCGACATAATTGTCCTTTATCAAAACAAACATACTGACATTTCCATTTTCACAAAAACCTCCATAATCTTCATCTTCTTTTGCTTATTTCTTCATCATCCGTTCATCAAATCAAGGTAATAATAACATTTTCGGAATCCTCATCGAATTTTCAAGCCATCCGTCACTTCCGATTTTCATTTCCCTTACTTCGAAAATCTGACCGTTTTCCTAAGATTCGATTTTCGGTCCGTTAAACTTGTTTTTCGTGATGTAGGTGTGGGCTTGGACGACCCGGAAGTGGATAACTTCATCTTAGAGGAGGATCTTTGAGCCGGATTGCATTTGAGGTGACGATTACGAGTAACTCGGCCTTTTTGTTAAAATAGCAAGTTTTGTTGTGTTCTTGTTATTATTTCTGATTTTTGTTTAAGGTTGATGATTAATGGACTTAGTAACATGTTTAGGAATGTTCTTATGTGATGAATTCATGCCTTGTTGATGTTTCACATGTTCTTAAGCTATTTTCAGAAATTCCATGTTTTGCGACGGATACTTGTAATAATCGTTTGAGGATTGTGTTGTGGTTTAATTGCTGGTAGATAATGATATTGGGTGATTTGTAATAGTGGGTAAACATCATATGTTGTAATTCTTTAGGTTTGATTTCGATTTGATGATGTTTTGAAATAGCTGGAAAATGCGATTTTTGCGACAGGCTCTCTGAGCCGGTCGACCGACCGGCCGCCGGTCGACCGGCTGGGAATGCCTTGTGTTATTTTTGCGAAATTTTGAGAACGTAGGGATAGGAAGCCCAACCGGCAGACCAGCCGCCTGCCAGCCGGCTGGGAGTGCATTGTAGGTACTTTCGCGTATTGTAGGAATGTAGGCTTGGGATACTAGCCGGTGGGCCGGCTGCCTGCCAACCGGCTGGTAGCCTCATGTATGAAATTGCGTAAGTGGGGAATGGGTTCCCAGCCGGTAGGCCGGCTGCCTGCCGACCGGCTGGGAGTCCTTGAGGCTGTTTTGTTTTAAAGAAAGAAAGAAGCTGAGATGGGTTGCCAGCCGGTAGGCCGGCTGCCTGCCGACCGGCTGGGAACCCCTGTAGCTTGTTTTTGATTTGTAATTCGCTGATAACTTTTAATCGGTTGATCGATTTTGATTGAAACTCGTTCCTTGTATCTTGGATACGTGTGTTTGAGGTCCCCGAGGTTCGGGCGGCACTATATTGGGTTCGGGAATGGAGAGAGGATAGAGACCCCCCGGTCGGGTAACCGAAAGGGAAACCGTCTCTCCCTCATCTTAGTTCCCGGGGTCAATTAATTGTTGTTTAGTGGATTAAGATGTTAGAGCTATAGGTTAGTTTCTATCTTTGGATGCTAATGATTGAGTTGTATGTCGCGTGATGGGATATGTGTTAAGTTCACCTCTGGACCCATTACATGTTTTGTATGTCGCGTGATGGGATATGTGTTAAGCTCACCTCTGGATCCATTACGTGTTTTGCTTGTGGCGTGTTAGGATATGTGTTAAGCTCACCTCTGGACCTGACACGTGATCGGTTGTCGTACACGGGATATGTGTTAAGCTCACCTCTGGACCCGTTGTGCGATAGCTGTGTATTGGGATATGTGTTAAGTTCACCTCTGGACCCAATACTTGTTTGTGGCATTGGGATATGTGTTAAGCTCACCTCTGGACCCTTTGCTTATGGATGATTAGGGATATGTGTTAAGTTCACCTCTGGACCCTTCTCTTGAATTGTATGTATAGGGATATGTGTTAAGTTCACCTCTGGACCCTTTACTTGAATTGCATGTTGGGATATGTGTTAAGTTCACCTCTGGACCCGACATTGTTTGGTAGTGGGATATGTGTTAAGTTCACCTCTGGACTCATTGCTAGTCTTTGGGTTATATCTGCTTGCCCAGAGTTTGGTACAGTGTCAGATATGCATGACGAAGTTGATGATTATATTGCTTGAGTTATAGTTTGTTCATCCAAGGCATTGGATGACTCTATGATCGGTTTCATAAATAGTTGGATTGAAAGACCCCCCGACTGGGTAAACAGTAGGGAAACCAGCTCTCCTTCCAAACGGTTTATAAAGTTGGTTGAGAGCCGTGCATTTGAGTTTGCATGATAGTATGAGATCAGTTATTGAGATATTGTTATGCTTCACATGTTTATATATGTTGGAGTATTCTGTATTGCTTTACTTGTTACGTGTCGTTAAAAAAAGGTGGCTAGGAGAACTCTAGTCACTCCCCACTGATTGTGGCGTACATGTTTTCATGTATGTAGGTACATGCAGGTTGGATCGGGGTTCACTTGAGAGCTAGCGAGTGATGATCCTTTCATCATATGACTTACACGTCTATCGATTAGCTAGACTCTTAGTTTTTGTTACAGTTATTTTTTGGTGCCTGTAGGGATGTTCCATCCCAGGCTTTGTATTTATTTTGGTTTCCGTACTTAGAACTGTTATACTTATCTATTTTGTTTATATCAGTTTTCAGTTTCCGTTTCAGTTTAATTCTTCTCGCATGTTGTTTATGTTTAAAAAGTTTTAATTCCGCTGCATTTTTAGTACTTTGTATGTTTTAGTTTTCCGCTTTCGCGAGGGGTTTTACAGTATTGATAATTTAGTAGTTGTATTATTATTATGTTTGGCATATATATTATATTTATTATAATTATTTCTATTTTACAATTGTATGGTAAGGTGTTAAAAATATTGTTATTACTAATAATCCTGTTTTAGTAATTATGGTGATTATTATTATTGTTAGTAAAGATGGTATGCTATATTTAGTAATTGCCAATTATTGGTGTATGGCAAATTGTTAATGAAGTTTTGACGATTGTTTAATATATTGATAAGAGATATAATACTGTGATAATTACTTGTTTAATGATAATCACATGGTTATGAGCATGGTATGGATATATATATGTATATAAGGTGTTAAGAATAAATCAGTTATAAGCATGATGAATGAGTATTTAGTAGTGTTGTTAGTGTATGAATAGAATTTAATAGTAAGTACTATTTATAGGAACTGAGCTCGAAGTGGAATAGTGCTAGCAGCTGTTCGGTTGTGATTCTGCAATTTGAGGTAGGGGAGTATTTATGTATGTGGTCGTGTTATGACATGAGGTCACTCATTATGTGATTGATATATTTAATCTTGGTTGTATTGTGATTGATTGTTTATTATTGATTCTCGTGGAGAACAGGGCTTGTGAAATGGGTCTTGTGATATGGCCATGGAAGGAGTGGTGTGATGGAAGGTGTGGTGTGATGGAAGGAGTGGTGTGATGGTGGTGAAGTGGATGACTGGTGATATGGTGGCGAAGTGGTGTTCTAATCTATTATCATTTATGTCTTATTGATGTGTTATCCTACTCAACCTCGTGGTTGACCCTGTGTATTCGTGTGACACCTACGATGATCCGGAATGGGGAGTAGATTTTACAGGAAAGAGACAGATGAGCTAAGAGCTGGGAAGGGAATGTGAGATGCGGACTTGGGACCGACTTAGATCTATATCACTTTTAGAGTAGTCATCAGTTGTACTTCTATTCTTCTATGTAATTTCTGTAATATCAAACTTTAAATTGTATCACTTCTATGTAATGAGCTTTGGGAGTTTTACTTCGTTATTCACTAACTCGGTTATTCCGAGATGGTAACAGTCTTATTTATTTGAGAATATCTTGTTAAAGGCTTCTTAAATAAATGGGGGTGTTACATCGGCAGCAGTGGCCCCAAGTGTAATAGTAAGCTCAGTAAATGCGGCAGTGGAGCTCGAAGAAGCGACCAAAGGAGGTCGAGAAGTAGTAGTGGTGATGGCCAAGGACTGAGGACGAGGAATCCTAGGGAGCTTCGAGTTCCTAGAAGTGGCACCCGTGGCTAACAAAGAGAAAGGAGGACGCGGCTGGCCAACATCCTCATCAGATTCGGTCTCCTCCTCGGAGTCACTCTGGGACTCCGTCTCGACGTCCTCTACTAAAACAGGGGCACCAGAAGTTGCTTGAGGACCAACAATACCCTCTAAGGCCGGTGGACTCACGACCAACTCTCCCCCAGGAATGACGGTGTCGGAAGACACCGTCGCAACCTCAGTGACAGCAACAGGGGGTTGCTCAAACTCCTCGACAGCAGCAACAGAGTGTTGCTCTTTTATCTTGTTCACGAAATTCGAGACGATTGTATCGACAGATGGTTCGGGATCAGGGGATTGAGCTACTAGGTCCATTACTACATAAACATCAAGTAATAAGACGAATTAAAACAGTCAAATACACCGTTCTAAGTTCTTACTTCTAACACCCTAAAATTCGAAAAATATGGGAATAGGGGTGTTTAATTAAGAAAAGAATAGCTAAGAATACTTACTTGATGTTGATTATACCCACAAACTGCAAGAAATGAGAACAAAAAACACGGATTCGGAAAATACACCGAAACCCTAGAAATCGAAAAATGACGAATTGGGGCTTGAAATCGGTGTTTTTGCAGGGGCTTTTATCGAAATTGGTGTTTAAAGCAGTTGGGTAGTACAATGTAGTAGTTATTTGGGCAATAAAATGCTTAATTTGCAGGTAAGGGTGAAAAAGCTTGAAAATTGGGGAAGAACAAGGTTACTCGGTCGAAGGAAATGAAGGAGTTAGTCGAAATTTTTTACCTTTTATAGACCAAAATAGGTGCTCGATCGAGAGAAAAATCCCCTCGATCGAGTACTTTTGTTACCTGAAGGGCTCGATCGAGAACAGTAACCTCTCGATCGAGGGATCCGCGACCTTTTATCTTCTTTCTTTTCGATCGAGAGGCAAACCTCTCGATCGAGCATTTCCCTTTCCTCGATCGAGGAGCAAATACTCGACCAAAGGCTTTTGTCCCCAAATTTGCTCGATCGAGAGAATTAATCCTCTCGGTCGATTTCCTTTCAGCTAGCACGCACTTTGATGATTTTCTGTTTGGTGCGGCTTATTCGTACCTGCAAAAAGCACAATAAAAATATCCCAAAAACCACAAAAATTGACCGAGTCACTAAAACTGTTCAAACTACTACCGTATAACTAAGGATGTCCTATCATAAACAAAACCACAAGTCTAAAAAGATCGTAAAATCCACGAAAAATTATCCTATTTACAACTTCGCACAGGGTTGCAAACCCGGCTACTCTTCCATTAAATCTGATTGGCCTTCCTTCGGTCGTTGCTGCGATGAACTTGATTCTCCTTCATTGGCCCTCGCCTTCCTACGCCATGCTTGCGATTCATTTTCCGCCTTCCTTTCGTCCTTGTACTCCTTGAAAAGTTCCGCCATGCTCTTCGCCTTTCCCGTGGGTGGGTCCAATGCAAAGTTTCCCCATTCTGGCCCTGTACACCTAATAAAAGAAATGCGGGCCCCTCTTTTGCTCTCTTTACGAGGCAATGATGTTAGCGGGGTCGGGAGAGTAGCAATACGCGGGGGTTCATCAATAATCATTGAGTCTTTAGACGGTGTCACATCTATGGGAATAGAATCAGAATCAACGGCTTATAGGACATTGCACTCTAAAATGCGCATCGGCCCCTTATGGGTCACGGGTTTGGCGAAAACAAGTTCTTCTCCCCCAACTTGAAAGCTCAAAGTGCGCAACCCAACATCGATGATGGCTTGGGCGGTGTGCAAAAAGGGTCGGCCAAGTATTATGGGTGTGTATGAGTCCTTCAGAATGTCAAGCACGACAAAGTCAACCGGTATATAGAATCGCCCAACCTTAACTGGTATGTCTTCTAAAATTCCCATTGGTCTAGCCATTGACCTGTCAGCCATTTGTACGGACATGCTCGTGTAATGAAACCGATTAAAACCCAACCTCCTAGCCAAGGACCATGGCATGACGCTAATACTAGCGCCCAAATCGCATAAGGCACTATCAATAAAATGTGGGGAATATAAAATGTATTCGCCCTAAACAGGAAGGATTATAACAAAATTATAGTCATAAGATAATAAAAACATGAAAAGAATTACAACCTTGGGTCCTTGCTTGAATTGGCCTAAGAACAGGAATTAAAGTAAATTCCCTCCTATAACTTGCACCCAAGACGTTGTATAAGACGATGCCGCGTGTGCTAGAAAGGCTCTCCAATTGCCTTGCAATATGGGGAGAGATTTGTCAGGTTTAGATGTGAGATATGAGGTTTTGGGAGAAGGATGCTCTCAAAACCCTAATACTGTAAATTATGAATTACCGGTAGTTGACAAAAGGAGAATAACTCTCCTTTTGTAACCCATGGGTCGGCCGAATTGGAGTAGGGTAAGGGTGGGCTTTTTCCACTCTTACCTTATTCTCTTGCGTGATTCGACCCGTTTTGCTAAATATTATTCGCGGGTATTTATTATAAATTGTATGCATGTTATCAGACATTAATGCATTTGATAACATTAATAATGGTCTGACAAAATACGATATTGTATAATTGGCCAAATTAATATAACTGTTTATATTAATACGCAAATTCAATATTTAATTAAATATAACCGTTTATATTTAATTTTATGAATTAATCATGTAATCCGTATTAGCTAAAATTATTTAATCCGTATTAAATAATAATCTCAACATCTCATTGACTAATTTAATAGTCAATACCTCTGACTAACTGTTTAGTCGTATCCGGCATAAATGTGACTGTATTTCCATACCTTCACATCTCTCAAACGTGTCCTATAGGTGTGACGTATAGGGACCAGTTGATCACCGTCATCCGTATGACAATAACGTCAAACTTATCTAACAAGCCAACCGTTATTGATAAACGTGGATCAACTGATAATAATACTGAAGTATGCCCTTGTGATCCTTTAAGAGAGTTAGTAAGTCATTGTACTAACTGTCAAGGACACCAGCCCCATTAATCTCCCACTTGTCCGTACAAGGGTATGTGCAATGACGTTATCACACTACATGTGGAGGACACAAGGCTCCAACAAACTCCCACTTGACCGTACAAGTGTAGGTGCGATAACCGATTCTCATATCCTTTTAAAATTTCTCCCACTCAATGTAAGACAATTTGAAAATCCGCATTCGCAAAGGTCGTATCTCACAAGCGATCTGTATCAAGAGTGGTTTCCTCGACTAGAGAGTAACTTAACTGATAAAACGAATCTGTATTCGAGCATGGCCATGCATTTCAGTTACTACTCCTCGAGTGGCCCTGAGAAATGATAAAATCCTGATAAGGGTTTGGATATTTCCCTCAACTCGAATCCTGCATATGTAAGCGCATCATGAAATAACCCAGAAAAAATCCTCTTGGCCCCTGTTACGGAAGACCGTGGGAAAGAAACCAAAGTTACCAAAAATCTGCCTTAATCTCAAGAGACAGTTGAAAGTCAAAATACTCGACTCTAAGGAACACTATGGAGATCCTATCCACGACCTGGCACCCAATGTTATAAAACATTTAGGACTCCATAACGTTGTCACGGGGTGTCCTACGAGATATCCGTATAACTCGCCTTTGTGATTGGTCAGTCAACTGTTTGACTTATGGCTCGTTGAACCCACCATCAACCAACGTCACAAAATGATTACCTGAGTTATCAGCTCAAGTGGGTAATCAAGGACCAAAACGATGTAATATTATTCAGTTCACTTTGTGATATTCAAAATTGGCGTACAATTCCACATGAAAAACAAAACATTAAATATCATAACAATGAGGTTGAATATAGTACACGAGAAAATGAATTATAACATGAATTCATAAAAGAGTACTACAACTTAGGAACACATCTAATTCCCATGGAATTAATGTGCCCTTCATGCTTATCACGTGGTAATGCTTTTGTGAGAGGATCAGCTATGTTGTCATCCGTAGCGATCTTATCAATAAATATCTCCTTTTGCTCCACGTAATCTCTGATTAGATGAGCTTTCCGTTGTACTTGTCTAGCCTTGTTGCTAGACTTATGCTCCTTAGCTTGGAATGTGGCACCTTTATTGTCACAATAAACGGTGATTGGGTCATTCGAACTAGGCACTACAGATAGTCCTTGTAAGAATTGACGCATCCATGTTGTTTCCTTAGCTGCTTCCGAAGGGGTATAGTACTCAGACTCAGTTGTAGAATCTACTGTTACGCTTTGTTTAGAACTTTTCCAGCTGACAGCAGCGCCATTAAGAGTAAAAACGAATCCAGACTGAGATTTCGAGTCGTCTCGATCCGTTTGGAAGCTAGCATCTGCGTAACCCGTGGCGCAGAGCGTCGAGTCGCCTCTGTAAGTCAATCCCCAATCTTTAGTCCTCCGTAGGTACTTAAGAATGTTTTTCACGGCCATCCAGTGTTGTTCACCTGGATGAGCTTGGAATCGACTTGTCATACTCAATGCATATGCAACGTCTCGATGTGTGCATATCATGGCATACATGATCGATCCTATTGCCGAAGCATAAGGAATCCGACTCATGCGCTCTTTCTCTTCCAATGTCTTAGCTTCTTGAGTCTTGCTCAAGTGAAGCCCAGTAGTCATAGGAAGGAACCCTTTCTTGGAGTTCGTCATGCTGAATCTCTCTAGGATCTTATCTATATAAGACTCCTGACTGAGAGACAACATCCGTCGTGATCTATCCCTGTAGATACGGATGCCAAAAATTCTTTGTGCCTCTCCCAGATCTTTCATCTGGAAATGGTTTTACAACCATGCTTTAACCGAAGAAAGGAGAGGTATGTCAATCCCAATCAAGAGTATGTCATCGACATAAAGTACTAGGAAGACAATCTTACTCCCACTCGACTTGATATAGAGACATTGTAACATCCCGTATTTTCGTAAAATCCAATTTGATCGTTTTGAATTATTTTACGTAACAAAATAATATTTTAATAATTTAATTCGGAAATTTTTATGAAATAAATAAGATCCGTCTTAAGAACCTCCAATTCTTAAGACGAATACAACTTGGCATAGTTCAAATATCCGACTCAAGTATTCAGTTCGATATCCGTGTAAATATCCGCTCCATTTTACTCACTCGGAAAGGACAACTCTCTTGTCCTCTTTATAAACAATATGTCGACATCTTTTTCTCCAAGAAATCATTTCACTGTAACAACATTCATCCTCAAAACCTCCATAAAACCTTTCCTTCTTTTCAAGCTTTCTTCATCATCCGTTCATCGAATCGCGAAAGTAAGTACATTTTCGGAATCCTCGTTCAATTTCCAAGACATCCATCACTTTCGTTTTTCATTTTATCGACTTCAAAAATCGGCCTGTTTTCCTTAGTTCCGTTTTAAGAGCTTAAAAACCCATTTTCTATGTTGTAGGAGTTGGCTTGGACAATCCCGACGTGGACTCTTACATTGTAGAGGAGGATCATCTGCCGGAATAAGCTTAAAGGTGACGATAATGAGAAACTCGGCCTTTATGTGTATATTAGCATATTTGATGTGATTCTCGTTTTGTTTCTGAATTGTGTCGAAATATGATGTTGAAGGACTTAGCAACATGTTTAGGATGATGTTGTTGTGAAGAATTCATGCTTGAATTGATTGTCAAATGCTTTTAAGGGTATTTTCAGTTTTTCTCATTTTTGCGACGGATACATGTATAATTCATTTGAGGATTGGTATGGGACTTGTTTTCTGTTAGATTAGTAGTATTGGATGATTTATGTTAGTGGGTAAACATTATTTGTGATGCCATCGAAGATTAGAAGTCGAATTGTGAAGTTTGAGAAAGATTGGAAAATCACGATTTTGGTTGCAGGCTCTCTAAGCCGGTCGACCGACCGGCCGCCGGTCGACTGGCCGGGAGAGCATTTGTGTGTTTCGCGAGTTTTTGGAAAAATGGCTTAGGACTGCCAGCCGGCCGACCGGCCGCCTGCCGACCGGTTGGTAGTCATTTTGCCTTGTGTTGGTTGCGAAAAACTTATGTAGGATGGGAGCCCAGCCGGCAGACCGGCCGCCTGCCAGCCGGCTGGGAGTACTATTGGGGAAGGGTTGCGAAGTTTGTAAAGCTAAGGGAATGGGTTCCCAGCCGGCCGACCGGCTGCCTGCCGACCGGCTGCCTGCCGACCGGCTGGGAGTCCCTTTGCGTCGTTTCGTTTTGGTAAAGAAAGAAGGAAGGCTGAGAGGTCACCAGCCGGCCGACCGGCTGCCTGCCGACCGGCTGGGGACCCCTGTAGGCTGTTTTGAGATTTTTCGTAATTTGATCGTAACTTTCAAATGGTTAATCGGTTTTACTTGAAACTTGTTTTGTGTACCTTTGACATATATTTGAGGTCCCCGGAGGATGGGCAACATTTTATTGGGTTCGGGAATAGGGTAAGGATAGAGACCCCCCGGTCGGGCAACCGAAAGGGAAACCGGCTCTCCCTCATCCTAGTCCTCGAGGTCAATTAAGTGTTGATTAGAAGTTAAAGGTAGAACTATAGAGTAGTTCATAGACTTGAATGATATTGTTTTGATGCGTATTAAGTTATGCCTTAAGCTGGCCTCTGAACTTAATACGTGAGTTGTTTGTCGTGTATGGGAACATGCGTTGAGTTTTCGCCTCTAAGTTCCATACATGTCTGTTTGTTGTGTCTGGGACATGCGTTGAGTTTTCGCCTCTGAGTCCAGACATGTATGTGTGATCGCGTCAGGACATGCCTTAAGCTGGCCTCTGAGTCTGACGAGTAGAGCAACTGCACGACGGGGCGGTCAGGTTGTCATACCTTACCCACAGTGCAGGTGTTTGGTGCTAGAACATGCGTTGAGTTTTCGCCTCTGAGTCTAGTATCTTGTGTGGTAGGGGAACATGCGTTGAGTTTTCGCCTCTGAGTTCCTTACTTGTGATAGTGAATTGAATGTTAGTCCATGCGTTGAGTTTTCGCCTCTGAGTCTAACGTTCAGTGATAGCCGGTCCATGCGTTGAGTTTTCGCCTCTGAGTCCTTGCTTGATAATGTGAACTTGGTATTTAGGTTATGCGTTAAGATGTCGCCTCTGAACCTTTATACTTGCGGAATAATTTAGTACCTAGGTTATGCGTTAAGATGTCGCCTCTGAACCTTTGTACTTGCTGTTTTATGTCTGCTTGCCTTGATGATGGTACAGTGTCAGATACGCTTAGTATGTTGTTGTGTGATATGGTTTGTGGTTAAATCATCCAAGGCATTGGATGACTCTTAGTTCGGTTTCATAAATGATTAGATTGAAAGACCCCCCGACTGGGTAACCAGTAGGGAAACCGGCTCTCCTTCTTATCTGTTTATGAAGTTAGTTGAGAGCCGTGCATGGTAATCGCATGATAGTAAGAGATCAGATAATGAGTTGTTTATGCTTCACATGTTGTTATATGTTGGAGTATTCTGTATTGTTTTATATGTTACGTGTTGTCACAAAAGGTGGCTAGGAGAACTCTAGTCACTCCCCACTGATTGTGGCGTACATGTTTTCATGTATGTAGGTACATGCTGGTTGGAGATGGGTTCACGAGAGCTAGCGAGCGATGATCCGTTCATCATGACTTACCTTACGTCGTTTAGCTGGACTCGTAGTTCGTTACTTTTGATTTGGTGCCGGTAGGGATGTTCCATCCCCGGCTGATGTATTTACTTTATGTTTCAGTTTGATACTTAGTACCGTTACTTATCTATTTTGGTTTCAGTTTCAGTTTACGTTTTAGCGTAAGACTTCTCGCACGTTGCTTTATCTTCTAAAAAGTTTTAATTCCGCTGCATTTTTGGTACTTTTATGTGTTTATATTTCCGCTTTCGCGAGGGGTTTTACAGTTGGTATCAGAGCATTATTGCTCCCGACGCACTCATGTGACCCCCAACCTTAACTTGACCAAGTAAATAAATAATGAATGAGAGATGGGTAGATCTAAGGACTCATTTTGTAGTCTAATTGTGATTGCTAATTGTTAAGCTAATCCTTGTTTTCTCTTTTAAAGAATGGTGAGACCCAGAGCTGCTGATAACATTGTGCTGCAAGCAATTCAGCATTTGCTTGAGACTCAGAGACAGCAAGCGGAGAATGTTCCACCTCCTCCACCGCCGGGTGGCGAGACTAATCGTCCGGGTAGCTTTTCCTGGATTGCCTCTCAGATGTCCAGAAGCCATGTTAGGACCTATGGAGGCGAGGCTGACCCAGTAGCCCTCACAGAGTGGTTTAGAGAGATGGAAAAGAGCTTCACCTTATACACAGTCGTTAGGGAGGATAGAGTGCGTTTAGCCGCTCACTTCCTGACATTGGAGGCTGACCGTTGGTGGGCATTGACTGGACCTACCGCTATTCTTGATCCGACGTTCGATTGGGAGGCTTTCAAAGACAGGCTCGAGGCGAGGTTCTACCCCAAGGAGTTGAGATCGCAGAGGTTGAAAGAATTTATGGATTTGAAGCAAGGTAGATGACCGTTCAGGAGTTTACTGACAAGTTCAACCAGTTAGCTCACTTTGCATCGAGATTTGTTCGTGATGAGGCTGAGAGGGTGTATTTCTACCGAGGGAAGCTAGGGCCGAGGATTGAGAGTATGGTTCGTCGTGACTCTACTTCTTTTGTGGAGGTGTATGACGATGCTATTTGGGCCGAGAGTTCTATCCGTGCCATTGATGCTGAGACCCGTGCCGCTACTTCCAGCTTCACTTCTCACCAGAGATCCGTGTACCAGGGGAAGAGACCATTTGTTCCTTCTACTTCTTCGCCTTCTTCTCAGAAGAAGCGTTTTGAGAGGTTCTCTGCTCCGGTTGCTAAGACCACATTTCACACCGACACTGCTTCTTCTGTTTGCCGCCATTGTGGTAAACCGCTTCATCCAGGGTTTGATTGCTTCAAGAATGCCTATAAGTGTTATACTTGTAATGGATTTGGGCATAGATCCTTTGATTGTCCTGAGAAGAATACTGTTCTTGGCAAGGCTGCCACTGCAGCTGCAGCAACCCGAGGAGGAAAGCCGAAGGGGAAGATCTTTGTGATGACTAGGGCTGAGGCAGAGGCTCATCCAGACATTGTTGCTGGTATCTTTTCTGTTCTTGGCGTTGAGTGCCTTATTTTATTCGATACTGGAGCTTCTTTATCATTTATATCGACTCAGTTCGCCGATCGTCTAGCTCTTGAGTCTTCATTGGTTGAGGAGACTTCTATTTCCTTACCTTCTGGAGACGTGTTTTCCTGCTCTTCGTCCCATAGGGACGTTCCTATTATTATTGGTCAAGCCACATTTCCAGCGGACTTACTGAGATTTCCTCTCGAGGAGTTTGACATTATCCTCGGTATGGATTGGTTATCGCGATACCACGCTCGCTTCGAGTGTCGCGACCAGAAAATCTGCTTGAGGAGTTCTTCAGGAGTTCGTGTTTCCTATAGGGGAACTCGCCCTCAAAAGGGTGTTCGTGTTATCTCTTCGATGAAAGCTTGTCATGTATACCACACGACACAGCCAAGGCCATGTCGTGTGGTCTACACGACATAGCCTAGGCCATGTCGTGTGGTCTACACGACACAGCCTAGGCCATGTCGTGTAGACCACACGACATGGCCTAGGCTATGTCGTGTAGACCACACGACATGGCCTTGGCTGTGTCGTGTGGTATACATGACAAGGCCCTGGCACAGTCGTGTTTTGTACACGACAATCCATATTTTTTTTTTTTTTTTTTGTCATCCTTTCGTAGCCCTAAACCCTAATTTGTAAACCCTAACCCTAACCTTAAACACTGAACCCTAACCCTAACCCTAACCTTAAACCCTGAACCCTGAACCCTAACCCTAACCTTAAACCCTGAACCCTGAACCCGAAACTCTATCCCTAACTGTTAACCCTAAACTCTACCCTATACCCTAACCCTAACCCTAAACCCTAAACACTTTACCCTATACCCTAACCCTAACCCAAAACACTTAACCCTATACCCTAACCCTAACCCTAAACCCTTAACACTTAACCCTAAACCCGATACCCCAACCCTAACCCACCGTAAACAGTTTACCCTATACCCTAACCCTAACCCTAAACCCTAAACACTTAACCCTATACCCCCAACCCTAACCCACCGTAAACAGTTTACCCTATACCCTAACCCTAACCCTAAACCCTAAACACTTAACCCTATACCCTAAACCCTAAACACTTAACCCTAAACCCGATACCCTAACCCTAAACCCTAAACCGTAAACAGTTAACCCATAACCCTAAACCCTAAACCCTAAACACTTAATCCTAAACACTATTTGTAGATAATTTAAGACAATCCTTTTCATTATTTGTAGATGTCTAGCAATGACAATTCTCGTCGAACGAAACTCCATGCTTCTTATCGGCGTCAGAAGGTGAATATCAAGGTTGGAAGTAGTAGTGTTGGTACTGTGGAGGTGTCTGTGCCTGTTCAGGGTGACTTTTTTGCAGATGAGTTTCCTGAGTACGAGAGGCAGGTACTTGAACAGGAGGATTTTCAATCGGAGGAGGAGCCGGGTGAGGAGGATCAGCCGGTCGAGGAGGATGAGCCTGATGAGGAGGCAGTTAGGGAGGAGGAGGCTACTTCTGTTTTAAGAGTTACGAGGGGTAAGGGTGGCAGATTTGAGAGGTATAGCGAGGGTTCAAGCAGTTCTGGCGTTGACCCTAGGAAGAAGATTAGAGCGAGAGGGAAGGATATGAGTTGGTTGTTGAGTGGCCCCGTTTCTGGTGGCCCTTTGGTTCCTAATGTTATTCCGAGCTTCGGGGGACACATAGCATATTTGTTGTGGAACAGTCCAGAGGCGGAGCGTAAAATCTTGACAAAGTACACTAGGGATCGATCTTGTTTGGAACTCCGTAAGTGGAAGTTGGGTAAGACTGCTCGGAGTACAGTTGATGATTCGGGTCTTAGTCACTTGCCCGATGTTATGCACAAGAACTTCAACATGCCCCTTTTGTGTGCTTTCATTGAGAGGTGGCAGCCGGATACTAATACTTTCCACATGCCATGGGGTGAGATGACTATTCTGTTGCACGATGTTAGGGAGATCCTCGGCATTCCTATTGATGGCCTTCCATGTAACATTCCACCGTCTGATTTGGCACATCCCGTTATCGGCATGACGGAGATGTTAGGTATGACCGATATAGAGCTTCACGGGGAATATTCAGCAGATAAGGATCACAAAATTCTGAGGGGAAATTCGATACTGAACAAGGCTGTGAAAGAAATAGTGGAGAATGACGGGTTAGGCTCTAGGTCTGAGGCACAGGGTTATTTGTTGATTTTATTGGGTTCTACTTTATTCGTAGATAAGACAAGTGATAGGGTTAGGGCCAACACCTTCGGTATGCTTAGAGATGTGAGTACCATAGGTGGCTACGCTTGGGGTGCGGCTACTCTTGCTTATTTATATAGGCAGTTGGGTATTGCCACGAGGACTGATTGTAGGGGCATTTCTGGTTGTTTGACATTACTGCAGTCATGGATTTATGAGTACTTCCCCCCGTTCCGCCCGACGTCCGTCAATGCTTTGGCATCTTATCCTGGCACAGTTAGGGCGGCCTACTGGAGTACTAGCCCAACTCCGAGGCAAGACCATGTTATGGCTCTTAAGGCGTATCGGCTTCAGCTTGATAGGATGCCGTTCGACCTAGTCACTTGGACTCCATACCGGTTGTTCCCAGAGTTGAAGCATCCTCGTACACTATACAGTGGTTTGTTGCGCTTCATCGACATATTGGAGCCTTATCAGCCAGATCGATGTCTTCGCCAGTTTGGTTGCATGCAGCTTGTGCCTTCTCCCATGGCGGTTCCGGATAAGGCTTATAGGCCGGCGAAGTCTGCAACTTACGATCTGCAATTCAATGGGGCATTTTGTGACCACACTTGGTGTAATTGGCGAGACCACAAGATTGTACCAGATAGGTTTTCACTCCCGGCGCACCCACCATGTGCTACAGTGGATGGGTACATGCAGTGGTACCAGTCTGTGTCACACCCTTTGGTGATGAATAATGTCCAGTTTCAGAACGCTGCCATGCCTGCTGAGAGGTCATACTTCCCGACTACGGTTAGTGTAACTTCACATTTAATTCTTTTAATTTTGTACATGATTTATGTAATAAAATTAATGTTTTTGTACGTTTTTCGTTGTTTTTTTTGTAGATTGGCCAATCTGTTATCACGAGGTTCTCACAGTATGAGGACTTAGATGATCCGGCGTGCTATGACGAGTGGCGACAGTTTATGGGTACGTTGCACCCCCAGCTTCGTGCGTACTCGTACAGTGGTGCGGGCCAGCCCGGTGGTAGCGGAGGAGTAGACGGAGTTGGTGAGGGTGGCAGAGGAAGAGGAGGTAGAGGTGGAGACGGTACTAGAGGCAGAGGAGACGGAGATGGTGTTGGCGGTAGAGGCAGAGGTAGACATTTCAGGAGGTCTCGTGACAGCGGGAACTAGGACGATGATTTAGTGGATGTCGAACTTCTATTTGCTGCACTTCAGTTAGCTTTATGTTTGTTGAACTTCTGTGTTATTTCTAGGATGTTAAACTTTCTGTTTGGTTTCTGTTTGTTGAATTTCTGTTTCATATGTAGGAGGTTGAACTTGTACTATGACTTACGTTTCTGTTTGTTGATCTTTTATTTCAGTTGTTGAGAACTTCTTTTTTCTACAATGTTTTTTCGTGGTTCATTTATTTGTTTTGTCCTATACTATTAAACAACGGAATAACGCGTACAATACCTAAACTTAAATTGTACAATTTACATGGTATAACCGAATGCGTAAACACTAAATAAAATCTCAGAAATACAATTACAGAATATCAAATTAGTGTTTACTATATAACAAATGGGTTACCCTCGGAGTTGTTGTTCCCCCAGTTAAAAGTTTCTGGGGGGTAGTAGGCATTCACATACTGCAACCAAAGCATAAACCGTTCAGTGTATATTTCCTCATAGTGTCCTACATTGGGATGACGAAACCTTCCCCACATGCGGTGTACTGGAGGCATTGGACAATCATGTTGCATACGTAGGCGAAACCAATGATTACCTGTAAAACCGACCCAAAGAATACCTGAAGGTTCTCTGAGACCTGGTCCAACATCTAAAGGAAGGTAAGTGGAACAGTTCTCCCACGTAGCTGATCCCGGTGTCTCGTATTGGTCGTACGATGTGCACACTAAACATATTGTCCAGTTGAAAGTAGTGGCGAAATTATACAAATCCCAGTTTTCCATCCAATAGTCCTTCGGACAACCCCTTTGTTGTGACCACTTCAGTCGCCTGCAGGTTTTATTAACGTCACCGAAACAGAAAGGTTGTAATATTGGGTTCTGTAATGATGCAATCGCTTGATATCTCATTTTTGCCCAGTTCTTTTGTGTGCCGGTTTTTGTGTGCGACATTACGCGAAATCCACAATGTCCATCTCCCTCCGGATCAAAAACACCAAGAAGAAAATCGAGGCTCACTAATGGTATGTACTTACCTAAATACGAAGCCTGTATATCTGTAGTACAATCCCAGTTAACGTCAAGCGGTGCTCCGTAACCTACATTTGAAACCAGAAAAAAAATTATTAATTCCTTCGTAAAAATCATGTGTTAGACTAAAATTTACTAAAATTTGAAATATTTACCTGAACCATCGCTACTCGTTGTTTTACTTGAAGTCGGGTTCCTTCGCCGAGCATGTTCGACCCCTGATTTATTTCGGGTGTTAGACTTATTGGGTCGACCACGACGTGTGGCTGCAACTTCTGGTTCCTCAACAACTTCGTCCTCGGGATGCAATTTACTATACAGGGTCTCAATTATATTCCTCTGCACTTCAGGACGGGCATTACGAATTTCTTCAAATATACCCTCCAGCACATCCTTCTGGCTTGTTCGACATTGGCTTGAATTAGAGTAATTTAAACTACACCAGAATTTGTGAAGAGTATCTAAATGTATTTTGCCATTAGTATCCATAACTGTCTGTATCATACACGCGCACATAAGCCCGTGACTGGATACTAGAGTGTGTGAACATTCGGCCCACAGGTCATTACCGAACTTGATGCCCTCGACGTAATCCGCTTGCATTTTTCTAATAGCTTTTGCAGACACTTTACAACTTAACATTGAGTAAATGCCCCCATCAAAGCTGTTTGCGATAAGCACTTTGCTTAACGAATTTTCAAGTGCCTTTCTAATTTCTATATGTTGCCCCTGCATCATTAAATCAGCCCTTTTCTAAATACTATCCAGTGTAAGTGATGCAGACCCAAACCACATTTTTAGAACGGCATGTGCAGATTCTACACGAGAAGTAGACGTGTTACCAAAATGCATAATCGAATCGGTAAAACTTTTCCCAAACTTGTCAATGTGTTTCCACCATGTACCTTCGAGGTAAGTAACCAAAGGAGGACGGTTCTTGTGTTTTTTTTAACGAGGTCCCAGTTAAACAGACATTCGTCCCACGATTTAGCCTCGATAACGCTTTTCCAATCACCGTGCGCTACAGATTTACCAAAAACACCATTATTGAGTAAATTTGTTGCATATGCCTCGACAGCGTTGTAAATGTGCCATAAACATAGCAAATGTCGAGATTCAGTGAAAACAAGTGGAATTGCTTTCATAAGTCCTCGCTCATGATCAGTGATAATGGCGTTTGGTTCAATACCTGGTTCTAACATTGACTTCAATGTCTCCAAAACCCATGTATACCCGGTGTCGTCCTCCTTCTTGATTAAGGCATAACCAATAAGAAAACTGTTACCTACCGGTGTCACTCCTACACACTCAACCAATATCAGATCATACTTATTTGTCTTGTACGTAGAATCGATCAAGACAACGTAAGGCCACGTTCTAAACATTTTAATAGCCTCGGGATGAGCCATAAATACATTTGTCAGAGCTTTTGTGTCGGGATGCCTTGTATATTGAAAAAAATAGTTGGCTTGACCGGCAAGATGTAACATGTACTGTATACTGTTACGACTCTCCCTATCCTCAGCACTGAAATTTGCATTCTGGTTGTATATTTGTTTAATTACTGGAGGTGGTTGATCTGCATATTTGCGCGTGAATGCATTTCTAACCTTACCGGGTTTCATTTTAGATTGCCATAAACCCTTCAGAAAACCTTTCTGCTCGTCATTTAGTTTAGCACGTTGTCTATGACCCTCTAAATAACTTCCCAATTCGTGATTATGCAAACCACACTTTGGTCTAACTACCCAGGAACCCTCAGCAACATTAACCATTCTTAAATCAAAAGGACAATTAAACCTCTTCGTCGCCGTCTCTCTTTGCGGATTGGCAGGATCCTTAGCCCTACTAGTGTATTTTCCATGCCGCTCACATTTGACCACATTATACGGGGGACAGTGCTTTGGTTGATATTTCACTTTCACTAAATGAAAACCCAATTTGTATGCAACTTCATTTGAATGATCAAATGCTTGCTCAAATGAGCTAAACGTAGTATTGAATTCAAAGTGTTGACGATAATCTTCACCGTATCCGTCGTGACCTTTATTTGACGCCTACAAATGAATATATCGCAAATTTAAACGAAATTTAAAAAAAAAAAAGATTGTCATGTGGATCACACGACATAGCCTTGGCCGTGTCGTGTGGTCTACACGACATAGCCCTGGCCACGTCGTGTGGTCCACACGACACAACCTAGGCCATGTCGTGTGGACCACACGACGTGGCCAGGGCTATGTCGTGTGGACCACACGACGTGGCCAGGGCAATGTCGTGTAGACCACACGACGTGGCCAGGGCTATGTCGTGTAGACCACACGACACGGCCAAGGCTATGTCGTGTGATCCACATGACAACGTACATGCATGCAAAAATTCCTTTTACGTAAACGGATTAAAAACAAACCGTCTGACAAAGTAAAATAATTTAAAGTACGTAAGACAAACTTACTTCATCCGTTTCATTTGCTTCCGATTCTTCATACCCGTAATCACCCTCTCCGCGGTTAACGAAATCACTATCGTTGTTACTATTTTCGAAAAAACCGGTTTCGGTTGAACCGTCATAACGTTCTTCGTTATAACGATAGTGTTGATTTGCATTGAAATCGTTGTTGAATTGAGGTCCTTGGCTTGAGTACTGATCGTAAAATTGCGATCCTTGACCGTTATCGGAATAAAAAAACTCGTTAAAGAAATCGCTACCGTTGTCGTTACCGGAATTCATTGTTTATAATTGTGTATACGTACGTTTTTGTATGAAATCTACTCAAAAATATGAAATAATATGAAAGAACTAGGACTTGGAGTGTATATATGAAGTTACAGAAGATAAGAAGATGCTTTTTCAGTAATGTCAGAGATTACACATTTCAAAGATAGTGCAGTCATATCAACATATCCGTCTACGAAACCGGCTCATAAACCGTCTCATAAACCGTTTCAAAAATATATTTTACAAACGTTATACAAAACCCGTCTAACAAAACTGTCTAAATAACCATCTCAAAACATTCTCAAAAACCGTCTCAAAAACCGTCTCATAAACCGTCTCCAAAAACCGTCATAAATAAAAACATCAACGAACATAAAACGAACAACGGCCGAAAAAACTAAAAGGAAGACGCAGGGGCAAAACGGGAATAAATTGAAAAAGAGGGGGCGTAACAAGTAAAACAGGGGGCGTGATATAGCAAACCCCTTTAAAACACGCGTAAATTTAACTAACGCACTTTCAGATCTTGTATTAGAGGAACAAAGAAAGATCAGATGCAGAAGCTACAATTGAGAAAGAGGGCGATATATGAAGTCTTGAAAAATTCAAAATGCAAATTTTCCATGGTCTCAATCCATTGAAGCGCTGCAATTACAGAAATTACTTCTAATTATCTCTTCTAATTACAAGTCTAAGCTTTGTAGATGTTTATATGTTGACTTGATTTCTAATTTGTGCTTCTTACAGCCTTTCTTATTCCATTTTCATAACGTTCCATGTTTTCATCTATGTCATTAACATGCGATTGTATTAACAAGGTAGTTACCAGTTGGCTTTCGTGTGACCTTTTTGCTTGTCAAACAGATCCCAATAATTGTTTCTACAGTTCACAATGGAGTAATGGAGTAATGTTGGTGTTCATCCTTCCGCCGGTAACGGAAACACCAGTAATGGTGGTACTGTGTTGAATGGTTGATAATGAAACGCGCCGTTCTGTTAATTAGCTCTCGTAAAATGGTTTTCGATTAAAAGTGATAAGAGAAAGTTAGAGAGAGATTTGATATTGAGGGAGGTAGGTGAATGAATGAGTATGAATGAGAATGATTTCTTTCACAGTAATTGGAAACCTAATACACGTTGAAAATTGAAATTATGAGAGACAAATTATTTAGCGATATTCTACGGTGTACCCTCGAGTTTTTCAATTTTCTACGTTGTACCCTGCATTTTTTAAATTCTATGGTATGCCATTAAACTCTATATATTAGTCTATACAATGACCTTATTTATTGGTTTTGCTAGCTTAATTTTCTTAATTTATCTATTAAATCGTCTATTTAACATTCTCAGTTACTCGACAAAATTCTCATTTACTTATTAGTTTACCATTAATTAACCAAATAGTATACAAATCTAACTCAATTTCATCAACTTGCAATTATTATTTCATGCTTTATAACATATGTTTTTTAAATAAAAGTTTATGCTTATTTAAAGATATTTGTGATACTTTCTATATAGAATGATGATACCACATTAATAAGTCAAAATAAATGTCAAATTATGACTTTTTATAGTAATAGTGTGTTAATGGAGATTTATAGGAGGTCATTATGAAGAATAAGTAAGAAGTTTAAGGGTATACCATAAAAATTATAAAATGGAGGGCTACAACATAGAAAACCGAAAAACACGAGGGTAGACCGTAGAATATCCCAATTATTTATTGTATGTTTGGTGAGTGTTTTTTTTGTTTTAATACAGCCATCCAATAACTCATATCACTCATATCTCTCATATCTAAGGGCTTAACATCTAAGGGCTTAATTAAGATTCACCATTGGGCCACGGAGTCTTTGATGATCAGTGTCATACTGTATAAGATTTATACAATTGTTT
The DNA here is from genome assembly GCA_029255685.2 of Silene conica. NCBI lineage: Eukaryota > Viridiplantae > Streptophyta > Magnoliopsida > Caryophyllales > Caryophyllaceae > Silene > Silene conica. Next base: position 54,544,065 of record CM055311.2, on the reverse strand, counting down.
TACCAGTCTAGTGTTCTATTACAATTACATCTTAGTATTATTTTAAAAAATATGAGATTCATACAATTTCTTACAAGTCTAATGTTCTATTATTGAAAAAAAATCAATAATATATCATATAGGATGGTTCTTTTGTATGTAAAATAACTCATTTATTGATGCCAAGTCCGATTATAATTTATGACGTGTTGCTATAAATTACTAATCTAACAATGGAAAATAATGATGTTCATATTATGTGATTATAGAAACTATAGTCACCTATTTCACGTATTTGAATAAAAACGCCCATAGTCGAGCTGATGTTATTTTTGCTTTGTAACAAATACTAGCAGTTTTCCATTGCAGATAACTTCATGCCAAAAGCTATAACAATGACGTTCAAAAACTTTGTGATTAAGCTTAATATAAACACAAATTCTTGTTTCAGACCGTCACTTTTGGTCTGAAATAATAAGACGGAATTTTGTAATCATTTTACATTCAAATATAACCACGATAGCATTGTCAATGTTACAGCTTATGATTACATTTGGCTGTAAAATGGTTACAAAATCCCGTCTTATTATTTCAGACCAAAATAATGGTTTGAAGCAAGACCCACTGTAATATAAATCAGTAGCTCTTCCTTAAGACGGTCTTATCTTAAGAACAAAAATGTCGGAATATTTATTAATAAAAGCAACTAATTAATGACAAAATGTTATAATAAAATTATCAATTTTAACAGAATAATTATTTTTGAAGAAATTTATCGTGAATTAATTAACCCCTAAATCAATCAATTCTGAGCGTAATTTTCTGGTGGTTCAATGTTGAGTTGGGTGAAATGGATGCAGCAGATTAGGACGGGATGCTCTGGAATTGATACATTGCAGGGCAAAAGATGTGACTTGAATGAACAATCTAAAGACCTCGCCTTAAGTTGGTAGCAATCACATAAAAGCGTAAATACACGTAGACAATCATAACATTAAGGAATTCAAAAGGAGATAAACTAATCCAATTAAATATACCTCAACAGAATTAGGATTAGGATACCGGCCTAATCCAACCTTATACCCTTTATCATCCCGTTTTAGGATACCCGATCCTCCTTAATTTAACTTTGCCCCACTAAAAAAAAGGTTCATTCGGCCTTTTCCTAGGGTCTCTTTTGTTTTTGCTCCCGTTTGAATTACAATCATAAGGGAAATGGCATAGGGTTGGATTAGGCGGATCCGCGGTAGCAGTCCGCCTAATCCAACCCTATACCCTTTCCCGCCCCGTTCTCTATATGCATAGATACACATCTCTGAATGCGTAGATACACATCTCTAAGGGTGTGTTTGGATTGAGAGAAATGGAGGGAAAGGGAGGGGAGGGAAAGGGAAAGATTTATTTAGCTTTGTTTGGATACAATTTATGGTGGGAAGGAAATGAGAGGGGAAAGAAATGAGGGGATTTACTTTCCCTCCCTAATGACAAACTAAAATCTTTCCATGGGAGGCAAGACTTGGAGAGAAAACTTTATTTGATCATTCAATTAGTTATGAAAACACATATTTTCTTGGATGGTCTCCCACCATTATACTAACTCCCTCCTTCCTCCCATTCCATTTTCATCTCATCAATTTTGTTATCCAAACAACCATAATTCATTTCCCCTCCCCTTCCCTCCCCTCCCCTCCCTTTCTCTTCCCTCCTTCTCCCTCCCCTCCCTTTCCCTCAGTTTTTCTTATCCTAACACACCCTAAATGTCTAGATACACATATCTAAATGCATAGATACACGTCTCCAAAAGTGAATGCGTAGATACACGTCTCCAAAAGCATAGATACACTTCTTTGAATGCGTAGATACACATACTTAGCTTGAATGCGTAGATACACATCTTTGAATGCGTATATACAATTTTTAAATGCAACCCAATACCCTTTCTCGTCCCGTTTTAGGATACCCGACCCCCTAATTATAATCCCCCCCCTAAAAAAAGGTTCACTCAGCCTCCCCCTATGATGTCTTTTGTGTTTGCTCCTGTTTGAATGACAATTATAAAGGAAAGGGTATAGGGCTGGATTGGGCGAATCCGCAGTAGCGGTCCGCCTAATCCCTTTTCCGTCCCGTTTTAGGATACCCTGCCTCCTAATTATAATCCCGCTCCCCCAAAAGGGTTCACTCGACCTCCCCCTAGGGTGTCTTTTGTTTTTGCTCCCGTTTGAATGACAATTATAAGGGAAATGATATAGGGTTGGATTAAGCGGATCCACGGTAGCGGTCCGCCTAATCCAACCCTATACCCTTTCCCGTCCTGTTTTAGGATAGTCGACCCCTAATTATAATCTCGCCCCACAAAAAGGGTTCACTCGACATCCCCCGGGGTGTCTTTTATTTTTGGTCCCGTTTGAATGACAATTATAAGGGAAAGGGTATAGGGTTGCTACCGTCGTAATACAAACCCAATAAGCTGGGTGTGCACTTTTAGGCCCATTATTTGTCCTCACTTAATTCCAAAAGCATAAGGCCTTGTTACTAAGTGGTGGGTGTTTCAAACTCTTGGGGTGTTACAAACTCCCCTACTTAAAGAACACAACGTCCTCGTTGTGCCTCAAACTTGACCGTAGCCAAGCCCAGAATCCTCCCCGCTAGATTGGTGACCCGGGTACTCCTGACCACAGGCTCACCACACGGTCGCATGGTCGCTCTGATACCATTTATAACAACCCGACGCGCCACCGTCATAAGACAAACCCAATAAGATGGGTGTGCACTTTTAATTTGGGCCTATTATTTGTCCTCCCTTAAGCCCAAAAGCACAAGACCTTGTTACTAAGTGGTGGGTGTCTTAAACTCTTGGGGTGTTACACACCCTTCCAATCTTTCGATCTAGGTCATGTTTAACTAAATAAACCGGTCTCCTGTATGCACTCAATCAACTAGTTCACAATTAAATTGCCATCAAACAACCCTTATGGCAAAACTAACTAAACATCCCAATCCTACTACTTTACTACCGTGGTTTCCCTCATCCCAACATATTAAGAAATTAGCTACACATGGCTTTGGGATCTACGCTAACAATTGAGATGAGAGTATAAAAAGACATAATGAAAGATGTAAATTCAACTAATTACGAGAATAATGAAACAAAAATAAGAAGAGAACAAGAAATAAAGTAATAATAAGATTAAGGGAAGAAGAAAGATTACAAATGATAGAGGCAAGACCAATCGTCTGATGAAAAGTTCTAAACTAAAGTTATGAGTAGAAATAAGAAGTGAGTAAAATGTTAGAAGATTAGTTCTAACCTAATCTCTTTTATAACGGAGATTAGGTTGCTCTAATAATCTAAACCTAAAACACGACGAAACTAAAAGCCCAGCAGCGAAAATCACTCAATCGATAAGAATAGTTATCAAAAGTTATCGATTGATAAGAATAACTATCAACATCTCTCGATCGATAATATAAAGTACTCGATCGAACAGATAAAGTACTCGATCGAGTACTTCTCAGCGCGTAATTTCTGCTTCACACACTGAATTCCAAACGGCTGCCATTTATTCATTACTTGTGCGAATCAACCGATTTGTGTGGAGTTGGAAAGATAAGAAGATAACCTTTCATCTCCAATTGGAATCACCTAATTATCTGTTGTATAACTCAAGATATGGCTCTCCAAAGTAAGCATTAGTAAATTGAAACTCTTCCTTGTTTGCCTAGCTTCCTTTCTTCATTGTGCACCTCAAATTAGGGGTGGGTAAATTTAGGTCCGGACCGGAAAAATGGACCGGACCGGACTATTTGGTCTGGACCAAACACGGACCGAATTATTTTGGTCCGATCCTCGGTCCTCATTTTTTCAAGTTTTGGTCTTCGGTCCGGTCCGGTCCAAGACCGGTTAATTTCGGTCCGGACCGAATAGACCAAATTTCTTGTTTTTTAAGACTAATCTTTAAAATATTTTGAATTAAATTAACATTTTATCTTCAAAAAAGATTATAAATTAGTATTATTAATGATTTTCATAAAAAGTGTCGTCTAACTATTTAAATGCATATTATTTAGCGGAATTAAAATGTAATTATCGTATACGAAATAGTGAAAAAAATAGTTTAGGTCCATTTCGGTCCCAGACCGGACCGGACCAAATATTTCGGGTTTGGTCCGGTCCAAGACCGAAAGCTTTAGGTCCGGTCTTTGGTCCACCAAATTTTTAAGTTCGGTCTTCGGTCCGGTCCGGTTCGGTCCGGTCTTGGACCGATTCTCACCCCTACCTCAAATAGCTTTTCACTTGGACTTCTGGGTGGTTTCACGCTTCCCAATGCTGGTGGATTCTGTTTTAACTCTACATCTTCTAAATGTGTGTACTTGAGATGGTTTTACCTCGGTTTTCACTACTCTCCAGATTGTTCCTTCAAAATAGCAAGAAAAGCACAAAGTAGCGTGTTTGGGGCATAAAGTGACATAAAATCCTCCAAAATGCATAGAAATGCGTGCCAAAAGGTACTAAAAGGTATATATAATATACAAGCATCAATGGAAATTATGGTCCAAGTTATCCTGGACGTCAAAAACCAAGAGCACATTCTCATCCAATTGCTTATTAGTTACTTGTTACTACTCCAATGGATTGCTAATATAGTTCTCGTATTGATTGTACTCCGTATCAAAATGACTCATTTCCAATTATATTTGTTAATTTATCGAGATTGTTATTATATAATTTATCGAGATTATTATTGTATGGTAGAACTTTGGTCACCAAATAAAGTTGTTTCTTTTGGATCAGCATCTACGTTCCCCTTTCTCTACACGTGCTACTTCCCTTCCAATACTCTGAGTAGCGGAAATGCAGCATACAAGAATAATTACAAGGTATTCGCATTTCTTAATCTAAATTTAACTACAGAATATTTAATTGTAAAAAAAATGTACAACAAAAAAATTTAACTACTAGTTAGAGGGGGCGGGGGTGGGTTTGAGAGAATTGTCCAAGGACTCTTGGGCTAACAAAATTTTAGCCATGCCCTTACCGGACTCGAGAATTCATGACGAGATTTTATGGCCGTTCACTAAGGATGGGGTTTACTCGGTCAAGAGTGGATATGGCTTAATCTCTCATGATTGTTTTGAGAAAAAACGTAGCATCAAGGACAAAACGAGAATGAGTGGTAACACAAAGTTCCTTTGTGGTAAAAAATTGTGGCATCTCCCAATACCTAATCAGTGGAAGATTTTTCTTTGGAAGATTTGTGTTAACACTCTTCCGTGTGGACTTAAGTTCATGGTCAGGAATTTTAAAGGGGATTTTGGGTGCTATCTTTGTCATAGTATTGATGGAGGAATTGAATCTTTAGATCACATTCTTCGTGACTTTGAGTATTCTTCTAGAGTTTGGTTATGTTCGGTTTTGGGGATCAGAACGAGTCAAGATCGTCACATTGATATCCAGAGTTAGATATCAAATTGGATCGCTTATCTTGCAAAAATGGAGGATGGAGATTGGATGATATGCATGTTCGTCTCCATACTTTGGAGCCTATGGAGGAACATGAATCATATCGTCTTTAAAGGGGCTTGCTTGCCGCCAAAGACTCTTTTTCAATTAGCTGAAAGATGTGTCGATGATTTTCAACATGTTGCTCTTCTTTCTGCGGGAGCTGAAAAAAGAATCGAAGGATTGGAGGCGATGTTGACTCTCTGTGCAAGCAGTTTCCTAAGGGAAAAAGATTATTAGTTATAGGTAAGGCTGACCTGTGTGATGTGGTACATGTTATGGTTGATGCCAGCTGGAAAGAAAACATGGATACGATTCGGTTTTCCGGCTTATGACTATTGATGCGTGCATTTTATATAGACCTTTCAGGCCATATTAGCACGCATTTCCATGCTTATTTCGTAGTGTTTTACTACAAATGTCCCCCAAATAGTCTACTTTGGTTTGTCTTGTGTTATTTGCAGATATTAGTCGCAAAAGATCATAATTAAGCCTAAAAGATGTCCCTATGCATGCATTTAGGAGAAGAGTTGAGTCAGAGCTTGTTATTACCATCTTGAGATGCGCATAGAACTAATGGAAGACTATCGAGTGAAGGAATAGCTTCAAATTGATAGTGCCTACTTTGGAGAGCCATATCTCGAGTTCTACAACAAATAATCAGGTGATTCCAACTGGATATGAAATCTTATCCTCTTAAATTTCAAACGCCGCAAAAATCGCTTGATTCGCACGCGTAACGAAGAAATGACAGCCGTTTGAAATTCAGTGCACTAAGCAGGAATTACGCGCTAAGGAGTACTCGATCGAGTGCTCTTTCTGTTCGATCGAGAGCTTATTTGCTCGATCGAGACCTTGCTTTGCTCGATCGAGTCATTTTAATATGGGAAGACCTTGATGGAGTCCTTGCTTTACTCGATCGACGAGTTATCTGAGGAAATTTGTTCGATCGAGAGGTGTTTGTCCTAGATCGAGTAGATCGTGGTTACTGGGCTTTGGTCCGCAGCGCTTTAGGTTGAAGTTGGCCATTAGCTTTATAAATAAGAAGAGTAGTTCGACATATAGGGAGGCACTTTGACCCTAAATATTTTTGCCACTGTTACTTTTATCTTTCTTTCTTTGGATCGGATTTCTACTCTTCCTTCCTCTCTTTGCTAATTAATTTCGGTACAATTGTTTTATCCTATTGAATTCAATTATAAATTTCGTTATGTTTCTTGTTATATCTCTTTTCGTTCTTCTTGCTTTGTCTTTAATTATGCATAGCTAGACCTATTGCTAGGATTTAGGGAAATCGATGAATTGATGATAGTCGCTAATTAGGTTTCACAGATCTGTTGCTAGAATTGCGTCTTTGTTGTTAATCACTGCATTTTACAGCGACTAGTTGTTTGAGTCGACGCATTTAACTAGATTATTTGGTATACCTTGACCTAGATTGAAAGATTGGAAGGGGTAAGACCTGTAGTGAACATTAGACACTCTAATGAGGGCGAAAGTTAAGTTAGTAGTGTTTTAGGGCGAATAAAGGACCGAAAGGACGTATTCATTACCCCTTTGACTGATACAACTGATCGATCTGCAACCTTAGCTGCAATTATCTGACATTCATTGGTGACCTGCCAATCCTAGTTCCCTCTCCCTTTGTTATCTATTTCCTTTACTTCTCTCTCCTTTAATCTCGTAGTTTTTAGTCAAACACAAACAAACCCCCAGTTGTGACTAGGGTTGGCAATGGGTAGGGTCTGGGTAGCGTCCAACAAGACTCGGACCCGACCCTGAGTCACATACCTTGAACCCATACTCGACCCGTGCCCTAAAAGGTATGAAATTAATGGACCCATACCCAACCCAGAGGGTTCGGATCGAATAGGGTCTACCCTAGGGACAGTTTTTTTCTTTGACTAAACAATTTTTTTCTTAAATTATATTATTCGCCTAGTACCAAAACTTATCATTTTCATAAATTTCCTCATTATTCTTTATGGGTATTTGGATATGCGTATAAATATTAGTGATAACTAATAAAGGTTGTTGGTATATGTGGGTTATGTAGGTTATTGACTTTCGTATATGTGTTTTTTTCCTTTTTCTAAATAAATATAAGGGTCTAAGGGTGGGTAGGGTCCCAACACGAAGACCCGGACCCGGACCTAAAGTTTTTATATACGAGCCATACACGACCCATACCCGAGCGGGTCTCAAAAATTCAGGCCCATACCCGACCCGTTAGGGTCAGACCCTAAGGGTCTGGGTTGGGTACCCGACCCACTGCCATCCCTAGTTGTGACCGAGACATACCTGATTAGACAAATAGATTGCAAATAGCCTCCCTATGGATACGATACCCGACTACCTCTACTACATTTAGTTGAGACCGGTGGTTTTATTTTTGATAGGGTTGCGACAGCCGTGTCAAATTTGGCGCCGTTGCCGGGGAGGCGATGTATTTCTATTTGTTTTATTTAGTTTGTCTTATGTATCAAGGAACTTTGGTTTGAGGAGGTTATGCATCCATATCTGGTCTGCATATTGTTTTTATTGCATTTCTGTTACCACGTTTCATTTACGTATGCATTTTTTTTTGGTAAAGGGTAAATATATTAATATGAAAAGTGTCCAACATTACATTGTATAAGCCACATTGCCTCTTTTCAAAAAACAAAACCAGCTTAATTAACCCAACAATTTATCTATCCATAGTTGATCTCGTGCATTCCTGGTGCCTTTCACTTGCATTCTGAATCTCGTTTGTATCTCCTTTTGAAGCTTTTGGACACAAACCTTAGGATGCTGAATTGAGGAGTTCATCCTACTGTTATTACGTTGAGCCCATATATAGTACATAGCAGCATTCAGTATGGCGTTCACTGTCCCATTTTTAGCTTGGAATATCTCCTGTTCAATCTCCAATTCTGAATATCATCAATGGGTAGAGTAAGACCAGTCCATTGCTTAAGAATCTCAATGATCCTCCTACTGTACTGACACTGAAAGAATAAATGATCCATTGATTCACTTTCCTGGTGACACAGGCAACAAGAATCTTCATAAATGATGCCCAACCTGTGCAGTTTATCCTTAGTATTGAAGCCCTGATGATAAAACAACCAAGTATTGAAAGTGTGCTTTGGCACAGTCCATTTGGACCACACCAGATGAGCCCAAGCAACCTCCTGGTGAGATGGTTGCAGCCAGTGATAACCTTTTGCTATAGTGTACTCCTTGCCCGGAGTGTTTGTCCATTCTCCTTGATTATAAGCCTGACTAAAAACATTACGAAGCCTGCTAACTTTTTTCCAAATCCAGCTAGCATCAGAGGGTGGGGAATATGTAGCCCAAGTACTTCTCTTTAAGTATACGTTATGTACCCATTGCACCCATAGTTTTGATGGACAATTTTAAATCCACCAAACTAGTTTCCCAACAGCAGCCTTGTTCCAGTCAACAGAGTTCCTGATTCCAAGCCCTCCTTCTTTCTTAGTTCTGCACATTTTAGCCCAAGCCACAGTGGGAACCCCTGCTTGTTCTGTCCCTCCATCCTAGAGAAAGTTTCGACATATAGCCTCTATTTTGATCAAGACTGTTTTTGGCAAATAAAAATGGAAGCCCAGTATGAGTGCAGTGTTTGAAACACTGCTTTTACCAACACTAATCTTCCTGCATAGGAAAGTTTTTATGTCCCAACACCCTTATTTTTTCAAGCACCTTGTCTATGAGAGGTTGACAGTCTTTCACTGAAAATTTAGAAGGTTTAATAGGTACTCGAAGATATTTGAAAGGTAGTTTACCTTCAATACACCCTGAGATCTGTTCAATTTCCTTCCTGAGTTCAGCATTTACTCCATTAAAGAACACATTTGACTTACCCTTACTAAGAGATAAACCAGAGGCTTGAGTAAAAGTGGCAAAAGTGCGAAGTAAAATCATGATGAAGTTCACTTCTCCTTTACTAAACATCAACAAATCGTCAGCAAACATTAGACAACTCATTTTCGTAGGCTTGCATAGAGGATGAAACTTGTAGTTCATAGTTGAAGTAGTATAGGCAAGCAACCGAGTAAGGTATTCCGTGCATATTGTAAATAGAAGAGGAGATAGGGGGTCACCTTGACGTAAGCCTCTCTTGCCCTTAAACCAGCCAAAATAATCCCCATTCAAGTTTAGAGTATATGATACTGTTGTTACGAATTCTTGAATGAGCCTAATGAAATGAGAAGGGAATGAAGTTAAGTTCCTGCAACATTTGAAAAAGAAATTCCTATACCACAGAGTCACATGCCTTATGTAGATCCTTTTTGAAAATGCATCTTGGGGACACAAATTTTCTCCCATAGAGTTTGATCAGATCTTGGCAAATCAAGATGTTGTCCATGATGCTCCTTCCCTGAATGAACCCTCCTTGAGTAGTGGAAATAATATGAGGTAGAACTTGGGCCAATCTTGAGCAAAGAAGCTTGGATATAACTTTATACACTACATTACAGCATGCAATCGGCCTGAAATGCATTACTGATGTAGGATTGGCAATCTTAGGTATCAGGGTAACATCTGTGGCATTCATTTGTTTCAACAACTATCCATTCTGGAAGAATTCCTTAATAGCCTTGCAGATGTCTCCTCCCACAATATCCCAACTATCTTTGAAAAACTTGCTGGAGTAGCCATCTGGACCCGGAGATTTCTCATTTGGAATACTGAACATTACGTTTTTGATCTCCTCGTCTGTAACAGGTGAGAGGAGCATATGAACATGCTGATCTTCACACTTAGACCCTTGGCTTACCACTCTTCTGTTCACTGCAGGCTTAGTGGATACACTCGTACCTAACAAAGAATTATAGCATTGCAGGAAGCTATCTTGAATTTGCTCAGGTTTACTCTGCAGCACACCATGCTGGTCTTCTATTTGGAAGATCTGATTCTGCCTTCTCCTCATTTTGATTACTCCATGAAAATAGGCCGTATTATCATCACCTTCCTCTAACCATTTCCCTTTGGCCTTTTGGTGAAGGAATTCCTGTTGAGCAGCAGCCATAGTGACATACTGAGCTCTCATATCACATTCCTGCTGAACCAACAATGGATTATCAGGATTAGTAGACAATTCCTGTTGTATATGAGTCAATTTAGTCAGGGCTATGTCTGCATTCTTTTCAATGTCAGAAAATTGGGCTTTGTTCAGTACTCTCATCTTAGGCTTAAGGTTCTGCAATTTCTGAGTCAATTCAAACATACCAGTGCCATATCTGTAGATCACCCATCCTTGTTGCACCACTTCAGCAAAATTAGGAGACTGACTCCACATATTAAAGTATTTGAAAGGCTTGTTTTTATGAGTAACTTGCTGAATATTATGAATCAAGCAAGGGGAATGATCAAATAAGCCCTCAGGAAGGAAATTGGCAACCATCTCAGGATATTCATTAAGCCAGTCTTGATTCACAAGATATCTATCAATTCTACTGTAAATACGGTCAGCTGGACATTGCTTAGTGTTCCAGGTGTGTAAGGCTCCTTGGGCAGGCCCATTAATAACCTCACACTGAAGGAGGCAGTCCCTAAAAGCATCAGTAGTAGCTCTGGGAAAGGACCCTCTCATCCTCTCATCCTCTCATACTCCTCCAAAACACAATTAAAATCTCCACCAATGCACCATGGTTTGTTGATAGTCAAAGCTATTCTGTTGAGGCCCATCCAGAGGGGGACCCTATCATCCATATCATTAAAAGCATACACTAGAGTAACAAAAAACCCTTTATTATTGATCTTATTTATGAGAAACATATGTATATATTAAGCACTATACTCCAACACTTGAATATCACACTGGGAAGGGTTCCACAGCACCCATACTCTACCTCCCTTATGGCAAGAAGAATTGGTTGTAATACTCCAATGATAGAAAAACTGCATCACCTTATTCATATTATGAGGCTTTATTTCTGTTTCAAGTAGCCCAAACATGCATGCCTACATTATTATCTATCAAAAATTTATTTATAACTTTCTGTTTATTAGGTCTATTCATACCTCTAATATTCCAAAACCCTATCTTCATTGATCAACAGTAGGGGATTGGTGACTTGCCTGACCTGTTGTCCCTCTTCCAGGAGAAAAAAGGATAGCAGCATAAGATGTTCTATCTTTTTCAGCAGATTGCTAGTGATCATGTATGAATTCATTAACAGGGACCAGAATAGGCTCACCAGCTTCAGGAGGAGGTAATATGGGGGTAACCAAAGGATTGGTTTTCTGAACTGGTGCTTGAACCACCTTTCGCCAAACCTGCTGAACTGGTTTAACTGATTGTTTGGGATTTGCATTCTTTCTGACCATTCTGCAATTGTGTTTCTCATGTCCCAATCTTTTGCAACTCGTACACATAGAAGGCTTCCATTCATATTCAAAATCAATCTCACACATATGCTGCTTTTCATCCAAAAACTTAAGTTGATCAGGAAATTTCTGATCAACTTGAAGCTCCACCATCACCCTAGAATAGCCTAATCTCGTTTTTAAATTAGTAGCATCATCATTCTTTACATACTGCCCAAACAAGCCTGCAATCTTTGGTAGGCTATTGCCCCAGAACTTGATTGGGAGTTTATGAAGTCTAATCCAGGCGGGGACGACTTTAACCTCCTCTTTCTCCAAATCCACTTCCTCTGTCTATGTTTTAATGATCACGGGTTTGTTAACAAATAAATAATGGCCAGCATTGAGGACCTGTTCTTGCATCTCTTTAGTATGAAACCGCACCAGGAAAACACCATTTGGCATAAACGAAATTTTATCCATTTGGTGTTTATTCCAAATTCTTCTTAAGAAACATTCTAAAACTGCTATAGGGGGATTAACACCTACCACAAATCCATAGACGACTTGTTTCCAGTAATCTAATTCATCCTTCACATCTTCCTCAGTAATCTGCAATAAGGCCTCAGGTTCATCCTCTATGATTTTCTCAATATTCCTGCCATGAACTCGGTACCATTCTCCTGTTTCATCATATTTTGGTGCCACAGTTTCTACAGTAATGTCATCGTCATCATCCTCGAGATTAAATCCCTGGATTCCCATGATACTACTCATAGTGGAATGTTTCACGAAACTTTCATCATTAGGATGATCATGGTTATGATGATGTTCTGTTCCTGCATCCGAAGAATTGTCTCCTATAATCTTACCCTGTTTATGCTTATCCTTTCCCTGAGTTGCTTTCCTCTGCGTGATGTTTCGTAGTTGGGCAGACTTGGAAGCAGAATTCCTTGCCATCCGTGCAAGAAGTCGTCTCCCAAATCACCACCAGATCGCCGTCACAGAGAGGATTAGGGTTAAATTATCTTGACATAGGTTTTACGTATGCATTGTTATTTCATTTCCCTTGCATTCAAAAATTACCAAATAAAAAAATAAAATAAAAATAAAAAAATCAATAAAATAAAATAAAATTCACGTTTATTTTAGCATATTAGTCGAGTCGGAACAGTTATTTTCTCACCCTTCATCTGGTCTTTTAATTAAGCGTTGCACATTCATTATCTTTTGCATAGTCGTTTACATGATCTTACGAGTTTTTTGTTTGAAATTGAGGCTGAACGAATAGACTTGACCTGACATGTTGACAACCACACTTTCTAAGGATTAAAATTTTATAAACTGGTGACATCTATGACCGGTTTCATGTAGGATTGGGAGTTGTGTACTCATTGCATAACATGTAATATCAAATTGCAAAAATATGAAATTCAATTGCTTATTGCCTACATACCTTCGGGTTAGTGGTTGGTGTCACATGTTGGAGAATGCTTACATTGTTCCCTTCCTTTTGCTTTTACCCTTTAACTCCACAATTATCCCAAAATTGCCTTTTTTTACCTCTTAGCTACATCCAAAAATTAGCCTACCTTGTCAAGCTAGTTTAGTGATTGCTTCCGCGGGTATAATCCTTTTGCAAATTTTGGTTTGCCTTGAATGATTGGAGTTGGTAAGAGAAGAGGAAAGGAGAAAAAGAAAAAAAATATGAGAAAAAAAAGAATGAATAAGAAAAAAAAAAGAGAAAAATGGAAAAAAAATGAATAATTCTGCTCCTACGATTTATTACATCATATGAGGAGTTTTGATTTTATTGGCTGAGTGAGTTATTTGCCAAGCTTTGGCAATTGTGTTTCATTTTTCAGATGGTATGGAAGCGGGATGTTTTTATTGGTAATGTTTTTGGTACTGGCTTGATTCTTACCTCCACATTCCCAAATTGTTTTACCCCTTCTTACCCATTGCCTCACTTCCCAAATTTTGTAAGTATACGGCATGTGATAGGACCTCGTTTGGTTGGAATGTATGTGCACGATAGCTAGAATTGTCTATCATATTCGATTGCATGCATGTTTATGTAGGTCGTAGTCTAGGTGAGCGACTATATTTTCTTTCTCTCTCGCACAAAATTTGCTTACCCTTTTCTTTGTTGAGAGATGAGTGACCCGTCACTAGTAGAAAATAATTATTTGCGGTGCCAAAAAAGGGGTCATTTGAAGCGTTTTTGACGTAGAAGCAAATAAGGGGGCCGCAAATAGAAAAAACTATTTGCGGTGTAAGAAAACGCCGCAATTAAGAAGTAAACGCCGCAAATATCACATCTATTTAAGGCGTTTTTCTAACAAAAACGCCGCAAATAATACCTCTATTTGAGGCATTTTTTGGGAAAAACGCCGCAAATAGGTAATAAAAAAATCCTTTTTTTTTTACAAATTTTATGATGCAAACAAGTTATTTAAATATAATAACTCTCAAATGTATTTTTCAACAAGAGAATCTTACATGATTATTCTAAATTATTCTAAAAAAATACAATGCTCAAAAATACCTATAGAAATAACACATACAAAAATATACAATGCTCAAAGACTCAATAATCTCTTGTTGTTGAAGTCCTTCAGAATCAGCAACTTTGTTCGATTGCTTCTCCAAAGTTACGAGAATACCGCCTTGCTCGGTGCAACTTCAACTTAATGGAGGGAACCTTTTGTGAAATCGTTTGCCATATCATCTGGACTGCATCATCGTCTCCTGAAGGGTACCGAAACTCAAAATGTTTTTCGACTTCTTGCAGTTTGTTCCACATGCGAGTCCACTCTTCCCTTCCAATGCCCTTGATGAGATTTATAAGATGTTTCTCTTTTACTGCATCAGATGTCCGAACAAAGATGCAGAATTCGGAGTAATCAATAAAGTCTTCAAATGGAAGCTCGATCGCGTCACTGATAATGACAGGGACACAGTGGCTGGCAATCGCATCAAAAAGGCGATTTGAAGAGGGCGTGTCACCGGCTATGTTGAGGCAAAATTTGGAGGAGTGCATTCCTTGGCTGGCATTATTAACGCCGCCATGTTGGATACTTCCGAATGTAAAGTGCACATCCTTTTCATCTCTCAGAAGATAAAACAACTCTTGCAGTTAAAATTTGCAATACTTATCAAACGATTTGATAACATGTCGGTAAGGAGCGATAACATCTTTTTGAACATTTGCAATACTTGGTGGATACCTCCCGAAATCTGAGAGTATGAATGTGGCAGGCCATAATTGATTTCTTGCATATAACAGACTATTCGGATGATGAGCCAAGATAATGTGATCTACACCCCCTGATCTCTTCCTCTCCTCCTGACGTTCCAAATACTTGACCAATTTATCTTGTGTAACTTTGTCATAGCTGCTCCTCTCTTGTTTCCTTAGCCTAGAAACCGGTTAAAAGACAGACTAGAAAAAGGGCACAAATATCAGATCTGTCTCACTCGAATTATGCACCCTCAAAGCAAACCGAGAGCTAGTAACCCCTGAATATTCTGAAAAGAGGAGATCCAAGGTAAGCTAATACTCTATACTATGCTGCAAATTCAATCCACTAGGATACAAAGGCACATTCTTCCGAATATCAGGCCAAACACTCGATCCCTCAGGTTTCCAATCTAATATACCAAAATGAAACTCCGGGGGTAAATTATACATGAAAACATAATGAAAAAACAGATTTGTATTTTTATTAGCAGTCAGCAAAGAAACTCACAGATAGCATAATAAATGTAGATAATACTAATGATTTCTATAAAATTTAAATTCCTACCATATTTTGGCTATCTCAATGCCCTCAGGGAAGAGAAAGTAACGTGTGTCAGTCTAGCATCAATTTACTTTTGTGTTTTATAGTAAAAGGATATACGAATGAAAAACTGTCACCTATTATCTCGAAGATCAAGGACGAACGCATTAACATTTTTACTTTGAGTGTCTCTATAGCTTCTTTGACAGCAGCTAGATGGAATATGCAAAAATAAAAAAAGGAAATTGCTGTTCAATAGTGTTTCCTTTTCTCCGTTTAATCAAACCTTCAGTTTTTATTCATTTAATCGATCCTTCAGTTCTTATTCATGATTACGAAGCCTGGCACCATACTAATGAAACATAAATATTAGACTTACATTGTGAACAAGAACAAGAAGTCCCTCAAATACGGTTTGCTAGTCCCGAAGCAAAAATGTTTACAGCAACACAAGATAGGGAATGAATAAGAACAAGAAGAATCTGAATAGTGAACTCAAAATAAATAACATTGGCCTAATCAGAACTACAACTTAAAAGATCATTGTCAGAACTACAAGCTCCAAAAATAATTAACAGAACTAAAATTACTAAATAAATAACATTGGCCTAATCGTTATTCACTATAAATCATCAAAATACTCTGGTAAACTAAAACTACACAGTAACTAAAAGATCATCGTTTAAATATTTTTATCCAAATACCAGAGCAGCCTTTTTGAGTGCGCCTCCAATCACTGTACATGAGACCTTTGCATAGCTATCTATACTCTGCAACAAGCAAGATGTTTTGCACTGGACACAGAAGGCATCCAATTGTAAACGATTTATTCAGCCAAGTAACCAGAGTCAACCAATGTTATCTTTAGAGAAACAGAATCAGAGAAATGAAAATATACTCTTGTAACCAAGAAATGAATCCACATTATTCTTATTCTGAAGCTACACTCCCTAAATGAAAATACATTCTTTAGAGAAACAGAATCAGAGAAATGAAAATAACCAAAACCAACAAAGAAATTGAAAAAAGAAAAGGAGCTAGAAGAGAACAACCTGTTAAAAATATAGAGAAGTGAGTTTCCGACTGGCTGTACATAACGAACTCAATGTAGTCGATCGATCTAAGACGAAGTTAAACACTACAACAACAACATCAAAACCCTTGCTCCAATTCAACCCACTAAATAGCTTGTGCACATAGTT
Organism: Silene conica; assembly: GCA_029255685.2. Lineage (NCBI taxonomy): Eukaryota > Viridiplantae > Streptophyta > Magnoliopsida > Caryophyllales > Caryophyllaceae > Silene > Silene conica. The sequence goes on along the minus strand of CM055311.2, from coordinate 54,527,281 downwards.
CAAACAATCCATAAAAGACAGTTAAACACTCAATAACACATGAAAACTCTTGCTACACCAACAACATAATTGAGACGGGTCAAAAATAGCAGTGAGCAAATGAACAGGACAAATACTTGAAGGCTTTAAAATAGAAAAAAAACAAGCAGTGCCAAACCATTCGGTAGATAAGTATCGCTCTCCAAAGTTCGGGAAAGTCACCTGTAATTGGCATGGAATTTAGATGTTGATCAAAAGTGTAATCATGCAGAGATTCATAATGCTATTACTACATGACTGTACTTACAACAATCATTTTTCCGGCATTTTCAGGCTTCTTTGCTAGTTTAATGGTTGATGCGGCTGCTGCTCCTGATGAAATATCCACCTGAATTCCCAGTCACATATGACAGTAGAGTAAACAGATAATAGTCGCGAAAGAGTCAGAAGTTACAAGTAGGACTTTGAGGTTAATTTACCAACAAAACTTCTTCCGCTGCAAGAAGCTTTGCTGTTTCAAAGGCTTCCTCACTCGATATCTGAAATGCTAAACCGAGTCTTAAATAGGCTTCGAACCATAAACCTAAATGGCAAGCGACCCATGTTAAAACCATGTTTAAAACGATGTTTAAAACTACAAACTCGTCACTGTTAGTTTTAAAATCAAACCTTAATAGCAGAATTTTGCTGCTTAAGAACCCTCCCTGCACTAGAATTAACACTTTGGAACATCTTAAGCACTTTCGAACCAAAAAAATTGAAAAAGAGGGAAAATCACATAGGGTTTGAATTAAACAGCTAAAATCGAAGCTGGGTTTGATCAAAATTAATGTAACCATTGAATAAAAACTAATTACTTCATCGAAGTAAACATAAACCCTAACAAAATTAACTAATCCAAAACAAACATAAACCCTAACAATTAATGGAATTCTATTTCGAAAATCAACACTCCAATTAATCGAAAATAAATATAAACCCTAACAAATATAAATAATCCAAAACAAATATATAAACCCTAACAATAACACTGAATTTAATCGAAAACATAAACAATGAGCACCAATTTACATACTTAATATCCAAACAACAGAAGGCGAGGTGACGACGGTGGGCACGCGGTGGTGGTGAGTAAGAAGGATGTACGCGGTGGTGGAGAATCCATGTTGCGAGTAAGAAGGATGTACGCGCGTAAGTAGATTATTTTATTTCAATTCTTTTTTTATTTTTAATAATACGCATTTGTGGCATTTTTCACAAAACGCCTCAAATGAGTAAATGACGTATTTGTTGCGTTTGTTTACAAAACGCCTCAAATGACCCATAAGTTATTTGCTGCTATTGGGCAAAAACGCCTCAAATAGATAGCCGCAAATAGATGTTTTTCTACTAGTGCGTGAGAGTCCGATATTGAAGGTCTAGCAAGGTCGACGGTTCAGCTATTTTACAAACATCTTTATAATTTGTTTACATTTGACATCATTGCTAAGTTTTCACTGTTTCATTAAATTGGTTTAGGTGGACGATTTGTAGTGGTTCTGAGTTTAATTGTTCCATTAGTTGTTTGCTTGAGGACAAACAAAGGTTTGGTTTGGGGAAGTTTGATGCGTGCATTTTATATAGACCTTTTAGGCCATATTAGCACGCATTTCCATGCTTATTTCGTAGTGTTTTACTACAAATGTCCCCCGAATAGTCTACTTTGGTTTGTCTTGTGATATTTGTAGATATGAGCCGGATAAGATCATAATGAACCCTAAAACATGTCCCTATGCATGCATTTAGGAGAAGAGTTGAGTCGGAGCTTGTTACTGCCATCTTAAGATGCGCGTAAAAGTAATGGAAATCTATCGAACGAAGGAAGATCTTCAATTTGCTAGTGTCTAATTTGGAGAGCAATATCTCGAGTTCTACAACACATAATCATGTGATTCAAATTGGATATGAAAATTTATCCTATCAGCTTTCCAACACCGAAAAAAATCTTGATTCACACGAGTAACGAAGAAATGACACCCGTTTGAAATTCATTGCACGAAGCAGGAATTACGCGCTGAGGAGTACTCGATAGAGTACTCTTTCTGTTCGATCGAGAGCTTATCTGCTCGATCGAGACCTTGCTTTGCTCGCTCGAGTCATTGCAAGATGGGAAGACCTCGATCGAGTCTTTGCTTTACTCGATCGAGGAGTTATCTGAGGAAATCTATTCGATCGAGAGCTGTTTGTCCTCGATCGAGCAGATCGTGGTTATTGGGCTTTGGTCCGCAACGCTTTAGGTTTAAGTTGGTCATTACCTTTATAAATAAGAAGAGTAGTTCGACATATAGGGAGGCACTTCCACCCTAAACACTTTTGCCACTGTTACTTTTATCTTTCTTTCTCTGGATCAGATTTCTACTCTTCCTTCCTCTCTTTGCTTATTAATTTCGGTACAATTGTTTTATTCTACTGAATTCAATTAGCAATTTTGCTATGTTTCTTGTTATATCTCTTTTCATTCTTCTTGCTTTGTCTTTAATTATGCATCGCTAGACTTATTGCTAGAATTTAGGGGAATCGATGAATTGATGATAGCCGCTAATTAGGTTCCACAGATCTGTTGCTAGAATTATGTCTTTGTTGTTAATCACTGCATTTTACAGCGACTAGTTGTTTGAGTCGACGCATTTGAATAGTTGATTTGGTATACCGTGACCTAGATCGAAAGATTGGAAGGGGTAAGTCCTGCAATGAACATTAAGACACTCTAATAAGGGCGAAAGTTAAGTTAGTAATGTTTTAGGATAGAGGACCGAAAGGACGTATTCATTACCCCTTAGACTGATACAAGTGATCCATCTGTGACCTTAACTGCAATTATCTGATATTCATTGGTGACCCGCCAATCCTAGTTCCCTCTCCCTTTGTTATCTCTTTCCTTTACTTCTCTCTCCTTTAATCCCGTAGTTTTTAGTCAAACACAAACAAACCCCCAGTTGTGACCGAGACAGACCTGATTACACAAATAGATTCCAAATAGCCTCCATGTGGATACGATACCCGACTACCTCTTCCACATTTAGTTGAGACCGGTTGGTTTTATTTTTTATAGGGTTGCGACAGCCGTGTCAACTATGATGGTTCGGAACTTGGGAGAGTTAGTAAATCATGTAAGGTGGAATCGACAATTCAAGCAGAAGCATTGGGAGTTCTTTCTATTCTTAAGTGTGCACAGAATGGTGATTTTCTCCATATTCGTATCACTTCCGACTGCTGGTAGGGGACCCTTCAGTTGAAAGGAAGGAAGCGGTGGACCATCTTATCAGGGGTACTTTGTATGACTACAACAATTTATTTAGTTTTTTTCCATTGTTTTAGTTTTTCCTTTATTCCTAAGAAGCTCAACAGTGTTGCGCATGAGCTAGCAACTCGTGCTAACCACCTATAATACGTTTCTTTTATACCTGGCAAAAAAAAAGAAAAAAAAAAAGAAAAAAAAGAAAAAACTACTAGTTCCCTTCCAATACAAGAGTAGCGAGAATGTTCACTGTCTTGTTTGTAATTAACAGCCCTTAGAAAAGAATGGTTTCCTTTGAATAAAAAGCTAGACTTCCTCGACTTCCTCGTCTAACAATAGTTCGTCAAAATGGTTTCAATGCAATAATAAGACCCTTTACTTCAGTTATTAATGCAACAAGATTTTTGTATTGTCGATATCAGTTTTCTATTACTTAAAATAGATAGCTTTAAAGATTGAACCTTACCAATAAAAGTGTTAAAACTAATCAATAAGATGATATTGTAAATTATAAGAGACGATAAATTATTTGAAGATGGCTTCAAAGGTAAAGCACAAATGATGATGTATATATAACCACAATTTAGACGGTAAATAAATCATTCTTATCTTCATTTTGGCGAGTAAAATGTGTTAGAAATAAATCTTTAATAAGACAATAACTTCATACTAAATTAATTGGTAAACCGGAGTAGCGGAAGCGTACCTAATGAATCCATAGGAATAGGATGAACGGATGAACTTGAGTTCCCAGATTATAGCCTTCTAGCAGACACACTCTCCTTGGGGTTTCTCTCTAGTGATGGAATGTACAAGAGTTTAGGTAGAAGTGTGCTACTAAGGACCATAACCCTGCGTATATATAGGGAGGGATATAAAACCATATAACTCTGTAACAGCCGCTTTATTCTGATACCTCCATCATGTATCAGTTAAAAGCCTAATGGGTATCTACACAATTAATATATCTGGCTCATACTTTATCAGACATAATTAATTCTGCCAGTAATATATTATCTGAATGGATCACCGTATTGGGTTAAACTTAATGATAGCTAATAAATACAATTAATATAGTAACGTGTCCACATAGATAGTATTGGACCCAATATATTCTTACAATCTCCCACTTAGGTCAAATAAAATTAGTGTGTGACACCTGAAAATTTGTATTCATTTTATAACTTTATGCACTCATCAGTGCTATCAACATTCTAACCGTCTTATGCAATTCGGTCCATAATCCATACTAGCATAGGATCAAAGCGGCCTTTGCTACAATTTGTCGTAACGGGACCGTCAATGATCATGTATGCCAATACAATGAACAACATGAATCTAATATAGGTGCGTAGCATGAAAACAACATCCAAATGTGATCCAAAATATATATTTTCAACTGGTCCACCTAAACTTTATTGAGGTCAACAACATAAGTAATAGAGTAAATAGCTGAAAACTTTAAACTTTAACTTTATTTGCATGCAACCTTAAACCAAATACCCCAGTAAATATTGTCATATGAGTAATGGTACAATTAAAAAATCCCACTGAAAATGAACATACTAAAATGGTATAACACCGATACGAGCAGTGTGCTCTAGAAAAACCTTGGGCGGTATGCCCATAGTCAGCGGATCCGCAGCCATAGAGTTTGTACCAATATGCTCTAAAGCCAATTAACCAATCTATACTCTTTCCTTCACAGCTCTAAACTTGACATCAATATGTTTTGACTTCATCAAGCTCTTGTTGTTGTTAGAATATAACACTACAGATTTATTATCACATAGCATCTTGAGTGGCTTCACCATGCCACTCATTCTGCGTAGTCCCGTGACAAAATTTCGCAACCATAATGCTTGATTAGATGCCTCATAACAAGCTATGAATTCTGCTCCCATTGTGGAAGTAACTGTATTTGATTGTTTAACACTTTTCCAAGACACAACTCCACTAGCAATTAGAAAAACATCTCCCTATGTGGATTTCAAGCTATCTTGGCATCCCGCAAAATCAGAGTCGGAATACCCAATGACCTCTACCTGATCTAACCTCTTGTATATGAGCATGTAATCTTTTGTTCTTCTTAGATATCGCATAAACCTTTTGACCGCTTTCCAGTGATCAATCCCCGAATTTCTAAGATATCTGCCTAACATCCCAACTATGTATGCAATGTTAGGTCTTGTACAAACCTGTGCATACATCAAACTCCCTATAGGCGAAGCATAGAGGATATTTTGCATCTCTTTATAGATTCAAACTCATTCTTATGGCATTGAGTGAGATTGAATTGTATCACCTTTAGCAACAGGGGTATCTATTGGTTTGGAGTCTTGCATGCCAAACCTTTTCAAAATTGTCTTGATATAACTCTTTTGTGATAAACCAAGAATGTCTTGGACACGATCTCGGCATATCTGAATTCCTAACACAAAAGAGGCATCATCAAGATCTTTCATCTCAAAATTTTGTGAAAGAAATATCTTGGTATCGTGCAATAAGCCTATATCATTTCAGGCAAGGAATATATCATCAACATACTGAACCAGAAAAATATGCTTACTCCCACTGAACTTGTGGTATACAAAATCATCAACTAAATTTGTCTCAAACCCATGAGACTTCACAATTTGATAAAATTTGTAGTACCACTGACGAGAAGCTTGATTGAGCCCATAAATGGATTTCTTTAATTTGCAAACCATATTCTTTGAATCTCCTAAAACAAAGTGTTCTGGTTGCTGCATATAAATCGTCTCTTCAATGTTGTCATTGACCGTTTTAACATCCATTTGACGTAGCTCAAGATCAAAATATGCCACAATTGTCATTATAATCATGAAGGAGTCTTTCGATGAAATTGGTGAGTAAGTCTCCATATAATAAATGCCTTCTTTTTGAGTGTAGCCCTTAGCAACAAGATGTGTCTTATACCTAGTCACATTACCATTTCAATCCCTTTTGGTTTTAAATATCCATTTGTAACTAATGGGTTTCTTACCTTCTGGTAATGGAATTAGGTCCCAAACGTCATTGTCAGACATGGACTTTATCTCTTCTTTCATGGCATCGATACATTTATGTGAGTTAGGACCTCCAATGGCATGGCGAATGGTGATTGGATCATCATCCACCATTCCATTATCTAACTCTTGATCAGGGAGTAGTACATTCCGATTTTCTAAGTTAGTTTCATAGTCATCTGTAATTTATTGCACTTCTCCTTTCTCTAGTGAATCTTCTTAAAGGCACTTATTCTTGAGGTTGTTGAAGTTGTTCTCTAGGATTCTGAATTCCAGGATCAACTTCAGTTTCTAGAGTTGTATCCTAAACCAAATCAGAATTAATAAATTGATCATGGATAACTATAGTAGGAAGAATTGTATTGTCTTCTTCAAAGTTGAAATCGTTGGCCTTAACTTCCCTCCCAAATTCAACATACTCAGAGAACAGGGCATTTCCCGTCTCAAAAATTACCTTAGAAGTGGGTTCATAAAATTTGTACCCCCTAGATCTTTCACGATATCCAACAAAATAACAACTGACAGTTCTAGAGTCTAGTTTACCTTCATTTGGCCTATAAGGCCTTGCCTCAGCTGGACAACCCCAAATGTGTAAATGCCTTATACTGGGTTTCTTACCAGTCCATAATTCATAAGGGGTTTTATCTGTTTAAGATACAAGTTGTAGTCTTAATTGCCTCTCCCTAGAGAGATTCTGGTAGAGTTGTATGACTAATCATACTTCTCACCATATCCATTAGGGTTTTGTTTCGTCTCTCAGTAACACCATCTGTGTAGTTCCTGGCATGGTGTACTGAGGGACAATACCACACTCCTCTAGGATTCTAGCAAACGGCCATAGACGTTGTTCACCTATTCTTTCATTTCTGCCGTAATATTCACCACCACGGTCAGATCTGACTTTCTTTATTGTTTTGCCAAGTTGATTTTCAACTTCAACCTTAAATGATTTGAACATATCCAGTGATTGAGATTTCTAATGAATTAGATATAGGTAGCCAAACCGAGAGTAATCTGTGGGGAATAAAGCATGTATTCACCCTAAACTTACAGGATTATAATGAAAAATACAGTTGTGTTTATAGTCATAAGATTAAAAAGGATAAGAAAAAGAATTCAACCTTTGGTCCTTTGTGCTTATGGCCTAAGAACAGGAATTAATGCAAATTCCCTCCTATAACTTGCACCCAAGACTTAGTTTGAGACGTGGCCGCGTGTGCTAGAAATCCTCTCCAATTGCCTTGCAATATAGGGAGAGCCCTTGAGGTTTTAGATGTGAGATCTGAGGTTTTGGGAGAAGAATGCTCTCAAACCCTAATTTTACCTTGAGATTTATTAAACAGTGCAACAAGAGTATTTGATATAAGGAGAAGGACTCTCCTTATATACTACACTTGGCCGGCCGAAATTGATGTCGGGTAGGAGTGGGCTTTCCACTCTTACCTTATTCCAATGCGTGATTCGACCCAATTAGCTTTAAGTTGTTCGCGGGTTTTATTTATAAATCGTAACATGTTATCAGATATTAATACAGTCGATATATTAATAATGGTCTGACAAAATACGATATTGTATAATTATCCAAATTAATATAACTGTTTATATTAATACGCGAATACAATATTTAATTAAATATAACCGTTTATATTTAAATTTACGAATTAATCATGTAATCCGTATTAGCTAAAATTATTTAATCCGTATTAAATAATAATCTCAACATCTTATTGACTAATTTAATAGTCAATACCTCTGACTAACCGTTTAGTCATATCCGGCAAAATGTGACTGTATTTTCATACCTTCACATCTCTCAAACGTGTCCTATAGGTGTGACGTATAGGGACCAGTTGACCACCGCCATCCGTATGACAATAACGTCAAACTTATCTAGCAAGCCAACCGTTATTGATAAACGTGGATCAACTGGTAATAATACAGAAGTATGCCCTTGTGATCCTTAAAGAGATTTAATAAGTCATTGTACTTAATTGTCAAGGACACCAGCCCCAACAATCTCCCACTTGTCCGTACAAGTGTATGTTCAATGACGTTATCACACTACATGTGGAGGACACAATCTCCAACATAATCGTCTATGAACGTAATAAAATATTGTTGACCATTCCAAGAAGCGGTAGGGAAAGGACCATAAATATTTGTATGTATAAGTTCTAAGACATCGGAAGCTCTCTCATCACCTAATCTTCTTTTGTCTGTTTGTTTCCCTTTGATATACAATTAATGCAAACATTAAAGTTTGAAAAATCAAGAGAACCAAGAACTCCATATGTCACAAGTCTCTCAATTCTTTGTTTAGAAATATGTTCTAAATGTTTGTGCCATAATGACGATGAATTCTCATTTGTCAATTTTCTTTTGGTACCACGGTGATGACTTATATGCAAGGTTTCATTAAAAGAGACATTTGTATCAAGAAAATATAGGTTATCATATCCAAATTGTAAAACCCCTCGCGAAAGCGGAAAATTAAAACATACAAAGTACTAAAAATGCAGCGGAATTTAAAACTTTTTAAAGATAAACAACATGCGAGAAGAATTAAACTGAAACGGAAACTGAAACTGAAATAGATAAGTAACAGTTCTAAGTACGAAACAAAATATGTACAACAGCCTGGGATGGAACATCCCTACAGGCACCAACCAAAAACTGTATCAAAAGAAACTAAGAGTCCAGCTAAACGATATAAGTGTGAGTCATATGATGACAACAGGATCATCACTCGCTAGCCCTCTCGTGAACCCTGCCAACCTGCATGTACCTACATACATGAAAACATGTATGCCACAATCAGTGGGGAGTGACTAGAGTTCTCCTAACCACCTTTTGTAACGACATGTAACACATAAAGCAATACAGAATGCTCCAACATATATAAACATGTGAAGCATAAACATCTCATCAACTGTTCTCATACTATCATGCAAACTCTAGTGCACGGCTCTCAACCAACTTCATAAACCGTTAGGAAGGAGAGCCGGTTTCCCTACTGGTTACCCAGTCGGGGGGTCTTTCAATCCAACTATTTATGAAACCGATCATAGAGTCATCCAATGCCTTGGATGAATAGATTATAACTCAAGCAATATATTCATTAACTTCAATATGCATATCTGACACTGTACCAAACACTAGGCAAGCAGATATAACATCAAGTAAAGAGGTTCAGCGGTCAACTTAAGACATAACCTAGTTACCAAACATTCAGCAAGTAAAAAGGTTCAGAGGCGACATCTTAACGCATAACCTAGATACCAAGTTCACAATATCAAGCAAGGACTCAGAGGCGAAAACTCAACGCATGGACCGGCTATCACAGAACACTAGACTCAGAGGCGAAAACTCAACACATGGACTAACATTCAATTCACAATCACGAGTAAGGAACTCAGAGGCGAAAACTCAACGCATGTTCCCCTACTACATCACAAGGTACTAAACTGAGAGGCGAAAACTCAACGCATGCTCTAGCACCAAACACCTGCACTCCGGGTAAGGTATGACAACCTAACTGCCCCGTCGTGCAGTTGCTCTACTCGTCAGACTCAGAGGCCAGCTTAAGGCATGTCCCGACGCGATCACACATACATGTCTGGACTCAGAGGCGAAAACTCAACGCCTGTCCCAGACACGACAAACAAACATGTATGGAACTCAGAGGCGAAAACTCAACGCATGTTCCCATACACGACAAACAACCTACGTATTAAGTTAAGAGGCCAGCTTAAGGCATAACTTAATACGCATCAATACAATATCATCCAAGTCTATGAACTAACCTATAGTTCTACTTTTAACTTCTAAACAACACTTAATTGACCCCGGGAACTAAGTTGAGGGAGAGCCGGTTTCCCTTTCGGTTACCCGACTAGGGGGTCTCTATCCTCACTCCATTCCCGAACCCAATATAGTGTCGCCCATCCTCCGAGGACCTCAAACACATGAGCAAGACATAACCAAAATCAACAACAAAGACTAACTCAAGACTTTCATCCCACAAGTCTAAGGGTCAATAACACTTGACTAGGTCCACTAAGTCTCTTACCAAGCTTAGGATAAGTTTACTTAAGAGAAGAACAATATTCTAAACTCAAATACCAACTACCCATTATTACTAAAAGATAACTAACATTGGCTAGATAAACAACATCTCTAATTGTTGCTTGCTAACTACCCAAACCATTACTTAAAACACCTTGAACCAGATTCTTAGGCATACGAACAACTTAGAAGGAGAAGTCTTACAACAATCATAAAAAGGATTAAGCATGAGATAAATAGTTAAACACTTGGTCAAACTTTAATTAGCCTAAAAATGCATTCTAAACCATGTGAATATATTCATAAACATAGCTAAAACATCTCTTAAACAATTGGGAAACGAACACCCAAAACAATCACGAAACAATAAAAACAACACGAGTTACAGGCTGATTGCGCAGCCTGCGCTTTGGGGATGCGCAGCTGCGCCTCAATTGTGCAGCCTGCGCACGGACCTGCGCAGCCTGCGCATCAGCACGAACAGGCTGACACACGGGTTTTTCTGCATTTTCCCAATTTCACCAATTTTTGACAAACGATTCTATACAACGATTTCAAGCTACAAATTCATTCCTACTAGCACATATAACCCATAACAATCCTCAAGTATTCATCCATGTGATTATTGAACATCTAAAACACAAATTATGAACAACTCTTGTATCCGTCTTAAGAGCATGAATTTCTGAAAATGAAAGATTGAACATATGAAACACCATCCAAGCATAAATTCATCAAGCAAGAACATTCCTAACATGTTACTAAGTCCATAAATCATCAATCTTAAACAAAAATCAGAAACAATATGAAGAACACATCAAAAGTGCTAATATTCACAATAAGGCCGAGTTTTCTCATTATCGTCACCTTAAAGCGATCCGGCTTAAAGATCCTCCTCTACAACAAAGCTATCAACCTCCGGGTCGTCCAAGCCCACGCCTACAAGCACGAAAAACGATGTTAACGGTCCGAGAAAAGGAATTAGGCAAAACAGCCCAATTTTCGAAGTCGACGAAATGCAAAACGAAAGTGATAGATGTCTTGGAAATTAAATGAGGATTCCGAAAATGTTATGATTACCTTAAATCGGTAGACGGATGATGAAGAAAAGAGCAAAGGAAGATGTTATAAATGGAGGTTTTGGAGAAAATGGAGTTTACAGTGAAATGAGTTGTGAAGGAGATGATATGTCGACTTATGAGATTTTAAGGGTTTAAGTAATTGTCCTTTCCGTATTAAATGAAACGGGTTAGGATACTTGAACGGATATTTAAGATGTGACTTAACTTTACAAAGTTTGTATTCGTCTTAAGGACTTAAGGTTCTTAAGACGGATCTTACTAATTAAATTAAAATCTTTCACAATAAATTATTAAAATATTATTTTATTACTTAAAATAATTTAAAACGCCAAAAATAGTTTTTACGAAAATACGGGATGTTACAATCACCAGAACTTCAAAAAGTTTCGTCCTCGAAACTCGAACGGAGATAAATCTAAATACTATACCTCAATCGAATAAAAAGGGATGCGTAGCACGCATCGATGTCTCAGTCTCCCATGTCTGCTCCTCGACATCACCGCAGCGCCATAGAATCTTCACCAAGGGCACCACCTTGCTCCTAAGCTTCCTATCCTGTCGGTCAAGGATCTTCACTGGACGCTCCTCGAAGGCAAGACTCGGCTCCAGGTTCTCGATCTCTCTGTGCAGTACATGACTCGGATCACTAACATATCTGCGGAGCTGGGAAACGTGAAAGACATTATGGACCTTGCCCAAACTAGGAGGCAAGTCCAAACGGTAAGCTACGGCGCCAATCTTCTTCACGATCACAATTGGTCCAATGTACTTAGGGCTCAGCTTGCCCTTAACGCCAAACCTTTTGACGCCCTTCATCGGAGAAACCCTAAAAAAGACACGGTCACCCTCCTCAAACTCTAAAGGTCTACGACGGACATCAGCATAGGACTTCTGCCGGTCCTGAGTGGCCTTCATCCTATTCCTGATAAGCTGTACACGGTCGATGGTCTCAGCTAGCTTGTCAGGTCCAAGGTCGTGCACGTCGCTCGCCTGATCCCAACAGATCGGGCTACGGCACTTCCTCCCGTAAAGAGCCTCGTACGGAGTTATACCAATGGAAGAATGGTAACTGTTGTTGTAAGAAAACTCTACCAACGGCAAACACTGCTCCCAAGAACTCTGAAAATCGAGAGCACAAGCGCGGAGCAAATCCTCTAGTGTCTGTATGGTCCTCCCGGATCGCCCATCGGTCGCGGCATGAAAAGCAGTACTCATCAACAAACGGCTACCCATAGCCTCCTGTAAAGCCTTCCAGAATCTGGAGCAAAAACGAGGATCACGATCTGAAACGATCTCTCTCGGCACACCATGATAGCGGACTATCTCAGCAATATAAGCCCTGGCTAAACGATCCATATCCCATGTCTCTCTGATCGGCACGAATCTGGCACACTTAGTCAGTCGGTCCACAATAACCCAAATCGCATCTTTGCCTCCCACAGTCTTAGGCAAAGCCGTCACAAAGTCCATAGATATGCACTCCCACTTCCACTGAGGGACGGGAAGCGGCTGCAATAAACCACCTGGCCTCCTATGCTCTATCTTGACTTGCTGACAAGTCAAGGACCTACTAACGTAATCCAAGATCTCTCTCTTTATACCAGGCCACCAAAACATAAGTCTCAAATCCTTGTGCATCTTCTCTCCTCCTGGATGAACTGAGTACGGTGACAAGTGAGCTTCTTCAAGAACTCTCTTCCTCAGGTCTGGCACATCGGGGACATACATCCTACCACGGAATCTAAGGAAACCATCAGCATCAATCACTAAGTCTGGAGCATCACATCCCGCAATCTTGGCTTCAAACTTCATAAAAGCAGCATCGGTAGGTAAACCTCGACGAATCTCCCAATATAAAGATGGGTCGGCAGTCATAGCAGCTAACCAATCAAAACCACTACCCACCATCTCTAATATCAGCTTCCGGAACTCGAAACACAACTCATCGGGCAACACTCGCATAACACTCATCGAATGAGAAGTCTTGCGGCTAAGCGCATCAGCAACCACATTGGCCTTACCCTCATGATATAACAACTCAATGTCGTAATCCTTAACCAACTCTAGCCAACGACGCTGTCGCATATTAAGATCTTTCTGGGTGAAAATGTACTTAAGACTCTTATGATCCGTGAAAATGCGACAATGAGATCCCATCAAGTAATGACGCCACATCTTCAAGGCATGAACAACAGCAGCTAACTCAAGATCATGTGTAGGATAGTTCACCTCATGAACTCGCAACTGTCTAGATGAGTAAGCTATCACCTTACCACTCTGCATCAACACACATCCAAGTCCTAACATCGAAGCATCACAATAAACATCAAAGTCAACCCCAATCTCTGGCAAAGCAAGCACTGGAGCGGAAGTCAACCTAGTCTTCAATTCCTGGAAAGAACTCTCGCACTTGTCGGTCCACACAAACTTAGCTTCCTTCTTCAGTAACTGGGTCATCGGACGAGCTAATCTAGAGAAATCCTCAACAAATTGACAGTAGTAACCCGCTAAACCAAGGAAACTACGGATCTCTCCCACATCTTCGGGACTCTCCCAATCAACAACGACCTCAATCTTCGCGGGATCAACCATAACTCCCTCACTAGATATCACATGTCCAAGAAATGCAACCTTGGAAAGCCAAAACTCACACTTTGAGAACTTCGCGAATCACTTCTGTCGACGTAAAATCCCAAGAATCAATCGAAGATGCTCAGCATGTTCCTCGTCGGTCTTCGAATAAATGAGAATGTCATCAATAAACACCACAACACAAGTGTCAAGATACTCACTAAAGGTGCGGTTCATCTGATCCATGAAAATAGCAGGTGCATTAGTCAACCCAAAAGGCATAACCACAAACTCAAAATGCCCATATCTGGTACGAAAAGCAGTCTTTGCAATATCAGCCTCTCTCACTGGAATCTGATGATAACCCGATCGAAGATCAATCTTAGAAAATCTAGAAGCACCTCTCAACTGATCAAACAAATCATCTATCCTAGGCAAAGGATATATGTTCTTCACGGTCACTCTGTTCAGCTCTCTATAGTCAATGCAAAGTCTCATGGAACCATCTTTCTTAATTACGAACAAGACTGGAGCACCCCACGGAGAAGCACTCGGTCTAATGAAACCTTTCTCGATCATTTCTTCCAATTGCTGCTTCAACTCTTTCAACTCTGGCGGAGCCATACGGTAAGGAGCTTTGGATATCGGTCTGGTACCTGGAACAAGCTCAATGATAAACTCAACATCTCTCTCTGGCGGTATCCCTGGCAAGTCATCTGGAAAAACATCTGGATACTCACGAACTATGGCTACATCCTCAAGCTTCGGTAGCGATGGCTTAGCAGCTGTAACAACACACAGGAAGGCTTGGCAACCCTTCCTAAGAAGATGAGATGCTTTCATCGAAGAGATAACACGAACACCTTTTTTAGGGCGAGTTCCCCTATAGGAAACACGAACTCCTGAAGAACTCCTCAAAAAGATTTTCTGGTCGCGACACTCGAAGCGAGCATGGTATCGCGATAACCAATCCATACCGAGGATAATGTCAAACTCCTTGAGAGGAAATCTCAGTAAGTCCGCTGGAAATGTGGCTTGACCAATAATAATAGGAACATCCCTATGGGAAGATGAGCAAGAAAATACGTCTCCAGAAGGTAAGGAAATAGAAGTCTCCTCAACCAATGAAGACTCAAGAGCTAAACGGTCTGCGAACTGAGTCGATATAAATGAAAGAGAAGCACCAGTATCAAATAGAATAAGGCACTCAGCACCAAGGACAGAAAAGATACCGGCAACAATGTCTGGATGAGCCTCAGCCTCAGCTCTAGTCATCACAAAGATCTTCCCCTTTGGCTTTCCTCCTCTAGTCGTTGCAGCAGCAGTGGCAGCGTTGCTAAGAACGGTATCCTTCTTAGGACAATCAAAGGACCTATGCCCATATCCATTACAGGTATAACACTTATAGGATTCTTGAAACAATCAAACCCTGGATGAAGCGGTTTACCACAACGGCGACAAACAGTAGAAGCAGTGTCGGTGTGAAATGTGGTCTTAGCAACCGGAGCAGAGAACCTCTCAAATCGCTTCTTCTGAGAAGAAGGCGAAGAAGTAGAAGGAACAAATGGTCTCTTCCCCTGGTACACTGATCTCTGGTGAGGAGTCACACTGGAAGTAGCAGCTCGGGTCTCAGCATCTATGGCACGAATGAAACTCTCGGCCCAAATAGCATCATCATATACCTCCACAAAAGAAGTCGAGTCACGACGAACCATACTCTCAATGCGCGGTCCTAGCTTCCCACGGTAAAAGTAGACTCTCTCAGCCTCATCTATGACAAACCTCGATGCAAAATGAGCAAGTTGGTTGAAACGGTCGGTAAACTCCTGAACTGACATCTTGCCTTGCTTCAAATCCATGAATTCTTTGAGTCGCTGTGATCTGAGCTCCTTAGGATAAAACCTCGTCTCGAGCTTATCCTTAAAAGCCTCCCAATCGAACAAAGGGTCAAGAGTGAAAGTAGGTCCGGTCAGTGCCCACCATCTATCAGCCTCAAGGGTCAGAAAGTGAGTGGCTAGCCGCACTCTATCCTCTCTACCCACCGAATACATGGTAAAGCTCTTTTCCATCTCCCTGAACCATTCGGTAAGAGCTACCGGATCAACCTCGCCTCCATAAGTCTTCACATGGCTCCTGGACATTTGGGATGCTATCCAAGAGAAGCTACCAGGAAGATTAGCCTCATTGGCTGGCGGTGGAGGAGGTGGAACATTCCCTGCTTGCTGTCTCTGGGTCTCAAGCAAGTGATGAATTGCTTGCAACATAATGTTATCAGCAGCCGTGGGTCTCACCATCCTTCAAAAGAGAAAACAAGTATTAGCTTAACAATTAGCAATCACAAACAGACTACAAAATAAATCCTTAGATCTACCCCATCTCTCATTCATTATTTGTTTATTTGGTCAAGTTAAGGTTGGGGGTCACATGAGTGCGTCGGGAGCAATAATGCTCTGATACCAAATGTAAAACCCCTCACGAAAGCGGAAAATTAAAACATACAAAGCACTAAAAATGCAGCGGAATTTAAAACTTTTAAAGATAAACAACATGCGAGAAGAATTAAACTGAAACGGAAACTGAAACTGAAATAGATAAGTAACAGTTCTAAGTACGAAACAAAATATGTACAACAGCCTGGGATGGAACATCCCTACAGGCACCAACCAAAAACTGTATCAAAAGAAACTAAGAGTCCAGCTAAACGATATAAGTGTGAGTCATATGATGACAACAGGATCATCACTCGCTAGCCCTCTCGTGAACCCTGCCAACCTGCATGTACCTACATACATGAAAACATGTATGCCACAATCAGTGGAGAGTGACTAGAGTTCTCCTAGCCACCTTTTGTAACGACATGTAACACATAAAGCAATACAGAATGCTCCAACATATATAAACATGTGAAGCATAAACATCTCATCAACTGTTCTCATACTATCATGCAAACTCTAGTGCACGGCTCTCAACCAACTTCATAAACCGTTAGGAAGGAGAGCCGGTTTCCCTACTGGTTACCCAGTCGGGGGGTCTTTCAATCCAACTATTTATGAAACCGATCATAGAGTCATCCAATGCCTTGGATGAATAGATTATAACTCAAGCAATATATTCATTAACTTCAACATGCATATCTGACACTGTACCAAACACTAGGCAAGCAGATATAACATCAAGTAAAGAGGTTCAGCGGTCAACTTAAGACATAACCTAGTTACCAAACATTCAGCAAGTAAAAAGGTTCAGAGGCGACATCTTAACGCATAACCTAGATACCAAGTTCACAATATCAAGCAAGGACTCAGAGGCGAAAACTCAACGCATGGACCGGCTATCACAGAACACTAGACTCAGAGGCGAAAACTCAACACATGGACTAGCATTCAATTCACAATCACGAGTAAGGAACTCAGAGGCGAAAACTCAACGCATGTTCCCCTACTACATCACAAGGTACTAAACTGAGAGGCGAAAACTCAACGCATGCTCTAGCACCAAACACCTGCACTCCGGGTAAGGTATGACAACCTGACTGCCCCGTCGTGCAGTTGCTCTACTCGTCAGACTCAGAGGCCAGCTTAAGGCATGTCCTGACGCGATCACACATACATGTCTGGACTCAGAGGCATGTTCCCATACACGACAAACAACCTACGTATTAAGTTAAGAGGCCAGCTTAAGGCATAACTTAATACGCATCAATACAATATCATCCAAGTCTATGAACTAACCTATACTTCTACTTTTAACTTCTAAACAACACTTAATTGACCCCGGGAACTAAGTTGAGGGAGCGCCGGTTTCCCTTTCGGTTACCCGACCGGGGGGTCTCTATCCTCACTCCATTCCCGAACCCAATATAGTGTCGCCCATCCTCCGAGGACCTCAAACACATGAGCAAGACATAACCAAAATCAACAACAAAGACTAACTCAAGACTTTCATCCCACAAGTCTAAGGGTCAATAACACTTGACTAGGTCCACTAAGTCTCTTACCAAGCTTAGGATAAGTTTACTTAAGAGAAGAACAATATTCTAAACTCAAATACCAACTACCCATTATTACTAAAAGATAACTAACATTGGCTAGATAAACAACATCTCTAATTGTTGCTTGCTAACTACCCAAACCATTACTTAAAACACCTTGAACCAGATTCTTAGGCATACGAACAACTTAGAAGGAGAAGTCTTACAACAATCATAAAAAGGATTAAGCATGAGATAAATAGTTAAACACTTGGTCAAACTTTAATTAGCCTAAAAATGCATTCTAAACCATGTGAATATATTCATAAACATAGCTAAAACATCTCTTAAACAATTGGGAAACGAACACCCAAAACAATCACGAAACAATAAAAACAACACGAGTTACAGGCTGATTGCGCAGCCTGCGCTTTGGGGATGCGCAGCTGCGCCTCAATTGTGCAGCCTGCGCACGGACCTGCGCAGCCTGCGCATCAGCACGAACAGGCTGACACACGGGTTTTTCTGCATTTTCCCAATTTCACCAATTTTTGACAAACGATTCTATACAACGATTTCAAGCTACAAATTCATTCCTACCAGCACATATAACCCATAACAATCCTCAAGTATTCATCCATGTGATTATTGAACATCTAAAACACAAATTATGAACAACTCTTGTATCCGTCTTAAGAGCATGAATTTCTGAAAATGAAAGATTGAACATATGAAACACCATCCAAGCATAAATTCATCAAGCAAGAACATTCCTAACATGTTACTAAGTCCATAAATCATCAATCTTAAACAAAAATCAGAAACAATATGAAGAACACATCAAAAGTGCTAATATTCACAATAAGGCCAAGTTTTCTCATTATCGTCACCTTAAAGCGATCCGGCTTAAAGATCCTCCTCTACAACAAAGCTATCAACCTCCGGGTCGTCCAAGCCCACGCCTACAAGCACGAAAAACGATGTTAACGGTCCGAAAAAAGGAATTAGGCAAAACAACCCAATTTTCGAAGTCGACGAAATGCAAAACGAAAGTGATAGATGGCTTGGAAATTAAATGAGGATTCCGAAAATGTTATTATTACCTTAAATTGGTAGACGGATGATGAAGAAAAGAGCAAAGGAAGATGTTATAAATGGAGGTTTTGGAGGAAATGGAGTTTACAGTGAAATGAGTTGTGAAGGAGATGATATGTCGACTTATGAGATTTTAAGGGTTTAAGTAATTGTCCTTTCCGTATTAAATGAAACGGGTTAGGATACTTGAACGGATATTTAAGATGTGACTTAACTTTACCAAGTTTGTATTCGTCTTAAGGACTTAAGGTTCTTAAGACGGATCTTACTAATTAAATTAAAATCTTTCACAATAAATTATTAAAATATTATTTTATTACTTAAAATAATTTAAAATGCCAAAAATAGTTTTTACGAAAATACGGGATGTTACACAGATAAAGAACCAGAACCAACCAACTTTGAATTATGAAAAAGACTGAATTTATTGTCTCCAAATGAACAACAATAACCAAATTTGTCCAAAGCAGAAATGGAAACCAAATTCCGTCTAAATGATGGTTCAACAAAAGTCTCTTTGAAATCCAAATAATTTCCAGTCTTTAATAATAACCTAAATGTCCTTATAGCTTTAACTTCAACTGTTTTCCCATCTCCCACATAAATGTATCTTTAACCATCAACTAGATTTCAGCAACTAAGACAGCCCTGCATGGACACACTTATGTGAGTAGTAGCACTAGAGTCTATCCTCCAAGTGTGTTTAGGTACCGAAGTTAAATTGACTTCAGAACAGACAAAAGAAAGAAACATACCCTTCTTCTCATGCCAAACGTGATACCTTATGCAATTTTTCTTCTAATGACCTTGCTTTCCACAAAAGAAGCACCCTGATTCCTTTGCTTCTGAATTTTCAGGTTCCTTAGTTTCTTGATTCTGCTTCTTTAGTGGTCGCAAAACTGCAACTTCCTTACCCTTTTCCCTTTTCTTACTATCCTTAGAGGATGATGCCAAATGAGCACTTTCAGTCTTTTGTTTTTCAGTCTCTCCTCCTCTTGAACACAATGAGAAATGAGCTCATTTAGAGTCCATTTCTCCATCTGATAGTTTTAACTGACAGTAAAGTGACTGAACTTCTTAGGATCGAAGAGATATCAAAACCAAATGTACCAAAAAGTCCTCAGACAAGTCCAACTTAAATGCCTTTAATTTTGAAGCAAATTAATATGAGACGTTTCCATAATGTACTCCCTTATGTTCCTTGTTGCTTTATACCTCATGGAGACTAGACTCGTTAAAAGAGTATTCCGAGCTTTTGTTTTTCACAAAACGCTTTTCAAGCTCCACAAGGAAGTTCTTGGCATTATCCTCTTCGGACATAGTGCCCTTGAATGCTTCTGGAATTGCACGCTTCATGATCATTAGACTCATGCGATTTGAGCGTTTCCACTTCTCCATGTCCCTCTTAGCATCAGAGGAACTGGTGGTTGTAAGAGCAGCGGGACGCTCAACCCGAAAGAGCAAGGTCTAAATCCATGCAACCAAAAACAATCATAACATTTTCCTTCAAATACTTAAAATTTGTTCCGTCAAGCATTGGAATCATATTGATGTTAGCAGATACCGTATTAGCTGAAGTATTAACTGAAAAAAGAACAAAAACCAACAAAATATGGACACAATAAATTCTTTATTCAACTTTATTCAATTATCAGATACAAGAATTGGGAAATCTCATCGTAACAAGACACTTAGCACAACATTAACTTTAGTCTTTGGACATAAAATTAACTTGTAAGTGTTCATCTTGGTGTAGCGATCAAATACTAACAATAAACTCCTGTCAGACATTAAGCCTGCCTTTGGGCCAACTTAATGTTGACACGGAAACCTTATAATTGTTACATACTTACCACTACAAGCATGACTGAACTTAGGCCAAATAGTAGCCTTCCTTTGTGCCGACCATAATCTGCATGAAACTCAGTCACACACCGTAGTCATAATATTTAAATTATTCAACTTACAAAATAGAGGTTACTTTGACAACTTATTGTGTCGATCAAACAACCTAAAATATTTATTAATCCTTATGGCCAATTATTAAATCTGAAAATTTGTCTAAACTTAATAAGATGGGTAATTTAGACTCTATAAAACTAAAATTATACAATAGTAAACAGACAATGAAACATACGGCTGAGTTCCACTAGTACAAAAAGGCTAAGTTCCACTAGTACAAAAAGGCTAATTTGCTGCGTCAATAAAAGGCCTATGTGAGGCGTATTTCCAAACGCAGCAAACAAAGGAGCATCAAATGAGGATAATATTTGCTGCGTATTTAAAACGCATCAAATGACCAAAAATGCTGTGTATTTTCGGTATCATAAACCAACATATTTGCTGCGTTTTTCTCCAAACACGTAACAATTGTCGCTCAAATTGCTGCGTTTTTCAGGCTAAATACGCCTCATATTGACTTTTTTTTTAAAAATAAATTAAAAATAATTGCTACAAAATCGGCATCCATGGGTTCATTTGTTTCGTGCATAAACCAATAGCTTGCAATTAATAAGAATGAAAACAACATCGTCTATAGGACCACTAAAAAATTCTTCATTTTTCATCCAAAACCATTCCAACACACATCAAAGTCCATTAATCTACATAGCCATTTCAACATAGTAAATGACTGATTTCTAGTAAAGACTAGCCCTAGACTTTTGTCAAATTATAATACATCAAAAGGAGAAACATATAAATAGGGCCTAAGTTTCAAAATAAACAAAGGACACAAGGACTCAGCTAATACAACGAGAAGTGAAGTACGCCGCGCATATATCTTGTATTTCACTGATCTAGCTTTCGTTGTAGGTATCTTCTTTTGTTGAGCTCCATAGCTGTGAAAAATGAGAACACAAATTACTAAAGAGGATGAGTATTTTGCAATACACAAGTTTAGGTTAGTCATGATCAAATAAAACTCAACATCCGGCTTGATAAAACTAGTTACCACACTAATACTGAACATGGGACACCCCGCGATATTACATAAAAATAAACAAGAAACTTGCAGTGGAAATACGATAATTATAAAAAACTTTCGACATCTATAAATAAACTTGATCGCGGAATATCAAAACAACATGCGGAAGATGGAAACTAAGGAAAAGTATAGCTTATACAAGATAAATGAAAATTTACAAGGGATAAGGTATCCCTCGATAGCAACATAATTAAAACTAAGCTAATCGTAAGTAGGTGATTGTCGAATAATCAACAATGCTCGTTAGCCACACGTCTTCCCTAAACAGCACCGACCTACATACATGAAACATGTACGCCACAGTCAGTGAGGAGTAACTCGAGGTTCTCCCAGCCACTTTTTGTCAGAAAACACGTAAATGGTAATACAACATAACATATACATATGAACATGCATATACATTAATAATTAACTAACATGACATATTCAAATATGACATACATGATATATTCAAATATGACTAATAAGCCAAACATGTGAAACGGCATAAATCATCATATGGACATTATTAAAGCCAAAAGATGAACTAATATCGAAATAGACAATCAACCAAGTGAATGACTCAGCGGCCAACACTAGATGGCATGGCCAATCACAGAAAACACACAAGAATAGAATGAACGCCGTCAGGGAACATAACCGTTACCACTGACCTCTGGGTCGCATAACCACAACGCTAGCTATCGGGACGCATAACCACGACACCGACTCTATGTATAGCGCATAACCGACAAATATATGCCTAAGACCTGGCCAGACCTCTCGATGTAATAACCTACACCGAACGACACACGGGGATCGGGCCGCATAACCACGGACACCGACCAATCCCGAACATAGATAAAACCCATAACCGAGGTGGCATTAGTTCATTACAATGATACACAAATCGTACCACCGCTATCCATTCGCAAACAAGGTGACATAACGGTCAGTAACATAACCTAGGATGACATAACCATCACCCAAACACAAGTTAGGTAATATAACCGTTACCCGACTCAATTTAAGATAACATAACCGTTATCAAAACATAAGTCAAGCAACATAACCGTTACTCGACTCAAGACAAGACAACATAACCGTTATCATTGCCATTCAAGCTAACATGACCATTAACTAACTCATCTAATACATGTGAGCCTCAATTCAACCAAAACCACACTTAAGCTAGTTTATAGAAGTTAACTTGAAGCGGGAGCCGAATTCCCTTCCGGTTGCCCGGCCGGGGGGTCTTCTTCCTCAACTTAGCTACTAAAACGGCTTAAGCATCCAACCATACAACAACAACGGAACACCCAAACATGTTACCCACATGAGTAATACAATAAAGAAGATTCATGTGACGAGTCTCATGCACGAGTATACAATCCATTCGGGGTGTAAAATAACTAGCATTTGATGGCAAGTTCATGTCATAAGTATGTGAATTAACATGAAGGATATACGTAATTCGAGTCATGAATCATACATGACAATTATATACATTCTAATACAAGTTTTATATAGATTTAGCATGCTCAAAGAACGTCCGAACAAACGGTAAAACCTAGGCCAAAACTGCCCCAAAACAGCCTAGAAGGCTCGCCCAAAACATGCCCCAGCGCAGGCTGCTACCCACGGCCGCAGGCTCCGTGAGACACGGCCGCAGGCCTGCGGTATGCGCGGGAGCTGTTGGCTGCATGTGCGCGGCATCAGCAATTCGAGTCCTTTGTCGCGTGTTGCTACTCCATACGGTTAGTACATGCATCATACCTGGTCTAGGCATATCAAGAACCAATCCAAGGCGTATATACACCAACATACATTATATCCAACCGATTATAGACATGATTTAACATTCTTAACATGGACTACAAACAATCGGAAACCACATTATTGATGAGACGAACTAAGCATGTGACGGATACTAGTTTGCCCATTAACTATAACCCACATTCATCATGAATTACTACCAAATGAAACATGAATATCATTTCAATCAAATAAATGATGAACTAAAAAGCACAATAAATCACAATTTCAGAAATTAAACCAACAACAACTACACATGAACGACTTTTGACTTAAAGTCGAGTAACCTCTCAAAGTTACCTTTAAAGCTCTTCAAATCTTCAAAAAACCCTTCATTGAAGTCCAAACACCCATTCTCGCCAACAAATAATAAGAAAAACGAATTAAAAACGTAACCTTAGAAACACGGGTTTTCAGAAAACTCAACAAGACTAGAAATTGTTTGTATCAAAAGGAGGAGAAGAAGAGGAGAACAAATCTATAAAGAACTCGGAATTTGTGCAAGAAACGAAGATGGTGGAGTCGGATTTGTGTTCTTGAGAAACACCAACAATGGTGAAGGGGATTGGGGGTTTCTTTTTGATGAGGGAGATGAAGGATGAGTGAGTTGTGAGGAATAAAACACAACCTAAGGAGTATATGGGAGTTTTGAGTCGGGAATGACTCGGGTTTCATTTAATGAGTCGGGATGACTCGGAATTCACTAACTAAGACGGAAATAACATTTTAAGACCAAAATTACTCAAGATAGAACCAATTATGCAAATAGCCCACAACTCATGAAATTATCCTACATACTTGTCATTTTCGAAAACCAAAACCGAAACTTAAATTTATAAAACTCGAAATATAACTTGAAACTAAAATGCTATAACATGAAATATTCATATCACAAAAATATACTTACGAAATATAATAAAATATAAATTATTCTTTAAATTAAATTAAATCTTTAAATTTATAATATAGAAAATATCGGGGTGTTACTGTAACACCCCCATTTATTTAAGGGCCTGTACTAGGACTCCTCAGATAAATAGAGGTGTTACCATCTCGGTTTCCCGAGGTAGTAGACATAAAGGAAAGATAAACAGTACTTTAATTAAAATTAAACTCATTTCATATTCTTACAACTGTATCCAAAGTCTTAACAGAATAAAGAAAATACAACTCATGCTAAACTGACTAAGGTGATCTAGACTCAAGTCTGGTCCGGATCCAAGCTCTTCCTCCCATAGCTCCCCCTTAGTCTCAGCCACCTGACAATCTGCTCCCCAATAAATTGGTTCATCACAGGTGATCACGAATACACAGGGTCAACCACGAGGTTGAGTAGGGAAAAGAAATAAATACACAAACAATATAATAAACTCCGCACCGATCCAACACCAAATAAACTCCGCACCGATCCAACGCCATATATACTCCGCACCGATCCAACGCCATATATATACTCCGCACCGATCACAGACCCTTTATTCCCCACACCAATCACAGACCCTTTATCTCCGCACCGATCACAGACCCTTTATCTCCGCACCGGTCACAGTCCCTTTATCTCCGCACCGATCACAGACCCTTTATATCAATTTCCGCATCACAAGAATATATAGCCAATATATAATGTCACGACATTATTCATTCAACAAGATATATATATATATAATTCACAACAGTTAATGATCATGTCTCACATCATAAGCGAGTGCACAGTTAATCCCCTACCTGAATTAGCAGGATCCGGACCAAATCCGGGGCTTGTTAAAAATGTTCCACGCGAAACTCGCTACCTAAACAGATATACGTAACGAATTAGCAAGCTTCCCGAACCCTTTAACGAGTACACTTACTATAAATAGCAACCTTCCATAAGTGGAAAGTTTCCATAAATAGAAACTTTCCAAATATAGCAACTTCCAAATATAGAAGCTCCCATGACTTAACAAATTCCCGACTCGCATATTGAATAATACGACCAAAAACCGTAAGAAGGTAATAAGACACTAATTGACAAAAGATAACAATAAACCACCAATACTAACTTTAGTACAAAATAATAATAATAATAATAATAATAATAATAATAATAATAATAATAATAAGAATGCACAAGACACGACTAACCCGACAACAAACACGACTAACCCGACAACAACCCTTATCACGCCCATAACAGCGCCCAAAACAACCACCTACCACCACGTAGCACCTGCCCCTACCCCCGTCACCGACCAACCTCGACCACCAGAACCACCAGCTACCCCGTCGACACTGCCCAACCCACCGACGAGGCAGGAACAGACCCACCACCAACCCAGAAAAGCCGCCTGAACCTTCTGACCGTTACAAGAAACCCTACCTTCGACCACCCTCAACGACTATCAACAACCCCCAAACCACCGACACCTCACCCCTGACACACGCCCTACACGACGACTGTGGTACCACCGCGTCGACCTCCCCCGAGTCAGCGGTGGTACCACCCTCAAAACTCCCTACCGTAGCAACTTACCCGAGATTGATGTAACCAGGGGTGATAAACACCCCTGTCGACACCCATTGCGACGACTACTCCCTCCCTGACAACCCCCGTGACACACCCTGGCCCACCAGGAAGACGAGACCACAAAACCACAGACCAACGACCCACAACCACCATACGAACCCACTGACAATACAACCATACGCAGTGTATATAAAAAAAATAGAGTAAACTCGATTACGCATACCTGACTTCTTAAACGAATTAGGGAGGAACGTAAGGTGATTTGTGACTGTAAAAACTCCCCTTCTCCTCCGTGTGGTGGCGTCTGTAGGCGTAGGGTATCGGGTGTGCCAAAGCTAGGTCAGAAAGTGGGTGTTTTTGATCCTCAAAATGACGGCATAGAGGAGGAGGGTGAGGTGTTTGTGTGAATTAGGGTTTAGTATGGAGTAAGGGAAAATAACGTGTGTGGCTGTTGTGTGTTGACACACCAAAAGAGGCTCAAGTGCTCACAAGGTCCCGAGATCAAACCCCTTAGTCGACATGTCTCAACTCTATACCATCCACTACTTTATTTATCGAATGTAAAGGCGTTGATAAATATCGACTCCACAATTATATAAAACAACGATTATATAAAACAATTCTCGTACCCAAGTTATCGATAAATAAAACCCGTACTTGGCACTTTACTAATAAAATATAAGAACACTTGTTCGATAACTTAATTATCGAACTTACACGTTCAAGTAATTATCAACATGTTAACATAAATATTAATATTAATTAAAACACAATAAAATATGGGGTATTACAGTTACAATCACCCCACCTTTTAAAAAGTTTCGTCCTCGAAACTTGAAAGTAGAAAAGGTGTTTATCAAAAGTTAACATTCTAAAACATAGCTTTCTTTCAAACATTTTTCATAAGGGAAAAACCAAGGCACAAGTCCTCATCAACAGAGCGTTAAGGTTCTCGTTACGTACTCAAGAGCCCCGACATCCCGAAACAAGGACAAGTTCAAAAGTCAAAATTAAATCACGCGTTGACTAGCGTAATTCAAGTCATCAGACGTCTCCAATAACAAGTCTTACCTCAGATCAAACGCCAAAATCAATCCAAAATTTGTAAGTCGGTTTAAAGTTTTCAAAACATGTCATTTCGAAAGGAAAATTTCATTATGAAAATCTTCAAATAAATAAGATGGTAACCGAAGTAAAAGCTTCCAACAACATAAGAAATATTGCTCAAATCAGTTATGAAGTACACAAACGGAAAACAATTTGAACAATGTTCAACAACACACAAGCATGAAAGCTACACACAAGCAACCAAAGAGAATCAGATCGGACCCTCGACGAACTCGAAACACAACAAAGTCAACAAGGAAACTAACTAAGACAAATCATCAAACCATCGTTTTCTAAGTAAAAGACGGTACTCAACAAGAGAGGAACGAAGGAAAACAAGAGCTTAAGGTTAAGGGAGGAGGGGTAACTCTCCCAGGATACGGGGACACTAACCACTCGATCCATAAAAGAAACATCGCCATAGCGGTTCCTTACACACCTCAGAAGACAGCTCTTTCAATCCATAACACTCTCAAGGTTTCCTTAACACACTTGGTCACTCATTTCTAGATTAACCATGGTACAAGGTATCTCCTTATCAAGGACATCCCCACTCGCGATCAATACCAAACATTCAACAACCTCCATAAGACTACGTCTAAAACTATCAACACGACCTTTCTCACTCTCAACCAACATAAATTGCAAGGCCCTAACTAAGGGGAATCACCAAACAAGGATCATAACTTAAGACCTATCACACATGAGGTCAACCAACCAACCCAACAAAATACAAAATACTCATACTGATAACCAAAATATAAACGCGACATTCTCCAAATCTTACACATTCCCACTTAAAGGATTATGAGATACTCATCCACAATATCAAATTCCAAAAGCGTAACGACGGTATTCCTCAATTCGAATAATTATACCCAAACGTAGGACTGTCGGTCAACACTCAAAGCATTAAATTCCAAATAGTCAAGCCTCTCAAACTCAAACTACATCTATGTCTTATAGATCTCGGTTATCAAACTCTATTACCAAAAGGGTCGACGAACATTCAAATAGAGTCCCAAAAAGCAACAAATCTCATCTAACGGTTTCTACTTAGCCACTAACACTCTCATAGGATCCATCAACAACTCCACTCTCACGGTTGTCACCAAAACATAGGAAACACTCATATGGCTAGGTCTCTAACACTAACCACTAGGATGGCATGCCATCTCATTACCTAAGGACAACATTGCAACCTCTCTCAACTAATTCCGATAAAACCAAACCAAGGGTCCTCAAACACACATTACCACTCCACCAACCAAGTAGACCTCATAACTAAGCATGAAGAAAGACGGCAAGGTTTACAAAGGTAAGGACATGATAATGCGAGGTACAGAAACTCGAGAGAGAGAGAGAGAGAGAGAGAGAGAGACATAGAGAAAGATATATGAGATGATAGGGTAAGAGACTCTTGGCTAAGGACTCCAGCAAAATTGGAGCCAAGAGTTGAAGGATAAGCATTAGAGGTAAGAATATACAAGATATAATTAACAGGAGGTCAAATAAGAGTTGCTATGAAAGCATGGCTCAACTGAGTTCACATGAGAGGAGAAAGAATAAGAGGGACGCTGAGGCAAGAGTATGATTTCAATTGGCGCAAATCTCAAGGCTCAGGATTTCTGGGATCCTCACAAGGTTTTCAACTCCTATTTCCCCAATTCAAGCATGTTAAACTAGTTCTTTCCATGGCACAATTTCCCAAATAGTCCACCATACTATAAGCTCTTCTAAAATTAAAGGTGCACGGTCATCTCAATATCAACAACTCTATAAACATCGGGTATCTCTGTATCTTAAATTCCTCAAGTGATACTTCCTATAACACTCCAGGACCAACCATCTCTATACCAACGTTACTTACAATTCACCTCATCACTCCATCTCAATCCCGTAAAGAAGTAGATTCCTCAAAATTCATTAGTACATCGGGAAGCGAACGTTAAGATCGATTATAAAAATCTCCACACCTCTATATAGGAAACCAAACATCCTTTAAGCATTTTAGGCTCGAACTCCTACGAGTCCACAAGTTGTACTTCACTACACCATTCTGACATTCAAGGACTTGACCTTTAAGTACCCCACTAAGGCACAACACTAATTCCTTTCAAGCAACTAAGAGCATACATTTCAATAGACCCTTCCAAGGTCACCTTACTAATTCCTCCATTACTCATCCATAATTATAAACGTTTCTTACCCCCCACAAGTAACTTCCCAATTAAAGTCATGAAGGATTTCCAAGGTTAGGTATTACTAATTCACTTTAATCATCTATTCATCTTTACTAGTGTCCCAAGTATATTTTCCCAACTTCATTTTTATGGATCCTAACACCTCATTCGTACTCTTGGAACAACACGTTTCAATCCACAAGTTTTCAATCCCAATTATGATTCCAAGGCTAAATGTCACCGAATACCATATATACTATCACTATTTAAGCCCAGAATTATACCAACCAACTCCATTCATTATAGGGCAGCCAACTAAGCATTATGTTCACTAAGACATAGCCCATTACACAACCTAACCTACTCCAAAGACATTAAATTTCCGAAAGAAGGCTAAGGGTTATCCTCAAATAAGTTACTCGAATTTCAACTAAGATAGGCTACCTAGAAAACGCCAAGAGAAGAGGCAAGTAACAGGAATGAGAATAAATTGGAAAGCTACGAAGGTAGCTTCCGAGGCAAGATAGAAGAGAGTTTAAGGAAAAAGGAAATGCATCTGTAGACAAGAGAAGGAAGGGGACGCATGAGAATAAGAGGTAAATTAATTAGGGGACAAGGAAGCATTTACCAAGGAAAACAAGAATCTTCAAACTTCGGTAGTAGGCACCAGTTTTTATCGCCATTCGGATGGGCCCACGGTTCACCTGTTCTAAAGCACAACAATAAACTCAAGGACAATTAACAAACCGGTTAGACCTAACATAGAGAAATCACAATACAGACTACCACCTGGTCCTTAAGTCTAACCATCTCTCATTCATTATTTCAGGTCAAGTTCATATTTAAGTTGGGGTACATGTGCGTGCGTCGGGAGCATTTATGCTCTGATACCAACTGTGACACCCCGCGATATTACATAAAAATAAACAAGCAACTTGCAGCGGGAATACGATAATTATAAAAAATTCGACATCTATAAATAAACTTGATCGCGGAATATCAAAAAAACATGCGGAAGATTGAAACTAAGGAAAAGTATAGCTTATACAAGATAAATGAAAATTTACAAGGGATAAGGTATCCCTCGATAGCAACATAATTAAAACTAAGCTAATCGTAAGTAGGTGATTGTCGAATAATCAACAATGCTTGCTAGCCACACGTCATCCCCAAACAGCACCGACATACATACATGAAACATGTACGCCACAGTCAGTGGGGAGTAACTCGAGGTTCTCCCAGCCACTTTTTGACAGAAAACACGTAAATGGTAATACAACATAACATATACATATGAACATTCATATACATTAATAAGTAATCAACATGACATATCCAAATATGACATACATGATATATTCCAATATGACTAATAAGCCAAACATGTGAAACAACATAAATCATCATATGAACATTATTAAAGCCAAAAGAAGAACTAATATCGAAACAGACAATCAACCAAGTGAATGACTCAGCGGCCAACACTAGATGGCATGGCCAATCACAGAGAACACACAAGAATAGAATAAACGCCGTCAGGGACATAACCGTTACTACTGACCGCTAGGTCGCATAACCACGATGCTAGCTATCAGGACGCATAACCACGACACTGACTCTATGTATAGCGCATAACCGACAACTATATGCCTAAGACCTGGCCAGATCTCTCGATGTAATAACCTACACCGAACAATTCACAGGGACCGTGCCGCATAACCACGGACACCGACCAATCCCGAACATAGATAAAACCCATAACCGGGGTGGCATTAGTTCATTACAATGATACACAAATCGTACCACCGCTATCCATTCGCAAACAAGGTCACATAACTGTCACTAACATAACCTAGGATGACATAACCATCACCCAAACACAAGCTAGGTAACATAATCGTTACCCGACTCAATTCAAGATAACATAACCGTTATCAAAACATAAGTCAAGAAACATAACCGTTACTCGACTCAACACAAGACAACATAACCGTTATCATTACCATTCAAGCTAATATGATTGTTAACTAACTCATCTAATACATGTGAGCCTCAATTCAACCAAAACCACACTTAAGCTAGTTTATAGAAGTTAACTTGATGAAGCGGGAGCCGGTTTCCCTTCCGGTTGCCCGGCCGGGGGGTCTTCCTCCTCAACTTAGCTACTAAAACGGCTTAAGCATCCAACCATACAACAACAACGGAACACCCAAACATGTTACCCACATGAGTAATACAATAAAGAGGATTCATGTGACGAGTCTCATGCACGAGTTTACAATCCATTCGGGGTGTAAAATAACTAGCATTTGATGGCAAGTTCATGTCATAAGTATGTGAACTAACATGAAGGATATACGTAATTCGAGTCATGAATCATACATGACAATTATATACATTCTTAAACAAGTTTTATATAGATTTAGCATGCTCAAACATTGTCCGAACAAGCGGTAAAACCTAGGCCAAAACTGCCCCAAAACAGCCTAGAAGGCTCGCCCAAAACAGGCCCCAGCGCAGGCTGCTACCCACGGCCGCAGACTGCGTGAGAAACGGCCGCAGGCCTGCGTGCTGGGCCACAGGCTGCGGTATGCGCGGGGGCTATTGGCTGCCTGTGCGCGGCAGCAGCAATTCGAGTCCTTTGTCGCGTGTTGCTACTCCATACGGTTAGTACATGCATCATACGTGGTCTAGGCATATCAACAACCAATCCAAGGCGTATATACACCAACATACATTATATCCAACCGATTATAGACATGATTTAACATTCTTAACATGGACTACAAACAATCGGAAACCACATTATTGATGAGACGAACTAAGCATGTGACGGATACTAGTTTGCCCATTAACTATAACCCACATTCATCATTAATTACTACCAAATGAAACATGAATATCATTTCAATCAAATAAATGATGAACTAAAAAGCACAATAAATCACAATTTCAGAAATTAAACCAACAACAACTACACATGAACGACTTTTGACTTAAAGTCGAGTAACCTCTCAAAGTTACCTTTAAAGCTCTTCAAATCTTCAAAGAACCCTTCATTGAAGTCCAAACATCCATTCTCGCCAACAAATAATAAGAAAAACGAATTAAAAACGTAACCCTAGAAAAACGTAACCCTAGAAAAACGAATTAAAAACTTGAAACTAAAATGCTATAACATGAAATATTCATATCACAAAAATATACTTACGAAATATAATAAAATATAAATTATTCTTTAAATTAAATTAAATCTTTAAATTTATAATATGGAAAATATCGGGGTGTTACAGAACATTAGGCTTGATATATGAACAATATCGGGTTTTAGAAGTGTAGGAACCATGGCTTCATGACCAGCCAACTAAACTGCAACGATGAGCAAAGAAAAAATTTATGACCAGTATCATCTTTGTGCTAACGACTAGATATGTAGTCAACAAAGCACTTCGGTGAATAAATATATAGTCAGCCAACCAAACAACAACAGCTAATGGATGATTGCAGCTCAATAACCAGAATCTAAGATCGTAATCCAGACTTCAATTGTTAAATAGCATTCGGGTGACGACGTTGAACATTAGTCAAACAAACCCTAATCAATATCGTAAACCATTATCATATTTTTCCAGAAACACACAATCATCAGCAGATTCCATCAAAAAGCGATCAGAAAACAATAAAAGTAGGGAACGCAGAAGTCAGAACTTTATTATACTAATATATATAAAGCATCATCTGTCCTATAATACAAACACCATCAAATCAGGAACAAAGACATACGTTTTCCAAGTCTTCTACAGTTCTGCAACTTTTGACAATATCGTACATAAAGCACAAAACAAAGAAACCACACTCCTCCTTCTCGCTTTGTTGAGGGCACTACAAGCAAGTCACATGAGAATATAATTAGATAATTTCCAAGTTTATGTGCTAGAATAATATAATTTGAATAAATGTACATGAAAAATCACTTATTTCACCTTCATGGATTTCCATAATGGTTCCCTCCTTTTGTTCTTGAGTTTACCACCCGACATTTTGTAGCTTTTTAGAGCGCTGCTACACAAAATAGTAGATTGGTCGAAAACTGTCGATAGTATGTTAGAAAAGAACAAAAGTAGCAGCTGTGTAACCAACTTACCTAAGAATTACCATCTTCATATACAACTTTCGTCCGTCTCTAAGGGTGATAAAATCAAACTCAAATATGATGTAGGTTTTCGGAGAAATGACAAGTAGCAACCAATGCTTACTATATTGAAAATTAGATTTAGTGCAAAATACCGAAGAATTCGTAAGAGTAAGATTATGCTAATCAAAAAATTAAATTATTATTTACCTGTCATAAATCGGAGCTAAAATGAACTCATCGTCATTGAGAGTTGCCTTCTGAAATGCCAAAGTAACATATGTTTTAGCATTCTGCGTATTCTTAATCAATTTTGTATCTGAAGTAGCGTCAGGGCACAACCATCCAAGATGAGGTCGGGAATCAGCTTTCATTAAAGCGTCTTGAATTGCCCTACATACATGACATCAAACTAATTAATCATATGCTTGGTTGGGTATATTTATAAAACATAACCTAAAGTTATAATGGGCTAACTACATAACCTTATGAAGATCTGGACAATTGGTATACTGAGCTCACCCCCGTCGAGGAACCGCTTTAGATCATCCCTATACACTTCTGTTTCTCATCCTCCTCAAAATAAAATAAATTAGCGTCAAAGTAAATATCAAAGGACTCCCTATCAACCATTGTAGTGATAAGAGTATTTAACCAATGGCAATCCGGACTTAGGGACTCCACCATGTGCTACTTGGTAGGTTCTTTAATTGGCGTAGCTGACAATTTCGAGTGGTGAGAGTTACTACCCATTACCTCATGATGTCCTCTCCAGATCACATCCTGATCACCCTAATGATAATGACATATCAAGAAATCATGCTACAAACAATATATTGCCTACTTATAAAGCTTTAGAGTCAATCCTCTTACCTTATCTTCAAGCCTCACAAATTTTCTTGGCCACTGTACAAAACTGCCAACTGCGTTACTTAATACGTGAAGATCGTACACTTGCACAAGAACCGGAAGTGGAAGACTCTGAAACTCTTCGCGAACAACGGAGAGTTTCACCCTAACATGGTCGAGCACAATTGAACCTTCTTGGCCCTCTTCTAGTGGAAATGTCTTGCCACAACCAACCTTGTATGACACACCACTATGAGGTTCTGACAGAAAAAGACGGCAAGGAGTATCATTCTACATATATCACACGGTTTTCCTTAAAGCGTTAGCTACAAATAGTAATATAAGCACCAATTTATGACGAAAGGAAATAAAATATAGTTACCTTAATGGTCGCTGACAAAGATGAATCTAACTGATTCTCATCTAAATGATTCCCTTCGGACTGATTCCCTTCTAATTGATGTTGATTCCCGTCTAACTGATTCCCTTCTAACTGATTCGATTCTGCATGCAACTCTTGACAGATCTCAATCTCTCTCGCATTAGGTAACTTCAAACCCATTTGTTGTAAAATGGACATGAGATTGCTTTTAAGCTACGCTTTCAACTCATCTCTAAACTCCTCGCTTAGATCATTCATTATGCTTTCTCGTTCCTCCAACGATGTTACACTTTTAATTGAACAACCATTGTTTTTACTCCACCAAAACCTTTTCCACGACATGGATGATCAAGCTTTTTACCAAGTGCATGAAATAAACTATCTTTCTCTCGCTCTGCAACAAACTTCCCTTCAGCTTCTTTCTTTCTTAACTCACGCTAATATTCAAAATCAAATACAAATTGTAAGCAGAATAATAAAATAGCAGCAGTAACTGTATATCAGCACAAAAATTAACAGCATTGATAACATCAAATAACAGGTGAATGAATTGACATCAAACACATGCAATATTCATGTTAATAGAGGCAAAAAAGTTGTTAACAGAGGTAAATAACAAGTGAACTGAAAAGGTGCACAAATATTCGTCTTTCCAATTCAATATTACAATAAAATCTCAGGTGCACAACCAAGAGAAAGAGAATGCTCATTGCAGCATGTATCAAATAACAGTACCACCAATAATCAAATAACAGGTGCACATTACAATTTAAACGGAAACAATTTACATAAATAACATAGTAGACAGTAACTTACCACTTCGTCAGCTACCTCCTTGGCTTTTTGTTTCTTTATCTCATATTTCCCAGTTTGCTTATCTTTTACATGCATTGCACAATACCAGTCATCGGCCTGATTAACCTCAATTGTTCAAGTACCACTTCCCGTCCTAGCAGTAGTTATTCCAGTAGACGATGCTGACACATCAGACTGTGGATAAAAATCATCCTTGATCCACTTTACACGAGCAGCGTTGAAGTCATTTTGCCCCATGTGATGATAATGTTCATTCTTTTTGGCACTCGCGATTGCCTTTTCTCACTTTCTCTGACCAAAATAAAAGCTACAATAAGCATTACTAAAACAGAAACTTTGTTGCATGTGTGAATAAAGACTGAACAGAAATACCAGCATATACTAGTTTTAATACGTATGCTCCCAAATTAAGCTACTTTGTTCTTATCGGAATTCATTCTCACAGAACTGAAATATACAGTGGTTCATGCTCCAAAACCAGCCTACTTTGCTCCAAAACTAACCTACTTTGCTGCCAAGTAATATATCAACAAGCCACCATAAAATACACCACCATTGACTGAAATAATAAAGCAGCCAAATGCCCAAATAAACTTAACGTTTTAACTAATCAATAAATCGTTACCTCACCTTAGCCGGACTAGAAGTTTTGAGTTTCTTAAAAAGTCTTCAAGCTTCTATTTTAATATGACTCCAAATTTCTGGGGGATCCTTTCCATCCTCTTCTATGGTTCCTTGCCTCATCTTAATGATCCATCCACTTACCAATTTGGCTTTAAAATTCCTGAATCTTCTGGAAATGATAGACAAGAACTTCTTCGTCAATCTCTTGTTATTAGCATCAATATGGAATAAATTCTAGCGTAAACAAAAAAAAAAATTCCCGTTAGTTGTATCAGTCGCAATATGGAATATGGAAAAAAATTCACGCATACATCACAAAATTAAGATTGGGAGGTATCTTAAAATAAGCTGACCACTGTGTCTTGCCACATTACCTTTCTCGTTCCCACACTCACATCGTTCCAATTCCAGTTAATGTTGAACTTTCGCATGCAAAGTCCCAAATTCTGACAATATTTACGCTGCCACATACCTATTGGACGGCCGAGAGAATCAAAGTCCAGCTTCATTGGCCCCAAAGGTCGTCTTAGCCCTTTTGTCGCACCTCTTCCCTTTCGTGACCGCTTTCTTTTTTTATGAAACAGTACGTACTGCACCAGAGGTGGATGGATTTGAAGCCGCCACCATGTCTACCCCCTTTAGTGCAGCTTCATCTGCCATAATTTCAAATTGGTCAAAGTCGCGATCCTCCCATTCTTGAAGCCTAGCAGGCTCAGCAGCCATCATTTCATCAGTAATGTCAGCATCATCACCCTTGTCTTCTTCAATATCTTCGTCATATAACGCATCATCATCATGATTTGCATCATCACTGTCACTGTCATTGTAATCATCATCATCCTCACCAATCTTATAATTATCTTCATTATCCATGAAATATCTGCCAAAATTAAGAAAATCAATATAAATAAAGTAAGAACAACAATCTACACTTGAAAAGAAAATCATCAGACTTAAATCATCAGACTTTTTAGACAAAACACATATCCACTAGCTTGAAATATTTATTACCATACTCAACATCAAGGATTGTGCACAGTAATCCCTTCTTCGTGGTCAAATCTTAGGTAAACTGTGTCAAGATTTGCACCATCACTAGCATTGTTTATCGGATTTGTGAAAGGTGGTATATCTTGGAACTCATCATACTCATCTTCATCAAGGACGTCCCAGACGCCCAAAATTCGTCGCTTTCCATGGACTACAAGAGACCAACGATGGTCAAATGGATCAAGAATATAACAGACTTGTTTAGCCTGTGATGCAAAAATGAATGGCTCGTCGTTATCTCGTAATCGAGTCATATCAACTTGAGTAAAACCAAATTCATCCACATGAACACCACGTCGACTATTCTCAATCCACTTGCATTGGAAAAGAGGGACCTTAAAATCACAATAATCTAACTCCCATATTTCTCGAATGACTCCATAATATGATTGTGTCGCATTGATGGGTGATTTATCCTTGGAATTGGCAAATTCTCTCGAAGATGCAACCATCGTCACACCACTATTCTGCACAATTAATGATTTCTTATCTTGGCGTTCGGTGTAAAAAGTGTATCCATTTATGGTGAACCCTTCACATGAGTGAACGCTCTCTCTAGGACCATATGCGAGCCATTTGATTGTATTATTTACATCATTATCAGAATTTGACAGTTCTTGCATTACTTCATTTTGAAACCACTCGAAAAATGTACGATTATGCTCTTTCATCAACCACATTTCACCTTTAGAAGGATAGATGGACGCTAAGTTCTGCTTATGCCTTTCCAAATATGGTTGTACATCTTCACTTTGTTGTAACACGTACAAGTGTACTTTATTTCTTAAATTTGATGGAGGTGAGATCTCCTTGGCACCAACTAGGCCTTTGCCTTTAAACTTTTCATCATCTCTAGTCTTTGGGAGACCAATAGGCTGAAGCTTGTGCACAAACTCACTACAATATTCATAGACCTCCTCGCTCATAATCCCTTAAACAATACTAGCTTTGGGTCGGGCTGGATTACTTACCATATCTTGTAAGGTACCCATATGCCTTTCAAAGGGATAAGTCGACCTCAGAAATACTGGACCACACAACTTAATCCCTCAGACAATATGGGAAATTAGATGAACCATGATATCAAAAAGGAAGGTGGAAAATACATCTCGAATTGACAGAGTGTTTCACAAACATCGACTTGTAGTGCATCTAATGTCTCCGGATCAACCACTATACTACATATTGTATTAAACAATGAGCAAAGTTTAGTGATGGCACGTCTAACATACTTTGGCAAAATGCCCCGAATTGCTAGTGGTAAGAACACTTGTATCATAACATGACAATCATGGGACTTCATGCCAGTTAATCTCAAATCATTCTTAGATACTAGTCTCTTTAAATTACGAGAACCCAATAGGGACCTTGATCCCGTACAAACATTCACAATTTTTTTTTCTACTTTAGAAAAGGTGTAACAAGCTAGTGGAAGATAAAAGGATGAACCTTTCCCTTTTCTAGTCTTATGTTTCTCAATTGGCCATAAATTTGATCGAATTTTCATATCCTCCATATATTTACGCACTTTCAGGTCATCCTTTGTCTTACCCGGTAAATTGAGCAGTGTTCAGAAAATAGCATCACAGACATTCTTCTCTATTTGCATCACATCAAGACAATGTCTTACCGGCAAGTATTGCCAATATGGAAGTTCCCGAAAGATGGATCTTTTCTTCCATAGACACTCTGACTCCTTCATTTAGTTTTAACAGCCTTACCAAAAAATGTTTTTATATCTTTAACCCGCTCATATACCTCTTTTCCGCTCTGTGTTTTACGAGCTACTTCTTCCTCCACTTTTCCATTGAATGATAATTTGTTTTTATGATAAGGGTGAAAGCGATTAAGTAACCTTCTATTATCCATGTAAATAAACATATTTTCCAGAATGCGGTAAATATGTTGATTTCATGCCATCTTTACATATTGGACATGCTTTCTTTCCCTTCACTTTATACCCCGACAAATTACCATAAGTTAGATAGTCATTAATGGTAAAAAATAACGTTGCACGCAACATGAAGTTCTCATTAGCATGTGCATCGAACACCGGAACACCTTCATACCATAACTTCTTCAGATCATCAATGAGTGGTTCCAGGTACACGTCTATGTCATTCCCTGGTTACTTAGTCCCTAATACTAAAAGTGACAACATAATATACTTGTGCTTCATGGTCAACCACAGAGGCAAATTATAAATCACTAAGAGAACTGGCCATGTGCTGTGAAAACTACTCAAACTACCAAATGGGTTCATCCCATCCGTGCTAAGCCGAAGTCTCAAATTTCTATTTTCTTTCTTAAATTCAGGGTACTTATCATCAATAATATCCCACTAAGGAGAGTCTGTTGGATGCCTAAGCTTCCCATCTTTCTTCCTCCCCTCAGCATGCCACCTCATATGCTTATCAACACTCTTGATTAAAAACAGACAAACTAGGCGTGGTATTATTGGAAGATACCATAACACGTTTGCTGAAGGGTATTTCTTACCATGCTCAAATTGAATCCCGTCTTCCAACTTGTAACGTGATTTACCACAAGTCGGACACACATGTAAATCCTTGTACTCTTTTCGATATAGTAAACAGTCACTTGGACAAGCATCGATTTTCTCGTACCCTAAATCCAGCGGACCCAACCATTTTTTAGCATAATAATTTAACTTCAGGATTTGGTTTCCCTCGGGGAACATGTCCTGCAAAACTTCAAACAACTCTCTGAAGCTTTTGTCACTCCAACCATGTTTTGTTTTATTGTTGAAAAATTTTATTACCGATGACAACTTAGTATACTTGTTACATCCAGGATATAAAGGAGTTTCAGAGGCTTGCAACAAACTCTCAAATGCAGCAGGTCGGTTACTCATTTCATCTTGAAGCCCATTTAACATCTCATTCAACCGATCCTCCTCGTCTTCCTCCTCCTCATCATCTTCATCATCATGATCCACATTTTCATCGTCAATAGTAGCTCTAGTGTCCTCATCGGATACTTCAATATTAAGATTGGGTTCCTCCTCTAAGTGGTGTTCTATGTCTACTCCATTTTCAACTTCTTCATGTTGCATGGTCATTTGATCATCATTGCTACTATCTCCCTTATATACTCCTTCTTCACCATGCCATATCCAAATGTGATAATCTACTCTAAACCCATGACACACAACATGTTCCCTTAACACCCTTATACTAGAAACGGTTTCCACATTAGAGCAATATCAGCACAAGGGCAAAAAAAACTCATCAGCACCCATACTTTTTGCGTAATTAAGCGCAGCCCTACAAAACTCTTCAACCCCTTTCTTAAACTCTATTATACTACGCTTACCAAACATCCAACTTCGATCCATTATGTCAATTATAACTCACTAAAGAAAAAGCAAACGAACAACACATGAGTAACAATCTACCTTATACACTTCTTTTTAAACTCTAGAATCATAAAAATTACATCATGTTTAGCATAATCCTAACAAATTTTAGCAAGTTTAGGTAAAGTAATTAACTTATTTTTCCGATAGCCCTAATTGATTATCAATGAAAACTGTGAAATGGAAAATGGAGGGTTCAAAATTTCAACAACTCAAAATCAGTAATTATACCATGCCATAAACCTAATCGAGTTCTTCAATTTCAATTTCTAATACAAATAATCCGGAAATCTTACACCCAAATCTGATTGATTTGCATACAAATAACCATAAAATTAAGTTCATTAGTAACCCTAATCGACAACCATGTAAAGCAATAAATAAATTAAAGCAGTATAAATTAATGGAAAAAAAAACTTACAATACAAGCTTTCAGTCGGAGTGTTGACGGGGTGCTGACGGCGTGTTGTCGGAGTGTTGGGTCGCCGTTTTAGTTTAGGGATTCAGAATAATGGAAGATTGTAATTTAGGGTTTTCATATGTGAAGTCGGGGGGTATACTTAGCTTGTTAGGTGATGTTGTATGTGTTGTAATTTTTAATTAATTAATAATCTTTTATCCCCTTTGCTACGCACACAAAATACGAAGCTATTTATTCAATTGCTGCGTCAAACACAAAACGCCGCAAATATGTATTTTGTACTAGATACAAAAACGCAGCAAAACAATAGCAGCAAATTAACCTTTTTGAACTACTGTTGAAAAGAATAACAATTACAACAGTGACCCTCATGTAACAACCAGTCGACAATATATTCAGCCAAAAAACAACATACTCTGACGTCAAAAGATTCTAAAGCATAGATTTTGTGAAGCAATAATTTGATTTACAAAATTGTCTACCACAGTGTCACTAATGAAACCAAAAACAAAGGATTATGCATCCTCACAAACATGTTGCTAAAGAAAAATTATAAAGAAATTCTATGACAATTATCATTAATACCCATTAAGATTCTTTCACAATTAAGGCAATAAAGGCCGAAACATTCATCAAAAACCATACGCAAAAAACTTTAAACAGTCAAGCATAATAAATAACCCAAAACTTTGTCTGTCATTACCTTCTCAAATTGCAGCATGTTTAAATAATAAACTAGTTTTGTTACCCGTGCATATTGCACGGGATAGTTTTACGGTTTTTTTTTTTGGAATTTTGACGTGTATTTTTATTCATAAAATTGAATACCAACGTTTGAATATAAATGTATAACAAATTTTTGAAGAAATTACAATTTATAGTACAAGTCAATTACAATCTATATTATAAGACAATTACGTATTTTAAAAAAAATATGAATAGTTTGAATTATGAAACAATTTTTTTGTTAAATACAATAACAAATATATATGAACAAAATAGCTATCTAAAATTTGCACCGAAAACTTTCCAACTTATTAACCTAAAATAAGCGCTCTTTTATTCGAGTATATATTTTAATTAAAAAATACATGCATAACTTATAATTTTTAGCTTGCTTTTTTAACTTTAATTTTACCTTAGTTTCGTGCCTTTTGTTTTTCTTCCCTCCTCAGATTACCCACGTAATGTTTTGCCTTATTTGCATTCACATACATTTTATGATGCTTTAATACATATAAAAAATATTTTAACAAAAGGTAAACCACATCAACATGGCAAAAACTTGACAAACGAAACAAAACATTGACAGGCGTGAATCATTTAAATTACACCAAATCGAAAATAGAATATAATCTACTACATAGAAACTCATGAGCAATAGATATTTAATAAATAAAGTGAATCGAAATAATTATAGGTGTTATAGTTTTTGTTTTTTTTTTTTTGCAAGGAAAGTATTCTCATATATTCCAAAAAATTATATGAGTTTTTGCTTACAAAAGTGTATAACCCCTATACAAAAGAAAACCTAGGGAATGTATTAGACATTTACATGTATAATGGCTAATATTTCTTCATGTATTACTTCTGTAGTTTTATGAAGAAGAGTTGCAGTGGTGGTGTACTGGATTTCCTTAAGGAGTGTTGCCAAATTACGCTCCCCATTCCTAAATTCTCTGAGGTTTCGTTCCTGCCATATATGATATACTAAACTACTCATTCCACAACTTATCCATTTGTTCCGCCAATGTCTGCGCCTTTTCCTGACATTAGCCCAACAGAGGAGTTCTGCCAGGTCAGTATTAGGAACATTCATTCCCATCCAATCTTTGAGCTGTTGTAAAAGGACTA
Organism: Silene conica; assembly: GCA_029255685.2. Lineage (NCBI taxonomy): Eukaryota > Viridiplantae > Streptophyta > Magnoliopsida > Caryophyllales > Caryophyllaceae > Silene > Silene conica. Next base: position 54,484,130 of record CM055311.2, on the reverse strand, counting down.
TGGTAAAGTTGCACTGAAAGTATAGGTGAGAGTTGGATTCAATTGCATTTTGGCATAGATAGCATCTGTTAGCTAGTACCAATCCACGCTGTTGTAACCTATCCATAGTCGAGAGTTTTTGCTGCACAGCCTTGAGGAGACAGACCTTATGTTTAGGAATTCCTGCATTCTGCTGTACTGCTTTGTAAACTGGCAATTTGCATCTTGTATTCCTGATATTGTCATAAGCAATACCAATGGAGTATTTACCCTTCACTAGGCAATTCTGAATTAACCGTTGAACAGCAAGAATGCCCCCCAATTTATCACTACATTGATCCCTCGCATGTATAAGATTTCTTAGGCAAGCAGGATAGTGGTTCTTTGGAGGTAAAGTCCAGATACTCTCAGCTGTCAAGTAGTATCTCTTTACCCATTGAGTCCAGACTGTTCAATACCTTCCTCAAGGTACCAAAGCCATTTAAGTAGCGAGGCAAGGTTCCAAACATGTAGATCTTTGATCTGAAACCCACATTCTTCCCACGGTCTGCATATGCTGCTCCATGATTTGAAAATCATTTTGTTTGCTTCCTGCGTCCTCCCCCAAAAAATATCTCTACTAAGTTGCTCAATGAGTTTGCAAATATGCCGTGGTATTAGCAAGCTGGCACACCAGAAATTTGCAAGGCCAAAAATGGCTGTATTAAGCACTAGAATCCTTCCTGCATAAGAGAGGTGACTTGTGCAGAATTTTTGCCTAATATTTTGGATTTTGAGGACAAGAGGGCTGTACATAGCGATTGTAAGCCGGGAATGGTTTATTGGTACTCCCAAGTATCTAAATGGGAAGCTCCCCTCATGAATACCTATTTCTTGAAGTATATGAGCTTTGTCCCTGCTATGAACCCCTCCCATATAAGCTTCAGTTTTCTCAAGGTTAGGTTTAAGGCCAGACCAGAGGGAAAAGTCCTGAAGAATGTTGACTGCAGCCTGTATTGAAGGAGCATCTCCCCTAGTAAAAATCATCAAGTTGTCAGCAAAGACAAGATGAGTAAGGCCTATCTTAGAGCATTTAGGATGATAAGAGGCTGGAGTTCCATGACACATTGTCCTTAGCTTCTTGGATAAGACCTCCATACTCAAAACAAAGAGGTGTGGTGATAAGGGGTCCCCTTGACGAACTCCGCTTTTCCCTTTAAAGAAACCATGATGGCTCCCATTTACACTTAAGGTGAACCAGGAACCAGTTACACAGCTCATTACCCACTTAACAAATATAGCAGGAAAGTTCATTTGAATGAGCATATCCTTAAGGAAAGCCCATTGTAGTGTATCAAAGGGCTTACTGATGTCCACTTTTACCATGCATCTGGGAGTGATATGCTTCCTGCCATAGCCTTTAAGAAGACTTTGCGTGAGCATTACATTATCAAAGAGGTTCCTGCCTTGAACAAAGGCTGCTTGCTCATGGCCAACCAGCTTTGTCATGACATTCTTAAGTCTGGCAGTGAGGATCTTGGTTATAGTTTTGTATATAATTGAGCAATAAGAAATGGGCCTAAAGTCTTTAACAGACTATGGCACAGATTTCTTAGGGATTAGAGTGACCAGAGTAACATTTGCTTGCTTTGGTAGGAAAGCAGTATGGAAGAACTCCTCAATGGCAGCACAAAAGTCATTTTCTACAATACTCCATGCCTTTTTGAAAAACCCTGCAGAGAACCCACCCAACCCTGGGCTTTTATTAGAGTCAATATCAAACAAGGCATGCGTAATCTCATCTCTAGTAACCGGGTGAGTCAGTACTTCATGGTCATCATGACTAACTATTGGTCCTTGAGAGATAATGTCCTGAGGAATCTGCTGTACAGGTACGGCAGTCCCCAATTGATGGGTGTAGTAATCCACAAAAGCCTCCCCAACTCGTTGTAGACCAGAGAAACTAGAGCCATCTCTGCCAACAATTTCCCCAATCATCTGCTGCTGTTGTCTTTCTTTTATTTTATTAAAGAAGACCCTGGTATTAGTGTCATTATGTGTTAGGTTATGCATTTTTGCTCTTTGATGTAAAATTTGCATCTCAGTCTCTTTCAAGTCTTGGAACTGTTTAGCTGCTACAGATTCTTTCTCAATAAGATCCTGAGATAGAGGGTCCTGTTGAAGCTGCCTGAAACATTCTGATAGTTCATTCCTTTTTTCCAGCACCCTTTCACTGATGTTAGAATAGTGAAAATGGTGGAGGCCTCTGAGTTTCCTTTTCACTTCCTTTAGTTTAGCCATAAGTCTGAACATTTTATTCCTTGTACTTCTGTGATTCCAAGCTTCAGCAACTATGTGGAGGAACTGGGGATGATCTGCCCAGCAGTTAAGAAACCTAAAATGCTTTTTAGGTGCTGCCACATCATGAAAATTCAGTATAGCAGGGCAATGGTCAGATATCCATGGTGCAGGGAAATGCCCAGTGGTTTGAGAGAAAGATTGCATCCAATTCCTATTGATAAGTATTCTGTCTAGTTTGGAGTATACCCGAGTATTAAATTCCTGCTTATTGTACCAGGTAAATTCATGCCCAGTTCCTCCCATATCATCAAGCTCACAGTCCATAAGGCACTGATTAAAATCCATGAGTTCAGTAAGAACTGGAGGAGTATTACTTATTTTTTCAGAAGGATATAGTTTTTTTATAAACATTGAATAACAATAAATTTACATATTTTTTTTAATTTTAATTTATTTTGTGGTATTAATAATTTAGATAATTGATTGTCGAGACACTCAAGAGGTGAATTAAAGAGCAAAAAATGTTAATGAAAATTATGTATGTTAAGTAATATAAAGAGTTTTAATCAATTTATTAACATATTATATTACAAAAATTAATGGATTATTCTACATGGCAACCCTGTATTTTTTCGAATTCTACGTGGTAACCCTACTTTTTAGTGAACACACCTTGTAACCCTCAACTTTGTTAATAAGTATTGCTGTGACCCTTAACTTTTTTTCCGTCAGATTTGCCCGTTAAGTAAGTGACGTGGCCAATTGAATTTTGAGATTTTCCACAAGGTAGTCTTCTATTTTTTTATCCTACAAAATAACTCTATTTGTTTTTGACAAAAGAAATAATTTTAAAAATACTCTCTTTTTTCCTCAATTTATTATTATTAACACGTCTTTCACTCGATTACTCAAAATAATGTCAACTTTTAATATCATCTCTTCAAAGTATCATTACCATGAATCTCCAAAAATCGGGTTTAATAATTAACAAAGAAATCCACTATTAAGCTTAATGTTTACAAATGAGTCTCTACTCCTCAATTGTACCCAACTTTAGTGTATGAATATATCGAACAATTAAAGTCATTATTGCATTTACAACATTTTTTGTTTTGGGATATTTGTTGAGGTTTAAAAAAAATTAATTAGATTAATGCTATGAATTAAATTTGGGATTGATTATTATAATGTTCAATATATAGTACTTTTACTATGATATGTAGAATATTTTATTGGGAATTTTTTGTTATCGAACAAGGTTTTTATTGAAGTTTTTTATTCAAAACTCGGTCTATTGAAGGATAATGAGGGTGAATTTGACAATTTAGGTGTAATCAAGAAAAATTGTAAAATTAAGATTAATTAAGGGATTATGTTTTTATATACATGTGATTTGTAGCAAAACTAAGGTTATGTTGTAAAAAATTTAAAAATATAGGGTTACCTTATAGAAAATCTCAAAATTCAATTTGCCACGTCACCTACTTAACGGACAAAATTGACGGAAAAATAATTAAGGGTCACGACAATACATATTAATAAAGTTGAGGGTTACCATGTGTGATCTCTCAAAAGTAGGGTTATTACCTTGTAGAATTTGAAAAAATACAGGGTTACCATGTAGAATAACCCAAAATTAATTAAATAGGAAAATTTTTTAATTAATTTGGTGGGTGTTAAGTATTGTGAAGAGTTTTAATTAATATATTATCATGGTTAATTAAAAAATGAATTAAATAAGAAAAAAATGGTATTAAAAATGGTGCCTGTTATGTAATATGAAGAGTTTGAATTAATTATTAACATGTTTTATTATAAAAATTCCAATTAAAACTTTAATTTAAAATATAAATTGTGAAATTTTTATTACAAAAATTTCAACTCAAATGTCAATACTAATTATAAATTTCGAAACTTTGAATGGTTACATAATTTTGGAAAACAATATATGAAACTTTTTAATTAATTTGGTGGGTGTTAAGTATTATGAAGAGTTTTAATTAATTTATTACCATGTTTAATTAAGACAATGAATTAAATAGGAAAAAATGTCAATAAAAATGGTTGGGGTTAAGTAATATGAAGAACTTTAATTTTAATTAGTTATTAACATGTTTTATCACAAAAAATTCAATTAAAACTTTATTACAAAAGTTTTAATTAAAATGTCAATATTAATTATAAATTCTGAAATTTTGAATGGTTGCATAAATTTTGAAAAACAATATATATTTAATAACGAAATTTAATTTAAGAATAATGATAAAATATCCCTTAATATTATGATAAGGGAGTTAAATTAATTTATAGATAAATGAATTAATTAATGTCACGTTACATTAAAATTTCTTCTGACACATTATTTTAGGTACCCTTTTAATTATTTTTTATAGATAGATTGTGATGGAATGTCATGAGATATAGGGCGTTAAAGATTTTGTATATAAGACTTTAAATGTTAAAACTTCTTGTAAATTAATTAAAATTTGATAGAGGTCATTAGCATTTCCATAAAAGGGGAGATCAAGAGGGAGTAGAATTGAAGAGCATTACTTGCATAATTAGGAGGAAATTTTATTTAATTGATGATATTAATAATGATGACTAATAGTTAATAAAATGGTGAGTAATGGGTAATAGAATGAGTTTTAAGATGAAAGACGGGTAAGACTTTTTTTTTAATTTACTAAGTAGATAAGATAGAGCACATGACATGTAGGATTGTTGGTGACACATGTCAATTAGAATTGGAGCTGACATGTCATCTCAATAGGGGGTGTGAAATATAATAATAATTAAAATGTTTTAGTTTTTAGATAAATACTTTGTGAATAACTTATCTTTACACGCAAACACGCAACGCTAAAAAAGTTATTGTAATAATTAGCCTTTAAATTATATTGTATAGATAGATGTATATAATTTAATCTTTATAGCAAAACAAAATAGTTGCATGATGTAAATTTACAGTGATGTGTTTTTTTTTATTTGGGGATTAACTTATTCTAACAATTAACAAATAAATTTTAAATTTAGCATGCATTCTGATTTATTAATTGTTGTTAACTTTATTAAAAATAAAGAGTCTAAACTTTATTTGTTATTATGCTATTTAAAAAGGATTAATTGATAAGAATACTCTGAACTATGGGTGTCCTGCTCAAAATACTCCAAACTTTATTTTAACTAACAATATAACCAACTAATGTCATCATTTGCTTTGAATAGAATTTGTTGTTTTGTTAAGTTGTTGTAGCATGTTTTTATGCTGTGATTAGATAAATAGATTAACATAAAAGTAAAAAGAGAAAGACGGGTTAAAGAAGGGTTAGAAATTTCTTCACTTAATTAGCATGTAAAAGGTCATATATTATAATAAAAGCGAATGAGAGCATTAGTTGGTTATATTGGTAGTTAAAATAGAGTTTGGAGTATTTTCAGCAGGACACTCATAGTTCAGAGTATTGTTATCAATTAATCCATTTAAAAACTTGGTATGCATTAATGCTTGTAAATTAATTAGTTTTTTTTATTTTATTTTTTTTGAAATAATGATGTTATGCTATTTAAAATCTTGGTATGTATTTAATGTTTGTAAATTTATTAGTTTTTTTATTTTTTCTTTTTAAAATAATGATAATGATGATGTGGCTTGCTAGAATTTCTTAAAAGTAAAATGGTGAAATGTGGTGCTTTGTCTTGTCTTTTTATATTATATATAGATTATCACTAGTTTTTAACCCGTGCAAATTTGTAGAGATATAGTTTTAAGAACATTGATTTATAATGATTAATACTTAAAATGTTAAACCAAAATACATGTATATTTTATACTCTATTTCTTTTATAATGATAACTGTTTAAAACACGTGCAAAACTTGCAAGGGTTGAAGTTTATAATTGTTTTAAATCCGTGAAAAAATACATGAATTCAGTATTAAACATGATAACAAAATTTTTAGATCTGCTCAGTTTAGTGGATAAGCTCAATATCTATAACAAATTTCTTTAGAGTATCATTTTAACGGAATGCTCTAAAATTTACTTAACAGAGTTTTATAGTTCATTTATTTTATTAACTTTTTGTAGATCGCATTTTTAAAATTCAAAATTAAAATAGTACTATTTATTAACACTTTTTTGTTGAAAACTATTTCTTAATCAAAAAAATTACTCAAATTTAGTAATATTTCCAAAATTTGCTATTATGATGGTCAAAATGTTAGAGTTAAAAGCTTGTCAAATACTATAATAACTGTAACACCCCCATTTATTTAAGGGCCTGTACTAGGACTCCCAAAATAACTAAGGGTGTTACCATCTCGGAATACCGAGGTAGTAGATAACAAAGGGAAAGAAGCACAATACTTTATTAAGTATATAAAATGTCAAAACCACTGATAATACAACTGTCTCATAAACATAAAGTAAATGTCTGAATAAACTTGCAAATGAACTTCTAAGGTGATCTAGACTCTAAACTGGTCCGGATCCAAGCACTATCTTCCCATTCAGCTCCCATAGTCTCAAGCACCTATCAATCTGGTCCCCAATAATTTGGTTCATCACAGTGTTTACAAATACACAGGGTCAACCACGAGGTTGAGTAGGAGGATAAATAAATAAAACATGAACAACAAAAGAATACAACACACTTCGATCTCCATACCGTCTCAACAACCACTCCCATCAAACACCACTTCTCATTCACAAGTCCCTACTCCTCCAATGGCCATATCACAAGACCCAATAACACAAGACCCATTATCACAAGACCACAATTCTCCTCTCCGCATCATATACACTACAAGAAAAACTGAACCGGGCGACAATGTTTGGCGACTGCATCGGTCAGTCGCCAATTTGGCGACTAAATAAAAACTCGGGCGACTGAAATCAGTCGCCAATTTGGCGACAGAACTTTTTCCCCAATTTTCCCACCACCGACACACTCGGGCGACTGATTCCAAAGTTTGGCGACAGAAAACCGTCGCTAAATTTGGCGACAGACAATTTCAGTCGCCAATTTTACGAGTCCGTCGCCAAATTGCGATATAGAAACAGACGCAGTTCAGTCCCTTTCCTTATTCGCAATTACACAAACACACAAACACACAAATCCTCAATATCGCGAAAACCACCACCACCACCCTACCCTACGTGTTCCGGCCACCCTCAACACCACTGTCACCGGATTCCGGCCACCACCACCACCACCGTACTTGTTCTTACCTTCATTCAACCCATTTAAGGTTTGTATACTCTCTTGAAACTCAATTTCAATTTCAATTTTTTGTTTGATTGTTGGTTTGTTTTGTGCATTTAGTGATTGTAGTAGGTTATTAAGACCGTCTTAGCTTATTAGGTTGTGATTAATTAGGTATTAGAAGCCAATTAGCATATTAATTAGATAATTGTGGGTTAGGGTTTATAAGAAGTTTGAAGATGATGATGTTGTTAGCCTTATTGATGTTGGTTAATTAGATTAAAGTAGTCGATTAGGATGTTTAATAGCTTATTAGGATGTTAGTTAGATTATACTAGCTTATTAAGACCGTCTTAAATTAGCTTATAAGTTTGTGGTTAATTGTATAATTGGAAATTGTTGTTAATAAATTGTTATTATTATGTGATTGAGGTTGTTCTTCAATTAAGTGAGTGTAATAGTTGTATATAATAGTTGTACAATTTAAATTCATGCTTGATATAATAGTTGTTCTTCAATTAAGTGAGTGTAATAGTGTAATAGTTGTATATAAATGTTGGTGATGATGATGATGAAGATCTAGAAGAGGATGAGGATGATGATTAATTTGGTATATAATAGTTGTACAATTTAAATTCATGCTTGATATGTTTATTTGATGTTTTTTCTTCTCCTACTAATATTTTCATTTATGTGATTGTAGATGGCAGGAGGTCGAGGTAGAGTGCGAGGCGGTGGCAGTAATCGTGCTAATATTTCATCCGTGCAAGAAGAAGAGGAACCAGTAGAAGAAGAGGTACAGATTGAGCCTCAAGTGGATGAGGACTCGGACGATGGTATACCGATTCAGTACACCCAGGATTACCGGATTATACTTGATCCGGCGGGACTATGGTAAGTGTTGTTGTTTATTATATGTGTATTATTCAATTTTTAAAGTAATAAAATGATTTGTTTTAATTAACAATTTCTGTTACAGGTTTAGACATCAGACTCCTCGTCGAGGGGTCGTTGCTAGCACAAAGGAGAACTTGTTAGGTCCTGTGCCTACTTCTTGGGGGAAAGCTAGCAAGGCTCAAAAAGAAGCTTGGTTCAATGCGTATCGGGTAATTGCATTAATTATAGTTAGTTGTTTTTTAACTCATTAAGCTAACTACTAATTACATTAACTGTTTTTTTTTTTTGTAGCAATCTTTCTATTGGGCTCCTGAACATGAACAATCCGTCCTTGAGAGATACCATGAAGTTGGTAAAACAAGATATAGAGACTATATCTACAAGATTGTTACAAGAAAGAAGGAACCGAATCATCTAAAAGGTACATGTAATATATAAGTTTTGTCACTTGTAAATACAAGAATTAATGAAATATCTTAATACTACTAACATACTTTTAATTGTTGGTGAGAAATATCAAGATCTCATGAAGCGACGCGAGACTCCCGAGTTCCAAGCCGTGTCCGCTCAAAAGAAGATGAACAAAAGAAGAGGGAAGAAAGATGCGGAGGTCGAGCCTACCCATCACGGGGGATCACGATCATTTTTGCAATCACCTACGAGCCGTCTCTTGTAAGTAAATTGCAATCACAACTTGACCGAGAAAGAGCGGAAAGAGATGAGGAAATGCGGTTGATGAAAGAACGTCTTAAGGCCATGGAGACGTATTTCTACTCTTGCAACCCCGGTTCCCAGCCATTTAATGAAGATCCTAATGATCCAAGAGGAAAGGGAGGAGACGGTAGTGGAGCTAGCATGGGATTTCAAGCAGTTAATTAGTTTAGTAACTTAGGAAAAATTGTCGAACGTGGAGATTTATTAGTTTAGTTAACGTGTTCATGTAATTTGATAACGGTTCTCTTTTTTTATAAAAGGAGATTTGGTTGTTGATTCAAAAGGTGTTCGTCACCAATTGCTGGTTACTTTCTGGTTGCAGGTGTACTGATATTATTTCGTATTGGATTTGGCAAAACCGAAATAATGATTTTCATGAAAAATGCTCAGGAATTTTGGCGACTGAAATGAAGTAATGGCGACTGAAATCAGTCGCCAAAACAGAGCACAAGAAACCAAAGCCCCTGGAAAGTCAAGAGCATTGGCGACTGAACAGGGGGAATTGGCGACTGAAGTCTGTCGCCAATTTGGCGACTGCTTCATTTCTGTCGCCAATTTGGCGACTGCCCTGTCTGTCGCCAAATTGTGTCTTTGGCGACTACCCTGTCTGTCGCCAAATTTGGCGACGGATTTCAGTCGCCCGAATTTTTTTGGCGACAAAAGTCAGCGACAACTGTTTGGCGACTGTTGTCCGTCGCCAATAGGTGTTTTGCGACAGATTTCAGTCGCCAATATTTGTCGCCCGATTGTGTTTTCGTTGTAGTGATAGTAATATTCGAGGCAAAATAATAACATCTCAACAACAATATTCGACATCATATACCAATCTCATAATAAACGAACAATCTCATTTCATGACAGAAATATAACTCACAGTCTATTCCCCTACCTCAAATTGCAGAATGACAACCAAACAGCTGCTAGAAATATTCCACGCGGAAACCGTCACCTAAACATATATTATTTAACGATTAATAATCCTTGACCTAACCCCTATTTTTAGATTAGTAAAGATACTAAATATCGTAAATTCCTAAAAGTGGAAAGTTTCCTGAAATAGAAACTTTCCCGAAATAGCAATCTTGCCCAAAATAGCAATTTCCCAAATAGTAATGCCACATAACTATTACTATATACCAAAAATACTATCGAAAGACATAATAATAATAACAATAACATTTAATAATAATAATAATAATAATAATAATAATAATAATAATAATAATAATAATAATAACAATACGCTGCAACAACACAACAACGAAACAACTCCTCGAAACCGTAAACCATAAAGAACCACGCAACACAGCAGCCCAGCCGTGCCAACAGCCCCGACAAACACCACCCCCAACACCATCTGCAACCCCTGGCTTCCCCACTGGCACCACTATGCTCGCCTCTGAGCCGCGGTGGTTCCAGGGAAGAAGTCAGTGGTCGTCGACCACCACCCACGACACCATAAACCGCATACAAACCCAACACCACCAAACTGTTCTGTTTTAAACGCAACAACCACCCCAAACGAATCCCACCATAACAACGACATTCAACACCAAGACACACCGTGATAACCTCCACCCAATCACCCTGACTACCACTAATCTAATTTCCCTAACACCCATAACAACCATGAACATGAAATACATCGAAATCATACGCAAATACCACACGGTCAACACTCTGTTCTGAATCAAAACGTGTATTGTGACAGGCGACAAAGACAACCATGACTGGTTGTCCTAGGTGGTCAACGGTGGTATGACTATGGTCAAAACACAAATATCAACATCATAGATCAATATTACATAAGAATCAGAAACTATACATACCATTACACGATTGAATCTATTGGATTAAAATGAAAGAGAAAACTGGAAAAAGGAAAACATGATGAGTATACTTACTTCACAGAGTATTTGACCACCCTTAGACCCTCTTAAACCACCGTGTAAACCTCCCCTCTTGTTCTCTGTGGTGGCGGCAACAATGTAGGTGGGGTTGTATTGTGTCGATTAGGTTAGGGGTAGGATTTTGTGTGGTGATAATATAGGGCGGCGGAGTGAGTTTGTGCGTGTGTCTGTTATCGAGATGGGCTGCTCATGGTAGGCACACATTTTGAGGCCCAAAAAGACATTAAGATACGGTTTACTAACTAATACACATATACGACATAACACTAACAACATATAAAATATAAAAACACTTATTCGATAAATTAATTATCGAATACAAACGTTCAAATACTATCAACACGTCAATATAAACAATAAATATTATAATAAAATACGAGGTATTACAATAACGTTATTTGTTTTTACCATTTTTTTATCATTTATATTTTCATTTTTTAATAATGTTTTTTTTCATCTTCTTATTTGATTATTATTGATACACTATGTGGACTATTGTGAATTTTTTGCATTTTCCTATTGTATTATTTATACAATATAAATGGAATTGGAGATAGTGGTGCATTGAAGTTTTGTGTTCACTATTCGATGAAATTCTATTAACAAAGTTTTTTTTTCATAAATTAATTATATATATTTTGTGGTGGGTCCTACATTTATTTAAAACTAAAAAATAAAAGAAAATGTTTGCGATGACGTGGACGGATGGACACACGAAATTGTATGAAATGTTCTTGTATTAATATAGATAAGATTGCATAATCAAATAAAATAATATTGATGGTTCGTACAAAAAATGAGAATGGCGACATGATGAATTCACTTGAGATATAATCAGAACATTCGTCATCCAGTATAGATACAAATCACATGTGACAAAAATAATCACAACAACACAGATGAACAAGACAAACCATATTGTTTTTAAACATGTCTTATAAATCGTTCATCCCAACAAATTTAATATGAAGGTGGCTCTGATACCACTTGTTAAAAATAAATCCTTAATAAGACCATAATTTCATACTAAATTAATTGGTAAAACGGAGTAGCGGAAGCGTACCTGATGAATGCATAGGAATATGATGAACGGATGAACTTGAGTTCCCGGATTATAGCCTTCTACCAGACACACTCTTCTTAGGGTTTCTCTACTGATGGAATGTATAAGAGGTTAGGTAGAAGTGTGCTACTAGGGACCATAACTCCGCGTATATATATGGAGGGATATAAAACTTATTGCTCTATAACAGCCGCCTTATTTTGATACGCCCATCATGTATCAGTTAAATCCCTAATGGGTATCTACACAATTAAGATATCATACCCATACTTAATAAGACGTAACTAATTATGTCCGTAATATATTATCTGAATGGACCACCGTATTGGGCTAAACTTAATGATAGCTAACAAATACAATTAATATAGTAACCTATCCACATAAATAGTATTAGACCCAATATATTCTTACAAAATGATGGTCGGCCGTAAAATAATGCGAGAATCTCCAATTTTTGGAGGCAAAATAATTAGGTTGTCAATTTTTGGAAGCAAAGTCAATTTTCTTTTACCATATTTGACTGTGAGTTCAACGGAAATCGTAAAAAAGAATTTGATAGGAGAGCTTCAGATGAACAAAATAACTAATCAAAGAGCAAAATCCGGAAATTTCATTAATTAATTAGCGACATTTAGAGATTTTATTTACCAAATTGAGATATTTTTTTATCTTTACGAAAAATATGGTGGTAGCCAATAGCCATTTCGATTTCCGATAACGTGTGCTGCTTTGCGGTTTTCTTTGTGATCCGCGATTTGCCATTGAGTGGGCTACTGGGCTTTGCTGCTTGGGGAAGATGAAGATGTAACACCCCCATTTATTTAAGGGCCTGTACTAGGACTCCTCAGATAAGTAAGAGTGTTACCATCTCGGTTTCCCGAGGCAGTAGATACAAAGGAAAGAAAAACAGTACTTTAATTAGAATTAAACTCAAGACGTGTTCTTACATCAATAACCAAAAGGTCTTAACAACGTAAATAAAGTACAACTCAATAAAACTGACTAAGGCGATCTAGACATCTAAACTGGTCCGGATCCAAGCTCTTTCTCCCATAGCTCCCCCTTAGTCTCAGCACCTGTCATTCTGCTCCCCAATAAATGCTTCATCACAGGTGATCACGAATACACAGGGTCAACCACGAGGTTGAGTAGGGAAAAGAATAAATATAACAATATAATAAACTCCGCACCGATCCAACGCCAAATAAACTCCGCACCGATCCAACGCCATATATATATATACTCCGCACCGATCCAACACCATATATACTCCGCACCGATCCAACACCATATATACTCCGCACCGATCCAACACCATATATACTCCGCACCGATCCAACTCCGTATCACAAAACAATAGAATATATATATGCACAACATAATAATATCTCAAAATAGTACAAACAGCACAAAATAACGTTCTCATGATATTATATCGTAAACATGTTTAACACCAAGGATGATAGATCACACATTATTATAAACCAGTATTTTCCCCTACCTGAAATAGCAGGAACGCAGATCAAACCAAAGCTTGCCTAGAAATGTTCCACACGAAACCCGCTACCTAAACAAATATTATATAATTAATAAACACCCTAATACTCGCAAAACACATGCACATTCTATTTATAGAAACTCCCTATATTTAGAAAGCCTCCCACCACCGAGTTACCCAAAATAATAACTTTCTAAATATAGTAACTTCTAAAAATAGTAACTTCGATTTGAAATTCAAACTATAAATACACTCATTAAAACCATATCAAATAATATCTTTACCATAATTACCAACAAACTCATAAATGACAAAATAACAAAAACAATACTAATAATAATATTAATAAGGATAATAATAATAATAATAATAATAATAATAATAATAATAATAATAATAATAATAATAATAATAATAATAATAATAATAATAATAAAACAACTCGACACATGCCAAAACAGCCCCGTATACCCTCAACCACAACCCGTGACAAACACCCCTACAACCACCACGTGACTCCTTTGCCGACCCCAAAAACCAACACCACGCCTACCCAGAACCACCGACTTCCACCACAACCACCAACCAGCCACTCGACAGCCGCCGGTGAGCCGCACCAGGCCCAGTTCAGGCCTGCCTCCTCACCCGCAGCACCTGCCCAGGCCATATAAAACCACCCTTCGACTCTGACCCAGCCACCAACGACACCAGACTCGACCACCACCACCACCACCAGACTCCAGGCTAAACACTCGGTGACAATATCGTTCCGACCTCCCCCGAGTCCACGATATTACCACCACCCAAAACCCCTGACACACACAGACTGACTGACGACAACAAAATATGAAAAAAAACGACCTTCTGACTCCTACCATCAACCACCGCTGTACCTCCATAACCAACCACCACTGCATATCGAGGCTACCACCAAGAGTAACCCCTTACCACCGCCTGTCCCAAAACACAACGACCCCTAACACAAAACATAGACACAACATAAAAAACTGATCAAACAAAAGATGCATATAAATCGCCTGTTATCATCTGTTGCAACCACTGATCTGACACTAACCAAAAACACCTTCGAAATAAGCAACAACAACCAACAACCCTTAATCTATAGCCTACATATGAACATTATACTTCCTAGTACAATATTATGTAAAAACTATAAGCATACGATGCCCAAAACTCTCCTTAAACAGACGACGAAACTCTACTGAAAACCAGAAAAAATAACGAGATGGTGGTGGACATACCAGATCCTTCACCAATTCGAACCAGTCTACGTCAGTCTACAACCACCGTGGATGGGTTCCTCCCCTTCTCTACTGTGGCGGCTAGGGCTTGGTGTGGTTGTTTTTGAGTTTGAGTAGGGTTTAGAGTAAGTAAAGATGCCATATATATGACGGCAGGCTACAGTTTTGGTCAGGGTTTCTAAAACTTGTGTGTGGGCTGCTACTTGAGCACGCAAAACGAGGCCCACACGAGGCACTCGACAGGTCTCAAGTTCGAGCCCTAGCAACACCATAATACCACTATTAATGTAGGATACTTAGATCCCCACTTCGAGTCTTACCTAAGTCTAAAACACTTCGCACAAACGAGTATAAACAAGCCTAATAAACGAATGATTCTTTAAAAGAAACTATCGTTTTTCACAAACCGAGACCCAAAATACGAGGTATTACAGTCTTCCCCCCTTAAAAGAACTTCCTCCCGAAGTTCTACCTTACTTAGGTGAACTTGGAACACAAAACATTAGACAAAAAGGTTCATTTAAATCTTTAAATCAAAGAATGTTACATTCCACCCCCCTTAAAGAAAAGTTACGTCCGCGTAACTTACCTCAATCAAACAAATGCGGGTAACGCTCCCTCATAGCTGCCTCAGGCTCCCACGTGGCCTCCTCCTGATTATGGTTGGTCCAAAGGACCTTCACCAAGGACGTCTCGCCATTGCGAGTCTTTCGTACCTTCCTGTCCAGAATTTCCTTCGGAGTCTCAATGTATGCCAACTGCTCATCGACCTCAATCACCTCATGCTGAAGCACATGTGATGGATCACTCACGTATTTCCTCAACTGGGACACATGGAACACATTATGGACCTTGGATAGGGTTGGAGGCAAAGCTAAGCGGTATGCCACCTCTCCAACTCTGTCCAAAATCTCAAATGGCCCAATAAATTTCTGACTCAATTTACCACGCTTGCCGAATCTCATCACGCCCTTCATCGGAGAGACTTTCAGTAGTACCTTCTCTCCGACCTCAAATGAAATATCGCTCCTCTTCAGATCGGCATAACTCTTCTGTCTATCTTGAGCGGCCCTCATCCTCTGTCGAATAATCTGAACCTGCTCCACCATCTCCTGAATCATATCTGGCCCCAAAGTTACAACATCAGCTCGATCATCCCAACACACAGGGCTCCGACACTTCCTTCCATACAGAGCCTCGAAAGGGGCCATGCCTATGCTCGCATGATAACTGTTATTATAGGAAAACTCGATCAACCCCAGTCGATCCTCCCAAGATCCTCCGAACTCCAGTACACAAGCTCTCAACATATCCTCAAGAGTCTGAATCGTCCGCTCAGTCTGACCATCGGTAGCCGGATGAAAAGCTGTACTCATCTTCAATTGGGTACCCAAAGCAGCCTGCAACTCCTGCCAAAACCTGGATATAAACCTCGAGTCTCGATCCGAAACGATGTCCTTGGGTACGCCATGCAGTTTGACCACATTCTGAACATATGACTTAGCCAATTCAGCTTTACTCCAGGTATCTTTCATGGGAATAAAGTGAGCTGACTTAGTTAAACGATCCACGATCACCCAAATCATGTTGTTGCCCTTCTGAGTCCGAGGCAACCCCACGATAAAGTCCATCGAAATATTCTCCCACTTCCACTCTGGCACCTCCAACGGTTGAACTTTCCCGTGAGGTCTCTTATGTTCCCCTTTCACTCGCTGACACGTCAAACACCTCGACACAAATTCTGCGACTTCCTTCTTCATATTAGGCCACCAAAATGTCTTCTTAAGATCCTTATACAACTTATCACCCCCTGGGTGAACAGAATAAGGAGTAGCATGAGCTTCAGTCAGGATCTTCTTCTTTAGCTCCTCAACATTCGGTACACACCATCGCCCACTGAACCTCAAACTACCATCGGTATGAATACTGAACTTGGATGTCTCATCACCGTTTCCATTCTCCACCATCAAACGCCACTTCTGGATTCTCTCATCGTTCTGCTGTAACTCCCGAATCTCCCCATACAACTCAGGCTCCACTGTCAAGTCACCAAGAGTGTCCCCTTTCCGGATCATGAATATTCCCATATCCCTTAGTTCACCATACAACCTCCCTCTCGATCTGGCACAATCCAAAGCATGTATTGACTTCCTACTTAGAGCGTCTGCTACCACATTTGCCTTGCCTTCGTGGTAGACAATCTGCATATCATAATCTCCGATCAACTCTATCCACCTCCTCTGCCTCATGTTCAACTCTTTCTGGGTGTAGATATATTTCAGGCTCTTATGGTCAGAAAACACCTTAAAAGTGGCCCCATAAAGGTAATGACGCCACAATTTCAGTGCAAAGACCACAGCGCCCAATTCCAAATCATGCGTCGGATAATTCTCTTCGTAGGTCTTCAACTGGCGAGAAGCATACGCGATCACTCTACCATTCTGCATTAACACACAACCCAACCCATGCTTTGAAGCGTCGGTGTATACTTCAAAATTTTCACTCCCAACTGGCAAGGCCAGGATAGGAGCTGTTGTCAGGCGTTCCTTAAGGGTTAGGAATGCCTTCTCACAACTCTCATCCCAGATATAACGGTTCTCCTTCCTCATCAACGACGTCAACGGCTTCGCTATCTTTGAAAAATCTTTGACGAATCTCCGGTAATAACCAGCTAAACCCAGAAAGCTTCGAATTTCACTCACATTCTTCGGACTCTGCCACTTAGTCACTGCCTCGATCTTGCTAGGGTCAACAGCCACTCCCTCTTTAGAAATTACATGCCCCAGAAATGCCACTTTCTCCAACCAGAACTCACACTTGCTCAACTTAGCATTGAGCTTATGCTCCTCCAAGGTCTGAAGTACTTTCCTCAAATGCTCTTCGTGCTCTTCTGCATTCTTGGAATATACCAGGATATCATCGATAAATACCACCACAAACTTGTCCAGGTACGGGCTGAAGACTCGATTCATCAAGTCCATGAACACAGCTGGAGCATTAGTCAATCCAAAGGGCATAACCACAAATTCATAGTGGCCATACCTCGTTCGGAAAGCGGTCTTCGGAATATCTTCATCCTTTATCCTCAATTGATAATACCCGGATCTCAAATCAATCTTGGAGAAAACCCCGGCTCCACTCAACTGATCGAACAAGTCGTCAATTCTCGGCAATGGGTAACGGTTCTTGATGGTTACATTGTTCAGCTCTCGGTAGTCAACACACAACCTCAAACTCCCATCCTTTTTCTTCACAAACAAAACGGGTGCTCCCCAGGGCGACACACTGGGTCGGATGAATCCTTTCTCAGCTAGTTCATCCAACTGTTTCTTCAACTCCTCCATCTCTTTTGGTCCCATACGGTACGGTGATTTAGATATTGGTCCCGCCCCTGGTTTTAGGTCGATGGAGAATTCCACTTCCCTCCTTGGCGGTAACCCCGGAACGTCGTCACGAAAAACTCCCTCGAACTCCCGTACCACAGGTATCTCCCTAGTCTTGGGGGTCTCAGCCTCACAATTCCACATTTGACACAAAATCAGACTCTCTCCTTTCCTCAAGCTAGATTTCAAGGTGTTGACAGGTATGAATTTGATTTTTGGTTTGACTCTATACCCCTTGTAGGATACCCTCACCCCTTTGGGTCCCTTCAAGGAAATTTTCTTTTGATGACAGTCGATAAAAGCTCGATACTTCCCTAGCCAGTCCATCCCCAAAATCACTTCAAAGCCCCCCAGAGGAAACTCTATGAGGTCACAATAGAAAATTGCTTCCCCGATTTTGATGGGTACACTACCATATACTCTATTACGGACTATCGACTCGCCTGATGGTATGGTCACTGGATCCGCGATCCAATCAAATCTCTCAAGTCCCAAAGCCTTAACATGATCTCTAGACACAAACGAATGGGTGGCACCGGAATCGAAAAGTACAAAGGTAGGGCTAGAGTTTACAAGAAAAGTACCAGTAACCACATGAGCATCCTCCTGAGCTGCCTGCTTTCCCATGGCAAAGAGCTTGCCACTGGACTTGACTCCACTCTGGCTGGCAGTAGATGTTCCAGCCTGCTGATTTCCTGTCGTCCCCGTCTTGTTGTTGTTCCCACTTCCATTGTACTGATTCTGATATGAACGGTTCTGATTGCTGTTGTTGTAATTCCTCTGATAGTTGCTGCTGCCCCCAGACTTCGCACCCCCACCATAGTTTGTCATGTGTGTGCGATAGCCACTGCTGCCATAGGACTGAGTGCGAGGCCCCTGGTATCCGGATGTAGGTGTACGATAGCCCCCGGACTGATTTCCTCCAGACGAACGACACACCGCCTGTTTATGTCCCCTCTTTCCACAGCCAAAACACACAATTCCTGCCGAACCACTGCCAGAAATCCCACTCATGGAATTAACCCCACTCTGGTTTCTCCCACCACCAGAGGCACTACTCCCGAAGTACCCACTGAACTTGTTATTACTTTGCTTTTTCGATCCTGAACCCTCAGCTACTGTTTCAGCTTTCCTCTTTTCTGTCTTGGACTGTTTGTCCTTTTTGATCATATCCGAAAGCCTCTCCGCCGCCCCAGCCCGTAAATAGATGTCACGGATTGTGGTGGGCGGAGCTGCAATCAGTCTCTTTTTGATGGCGATTGATAATCCCTCTCAAATTTCATGGCTAGCATAGCATCGTCGAAACCCATGTCTCCCACGTAGTGCACCAACTGGATGAACTTCCTGTAGTAAGCCTCTACGGTCATGTCCTCCGACATCTGGAATGAGTCGAACTCCTCCCTCAGCTTGCTCTTTTGGAATTCTGGTAAAAACGCCTCGTTCAGAACCCCCTTGAATGCATCCCACGGAACAAACGCGGATCCACCCTCTAAAGCTGCTTCCCGGAGCTCTCCCTTATTCGCGGTCCACCAGTCTCCAGCCATACCCCTCAGATAGTGGGCAGCCTGGTCTACCATCAGTTCTTCAGGGCAGTCCACCAACTCGAACAGGTTACCAAATTCTCTGCACCAGGCCCCCAGCAAATGAGGCTCACCCTCCCCGGTGAAGTGGGTGGGTTGGTGCCTTGCAATTATCGTGCTCATTTTCGCGGAGTCCATTCTTTTAGCCTTTAGAGTTGCAATCTCAGCTCGTAATAGATCTAACTCCTCTTGTGTGATGTTAGCGAGGTTGTCTCTTCGCGGAGGCATACTATAATACAACAGAAAAGGAATGAGTCCCGACTCGTGTGGGTACCCATTAAGATTAGGGCTAAAATCCCTAAACGATAAAGTCTAGCATCAACTATCAGATTGAGTACTACCAAATTATAACATGGCTCGGGATCACATAACCGCATATCACTAGACATAATGCAAGAAAGATTTCTAACATGTTTCAAATCACTTAACATATCACATCAATTTACACCTTTTTTTCAAACCAATAAGGATTCATTCATGTTCATGCCCCTTCCGGCTTTTCCATAAGTCTCTTATACTCAGAATTCTCATGACACATTTATCACCGTATGTTATCACTTTCACCACCTCCTATTCTACCCTTTGCTCTCATATATGCACTCTGGGTTCCCGGGTAAAACTGATAGGGCCTATGGTTCGGTGTGAGGGGGCCCCAGACTCATACTTCCCCTTTAGTGTGCTCCTAACAGTCCTATCCCGGGGGTTCATTTTATTTAGACTCTCCTCGTTCATTAGGTTCATTAGGTTAGGCCTGAGGATCGTTCGCTCTGATACCACTTTGTAACACCCCCATTTATTTAAGGGCCTGTACTAGGACTCCTCAGATAAGTAAGAGTGTTACCATCTCGGTTTCCCGAGGCAGTAGATACAAAGGAAAGAAAAACAGTACTTTAATTAGAATTAAACTCAAGACGTGTTCTTACATCAATAACTAAAAGGTCTTAACAACGTAAATAAAGTACAACTCAATAAAACTGACTAAGGCGATCTAGACATCTAAACTGGTCCGGATCCAAGCTCTTTCTCCCATAGCTCCCCCTTAGTCTCAGCACCTGTCATTCTGCTCCCCAATAAATGGTTCATCACAGGTGATCACGAATACACAGGGTCAACCACGAGGTTGAGTAGGGAAAAGAATAAATATAACAATATAATAAACTCCGCACCGATCCAACGCCAAATAAACTCCGCACCGATCCAACGCCATATATATATATACTCCGCACCGATCCAACACCATATATACTCCGCACCGATCCAACACCATATATACTCCGCACCGATCCAACACCATATATACTCCGCACCGATCCAACTCCATATCACAAAACAATAGAATATATATATGCACAACATAATAATATCTCAAAATAGTACAAACAGCACAAAATAACGTTCTCATGATATTATATCGTAAACATGTTTAACACCAAGGATGATAGATCACACATTATTATAAACCAGTATTTTCCCCTACCTGAAATAGCAGGAACGCAGATCAAACCAAAGCTTGCCTAGAAATGTTCCACACGAAACCCGCTACCTAAACAAATATTATATAATTAATAAACACCCTAATACTCGCAAAACACATGCACATTCTATTTATAGAAACTCCCTATATTTAGAAAGCCTCCCACCACCGAGTTACCCAAAATAATAACTTTCTAAATATAGTAACTTCTAAAAATAGTAACTTCGATTTGAAATTCAAACTATAAATACACTCATTAAAACCATATCAAATAATATCTTTACCATAATTACCAACAAACTCATAAATGACAAAATAACAAAAACAATACTAATAATAATATTAATAAGGATAATAATAATAATAATAATAATAATAATAATAATAATAATAATAATAATAATAATAATAATAATAATAATAATAATAATAATAATAATAATAATAAAACAACTCGACACATGCCAAAACAGCCCCGTATACCCTCAACCACAACCCGTGACAAACACCCCTACAACCACCACGTGACTCCTTTGCCGACCCCAAAAACCAACACCACGCCTACCCAGAACCACCGACTTCCACCACAACCACCAACCAGCCACTCGACAGCCGCCGGTGAGCCGCACCAGGCCCAGTTCAGGCCTGCCTCCTCACCCGCAGCACCTGCCCAGGCCATATAAAACCACCCTTCGACTCTGACCCAGCCACCAACGACACCAGACTCGACCACCACCACCACCACCAGACTCCAGGCTAAACACTCGGTGACAATATCGTTCCGACCTCCCCCGAGTCCACGATATTACCACCACCCAAAACCCCTGACACACACAGACTGACTGACGACAACAAAATATGAAAAAAAACGACCTTCTGACTCCTACCATCAACCACCGCTGTACCTCCATAACCAACCACCACTGCATATCGAGGCTACCACCAAGAGTAACCCCTTACCACCGCCTGTCCCAAAACACAACGACCCCTAACACAAAACATAGACACAACATAAAAAACTGATCAAACAAAAGATGCATATAAATCGCCTGTTATCATCTGTTGCAACCACTGATCTGACACTAACCAAAAACACCTTCGAAATAAGCAACAACAACCAACAACCCTTAATCTATAGCCTACATATGAACATTATACTTCCTAGTACAATATTATGTAAAAACTATAAGCATACGATGCCCAAAACTCTCCTTAAACAGACGACGAAACTCTACTGAAAACCAGAAAAAATAACGAGATGGTGGTGGACATACCAGATCCTTCACCAATTCGAACCAGTCTACGTCAGTCTACAACCACCGTGGATGGGTTCCTCCCCTTCTCTACTGTGGCGGCTAGGGCTTGGTGTGGTTGTTTTTGAGTTTGAGTAGGGTTTAGAGTAAGTAAAGATGCCATATATATGACGGCAGGCTACAGTTCTGGTCAAGGTTTCTAAAACTTGTGTGTGGGCTGCTACTTGAGCACGCAAAACGAGGCCCACACGAGGCACTCGACAGGTCTCAAGTTCGAGCCCTAGCAACACCATACTACCACTATTAATGTAGGATACTTAGATCCCCACTTCGAGTCTTACCTAAGTCTAAAACACTTCGCACAAACGAGTATAAACAAGCCTAATAAACGAATGATTCTTTAAAAGAAACTATCGTTTTTCACAAACCGAGACCCAAAATACGAGGTATTACATACCATCTCGGTTTCCCGAGGCAGTAGATACAAAGGAAGATAACAGTACTTTAAATTAAATTTAAACTCAAAACGTGTTCTTACATATCCAAATTATAAAACTGTTCTGATCAAAATAAAAGTACAACTCATCAACTGCTATCATGTGATCTAGACT
The DNA here is from genome assembly GCA_029255685.2 of Silene conica. Taxonomy (NCBI): domain Eukaryota; kingdom Viridiplantae; phylum Streptophyta; class Magnoliopsida; order Caryophyllales; family Caryophyllaceae; genus Silene; species Silene conica. Next base: position 54,461,020 of record CM055311.2, on the reverse strand, counting down.
CTAGGCAGGTCCGGGTTCATGCTTCTCCCTTCCCTAAGCTCCCATAGTCTTTAAACCTGTCATTCTGCTCCCCAATAAATTGGTTCATCACAGGTGATCACGAATACACAGGGTCAACCACGAGGTTGAGTAGAGTAAAACTGTAAACAAACCACATTACTAAAAATAGAAAGTCGATCATCTCCACTCCGATTCACAAGACCCATTATCTCCGCACCGATCACAAGACCCATTAACTCCACATCAATCACAAGACCCATTATCTCCGCACCAATCACAAGACCCATTATCTCCGCACCAATCACAAGACCCATCATCTCATCGCCTCATCGTTATCACAGTATGATATAAATGCACAATATAAAGATCACATGATAATATATAACAAACATGCTTGATATCAATTATGAACGGTTTACACATCATCATACATCAGTAGTTTCCCCTACCTGAAATAGCAGGAAATGTAGATACGTCCAAGCGCGTTAAAAGTGTTCCACACGAAACTTGCCACCTAAACACGTATATGTAACAAATTACCAAACTTCCCGAACCCCTTATCGGTCATACTTACTATAAATAGCAACCTTCCAAAGTGGAAAGTTACCATAAACACAAACTTCTCGATATAGCAACTTTCGTTTGAAATTCAAATTTAAAATATGCATTAGTATCAAATCTTACATTAAATGCCAAATCTTTTCCTTTAATACCATCATATATTTTTTTACTAATAATAAACTAATACCATAAATAATAAATAAATAAATAAGTGAATAATATTAATATTAATAATAATAATAAAAGTAACAATAATAATAATAATAATAATAATAATAATAAATAAAAGTAAATAAACCACACTACCCGACATACACCAACCACGGCCCTTAAACACCCAACCACCGCCACAAACCAGCCCCAAACCCCACCAGCAACCACCTGACACGACACCCACATCACCCACTACACCTCTGACCACCGCCACCGGCGTCGACTAGCTCCGGCGAGGTGAACCAGAGCCGTTTCCAGGCCTGGTTCACGACCCTCTGTTCAGCACTCCTTCACCAGCCCTCGCCAACACACCTGCAACCACCACAGACACGGCCGACTCCGACAACACTCACCCCAGACACCACCACCGACATCCAACCCCCACAACCACCATGGTACCACCGCATAGACCTCCCCCTAGTCGGCGGTGGCACCATTCCAACAACCCCTCGACACCCAGTCACAACACAACTCCCTGACACCCCTTCCAGAACCACCAACGAACCCCCCTGTTTACACCGTACCCAGACCTTACCAACCCCGTGACTACCACCATACGAACCACCAGCCAACCCACCATCTAATAACACAAAGACCCAGAGTAAACGTTAACTGAATTAACTTCGAAATCCCACGCAAAACACCACGTTCCCGACTCTATTCTGAAACGCTAAGAACATGGTTTGACACAGACGACAAAACCACCACGACAGGTGGTTTAGGGTGGTCAAGGGTGGCCCTACAACAACCAAAACGCGACTACTAACATCAGAGGTCACAATTATAAAACAGATCAGAATTAGTAAGCATTATAACATGATCGAAAAAGACGAACAACAAGGACGGCAGAAAGCGAAATTATGGAACAGTGGTGAGCATACCCGGTTCTTGACCAATTCGAGGTACCCTAGATCAGTCTATAACCACCATGAGCAGGCTCTCCTTCTTCCCTATAGTGACGGCTAGGTGAGTGTGAGATCTGGTTTGTGTTTATGTGATGATTAGGGCACGAAAAACCATGATACTTATAAGGCGGCTGACACTAGGCTAAACTCTCTGTTTCAGAATTCCGTGTGGGCTGGTATTGTCACGCCTTTCGAAGCCCATTGCTAGGGTAACAATAGGTCCCAAGTTCGACCCACACTAACTCCATACTACAACACTTTTATAGAATGCCTTGGTTCCCATTTCGAATCCCACTGACGACCGAAACACCCATCAAAACGTGGGTGTGCGAGAGCTTGTAAAACGACCAAATTGAATAAATAACTCATCGTCCAACCATAATTTACCCATAAGTCCTATATTTTAAAAGTTACTAAATCGGGTTATTACAGAAGAGACTCAGATAGTAGTTGATGTCTCGTGTCTGTGTTATAGAAAAAGAAAGTAGTTAGTGTATCAGTATCTGTCAACTATTATCTTATCTATGTGGTGGTGTATTTAAAATCGCAAGCTACGTGCCAATAGTCCAAGACTGCCCACGTTTATTGTTTTATATTTTTGTATTTTGACTTTTTTATTTTTATTTACTTAGAGCAACTTCAATGGCAAGCTACGAGGTTTTATAGCTTGCTTTGTCACCTCGTCTTTTGACGCAACAAAGGTTTTAAATTACAATGTCCTTCAGTTGTAAACTACACCAAATGTAGCTTAAAAAGACCCACCTAATAAATAAAGTATCAGAATATAATTTATTTTAGGGTTAATTGATAGCAATAATACAAACTATGCCTCACCTACTAAAATTAATATGAATTATACAAAAACCCAAAAAAATCCCAACTTGACCATCATTTAACTGCTATTATCTTGAGTGAAGGACAACCGAAAGAACCGGTTACCATTCACACTTAAGTTGTGTTTCACCTTATTTTCCCCCTTTTACCTCAGTTAAACCCTAATTACCCAATTTTCCCCCTTTTTCGTCTTTATCATCCTTAATCAATTCATCCTCCATAACCAATCCATCCTCCATAATCAATCCATCCCCAGGTCCACTATTCATCTTCGTCATTATTCTGGTTGGTGTTACTGCAGAAGTTGTTTGACCTCCATTGTTGCAGACACGATGAGTATTAAGGTAAAATTCTAATTTTAATCTTCATCATTATCACGAATGTTGTTTTTGTTTTCCAGATCTATTCAATTCTCTTTGTAATTAGTTTTATTTGATGTTGGTTAGTTTAATTTGATGTTGGTTAGTTTTAATCTAAATCTTAATCATTACAGCGACTGTCTTTGTTGAAGCATTATCCTTTTTATTTTGGTTAGGGACCTGATGAATATGTGACATTGAAAATTCGGTTTGGTGAGTCATTTACAAAGAATAAATTAGGGTTTGCTTATACGGGCAGGTTATTTAGGACTTCAGTTGTTGATGTTGATGAATTCTGTTGGTTTACTCTATTAGAGGAGTGTGAGAAATGTGGAACTTTCAAGAGGAATGTAGATGCCATTTTTACATGAAACCTGAAGTTGGATTGGAAAGAGTGGTATATGATAGTGGTGCTCAGTTTATGTGTGAGATAGCTGTGAAAGAGAGGGTAGTTGATTGCTATAGTGTTTGCTGGTGATGTAGCATATTTAATGCACTTACGGAAGTTGGCTGAGGGAGAAGTAAATCCCTCTTCAGTTGTTAAGTGTTCTAGGAAGTTGACACCTAGGAGCTAGAAAGATGGATAGTAAAGTAAAGATTCCAAATGTGGGTGTAAACAAGGGACCACAAGACACAAACATTGAAAGTCACTCCAAAAAAAGACAAAAAGTTCACAACCACTAGTCACAAGCAGCATTGAGACTAGGGCAAAGTCTCAAAAAATTACTGTAATTTCACAACCCCCACTCTCACAAACAAGCATTGAGACACACTCTCAAAAAAACACAACAATTTCAGAAAAAGCTCAAACACACTCTCAAAAAAAACACAAAAGCTTCAGAAAAATCTCAAAAACAAGTAGCTCCAAAGAACAGACAACAAACATCTGATTTCAATAACTCACCAATAGTTTCCTCACAAAATTCAAATAATGATCCTCCTGAACAAACTTTTGATTTTAATGATATAAGGATATCGGATCTATTTAACACTCATGAGGAGGAATCAGATATTCCTTGTCTTAATGCTAATGGTGATTGTGAGTGGGAAGATCTAAGTGAAGGAGAAGATCCTGGTTATGACCCTAGTGAGGACAATCAATCTGAAAGTATTAGACTATTAGTGAATTTGATGATGAGTTAGTAGATGAGGATGAAAGTGAAGATGGTATAAGAGACTTCCTTGAAATTCGAGAGGTCATAGTTGAGGAAGTGAATGAGCCAGATGGTATTTCAGATGATGATGATGAGGCAAGAGAAGCAAGGACTAAGGTGAAAGAGTAGAATTCAAAAGCTCTGGCAATTGCTAAGCGGGTTCAACTTGAAGCATTTGCTAATCAATTGACTGCACAAGCAGATCAGTTCAATGGGGAAGTTACTGGTGAGAAAGAGGGAAACTTAAGTGATTATGACCAGAGTGGTTATGATTGAGATACCCCTGTTGAGAGTTAGGAGGACCCTATACCAGGTAAAAGGAGAAGAAATTTTGTGCCAGTAGTGAATGAGAGGACATGTTTTGCTAAGCTGAAGTGGAAGGTAGTAATCAGATTTTCTACTAGAGAATTGTTCAGAGACTGTGTAACCAGGTATGCCATTGCACAAGGTAGAAATCTCAGATTTGTGGTGAGGGATAAGAGTAGAGGTAAAAAACTTGGGGTGTATTGTAAACCAGATTGGTTTTTTTGGTGAAAACAGTAAGGCATACTCATAATTGTCAAAGAACCATGGAAAGTAATACACAGTTGATATCAAGTTGGGTTGTAAAGTAGTTTCTTGATGTTTTTAACGCAAGACCACACTGGCCAGCAAAGGATATAATAGAGGCTGTTAGAAGGGCATACAAAGTTATAATCAAGAAAGACTTTGCATATAAAATCAAGTACACTGCCCATAAGCTTTTACATTGTTCCATGAGGGACCATTACAGCAAGGTAGGTATTACCTGAAAGCTCTTGAGGAAGAGTACTGATGTGTGCATTTTTTATAGACTTTTTAGTCCCTTTTTGGCACACATTTCCATGCAATTGAGTGATTTCTTATCGCTTTCTGCCCTGAGTAGGCTAATTTGTGTTTGTATTGCTATTTTGCAGATATGAATCAGCAGGTTGTAGCGGAAACCGAGCTTTTCTACCTCAAGTATTATGTTTTCGGTAGATGATGGAAGAAATGAAGACATATATGCATTCAAGGAGAAGCGTGAGGGATGCCATCGACCACGAAGAATGAAATTCAAATAATTCAACCACCATAGGGCCAATCGAAGACCCCATCCAGGAGAAAAAGCCTCGATCGAGCTGTCGTGTGCTCGATCGAGAAGATTCATAGGTCCAGAAGTCTCGATCGATAGCTTTGTTGTTCGATCGAGCAATTTGGCAGTGAAGAGAACGATCGAGAACTTTATTTCTCTTCATCGACCAGATTGGAGAAGATTCCTCTTGATCGAGGAATTATTTCTCTCGATCGAGAGTTCTATTGGGTGTCTCTTTAATTTCCCTAGAACTTTTGTCAGTTTTTCTTTCATGTCTTATTTAAGAACTCGTTTATGAATTCATTAGGTTATCTAGCTTTTTCAGAACTCTCATTTTCGACTCTTTTAGCAGCCACCTTACTCAAAATAAAATACTTAGATTTTTGTTCTTTTCTTACACAAACTTAAGGACTGTAACCGGTTTTGATCTTGTTCTTAGGGCGGATTCTTTCGATTGTAATCTTCCTCTCTCAATCTTTATCTTACTGTTATTGTTGTTGCTGTTAATTCGTATTATCTGTCTTGCTTCTTCCCTTGTTATGCTTCGATTCTCACGCTTCGAAACTCTGTTTCCCATGCTTTGTTTTCCCTCTGTTTTTCGTCCCTGTTTCCGTTCATTCATTGAGTTTTGTTGTTGTTTTCCTTTTCCCTTATCATCTCTGCTCCCATCTATTTTTATCACGTAATCATTCTGCCATTACCCAATAATTTGCATCAGTTTTCGTGTTCTGTTCTCGCCCTTGTTTCCGTTCGGCATATGTCTGAGTCGGGACCGCTTGAGTACGAGATATACTGTTGTATGTTGCATGTCAAGCTATGTCTGAGTCGGGACCTCTAGTTTGATATGTGCGTGTATGTGGCGGTGCGGACATGTCTGAGTTGGGACCTCTGGATCATCACGTGTATGGATGATGAGGTGGGAGATGTCTGAGTCGAGACCTCTTTCCCAACGTGAGTTTGTTTGACCGTGGTGAATCGGGTCTGAGTCGGGATTCTGATTCACCACGAAGGGTAATGGTTATGGCTGAGTTAGGTCATTGAACCATTATTAGTCGATCGGTATCCATTCGTGCCTGAGTTGGGGTTCACGGATGAATGCTAGCTGACCTTGTGTACCAAGTCTACCTGAGTTGGGGTGTGGCTTGGGCACTGCTGATTGTGTTTAGTTCTTTCCTGGGTTGAGGTTAGTTCTAGATAATGTTGTTTGCATCTGCTTGCCTGAGTTGGGGTACAGTGTCAGATGTTGCTGAATGGTTGTTTATCTGGTGTGTTGGTTATCATTTGAGTATTGTTCGTCCAAGGCATTGGACGACTCTTATTCTGAGTTTGTAAATGGTTTGAGGAGAAACACCCCCGGCCGGGCAACCGGAAGGGAGACCGGCTCTCACCTCAAATAGTTTCCGAAGTTAGTTAAGGGTTTCTGCATGAGTGATGCATGTTGATTTGAAGGTTAATATATATACTTCGCATATTGTGATGTTGGAGTATGATGGATGTTCTTATGTGTTACGTGTTGCTAACAATAGGTGGCTAGGAGAACTCTAGTCACTCCCCACTGATTGTGGCGTACATGTTTTCATGTATGTAGGTACATGATGGCTGATGGAGGGTTAATGAGGCTAGCGAGCGATGATCCTATCATCGATGACATACACTTTATCGTTTTAGCTAGATCTAGACTTTTGTTATACATTGAGTGCATGTAGGGATATGCTATCCCAGGATGCAGTTTTGTACTTTTGGTTTTGTACTTAGACTTATATACTTATATATGTTTGTTTATTTCCGCATGTATAGTTTTGTTTAATTCACCTCGTTCTTAAGCATGCATGTTAAAGTTTAAATTCCGCGTAAATTTTGGCATGTTTATGCATGTTTATATTTTCCGCTGCGACGAGGGGTTTTACAGTTACTGTTCTCGATCGAGAGGATTCCAGATAAAATATTCTCGATCGAGAGGAAATTTCTCTTGATCGAGGATCTTATCGGGCTATAAATTAAAATTTCCTCCTTTAGTCTTTCATTTTCCTTGATTGAAAAAAACGTGTTCTTCCCCGATTTTTTCGATTTTTCTGCCAAATCTGCAAATTTGTTACCTTTTTGCCCAAATAACTACTACATTGTTTTACCCATAATATATTTGCTTCAATTTAGTCAAAAGCCCTTTCGAAGAACCCCTATTTCGTGCTTAATTTCATTTTTCGGCAATTTTAGGGTTTCGAATTCGAAATTTCGAATTCTCGGTTTTTGCTTTGTTTTTTCACAGATTATTGGGTATTAGCATCATCAAGTAAATATTCCTCCTCTCCTTTCCTTTATTTATCAACCCATTCCCATAGTTTCGAATTTTAGGGTGTTTAGGATTAGGAAGCTTGGAATCCACTTTATAAATGCTTATTTCGGTTGTTTTTGCTTGATGATTGTAGTTATGGAACCCGTCAACAACACCCCTGCTCTTGAACCTACTGTCGAGACTATCGTCTCGAATGTCGTGCAAGCTATAACAGAGCAACACTCTGTTGCTCGTTGTGAGACTACGGAGCAGCCCCCTGCTGCCACTGCTGTTGTTGAGCCGGTCTCTACTGACACCGTAGTCATTGTTCCTGAGGTTGAGGTAGCTGCTGGTTCCCAACCTACCGAGGGTACTGTTGCTTCTGCAGCAACTTCTGGTGCCCCTTTTTTGGTAGAAGATGCGGAGTCGGAATCGTAGGGTGATACCGAGGAGGATGAAACTGATTCTGATGATGATGGGGATGCGGCCAAGCGTATGCCGACCGTGTTTTCTTTACGTGCTATGGGCAAGACCCCATGGTACCTTAACCCCCGTCTAGTACCTCATGTTCGTCATCCTACGCCTACCACTGGTGCCATTACTCCTAGGCCACCTGTTTCAACCACTCCGACCACTTCTACCCCTTCTACTGCGATCACTACTACTTCTGGGGCCATTCCTGCTGAGCCCCACGTTTCTGAGGCTATTACTGTTGCGCCTCATGTTGATGAGCCCACTACATCTAGGGATATTGTTACTACTGGAGGGACAGACCTCGCTCCTTTACCGGGACAACACCCGAGGTACGTTTCATTTCCGCAGATCACCGCACTCGGTTATCTGCTCTTTTATCTATTCCTCTTACCCCCATCCGTTTCCTCGCGCGTACTGACCTAGAGACTCTAGGTATTTATGAGGATGTTTGTAGTTTACTGAACGGCACGGGGGATGTCAGGTTTGATTGGTATAGGGGAGCTCACCTTAGACCGCCCTATTTATGAGTTCTTCAGCTCCTTCACCTTTGACCCTGAGAGATATAGGCAAGACCACCGCAGCCCCTGCATTTCTTTTCGACTCCTAAACGAGTCGCATGACTGGACTTTGGGCAAGTTTGGGGAGGTATTAGGCCTCGCTAGTGATGGATTCGTAGAGCCTTCTAGGAAGCTTATTCCTCAGCTCTAGGCTGCCCTAACTCACACCGAGTACTCTTCTCGGAAGGGGGCCCATGTTCATGTTCCTGCTGGCCGTTACTTCTTCAGACATTTAGGAGAGACACTTTTTGGGCGACCTGAGCCCAATAACATCACCAACACTGAGTTCGCGATTTTGGCTGGGTACCTGAACATTGATTCACGTACCCCGTTTCTTCTTAAAATTTGTTACTTAGTGGCTCAGTATTGGGGTAGTATTGGGAAGAAGGTCAAGACTACCGTGGTCTGTGGCGGATTGGTCACTAGGATCCTCCGCCACCTTTACCCTGCCTACCTTGAGACTACCAAATTGGTAGGAGAGATTGGCCACCTCGACATTGAGGCAATGACTGTTTTTAGGTGGTTAGATGGCATGACGTGGAAGATTTGTGGTTCCACGTCAGTTACCCTACCTTGCGCCACGCTTCCTCGTCTCCTACCGCTGCCTACTGTTAAGGGAGCAAGACTGACTCCAACCACTTACCACCTCACCTTCACCATCGCACCCCCCTCTTCTTCTAGCAAGAAGAAGAAGCGCGAGATTGGGCAGTATTCCCAATCTCCGACCCAGACACAGACTCAGGCTGGACACGCGTCCACGTCCACGTCCGCGGCCACGTCCACACCTGTCTTCCCAATCTCCGACCCAGACACAGACTCAAGCTGGACACGCGTCCACGTCCACATCCGCGACCACGTCCACGCCCGCGTCCACCTTCATGCCTACACCATCACCCACTCCCACTCCCGCTCCTACACCTACCCCTACCCCTACTCCTTCTAGGACGGTTTATCCTCCCAATTTTATTTACCTTCTGCCCTTGAGGCGCCTACGGTCCCAGACCAAGGACGTCGTGATCCTGTGCTTGATGCGATTTGCAAGTACCTTACTGAGATGCGCTGGGAACAAGCTTCGGCCTTGTTCCATGTTTATGAGGATCACATCAGATCAGGACGTCCCATTCCTGAGGGCTGGCCACATTCCCCTTTCTACCGATACCCAGAGGGTGGGTACCCTTCCTCATCTTCATTCGATGAAGAGAGGGAGGAGACATCGGTAGAGAAGGAGATTCGGTTACGTGCTGAGGCAGGGGCGAGGAGAGCCCGGAGAGAGGAGGAGTAGGATCCCACCTACCAAGAGGAGGAGGCGCTTGGAGATGATGATTAAGGCTCCCTTAGTTTGGTGCTGGTTTGGGGAAGCCGATTTTGTGAGTACCGTTATTTTTCTTCCATTTTTTTAGTTTTTATTTTCTATTTTTAGGAACATGTATTAGGTTGTTTATCCATCTCCCATTGCTTGCTGCTTTTTGTGCTATGAAGACAACGAGGGCGTTGTCTGTTTTGGTTTGGGGAGGGTATGCATCCTTTTGCGTCTGCATTTGCATTTAGTTTTGCATTCACGTTTACTGCTTTCATATAAATTTGAAAAAAATCAAAAAAATCACGTTTATTTTAGCATTTAGTCGAGTCGGATTGGAGTATTTCGATTTTGATATAGCTTTATATAGTCAAATATATGCCATGCCATGCCATTTTCAATCTTTGCTTAGCGAGTTTTGAGCGTTATCTCGAATTTTGTCGTGGAATTTATGTTAGACCATTAGACTTGACTCGTAGTTTTGGCAACCTACTACACTTTCTGAGCCTTAGAGCCTTAAACTGGTGACATTCATGACCGGTTATATTAGGATTGTGAGTAGTACTCCCTGCATTTCATGTATCGCATGTGTATGAGTTTTGGTTTCTTATTGCCTACATGCACCGGTTAGAGGTCGGTATTACACGTTTGGAGGACTATTGCATCACCCCCTTCCTCATTTTGCCCATTTAGCTCCACTTTTAGCCATAATTGCCTTTTGTCCCTTACTACATCCTATATTTTGCCTACCATTGTGCCGAGCTAGGAAGTAGTGAGGGAATTTGCCGTGTTGTATCAGTTTTGGCCTGTTTTCTGATGTATTGGAGTGCATGCAAAGTAGATTTGGAGGAAGTATTTGCTGTGTTGTTCTCGATCGAGAGCATTTATAGCTCGATCGAGAGGTTTTGGGTAATTGTTGTGCTCGATCGAGAGCATTTTGCTCGGTCGAGAAGCTCTGAATGAACAGTCCTCGATCGACTGCCATTTTTGGTTGATCGAGAGAAATGAGAGAGTTGATGAACAACCGAGAGAGAAAAAAATGAGAAAAATTGAAAAAAAAGAAAGAAAAAAAAATGAGAAAAAAAGAGAACAAAATAATAATTCGGTTGTCGTTTGGAAATAATTTGGGTTTTGTGGTGTGATTGCCTAGTCAAAAGAGGCGTTGCGCTTATTTCTAAGTCGGAAGATCAGGATGCGTGTTAATTTGGTTTGTTAGGTTCTAGCTTGGCTTTAACCCGCACATATCCATACTTGTCTTGCCCCTTGTATCCCACTTAACCTCACATTCCCAAATATGCAATAGTTCGGCGTGCAATGGACATTGACGGTGGTTGTGCGTGTGTACGGTGCTTGAAATCATTATTCATACTATTCTAGCATGCATGTTTTGTTGGTCGCAGTTTAGGCGAGAGTCTATGTTTTCTTCTTCTCTCATACACATATAATTCACCATTTACTTTGATGAGAGAAGAAAGATTCTGGGAGAGTCCGAAATTATACGAGTCTTGCAAGGTCGAAAGTCTAACATGTTTTCCATGATATGTATAAATTCGTTCGCTCTTTTCTAATCTTGGCATTGGTTGATTGTGTGCATTAAAGCGTTTGACATTGATTATTTAGTAGCTTTGAGTTTTACTCCACCCATTAGGTCCTTAGTTTGCATTTAGTTTGCTTGAGGACAAGCAAAGGTTCGGTTTGGTGAAGTTTGATGTGTTCATTTGTTATAGACTTTTTAGTCCCTTTTTGGCACACATTTCCATGCAATTGAGTGATTTATTATCGCTTTATGCCCCGAATAGGCTACTTTGTGTTTGTATTGCTATTTTGCAGATATGAACTAGGTTGTAGCGGAAATCGAGCTTTTCTACCTCAAGTATTATGTTTTCGGCAGATGATGGAATAAATGAAGACAGATATGCATTCAAGGAGAAGCGTGAAGGATGCCATCGACCACGAAGGATGAAATTCAAAGAAGTCAACCACCATAAGGCCAATCGAAGACCCCATCGAGGAGAAAAAGACTCGATCGAGTTGTCCTGTGCTCGATCGAGAAGATTCAAGGGTCCAGAAGTCTCGATCGATAGCTTTGTTGTTCGATCGAGCAATTTTGCAGTGAAGAGAACGATCGAGAACTTTATTTCACTCGATCGACCATATTGGAGAAGATTCCTCTTGATCAAGGAACTATTTCTCTCGATCGAGAGTTCTATCGGGTGTCTCTTCAATTTCCCGAGAACTTTTGTCAGTTTTTCTTTCATGTGTTATTTAAGAACTCGTTTATGAGTTCATTAGGTTATCTAGATGTTTCAGAACTCTCATTTTCGACTCTTTTAGCAGCCACCTTACTCAAAATAAAATAAAATACTTAGATTTTGTTCTTTTCTTACACAAACTTAAGGATTGTAACTGGTTTTGATCTTGTTCTTAGGCCGGATTCTTTCGATTGTAATCTTCCTCTCTTAATCTTTATCTTACTGTTATTGCTATTGCTGTTAATTCGTATTATCTGTTTTGCTTCTTCTCTTGTTTTGCTTCGATTCTCGCGCTTCGTATCCTAATTTTTCATGCTTTGTTTTCCCTCTATTTTTCGTCCCTGTTTCCGTTCATTCATGGAGTTTTGTTGTTGTTTTCCTTTTCCCTTATCATCTCTGCTCCCATCTATTTTTATCATGTAATCATTCTGCCATTACCCAATAGTTTGCATCGGTTTTCGTGTTCTGTTCTCGCCCCTGTTTCCGTTCCATTAGTCTCGAAAATCGTGTCTTCCTGCTCGTTTATTTCGGTTTTATATCCCTTGTTCACTCACTGTTTATTCATTCTGTTTTCATCCTATTATTACCATGTCACATGTTAGTACGAATTTCGTAGTTGTTTTCGTTGTTATTTCGTCGTGAGTAGCTAATTTTGTTAATATGCCGGGATGAGGAAATTTGTTTCTTATGCATGATAGGTTGTAGACGGGATGGGTAGTTTCGCGGTAGGAATTATCGTTAAGCAATATATTTGTGTTTGGTTGAATGAGTGCACGCATGAGACCATTCGTTTAGTTAAACCCCGACCTAGACCGGAAGATTGGAAGGGTAGACTTGCTTTATGATAATAATTAGTTTTTGTGAGGGCGGAAGTCAAGCAAAAACGACCTTAGGGTGACTTAAGACCGGACGGTATAGTCGGATTAGAGAAGTGACTGTAATAACTCAGCCTTTTCTAGCAATACTGACCAACCTAGTTTACACCGAACATGCAGACGACACAATGACCCGAGTTCCTAGCATATTCTCTTTATCTGAATTATTTCATATTCATCTCATGTTTGCTATTTTTACTTATTCTTTTCTTTCTTATCTCATATCTCGTTGTTTAGTTAAACAATCTTAAAACCCCAGTTGCGACCAACAGTTAAAGACCAATAGATGATAGTTAGCCTCCCTAAGGAATCGACCCTATTTACCACTAGCTTATGTTAGTAGTTCATTAGGTTTATTTTTGGTGTCTACAACGACATGCATTAAATTTTATGGTAAGTGATGATAAGAGTAGAGGTAAGAAACTTGGGGTGTATTGTAAACCAGATTGGTTTTTTGGTGAAAACAGTAAGGCATACTCATAATTGTCAAAGAACCATGGAAAGTAATACACAGTTGAAATCAAGTTGGGTTGCAATGCGGTTTCTTGATGTTTTTAAAGCAAGACCACACTAGCCAGCAAAGGATATAATAGAGGCTGTTAGAATGGCATACAAAGTTATACTCAAGAAAGACTTTGCATACAAAGTCAAGTACACTGCCCATATGCTTTTACATGGTTCCATGAGGGACCATTACTGTAAAACCTCTCGTCGCAGGGGAAAGATAAAACATACAAACATGTTAAAATATACGCGGAATTTAAACTTTAACATGCAAGATAAAACGAGGTGAATTAAGACAAACTGTACAAACTGAAATAAACCAAAACATAGATAAGTATGAATCTAAGTACGAAAGTATAAGTACAAAAACAGGCTGGGATGGCACATCCCTACAGGCACTCAAGTGTATAAACAAAATTAGGTCTAACTACACGATAAACGGGTAAGTCAATGATGATCGGATCAACGCTCTCTAGCATCCTGCAACCCACCATCAACCTATCATGTACCTACATACATGAAAAACATGTACGCCACAATCAGTGGGGAGTGACTAGAGTTCTCCTAGCCACCTATTGTTAACGACACGTAACACATAAAGCATCCAACATACTCCTACATTTATAACATGCGAAGTATACACACACATATATATATATATATATATATATATATATATATATATATATATATATATATATATATATATATATATATATATCTCATCTTTCATATCATCATGCAATACTATGCAAAGGCTCTCAACTAACTTCGGAAACTATTTGAAATGAGAGCCGGTCTCCCTTCTGCTTGCCCGGCCGGGGGGTCTTTCAATCCAAACCATTTACGAAGCCAGACTAAGAGTCGTCCAATGCCTTGGACGAACAATACTAAGATAAACAATACTCTGTATAAACACAATCATTCAGCAACATCTGACACTGTAGCCCAACTCAGACAAGCAGGTGCAATCAACAGTATCTAGAACCTACCCCAATTCAGGAAAGAACTAAACACAATCGGTAGTGTCCAAGTCACACCCCAACTCAGGTAAACTTGGTACACAAATCAGCAAGCATACATCCGTAGCCGCAACTCAGGCACGGATGGATACCAATCAGCTAATAATGGTTCATAACGCAACTCAGTCAGAACCATTACCCTTCGTAGTGAAATCGGGATCCCAACTCAGACCCAACCCACTACGGTCATACAAACTCACGGAAGGACAGAGGTCCCAACTCAGACATCTCCTACCGCATCATCCATACATGAGACGGTCCATACGTCGCAACTCAGACTAGGTCGTCACGCCACAAACACTCACATGTCAAACTAGAGGATCGCAACTCAGATCATAACTTGACAAGCATCAAACATCAGCACATATCGTACTCTAGCGGTCCCAACTCAGACATATTCCAATATACTACAACCAGGTCCGTAGTCCTAACTTACTGACCTCTAAACAACACCTAATTAACCCCGGGAACTAAGTTGAGGGAGAGTCGGTTACCCGACCGGGGGGGTCTTTATCCTCTCTCCATTCCCGAACCCAATATAGTGTCGCCCGAACTCCGGGGACCACAAACACACGTATAAAGCATACGGAACAAGTCTCAAGCAAATCGGACAAGTCGATCAAATGAAAGCGATTTTATGCGAAGAGGGGTCCTCAGCCGGTCGCAGACAGTGTAATACCTCGTATTTTTGGGCATGATTTTATCTTATTTGTTTTAATAGCTAAACGATATTTGTGGCGATGTTAAGTGGAGTGATAAGTAAGTAGTTCGTTTATAAGTATATGCGTACGTATCATGCTTGTTATGGGATTCGAATTGAGGGTCACTTATATTCGTGACATGCTTTTGGTGGGGTTCGAACTAGAGTCCTCTAGGGGTGGTGTTGGGCCTTGGGAACCGTGCACAAACACCACAGCCCACGTATTCTACTAAAACCCTACACCTTTCTAACACAGAATTCCCACCCCTGCCGCCATATAAGAGGAGCTTACTCTCCTAAATTCTGAGCTATCATCATCAAAACAAAAACCCTAGACTGCTGCCACCATCACACGGAAAGGAGAGAGTGTGCTCACGACCAGATCCACCGTGCCTAACACCACTCGATTCCAGTCAGAAGTCAGGTACGTGTTTTAAGGGGTCTGTGTTGGTTCTAACTGTGTTGTACTCCCCGTTTTGGTTTTATGTTCGAAGGGTCTGGGGTTGTAGTCGGTGGTTGTGGTTGGCATGGTAGAGTTGGTTGTAGTCAGGGCCGTGTAATGGGGGTTAGTGTCGGTAGGCTAGGTCGCTTATGGTGGTGTCGATGGTGGGGTTTTAGTGGTCTGGTTGTTATTTCCAAAACACGGGTTTCAGGGGGTTGCTGGTGTCTCTGTCGGGCAGTGGTTGGGGGGTGGTGTTACTGGCGACTCGGGGGAGGTCAATACAGTAACACCACCATGGTTGAAAGGGAGTGTCAGAGGTGGCGTCTGGTGGTGGTCGTGGTTAGTGTTAGCGGTGGTACAGCCGTCATTGTCGGGTCTATTCAGAGGAGTTTGGGGGTATATATGTCACTGGTCTGTATCCAGCAGCACTGGTTGGGGTTGTCGGCAGATGACGGAAGGTGTGGCAGTGTTGTAGTGGTTGACGGTGGTCGGTGGTGTTGAGTGGTGGTGGTTACCGGCGTTCGAAGTGGTGGTACATGGGGTTGTCGCGGGTTTAAGTCGTGTAGAAGGGGGCTGGGTTTTCGAATTTACTAAGCTCTTAATCTTATTATTATTATTATTATTATTATTATTATTATTATTATTATTATTATTAATATTCATACTATATTTGTTATCTATGGTTATAATATTTTTTTATAATGGTAAAGATATTATCTTTTAAAGGTTAAGTATTTATGGTGAACTTTGATATGAGAAATAAAGGGTTTTGAGAGTCATTTGAAATTCAAACGAAAGTTGTCATATTTAGAAGCTGCTATATTTGGAAGTTGATACATCGGAAAGTTTCTATTTATGGAAACTTTCCATTTATGGTAGTTGCCATTTATAGTAACTATGATTCGTTAAGGGGTCCGTATAAGTTATTAATTCGTTACGTATATCTGTTTAGGGAGCGAGTTTCGAGTTGAACGTTTTTAAGCATATCTCGGGTTGTGTCTACATTCCTGCTATATCAGGTAGGGGAAATACTGGTATCTGATTGATGTATAACCTGTTCTTATTTGATATTAAGCATGTTGGTAATATGTTATCATGTGATCATATATGTTGTTATTTATATTATTCTATGAGGTAATAAGATGTGATTATATATTGGGACTTGTGATATGGTGTTGGATCGGTGCGGAGTATATATGGTGTTGGATCGGTGCGGAGTATATATGGTGTTGGATCGGTGCAGAGTATATATTTGGCGTTGGATCGGTACGGAGTTTATTATATTGTTATATTTATTCTTTTCCCTACTCAACCTCGTGGTTGACCCTGTGTATTCGTGATCACCTGTGATGAACCAATTATTGGGGAGCAGATTGACAGGTGGCTGAGACTAAGGGGAAGCTATGGGCGGAAGAGCTTGGATCCAGACCAGTTTAGATGTCTAGATCACCTTATCCAGTTTTATAAGAGTTGTACTTTATTTATTTTTGTTAAGACTTTTGGACACGGATGTAAGAACATGTTTTGAGTTAACTCTATTTAAAGTACAGTTTATCTTCCTTTGTATCTACAGCCTCGGGAAACCGAGATGGTAACACCCGTATTTATCTGAGGAGTCCTAGTACAGGCCCTTAAATAAATGGGGGTGTTACAAAGTGGTATCAGAGCGAACGATCCTCAGGCCTAACCTAATGAACCCAATGAATGTAGGAGAGTCTAAATAAAATGAACCCCGGGATAGGACTGTTAGGAGCACACTAAAGGGGAAGTATGAGTCTGGGGCCCCCTCACACCGAACCATTGGCCCTATCAGTTTTACCCGGGAACCCAGAGTGAAAATACGAGAGAATAAGGGTATATTAGGAAAGGATGGAAGTAATGGTATGTTTTGATAAAGTATCCATGCAAACTTGAGTATATGAAACTAATTGGAATAGCCGGGAGGGGCATGAACATGAAAGGGATTTTAATTGTTGAATAAAGAGGTGTGAACTTATGTGGTTATGTGAAATATCTTGAAACATATCAGTAAATGCTTTCATTTCCTTTCTCATCATGTCTAGTGATATGCGGTTATGTGATCCCGAGCCATGTTATAGCTTTATAATACTCAATCTGATAGTTGATGCTAGACTTTATCGTTTAGGGATTTTAGCCCTAATCCTAATGGGTACCCACATGAGTCGGGACTCATTTCTTTTCTGTTGTATTATAGTATGCCTCCACGAAGAGACAACCTCGCTAACATCACACAAGAGGAGTTAGACCAATTACGAGCTGAGAATGCGGCTCTAAAGGCTAAACAGATGGACTCCGCTAAGATGAGCACGATAATCGCGAGGCACCATCCTACCCAATTCACTGGGGAGGGGGAACCTCATCTGCTTGGAGCCTGGTGCATAGAATTTAGTAACTTGTTCGAACTGGTGAATTGTCCCGAAGAACTGAGGGTTGACCAGGCAGCCCACTATCTGAGGGGACTGGCTGGAGACTGGTGGACCGCGAATAAGGGAGAGATCCGGGAAGCAGCTACAGAGGATGGAACCGCATTTGTTCCTTGGGACGCATTCAAGGGGGTCTTGAACGAGGTGTTTCTACCAGAATTCCAAAAGAGCAAGCTGAGAGAGCAGTTCGACTCATTCAAGATGTCGGAGGAAATGACCGTAGAGGCTTATTACAGGAAATTCATCCAGTTGGTGCACTATGTGGGAGACATGGGGTTTGATGATGCCATGCTGGCAATGAAGTTCGAGAGGGGGTTATCAATCGCCATCAAGAAGAGACTGATTGCAGCTCCGCCCACCACAGTCCGTGACATCTACTTAAGGGCTGGGGCGGCGGAGAGGCTTTCAGAGATGATCAAGGAGGACAAAAAGTCCAAGTCTGAAAAGAGAAACGCTGAATCAGTAGCTGAGGGTTCAGGATCGAAAAAGCAGAGCTCTAACAAGTTCAGTGGGTACTTCGGGAGTAGTGCCTCTGGTGGTGGGAGAAACCAGAGTGGGGGCAATCACATGAGTGGGGTTTCTGGCAGTGGTTCGGCAGGAATTGTGTGTTTTGGCTGTGAAAAGAGGGGACATAAGCAGGCGGTGTGTCGTTCGTCTGGAGGAAATCAGTCTGGGGGCTATCGTACGCCTACATCCGGATACCAGGGATCCCGTACTCAGTCCTATGGTAGCAGTGGCTATCGCACACCCACGACAAACTATGGTGGGGGTGCGAAATCTGGAGGGAGCAGCAATTATCAGAGGAACTATAACAATTACCAGGGCCGCCCGTACCAGAATCAGTTCAATGGAAGTGGGAACAACCAAAAGACAGGAACGGGAGGAAATCAGCAGGCGGGGACATCTTCTGCCAGCCAGAGTGGAGTCAAGTCCAGTGGCAAGCTCTTTGCCATGGGAAAGCAGGCAGCTCAGGAGGATGCGCATGTGGTAACCGGTACTTTTCTTGTGAACTCTAAGCCTACTTTCGTACTTTTCGATTCCGGTGCCACCCATTCGTTTGTGTCTAGAGATCATGTTAAGGCTTTGGGACTTGAGAGATTTGATTGGATCGCGGATCCAGTGACCATACCATCAGGCGAGTCGATAGTCTGTAATAGAGTATATGGTAGTGTACCCATCAAAATCGGGGAAGCAATTTTCTATTGTGACCTCATAGAGTTTCCTCTGGGGGGTTTTGAGGTGATTCTGGGGATGGACTGGCTAAGGAAGTATCGAGCTTTCATCGACTGTCATCAAAAGAAGATTTCCTTGAAGGGACCTAAGGGGGTGAGGGTGTCTTACAAGGGATATCGAATCAAACCAAAAATCAAATTCATTTCTGTCAACACCTTGAAATCTAGCTTGAGGAAAGGAGAGAGCCTGATCTTGTGTCAAATGTGGGATTGTGAGGCTGAGACCCCCAAGACTAGTGAGATACCTGTGGTAGGGGAGTTTGAGGGAGTTTTTCGTGACGACGTTCCGGGGTTACCGCCAAGGAAGGAAGTGGAATTCTCCATCGACCTAAAACCAGGGGCGGGACCAATATCTAAATCACCGTACCGTATGGGACCGAAAGAGATGGAGGAGTTGAAGAAACAGTTGGATGAACTAGCTGAGAAAGGGTTCATCCGACCCAATGTGTCGCCCTGGGGAGCACCCGTTTTGTTTGTGAAGAAGAAGGATGGTAGTTTGAGGTTGTGTGTTGACTACCGAGAGCTGAACAATGTGACTATCAAGAACCGTTATCCTTTGCCGAGAATTGATGACTTGTTCGATCAGTTGAGTGGAGCCGGGGTTTTCTACAAGATTGATTTGAGATCCGGGTATCATCAATTGAGGATAAAGGATGAAGATATTCCGAAGACCGCTTTCCGAACGAGGTATGGCCACTATGAATTTGTGGTTATGCCCTTTGGATTGACTAATGCACCCGCTGTGTTCATGGACTTGATGAATCGAGTCTTCAGCCCGTATCTAGATAAGTTCGTGGTGGTATTCATCGATGATATCCTGGTATATTCTAAGAATGCAGAAGAGCACGAGGACCATTTGAGGAAGGTACTTCAGACTTTGGAGGAGCATAAGCTCAATGCTAAGTTAAGTAAATGCGAGTTCTGGTTGGAGAAAGTGGCGTTTCTGGGGCATGTCATTTCCAAAGAGGGGGTATCTGTTGACCCTAGTAAAATTGAAGTTGTGACTAAGTGGCAAAGTCCGAAGAATGTGGGTGAGATCCGAAGTTTTCTGGGGTTAGCAGGTTATTACCGGAGATTCGTCAAAGACTTTTCGAAGATAGCAAAGCCGTTGACGTCGTTAATGAGGAAGGAGAACCGTTTTGTCTGGGATGAGGGTTGTGAGAAGGCATTCCTGACACTTAAGGAACGCCTGACAACAGCTCCTATCCTGGCCTTGCCAGTTGGAAGCGATAATTTTGAAGTATACACCGACGCTTCAAAACACGGGTTGGGTTGTGTGCTAATGCAGAATGGGAGAGTGATCGCGTATGCGTCTCACCAGTTGAAGACCTATGAAGAAAATTATCCGACGCATGATTTGGAATTGGGCGCTATGGTCTTTGCACTGAAATTGTGGCGTCATTACCTTTATGGAGCCACTTTTAAGGTGTTTTCTGATCATAAGAGCCTGAAATATATCTACACCCAGAAAGAGTTGAACATGAGGCAGAGGAGGTGGATAGAATTTATTGGAGATTATGATATGCAGATTGTCTACCACGAAGGCAAGGCAAATGTGGTAGCTGACGCCCTAAGTAGGAAATCTGTCCATGCTTTGGGTTGTGCCAGGTCGAGAGTGAGATTGCTTGGTGAACTAAGAGAGATGGGAATATTTATGATCCGGAAAGGGGATACTCTTAGTGACTTGACAGTAGAGCCTGAATTGTATGGTGAGATTCGGGAGTTGCAAGGTAATGATGCGAGAATCCAGAAGTGGCGGGATGGTGGAGAGTGAGGGTGGAGAGTCTGCATCCAAGTTCGGTATTCATACTGATGGGAGTTTGAGGTTCAATGGGCGATGGTGTGTTCCGGATGTGGAGGAGCTAAAGAAGAAGATCCTGACTGAAGCTCATGCTACTCCATATTCAGTTCACCCAGGGGGTGATAAGCTGTATAAAGATATTAAGAAGACGTTCTGGTGGCCTAACATGAAGAAGGAAGTCGCAGAGTTTGTGTCCAGGTGTTTGACTTGTCAGAGAGTGAAAGGGGAGCATAAGAGACCTCAGGGGAAAGTCCAGCCATTAGATGTGCCCGAGTGGAAGTGGGAGAATATTTCGATGGACTTTATCGTGGGGTTGCCTCGAACTCAGAGGGGCAACAACATGATTTGGGTGATCGTGGATCGTTTGACTAAGTCAGCTCACTTTATTCCGATGAAAGATACCTGGAGTAAAGCTGAGTTGGCTAATTAAGTCGTATGTTCAGAATGTGGTCAAACTGCATGGCGTACCCAAGGATATTGTTTCAGACCGAGACTCGAGGTTTATATCCAGATTTTGGCAGGAGTTGCAGGCTGCTTTGGGGACCCAATTGAAGATGAGTACAGCTTTTCATCCGGCTACTGATGGTCAGACTGAGCGGACGATTCAGACTCTTGAGGATATGTTGAGAGCTTGTGTACTTGAGTTCGGAGGATCTTGGGAGGATCGACTGGGGTTGATCGAGTTTTCTTATAATAACAGCTACCATGCAAGCATAGGCATGGCCCCTTTCGAGGCTCTATACGGGAGGAAGTGTCGGAGCCCTGTGTGTTGGGATGATCGAGCTGATGTTGTGACATTGGGGCCAGATATGATCCAGGAGATGGTGGAGCAAGTTCAGATTATTCGACAGAGGATGAGGGCCGCTCAGGATAGACAGAAGAGCTATGCTGATCTGAAGAGGAGCGATGTTTCATTCGAGGCCGGGGAGAAAGTGCTACTGAAAGTCTCCCCGATGAGGGGTGTGATGAGATTCGGCAAGCGTGGCAAATTGAGTCAGAAATTTATTGGACCATTTGAGATTTTGGACAGAGTTGGAGAGGTGGCATATCGCTTAGCTTTACCTCCAACCCTATCCAAGGTCCATAATGTGTTCCATGTGTCCCAGTTGAGGAAGTACGTAAGTGATCCATCACATGTGCTTCAGCATGAGGTGATTGAGATAGATGAGCAGTTGGCATACATTGAGATTCCGAAAGAAATTTTAGACCGAAAGGTACGAAAGACCCGCAATGGGGAGACGTCCTTGGTAAAAATTCTGTGGACCAACCATAATCAGGAGGAGGCTACGTGGGAGCCTGAGGCAGCCATGAGGGAGCGTTATCCACATTTGTTTGATTGAGGTAAGTTACGCGGACGTAACTTTTCTTTAAGGGGGGTGGAATGTAACATTCTGTGAATTAAGTGAACCTTTTATGATGTTTTATGTTCCAAGTGCGTTTGAGTTGATTGTTTTGTCATCTGAGCGTTGTTGAACTTTGGGACGAAGTTCACTTTAAGGGGGGAAGACTGTAATACCTCGTATTTTTGGGCATGATTTTATCTTATTTGTTTTAATAGCTAAACGATATTTGTGGCGATGTTAAGTGGAGTGATAAGTAAGTAGTTCGTTTATAAGTATATGCGTACGTATCATGCTTGTTATGGGATTCGAATTGAGGGTCACTTATATTCGTGACATGCTTTTGGTGGGGTTCGAACTAGAGTCCTCTAGGGGTGGTGTTGGGCCTTGGGAACCGTGCACAAACACCACAGCCCACGTATTCTACTAAAACCCTACACCTTTCTAACACAGAATTCCCACCCCTGCCGCCATATAAGAGGAGCTTACTCTCCTAAATTCTGAGCTATCATCATCAAAACAAAAACCCTAGACTGCTGCCACCATCACACGGAAAGGAGAGAGTGTGCTCACGACCAGATCCACCGTGCCTAACACCACTCGATTCCAGTCAGAAGTCAGGTACGTGTTTTAAGGGGTCTGTGTTGGTTCTAACTGTGTTGTACTCCCTGTTTTGGTTTTATGTTCGAAGGGTCTGGGGTTGTAGTCGGTGGTTGTGGTTGGCATGGTAGAGTTGGTTGTAGTCAGGGCCGTGTAATGGGGGTTAGTGTCGGTAGGCTAGGTCGCTTATGGTGGTGTCGATGGTGGGGTTTTAGTGGTCTGGTTGTTATTTCCAAAACACGGGTTTCAGGGGGTTGCTGGTGTCTCTGTCGGGCAGTGGTTGGGGGGTGGTGTTACTGGCGACTCGGAGGAGGTCAATACAGTAACACCACCATGGTTGAAAGGGAGTGTCAGAGGTGGCGTCTGGTGGTGGTCGTGGTTAGTGTTAGCGGTGGTACAGCCGTCATTGTCGGGTCTGTTCAGAGGAGTTTGGGGGTATATATGTCACTGGTCTGTATCCAGCAGCACTGGTTGGGGTTGTCGGCAGATGACGGAAGGTGTGGCAGTGTTGTAGTGGTTGACGGTGGTCGGTGGTGTTGAGTGGTGGTGGTTACCGGCGTTCGAAGTGGTGGTACATGGGGTTGTCGCGGGTTTAAGTCGTGTAGAAGGGGGCTGGGTTTTCGAATTTACTAAGCTCTTAATCTTATTATTATTATTATTATTATTATTATTATTATTATTATTATTAATACTATATTTGTTATCTATGGTTATAATATTTTTTATAATGGTAAAGATATTATCTTTTAAAGGTTAAGTATTTATGGTGAACTTTGATATGAGAAATAAAGGGTTTTGAGAGTCATTTGAAATTCAAACGAAAGTTGTCATATTTAGAAGCTGCTATATTTGGAAGTTGATACATCGGAAAGTTTCTATTTATGGAAACTTTCCATTTATGGTAGTTGCCATTTATAGTAACTATGATTCGTTAAGGGGTCCGTATAAGTTATTAATTCGTTACGTATATCTGTTTAGGGAGCGAGTTTCGAGTGGAACGTTTCTAAGCATATCTCGGGTTGTGTCTACATTCCTACTATATCAGGTAGGGGAAATACTGGTATCTGATTGATGTATAACCTGTTCTTATTTGATATTAAGCATGTTGGTAATATGTTATCATGTGATCATATATGTTGTTATTTATATTATTCTATGAGGTAATACGATGTGATTATATATTGGGACTTGTGATATGGTGTTGGATCGGTGCGGAGTATATATGGTGTTGGATCGGTGCGGAGTATATATGGTGTTAGATCGGTGCGGAGTATATATGGTGTTGGATCGGTGCAGAGTATATATTTGGCGTTGGATCGGTGCGGAGTTTATTATATTGTTATATTTATTCTTTTCCCTACTCAACCTCGTGGTTGACCCTGTGTATTCGTGATCACCTGTGATGAACCAATTATTGGGGAGCAGATTGACAGGTGGCTGAGACTAAGGGGGGGCTATGGGAGGAAGAGCTTGGATCCAGACCAGTTTAGATGTCTAGATCACCTTATCCAGTTTTATAAGAGTTGTAATTTATTTATTTTTGTTAAGACTTTTGGACACGGATGTAAGAACATGTTTTGAGTTAACTCTATTTAAAGTACTGTTTATCTTCCTTTGTATCTACTGCCTCGGGAAACCGAGATGGTAACACCCGTATTTATCTGAGGAGTCCTAGTACAGGCCCTTAAATAAATGGGGGTGTTACAGACAGGCTGCCGGTGAGCCGGCTGACAACCCTCTTCAATACAGCCTTCTTTAAAAACAACGAATAAATATGGGAAGGGGTTCCCAGCCGGTCGATCGGCAGCCTTCTTTAAAAACAACGAATAAATATGGGAAGGGGTTCCCAGCCGGTCGACCGGCCGCCGGCCACCCGGCTGGGAGACCTTTCTCCCTAACATCCCTTTCTACGCAAGTCTCAACAACATGGTGTCTCAGCCGGTCGACCGGCGGCTGGCCACCCGGCTGAGCACTCCTTCAGCAATTTTCCAAACACACGAGAAAATCTCAAGACGACCTCCCAGCCGGTCGACCGGCTCAGAGTTCCTGAACTGAATTTCGCAAAATCGACAATGCAACCAAACTTCAAGAAATCGATTCTAATCTTCTAAATTGCAACAACCAATGTTTACCCATCATATTAACCATACATATGATTCATAAACAAGCATTTAATCCAACAAGAAACACATATTAAGATCATACTTTGTATTCGTCTTATCTTCTCAAAAACTGAAAATGAACATATTAAGCATATGAAACATCACAAACTCTAATTAAATCATATGATGAACATGTAAAACAGGTTCCTAGCATATTCCTATATTCATACCACAACGTAAACTCAAATTTCAGAATCAACATCAAAAACAAACACAAATTGTGCTACTTTAACAAAAAGGCCGAGTTACTCATAATAGTCACCTCTTAAGCGTCTTCCTCCAAGCTTTCGTCTACAATATACGAGTCTTGATTCAAGTCCTCCAAATTCTCGCCTTAAAACACAAGAAACACGTATTAGGAGCTTAAAACGGAACTTAGGGCAAAACAGGCCATTTTTCGAATCAACAAAACGGAAATTGAAAGAGGTAGAAAGATTGCAAATCTCGAGAGGATTCCGAAAATATAAAATTTACCTTGATACGAGTTCGGGAAGGGGTCAAGATCGTCTTTAGAAGCTTGAAGAAAAAGAGAAAGTGGTGTTTGTTTTGTTTACAGTGAAATGAAATGAGGGGAGTCAATATGTCGATGAAGGGGTTTTAGGTAGGGTTTTATGTTGTCCTTTCACCTTTACTTGAGTCGGGTTTATTTTCTTAAGCGATACGAAAACTCAAGTCGGAAATGAAATGCCAAGTTAAACAATGTCTTAAGATTAAAATATTTTTAAGATAGAACTTAACGGAAAAACTTAAATTAAACTTACGATTTATTATTAAGATAATATTATATTCCGAAAAATACTTTAAAATCATTAAAATATTATTTACGAAAATACGGGATGTTACAATTACAGCAAGGTAGGTATTACCTGAAAGCTCTTGAGGAAGAGTACCCTGGATCTTTGTTCACCTTGACCACATCATTAATGCTAGGTCAAAGCATTTGATATATATTCTTGAAGAAATTAGAACACAATTGATGTAGAGAATGATGGTAAAGAAGAGGGAAATGATGGAGTTATCAACCAATGTATATCCCAATATTCAAGCAATTTTAGATAAGGAGAAGGAGAAGGCTGCATTCTACAATAAAGCTTTGTCATCCAATCCACACCATTATCAGATTATAGATGGGCTTGATGAGGTCAAAGTTAATCTTGCAGACAAAACTTGCAGTTGCAGAAAATGGAATGCTATTGGAATCCCTTGTTCAAATGCAATAGTTGCAATCTTTGACATGCACGCACTTGCTGAGGACGATGTACATCCAATATACAAAAGGGAAGCATATCTTCGAGCATACAACATGACAATTGGGCCATGTCCAGGAGAAACAAACTAGCCTAAAGTGAACTAACCTATGATTCCTCCACCCATTAAGATAGGACCAGGAACGCCAAGAAAGAAGAGGAGAAGGGATCCACATAAGGATCCCAAAAAGAATGGAAAATTGACAAAGCATGGTGTAGAAATGACTTTCTCTGTGTGTAAGTCAAAGGAGCACAATAAGAGAAGGTGTCCACAAAAGGACACAGTGATACAACCACGAGCTAAAAGGGGAAGAGGAAGGCCTAGGATTGTTATGACAGGAGAAAGCAGAGCTGAAAATACTGCCTCAAGCTCTCAAGTACATAATGAAGCAATTGTACATCCAACAAGGACATGAAAGGGTGGAAGGGTCATAAGAAGGGGAGGCGGGAGTGCTATGATAGGAGAAAATAGAGCTGCAAGGACAGGAGAAACCAAAGGGAGAAGAGGAGGTAGGGGTGGAAGGGTAAGTTCAGTTATAGTTTTAGTTCAGTTATGCTATGACATTTTGTATCAGATTTATGTTATTTTAGTTCATGTTGTTCATTACTTGCAGGCCCCTCAGGGTATGGGCGTGCTCTTTGATGATCAAGGAAATGCATTCACAAATCAGCCGGAGAATTTAATGGGTCAAACAAACATTCTATCATGGTTTACCAGCCAACCTAACACCCAAGCTTCAACAAACGAGCAGTCAAATTAGGAGAAATGATGGAACCAACAATGTAGTTTGACTGTTTAGGGCCTTTGAATGTATTTTGAATGTATTTGAACAACGTATTTTGAGCAATACTGGAATGAACAAACGAGGAGCCAATCATGGTCTTTTAATGTACTTTGAACAATGTTTAGTGTTAATGTAATGGATCAGAACCAACATTGTTTTTGCAAGTTTAAGCATTTATAAATGAAGCAATTGGTTCATTACATCACATGAATTGCCATTACAAGGTTCATTACTACAATACATTGTCATTTTCTCCTTACTTCATACAAGATTCTTCAAATCAAACAAACAGCAAAAAAAACCCAAGAGTAAACTAAACAATACATTGCCATTTTCTCTCCTATTAAGTGTCTCTTTACTTCATGTCTTAATTCCACCAACTCATCCTTCAATTTCTGATTTTTGTTCTTCAACTTCTCAATCTTCTCTTTGAAATATTTGTTCTCCACCAAAACACTCTCTTTTTCCAACTCAAAAAACCGACATGGATTGCAAAAACAATTACATAACATGGATTATGCTACAAAACTTATTACAAAAATATAAGAAAACAGAATTTAATTTTAAGTAACTGAAATTATAAAACTTACCGGCCACAACGAACAACCGTAAAAATATTTACCCGCATTTTCCCATTTCTTCACGCGCCTCAAAATCGCAGGTAATTGATGATCGCATAAAACTGATTGATTTGCGTTTCTAAAGGACGAGTTACAAGATGAAGAAGACATCAAGGGTGAATAAAATAAAGAGGGAATAGATCGGTTTGACAGAGGAAGTAGATTATGGTGAAGGAGCAATTAAAGGATGAATAAAATAAAGAGGGAGAAAGAGAGAGAAAATATTTGAGGGAAATAGATTTTGTTGTAGAACAACAATGGAGGAATCTAGCTTTAAAGCCTGATTAAGGAAAAAAAAACGTAAACTGCAATTAAACAAGGATTACCGGTTAAAACAGGTTAATAAGAGAGTCGAACTAATAGCAGTTAAATGATTGTCAAGTTGGGGTTTTTTTAGGTTTTTGTATAGTTCATATTAATTTGAGCAGGCGAGGCATAGTTTGTATTATTTTTATCAATTAACCCTTTATTTTATTATTTCTTAATTATTAATTTATTCCAAGCATGTAGTTTGACAAAGCTACACATGCTTACAAGCAGGGACGTAACTTGATGCTCCAATGGTGAGCCTATCGCTTGAATATTTATAATAATTTCAAACAAGTCCCTAAATACAACTACTGGAGTTGCTTTTATTTCTGTGTTTGATACTTCTAAGATTAATTATTAAGTTAACCAAGTTGAGTATGGAGGATCAAAATAACTATTAAAGGCATTCCCAAAATAGAAAGATGAAATAAATAAACAAATGATTGAGACTTTGAGAAGAAAGGGTTATAACATATAAGTTCATCTATCTATCTTGTCTATTTATATAATTATATATATGATATATGAAAGCTTCTAATTCTAATACATTTTGTGATATTTTTGTCCAACTACTTGTTTATTGTTTACGTATTTCATTTAAGTTCCTCGAAGTTATAGGAATAAATGAATAATTGAACCATTGAAACTCGAGATGAGATTGTAAAACTATTTTATTATAAAAACAATGTATAATATTGGTCAAGATAATTTTTATATAGTTTTGGCTATTGTTACTTTGTTATTATAGACCATTGTTTTGGACTTGAGTAAGGTATTATCGTGTTAGTACAAATAAATGAAATAAATAAAGATCAACTCAAGAGTAGCTCAAATTAAAAATTCACCGAACTCAAGTTAAACATATAAAATTCAAATAATTCACATATCAGGGGGTCTTGTTTAAGATCATCTTGACTTTAGACCCCTTGTAAGCTTTTTTTGATGACGACGGGGTTGAATCCCCCCGGGCTCATGCATTCCCGCACCACCACATGGACCATGTAAGCCACCTCATTCGGGGGCTGTAGTGGCCAAGTGGTCATCGGCCCAGCTGGTAGTCGAACCTGAGACCTCTCAACTCCTGCATTTCTGCAAATTTCAAGGTTTGACCCAGTTACCACTGGACTAACACCACTTGGTTTAGACCCCTTAAACGTTAATAAGTCATAAGCTTCTGCAAGTGTAAGAACTGCCTTAATTTAAGAGTGAAGACGATCTTATACTCTCATACAATAAATGGTGTTGTAAGAGTAGTAAGACGAATTGATGAGGAATGAACATTTAATAATAATAATAATTATTACTCCCTCTTATTCACTGTTTTTTTCCCTATTTCCTTAAATGGATTAATCAATGTTTTCCCCTTTCCTATTTTAGTAAATTTTAATTATATTTTATTCATCCCTCTCTCATATCACTCAACCGAACCCAACTTTTTTACTCTTATTTTATTCATTTCATTAATGTTTATGGCTCACAATTCATTATTTAACTCCCAATTATTCATGTCTCTCTCCTATTCCAATCCTCACCCTACTTTTTTTCATTAAAATACATTATTCCCTGAGTATTGTGCCCCCTCCAAAGAGGAAGAAAACCCAGAATAGGAGGGAGTATTATTTTGTGATATAAACTTCATTTTTTTCAAACTAAATTCTTGTTGGATAGAAAGTTTTATCGCCATTTTAAAAAAATTCAAACAAAAAAAACAAAGTAGAGTATTTTTGTGATAATATTTATTACATAAATATACTCCTAGTTTTATTTATTATTTATAGGTTGAATACTTACGATAAAAGATAAGTCAATGTTGTAAGATATTAAATATTCAAAATCAATTTATCAAGTATATACTTCGGAGTATTTACATAAGAATATCTATTATTCCTCCATTACATGTTTCACCGTTCCTATTCCAATTATCTATATATATATATATATATATATCAATAATTATTTTTAAAAAAAAAAGTAGTTAAAGGAAAAAAATTGTTGCATCAAATTATATTACTATTAAAAATAATTGAAATATTTAAAAATCCAAAAATTATTTCAAAAACAAAATCAAAATATTTGATATACATATAATCCATTAATCCCATGACATCTGATCTAAATATGACCCGAATCGAATCGAGTCTGCTTTGATATTGACCCGACTCGAATCGAATTTGTTCCAAAATTAACCTGACTTGAACCTGCACTGATCCGAAATATTTACAACCGATTCAAATTGAAAACCATTCCAACCTGAATTGAACCGAACTGAAATTGAAAATAAAGATCAACTAAACTAATCCGATCCGACTGAAATCGATCTGAAACTGAATGAAATGACCCATTTAACTAGTGTAATTCATACCAAACAATTAGAATTAGTTGTATTTGCTATTTCGAACTTATAATTGTGGGCAATTTGCTCGCCTGACATGGGCTTGAATAGGAATATGTCATTTGTTTCCACACAAGCTGTCATCATTGTTTCGGGTATGCATGGGTTAGTAAGTCATTTTTAAGTCCGGTTAGGTTTTGTAGACGACATTTTAGTTAACGTAGACGACGTTTTTCAGAAAAAAAGACGGAAACTACCCTTGGTCTCTCTCCTCCTCTCTCTCACGTTGAACACACCAAACCCCAAACCCAAACAATTCTCAACATCCAAACAATCAATCCCATACACCAACACCCTCCACCACCGTAGCCCACCACCACCCACCACCACCACCCTGGCCCTTGACGACCGGCGCACGCTGACGACCGCCGACATCCACGTAAGTTCTCTTTTTTTTTCGAAATTTGTTAATTGAATGTTAAATTAATGTTTCAAAGGCCAAATTGATACTAAAATAAGTTTGTAAATGATATATTGATATGAATATGTGATTAGTAGCTTTAATTTTGTTACAAATGTGGTATTAATATGAATTTTTGTGAAATTTGAATTAGGTACTAATTTGTTTGATTTTTGTTGTAATTATATGTTTAGTTTATGAATTGTAGTGTTGTTAATTGTTGAATAAGTAGTAATTGTAGTGTTGTTAATTGTTGAATAGCTAGAAATTGTTGGATTTAATTTGGGCAAAAATGTGGGCATTAGGGCTTGAAAATCGAAATCTGGGCAGGGGTGGTAATGCTCGA
The DNA here is from genome assembly GCA_029255685.2 of Silene conica. NCBI lineage: Eukaryota > Viridiplantae > Streptophyta > Magnoliopsida > Caryophyllales > Caryophyllaceae > Silene > Silene conica. The sequence goes on along the minus strand of CM055311.2, from coordinate 54,429,828 downwards.
AAATTCTGGGCAGCAAAGACACGAAATTTGGGTCGAAAATGGTAAATTTCTGGGCAAGGTTGAAATTTGGGTCGAAATGTGGAAGGAAGAATGGTTGGACATTGATATTCAATGTGAGAACCCTGGTGGAACATTGATATTCAATGTGACAACCATGGTGGAACATTGATATTCAATGTGCGTCCATGGTTGCACATTAGAACTCATAGTCCTTCCCACGGTTGCACATTGAATATCAATGTCTGTCCATGGGTTGGACATTGATGGACCATGGGTTAGGGTTTAGGTTAGGGTTTAGGTAAGGGTTTAGGGTTAGGGTTTAGGTTAGGGTTTAGATTAGGGTTACGGTTAGGTTTACGGTTTAGGTGATGTTAGGGTTATGGGTTTCGGTTAGGGTTAAGGGTTAGGGTTAGGGTTAGGGTTTTGGGTTTTGGGTTTTGGGTTTTGGGTTAGGGTTTAGGAATTATTTTTTTTAATTTAAATTTTCATTTTAAATTTTCATATTTTTGTTAATTTTCAATTTTCATTTTACTTGTTAAATTTTCATTTAATTTCTTTTTTTTTTGTTAAGATGTTTTTATTTTGTTAATTTAAATTTCCATTTTATTTGTTTAGTATTTGAATATGTCTTTGAACATTTTTTATTTTAATGATGCAGATGACTAGCGAAAGAGATAGAGAGTTAGATCGGAGAGCGACAGGAGGCGGTTATAGATCGTGTCCGGATTATGATGCGGGAGTTGACTCCGTATTTCGGTCGCGATGATGATGATGAGTAGTGTATTTAATGTTTTTTAGTGGATTGTTGTAGTTTGTTGAATGTTTAGTTTAGCTTCCATACATGGTTTTAGTTTGTTGAATTTAGTTTAATCGAATTGAGTAGTTTGTTAACTTTGTAGTTTTTTTAGTTTGTTAACTTTGTAGTTTTTTAGTTTGTTGAATTTAGTTTAATCGAATTGAGTAGTTTGTTGAATTTAGTTTAATTAAAACCATAGAAAATTTAAAACAACATAGTTCTATTTAATTAAAACCATAGAAAACTTAAAACAACATAGTACTATTTAATTAAAACCATAGAAAACTTAAAACAACATAACACAATTTAACTAAAACGGTTACAATATCAAAATAAACGGTAACTAAACTGATCACTATTTTCTTCGACAACGGTATGGCGTAGAACCCATAGAAGTGTGCCAATGCTCAATGTTTCTCTCATATAACTTCTCGAGGTGGTCAACACTTCTATCCTTGAATGTCAACCAAGTCGCGCGTAGTGGTGGCATAGGTACATCTTCGGGTGGCGTGCATGCATGTAGTCTCATCCAGTGACTATGGTGAAGGACAATCCATAAGGTACCGGCTGGTTTTCGATCTTTTACAAACGACGTCAACGGTAGGATAGTGTTACAGCTCCCGACCCAAACTTTCCCTCCATCATCACCTCTTACATGACCGATAACACAAATCGTCCAGTTGAACAACGTGGCAAAGACAAGCAAATGGTCACCACACATCCAATGGTCCTCACCACAACCAATCGGAAGGAAAAACTCAGCCCGTGTCAAGCCCATATCAAACCCTGTGAACCCCGTCGTTGGGGACAGAAAACTTCCGAACAATTCTTTGTACACATCGCGGCTCCTCATCTCTCGGGCACACCATTCGCGCATAACAAGGTAATCTTACATGCACAAGGCAACCCATGAGTCACCTAAAGAAAGTGACCACATCCTTCATTCAACCCGATGCCCAAACCAATCCCCCTCTCGAGTTCTATCTCCAACAATCAATCGCCTTAGTAGATACAACACCTTGCAACAACGAGAAAGTACGAGGTCTTACCCGAGGTCTACTTCTTGAATCTTCCAATTCTTTCCTAACTTTGGAGTGTTGAGCTTCTAGCATTGAGTGGATGCGACACCACATAGTGTCAAGATTTAAATTAGCACTTTTCAACCAAGCCTTCAACAAAGAATGTGCTGACTCAACACGGGAAGTTGCGGTATTACCAAAATGGAGATACTCATTCGTAAAGCGTGATATAAACTTTGATGCATGGTCGCCCCAAGTTGCGATTATGTACTCGGCTAAAGGAACACACTTCGAAGAAAATTTCCTCCAAGCTAGATTATACTCTTCCTCCGTATTCGAATCAATGACTGGTCTTCAACCAGATTCTGGATTGTTTTAGATAAGATTCTTATACCAATCGTTAGGCTTGTAGATGCTTATCGTTTTGGCTTCGATAGCTCTGTTCACATGACATCGACACAACAAATGCTTACTGTCGGGAAATACTTCTTGGATAGCACTAATCGCACCCAACTCCCGGTCAGTCACGATAACAGAAGGACATTTACCGATGCAGTTCAGAAGGTCATGCAACTTGTTCAACAACCACACGTACGAGCTATGGGACTCAGTAGGAAGAATCGCACATGCAATTAAAAAGGAAACCCCAGTAGGTGTGACACCAACAATCTCAATTAGAGGGTTCTTGTATTTATTTGTCTTAAATGTGGCATCCATCATCACCACCCAATGATAAGCCCGGAACAACTTCACTGCTTCAGGATGTGCCATAAACACATGTGAGATCTCTTTCGTATCGGGATCTCTCTCAGTCCAATGAACGTATTTCCACTACTACAAAAAAGGTCTAAGACACCAATTATAAAACACCTGTTTTTTTTTCTAACAGATTTCTTAACGTAAGACACCGGTGATTTAATATAACAAGTTTGCAATGTTTAAATAAGAAACATGTCCTTCAGAATCCGGTTTCCTATATTTTAATTTTCAATTTATTAATAACTAAGAAACCTGTCCTCCAAAATCCGGTTTCCTATATATTAATTTTCAATTTATTTAATAACTAAGAAACCTGTCCTCCAGAATCCGGTTTCCTATATATTAATTTTCAATTTATTTAATAACTGAGAAACCTGTCCTCCAAAATCCGGTTTCCTATATATTAATTTACAATTTATTTAATAACTAATAATAATAAATCATTCTTAAAAAATATATTGTTTAATTAATTCTACTAGATTCACCGAGTAATACATGCATACCTCTATCTCTTAACTTACTATAATCCACCGCCTAACACATTCTTTAAATAATAATTATCAATATCCACTTAAATATATCAAAGACACCGGGTGTAAATGAGAGTGGTGTCATAGACAGGGGCGAACCCACCTTAGAACAAGGGGTAGCAGCCGCTACCCCAAACTTAAAAAAAAAATTGGTTTAAAAGACGGTTTTTTGCGATCCCAAATATTGATAAATAGTAGATAATTAAATGTTATCCCAATAAATCTACAGTAAATATCTTGTGGTTCAATGGTACAGCCATTAAATATCCTTCTGGTGGTCGTGGGTTCGAATCCTATTGCATGTATTGTTTTTTTTTTTAAAATGAACCATGCCAAAGACACCAGACATAATTGATAACAGGTATAAGTCAAAGACACCAGTTATTAATAAAACAAGTCTCTTTTAATTGTTAGCTAAGATATCAGTTCTTCCAACAGGTTTCTTAACCAAAGACACCTATGACCTAGACACCTGTTATAAACAGGTGTCTAAGGCCTTTTTCAACAGGTTTCTTTGGCCTTTTTTGTAGTAGTGTTCGCTTGTACCGCTAAAGCCAACATTTGTTGAGCAGTATTCCTTTCACCCCTCATCTCCTGCCTAATTTTCTTGGTTTCGTTATAGATTTGGTTGTTTGACGGTTGTGGTTTCTCGGGAGTTTTCTGATGAAGACCATTTTTTATATCCCTTGGAAGAACTCCAGGCTTAACTTATTCCCTTACATAGGCTTTCTCCTCGGTGTCCAACCCCGCAAAATTACGATCTCCGTCCTTATAAATGACAACATTATGGTTGTGTCGGCCGCCACTCTAGGAGATAATAATGTTCCAAACTACCGTTGTTTTTCCAGTCTCGACAACGTAGTTTTGAACGGCTCGAATTCTAAATGGACAACCACACCGAATAGACCTCGTACGCCTCTCGGGATCATCACTTCGAAGAGGTAAACCTTTTCTTGAACATCGAAAATAACATGATAACAAACCGTCTCCTTTTCGACTTTTACGCCCATGATTTGCTTTTACCAAAGCAAAACCGTTCGAAAATGCAATCGATTTTGCCCAACCAAATGCTTCATCACGAGTTTCAAATCCACGATCCGTAAAGAACAAACGATTATAATCAACCAAATTCTCGCCAAATTCCTCGAACGAATCCTATTAATTGAAAATTTAGTATTGGTTAGCATATATATTTTAGATTAAGCAACATAAATTAACTTAAACGGAAAACAAAGTACTAAACTACGCTAAAATGAGGAATAGTAATCGAAAACTAAAAAAAAAAAAACTAGCCATGAGCAGCACATTGAATGTCAATGTCCGGCCATGGATTAGACAATGATATTCATTGTGTGTCCATGGATAGACATTGAATATTAATGTCTGTTCCATGGCCGCACATTGACATTCAATGTCCCTCCATGGAATGAACAATGACATTTAATGTAATACCTCGGAAATTTAGTCTCGTTAACTAAGTTAGTTGGTGACGATAGTTGTTTTACGATGTTAAATAGCTATATTTATAGTGTTATCTAGTCATGTAGCTATGTCGATATGAGGGTTCGATCCATAGACCTTTAGCACTATGACTATGTCGTTATGGGGGTTTGATCCCTGGACCTCCAGCAGGTCGGCATGGGCCTCGTGAGGCGTGCCATTAACCAAGCCCACGGCTGGGTGAACTTTATTTCACAAACCCTAACATAAGGTTATGCCTGCCGTCACTTTCAAGCTGATTTCTAATCCCTAAGACTTACCCTAATTTACTTTCAAGCACCCCTAGTACACAGCCGTCACAACATAGAATGGGGAAGCGGTAACCACGGTGGCCCTAAGGCGGGAGAAGGGTGGTCGAAATGCTCAGGAAGTAGGAACTGAGTCGATTGTTCAAGTGGAACATTTCTAGCAGCTGTTCGGTGGTCAATCCGCAATTGAGGTAGGGGAATACTACGTATATGAAATCTGTAATCTGTTTATTGGTTGATATTAATCATGTTCTTCTATAATGTTATATGATTGGTATATTGTGATATATAATTCTGTGATACGACATGGTGCGGAGATAAAGGGTCTGTGTTTGGTGCGGAGATAAAGGGTCTGTGTTTGGTGCGGAGATAAAGGGTCTGTGATATGGTGTGGAGTATATTGGGTCTTGTGATCGGTGCGGAGTTTATTGGGTCTTGTGATCGGTGCGGAGTTTATTGGGTCTTGTGATCGGTGCGGAGTTTATTTGGTGTTGGATCGGTGCAGAGTTTATTGGCGTTGGATCGGTGCGGAGTATATTATATTGTTGTCTTATTTATCTTTCTACTCAACCTCGCGGTTGACCCTGTGTATTCGTGTACACCTACGATGATCCGGAATGGGGAGTAGATTTTACAGGTCAGTGACAGATGGACCAGGAGCTTGGGCATGGCGAGAGACATGACATGGACCTACTTAGAGTTAGATCACATTTAGATACCGTCGGTTGTACTTTCATTTTATCAAGTTTGGAACTCGTAATTGTTGTAATATCAAGTTTAAAATTTAATAAATTTTTATATAAAGTACTTTGGTTGTTACTTTGTCATTCACTACCTCGGATATTCCGAGATGGTAACAGTCCTATTTATTGAGAATGTCTTGCTAAAGGCTCTTAAATAAATGGGGGTGTTACAAAGTGGTATCAGAGAGAACGATCCTCAGGCCTAAACCAATGAATAATAATGAACGTAGGAAGAGTCTAATAAAATGAACCCCGAGATGAAACTGATAGGAGCCCCAAAGAGGAACGGGATGAGTTAGGGGCCCCCTCAAACCAGACCTGGGCCCTTTCTGTTCTGTCTCGGGAACCCAATGAGAGTAATTGAAGAGTGGGGTAGATTATATAGTGACCTAGTTATCTTGTGCTAACAATTTTTGCAGGGGCGGAATGAGGTAAGTAATGATGTGTACATGGTTAATGATGCATTGTATTCTATGAGCTTGATATTGGAAAGTGATTGAGAAATGTATTACTTTAAGTATTGAGGACATGAAAATTGACATACGAGTTTGAAATATAAGCTTGGCTAGTAGGATGATATGCATAAGAAGAATGCGGCTGATATTGAAACGCTGATTGATATAAATGTTTGAATCGAAATTTTCAGGAATGAGTATATATTTATTGTATACTGAATTAGAGTGATATGATCATGTGTTTTTGGTGTCTCGAATTGTCTATAGGATATCTGGTTGTTAAATGACTAACGTAACTTTTGCAATATATATTGCTTGGTATTTGGATATGACCTATCAGATTTAAAAGTTATAGTAATTCATGTCTAGTGATATGCGGAATGTGCTGCCCCAAGCCATGAGTGTCATATAGTTGTGTGTTACATTAGTATATACATGTATAAATATCCAGACATTTAGATGATCTACTTTTCTGTTACGCAACCTTTACCGTGTTTTAGTTGACTATTACAGAATGAAATAAGGAATAAATGTTAATGTGGTACAAGTGATGTCTATGCTTCAAATATATGCCAACGTGTTTCGAAAGAAGAATGGTTGAATTTCGATGTAGTAATGTGAGATCAAAACTATATGCGTTCACGCTTCATATGATGAGCCATGTAAAATTTTAATGAGTCGTTATTTAATTGTGATTCTTGCAAGTTGCCTAATTTTCTGTTGAATTGCTGTAAAATTCTTGCTAGATGGATTGAGTTATAAAATTGTATTAAATGATTTCCTTGAAATATGCATTCGATTCTTTTCCTATGTATATCTAGTCCTTTATATTTTCTCAAAACTATAATCGCTCACACGTTAGATAAACTGTTATTTAATTATGGTTGGTAAGTTGCTGCATAATATTTAATTGGTGAACTTATGAGATATGTAAGTACATATAAAAGTTTAATCGTATGTAAATTATGTGATGCGACCACGTGATATCCTGATATGGCATTAGTAACAGGAATAGTAGGCATATGGTATGAGTATGAACCTCATTATGTGATAGCGTAACCTTGTTTATTTCGTCAAGTTTAATATAGAATCGTTCCAACTATATGTTTAATATCATGACCCCAAAATGGATGTGTACTGCTCATCTGTGATGTTAAAAGCATGTTTATCTGTGCCAAGTGGCAGGATGAAATTTAATTGGTAAGCATATTAGCATAATATAGCAATCTAATGGTTATACATAATTGTGATTATTTGAACAATGTGAATCTAGTTGGTGTTCTTTCGTATATTGATGGTTTACCTCTGTCTAGTCCTCTGAGATTATAGTCCTTATAACTTTTTCGAGTATATTGTTATACCATACAGTGGATCGCATAAGGTTATACTTAGAATCTGATCACGATGTGTTGAATTATCAAATTGTTCACATATGATTTATGGAAGTATCAGTCTGGTGAATTCGTTTACTTTTATCGTTAATCCAGTTTTCATAAGTTATGAACTACAAGAATAATCTTTTAGTATAGAAGAGTCAGAATGTCTCTATGTAATCTTGTTTCGATCTATAGCTTGTAATATTGTCTTGTGGCTCGTAATTACAAATTGTCACAAATTACCACTTTAATGTTCCAAAAGTTTCAAAATGATTTCAAGTGATAATCATCCATGATAATACTTATGTTTTGATAACTATGGTTATTGCAACATGACAAATTCTGTAGTTACGCATTGATGAAACCCTGCTTGAATGTTTAATTGTTGCGCATTGTATACAATCCTTATTTTGCGAGTCGTATATAGAAATAGTTTCATGATAAATGAAGTAATGTGAGTAGACGAGAAATGTACTTAAGTGATTGTGTTAACTCATTGATATTGGGAATGTTAAACGGTCATGTGAGTTTATAAATGGTGTACATTTTGTGAACTATGACAATGATTCCATGTTTAATTACGTTAATTAATTCTGCTTCTATAATATGAATATGAGCATGAGACACTTTGAATTGTCAAGTATGAACTATGAGCTTTTGCTTGTTTACATTGTTGTAGATATATTAAATTTGTGTTAAAATTTCAGAGGTATGTAAATGTTAGCTACCCTGAATCTGTTTTACTGCGTAACACGGTTACTACCAATCATATACTTTTGTTATTGCTCGAAGGTTATATATATTTGCATGATAATTGCTATAAGTTTCTTACAAGTACTTATTTGAGTGAAAATTTGTAATTGTTCCTTCATTTTGATAGTTAATATTTTCTACTAATAAGATAATCCTTTTGTTGAGAAACGGGTTGAGTTGTGAGATGGATAACTTTTTGTAATTGCTTAGTTGTTTATGCATAATGGTGTTGTATTAGGTTGGTTTGGTATAGCGTCCAGATCCTTATGTTATGAACTGTGGAACAGTATATATACATACAATTATGTCAAAGAACTTGGAAGGTATGTACTGATGAGACTGAGTGCCCGTGAGTCTGGGACAAAGGCCATGATTGAATTGTATTGAGTTTGAGATTGCAGTTCAGTATTTTATCGAGTTGTCGTATTCTTTGACCTTGACTCGTGGGTGAGTAGCTTAGAGTTTGACTCTCTAAGTGTTGAACAGTTCCTTTAAGGGAATATTTGACAATATCGGTATTGGAGTGAGATGAGGATTGGTCACTAGTACTGAGTTATGAGTTATGTGACCGTTGTGTCATATCGTGTTTATGGTCCAGTGTGACCTTGGTTATTGAGTTATAATTGGAGTTGAAATTGAAATTGAAATGGAAGTGTTGATTTGCGGTTTATTCCGCCAGTTCACTCACCCCTTGCCTCTGGTCTTAGTTCGACGATGGGGATACGATACTTGATTAATTGGAGTAAGATTCTGGGGGATAGAGTAATATGATGAGGTTACGGGGACGTAACCATGTTTTAAGGGGGATATGATTGTAAAATCTTAATGATTTTATGGTATGGTTAGTTGTTATAACATGACTATTTGGTATATGGTGATTGTTTATACTTGATAATCCTGATTAATTCGGTTGTGTATTTCGCGAAGTATTCTTTAATTTATTTATACGTTAAACTTTGGGGACAAAGTTTTTTTTCTTAACGAGGGTAGAATGTAATATTCCGTGTTTTAAAGTATCTTTATTAGCCTTGCATGTGGTATCACGTTTTGTGTTCGTTACACGCCTAGTGACCAGATTGCTGACCATGGGATGGTGAACTTCGGGACGATGTTCTTTTTAAGGAGGGAAGACTATAATACCCTGTATTTTCATAGGCCATAATAATGAGTTGTTTATTTATGTTTTTATCAAGATGGCATATAATTATATAGTATTTGTTAAGCAATTGCCAGTTATTATTTGTTATAAGTACTTGTTAAATTATAGGTTGCGACTTATGAACGTGAATTAGTGTTATCATGTTTCGAGTCTATGTTGGGTATGTTATATATGATATATGTGTGTGGTTGAACTTCGGGACGAAGTTCTTTTAAGGGGGAAAGACTGTAATACCTCGGAAATTTAGTCTCGTTAACTAAGTTAGTTGGTGACGATAGTTGTTTTACGATGTTAAATAGCTATATTTATAGTGTTATCTAGTCATGTAGCTATGTCGATATGAGGGTTCGATCCATAGACCTTTAGCACTATGACTATGTCGTTATGGGGGTTTGATCCCTGGACCTCCAGCAGGTCGGCATGGGCCTCGTGAGGCGTGCCATTAACCAAGCCCACGGCTGGGTGAACTTTATTTCACAAACCCTAACATAAGGTTATGCCTGCCGTCACTTTCAAGCTGATTTCTAATCCCTAAGACTTACCCTAATTTACTTTCAAGCACCCCTAGTACACAGCCGTCACAACATAGAATGGGGAGGCGGTAACCACGGTGGCCCTAAGGCGGGAGAAGGGTGGTCGAAATGCTCAGGAAGTAGGAACTGAGTCGATTGTTCAAGTGGAACATTTCTAGCAGCTGTTCGGTGGTCAATCCGCAATTGAGGTAGGGGAATACTACGTATATGAAATCTGTAATCTGTTTATTGGTTGATATTAATCATGTTCTTCTATAATGTTATATGATTGGTATATTGTGATATATAATTCTGTGATACGACATGGTGCGGAGATAAAGGGTCTGTGTTTGGTGCGGAGATAAAGGGTCTGTGTTTGGTGCGGAGATAAAGGGTCTGTGATATGGTGTGGAGTATATTGGGTCTTGTGATCGGTGCGGAGTTTATTGGGTCTTGTGATCGGTGCGGAGTTTATTGGGTCTTGTGATCGGTGCGGAGTTTATTTGGTGTTGGATCGGTGCAGAGTTTATTGGCGTTGGATCGGTGCGGAGTATATTATATTGTTGTCTTATTTATCTTTCTACTCAACCTCGCGGTTGACCCTGTGTATTCGTGTACACCTACGATGATCCGGAATGGGGAGTAGATTTTACAGGTCAGTGACAGATGGACCAGGAGCTTGGGCATGGCGAGAGACATGACATGGACCTACTTAGAGTTAGATCACATTTAGATACCATCGGTTGTACTTTCATTTTATCAAGTTTGGAACTCGTAATTGTTGTAATATCAAGTTTAAAATTTAATAAATTTTTATATAAAGTACTTTGGTTGTTACTTTGTCATTCACTACCTCGGATATTCCGAGATGGTAACAGTCCTATTTATTGAGAATGTCTTGCTAAAGGCTCTTAAATAAATGGGGGTGTTACATTTAATGTCTGTCCATGGATAGACATTGAATGTCAATGTTCACTCCATGGTGGGACATTGAATGTCAATGTGCAGCCATGGAACGGACAATGACATTCAATGTCTGTTCCATGGACAAACATTGAATATTATTAAAAATTTACCCGAACTCAAATTAGCTATAAAAGACTATAAATACAAAATTTATCGAAACCGAAAAAATATGGGAAAAATTTTTGATAGATCAAAAAGAATGGGGGGTTGAGAATCTAAAATTTAGTTGGTGCTACAATGATGAAATAGGTAAGTGACGCCGCATGATCAATATGAGCATTGACAGGTAATGACACTCGTCTTGTTTGTCGACTTGGTCCACTTAATATAAAATAAGTTGTAAATGTTAGATAATATTTCTTTTTGAATAAAATAAAATGTAATATATAACGGTATTATCTCATGCGATATAAAAAGAGATATAATAAACGATATATTACAACTTTTTATTAATTTAAAAGGGTATAGTAAGCAATGCGGTTTTAAAGATATCAGGCTCAACATCGAAACCTAAAATGCAAAAATGCAGGGATACAAGTGGGAAAAGAAAAATACACAAGGGCATCAATGGGAAAAACCATTTGTCAAGTCAGATGCTTATTTGACAAATAGAGTGTCAACATGGCACTTAACGTCTAAAACAGACGGCATAAACATGTTTGGCTACGGATGGGATTAACTAATTAAATTTAGGGGTACGGCTAGTAAAGTGCTATACGCAGGGGTACAAGTGGGAAAAGTGAAAACCATAGGGGTATCAATGGGAAAAACCCATTATTTTTATTAATTACGTTACAAATTTAATGAATTATGGAATATATTATGTTTTTTGGAAATTTGAATTGATGTACTTGCCGTTTAATAGTTTCCAAAATATAACCTATAGTTATTTATACTCTAAGAAACTCACAAAATAAGAAAAAGAAACCTCATAAGTAAAATATATCGCTCATTACCAAGTTTCACAAAATCACCTCCAAAGTTCACAAAACAAGGCGTAGACGGCCGCGTAGTATGCTAGTATTGACAAAATCAACAAATTAAAAGAATATTATGTTTGCTAAAACAAAATCAACATCTAACAAAATGCTTAAGTTTAAAAGCAAATAAATTAAATATTGAAGAAAATAAAAAGTTGTTAAATCAAACATTGAAATATACATGGCATGTCATATAGAAAAATATTATGTACCTCCAATGAAAATATAATGTACATTTGATATAAATATATTTTACGTGCATACATTTTTTTTTGTTAAAATAATGTGACACCTATAATAAATGTAAATTTTATAATAATTATGTAAACTATAAGTATGCAAAATCTTTTGTTCAATTTTTATCAAATACACTTTAGTAAGTATTATATTGATTTTATATTAAAGGTACATTGATTATAAATTATAAGTACATTTAATAATTATTATAGGTATATATTGTTTTAACTCAAGTTTAAACATACGTATCTACAACCCCTATAAATGTGCAAACTTGGTAAATTATGAACAGTAGGCCAGTAACTTCCGTGCCTAGCATGTGATGAACAACGTCGCCTTTGTCATCTTCTACTTCTGAACGGTTATAAATACCGAGGCATGATGCTCTGTTTTTTGTTTAAGAGGTAATTGTCTGTTCTTCTTTAATGTGTTGTTTTTAGCTTTCGTTAGGTTTATTTATTAATCTTATACATTTGCTGAATTTTAGTGATGTTGCTTTAGTTAATATTATTAACTGATTTTATCGATCAATAATGCTTCCTAATCGACCCCTGTTTTCACTGTTGACAGGTTGATTTGCATTGTCTGTTTTTAAGCTTGTTGTTTTAGAATTCCGTTTTGTCTCTTTATTCTTTATTATTCTCATCTGCTTGAGTTTAATTCTTCTGTAATCAATAATCGGTCTGTGTTTTGCTAATTGTTCCTTGATTTCTCTGTTATAGGTGGTCAAAGTGTGATTCGGTATGCCTATGACTAACATTGATGAGGTGCATTATCTTCAAGAACGGATTGATGGTATTGTTAATGGATTTCGTCCCTTGTTCTATCGTTTGATGGTTGTTCTGAACAACGATGTTATTTGGAACCTCATGAGGCGGGAGGGTTTCGGACTCTCATCGTTAGAATTGACAATGACTCGCCGGTACAAGGTTCAGAAACCTGTTATTCCTGATGAGAGCATAACTAAGGGTATGTTTAATCTGCTTGGCTTTAATTGGATGTATGATTCAAATTAATTGCTTTTAGGACTTTTGATGAACTTTAACTGGCTGTTCTGCAAATCATCTTCATGTACTTGATTATTTTTCATTTTCTTCTGAAAACTTGCTTTCTGATTTCCATAGAATTGGTCATATGGTTATTGGTTGTGCTTACATATTCTGTGATTTAAGGAGCTCCGATTCTCTTTTGGAACCTGTTTTCCTTAGTTTCTTCATCTATATGCTTACTTTTCTATGCATTGTCAACTGCATATTCTAATTATTTGTTTAACTTTACACATCTTTATCAACTTGAGAGTTCTCACTTTCTGATGTAGATTGAATTGGTTAACTGATTATTGGTCAGGCTTGGTGTCAATGTGTCAATACTTGAATAGTAAACTTGATTATTGTTAGTGCTCACATATTATGTTATTGACCTTTTTAAATTTCATTTAGTGTGTCAGTACTGAAGAAGTTAACTGACATAGTGGTGTTTTTGTGTTACACAGAAGTGGTTGCCATGAAAAGGGTTGAGTTAAGCAACTTAGAGGTTGAGGTTGTTGAGTTCTTCAAGAGATGTGAAACTATTGTTCCTCATATGACTCTATATCATCTATGCATGGCTACAGGTGAGGTATTCGGAACGAATTTTAACAAGCTTGATATATATGAAATCTATTATAGTCATCTGGAAGAAGAGCTATGGAAGCCGAATTGTTCCTCGTCTGATGGTTGTTCTACGGATTAGGGGTTATAGTGGTTCAGAGAGTCTCGCTGATGAATTTGTGATGTATTATCTTAGTTGTTCTATGGACATGTTATTTGTTCTGCAATCTAGCAACAGTTTATGGTGCTGTAATTTTTTACATATGTTTAATAGAAGTTTTAGTTTATTTAACATGTATAATTGTCTAATCGGCAAACTGTAATCATAGTGCTGAAATCTTTGATCTTGAGATGATAGGTTGTTTGGGTAGGTAAGTTGGGGTGTTGTCTTGTCAGAAGACCTTACTTTTGCCCATACTTTAAGTACTAACAACCACTGTAGTAGTATTGGTTATCTAAGTTTGCAAGCAACTTTAAAGGAGCAGAAATTATTATACTGTTCACTCATATGTACTATAGTGTGGAAGCGGAAGTTGAAGTTGTGTCCCTCCATTTACTTAGCTGATTAGTATAGCTAACTACGAAAATTTAGAGCAGTGTCTATACATTATTCCTATGTTGATAGATGGCTTTCGGTTAATTATGATAGCTGTTGGATGATTACGATTGTTTGCTTTGTTACACGCAACTGGAAGCATATCTAACTATCTAGTGTGATACGTAAAGCTAGACATTTCTGTTACATTGTTCCTGGCGTTGTTGTTCATGTCTTGTAAATATATGTCAGATTTGACATACATTGTATTTATCGTATTTACGTTTAATGAATTAGTTATTTGCTCGTATAAATACCTCTATCAGTTCCTCCATTTAAGGATTGTTGTTGGTGGCGCAAACATTGTTTTCTGCCTGTTGTCTGTTGAATTCGTGTGTTACATGGTTCTACGTACCAGAGTTGCCTGTTAGATGTGTTTAATTGCGGATATTGTTAATGTCAGTTTCTGAATATACGTAAACGTCAAACTTTTTAAAAAGGTGATATTCTTGTTATTATAATTGTAGGCATGTCTATACGCCTTACGTTTCAGCTTATGTATCCCGTTTGCAGTCGCTATGTCCCTACATTTGTTCAAAAAGTTCGTTGTTGTATAAATATGTCACTGGTGTAAAAACTTCGCATGTACATCCCGTTTGCAGACCCTATATCGCTTCCTGTGTAAAAATAAAGCAGAAATGACAAATATGTCGCTTGTGTATAAACTTCACATGTATTTGCTTGTTCAAGTCGGAAAAGTCCAGATAAACATATAAACCGTCGTTTTGTTTGAAGCCTATAATTTTTTACAGAAGGCTTTATTATTTAGGTCTGTTGCAAGTAATTGGTCTGTAGTCTTCTAAGTTCTGAGTTAGATACTAATGTTAGGATTGTTTTTCTGACTTGAATGATTACCTTACTTCTATGACCGCATTATAGATTAACTATTCTTACACTCAATTCTATACACTAGGTAATGTAATTGTTGTACTTTTCCTATATTTAGGGGACAACTGGTTTAGTTACTTTCCACTTATATCTTTAAAATAACTGATACACAGTGGTTATAGTACCCGACCTTTCTGTTGCAGTCTTTATATAAGCTCAAGCATTAATAACTTGGCATTCTGTAGTTTCATTACTTATAATTCATTGTCCTATTTTAGGTTTGTTTGAAATGAACTCTAATCATGCAGTCTAAAATAGTATTGTATATGGTTGTTTTTAATATGCTTTGTGGTGTTGTTAAATGGATACTACTAATTCTAAACAGCTTGATAAGTGTGCTATTACATTCTGAACTATTATCTTTCATATCTGAAGGCTTGCGTCGACGAGTCTTTTTTTGGACGATGATTGTTACTGTTTAATTGTTTGTTCTTTAAATTGGGTGGAGGGTGGGGTGGCCTAATGTCAGGGTGGCCTAATATCAGGCAGTGTGGTAAACTTCTATTCCTATGTGTATATATAGCATGTTTTTATTTGTTTGTCCCGGGCTTCTGGTAGTCTCTGAAATGTAAAATGCTTTTTTGTTCAGTACCTCGTTCTGTTTCAGTGCAAAGTATTTTCGATCTTTTATTTGAAGGTACTAATTTATAGCTCAATTTCACAACTATTCGGCGTTATGGCACTCTATCTATATATTCCTGCTGATATACTTCCCTGCATTCATTTTGCTTTTATAATGGTTGTTATATTTGCTGAAATTGCAGATGGCGCTTGCTACTCCATTACAAATAGTGGTTCCTTATCATCCTTTACTTAAACAGATCACTGCCGAATTGCAGTTCCCTGATCCTGCGTATCATGTTCCAGAGTTGTCTGTAAATAGCGTTTACGTCGTAGTGGAAACGAGGTATCGTTATCGTTGCTCTAATGAGCTTGAGAAGCTTACGTATGTGTGCGAACGTGCTGATACACTTGAAGACTCGTGTGAGCTTGCTGCTAAGAAAGCTGTGCACAATCTTGTTCGACGATGGGCATTAGTTGTTGAGGACTTCTCGTTTGAGCGGTGTGATGTTCTTAAGCATTGCAGTGAATTGTATCATCTGAAGCGCAAAGAGCTACAGAGTATCTCCAAGAATGTTTTAAACCGTGGAGTAGGTGGAACTACATGTGGCCAGCGTGTCAGAACTAATCACATTTGTTTGGAATATGTGCCTCTACTTAGAAAGATTATGAAGACCCTACTAATACAGTGTACTCCGTTGGAGTCTGTTATGCATTCTGCAGGGAACTACAGCGCTTGGATTACTATTTTGTCCTCCGCCAGCCCTACTTATAACCCAATATTTATTGTATCAAGGCGTGAAACTCTTGCTGATGCTAGAAACTGTTTAGCTAAGAACGTTGTCATGTACTTGGCATTGGCTTACAACCTTGAAATCATTGACGTCAACTATCAGTCTTCAGAGACTGAAATGGCTGCATTGTTATATAACCTTGAGATAGAGAGTTATTTGACTATGAGGGGGCGGATGTATGAGATATTTGATGAGCCTATTTTTTCAAATAATCTTATTGAACGGGATGATCTTGCATCTGGACATGGAGTTGATGACACTGCAATTATTACACCGGCCTCTCCTACAAAGGACACAGTGCATACCCGTTTTGGAAGTCCTGATAATGTCGTGTACTGCCTGTCGGGTCCCATTCCTGTTCCTTATATGCTACCAGTGGTTCGTGACTTGGGCTGCTGAAGTAGAGTGGATGCTTAGTTATCTGAATATGGTTGAATGATATGTGTGGTTTCAATCTATGGATGTGACATTTTGTGACACTGAGATGACGCTCTCTCTAGCTCCATTGTTATTGCTTCTTGATTAGCTTTTTCCTTTTACGGTGGTAGCATCCCTAAACATTAAGTTGTATCACGTATGGTATCTTCGTGTATGCATGTTTTGATGTTATTGGAAGATTGATGATTACGTTTAGTGTCTGTATTGTTAGTACATGGCTAACGTGTATCACCATTTTTTCGGTTTTTAATGCATATCTATATAATATGGAGTAGATTGGTTTGTGGCGGGAATTGCTTCGGATTGTGTGAACATGGCCAATAACAAGTGGGGCGTAATTACTATTGTTTTGTCAGTCAAAGCGTATCTTAGAATAAGGTTTACGATGGCTCTTAGTGAAAAGAAGGTATAATCTTCAGAAATTTCATGTTTGTGATAAATGTATCTAGACTACTTTTGTACAGAAAACTGATGTATAATCACGCCGGATTATACAGTAGTTACACTGATTGCAATCTTCAATATACATGGTTCCTATGTTTTCCGCGTTGGTTAAGTGTACGTCAAATTCAATAAATCAAGGCCACGCTGTTGATCATGTTTGTCTGGCTGTGATATCTACGCTGTAGTTTGAATTTATTTTATGTATAAACCTTTTTTCCGAGATTTAAGTTAATGCTGCAGGTTGTCCTTCATTCACTTTAGATAGTTAAACACGTCTATAACTATGGCTGTGGTACTGTTGTGTTCAGTAACTATACTGATTGAGTGTGTACAGTTTAATATTGGGGATGGTTAGGATACAAGGTAGTTAACTAATTGTTGGATATGTTTATAGTACATACTTGTAGATATGCAGAAGTAATGTCCTGTCAGAAACACTTAACTTCACCCATACTGTCTAACAAACTGTTCCTCCACTTGTGAGTTAATATAGTCATTAGAGCTTGTTTACAGGTAATATAAATATCTGTAGATGTTATTGCGGAAGTTGTATGTATACTTCCTGCGAACTCATTTTAAAAGGTCTTTTTTTATTCCATCTTTTTATTTTATTATTGGTGCCCAATGTCTGGAAATATGTTTTATGATATCTAATGTTTGTTAGTACTCGTATAACAGAATGTCACAGTCTAGGCAGAGCGCTAGATCCCTTGCAGGCAGAGATGGTGGGTATTCTATAAGAGCCAGGGTAATTGAGAAAATCAGCATACATGGATCCTTAAGTGCGTGTGATCTCGAGTGTCAGCTGATTACGTTTGAAGATGAAAAGGTAATTGTTTACATACTTACATTACAGTTCCTATATGTTTTAAACGTTGTAAGGTGTAGTTTTATGGATAGTCGTCGTACTATTTTGTGTATTTAATTCGGGACGTTATCATGGTACCGCTGCGAGTTATGTGTCAGTCTTTCGTGATAATGTACGTAATTTTACTTTTCTTACTGTAATAGCATGGTTAAGAGAGTAGTTTAATTTTTGCACTCGCCCCTGTATTATATTTTATGTTTCTTACAGACAGTTGATACCTCTGGGGTTTACCTAAACATTGGAATTGCTAATGATGAACACATTATTATGTTGAATTCTCTTAGTCGGTACCCTCTTAAAATGAGCGATTGATAAAGGTAGATTTCAGGTTACTAAAACCATTTTTAAAAACGACTATTTTGTGGTGCATAGGTGGTTAATGCTGTTGAGATACTACTTCTGTAATTGTAGGGTGCGAAGATAAGGACGGCGTTTTATAATGAAGAGCTGGAGTTGTTCGGTGATATCATGGAAAATAATGTGGAATATGAAATCACTAATGCTAGAGTCAGAGTGGTTGGAGGTTTCTGCTTGGGCCCTCGGGATCACCAGGTTTATGAAATTATATTCAATAAAGATACCGTTGTTCAGCCTGTGTGTGATGGAGCTGTTATCGTTCCTGAAATTTATGTAGCTATCGCATCCATCCCGCGAAGGCTATCCTTGGAAAATCAATATAGTAAGGCATGATTTACCATTTATGTTTTAGATGACCTGGGTGATTATTAACGCAGACGTTTGGGACTTCTTTTATATATGTAGATGTAATAGCTGTAGTTGTCTTCGTTGAACATATATGCCAAAAGCCAAGACCAGCTGGTCATACTTCTGAGATATGTGAAGTTTTCATAATTGATCAAAGGTATGCGATGTTAACAGCTGCGATTCCGTTGGATGTATTGGTTCATCATTTGGTTATTTGTATCATTTGATCGTTGTTTATGTTCTGTGTGTTCCTTCTGCGCAGTTTCGAGCAGGTTACACTTATAACTGTGTGGGAAAGAACAGTTGTAAAACAGTTCAGGAATTTGCAGTGTAATACAGGATCCTACCCTGTTGTCAGCTTCACGCATCTGAGAACGTGTAACCGAAATGGTCGGTGATTTACAGTTGTATATAGAAATGTGCTAAGGCAATTGTCATGTCTCTTTTACTGATAATGAGTTGTGTAGGTTTCTCTTTTGCGACTACCAGAGAGACAATTGTGAACGTCAACCCAGAGGGTGACATGGCTGATACTCTGCGCGATTGGTAAGGAATTTAATATTGATGTTAGTTTATATCCTTTGTTTACATGGTGGTAATGTCGAATTGTTTCAGGCAAGCTGCTAATTACGCGTGCCTTAGTTTAAAACATTGTTTACTGTGCAACGTTCGTCGCCCGACTGATGAGCGCGTTATCACCACAATTGGATGGCTTCTTCAACAGGATGTATGTATACCTCTTTTAGATACTACTGAACTATTTTTAACTGACATGTTTCAGAGAGACGTAATCTGCCGGTATCTAATGTTTCTGATTTGTTGGACATTCATTGTTAGTAACTGTCTGGACAACTGCTAAGAACGGTCGCTTAAACTACATACTGCTTTAATGTACTATTAGGGGAGAAGCATTTACCAAGAAGAACGTTTCTGGCTGTGTGTGCATCTTGCTAATATGGATCGGATGAACATCCAATACTACACCGGGTGTAGCAACTGTGGAACTGGTGGTTACGAAGATGTAGGCGTATTGTATACATGTTATACGTGCATACAGGAGAATGTCGTCTCCACTCCAAGGTACGATATTAGTGACCAGCAAGTTACATCCTCTTATGCTTACGTTACTTTGACATCTCAATCGTACAGGCTGATGGTTGTCCTTGACGTCGCGGATGATACTGGGGCTTGTACTTTCACTGCACTTACTAATAATGCAGAGAAACTACTGGACGCAGACGCAAATACTCTCTACTCTATGCTACCGCAGGTATTCATTCCTTGTTCTGTTATCGTTGTCAATGTGGTAGTCAGGTGTACGTGCTTGAGAATATAGTTAATGCAGAAATGGTGTTACAAATTTACTATTATCCGGATATGATAAATTGTTGATATGCGGATTTTATGAAACTGAAACAGGAAAAGGAGGACTATCTTTCTCAAGCTGAAAATCATTTGAAGACTAACCAGTTTTACATCCAAGTGAAGCCAACTAAATCATTTTACTTATCTCGTCATTTAGATTGGGAATTGTCTGATATCTCTCTCAATTAGGGCTGAGTACTGTTAGACTATTGTGAGTGCTGGTAATATGTTTTGGTATGTATGTTTGTATTTGCCTAGGCTATTTTGAACTACTATAACATATCTGGAATTCGGCTAAAGCAGGTTAGGGTTAGTAATGTCTTCGTAGTTGTACGCTATGTTATAAAACACATCTGCTGTTCTCAAGTTTATGTTAGTGTTTACGTGTTTGTTGCTGCTTTGTGTAATAGATTCTGAAATATGTACAGATGTGAAAAGATTAGGACATCCTTGTTAAAACCAGAGATACACTACTGCAAAACTACATCGCTTGTTTTAAAATGCGCTAACAACTAAAACACACAAAACAGACTTGCGATGTTTACAGAACATGGTTTTCCTTAGCCTATCCATAGTTTAGGAATTACAAGTAATATGACGGAGTAAACTTCCGTTCCTTCAGCAGTCTGGATCGTAGTATCCTTCGCTGCCTGACTCTTCACTAAGACGATCTGCAAGTAGTGTTTCCAATATGGCAAACTCCTGATTCCTCCTAATTTTACGATGAATCCTTTTTGCCTCCCTCTTTGACCTGGCATACGCACAGGAACAGTACATAGCAACTGTGCGATAGTCCCTGGTCACCCTTATAGTGCAGTTGACATTTTCTTTCACTAATTGCCTCTCATAATCTACATCCACCTTTGAGGTTTCAGTCCCAACTAGAAATAATGAGGCCCAGGCTTTGCAGACTACTGCCATGCTCTTCTTGTCTGCTTTATCGAGCTTGTCGAAAATAGCAGTTATTATTTCTGGAAGGCTTAGACAGGGGTGGTGAGGCCTGCTGCCATAGGCTGTTTGCTCCTCGACTGTTGTTGTTGAAAACAGAGACTTAGATTTAAATTGTTCTCTCTTCCAACTATCATAGTTACTGATAAAATTTAGCTTGTCTTCTTTCCTGATATCCTTAATTACTCTGCATTTAGATACCATTGTTGAATTGAAGATGTTTTCAGGGGGTGTTAATTTCAGCGGTTATCAGAAGGGAGGTGAAGTTTGAGGGGAGTTTTTTTGACGTTTGTGATGTACTTAATGATGGTGTAGATTTATGTCTAATCACTTCCTTTATAGGAAATGTGTAAGAAAGGCCAAAGGTCATGCTTTGGGTGTAGTGAGTCTGGATTGTTATATTCTTAACCATATTTTACAAACTGATGCAATTTGTTGTATTGTCGGAATATGTTATCTGGACCATCCCCAAGCAATGTCGGTTGGGTGGTCGATTTGGGGCCGAGTTAAGTTAATTGTAATTAAGAATTATATTAAATTGGATCGAGAAGATTTGCGTCACAAATCGACCCACTTAGAGGTAAATTGTCTCACCAACCGACCTCATACGCCTCACATTTTTCTTGGTTCCAGCCATTTAAGGTAAAAACAAACGAGAAAAAAAAAATAAATAAATAAATTAAGATGGTTGTTTAGAAAGGTTTATTGACTTACGTTCTGACTTTCTACTTGTGAGAGTTAAAGTGGTCATGGTCAATAATGAGATATTAAGGCTTAATATACAATTGACTCAATTAATTTGACTCGTAGCTTGAGAATGGTCTTAATAGTCTTGTTAATTAACATAGTCTTTTAATCTTTGGTTATGTAAATAACTTATTTGTGACTTATATATGATCGATCGAACATAACTCAACCGATTAGAAACTATTTCTTACACATCAAACGATAGGCATACTTGCGTTGTTTACGATACATAACCAAACATTATGAAAAAGGAAGTTAAATGTTTTCTTAACTTTTGGTTCGGGAAAAAAACTTATTATGTGTAATAATAACGTTACGGCCATATAATTAGCGTCTTGTCTAATAATTCTTATATACATAATGTCAAATTGTTCTGCTAATGCATATATATATACATACAACTACGTCTTCGATATAAAACGATTTAAATCTAAAACACGTTCTATTAGAGTAAGAATTAAATATATATCTGGTTGTTCATTCGTGCTGATATTATGAACTTTCCCACCCCAAATGCAACACTACACATATATACGTTATCGCGACTAATAAAATTAAAATGTGTCTGTTATGCTCATAGTTAAGATATAAGTTCAAATTAATACGCATCGAACCTACTCAAATGTAATGTCAAACATGAGACTGTTTTTAAATTTGGGTAGTTCGTTTAACGTCTGTTAGAATTAGAATTGCGATTTCGATTGATTTTTTAATACTAACTGATTATGTGACTCACCTTACAAATTGCATGTTTGGTATGTATATAATTAGAATAGTGGATATATCTATTAACCATACTCATACTCAATGTCATATCTTAGGTAATGTAAAAATTGTACTCTTCCTTAATCTAAGGGATTTTTTTTTTGATAGTGTAAATCTTGTGGTTTTACAATGTTATGTATTAGACCATTTACGAGCCCATAATCGATTTAATTTTCCCTTATTGACTTAACTCACTTAAAGTCGATTAAGCAATAGATCACAACTTATGTCAGTAACCCAAACAATTTATTTTGATAAATAAAATATAATCACTTGTTCCTTTTTATGCGTTTTAACTTTAAAAGTTTAAACAAAATAAAATATGCCATAAATGAGGACGATTGTTGAGTCTATTTACCTCAAATTTGGTTGCTACGTGTCTCAGATCGACGTAAGTCCATTTCATTTATTCTCGTACCTGAAATTAATTTTGCTCGACCACATATCGACCTCCTAATTTACCTCGCTTCAGGTTAATCTTATGATTTATGGGTAGTGAACACTATAAGAAGGATGCATAGTTTAACACAAGAATCAATCCAGCTACCTAAATCTGGGAAAACAGGGGTCGTTTAGAAAGTGGTCAGTTTACAGTACTCTACGTTAATAGTGGTACTGATAACATCTTAATTAAACTTAAGCAGATAAGAAATAAAAGGAATACAGAGACGCAAGTATGGAACAAACACTTACATGTACTACGTTCAATACGTATGATATAACTACTCTGCCTTTAATCATATGTATGCGCCAATTTAACGAATGCATAATATTAAACTACAAACAATTTAATACATAACAAACAATCTGAATATCCCACAAATGGAAGTATCTCTTCAGTTGGTGTAGCGGCTTGATAAACAACTCTTGTTATGAATTAACAATCGGAGTCGTAATATCCTTCACTCCCGGACTGGTCATCCCATTGTTCTTGTCTCTGTTCCTCCAACCTTGCTAACTTATATCTGTTCTCGTTCCTTGCATGTAGTTTTCTCTTCTGCTTCTTCGTTTTGCCGTACATGCAGGAACAATATATCGCAACCGTCCGTCGATTCCTTTCAACCCTTATAGTTCCATTGTAGTTCTCCTTTAATAACTGCTTCTCATAATCTAAATTGACCTTGGAAGTTTCTGTGCCAACTAAAAACAACGCAGCCCAGGCTTTACAGACTTCTGTCATATTTCTTTTGTCTGAATTTCCAAGTCTGTTAAATACATTAGTTGTCAGGTCGGGAAGATTTAATAATAGGTGATGGGGTCTGTAGCCATTCTCTGTTTTCTCTTCAACGGTCGTTGTCGAAAAGAGCGTTGTCGACTTAAATTGTTCCTTTTTCCAATTTACGTATCCTTCGACAAATTCTTGCTTGTCATTTTCCCTCACGAAGAAAGCTTTTTTGCAGTACTTAGGCATTGCAATGTTGGTTATGGTACAATTTGTCAGATTTTGAAAGAAATATCATTATGTTGTACAATGTTTGATTACTTTTTATACTCGCTGTTAATAAAAGGGGATGAGTATTGCGTGTTGTTTGGGTTGGTCCAGATTCATGTTGAGTTATGTGAATTGTACTGTATACTGTGAATCAGTGTGTTGTTTCGAATTCTTGTTCATATTACTCATAGTTTGCAAATTGTGCTGATTACTATATATTATGTGCATTTAAAACATTCATTGTTTGATTTATCAGTGACAAATCGTTATATTTGGAGGACGAGGCGTGTTTGTGTAGGCCTGATAAACTACTGTTCTAGCAGGTGGGACGTGTTAGATACCCGTACTGACAAAACTACTGATTAGTCTTTTAGTTATGGATATATGTCTTACGTGATTGGATATAATCACCCTCTAATGTATCCTGACAATAGTCGTTTATCGAGATAGGTTAGCGTTCTTCTTATAATATACGCCCCGCAATTTATTAGTCCACTCATCATAAAAGATAAAACAACTATATGACATTCTAACACGTATCTGTTTATTCTTGGAAAAAATATAGGAATCGTCAAATGCAAAATTGTTAATTAATACGAATTACTTCGTTGACATATCCAACAAATTCGTAATTTCACAATACATACATAAGCCTACGGGAAAAATAATATAATTTTGCTCGTACATGGTTTTCTAGGAGAAAAAATGGGGAACATCGTGTACTTAGAACAATCTATAAATACTTGTTTCTTTTAAAATATTCTTCAAATGTAGTGCTTAAAGCTCAGTATATGGTAGAAATGTGACATTGTCTTTAAAACCTATCTTACAACTTTAACACATTTGCATAATAGTCATCATTAACTTGTTGCAATAACATGAGAGTACAAGTGTAATAATCAAACTAACTTTATACATTACCTCTATTAACTATATTCATACTCAATGTCATGTTTTAGACTAAAGAGAGGTTGTAACCATAATTATTGCACCTAGCAATGTACTACTCCAATGCATGTTTTTTTGGTTTTGAAAAACAAACTTATACTAGGTCTGTTTATCGTTTATCAACAAGATTGATAAACATGCAATAAACGGTTAAATAGAAGCTAAACATGTTATAGAATATGTGTATCTAACATGTGCACTCATACCATATGTTCCGTGTGTTTAGTTATACATTGATACTATCTTTGAATACACATACAGTCGTAGTATAAATTATTTGTTCATATGAACTACGGTTTCAAATATATATTGATTCAGAGCGTGAAAATTGGTTGTATACTAAACAATAATAACATACTATGGTGAAAATATTAGATCGATTATTAAAACATAGAGTATCGTACGAAGCTAACTCGAATATATGCTATTGCGTAAGAGCGTTGTGAATACCCCTGCTATATGACGAATACGTTGGTTAACGGTCAGACGCCTTAACTGACATACCTCGTTTTGATATACTTACCATTCTATAACACAGTGCTTTTACGATTCTGGTTATTTTATAATATATATTAGAAGATAGACTATTAGCTAAACACTTCATTAACAGAAGAACTGATCATATTAAAACTATAATGGAAACAGACCTTGATGTTATATTTAACAGTTTTTGCTGGAAACGCGTAGCATTGTACACTCGGTGTTATCGAAATTAGTGCTTAAATATTAACTTATACTTCTAAGATAAATATACTGGTCTGCGTAGTTCTTTAGTTTACTAACTTGGATATATGTTTGCAAATTCAACTTGCTTATCAACTGTTCTCAAACTTCCTAAAAATAAACATTCCCAAGGGAACTGTACTATGGTATGGTTAGGCAGCATTGCTGTCTGAATTACAGTGGTTTTTGAAGCTTCGTCTTAGTCCACTCAATACGTTTATTAGGTCATTGGTAATACTTACCGGCCATACATCTATACATTTTAAAACTACTAAACAGTGTTTATAAGTACAGGCAATCAATTATATACTACTGCTGGAAGATATGCAGAATGGCGCCAAACGTACCTGTCTGTTGCTGACTTACATGCTTTGCTAACCATACTTCCAACTGTTTTTTAAACACACCCAACCAAGGGCGATTGGGAGGTCAATATGAGGTCGAGTCAAGTTAATTATAATTAAGGATTTTTTTATAATTGACTCAAGTCAATTTAAGACAGAAATTGACATTATTTGAGGCAAATTGACTTGCCAATCGACCTCATTCGTGGCACATTTTAATTAGTTCTAACCATTTTAAAAAAAAGAAAAACAAAACCAAAAAAAATATAATAAAAAGTGGTGGTTACGGAGAGATTATTGGCCTAGGCCGTGACTTTCTGCTTGGGAGCGTGTAAGTAGGCAAGGTCAATAAGGAGAGGTTAAGGCCTAATGTACAATTATCTCGATTAAATTGAGTTGTTGCTTGGAAATGGTCGATTTATCATTTTACAATAAACTTATCTTATAAGGATTTGATTTAACTTACGTCAATCTTCGGGATCCTGTAAATTAACGTTGGCATTATTAAATCTGTATATATATATATATATATATATGTATATATATATATATATATATATATATATATATATATATATATATATATATATATATATATATATATATATATATATATATATGTGTGGTGGTATAAAGAAATAACATCAACATATCATTACCATATTAACTACTTCTACTAATAAGCTCAACCCTTTGTTGTGTAAAAGGAATTTGAAGTTTATCTTGCAGGTAGTTAATTTTTTTCCTTTTTTTTGCTTCATTAATTGTGAGGTGTTAGCACAATTCCGTTTTTTAAAAATAACAAAAAGCATTAACATTTTAAATAGGGTATCATTCACTAAAATATGGTATTTACATGAAATATCGTCGTCAAACAATACAGAAATGACGCAAACTAATGCAAGTACTCTTTTACGGATTTCCCACAAACATGCTCATATATTGATCAATATACATTCTGTGCAGTCTGTTAATTATTTTTTTTGTTAGTATCTGGTAGCTTATATGCAATTGTATAACATAAGTTTGCAACATACAGAGTTCTTGATATATAATATATCTTTTGTTGAGTACATTGGTAAGCACTATTGCATTGGTCGTTTTATACACCTCAAACTGTTGTTTTTTGTATGCATTCAACTCAGAATTATTATTTTGTTTGAGATATCTTATTGTCAGGAAATGACGTCTCCAGTGTTAACAATATCAATTCCTTTCCGACCTTTACTGGGTAGAATTACTGAATTTCTGGAATTTGAGGAGCCCCACTATGCCCTGTACGATAAAGTACATCACGTTGGGTCTGTCACCGTGAGAAACAATTTAGAACATGAGGACTATGTCTTCATAGGTGGTTCGTCATCTAACTTCGAAGAGTCCTGTGAGCAAGCAGCCAGACTAGCTGTAACTGATTTAATAGAGAAATTCGACATTTATATTGGTGATTTCACAGCTGCCACCAAACAGGCGCATGAGAGGTGTGCAAATCTATGGAGATTGAAACATGAGGAACTGAAACGAAAATCTATGGGATTTCCTAAAGTTCCATTAGTAGAAGAATTCGTGTGCCATGAGATGTGTCATTACCAATCACTTGCGTTAGACATGGTGTCTATCTTGCGTGTGGTTGTTAATAAGATCCCTATCAAGTGCAGCTCTATCACCACATTAGAGCAAACACCTCACTGTTTCACATCATGGTTGACTATAAACCATGATAGGGTAGAGTGTGGTCCTACGCATATTGTAGGTGAAATAGCTTCATCTGAGACTGCATCAGAGCGGAACCTTGCTTATAAAACTATCGAATATCTGATTCCTATATATAATATTGATCTGATCGATGCTAATTATGCACCTGAAGAAGTTAAGCTAGCTGCGTTGACATGCGAATGTGCTAGGAACTATTTCGAAAAACTTCAGAAGCGCTTGTCAGCATCTCAGGAAACACCTCCCAGTATTCAAACAGAGTTTCCGGGAGCTGTAGTCTTAGATGAAGACGAATGTATTACCCCTAAGAGTTCTCCACACACGATTCCTGGTCAATTATACCCACCACCGCCACCCAAAAAGAAGAAAACACCCCCACAGTTAGTCGATATACGTGGCTGTACGTCTCGAACTACCAAGATTGTTCCATATCCCAAACCTGTCTCTAAAAGGAGCGTGTTCTACAAACCTTCCAAGTTACTTTGAAGCTTTAATAGTAATTGCTGCCTTTTTTGGAAATTTGCTCATAGATGAGAGCTGGTGTTTAGCAGTGTTATGTTAAGAGGGATCTTATTATTCGTAGAATATTAGTTTTGTGGATTATGTGATCCGTTATTGTATTCTGTTTTATCACTATCTTTTGCTTTGTTAATGATCAAGTTTATGCTTTTTATAAAATCTATACAACAAGTGATGGTTAGGCTGCGCAACTACTTCTTAGTATTGACAACGTTCCGTTGTCCACTTGTTATTGTCAACACGTAGTTGCATTTTCAGTGCTTTGTTTTGGTAATACAATAGCACCTCTTCAGATTTGACGATTGTTAACTATTATGCTTACGAGCGTATACATTTTGTCCTTGAGGTTTTATTCTGCTGGCGATACGTCCATATACGTTAAAACCTCAATGTTTTACTGTTTCCAATGCTGCAGAGCGCAAAGATTAGACCTCATTGTATACGTGATCTACAGTAGTCCTTGTGCAATGGGTATGTTGTGCGTTACGATAGTGTTTAACCAGATTTATATATGTAACATAGACTTATTGTAAGTGCTGACATTCTGGAATTCAGATGACAGCTTCCCATATTATGTGGAAAAGGACGGAAGTGGGCGAAAAAAACGCAAATGTAGGACTCAAAAACAGATTGATCCTATCGTGACAAGGTAGTGTAGAACAACGTCTTTGCCCTTAATTAGTTCCTTCTATATTATCAGTCGGGAACTATTAACAGTTGCTTGTTTGCACTTAGTCATACCTTAAAAAATGCTGATGTTGATGTCGCCGCAAAGCGTCCCGGAAGACCCCGTTTACAATTACAAATTGGTGAGTCCCTCTGTAACTGAAATGTATATTATTTTCTTATGTATGGTATAGTTTAGTATTGTTGTTCGGAATTGCAGGGTTACCTGCTGCTATGATTGGTCAGCCATTAGTTGGTACTCCTTACAAGTTGCCAGACGCGCAGTCATGTGTACATTGTTTTGCAAAGAAATTTGTGTATGAAACTAAGAATTTCTGTTGTGGCAATGGATCAATTGTCCTGCCGTTCAACACGTACCCATTGCTGCTTTCAAGGTTATACACTTCATTAGACGATATTTCGGTCCACTTCCGGGTGTACGCTCGCTTGTACAATAACTTGTTCGCTTTTACATCTATTGGAGGTAAATTTGACTCGAAAACTATCAAGGGTATCTATGTGTTCAAACTACATGGTCAAATGTATCACAATGTCCCAGATCTATTGCCATGTGGTACTCACCCAAAGTATCTTCAGTTGTACTTCTACGATGGCCAACATGAAGCTGCAAATCGTGCGGCGTGTTTCAACGAGCTGAATATGGCTGTTATAGAAATCCTAATGAAAGTCAGCCAAACTAACCCATATGCGCGTTTCTTCCGTTCGCTAAAAGATGTTCCCCTTACCGTCAATAGTCAAATAGTTATAACAAAAAATCCTAGACAGGATCAGCGTGTGAGCAATGCTCCTGCATCAAACGAGGTAGCTGCTATATGGCCCGAAAACTCTACATCTGGTGAGACTGATGGACCACACATATTAGTAACCAGCCATTCTCAAACATCTCACCGAGTTATGCATTACTATGGATGTTATGACCCACTGCAATATCCCTTATTATTCCCAAACGGTGAATGTGGATGGCATCAGGGACTGAAGAAGCAAGTTGGTCTACGTCAGACAACATCACCTGCACAGACTTTAGCACCACTTCCATCCAGTTTTCCAGATGCTGAATCTCTATTACAGTCTGAGGAAAACCGTAAGTTATCACTGTAAAATATAAATTCGCATTTTTACAAAACCCCCAACAACACTATGAACTATTTAATCTGTATAACGATATTTAATAGTGTTTTAACCTCGTGGCAGATAACTCCTTTCAAACTAATACAAGTGAAAAAAATGTGTCTTGCCGAGAGTACTATTGTTACAAACTACAGAATAGGCCAGGTAATATGATGCTGAGAGCTGGGCGATGTCTTCAGCAATATGTTGTGGACATGTACGTCAAATTGGAAAACACAAGGTTAGATTATTTGAGGCATAATCAGGATACAATAAGATCTGAGTTATACCAAGGTTTGATTGACACAATTGATGCTGGGGAGCAGTGCGCTGCAAATGTTGGCAGACGGGTCATTTTACCAGCAACTTATATTGGAGGACCTCGGGATATGAAAAGGAGATACTTAAATGCAATGGCACTTGTACAGCGTTACGGAAAGCCAGATTTTTTTGTTACAATAACTTGTAATGCAAATTGGCCTGAGATAAAAAATGAATTGGAGGCTGGGGAAGAAGCTCAGAACCGGCCCGATTTGGTAGCTAGAGTATTTCGAGCTAAATTGCTTTTATTGAAAAAAAAATTGGTTGAGGAAAAGATATTTGGGGAAGTTGCTGCGTTTGTGTATGTGGTTGAATTCCAAAAGAGAGGACTACCTCATGCGCATCTGTTGTTGATAATGAAGCCTGGGAGTAGAATGAATTGCCCAGCCGACTTTGACAAGTTCGTATCAGCTGAAATACCTTCTGAGGCTAATGGGAACCTCCGTGCATCAGTGTTAAAACATATGATGCATGGACCATGTGGGAAGATGGATCCTGACTGTTCGTGTATGAAACATGATGATAGTCTAGGTCAGTGTAAGTTTATGTATCCTAAGCCATACACAGCTGTGACGACTAACAGTGAAGATGGCTACCCAGTATACAAGCGGCGACCAACCAATGATATTGTGCGGGTACGAGGTCAAAACCTTAACAATCGTTGGGTAATCCCGTACAATCCATACCTGATAGCCTTCTTTGATTGTCACATCAATGTGGAGGTCTGCTCAACTATCCAAGCGGTGAAATATCTATACAAGTATGTTTACAAGGGCCACGACAGAATATCATTCAATGTTGAGTCTGAAGGCGAAATTAAGGTAGTCGACGAAATACAGCAATACCAGTCAGGTAGATGGGTATCTCCTATAGAAGCAATGTGGCGTATTTATGGCTTCGAACTCTTTGAAATTCATCCAGCAGTGATGGCACTTCCTGTACATTTAGATGGTATGCAGCCTATACAGATGAAACCCCACGAAAATTTGGTTAATGTAGTGTCCAACAGAAGACGCGTTAGTACTCCTCTGACTGAATTCTTCAGGTTGAATACTGAAAACGCTGCAAAACCTGAGTGGAAATACCTTTACGGATCGTTTACTGAGCATTACCGTTGGGTCCAGGCTGAGCGGTCTTGGGTAAAGCGTAAGAACAAGACATGTGTCGTATCTAGGCTCGTTTTTGTGGCTCCTTCGGAAGGGGAGCGGTATTTTCTGCGGTTGTTGTTAACGCACGTGCCTGCACCTAAGTCGTTTGCAGATTTGAAGGTAGTGGACGGGTATGAATGTGCAACCTTCCAAGAAGCGGCACTAAAAAGGAAACTCATTGAAGATGATAACATGGTAGAGTTGTGCTTAGATGAGGCTGCGATGGTACAAATGCCAGTCGCGTTGCGACGTCTATTCGCAACTTTGCTGATATTTTGCCAACCTAAAGATCCAGGAGCATTATGGGAACGGTATTACAATTCGTTATCAGAAGACTTCAGAAGAGAACACCCAAACGATGCATACACTGCGCAGGTCCTCACTGTAAAAAGGTTGGAACAACAATTAGAGGCGATGGGCAGGTCTCTAAAGAGTTTTGGTTTGTCAGGTTTAATAAATCCACAAGATGCAGAAATGCGTACATCCCAAGATACGATCGATGCACTCAAAGCTCCAATTCCGGACGAATGTGTGGTTTGCCGCAAAACCTTGAACCCAGAGCAACAGAAAGCTTTTGATACGATCATCAATCATGCTACCTGTAATAAGCCAGGGGCTTTTTTTGTGGACGGTCCTGGAGGAACAGGCAAAACATACCTGTACAATGCTCTGTATGCAGAAATACGACTGATGGGCAAAATTGTTCTAGCAACGGCTACTTCGGGAATAGCCGCAGCAAATATCCCATCTGGTAGAACTGCTCACTCAAGGTTTAAACTTCCTCTGGATTTTGAAGCTTCTTTATCTTGTTCTGTGCCAAAGCAGAGCAGTCTTGCTGCGTTAATTAAAGTATCTACATTGATAATATGGGATGAAGCTTCTATGGCACGAAGGGAGAGCGTTGAGGCCTTAGATAAGCTGTTACGAGACCTATGCAACCCTAATATCCTGTTCGGTGGCAAACTTATTGTATTTGGCGGGGATTTTAGGCAGGTTCTTCCAGTCGTTCCGAATAAATCAAATAGTGACATTGTTCACTCTACAATGGTCTCTTCTGAAATCTGGCCACATCTTATAAAATTTAGCTTAACTGTCAATGTAAGAGCTAAGACTGATCCAGATTTCTCAGCATTCTTACTGTCTCTTGGCAATGGCGAGTTACAGACATCTGATTCTGAGATGGTCGAATTACCAGATGGGATAGTTTTAGATACATCTGGGATGGGTACAGATCTTATAAGCACAGTTGCTGATTTTGTGTATCCAGATGCTGACGTCAATAATATAGGCGTAAATATATTTAACCACAGGTCTATACTTACGCCTATAAATGACGATGTTGATGATATAAACACGTACATGATCAACAAGTTCCCAGGTGAAGCAGTCGTGTATAAGGGGTTCGACTCAATGTTAACAGAAAACTGCAATATATACCCTTCAGAATTCATAAACACACTTTGTCCTGGTGGCATGAGCCCGTATAAGTTAGAATTGAAACGGAATGCTCCGGTGATTCTGTTGAGAAATCTTCTCCCATCTGCCGGGCTCTGTAATGGTACAAGACTAATTTGTGCAGATTTCACCCCAAATATGATCGAATGCATCATAACCAATGGTCATTACAATGGCCAACATGTGTTTATACCCCGGATAAAGATGCGTCCATCTAGCACTTCAAATTATCCATTTCAGTTCCAGCGGAATCAATTTCCAATAAAGCTTAGTTTTGCAATGACCATAAATAAGTCACAAGGTCAGACCTTAGACAGGGTTGTTGTATACCTTCCCCAACCCTGTTTCTCGCCAGGACAACTGTATGTTGCATTGTCGCGGGTGAGGGAATCGAAGAAAGTGTCTGTTGTAGCAGCGAATAGCAACTCAGGGACGACTATAAATTCTATCAGAAACCTTGTGTCGTTTGAAGTCCTAAGGCTAGCAGGTATTATATAGATTCTAAAAATGGTTTCTGTAGTATTTATGTATTTACTTGTCGTCTGTAATTAAGTTGTGTACCAACCCTAATTATGAAATACATAGTTTGTTAATTCAGGTGAATGACACTACAGATGACAAAGGTAATGCTGCTTACATTATTGACAGATTAGTTATATAAATCGTTTATTCTGGTATGCGTATAATATCTGATTGTCAGAGATGGCCTATTAAAGATCAACGATGGTATGCATATTATATGACGAGTTTGCAAGACAAAGCATAATTTCGATTGTAGGTGTCATTTGCATACTATCGCGTATTGTGCATTAACGATGAGTCCAGATACTGGGGGGTCTATCCATGTCATACTTTAATTAGTTACTCCTAAAAATCTGGCAAAACAGTTTAAAGCCAAATCAAAGATACTCGAAGATGATATAATCTTTAACGTTATAGATTAATACAACTGTGTAAGCATATGAGTTCAGGCATAACACATAGATTGATATTTACGAAGCTTGAAATGGTTTCCGATTTACAGAATTAGGTATTCCATGTTCTTTCTATTTCCATCCACTTCAAAGTATCAAGTAGTATTCCAATGTCAAACACTGTATTTATCGTAATGTTAACTTTCCGAATTTCAGATTGACAACACGCAGACATACCATAATCCTTATATCAAATCTTTACACCATACTCCTACTGTGTACTGTTTCATAGACAAGTACACATAGTTTGACATGAACAGTTACCCTATAAATCTTAATATAATCTACATGATAAGGTATGGGTTTTCACTAACAATGCACTCTACTGCAATTATATACATAGATATATAACTACTACCCTCTCATAGTCTTTCACTTTATCCCTTCACACATTCTGACTTAAAAGGTATGAATTTCTATTACATTAATTTCATGTGATTCCATTAACAGTAGTTAGTTGAAGACATAGTTGTATGAATTTAACAAACTGCTAAAAATATTAATACTCTAACGGTATTATACAAACGATTATGGTGTTCCATAATCTACAGGCCACTTACAAGCAACTCATTAATACTGCAAATTTAATTCGGAATTCTGACGAATTTAATTTCCTTTTGTTCATTTTTGACTTAAACGTTTTGCAGTGCAATGAAATCTAAAAAGGTCTTCCTTGATGAGCTAACCAACGAAAGCAAAAAATTCAAGGTTAGCGTAAAAGTGGTAGAAAAGCGTCGTCCAAAAGAGTCTCCTGTTAAAGTTCGGTACCAGAGTTTGTTATTTGAAGATGATAAGGTATTTCGAATTATTTTAACTGCTTCAAATATCGTCTAAATTTATGATGGATTACGAATCCATTATAACATTATCTGCTCGTTTATGGTAAACCAATTAAAGCAGATATTGTGAATAGATGTTAATGAGTATATATGCCTAATGCATTTAGATATATACTTTTATATAGCTGATCTAAAATTAAACTTGGTCTATAAAATTAGTTTCTGAACAAATACCATTACATCATGAAAATTTAGTAAAAATACATATACTCACATTTGAAAATATTGAAGCTGTGGACGTTGTAATACAGACCTATGTTGTTTGCATCTTCATTAGCTTCCATCTATATGTAACCATTGGTAAAATAATGGTGATCATGGATACTTTTACTAGCTTGGATTACATTAAGAAATGCTTTTGCATCAGTGTTTATACATGATGTCTTAGTGAAGGTTTGGCTTTAGGAGTGAACAAAATAATACAGAGCAAAATACATTTGTTATCCTAATGTAACTTAAGGGGGTTTATTTTTTGGTTTTACAAGGGTAATAAGATGCGCGGTGCTTTATTTGATGATCAAGTAGAGATATATGAGGATGCTATCAAGCACAATGGTAGATATGAAATATCAGATGCAAATATCAGTCCAGTAAAACCTGAGTACCAAACCCATGGTGCAGGTCTTGGATACCAAATGACCTTTAACAACCGTACAATTATCGTGCCTGCTGATGATGGTGCCTGCACAGATGTCAATTATTGTCCCATTAACCAACTACCCAGGTCGCCTGATTATAGTGAGATGTTTGGTATATCTTCTAAGTACACTCCTAATGAGTACACTGGGTGAAGCCCACATCATCCTTATTATATTTAATATGCAGCTAACATTCTTCGCATACTTTGTAGACATAGTGGGCGTTGTACTCTTTGTCGAAGACCAGCCACGTAAGGTGCTCACATCTAAGACACGAGAAACCAGTGTGCGTGAAATTGTATTGGTTGACCACAGGTGCGAAAACATGGCTACTAAGATGCCATTACATCCATTTATAGGACTAACAGTAATAACATTTACGCTATTCCTCATAGTATTAACACAAAACCTTTTGCAGCACTGTGCAGCCACTGTCAGTTTCAGTTTGGGATGATCTTGCTCATGATGATTGTACTCTATTGATGCCCGTTCGTGGTAAATTCAGAACAGTTGGTTTAACTGCACTCCGAGTATCTATGCACAGAGGTTGTCCTAAATTCTACTACCATGGGCTTCCACACTTTAACCTTTAGAAATTACAAGTCATTGTGCTATTGTGATATCCTAATAGAATTTATATGTAACAGTAATCTTCGCATACTGTGCAATGATACAGGTTTCTCAATGACTACAAGTGCTTCAACTGTCTTTATACATAAGCCTGTTGGTGAAAAGGCGGATGCTATTACGTCCTGGTACTGTCCAAACTTTTAATTATCGCTAAATCATAAGGTACGTCTAATATATCAAAATTTTGATAATGCCAGAACTAAATGTTTATGCAGGATGAATAGTCATGTTACAGCGCTGTCGCATTTGCAGACAAAACTGTTCAATGTAAAGATGCATGTACTGAATGACAACCCAATCAAAATTTCAACCCTACGGTCTAAGAAGGTATCAATTATTTAGTAGGAGTTGTCTTTGCGGACTTCATTAGTGTTTATTTTGGCTGCAAATACACAAAACAATTGCATTGAAATTCAACATGTGAATTGATAAACAACCAAAATGTTGCTAATAATAACACAGCTGCTATTATAGTAAAGTATTTGATGCTCCATCAGACACATAAGTTAATGAAATAGTTACTGAGTAATTACACATATATAAACAACTGTTTGCAGGCAAAAACAACATTGCAGGATGAAAAACATTGGCTGGAAGTTACCATTCCTGAAATTGACTTTGAGAAAATTAATGCTTACATGGGATGCTCAAAATGCTGGAAGCGCTCCACCATACCTCCGGGTGCTACATATACATGTAATAACTGTTCAAAACCTGACTGCACTTCAGTCCCTAAGTAAGTTTACGCTGATCTTCTTTCAATTGGATTCCTGCATTTCCTGCTACAAAACAACTATTATTAGAAACGGAGATTTAGATGGCATACATCCTAACCAACAGATTTACACTAACTGCAGGGTCACATTTAACTGCGATATATCCGACGGTACAGGAACCTTGCCTCTCACTATGTTCACGGAAATTGCAGAAGAACTGTTTAGGATGACTGCCCCTCAGATATTCCACATGAAACATGCTGTAAGTGTACATATTTGAAAATTGGTTTTCATATTTTACAACTACTGCTTAATAATCCTGCAAATTCTTTGCAGTCTGATGCTCACACTTTTACGGCGATAAAAGAATTGCTCTCCCAGACTCCTTTCAAAGCACAAGTTGTTCCAGCTAGAACACTTTCAGTAAACAATATATTACAGTGGGTCGTGAGACGTGTGGTCGTTAATGGTGACGAGGATGTGTTGGCCAAAACTGACCTTAGCCGTCCCAAGGCTGGTTTAAACCCAGAATCAATTAACCCTGAAGGAAGCAATGTTTTGGAAGACATCAATGGAAAGCATATCACTTTTCCTAATACCATCGAGCATTCAGATGAGACATCCATGCCAGGTATTAATGATGTTGACAGTGTAAACAGGGTTGACAGTTCTATTGCTCCAATAGGAACTAACAAAGTAAAAGATGTGCCTTTAAGTTCATCGCACTCAAGCATACCGAAGAGGAAATGTAGGAAGGACAAATCAGGATCACCTTCTACGGTTCACGCACCGTGAAATTACACCCCCCAGGCTAAAGATTGTTAAGACTTTATGATAATGTTTTATTGTATGCTATTTTAGTGCATTTACAGTGCACCTATCACTCTTCTACACAAAAACAATTGGGATCATTGTATCCTATAGTAAGTAGCTTTTGTTAAGCTGTTTAAGTGCAGCTAATAACAGAAATCAGGTAACTGTATGGGGCACTAATGATGCAATACCGTCGTATCGTAGATGGATCATATGCCATTGTTTGTTGTGTAGTTATTTGTAGTATGCTTGAAAGTATTGTTAAACGGATGTTACTAATCTGACTACGCTTCCTAAGTGTTATGTCATATTCTGAACATTTTAAAGCTCGCCTCAACAATTCTATTTATGTGTATGATTGTTATTGTTTAACTGATTGTTATTGAAATATCGTATAGGGTGAGTGGGGATAACATCAGGGACTGAGAAAAACTTGCACTTGTATGTATATTACATGTACGGCCTTTTTTCACAGGTTTCCGGTAAATTCTGAAACCCTAAACATATTATTTAATTATAAACACCCTATAAACCCTTTACACAGGTTTTAATAAATTGCAATCTCTTTCTAACTTACGCTTCTAGCTACTATTTTAAAGCAATGACATGGGTGGCCAATAATGCTAATCTAATTCAGTTTCCTGACACACCCTGACCAGTAATTTAAAAGCAATTTGTAAAGCGTCTGTTGCTTATTATTAAGTGCCTTACCTGTAGCAAAATTGGAATTACAAACTCATCCATGAGGTAGCCTTACCAGTCTAACTTAGACGCTACGACTGTTTGGATAGGAGAATGATATGGAGTGCAGAAATGGTTCTACGCTACTTCACGTATCATCGCGTACTAATCATCATTATTTGAGACTTACGATGAATATATATATATATATATATATATATATATATATATATATATATATATATATATATATATATATATATATATATATATATATATATATATATATATATATATATATATATATATATATATATATATATATATGAATGCTTACTTTCCATGTATCTAATAACAAAGAATGATTGTGTACTATATCAATTTGGAGATCGTACAAGAACGACACACAAATACATAATATTGTCTCTGCTTTCCAGACACAAAAATATCAAATTCAATTGTTGGATAGCTATTAAGAATACAGACATCATCGGCAGTGACAATCAGCATAGCAGAACAACAAACAACCCTCTACAGAACACATAAGTAGACACCATTACAGTAGCCTAAAATATCGCTAAACAACAGACGAGTAAGTTTTAGCCACTGTTGTAGCCTAAAATGTCTTCAACAGCACATTACAGCCAAATTTACAACAACGTCTTGTGGGTGATTGCCAATTTCAGGACAAATAACTAAAAATCATTACTGTAGTGTACCGATACTAACATTAAGATGCCTAATTTCTTATACAATATAACATTACCAAAATGATGCAGACACAGCGTTTAGGCTAACATCGAAAACATGCATAACTTTAGCTATCCCCAAAACATAAAGATGCAACCTTTTATAGTGTAGTCATCTTACCGGATAGTTAATTTCCAATATTAACAATCAGAATCATAGTATCCTTCGCTTCCTGATTTCTCAATGTAGGGTTCATATGAGGTGCTGCACCTTATGCTACGTTTCCTCTTCCTCTGCACTCTAGCCTTACGTTGCTTAACCACCTTTAAAATTGACACAACCTTCCCATCTCTCATCACCCATAATTTTTTACCACGATTTTCCCTAACCAACTGTCTATTGTAATCCAAGTCAACCTTAGAGGTATCCATACCAACAAGGAATTGATTAGCCCATGCTTTACAAACCTCCGCCATGTTCCTTTTGCTTGCATGATCAAGCCTGCTAAACACATTCCCTGTAAGGTCTGGCATTTCAAAAAAAGGGTGATGAGGTTTACTACCAATTTCTGTTTCTTCTTCAACTGTTGTTTTAGTAAACAGAGACTTAGACTTAAATTGTTCCTTTTTCCAATTAACATAATCTTCCAGGAAGTTTGGTTTATCATCTTTGTTAAAATATACCAGGATTCCTGGACATTGTTCCATTGTACTTGAGTAGATTAATTGAGCTTCAGGTTACAAAAGTGATGATGATGAGTTTAGAGATGTTGCGTTCGTTGATGACTGAAGATGGAAGTAATTATGGTATACAGTTGTGTCTTATCATAGGGGGGTGTGTATTTGGTTTAATTACAAGAGAGTAAGTCGTTTTTCAGTAGTTGTGAAAGTAGGCGTCTAATTACGAGTATACTATTTATATAAAATACGGTTTGAGAATGTGTTAGTAATACAGTATTAGTCTGGTTTAGAGAAAGCAATATACGTCTTTAGATAGATTGTTGGTGCATTTTTTTAAAATAATGGGCAAGTTGGGCTAATATATAGTACGTATTTGACGTAAGTACGACTGTACCGGACATATCGCAAAGAATTATAAACAAATGATCACCTGTCATAAGCGAAATTTAAAGTATATTATATAATTAAAACAGTTTGTTGAAAATTAAAATGACTTATAACTTAATTTCGAACTAAATAAAATAGGGTATCCATTTCTCCTTTATTACAATTACTGGTAGTAAATCAAAATGCAAAAAAAACCCTTTCCTATAACAGCTAAAGATAAATCCTAAAAAAGATATATATACAAATCAACTTAAGTTTGTTATTTTTTGATAGACTATGCTATTGGTTCAAATTTGTAATACGTTACCCTTGTTTCAGTCTTAATCATCAAACAATCTCTTTATTTAGCACAGTCGAACTTGCGCGTACTGAATTTTGAGAGAACAAATAAGTACATCGACAACTAAGAACAAGGCATACTATATAACTACATTTCATTATACGAAAAAACAATAAACTGATATAATAATCTAAATAAATACATAATTAAGGTGTGTCATAAACAACACATAAGATAGGACTATTAGGGTAATACTCCGTATTACACATTAGTACACAACAACAACATAATATATAAATATATTGTCATCGCTGCAAATCATCATTACTAGATGTCATTATCGGAATCATCGTCAGTTAAAATGTTGTTAGTAAAGGAATAGTTAAGGCTGTTTGCTTGTAAATGTTGCTCACGTAAATATTCAAGCTCATCCTCCATTGTGACCTCGTTGTAGACGTGATAATAATAGAGGCATTCACGTGGGATATAAAGTCTCCCAAACCCAGATAATAGATCTAATAAAGAGTCGGGTTTCATGACGTTGAACAACCGTCGAATAATTTCAACTACTTCTTCCCTTAATTTGCGATGTTCTTCTCCTTTTGAATTGTAAGTAGCTGCAATAAAAAAAAAAAGACAAATTGGATGACTTTACCTTTAAAAAAAATCAAAATAAAAAATAAAATATTAAAAATAGACTTTTAAACAAATCCAACAAAAGGAATCACTTTTTAATGTAAAGTTAAATAACATAGTAATAACATTACCAATTGTTGAATTGTTCAAAACTGATGGACTCAACACAGTACGTGCGTTTCCATTTATGATTGAGATCAACATCGACAATGGCGGTGAACAGTGTAACATATTCATGTAAACTGTTTCTGGCATAACTAGATTCAACCGAGACACAAAATTAGAAGCATCATCTCTTATCATGTCTATGCCTCTTTGAAATTCCTTAACTTTATCATCCCAATACGTCATTCTCAATTTCTCTTAATCTGATACACCATAAAATAATATAATACTAATTACAAATTAAATTGTTCGTGCAATAATTTGTGACTTATAAATATCAATTTAGTTAGAGAGATTACAACAATATAGCCGTTTGTAATAAAGACATTTTATCTAATGGTAACTTAAATGCATAACATGACAAAATAATTACTACGTCAACAAAATCAAAAGCTTACATTTGAAAAAAAAACATTAATCAAATTAACTACATACTACCCAAGCAATAGAAAAATTTAAATTAATTTTCAAACATTTTAGAAACATAATAGTACATCAATATTTGAGATCAGGCTTTTTTAAATTGCATTAAGCAAATTTGGTCTATCATTGATACCTGAAAAGGACTTGAAAAAAAAATTAGATCATTTTTTAATGTGTTTTTGTGGGAGGTAAGCTAAAGAGGGTAAAGGAAATTATAAAGAAAAATGGTGGTGTGTTGAAAAATGGTGGTAATATTATTTATTTATATAGACAGGATAAACTTATCTAAACTTGTTAGTAATCTAGACAGACCAATCATAATAAGTAGTGGAGATATCATTTATTCAACCTTATCCATTATTGGGTTGTTATAACTTAGAATATTATTGGACTTATTTACCAACATATTGAATTGTATACTTTATTCATGAGTTAGATCAAGTTACGTAATTTAAGTTAATGTGTTCATTTTTAAATTTAGCCTGTTTAATTTAAGCGTTTTAAATTGAAAAATATACGTAGTATTTTATTACAATTTAATTCGTCTACAAAACTTAAACGCTTGTTCAACAACAATATCTAATAAAGTAAGAAACAATTAATAGGTACAACGATCAATAGATTGATCAAAATGTGAAACCTATTAATAAATATTTGTAAATATTGGATATATCCGATACCTATTTTTTCATACAACAAAGACAGCTTTTTGATGTCATTAATGTTGTTCCAAATCAACAAGAATGACGTGTGAAACTTGAAGATATGCTTTGTTATAATGATCATTCGGATGAACAAAGAGATTTGAGAGTGTTGGCTAATGGGTTGAAGCTTACTCCATTGACTATCCCGAATCATTCAGAAGGCAAGCCTTCGGACTTGGAGACTAATGGCACCAATGACACCAATAACACAAATGGTGGACCTGCTGTGTCTGAATAGAAGGAATATCCCTTAGATCCATCCCTTCTTGATATAAAGATCAGTGTGTACTCGACCGATGAATTCCAAATGTACTCCTTCAAAGTCCGGCCTTGTTCAGGGGCATACTCCCATGACTGGACTGAGTGCCCTTTCATTCACCCTGGGGATTACTACAGACATAGAGGTCCGTGGAATTGTCACATCAAAGGCCCGTTAAACAACAGTGTGTGAAATTGTCGTAACCGACCATAGGTGATTGTAATCAGATACTTTGAAAAAATAGACTCCATATCTTTCGGCATATTGATGACATATAATATCGTATTGTTGCTGATACTAATGTTAACGCTCTTGCAGTAATACACAACCTCTGTCCATTTCAGTTTGGGACGATCTTGTGTAGGATGACTGCACTATACTAATACCACACCCTGGTACATTCAAGGCAGTTTGTATAACTGCCCTTAGAGTATCAATGCACAAAGGTTCTGATGGTCATGATTAATATTTATTGACTGCATTCTGTAGATTAATGTTTTGCAATTTCTCAAAATACTAACATGGATTGCATCAGTAAGACATTTGGTACTATTCTAATACAGTTCAAAATGGAACAGGCTTCTCGATGACTACAACTACTTCTACTGTCTTTGTTCATTCACCTGATGGTGATAAAGCTGATGCTCTCAAAGCATGGTACTAAACTAGACTTCACACGAGCAGCGACATACCTTCTAGACAAAATGTATTGTTACTTGCAATTGATCTACATGAGTGTGCAGGATAGCTAGCCATATTATGGCATTGACAAAATTACGAAGCACAGTTTTAAGTGTGAAGGCACCCGTGCTAGCTGACATTACAACGACCATTTCAACCCTCCGTTCCAAAAAGGTATCCAAAATACTGCATAATTACGTGCACCATATTCACAACTGAACCATGTCAGCAGACCTATATCAGTACAAAATGTTGCAAATATCACACAATAGTACCAAGAAAGCATAATCCTTTATGATAAAGCATCTTACACAGTTTCCATCGTACTTTCAAAAAATTTTAAAATAACTTTTTAAAACTTGTGAACAAAAGCATATACCAATATGCACTTTAGATATGAACGAAAAAATGAATAATTTCTGACCCATAGTCTTTGACGTAATAAAAATGATTAATTAAAAGTTAAAAGGGAGGAAGAACGATAATAATGAGGGGTAAGGAGTGACAAGTTAACATCTGTTTAATTCATAAGTTTATGTGTCTTATATACCATGATCAGCCCAACACAACTTTGCAAGATGAGCGACATTGGTTAGAAGTGACAATCCCAGATGTTGATTTTGATAAGATAAATGCATACATGGAATGCTCAAATTGTTCGAAGCGGTCAAGCATACAACCAGGAAATACATACACTTGTGACACCTGCGCTAAACCGAACCGCACCTCAAAACCAAAGTAAGTCTCCCGATCATTTCTTAGTCATTCTGAACTTTATAATTTCACAA
The DNA here is from genome assembly GCA_029255685.2 of Silene conica. Lineage (NCBI taxonomy): Eukaryota > Viridiplantae > Streptophyta > Magnoliopsida > Caryophyllales > Caryophyllaceae > Silene > Silene conica. The sequence continues at coordinate 54,385,710 of CM055311.2, read as the reverse complement.
CACATTTTAACTAGGAATCAGTACAGGCTGATACTAACCTGCGTAAAATAGAGCATGAAAATTCTACCACTAATGTTCGAATGAAATGCAAGGTCACGTTCAATTGCGATGTATCGGATGGCACTGGGACACTAACAGAGGATAAATGTGACAGTATCCGGCAACTATATGTAGCTTACCATGCGTTGTATATGACCTTAACCTTAAGTAGATAGTTCAATAACTATCACTACCTGAAATATCTTAGTACAATTAACAAATCATACTGTAATAGTACACAATCCTACTAGATGTTGCAGATTCATAGCAAGCATGAAAACCCTTAGATGCAGGAGCTGTTAGACTACCATTAGCTTAGCATATAACATATACATTACCAGTCAATATAATGATGACAGTCACTAATAGAAGTATAATACCAATCGTTACTTGTAAGATCCACACAATCATACCCAATGCGGCGACTTATGCTGCTCTCACATATTTTACCTTCTGATCTTTTAACCCTGTAATGTGTGCATGCACATCTTACTGAAATCAGACGACCTCTCCTTAACACCCAAATAGTCCTACCACGATTTTCTGTGACCAGCTGCTGATTATAGTCAATATTAACTTTTGATGTCTCTGTACCCAGCAGAAATTGACTCGCCCAAGCCTTGCACACCTCTGCCATACTTCTCTTATCTTCATTTCTAAGCCTCTGGAAAATCTGATCTGTAATTTCAGGAATCATAAAAATGGGGTGATGGAGTCTACTTCCACACAGTAAATCTTCCTCCACAATCTTTTTGCAAAACAGAGAGTTATATTTAAATTGTGATTTCTTCCAACAAACGTATGCTTTTATAAAATCCACTTTGTCATCTTTGTCAAAGTATAACAGTTTCTTACATTGTTTCACCATTGTAGAGAATCTAAACAGTTTAGATTGTAAAGGTGGTGTTCTATGTCAGCAAGTGATAGTAGGAAGATGGTCGTTTAAAGGATTTAGGAAGGTGATACAGTGTTGTCTAATTCGTAGATTAAGGAGATGTATTAACTTACAGAGTAAATGAAAAAGCTAAATATCAGATGAGAAGTTTGGTCATCATTATGGTGTACAACTAGCATTTGTGAAAAGATTGTTTAATTTTGCATAATTACGAGCAAGACGTGTATATTAATTTATCGATCGTAAATGTACTTAACTAATATCAGTATAATATTAGACCGTCGTCTAATAACATGTGGCGACAAGATTCCTTTCATAAAGTTTACGAAGCTTTAAAAATGGTTTAAGATAATCAACAACCGTGTATATTAACAAAACGTACATAAATATCATATCTAAACGTATTACGTACTAAACAACAACCTTTATGCATATTTTTTATATTTAGTGTACTTTATTCATATTTTAGTAAAATGTAATTTCAATATATAGTAAGCTATAAATATCAACCTGTCCAGATCCGGAAAAATCAAGACGTAACGTAATCACCGGCAAGCAGATGACAAATAGTCTTGCCTTATTAACATTGTCACTCTTGTACTCTTTTACAAATAAATTCATTTTAATCAAATAAAAGCGAGTTAAAAAATTACTTCTTACTTATTCAAGACACCTGAAGCCACTAAAATATACACGTGCAAACTTGACAGAATGGGACAGTATGCCAGATACTTCCGTGCATAGTGCATGATAATTCGTGTTCACATTGTCATACTCCTCGTCTTTTTTATGGATTCGTTTACAGTTAGAGTTTATTATTTAATATGGTGCGTGGTTTACGCCCATTAAATGTGCATACTTTGGAAAATATGAACTGAAAACCAGTGTTTTGTGTGCCTTGCATGTGATAAATAGCGTGCACTTCGTATTCTTCCTTTTTTCTTTACCTTTTCCTTGCTTCTTAATTTTAAATTTATTTTAACAAAATTTCGGAGTTTCGTTACTTTTAATAAACAAAATGACCAAATTAAATCCCAACTACTACAATCATTATAGTTAGAAGTAAAAAAGTAGTTATGCTAGAGATGATCATTCTCAGAATTAGATTAGACGTGGGCCGGACATACCCTATCAAAACATCCGTACCCATTCAATATAACTTAATGAGCCAGTCGATAGGATTACGGGCTTTCTTCGGAGTTAATTACTATTCAATGTACATATCCGTAACATATATTGTCTAGATTCCGGTGAAATAAACTAATTAATAAATATAAAAAAGGTACGTTGTATAAAACCCAAGTCTTCATTATTATGCCTTCCTTGACTCCATTCTCTTCCATTATGTGCCTTCCCCTCAGTTCTTAACGCAATAAATCAAACCCCCTCGCCAACAACTTCCTTCATCACCAACTGAGGAAACCACGTTCACCACCACAACAAGGTAACAGTCTTCCTACCATTATCTATACAAATTAAGGTATGTTTTTTCAATTTAAATGTACTTAATCCTAAATAGGGAATTTTATAATTTGTACCCTGAATTCCAAATGTCATACTGATACGAATGTATGTAAAGAAATACTATTAATTAGATTGATTAATTTGATTCATTTTAATGATTATTTAGTGACTTGCTGTGGCATGGATTAACTATTGCAATAAACTGATGTTAATGTTATTAGACACCTACAATTCTGCAAATAATAAGAGAATTTAATAGTTAATACGTATGTCTGAGATATAAGTAATAAATCAGCATTGACAGTAAGAAACAATAAAATTATGACTATGGCCTTAAGTTCACAGTGGTTTCGGACTGGATCTGTAATTCTGAGTGTGAGTAGACAAGGGTTTCTGGATAGATTAGAAGGGTTAGAGGAACGAAGCAAGATAGCCTGATATTTGCATGTTATTGCATAGCATCAAGGATTGTAGGTTCTTTCAGAGAAAGAGTAGAGGGTTAACAACATTGTAATGCAAAAGCTAAGCACATAAACAACACCTAACCATTTCAGTTTATGAACGACACAAAAGGTTACTACTAAAATCAATCTAATTGCAGTGACTGAATCCAATTTCAAGTACTAAGCTAGAGTTTAATGACGTGTACCACTGTAGAGGTTCGGAAATATGCAGCATTTTCCCTCTGTTTTCAATGGGCATTTAGTTAACTTTACAATTTCTCAGAATTGTCATAGCATTTAGTCACACTGCCTAAGATAATAATGTTGGTATAGTTGTCATCGTGTCCCCGATATCTAAATACAGTCAAGAGTCGGGGAGTATTATCCTTATGTTCAGCTTTCTCTTAATTGGGGTATAACCCTATGGTGATTATTTACATGTGTGCACCATCCCTTTGAGCACTGCGAAAGTTAGGCTCCAGCTTCTGACAGAAAATGTTGGAGATGCGGCTGCTTTTCGAAATATAGGGGGATGTTAGGTACAGTTGGGACTAAGGGCTTGCATCCCTCTGGAAAGGAATTGTGCCGGGTTTGCATAGACAATGTTTATATGGTGGTTGAGGGTCGAACTGTATGACCCTGTCAGTTTTCAGTGCCGTTTTCCATGTTGACCTGGATAAGGTATACTGTATTATATAAATAATGAGTTACTTACATAAGCGTTTCATTGACACAGGTTAAGACGTTACATGTGAGTAAAGGCATTATATTAAAACAAAACAGAATGATCATCGCCGATTGGTGCAAGGGGTGGGTATTCAATGATGTCGCAGCAGATTATGAGGATTTCATTAATTCCAACAAAAAGAATATCAGTTTCCCGTTACAGCCATTAGCAGACGTCGAGTTCACTAGCTACCGTAACCAAGGACCGAAAGTCTGTGTTTTCAATGATGAAGACTTAGTTGCTAAGATATTTGAGCTACTTAGTAATCGCGACAAATCAAAGATGGTCATGGTTTGCAAAAGATGGTGTCAGTATTTTCTTTTCCATCCACGTGCGCCACTCCTTAAATCAGCATATAGTCTTTTCCTGCGCCAAAACGACATCAACGGTGTCCGTATCATTCGTAGGGGTTGCAGAATCATATACAAAAGGTGCACGTGTTTTGAGCGTCCAAAGGATGAAGATGAGACTCTCGTACATTACCGTCAACTACAAAATCCGTTCCAACAAGAACACCTTCGTGAGCTCAAACCTGATGAAATGACACAAGTTAAGGAGTTCATAGAGTCTTTGCGAAAAGACCCAGCTAGATATGCAATGTCAGATAACCTCGCAAATATTGCATTATATCGGTTAAGACTATATTTTCCTCCAAACTTCGCTGAACTCGAGTATTGATGTAAACTATAAATTTTATGAAGATAGTAAGTTTAATACATATGTATACAATCATGAGAATGGTTCACAAATTCAAATACTTCATTCATTAGTTATACTATGAAATGAACTAAAATATCAAAACTTTATTGAAATTATGAATATTTACATTATGAAAGATAACGTCCCTTGGAATTCCGCGCGCATCGCGCGCGGAGAAACAACTAGTATATATTAAAAGGGATACAAATTTATCTAAAGATTTATGTGGCATAGTGACATTAACAAGTGTATCTCTCTAGAGGTCATGTGTTCAAGCCCCATGGTTCATTATCGTATGGTCGCCAACCGCCGTGGACTAGCGGTCAAACCTCCACCTTTGACTGGCGGCGTTGACGGCCAACCACCGTCGGCCCCCTTTAGTTTGATAAATATGTGAATTATGATTCTACCCTTTCGAAATTGGCGCAAATACGAAATCTACTTTTTTATTTTCTGTCCATTTAATGCGAGGGGTTCTCAAACCTAATCGTGAATGCAACTTTTTAATAACTTTACCTAACGGAATAGACTGTAAATTATACTCCTACACAAGGGTGGAACCCGACATTTTCAATTAGATTCACGAAACCTAGTTTCAGGCAACTTCGCCTCAACTTGGAACCTTGTCACCGGAGTGTAAGAACCTGAAAACCTATGTATATTCTGACTTTGACTAATATTTTTCTTATCAGTACGTGTGAAAATATCACCAGCAACCCTAACAGCGTTTTCGCTCTTACACCCAGACAATATGCTACCCTTCTTCTTCATCAACTCTTTCGCAGATGACCTTGATTCCGCAATGGCCCCCACTCTGTCACTTGTCACCAATGTTATTGGTGACTCTTGATCCTCTAAATCAGACACGCATGAAAAATCAGCTGCACTGGCAGTAACCACACTCCATTCTATGCTAGCCTCGCTTGGTGCAAACCCTGCTGTCGAGGTTGCACTGCCATTGGATTCAACGATTTGTTGATGGCCTATTGGGCTAGCAGTGCAAGTGACACAGTCAATGTCGAACAAGTCTGAGCTGGCATCGCTCTCAGTACTGTTCTTGCAGGTCCCACTAGGAGGTCTTGATCGACCCGGTGTGTTTATTTGTTCCACAGATGATCTTGGAATAGCATCCCAGGACACCATGTTGATTGATCTCGACGGGCCTGACATCTGGATTGCAAACGTGTCGGACTGCAAACGTGTCATTTTTAATCCATTCTGAAACGGATCATGGTCTACTATATCGACAGATTTTCTGTTACAGCAATCGTAGCAAGACAGAAAAGATGATTTCTTTTCCCGGGTTGTATTATTACTAATACTAATACTATTACAGGGAGTTTTCTGCACAGGCCTTAATAGTTGTACGCTTTGACTATTCACACTCGACCCTGATTGAACACTTGGGGTCCGAGGTTGTAATTTTAATTTGGAGAGGTCTATCATAGGCTTATGAGTAGGATTTATTTTTACGCTTATGTTACTTTCCTGATCTATACCGCCATTGAAGTACTTATCTGCACTAAAAACGTCAATCTCGCCATCATTAAGCTTCTTCGGCCTAGGGTTATATTTGAGGTTAAGGCTATGAGGGGTGGTAGTGTTGTTTTCAGAGAGACAAGAAGGCGGTAAGCTAGTAGTTGAAGATGATTTTGATGCCATGTTTGTACAACTACAAAATTAGTGTTTGATTTAGGATGAATATTTTGAGGCAGGAAGATAGAGGATTTAGGTGGTAAGTAATGATCCTGCAACGGAGAATATGGTGATGAAGCTATGAAGATGCAAAAGGGAGATGAAAGGTGTCTGAAAAGGCCTACTATGTAGTAAGATTGTATGAAGATGAGGAGAAAGCGGCATGGGATATACATATATATAACATTGCAGTAGTTGTTTTATGGGTTCGTCTCGACTCTCTAGTTACGTGTACTTAAAGATATGAGTGTGTGAGAAATAGGTTAGGAGTTAGGAGGGCCTGGTTTGGCTAGAAATGTCACTCAAAATGATCTGCTCATGGAAATTTGACAGGTGATTTACAATCAGAAGAAGACTTTAGACATATCCTTTCAGTAATTTGTTTTATGTAAATAGGTAGCTAGGGATGTTGGGATGTTTCTGTTGCACACGAAATGACATGAGGTACAAACAAGTGGACACTCAGACGCAGACTCCGACTCAGACACGACCTAAGGCGTCCTTTGTGTTTAGATGAAGAAGTTTCTGATGTGCAATGCAAAATTTGATGGACACATGCATTTATGACAAATAAGGGTGGGGACTGGGGAGAAGGGAGAGCCTCATCCTCGCTACACTTCTGTATCGACCAAAGCTTGTCAATAGGAAGGAAAACCAACATTAAATGCAGTATGTCGCATTGCAACGCTTCCGATTGATCATGAGGCATTTCTAAGCTTTGCTGCCTCCATCACTTCCCATCATTATTTTTGTGGTTCCAGTTTTCTATCCCATTCACTTGATGAAAGCTTTGCTGGCTCAATCACTTCCCATTATTATCTGTACGGAACGGAGTTCATATGAATACTCTGATAGTCTGATATTAACTCGCAACAACAATCTCATTTACAAGATTTACAGTTGATTCTAAGGTTTGACTATTTATAACAGGCCCTGCTCTCACTATACTCGTGCATGTAGGTAACAACAATCCAATACCAGCTACTGTACAACATATCCCTTATATGTTATACAAATTCTCATTGAATACGGACACTATCCGTCACAAACTGAAGAGGGACATAATGCAAGTTGCACTATCCATATAATGCTCAATTATCTCCTACTTGCATGTCCACTTACATTTTTGTGATAGTAAAGTATTTGTCTTTAGCTTGTGACGAATATTACCGTCACGAGCAACACTATTTGTAGATGTTATGCCGCAATGTGTAGAAGTGCCAGTGGAGTTAAATTGATGGGTTGGTTCATGTTGGTTATGGGTCGAGCCAAATAAGCTTCTATTACTACAATCTTTTACCATCGACTTTTTTTACCACTATTTCGGTTTAGTTAATGTTTTATTAAGTCCAGTGTATTCACGGTAAACACAAAAATCGCTTTTATATTGACCATTATTAAGTTTAATAATTATTGCGAGAATAATCTTATGGAGTCTGGTTTAGGCTGGATCATTGATCTATTTGAGCATACGGTCATATTGAGTGTTAGGTCGCAAGCGGGTCAAGTCGGCTTTGGGTTCTATCGGAAGGAGACAGTATTTTCGCCATTGGGGTTGATGGAAATGTATGGGTGTTGATCCTTAAGAAAAATGTAGGCAGATATGCAAACTAAAATTATAAGATATTTACAGCGTAATGCCAGTAAAACAAGTTTAACAAGCTTGGCTCATGCCTATATGTATGTTCAAAAAAAGTACTACACAAATCGTCATTCTCTCGTATGTATATATTTAACCTAATACGGGCTACTGAGTACACTTAACAACAAACTGCCACAGAAGAGAAGAAAAAAAAGGAAAAAAAAAAGGTTCATTTAAATGGTACAGCGATAAGAATAAACAGAGTAAACTAGAAACAAATGGTAGTGTAAGTTCAGCAATTAGGCGGTGACCAACAGTGTGATGATGCTACTAATTACCTTCTTCCAGTTCCCAAAAATCTACTTCATAAACTACAGATTAAGCTAAAAGAAATAAAATAAGTATGCATTTAAAACAAGTCCACTCAAGGAGAAACCATGGGGATCAGATTTTTTTTGTCAGCAGTCACTGTGAGGTTGTGGTGTTACCTTCGACTGTCCAGTACTGCTTCACGGCAACAAGTATCTTCTGTGGAACCAAAGGACCATCCTCATGATCCACCATTCTTGTGTCCCACCTCATCCCGGCTACTGTCTTTTTCACTTTCACCAACACATCAACTTCATCACGAATTATGACTGCCCCTTCTGGGCGCAAGATACGGTCCATTTCGAGAAGAATGTCTTCTAAGTTACATCTGGTCACATTATGTAACACACAGTCAACCAAATTTCACTTGCTCTATTATTTATTTAGTTTTCAACTTTTCAAGACTAGTTTAGATCGGCCGAGCACCATTTCACTTATAAAGTTAGACCTGTCAAAAGGGTTGGATTTAAGTAGAATCCAAATATGGGTCTAGTCAGTACAATTCGAGTTAAGTTAGGGTCAAAAATACATTCTAGCAGCTTTTCTCTTACCATTTCTATTGTAAATTTTGTTTATTAGTGTTTCTCATATGTGTTGGTATTTGGTAATATCTAACACAAGGTTCAATACTTTAATGGGAAGTGTTCCACTGTTATATACTGTATTAATTTAGTACATGTAACATTAGGGGTGAGCAAAACTCGGTCCAGACCGGAAAAATGGACCGAACCGGACCGTTCGGTCTAGACCGAACCCGGACCGGTTGAGTTTCGGTCCGGTCCTAGGTCCAACTATTTAGGTTATTCGGGTTTCGGTCCGGTTCGGTCAAAACCCGAAAACTTTCGGTCCGGACCGGTTGGACCGAATTAATTAGAACATAAATTTCAAATTTTGTGAGTTTTTAAAAAAAAAATCAAAATTAACAAGTGGGATTAACTAGACTAGACTACTCACTATGACGTAATTAACGTTTACAGCAGTTGAAAATTTTGAAAATAATAATTCTAATAAACAATTATTTACCTCTCTTGAGTCTCTTCCCCATAAACAATTTACACCACAAATTTATTTTACTGTATGTGGCTATTGGAGAACCAGTTCATAGTAAATAGTTCATCTCCTCCTTCAGTCCTTTGTCCTTTTAATCTTTCTTTCCATTTCTCATTATTTCTTAATTTCTGAAACTAACATCTACAAGACACTATTATTAAGGTAATTTTTTTTTTCAAAGTACTTTCCAATTCTCAATTTCTCATGATCTCATCTACATTTTTCTAGTATTTATATGTTGTTCTTTTGTGTGGTTTTGATTTTATTTGTTTTAATCTTGTGCATGTTATTGTTCCTTTTTTATTTTTATTATTTCAATTATAGATTTTCTAAAATTAGAGTACTGAATGGATGATTTATGTTTCATGTTGATTGCTTTTAATTTTTAGAGTTTAATCAAGTATTTTTAAAACATGTAAAGATTTCAATAATAATTCTAATGCTTCGTATTTTGCAAAAATTTTATTCAAGACTTTTATTCTTAATTAAATAAGAAAATTTGATCAAATGTGAATACGCGATATCGGTCCAGATGGTCCGGTCTCGGTTCGGTCCGGGTTTTACCGGTTCGGTCCGGTCCAGGACCGGTTCCTTATAGGTCCGGTCCTCGGTCCCCAAATTAGTAGAATTCGGTCTCGGGTTCGGTCCGGTCCGGACCGGTTCGGTCCGGTTTTGGACCTATGCTCAGCCCTATGTAACATAGTGTGAGGTGATTTATAATGGTAAGTTATAACATCACTTTCACGTGGCTATATAAAGGATGTCAAATCTTTTGAAAAAGATATCTCACAAAATGTAATCAAACAAAGTGACTCGGTAAATAAAATACAATTTAGGATTTGAGGATTTGAGGGTGAGAGGCAATATAACTGAATGTTTTAATACAATATCAACTAGTTTTACGCCCGTGCAAAAAAATGCACGGGTTTAATTTTATTAAATTGAAAATATAAGAATGCAAAGGTGAATATATTTAATAAAAAAATATAATTTTAGTATTGCAGTTATATCGATGTAAAAAATAAAAAGAATTTATACGCTTAACTTAGACGTAAGTAAAAATAACGCATTTGCTTGACATTATAAAGTTATACAAATTCTTATATGAGACGACATTATCGGTTTAAGTTTAGGACAGATCAAATATACATATGTAGGATGAATCAGACAAAAAAAAAACATTATGCATGGCGAAAATAAAAGTTGTTCTATAACCCATGAGAGAGTGATACTCACCCGTTTTAAATTTAAGACGGATAATAGCCAGTAAAAACATCTAATTATACTTAAGGTTTAAATTATAAGTTCATAACCATCGTAATGAACCCAAATTATTATTAGTCCGATTCTCTAACTACCAAAAAAACTCCGACCATATAATATAAACCTTATCTATTTTATGTACATTTAAGACGGAGTAACATAATTTCGTTGATTTCAAATTCTCAACAATTTTAATTTGTTGATTTCCAGTATTTGAATGCATTAATTTTTGCCAATTTATACTCCCTCCTATTCTATATTTTGTTCCCCTTTGTATTTGGCACAAATATTAAGGTGGAGAATAAAATAAGTGTAAAAAATTGGGTGGGGTTTGGTGATAGGAGAGAGGGATGAATAATTATGAATTAAATAAGAAATTGTGGGGCCAAAAGCATTAAAAAAGAATAAAGTAGGAGTAAAAAAGTTGGGTGGGGTTTGATAATAGGAGAGAGAAATGAATAAAATAAGAATAAAAGTTTCCAAAATAGGAAAGGGGAAGAAAACCTGAATAATCCGTTTTAGGAAATAGGGAAGAAAATATGGAATAGGAGGGAGTATATTATTATATTTGATATTCACTTTTTGTTTTGTTTTATACTCATTGTTAAATGGAGTATTAACAACTTCTTTAATCTTGGAATATCAATATACTATATCTGTAAAGTCGAGGCGTCTCAATCATATTATTATATTTAATCTATACCTTTAATTATGTAAAATTAGTTAACTTATTATCAATTATCATCAAAAATTTGATTTTTACTGTTGAAATTGAAATAGTTAGGATTTCGGAAGATTTCATATTCAATGTGTGATTATAGTGTAACTTATTTAATTATAAAAGTAGTGAGAAGATTAAATTGAGGTAATTAATTATGTAAATGAACATGGCGGACTCCACATCAATTAATTTTTTTCCTTTTCCTAATTTTTATCGACCAATCAGAATTCTCTAAAATCTATTACTTTTATAGTAAAGGGATATAGAGATATTAATATAGAGTTGTAAGACCATTTGGCGGAAATTTACTTTTATAAGATGTACACGAGTACGAGACTAGTATCTTTTATATTCAAGATTTACATTTTTAAAAATTGTTTTGTGAGAAGATAGGTAATTTGGCGGTTCAACAGGTCCCAGCGCGACGGGGACAGGTTTGAAAACTCCAACCCGCCGCGGGTTGTGGGGCTGGTGCGGGTACGCATAATAGTTCGCGGGTGCGCGTGCGGGTTACCCTTCCTCCGCACCCACCCCACCCCATTTACATGTATAGGTATGGGTATGAAACCCCCAAATTTGCCAAATACACACTTAGTATGGGTTTGTGTTTGAACCAAACACCCCTTAGGGTTCTCCAAAAATTAACCTCATATTTCAAAATTGGAAAAAACTTAATTTAGTGTTCCTCGAAAAAAAATTGCGCTGCTTGTTTATTGAATTGTATTAGTACTTGTATTTTTACAGAGTCGGGCCCCATTTTAAAATTTTGTCTAGGGCCATAAAATATGTAGGACCGGCCTTGCTAGTACGTGTCAAATCATTAAATCAAGGTTTGAGTTCCAAAGTTTATAATGAGAAACTTCTTTCGTTTCTATTAGCTTAGCTTTATATTTTACATTTCTTTTGTAGGTGTCATTTGCGTTCTATTAATGAATTGTTCTTCTTTTTCAAAAAAAGGGCTTACTTGTTCTTGTATAGGCTAAAAAGTCCATTGGCATGGATGAGGTCATATGTCCTTGGATATGTAGAGAAACCCTCACACCTGCAAACAAAGTACTAATATTGTTTATGAAGAACCATCAAGTAGCATGTGCAGAAAGAAGGGGACTTTTAGGAAGGACGATTTAAAAAGATGAAATAAAAGGCAGACAATGCCTACCAGTCATGATAGATGCCCGTTAGTCCTCGCTCGTATACAACACCCAAGGTATTCTTCTCTGCTATAGTTGGCACAACATTCATCACCCAAAACTTGGGTGATTGAATTGCTGCTGCAAATCCCCCCAACCCGGCATTCATATCCATAATATTACGGTATCTGCCAGTATCAAGTAGGCTATTGATTCTTTTGTAAGCCTTCACATGTTTCTTCCAAAGGCTACTGTCCTTAGAGTATGTATCAGCAGTAACTCCAGGAATAGATCCACTAGAAATCCTAGGAGGAATGGCATACAGCCTTTCGGGGAATGGCTTTAGCTGCTCACCGGCAATGTCACTTGGGTACGGACTGATGCATGGCTCCATTTTCTTGTACCTAAAAACCACAAGAAAAATGATATTACAAAAGCTGCACCAGTTTTCATGCTAAGATTAAGCATTACTAGTGTCCATCTAAAATAATTTGATCGCTTCAAACAAGCTACAAGCACAAATTTTGAAAGAATCACGTATGAAACAGGTACATGTTAGATATTTGTCCTATACAAACATACTCTGGGTCAACCCAAAAAGTCAATTAAAAGAATACTCCAAGGGGGCATTTGGTTTGTATAAGGGAAAGAGAAACAAAGGGAAATGAAAGCAAAGGAAATGAATTCCTTTTGATTAAGATAGTTGTTTGGCTCTGTAATTTAATAGGGAATGGAAATTCACCACAACCACCATGAAAAATTGAAAATCCAAAACAACACCCCACCCTGATCTAGTTGTGTACACCGCCAACGATCTAAACCCTGCTATAAGTTAACACCAAACAGTGCCCTAATCTAATTGTGTGAGTAATTGATTGATTAAAACTTGACATTAAATCTAATTAAACAATCAAAACTTGACAGTTGACAGCAAATCTAATTAGACAACTAGAGCACCCATTCCCTGTACAAAGATAAGGCTAAAATTCAAACCAATAAACATAAAGCTGGACAGAAAATCAGAGCAAGTAAACAAAATTATGGGCAGAAACATACCACACATCATCAGGATTAGTAGCCTTGCATATTGTCACCTGAGAACGATCTTGTCTGCTGCGGCATGAATCCGCATGTCGACTTTTTTGCCAAATGGCAATCTCCCCCTTCTCGTGAACCTTATCCCAGCAAAGAAGTTTAGCAGTTTTTTCAATGTTATCTTGCTCTTCCTGAAGATCCTCCTTAGTACGCTGCCATGCTTTGTAATTAGTATTCCAATTGATTGGAGGACCAGAAAGTACCCAGTATCCACCTGGTCTTAGAACGCGGTCTACTTCCATCATGGATATTCCACCTGCAAAGAGTATGACAAAGAATGCCTTACATTACCTAATGCTCTATTGCAAGCAGTCAAATTCACAACCATCTCCGGAAAGTAAGAAAAGCTCAAATTTCTATCCTACTATGTTACTAAGGACTAAATCTCAATAAACTAGTAGACGCAAAGATGTTGATAAAAATTGGCATGTAAAATTTAGATCAAGAAAAGATAAATCACTTCTGAGCTCAAAACTTACCGTTTGCTCCCCAAGGAATCAAGCAACGAGAACAATGAGCCATGTCAAAGGCATTTGACGGATATGGCAACTTGATTGTTCCAAGAACACCAATCACAGCAGGCACTCCCCTTTCCAGGGCAAACTGAACCTGAGCTTCGTGAGAGTCTCTAGGAGCAAACGACATTGCAATAACATTTCTGCTCCAAAGGTATGCACCCCAACTCGCAACCTAATAAAATAGAAGTCAGTTCCTGCTTATAAAGCATGGAATTTGGATTTGAGAAAGTTACTAAAATAAATTGGCAAAGGAAGACATGGTAAATTGTTAAGTATAACTCTCATATTACCCCGCAGCCAGTGTCAAGCGCTGTTCTAATAGTGCCATTCTTCAATGGAATGACAGAAGCAAGCTCATCAATATATTTATCAGCTCCTTGAGGAAATTGGGTCCCACCACCAGGGAACCTAAACACATTTCCTTCGTATTGGATCCAGTTTTGTATAGCTTTCTCCACTGTCAATGCTTTGTAAGGAGCATTGGCATATGGTACATAATCACGGCTCTTTGGCCATGGAAATGGAGTTAAATATCCTTTCGGTGCAGGGATTAGGCAATGTAATTTCTCTTCTTCAGGGGGACAATGTCTTTCTCTATAAATCATATTATCTCGTGGGAACGTCATTGCACGCATTTGATCCTGACAAGGAGTGTAATCTGTGTACTTAGCATCACAAGGCTCAAACACTTTTGTGTTTAAAGTAGAAACCTCAGTTTTAATCTCTCCGCCATGATGGGTCTCGAAACTCAAGTTTGATAGGACCGCACAGTCAGCCCCACTGTTGGTGACTGCCATAGCGATACTATCTCCCTTCCCAAACCCACTTTTATGCCATGCTCCCAACAAAAAGAAGAAACCGCATAAACCAACCACAATAAATATTGAGACAGAACTCCTTGTCCGACTCTCACCCTGATTTTGCTTCGCCATTGGCAACCTGTAACATTTCCCATGGTAAGTCATCAACCAAAACACCAGAACTAGTCACCAGTCAGTGACTACACATGAACAAAACATCAAAAAAAAACTAATATGAGACGATCATATTTTGTCATAAAAAAAAGTTGAAACTCCTTTATAAGGCGGTTTTACCCAAAGATGGCATAAAAAGGATCCAAACATAAGTACTCCGTATCTTAATGGTTAAAAGTAGTTAACAGAAGCCATTTTACAACAAATTTGTACAAGGCCGCCAGCTCATAAATGTCAGAATTGATATGTTTACAAGTACGAGCCTACGAGGTGGTTAAAGTGTAAATTTGTGTACATGTAATCCTCGTCAGCTCATAAATGTCAGGATCATAGTTAAAAACAGTAGATGAATATGATAACTGGAAATCATTACAAAATCGTGACCCAAGAATGAACAAGGAGATTTAAGAAATAAAACAGCAGTAAAAAGATGAATGAAAACTTACGAATATCATGAAATTGATCCGATCGCGGAAAGACTCTTTCAAAATAATACTACAGAATACGGAATTGATAACCTGATGAATGAATCAATCAAATCAACAGAAATGATAACCTGATCAATGATTCAAATCAAATCAAAACCCAATTCAAAAACCCTATTCCTTAATTAATTTATTAATATACCAATGCATTTCCCCAGTAAAATTTCGTGTATATTCGTATAACAGAGGACTGCTCAAATACAAGAGAGCGTGGTCAAGTATACTACTACGAGTTTAGGACTAATCATCTGTTTATTTATGTACAACCCAAAAACTAATCATTTTATAATGAAAATTAATTAATCTTATATCTTAGCGTGTTTTTGGCCTAGCTTTTTAGAATGTTTTGGACTTAAAAACACTTTTGGTAAAACACATCATTTAAAAGTTCAAAATAATTTCTTAAAAACTTAAATACCCTCTTTTTTCCCAATAAAAATAAAAGCAACAATTTGGTATTTCTGATTCTTACAATTTAGGTCAAACCTACCCTTAGTTGGTTGGGTTTAATTTTAATTTGAAATAATAAGATTGGATTTTGTGATTATTTTTTAGTCCAAGTTGATGTTTGTAAAAATAATTTTTAAGATGTAACATTAAATGGATTATTGTGGTTATATTTGAATAATAAATGATCACAAAATCTAGTTTGGTTCGAGACCTCCTACTAGCCGATCCAGTCTTCACGTTTATGTTTTCGGATAGCATGATTTTCGGGTTCCTTACTTCCTTTGACCTCTGGAAACTCATTTTGACGGACATGTCGACTATATTTCTAAAAGATAGGAGATATTCATAATAAAATTACAAGCGGCGTCAATTTTACAATATACTTGGGCAAGACATATTTATACAAAAACATATTATAAATATGACTTATTTTAAACAATGGCTTTGTAATATCTATGGGATTAATCTCTTGTAGGATTCTTTCACATATTTTCATTGTTTAACATATCTCACAAAATAAGATAGAAGAAGGAATGAGAGTTTTCAATTAAACTAATTTTTTTTTGTATTTTTAAACTATGATTTTTTCATTAATTCTAATTCACAATTAAAATGTTTTAGTTTAAAGAAAATAAAAAGGGTATAAAATTATAAAATGCAAAATTGCTACTTTTTCTTAAAAAAATAACTTCCCACATACATACGCTATATAATATAATAAAATAAACTAATATTATCATTATTACTATAAAAGAAGAATGTTTTTCAGCTGACGTGGCGCAGTAAGATTTCAGCGTTTAGTGTTTCTGGCTCTCACATTCACCCTCAGAAATTTCAGTTTCGTAGACCAATCAGCATTACCCATTTATGCCACATCATAATAATTTAATAATTATTTAATAATTAAATATTAAAATATTAATCTCCTTATTCTATGCCATAAAAAAGGTCAAACCAAAATCAACTAATATTCTATTCTACATATTTTATTCTATATATTCTATTCTACACGGATTTTAGGAGATTTTAGTTGCTACTATTGACTAATACTGAATATTGATGATTGATAGTAAAAGATTGTAACGATTTTGCAATTATATAATTTAGAAACAAAATATTCCATAAATCCATAAAAAACGTGTTATGGAATATTCTATTTTATAATTATCTAAATATTCTATGATTTAGGAAGTAGTCGAAATACCCGATTATATGATTATCTAAATATATTATCTAAATATTCTATTATTTAGAAGACCAATTACACGGCTGTATGGTGTAGAAATCATCTAAAGCCAAATCATCTAATACCAATTAATATACCAAATTAATTAATAATCATGTAGACCCATTTAGGAAGTCGTCGAAATTAAGTGAGTAAGGCCAGAATCTCGGTCAAGTTAAATCATAAAAAATAATAGACGTAAATATTTAATTGAGAATATTTTCATCTTATACATATTCTCGGTCAACTTAAATCTTGCCAAAACACAACAACTTTCTGAACCATTCGTAAGTATTTTGTTAGCTATGGAATTCTAATTTAGGTACAATCACAGATATATGCAGTAATCTCGAGAATCCATAATTAAGAAAGATTCCATAACTAAATTATCTAAATCTTTCCATAATTCCATAAATAAGAAACCAAATCATATAAAAATAAACCAATCATATAATATTTAGTCGAAATTTATAGTCACACGATAGGAAATTCGGGAGATCATAAAAATTATGGTCGGGTAAAAAATTCCATATTAAATATTAATATTAAAATATTAATACATATTATATAATACGCTATTCCATAATCTAATTACACGGCTGAATCGTAAATTCCATAAGCTAATTATTAAAATTTAATTAAACGTCTGAATCGTAAATTCCATAATCTAATTCGGGAAATATAATTACACGCATGAATCGTTAATTCCATATTAAATTTTAATATTAAAATATCATCATTATCATTATTACTATAAAAGCAAAATGTCTAACTGCATACGTGGCGCAATAATATTTCACCGTTCACTCTTTCGCGCACTCACATTCACCCTCACAAAAATCAGTTTCGTAGACCAATGAGAACCCTTAATTTATGCCAAGTCATATATTTTTATGTATTATAATATTATAATATTATATTATTATTATTATTATTATTATAATCATTCCATAAATATTGTTAGATACCGAGTCATATACCGAGATTCCCTAAATATTATAATATTATTATTTATTTATTATTATTATAAACATTCCAAGATTCTCGGATTTCGCATTATTTTAAGTCATATATTTTCATTCCATTCCATAAATAAGAAATATTCCATAGTAAAAGATATACAAAATAAATATAGCTATAATCTCGGGAATCGATAATAAAAAAATTAGCTAATTACACGGCTGAATAATTACCCTACTAATAAAATATTCCATTCCATAAATTACACACTTCAACAATATATACAAGTAATAAGGGGTCGTTTGGTTACCCACTAAATAATACAGGAACTTTAATTCACGTGAATTGCAAAATGATGAGGTTGTTTGGTTACTCCAATTCACATGAATTGGAACTTCCCATGAATTCCAAATTCCTCCATAATGGTGGAAGTTGCTTACCTAGGGCCCCCTAGGTAAGTGACAATGCCTACATGAATTACAATGCCTACATGTAACCAAACAACATTTTTTAATTCACATGAATTGTAAAATCATGTGATATGACACTTCCTAGGTATTGGAAGTTCCCGTATGTAACCAAACGACTCCTAAGAGTTTGATCCATGCAATATTCCATAATAATAAATATTAGCTAATTACACGGCTGAAGAAATTCCATAAATTACACGCCTCAACAATATATACAAAATATTAAGCGTTTGATCCATGAAATATTCCATAATAAATAATAAATATTACCTAAATACAGAGTTTTAGCTCCTACAGAGTTTCACGTGAGAAGAACTATCTCTGAATGATATATAAAGACTTTAAGCTGTCACAACCTACCTACCTACCTACCTCAACAATTTTTATTCACGTCCAATTCAATAGCTGCTATCCTTAGAAGTAAGTGTACACAACCCCGTGATTTTTCACGGTGTTACACTAGTTGGTTTCGTAAAAGAAATAAAAATCAATAAGATAATTTAAGAAAAGTTATCAAATGAAATCGTTAACTTTGTGATAAAAAGAAATTTCATGACATACCCATATTGTTTGTTAGTTTTGCAGTTTAATTTTTTTCCTCATATTGAAATAGGTGAAATATGAAAATATTAAGGTATAAATTTCGAATAAATAATAAATAAATAAAATAAAACGTAAATATTCTATAAATATCGCATATTTATTGCGCGAGATCTATACTAATTATTCACAAAGAAATAACAGAAAGAAGAGTTAATTGAAGTGGTAATAGCTCTTTGACCTCAATCACGGAGGTTCGATGTTTACCTAGGACATAGTGCGCTCATTTGAAAAAAAAAATACTAAAATATTGGTGAAATTATCATATTCCAACCTGCATAGTAGATCGACTCATAAGCCTTCAAATTTCATTTGTTTAGAAAACGACATATTCTAATAACATATTGAATGAATTTTATTATTTTTTTTTATAAACTCTTAATGGCTGCGCACAGTAACAACATACACCTTCCTTATCGGTTCAATATCTATTGTTTTTATTACAAAGATTGAGGGAAAAAATAGGGGTAAATTTGGATCACATCAACACAAGCTCACATGCATATGAATGGTCCACAAAAAGCTACTTACTTCATACATTGATATTCTTCTCATTTCTCTATTTTATGTGATTAATATTTTAATAAAATGGAAAGAACATAGGTGTGTGGAGGAAGTATCAAATATGGAAATAGATAATTAGTGAGAAAGACGAAAGAAATATTCATTTTTTACATAAAATAATTTAATTGTTATATAACCGGTAAAACTGTAATTAGAAGTGTCTTCTTTTAAATAGTTAAATTTTGTTCTAAAATCAGCCAATTATATAGTGGTAACCTCATTAACTATTATAAATATGCTGATGTCGAAGCAAACCCATAGTAATTAACAGAAATTCTCATTTAAGCTTACGACGGGTTAAATATTGACCAATTTGCATAGATATGACACATTTTTCGCCTTCCCTAAACTTTTTTATATTTGTCTTATTCATACAAGTGACTATTACTTGATCCGTCTTAACTTAAGACGGATATATCCGTCTTAAGGGAGACTTATTGGTTAGTTAAAATGACTCAAATTCTATTATACAACCGTTTCACGTACGATAAAAGAAAATAATAGGTCTTCCTTGTGGTGGACTAGTTAACACCAAAACGGACACGTGACACGACATCCCGTGAAATTTAGGACACGTGACACGACATCCCGTGAAATTTAGGACACGGGACACGTCATTTAAAATAATAAAATATATATATTATGGTATAAATATCGTATAATTTTACTAAAACTAATTCTCATTTTTTACTCAAACTCATCTTCTAATCGATCTTTTTTAATATTTTATTTCTCGTTTAAACTATAATATGCTTAGCCATGTGTCGAAGGAGTGTCGGGTGTCCGAGTGTCGGACACGAGACGACTAATTAGGAGAAGTGTCAGTGCTACCTAGGTGACGGATATACGCGTCACAAGCTTGTGACATTTGGGTAGATAAGACAAAATAAAGAGTTTTTATCTAATCAAGTGAGCTTTATTCGACTGTCACAAACATATGACAGATATTTCCCCTCACAAATGAGAATTTGTGCAAAAAAAAATGTGATAACTTTTCCATAAATAGTGACAAATTTTTATTAAAAATGTTAATTGTTTACCTAAAAGTGATAATTATTTACTAAAAATTAGTCATTTTTTTTCAAAAATTGGTCAATTTTTGCCAAAAACAAGGGAAATACGGTTGCCACAATTGATTTGCTGCTAGAATGATCGTTTGCAATTTGGGTGGAGCGTCGATCACGATGATTTAGCATAAACTTATTGATGGTACCGTATGGAAGTAACAAAGCTACGAGTTATAAATGAATAGTGTCTCTTCTACAATAAAATAAGGGCTTGTTTGGTTGACATAGGGGAATTAAAGTTCCCGGGAACTTCAAGATCACATGAATTTCCAATTCATTTGAATTCGCAAAAAGTGTTTAGTTCGCATATGGGAAGTTAATTCATGCGGGAAGTTCTATTGACCAAGAGGGACTTGGTGAGTAACTTCCCACATAATGGAGGAAGTAAATTCATGTGGGAAGTTCTATTTCTCATGATATTGGCAACCAAACAACAACATGATTTTACACTTCCCAGGAAGTTCAACATCCCATGATTTTAATGGGTAACCAAACAAGCCCTAAGTAAGAGGATAAGTGTGGGCAACAAAAAATTTCATACTTTTATCACTTGTATTTGTAAATCGGACACAATCTATTTTTAACCTGTAACAAATAGTCCCTATTTTGTACGAAGGTAATGATGGGACGGAGACATTGGATTTAGTTTCAAGTTTCAACGTTAGTCTAAGTGGACACTTCACGGATGTGATTCTCCATATTAAGCGGGAGTAACTAACAAGATCTGAAATTTAAGCTGAAAACCACATTTCAATTAACTTTGTCGGTGGTAGCAATTCACGATAGTCCATCTCTTGACCAAATATACTTGGGTAAAATAATTCCCACAATTCTCGTTGGACAATTATGTTACTTTGCTTTTTTTTTTTTTTATTCTACATGATAATCCGGTATTTTTTCAAATTCTACCCGGTAATCCTACTTTTCAGAGATCACACATGGTAACCCTCAATCGTTAAGTATGTGACGTGTCAAATTAAAAATTGAGATTTTCTATAAGGTAACCCTATATTTTTAAAAAATTTACAACATAACCGTACTTTTTCTACAAATCACACATAATCCATTAATTAATCTTAATTTCGCAATTTTGCTTGATTACACCTAATTTGTCAAATCCACTCTCATTACCCTTCAATAGACCGAGTTTTGAATAAAAAAACTTCAATAAAAACCTTGTTCGTTATCAAAAAAATTCCAATAAAATATTTTAAATATCATAGTGAAAGTACTATATATCGAGCATTATAATAATCAATCCCAAATTTAATTCATAGCATTAAAATAATTAAAAAAAATTGTTTTTAAAACCTCAACAAATATCCCAAAACTAAAATTGTTGTAAATGCAATAATGACTTTAATTGTTGGACATATTCACACACTAAAGTTGGGTACAATTGAGGAGTAGAAACTCATTTGTAAACATTAAGCTTAATAGTGGATTTCTTTGTTAATTATTGAACTCGAGTTTTGGAGATTTATGGTAATGATATATTGAAGAGATGGTGATATTGAGAGTTGACATTTTTTTGAGTAATCGAGTGAAAACGTGTTAATAACAATAAATTTAGGAAATAAGGGAGTATTTTTAAAATTATTTCTTTTGTAAAAAACAAATAGAATTATTTTGTAGGATAAAAAGACAGAGGGTTACCTTGTAGAAAATTTCAAAATTCAATTGGCCACGTCACTTACTTAACGAACAAATCTGACGGAATAAAAGTTAAGGGTCACGGCAATACATATTAACAAAGTTAAGGGTTACCATGTGTGTTCACTAAAATGTAGGGTTATCACGTAGAATTCAAAAAAATATAGGGTTACCATGTAAAATAACCCTTTTTTTTAAAGGTCAAATTCATCTTTATTTATATAAAATAATAAAATAACAATTACAATACGTATTTCCCTCTCCACAATCACATTAAATATAGTTTTTATGATTCCTTGAAATTAGATTCACTTTCATTTCGTTTATTTTGGTAGCATAAGATTTACCACCATAGTTTGCGGATTTTTTAAAGTAATTTTTATATCCTGTATAGTAAATACAATTGTTTGGCATGAATTTAAATTTTTCAATATATCACTTTGTTTACTTAATTAGACAATATTGTTCAATCATAAAATTTAGATCATCGTTAGCCTTTAGGAAGGACCATCAAACTATAAAAGTGCTACCATCTCAGTTTACTGAAATATAATATCAAAGTAAAACGACAAGTAACTTATTATTATTATGAATGAATAAAGTGATTACAATGTCTCACAAGATATAACAACTTAAAGTAAGAGCTTCAAGCTAGCAAAAAAAATTTACGACACTACAAAAATAAAAAAAATTACGACACTACAAAAATTTGTGACGACCCATCCCCCAGTCAAATATAATCAACCAACATCGAAGTACCTGCTAAGAATCTACTCACCATACCAATGGATCATCACATCGCACAAACCACAAGCGTCAGCTACTATATACGCAATATTGTCACTACCACAATCAAGAACAATATAACAATCTCAAAGCAGTGTACCATATATGGATGCAGAGAAACAAAGCAAGGGTCGAACATACTCTACTCAGACCAGATGCAGTTTGGAAGCTGATTAAAGGTGAGATTAGAATCAAAATTGATACAAGCTGTAAAGGTTTTATCCCTAGTAGAGATAAAGTCTGGATAGCTAGCTTGATGATGTAATGCGGTCATGTAAGGAAGGCTTGCCTTCCACATTCTTTGGATACTTAATATATTTTTTACCTTTACCAAAAAAAAAAAAAACCAATCTCAAAGCACCACGCTCGCGGCAAGGGGTACCCAGATCATTAATGTGCACATTCCCTCCGTGGTGGGTCCCACAAAGATCGATCGTAGGAGTGAGAGCCGTTTCCCGCAACAGTCCCACACATATATGAGGATTACTAACCATGGTGAAACTAATATTTAATCGACATACTTACGATAAGAAAGAACTTACTTAATGGCACGATACTAGGCTAGATGATCGATGCTCTAGACTCTTGCTAAGGATCTCTTAGAAGCTTTGGGAGAGAAAGTATAAGAGACTTAGGTTTTACTGTGTTTTGATTTTAGATAAAAGTGATTTTAACTTATGGTTTATCTGTTATAAGAAACTGACGCTGAACACGAAACTGCTAACTCGGCCGAGTCAGACCAACTCGGTCGAGTAGCCTCAACTCGGTCGAGTAGCCTTAACTCGGTCGAGTAGGCCCAACTCGGCCGAATAGACTCAACTTGGTCGAGTAGCATTAACTTGGTCGAGTTACTTCACAGTTCTCAGCACTGATCACTTGATCAGTTTTCGTAAAACAGTCATATCTCCGAGGCGGGATTTGGGGGTTCAAAGAGGAGAGGGCATTGGAGTTGTTGTTCAAAATGGTTTAAATAGCTTTCTTGTGGCCATGAATGTTGTTTTGGAAGGGATGAGCATATGTTATGGGAGTGTCCGATGCCGCCACAATTATCACAAGTGGGTTCATCTTGTTGATAGTTGCTAGGTGGTGACCTTGGTTCTTGAATATAGTAGACCTTAGAGCAAGTCGGTCCTTCTTCATGATAAGCATTTTCATGCTTCTTCTCTACCAAAAAAAACTATCAAGCTTTTTAGACTATTCATCCAACTTGAACTTGTTTACCAATTCTAGCCTTGAAGGCTCCTCACTCTTGTGACCATCTTTTCTTCTATAGTCGTCTTCTCTAGCTCCACAGCTAATTTCCAAATCGGAGAGGTTTTGAATCATTTCCGTGATTTGAGAATTTTTCAACATGTCGAAATTACCACCGCTGGCCGCCACTATCATGTCCCTAGACCTTTGCTCAAGGGTTCGAAAAAAAATTTGAGTCTTCATCCACTTTGGGTAGCTATGATGTGAGCAAGAGCTAAGAAGTTCTCGAAATATTTCTCATGCTTCACTTAGACTTCCAAAATGCACTTGCTTGAAGGTTTAGATCTCGTGTCTTATTCTAGCAGTCTTTGAAGAAGGGTAAAATTTGTTCATGAAAACCCTTGACAAGCTTTTCCAAGTAGTGAAAGTACCCAGTTCATGAGAATTCAAACACCTTCTTGCATTATCCTTCAATGAAAGCGAAAAGAGCATAAGATGAATTTGCTCTTCCGTGAAGCCTTCATGCTTGAACGTGCCCGCGTTTTCTTTGAATGCGATAAGATGTTGGTGAGCATCCTCACCTTCCAAGCCATGGTAAACATCTTGTTGAACGAGAGAGACAATGTGACTATGGAGCTCAAAAGTATGCGAGGCTCGAATCCAAAGGACGGGTCGTGGCTTCATAAGTTCGTTAGTTCACTAACTAATTTAGCTCGCAAATTGATTGGTTTGGGTAAACGATAACTAAGTAATCAAGTAATATTACCTAGCATAAACTAAGCAAGCAAGCAAACGAGACTAACATGAACTAAACTAATGAAAGGATTGATAAACGAGATGATAAATATGATAAACGAGACTAAGATAATGGGTTCACCTAATTAGGGATAGGGGAGAGTAAATAGCATGCAAACGAATCGAAAACAAGCGAATGAGGACAATCAAAGTCTCACTTCTCGGTCTCAACTCTAACCTAAGTCGATGGGGGTTGACTTACTCATTCAACTGAACCGACCTACGAGTTATTACCATGCCCCTATCAAAGTCTCACCTCTTGGTCTCGGCTAATTGGCAAATTTCAAGACAAAAAGACTCGGTTTACTCAACCAAGAATTTCATCGAACACCTTCTATATGTAATAACAAGACAACGAAATTCGCAAGTTAAGAACCGCACAACCATGGTAAGCCCTCCCTTAAACCCCTACTAAGGTTCCCCTAAAATCCTAGTTAACCAACTACTCACACATGTTCACAAGAATTATCACTTTGATGCAAACATAAGATGGGTAGAAGCGGGGAAGTGACAAATAAGCCTCATACGTTTAGTCTTATGTGCAAATCTCCCCCAAAACTTTCGATACGTGCAAATTAACCCCATGTGTTTAGCATTTGGTGCAAATTACCCTTCATTTAATTAATCCCTTTTCTTATTTATTCCCCATTTTATTGTCCCTTATTTTTAAAAGAAATTTAGGCAAGGGACCAATCTACCCCTATCCTACCACACTTTGTTTACCGTTAAAATAAAACTCAAATTCATATCTTCATACACTTTGTTTGCTCCACAGCCCCAACACCAAATATAACGACACCCTCTACTACGCCGACCTAACACACATGTCATCCGACACTGTCGACCTTATATTCGCTGACAAGGGGAGATTCACGGTTAGATTAAGTGGATTCAAGGGTGAGGGGTAGTGTTTTGTGTAGTTAGGGTTGGTTTTGACGAGAATGGGATAGGGCCGTAGTGGTGAGGCGATTAAACATAGAGTATGACGAACTTGCTTGGGGGTGGAGGGAATGATTGTTTGCTATACTTAGGTTTTTAGGTGGTCAAAGGTAGAAGACACGGTTGGTGTGGTGATAAGAAAAGGGTAAATTTGGGTTTTCACAAATTAGTAATATTAGTTAAATATTAATTTTAATTATGTTAATTCAATTTTTATGTTTTAACTTACAAAAGTTTAATAATATAATTGAATTGCACCAAAACATAAAGTTATGGGGTTAATTTGCACGTATTGAAAGTTGTGGGGTAATTTGCACATAGTAGTAAACGTATGGGGCTTATTTGCCACTTCTCCGTGGTTAGAAGTATGAAAGTAACATAATAAACAATGAATAAATAAGATAATGATAAATAAATGTAAACAATTGGTAAATTAAGGAGGATTAAGTAAGAAATCGATACCAATGAGGCAATGATGCAACTTTGATTGAATAAGTGGAACGGTTTCTCAACAATCCCGAAAATACAACCCCAATTACAAGATTGGAATCGAAAATAAACTTAACCTAGGTTATAATTAAGGAAGGATTAAGAGAAGAATTAAGATTAATCTACGTTAATCTAATGTCTAGTGACAAAAATTAATCAAATGATAATATACTAAGTACTAATTTTATTATATGGAGAAGTGAAATCGTGCGTGTTCAGGAAGTGTGAAAATAAGAAAAACAGGGCTTTCTTATATAGCAACTCAGACCATGCGAGTTTGCTGTAGGATCCGGTCAGCCGTCTGCCGGCCTTCCTACCGGATGCGAATGCGAGAGTGAAATCAGTGCATCAATATAAGCAACAGGTAACATCATCCGGGCTGCCGACATGGCACCGGATGAAAGTGCAATGCAAAATTTCTGACTTCTCTGCATTAGATTTGATTTGAGATGTGGCGTCATCCGGCCGACCGGACGCCGGCTCACCGAATGCCAACACCTTCTCCTATCTTACTAATTCCGTTTACTCACGACCAAGGCCAAGGTGGGTGTCTCATCCGGCCACCCGTATGCTGCCTAACCGGATGGACACGCCAGCTTTTTTTCTTCTTTTTGCGGACAGGGGGTAAAGGATGGCTGATGGTGGTTGATGTGGTGGCTTATGGTGGTAGGTGGTGATGGGTATGTGAAGGTGGAATTGGAGGGATGTAGTTCGTGGTGATGGATGTCTGATATGGTGGCCGGAGGTGGTAGCAAATGTCGAGCAAAGATAGTCGCAAATTACAGCTGCTCCTTAGTTTATTTTCCAAACTTGGCAGATTTTGCTTGCGGACAAGGAAGGTTGAGGTGCTCCTGGTGGCTGCCCTTGTGATTGGTGGTGGCCGTGGGTGATATGGTTGCGAAGGTGGAAGTATGGGGTAGCCAATGGTGGTAAGCGGTGGCTGTTTCGGTGGCCGGAAGTCAATTCAGATACTCATCAAAGACTGTCGCATATTTGGCTGATAGCTTGATTCGTGCGTCTAAATTCCACATTTTCTTGTTTTTCTCAAGACTTAGCCATATCAACTCATAATACCGACTTGCACTTCTGCCTCACTTGCCCTCACTTCCCCGTCTCACATTCCCGTCTCACCTACTTATTAAATTAGTAAAATAATAAAAATAATACTAAAAATATATATAAATGCAATAAAATATTATATAGAAACTAATACGAGTAATTATTATAAATTAGTAAATAAATGAGCTTATTAGACAATTAAGCACACAAAGTGAGTCGGAATAAGGTATTAAGATGGGGCTAAATCGGTCTAAACTAGACACTTATCAAGGATGCGGAAGGTAACCATGCTCCCACTAAACTTCATGTATAAACAAGGTTTTTCTGTTCGTGTCCTATCCTTTTACACTTGGTACAAATGGTTGGCTTCCATTCAAATTCCACTTCCAAAGTGATCACCTCTCCTTTTTCATCTAAATATTTCACCTGATTAGGAAAAGACTGTCCTACTGCACTTCAACCATCACTCGAGCAAAACCGAGTCTAGTTTTGTCAGTAGTGGATTCATCTGATCTCTGAAATTTGCCAATAAGCCCTGCTATGGTGGGAAGACACTTTCCCCAGAATTTTAATGGTAAAGCAGGAATACGCACCCATGTAGGGACATTTTTAACATCTGCCTTTGTAAGAGGCTTATTGTCAAACATGAAATGCCCCGCTTGAAGAATAACATCCCTAAATGTCTTTAAAATGAACCAAAAAAATATCATTATGCATGAATGAAACTTTGTCAATGTTATGTGTTTGCCATATACGTCGTATATACCCATTCAAAATCTCCCAAGGCGGATTAGCACCCAAAACAAAACAGTAAACAACATTGGTCCAATACTCAATCTCATCTTTCGTATCCTCCTCTGTAAATTGTATCAAAGTTTCCTTAATTATCTCGTCAGTTTGGATGCAGAAAATCGTAGAATTCTTTGTGGTTTTCTTTCTCCCACGTTTCGTAATCCAAAAACTTTTTTCCTCTAATTCATCCTCTGTGTCCCCATTAGTTACCCTATCAAATTGTAAACCAGGGATACCTGAAATTTCCTGCATGGTGCAAGTTTTGGTTGCAGCCTCTACGTCAGGGCCCTTGTTCCTGGATACAGTGTGCTCATCATTGTTGGAGGGTTGTGAGGTTACCACTGAATGTCTACGATGCTGATTATTCAGAGTTTTTCTAGAAGAATTTCTTGCAATGGATCGCCTCAAAATTCGCCTCTCATACCCGCTATCTAGGGGTTTAGTTTGTACAAAACGAATTGTAAAAGTCTGGCAACTAATGAAACAAAGCCTACTCTGCCTCAGAGTCTTCCTGCTGTTTCTACTATAACTATTACCACTGCTAACCAGGAAGGGTCCCCTCCTGCAGCACCCCAAGAGCAGCAAATGCCAGTTGTGACACCTCATAAATCTTATAAGGATGTTGTTACAGACTGTGAGTCTACGAGTGTTGGCATTGGATAAATTGGGTCACCTTCATCATCCCATTCTCATGAATAATATTGGTTTTTGGAATGTTAGGGGTTTGAATAATGTAAATAAACAAAAAACAGTTAAATGATTTCTATACAACAAAAACATAGATCTTTTTGGTCTCATGGAAACAAAAATAAGTAGTGAAAATGTGAGTCATGTAGCTTTCTCTATGATCAAGTAAAGCGTGGAAATATATGTGTTATATTGTCATATATTAAATTAGTAATCTTAAAACGGTTTTTAGAATATAAATATTCTTTGGTTAAAAAGGATTAAAATAATTATCCTATGTGATAATTATTGATTCTAATATACTAAGAATTTTATTATAATCGTTATTGTCAAAATCCGAATGCCTAGAGAAAATCGCGTGCCTCGGGAAACGTGCATCACGTTTCTACACGGTTCATAACACGTTTTCAATTGTCTTTATGGTTTAATTAAATAAATATTATGTGTTTATTTAACTTACCTTAAGGTCAAATTAGGATTTGGTTAAAGATATAATTTATGATATCTTGACAAGTATTAGGAATTGATTTAAACTAGGATGTTATATTTTATGGTATAAGTTGTTTCCTAAATCGGTTAGGTTTTGGAAATTCAATCTTATGTCCTAAATTAATAATATCTTATATAAAGTCTTTCCTAATTCAAATAAGATTAGTTTTAGAATATTACCTAGAAATAAGAATTCTAGATAAAGTAATATTCCTAAACTATCTAGGATTTAACCTAGATCTAATTTACTATATATAGGACATCATATTACACATTGAATGTTAACAAAAAATACGCTTTCCAAAAAGAACCGAACGTAACCTCTCGTGCGTCTCGTTTTCCGTGCCAATCATTGCCAGATCTCGTAATAAGGACTACAAGCTTTGAAGATTACTCTCATACGTTCAAGATCGTTAAACACAAGAGTTCATTGAAGATTTTATCTTATATAGTTAAGATAGCTCGAGTATTTAACGGTACTCATTTGTAGTCAAGTATTTAACGACACTTGACGTAGCTAGATATTTAGCGGTATCTAGATTGAGTTACAACTAACATCAAAGTTGTACGAGTAGGGTTGATAAAATTGTAATCCGGAGAAGGTACTAATTTTATTAATTGAGAATAGTGGACGTAGGTTTCGATTTGTGAAACTGAACCACTTCAAAATATCGTGTCTCCTTTTACTTTATTGTTTTATTCTCTACTCATGTTAAACTTACCTACATCGAAGAAGAATCGAAAAAGTTGGCATACTCAATTAACCCCCCTTCTTGAGTATATATAGATCAATAGACTCTTCAATTGGTATTAGAGCCTCGTGCTCTTCACAGCCTTACAGCTTGAGATTGATCCTTTTATTGATTCTTTATGGATTCTAAACACCTGAAGTGTCTCATCTTCGATGGAAAACACTATAGCTTGTGGAAGAACATGATGACCCACTACGTCAAAGGATGTGATTGGGAATGCTGGAAGATAATTCAAACTGGACCAAAGAAGATCTTGGTCGCCGCTGCAAATGGAACCACATATGAGAAAATGGAAAGTGACTATGTGGAAGCAGATTACAAGATTGCTGAGAAAAATTCAAAAGCCATGAGTCTACTTCAAAACGGTATGATTACTTCTGAATTTGATCGTTTCTCTTCCTGTAATTCAGCCAAAGAAATATGGGATGACCTAGAACTTGCCTACGAAGGAACTTCCGTAGTCAAGAAACATCGCGTAGACTTGTTGATTCAACGATATGAACTTTTCACTATGGAAAAGAATGAATCGATTGATAGCATGTCTGCACGATTTTCTTGCATATTAAATGAACTACGGAACCTTGGTAGGAAGTATGATTCTGAGGACATACTGAGAAAAGTCCTTAGAAGCCTTACCAAAAAGTGGCAGCCAAAAGTCACTGCAATTGAAGAAGATCGTGATCTCACGACCTTGACTTACCTAGAAGTCATAGGATCTCTAATGGCTCATGAGATCATGTTGAACAAAGATGATGATGATCATCCTAAAGGCAAAAACGTGGCCTTACAAGCATCTACAAGCGAAGATTGCGAACCTGAACTGGAAGATGAAACAGTTCTATTCGCAAGACGCTTCAAAAAGGCAGTCTTCAAGGGAAAATTTACCAAAGCAAACAACAAGACCTATGATAAGAAGAAGAGTGATTCTAAACAAACCTTATTCAAACGAGGATGATTCGAATGTGGTGATCAAAGCCATATGATCAAGGACTGTCCAAGCTGGGACAAAATTAAAGACAAATCTAAACGAGAAAAGACCAAGACTGAATTCAAAAAGGTTATGCTCGCATCTTGCTTGGGAGAATTAGATTCCGAAGATGACGAAGACTCAGAGGAAGAGGAAGTTGCAAACATGTGTCTAAGCAATATCAGTTTAGATCTAATTTCCGACGATCATAACTCATCACAATTTTGCCTCTACGGAGAATCAGATTCAGACGATGAAGACCAAGAGGTAAATTTTTTACAGCTTAAGAGTCAAGTTAAAAATTTATCTAAGTCTGCATTAATTAAATATTTTGAACAAACCTTGGACCAATGTCACGAACAAAGTCTTGAAATAGACGAGTTGAAAGAACAGATCCTTGACATTGCAGAGGAAAATCAATTTCTAAAGGCCAAAGCTAAGAAACTGAAATCTAAAGTTAACATTGACGCAAATGTTAAATTGGAGACAATAATGTCTGAGAAAAAAATTCTTGAGTCTAAAGTTATAGCTAATGAAGCTATAACCTCAAAATTAAAACTCAACATTAAAGAGCTGAAATCTAAGATTATAGCTAATGATGCTATAACCTCAGATCTAAAAAGGGTCAATGAACTTTTAAAGAGCAAACCTACAACAGTCGTTGTAGACGAAACTCATCAAGAAGAAGTTGAAATTCTCGAGCAAAAAATCATGGATCTAGAATTTAACTTAACCAAAATTAAAAAGGAACATGCTCAAATTGTGTTCAATTTTAATAAGGATATTCAAGACTTGAAAGAATCTAACAATGTTGACCATACCTCTTGCATAAAAGAAATAGATTCTTTAAAAGACCTTCTTCTTCATGCTCGTAAGGTTCACGAAAAATGGGAAGGAAGTACTAACGTACTAAACTTCCTAACTGAACAATCTGACAATAATATGAAGATGGGTCTGGGTCATGAGTGCTATGGCAGGAGGGACCATTCTAAATGTCAACAAAAACCCACAGACCGTGACTTTAGAAAAAGAAACTATGTAGACTTACCGGAATATTTAATTTGTACTTATTGTGGTCATACTGGACACCTACGAGAAAACTGCGTGAAACACGCACTCGACTTCAAAACTGGAGTCAAATTTGTAAAATCTCTAGGTATACCAAACGATACTATCTCCATCGTCGATAGTGAGGAAAGTGATAAAGATAAAGTCGAGGAAAGGAATAATAACCATAGATGGTTCTATGACATGTCTTTCGATTATGCATAAAAGAAAAATAGAACCACTCAAATCCCTAAACCTACAACCTATAAGAAACAAAACCCAAAGACCTATACAAAGTCGACAAAACCTAACTACCACAGATCCAAGAGACTTTTAGTAAGAAAAGTTTGGGTTAAGAAAGAAGACATTTTTATCATCACTAACTCTAAAGGACCCAAGTATGCTTTGGTACCTAAAACCTGTCTTTAAATTATATTGTGCAGATAATCGCTAAAGAGAATAACTTATGGTACCTAGACATTGGATGCTCCCGACACATGACAGGCGACGCCAACCTATTCACAACCTTGAAACCATTTGACGGAGGAAAGGTCACCTTCGGAGACAATAAAAAGGGAAAGGTTATAGGTGTCGGTAAGATAGGCATCTCATCATCTCATACTATTAGCGATGTATATCTGGTAAGTGGCCTCAAACATAACTTAATTTAGTATATCTCAGTTATGCGACAAAGGAAACAAAGTTGTCTTTCATGCAGATATTTGTCGCATAATTATGGAAGGTACAAGTAAGGTAATACTTGAAGGTCATAGGAAGAAAAATGTTTATATGATTTATTTAAATGTTGTGCCTACTGACTCTCTCTCATGTATGAAAGTTACGTTAGATGATCCATGTCTCTGGCATAAGAGATTTGGTCATATTAGTTCTCCTATTCTTAGCAAATTGAAGAGATGGGACTTGGTCGAAGGTCTTCCCAAGATCAAGTTTGATCAAGAAAAGATGTGCGACACTTGTGCACGATGTAAACACGTCAGATCATCCTTCAAACCAAAAAGAATAGTAAGTACTAACCAAGCTCTTGCACTGGTACATATGGATCTATGTGGCCCTATGAAGGTAAGAAGCAGAGGTGGTTCCAGGTACGTTTTCGTTTTAGTTGATGATTATTCTAGATTTGTTTGGCCAATATTTCTCCACTCTAAAGATGAAACATTTGATGAATTTGTTAGTCTCATGAAACTTGTCCAAAACAAATTAAAATCTAACCTAGTAACTATTCGAACTGACCATGGAACTGAATTTGACAACCATGCTTTTATTTAGTTCTATAAAACCAACGGTGTTGGACATAACTTCTCTGCACCTAGAACACCACAACAAAACGGAGTAGTAGAACGCATGAACAGAACCCTAGAAGACATGGCTAGAACAATGCTTCTTTGTAGTGGCCTACCTAGAAACTTTTGGGCTGAGGCTATTAGTACAACTTGCTATATTCATAATCGTGCCATGATCAGACCTATCCTTAAAAAGACACCCTATTAACTTCTACGCGGTCGTAAACCTAATATATCTCATCTATGATGTTTTGGGAGTAAATGCTTCGTTCATAACAATTGTAAAAATCGTTTAAGCAAATTTGACCCTAGAAGTGATGAGGTGATTTTCATAGGATATTCTGATCATAGTAAAGCCTATAAAGTTTTCAATAAACGTACCTTGTGCATAGAAGAGAGTATACATGTTATATTTGATGAGAATAATGCCTTCGATAAGCCTTTCCAGGACGAGGAGGAAAACCTAGACGAACCATACTTTCGTTTGTCAAGGGAAGATCCTCCAGAGATAGAAAATGATGATGAAGGCGAAATTCAAGGAATCAACGATGAACTTAACTTGGGAGAAAACGGTACGAGAACTGAAAACACAGTTGATGATACTGTTAACCAGTCTCAAGCCAATGACTTGGAACCTAGGGTTGTAGCTAATGAAGCTACAACTTTGAATCAAAACCAAAGGGAAGAGGTCATAGTTATACCTGACTCTCCTATAAACCCTGGTTTGGATTCAGGGGGAACAAGTCAAAATCCCGAGTCAAGTTATAGCAACGAAAACAATCAATCAAGAAATTGGAGATATAAAGGCTCTCACCCTCTGGACAACATCATAGGAAGCCTTACAGAAGGAGTCCAAACTCGAAGAAGTCTAAACAACTTCTGCTCATTCTACTCCTTTCTCTCCACAATTGAACCTACCACCATAAAAGAGGCCCTTGCAGAACCTGACTGGATAGTCGCCATGCAAGAAGAACTTCAACAGTTCGAGAGAAATAAAGTATGGCACCTCGTTCTTCGTCCAAAAATAGATCAGTAATTGGAACGAGATGGGTATTCAGAAATAAACTGGATGACTCTGGAGTCAACGTACGTAACAAAGCAAGACTGGTCGTTCAAGGATACAATCAACAAGAAGGGATCGATTATGACGAAACCTTCGCTCCAGTTGCTCGCCTTGAGGCAATTCGCTTGCTCATAGCATTTGCTGCACATAAAAGAATGAAATTATTTCAAATGGACGTTAAGACAACATTTCTTATTGTCTATCTTCATGAGGAAGTCTATGTCGAACAACCTCCTGGATTTCCTGACAGCAAACTCAAGGATCATGTATTCAGATTGGACAAAGCTCTTTACGGGCTGAAACAAGCCCCTCGAGCATGGTACGACAGATTATCAAAGTTTCTATTGGAAAGCGGATTCAAGAAAGGATCAGTGGACAAAACATTATTTCTGAAGAGTGAAAATTCCGATCTATTAGTAGTCCAGATCTACGTTGACGATATTATATTTGGCTCAACCAACAAAAAGTTGTGCCAATACTTTTCAGAGTTGATGACATCCGAGTTCGAGATGAGTATGATGAGAGAATTAAAACTCTTCCTTGGACTTTAAATCCAACAAACGAATGAGGGTATCAAAGTGCATCAACAAAAATACGTCAAGGAACTAATAAAGAAATTCGGAATGGAATCCTCTCATCCCATGCCTACTCCAATGGTAACAGATAAAAAGCTCACCAAAGACGAAGACGATAAGTCAGTAGATGAAACCACTTATAGAGGTATGATCGTCTCACTTCTTTATCTTACTGCAAGTCGTTCAGATATAATGTTTAGTGTCTGCGTCTGTGCTCGGTTTCAATCTGCACCAAAAGAATCGCATATGATTGCGGTTAAGAGAATTCTACGATATCTAATTGGAACATCAACAACATACTTATGGTATCCCCTAGATTGTAATTTTAACCTACTAAGATATTCAGATGCGGATTATGCAGGTTGTTCTTTAGACAGGAAAAGTACTTCTGGACTTGCGACCTTCGTTGGACCATGTATTATATCATGGGCATCCATGAAACAAAATTCTGTCGCCTTGTCAACCGCATAAGCAAAATATATTGCAGCCCCATTGGTATGTTCCCAACTCCTATGGTTAAAACAACAACTGCTTGATTATGGTGTTGACGTGGGATGTGTGCCTATCTTATGTGATAATACGAGTGCAATAATAATATCTAAGAACCCGGTTCAGCACTCGAGAACAAAACACATAGAAATTAGACATCATTTCTTACGTGACCATGTAGAAAAGAAAAACATT
The DNA here is from genome assembly GCA_029255685.2 of Silene conica. Taxonomy (NCBI): domain Eukaryota; kingdom Viridiplantae; phylum Streptophyta; class Magnoliopsida; order Caryophyllales; family Caryophyllaceae; genus Silene; species Silene conica. The sequence goes on along the minus strand of CM055311.2, from coordinate 54,349,956 downwards.
AAATTTGAATTTTGTAGTACGGAAAAACAATGGGCGGATATTTTTACTAAACCTTTGGCTAGGGAACGATTTTAGACTTTACGATTGGAAATTGGTTTAATCGGTGGCACCTAATCGATCTTAATAGCTAAAAATAACCCAATGACTGACTAAGTAAAGACAGAATTATATGACTGTGTCTGGATATTCCGTTGCATGCCTTTGTATGTTATTCTATTTAAATGCTCGAATTTCGATTATATTTTGCTATATGTTATACGAACGAACACAACCAATTTCTCAATCAAAACCATAATATTCAAATATTAACAAATCTATGCCTAAAATATTATTATATTAATATTATATATATACAATTATGTACCTCAAGTATGTAACTTATTATAAACGTATTTCAGTTAATTGCGTACCAAATTTACGTAACAAACTAAATCGTAACAACTTTTACGTTTTTACCTAAAATTAATTAATTACCTAACCTATTACTACCTACCCCACGTGTAACCCCCCCCCCACCTTCACCACTCTCACACTTAAACTCTCTTTCCCATAACCGTCCCCTTTCTTACACTAACCTCACTTCATCACTGTCAAATCCATTTACCCCAAAACCATAACCCCAAAAATTCAATTAAAATTTTCATCATAAAACCAACCATAATTTCCAACCAAAACTCTAATAATCACCCAAGAATGCCGCCACTTTCCGCTCGACGTTCTACTCGCCACAAACACCATACCCCAACACCAACACCCTCGCCACCACCGTCCCCTGAACCCATTTCCGTCACTGTTCCGAAATCTGAAGCTAGCAAAAGATGAAAGTTAGAAAAAGGGAAATCCGTAATGGAAGAGGAATTTTCAGATTATGATCAAACACCTCGACCTCTGTTTCCTGATATGTCTGGGGATGCTACAAAGGAAGGGTTGGAAAAGGTGAGAATGACTAAACAAGAAGGTATGTTAGTCAAACGCTTGCTTCCTTATTCAGTGCATGCGGGTCATTTTTATCCTACTTCATGGGTTGATGGATCTCAGTCTTTAAGCTTTTTCAAAGATTTCTTTCTTTTTCAAGATTGGGTTTATATTAGCAATTTTTCTGGGTTGGTATTTCCGGTTGAAATCGTTCATTTCTTTGCGTCTGTAAAAGCTATCGAGAATGGGGTGAGGGCAGTAGTTAGTGGCAGAGATGTGGACATCTCGTTTGAGGATATGTGTCGGGTGCTTAAGATGAAGAACGAAGGGGTCGTTCTTGATCCGAGTAAAGAATGGGCTAATGTCTCTAAAACTGAAAAAATGGAAATTAAAAAAATACTTTGATGATAATGCAACGGAGGTGAGTCCGTTGTTAACAAACTCGTTCAATCCCAAGTTGAAGTTTCTTGTTAATTTTCTGTGGAACTCGATTTTGCCGCGACGAGGAGGTCGTGACAAATTGAGTTGTTGTGAGGCGATTGTTCTTTATAATTGGATGACCGGTGTTAAGGTGAATTTGGCGCCTCTGTTTTGCGCGAAAATTGTTCATGTTTCGAAAATCTTGGTCAAAGAGCGCTTTTGTACTACGTTGGATATTCCGTATGGGATGTGGGTCTCGGAGTTGCTTTTTCATGCCGGAGTTGTTGACATGAGTAGCTATGGAGTGGTACCCCGAGACCGCATGAACGATAAACTCATGAAGTTGATGGGAATTCTTGGAAAGTAAGGTGAATTGTTGTTTGGACGAGAGAATGGAGAGGAGACGAAGGTGAACGGAAATTTGGATGTTTTGTAGGGGAAGGTTGATCAATTGTTTTCGGTAATTTCCGAGTTAAAGGGTGTCAAAACCGAGAGTGGTCACGGGTCGGGCTTAAATGACGAGTTGCGAGAATGGATGAAAAAGATTGATGGAAGTCTCGCACATCTTAGCCGTGAACCGAAGGACGTTAAGGAGGAGGTCATTAGTGTTAGTGACCGTTATCGATTCTTAACCACTCAAGGTGGAGCTTTGGTTCGTGATAGTCGGGGTTTGCGTGAGGACGGGACTCAGTGCTTGGCCACGGTAAAGGCGCTCTCTCGCTCAAAGTACTCAATTTTGAGCGCGCGGTGGATGCTCAGGCTCGTAATATTGGGAGTTGCGTAGATCGTTTATCGACATTGGAGTATCGCACACGCCCCGAGTTCGTCAACCCTCACATTATTCATCACCCGGAATAAGATCCGTTCATGTTTCTGTTTTGTTAACTCTTTTTGCATATTGGGCTTGGAACAAGTGACCGTGATTGGTTTGGGCTGTTGTGGTGGATACGGTTTCCACAAACCCTTAGCCTTTGCCTTTTATTCCCATATTTTGTTTAAGCCTTTAAACTTTGCTGGCCCATCTTTTCTATTTCTCATTCGGCCCATTTAGGCTTATATGTTCTATTTTGGGTTGCTTCAAACAATTCGGCCCTTTAGGCCATGCTACTTAAACATTCGGCACTTTGGCACTATTCCAACTACTTGACATTCGGCCCATGTGGCTTAATTTTGTAAATATTCGGCCCATAGGCTTTAGTACTTGGTTGTGTGTTGATTTCCCGTTCGTATCTCGTATTTGCTTGATATTAATCATGTTTGTGTGTTTGGTTTAGAATCGCATGCTTAGGTTTGTTTCGTATTATATCATTCTAGTCGTTTTATGTCCTTGTTTCTGTCTTTTCAATGATGTCAACAGGGGGAAAAGAATGCGACCTAGATATGAATTTGCCTAAGATTGCTCCTTGTGATAACGTATTGTCTCTCATAGTTATTTAAGTAATTGGTTTAATCTAAAAATAGAAACCCTAGTTGATGTACATTATGAATAACCAATATTATGTTGAGGGGGAACGTTACAACATTACACTTAGACACGATTCTAGATAAGACTTGCCATCATTAAAAAGGGGAATTTGTTGAGTAATATATTTTATATATTTAATATATTGTTTTATGTTTTAATAATGACAAGTCTTGATAATTATGTTTTATATACATATGCGTGTAATCGTGCGATTAAGTGTACAGTTAATTATAGAGCGAAGATCATATTCTAGCAAAGTACAGATTCAATCGTGGATTGAAGAAAGATCAAGCTCATATCAAGTCTTTTTGAAGACTTACAAGAATAAAGTCTTATTGCGGAATCAAATAGCTCCTAATTATAGGTCGTATCTATAACTCTTTGAAGAAATGAGAAATGCGTGAAATAAGTAAAGCGTGGAAATATATGTGTTATATTGTCATATATTAAATTAGTAATCTTAAAACGATTTTTAGAATAAAAATATTCTTTGGTTAAAAAGGATTAAAATAAGTATCCTATGAGATAATTATTTATTCTAATATACTAAGAATTTTATTCTAACCGTTATTGTCAAAATCCGAATGCCTAGAGAAAATCATGTGCCTCGGGAAACGTGCATCACGTTTCTACACGGTTCATAACACGTTTTCAATTGTCTTTATGGTTTAATTAAATAAATATTATGTGTTTATTTAACTTACCTTAAGGTCAAATTAGGATTTGGTTAAAGATATAATTTATGATATCATGACAAGTATTAGGAATTGATTTAAACTAGGATGTTATATTTTATGGTATAAGTTGTTTCCTAAATCGGTTAGGTTTTGGAAATTCAATCTTATGTTCTAAATTAATAATATCTTATATAAAGTCTTTCCTAATTCAAATAAGATTACTTTTAGAATATTACCTAGAAATAAGAATTCTAGATAAAGTAATATTTCTAAACTATCTAGGATTTAACCTAGATCTAATTTACTATATATAGGACATCATATTACACATTGAATGCTAACAAAAAAATACACGCCTCACGCTTTCCAAAAAGAACCGTACGTAACCTCTCGTGCGTCTCGTTTTCCGTGCCAATCATTGTCAGATCTCGTAATAAAGACTACAAGCTTTGAAGATTACTCTCATACGTTCAAGATCGTTGAACACAAGAGTTCATTGAAGATTTTATCTTATATAGTTAAGATAGCTCGAGTATTTAACGGTACTCATTTGTAGTCAAATATTTAACGGTACTTGACGTAGCTAGATATTTAGCGGTATCTAGATCGAGTTACAACTAACATCAAAGTTGTACGAGTGGGGTTGATAAAATTGTAATCCGGAGAAGGTACTAATTTTATTAATCGAGAATAGTGGACGTAGGTTTTGATTTGTGAAACTTAACCACTTCAAAATATCGTGTCTCCTTTTACTTTATTGTTTTATTCTCTACTCACGTTAAACTTACCTACATCTAGATCAATAGACTCTTCAAATGCTCCTACTGAACGAGTACGATCTAGAGTAATTGCTACTGGACCCAAGTGTACCTCTGCGCATATAAACACTTTGCAAATGCCAGTCTCCAGTGATGAAATCAAACAGACTTTCTTCAATATTCCTGCAGAAAAAGCTCCTGGACCTGATGGTTACAGTAGTGCTTTTTTTAAAGCTAATTGGGACATTATTGGTAAAGACATCTGCTATGCTATAAAAGATTTCTTCAATACAGGATGCTTACTCAACCAACTGAATGCTACTAACCTTACACTTATAACTAAGTTTTAGAGACCTGATTTGGTCAAGCACTTCAGACCTATAGTCTGCTGCAACATGATTTACAATGTCATTTCCTAATTACTTTATAATAGATTAGCTCTGGTCATTCCTGACTTAGTTCAGGAAAATCAAGGTGCTTTCATGAAGGGAAGATCGTCTATTCTGGAGAATATTCTCATTTGCCAGGATATTGTGAAATACTACAACAGAAAGACTGCTTCCCCAAGATGCTTAATCAAGATTGACCTTCAGAAAGCTTATGACACAGTGGAATGAGATTTCATTAAACAAATGCTTCATCATTCGGATTTTCCTGCTCATTTCACTCATTTGGTTATGCAATGTATTACAACTCCTTCATTTTCTATTTGTCTTAATGGCAACACCTTTGGATACTTTAAAGGAGAACGAGGATTAAGGCAAGGAGACCCAATTTCCCCCCTTATTTTCACCATCTGCATGGACTACTTAACAAGGATGATCACTTATGCCACCAACCACTGGCCATTTCACTATCATCATTATGCAAAGGTTTAAAGCTTAATCACCTCATGTTTGCTGATGATTTGATTATGTTTTGTAAAGGCAATACGTCTTCTATAATGTTGATGCTTAGAGCTTTTTAATCATTCTCAAAAGCTTCTAGACTGACAATGAATGCCAGCAAATCTGAAATCTTTTATACTGGTGTGCCTACCACTATAAAATCTGATATTCAGCAGGCTACTGGTCTAGTTGAAGGTTCCCTCCCTTTTAGATACCTTGGAGTCCCAATCCAAGCTGGAAAACTGTCTAAGAAAGATTGTTATGCCCTAATTGAACGTATGATAGGCAGAATTAGAAGTATTGGAGCTAAAAAGCTTTCGTATGAAGGAAGACTGGTTCTCATTAACTCAGTCCTGAACACATTGTACTCATAGTGGGCTGTTATTTTTGTCATTCCTAAAGGTGTTATTTGAAGGATAGAAGGTATATGCAGAAATTATCTTTGGGATGGTAGTGCAGAGTACCACAGAGTGCCTCTCGTGGCATGGGACAAAATCACTACAGCCAAAACAACAGGGTTTCTGGGCATTAAAAAGGCTGAAATATGGAATATAGCTGCTATTGGTAAATTGGTGAATTGGATCTATCTAAAAGCAAATCGTTTGTGGATTAGATGGGTCCATAATGTGTATCTCAAGCACCAACAGTGGATACTCCTTGGACATGGAAAAGCATCTGTAAGATCAAAGACAGACTGAAGGATGGGTATACAAATAATGTCTGGACTGGCACACACAAACCTTACTTAGTCAAAGAAGAATACAGATGGCTATCTCAGATGTGGATTGGGCTTGCTTAGGTTGGAACAAATGGAACTACCCTAAACACTCTCTGATAACATGGTTAGTTTTCCAACAGGGCCTGAATCTAAAGACGAGGCTTATCAAGTTTGGTGGTTGTGATATTGATAGATACTGTTTCTGGTAAGTGTTCTCCTTTCAAAAATTCAGACAAGGAGGGAATTACTACCACTAGAACAACGTTCACCCCAATCTGAGGTGGACAAGTCAAAATGTACTCAACCCTACCCCACTGCCACAACAAAACTACATCCCCCCTCACCGCAACCAACAAAGTTACCAGAAACCCCCACAATATCAGTCGTCACAAGCTGGTGCTTCCTCATCTGGAGGAAATTCAGAGATTAGTAAGTTGAAGACCATGGTTCAATCCTTGGCTTCACAAATGCAAGCTGGAAATGTGTCGATAAAGTTGCTGGACTCGCAAATCGCTCAACTGGCGGTTAAACAATCATCGCGACCACCGGTGCAACTTCCCTCACAAATTGAACAACGAAATGAGACCATAAACATGGTCAGATTGAGGAGCAGACGCGAGTATGAGGGGCCAAGTGTTGAAGTTTCTGGGCAGAAAGGTGCAGAAGGCGGAAAGGAAGAGGTTGTAACTGGAGCTGGACTCGATCGCGTAATTGTCAGAACTCGATCGACTGAAAATTTCGAGGAATCACTCGATCGAGCAAATGTCAGAGCTCGATCGAGTGAGGTTGACAAAGAGGTCCTCGATTGCAATGCAGAGGTTGAGATCACTCGATCAAGTGATCAATTGGCGAAAAGCACTCGATCGAGTGTTTTATAGAAAAGAAAAGAAAAACGAGAGAAAGAACAAGCTGATTACGAGAAGCAGAGTATGGATTGTTGTATTGATGTGAGAGACATTCCATATCCGTCGAGGTTAGTCGAGAAGGATTTCGCGAGATTCTCGGATACTTTACGGGAATTGAAGGTACACGTGCCGTTTCTAGAGCTACTCTTAAAGGTACCTTCTTATTTAAAATTTATGCGTGAAATCCTTCTGAGAAAAAGAATTGTGGATGTGACGGAGACCGTAGCATTGGCGGAGGAGTGTTATGCATTCCTCCAAAATAAGAGTGCACCCAAGTTGGCTGACCCGGGAAGCTTGTCAATCCCTTGTAAGATTGGAACCCATCTCATTGATAATGCGCTATGTGATTTAGGGGCGAGTGTTAGCGTGTTACCCCCTATCAGTAGCAACCAAATTGAGTTTTTCTAAGTTCAAATGCACAAACATAACCGTACAGATGGCGGACCATAGTGTTTCGAGACCTCTAGGCGTTTTAGAGGACATTCCTGTTTAAATAGGAGAGTTCTTTAAACCGGTTGATTTCGTGGTCTTGGACATTCCGGAAGATCCTTATACCCCGATCATTCTAGGTAGACCTTTTCTGCACACTGCGAAAGTAGTGATTGACGTAGGTACCAAAACACCGACCTTTCAGGTGGGTGGGGAGGACCTTATTTTTAGGAAGATTAGCACGTCACGGTCTCCTATGTCGGTTATTCCTTACAATTCTATGTCTGATGATTCTTTGGATGATCTAGAAGTGATAGAACTAACACCCCCGCCTCAGTTTGAGAGCAAGATAGAGGACAATTTTATGGTCATTTATGATGCAGGTACTGAGCCAGACTACAACCCGGATGGATGCGGTTGGTTAGCACTGAAAAATGGGAGGAAGAATCTAAAGGAGAAGGAGACGTCGGTGAAAAGAAAGCAATACGTCATGACATACGATTCTGCCGATAATTCTGTTGTTTGGAAGTTTGGAGCTGATGACGTTACAACTGCGGAAGGGAGTTCTGTGACTCAAGAGCCCTGTCGCGGACAATAAACATTCGTTTTTCTGAACTTTTGAGCTGGGTTTGCAACCCCGTGCACCTTGTAATAGATAATTTTTACTGTTTTTGACTTAGACTACTTTGTTGCTTAGTTTTTTAAACTTTTTAGCGTGAATCCGTAGGTTGAAGTAGAGACAATTTGGAATCCGAGACAATTTTTTGTGGGTTTCGTATGTTTGTGGTCTGTTTTGATGTTCATGTGCAGATACGAATGGGCACCAAGGAGCAGAAAGGAAGGAAAAAGGAAGAAACAAGCTGAACAATAGAAAATGCCTCGATCAAGTCCTGCAAAGAACTCGATCGAGGAGAAATCAGTGAAGAAAATTTTGATCGAATGAAAAAGTGATCGATCGAGATGAATTCAGTCGAGGAGTTGCCAGCTTTGAGAACCACTCGATCGAGTGGAACCCAGTGCTCGATCGAGCAATTTCCACCTAAGTGACTTACTCGATCGAGTAGATTCAGTTACTCGATCGAGTAAGGTCCAGCGTATATAAGGGAGTTCTTCGATCCCTTTTGCTCATTTACTCGATTTCAACTTTCGAACACTTCTTTCCTTCGATCCCTTCCCTTTTTCTTGTGATTTTGCAAATTAATCACATAAAATCCTTCTTAATCAATCTAATTTCGCTAAATCAACAAAAGCCCCATCAAATTGTGACTTAATTTCAAGTAATTGAAGTTTTTGAAGCAATTAGGGTTTGTTCGTTCGGTTTTTCGAAATTTGGTTGATAATTCATGTTTTTCTGTTTTAATCGTCATCATGATCATCATGTAAGTTTTTTTAACCCTTAATTTCAATTTCAATTTCCATTTTTGCTCTAATTTATCGAATTAAGGTTTGAAATTGGGTTTAAGGATTTGTTTTTGCGATTTCTGATCCATGAATGATGAAGTTTATGTTCGATTATGTGATTAGTTTGCAGAATGGTGGGAAGACAAACCACCGTAGCTACCACTAGCACCACGACAGCAGCCACTGCGGCTAGCCGTTCCTCGTCCTCGTCTGCAGCAGCAACCACCACCGCAATGGTGGTTGTGAGTCCTTTTGTGCCTGCCACTACACGCACCACCGCAGCAGTCACCACAACCTACTATCCCACAACCGCCACCACAATGGCCTCCGCTTCTTATTCCTCAACTGATAAAGGGAAGGAGAAAATTCAAGTGTTGAGCCAAAAAGGACGGAAATCGGTCCTAGGAATGCCACCACGCCGAGCACCACGTCCCCCCATCTACGCCTTCGATTCCTCCACTCGAGGAAATACCCGAGGTAATCTTCGATTCCACCTATCAGAGAGATCAGATGGAGTTTTTAGTCGATAGTTATATCCGCAGTAGTAGATTTTTAGACCGCCCCGACTTAGATCAGTAAGGTTTGACTAGACCTATAGTTGTCCTTTTGCCCGGGATGGGGATGTATGGGTTAGTAGACATGGTTGTGCCTACCTATAGAGTACCTATATCGGAGTTCTTTAGCTCCTATTCTTTTTTCCCCGACACCTTTTTAGCTCACCCCAACGAGCCTTGCATTCATTTTTGACTCCGTAACGAGTCGTATGCCTGGACTTTAGCTAGGTTTGGGCAGGTTTTGGGGATTGCTAGTGATGGACATTTGAGACCGCCGAGGAACCTAGTTGCTCAGATGTGGGCAGCCCTATCCCATGTACCTTTCGCTAGTCGTAAGGTTGCCCACGTCCACACCCCCGTTGTTCGTATCTTCCTCCGACTGCTAGGAGAGACCATTTTTGCGCGACCTGAGCCCAACAACATCCGTAACACTGAGTTGGCCATAGTCGCGGGGTACCTCAACATCGACAGTGGTACCCCTTTTGTCCTTAACATAGCCTATTTAGTGGCTACCCATCTTAGCGACAAAGGTCGCAGAGTCACCGGCGCTGTCGTGGATGGCGGGCTTGTCACTAGGATTTATCGATACATTTTTGGCACTAGGCCTGGTGGTGAGCCCGTCTCCCGTGACATTTACCTTTTTATGGCTTCCATGGTCCAGCTGACTTGGTTTGCCCATGCTGACCGCCGGACTTGGAGGATTGTTGGGCCACCCTCAGTAGTTCTCCCATCCGAGTCTCTACCTGCACTTTCACCCCTCACCACTGTCAAAAGGGTAGTGAGACCAGAGCCACCATCGTATCTCATGCCTTTCACAGCTTCATTTGCAAAGAGGAAGAGATCTTCACCCGAGAGAGAGGTTGGAGACCCTTCTGGTTCTCGACCTTCCTAATCATCACATCAGGCCACTACACCTACTACAAACACCACTACATAAACCACCACCACCCAGACACCTTCACTTGCACCTACCCCACCCCTGTATCATCATCTTCCCTAGACTTCCCTGCCCATTTCATTTTACCTCCACTTTTTGAGGTACCTCCGGTCGCAGACCGAGGGTACTGTGATCCTCTTCTTTTGAGCTTCTCAAGACACAGTCAGTAGTTCAGCGGGACCTTGCCTTGGTCAGCTTTCTGGATTACGATGAGAGGATGCGCATCGGCACCTTCTGTCATCCCAGTGGCCCACACCCTTCTTTCTACCGATACCCAGATGGCGGGTACCCATAGTCCTCACCTGAGGAACCTGTGGAGACACCAGTACAGAGAGAGGTGAGGCGACGTGCGGAGGAGGCCGCGCAGAGTGCCAGTGGCAGAGGAGAGGAGGAGGCATATGAGAGCTTAGCTGATTAGGATGGGAGTGAGAGTGAGGAGGAGAGTGGTAGCGGTGATGGGAGTGGCAGCGTTGAGGATGAGAGGTCGGAGGAAGATGAGGCTGGGGCGAGTGATGCCTAGACCTGGTTTGGGGAGGTCGTGAGTTCCTTGTTTCCTTTTTCCATCTTATAGTTTTTAGTTTTTGTTTTTGTTTTTCTTTTATAGTTTTGTATATATCGTCTCCCGTAGGAACATGTATTAGGTAGTGTACCCCATTTCCCCTTGTATGGTGTACCCAATGAGGGCATTGTTCGGTTTGGTTTGGTTTGGGGAGGAGTAATGCATCCTTTTGCGTCTGCATTTTTCTTTTTTTTTCGCATGCATTCACTTTTACTTTCTTGAATTTGTAGTTTTCTTTTTCATTTTACTTCGTTTTCTTTTTCATTTGTACTTCATTTTTTGCATTTATTTTACAAAAATACAAAAAAATGCACGTTTATTTTTGCATATAGTTGAGTCGGAATGGAGTTTACAATGATGATATTGCCTTCTAGGATTTCTGTGTTGATTGTTATTTGCAGTTTTTCACCACCATGTTGTAAAAAAAACATTATAGCATGTCCCGAATTCCATTTAGAAAAATTTTACTTGGACTTTTAGACTTGACTTGTATTTGGCAAACTACTTATATATTATGAGTTTTAGAGCCCATACTGGTGACATTCATCACCTGTTTATCTATGATTGAGAGTAGTACTCCCTTCATATCATCGCATTTCACATGTATGACTTTTGATTGCTTTTTGCCTGCACGAATGGTTTTGTGGTTGGTATCACATGTTAGGAGAATACTTGCATATCCCGTTTCTCATTTCACCTATTTAACTCCACATTTAGCTAACAACTGCCAGTTGACCTATAAACTACACCCAAATCTTAGCCTACCTTGTGTCGAGCTAGTTTCGTGTTGTTTTGTGGTATACGATCATTGTTTCAGTTTTGGTTTGTATTTTCACTTTGGAGTTGGTCATTTTAGTATGTTGGAACTTGAATTCGGAGTTGGTTGTTTTCCATGAACTTATAAAAGAAAAAAAAAGAAAAAATAATGAAAAAGAAAAGAAAAGAAAATGAATTCTAGTGTTCAATTTTATATCTTTTGGAAAAAAAAAAGAGAAAAGAAGGAAAAAGAATAAGCTAAGCATGTTTTTGCCCGATTCAAGTTCCATGGTTGTTTGAGTTGTATGCCAAGCATGGCATTTAGTTTTTTGTGAGTAACTTAGATGGTTCAACTTGTGGTTGAGTCGTGGTAGCTAGCTCGAGCCGTTACCTCCTCTTATCCATATCGTTTTTTGCCTCTTTTTACCCATTTTACCACACATAACCATAACTTGCAAGTATTCGGCATGTGATAGACTTTGATAGGTTGTTATGCGTGTGTACGGTAATTAGAATCATTTGTCATACTAGTTGCATTGCATGATATGTTGGTCGCAGTTAGGAGAGTGTCTTCATTTTCTTATCCTTCTTTCTTGCACATATATGTTTACCCTTGTTGAGAGAAGAGTGACCCGAGAGAGTTCAAAGTACACAAGTCATTCGAGGTCAGTTGTCCAAGTTGTTTTTATTACATGTATGAATTCGTTGATATGTTGGTTTTGAACTTCACGGTGGCTGATTTTCTGCATTTAGATGGTTAACAAGTGATCCACAGTTGTTTCTGAGGCGATTCCATTCCATTAGGTAGTTAGTTAGTTGTTTTTCGTTCTTATAGTTGCATTAGTTTGCTTGAGGACAAGCAAAGGTCTGGTTTGGGGATATTTGATGCGTGCATATTATATATACTTTTTAGCATCTTTTGTCACGCATTTCCATGCATTTTCATGCATTTTACGTGTTATTTTCCCCTAATTTTGCTTCTTTGTGTATTTCTTGTTGTTTGACTAGAAATTATGTAAAAGTTGCAGAAACTATGCTTTTCTTGTCAAAAGCAAGCTATTTTTAGAAGATGGAACAAAGTCAAGGAATCTCATAGCCTGAAAAGTGCACTTCTCGGAAGATATAAGCCTAAACCGGGAGAAAGATGAAGAACAGAGGCAACTGGACAACAAATGAGTATTCTGGGGTGATAAGAGCTCGATCGAGCTCTGGCTTTTGCTCGATCGAGGAGATACAGATGAAGCAATCCTCGATCGAGTAGTCGCTTAGTCGATCGAGGAGATTGCAAGAAGAGCAGTGGAATCGAAGATTTTATGGATGCTCGATCGAAGAGATGCATGAAGAAAGTTGCTCGATCGAAGCGTTTTGGAAGAAAAGTTGCTCGATCGAATGATTCTTGAACTCGATCGAGCGACTCACTTACCACTACGGATTCCGCAACTTTGCTTTTTAGTTTTAGGTTTAGGATTATGTGATTAACCTAATCTCCCTATAAAACGGAGTAGGTTAACACTAATCACACACACTTTTTACACTTTATACACTTTTACTATCTAATCATTCCATCAACTCTTAATCTAATCTTCTTACTTTTCACATTTTCAATAGTCAGTAGCTTTTTATTTCTCATTTCACAAGCGCAATGGTTCATTTCCGGATCTTTGTTCATCATTCTTGCCAAGTTTATCGTAATTGCCCTTAATCTTTTCTCTTATTTTCAGTCTTGTTATTTCTTGTTTATGTTTATTAGTTTATTATCATCTTTTATCATGTCGTATTTTGCTAGTTTTGATATTGTTAGCGTAGATCCCGAAACCATCCGTAGGTAATTTTTATAATATGTTAGGATGAGGGAAGTTGCGGTAGTAATGTCGTAGGAATCACATGTTAGTCGTCTCTGCGACGTAGTTAGTTTATAAGCAAACTAATTAGAAAACTAGTTGAATGAGTGCACGCTGGAGACCGATCTATCTAGTAAAACTGTACCTAGATCGAAAGATTGGTAAAGTAGGCTTGCTTAGGACGACCGATAAAACCTTCCTAGATCGAAACATTGGTTGGGGAGTCTAGGGCGATTTGAGACCGAAAGGAGATAATCACTACCCACCTCGTCAATGACTCGACTGACCAAGTTATCTCACATGACATGAATTACCGCGATAACCCGATTCCAGCATATTCCCTTTTTTCTTGATTAAACTCATCTTTGCTTTACTCCTGTTTTGTTTTATTTCTGTTTAATTCATAGTTAGTCAACAACAACAACAACAAAACCCTCATTGGGACCAATGAACTGACCACTAGTTAAGACTCTGCCTCCCTGAGGATTCGACCCTACTACCACTAGCTTCAGTTAGTAGTATCTAGGTTTTATCTTTGACCGTGTATACGACATACGTGATAATATCAGTATTGTAACTCTCTAGTCGGGGAAAACACTCTCGATACAGATCACTTGTGAGATACGACTTTACGAAGCACGACTTTGCAAATAGTCTTACATTGAATGGGATATTTTGTGGATATGAGAATCGGTAATTGCACATACACACTTGTCGGACAAGTGGGAGATTGTTGGAGCATGTGTCCTCCACAGTTAGTGCGACTACAATCTAAATCTCTTACAGGATCATAAAGGGATACTTTGTATATTTATCAACTAATTAACGTAAATCAGTAACGGTTGGCTTTGCTAGAAGTTTGACGTTACAGTCTTACTGATGGTGGTGATTAATTGGTCCCTATCGTTCACACTTATAGGACGGTTCCAAGAAATGTGATTATATACTGATATATTACATAGATGCCTAAATTTACCAAATATTAGTCATGGAAATAATACGAAAAATTATTTAATACTATTAAATGATTATTAGGAGAAATGAATTAAAATGTTGATTCTAAATAAATATAAATTATATTTGTTATATTTATAAATGATATAAGTTTTAATATACGATATTACAATTAATTGATTATATGACAAATAATTATTATATTCTCCTAATATATATATATATATATATATATATATATATATATATATATATATATATATATATAGAGAGAGAGAGAGAGAGAGAGAGCGAGGATCCTGTGAGGTCTACTTCCTAAATGAGGATTGAGGTCTATTCTTACATGAGGATTGCATCTCAAACCATTGGATTTAATTGAGGTTTGTAACTTTGGTAAAGAAAACTTACACCTAAGATAATATTTTTTTTATCGAGATTTTTTTTATCGAAATTTTTTTTCGAACCTTTCTTCTTCAAATTTTTTTCGAAATTTTTTTTATCGAGATTTTTTTTTCTCGAAATTTTTTTTGAAATATTTTTATCAATTTTTTTCTCGAAAATCTTTTTTCGAAATTTTTTTTCCGAAATTTTTTTCTCGAAATTTTTTTTCGAAACTTTTTTTTCTCCGGATTTTTTTCGACTTTTTTTTTTCTCCGGATTTTTTTTACGAAACTTTTTTTCTCCAACTTTTTTTTCGAACCTTTTTTCTCCGATTTTTTTTCCGAATTTTTTTTTCCGAAATTATTTTTTCTCGAGATTATTTTTTCTCGAAATTGTTTTTTCTCGACATTTTTTTTGAAATATTTTTATCAATTTTTTTTTCTCGAGATTTTTTTTTCTTGTTTTCGTAATATTGTTTTGGAGAACCCGTGATATTGTATTGAGTAACATGTATCTACGCATTTAACCATGCGTATCTACACATTTAAAGATGTGTATCTACACATTTAGAGATGTGTATTTATGCATTTAAAGGTATGCATCTACGCATTTAGACATGTGTATCTACGCAATTAAAGGTGTGTATCTATGCATTTAGACATGTGTATCTACGCATTCAAACACGTGTATCTACGTATTTAAAGGCGTGTATCTACGCATTTAGTCATGTGTATCTACGCATTTAAAGGTGTGTATCTACGCATTTAAAGATGTATATATACACATTTAGAGGTGTGTATCTACGCATTTAGAGATGTGTATCTACGCATTCAAACATGTGTATCTACGCACTTAGAAATATGTATCTACACATTTAAAGGTGTATCTATGCATTTAGACATGTGTATCTACGCATTTAGACATGTATATATACGCATTTAGACATGACATGTATATCTACGCATTTAGAGATGTGTATCTATGCATTTAGACATGTGTATCTACGCATTTAGACATGTGTATCGACGCATTTAGAGATGTGTATCTACACATTTGGCCATGTGTATCAATGCATTTAAAAGTGTGTATCTACGCATTTAAAGATATGTATCTACGTATTTAGCCATGTGTATCTACGCATATAGTCATGTGGATCTACGCATTTAAAGGTGTGTATTTACACATTTAGACATGTATATCTACGCATTTAGCCATGTGTATCTACGCATTTAAAAGTGTGTATCTACGCATTAAGAGATGCGTATATACGTATTTAAAAATGTGTATCTACACATTTAGCCATGTGTATCTACGCATTTAGAGATGTGTATCTACGCATTTAGCCATGTGTATCTACGTATTTAAAGGTGTGTATCTACGCATTTAGCCATGTGTATCTACGCATTAAAAGCTGCGTATTTACGCATTTAACCATGTGTATCTAAGCATTTAGATATGTGTATCTACGCATTTAGCCATGTGTATCTACGCATTTAATGGTTAGTATATACGCATTTAGACATGTGTATCTACGCATTTAGCCATGTGTATCTACGCATTAAAAGATGTGTATTTACGCATTTAACCATGTGTATCTAAGCATTTAGATATGTGTATCTACGCATTTAGCCATGTGTATCTACGCATTTAGATGTGTATCTATGCATTTAGAAGTGTATATCTACGCATTTAGACATGTGTATCTATGCATTCAAACATGTGTATCTACGCATTTAGACATGTGTATCTACGCATTTCGTCATTTGTATCTACGCACTTAAAGGTGTGTATCTACGCATTTAGAGATGTGTATCTATGCATTTAGACATGTGTATCTACGCATTTAGACATGTGTATCGACGCATTAAGAGATGTGTATCTATGCATTTAGCCATGTGTATCTATGTATTTAAACATGTGTATCTACGCATTTAATGATGTGTATCTACGTATTTAGAGATGTGTATCTACGCATTTAGACATGTGTATCTAGGCATTTAAAGGTGTGAATCTGCGCATTTAGAGATGTGTATCTACGCATTTAGACATGTGTATCTACGCATTAAGAGATGTGTATCTATGCATTTAGTCATGTGTATCTACGTATTTAAAGGTGTGTATCTACTAGACATGTGTATCTACTCATTTACCCATGTGTATCTAGGCATTTAAAGGCGTGTATCTACGCATTTAGACATGTGTATCTACGCATTTAGAGATGTGTATCTACGCATTTAACCATGTGTATCTATCAATTTAGCCATGTGTATCTACGCATTTAAAGGTGGATATCTACGCATTTAGACATGAAAATGGCCTAATCCAATCCTAAACCCTTCCCTTCCTATATTCGTTTAAATAGGATAAAAAATCAAAAGACACCCAAGAGGGAAAGAGTGAACCCCTTTTTGGGGACCGGGTATCCTAAAACGGGATGAGAAATGGTTACTCAATACAATATCATGGGTTCTTCAAAACAATATTACGAAAAAAATGAAATAAAAAAATTCGAAAAAAGAAAGAAAAAAAATTTGAGAAAAAAACATTTAGAGAAAAAAAATTTCGAAAAGAAAAAAATTCCGAAAAAAACATTTCGAGAAAAAAAATTACGAAAAAAAATATTTCGAGAAGAAGTCATTAACAAGGTAAACAAAGAAGGAGCTAGAAGAATAAATAAGAAATTTATGCGAAACGAGTATACATGTTAAGTTAATTCAAAACAAAGTATAAAACTGTATAAATAAAATAAAATATGATTATAATCAATGAGGTTGTTGTAGAACAATGGTTAAGGTACTGGGTTCAACTCCTGCCACTGGCGTCTTTTTTTTTATTAAATCTAACCAGAAAGTCGCGGGGTCGCGGGTTCGACCCCCACTGGAGTAGTGTTTGGTTTTTTTTGCTGAAATTGTACATTATCCACGTGGCATCATCTCATGGTTCTTCTTGTTGATCTAATGGTTCTTATAGTAGACCTCAATCCTCATTTAAGATCATAGACCTCACATGATGCAATATCTCTCTCTCTCTCTCTCTCTCTCTCTCTCTCTCTCGGTGAGAACGAACATTCGGTAGAAACGGTGAGAATGTTCCTTAACCGTGGATTAAAATCAAATCTAAGCGTCTTAATTAAATCAAGCAAGGACTATTTAATCTTGTGTATCCCAGACCCCAACCCTTGTCCCACGTCATCTTTCTCATCTCCAACCACCACTGTCACAAGTCGTCGACAGTAACCATCACCATTACCACTCGCCGGTAACAATTACCACCTTACACCGACGACGAATCTCGAACAACCGGTTTTTCCTGGCGACCATGACCTTGTTGTTTCCTGGAGCTTATTGCTCTTTCCTCCGGATACCCAATATCTCTAGTGAACTTCCTCGATGCCGACACAACTCCGACAACGCAGCGTTTGGTGGTGGGAGCTGATTTGGTTGTTAATGAACAAAGGAGTTTGGTTAAGAGGAAGAAGAATAATGGGATTAAGCTTCATTCTGGTGTTGATGGGATAATTAAGGGATGCTTTAAGTTTAAGTTGTTAATTACTTTGATTATGTCTTAAATTGTAATTGATTTATTGTAGTTGAGTATGTGAAATTATAATTTATGTTAATTTTAGTTCATTAATCAATTTGTTTTGTTGTTTCATTAATCAATTTTATTCGTCAGCAAGGCCAGATTTTTGTGACTATTTATTGTAAGTGTATACACGATCCCGTATTTTAAATTTTAAATTAATATAGTAATTATAATTTAATATATAATGATTTTATTTATTTCGAGTTAATAACTACTACATATTATGCTCTTCATATATTTTCGATTAGCATGATTTCGATTTAATAAATTGTTTGTTAAGTCACCTTGAACCACCTTTTTTTCGATCCTAAATAAAAAAAATGTATTTATGATAATATAAAGTGCATCGTATATTTGGTTTGCAAAAAAAAATGTGTATTTGAGTTATATTTCAGTGTATCTTAGTCCTAAATGAAATCAAAAAATGTATCTACTCTGTCAAAAAATGTATTTAAATTATGTAGAAAATTTAAAAAACTAAACTGCACCTAGATGAAAAAAAAGACGTATCTACACAATTATAAAATGTACTTAGGAATTAACGTAAAAAAAGCCTTTTATATTTGTCTAGAATTGGTAAAAAAAATGTATCTATTCCGTAAAAAATGTATCCAGATTTATGTAAAAAAGTAAAAAGAAAATATATATCTACACCGTCAAAAAAATGTATCTAGGTTTATATAAAAAACAATTGTATTTACGCCGTCAAAAAATGTAACTAGGTTAATGTAAAAAAGTATAAAAATGTATCTACTCCGTCAAAAAATGTATTTAGGTTTATGTAAAAAAGTAAAAAAAATGTATCTACTCCGTAAAAAATGTATCTAGGTTTAAGTAAAAAAAATGTATCTACTCCGTCAAAAAATGTAACTAGGTTTATGTAAAAAAGTAAAAAAGAAAAATGTATCTACACCGTCAAAAAATGTATCTAGGTTTATATAAAAAAGTAAAAAAATATATTTACTCCGTAAAAAAATGTACATCTAGGTTTAAGTAAAAAAAATGTATCTACTCCGTCAAAAAATGTATCTATAACTTCAAAAAATGTATCAAGGTTTATGTAAAAAAAGTAAAAAAAATGTATCTACTCCGTCAAAAAAATGTATCTAGGTTTACGTAAAAAAGTAAAAAAAAAATGTATCTACTCCTTCAAAAAATGTATCTAGGTTTATGTAAAAAAAGTAAAAAAAAAATGTATCTAACCCTTCAAAAAATGTATTTAGGTTTATGTAAAAAAAGTAAAAAAAAAATGTATCTACTTCGTCAAAAAATGTATCTAGGTTTACGTAAAAAAGTAAAAAAAATGTATGTATTCCGTCAAAAAAATGTATATAGGTTTACGTAAAAAGGTAAAAAAAAAATATTTACTACGTAAAAAAATGTATCTAAGTTTGTGTAAAAAGGTTAAAAAAAAAATTATCTACTCCGTCAAAAAATGTATGTAGAATGTGGGTTGTGGGTATTTCTTAACTGTTGATTGTGTTTCAATCCAATGGTTGTAGGTCGTTCTCACCGTATGCACCGAATAACCGTTCTCACCCGATCAAAACTAATCAATGGCTGGGATTAAAGTTGGTAAGTAATTAAAACACATTTTTTTATGCATGCCAACTAACTAATCATTTGCACATTCTTCCAAACTGACAAAAATTCATTGTTCACGTTTCCCACTATCACGTATCTCACTCTCTCATTTTTCCAATTTTGAACTTTCTTTTCTGCTACCTCTGATCTTCGTCTCCCCCAAACTTTGCGGAAAAAAAACCCTGCAATCCTCTATTGTTCTTCATCTCCTTCAATTTTTTGGGCATATCTGGTCTTCGTAAACTTCCGCAAGAACTCCCATTTGGCTCTTGTGTATCATCTGCTGTTATCACCATCATTTTCAAGGTATTTATTGTTCTTCTTATTATTTTTGTTTTAGATTTGTTTTTATAAGTTGCATGGGTGTTTTATATGATTTTTGTTGTAGTTTTTCAGTTTAGTTTTGTTCACATTGTTATGCACAATGTGTGTAACTTGATAGAACAACCTGTCAAACTGTTGTGTTCTTAATTGTGAGTGTTTTGTTCAAGTTTATTTTTCCCAGTTTATGTTATTATTCTGGGTAATTTTCGTCTACAATTTTTATGTAATATTTTTTCTAGTTTATGTTCTAAATCTGGGTAATTTTCGTCTACAGTTTTTACGTAACTCCATCCAGTACTATGTGTAACTCTGGTGAACAATATGTTTAACTCTATTAGAGCAACTGTGTAACTTTATTTGTGTAACTCCTCTATACATCATGTGTAATTCTATTGGCGTATATGTGTAACTCTATAACATCAACTGTGTAATTCGATTACAGGGTATGTGTAACTATTTTGATCAACTTGATTAAAATAGCATGAATAAATTAATTGAATAGTATGTGTAACTTTATGGGTCAAAGTGTGTAACTCTATTAGAGCAACTATGTAACTCCATTGGTGTAACTCCACTGCACACCATTTTGTAATTCCATTTGTATATATGTATAAATCTATTAGAGAAATTGTGTAATTCTATTGGAAGGATATGTGTAACTGTATGGAACAAAGTGTGTAACTTTGGAGAACAAAGTGTGTAACTTTATAGAATAACCTGTGTAATTCCATTGGCTGGATATGTGTAACTCTATGGAACAAAGTGTGTACCTTTATAGAACAACCTGTGAAACTTTATAGAACAACCTGTGTAATTCTATGGCATTACATGTCATGTGTCATTTCATAATCCATGTGTAACTCCATTGCATAACATTTATTGCATATACGTGTAACTCCATTGCATAACATTTATTGCATAATACGTGTAATTTCATTGCATAACATTTAACGTCCATGTGTGGCTTTGTTGCAATGTGCATTTTATATTTGGTTGTTATCATTGTAATTCATTGTGTTTTGCTGATGCAGATGTCTGCCTCCCAAGAGTTGGTCATCCCGACGGTTAGAGTAGGTGTCAAATGCCGCCCGAGGATGTTATTCGACATAATTGGTACGTTAAATGTTGTCCAAAGAGCGGCGGTTGCGAGAATAGGGTTTGGAGGGATGCTTGAGCTGAAGTTTGGGCAGTATCCTTTACGCAATGTGATGGATTTCATGTATTGCATATCGGATGGGACATATATGTTTAGATTACCTGGCAGAAGAAAGGAGTTCATGATCACGAAGCACGACGTTCGAGACTGTTTCCTTCTCCCTTGTGGTCCCGACGAACTGGTGATTGTACCAACTGGGAAGCAAAAAGGGTTAGATGATGCGGTATTTGCGGCATTGAAATCCCGGTGGAGGAATATGTTCGGCGTCAAGAATTCTAAAGACGGCATACCCCTGGGTAAGATTAAAAATGCAATATTGGCAGACCAGGAGGGAGGTGAACATTTCTGCCGCTTGTTCGTTCTGCTATGTATGTCGTCTTTCCTTGCCCCAACCATCAACAACATGGTTGATCTAAAGCTTCTATGTGCGGTCGAGGATGTAGGCGCCATACACCGTCTTGACTGATGTACTTATATACTGAAGGCTCTCATCGGAGCTGGTCGAGATGCATTTGGTGACAAATCATTCGTCGTGGGGTGCATCCCATTTTTCTATCGTATGACCATAATCGCATTGTAATGTTTCGTTATAATCCTGCAATTTTAGGGCGAATACATGTTTATTCCCCACACCAAGACCGTCCCTCTGATACCATTTGTAACACCCTCATAATCCAAGGTCTCTAAGGAGGACCATCGAACTATGAAAGTGCTCCCATCTCAGTTTCCTGAGACATAATATCAAAGTAAACGATAATGTAACTTATTATAATGAATAAAATAAAGTGATTAAAATGTCTCACAAGATTTAACAACTCAAAGTAACAGCGGAAGCTAGTAAAAGAATCTATGATGCTACAAAACTTTGTGACGACCCAACCTCCATAGTCAAGCATCATCAACCAACATCGAGCTATCTGCTAAGAATCTACTCACCATACCAATGGATCATTACAGCGCACAAACCACAAGCTTCAGTTACTATATATAGGCAATATCTTCACTACCAAAATCAAGAACAGTATAACAATCTCAAGGCACCACATGCTGATATCACCAATAACCAATCATCTCACAATGGCGACTTGTAGTCCCACAATCAACCCCCACTTGCTCGCGACAAGGGGTACCCAAATCGTTAATGTGCATATCCCCTCCATGGTGGGTCCCACGAAAAGCGATTGTAAGAGTGACAGTCGTTTCCCGCAATGGTTCCCCACATATGTTCCTAAATCTCATATTGTAACCACAAGTGATATCAGTCTTACAGCACAACAATAACATCGTCACAATATATCAGAAATACCGTCACAATCACACAATAGTTATCTGAGTAGGGAGAACCCTACCTCAAGGAAAATCACACAAGGCAAAGATCCAATATATTCTACCACCATTCCTCTATGAAATATCCTTCTTAGACAACATATGGGGTATTGATAACAATCGTCATAAACATATTTATCTTAAAGTATGCTAACAATGAATACGACACTTATTTGATGACAACAGCGCTAGGTTATGGTGATCGGCGCGGCTAGACTCCGGTATGAACTCTTAAAGGTTTTAGTGTGAGATATTTGAGAGAAAAAGGTGAAAGGCGGTAGAAGGTTTTAGGGCAATATTATTTTAACTTCCGAATTTTCTTTTATAAGCAACCACGACGCTGAAGACGGACCAACCAACTCGGCCGAATTGGGTCCACTCGGTTGAGTTGCACTTACTCGGTCGAGTAGCCTCAACTCGACCGAATCGACCTAACTCAGTCGAGTAGCACCAACTCGGCCGATTAGCCTGAACTCGGCCGAATAGGTCTAACTCGCCCGAGTTACCTCGCAGTTCTCAACACCGACTAGTTTTTTGTAAAACAGTCATATCTCCCTCAATCCTTAGTCTATATGGGCGTGCAACCTATCGTTAGAATCATAAAAGGATAAGCTATCACCTGTAATTGGAATCACATAAATATCATATGTGAATCTCAAGTTATAATAGTTTTAAGACAACCTATCTATAGACGGGCAACATAATTATACCATTTTTTTCTCAAACAACTTATATAACAATAATGCGACCACGTGAAACCAACTCCACCGAGTAACTCCTATGAAAAATAGTGGGGTGTTACATTAACTTTTTCGTTTGGGATCTGTCATATAGGTGTGAACTAAAGGGATCAAATGACCACCACCGCCATACGGCAGTAACGTCAAACTCTAGCTAGGAAATCGTTACCGATTAATGTTCATCAGTTGACTATATACAAGAATCATCCCTTGCGTATTCTTATTATGAGATTTGAATATGTGATTGCACTATCGTCGAGGACACATACCCCAACATATAGGTGGTGACAAAAACGTGGTGGTTGTGTCTAGTAGTACAAGGATGAAGTTGGGACCCACGGTTGTGGCCTGGATGTTGGTGGAGAGGTCGTGAAGTTGGGGGCGTGTAGGCAGTGTGTTTGTGTTGGAGGGGTTCTGTTTTGTCGTGGGTAGTAGTTAACTAGTTGGTATGCATAGTACTTAATCTTATCCAATTATTAGTTAGTAATTAGTTATGTTTAGTATTAATATTTGATTAATTATATTAGGTTAGTTTTTTTAATTTATCTTGTGACGATATTTTTATTAATAGGCTAATTAAATTATTTAAATTAGTTATGATTAATATAGTCTCGTTATGCGTAATATATTAATGGGTTAATTAAATTAATTAATTAATTAATATATTATACCTTTTTATGTAATTATTTTAATTAGTAATTACGTATATTATATATGTTATGTGCTAATTACGTAGTGGAATGAATCTAATTGGATAATAGTTGCGTAACTGAATTGTTTATAGAGAGGTAGGATAATGGATTTATTATTCCCTATATTTATTACGTTTGGATGCCATATTTTCCGGGTGCATTATTACATGATTATGAGATGTTTTGATTTACGTTTTTTTTTATCACATTCATATGGTGATTTATGTACTTATTATCGGATAGTTTATGATTTGAGTTATAATTTGATGTTGCATTCATGGGTATGCATATGCATGATCAGTTGGATATCAGTTGGATTCGGTTGGGTATCTATACTGTGATTTAAAGTTCTGTGCTGGTTCTGCAAACCTATCTCCGGATAACCTCAACTGTTATGTTGGTTTCTCGATGTTGATCGAGTTATACCCGGACAGGGATTAGCGGGTGGGTGTCTCGTGTTGATGAGAAAAGAGAAGGTCATGGCTTTTACATAATCATTTGCATACTCTTAAATTTTACATATTTATTGGTTGACCGTGTGTTAGTTTGATATTTGTGATGATCAGTTAAGAGTATGAGATGGCATGGGAACTTGGATGGACCGACTTAGAAATCGATCACTTGTTTAGTAGTCTCAGTTATATTTCACTTCCGCTGGAATAGTACTTGAGAAGTTATGTTACAACAATTTTATAATTTAAATAAATTCTGCATTTTATTCACTTTAATTATCTACTACCTCGGGTAATACGAGATGATAACACTCTTAATTACCCGGAAATCCTAGTACATGCTCTTGGATAAATGGTGGCGTTACACCCAATTTGTATTGTTCTGGTAAGTCCGGGTTGACCAGTTGTGTTGTTCTGGCAAGTGAGCCAGTATCTTAGATTGTCTGCTACTTTCGTGATGTTCTGGTGATTGAGGTACTAGTTCGATTTTAGTTAGAGTCTTGTAGGGAGGCTATTCTGTCTTCTATCGAATCGAAAATGGTTTTTCCTAGAGTTTGGCCATGTTTAAACTAGGACCCTATATATGATCGTCGTCTTACCAAATGATTGGTATCGTCTAAGATGAGTAAACAATTAACATCTAATGGTTTCCATGTGTATTACTTCTATGGTTCGTCTTATATATGCACATATGATTGTGTTTGTGTGAAAAAAATATCTGTATATATCCCAATACTTTATATGCAGGATTATAACGAAATTATAATTATGATTTACAGTCATAAACGAAATACGAGATACAAGGATTGGGAATAAGAATTAACCTTTGGTCCTTGCAAGAGGCCTAAGAACAGATATCAAAAACGATATCCTCCTAATTGTTGCACCCAAGACGCTCTGAGAAATACCCTTTCTAGAGCTAGAAACTGCAAAAATTACCGTTAATTTTTGTGAATGATGAAATAGAGAGAGGAGGCAGTATCACGTCTATTTTGGAACTCTTGAATGTATGTGTGTCGTGAGGCTAGTATATATAGTAGTAGGAGGTGTTTGTTAATAAGTATAACTCTTATACATAACCCTAACCACCTGGCAGATAGAATTTCTCAAATCCGTATTTGAGTATACCTAAACTGCTACAAACTCAGAACTAACCGAGTACCACACCCATACTAACCGAACACTACTCCACTCGGCTCAACCAATTTTATCAGTATAAGATCGGTTTTTTTTATCCTCTCTTGTGTATAATGTTTATCTTATAAATATCGTATTTTTATAATTTACAAATTAAATATAACCGTTTATATTTAACTAAATTATTCAATCTTTATTAAATAATTACATTACACAAACTAATTAAATGTAACATTTTACATTTAATTACGAATTAACATTTTAATTCGTCTCAGCTAATATTATTTAATTAGTATTAAATAATCGTATCATCATTACATTGACTAACCGTTTAGTCGTATAAGGTATCAATATGATTACATTTTCATCTAATCATATCTCTCAGATTACATCCTGTATGTGTGACTCTTAGGGACCAGTTGATCACCGCCATTTGTATGACAATAACATCAAACTTCTAGCAAGTCAACCGTTATCGATAAATGTTAATCAACTGATTATAATACAAAGTATACCCTGTGAACCTTTAAGAGATTTATACATGTTATCACACTATAACTGTGGAGTACACTGGCTTCAACAATCTCCGACTTGTCCGTACAAGTATATGTGCGATAACGATTGTCAATATCCATAAATTTATCCCACTCAATGTAAAACAATTTGCAAATATGTATTCACAAAGGTCGTATTTTACAAGCGATCAAGATCAAGAGTGGTTTTCCCGACTAGAGAGTAACTCAACTGATAACGAATCATTATTTGAGCATGGCCATGCATTTCAGTTACAACTCCTCGAGTGGCCCTGAGAAATAACAAAACTTGATAAAGGTTGGATATTTTCCTCAACCCGAATCTTGCAGATAGAAGCGCAGTATGAAATTACCCAAAAAAATATGCTTAGCCCCAGTTACGGTCGACTAGTGAGAAAGAAATTAAAGTCACCCAAACTGCCCTTTATCTCAAGAAACAGTTGATGGTCAAGGAACACTATGGACATCCTATCCTCGACCTGGCATCGAATATTCTGAAATATTTAGGACTCCATTGCGTTGTCACGAAATGTCCTACGAGTTATCGTTATAATCTCATATCTGTGATCCATCAGTCAACGGTTTAACTTATGGCTCGTTGAACCCATCATCAATCGACGTCACAAAATAATTGTCCGAGTTATCAGCTCATGTGGGCTATTACGGACCAGAATAAATATAATGTAATTAAGTTCACTTTGTGGTGTTCAATGTTTGTCGTACAAATCCACATGAAAAACAAAATATGCAAACAAAAACGATGATGTTATAAATAGTATATGAAAGAGATACAATTATCCAATCCATCAAAATTACTAATACAACTCAGGAACATGTTTAATTCCCATGGATATAACGTGCCCTTCATGCTTTTCATATCTTAACGGTTTAGTGAGAGGTTCCGTGATGTTGTCATCCGTAGCGATCTTCTCAACCACGATCTCTTTTTGCTTCATGTAATCCCGGATCATGTGAGCCTTCCGCAGTACATGTCTAGATTTGTTGCTAGACTTAGGCTCCTTAGCCTGGAAGATGGCACCTCTATTATCGCAATAGATGGTGATAGGGTCATTCGAACTAGGCACTACTGTTAGTCCTTGTAAAAGTTGATACATCCATATAGCTTCCTTTGCAGCTTCTGAAGCGGCACAGTACTCGGGCTCAGTTGTAGAATCTGCTATAACACTTTGTTTGGAACTTTAACAGCTGACTGCCACGCCATTAAGATTAAAAACGATACTAGACTGAGATTTCGAGTCATCTCGATCCGTTTGGAAGCTAGCATCTGCGTAACCGTTTGCGCAAAGCTCAATGCGTCCTCCATTTGTCAATACCCAATCTTTAGTCCTCTATAGGTACTTAAGAATGTTTTTAACAGTCATCCACTGTGATTCACCTGGATTGCCTTGGTACCGACTAGTCATACTCAATGCATATGCCATGTCTGGACGTGTGCATATCATGACATACATGATCGATCCTACAGCTGAAGCATAAGGAATGCGACTCATGCGCTCGACTTCTTCCGATGTCTTTGGTGCCTGAGTCTTGCTCAAATGCACCCCTGAGGTCATTGGAAGTAACCCCTTTTTGGAGTTAGTCATGCTGAATCTTTAAAAACTCTTATCTATATAAGAGTCCTAACTAAGTGATAACATCCGTCGTGATCTATCTCTATAGATACGGATTCCCAGTATGCATTGTGCCTCACCCAGATCTTTCATCTGGAAATGGTTCTTTAAGCATACTTTAACCGAAGATAGGAGAGGAATCATCGACATATAATACCAGGAAGACAATCTTGTTCCCACTCGAGTTGATATATAAGCATGGTTCCTCGACTGATCTAATGAAACCATTATTTTTTATCACATGGTCGAAACGATGATTCCAACTCTGAGATGCTTGCTTAAGTCCATAAATGGAACGCTTAAGCTTGCAAACTTTCTTAGGATTCTTAGGATCATTGAAACCTTCGGGTTGTACCATGTACAAGTCCTCCTCCAAGGCGGTTTTCACATGCATTTGCCAAATTTCATAGTTATGAAAAGCGGCAATCGCTAAGATAATACGAATAGAACGCAGCATAACTACAGGTGCAAAAATTTCATCATAGTGCAACCCTTGCACTTGAGTGAAACCCTTTGCCACTAGTCATGCCTTATAGGTTTTTGGTTGTCCCTTGATAGAATGCTTTATCTTATAAAGCCATTTGCACTGAAGAGGTCGCACCTTATCAGGCAAATCAACCAACTCCCATACATTATTCTCATACATGGAGTCCATCTCGGATTGCATGACTTCAAGTCATAGCTTAGAGTCAGAATGGGTCATGGCATCTTTATAGGTTGCGGGTTCGTTACTATCTAGGAGTAAAACGTCAACTCCATCATTCTCCTCGATCATACCAAGGTATCTATAAGGAGGAATAAAATGTATATCCGACCTCCTAGGTTCCTCGGGAATATTAATCGCTACCTCAGTTGAAAGAACAAATTCCTCCATAGGTCGTTCGGTTGTTGGTTCTTGAATTTCCGACAGTTCGAAGGTTCTATTAATTGTCTTATTCTCGAGAAACTCTTTCTCTAAGAACTTCGCACTAGCCGCAACAAAAACGCGGTGTTCAGTAGGCGAATATAAGTAATGACCAAACATTCCTTTTGGATAACCAATAAAGTATATCTTGACCAATCGCGGGTCGAGCTTATCCTGATGTCTCCACTAGACATAAGCCTCGCAGCCCCAAACCCGAATAAAGGACAAGTTAGGGACCGTTCCCTTCCATATCTCATATGGAGTCATGTCAACAGCTTTAGACAGACTTCAGTTAAGTATAAGAGCAGTAGACAAAAGAGCAAAACCCTATAATGAGTCAGGAACTACCGTGTGACTCATCATGGATCGAACCATATCAAGTAATATTCGATTTCTCCGTTCGGACACACCATTTAATTGTGGTGTTCCAGGTGGAGTTAACTGTGATACAATGCCGCAGTCTTTTAGGTGTTGATCAAACTCAGGTGAAAGATATTCGCCACCACGAGCTGATCGGAGTGCTTTTATCTTTCTGTCCAGTTGGTTCTCAACCTTATTCTGGAATTCCTTAAACTTTTCAAAGGACTCACTTTTATGCTTCAAAAGGTAGATATATCCGTATCTACTGAAGTCATCCGTGAAAGTGATAAAATATCTATAGCCATCTCTAGCGGTGATTGACATAGGTCCATATACATCTATATGTATGAGTCCCAATAGGTCAGTAGCCCGCGCTCCAACACCTTTGAAGGAGATTCGAGTCATTTTGCCGATAAGACATAATTCACATGTGCCAAATGATTCGTAATCAAATGGGGATATAACTCCATTTTTAATGAGCTTCTTTACACGTTTCTCATTTACGTGTCCCATACAGCAATGCCATAGATAAGTTTGATCATCTTATTATTCACGTGTAATACTTCTGAAGTTTGATCTAAGATATAATGTCATTCATGGAAACTGCTTTGCCATAAATCATTCCATTCAATGAGAAAATACAATTATTATCTTTTATTGAAAATGAAAAGCTGTCTTTATCGAGTACGGAAACAGAAAGAATATTCTTAGATAAACTGGGTACATAATAACAGTTATACAGATATAACTCGAATCCACTCGGCAGTTGGATTACATATGTTCCCATCGAAGTTGCAACAACTTTTGCTCCATTCCCGACTCGCACGTTCACATCACCCTTTGCGAGAGGTGTGATGTTTCTTAGGCCCTGCAAATGATTACATAGATGAGAACCACAACCAGTATCAAGTACCTAAGTTCCGAAACTTGCATGGTTAATCTCAATCATATGAATATAAGATGACATATCAACAGGAGTGACGCGGCCTGCTTTTATGTCTTCACGGTAGACAGGACAGTTTCTCCTCCAATGCCCAGTCTTGTGGTAATGGTGGCATTCAATGTCACTATCTTTGCTCTTTGTCTTGCCTAGTGAGCTACTTGTCTCACCAGGCCCACTCTTGACGTTTCCTGGCCTTTTAAACTTAGGAGGTTTTCCTACTGTTAGGGCTCATTGAGCTTTGCCCTTGCCTTTCCCTTTGTTGGAAATCATGAGAACATCTTCCTTCATACTCCTACACAATTTAAAATCCTTCTCGGTCTGTACGAGAAGGGAGTGTAGCTCATTAGGACTTTTCCTCATGTCATTCATATAATAGTTCGCCCTGAATAAGGAAAACCCATCGTTAAGTGAATGAAGCATTCGATCAATGATTATGTTCTCACTGATTTTGCAATTCAGGGACTCCAATTTCTCGACATTCTCAATCATATTAAGAAGCGATAGGTATGCTCATAAGTAACAATCCTTGGTGCTTTGGAGAACTCGTTAGTGAGCATGGTGAAAATTTTATTTTCACCACGGGCTATGAAGCGCCTTTGTAAATTGGTTTCCATTGCAAAGATGAGTACGTTCTTTATCGCACCCGCTTCCATAACGAAATCACTATAAGTGTGTGATACGTTAGCTCTAGCATTGGGGCCTGGTTTGGGTGGTAACAGCTCAGTCAAGTACTTGAGTTTACCATCAGCTATGGCTGCATTCCGTAATGCCGCCTCCCAGTCCGCAAAGTTGGACCCATCATTTTTCAGTCGCGTGGGCGGATTCATGTGGTCCATGAAAGCTTTTAGCCAGGATTCACGTGCTAGTATGGCACTAGGCATGGGGACATTAGCATGGCCAGCCATTTGTTATAAACAATAATATCAAATGTGAAATGATTTCTACACTGAAAAAGGATAAGAAAAAATATGATAATCAATCATCTATTTGTTAATTTAAGTTTAGTGATAAAACTGTTTAATACTAAGACTTTCAACATTCATACAATTGATCTTCCTCAAAAATTATATAAAGGATCACAAGACTCAATTTCAGTAAATTGATAAGCCAACGTTTTGGCTAATTCTACATTTAGAATTCTTGGTCGATAAATTTCTGTAAATTCTATCTTTAGTCCACCATAACCACAAGATCGTACAAGGATCATGATGTTGAGGTAAAATAAGTCAACAACTACTACTTATCCAACGTAGAAGGGGTCATATGGAGAGTAAGGTCCTATATGCCTGGCGACGAAGAAGAAATTCATAGTAATTTGACTTATAAAAGACTAATCTCAATTTTAGGTTATAGAGGAAGATCCCATCAACTTTGTTTTAATCATTTTAAGTGAACGAATATCTAGCATGCGAGAATGAATAAACTAATGTGATGGCTTTAATGTAAAACTGGCGTGTGACATCAGTATGTCAATGTAGACTAGCATACAACTTATATAAGAAAATTTCCATACAATATTAGGTGGTTTGGTTTAGGCGGAATATGATGCAAAACATATTAAGTGAAAACAATAAGAACGGAATAAAAAAAAACAAGTCCTAGTGTGGCCTATCCTACCAAAACAAAACAAAATACAACTTTGGAATCCATTCAGCAATGGACCCTAGAAGCTTGTCTTGGTGTTCCATCTTGGTGCATGTAGTGGGAGTGAGCAATCCGGTCTCCGTCTCTTTCTTCAATTTACATTTAATGAAAAATTACATAATTGCCCTATTATTACATTCTAATTCCTAAAAATGTAAAATAAAGAAAAGGAGATTTGAGATCTCATAATTACATCACCAACCATGTTTCCATCATTACGAAAACATGATCAACTAAGGCCACACTAAGTAAAATTACAACTGTTTGTAAAATACGAAAATTAAATCATTCATTCATTCAACAATAATATATAAAAGATGCATCAACTAATTAAATTAAACTTTCAAGACATACTTCCGTAATTATGTAGAGTAATTTACCCAAACCACCATTTAACAATGACTTAAATTATGTGATAATTCCGTAATTATTCACATAATTTTAATCAACCATAATCATATTCATATTATCGTATAATATGAATTAATCCAACATTATTCTAAACCTTTTTAAAATAATTGGGTATCAAAACTTCTGAACTTTTTTACAACATGTATACATTATCCTTATAATGCATAACAAGAAAAAAAAACAAGAAAAAAACAGCTCGTAAAGAATCAGTCGAAATAGAAAATTAAAAACAGGCTGCTCGGGGAAAAAAAACAGTCTTCTTAGAAAAAAATATTTTTTTTTCGTGAACAGTACCGCGTGATTTTTTTTTTAAAAAAAAACAAAACATTTATGAAAATCATATAAAATAAATTTCGTAAACCTGACTCTGATACCACTTGTGGAAAACTATCTGTATATATCCCAATACTTTTTTTTTTTTGGGTAAAAGGTAAGTATATAAAGAATCAAATAATCATCGGGCTACATAGTCCATCATTACAACCAAAAAACACCTTACAAAACCAAACTCAATTACAATCTCGCAATCCAAACTTGATCTGACCCATTCAGATTCTTTGAATTCCTGTGCATCCATCTAACCTTAACATCCTGACAAAGCTTGTGAATCATACGAGGAGGGTAAGGCACCACTCTATCAAATTTTGCTTTGTTCCTTGCCATCCAGACTATGTAAAAGATTCCCACCACACAAGCCCCTGCAAAGGTTCTTTGGAGACCTGTTTTCCTTCTAATTCTTGAGTACCAGTTAACTACATCAGTCCCCCTGATCTGAAAGCCCAGCTTTTCCTGCAAAACTTCAATGCATTTTTAAAGAAAGTACACTGGCCAAAAAGGTGACCATGAGTTTCATCATAGCTGTTGCACAAGTAGCACACCCTATCCCCATTAATCCCCATCTTAGCCATTCTATCCAGCGTATACAAACGTTTGTGTTGAGCAATCCAAAAAATAAAGGAAATCTTAGGTATATTCAATGCATTCCAACAAAGGAACCTCCATGGTACCTTCACAGCCTTTTTTCTAAGCCATTCGTATCCAGACGCTGCAGTGTACCCTTCTGGTCTGCTACCCCATGAGTCCCCAATATAGCCTTGCTTAAACACCTCTATTGTTTCCACAATTTTTTTCCATGACCAGCTGCATTCATGAGGAGCTGAGTAATCTCTCCAATTAATGTGTTTCATATACACATGATTTACCCACTTGACCCATAAATGGTCTTTTTTAGAAGCTAACCAGTAAATATACTTTCCCAACATTGCTCTGTTAAACTGGCTCGCATTCGTCAGCCCCAAACCTCCTTCCTCTTTAGGTGAGCAACACTGCTCCCAACTCACACTAGGAGATCTGCTATACGTATCAACTCCACCCCAAAGATAATTCCTGCAAATTGCCTCAACTTTTCTCATAATACCAACAGGAATAATAAACATAGAAGCCCAGTACGAATGAAGGGTAAAAAGAACACTTCTGACCAAAGTTAACCTCCCAGCATAGGATAAATGCTTAGCACCCAAACTTCTTAACTTGCAAACAATACGTTCAGTAAGCTTATGACCTTCAAGTTTAGATATCTTTTTGGAGGATATAGAGACCCCCAGATATTTAAACGGAAGGTTCCCAATGCTGAACCCAGAGATACTTCTTATGTCATCTATAAGCAAGTTATCAACACCATTAAAGAAAATATCAGATTTCTCTTTATTCAGCTGCAACCCAGAAGCACCAGAAAAAGTTGAGAAACCTCTTAGCAACCACATAATGGAATTAGCATTACCTTTACAAAACATAAGCAAATCATCCGCAAATAAGAGATGATTCAACTTCAGATGCCCACACATAGGATGAAATTTAAAAGAATTCTGCTGTGCCACACAAGTAAGGATCCTGGAGAGGTATTCCATACAAATGGTAAAAAGAAGAGGGGAGAGGGGGTCTCCTTGCCTGAGCCCTCTTTTCCCATGAAAGAAGCCAAAATTGTTACCATTGACATTTAAGGAATATGAAGGGGTTGTCACACAAATCATAACCCACTGAATAAATCTCTGAGGGAACTTCAAAGCATGCATCATCTGATCAAGAAAAGACCACTCCACAGAATCATAGGCCTTCTTAAGGTCAATCTTAATTAGGCAACGAGGAGAGGCAGCCCTCCTATTATAAAGCCTAACTAGGTCTTGACAAATAAGGACATTCTCCACTATGTTCCTACCTTTAATAAAGCCACTTTGACTCTTATTAATAATCTCAGGTAGAACCCTAGCCATCCTATTGCAAAGAAGTTTAGTGATACACTTATAGAGGACATTACAGCAAGCAATAGGTCTATATTCAAGGACACTCACAGGGTTTGCAACTTTAGGAATCAAGGTTAAAGTAGTGGTGTTCACCTGCTTCAGAATCTTTCCAGTAGCAAAAAAAACCAAGCACAGCTTCAGTAATATCCTTCCCAATAATCTCCCAAGAGTCAATATAAAATTGACTAGTGAACCCATCAGGTCCAGGGGACTTGTGGGGAGGGATAGAGAACATTACCTGTCTAATTTCCTCATAGGTCACAGGTCTCATAAGCATAGAACTATGAGCATCACTAATCAAAGGACCACTCCTTACAGTGGCAATATGAATAGGATCAACATTGTTACTAGAACCCAACAACTGATTATAATATTCCAGGAAAGCATGCTCAATACCCTTATAATCACTCTGAAGGTTCCCTTGCACATCCTTAATTTGCAAAATTTTGTTGTACATACTCCGTGCCTTAAATTGATTATGGAAAAATTTTGTGTTATCATCCCCTTCACAAACCCAATCTGTCTTACACTTTTGCTTGATGAAACTACAATGGGCTTTCGAAATTTCTCTAAAAGACTTTGCAGCACTGGCCTCTTTACCCATCAGCTCCCGGTCACCAGGAGTTTGCTGAAGAAGAACTTGAATATCCTCAAGTTGCTTCT
This sequence comes from Silene conica, assembly GCA_029255685.2. NCBI lineage: Eukaryota > Viridiplantae > Streptophyta > Magnoliopsida > Caryophyllales > Caryophyllaceae > Silene > Silene conica. Next base: position 54,315,014 of record CM055311.2, on the reverse strand, counting down.
TAGCTAACCCATATGCATTATCAATATCAGAAAACCTATTCCTATTCAACCTCTGCAGAGGCATCTTCAAACTCTTCTGCTTAGTAAGGACTTGAAACATCCAAGTACCTGTTACTTTCACTCTCCAATGCTGATGAATAATTGACTTGTAATTCTCGTCCTGACCCCACATATTGAAGTACTTAAACTGAGGTTTATGCACCCTCTGAATCCTTCTAAAGCAAATACAAGGATTATGGTCAAATAACCCTTCCTACATGTCCAACCAATCTGAATTGACCATAAACCTATCCAATCTAGAGAACACTCTCGTAGAAGCATCATGTTTGTTGGTCCAAGTGAAAAAAGCCCCTTGAGCTTTAACATCCATCACTTCACAATAATCCACACAATCTCTGAAGTCCTTGATATCAGCCCACAAAACAGGTCTACCAATCCTTTCATTGAAGTTAAGTAAATTGTTGAAATCCCCACAAATACACCAAGGCCCATTGTATAAATCCTTCACTCTCCTAAGATCATCCCACAACTTCATTCTTTCAGCATCTGCAGAGGATCCATACACCACTGTGAACAGAAATTTCTGACCTGAAGCAATTTCCATAACACTAGCTGTAATGTGTTGATCTGCCATACTCTCTATAGATACCCTAAACACATTAGGTAACCAAATCAGCCAAATTCTCCCTCCAGGATGGTACAGAAAATTATTCACTCCTTCCCATTGATGCCCAAAAACATTCAAAATATCCTTACCATCTACCCTTTTTATTTTTGTCTCCACTAAACCAAACAAACCTATCTTATTAAAACACAAGAATCTCTTTATTTCCAATTGTTTGGTAATTTTATTCATGCCCCGCACATTCCAACATCCAATACTATCCATTAAACATTGCTCCAGGTAGATCCTTCATTCCCCCTTCCATCATTCTTGCTGAACCATCCAACACTGCTGCATATGAAGGTGATTCCCCCCTCTCACTCCCCTTATAAAACTCATGTCTTAATGCTGATGAAGTATCATTAGGTTCAAGGTTAACGACAGGTAGGTTAAAAAATTCCTGTGGAGGAGGGTCATCATCCACAGAAATAGGTTGCTCAGGAGCTTTTTTAGGAACTGGTCTCCATACCTGTGTAGGTTTAGGTGGAATTTTGCTCTCTTTCTTCTTCCTACACATAGTTTCAGTATGTCCAATCCCCTTACAGACCTTACACACGTCTGGTCTCCATTCATACTCCACTAGAACCACAACATCAACCCCTTTTTCATCCAGGAAGCTAATGCAGTCAGGAAAATCCTGACCCACTTCAACTTCAACCAGAAGTCGAGCATATCCCAGTCTAGTCTTAGTCACAGTAGGGTTGTCACACCTCATAAATTTCCCTAACAAGGATCCAATCTTTTCTAGACTAGACGAGCCCCAAAACTTCAAAGGCAATCCACACAACTTAACCCAAATTGGAACAGACTTCACCCTCTCCTTAGCCAAAGTACAGTTTTCAGTCCAAGGTTTGATAACAGACTTCACCCTCTCCCAATACTTTATATGCAGGATTATAACGAAATTATAATTATGATTTACAGTCATAAATGAAATACGAGATACAAGGATTTAGAACAAGAATTAACCTTTGGTCCTTGCAAGAGGTATAAGAACATATATCAAAATAGATATCCTCCTAATTGTTGCACCCAAGACGCTTCGAGAAATACCCTTTCTAGAGCTAGAAACTGCAAAAATTACCGTTAAGTTTTGTGAATGATGAAATAGAGAGAGGAGGGGGGAGTATCACGTCTGTTTTGGAACTCTTAAATGTATGTGTGTCGTGAGGCTAGTATATATAGTAGTAGGAGGTGTTTGCTAATAAGTATAACTCTTATACATAAACTTAACCACCTTGCAGAGTTAGATAGAATTTCTCAAATCCGTATTTGAGTATACCTAAATTGCTACAAACGCAGAACTGACCGAGTACCACACCCATACTGATCGAACACTACTCCACTCGGCTCAACCAATTTTATCAGTATAAGATCGGTTTTTATCATCTCTTGTTTATAATGTTTATCTTATAAATATCGTATATTTATAATTTACTAATTAAATATAACCGTTTATATTTAACTAAATTATTCAATCTTTATTAAATAATTACATTACACATACTAATTAAATGTAACATTTTACATTTAATTACGAATTAACATTTTAATTCGTCTCAGCTAATATTATTTAATCAGTATTAAATAATCGTATCATCAGTACATTGACTAACTGTTTAGTCGTATAAGGTATCAATATGATTACATTTTTATCTAATCATATTTCTCAGATTACATCCTTTAGGTGAGACTCTTAGGGACCAGTTGATCACCGCCATCTGTATGACAATAACGTTAAACTTTCCAGCAAGCCAACCGTTATCGATAAATGTTAATTAATCAACTAATTATAATACAAAGTATACCCTGTGAACCTTTAAGAGATTTATACATGTTATCACACTAACTGTGGAGGACACTGGCTCCAACAATTTGGACATGCCTTTAAGGTGGCCGCTGAGTCTAACATTTGGATGTGTGGTTAGTCGACAAAACATATGGATGCTAAGTGGTGAGATGCAAGTCAACTTAGCATCGATACGAATATTGACTCGACTATTTGGTTGATCACATGAATATTTTATCTTTGACTTTTATGTTGACATGTATGTTGGCCGTTGATTCATATCACTCTCAAATGGCTTTCTATTATTATTGTATGCTTGTATGTCGCATGTTTGATTATGTTCATCATGATAATAAGTGGATGGAAGAACCTTGAGTTACTCCAACTAACTGTGACGTTCATGATATTCATGAATGACATGAACTGGTTTGTAACATCCCGTATTTTCGTAAATAATATTTTAAGGATTTTAAATTATTTTACGGAATATAATAATATTTTAATAATAAATCGTAAATTTAATTTAAGTTTTTCCTTTAAGATCCGTCTTAAGAATGTTTTAATTCTTAAGATGTCATTCGCTTGGCATATTTAATCCCGACTTGAATCCGTTTCACAAAACAAGTAACCCGACTCAAATGAAAAGAAAGGACGATATAAACCCTAACCTAAACCCCTTTCATCGACACTTCATCATTTACAAAACACATTTCACTGTTTCATTATTTTCCTCCATTGTTTTTCATTTCTCAAGCTCAAAATCATCATCTCGACCTCTTCCCGAACTCGAATCAAGGTAAGCTTCACATTTTCGGAATCCTCTCGAGATTTGCAAGCTTCCTATCTCTTTCAATTTCAGTTTTATCAATCTCGAAAAAGATGCTGTTTTCACCAAACTCCGTTTAAGGTCATAATCTTCATTTCTTTTGTTGTAGGAGTGGGATTAGAAGAGCCAGAGGTTGATAGCTACGTCATTGAGGAGGAATTTGGAGCATAACCGCTTTTAAGGTGACAATTACGAGTAACTCGGCCATTTTGTTAAAGTAGCACTTTTTATGTTGTTCTTGGTTGAGATTTCTGATTTTGTGAAGTGTTGTTGTATAAGTTTAGTAATATGTTAGGAAGTATGTTTACATGTCCTTCACATGATTTAATTGAAGTTTTATGGAGTATTCATATGTTTTCATGTTCATTTTTCAGTTTTGCAAAATTAAGACGGATACTAAGTTTGATGCTCATATGTGTTTGTTGTTGAGATTTACACTTGCTATTGAATCACATGTATGTATAATATGCTGGGTAATCTTTGCTTGTTGCAATTTTAGAAGAATTATATCGATTTGTGAAGTTTTGAACATTAGTCGAAATACGAAATTTTGCGTACAGGGACTCTGAGCCGGCAGGCTGACCGGCAGCCGGTCGGCCGGCTTAGAGGTAGACTTCGTTGATTTTGCGAAATTTGGAAAATGTGAAAGGGCTCTGAGCCGGGTGGTCGGCCGCCGGTTGACTGGCTCAGAGACCCTCTTGGATGCTTGTTTTTGAGAAAAGTAGGTTGGGATTGGATTCCTAGCCGGTTGGCCGGCGGGCGGTCGATCGGCTAAGAATCCATCCTCTTTTTTTGTAAAAAGTGTAGAATGTAGTGGGATGGGATTCCCAGCCGGTGGCCGGCAGCCGGTCCACCGGCTGAGAATCTCCTTTCCTTGTTTTAGAAATTTGGTTGCAAGTCTGGGAAAAGACTCTCAGCCGGCCGACCGGCAGACGGTCTGGCACCAGCTGAGGGCCCTGTTCTCACTAAAAACCGTTTTATCTTTTCATCGGCTAGTCCAATTTGCTTGAGACTCGTTCCGTATGCCTTATATGTGTGTTTGAGGTCCCCGGAGTACGGGCGGCACTAAATTGGGTTCGGGAATGGAGAGAGGATAGAGACCCCCAGTCGGGCAACCGAAAGGGAAACCGGCTCTCCCTCAACTTAGTTCCCGGGGTCAATTAAGTGTTGTTAGAATTCTAGAAAGACTAGGACTAAGGATTTGGTTGAGTACGTATCGGAATATGTCTAAGTAGGGACCGCTAGAGTACGATATGTGCTTATGTTTGTATGCATGTCAAGTTTTGGTCTGAGCAGGGATCCTCTAGCTTGACATGTGAGTGTTTGTGGCGTGTCGGCTACGTCTGAGCAGGGACCTCTAGACCGACACGTGTATGTTTGATGCGGTAAGATATGTCTGAGCAGGGACTGCTATTCTACCGTGAGATTGTATGACCGTTGTGGGTTGGGTCTGAGCAGGGATCCCAATTTCATTTACGAAGGGTAATGGTCACGACTGAGTAGGGTCAATGAACCATTATTAGCTGATTGGTATCCACTCGTGCCTGAGCAGGGGTTCACGAGTGTATGCTTGCTGATTTGTGTACCAAGTTTAACCTGAGCAGGGGTGTGACTTGGGCACTGCTGATTGTGTCTAGTTCTTGCCTGAGCAGGGGTAGGTCCTAGACATTACTGATTTGCATTTGCTTGCCTGAGTAGGGGTACAGTGTAGGATGTTGCTAATTGATTGTGTTTGTATAGAGTGTTGTATATTTTAGAATTGTTCATCCAAGGCATTGGATGACTCTTAGTCTGGTTTCATAAATGGTTTGGATTGAAAGACCCCCCGGCCGGGCAACCGGAAGAGAAACCGGCTCTCCTTCCAAATAGTTTCCGAAGTTGGTTGAGAGCCTTGCAAGTATTGCATGTTGTTATGAGATTGATATATATATACATATATATATATGCTTCACTTGTTATATATGCTGGAGTATGTTGGATGTTTATGTGTTACGTGTTGTTACAAAGGTGGCTAGGAGAACTCTAGTCACTCCCCACTGATTGTGGTGTACATGTTTTCATGTATGTAGGTACATGACAGGTGGCGGATGGGTTACATGGAGGCTAGCGAGCGATGGTCCGTTGTTCATCATTGACTTACCTATTATATCGTGTAGCTAGACCTAGTGTTCTTTTGGTTTTCATACTGAGTGCCTGTAAGGATGTGACATCCCAGGCTGTTTGTATTTATGTTTTTCATACTCAGACTGTTATACTCATCTATGTTTTTGTTTATATCAGTTTGTTCAGTTTTGTTTTAATTCATCTCGTTTTCATGCATGTTAAAGTTTAAATTCCGCGTAAATTTTGGCATGTTTGTATGTTTTATTTTCCGCTGCGACTAGGGGTTTTACATGGTTAATGCCGATGTGGGGTGAAGGCGTGTGAGTAGCTACCGAGTGTCGCACTATATCGATATAAAACCTTATCATTTATTTTATTGTACTTTGCTTGATTCATGGGACATAAAACTTAAAATTATTGTATAACTTATACTTATGTATGTTCTTTTATTTCCACTTGTTCAATTTGAATTTTCGTAATTTACTTTTCATCATATGTCGAAAAAGTTTTAAAAAATCCACGTATTTCCGCTACGTTACATGTTTATCTTTAATTGTAATCACGGGGGTTCACATAACTTATTTTTGCTGAACTTAACTTAAATTAAGTAAAAATAAAAGGTAATAGAACAAGGCCTAAGTATCTCAAGACTAAATATGAAATTTTACAAATCTAATGTTCATACTCAAGCTCAAACGTGGTTAAACTTTGGGTAGGATGATTGGTAGTGTTGAGGCAAGATTTTGATAAGGCTTAATACAAGACTCACTCAAGATCACCAATAATCTATCATAATCTTAACAAAGTCTTAAGTTGAGTTTTGGAAATCCAAAACTCGACTCAAGACTTTAGGTAGGTCTTGACCCACTCATGTGTTATTTCTTTTGTAGAAAAAAAGTGGAGTGGAAAATAGAGTTTACGGTAAGTCTAAAACAAGTTTGAGTAATAAAAAGATAAAAAAGTTAGTGAAAAATTAATAAAAAAGAGTCTAAAACTTGCGAGAGTTTAACCTATAATCATTCTTAGCCTAAATATACTTTGAATAAATGAGTTGAAATGATGAAAATAATAATAAAAAAAATCCAAGAATGTGGGGAACATACACCGTATGAGAAGATAACGTTAAATAGTTGGTCCGACTATCTAATGCAGCTTCATAAAGAGTTACAAAAACAGATTGAAGCGAACAAGAAAGAAATCTGGAATTAGGCCAACACCATCTCAACCGTCCACAATGAAAGCCAACAACCACAACTCAAAATCTCAACCACAAAACCCACATTTTCACACTAAATTTCAAGGGCATGTTGGTCATCCATTCTATCACATTTCCAATGTCTCTTTTAGGTAAAAGACGGATATCTAGGCATTTTGGTTTTGTATTATATATGAAAATGGTAGCTATTTAACCCATTTGACAGAGATCTTATAAATCAAAATGTGTGTATTTCCCAGATGTGCATTGCATATTTATACCACTTGAAACTACGCTTTCTCCTCTCTCTTTTCTTCTCTTCTCTTCTTTCTCACTCTCTTATTCTCTCTGCTGAGATCTGTGAAGTCATTTCACAGGCAGGTGAGATAGAGAGAAAGACACACATAAACACTTTCTATCAATTGAAGAAAATAAGCTTCTTAGTTTTCTACTTAAATCAATATGATGTCGTTGCAGATAACCACCAATTTGGTAATTTAACAACTACCCACTTCATTAATCTAAGTTTTATCGCCACCCTTTTTTTTCAACTTCGTTAATTGTTATCAATTTGATGTACATGTACTCCCTTCGTCTCGATCAGGACGGAGGGAGGGGAGTATGTTCCTGAGATTTTCTGTTTTTTCTTCTTATATTTGCAGAGCAACATAGCTTGTGGGTCAGGGAGGTATTTCGGCCCGACCCGTTTACCGGAAAGAGGCCCGTTTGTTGTTCGGGTTGCTGTAGGGCCCTCCAAAGGCCGATCATCTGACGGAAACGGCGTCGTGTTGACGGAGGAAGCTAAGGAAGGAATGACTGAGGTCATTGACAAATCAACGGTAGTGAGTGGTGGTGTGGAAGATGTGTACGGTGAGGATTTTGCCACGGAGGATCAGATTGTTACTCCTTGGTCTTTGTCTGTCGCTAGGTATTCCATCATTTCTACGTTTCCTGGATTTCTTTTTCTTTTTATTTTTATTTAATTTTGTTTGTGTTGGTCAAAATTAATAATTTTATGTTATCTTTGGTATCTCCGTTGTGTGGATTGATGTATTAATTCATTGACGTGCTGCCTTGTTTAAAATGGTCGGTTGGAATTTTTCCTAATGCGCCAAAATGCCAATCCGCTTCTTAATTTTGTTTCATGGTGAAATTAGCTGCCGTAAGTTTAAGTGCTTGGTTGTTTGCTACTAAAAAAATTATGGCAATGAATTGCAAAAATGATGCTGGTTTGATTGACATAAATTTGGTCAAAATGGGTGAATTGCAAATTCATGTGATTTCCCGACTCCTAAAAATGGAGGAAATAAATTACATACTCACCTGTGGTCATTAGAAATTCCTATCAATTGAATGCCTACATGTTAAACCAAATAAGTTAGTACAATTCACATGAAATTGGATATGTTTGGGAATCTTGAATTAATTTTGGGAACCACTAGAGTTTGGAATTGGAATTGACTCAATTCCTTGTCAATTCCAAGTTAGGTAAAATTTGGGGCTCTCAAATACCTACCATATAGTAGTTATTTCAATTTCATCACTTTTTACATTTTATTTTACAATGCAAATTGCATCGCAATATTTTTATTTATGATATTTTTTTCGAGCGCAAATATTTTCCGTGACAATATTTATTTTTTTCAAATATAAAAATCTGCTGACCTCGACCCGTATACGTCTCCCCCAAGTACAATTCAAATTCAAATTCCAATTCCATGGATTCCTAAACGCAATTTTGGAATTGGATTTGGAACTGAATTCAAACATTTGTATTTCTACAATTGAAATCATGAAAATAAAATCAATTCCGTGTTTCCAAACACTACCTAAAGGAAATTATTACATGAGTTAAACTTTGCTAGGAATTTTCATTGTCTATGTGAACCAAACAAGTACTAAATAGTAATTGTTAGTCTCTTAACTTTGTCGAAAAGTGACTCACCTAGTCACCCCACGTAGAATCTTGTGTGTCTTGGTATAAAGCTAGTTTTGTATCCTCTTTGTAGATTGATATTAGTTGATGAGTTCTTGCGTTTGATGATGTTGACTTTGAAAAGGAGATGAGATCTCCTAATTCAATCAATTTGATGATTTGTGAGCTTGTTTTGTTGTCCACATTTTATTAATTTGGTAAATTGTAATTTTCACTTGATAAAGCCTCGACTTTGGCGCAAAAATCTCTTTTTAGACTATTTGATTTGTGTATTGAGTTAGATATTTATCCCATTTTTGTTTTGTGTTTATTTTCTTATGTTTCACCATTTTTGTTGTGAGAAATGAGACAAGAATGTTATGATTCAGTTTTGGATCCCTTCCCCCATGTAGTAGTGGCCTTTGTGCTTAAATATTGGGCTCAAGAGTCAAAAACAAAATTATAGGGGAAGTGGTACAAAGTTATCTTTTAACCATTTCCATTGAACCAGGAATTACATGGGCCTTTTAGAAATTTTTTTGGTGTCCACTTGAGTATTATGTAAACACTTATCATTCAAGGAATATGAATTTTAATTTTTTCAGCATGAAAAGTGGTTAACATCTCATAGATGATTACATTTATTTATTTATTTATTATTTATAATAAAACAATTTCCGCTGTACAAGACTCTTGTGTCCAATAATGGTGTCGTGTCAGCTTGATCAACTTATCGTATATTGGCCAATTTATTAGTCTGGTGGGTAGGTAATTTCGAGTCTTCTAAATAACGCTTAATCATTTTGGTTTTTGTGTGAATTCCAAAATGAGAAAGCAGTTGGATGTTGAGTTGGTTAAGTGTTGATGAGCTAATTGCCTTGCCTACTATGATTTGTTAATCTTAATACTATACACAATTACATTTATAACTAGGAAATAAAGCCCTCTATTAGTGAATAGAGGATTCAAATAATCAAATTTTGAGTGAACAATGTTCTGGTTCGTTAATCTGTTTGCAACTATAACTTTTCGAGTGAATAGTCATTGACTCATTGCACTGAATATCTTTCTTCTGTGTTCTTCCGTATCCCTTTAATGAAATTCCTTCCATTCTTTTTTTTTTTTCGGTTTTTTCCACTTATTTCAGTTCCTATAACTCCTTACTGAAGTTCAACACAGTCTTTTAAGGAAAAGATTCTGTAGTTGACTGGTTGTGGCATTGGAAGTCAACATCCTTCTTCTGCATCAACTTTTTTGGGGATGTGTAGTTTGTTAGGGGACAGAGTATATTCTGCCGATTGCATATAGCACTAACGTCTGTTATTGATTATTATGGATACAATTTGAGGGATTCTCGGAGCTCTGCTGTATGTATTTAGAAGTGAGATTGCTGTAGTATAACAGGTAGTAGCTCAACAATTCTTCATGAATGTTTAAGATAGTTTATGGACTTGTTTAGTTCAAGTATTAACTCTTAACACCTAATAACCTGATAGGTCACTTGGGTCTGGAATCCTTATACTCCGTAATATATTACTCCCTCCGTCCCGATCATTTTTTAACCTTTTTTACTCTTTTGTGAGGGGTATTTTAATCAAAGGTAAACAAATGATTTGGACAAAGGGTATCCTTTTTATTCTTTCTAGTTCTCAAGTCCCTACTTTATTCTTAATCTGAAAGTTTGCCCTTCCAACAGTTTTGAGATGGTGAACAGATTAAATAACCCTCGAGTGTTGTGAACATTTCTGCCTCTCTATATAGTATGGTTATAATTGATACTGTATGAAGCTACATATTTTTGGCTTTGTACCTTATGACTTCCAGACACTTCTATTATTCTAAATGTGTCTGTGTCCATGATAGCCTGATTCTATGAATACATCATTTAATTTAGGATTTGGCTCTAATCACTTTATTTCAAGAACTTTGACTTTCATTGCAAGGTCTGACCTTCTACATATTTTTTTTGCTAAGTGGTTATTCATTGCTACGGGATCCTCGCCACAACAAAGGGCTTGCATTCACAGAAAAGGAACGAGATGCACACTATTTGCGGGGGCTGCTCCCTCCAACTGTCGTCAGCCAGCCGCTGCAGGTTTATTCTTTGCTTCTTAACAGTGCTGTTTCAAAGTGAGATGTATTCAATTCTTTGATTATTGTCTAAAAGAATTGTTGCTTTGTACTCATTAGTTTTTTTTTTTTTGTGTGCTAATTGTCAGGTGAAAAAAATGATTCACAATATCCGCCAATATGATGTCCCATTGCAGAAGTATGTGGCAATGATGGATCTTCAGGTATGTATTCGACCCACTAGGAAGATATTTAAATCTTAATTCCTTTTGCTTACATTTGGGGGGTGGGAGGAGGGATTAAGTCTTTTTTGGGTTGTTTTGTATGAAGTCATAAAACAAAGAAGTCGTGACATTTTTTTAGTTGAATTGTCCAACTTGAGCTCCCATTGTCTATGACTCTATGTATCTCCAACTCTTCTTATTCTGTCGTGTATCCGTGATTGACACTTGGACATGGATATGACACTCTTGACACATCATTCAAGTCAAAATATGCAGACTTTTTATAAAAAAAACTAGCTGAGTCCAACCCTAAGATGAGCACCTGTGTCGTCGGATAGTTCTAAATGAGTCTAATTAACATATCCCATGGTAATGACGTCCGCTAGTACTCATACATTTTTCTTATGGCACTTATGGAGGTGGTAACTACTCGTGGTGAAATTATGGAACGTCCACTTGTTTTTGGTGTAATACTACAACTCTGTTACCACGGACACTCTTGTAAATGTAACAAATAATACACAATAAGAGTCTGATTAATTACTTCTGTAATTAATTTTCTGTAGCAAAAACTAGTAGTCCATTACTATCGTAATGGTGTACTTCCTACATCAGTATGAAGCTAATCCGTCTATCTTATTGTCTTTTCTGTGCATTTCTTATTTTTTGCAGGAGATGAATGAAAAACTGTTCTATAGACTTCTCATTGACAATGTTGAAGAGCTACTCCCGGTGGTCTACACACCAACTGTAGGTGAGGCTTGCCAGAAATACGGGTGTATCTTCAAACAACCACAGGGCCTTTTTATCAGTTTAAAGGAGAAGTATGTAGTCTGATCTTAATATATCACTATGAGGTAATGCTCTTGTGCACAATTCAGATGATATAAGTGTCCGTTTTACAGAGGAAGAGTTCTAGAAGTATTAAAGAATTGGCCTGAGAAGCACATCCAAGTCATTGTAGTAACAGACGGTGAGCGTATTTTAGGTCTTGGCGATCTTGGCTGTCAGGTACTCTATTTGTTTTGTCAGAACATAGCTTCTTTTGGTTAGAATGGATGAGTAGAAAGTTTCCAACTGTGACATTTAAATTTGGTGAACTGTTTCCCCAGGGCATGGGAATACCAGTTGGCAAGCTTGCTCTTTATACTGCTCTTGGTGGTATTCGTCCTTCAGCAGTAAGTGTTCTATTTTATTAACTATGCCAGGTCTTTCTTTCCCTTCACTCATTCCTTTCTCTTTATGATGTAGAGTATTTAACACTAGATTCTACAAATGGTAATCACTTCCAGGGATTTTTTTGTCATGTTTGTTTCTGCTGAGTCCTTTCTTCCTTACTGCCAGATCGTATTGACAGAAAGCCTAATCCAGTGCTACCAGTTTGTTGTAAAGTACTAAATTCATTCTGTAAAGTCTCAAATCATTGGGTGTGCTCCTTTATTATTTTTTTCATTTGAGGTAGCTGCCATTCTATGCAATTTATGTTGGGTCACATAATGGTATGTGTGCGTGCATGTAACCCCAATCTAGGTATCACAGACACTCCTCCTAACTAGCCGTCCCATGTCGGACACCCCGACAAGTGTCAGACATGCGCCTAAACATGTTATAGATTAGACGAGGAATAAAATGTCAAAAGAGATTGATTAGAAGATGAATTTGAGTGGGAAATGAGAATTAGTTATAGTCTAAGGTCAAATTTTACCTTCACTTATTTAAATTTAATATCAAATACATTACAAAAATAAAATAATACTCCCTCAAATTCTAGATAATTGTTCCATTGTTGAAATGGCACCAGATTTAATAAAATGAGTAAAATAATGTAAAGTATTGTTAGGGGTAAGAAGATTGGGGAGAGAGTGTTAAGAATTAATTGGTAGTGGTGGGTTGGGTGGTAATAAGTGAAAAGTAACAAGGATAGTATAGCCATTTCATAAGAGAAAACATCACCAAAAATGGACAATGAGACATTATTGTGAGTAGACAGAAATAGAAACTGGGACAGTTATGTAGAATAGGAGGGAGTACGTTAGTTATAGCCATAAAATATATATTTATTAAATTTAAATAGCATGTCCCGTGTCCTAAATTTCATGGGATGCCGTATTACGTGTCCGTATCCGTGTTCGTGTCCGTGTGGGTGCTACCTAGACCCCAATACCACTCCACTTCACTTATAGGAACCCTTGTGACATTTGGGTAGTGGTCTTGTTAGTAGGTCATGATTTACTTCTGATTACGGGTTGATCCTGTGGTACCTTGTGTCTTTTCTTAATAATGGTTCGCATGGCTTCGTTGAACTAGCCGTAAAATGTTCTCTTTGCCTGCAAGTTGCACTTCACACTGTATGTCATTCTTTTGTCTTATATAATAAAGTAGGATGGTCTTGGGAGTGTAGTTCTTTATATCTTCAATATCCGGTTTCCGCTGCATAATACTGTAAAGTGTTTTTACACTGTATGTTCTATATCAGTTTGCTTAAATAGTTATCTAATTTCCAGTGTCTTCCCGTCACTATTGATGTTGGAACAAATAATGAGGAGTTGCTTAAAGACGAGTTCTATATTGGGCTTCGGCAGAGGAGAGCAACTGGGCAGGTGACGCTTTGTTACTTTGATTATGTGAAATCAACTTTTGAATTTAGTTATTTAATTCTTGAAGGTGGAAATTGCAGGAATATGCCGAACTCATGGATGAATTTATGACAGCAGCAAAACAAATGTATGGGGAGAAGGTCCTCATTCAGGTAAATTATACGGAGTAGCTTTCTTTTCGGTCTATTCTTGTTTAGTTTATTTTAATGTATCTTTCTTGAGCAGTTTAGAACCTCTATATCTTACAATCACTAATATTGGTATAACTTATGCAGTTTGAAGATTTTGCAAACCATAACGCTTTCGATCTACTTTCAAAATATGGCAGTACACATCTTGTCTTCAATGATGATATACAGGGGACAGCCTCTGTGGTCCTTTCTGGACTTATAGCGTCACAAAAGTTATTGGGGAAATCATTAGCCGATCACACTTACTTATTCCTTGGTGCCGGAGAGGTACATTTCTGCCACAAAATTTGTTTTGTAATGATTTAAGCGTTCAGATGTTTGACAAGTAAAATTCGGTATTAGATGGCTTAAACTTTGTTTCGGTTTACTAGGAACAGTAGTGTCATGTACGCGACAACTAGAGCTCGCAAAAGCTGGCCCGACCCGACCTGCCCGAAACCCGACCCGATTCAACCCGAGAATTGGGCGACCCGAAACCGAACTGACCCAACCCGAACCGACCCGCTACCGATAGCAGCATTATTTTGTCCAACCCGAACCCGAACCCGAACCGAACTGAACCGACCCGGCTTGTGACCCGATATTTCTCAACCCGATAGATGACGTTATAATGAAATGGCTTAATAATTGTTTAAATGACACCAAATTGGTAATTCTTCTTAATTATTTTAAGTTAAACTTCAATTAATTAAACATAAAATTATCATCTAAAACTAAATATATAAGATGAAATATATGTCAATAACCTGACCCGCTAATGACCCGACCCGAATTGCCGATTACCCGACCCGAAGATGATCCGACATGAACCGACCCGACTCGAACCTGTCACTAACCCGACATAACACGAACCCGATATGACCCGACCCAAGTGATCCGATTGCCACCTCTGACAACCCATCTCATCCGTACCTCCTATCTTGCATGCCTATATCCTAACTTTACTAAGATGTGCAGTACAGTAAGAGTTCCTTGAGGTGTTCTCCATAGTAGGAGAGTAAAAAATGATGTTTTTCTCCCTAGAATAGTTTGCTCTCCATTTCAAGTGGACCACAGGCCCATAGCTTGCCATTCATGTTTTGACAAGTGGTAAGAGAAAGCATTTGTGTTTTTCTAATTATGTAAGTACGGAGTATAAAAGAGGTGGGACCAAAAATTGAGCTGGAGAGCTTGTAAGCAGGCTAGGTTGTGTGTGTAAAATTGCTTATTCTCTCAAAGGTGGGCAGAGTACATGGAGAGCAAAACAAGTGCTCTCCATATTTTTGCTATTGTACATGGCTACTACATGCACTACTCGATATATTATACTTTTAGATTAATTCGGTCTACTGGCTGTTAGTATATCTCTTATTACTGAGTAATTCATCTTTCTGATGTTCTAGGCTGGAACTGGCATAGCAGAGCTCATAGCTCTTGAAATTTCAAAGCAGGTAAGGCTTCAACTACAAGTTTCATATACTATCAATGCACGTGTTACTTGGGTAACAAAAACAATGATGCTTTTGAAATAATGTAGACAAATACACCTCTTGAGGAGGCTCGGAAGAAGATCTGGCTTGTGGACTCCAAGGTTTAAAATCGTGCCACCTGTGTTGCCCTTCTTTTAGTTGTCTCTCCGGTGTTTAATGCTTACATATTGGTTTTAATACCATCAGGGACTTATAGTCAACAATCGAAAGGAATCTCTGCAGCATTTCAAGAAGCCGTGGGCTCATGATTACGAATCTACAAAGGGACTCTTAAATGCTGTTAAGGTGAGCTGCTTATACAAAGTCTCAGAAAACACATTCTCACATTTGCGACGGGTTATTAATATCACGAGATTGAGCTATATTCCAATTTGCAAGTACTTTTTTCTTTTAATTCAGTGAGAATATCATTTTTATCTGACTAGTGATAATATGGTCGCGCATTTCCTTCCCTTCTATGTAGGCCTTGAAGCCTACAGTTTTGATAGGCTCTTCGGGGGTCGGAAAAACATTTACCAAGGAGGTGGTCGAGGCAATGGCTGCATTTAATGAGGTATTCTTTTGATTTATTTACATTTCTCGCTCTATTAGCCGGTGAAATGCTGATCAAATTTTCTGAATCGTATACCAATCTATCTTCCATGCAGAGACCTGTAATTCTTGCCTTGTCTAATCCGACATCACAGTCGGAGTGCACGGCTGAGGAAGCTTATACATGGAGCAAGGTCAATAGAAATCAATTAAATTTGCAATTGTCACTCTGTTATTTTGACTGTCTCTAAAGGTAATGGATACAAAAATTCACCTTCTGTTGCGTCTTGTTTAGGGCCGAGCAATATTTGCCAGTGGAAGCCCATTTGATCCTGTTGAATATGAAGCTAAGACTTTTACATCTGGACAGGTTCTTACTAGTGATTTAAAACGTTGTGCAAGTTTTTATCAAGAAGTAACTATAATTGATATTGTTTTTTTTCCCAGTCAAATAATGCATACATCTTCCCCGGCTTAGGACTTGGCTTAATAATTTCGGGTGCAATCCGTGTTCATGATGACATGCTCTTAGCTGCCTGTAAGTGTGTTCATATTAATAGTTCTCCTCGACTTACATTTGCTAGAATTTTTTGTTCCCCTAATCTTTTTATGTTGATGTTTTGGCCCTAGAGGACTCTGCATGAGGGAGAGTGTGGCTAGTCAACCAGGATAGGGGTATAGTTTTAGTCCTCCTTTATAGAATCGCTTCATGTCACTGCAATAAAAAAACTGGACTATTAACAGAAGAGGGAAGACAAAAGGGAAGACTAATAGAGGGAAGACAAAAGTGGTGAATTGAGGCAAATTCATGATTTGGCTACTATTGGAGACCCCTCTTCTAGATACGGCTTAGTCGAGGATGGTTGGTATGAAATGTGAATTATGGTGTTAGTCTAATTCTTGAAATACTTGGTATATAGTGGAAACCGGGATTTAGGGATATGTGCTTTCGACTAAGAGGAGGGAGAGTCCCTAGAAGGAAGTGGAAAGTATGTAGTAATGAATACAAGGGAACTGAAGGTGATGGGTGTTAAGGCTTGACAATATCGACCAGATATTCTCTGTACCAAATGAATAATTACAAAACATCTCCACATTACTCCCTTCGTAATGCAGTGTTCTCTTCGGTTTTTTCATTTCCACATTCATACCAAAGTAAAAACATTCAAGATGGCCCCAGCACCTGTAGGGCTCTCGTGAGTGGACAACACTTCAAATATACCCAACTTAACACCAACACCCCCTCAACCATGACAACTGAACCCCACCCCTTCTCTATCCTCTTTTAACACTCTCCCACCACCTATTACAGCTGCATACTGATACAAACCCCAGCTTGGTAGTAAGTTGCAAGAGTAGTATCTTCGTCTTTTAATAGGTAGTATTCCGTAAGTTTTGAGAATAAAAACCAGTTTTCCCTAGTACTAATAATGCTTACAGTGTATTTGGATGTGGATCCTTTGTTGCTGAAACATGATTTCAACATACTAAGTGGCATGGATGTAACGTATTTGTTTACAGCGGAAGCATTGGCAGCTCAGGTAACTGAAGAGCACTTAGCTAAGGGTCTATTGTACCCTCCGTTTAAGGACATCCGAAAAATCTCAGCCCAGATTGCAGCTAGTGTGGCCGCTAAAGCATATGAACTTGGTGAGTTTCTCCTTATTAGCGCTTGTCATGATGTCATGGAAAGCTGGAAAGTGTGGCCCTATACAAATTACGAGAACAGATTTTCTTTTACATCGAAAACTAAAAATTGTCTTTTGTACTTGGAAGACTTTGAATTTAAATTTCTATACTATATGATGGCCACTGCTCTTGAATGAAATTTTTTTGTTTTGGTTTTCATTTCTTTCTTTCAGGTCTTGCAACTAGGCTCCCACAACCGGAAAATCTGGTTAAGTACGCTGAGAGCTGCATGTACAGCCCTTCCTACAGACCCTACCGTTAAAATTATCTAAGGCTACATCTTTGATTTCTTGTCAAATCAACTAGTTTGCCTTTTAGCGTGATATTAGGACAGTGAAACCTTGAAGTGGTGAAGCTGTATTGATGTAGAACTATGATAAAAAGATGATGATGAACATCCTAAAAGTAAACATTTTCGGTTCTTCAGTGCAAAATATTTTAGAAGTTCGTCATTTTTTTTATGTAATAGTAACCAATCGTGGTAAGATTCAATGCATTCGATAATTGGATGCAATGCTTTGATCAATTTCTTATTTTTTGTTTCATAAGATATTGGCACCCCACCATGAATTCTCATATTCTACAAATCCCTTGTATTTACTCATCTCTTCCCTTTTCTATTCACAAATTCTCATTTGTGACAGGTAATATGTTTCACAAGCTTGTGACCGTTTTTTCTCACAAAATATCCACTTTTTCTCTCTCTGACACTATTCATGTAGTTCCCTTTCTTCACTAATTCATTTTGTATCCATTTTATCTCACAAAATATCCGTCACAAATGGTGATCCGTCACAAACAAGGCTTACTATTTTCTATTTTGTCCAACGTTCGACCTCAAGAACCAAGATTGAGAGGCAAGCTTTATCTTTTCATCATTTGCCACATTGTAAAACGTGAAGTTCTTCTCCATTTTGCGGAACCATTCGGTTAAAGCAATAGGGTTAACTTCACAATCAGAGGTCTTGTCATTATTTCTCAACAATTGGCTTGTAATCCAAGCAAAGCCACCTTGCCGGTTACCGTCATTCCGGGGAGGAGTCTCTTGGTGGTTGAGTTGCTCTTGGTGGTAAGTTTGTTGGTTTTGGGGCACTTGCATGAATGCTTGAATGATGGCATTATCAGCAATAGATGATCTCACCATTTCTGTTAACCACAAGAGCAAACACATAAAGACTACAAATTTAGGTCCTTAAATCAACCCAAATCTGTAATTCAGTATTCAAGTTTTGGGTCAAATTACGGTTCGGGAAACACGTGTGTGCATTGGGAGCGACTTAGGCTCTGATTCCAACTGTGAACCCCCGCGATTTAGCGGAAATATACACACGTAATATAACGGAAAATACGAGCTTTTAAAACTTTTCTCGAGAGGTTAACACAATAAAAATGCGAAGGTTCAAACGTAAATAAATAAAGTGCAAAAATACAAAAGCAATGTTAGTTATACAAAAAAAAAAAAGAGTGTACGGGAAAAAAGACATCGCGCGTATAAAAAGTATAACGATAGGTTAGTTTAGCGATAAAAAACGGAAACTAAAAGTACAAGGATAAATGCTCGCTAGCCCATATGTTTCACCCCAAGCATGCTTCACAAACATATCATTCATAAAACATGAACGCCACAATCAGCGGGGAGTAACCGAGGGTTCTCCCAGCCACTTTACGTCAAAAGACAAGTAAACGGTAATATAAAACATGTTATACATATAACATATGTATAAACATAACCTTTGTCCGACTCATTTAACATGCATGAGCCAACAAATGATAATTAACGAGAATTCACAAGCAAAGACTCGTAATGAACATATAACATGTTATAATGCAACAATATTAAACCATCGAAGCATATGAAATATCATTTAGAAACTTAAATAAGAAAACGAAGACAACACAATTAAGGGGTCACAGCCGGTGAGCAGACCGGCCGCTGACCTGCCGACTATGACCACCGCTTCAAAAATCGAAAAATAAAAACAAGGCATAACCCTCAGGTAGTGAAAGTCGATCTCCTGGCCGACCGTCGGGGCAACGGCCGAGGGATCTTCCTCCACCTTAGTGTTCACCAAATTTTTACTCTTCTTGTGTCCACAGCCGGTTGGCCGGCAGCCGGTCCACCGGCTGTGAACGTGGCCTTAAAATACAACCAGAGGGCACTGGTGTTGCAAAGGACGGCCCCCTGACCGGTCGCCGGGGAACCACCCAAAGCACAAGCATTTTTCCAAAAATCCACAAAACATAAGGGAGGGGGCGTCCTAGCCTGTGGACCGGCAGCCGACCACCCGGCTAGGAGCACAAGGCCAAAAATTCGAACTTCAGAAAATGGAATGGAGGACTGTGTTCCCAGTCGGCCTACTGACCGGTAGTCGGTTGCCCGGCTGAGAGCACTTGTACACGCAAACTTCATTGTTCAAAAAACAATCTAGCATGCAACAGCCTTAAGACATAAAATATTACGTGTTCCACACGTTTCCAGCATATAAAACTTTTGGTTCTATAAACCTCCATTAATCTTATTAATGTCAAATTAAACTCTTTAATATCATAGGATCTAGTACACGCAAATGGAAAAACAAGACAAAAATTCCTTACATTGAGTAATGGAAATATAGGGCACAAAATCAAACTCCTTTAGATTTTGGTCGTGAGCTAAATCAACAATGGATGATCCTTCAAGAAATCAAAATAGCTTTCCTCCAACTAATATTTGTAAATAAAATGTTATTTTACTAATTATTATTCGATATTTATGAAAAATGCAAAATTAGAATAATCGATTAATTATAATTACAAATGTAGTAAAAATTATAATTAAATTAACTTTTACGTATATGTAATTATGAATTACATTTACTAGTCGTCAATTGTTTTTTATTTATGCATTAAGGTATTTAATTTGATTAATACACATTATAATGCCTAGTGACATGTTGCATGTCACATGTCACACTTATAAATTAACAAATTGACAAAGTTAAAACGGGTGTGCATATTGTGTAGTATGGTGGATAGTTTTTATAAGAAAAGGAAAAAGGAAATTATTTGATTTGAATTTTTTGAAAAAAAAAATAGATATAAAGCAAGACGAAAAAAAAAAAATACCCATTTTGCTAATTATCGTCGACACTTTTACATGAAATACCCATTTTGCCCCCGTCAGCTCTTTATATTTACCGCTTGATATTCGGACTAAAAATATTTGTCGGGTTCTTACAAAATTAAAAAAACTCGGTTTTCTTAGAAAATACAAAAACTTGTCGGTTTAGTGCGATTTCACAACGGTTTTCAACGTTAATTCAATGATTTAAAGAATAGTTTTCAACGATGAGCGACAATAACGAGGTTAGTTTAAGATTTATATTTGTTTCAAATTTACGATTTATAATTTGTAATATAGTAGAGCGAATTAGCGTTACATTCCCGAAGTTGATTTGAATTTTTGAAAAAAAAAATAGATATAAAGCAAGACGAAAAAAAAAAAAAAAAAAAAAAAATGGGACGAAAAACAATTTCGTCCGGGACCGGAGTGGGACGAAAAACAATTTCGTCCAGACAAGGGTTGGGACGAAAAATCTTTTTGTCCCACTCTGGTCTGGGACGAAAATATTTTTTGTCCCAACAAGGTCCCAGACGAAAAATATTTTCGTCCCATATATAATTTTTTTTTTTTTTTTTTTTTTTTTTTTTTTTTTTTTTTTCGTGCGTTTTTTGGCAAGATCAAGTCACAAATCCGGGTAAAAAATAACTAAAAATCCGACATTCAAACTACGATTCAATCCTAATTCCGTAAAAATTAAGGCATTTATCCTAATTCCGTTTCTAATCTATCAAAATAACAAGAAAACAAAAAAACAAAACTTGTCGACGAGTAAAACAAAAAAAACAAAACTTGTCGACGAGTAAAGGGAAAAGGAAGGGGATGGGAGGGGTAGTTTAGGTAATTCATTAAAATGTGTCGACGATAATTAGTAATTTGTCGACGACGTATAGTAGGTTGGTAAATCAAATCACATAAAAAGTATTTCCTACTTTTTGCATTTTCCATATTTAGGTAAGAGGAAATGTAATTGTGTAAGGTCACAATCAACCTTCCCTCTACCTAGAATCCCACGGCCACCCTTCCTTTTATGAGGAATTTTTCATCTAAAATCATTCTAATGATTCTTCATAATTTGATGTATATGATTATCTCTCTAAAACACAAAATAATTTTATGTTTTACTTTTCTCTCAAAATCTAATATGCAAATATTTACTAGCGTAGTAAATCTTATACTTCCTCCATTCATATCCAAAGTGTAGTTTTGCTTTTTGCACAAATATTAAGAAATAGGTTAAAAAATTATTAAAAGTACAATTGGATGTGTGTAAGGTATTTTGTTATTAATTTAAATGGGTGATAGTTGATTAATGGTGGACCATTCAATGACATTTTGTGTAAATAATTGATATTCATAAGGACACTTTAGTAATTTTTTAGGCTTTAATAGGAAAGTGGTAGTTTGGAAATGAATGGATTAAAATGTAATAAGTGTAGATTGGATTTGAATGGAGGAAGTATTAGATTACTATATTAAGTTTTCTATTAATAATTACTAGTCCATAATTATTAGTAAAGTTTTGGTTGATGTCTTGGTATGAGCATGTTAGGAGGATTTTACGATCTAAAGTTCATCCATTTTAATTGAAAGCTAAAGATCAGAAATTGGAAGGAGTCTATTTTTTGTTCCCAAGTATTTATGTAAAATCTTTGTAAGTAAAACTTCTTTTCAGTTTTGTTTTGTATGTACTAGGTCATTAAATTAAAGAGTTAATTTGCATATAAATATGATTTATGAGGTATATATGAAACTAACAATTGGAATCAAGAGCTAGTTGTACATGCAAAATCGTTAACTAGGTAATAACGACGGATACATGTATTTACATGATGTATGTATTATGTAATTATTACTTCATCTCATTAATTCGAATTATATCATTAGTTTAATTGATATGAGTAGGACTTGTATTCAAACAACATAGTTTCATCTCAAAGGAGTGATGAAGAATAACTTTGGCCCAGTGACTGCCGCAAAAAACATATACGAGGATGACAAAGGTTTCCTAATAATTGTTAGTCTTCCCTTTTGTGATATGCAGAAGGTGAGAGTAACTTGGAGTAACTTGGAAGAATAACCCGTCACATGGAATAGTGAAAGTAGCTTGTGTGAGTACAACTGGTTCACCTCTGATTAAAAGACAAGGCAGAACATTTAAACTCACTGATCCAACGCCGGAGCACTGCCCTTCTGGAGTGTTCATCAGGGAAATTCCTTTGCCTACGAGAATTGTTGAGGATGCCAAATTTGAAGCATATTGCGATGAGATAGGAACGATGCTTGAGATAATGGTCCCGAAACAACATGTTATACCAGAGTAGCATGAAGTTCTTGTTTGTCTGCGGCCATCAGGTGGGTTTGAAGTTTTAAAGAAGCGCTCTATTTTGACATGAAGGAATATTTAGCGTAAGAAATTCATGAATTTTTGTACAACCAGATTTATCACATACTCCGCAATTGGTTACTAACTGTACTCATAAAAGGGAAATGCGATGGAGGCTATTACATTACTCTCTGTGTTAGAATCATGTTAGGGTTGATGGTTGATAGTCCTCACATGTTAAAGAATGACATTTGTGTTGTAGGATGAATGGTTGCTTAAGGAAAAGAGGATTTAATTGATGGGTTTTGTTAATTAATCATGAAATTGTTCATATCTTGAAGTTAGTATGCTTGTTTGTGGTGGATGGTGACTATTGTATGCTAGATCTAGTGTTTAGAAGTTGTCTTACGAATTTTGGTGAATTTGATATGCGTAAAAGGGTTGTTTTTGCGTACAGGTCTTCTCAGTCAGTCGAACGGCAGCCGGTCGACTAACCAGCTGAGAACCTCTTTCTTTGAAATTTAAGTTTTCGTAAAAGTTATATAGTAGGTACCTCTAGCCGGCAG
The DNA here is from genome assembly GCA_029255685.2 of Silene conica. Taxonomy (NCBI): domain Eukaryota; kingdom Viridiplantae; phylum Streptophyta; class Magnoliopsida; order Caryophyllales; family Caryophyllaceae; genus Silene; species Silene conica. The sequence continues at coordinate 54,291,759 of CM055311.2, read as the reverse complement.
TCGGTCGACCAACCGGCTGGTAGTCCCTACTGAGGTGTTTGGATGTTTTAAGTGAGAAGGGCCCTCAGCCGGGTGGTCGGCCACCGGTCCACCGGCTGAGAGTCCCTGATGGATGAATATTTTCAAGAAGTTGACAATTTGAAGGAGGTTGTCAGTCGGTTGACCGGCTGAGAACCCTTCTTCCCTATTTTTATGATTTTCTGAAAAGGCTGGAAAGGACTACCAGCCAGTGACCTGACCGGCTGAGATCCCCTGATCTGATTTATTTGCAATTTTACTTGTGATCGGATGATCCGATTTGAATGATTCTTTCTCCATATGATTTCTATGCTTGAATATTTTGTATGGTATAAAGTATAGTCTCCTTAAGGAGATTCATGTGTTGATGCATGTATGGTTACGTATTAGGATATGTGTTAAGTTCACCTCTAGACCTAGTACGTGTTGCGTTTCAGGATATGTGTTAAGTTCACCTCTAGACCTAACTCGTGGGTGTTTGTCGCATGATGGGATATGTGTTAAGCTCACCTCTGGAGCCATTATGTGTTATGGATGTGGCGTATCGGGATATGTGTTAAGTTCACGTCTGGACCCGGTGAATGTATGGATGTGGCGTGTCAGGATCTATGTTAAGCTCACCTCTGGACCTGATACGTGATCGGTTGTCGTATGATTGTGATATGTGTTAATAAGTTTACCTCTAGCCCCTCTGTGTGTGATAACTATCTATTGGGATATGTGTTAAGCTCACCTCTAGACCCAATGCTTGTGTGTGGTAATGGGATATGTGTTAAGCTCACCTCCAGACCCATTACTTGCGTATGTATATCGGGATGTGTGTTAAGCTCACCTCTGGACCCGGTATGTATTTGTAGTGGGATATGTTTTAAGTTAACCTCTGGACTCATCACTTGTGTATGTATGGTGGGATATGTGTTAAACTCACCTCCGGACCCGGCATGTGGTTGTAGTGGATATGTGTCAAGTTCACCTCTGGACCCATTACTTGAATTGTTGTATCTGGATATGTCTTAAGCTGACCGCTGGACCATATATTGTGTGGTTCACCTCTGGACCCATTACTTGAGTTCTTGTATCTGGATATGTCTTAAGCTGACCGATGGACCAGATATTGTGTGGTTGCATTGTTCTCATAACATGTTAAATGTGTTACGTTGATTTAACTCGTAAGTTAACCAGTCGCATGATTAGTTCAAGTATATCTATCACATGATTCTAATTGAATTGTATGCCTTACAGGAAGTTGTTGATAAGCACATTTGAGTTAGTGAGATCATGTTAAGTGAAGTATATGATTTAATTATAGTTATCACATCATGATGTATTGTTCTATATGCCTCACATGATTTACAGTTGTTTCATCACATGCTTATGATTGTATTCGTGCTAAGTTCTTTGTTACGTGTTTATTGACAATAAGTGGCGGGGAGAACCTCTAGTTGCTCCCCACTGACTGTGGCGTACATGTTTCATGTATGTAGGTAATTGCTGAGGGATATCACGGAGAGCTAGCGAGCGATGTTATGCATCGACATGACTCCACTTCTACATCGTTTAGCTAGTTTTAGCTCATTTACTATTTTGATATTCGTGGGATGTACCACCCCCGTTTGCTTATTGTATCTAAATCTAATAATTCATTTAGTTAACTTTCGGCTCTGGTTTAAGTAAATCACCTCGCATGTCTCATATTCAATTCAAAAAGTTTTAATTCCGCGCATTTTCATGCATGCTGCGTTATTTATATTTCCGCTTCCCAAGGAGTTTTACAATTATGGATTTGGATTTCATATAAATCCTATCAAAAAAAAGTAAGGTTAAAATAATTTCGTTTGATATCCGTTTTCTAACCCCTCATTTTCAAATCTTTATTTCACTTAGCTAAGTTGAAAATAATGCATTACAAATTAAATTATTGTTGTCAAACACCCTCTTATAATAATTCCGAAGTAAATATGAGATAATTGGCTAAGGAATTAGAGTGGCAGAATCTTTTTTGTGACGGGTATATTTGTCAAAAGTTTGCGACGGGTCAAATACATCCACTTGTTTAGATAAGAAAAAAATAATAGTGTATAGAAAACCACAAATATTTTGTCTTTATCTCTCCAAATAAATTTCATTTAACCCTTCACAAATTTACGACGGATATTTTCGTTACAAACTTACGACGGGGATATTCCCGTCACAAAATGAGTATTTGTGATTATGTTATGCTAAAAATGGTGGGCCAGATGTGATGTGATGTGACTAGCCAACACCACCAATATTGAATTCATAAAACAATTAAGCAAGTAGGTTGTCTAGGGAAGAGGCTGGAGTTACACTTGGTGTAGGGAGGGTTTGCTACACTTGCAATGAGAGGGTGACACGTGTCTGTCAGAAGGAATCTTTCTTGTCCATCATCTCACCTAATTATGACAGTTAATAATGAATGCTTTTGTACTTTATTAACATATTATAATTCCTAATTATTTCATTAAGTAGTATTCTTTTTTGTATTCTTTTTGTTTTTAGGTTTTCATATACTTGGTATTTATACCGTATATCTATGTTATGTATTTACGTTGTATTTATACGGTGTATTTATACCGTATAATTATACGTATATTTTGTATAGAAGCCATTTTTTTATACAGTCGGTTTTATATTTGTGTTATTTTTTTGAAAAAAAAAATTTGTTCGTATTTTAATTTTTAAATAAAAATAAGTTACGATTATTTGTCTTATATATTCGAAAATATGAAAAAAATTTAAAAATATTATTTAAAAAAAAAAAAATAGTACTGCACGTGTTAAGGGTAGTAAATATTTAGAATAAAAATTTGTACTTAATTTATTTATTTTAGTATGTTGATAATTACTTACGTAAAGGAAAGAATATTTAAAAAAAAACAAAATAGCCATTAGGAGGATTCGAACCCGTGACATGCAGTTTCATTATCGAAGAGTTAACCACCAGACTAGTGACAATTGACTGAACATTGTGCAGGATTAAACATATTTAATACGAAGTACTATATATCTGTTATTTAAATAATAGTCAAATTTATTATAGGTGAGATATTTCCGTGACCTTTGGTTTGGCATATACTCCGTACATGAGAAGATGACAAGATGTCTGGAATCCAAGGAATTTTCAAGGGGGAGATGTTAAAGGAGGAATGATTAGAGGGGAAGATATTAATAGGGGAAATTTTTCCAGGGATACGTGGTTTGGCAAATGAAGAATGAAGAAAGAAGAAAGAGAGAGAGTGTGTGATCTTTTTGAAGGAAAAAGAGAGTTTCATTCCCCTGTAATTGTTACTGATGGAGGGGGGTGGGTAATAGATTACCTCTTGCTGGAGGTAATAGTTACTGGACCCTAAATATTCCTCTCATACCAAACCTTTGAAAATGGGCTGTAATAATTACCTTTCACTTATTCTGGCCTATTACTACTATGTCAGGCAGGCCCGTAGGAAAAGAAGAGAGATTTGGGGAAATTTTGTGTGGGTTAATTTTTACTAAAGGGGTGAGGCTTATGCTAGGAGGTAATAGTTATTGGGCCAGACTTATTATTCTCATACCAAACTTCAACAAAAAACCCGGAATTATGAGGAAAAGCAAAAACGCCAATAGCAAGATTCGAACCCGTGACATGGAGTGTCGTTATCAAAGAGGTTACCACCGGACTAGTGACAAATAACTGAATATTGTGTACGATTGAAAGTAGTTATTGCTAAATATCTGTTATTTAAATACAAGTAATAGTTAATTTGAGGAAAAGAAAAATGGCCATTAGCAAGATTCGAACCCGTGATATGCAGTTTTAACCTCGAAGAACTTACCACTAGACTAGTGCCAAATAAATGAACATTGTGTTGGATTAAACATACTTATTACTTTATATCTGTTACTTAATTAATACGAGTACTATAGTTAATTTGAGAGGGTTAGTTACCCTACCAATTATTTCTAATTTTTTTGGAGGGAAAATATCATTGATAGTAGTGTTTTTTGGAGGGAAAAATAATAGTGAATAGTGATTGTGAGAGGGTTAGTTACCCTACCATTTTTTGTATATTTTTGGAGGGAAAATCTCTTAGGTAGTTGTGATTTTTGGAGGGAAAAGATGTTCTATAAATAGTAGGTGTTCCCTCCATATTTCTTCATACATTCTTCTTAATCCATTTTTAATAAGTACTTCTAAGATTTAGCTAAAACTCAACAACTAGTTAAGTAATTTAATCAACTTAAGAATGTCGGAAGAAAAGAAATCGCATGTTAGGGACATTGTAGCACACGTTTATTTATGAGGGAGTTGATTAAAGAAGTCGGTCCTAAAAGTGTCCAAACCGCCATTGAGCGTGCATCTCCCGGTTACTATGGTAATCCCTTCCTCGTTGACTTGTACGAGGAAGAGTTTAACATGTTAAATTGGGGGAGGTTTGAGCTCGATAAGATGTATTGGAAGAATGTTGGGGAAGGGGTGGAGATGATGGCTTGCCCTAAGGTGGACAAGTCCATCATAAGGTTGAAGGAGGTGGTGGACGAGGACGAGGTGGTGGAGGTGATACCGCCTCCCTTGGTGACACCAAAGAGGCGTAGGGTTTCCCCCGAGGGGAAAGGGAAATCCCCGTGCTTATCAACTCCCGACTTAGCCCCTCCGAAGAAGTCACAAAGATTAGTTGGGAGAACTATTCGTTCGAGGAATAGTTCTAAGAAGCTTAAGTTCGATGGTTGCGTTGGATGTAGTCGCATTTAAGCTTTCGTTTTTTCTCATCAACTTCGGCTTAGTTATATTTTTATGTTTTTTTTTTTTTGTAGTTAGTTTATATTTATTTGTATTTTTCTGTTTTTAGTTTATGTAAATTATGTTTATTATATAATGAAAAAAGTGTTTTCCCTTCAATTATGGAGTACTATAATTTAACTTGGTGCTATTTTAGTTATTTTTGAGTTTTATTTAACAAGATGTTTTTAAAAAGTTAGAGTTGTTAATTGGTCACTATATTGATGGCAAATTTGTTTTTGAATGCAGTTTAAATGAAATTGTTCATAGTTAAATCATAATTTAAAAAAAAAGAATAGGTGAAACCCTAAAATGAAGCTCTCTTTATCCAGTTTAAAAAATAGGTATCTTTTAAGTTAGTATTACACGAATTATCGATTTTTTAGTGTTTTAAAAAAATAGGTATCTTTTAAGTATCGATAAATTGTAGTATTACGAACGTAAGCAAATAATCGATATGTCAATTAACTGCAATTAGTGAAGTGTGTTCCAATGACATGGTGACACGTGTACATGTTCCATGCAATTTGCAAGGTAGAACTCACTAATATAAACCTTCACTTCCCTTACTTTTACCCATACTCTGTGAACTTATCTAAAACCTCCTCTTTCCAAAAGCTCCTAAACTCTCATTTTTTCAAAACCTACTAAACCCTAAGAAATGGATGCCATAAGAAACGACACCCTCAACCTCATCAAAGCCTACGAGGCTGCCATAACCCTAGCCCGTGAGCAACAACTCACGGTGATGAAGGAGGTGGTTGCGATAATAGAGTTTCGCAACCTTGGGTGTGGTTTAGGGATCGGGGGGCGTACGAAGCCCTTCAACCCAATATTGATCTGTTGTTGGCGGAATTTGCAAATGGTGCCGCGAGAATTATCGAGTACAACAGATGTATTTCTGAGTTGAAGGAGCGTCTGAATAGGGTGTAGTAGGTTTTTTTATGTCTTTTTTAATTATCTTTTTTTTTAGTTTTTTTAATTAGAATTTATGTATATATATGTTTATATTATTAATGGTAAGGCTATATTTTGTTATTTTCTTTATTTATTATTTGCATGTTGGTATTCCTATGTTTTTTGGGCTACTAGTTTAATTTAATTATTTGCATTGCAAATAAAATGATGTATAAATAAAATGAAACCGTTAGAATAGTAAAACGAAAATAAAAATGACTTTTTTTAAGTTAGTCATATGATTAACAATAATTTAAATTATAAACATTAGGATGAAAAATGTTTACAAAATAGAACGAGTCAAAAAAACGTAAATCCGCGAATTATACGAGTATATTGTTTCTTATTTATATTAAATTAAAGTACGAGTGAAGTTGTTTTAAAAGAAGTCGTATTTTAGAGTAAGTTTATTTTTTTAACAACAGACATTTTTTTTATTTAGTTAAAACGACCATATTCATAGTTAAATCTAAGCACATCTAAGACAATAATTGTATATTTTAGAGTTTTTTTTCCTAAATTAGTCATGATATTAATAATAGAATGAAAACATATTGGTTATAGAGTATAGACATATCTTGAAATGAACTTTTTTTTGTAAAATTATTTAAATTAGGAGTATATGTAAAAAAATAACTAATTCGTAGAATATAATACATTCTAGTACTACAGTTAATAGTAAATGAAAGTGGTTCAATGGCTTACAATTTGGTAAGTTACCCAAAGGTCATGGGTTCAAATCTCTTTTCAAACAATTTTTTAATATAAATAAAATCAAATACATTGGATCCGCCCATGATCATATTAAGTGTAAAATGAGTTAAAACGTCCATATTATAAGAGACGATATTTTTTATAAATAATAGTTATCTAATAGTCCGTACAAATTTGTAATGGACGACTATTTTTATCTTCTTTTTCGTCGATTAATCGTATAGTGTAAATAACGACGAGTTGTATTCTGACCGCAATGAAATAATCGTATCGTATAATTAGTGAAGAGTATTGCACAAGCCACCCAAAATGGTCACAATCACATTAATGTTGAGAATCTTACCAAATCTTATGCTTTACTATCATAAATGGTCATAATCATTACTTAAAATTTGTATTTTATGCAATTTAATTTAGAAATCTTCCATTATATTTTATTTGTAAATTTATTTTATGCAATTATTATAAATTTAACGTTTTTTTTTTATAATTTTGCATTAAATACACTGCAATGACCATATAATCTTTTTTGGGAATTTTAAGGTTTTTTGAAATAAATATGGTGCATTCAATGATTTTGTCAATAAATACACTGCAACTTCCATTTAATTTTCTTTGTGTTTTTTTATGTTGTTTGCATTTTTACGTTTTCTTTTAAAAAAATAGCTATAAATGCGTTGCATTGAAAAATTAAGAAATTAGTGATTTTTAAGGTTTTAGCAATAAATACGGTGCATTCAATGATTTAGGCGTTATTCTTTAAGGATTTAAATTCCTTTTCTTGTTAACGTAAGTCAGTCTTACGAAGCCCATTTTTACAAATTTTTAAAATTTATTTGCAATAAATACGTTCCATAGAAAATTTAATAAATTGGTGATTTTCAATGTTTATATTATTTTAGATAATTGTTTATAAATTAACCGTCATTAGGTGTTATGTTCTCATAATTTTCAAATTGTTTCTATAAAATCTGAAGCTCTCAAGTTATCTCCAAAAAACAAAATTCTTATTCACAAAACCATAAACTTTAATATGGATGCAATTAAAAAAGACACAGCAAATTTGATAAAAGGGTACGAGGCTGCAATAAGTGTGGCCCGTGAACAACAAGTCACGTTGTTGAAGGAGGTCCTTTACATACTCGAATTTAGAAATCGCTCATGTTCGCAGGGGATTGAGGGGGCCCATGAAGCGGTCCAGTCCACCGTCGATTTATTGTTCGTAGCATACGAAAGTTGTGCTACGAGTATCACCGACTACAACAAGAGTATTACGCAATTGAAGGATCGTCTTAGTAAGATGTAGATTTTAATTTAAAATATTGGTTTTTTGTAATAACGTCTCTTTATTAATATCATTTGTTTTGTTCACGTTTCGTTGTATTGTAGGTATTTTAAAGTTTTCATTTAATTCTTCACGTTAATGTAAAATTCGACGCCTTTTAAATTAGTAAACCGCCTAATTTTACCGAATGACTACGCAAATTACGATTTCACCATATCTTATTAAAATCTAAAATAATAAAGTCAAATAAAAGCAACTTTTCGATTTCTGCATTTCTTGCATTTTCAAAGCATAATCATTACCTTTCGTGTGTCTCAATGCAAGTCTCCTTCTTTTTTGTTCAGTCAGGCATTAATACGTGTAGAAGAAGTAATTATTTTTATAATTACAATTAATGAACAAATACTTATACTAATTGCTAAATATGACGTCAACTAATTTAATTAATAAAAAAAATGACGTCAAGAAATTGTAGTGTATTAATTAGAATTATAATATTCATTTTATAATTACCCAGAATTTACCATTAATTTATACAAAATGACTAATATTTTTAAAATAAAACAAACTTGAACCAAAACAAGTACAGAAATTCAGTATTGAATTTATTTAAATATTAAATTACAACTTGTTAAGTTAATTACATTCTTATTTTTAAAATAAAAGAAACTTTAACCAAAAGGGTATTGAATTTAGTTACAAATTAAATTAAAAACAAATTCGATTGATTTTAGTAAAACATGAAAAACTACTATTTTCATATGTAGTATTAATTCGTGTTATCAATTTTTTTACGTTGTAGAAATTGTCAAAATGGTTAAAGTTTAAGTAGTAAATTTAATAAAAAAGTAACTCCTCGAACTCCATAAGTCTTACATTAGAATTTCGGTTTCTCAATGCAAAATAATGATGGTATCTTTTAATCTTCTCCGAATTAGTGAAGTGCACCGACTATAAAAATTTGAATTTTTCAAAGTTAAAATTAATTTTACAAATTTCAATTTTACATTCATACTTATAATATTCTGCTAAATATTTGTACATGAAATAGTGAAGTTACTTTAATTGCAATAGTGTACATTTTTTTTAATTGTTAGTGAAGTTCAAATTGTTAGTGAAAATTATAGTAGAACTTCAAATTGCAATAGTTTACTTTTTTTTTAATTGTTAGTGAAAATTAAATTAGAAGTACAAATTGCAATAGTGTAGTTTTTTTTAATTGTTAGTGAAGTTCAAAAGTCCATCCTAGTCAAGTACAAAAGTCCATTCAAGTTATAATTTTTTTATTGAAACCCTAAAGTTTCAAATGAAATCGTAGCCGTTCATATAAATTTTAATACCCTGTTTTTTAATTTTTAGTCAAGTACAAAACTCCATCCAAGTCACATCCTTTCACTTTTAAAAGACCAAAACGTCACTTCTTTCCTGACTTTCTCCATCTCTCTAAAAAAACTACTTTTACCTCTCTCTACAAACCGCCCCTCCCCTTTTCTTTCCATCAAAACCCTAAAACCTACAAAAATGGATGCTCTTAAGTTGGAGATGGCTAAATTAATCGAGTCCTACGAGGATGCTATCCGCAAGATTCTACCGGAGCAGTTGTCCCTGTTGAGGGAGGTGGTGAAGGTGATGGAGTTCCGAAACCTGGCTTATGCCCTAGGGTTTCCGAGTGCTGTTGAAGAACTCCAACCAACCATCTATCTGCTGCTGCTGTCTTATAAATATTTAGAGATGAATTTAGAAGATTATCTTTCAGAAGTTACTAGTTTGAAGGAGCGTCTTAGGAGCTTGTAGGTTTATTTATTTTTTCGGTTTTATTATTTTTTATTTAGTATGTAAATATAGTTTAAATTTTAATGAATATTTTGTTGGATTTTGTTTCGGTTCAAGTTTTGATTTGTTGTTATTTTTTAGTGTTTTACTTTACTCAGTTACCTTTAGTTGTTCCGTTAAATTATTTAAAGTAGACTCATTAAAAAGTTGATAATTGATTTTGAATTTTAGTGGCATGCTAAATGAAGAACAACGGGTTAAATTTGAAAAGAAACAGTAAAAAATTAACAACATATTGAAATAGTTTTGCATGTTTTATTAAATCAATTGAATTTCCTTTTAATTTAATTTCTAAATAAATTAAGTACTCATTTCGTTAGAGTTTTTTTTTTAAAAAAAAAAACTAAAAAGTAATTAAATTTTGTAGTTGTAATTTAATTTTGAAAATTCAATTTTGTATAATTAATTGTAACTTTGTAAAATCCATATTTGTAAATTTAATTTTAACTTTGTAAAATTAAAATTTCTATTGATTAATTGAAATTGTAAAATTTAATTTAAATTCAAATTCAAATTAATTTCAAATTGAAATTAAAATTTAATTGGAATTTAAATTTAATTCGAAGAAGATTAAAAGTTAGCATCATTAATTAGCATTTTTAAACCGAAATTGTAATGACTTTGCATGGAAAAAGAAAACTCAAATGGAGAAATCGAAAAGTTAGTTGATTGTGACTTGTTTTAGATTTACGTTTAATAAGATTTGGGGAATTCGTAAATTGCGTAGTCCTTTGGTATAAAATCTCTGGTTTAAAATTTAAAACTCGTGAAACTGATGGAATCGTATACTGTTAACGGAAAATCGTCGTTAATTGTAACTTCGTGGCCGTAACTTTTTATTAAGTACTTTGTTACTTATTTAATTTACTTCTTTATTTAATTTACTTGTTTGTATAAAGTATATACTTTAGTATGCAGAAATTGGAATCGTCAATTAATAACATAAATCGTTGAGTATAAAGTAGTCGATGCAGCTATTTTATCTTATTAATAAAATTAGCAACTAAAAGTAGTGATGGTTTACATAATGAGTTGTTTTGATTTTATTTTTTAAAAGTGGTCCGATGGAACGAAACTGGAAAATAACAAGTAATGACGGTTTATTTATAGAGAATAATCGAAACAAGAAGAAATAACATTTAAAATCCATAATTTGTTACATTTTGCAACGCAGTCGGTTTATACCAAAATTTAAATTTACGATAGGATCGGATCATTTTAAGTAAGAGGATAAGACGACACAAAAGTGATAAGTATTGACAACACATAAATTTTTGTTTAAAAAGAAAGTTTATTTCAGATGAAATCGTAGCCGTTCATTCAAAAGACAAAAGTTTATTTTTAAATTGTTAGTCAAGTACAAAAATCCATCCAAATCTCATCCTTTCACATCCTAAAGGTCACTTATCCTCAGTTTGTCCTTCTCTCTAAAGGTTACTTTGACTTTTCTCCAGAAACCCTCCCCTCTGTTTCCTTTCCCTGAAAACCCTAACCCTAAAAAAATGGAAGCTCTTAAGTCGGACATGGCTAAGTTGATCCAGTCCTACGAGGATGCAATACGCGAGGCTCGTGAGGACCAGTTGTCCGTGTTGAGGAAGGTTGTTTTGGTGATGGAATTCCGAAACCTGGGGTGTGATCTAGGGATTCCGGGTGCTCATGAAGCACTCCAACCTATCATCTTTCCGTTGATGCTGGCGTACGAATATTGTTGTGTCAATTTAGAAGATTACCTTGCAGAAGTTAGTACTTTGAAGGATCGTTTAAGTAGGTTGTAGTTTTTTAAAAAAAAATCGGTTTTATTATTTACTTTTTATTATGTAAAACTAATATTTAGTTTTAATATCAATGGATATTTTGGTGGATATTGTTTGGGTTTTTTTGCATATTTGATTTGTTGGTAATTTTTAGTGTTTTACTTTAGTGATTTACATTAACATGTTCTACTAAAATATTTAAAGTAGAGTAAGTAAAAAATTTAAATTTGATTTGGTAAAGTAGTTGCTTGTTCAAAAAATAACAAGTGATTAAAGATGAAAAGAAATTGTAAAAAGATAACATCACATTAAAATAGTTTCGCATGTTTTATTGAAATCAATCGAATTTGTTTTTAATTTAATTTCTACGAGCCGATACATTACCCTTTCGGTTGAAGTTTTATTTATTTTGAAAATAAAAAGGTAATGAATTTTGGAACTTGTAATTTAATTTCTAAATATATTGAATATCCTTTTGACTGGTACTGAATTTGTGAAGTCGTTTTTTTTAAGTTGTATTTTTATAAAGTTGAAAGTCGTTTTTTTTAATCGAATTGAATTCTAAATTTCTAAAATTGAAAATCGTATCATTTTGCAAGATTTCCAGAATAATATATTATGAACGGAAAATCTATTATAGTATGCACGCAAAATTAATAAGACCTACGAAAAATCTTATTCAAAGTCGTTATTTATTGACTTTACTAAATGGTATACAAATCTAATAACACATACATTATTTTCAATAATTTTTTTGTCGAAAAAGTTTGTTTTAAAATACTCCGTATTAGACTTGTTGATATTAAGTTATCGTCTATTAATAAGTTAAATCGTTAAGTATCAATTATGGAATCGTCATTTGCAAATATTAGATTTGGTAATATCATTTACAAATAAAATATTTCGACGTTGGTTATAGCAGTTAAAAATAATTAAAGTTTTATTATAAACAAAGTTATCGACGGCTAATTACGGCTACTTACGGCTACTTACGGCTAATTAATGCTGACTGAAAAAACTGAACAAAAAAAAGAGTTGCCTTGAGACACACAAAAATGTAATGATTATGCATTGAAAAAGCAAGAATTAGAGAAATCGAAAAGTTTGTTTAATTTGACTTTTTTTTTTATTTTAGATTTGAAGAGGATGTGGGGAAATCGTAATTTGAGTTGTCGTTTCGTAGAATTAGTCGGTTTTATATTTTAAAAGTCGTTCAATTTGTGAAATTGTTCACTAGTAAATGAGAACATATAAATACGTAGAATGGAACGAAACTGGAAAAACCGAATTATATTAAGAGACTAACGAGAATACAACTTAAATAATAAAAAAAAACAATAATTTTTATTAAAATCTACATCTTACTAAGACGGTCCTTCAACTGAATAATACTCTTGTTGTATTCGGTGATACTCGTAACACAACGTTGGTATGCTACGAACAATAAATCAACGCTGGACTGGAGCGCTTCATGGGCACCCTCAATCCCTTGCGAACAAGAACGATTCCTATATTCGAGGATGTTAACCACCTCCTTCAACAACGTGACTTGTTGTTCACGGGCTAGGGTTACTGCAGCCTCGTACCGTTTGATTAATAGTCTGGTGTCCTTTTTTATTGCGTCCATAAAGAGGGTTGTGGTTTACCTAATACGAAATTTTTTTTTGTGGAGGAAACTTCGAAGCCTGAGATTTTAAGGGGAGTAATTGAAAACTTGAGAATATTACAACTTATGACGCTTTATTTATAGACAATATCCGAAATTTAAAAAAAACCTATAAAATCCATAATTTGATATAGTTTCAAGGCATTGTATTTATTGCAATTTTCTTTTTATATTTAAATTAAATGTTCAATGCTTTGTATTTATGGCAAAAACCTTAAAAATTCTCAAATAAATTAAATGTTCAGAGCAGTGTATTTATTACAAAACAATTAAAAAAAAAAACGTATAAATGATAGTAACATATTAAAATTAAACTTTAAATTATAAAAATTGCAAAAGTTTTAAAATAAGTTGCATAAGATTAGTAATGATTATTACCATTTATGATAGAAAAACAAAAGATTTGGTAAGATTGTGTACATTAATTTGATTGTGACCATTTAGGGTGGCTTGTGCAATACTCTACAGTAATTATACGATACGTTTATTATTTGCTTACGTTCATAATACAACTCGACGTTAATTATAATATGCGATTAATGAAAGAAATTATAGTCTCTCGTAATATGGTCTAATTAGGTAATTATACACTTAATAAAGTTGTTTTAATGAATTAAAATAAAATGTTTTTTGTTAAAGAAATACATTTAACTAATTAAAAAAATGACAAAATAACAACTAATGACGTTTTTTTTAGACAATAATCGAAATTATAAAAAAAGTTATACAATCCATAATTTGTTAGATTTTCAATGCAATGTATTTATTGCAAAAAATTATTAAAAATCCAAAAAAAGGCGGTTCGTACGAATGAGTAACGTGAACAATAAGACGACAATAAATCAGAAATAAATAACGTGTTAGGCGTTTCTTAAACAACTCATTAAAGGCCGCGTATTTATTGCGAAACATTGTATTTATTGCAAAAAACCTTTACACACTAGTAGAAAAATATCTATTTGCAGCTATCTATTTGAGGCGTTTTAACTCAACAGCAACAAATAACTTATGAGTCGTTTGAGGCGTTTTGAAAAAAACGCTACAAATAAGTCATTTGAGGCGTTTTTCAAAAAACGCCGCAAATGCATAATTATTAAAAATAAAATAAAAAGAATTGACAGAGTGCATTATTATTCCGTGTACACTGTATGTATGTCTTCATTATTCACTCCCAAAACAATGAAATAGTGAAATAGTCGAAGCTCCCTCCCAAACTCCCTCGACAACCACGCAAATCTGCCAACACCTCCTCACCGCCACTGGAAGTCGCCGGAACTCGCCACCTCACCATCTCCTATATTCCTATTATTCTAAATTAGGTATGTGAATTGATATTAGGTATGTAAATTTGGTGTTCATTGTTTATGTTTTCGATTAAATTCAGTGTTATTGTTAGGGTTTATGATTTTTTCGATTAATTATCTTTTGTTAAGGTTTATGTTTATCTTTTTGTTAGTTTCATTGTTGATTCAGTGTTGATTATTTTTATTAGGGTTTGTGTGACTTAAGAGCTAAGGATGAAAGGGGTTAGCTTTGATTATATTTATTAGGGTTTGTATTGTCGATTGTTGAGATTAATTGGAGCCTCAAATTAACAGCAAGAGGATGAAAAGTTCGAGTCTTGAGATTACATGGAAACCCATAACTTGGTGTCGTCAGTATTTAGTGACAGTTTGCTTAGTTGATTGATGGGTTGAACGGAGTAATATAATTGAACCACCGTCTTCATTTACTGGAGTAGGATCTGTTTGTCTTGTCTGTATGATACAGATCTTAACTTGATTGGAAGTGTTAAGATCAGTACCGTCAGTGTTGGGACTATTAGCAGGAGCTTGAATGTTAATGTTTGAGATGGTAGAATTGTTACAGCCAGTGATTGATAGATGTGCTGTTGGGCTGTTGATGTGTTTTGTTCCTTGTAAACGAAGGCCATTGCAGTCGCAGAATGTTAGAGCCTATTGTTCATTTGTGTCGTATATTAGAAATAATACAGACAGTGAGACAGAGTTAATACAGATCATAAAACATAAAACATCAGACAATGGACGATCATTACTTTAGGTTTGTTACATGACGACATATCATCATCCTGCAAAACAACCAACGTCGTCAACTATATAAATTCCGGAACATTAAAACATTAGTATCCTGTGTCGTGGCGTTTCGTGTCATGGAATTATACATAAGACTTACAGTGTGTTTATCGTGGATGGGAACAGAAGTATTCCACCAAGATGAACCTTGACCATCTATCACCCCTGATCCATCTACAATTAGGTTAGTAATGTGCTCAAAAACTAGCCAACTATTGTCATTGCAATTTTTCCAATCGTCGCGGCCACTTGGTGCTACCAAATTTCCCTGGATCTGTTATCATTATTATATCATGGTCCATCAGGCATCAGTCCATGGATGTAAACTATAGATTAATGAAAGAGCAAGTGGGCAGAGAATGAAATGACTAGTTCCTTTACTCTTCTTTGATTAGTTCCTTTACTCTTCTTTGTTTTGTTCTTCATCGATCGTGATTCTTAACATATATAGTGCTGTTTAAATTCACTCAGGATGCCAATGGAAATGAAGTTAGCTTGAGTGATTATAAAGCCAAAGTGTTGCTCATTATTAATGTTGCATCTAAATGGTACCAACTTTTCTTATTTTTATGTTTTCATTTGATTTCAGCTGATTATGCAAATAATAGGGAGTATGTGATTTCAGTTGATTATACAAATACTAAATGGTATGGCAGTGGAATGACAAACTCCAATTACAAATAAGAGGAAGACTCGTCAACTTCAGTCAAGTTGCTTGGATGTATCACGGACTCACGGTACAATTCTTAATCGTTAACTCAAACTCAAATGATTGTTTTATGTTTGGTTGCATCTGCTATTCTTAATCACAGGCTCTTAGTTGTTTTCAAACATTTCATCAAACCATTATGGTTTTGGTTTTTTATAAGGGAATAATAATGATAACTGAGCCATGGAACGTCTGTTTTAATGACGAGTTATAAACACTCAGTGACTTGAATTACATATACACCCTTGACCCTTGTGGTTAAGTTGAACGAACTCCATTGATTGTGTTATTTGTGTAGCATACTAAAGTTATGTTTTTTGTTGTCTGCCCATAAAAGTGTTCCTTTACATCCCAGATATATCGTATTTGTTCACTTAGCTTTGCAGACGGGCAGCCCTCTTGTCCCAGTTTTCACCTTTGGCCAGGTATCACGCTGTCAATTAATTATAGCACTCTATAGTCTAGATTAGTCTACTGAACTGTTGATACTCACATTCCTTTTCTGTTACTTACCTTTATATATGCTTTGACCTCTATGCTTGGTATTTTCTCTTCCTCGGATTATCTCTGCTATAAGTGGCGGCATCACAGATCTTGCATTCAACACCACAGGATATACACACAATTTATAAACTGCATTCTAACAGCTAGCTATTCAGTTTTGTTTTCTAGTCATTTCAGTCTTGTTTATGATCACCTTTACTCCCCCCTATACCATGAAATTGATGTTTGTACATGTTTTTAGCTTACTTTAAGGATGGTCATGGACAAAGCAAAACTGTTAATGAATTATGGATCTCTAAATGAAGTTTCAATGGTGTTGCTGAACAACGCTTTATTATTACCATCTGTTGTGTTCTTGATTCTGGTCTTACATTTGATTCTGGTCTTACACTATACAAGATAGCTTGCATGAATCCATAGACTACCTTTGTTGCGTATTGGATTTCGTGAGCGTCCACCTTCAATAAGTTTTTTCACACCTTGGAGTCTTACACTATGCAAGATGTATAAGCTATAAGTGTAATCATATCCAAACAAATGTGAAGGTAATTCAATCATGATCTGATTGTCGCATCACTTTGCTTTGCTATATGTATTAGACTTATGTCTCGTTACAATCCCGTTATTATCTCATCTGGCGTGTCATCTTTTCGCTGCAGGCTTCTTTGCTGGTTGCTCGATAGCCCTTGTTATTGCCGTTATTCTGATGGTGCGAGCATGGAGAATTTTTTCGAGAGGACACGCCTCCCCTTACTTGGAAAACATGTTTGGACTTTACATTTGGGCTTTGGAACTATTGATATCATCATGCTTGGACCTAGCTCATGGCAAGGTTTATGAAGGGAGGTTAGATTTTCTTTTCTTTTGTCTAATGGTTTTATAGGATTGAGGTTTTTGTTGCTATTCTGTTTTCAGGAGAGATTTGGTCAGGATTAGGCTGTTTCAACTCTAGTGCGTTGCCATATGCAGCATCCAAATACGCAGACCCGTACATCCTGAAATGCAGATGCCGCCATTGCTGCACTACCAGGACGTTCAGACCAGCTAGCTCTAGTCCACAATTCCAGTCCAGAAGCATTCAGAGCTCCTGCCCACCAAGCGACTCCTATGCCTTGCTGATCATCGTCAAATAAAATCCATGCTTGCTTTTTCCATTCATTGTTGCAGCCCCTTAGAACTCTGTAGGCTCGCACAACTAGGCATCCCTGCCCCATTCCAGTAACTTTAGAAAGCTACTCTGCCTCTATAACGAACAACAGCTCATGAACTGCTCGCTGCTTCCGCATCAGTCCCAGCATCTGCCTACACCCTTAATCTGGCTAAGCAGTCTACCACACTCTATATCTGCTACTCTACTGTGCTTTTGCCTTCAGCAACATCTGACCAGACCCAGAACTGTCAGTCATTCCTGTAGTATTGGACAGCCTTGAACTTGTTTTGTAATGATGCTTTAGCAAGCAAAGTTGTATTCCTGCAGTATTTGATGTATGAATAAATCTTAAAAGATTGTCTTATAAAAAAATATATTTGAGAGTTATTTTATTCAAATTAGTTTTGTTTTCGATTCTTTTTATTAAAACAAAAAAAAATTTAAAAAAAAAAAAAAATTTTTTTTTTTTTTACTATTTGCTGCGTTTTTTTCAAAAAAACGCCGCAAATAAACAATCATCATTTGCTGCGTTTTTTTGAAAAAACGCCTCAAATGACTCTTTATTTGCTGCGTTTTAAAAACGCCGCAAATAACTTTTCTATTTGCGGCCCCCTTATTTGCTTCTACACTAAAAACGCCGCAAATGGCCATTTTTTTGACGCCGCAAAAGGCTATTTTTCTACTAGTGACATTCCCAAAAAAAAAAAATGTTCATTGCAGTGTATTTTTTACAAAATTATTAAAAAAAAAACGTAAAAAGTTTACTAGTTACATAATATATATTTCGAAATATAAAATATTGGTAAACTTCTAAAATAAATTGCATAAAATAAAATTTGAAGTAATGATTATGAGCTTTTATGATAGTGAAACATAAGATTAGGTAAGATTCTCAACATTAATTTGATTGTGACTATTTAGGGTGGTTTGTGCAATACTCTTCACTAATTATACGATACGTTTATTTCATTACGGTCGTAATACACATCGTCGTTAATTACACATTAGACGATAAATCGATGCTCGTCTTAACTACTTAATAAAACCGTTTATTGTTAAGAAAATACGCTTAACTAATGAACAAATCGTCTCTTGTACAAAAAACGTCTCTTATAATAAAGTTCTATAAACTATTTTTCTAAATGTCTCTTTCTAAAAAACCGTCTATTACTTAATTATACGGCATTGAACTTAATTATACAGTTAATAAATTATTACGAATTAGCGCTGAGAAAACGAACTTGTACACAATAGATTTTTGAAACGATTTACTCTGACATTGATTGACGACTTAGAAACTCATAGACTACCTTTTGTCGGTTGATGTGACCCCTTAGGGTGGCTTGTGCAATACTCTTCTATAATTATAAATACAGGAAACGATAATTTTTACGGTCTTAATAGAAATAATCGATAATAGTCCATTTAATTTGTTACGTTTTTACGTATTTAGGTTTTTAAGATTTAACGTTTTTAGGATCTAAATAAAATTACGATCTTAATAAAATAACTGTTTATCGTTTTACTATTCTAACTTTTTCATTTAATTTTTCGTTCAACTATAAAAATGATATTAATAAATAAAGAAAATAAGAAAAAAAAGTCTTACCATTAATAATATATACAGATCTATACATACATACATACTAATTAAAAATAACTAAAAAATATACAATAAAAATAAACATAAAAAAACCTAAAACCTATTCAGACGGTCCTTCAACTCGGCAATGCATCTATTGTATTCAACAATACTGGCAGCACCATTTGCAAATGCCGCCAACAATAGATCGATACTCGGTTGAAGGGCCTCATATGCCCCCGCTATACCTAAAGTACATGCAAGATTGCGAAATTGTATTATCGCAACCACTTCCTACATGACCTTGAGTTGTTGCTGACGGGCAAATGTAATGGCAGCCTCATACGCTTTGATGAGGTTCTTGGTGTCGTTTATGATAGCTTCCATTGCTTAGGGTTTAGTGGGTTTTGGAAGGACTGTTTGTAGAGAGAAGTTGGGAGAAATGCTAAGTTCAGTTAAGGTGTGTATGACTAATATTAAGGGAAGTCAAGGTTTATATTAGTGAGTTCTACCTTGCAAATTGCATGCAACATGTACAAGTGTCATCATGTCATCGCAACACACTTCACTAATTGTAGTAAATTGAATTATCGATTATTCGCTTACGTTCGTACTACTAAAATTTATCAATAATTAAAAGATAGGTATATTTTTACAACACTAAAAAATTGATAATTCGTGTCATCGTAACTTAAATTAAACCTAATTTTTAAAACGAAATTGGTAATGTAAATCAATTGTGTAATAGAAACAAAAAATTGTCCATAATTCCTCCAAGATGTTGATTTAATATGTCCATAATTCGTCCATACTAAATTAAATTGTCCATAATTCGTCCAAAATTTTGATTTAATGAAATGTTGATTAAATTGTCCAAATTATAAAGTTAAATAATACTAATATCAACTTAAATTTAATCTCAAGTTTAATTATAGTAATATCAAGTTAAATTTAATATCAATTTATATTTAATTCTCCAAAATTCGTTGGAATTATACTAATATCGAGTTAAAATTAATCTCACGTTATACTAATATCAAGTTAAATTTAATATCAATTTATATTTAATTGTCCAAAATTCCTCCAAAATGTTACTAATCTCGAGTTAAAATTAATCTCAACTTAATTTATAAAATATTTTATTCCACCATTTCTTAGTCAATATACAAACATGCAAAGGAACTTTAGTAATGCTTAATTTTATACCATTAATTACAAATTAACTTACATGAATATCAACAAAATAAACAAAATGATAAATAAATTACATTC
Organism: Silene conica; assembly: GCA_029255685.2. Classification (NCBI taxonomy): domain Eukaryota; kingdom Viridiplantae; phylum Streptophyta; class Magnoliopsida; order Caryophyllales; family Caryophyllaceae; genus Silene; species Silene conica. Next base: position 54,271,445 of record CM055311.2, on the reverse strand, counting down.
TACTTAAAAGATCCTTCAACTCATTTACACAGTCCTTATAAATGTTCACGGTTGTACCGCAAACATTGTAAGCTAGCATCAACAACTCGATGCCATGGTCGAGTACTTCTTCTTCACCCCCACGACCTAACTCACAACCTTCATTACGAACTTCAATGGTCGAAACCGCCAACTTCATCAACTTGAGTTGTTGTTGACGGACGAAGGTTAATGCTTCCTCGTAACTTCGAAGAAGTGCCTCGGTATGGGTTTGAAATGATTCCATATTATTACGGGTTTTAGGGTTTATTTTTAATGGAGCAAAAGGTGACGATTTGGAGAGAAAAAGAGAGAGAAGATGATTGCTTTGGAGAGAAAGAGAGAGAAAGTGACGGGTTCTTTTGATAAAATGTGAATGGACTTTGTGTTTCTTTCCTTTTATAGAAAAAATGAGAACCACCTTAGTTGGTAATCCGTGTGAAAGAAGCACATTAAGTAGGTAATCCGTGTGAAACACACCAAACCAATGGCCAAGATCTTCTTCATAATGTCAATTTTTTGGAATGAATGGTTAGGATTTGTTGTCATATTTATAATGTCAAAGAAGCACATTAAGTTGGTAATCCGTGTGAAAGAAGCACATTAAGTTGGTAATCCGTGTGAAACACACCAAACCAATGGCCAAGATCTTCTTCATAATGTCAATTTTTTGGGTTGAATGGTTAGGATTTGATGTCATATTTATAATGTCAAAGAAGCACATTAAGTTGGTAATCCGTGTGAAAGAAGCACATTAACTTGTGTCGTTACGATCGAATTCGTACGATCGGATTGTAGATTCATAAAAAAATAGGTTGACAAAGAAATTCAGTGTAATGTGTTACTAATCTAAAATCAAATTCGTCTAAGATCAAGTTCAGGTATATAACCTATTACTATTCTTTAATCAAAATCGTCTAAAATCAAGTTCGTCTTTGTAATAATTCATTTATCGCTATTATAAAATTAAATTTGTCTATAATGAAGTTCGTCTATAACGTATATTGTAGTTTCTCATTTGAAATCAGTGTCGTTACGATCAAATTGGTACGATCGGATTGTAGGTTTATAAGATCCTACTAATTTACAAAAATCCATATTCGACGTTGAACTGGGTTACGTATTAAGTAAAATGATATTCCTCTAAAAAGTCTCGATCATATTAATAACTTATTACTATTAAGTAAAATGAAATTCGTCTATAATCAAGTATATGTTTATAACCTATTACTAATCTAAAATCAAATTGGTCTAAAATGAAGTTCGTACTTAAAGTATATTACAAATCCAAAATTATATTTGCCTAAAATTAAGTTCATCCTTAAAAACTAATAGTATTCTAAATTCACAATATAAAGTATTAGTGGTTATTTTACTAAATGGTTACATTTACGGTTTACATTAACGAAATCGTCTATGGTTCTACGGGGTTAGGGTTTACGATTGACTAAAGTATATTAAAGTTTCCCCATAGAAAGCAGTATCGATAGGATCGATTGGGTACGATCGGATTCTTAACATACAACTTACGAAGTATTTAGTAAAATACATAATTCAAGTACGACTGGGTTACATATTAAGTAAAATGAAATTCGTCAAAAATGAAATTCATATTTAGAACTTATTACTAGTGAAAAATGAAATTTGACTAAATTCAGGTTCATGTTCATAACCTATTACTATTCGTAAGATTCTACTGGAGATCGGAGTATCTTACGAATATACGTTTCAATATTTGGTGATCCAACCCAGTCGTAGGTACTTTACTTAATTACCACGGTCTTACGACTCCACGATCCAATCAAACCCGTCCAAACTATTTCACATATACCCTAAAACCATCGACTCTATACCAAAACCCTACACCATAGACTCTCATCATAAACCCTAAGCCCTAAACCCTAAACCCTAAACCCTAAACCCTAAACCCTAAACCCTAAACCCTAAACCCTAAACACGATACCCTAATCCCTAAAGCGTAAACCCTAAACCCTAAACCCTAAACCCTAAACCCGAAACCCTAATCCCTAAATCGTAAACCCTAACCCCTGTTCCATGTTCCACTAACCCAATTTAAACCAAAGCTTCCACAACAAGCTTCTTCAAAAAGCCATTTTAAAGAGAAGCTTCCACAACAAGCTTCCACAACAAGCTTCCACAACAAGCTTCACAAATACCCAAAACTAAAATAATAAAATTTAATAAAATAAGACTTAATCATCAACTTGCAAACTAAATCTTCCAAATCAAAGTTGTAAAGTTAACTTAATCTTCCAAATGCAACTAGTAAATTTAATCTTTCAAATCTTTCAGGCAATTTTTTTACATTTATGAAATTAGTCGTCTTTTTAATTCACAAGTCGTTCTTTATTTATTTTGCTTTCTAAACAAATTCTAAGCCTTTTCGTTTTTCAAAATTGTCATATTTCAAAATCAAATTTCCTTTTAAATTATTTTCAGTTAGTAAACAAATACATTAGGTACTTCTTTTTTTAACAAAATTAATTTTAATAAAAAATTAACGTCTTAATTTCACTCCGATTTGTAAAAATAGACGTTTCTTACCATAAATATTCCTCGATACTACCAGTTTATCGTAAATTAACGAACAAATTACAAATATTATTCTAATATTAAGCTTACACTAAAACATAACAATTACCCAAAACAATAACAACAATTTAAAAGAAAACAATTAATTACTCATATTCAACTTGCAAACTTCATCTTCTCCAAATACACATTATTAATGGCCACCAATTTTGACTTAAACGAAGAATATCAGGTTTCGGAATCAGGACAGAACGACATTTTTGACGAGGTTGACACCAACACCGACATCCTACAAGAGGCAGCCAAGGTCCTTGTCGGAAATGGTGACGGAGGACCTGCTGTGGAGCCCACCGTAGGGATGGAATTTGATTCCGGGGAGACCTTCGCCGCTTTCTGTTTCACCTACGCATACAAGAAGGGTTTCGAACTATATGTCCGGAGTAGCACCATTATGCCGACTTTCAAGTCGCAAGGTGTACGAAAGAACGGCGCTGGTGAGGAAGAACCGCGGTTCCATATGATGTCCAAGATCAGGCTAATGTGTTCTGAGGCCAGTCCAACCCGGAAAATAAAACAACCCCAGGGATGTAGAACTTTTATATTCGGTCAAATGAATGAGGAAAATGGGAAATTCGAAATTAGAACATGTAATTTGGAGCACAACCACGAAGTGACTCCGGAAATGAGTCGACACTGCGTCCACTACAGGCATGTAAGCGAGTATTTCAAAGAGAGGTTGCTGATGAATGACAGGGCAGGCATCCCCATCACCCGCAGCTTCAACACTCTGGTTAGGGAGGTTGGAGGACTTCAACATCTTCCTTTCACCGGGAAGGACGCCAAAAACTTGGTGAACGTAGAACGACGCAAAACCAGATTGCGCGGTGACGCGCAAGCGGTACTTGATCATTTTGAAATATTGAAAGCTCAGTATTCAGATTTCTACTACGATGTTGAGAGGGACACGGACTATAAATTGCTCAACATTTTTTGGTCTGACGCAAGGTGTCGTGCCATGTACCAGGCATTTGGCGACCCCGTCTCATTTGACAGCACTTTCCTAAGCAACAGGTATCAGATGCCATTCTGCCCTTTCGTCGGTGTCAACCACCACGGGAGTACAATAATCTACGCAGCAGCATTAATATCACACGAAGAGACAGAGTCCTTCACCTGGGTCTTCAACAACTGGGTAAAATGCATGGGCAGAGCTCCACGGGTGCTACTCACCGATCAATGCGGGAAAATGGTGGGGGCCATCAGAGAAGTCTTCCCGGAAACGGATCACAGGTTGTGTCTTTGGCATGTCCTACAGAACTTTGATAATCATTTGAAGCACCATCCTAAATTCGATGCCATAGACAAAGATATGCGCACAATAGTTCACGAAAGTGTCACGGTCGAAGAATTGTATTCTCTGTGGGCCGAATTTCTGGATAAACACCACTTGCGACAGAACAGGTGGTTAGCCGACGCGTGGTCGATAAGAGAAAGGTGGATGCCGGTGTACTGGAAGGACACCTTCTCTGCTGGCATGTCTTCCACGCAGAGGAGTGAGCAGACAAACAGGCTGATCAAAGGACACGTGAATATTGAAACCGGACTGATTCAGTTCATGCACCAGTACAATGACGTCGTACAAAAAAACGTAGAGGACGAGAAGGTGAACAACGCAAGAGACGCAAAGAGTCCGCTGAAATGGGATCCCCAATTGCTCTTCGAGGATATCTACAGTAAGGTTTACACGAACGCCAAATTCAAAGAGGTCAAGACCGAGGTTTACGGATGCATTAGCACCAACGCCGAAACACAGCCAAGCCCTATCGATCACATTAAGAGGTACAGGGCCACTTCGAAGGTCACAGAGCCAATTTGGAGGAAAGATCGCAGGACTTTCGAGGTCACAATCGACACGAGGAAAGGTGACTATATTTGCGGGTGTAAGATGTTTGAATTCCGTGGGATCTTATGCCGCCATATCATGAAGTTCCTCGACGTGTTAGACGTGAAGGGAATCCCGGATAAATACATCTTGGATCGATGGCGAAAAGACTTGGTAGGAGGATACGAGGCCATCCGTGTTGGGTATTACGACCCGGAAACGAATGAACGCAGCAAGAAATCAGTCGGGATGAGTATGAAAAACGATTACATTAAAAGGTTGGCGATGCAAAGCGATGAGGCGTCCGCAATCTACAAGACTCATACGGACGAACTAATCAGCGAACTTGAGGCTGTGGCCGGGATACATGCCGTAGACTCCTTTGCGGCAGATGGGGTGTCATTGAGAGTTTGGGGTCGGAATAGGTTAAGTTTAAAGCAGCCGAAGGCGAACGCAGCGAGACGGGAAGACGACATTGCCGACCCTCCAAGCAAGCGCGGGACGGGGAGGAGACGTTTGGATAAGCAGAAAAAGAGGAGGAGAAACCCCAAGGCTATCGATGCCGCGGGTATTATACTGCCAACGAGCACGGCCCGAGCAACCCAACCCCCTAACGGTGAAGGATCATCGTACATGAGCGGTTTCAGCGACACACGAAACACACCCACGGACGTCACTCCGATTTTTGCAGCTTCTCAAACGACGCCCACGGTATCCCACCCACATCAGTATTGGCCGCAATACTCGTCATCGCAGTACTCCGACTCTCAACAATAGTCGCAATTCTCCAACTCTTTGTACACAAATTACAGTAGATTTGGTTGAATATTGTAATTGATTTACACGTTTTATTTTCAGTTTCAGTAATACACATTTTTACATATACCCTAAACCCTTAACCCTAAACCCTAAACCCTAAACCATAAACCCTATTCCATGTTCTAAATACCCTAAACCCTAAACCCTAAACCCTAAACCCTAAATGTCCACTCAAAATTCAAACTATTGTAAACATCTGGTTGGTAGCTTAAATGCATTCTCACAAACATACCTTTTACACAACACACAATAGTCAGTCTCTCTAAATCCTTCATATTTTCCAGATCTCCAACTTTTTCCTATCTCTGAAAGAAAACTTCCAGTTTAGATCAAGCACGAAGACGGGATCACTAGGTCGAACGACTACTACTCTTAAAGTAAGTATTCACTAATTTAATGTATTCAATCATAAGTAGTATATAGACTGATTAAATGAATTGTGCATAAATTTATATTTGTACAGTCACCTGAATTGTAATAGATTTATTTTTGTTAAAATGGTTTAGTTGCGAATTTGGAAACAGGTTATTAAGTACGATTGAAATTAGTGGTAACTGGTTGTGTTCCACGTGAATTAAACGTTTAGGTATTGTCGATTTCCTTAACTACTGCTTTACAATGTGGTTAATTGTTGTAGTTAATAGTATTGTGAATACTGTAGTAGTATCCCTCAAACTGACTGAAATTTGGGTGTTTACGACTTCCCTGTGCTTTCATATTTTTCGATCTGTTAGTCAATCACTTGAAGTTTATGATTCTTGAATTGTCATGTTAAACAAATGATGGAGACGGAGGTAGTATATAGTGGAATGGTGAAAGCCGTAATAGTAATCCTCAGACTTTCTGCTATTTTTCTGTTTATGACTTCTCTGTGATTTTATATCTTCAACTCTTTTGGTTACTCACTTTACGTGCCTGAATCTCGACCTGTCATGATAAGCAACCGATGGAAACAGAGATAGTAAGTAATAGAATTCTGAGAGCTGTATTAATATACCTAAAACTTCCTGAACTTTGGGATTTCGTGGCTTCTCCATGGTTTTCATATTTTTGTTCATTAAGTTTATTGCTATAAGTGTTGTAAATTTCTTCTGCTTACTGAATTCAACTTTTTGACATATAAACTGATTTGGGTTAAGGTTTGGTGGTAAATTATGTAATTTCTGCAGGATTTGATTGGGTTTCTTTGTCTGCAATTAAATAGGTATGCCTCGCTGTACTGGTGTTGGTTACTTTTACAGAGAAGACAGGCGTGAGTTTGAGAATGACTACATACGATGGAAAAAGGAGCAGTTCAGATCTAAATCATTGTTCGAAACACAGTATGTGCTAAAAGAGACGACAGTAGGCGATCGAATTAACCATCTATTGCTCAGTTCTGATGAGCTAATGACTAGCATTTTTGAGAGGCTCAATCATCAGGACAAACGTAGTATGGCTGAAGTGTGCAGAAAGTGGGCTTCTTTATTTGCAATTGGAACAGATACATCTAAGATGACAGCTGATTATAAGAGTCAGGTGAAGAGAGAAGAAATAAACGGGTTAATAGTCAGATCAAGATGGGGTCGTGTGTTTTCTATCCAGTGTAGCTGTCTTGATTTACCAACGAAAGACGCAAGGTATGTCTACCATTGTTGGATGGAGGGAAACAGAGACATGGATAATCCAACTGTCCATGACGATGGCCCCTTTGATTTATGGTCAGAGGATGAGGCGTATTACGATTAAGAATTGTAAACCCAACACAGTATGTTTAATGCAACAATGTTGAATTGTAAGCTAAACTAATGTAGACCAGGAACTCTTAGTTTAAGCTTTTCTTCAATAAACATGTTACATATTATCGTAAATTAAATCATGTCGCGATCTAGTATATTCAAATATGCTATACTCGTATTAAATCATGTCGCGATTTAGTATAATACTCGAATTAAATCAAATATGCATATTTTCTTATTTTTACACAAAAAAAAAAAAAAAAAAATAGATGATCAATGCAGATAGATATGATACCAAAAAATAGCTAAATATGTTCAAATTACTAATATCAAATTAATTATGGGTTACGTTCATTGGAAGTCCCTCACTAGTAAATACAAGTAAGGGAAACAATAATATTTTTTACAAAATAAATATCGACATCACAAAAATAAATAAAAGAATTTAATTAATCCCTCACAACAAAAAATATTACCAAAAATACAACATAGAGGCACTCAGCAAGGCTCGAACCTGCAACCTATGGAGCAAATGACAACTTACGCAAACAACAATCAACCAACCCACCCACTGTAAACAACTGATTACTTCACAATCTTTAATAAATATAAAGACTACTCAGGAAGTGGTTAATGGGAAAAAACCATAAAAAACTATCTCAAAATTTTTTTTTTTCAGTTACTTAAAAATAATTTTTATAAAAAATATATCATCTTCTCTTCCCTTTTTTTAAATAATAATCTATGTTTTTTTTTCTTTTTCTAATTTTAGTAAAAAAAATTCAATTGAGAAAAATACCGTATAAATACGACATTAAGATACGAGAAATACGGATACTAAAAATTAATATATTAAAAAATATATTGAAAAATTAATGTATACGGTATAAATACATTATATCGTATACCGTATAAATACCGTATAAATGTATTCCGTATGTCGTATACCCTACATATAAAATACAAAATACCTTAAATAGTTAAATGTATTCTCCAAAGCAAATTGTGTTGAAAAAGTACAAAATTACAAAAAGTAAACATGTCTTAAACTATAGGTTAGTGGGTAATTAGGTGGGGTCATCATGCAAGTGGGCATTTAATGCAAGAAATCTCAAGAAAGATGCAAAAATCAGATTCCAACAAAATGGACACATGTTACTCTCTCATTGCAAGTGTAGCAAACCCTCCCAAAACCAGGCGTAACTCCAGCCTTTTCGGTTGTCTAGCATGTCTAAGCTGAGTAGTGAGTACCAATGATGATGGATGTATGATGTATGAGCACATACTAATCATATGATAATAGTGGTTACCGACTTAATGACCAACCATAAATAGTAACGTGTTTCCTCCTAAACCCTTTCTAAATTAAGTAAGACTGCTTGCCTTCTAAGATTAGATATCCATACATCTTTCAGATAAACTTATTTTAATCAGCTTATGTTTGCACTTTCTATGCTTAGCTACTAATCACATCACTATATGCCAATCTTTCTAAATTCTAATCACATGACGTCATTTCCCTACTTCCCTAGCTACTCTCACTTTGACTGACGCTAAAATGCAGGGCCGCCCCGGACCCGGAGGTGTTCTTCAGTTGGGTTCATCCAGTGTTTACTAATATTGAACGTCAACAAAAGTCATCGATTATGTGTTTATGACATTGGCATGGCAATAAGTTATATTTCAACAGCCTTAAATGGAAAGGCTCGTGATAAGGCTAGGGAGGCTATTATATTGATGTAATTAGTTTCTTTATGCTTGTATATTCGTCACAAGCTTGCGACGGGTCAAATACATCCACTTGAATAAATAAGACAAAATCAAACGTGTATAGAGAATTATACGAAGTAAATGATTTTGTCATTATCTTTTCAAATGGATTTTATTTAACCCGTCACAAATTTGTAACGGGTATTGTCGATTTACCGGCACAAATGAGAATTTGTATTTTTCCAAAGTCTAGACTTCCATTCTTGTTATAATTTTTTTTAGAGAGATTTCCACTCTCCTTTCTTTTGATTGTGGGTTTTGTGATAAATAAGGTGACTCACCTTATCTTTTCTATATTTTTCTACTCTACCTGTTTTTTATTTTCTGTGTCATTTAATCAATATTTTTCTTTTATTATCAAATTTCACTATTATAAAAAAAGAAAATCCTATGAATTATTCAACTTTAATATTTTCTTCACCAGTTAAGAAATAAATTCATCATGTTAAGATAATATTGCTCAAAAGTTAGTTGTTAATTTTATCTAAGTTGTTTACATACAAACAATTCATTTAGCTAAGCGACATTTTTAAGACTAAAAACATTTTTACAGTTTAATAATAGACATTTAATCATCGATAATACATTTATATTACTTTATTTCTTTTTCTATTAAGTATAATTTATCTAAAAAACTGTGGGGATGATCAATATAAAAATTGATGGAGTATGGTTTTAAATATAGTATTGTGGTAATGTTATAAATGTATTCTCTCCGATTCAGACCAATGATAATATTAGGAAATATGATTTATTTAAGAAAGGCGAAAATTAGGGTTAAAGTTGGAAGCTTTGTTGGAGCCAATGGATAATATAATGTCGAATTAAAAATTGAGTAAGTGGGAGAGAACCATTAAATGGTAAAGTATTAAATAAAAGGTAGTATAAGGGTAATTTCGTCATTTTTTAGGTTAAATAAGGTATGTGGCCATTTGTGTGGATTGTCTATTTGAAGTAAGTGTTACCATTTGTCTAGACCATAGGGAGTAGTATTTACAGGTTATGAAACTAAACTTTTGTACATGCTTAATACCTTTCTAATATTTGATATTTCGAAAATCATATATTGGCTTTGATATTAAGTGGCTCGGATATTATGTGTACATAGATGACTTTAAAAAAACAGGAGGTAATCTGTAGCAAGGGGCTCCGCATAATATTTTGATATATTTTGAATAGGCTCCCCAATTTATTCGTCGCCTCTAGTAAAATGTCTTGGTTCATGTTATTCCCTTAAAACTCATTAAGCCCTTGAAAATGTGCGTTGAGGTTAGCATCTAATATTAGAGCTAGCCAACCATACGGGCTAGCACGACGTGGCCCGCAATATTAAGCACAAAAGGCAGTCTATTGAGCCTCTGTTATGATTCAGCACGACCAAGATCCCTTATTAGGTTGGACTAGGAAAAAGTTTCCCTTGACACAACCCAATTAAGCACAAAAAAAAGATATTAAAGCAAGCCTAACACAACTCGTCTTGGCCCGCCGCTTTTTAGGTCGTGCTCAAACCTTTAATTCAGAGCCCAACCCGACACTTAAGAGGAGTAGTGATATTCCCGGCCTTTTACCCTTCGACACAACTCACCCTTGGGCCAAGCCCGATGGTCATTCTATTATATTATCCCCTTTTATCGTAATTGAGTAGATCATAAATTACAAAATTTAGAAAAAGGAACAATTAATTTGGAACAAACTTTGGAGAAAAGAGGGTAATAAAAGTTAAATATAGGTAGTGTTTTACAAATAGTGATTTTAATAGAAAATAATACTCCTTACGTCCTATTAATATGTTTAAATTTGATTGACCTTTAAATATTTGTTACTGAGATTTTACTAAGTAGTCTAATGTATAAATATGTCAGGAGAATTCGTAATACGCATTTAGCTTAGATATTCGACCTCACCTAAATCCCATTTGAATTTTTCGGAATGATTTTATAATTTTAAATTCACTAAGAGAGTGTTTGGCAACAAGAATTTAATTTGAAATGCCTCATTTTCAATTTAGTAAAGTGAAATAAGGATTTGGAGATAAGGAGGTTAGAGAGTAATTTCAAATGAGTTTATTTTAGCCTTATTTGAATTTGGTTGACATTTGTATGAAATCTAAATCCAAATCTAATAGGTTTGCCAAACATATTGTTCCAAATCTGAATTTGACAATACAATCTAGGTTGTCAAATGCACCATATGAAATTCAAAATGGAGCATAACTAAATTGATCCAAATTTAATTGAATTACTATGATCCATAATAACCAACCGTAGATCTACACGAACGCAAAGTAACTTGAGTTATCACAAAACTAATGAGTCCTTTGGTTACATATGAGAAATTTCAATGTCTATGAAGTTTCATATCACCTGATTTTAGAATTTATGTGAGATAGAAAATGATTTTTGATTACATATTAGACATTCTCACTCACCTAACGAGATCTGAGTAAACAACTTCCTCTATGATGGAGGAATTTGAATTCATGTGAATTGGGGTAGTCAAACAAGCTACCCATTTTGCCATTCACTTAACTTAATACAAATTCAAGTATAATTTAGTGCGTAAGTAAACGAACCCTACAACTATATCTGAATACGTGGAGCCCAAGAGGCAACAAACCCGTTTCAATAACTTTTAAGCCGGGTCAATTGGAGTATAGTACCGAGTAATATTTGGAGTTGGTTGGACCTAAACCTTGTGCATAAAATGGTAAAGATCCCTTAATTTGAAGCTAAAAAAAGTAGTAATAATATAGATATGTTCCGAAATGACTGAAAATGCAATCGGAATTGGTTCCGAAGATATTAATTTAAGTATGAGTGAAACAAAAAAGAAGGAATCATAAAAAGTAGAACAACTTTATTATTTGTACAAAGGCGTTCACTAGTTGGGTTGTATGAAGGCAGTAAAATAATTAAAGAAAAGTAGTAGTATTAGTATTTAGTAGTAGGAGGAAATAAACGGAGGTAGTAGTAGTAGTACATAGTGCAAGTTGTCATAAACGCACATGAAAGGGGCCTGGGGGGTCAAAAGAAGCAGGGATATGATCCGTTAGAAGATAAAATGGTAGCTTAGAGAGCCTTAAATAATATGGACCATACACATTTGTAGCATCAAGCCAAAATTAAATTTCCATTTATTTAATGAAATACGGCTTCATATTTATTCATTTATGGTTATGACAGTAATGTAGGAATACCACTTCGTAATTTATTTAATAAAACAATTCATGCAACTACCTCTCTGCCATCCTCATTTATTGTTTCACCTATAGATGATGACATCACAAGATGAAAATGTGTGGACTAACTTTTGTTTATCTACTTACTACGGAGTACTTATTAATACTTGTGTTTATCTTATTACAAACGGACAATGTTTGCAAACTACTTCCCTTAACAAATTGCTCATCTTGTTTTGTGTCATTTTAAATGATTTCCTCCTTATACACAACACAAAGTAGGAGTACCAAAATGGGAATCACAATGGTGATTTTTATCCTTTGAGCGTAAGGATGACCTTTTTTGAGGACGCGAGTATTTTTCATGCACTAAGACTTATTGCATATTTATCTTATAACACAAATTCTCATTGTAGACGGAGGATATCCGTCACTAGAAGAAGACGGATACCATTTTGTCTCACAAAATGCCCATTTAGAGGAGAGAGAGGAAAGCACATGGGGTGCCCCACCTTGTCCCCTATTCGTTTTGTGAGTGTCATTATCCGTCTCTCCACCCGACCCGTCACAAGCAAGACTAACTGATCTTATAATTACAATTATGAGACGTGTAGTTCGTACAAAGTCATTAGAACGTGGTTTATCGAGGGTTGTTAACTCATTTGTTACCATTTACAAAAATCGGATTTAGGAAATTATATGAATTTCAAAATACCATATAATTGTATGACTATATAACTACCGGCAATCCTTTTGATAGTTTTGGAAAATCCTTCGTTAATCTCACTCCTACGTACGCTGGCTAATTATATGATGGCATTTAACTCCTATGAATTACACGTTTACTTATCACCCAATTGACTACCAAAACTTTTACTTATTCACCTAATTGTATGATGGTATTTAACTCCTATGGATTACACGTTCCAGAAATGAAGTTCTTCTTCGCCACACAATTATTTAGATTTAAAATCTTGCAGATATCAAAATTATAAGTTGTAGCTAAAATTTGATTTAGGTAAGTACAACCCTATTTTTTTAGACTTACTTTCAACTCATTCCCGTTAGTTTAGCTTTATTCAATTCAGTTTAGCTATTCTCCTCACAAATTAACTCTTATTTCATCTCAGTTCAGTTCAGTTAAATTCCATTAAGCTCAGTACAATTTAATTCAAATAGTTTAAAAAATAGAATTGTAGTAATATAACCTATTATTATAGATACCTAAATAATATTTTAAAAATATAGTTATTCCATATTTAACAACTCTCTCCGTTCCAGTGATATATTTAATATTTACACTTGCTTTATTTTTCTCACAAAATAAAGAAAATGCAAAATATAGTATTGAGACAGAGGGAGTAGTATATAAGAGCACTATATTGGCCACGACCCGATAATTTATTGATAGATAAAAACATAGATGAATAATTAAAACTTATATTTTAAAAAACTACTCCTAAAGATATGACAATATAAGATGAAGTTTAAGCTGGATTTTGTTTTGTAGCTATTTAGTGACGAAGAAAATATATTGGGTGTAATAATGTTATGATCCGATCCGATTCGATTGAGCATATATGTTGCATGATGATGATAATGTTGAAGCCCCATTATAAATTTTGAAAATACTGGGGACCAAACTTTTGGGATGAGTTGATAAGATAAGGTCATAAATCATAATAACACTGTTTTAGTGGTTTTATTTCTCTCTCACTAAATATAGGAATATAGTGTACCTAAACTATGTGGTTAAATCGCACTTAAGCCAAATCATGGTTACGTACTTGTTTTTTTTGGTATTTCTGTTAGCTTAAATATCAACTAATCATTGAAATGCCTCGAGTTTATCCCATTAATGATTGATTACAATTTAGTGTATTCTTTATTCTCTCTTTTATGACAAAGGCCACAATAAACGTGATTTCTAACAGGACTCATTTCAATCACACATAACTCATGGATTAATTTAAGCCAATAATAATTGATTAGACTCCTAATCAAAGGCCCATCACAATTAACTCCACTTTTATATTCATATACTCCCATATTTCCGATTTCTTTATTTTGTGAGTAAGAAATAAAAAAAGTATAAACATATGACGGATAATATTCGTCATGAGTTTAAAACGGATACTTTAATCTGAAAAAAAGCAAGTGTACATGCAGGTGTGGGAAAATGGAGCATTTTATGGATATTGTCAGTTGCATTATGTGAGAGAGATATTATCCGTCTTCAACTTTTGTCGAATCGCGCCTGTTTTGAACGAGAATTTGTGTAATTCACGTAGGCGATTGAGAAGAATGTATGCAACATGCATGAGGCGTGTACTACATTCGCTCGTAAATTAGACACCCCATGACATTAAATTAGGGCTCCCTCTTTAAAATTGAAGACTTAATTAGTGATTTAAGCCCTTGGCAATTACAAATTAAAAATATAAGAATATAATGGTCCATTGATTGATACATGGGAGTTTAGTTTGAATTAGTTGAAAAGGGTGAGAAAGATTCGTAAAATATTTAGAATTGGTACCACATGGTAATGGTATGGTAGTGAATAGTGAAGTGTGAAGTGTGAAGAGTGAATGGTAGCGTAAAAATGAGTGAAAAAGAGTATAGAAGGGCACTGTGGAAAGAGAAGACTACTGTTGCTGTCTCAAATGAAGTCACTTGTTTGAATTTGTGCATTAGTAATTAAAGTACTCTCCTCTTATAACCACTTATACTTACTTACACTTTATTACACTCCCTATCTTTCCCTATCATTACATTACCAATTAACCCCCTATGTTATTCCTTTTCTCTTTTAATCATTCACCCAACACATTTACAATCTTACGGACTACTACTCTTAATATCATCTCATCATCCAGAGGAAGATGTCCATCCCATGCATAAGTTTCAGTAAGGTGCAGCGTCTTATTTAACCCATTTTCTTCTTGTAAAACCGATGTGCTCGTCTCAACACAAACTAATTGTTAGGACATAAGATGTTTAACCCTATACAATCAAATTAATTAAATTTATTATTCCTTAATTCTTTAACAAAATTGGGTATATCAAGACGTAACGACTTAGGGTGATTTCTACCGATAAAATCCACAACTTTTAGGGTGGACATTGATGAATAAAAAAACACATGCATAATTCCTTATAAAACTCTTTTAAGTTGCAGTTAGTCTTGCTTGTGACGGGTCGGATGGAGAGACGGATAATGACACTCACAAAACGAATAGGGGACAAGGTGGGGCACCCCCATGTGCTTTCCTCTCTCTTCTCTAAATGGGCATTTTGTGAGACAAAATGGTATCCGTCTTCTTCTTGTGACGGATACCCTCCGTCTACAATGAGAATTTGTGTTTAAGTTGATGTTAGTTGTCTTAAGTTAATACGATAAATACTTATCACTTGTATACGGAGTATATAAAAACGTAGAGGAAGAAATTATATTTGGCATCTATAGACAAGTAGTAACTTACTTGATCCAATTTTAAATTTATACTCCCTCTATTCAAATCCAAATGGTATTTTTGGATTTTGTACACTATTTACAAATCAACGTTCGGTATTAATTTTCTCCTAATACGTAAGAGAAAATATATTCATGCGGGATCTTGTTTGATTCGTCTTCACGAGTACATTGAAAATATCTAACTTTTATAATTTTTGCGAATACGTAGCTAAAGATATTTAGCACGTAAAACGTGCGTTGACAAACATGAAAAAGCAAAGGTGCAAAGTGGATATGAATGAAGGGAGTATATCTTTTTAAATGAGAATTCATGGAAAATATAAGCGTAAAATTAAACCTATAAAAAAATAAAGGTGAATGATGATTATGAGAAGTTGTGTGACTGTCTATTGTTTTTTGGATCTTGCGACACTTGTGTAACTTCATTGATTTGAATCTTGGCGTAGTTGTTGTTTTTTACTTAGACCATCCCCAAGCAAGGTGGATGAGGAGGTCAATAGATAGTTGGGTCAAGTTAATTAAGTATTTGTTACTCAATTAGCATGACCCATTACAAAATAGGGTCAATTTGTGACCTTTTCTCTTGCTATTGACCCATCTTTCCACCTAGTAGTTGTTTTATTCTCATTGGTTGAGAAATGTGAAGGGTCCAAAAGTGTAACAATGGTAATGGTTAAAGTAGGAGAGATGGAGTTTTAGTGGGGTAGAAAATGTGGGAAAATTATTAAAAATGTTAAAAAGTAAAAAATGATTGGGTTGATGACCTAGGTGGTGACCTTCTGCTTGGGAGGGTAAAAATGGGTCAAGATAAATAAAGTGTAATTAAGAGTAAAAATGTGTATTGACCTAATTAGGGTGACACTTGCTTGGGGATGGTCTTAGGAGACTGAAAATAAGTTTCTTTTAAATTGTTTAGGCATAACTTTTTCCTTTTCTTTTATCAAATGTTTGTTACGTGAGTAACTTATTTAAAAATACAAATGAGACCAGCAATTTCCAAATGTTTTTTTTTCCAACACAAATGTATCATTAAAAAGATGGAACTTGCACAAATTTAAAAGCGTTAAAATGTTTGTTAAAATAAGTATTTATCAAAACAAACATTTTACATTTGAAAAATCACAAGTCATCTGTCATCAATTCATCATGTTATGATATAGGTGTGTTAAAACTTAAACAAATTATATGACTCAAAATTAGAGAAGTTTGTAAAAAATTAGAGTGGTAGTTGTGAAAATTGTAGGGAGTATAGAATAATTTGACGAAAATTGGTATATGGGAAGTATTAAAGAATAGTAAGGATAAATTAGAATAATGGTATTATGGTAAGGATAAATAGTGGATACGTAAAGAAAGAAGAAAGTCCAATAAGGGTATGTAGTAAAGAATTAAACATAATGTTGTGTAGACGTTTGAGATTAGAGTAGAAAATACAAGAAGCAGACATGTCGCCTGCGAACCAACAACTGAGCCTATGATTCTATGAACATATCACTACATTACATAAATTAATAATTATCCCTTCCTAAACAATAAACAATAAACAATAAACAATAAACAATAAACATTAAATAATTAATACCAAGTACTCCGTCGTAGAATCATGAGGATCCATCTTACATAACAAAATCATCCGCTTCTGATTTTTTCTTACAATCATATTATCTCATCTCAACATTCATGGAACCCCAATATTCTAGGTTAGTGCCTCGCTATGGCCGCCCATTTTCTTTTAGAATAATCAAAATCACAACCTAATTTAATAATAATAGTAACAATAATTATTAAGTAGCTTAACAACAATGGTAAACCATGCTTAAAAACATCATTGTGCTTGAGCAGCCTCTTGTCCACCTCCATTACCAAAACTAAACGGACGATGATGATGATGATGATTGTGATTGTGATTGTGATTGTCAAAAATACTTGCACCACAGTTGCCCACATTATTATTATTATTATTATTATTATTATTATTATTATTGTTATTATTATTGTTACTACTGCTACTTTTACTTCCGTTACTGGAATTATGCTGCTGTTGATGTAGAAGTTGTTGCTCAAAATTAACCGCAGTTGTTGTTGCTGTTGTTGCCGAAACGACATGATGAGGTTGATCATGACTCTTAACGTCGCTTTGAAGTTTTGGAGTGGTAGTAGTAGATGATGAAGTGTGTTTATTATTATGCATCCAAACCTTAAAAACACTCCTTTCAACCCCAATTTCCTTAACAAACTCCTCTATTAATCTCTCCTCACCTTTCCTTAATTTCCATCCTATTTTCTCTGAAAACTCGTACATTTTTTCCTTTTGTTCTTGACTAAACTTTGTCCTAAACCTCTTTTTACTGCTTCCACTCCCAACCAAATGACCATTTTGCCCTCCGCTGTAGCCCACCAGGATACCACCACACGCGCCGCTGTTCAGATTAACCTCATCGGATGGGCCAGAAGGGCTCTGGCTTAGGGAAAGCAAGAGCTGAGATGCGGTTGGAGGAGAGTGACCTCTACGTGCTTCCGCTATTGGATGGTGGTTAAGTGGAGTGGGGTCATCAGGGTCACGGCGGTGGAAGTTACGGTGGCAGCCACACGCGCCGCATTTAAGTGAGGTGGGGTCAGCTGGGTTAAAGGTGGGACCCGGCATGAACTCGCAGCATCCGTCTAGCGCGTGACCACCAATGCTTGCTGCGTGGTTCTTCATACACTCCTTGTAAGATACCCCTGCTGCGTGGGTGTGACTAGTGTGGTGCACGCGCTTTGTTGGTGGGTTTCTTGGGGGTGTCTCGGCGTCGGAGTCTGAGGTACGGTGTCGATTTTGGACTAGCCCGACACCTAAATCCATATCCATATCCATCGCCATCTTATGAATTAATATAATATGTTGGGAGTGGAGTTTAGAAGGGGAATGAAATAGGTAATTATGTTGTTATGAGGGGGAATTGTAATGGAATGAGATATTGGTGTGGGGGGAGAAAGGGTGGGGTTAGTTGTGGGAACAAATAAATAAAGGCCTATTTGCTTAAATTAAATAAACGGAAATTAATAGAGGGGGTTTAAGATTGTAAGAAGACGACGTGGCATAAGGGGAGAATGGGAGGCCACATGAAGCCCACTACGAGGCATATTATGATTTGTTAAGATTTGGTTAATCCCCTTCTTCTAAACTTATTAACTTTCTTGCCTTCTTGCCTTATGTCATTACTCCTTAATTGTTTTTGTTTTTATATAATCCATGCATCAATGTTATGCTCAAAATTTACCGGGTTATCGTTTTAAGCATGTGGTCAAAATTCAGATTGTAGAGATGCCGAATATTGTAGAAATGAACAGTCCAAATAACTGTTAAAAATAAGATTTTCTTAGTCAGGATGATGAACCAAAAGAAGAAGACGAACTTATCATAGTTGAGCCAATAGGTGATGATGAATCTGATATAAAAGATCCATCATTATTTGATCCTATGTTACCAATTATTTTTGATAACGAATTTGAAGAAGTTGGCGATGAAGCTGGTATGTTCATAGAAGAAAACATTGAGTCTTTTGATGTTGCTAACGAGGAAGACGAGCGAGAGGGTGAAAGGGACTTAGTTGACGGTCTAATTGTGAACAATCAAGAAGTGTTTCTAAAACCATCCAAGGCTAACCCAAACAGTACTACTAATCTGATATTGGGTGAGGTATTGTTACGTGTTAATGATTATGCAAGTTTTCAAGGTAAAGGATCTTATAAATCGCCTCTGGATAAATGGATTGACAAGTAACTATATGTCAAGGACTATTGAGGTTTTGAATTTTGAAGTTGTTGATGCTCATGGGGAAGTTACTAGCTCAGGCATATGCTATTTGGATTTTTCCATACTTGTGCAAGGAGGGAGGCGGAGTGGAAGTCACAAGGAGAAATCACATCAGAATGGAAGACACAAGCATAGGTGGCTCGATGATCGTAAATCCCACATCAAGTTTTCGTGGTTTGTTTTTGATCCAGGCAGTAGAACATATCTTCAAAATTTGAGGACAAATTTTTTCCAAGAAAGGGAGAATGATATATCAAGTTTAAGCGACTGTTTGTTAAGTTAGTTATTCTATTTACAATAAAGATTAGGAAAATTAGATATTTCCTAACAGTAGTAAGATTGTAAACTCCTAATCATAAAGGAGTTAGTTAATTAGAGTCCTAGTTAATTAGGAAAGTTGTTTCCTAATTAGTTTAGGTTGTGGAATGGCAATTCGAGTGCCATTAGAATTCCACTTAGGGAGGGATTTACAACCCTATAAATAAGGGTTGATTCTCTTGTTATTTCAGTAGATTATTTTGAGTTATAAGATAAAGTTTATGTGTGAGCTTATTTCGAGTGTTCTTGCGAGAGCTTCGAGTTAAATTCAATCCTTGCGAGGTGAGAGTTTCCATTCGTGTTCACAATCAAGTTCCTTGCGAGGGAGGAGAGCGAGTTCACGTCATATCCGGTTATCTTATCAGTTTACACGAAAATATCAACAATAAACAAACAAATTCCGCTGCACACACGGTTCGAATTACAGTCCAGAATAGTCTTGGTCTCTGTTCAATTTCGTTCCTCTGATATAATTCTACATCATAAACTACGTGGCTTGTGATAGTATTAGAGATCATGAGTTGAGTTTGTTGTTTCTGTTGCTGCTGCTGGTCCTTATAGGGGTTGCCAAATAGGATTTATGGATTTGTTGCTGCTTCTTGGTCCTGCTCCTATATATTTGGGTGGTTTCTCTTATTTAGGGAGTAGTTAAGTCTGCTTTTGAGTTTTTTTTTTTTTTGTGTGTGTGGGGGGTGGTGTGTGTTAACAACTTTTAATATGGGCTTGGAGTTGATTGGGCCAAGGTTGCTACCTCGTTAATCTATGTCTTCTGTACTATACCAATTATCATGTGCCGCGTCACCTAGGGTATAATTTGTAATTTGATCGCTATCAATTTCCCCCAAATTTTTGGTAAAAATACTTTTGGCGGGAATCTCATGTAGGAAATATCGTATATTTCATAATGAGATTAATCGTAATAATGTCATAACGAAGGATTATATCAAAATTACTTTAATATGAATGCAACAAAAGTAATTAAATCGATATAATTAAGAAGGTAAGGAATAACCTTTGGTCCTTTGTTTTAAGCCTAAGAACAACTTAGAATAATAGATTTCAAAGTAGAAATCCTCTCACTAGTTGCACCCAAGATGATCAAAGAATATGCCTTGCTCGATTTTGGTATTGTGCTAGACCAAAAATGAGTGCCTCGCAATTTGCGTAAAATCACACGATTTACCTTATCACACGACTTGCTTCCCATTTTCGTCAAACTCTAGGGTTTAATGTCAAGTCTTATATAAGGAGAAATAAAATAATGAGAATCCAAACAAAAGTAGGGCTCTTGTTTGGTACACAAGTCTCATGGCCCAAAACTACTTCCATAACCAATTTTCCATAAAATAATAAAAACTACGTTTATTAATTATTGGAAGATATTATATTTTGGAGATTGTTATATTTATATATTTGTAATGTATGGACCGAATTTCGTTGCCCTTTGAAAACTGGTTTTCCGAGACTTATCCAATATTATAATTTAACATATATATAAATATGGCAGGAGAATATAATTAATTATGGTATAATTAATTAATTTCAATATCGCATATTAAAACTTATAAATATAAAATTTATATTTATTTAGAATTAACATTTTAATTCATTTCTCCTAATAATCATTTAATCGTATAAATAATTATTCGTATTATTTCCATGACTAATATTTAGTCAATTTATGCATATATGTAATATATCAGTATATAATCACATTTCTTGGAACCATCATATAGGTGTGACCTATAGAGACCAACTAATCACCGCCATCAGTATGACAGTAACGTCAAACTTCTAGCAAAGCCAACTGTTACTGATTTACGTTAATTAGTTGATAAATATACAAAGTATCTCGTTGTGATCTTGTAAGAGATTTAGATTATAGTCGCACTAACCGTGCAGGACACATGCTCCAACAATCTCCCACTTGTCCGACAAGTGTGTATGTTCGATTACCGATTCTCATATCCACAAAATCTCCCACTCAATGTAAGACCATTTGTAAAGCCGCGCTTACCAAGGTCGTGTCTCACAAGTGATCTGTAACAAGAGTGGTTTCCCCAACTAGAGAGCAACAATACTGATATACGAATGTATCTACCAGAGATAGCATCCGATCATGGCCATGAATTTTAGTCACTACTCCTCGAGTGACCCTGAGATATAAATAAATCTGATAAAGGCTGAATATTTTCCTTAACTCAAATCTTGGTGATGAAAGCACAATATGAAATGACCCAGAAAAAGTCTACTCAACCCCAGTTACGGAATGACATGAGGCAGAAACGAAAGTCACCCAAAAACTGCCTTTATCTCAAGAAACAACCGATGGTCAAATTAAAAGAATCGACTCTAGGAACACGATGGATGTCCTATCCACGACCCGGATCCAATGTCTGTACATTTTGGACTCCATTTAGTGGTCATCGTGTCTTATGAGGTATAACATAGCACGAGGTATAATATAGCTCGCATATGTGATTGGTCAAGTCAACCGTTTGACCTAATGACTAATTGAACCTACCATCAACCAACTCACAATATAACCACCTGAGTTATCAACTGAAATTGGTGATTATTAGACAAAACAAATATAATGTATTTTAGTTCACTTTGTGTTGTTCAATATTGTCATACAATCCACGTGAAATACAAAATATTAATTCGATGAATTTTATTAATATATGAAAGAGATACATTATCCAATCCATAAAAAAATAATACAACCCAAGTGAGCCTTTCTGAGTACGTGTCTAAATTTGATACTAGACTTAGGCTTCTTAGCCTGGAAGATGACACCACTATTATCACAATAAAGGGTGATTGCTTTATTCGAACTAGGAATTACCTTTAGTCATTGTAAGAATTGTCGCATCCATATAGCTTCCTTTTCAGCTTCAGAAGCTGCAATGTACTCGGATTCGGTTGTAGAATATGCCGTCACTTATTGTTTAGAGTAAAAATGAATCCAGATTGGGATTTCGAATCATCCCGATCTGTTTGGAAAATAGCATCTGTGTAACCCTGAGCACAAAGCTTGGTGTTTCCTCCGTATACCAAGACCCAATCTTTAGTCCTTCGTAAATACTTAAGAATGTTTCTTTACGGCCATCCAGTGGCTTTGACCCGGAGTAAGCTGATATCGACTCATCATACTAATTGCATATGTCACGTCTGGACGTGTGCACATCATAGCATACACGGTGATCCTTTTACTGATGCATAAGGAATATGACTCATGCGCTCTATCTTTTCTGGTGTTTGAGGTGACTGAGTAATACTCAAACTCACCCCAAGACCCATCGGAAGGTACCCCTTCTTGGAGTTTGTCATGCTGAACCTCTCAAGAAGCTTATCAATATAAGACTCTTGGTTTAATGCTAACATCCTTTTAGATATGTCTCTATAGATCCGGATGCCAAGAATCTTCTGTGCCTCACCCAGATCCTTCATCTAGAAATGGTTATGTAACCATACTTTAACCGAAAAGAGCACGAAAATGTCGTTTCCAATCAAAAGTATGTCATTTACATACAAAATAAGGAACTCAATTTTACTCCCACTTGACTTGATATATAAGCACGATTCCTCGACACTGCGTTCAAAACAATTCTCTTTTATCACCTTGTCAAAAGCGATGATTCCAACTCCTTGAAGCTTGCTTAAGTCCATAAATAGAACGCTTAAGCTTGCAAACTTTCTTGGGATTTTTAGGATCGATGAAACCTTCAGGTTGTATCATATACAATTCCTCTTCCAAATAACCGTTTAAAAAAGCGGTTTTCACATCCATTTCCCATATCTCATAGTCATGAAATGCAACAATCGCTAAGATAATTAGGATAGATCTGAGCATGACGACAGATGCAAAAATCTCATCATAGTTCAACCCTAGCACTTGAGTGGAACCTTTGGCAACAAGTCGCGCTTTGTAGGTATCGGGTTGTCCATATATTGAATGCTTTATCTTGTAAAGCCGCTTGCACTGAAGAGGTCTTACCTTATCAGGCAAGTCAATCAAATCCCATACATCATTCTCATACATGGAATCTATCTCGGACTGCATGGCTTCTAGCCATAGCTTGGAGTCTGAACAGGTCATAGCACATTTGTAGGTAGCGAGCTCATTACTCTCCAAAAGTAATATGTCTTCTCCACCTGCCTCCTTGACCATACCAATGTATCGATCTGGAGGGTGAGAGACTCTACCCGTGAAGAAAAATAATAATAAAATCCTAGTGTGGCCTATCAACCAAGAGATTACAACTTTGGAATCCAATCACATTGGACCCGGGAAGCTTGGTGGAAACTCCAGTCTTGTGATGCATCAACGAGGTCCCTTGTACGTCTTCAAATCTCCACTTTAAAGTCTTCTTTCGAAATAAATTACATTACACAAAATTACATGGCCAAAGTCCTATTAATTACATTCTATGAATAACGTAAAAAAACCAAAAAAAGGGAGATACGGTATCTCATTAATTACATTACCGATTACTTTTCCATCATTACGAAAAAGCAATCAAAGTTAAAGCCACACTAAATTACATTACATTCACAACGCTTAAAATAAAACATTCATCGAAAAAAAATGCAATCATTCAACAATATAAATAGAAAACCTTCACAATGCAAAATATTTATCCAAACCACCTTTTAATAATTTATAAGATATGAAAAATTCCGTAAATTCTCACAAAACCAACTATATA
Organism: Silene conica; assembly: GCA_029255685.2. Classification (NCBI taxonomy): domain Eukaryota; kingdom Viridiplantae; phylum Streptophyta; class Magnoliopsida; order Caryophyllales; family Caryophyllaceae; genus Silene; species Silene conica. Next base: position 54,247,206 of record CM055311.2, on the reverse strand, counting down.
TGTCATACATATATAATAATCCCAGAATAATTCAAAATATCGTATACAATGAATTAATCTACTATTATTCTAAACAATTTAAAGTAATAAGGTATCATACAATAAAATAAAATATCATAAACAATTTACGAAATTAAATTAAATTGATAAAAGAAGCCAAATTTTTTTTCTGCTAACATAGAATTTTCCAAAAACATTTTTTTTTTGATATAAAACGGCATGAATATCAATCTAAACTTTCGAATTTGGCATAAAAATGACAACCCTAGTATGTTGTCCGGTTTAAAAGGTCTTTACACTCGAAAAACACTATTTTTTCAACATAAATCTGACACTCAGACCTGATTAAAAAAAATTGCTACTGGAGAAAAACGACAATTTTTAATTTTTAATTTTCGATCCTTATAGTGTTATTTTCGGCCAAAAGAATATTTTTATTTACTATCGTATAATAAATAAGAACAGACAAATTTCATGAATACATTAATTATCATATAACAAATAAATGTAATAATCATAATTTTCGGGGAGAATTTTTATCGTATAAAAATCGATCTATATTGTGTTGATTCAATCTTTATTATATCAACAAATAAATCATACAAACTAAGTTAATTTAACATTTAAATTAACAAGATGGGCCGAAAAAATCAAGAACCTTTCGATTTAATATAAAGAAAATCAAGAAACTATTTAACATCATATGAAAAATCAAGAACATACGTATTAAAACAATTTTGAAGCCTATGATCTTATACAACTTGTTGGAAATATTGTATATTTAATAATGAGATTAATCGTATTAATTTCATAAGGAAGGATTATATAAGAATTAACTTTAATATGAATGCAACCAAAATAATTAAATCGATATATGAAGGTAGGGAATAACCTTTTGTCCTTTGCTTTCGGGCTAAGAACAACCTAGAATAATAGATTTCAAAGTAGAATCCTCCCACCAGTTGCATCCAAGATGATCCAAGAATATGCTTTGCTCGATTTCGGTATTGTTCTAGACCAAAGACGAGTGCCTCACAATTTACGTAAATCACACTTTTTACCTTATCACACGACTTGCCTCCCTTTTTCGTCAAACGTTAGGCTTTAATGTCAAGTCTTATATAAGGCGGAAATAATAATAATGGGAGAATCCAAACAAGAGTAGGACTCTTGTTTGGTACACAAGTCTCATGTCCCATACGACAATGCCATAAATATGTTTGCTCTTTGTCACCTACCTTAATCCATTTATTATTCACGTGATGAATTTCATTTGATTGATCTAAAACATAAATTCCATTTATGGAAACCGATTTGCCATAAATCATATCATTTAATGAAAAGTACAACAATTGTTCTTAATATTAAATTCGAAACTTTCCATATCTAACATGAATACATATAAAATGTTTTTAGATAACGATGGAACAAAACAACAATTACTTAATTGCAAAATAAATTCACTAGGGAGTTTAAGTGCATAAGTTCCAACGGCAACAACATCAACTCGTGCTCTATTTCCATCTCGAATATCAATCTCGCTTTTTACTAGACGTCACACGTCCCTTAACCCCTGTGAATGATTACACAATTGAGAACCACAACCAGTATCGAATACACAAGTTGCAGAATTAGCGTGATTGATTTCAATCATGTGAATAAATGAAGATATACTTGTTGGCGTCACACGTCCAGCTTTAATATCCTCAAGGTATTTGGGCAATTCCTCCTCAAATGCCCAAACTGATGGGAATGGCGGCACTATATTTCGTTCCCCTTACTCTTAGTCTTGCTCTTTGAGCTACTGGTCTCACCAGGCCCCCTCTTTGCCTTTGACTGGCCCAAGCGTTTGAAAGATGGTTTCTTAACATTTAAGTTAGTCGGAGCCTTTCCCTTCCCCTTTGACACTTGTACAAAAATAACTATTTGCAGCGCCAAAAAAGGGCCTATTTGCGGCGTTTTTGGTGTAGCAGCAAATAAGGGGCTGCAAATAGAAAAAATTATTTGCGGCGAACAAAAACGCCGCAATTAAAAAGCTATTGCAAATACCATCTCTATTTGAGGCGTTTTTTTGGCAAAAACGCCGCAAATGGGTCCCTAAAAAAATGTGTTTTTTACAAATGAAATGATGCAAATAAATTATTTAAATATAATAACTCTCAAATATATTTTTTTACAAGAGAATATTTTTTTGATAAAAGGTAAGTAGAATATATCAAAAAGCAAAGTCATAATTACAAGGAAACCTATAGAAAATACACAATACTACACAATAGATTAGCCTTGAAGAAAACCACTTCGAAGAAGCAGCCATCCAGTTTTGCAGACCCATAAGAGCACTGCCTGACACACGCCTACTAGCTCTTCCTGCCTCCAGCATCATACCTCGTTCTTGAAACTGTTCTGAAGACGATGCACCCCTGACTCCATGTTTGCCCAAATCCCATTCCAGCATCCAGGATGCTACTTTGCCTCATTAACAACCATTCTCAGAATGCACTCTGTACAGAAGGACTTCCTGCACAAAATAGATTCCTGAACACGTGCTACTCTATCGGTTGCTTTCAGATCTGACCCAGAATGCACTAACTGAAATCATGCATTCTGCTCATTTACTGCACCGTCCAACAGCCTATGGCAGACTATTAGAACCTGAACAGCTGCATTGCTGCAACTTTCAAAAGTTGCTCTCTTATTATTACACACGAAATCTTGTGCATTAACCCAACTGCCACCAGTGCCTTCATCTGCCGCACCTGCAGCACCCAGCAATCCAACTTCCATCTGATCTTATTCATACACATGACCAGCAACAAACGCATTGCTCAACGTGCTCAAAAAATACCCCATTCCAGCGGCAGCCACATACTGTTACTCTGCCTACAACCAGACAGCCCAACAGTCCTACTACTGATCTTAATCACCAATCAGAAGTGAAGCTTTTGATCAGCATTCCAGCTTGAACTGCAGACTACGCTTCCCTGATTCCAATCTAGCCCAATTTCTCACTCACTAGCACCATTCTCGAACCTGAATTTTTTTGACAAATAAGTGAAATTTTGTCAATGACGCCACACAATCGAGTAATAGTTACACCCATAACTTAACACTCACAAGTTCATATGCCAATGTCATATTGATTTGGCTTCCAATAAAACTGAGCTGATCAAGCATCATTTCAGCATCTCGCATTAAACCATTAGATTTAGCAGCAATGGACTCTAAAGCGACCTGCTCGAATTTCATGCCTTCCTTGGTGACAGATTCTTTAATTAAGGTGCATATTCAGGAACCTAGTACAAAATCAGAATAATTATGTTATTCTCTGACAGAAACCGATTCTTCAATTAACTATGAAATGGTTATCAGTTGAAAGGATACCAGCTCAGAGAGTTCCTCTAAAATGTTACTCTGCTTGCTCGTCAAAGTAATTAAGAAAAGTGACTCTATCGTCTGATAGACATAGCGAACATTCTCAGTCTCAACATAGGTATGCTGTTTTCCGAAACCAATCAGTTTCGAAAAAGCTGCAAGGTATCGTTCAACTAGTATGCGTGACATGGTCACAAACTGCCTTGAGACTAGGGTTGTACCGGAGAGGGAAACAAAGTTATGATCGGACACAATATTTTACAAATTATCCAAATTCTCGGCCACTTATTTATAACACGTACCTTTCCCGGATTTACTTATTATAGAAACAGCAAAAATGAGAAGTTCAATGCAAAGAAAAGTTCTCATCGGATAAATAACAGGCCGCGAAAACATTACTGAGTTGCAGGCTCAATTCGAAGCAGCAAATCAGATGAACAGAATATCCTAGTTGAAAAAATTGTTGCCGTCTAGACCAAAGTTGGAACAAGCAATTTAAAAACTACTCACTGTCACTGTCATAATCTAAACATGAATTTTCGGTTTTCTTACGTATCCTTCCATCAATGCCAGAAAGAAATACATTGTTCAATCATTTATTTACATTTGATTAAAACCTCCTCACAATTCGTAAGAACAACCTAATTAATCATTTGACAAGTACGATTGTATAAACGAGTGCTTATTAGTTATTATTTGAAATTGAAATTGATCACAGGAATGCAAAACACTTACCATTTTAACAATCTAACAAACTCCAATATCACAAACTACAAATACAAACATGTTCATCAACAAATCATATTATGCATACAAACTTTGTTACATTCTTTCGTTGTTATTAATTATTGTTCTAGATACGAAAATAGAGAAAAACTAGTAATCTCGTAGAGAAACGAACCAAAAAATTGAAATAACAATCGATAATTGAATCAATAAAGTCTAATATAACAACTCGTGAACATTCCAAAAGCAATTAATTGGGACTAACAAAACAAGATATTCATTAGGCTATAACATATGCTTCAATTACATTAACCATATACCATCAGCTAATACTGATTTCTAAAAGAAACCATCAACGTCGACATAAAAAGGAATCCCAGATCCAGAAGCTAATCCTAGAAATAAAACAAATCATAAAATATCGAAAAATTTAAACAGGAAAGTAAGATTGAGAGACCATAAAAATGAATTGAATTAATCGTATTGTATCTAATTCAAACTCCAATTAATCGAAAATAGTTAACCCTAAAAATCAATTCACATACCTAATTTATAATAACAGGACTAAAGGAGATGGTGAGGTGGCGAGTTCCGTCAATTTCCGTCGATTTTCAGTGGCGGTGATGCGGTGGATTGGCGGTGGTTGTCAAGGGAGTTTGGGAGATGTGTACTGTTTTATTGTTTTGGGGTTGAGAGGATGAAAACGGAATGCGCGTATATTGTATTTCAATGATTTAGTTTTTATTATTTTTAATATATATACTCATTTGCGGCGTTTTTATCAAATGACGTATTTGCTGCGTTTTTTTACAAAACGCCTCAAATGACCCATAAATTATTTGCTGCTATTGGGCTAAAACGCCTCAAATAGATAGCCGCAAATAGATGTTTTTCTACTAGTGTGACTTGAACATTAGGACATCCTGCTTTTGGCTCCCACTCGAAATAAGATCCTTCTCTACTTGCACGAGTAGAGAGTGGAGCTCATGAAGACTTTTCTTCATGTCGTTCATATAGTAGTTTACCTTGAATTGGGTAAACCCATCAAGAAGAGAGTGGAGGATGCGATTAATGATGATATCCTCATTGATCTTGCACTGTAATTCCTCCAATTTTTCGACATTCTTAATCATATTAAGAATGTGTTGTCTAACTGATTGGCCCTTTTGGAGTTTCGCCTAAAAGAAACAAACATCGCAGTCATACTTAACGATTCTCGAAGCTTGCGAAAATTCGTTAGTTAGGGTGGTGAAAATCTTATTTGCACCTTGAGAAAAGAAGCGGCGTTACAAATTGGATTTCATTGCATAGATCAAGACGTTCTTAATCGCACCGGCTTCACGAGCGAACTCATTATATGCAGTTCGTTGGCCCCAGTCCTCACGGCGGGCTCAGCTGACACGGGCTCAATCAAATATTTGAGCTTGCCATCGGCGACGACAGCGTTGCGTAATGATGCCTCCCATTCAACAAAGTTGCTTCCATTACTTTTAAATCGAGTCGACTGATTAATATCCATAAATGATCGGAGCCATGATTCACGGGTAAGCGTGGCAGAAGGGCCAACATTGACGTCACAGTCACGCATTTTACGAACAGTTTATAAATATCTACAATGCGAAAAAGAAGGTAAGTAAAAAACATCGAAAATAAAATGTCAATTTAACGGTTTTAGCAATGACTTATACATTTGTGTAATCAACCTCTCTCAATTGGACTACATAAACGATCCCAAGACCCAACTTCTTAAATTGGTAAGCTAACCACTTAGCTAGTTCTACGTTTGGGACTCTCGGTCGGTAAATTTCTTAAATTTATCTCATAGTCCATTATAATCTAACACTGTTTTAAACTAAAATGTTGAGTTCAATTAAATCAATATGCACTACTTACCCAAGGTAGAAGGGGTCTATACAGGGAGTAATATGTCCAATATGCCCACTGACGAACAAGGGATTCATAGTCAATTGATCTTAGAAAGACTAACCTCAATTTTAATTAAGAGAGAGATCTCATCATTTATTTTAGATTCATTTTAAGTGAACAAATTGTTTTAAGTGAATAGGAATAAATGATGGCCCAAATGTGACATCATATGTCGCATAAAATTTCGATATATATATATACTATATGACCCAATTTCATGCACTTTTAGGTGGTTTGGTTTAGGCCGAATATGATGATATGCAACAATTTTAAACAAGCGATGAATAAACAAGTGAAGAAAAACAACAAAATAATAAAATCCTACTGTGGCCTATCAACCTAGAGATTACAACTTTGGAATCCAATCACATTTGACCCGGGAAGCTTGGTGGAAACTCCAGTCTTGTGATGCATCAACGAGGTCCCTTGAACGTCTTCAAATCTTCTCTTTAAAGTCTTCTTTCGAAATAAATTACATTACATAAAATTACATAGCCAAAATTATATTAATTATATTCTATGTTAAAAAAACGAAAAAAAACGAAAAGGGAGATACGAGATCCCATTAATTACATCACCGATCACTAATCGATCATTATGAAAAAGCAACCAAAACTAAGGCCACACTATATTACATTATATTCCCAACGCTTAAAAAAACATTCTTCGAAAAATAAGCAATCAACAACAATATAAATATAAAACATTCACAATACAAAATATTTATCCAAACCACCTTTTAATAATTTATAATATGTGAAAATTTCCGTAATTTCTTACAAAACCAATTATATATGTCATACATATATAATAACCCGAGAATAATTCAAAATATTGTATATAGTGAATTAATCTACTATTATTCTAAACAATTTAAAATAATAAGGTATCAAAGAATAAAATAAAATACCATAAACAATTTACGATATTAAATTAAATTGATAAAAAAAGCCAATTTTTTTTCTGCTAACATAGAATTTTCCGAAAAACATTTACAAAAACAATTCCAAAAACATATTTTTATACATAAAACGGCCTGAAATCTAAACTTTTGAATTTGGATTAAAAACGACAACCATGCTATGCAGTCCGGTTTAGAATGTCGTTTACATTCGAAAAACACTATTCTTTCAACAAAATCCGACACTTAGACCTAATTAAAAAAAAATTTGCGACTGGAAAAAAACAGCGTTATTTTATTTTTTATTTTCGGTCCTTATAATATTATTTTCGGCCAAAATCAATATTTTTATTCATTATCGTATAATAATAAAAACAAGCAAATTTCATGAATACATTAATTATCATATAACAAATGTAAGAATCATAATTTTCGGGGAGGATTTTAATCGTATAAAAATCGATTTATATTGTGTTGATTGAATCTTTATTATATCAACAAATAAATCATATAAACTAAGTTAATCTAACATTTAAATTAATAAGATGGGCCGAAAAAAATCAAGAACCTTTCGATTTAAAATCAAGAAAATCAAGAAACGATTTAAATTCATATGAAAAATCAAAAACATACATATTAAAACAATTTTGAAGCCTATACTCTGATGCCACTTGTAGGAAATATCGTATAATTCATAATGAGATTAATCGTAATAATGTCATAAGGAAGGATTAGATCAAAATTAACTTTAATACGAATGCAACAAAAGTAATTATATCGATAAAAGAAGGTAATGAATAACCTTTGGCCATTTGCTTTCGGCTTAAGAACAACCTAGAATAATAGATTTCAAAGTAGAAATCCTCCCACCAGTTGCACCCAAGATGATCCAAGAATATGCCTTCCTCAATTTCGGTATTCTGCTACACCAAACACGAGTGCCTCATAATTTGCGTAAATCACACGTTTTCCCTTATCACAGGACTTGCCTCCCTTTTTCGTCAAACTTTAGGGTTTAATGTCAAGGAGTAAATAATAATAATGTGAGAATCCAAACAAGAGTAGAAATCATGTTTGATACACAAGTCTAATGGTCCAAAACTACTTCCATAACATATTTTTCCATAAAATAATAAAAACTATTTTTATTAATTATTAATTATTGGAAGATATATTTTGGAAATTGTTATATTTTTATATTTATAATGTATGGACCGAAATTTCGGTGCCCTTGGAAAAGTGATTTTTCGAGACTTATCCAATATTAAAATTTAACATTTATTTAAATATGGCAGGAAAATATAATTAATTATCGTATAATTAATTAATTTTAATATCGCATATTAAAACTTATAAATATAAAATTTATATTTATTTAGAATTAAACTTTTAATTCATTTCTCCTAATAATCATTTAATCGTATAAATACTTATTCGTATTATTTCCATGACTAATATTTAGTCAACTTATTAGACATCTATGTAATATATCAATATATAATTACATTTTTGGAACTATCATATAGGTGTGACCGTGTGACCTATATGGACAAACTAATCACCGCCATCAGTATGACATCAACATCAAACTTCTAACAAAGCCAACCGTTACTGATTTATGTTAATTAGTTGATAAATATACAAAGTATCGCTTTGTGATCCTGTAAGAAATTTAGATTGTAGTTACACTAACTGTGGAGGACACATGCTCAAATATTTCCGCTCCGAAGGAAATGACAGTTGCTACCATTGAAATGTGCTCTTATTCACGTCGATACTGAAGGGTTTATATACCCACTATTAAACATTGTAATATAGATTTTAGTTAACAATTTAATTTAGTGTGAAGTAGATCTAGTGCAAGCATACATAATTAAAATAAGGCAGAAAACCGATTTTCCTTACATTGGTTAAGGGCGCGAAATTAGGGCACAATTTAAGTACTCCTTCCTTAAGATGTTCTTGAGCTACTACGAAAGGATGATTCTCCAAACGAAGTTTCCAATAGAGAAAATCTCCTTTATGATGCACCAAGACTAATGCCCAAACAACTAGTTATATATATTAACTAGATATCAAAACTAGTTACCTTAATATAAATCTAAAATATTATTACTACACTTAGTAATGGTTAATATTATTAGATTTTGAACAACTTTTGCATAAAACTTATTTTATGAGTTAGAGAGAATATACAGAAGCATAAGAATAAAAATAAGAGCAAGTGGATGGCCGGTTGGGATGGGGCAAGCCAAGGGCTTATTTGCTTATTTGCTTTATGCCTTTTCTCTTCAAAATGCACTAGGTATTGTAAGAGTTTTTATCTAGCAAATGATTGTGTTTTTAGCATAAAAAGAACAATTGCATTTCCCACGACATACATGCAAAAACCACTGACCTAATAATATGGACTCCATTTTACATTTTTTGTCATTTGTCATTTGTAATGTTATGTGACGTGTGACATATAACATGTCATTTGGAATTTTAATGAATGATTAACAATTAAATATCATTAAATATCAAATAAATTACAACTAACAAATTTACTAGTAATCCTCAATTACATATATGTAAAATAACTCACTTTAAATTTAGTTAGTATTATTCACAACATTTTGTAATTATAACTCATTTTTTATTCTTATTTTGTATGTTTCGTAAACATCGATTAATTTTAGTAATACTACATTTTAATTACTAAGTTTGAATCTCATTTGATCGTATTACAATATGATTTTACATTCTCATTTTTGTTCATATTAAGAAATTAAATAATCTTATCAATAGACAATTAATTAATTTTACAGTTTGGGAATCCTCCTATAGATGTGGCCTAAAGGGATCAGCTGAACATCACCGTCAAACGACAGTAACGTCAAACTCTAGCCAGCCAATCGTTACGGATTAATGTTGATCAATTGACTATATAATTGAATCATCCATTGCGTATTCTTATCATGAGATTTAAATACGTGATCACATTATTATTGAGGACACTTACTTCAACAGATACCTCCCTCTAACTCCCATAATTAAAACTCTCAACCCACCCTACTTCCTCTAATAACTCCCCTGGCCTAACCCGTCTTCTCTCTCTCTTCCTAGATAAATCCCCCATTCCCATCCGTCATTTCACATAATTGTACAACTCATGCTTCTTCCCTCCCACGCTAGCCAACGACCCTCTTTCACTTATCCCAAAATTCTTCTCCTCTCAAGGTAACTCCCTTTCTCCATAACATATCTCAGTATTTCGCATCCACTTCTTCGAGTGGGTCACCTAGCCCTTTTCCCTCGCGTGGGTTGTTATCTGCCACCCATGCATGTGGCTCGACGGGGACCCATTGACCAGCCAAATTACCTATCACTTCGCAAAACCATTTTTGAAATATATATATATATATATATATATATATATATATATATATATATATATATATATATATATATATATATATATATATATATATATATATCTTGAATCTAAAACATACTAGTCTGTACTCGCGTACATATTATACAAATAAGTTTTCGAAAAATCCTCTAACATTCGATTAACTAGTACACAAATTATTCAAAATCACAAAATAGTTAGAGGATTATGGTTTAGTTTTTTGGGAATTTCGGTTTTTGGGTGTTTAGGTGGGTAAGAACCAAGAAGTGCATGAAATTTGTCTAGATTAATGAAAAACGGTTTAAGAATCTTATCTAAGTTATAAACTTTATTTTTGTTTCAATTTTTTTATAATACAAATTTGTCTAGGTTTTAAGGCGGGTATAAGCGGAACGAGGACACGTGGGGCAGGGTAGGGTAGGCAGGGTGGATGTGGGGCAGGGTAGGTATTGGGTGGGTCTCATGTGATACCCACGCCCGCCCAATGACCCGCGACGAATGAAACTTTTCAAATCATTACCCACACCCCCCCCCCCCCCCCCCCCCCCCCCCCTCCCCCTCTGACATCCCTAGTAATAAGTAGTTATCCCGTATATGGTTGACAAAGCATGTTCAGTCCTAAAGAAGATTACAATATACACATTTTAGTGAAAAAAAGATCTTCAAAACCTCGCAAAAAAAAGCAACTACATACACATTGAGTGAACTATAGTGAACAAGACGCAATTAATTAAAATTCAATTCAAAGTTGAGGCTTCTCCGGGCTTTGTACAGCATCGCACACACTCATCAATTCTCTTCTCAATCCAACCTATGCGCTGCTATACGAAAAAAAGGCGAAATTGTACTGCCCGTTGCTTCAAGTGGAATAGTTGCGATTGTACTTCCACGAGGGAAAACAACCCATTCAAGACTTGGTATACCGATCAATGTAGCAGAAAACTCCACATGCCCGACTATCAAACCCGGTAATGACTTAACTGCACTACTTCTTAAGACAAAGCTTATCATATGGGATGAGGCTCCAATGATGCACAAATTTTGCTTCGAGGCAGTTGATAAAAGTCTAAGAGATGTGATGCGGATATCGAATGAAAGATATTCAGATATGCCGTTTGGGGGAAAAGTGGTTGTATTCGGAGGTGATTTCCAACAAATCTTACCCGTCGTCCCAAAAGGAACGAGACAGGATATTGTTAGCTCGGCACTAAGTTCATCTTATTTATGGAGTGAATGCAAGGTAATTCTGATATAACTTCAGCTAATTATATTTATATTCCCTAAACAATTCGTAGTATGACTATTAGTTATTGATGAAATTTACTTAATGCATATATTGATTAGGTACTACGCCTTACCAAAAATATGCGTTTACAACATGGAAGTTCAAAGACCGATGTACACGAGTTAAGAGAGTTCGCTGAATGGATCCTAAAGGTCGTAGATGGAACTGCTGGAGGAGAAAACGATGGTAATGTTGATCTACAGCTCCCCGAAGACATACTCATAAAGGATGATGGTGACCCAATCGCCTCCATAGTCAAAAGCACATATCCATCTCTGGTTAGCAATTGGGGAACGCACAATACTTTTGTGAAAGGGCAGTCCTTGCTCCAACTCATGACATAGTTGAGAGTGTGAATGATTATATATTGTCTCAAATTCGGGCAGATGAGCGGATTTATTTGAGTTCCGACCAAATAAGTAAGGATGAAGGTAATTTAGGGAGACAAGATCTATACTCCACAGAGTTCTTAAACACAATAAGATGTTCGGGACTTGCTAATCACGTTCTAACACTGAAGGTAGGGGTTACAGTCATGTTGCTTAGAAACATTGACCAAGCAAATGGACTATGTAATGGCACAAGGCTTGTGGTTACTGGTCTCGGGGATCGCGTGATTAAAGCTATTGTACTCTCTGGTAGCAATATCGGTGACAACGTTTATATCCCTCGGATCACATCAACCTCTTCAGACATTACTAAGTTTCCAGTTAACTTTGAGAGAAGACAGTTCCCTTTGACAGTTTGTTTTGCAATGACTATTAATAAAAGTCAGGGACAGTCTCTAGCTCATGTGGGATTGTATCTCCCTAAGCCCGTGTTTAGCCACGGACAGTTATACGTTGCTGTGTCAAGAGTGACAAGCAGGAAAGGATTGAAAGTCCTCATCTGCAATAATGATGCTGGTATTTCTAATGTGACAACTAATGTAGTTTATAAGGAAATTTTTGACAGTTTGTAGAAGAGTAATAGTTTATATCATGTTTCATCTTAGCTCATTTACTATGTTTTATATGCTATTGTATTTTTCACACTTACTTAAAAATAACAATAACAATACTCATTCAAAGGTTGTACTTCAAAAATTTTTCAAAATTACCAACTAATGTCTTAAATTACCATATATTTATCAATCCTCTTATGATAGAACAGAAAGAAGTAAAGACAAATACACAACTAAAGTGTAACTTACTGGAATCAGCATAGCCCTCCATCAAAAATCTTCATCTCCAAGGAAGCTCATACAAAATTTCCTAATCCTTCACTCTACCCACAAGCATATAATAAATATCCGCATAAGTACCAGTCCCATCATGCATATGACAATACAAGCTATGTAGAACTCAAGTATAAACTCACTTGATTTTCCGCACAAACTGAGCATTCAGGCAGTACAATGCTCCTCTATCCACTGCAAACCTACAGTCGCACATACAAAAAACCCGATATAACCAATTGTTACGGAAAACTCTTATTGTAAGACGGTCTTACGTGATACATAGTACCACCAACCTAAATAACAAATAGCAATAGCTCGAGTACAATTTATCAATTTCCCTATTAACAACCCAATTGATTTTACAATTTCCACATTCTTAAAGAGTACTAATCGGCCGTTCAAAACCTCACTTTCTCTTGCTCACACAGATAAACTAACTAAACGATTTTGTCATCTTATATCCAATATAATCCGAAACTCTTATATTTTTTTTCAAATTATAGGAGCATCATTGATTATGGCGAATTAGATTAACAAAAGAGCGGATATTTAACGAATAAGATTAAAGTACGTTACCGATTACTTCCTACTTTAATTTTGACGATGAGCGAATCTTTAATATCTCCAACCTGCAGAATTAAAATTGAAATTAAAATTAAGATCACTGGGGTAAGACGAACGTCATGAAATTGGGGGAATTTACTTGAATTGAGTCTGAGTATGAAAATGAAACAGAGAGTGAAAGAGAAGGAGGAAGGGAGACGGTGGAATCGTATGTGAAGCTTTTCTGTGAAGCTTCTTGATTCTTGATCTTGATTCTTGATTCTTGATTAGAATAAAGGGAAAGTGTCGGTTGTATGTGTTTTAATTTTTTTAATTTTTTAATTTTATTTATGTTTTAAGTATACATTCATTTATTTCTATAATAAATTCCTATTTTTGTTGTTGTTTTGTTATATTTTGAGTTATCTTTATTATTATTATTATGTTGATAAGAGAAATTTCATATTTAACCCTATAAAATAAAGTTAAACATTATTATTTTGTATGTTATAAATTTACATTGCTAATTTTAAAAGAGGTAAAAAGCTTTGGATAAATTTTAGAAAACATTTTTCAATACGAATCTATATATTTATAACTTTAGTCTTTTAAGATGCATATTTAACTTTTTGAATTGAAATTTGATTGTCAAAAAATGAATGTAACTCCCCATATACAAGGTATTATATTATTTATGAGTTATATCAATATAAGTATAAACATAGAATCTACTAATAATTTTAGGTCATTAATATACTTCATATACAAATATTTAAAATATACTTTTGTTAGCGAGTTTCTATTTATGTTGCGTATAAGGCACAAGTGTCGTATTTGAATGTTTGGCTCGATATCATTGTATGTTGATCGTTTATTTTCATATATACTTGCCTTTTATCAAATAGAAAAAGATGGACGATACGTCTAAAATATACTCATAACATTACGCCACCGGTCCAAAAAATATATACTTAAGATATACTCAAAATATCAATTTACGTTACCACCCGTGCAGTACACGGATTCAAAAACTAGTTAAAATTCAATTCAAAGTTGAGGCTTCTCCGGGCTTTGTACAGCATCGCACACACTCATCAATTCTCTTCTCAATCCAACCTAATCTACTCTCCAAACTAAGTACACTACAATGCATAACTCGGGAATCAACTTGAGCAACTTTGGAACAAGCTTGAAGCAAAATGTAATAATCAGCATGAGCTATATAAGTGTACGCACCATCACCAGCTGCTTTCCTCGTGTAGCGTAAATATCCATGTTGCTTAACTTTCACTCTAGGTGGGATATAGCAGAATCTATGCTCTTCCATGTCGATTTTCATATATCGAATTGCTCTGTCAAGAGAATTATGAGGCGATTCAAGTTTGTCTGTAGATGATGAATTTTGATGTGGTTGTGAATCTCGAAAAGTGTTGTCGCTGCTTTGGCTGCTATTACCAGATAGAGAGATTGTCGGTTCGTCGGCCCTGTTGTTCGGGTTTTGCTTTGTTGTGCAGAAAGGTGTGTTAGTGTTCCTTGACCAATTTCCATGCAAGCCAAGTTCAATGTTCCCAGATGCTTCTACACTCTACAAAATAAACTCAAACTCATTTAGAAGAATTTTATTTGTCAGTCAGTATCAGTATCCCCGTGCTTACAATGCGGTCACTCCAAGTTTGTATGGAAGGGGAGGATGTACGGAGCCTTTACCCGGTAAGAACAGAGGTTGTTACTTGTCAAGTAGTCTCCTGTGATACAATTCATAGTAATATAATGTACGACGAACTCAATACAACATGAAACACCACCAAAATACCTAATTACCCACTAAAAATAGAACCTCAGCTTCATAACTGTTCTATAATGAGACCAATATTAAGGATCCCGAGGAAAATTCCTTAATAACTGAAAACCGTATAGACATGTAGTACTACAAGCGTACCCAATATACAGATACGGGAAACTGTAATGGATTAGATAGCCTAACCAATAACAAAGACTTGATCCCAAATGATTTGGGGTTTTCACCAACATAAGGCATGACATGGTGTCGTCGTCAAAAACACAAAAATGAAATAGTATTTTGGCATGCATAACGCATTGATTCACACAATGAATGTTGTGCGAATCAATGCGTTAGATTTTGTATTATTTCAAACACAATTCCAAGTATTATGAATGTTGTAGAAGATATGGGAAGTGGATGAAAGGAGGCACATGCATTATGCATACCATAGATTTGGTATCCTACATCATAAGCCAACATCAACACCAAGTACAAAAACAAAGAAATGAAAGATTTGTTTACAAGGGGACCTTTTTCTAACATCTACCAATTAAATATACAAGAGGAATGCCTTCAATCGGTGAACTCATTGCCAATGCTTAGGCTGATTTAGATTTGGTACATCTAAGCAAATGGTCTATTTGTCATGATGGGGGGAAAAGATGTGGAATTAGAATGACTAATCTTGCATACTTTTAATGTGTTAAGAGGCACTCTGTTTTTTGCCAATCGATTACGGCACTTGTGAAGGTTTCATTATTCCGTGCCCATGTATAGTTTGTTAAAATACTGAAGCCACTTATGGTAGGTTGTTGGACAGGAAGCACTTTGGTTGATCGAGCAATAGCAGCTAACCACACCATAAAGAGAGTAATCAAGTTGAATTATATAATATTTAACTTTGTTGTCTAAAACATTGGTTGTCTCGATACTCTCGAATATTTATTTTAATTTGTAAGAATGAACCTTTAGCTTTATCTATAAAAGACACTCTCCTGGTTTTGTTTAAATTTGACGGTGATTGTTTGATGTTGCATAGAATTTGTTGTCTTGACTGTGACTTGACTGTGGAATGTGGTGTTGTACTGGTGGTGGAAAGTTCTGCATTGTTATGTAGTGACTGGTTTTTTGTTAGAAATGGAAATGGAGAGGCTATGAGCATATGTGCAAGGGCATAGTTGCGATCTCACATAGCGGGCTGTAGCCAGCTTAGTTTGAAGAGGCACAACGCGCACCAAGGAGATTAGGAGCCAAGGTGATGAGGAGCAAAGCACAAGGCCAATGGGCGCCTTTTAGATGCCCTGGCGCTCTATTGTTTTGGTAACAAATATGTATGTTCCAAATAAATTTTGGGCAGCTATACCTTTTTATGAGTTTTCAAGTTCGCTAACATGTGAAGGAGTCAGTTAGCAATGATGGCAAAAAGAATTGGCATAATGAAAGATTTAGAAGAAAAAGATATGAAAAGTACATATTAGCGAGCCTCGTTAGGTGAGGCTTATCTAAGAGGTGTACATAAATTGCACCGAGGTATTTTGTCTAGTGCCACTTAGCGGCTTTTCTCCTCTCCCCCACTTATCTGCTACCATAACAAGACACACAGACCCCGGCCCTTTAACTTGTAATTTTCAGTTGTTTGTTGTTATTTGAAAAACTATACAGATTTTGAACTTCTTGTATTCTAATTTCAAGTTGTACAAATTTGACCCTGATCCCTACCCCGACCCTTACTTGTAATTTTCAGTACGACATTGTAAAGGGTCGAAAGGGGTTTTGCACAGACTACTTTCTGTAATTTTTTTTCTAGATTTCAGAATTATAACGTATTTAAGGAAAAATAATTATTATCTAACGAAAATTTAATCTTTTTAATTTTTGGAACCATTTTGAGAAGATCCCTTAGTAATTGGGATTATTTAAAAAGAATTCTACCTATGGTAGATTTTAGGAAGGTTTAGCAAAACCTGAAATTATTTACATGAATTTTGCCTATAAGAAAGAGACTAGCCTACGTGGACCCAATTAGTACCCAAAATGCAAATTTGTTTTTTGAAAAAAACTTAAAAAGTATTAAAAAAAACCATACAATTGCTCCTGTGTCGACACATTTGTTTGTGTCGTCATATTTGGATTTTGTAGGGCTACCAATACATCTTCCAGGAGAAAGAGACTCTTTCTCCATTGGGTTAGTAAAATGTATCGAGAAGTAATCAGTAGAGCGAGTATAAATGATAGAAGTTTGTTTCAAGAAATTGTGGCAGGAAGTTAGGGTTTAACAAGAGGATTTCCTAGAAATCATTGTCTAGTCTCTCCTCCTTTATCCCTTTGCATTTGGCTCTGATGTTTCTGGCAGATACTGATGGGATCAAAAAAGGAAACACAAGACTTTTAGAAACCTTGCGAAATTGTGACAGGTAACATTCAGGATTAGGAAATATGATTAGCAGCATAACTTGAGGTGGCAATCGGGTCACTCGGGTCGGTGATCCATGGGTCGGGTCAAAGCAACTCGGGTCATATCAGGTTTGGGCTATGTGGGGTCGTGACGGGTTCGGGTCAGCTCGGTTCATGTCGGGTCATCTTCGTGTCGGGCCATCAACGAGTGGCAAGTCGGGTCGGGTCATTAGCGGGGACAGTAACAAGTTAGGTTATCAACATATATTTTATCTTATATATTTAGTTTTAGATGGTAATTTTATATTTAAACAATGGGTAAGTGTATTAAACTATTAATAACAGTTTTAAGTGAAAATAATTAAGATGAATGTCAATTTGGTGTTACATAAACCATTATTAAGCCAATTCATTATCGGATCAACTATCGGGTTGAGAAAATATCGGGTCACGGGTCGGTTCAGGTCGGTTCGGGTAGGAAAAAATAAGATTGTTATTGGTTATTGGGTCGGGTCAGTTTCGGTTCACCCAATTTCCGAGTTGTGTCAGGTCGGATTTCGGGCGGGTCGGGTTGGCAACAGCTCTAAGCATAACCTTAACTGTTCTTATTCTCAGTTGTTTATGTTAGAAGACACTTGACCATCAGCCATTTTGACTTTTATATTTCTTCTATATTGATTGTTTTATTTCTCCTTGACGGTCTCAAACGATGATATATTAGCAGACCCAAATACTTCTCCATATAACTTTGGGACTAATGCTTTGTATACTCAGCATCTGAACTTAAACATTCAACTATACTCAAGGTAGTTCAAGACTTTAGTCCAGTAAAGTTGTTCGTCTGAAGTCTAAACATCTGAAAGGGGCTTCAATTAGGAATAAGTTACCTCTCGATTCTTCAGATAGAATTCCCATAGCTCTTCTATAAGACCAGGATCCTTGTACAATGGTTCTAACCCAGCAAACACCACATCCTTGCAGTATTGAAGATATGTAGGCAAATCCTTGGAGTAGTCTGTCAGTTATAACAATCGAGAAACTTAACAAACTATATTATTTTTCCTAAGGCTATGCACGCACAACAGACATTTGCAATTTAGAAAAAAAAAAACTCACAATAGAAATATTACCATATGTGTTCTTTAGATCGTCATATTTCTTCTCGAGGTTTTGCAAAAGCTCTGCACAATCGGACTCGAGTATATGGACAGAAGAGGACGTTTCTTCGGGCTCTACATTCTTGGTTCGAGAGGTAGGCATTGCTTCTTCATCCTGATCAGAACCTGATGTATTTTTATCCATGAAGGAGTCATCATGAGGGCTGGATAGAGTCATTTCCCACTTGCCAAAACCATTTATATTGTAAAGAATCCTTATTGACACAATAAGTATCGACATAACACAAACGCGAGTAGGGACCCTCGACTCATTTACTGACAACCATAATTCAGGAGGCATGGCCCACTCTTGTATGCGACAAGCATATGGAAGGATCTTCTCAACAGGAAGAGATAGCTGCTTCAAATAACGGGAAGCTATAGCATAAAAGTTGACTGGAGGCAAATTTAGTCCTACAGAATGAGCTATGGATGCTGCCATTGACTCTAACTTCTGTAAAGAGACAGATTGGAGTGGCCTAAACATAAAATTGGCTTCCAATGGGCATATCACAGAAGGACGTTGATGGCTTCTCTCAATTTGTTTAATGGATTCCTTAATCTTAGGAAAAGCACCAAAGTAGGGAAGCTCGCCTTCAATAGCCCACTTCATTATGTCACTTGGAAGAATTGCCTCTCGAACAATATGACATGCCAAATAAGAAACAGCTAGTGAAGATGATAATGGTATCGTCTTTTGCAAAGACCTGAACCATATAATTGCCATACGTTCCTTATACAAATTTCGAGGCTCGTTTATATGCTTAGCGTAGTTTCCTACTTTGCATTTTTTGTTACCTAAAACAAACAAGGGCATGCAAGTAAGCCAATGAGCCCTTGAAAATACTACATATGATGGGAGAAAAAATAACTTTTATATAATAAGCAGATAACAAAATTATTTTCAAGACCTTGGCACAACTAAAGATGAGCCACATAAGTAAATATTTTAAGACACGTGGCATTCTGAGGATACTCAACTTTCCAAAGGCATACAATTGATAGACAGTCCTCTGTTTTACATATCCATGGAGGGAACTGGGAAACAAACAGACCAATGATGACAATATTCAAAACACAGTCAAATGCTGTTGGGTTAGCAATAGCTTGTATATCGTGCTCAGAAAGTCATAATCCCCTAGTTTTAACATTATCAGCCAACCCCAGTGGTTGCATTTCAATCTGTATTTTAGAAACTTAATGAGACTCTTGTGAAGGTCATTAGCATTTGGTTATTTAATTATCATCAAAGTAAGCACATATGTCCATTCCTATGTTCACTAAGTTCACCATGTCATGCACAACACCTCATAATTTGATCCTGCATAACAGGAATGCCTACTTCAAATCTGCAATACAGTCAATCCCTCAACATACAAATGGATGTGATGTCATGAGAGACTCATTTTTGTTGTGCAAGGAAAAGCTAAAAATACCTTATTTTTTGTTGTCGAATAGGCTATTTTTTTATACTCCTTCCTAGGGCTGTTAATGAGACGAGACAGCTCGCGAGCAACTCGAGATCGGCTCGGTCAAAGCTCGGCTCGGGATCGGGCTCGAGAGCTTAACTTGTCAAGCCGAGCAAAGGCTGGCTCGACTCCAAAAGCTCGCGAGCGGCTCGAACATTGGTGATTACATAAGATATTACTCATATTTTACAAAAATATGCTCATATTTTACAAAAAAAGATTTTATCATTATTATATCTTTGTATCATATATATTAAATATCTTGTTGATTTGCTAGATATTTTTACATAAATTCGTCGAGCCTTGTTATTGAAAATATCGGAAAAAAATAAATAAAGAAACAACACTTTTATATAGGTTCGATTTGGGTTTGAGTTTGGGTCGAGCTCGTGTTAAAGCACGCAAGCTTTGTAACGAGCATATTTTTTTCAAGCTCGAGTAAGCTCGAGATCGGCTCGAGCTCGAATTTTGGTAATTGAGCACAAGCCGAGCAAGGCCAAGCTCGGGCTCGGCTCGGCTCGTTAATACCACTACGAGTCCTTCCCATCCATATTGTTTTTCCCATTTCAATATGGCAAAATAATCACTCAATATGGAAGTGGGATAACGACTAAAACAAAAATTGACTTGCTTAATCCATTATAAGCCACACCGTGAGCAGCCACCACCACTCATCCCCCCACCACCACTACTAGATGAACACCACTAACCACCTCCAGGCTCACTAAAACCACCGTAGGATATGTTGGAGATTGTGGTGTACACCAATGATGTTAGCATATGTGATGATTGCATTAAATTTCTTGTAGGTCTGAACTCTGGATAAAGAAAAGACCGAGGAGGGGTTGTGAAGTCTAGACCTAGGAGGGGGCATCAGGTGTAGGGCTGGATCGATGGCCGCACTGGGGGAGTTGAGTTCAGCTGCTGAAGGGGGTATGGTGTGGCAGGCAGGTGAGTGCTATGGCTGTTGCCAACAAGGTGAGAAGAGGCACGGTGGAAGGAGGAGAGAAAAAATAAGGAGGAAGGGATGAACGCAGTCGCTCCCAACATAAATGGTGAGAACAGGAGACCAGCGGTGGTGATGCCGATGGTGGGAAACTTGTGACTAGTGAGGATGAGAGGTGTGAGAAGGGATGGAACAAGGGTGATGCTATTATTTTGATGATATGGTTATTGGATAAGCACGCTATTTTTTCTGTGAGACTGAGAACTGAGAACTGCATCGAAGGACTAGTACTTTACAATAAAAAGAAATGGCCACTTTAGTGAGTCATTTTGCTGTATTCAATCACAGCCCAAAACCAAAGACTATTGAGTGCACAAAATAACAATTTTTGTAAATGTGTATTAGTAATTAGGATAAGCCTGTAGCCTACCCCCACAAAACAAACAAAATATGGAATGTTTTGAAATGGAAAGAACAAAATGAAGTTCCCTATGACGGAAACGTGAAAAATAAAGTAAACGGGAGGGAGTATGAACTCAGCTAATTTAGCTTACACCAACTCAGGTGACAGTTCATAAGTAAACTCTCTCATAGGATGAGCAACACTCTTGGCCAAACAGCTGCATAAACAATCCAATGTAAAGTCAACTGTGAAACTAAGTCCTGGACATTGGAGCTGGAAGCTGGACATAGAAGCTTTTCTGATTAGGGAGGCAATAATTCAGATTTCTAATCTCTGGGAAACATGGTATTGTAAAACACAATAATGCTTGGACATTAGATACGTTTTAAAATAATCTTCCCCTATTGGATTACATTTTCTATCAATGTTTTTGGCTAACCAAATAGAGGAAAGGAGAAATAACTGAAGGAAGTCATACAAGACGTTCTACACTAATTAAAGAGATTACGCTAACGCAGTTTTTGGTGTGAGACTGTGTGCTTGATCAACTGTTAAAAAAGATGAGTTTCTGCGCACCAAAATCAATCAGGTACATCATAGATTCCCTTAAAACTCAAATTGGAACATGACCTTGAATTGCATTGTACATCATGATTCTCATTTCCTAGCTCAAAAACAATAGATTGTTCAAGATTAAACCCTTCTTATTACACAAAACAAACAGAAATTCATCTAAGTAATGACACGCACTTGGGAAAAGATTTAAAACACAATTTTCTCCCTAAGTTACTGCAATTAATTCTCTCTTGTGAAGTAGCGTTTAGTTATGGGCGCAATTTTCATCTTGGATTGTTCGGAAGCACCTTCTTTGTATTGTTAACACAAGGGTAAGGTTATGTATATCCGACCCCCTTACCCCACAATTTAGGGAGTCATTGAGGGACTAGGGTAATGTTGTTGATGTTGTTTTATTCTCAAACACCAAAATGAGATTTGTAGAACTTACTGAGTGTTTCATTTTTCATTTAGTAAAAACAAATTCATGCGTTTAGCTCCCTACCTTAACCAAGAATTAAAATTAATCAAAGATTGTATTACCCAATTTCAATTAGAAAAAAAACTTGAGCATAAAACATGTTATAGAAATTGCACCCAGTCCCACCATACTCCGAAGGCTAAAGGACCCGTCACCCGTGCTCCGTTCAAACATAAATGGTGTAAACCTTTTGGGAAATTTTGGACCCAAATTGTCTATCTTGTTCAAAATTTGCAATGCATACAATTCATGTTTAGATGGCATCGTACCATTGTTAACCACCCACAAATGCACTTGTTTTTTTCTTTGAATGCTACAACAATGGAATACATTCGAGATAACATGTAGTAGAGTTTAGACCTGACTTCTCCTTTCTCTACCTTGCCCTTTAGGTGAACTAGTGTTTAATTTGAGTTTGAATGAAAAAGTTTACAGGAAAGGGTAGAATACGCAAGTGAAAAAAGTAATTAGGAATAATAAAGCAAAGAATTAACCTTGAGTCTCAGAATGCTTAATAACGTCATCAGGCCAGGCATCAGCAAAAACCCTCTTTGAAGCAACAAATCTCAACCAAACCTCGCCGGCGATACCGCATATAATTGGGCTTACCTTGAAAACCTCCACAAGCTTCTCACATTGATACTGAAGCAAGAGTTGAAGGCCCAAA
The DNA here is from genome assembly GCA_029255685.2 of Silene conica. Classification (NCBI taxonomy): domain Eukaryota; kingdom Viridiplantae; phylum Streptophyta; class Magnoliopsida; order Caryophyllales; family Caryophyllaceae; genus Silene; species Silene conica. Next base: position 54,223,982 of record CM055311.2, on the reverse strand, counting down.
ATATACCTGCAACGAATGCTGTTATAATAATCTTCTTCTGTAAAAACAACTCCTTTAGGCACATCCCCGAAATCGGCAGGCTCCATAGGGCCCATATGATCAGTGTCATATGGTTCGGGTTTTACAGATGGGGTGTAGCGGGTGTAGTGGGGATCGTAAGTAGCTCCGCCGCCGCCGCCCTTGTCAACGAAATCCTCGTCAGCAACGCCAGTGGCGACGACGTCGTCGACACGGGCATTGCAGTTGTTGCAATAGAAGTGTCCGTCCTCGTCCGAAAAGTAGCACCCTAGTTCGTCGCAAACACTGCACCTTAGTTCATCCCCATTTGTGTCTGTCATTCCTCCTTTATTTACAATTTTACATCAGACCCGTTATATCTGTTGATTGCTGAGATCGGACTCCTCTACCTCAATTTTATTGTGGGCGTACCTTGGAGGGAAAAACGTTGAGGCTTTCAATGGAGAAATCGATCCTCACTTGCTCACTTGTGTTGAGGTCTTCAGTAACGGCGCCCTTGTTCTATTTTATTCCAAGGGGAAGCCCGCCCTTCGTATTCCTAAACTGTGTTTTTACTGGCTTTTAAAGTCAAACTAAATTAAAGGTTGAACCAGCGTAACACCTGAAAAATCAGGGGTTGTGTACACTTATTTTTAAAGATGATTATAAATTTTACTTGTTATGTAACCAATTCTATTTATTTGAACGTGTGTACTTTTTAAAAATAAAAAATAAATAATATAATATCATTATATATATATATATTAAAAAATATAAACGGAAATTATAACATTTAAAAATAAAAAATAAATAATATAATATCATTATATATATATATTAAAAAATATATACGGAAATTATAACATTTACATTTTAGAACTTCAAGTTAGGTAAGTTAATAAGCTAACACATGATAATGTTAATAGGAGTCACAATTGTAAGACAGGATTAAAATGAAACAATTAAGACATGGTTAAAAAGGAAATTATAACATACAAATTTAAGTAATCTAAGTTATATAAATTATAAAAAAAATCAAAATTAAGATAATTAAGTTCTATATACTACAGAAAATGAAAATTATAGTCAAGATTGTGCTTATATTAGTTGCATCAAATAGTTAGATTTATAAGACGAATAGTTAGGGGAATGAAAGAACAAATAAATTAAAATAAAAGATAAATTAACTTAAAAAAAGTTATAATACAAATTAAAATATAATACTGTATCAAATAAGGAAAATCTAAGACAAATTTATAATTTATCGAAAATCTCCTTATAAACAACATTAGATGTTTTATTAGTCACTGCTTTGTCTTCATCTAGAAGGACTTTTAGTCCCTTCTTTGTCTTCATCTAGAAGGACTTTTAGTCCCTTCTTACTTGTAAGTTGTAACCCTAGATAAGGTAACCTACAATTGGTCATGGGTGAATACTGGTCTAGGAAGATAAAGTCCAACACGGGATATAGATTGTCCTTGACTTTTTGTTAATATTTCTAAATATTCTCAAGCAATACATCAAACAATAAAAAATAATAATCGGTCTGTTAAATATTTCTAAATTTTATTTCTAAATATTCTCAAGCAATACAAAATAATAATCGGTCTAATAAATATTTCTCAAAATATTTCCTCAAAATTCTGTTAAATATTTCTAAATTTTAATAGTTATTAAAATCTTTTCTAAATTTTAATAATAATCGGGATATATAATGATTGAACTGAATTGAGTAAAAAACTGAATTGAATTTAGTCTTTTCAAAAGGAAAACGACGAACGAGAAAATTTTTTCTCGGCTACAAACATACACGGCTGTTTTTTTTAAAATTTCTCAAAATGTTTATGAAAATCATACAAAAATAAAATTTGTAAGCCTAAGGCTCTGATACCACTTGTGGGAAAATATCCGTATATATTCCCAATACTTTATTTGCAGGATTATAACAAATTTATAATGTACGATTTATGGTCATAAACGAAGAACAAGATACAAAGATAGGGATCAAGAATTAATCTTCTGTCCTTGCAAAGGCCTAAGATCAGATATCAAAACAGATATCCTCCTAATCGTTGCACCCAAGATGTCCTGAGAAATACCCTTTCCTGAGTTAGAAACTACAAAATTACATTTAATTTTGTGTAAAATGAAAAGCTAGAGAGAGATGAGGGATTTTTGAGTGGGAACTCGTGAGGTATAGGGAGGCGTGCCATATGCTATTTATAGGGGTGGTGTTTGATAGGCCGTATATCTCTTAACCACCTTACCTAGTTTAGATAGGATAATCAAATCCGTATTTGATTCTACCTAAACTACTGCTTAATTAAACAAATAACAAACTCTATCTTATGGCATCTCCAACTACTGACCAAAAATCCACCATCTGGCCAAAATTTTATCAGTTTCGGCTTTAGTAACCGTTTTTATATTTACTTAAATTCGGTTATTAAGCTCTCTTTTGCGTAATGTTTTATCTTATAAATATCGTATATTTATAATCTAAACAATTAAATATAACCTTTTATATTTAACTGAATCATTTAATCCTTATTAAATGATTTCATTACACACTAATTAAATATAACATTTTAAATTTAATCACGAATTAACATTTTAATTCGTCTTAGCTAAAATTTTTTAATCAGTATTAAATAATTATATCATCATTACTTTGACTAACCGTTTAGTCGTATAGGGTATCAATATGATTACATTTTCATCTAATCATATCTCTCAGATTCCATCATTTAGGTGTGACTCTTAGGGACCAGTTGATTACCGCCATCTGTATGACAATAAAGTCAAACTTTCTAGCAAGCCAACCGTTATTGATAAACGTGAATCAACTGGCTAAAATACAAAGTATACCCTGTGTTCCTTTAAGAGATTTGTTCGTGTTGTCGCACTAACTGTTGAGGACACTAGCTCCAACAATAAGAAACTTCGAACTTGTAAGAGTTTGAGTTGGGTGCATTCTGCATATCTGTGGGGTGTGGTGTTGGATTTTGAGTAAGATGTCTTTAGAGTTAGGTTGTACTAGGAGATGATCGCGCGTTAGATCTTGTCGTTGGCTTGGGTCGAGTCCTCGTTTGTGTATACCGTTTCTAGTCATGTCTTATCCTATGAAGAAGGTGGTACCAGGGTGACATATTACTTTCGAGTTAAGTTTTCTTTCGGGTTGGTAGTTGTGAACTTCGAGGACAAATTTCGTTTTAAGGGGGGATGTTTGTAACACCCCTCTGTAGTTAGAAGCTGAGTTGTAGATCAACTCGGCCGAGTAGGTGATACTCGGCCGAGTAAGTCGCACTCGGACGAGCTCCTTTAGGCTGAAGCCGAGCTGCGAGCCAACTCGGCCGAGTAAGTGATACTCGGCCGAGTAGGCCGCACTCGCCCGAGTGAGTCTTTACCAGGCGTCGAACCACGGTTGTTATATAAAGTGAACCGTGGGTAAAAACCTTATTTTACCCAAATCAGAAAACAAAAAAAACCTTAGATCCCTATCACCCTCTTCCTCCCAGCTCTCTTCAAGAGTTCGTTGCAAGAGTATAAGAGCGCCGATCATCTACCTAATCCGTATTCTAAGCAAGTTAGTGTCATCCTATCGTGTGTATATCATAGATTATGGTTATGTAGTGAGTAATCCGTATTTGTGTAATCCTTAGGAGGAGGATTCATAGAGGAACGTTGATAGGAAGGTGATGCTTGTCATTTCAGTTGTATTGTTTGAGGTAGGGTTTCCCTACTCAGTTCTGTATGATAGTGTTGAGATGGTATTGTATGTTTATTGTATCACTGTATAACGCATGATTATTGTGATTGATATGGTAATGTGCGGGACCGTTGCGGGGAACAGATCTCACTCCTATGATCGCCCTTCGTGGGACCCGCCACGGAGATGATGTGTACATTAATGATCTAGGTACCTTCTTACTGCGGTAAGTGGGAGAATTGGTGTGGGGCTAAAGGCCACCATGGATATGGTATAACAGTGATGGCAATGATAGTGATAACTGGCTGTATTGTACTTGGTACTGTATCCGTCTTTTTATTCAGTTGCTGATACTTGTTTTACTGCGATGATCCATGTGTTGGTGAGCAGAGTCTCAGGTGCGTAGATGAGTTTGCTTGGTGGACCGGGAGGAGGGATAATCACCACTGTATAGAGCCTATGAGTCTTAGCTTACGCTTGTACTTTGAGAACAATTTTGGCAGACGTTGTATCTTCTTTCGTACACTGATAAACTGGATTAAAAAAATGTTATTGTGATTGTTTATCTCATATTATGCCTCAAGAAACTGAGATGGTAATGTCCTCATGGTCCGATGGTCCTACCTAAAGGCCTTGGGTTATAAAGATGTTAGACCCGCTCCATTGAGATCCCTAAAGGTTATCTACCTCCTCCCTCCCACTTTCTCTCTATACCTTCTCACAATCAATTAAGGTAATATATTTGTCTCGAGTCGGATGCCAAGTGGATGGTGTCAAATCAAATACTCCCACTTAATTTGAGTTTTGGCTCTCTTTACATTTTTGTGTTAATCGGGTGTTAGTTCTTGTTTCTGTTTTTGATATGTTTTTTAAAGTCCAAAATTAATTACATGTGAGGTAGAGCGTTTTATGTGGTTTAAATTCATTTCTTTAATTTTGGTTCACAAGAAAAAGAACCAATGCTTAAACTATGAGGGAGTATGTATTTGAACTAGTTATTAGAGGGGTAGGATAAAAATAAATGTAGATTTCGATTTTTTTATTTGTTATTCCTTGCGATTCAGATCAAAAGTAATGTAAAGAATAACGAAGAATTAAAAAAAATGTAGAAAAGAGAAGTAAAATCGGTAAAAACGGAAAAATAGGTGAGTTAAGTATTGTGCGGTGTAATTATGGGTAATTAGATGGGTCATTTAATAACAATTTATATAAATATCAAATAGCTATAAACATAATAACGGTTTGAGTGGATTCATGTATTTATTTGAGTGATTTTGGAATGGAGTTAGATACTCGTGGATTCTAACTCCACCCCAACTCCTTGGAATTTCATACCCACCTCTCCCAAACCCACCTCTTCCCTTGGATTTCAACCCCATTCCTTTATGTTTATTATTAAAATGAACCAAACAAGTTTTTAATGGAATGAAATTACAACCCCACGCCATTATGATTTCTCATTTCATTCCAATCTATTCTTACGCACTGAACCAAACGACTTCTGATTATGTTGAGATGCAGATAAGAAATGTTATGTTTCAAACAGATCTAATCACGAGACATGAATATGATGAGTGACATCTGTTACGTTTTATTTTGTCATTGGCATGTGCAGACCAATAGTAGCCAAAAATGCATTTGAATTTTCATGTGGGATGCCCCAAAGTATCAGTTCCCCATGTTATAGCTTCCGTTTCTTGTCTCCTTGTTTTCTTGTCAACGAAACTCAGATTTAAGATTTTACCCTAATATGCTAAATCGAAACCTGATGTAGCGGATATAAAATTAATATGCATACATTTAGGGGTGTTTGGTTTATCTGAAAAAGGTATGATGTATGTGTTTAGAATGAGCTAAACGCATACCATCTGTTTGGTTGACAAATATAAGAATTTCATACCCATACCTCAAATCAAACCCATGAGGTATGAGTTTCTCATACCCAAGGGGGTGGATATGAGATTGATACTTATGAGAATGAAATTAAAATGAATCAAAATGTTAAATACAAATAGTGGCATGATGTAAATCAATTCTTCCATATACTTATTTGATTAATTTTTTGTTTTTATGATTTTATAATACTAAAATTCTTAATTTAAAATAATTTTTTTTACCGATTTTAACGTTTAATTAAATTCCAAACTCATACTATCCAGAATTGAGACAAACACAAGATATGAGGAATCAAGTTTCAACCCCATACCAACCGGTATGATTCCTGATTCCAAACTCATACCCATGTTTGAACCAAACACCCCCTTAATGGATATGAGTAGGATATAAATCCGGAATTTGTTTGCGAATATGAATATTGGTATAGATCTTGTCACTAACATTGATACTCTACCAAAATTTTTATAAGAATAACTAATATTCATAAATGTCATTTGTTTTTTTTTATCTTGTATTCAACTCTCTTATGTTAATTTTCTTATTTCATAGTTGGCGAATTTATATCTTAATTTAAATATTCAAAAAACAACAGATAACTTTTTCATCGTACTAATAATAACTTACGCGATAATTGTTACTTTTATCATTATAAATATCAAAATATCTTATATCTATAATTCTATTAAACATTCTATTACGTTTTATGTAATTTTAATAATGAAATTATATTTCGAAAATAGAAAATTAAAGAATTTTTTTGACAAATATCGAACCCATTTGAGACCCAGATTCTACCCAAATCCATATGGATCTAGTTATAGGTCTGAAAATTTTGGACCGTGTGAATATGGGTCGGATATGGACTCAATGTATAGAATATGGACATGGATATGGATCCTATTGGACCCTATCCAGACTCTACCCATTGTCATCTTTATTTGTGACACATTTAGTTTTATTCATTCAATACAACTCGTCTTATTTAAGACGGTAGTATTCGTCTTAATTTTAAAATGAGTATCATTTGCTTAAATATATAATAAAAATCATTGATTTTTTTTTGTACATTTTACTTTATCTTATTCATTTCATATGGGGTGACGAAAATCAACCCAAGGGCCTAATGTCTAACTAACGAATTCCTAAAACTTATATGCATTGAAATCTAATCTACCATATTCAATTTTGTACACTATTACAAGAGAGTATTCACTTTCAATTTGTTTTCAATGCGTAAGTGAAAATATATTTATGTGAGACCTTGTTTGATTCGTCTCTACAAGTAAATTAAAAATATCCAATTTTTAAATTTTTGCAAATATGTAGCTAATAATATTTAACGTGCAAAATTCGCATTCTTAAATGGGAAAAAGTAAAGTTATTGAGTGGATTTAAGTAGATAAAGTTAAAAAAAAAAACAAGATAGCTGAATGGACGAGAATTTGTGATGCAAGTAGGTAGCTAGGTAGCACGGACATTTCTCCTAATTAGTCGTTCCGTGTCCGATACTTGGACATTCGACACTCGTAGAACACAACCAAAAATATTATGGTTTAGATGAGGAATAACATTTTTAAAAAAATCGATTAGAAGATGGATTTCGGTGGAAAAATGAGAATTAGCTAAAGTAAATGTCGAATTGTACCTTTATTTGTTTAGATTTAATTTCAAATACATGATAAAAATAAAATTATACGTTATTTATAACCATAAAATATATATATTTTAGGGATTTTTGTAAATAACCCCTTATATGTACCAAAGTTTACAAATAACCCCCTTATATGTTACTTTTTACAAATAACCACCTTAAATCCAACTTAATTAAAAAATTCACCACCTAAGCTATATTAAGTTGACGGTTTTTATTAAACCCGATCTATTTACGACTTTATGACTTGAACTTAACTAAATACCTAAACTACCCTCGCTTATTACCGATCCATATTCCCAAACTTTGTTTTAATTTTAAACACACATTCAATCCCCAAATCAATTGTTCTTCTTCATCCCTACTCCCTCCTTCCTATACTAAATAATCCGTACAATTTATTAGTATATGATTACTACCTGATTCTTAAATGTAGCTTTATGTTTGACCATTGTCTTGCATACCAACTCCTTATAACCGAAATTAGCTCCTAGAATGGAACTGGCAAATTTTACATGTAATTGTTGCAATGCTCCCTTTGTAAGATATCATTGCCATTGCCATTTTTATTAGCCTAAAACCACCATTTATATCCACATTAAGATCATAATGGGAATGATAAACTGGAAAGTAGCTGTAGCACAACATAGTTTCACTGTACAATTCACATTACATTAAACGCCATCATTAGCAAAACAAATTTATAGAGGTCTCCAAGTAGTCAATTACATGTATGCTAGGATTAAGCAATAATGGTAAATGAGGAATTTGTATTTAGTAGAGGAAGGAGGGAATAGTGACGAAGAAGAACAATTAATTTGGGGATTGAATGTATGTTTAAAATTAAAACAAGGTTAGGGAATATGGATCGGTAATAGGCGAGGGTAGTTTTGGTATTTAGTAAGTTCAAGTCATAAAGTCGTAAATAAATCGGGTTTAATAAAAACCGTCATCTTAATATAACTTAGGTGGTGAATTTTTGAATTAAGTTGGATTTAAGGTGGTTATTTGTAAAAAGTAACATATAAGGGGTTATTGTAAACTTTGGTACATATAAGAGAGTTATTTACAAAACCCCTATATTTTATTATATTTAAATGACGTGTCTGATGTTCTAAATTTCATGGAGTGTCGTGTCCGTGTTCGTGTCCGTGTCTGCGTCCGTGATCGTGTTCGTGTTCGTGTTCGTGTTCGTGTCCGTGTTGGGGTACATTTTGGTGCTATTTTTAATCGGAATTAACTCATTGGATCGAATATCTAATTTGTGAGTCCTACCATGTGCAATTAGATCATCTCCAGAAATTTAGTGTTCATAACTTGATATCCATATCCATTTCCAAAATTTATATATACTCACGTCTTCCCATCTCCCTCACAACAACACTCCCCTGCCCACAACAATTAAAGATCCGTGAAACAAAATTACCCAAAAATGGCGAAATGGGAAGCCTCCATTTTCACTAAACTAACTCTACTTCTAAGCTTAGCTGTTGTAGCTGTTGGTAGCAACAGTGGCGATTTCCACTTGTTCTACTTTGTGCAACAGGTAATTAACTTCTTACCCTTTTTTTTTTAAGCTAGACGATGAATTTTATGGTATTTTTCTTAATTGTTGTAAAGAGATTAGGATTTTAATAATTGAAAAATAATACATACAGTGGCTAGGATCATACTGTGATCAACATGGGGAAAAATGCTGCTATCCAGTAACAGGAAAACCAGCAGCTGATTTCACCATTTATGGACTTTGGCCTTACTACAATGATGGTAGCTTTCCCTACAATTGTGGTGGCAATAATTTTGATGTAGCTCTGGTAACTTTTCCTTACTTGATTAGCTATTATATAACGACTACGACTTGTGTGTTGTGTGCTCAAATTATGATATAAGGAAATGTCTGACGGGAACCTTTTATGTGCAGATTAAACCAATGCAGGATAGACTAAGAAAGGAGTGGCCTTCAACGACGTGCCCGGACATAGGAAGGAAGTTCTGGGTTCATGAATGGAATAAACACGGAACTTGCTCAAAATCAGTGTTAGATGAAATCCCCTACTTTGAAGCGGCTCTAAATCTCAAGTACAAGATTAACGTTCTCCAAGCTCTGGAAAAAGCCGGGATTACACCCAATAACCAATTTTACTCCCTAAAGTCCATAAAGAAAGCCATAGCTGAAGCAACGGGATTCCATCCATGGGTGGACTGTAACCGCAATGCTCAAGGGACTACCCAGATTTGGCAAGTATCCATGTGTGTGGATAGAAGTGGCACCCAACTCCAGGACTGCCCTTTTATTCCCAAGGGACGAGGTGCTTGTGAGCCTAATATCAAGTTTCCTTCTTTCTAAGTTGGATCGCTGCCCAATGCCCATTATTTCGGAGAATTAGCCAAGCAACAACTTCATTAGTAGTATCTCTACATTGCTGTAATGCTGTATTAGAGTTTGATAGCTACGCTGAATACCAAGGTGATCGATTATAACCACTCTGAGCCCGAGTAATCATGGAGGTTATATCATGGGGAATTTCTACTTCACTCATCATGGTCTATCCAATTTTTACGCCTTGTTTCAAATAAAAAGGATAATAAATTTTCGACTTCTTGTTTCAAATATTAAATACTCCGTATTAATTAGTGGTATATTAAGTTCAATTTTGGCTGCTTTAAGAGCACGGACTAAACACTGAAATTGCTCCACGCCCATTGTTATTATGTGAAACTGAGAAGCCAGAGAGAATAAAGGAAGATAGCAATTGTGTGTGTTATTCTTATTCCAATACTTGACAATATATAATACAATAAAGATTGATCTAGAAATTAAGGAAAGAGCAATTTTTCATCTCGGTAATTATGATAAGAACAGTCCCTTAATTAGTATCAATTTTTCCTTCCCGGTCTCTTATTTTTCCTTACTATAAGAAATTCGGCTTTGAGATCTGGATTTTTTCGTGTTCACATCCATTATTTGGATGTTCTTCAGCTTCTTGTTACCGCTGGCTTTCTGTTTCGATTTCGAAGAAGGCAAATGTCAATAATGAATTACTCGGTTCTCCCTTTGCGACCGATTTGCATAACTCGGATCGGACTTCGGTGCTAGTGGAAGCACAGTTCAGGAACCCTACTACGAAGACGGTCGTGGTTATTGGTTTCTGTCTATTGTCTGATGTATGTCATTTTCTGCCTTTAATTTCGTCAGTTTTGGGGGTTTTTCTCTTATCGGATTCTCATATTGCCTTGTCTATTATCTTCTTCATTTGTAGACATTGAATTGCTCTCCAAATTAGCCCAGGAGAGCATTTTTCAGTCTCTTGTCTACTTTGAAGAGATTTTGGACAAGGGTTTCACCCAAGCCAAAATTTATCTAGTCAATTTTTTTGTCCTCAAGAATCGGTTATTTAGTTGCTCAACCTTGTGGCTGAGGCGAGTTTCTATTGCTCAAGGTGTATTTTTGTCACACTGTTTTACTAGGCTATCTTTTTGTTGGCTTGAGTTTAGCTTATTGATTGTTGAGAATGATGTTTTATGGAGTACATCTTTGACACTAACATACATTATTGTTGTTACAGTTTTGATGAATTCAGTTGTACACATTTCGCTTGTTTTACAAGTTGGTCTCTTGAGCATTTTTTCTATACAAATCTTCAGTTTTGTTTTGTTGAGCTGATGGTTTGTAATGTTGTATTTTTCCCATCCTTTGCTTCTCCATTTTTTAGAATATTCTCGGTTCTCGCTAAAAAAGTGAGGTTTTTTAGCTGCTGGATTTTTTTGTCGAATGTTTGCTTTTTTGTAAGTTTGCAAAAGATCTTTTTCTCGGTTGAGATAAATTATTTCTATCTTTTGGATAGTTCAAGGTATTATTGTTGGCCTCTTTTTGCAAGTTTCTTATTCTTGAATGATTTTCATGACAATCAAATGTATCCCCCGGATTGTTATAGAATTTGTGTTATGAATTTTTTTAGTATGGATAACCTCTTGTTGGGTTTGGCTAAGCTTTGTTGGAGTCCTATTATCTCTTGTAGAATTATTTTTAGTTTCACTTTCTATAAGTTTGTTTTTAGATTTCACCGTCTTTATGAGCTTCTAACAGATGAACTTAATTGGTTGAATATTTACGATCACTGTTACATCAGTTTATTTTCTTGTAGCGGTATCGGCTACAAGTCTACTTTAGAAAATCGTTTACAAATCCATTGTGTCCCAAATGAATATTGCTTTTTGGAATGTTAGAGGCACTAAAAGAAAGAACTTTGCAGAAGAACTAAATTTCTTTTGCTCGTCAAATGGAGTTAAAATCTTAGCTATTTGCGACACTAAATCAATTTCGATGCCTGAACCTCACCTTTTAGCCAATTTTGGGTTTAGTAATTGTGACTTTATTCCTAGTATTGGCTTATCAGGTGGTATATGGTTATTTTGGAAAGAGTCTATATCCATGACGTTTTCGTTAGTTGTCACGTTTAAATCGAATAGATTTATTGCTTGTGAAGTGTATGACTTGACTATTAATGTGAAATTTTGCCTTATTTTTGTTTATGCTCCAGCTCAACCGGCTGAGAAGTCAGACTTTTGGATTGAATTCCAAAATTTTGTCCTTAATCTTGATTTACCTTTTCTATTATTGGGGGATCTTAATGAGATTAAAAGTCCTAGTGAAAATGAAGGGGGCGCAAAGGTTACCAATGCGCGATGCTTGAGATTAACAAATTTCTTAAGTAATACTAATTGTGTAGATCTCCCTTTCTCCGGTAATTTTTTTACTTGGAGAAAAAGGAAAGCTGGTTCTGAAAATGTCTTTGAAATTCTTGATAGAGCTTTAGCATCTCCTGATTGGATTAGTACTTATCCAAATATGCAATTTATGCATCATGCTTTCACTAGTTCCGACCATTGTCCTATATCTGTGAAGTTTCATGACCAAGTTCATACGAAAGCCCCTCCCTTTCGTTTCGAACTTATGTGGACCCTTCGAGATGATTTTAGTAAATTAGTAAACAAATGTTGGCAACACCAATTTCAGGGGTCTTATATGTTTTGTCTTTCTCAAAAGTGCAAGTTCCTAAAGCAAAAGGCTAAAAGATGGAATCAATCTACTTTCGGAAATATTTTTAGACAACTTTCGATCGCTGAAAAAAAGTTAGAGAATATACAAAATCAACTTGGTTCATCCCATATTACGGTTTTAGAAGTCGCTCAGTTAAAATGGCTGAAAAAACGTGATGCCTTGCTTGATTATAAGCGCATTTATTGGCAACAAAAAACTTGTATAAATAAAGCTAATTTTGGAGATAGTAATACCAAATATTTTCAAAATCATGCCACTATTAGGCGCAATTGAAATGGGATTAAGCAATTCATAAATAGAAATGATGCTTGTATTACTGATCAAGACCTTATTAAACAAGAAATATCTAACGAGTTTGAACTTAGGTTCACAAAAAATCAGCTTTGTCATTTTGATAAAAATGAAGACTTTAAGTCGATTAACGGGTTAATTTCAGACGAAGATAACAATTTGCTTACAAGTAATATTAATGTGGAAGAAGTTAAACAAACCGTGTTTAGTTTAGCCGCAAATAAAGCTCCAGGTCCCGATGGATTTCCTATAGAGTTTTTTCAAAAATATTGGGATATTGTAGGAAATTCGGTAACTAAAGCGGTTTTAGCTTTTTTCCATTCAGGAAAATTACTAAAAGAAATAAATCATACTTTCATAGCATTAATTCCTAAAATTGATAACCCTCAAACAGCTAATCATTTTCGCCTATTAGTCTTTGTTCAACGATCTATAAGATAATTTCAAAAATCTGAGCTACTCGTCTTCGCAGTGTCTTGCATAAGATAATTCACCCGTTCCAAGGGGCTTTTACGCCCAACCACTTTATTCAGGATAATATTCTTCTTGCCCACGAGATTTTTAACTCGTTTAAACGTAAAAAAGGCAAAGGGGGTTGGATTGCAATTAAACTTGATATGCAGAAAGCATACGACCGACTAGAATGGAGTTTTATTGAGGAAACATTTAAGCAAATAGGGTTTAGTATCAAATGGACCTCTTGGATTATGGAATGTATAAAAACTGTCTCGTTCTCAGTGTTAGTAAATGGAAGACCGGGAGACGTTGTTAGACCCACTCGAGGTATTAGACAGGGAGACCCACTCTCCCCGTATATTTTTATTATGTGCGCAGAGATTTTAGCAAGATCTCTACAAAAGAATAGTGATCTTAGTTCTAGTGATATTGGTATTAGAATTGGATCTGGGATTGAGAAAATCCCTTTTCTTGATCATTTTCGCTAAAGCCTCTAACCAAAGTTGTAGAACCATTAAGTCTATTTTAGATAAATTTTGCACAATTTCAGGACAGTTTGTTAATTTTGACAAATCCACTTTTCAATGCACTAGAAATATTGAGCGATCTCAACGTGAATCCTTTAGAGGTATTCTCCGTATGAACGAGGAAGCTCATTTGGGAAAGTATTTAGGATGTCCTATAATAGATAGCAGAGTAACTAAAAATACTTTCGAAAGTATTATTCATTCTTCTTGCACCCAGTTATCGAAATGGAAAGCAAATTCTTTATCACAAGTAGGTAGACTAGTTCTGATAAATAATGCTAATTTAGCCTCGAAGGGAACTTTTCAAATGCAAAGCTTTCTTCTTCCCTCATCAATCCATAAGAGATTAGATAAGATTAACAGAGACTTTCTTTGGAATAAGAATCCTTCACAACGCTCCCCTAGTTTGATTGGTTGGCATAAAGTTTGCTTACCAAAATCGATTGGTGGATTGGGAATAAAATCTTCTGAAGCCGCTAATAAAGCCCTTCAAATGAAACTTCTATGGAAAATCCTTATGGATAAGGAGAGTATATGGGTTAAAGTGATAACTAAAAAATACTTGAGAAATTGTTCACTATTTGATTATAAGCCTAACTCAGTCGCTTCTTGGCAATGGCGTAAGCTTATGAGTCTTCGGACTCTCTTTAGAAAAGGATTGAGATGGCAGGTAGGTAATGGTAGCAATATTAAGTTTTGGTCTGATAATTGGGTTTTCTCGCACCCACTTACCAGCATTACGAGTGATGATGATAATAGCCGCGATCTTAATCTTTTGGTTAAAGATTTCATAACCTATGACAAACAATGGGATGTTTGTAAATTAGCCAATTTGGTAAATAACGATATTGTGAATTAGATTACTAACATTCCGCTGCCACATAATGATATTCCAGATGCCCTCATATGGGGGTTGTCCGTGGATGAAAATTTTTCTACAAAAACAGCAACTTGGTTAGCGCAAGGTTTGTTCGATCACGCTCATGACAAATGTAACTTTCAGTGGGTTTGGAAATTGAATATTCCACCAAAATTGAAGTTTTTTCTTTGGAAAGCATGTGTTGACGGCCTTCCAACGAAAGATAGACTTCTTAAAAGTCATATTAATGTCCCACCTCATTGCATTTTGTGTAACTATCCTAGTGAAAATAAAGATCACTTCTTTTACGAATGTCCTTTGATCAGGTCCATTATCCAAGAAATGAGCATTACTACTTACAATAACTTTTTGACAAAGTATGACAATATTGCAAGTCAAAATTTTCTAATGAAGCTTAATTATCTAAAAGACTTAATTCCAAAAAATGATTTCGTTAAGATCATTTTTATTTGGTGGAATGAATGGTTTTATAGAAATGATATTATCTTTAATAACGTTAATTTCAATATAAACAAACTTATTACGTAATGTAATAATAGCATTAAGGCCTGTAACGAAACTAGACATAAAGATCTCAACAATCCTGAGAAAGTAAAGTGTGTTAGAAACACTTCTAGTAAGAAGGAAATCTGGTGGGAGAAACCTAGAAATGGTTTTTTGAAGCTAAATTTTGACGGATCGAGAATAGATGACAATAAAGCTGCTTTAGGATATTGTATAAGAGATCATAATGGTGAAGTCGTGTTGCTAGGTGCAAAAAAGTGCGGATCTAATAGTATTATTGTCGCAGAAGCACTCGCCTTAAAAGAAGGTATTCTAGCCGCTAAACATTTAGGAATCTCTAAGTTAATTGTGGAGGGTGATAATTTATGTGTTATCAACTCCCTCCGTAGCACTTGGCAAGTCCCGTGGAAAATCTCTAGTATTATCAAGGATGTGAAACTTGATCTTCATCTTTTCGATGAAGTGATAATTAAACATTGCTTCCGTGAAGCCAACAAGGTTGCTGACTTCATGGCTTCCGTTGGACATTCATGTCCAACTCTTTCGAGGTGGGTTGAAAGCCGGTGGCTTCAACTTACCTTACTCATTCGAAAGGATGCGATAGGTTGGTCCTATCCAAGAGGATCAACCTAGTTTCCTTACCTTATCAAAAAAAAAAAAAAAAAAATTAATACAATAAAGATGACACATCACTGAAAATAAGGAGCAAATTGATAACAAAATTATTTGTTACCAAGACTAAAGGCTAGTAAATAGCCAAGACTAAGAAACAAATATTGTGCTAATATTGAGCACAACATTCGTTTAACACCCCCCTTCTGTTAAAATGGAGCATAATAATCGGGAATGTCTAGTTTGCGGAGTAAGTAATGATACTGACGAACACCCAATGATTTGGTAAAGAGGTCGACAACTTGCTCGTTGGTGGGGACATGAAAGGGCGAAACAAGACCGTTTGTGATAGCATCCCGAACAAAATGACAGTCAAGCAATCTTGATATATTTTCTGCGCTCATGAAAAACCGGATTTCGAGCTAAATGTATCGCGGATTGACTATCACAAAACAACTTTGGCTTCGTGCTACTTATGAAATTGGGTGCAATTCTAAATTCCGGAATTTAAAGACTTCCACTGGTCAAGACTTCACAAGCCTTTTAGTCATTTTAACTCACACACAATAGCGGCCATGGAACGATATTCAGCTTCAGCCGACGAGAGAGAAACCGTGTGTTGTTTCTTGGTTTTCCAAGACATGGGAGAATCACCAAGAAAGACAAACCATCCTGTGACGGAACGACGGGTCAAAGGACACGTAGCCCATTCCGAATCACACCATCCGGTGACCGTGAGGGGACTGGTAGAACTAAGCAACACGCCATGACCTGGACTACCCTTAAGTTATCGTAGAACTCGTAAGGCGGCCTCCATATGAGCTCCCGAGGTTGCTGAATGAATTGGGAGAGGACATGAACTGAAAAGGAGAGGTATAAGCGTGTGACAACCAAATAAACAAGTTGATCAACCAACCGTCGATATCGTTCTGGTTCACCGAACAAAGGACTTGTTGAAACACCAAGTTTATGATCAAGTTCCATGGGAGTGGAAGCTGGCTTTGCACCCAAAAGTCCAGATTATGTAATAATGTCGAATGTGTATTTCCTTTGATTAAGAAAAATGCCTTCGGAATTTCTCGCAACTTCAAGGCCTAAAAAGTATTTCAAGGGGCCTAGTATTCATTTTAAAACAGTGATGCAAATACTCTTTAAAACGAGAGATAACAGTAGAGTCATTACCCGCTATAACAAGATCATCCACAAAAATTAAAACATGAAGACGGGTCATGGAAAACGAATAAGTAAATAGAGAATAGTCGGAATAGGACTATCAAAACCCATTTTTGCGCAGTGCCCCAGCTAATTTGGCAAACCAGCAGCAATAAGCTTCATAATCTCAACAATTTACAACTACATAATTAAAATCTGAAAATGCAAGGCAAACCTAAACAAGCATTAACCATTACTCTTTCTTCAATAATTCTACAATCAAGAGCAATACAACACAATCTCATCAACATAAACCCAAATTTCAGATTATGCATATTCCTCAATTACTAACATGTGTATTTCAACATAACAACTACCAATAACACATTTATGTTATAAACATCATCAAATCACCATAAACATTCATAAAAACTCATGTCAAGTTAATTTATGACAAAAGTCGAGTTTCCTCATCACGGTCACCTTTTTATGCGATTAAACCTCCGTCTCTTCCTCAATCACGTATGAGTCAATGTTTGGGTCCTCCAAATCAACACCTAAAACAACCAAACACGAGTAAAAAATGTTGTACAGGAAATTCCAAGGAAAACAGCCCGGAATTTCACTTGTTCGAATCTAAAATTTAAAGAGATAGATATGATTGGAATGATGTAAGGAATGCGTAGGAGAAAACCTCACCTTACACGCAGTTGGAACGAGTTCACAAGCTTAGTTTTTGTGAGCTTGGAGAAGTTGGAAATGTTTGGGAATGGAAACTGATTTCCCAAATCCCTGGGGAAGAAGGAAGAGTTTGTGAGGAAATTTGGGGGAACCTTCCTTCACTTTTCTTTTATTACCACTTTAATGAGACGGGTTTTAATTGAATGTTCGGGAATCTTAGTAAACGGAATGCCAAGTGAATTTCCAACATTTTAAGATTATAAAATCTCAAAATGGAACTTATAAGTTATATTTAAAATCTAAGTTTACGAATTTAAATACAATATATTAAACTTCCGAAAACTACTTTAATTTATTTAAAATATGGTTTGACGAATATACGGGATATTACATAGGGTCCCTTAAATAACTTTCGTTCTATTAGGTTAAATCTATTGTTCTATAGGCAAGTCCACCCTTCCAATCTTTCGATCTAGGTCAAGTTTAACTTAATAAACCGGTCTCCTGCGTGCACTCAATCGACTAGTTCACAATTAAATTGTCATCAAACAACCCTTGGAAAACCCCTCGTCGCAGCGGAAAATAAAACATACAAACATGCCAAAATTTACGCGAAATTTAAACTTTAACATGCATGATAAACGAGGTGAATTAAAACAAAACTGAAACAACTGGTTTAAACAAAAACATAGATAAGTATAACAGTCTAAGTACTGGAAGTATAAATACAAACAGCCTGGGATGGCACATCCCTACATGCACTCAGTATAAAAGCAAAACTACAAGGTCTAGCTACACGATGTAATAGGTAAGTCATCGATGAACGACGGATCATCGCTCGCTAGCCCTCCATGCAACCCATCAGCCAATCCAACCTGTCATATACCTACATACATGTAAACATGTACGCCACAATCAGTGGGGAGTGACTAGAGTTCTCCTAGCCACCTTTTGTAACGACACGGAACACATAAACATCCAACATACTCCAGCATTTATAACATGTGAAGCATATATATATGTCCCGATATCTCAACTCAAGTCAACATGCAAATACTATGCAAGGCTCTCAACCAACTTCAGAAACTATTTGGAAGGAGAGCCGGTTGCCCGGCCAGGGGGTCTTTCAATCAAAACCATTTACGAAACTAGCCAAAGAGTCATCTAATGCCTTGGATGAACAGTTCTAAAATCATTAACACTCTATCTATCACAATCAATCAGCAGCATCTGACACTGTACCCCTACTCAGCCAAGCAGATGCAATCAGCAATGTCTAGGACCTACCCCTGCTCAGGCAAGAACTAGACACAATCAGTAGTGCTCAAGTCACACCCCTGCTCAGGTTAGACTTGGTACACAAATCAGCAAGCATACACTCGTGACCCCTGCTCAGGCACAAGTGGATACCAATCAGCTAATAATGGTTCCTAGACCCAGCTCAGTCGTGACCATTACTCTTCGTAATGAAATTGGGATCCCTCCTCAGACCCAACCCACTACGGTCATACAATATCACGGTAGAATAGCGGTCCCTGCTCAGACATATCCTACCGCATCAACCATACACGTGACGGTCCAGCGGTCCCTGCTCAGACGTGTCCGTCACGCCACAAACACTCACATGTCAAGTTATATGATCCCTGCTCAGACCACAACTTGACACGCATACAAACATCAACACATATCGTACTCTAGCGGTCCATGCTCAGACATATTCTAATATGTACTCAACCAAATCCTTAGTCGTAGTCTTTCTAGACTTCTAACAACACTTAATTGACCCAGTGAACTAAGTTGAGGGAGAGCCGGTTTCCCTTTCGGTTACCCGACCGGGGGGGCTCTATCCTCTCTCCATTCCCGAACCCAATATAGTGTCGTCCGTACTCCGGTGACCTCAAACACACATAAAAAGCACACGGAACGAGTCTCAAGCAAATCAGACAAGCCGATCAAAAGATAAAACGGTTTTAAAGTGAAAAGGGTCCTCAGCCGGTTACAGACAGGCTGCTGGTCAGCTGGCTGACAACCCCTTACACAAAACAACCTTTAAAAACGAAGCCTATGAGGAAGGATCCCCAGCCGGTCGACCGGCCGCCGACCACCCGGCTAGGAGATCAACTCCCTACTTCCTCCTTTCTACGCGAAATACACTCAATAAGGTGTCTCAGCCGGTCGACCGGCGGCCGGCCAACCGGATGAGCACCCACTCAGCTCAAACTTCAGAATATGAGAAAAACCCAAAAAGCCTTCCCAGCCGACCGACCGACTGCCAGTCGGTCGACCGGCTCAGAACCTCTGAACCCAAAAATCGCGTTTACAGTGATTCCTAAACCTCGACTAAAACGACTCGATTCTTAAAAATCGCAACAAACAAAGATTTCCCAGCATGTTATACATACATGTGATTCAATAGCAAGTGCAAATCTCAACAACTAACACATATGAGCATCAAATTTAGTATTCGTCTTAACATTTTAAAAACTGAAAATGAAGACAAAGGCATATGAATACACTATGTAACCTCAAATAAATCATGTGAAACTAATCCTTAACATGTTACTAAACCTATGTAGCCATAACAATCCACAAAATCAGAAACCATCACAAGAATCAACAACAAAAGTGTTATTTTAACAAAAAGGCCGAGTTACTCGTAATTGTCACCTTAAAAGCGATTATGCTCCGAATTCTTCTTCAATCACGTGGCTATCAACCTCCGGGTCCTCTAAACTCACTCCTACAACAAAAGAAATGAAGATTATGAGCTTAAAACGGAATTATGTGAAAACAACGTGTTTTTCGAGTTTGATAAAACCGAAATTGAAAGAGGTAGAAAGCTTGCAAATCTCTAGAGGATTCGGAAAATGTAAGACTTGCCTTGATTCGAGTTCGGGAAGAGGTCGAGATGATGATTTTAAGCTTGAGAAATGAAGAACAATGGAGAAAACAATGTAACAGTGAAAGAAATGAAGATGTCGATGAATAGGGTTTTAGGTGGGGTTTATATTGTCCTTTCTTTTTATTGGAGTCAGATTACTTGTTTTGTGAAACGAATTCAAGTCGGGATTAAATATGCCAAGTGAACATCTTAAGAACTAAGAATATTCTTAAGACGGATCTTAACGGAAAAACTTAAATTAAATTTACGATTTATTATTAAAATAATATTACATTCCGTAAAATAATTTAAAATCATTAAAATATTATTTACGAAAATATGGGATGTTA
Source organism: Silene conica (assembly GCA_029255685.2). NCBI lineage: Eukaryota > Viridiplantae > Streptophyta > Magnoliopsida > Caryophyllales > Caryophyllaceae > Silene > Silene conica. The sequence continues at coordinate 54,203,333 of CM055311.2, read as the reverse complement.
CAATCACCCCATCTTTCAAAAAGTTTCGTCCTCGAAACTTGAAGACAGAAATAAGTACGAAAACAACTCTAGTTATCAGATCATACTACCCAGGTTATGGTAACCCAAAACTTTATCTTTCGAAAAGGTTTCAAAAAGAAATTGAGTCTAAGGCACAAGTCTCTGTCAATGGACATTGGGATTCTCGTTACGTATTCAAGAGTCTGATATTCCTAATCTAAGACAAGTCCTCAAAATTAAATCAGTAAGGTTCAAAATTTAGATTGATTCGGTGTTGATAAGCACAGCACGGGTTATCAGACGTCTCCAATAACGAGTTCAGATGACAAATCGACGCTGAGATCAATCCAATTGCAAGTCATTCAGTTTTTTTAAAACCAAATTTTCCAAAATTAACCTTTATTTCTCAAATCCCTGAAAGAGTAAAATTGTAACAATGACAAAAAGGTTACTTCCAACTGGAGAGGAAGTAGTTTCAAACTTTGAAAACAAATAAGACTTTCCAAAAACTGCAACTTTTAAGGTTAACAATAGGAAACAAATTTCATAAACGGTCACTGGGAGGGCAGAAACAATCATAGAGAGGTTACCTCTGACGCGAAGGGTCAAAAGTTTCTAGTTTCACCATTGACAGGACATACAAGGAAGGATCGAAGAAACAAAAACAATCAGGCTGAAGGTCAAGGAAGACAGTAGCTTGCAGGATACGGGAACATTAACTACTCAATTCATAAACAAAACACCGCTACAACGGTCTCCAATATACTCCAAGGAGGACGATTCCAGTGATCTCTAAATTCTCAATGGTTTCACGATCCCTCTTACCATTATCTCATCCACAGAACAAGGTGTTCCTCAACAAGAAGGCTTCCAAAACTCTAAACCAGAATTCTATTACCATAACATCGAATTCCAAAAATTTAGGATACCATACTCTCTACACCATGACTCTTCCCAATCAGATAGGCCATAACCAAAATCATCTATATCCTTTAGTCCTACATAGTTCAATTCTATTAAACTCATTCTACGGAAGTAGTTCGAAATCCTAAGTTCTCAAGTCCATTATCATAAGGTGACATCCAAAGGTAAGACTTTATTAAAGCAACAACTCCCAAATTAAGCAAGCCTATGATCGGTTCTCACAACCATTTCCTCAAAATGATCTATACACCAAAGTTCCTTAAATATAAAACAATATCATCCTTCCAGTTACCTATTCCTAAAAGTTTTAGATATATCATCCTTGCCAGTTCCTCAATTGACAATTCAATAATACTCTCGGGCTATCAAACCCATATGCTATATCCACTTCACTTTCATTACTGACCACTAGATAACCATTCTTAAATCAACATGTTTCAGAACTTACATCTCTCAATGAATTACTTCATTCCATTCGCAAACTGGTGGTGCATCCTCCATTTCCTTTAAGTTCTTCAATAGATAAATGCTAAGATCCATTAAGTATCCTATGGTCAAACACTCAGTCAACTCTACATCTCAAATTGTAACTGCCTCAACATTCTCACATTGTTACCAATAACTCTCGTTCCTCAAGTTTAAGCAGCATTAGCTTACCTCATTCACTTATCTGACAATATCAGTACTTTAAACATACTTCTCGAAATCACTCAGTACTCTAAGTACTTCTAAATCCTCAAATAGTATTCTCAATCCACAAATACTCACGATTCAGCAGGGTCCTCATATCCTAATTCCATAGAAAGCCATGTATAAAATATCCACTTAGCGTAAGTATTCCATCATTCCCTTTCACTCTTCCAACTAGTAAACGTATAGACACTAGGATCACTGAAACGTGTCACACAATGCTTCCTAGGTTTTTCCTTAAGTCACAACTCCCTCCGAAACACGGTCTACGGTTAACCTCAAGAGATTTCTCCAAGTCTATCTAAGGTAGGTTACCTCACAAGGTGTTTCAAGAAAAGCAAGCTACTAGGTGAAATCAAGAGAACATGAAGATAGCTCTCAAGGAAGATCAAGAAAAGTCTAAGGAAGGAGACTAAGATCTTAACGGTTACACATACACCATATTACAAATAAAGCAGTGGACATGTACGTACCAGTAGATGGATCAGGGTGAACTCCAGTCTCAGCTCGACTCTGAACAGCTAGGGTTCCATTGGTCTGGGCCTCTGGGTCAGTAGTGACAGCTCTGCGGGTAGCGACATTCCTCTCGGGGTACTCAAAGAAGCGATGTTCGGGCTTCTTGCAAGCATGACATGGGTAAGGGTTGCCGTGACAGTCAACTCTAGGATGAAGATCCTTGCGACACTGGAAACATTTCAGGGGAGCGTATGTTGAGGGTTCCATGTCTCGATCCTGGGAAGCCTCAGCTCCGTTGGATTCTCCCTTCCCTTGGGTGCACTGATCAGAGAGGTGTCCTCGCTCCCTGCAACGATAACAAACACGCGGCCCACCACGGCGGTTGTTGTTCGGCTTAGCTATAGCAGGTTGCTCAGTGGACTGTGGGCGCTTCCTTTTTCCATGTGGAGTGGAGGAGGAAGGAGAACTTAGAGGTCTCCCGCTTCGACAGCTATGCAAAGGTGGTCGGGGAGGAGAGAAGGCTCTAGCTCCTTCACAGTAGATCTGGTAGGGGTCCTCTGCTCGTAAGACACTGTAGTAACTCTGGAAGTAAGAAGTCGGGTCACTACATGCTACACTCCTAGTCTCAGCATTAAGCTTGCTCCAAAATAGGTAAGTTTTGTCCTCTTCCTTCTCAACTAGCCGTGGGACAAAGTGGATCAGCTCCTCAAATCGATTGGTGAAGGCTTGAACAGAAAGGGTTCCTTGGCGAAGGTTCATGAACTCGGTCATCTTATCTTGGCGTACATCCTGATCGTAAAACCTCATGCCAAGAAGATTCTTGAAGCGACTCCATGTGAAAGTAGGGTCACGAGTAGCAGGAGCGCTGATCGTCACCCACCAACGTCTAGCCTCACGAACCAAGAATTGAGGTGCTACTCGGATCTGATCCTCAGGACGAACACCATAAATCATGAAGTTCCTTTCCATGTTGATGCGTGCCTATTTTATGATGTTTTACATCTAGTTTTACACGCATTTTGTCGCTCATTTACTATGTTTTAGCATTTATTTCCCAACAATTGCCTACTTTCGTATTTTTATGCTCTTTTGCAGATTTATGCGGAAAAGGGACGATTTTATACCAAATTTATGCCCTCGGGATCTTTCATGACTAAGGACAATAAGGAACGAAGCGTAGAGCACATTTCAAGGCCTGAAGATAGCTTTAACAAGCAAAGAATCGATCCACGATGTTGCAGCCTGTTTCAAATGGCTATATCTCGAGTTCTAGAGCTGATAATGGAGTGATTCCAATTGGACGTGAAATCTTATCCTCTTAGCTTTCCAACGCCGTAAGAATCGCTTGATTACGATAAGTAACGAAGAAATGGCAGCTGTTTTAAGATCGACGCGCGCTGCAGTCCCGACAATTGGGTCGACCGACCTACTAATTGGGTCGACCGACCTCAGCGCTGACCCAGAAGTTTCCGCGAAGCCCATTAAAGTGTTTAGGTCATTAGGAAACTCTTTAATTCCGCCTATTTAAGCTAAATTACGGGATTAGGGTTATTGATTCAGCTTTACCTATCAAATCTCACATCTAGTTTTAGTTTTAATCTTTCCATAATCATCACACTTTTCTTTAGTTTTATATATTGTTCTTCATCAATCTTTCAACATTAATCAATAAAGCTTGTTCTTTTCCGCCTTAATCCTTATTTCCGGTAATTCCTCTCTTCATTTATGTTTTATTATTATTAGTTTATAATTATTGCATACGGTTAAGTTAGAATCCCAAGCCTTTATTATTATTGCTTGTTTAGATTGATGTTCTTTACAATTTCCATGTTTATTCCTGTTTTTATTATTGTTTCAATAGTTATGAGTAGCTAATTTCATATGTTAGGATGTAGGGAGTGAATATGCATAGGTAGTATAATTCTCGAATCAACATGTCGCAGGCAGGAGGTCGACCGACCACCATTATAGGTCGGCCGACCGACTCGTGTTTGAATTCTGTTTCGCTTTAATTTATAGACTATAATAACCTACAATGAGACCAAAAGGAGACTTGTAGGATGTTAGTAATGACCTACCCAAGATTGAGAGATATGGGAAGGGCATTGGTTTACACTTTAAGACGGCTAGGTTACTCAAGACTGAAAGGTTTGTGACCTAGAATTTAGGAATCACCCTTATTGTTGACACCCAATAATTGTGAGACCTAGGAACTAATAGCATAGACCGAAAGGAGCTATTAGGTAGCATAGACCTAAAAGATTTGTTACACCCCTTACGCGACTGCAATACATGTTGACTTAGGATTTATATTATCTTAGCTATTTATTACCCAAACATCCTAGCATCTCTTTTATCATAATTTATTCTCATCTTTATTTACTTGTTTTATTTTATATTCGTTTTAGACTTAGCAACAATCAATCAAACCCCCTCTCTATTGTTACTTTGTAGACTAAAAATTGGCAAACAAAATTAACCTTGTCTCTCTGTGGTTCGACCCTTACTATCACTATCTATAGTTTTAGTTTGGTTTATAAATCTTATCTTTGACACCCACAACGACGGGTATCACATGTCAAAGAACCATGCGGTGGGTCGTAGAACTGGTCTCTCCGTCGAATGTCTTAGCTGTATTTCTCCACATCTGGGTGATAATCCAACCCAATCCTCCAGGTTGGTTACCTCCCGATGTTTGCGATGAAAAAGAGGGCACACTCGCCGGAGTTATACAACCCAGGAGGGTTTGAATGAGGGCTTGCGTCACAGCATTCTCGGTATCGGTTGGCTCCGTCATTCTTCAATCATAAGAGAATAAACCGTTAGACGTATTCCTAACAAGACACAAACAGACTAAAATATAAGTCCTTAAATCTACCCCATTTCTCATTCATTATTCAATTATATGGTCAAGTTAAGGTTGGGGGTTACATGAGTGCGTCGGGAGCGATAACGCTTTGATACCAACTGTAAAACCCCTCGTCGCAGCGGAAAATAAAACATACAAACATGCCAAAATTTACGCGAAATTTAAACTTTAACATGCATGATAAACGAGGTGAATTAAAATAAAACTGAAACAACTGATATAAACAAAAACATAGATAAGTATAACAGTCTAAGTACTAGAAGTATAAATACAAACAGCCTGGGATGACACATCCCTACAGGCACTCAGTATAAAAGCAAAACTACAAGGTCTAGCTACACGATGTAATAGGTAAGTCATCGATGAACAACGGATCATCGCTCGCTAGCCCTCCATGCAACCCATCAACCAATCCAACCTATCATGTACCTACATACATGTAAACATGTGCGCCACAATCAGTGGGGAATGACTAGAGTTGTCCTAGCCACCTTTTGTAACGACACGTAACACATAAACATCCAACATACTCCAGCATTTATAACATGTGAAGCATATATATATGTCCCGATATCTCAACTCAAGTCAACATGCAAATACTATACAAGGCTCTCAACCAACTTTGGAAACTATTTGGAATGAGAGCCGGTTTCCCTTCCGGTTTCCCGACCGGGGGTCTTTCAATCCAAACCATTTACGAAACTACCAAAGAGTCATCCAATGCCTTGGATGAACAGTTCTAAAATCATTAACACTCTATCTATCACAATCAATCAGCAACATCTGACATTGTACCCCTACTCAGGCAAGCAGATGCAATCAGCAATGTCTAGGACCTACCCCTGCTCAGGCAAGAACTAGACACAATTAGCAGTGCCCAAGTCACACCCCTTCTCAGGTTAGACTTGGTACACAAATCAGCAAGCATACACTCGTGACCCCTGCTCAGGCACGAGTGGATACCAATCAGCTAGTAATGGTTCCTAGACCCTGCTCAGTCGTGACCATTACTCTTCGTAATGAAATTGGGATCCGTACTCTGACCCAATCCACTACGGTCATACAATCTCTCGGTAGAAGAGCGGTCCCTACTCAGACATATCCTACCGCATCAACCATACACGCGACGGTCCAGGGGTCCCTGCTCAGACGTGTCCGTCACGCCACAAACACTCACATGTCAAGTTAGAGGATCCCTGCTCAGACCATAACTTGACACGCATACAAACATCAGCACATATCGTACTCTAGCGGTCCCTGCTCAGACATATTGCGATATGTACTTGATGCGTGTGTATTTTATGATGGTTTACATCTATTTTAACATGCATTTTAGCGCTCATTTACTGTGTTTTAGCCTCTTTTTCCCAACAACCGTCTACTTTCGTGTTTTTATGCTCTTTTGCAGAATTATACGGAAAAGAGACAATTTTACACCAAATTTCTACCCTCGGGATTTTTGCATAACCAAGGAACGAGGAAAAGTCAACTCAAGTCGTATACCAAGTACCACAAAGTCAAACTAAGACGAAATCAAGGCGGATACATAGGAAAACCGGTCGACCGACCGACTACCCTGGTCGGTCGACCAGAAGACCTGCTATCTTAAAGTCAGAAGTCCACTGAGCCCGACAATCAGTCGACCGACCTCATCACCTGGTCGGTCGACCAGCGCGCAGTTTCAGAATTTCCGCAAAAGCCCATTCGCGTGATTAGGTTATGAGAAAAATTATGTTTATCGCCTACTTAAGCTAATGACATGATTAGGGTTATTCATGCAGATTCATTCAGTTCCACATAGAGTTTTCATCAGAGACAAGTTGTTAGTTTTACAATAATCATCTTTAGTTTTAGTTTTCTATTTTCACAAAAGTTATTGTTAGTTTTAGCATTGTTCTTGGTTGTAATCATTAATCTTTCAACGGGATTCAATAAAGCTTGTTCTTTTCTGCCCTAATCCATATTACGGTAATTCTCTTGTTTTCAGATTATTCATACTCGTTTCATAGGATTGCTAGTATTCGGTTTAAGTTAGAATCCCAAAGCCTTTATTGTTATCACATGTTTAGATTAATGCTTGCTACGAATTCCATGTTTATTACTGTTTTCGTTGTTATTTCCATATCCATGAGTAGCTAATTGCATATGTTAGGATGTAGGGATTAATATGCGTAGATGGTGTAATACCCGATTCTGCCTGTAGCAGACTTTGGTCGGCCGACCAGCTTAACTGGTCGGTCGACTGAGGTGTTTGGTCGGTCGACCGAAATAGTTGGTCGATCGACCAAACTGCGTATGTTTTCAGTTCTGTTTTATTTCGTCGACCATAATAACCTATAATGAGACTGAAAGGAGACTTATAGGATATTAATAATGACTTACCCAAGGTTGAAAGATACGGGAAGGGCATTGGTTAACGTTTTAAGACGGCTAGGTTACTTAAGACTGAAAGGTATGTGACCTAGAAATTAGGAATCACCCTTATTGTTGACACCCAATATTTGTGAGACCTAAGAACTAATAGCATAGGCCGAAAGGAGCTATTAGGTACCATAGAACGAAAGGATATGTTACACCCCTTACGCGACTGCAATACATATTGACTTAGGATTTACACCATCATAGTTATTTATTACCCGAACATCCTAGCATCCTTTTTACTATAAGTTTTATCTCATTCTTATTTACTTTTGTTTTATTTTTATCTTTATTTCTAGACTTAGTGACAACCAATCTAAACCCCCAATTTGTTACCCTAAAAACATTGACCTTAAACAATAAACACTCCCCACCTCCTTGTGGTTCGACCCTTGACTTACGCTATCTAGTCTTAAGCCGAGGTTTTATAAATCTTATCTTTGGCACCCCTAAACGACGGGTGTCATTACTCAACCAAATCCTTAGTCCTAGTCTTTCTAGACTTCTAACAACACTTAATTGACCCCGGGAACTAAGTTGAGGGAGAGTCGGTTTCCCTTTCGGTTACCCGACCGGGAGGCCTCTATCCTCTCTCCATTCCCGAACCCAGTATAGGGCCTCCCGTACACCGGGGACCTCAAACACACATAAGAAGCACACGGAACAAGTCTCAAGCAAATTGGACAAGCGGATCAAAAGATAAAACGGTTTTAAAGTGAAAAGGGTCCTCAGCCGGTTGCAGACAGGCTGCCGGTCAGCCGGCTGACAATCCCACACAAAACAGACTTTAAAAACGAAGCCTATGAGGAAGGATCCCCAGCCGGTCGACCGGCCGCCGACCACCCGACTGGGAGATCAACTCCCTACTTCCTCCTTTCTACGCGAAATACACTCAATAAGGTGTCTCAGCCGGTCGACCGGCGGCCGGCCAACCGGTTGAGCACCCACTCAGCTCAAACTTCAGAATACAAGAAAAACCCAAAAAGCCTTCCCAGCCGGCCGACCGGCTCAGAACCTTTGAACCCAAAAATCGCGTTTATAGTGATTCCTAAAACTCGACTAAAACGATTCGATTCTTAAAAATCGTAACAAACAAAGATTTCCCAGCATGTTATACATACATGTGATTCAATAGCAAGTGCAAATCTCAACAACCAACACATGTGAGCATCAAACTTAGTATTCGTCTTAACATTTTAAAAACTGAAAATGAACACAAAGGCATATGAATACACTATGTAACCTCAAATAAATCATGTGAAACTAATCCGTAACATGTTACTAAACCTATTTAGCCATAACAATCCACAAAATCAGAAACCATCACAAGAATCAACAACAAAAGTGCTATTTTAACAAAAAGGTCGAGTTACTCGTAATTGTCACCTTAAAAGCGATTATTCTCCGAATTCTTCTTCAATCACGTGGCTATCAACCTCCGGGTCCTCTTAACTCACTCCTACAACAAAAGAAATGAAGATTATGAGCTTAAAACGGAATTATGTGAAAACAACGTCTTTTTCGAGTTTGATAAAACTGAAATTGAAAGAGGTAGAAAGCTTGCAAACCTCGAGAGGATTCCGAAAATGTAAGGCTTACCTTGGTTCGAGTTCGGGAAGAGGTCGAGATGATGATTTTAAGCTTGAGAAATGAAGAACAATGGAGAAAACAATGTAACTGTGAAAGAAATGAAGATGTCGATGAATAGGGTTTTAGGTGGGGTTTATATTGTCCTTTCTTTTTATTTGAGTCGGGTTACTTGTTTTGTGAAACGGATTCAAGTCGGGATTAAATATGTCAAGTGAACATCTTAAGAACTAAGAATATTCTTAAGACGGATCTTAACGGAAAAACTGAAATTAAATTTACGATTTATTATTAAAATAATATTACATTCCGTAAAATAATTTAAATTCATTAAAATATTATTTACGAAAATACGGGATGTTACAAACCTTGTCGCAAAACTAACTAATTTAAACATGTCAATCCTACTACTTTACTACTGTGGTTTCCCTCATCCTAACATATAAAGAAATTAGCTACACATGGTTTTAGGATCTACGCTTACAATTAATATGAGAGTCTAAAAAGACATAAAAAGAGATGTAAACTAACTAAATACGAGGATAAAGAAACAAAAGTAACAAGAGAACAAAAAATAAAGTAATAAGATTAAGGGAATAAGAAAGATTACAAATGATTTGCAATCCGCGGCAAGAAGGAAGGATCCAAAAGGAAGCAAAACTAACTAAAAAGTTTCTGATCTTGAAAAATGTGTAATGTAATGAGTGATGATAGATGATGGTCTGGTTAGTGCTAACCTCCTTTATTTTGTAACAGCGATTAGGTTACTCTAATAATCTAAACCTAAAACATGACGTAATTAAAAGCCCAGTAGCAAAAATGCTTGATCGAAGGAATAAATCCTCTCGATTGAGTACAGTCCTCCAAAATCACCTCGATAGAGTAATTGCTCTTCTCCATCGAGGGCTTTAAAAGCTGCAGTTATCGATCGAGTGAATGACGTGCTCGATCGGTCATTTCTTATGCAAAACTTACTCGATCGACCATTCTCAGATGTGGATCGAGTATTTCTTCCCTCCAGCTCATGTTGGTCCACGAAATAGCCTTTCACTTGGACGTTTCTCGCTTCCCACAGGTCGTAAGTTCTTTTCACGCTTTCCATCTTCTAAAAGTATGTACTCGAGGCAGCTATAGCTCGATTTTCACCACTTTCCAACTTATTTCTTTAAAAGTAGCAAGAAAAAACACAAAGTAGCAAATTCGGGGCATAAAATGATATAAAATCACTCGTAAAGCATAGAAATGCATGACAAAAAGGTACTGAAATGTAAATATAATATGCACGCATCAGAAAGTTTACTTATTTACCTTATTTTCATGTTGTTTCATAACCAAAACCTTCTCTATTTATGTTTCCCACATATTGATCATTGTCTATACTCATAGTTTGTGATTAATTATATTTGTTTATTAGTCTTAGGGCTCGTTTAGTTGGCATAAGGGAATTAAAGTTTTCGGGAACTTCAAGTTCACATGAATTTCCAATTCATGTGAATTCACAAAAAGTGTTTGGTTTGCATGTGAGAAGTTAATTCATGTGGAAGTTCCAATAACCAAAGGGGCTTAATGAGTGACTTCCCACATAATGGAGCAAGTAGATTAATGTGGAAAATTCTACTTCCAATGAACTTGGTAACCAAACAACATCATTGTTTTGTATTTCCTAGGAAGTCTAATATCTCATAATTTTAATGGGTAACCAAACAAGTCCTTAATTATTATTACGGTTATAATTATTGGTTAAATATCGAGTCTTTAGCTTAACGACATTCTCTTGATGGGTTCAATCTTGTTGAGTCAAAACAACTCATCCAACACAAGTTACACACACAAGCTAGGTTTTTAATTAGGTGAAGTGTTACATGTACAACTATTGATGTTGTACATGTAACATTAGGTGCTAAATAAATGTGGATGCATGTTTGTTTAGGATTACGTAAAACTCTGCGTGGTAACGTGAAATGACCTTATGACATTAAAATATAACGTCACTTTCACAATACTATATAAAGGATGGTAAATTCCTTTGGAAAATATATCTCACAAACAATAATCAAACAAGGTGACTGTAAAGTCGGGGTTTGAGGGTGAGAGGCAGTATAACGGGTATTTTTTTACAATAATTTAGGAGGTTATTCTAGGGGTAATATTGGTGGCATTTACTAATATTATTGGAGGACTAGAAATTGTAATCTTATATTATTGTGGGTTTCGAGTTGGTATTTAATTCGGAACGGTTACGTTGTACTGATACTATTATTATAGTGGATTCTAGTCTATTTGGCTAGTGGGTTTTACTTCCGGCTTGGAAGGTTTTGCCCTGGGTTTGACTCTAAATATTGTCTCATCTTATTATTGCTTATATTTATTTACTTTTACGGTTTACTTGTCGATTGGTTGCTTCCGTTGCACGTGGGATATTGGCGCTAATTTCCCAACAAATCCTTACTTGCACTATAATACTCTCTTGGGTGAAATAGTTTATAGTTAGGTTTAGAAATTGTTAGTTTAATAACTTCATTCGTGACTTTCACGACACCCTTATTATCTAATCATAATCTCTAATCAAAGAGGTGTCGAGACGTTGTGCAAATTGCTACTCATTAATAAAAAACTGTTTTTGTAAGTACGGCGTACTTATTTGTTGACAACTAAATGGAGAACGTACCTTGAGCAAATTGCTGCTAATCAATAACTTGCACGGCTTATAAAGTCAAATATACAACACATTTACGCTCGCCTGTACGGTAATGATACGGCTATTTTCATGTGTTACGACCGTGATTTAAGCATGGTTCCATGTTAAGTTATAAGCAGCTCTTCTTATCAATTACTCGATTGTAAATATTAATTATTATTGAAAGTCAATCATATGTTACACCAACTTACGAACTTTGTAATAATTTATGGTTGATTACCTATTATTTATGATATATTTGGATTGAGGGGTTTCGAAAAAAAAATAAATAAAGAGAGAATGAAATTTAAAACAATTGTTTGGATAATAAATAAGAGGTTTTCCATTATCCAAAGCTCTTGGAAATATAGGATTATTATAGGGGCGAAGATATATTGAGAGAAAATATATGTTGTTGTCTCGTGGTATGGAGAGTCACTGGATGAGAGATGAAATCGCCGCGGCTTCGCTACAAATCGATATAGGCGTCGTTCTCAATGTCACACAACACTCTTAAAAGTTATGTACTCAACTATTATGAATTGGAACTCATATATATGGTATGCTCAAAACTAATAATACAGAGAAGTAGTATATGATATATAGAAAAAAAATGTACGTGTTAAGAGACTACAAATTTCTCATATTTATATTGATTAATTAACATCATAATCTCATATTTATGTTGATTAATTAACACAATAATCTCATATTTATAATGATTATTTAACATGATAATCACAAAGTTATTAGCATAACTACCACCCTAAACATAGAGCTAATGACTATAATCATATGCAACTAATGGAAGAATGTAGAAATTTTCTAACGAGGCAACTAAAGACCACTTTATAATGTAATCTAATCTATACAACATTATTAGCCTTAACATTACTTTCAATAAAAACAAATCAAAATCTCTTTTTAATAGCCAAGATTTAGAAATATATTATAAGTCTTTATAATTTCCTATAAGTCGTCATCAATTATAAGTATGGCGAACTGGTTAAAACTTAAAAATGATACTCTAAAAAACTCCATTTTCTAAAAATCTCAATTTTAAAGACTTTTTAATAAATTACTCACTTATAAAGTTCTCAGTTACTATAAATTACACCCGAATTGACTTTTTGGCGAAAAGTTTTATTTTTGGACGAAAATGCCCTTGTGTGTTCGTTTTCTTTTCTTCCATGCTTATGTTGCTTCTTCTTCTTCTTCTTCTTCTTCTTCTTCTTCTTCTAATTAATCTTCTTTTATCTCTAAAACAATTAAAAATCGAATTTAATAAACAAAAGATTATTTCTCTTTTGCTGTCCAGTTCAATTATTCAACTAACCTTATTATAATTTGATAAATCCCAAATTTATCAGACCAAAAGTTTTAATCTTTTCGAGATTTAGTTAATGAATATGTACTAATTTTGTTAACATAGGATAAAAAAAAGGCAGAAAAAAGGAGAAAAATAGAAAAGAGGAAGAAGATGGAGGAGCAGGGAAGAAGAAGAAGACAAAGAAAATGAAAAACAAGAAGACGCATGGAAGAAGAAGAGGAGAAGGAGAAACGCGGGGAAGAAGAAGGAGGAAAGTAGGGAAAAAAACAAAAAATAAGGACATTTTCGTCATAAAATAAGATAATTGAATGAAACTTTTGAATTTTGACGGAATATATCACCGAAAAGTCAATTTGGGTGATATGTGTAATCTGAGAATATTTTGAATGAGTAATTTATTAAAACGATATTCAAAGAGAGTTCTTTTAAAAAAATGGTACTTCAGGTTATTAATTAATTCCTATATATAATGCAAAAAGTCGTATTATCCTTTATATTACAAGTTTTATACGGAGTATTAATTAGGCTCCGTTTGGCAGTGCATTTCAGGTACTTGATTTGCTTAAATTGACTTTTTTTTTGCTAAAAGAATCAGGTAGCTTATTTTTTTGGGAGTGTTTGACAACTAGCTTATTTGGTTAAATAAACTACCTAAAATGAAATGCTACATAAGGTAACATTTTAGATTTCAGGTACCTGATTTCTAGATTATATTATCTTTTTACCCTTCAATTTATAATATAGTAAATAATTATTATATCTTTTTATGTCATTTTACCAAAATAAGCTACATTTTCAGTTAGTTTGCCAAACAGTTTTTTATATAATCAGTCAACTTATCAGCTTCTAATATCCAGCTACCTTATGAGCTACATTTTCAGGTTTCGGCTACCTTTTTAGGTTTCAGGTAGTTTTCAGCTCGTTTTACCAAACAAAGCCTTAGTAGACATATTGTGCAGCGGCAAATTACAATTTGTAAATAGTAAGTATTTTTTTTTTCAATTTACGTAAACAGTTTCTTGGGTTGACTTAACATTTTTAGACATTTTAAATTTATTTTGGAATAAATTGTGATCATAAAAGTAAACACTTAAATATGTAAGTAGGTAAAATCAATTCTAAAAAGAGCAACTAGTTGACAATAATGAAAAAAGAAGTATTATAAATTTGGTTGTTTAGGAATCACCGGAAAAAATGGTCGTTTTTTCTTTGCCTCACATGGCGTAACATATTCCCCTTGTATCACTATTATGATGTTTAATTTCTTTTTCTTTATTTTATATTAATAGAACTTTTCTCTTGTATGTCAAAGGCTATGCACTATATATATCGAGCACCATTTCATCATCTTATTAAAAACCTTCACAAATAACAAGTTTCACTTAGAAACATAAATTGAGAAGGCAAGATGGTGAAACAAATCCCTTCAACAATGTTAATACTCGCTGTGGTGTTATGTTTCTCGAGGGTCGTCCTCGGAAACGATGGCCACGGCAGTTTTCGGGCATTTTACTTCATACAACAGGTACATTTAGTTAATTCCATAGTAATCTATGTCTTGAGTATATATATAACTTTTTGTAACTTTTGGACCGTAAATAATTATATCATATCTAATTTAATTTGAGTGTTGAAATTATGGGATTAAACGCAGTGGTTAGGATCATACTGTAATCACGAAGGAGTGCGTTGCTGCTATCCCGCTACTGGAAAGCCAGCTGCTGATTTCACGGTTTATGGACTTTGGCCTTACTATAATGATGGTACCTTTCCGTACAATTGTGGTGGAGGCAACTTTGACGTTGCTCTGGTAAACCTCCTCCATTTCTAAATTCATTTAAACAAATTTTTTGTATGTTAATTCTATGGTTGATAAATGATACTCTCGCCTATTTTTGATAATGGTTCTATTGTCATTTTCGTCTATTTATAATAATGTTTTATTGTACATTTTTGATAAATTTTTATACTTATTTTAATCAGTTCAACCCAGAATAATAATCCACATTACCCCGCAACATTACTTATTTTAATTATCTCTACTCACACTAATAATCAATAATATATTCTTTCTCTCCAATCTTCCTACCAAACACAATACTTTTCATTATTTAACCATTTTCCTTACTTTTTATACTATTGTCGAAATGAGACATTTGTCCCGACTAGGAGGGGGTAATTTTTTGTGTAAAAAACTTTTAAATGGTAAGTGTAACAATAATATTATGGATGACAATTCATTATATTTCTTAAGATATATATTCAAGATGAAACAATTAAAATCTTGAACAAAAGGTCAAAAGGCCGGGAAGAAATATAAAAATTGGAGGGAGTAATAGTATTTCTTTCCTCGCGCTTAATAGTAATTTATTTTCATTTTGTAGTGTCTTATTTGCTCTCTATGAGTTATAATGTTGGTTCCATTATCTTTATGCACAAAAAATAAGGAAATGATTCTAAATCACACATAACACCCTATCCACACTGAATTGATTTTGGACTACAAAAAATTACTAAAAAAGGAAATAGAAACCATCACTAAACTCGCATCAAAAGAAAAAATAGCTAGGAACCAACACAATAACTCGGAGGTAGTAATATTTATCCATTTTTTTTTTAGTTGGGTTTTGTAGGTCACCTTCGGCATGTATGCGGGGTTATTTGGTTTGCGTGCTCTAAATTAACCTATCTTTACTTCTTTTATTTTTATTTCTTGCTTGGTTTTGTTATTTCATTACAAGAGAATGGTGATTTAATTACTAGTTTAACAACTGACCAAAACTCATTTGCTAAATATAAATTTAGCGACTAATATTGAAACAAAAAATATATTTACTCTCTACTTAAGAGAGCAAACTAAAATGGTAGCTATTTATGACTTTATTGTAGGCTAAATAAGTAGGTAATAAATTTAATACCTAATTTAAGTTTTTAAATACGAGAATTTCCCATTAGCTAAATACGTAGTTATTATAGAGACAAAACAAATTGAATAACAAATTTAGTATCTATCTAATTTGAGTTTTTAACTGGAAATACCTTGGTAACTAACTTTATATGGAAAATGCAAAGTTCATTGCAAATTTAGCATCTAATTTAAGTTTTCGGTTACATAAATACGCTGATAGCTAAATTTAATTTTCATTATCATGTATCTTTTATATTTCATATAAAATGCAGGCCAATATAGAATATAAATTTGAATTATTATTATTATAATCTACTTTTGTTACTAATAACTATTATTAAAAAATAACCTTTAACTCAGATACATAAAATGATTTATCTACTTATTCCACTTTTAAATGTTTTATTTATTGGCCTACATTTCTATATTATGTATCCTTCTAATTGGTAATCTTATTTTCAATTTCATTTTTGACCGCTTCTAACTAATAACAATTAAAAGTCATTTTCTCTCACCTTAAGTTTGGTGCCAAAAACAGAGGTAAAGAGAGAGTAACAACTAACAACATCAATGATCAATCGTAGCACATAAAGCCTGACAGAATACTAACAAATTCTTATATATAACACCAGATTAAGCCCCTTCAAGAAAGTCTACAAAAGGCATGGCCATCCTTGACATGCCCACTAATAGGAAGGAAATTCTGGGTGCATGAATGGAACAAGCGTGGAACCTGCACACAATCCTTTCTTGGTGAGCTAGCCTATTTCAAAGCGGCGATCTACCTGAAGAAAAAGGTGAACATTCTTCAGGCCCTTGCCAATGCCGGAATTAGACCCAACAACAAGTTTTACCCTCTTAAGTCAATCAAGCGAGCCATTTCTCGTGCTGTTGGGTTCCGGCCTTGGGTTGTTTGTACCCAGAATGCACAAGGGCATAGCCAAATATGGCAGGTCTCAGTTTGCGTTGATGCTACTGGAATGAAGATTATTAATTGCCCTACCATTCCTAAAGGTCGTGGCTCATGTGCTAATAGTATCCAATTCCCATCCTAATAAACTTACAAAAAAAAGTCTCTTATTTTATGTTATTCACGTTTATGTTAATATGTGTAATGATGTATTAGAGTAAAATGGGAAAGTTTTATATTGTGATGATTAAATCATGTACAAATGAAGGTTATTTATACTAAAGACACCTTAACTTAATTGTCCTACATATAAAGAAACTACCCATAACATTAGGGCACTAATTCAACTAATCCACTACTTTATTGTCTCCTAATATGACTCTAACAACATAGGACCATAACTAACATATGACAACATGTTCCTAAATACTAGGACAACTTTGAATTAGTTTCAACACACTCCCCCTTATTCAAAGTAGAGCTGATCAAATGGCCCTGGCTCGATGGCCCGACCCGGCCTAGCCCAATTTTTTTCTCGGGTTTGGGCCTACTATCTCGGCCCAAAAAGCCCGTGGCCCGGCCCAAAAGAAGGCCGATATAAATATAGGGCCGGGTTTGGGCCAACCTAAAGGTCCGATTTTTGGCCCGGCCGAAATTTTTTAAGTTGGAATCGTATATCATATCATACTAATAATTTAATATCACTAATGCATTGAATTATCAATTTTGCGGATATTTTTATATTTTTATCGTACACTTTTAGTTAGTTAGTGTACTACTCATTTTTTGTCAACACATAAGTTATGTTTGGTACTATGGATTGTTCACCTACCAAAAGAGTCGAAGTCGAACACCTAACACTTGAAAATTTTATTTCGTTGCTAATAGTTTGTTCACATATCCATTTTGTTGATTGTTTCGTATTGTATTATTTTGGTCCGGTTTGGCCCATTTTGCCCCGAGGCCATTATAGCCCGAACAATTATGAGCTTGGGCCAAAAAAATTTGGCCCACCTTTTTGGCCCGGCCCGGCCCGTGTATTTGGGCCGTTAATTTAGCACGAGCTCGGCCCAAACCCGGCCCAGCCCGACCCATGATCAGGTCTAATTCAAAGTCACTCACACCTAACTCGGGCATAAATAACTGAAGCTTGGCTTGCGGAAGTGATTTTGTAAAAACATCGGCAATTTGCTCATTTGTACCACAAAACTTCTGTATAATTTTATAGGAAAATTTAACAAATATAATCCCAACTATCACTCTTCTTCTCAAAATAATCTCAACTATCAATATTCCCGCAATAATCCTAACTTTCATACCATCCTTCTCAAAATAATCATAACTATTAATATTCTCGCAATAATCATAACCTTTCTTAAAACTTACCAGTCACATTACACTATTTTGAGAAGGGTAGTATGAAAGTTGGGATTATTGTGGGAATATTGATATTTGAGATTATTTTAAGAAGAAGAGTGATAGTTAGGATTATATTTGTTAAATTTTCCATTTTTTTATCAGCTACTAGCTTGCATATAAAATGATGTTGAATATCAATATGCTTTGTTTGCTCATAGATAGTAGGATTTTTCGCCATAGCAATAGCGGACCGGATAGTAAGAAAAACTCCTATTGTTTCAAATCTTGCAACGGGTGAAAAAGTTTCATCAAAATCTACCATTTGTTGTTCCGAGTACCCATTTGCGACTAGCCGAGCTTTGTGCTTTTGAAAGCTTTCATCGGATTTGTATTTTGTGCGGTACGCCCATTTGAGTCCGATGATATTCTTGTCAATCGGTTGATCAACTAGCTCCAAAGTTTCAATATTTTCTATGGATTTCATTTCTTCTTCCATAGAAACCTGCCACACATCACTTTCAATAACCTCATTAAAAGTAAGAGAGTCAGTCATATACAAAGCAAAATTGTAAGTCCCATAAATATCGCGGAGTGAACGATAATGCTTTGGAGAATCTGACGATGAGCTTGAGGAAGAAGGTTTTGTCTTGTGGGAAAATATCTGTATTTATTCCTAATTATTTATATGCAGGATTATAACGAATTTATAAGGTACGATTTATAGTCATAAACGAAGAATAAGATACAAAGATTGAGATTAAGAATTAACCTTCTGTCCTTGCAATGGCCTAAGATCAGATATCAAAACAGATATCCTCATAATCGTTGCACCCAAGATGACTTGAGAAATACCCTTTCCTGAGCTAGAAACTGCAAATTATCTCTAATTTTGTGTAAGATGAAAGCTAGAGAGAGAAGGGAGAAGTTTGTGTGGGAACTCGTGCCCCCTACAGCTGCCGTGAGGTGTTATTTATAGGACGAGGTGTTACGATCTTAGAATAACTCTTATTATTTAATCTTTAACCACCTTTCCTAGTTTAGATAGGCTTTCTCAAGTCCGCATTTGAGTCTACCTAAACTATCAGTAAAATTGCAACAACCTCGAACTGGCCGAAACTCTTCCATGGACCGGATTTTATCTGTATAAAATCGGTTACACTGCTCTCTTATGTGTAATGTTTATCTTTATAAATATCGTATATTTATATTTTAATAATTAAATATAACCGTTTATATTTAACTGAATTATTTAATCTTTATTAAATAATTTCATTACACACTAATTAAATATAACATTTTACATTTAATTACGAATTAACATTTTAATTCGTCTTAACTAATATTATTTAATCAGTATTAAATAATTATATCATCATTACATTGACTAACCGTTTAGTCGTATAGGATATCAATATGATTACATTTTCATCTAAGCATATCTCTCAGATTCCATCCTTTAGGTGTGACTCTTAGGGACCAGTTGATTACCGCCATCTGTATGACAATAACGTCAAACTTTCTAGCAAGCCAACCGTTATTGATAAACGTGAATCAGCTGGCTAAAATACAAAGTATACCCTGTGTTCATGTAAGAGATTTATCCGTGTTGTCGCACTAACTGTTGAGGACATTAGCTCCAACAATCTCCCACTTGTCCGTACAAGTGTATGTGCGATAACCGATTCTCATATCCAATTAAATTTCTCCCACTCAATGTAAAACAATTTGCAAATCTGTATTCACAAAGGTTGTATTTTACAAGCATATGTATCAAGAGTGGTTTTTCCGACTAGAGAGTAACTCAACTGATAACGAATCATTATTCGAGTTTGGCCAAGCATTTCAGTTACTACTCCTCGAGTGGCCCTGAGAAATATTAAAACCTGATAAGGGGTGGATATTTTCCTTAACTCGAATCTTGCAGATGTAAGCGTAGTATGAAATAACCCAAACAAATCTGCTTAGCCCCAGTTACGGTCAGCTAGTGAGAAAGAAATCAAAGTCACCCAAAAATGACCTTTATCTCAAGAAATAGTCGACAGTCAAAAGAATCGACTCAATGAACACGATGGACGTGCTATCCACGACCTGGCACCGAATGTTCAGTAACATTTAGGACTCCATTGCGTCGTTACGAAAATTTCCTACGAGTTATCGTTATAATCTCGTATCTGTGATCGATCAATCAACGGTTTGACTTATGGTTTATTGAACCCACCATCAATTGATGTCACAGAATAATTGCCAGAGTTATCAGCTCGTGTAGTCGATTACGGACAAAAACAAATATAATGTAATTCAATTCACTTTGTGGTCTTCAATGTTGTCTGTACAATCCACATGAAAAACAAAATATAAAACAAAATCGATGGTTTTATAAATAGTATATGAAATAGATACAATATCCAATCCACAAATGTACTAATACAACTCAGGAACACGTTTAATTTCCATTGAAATAACGTGCCCTTCATGTTTATCATGTCTTAATGGTTTAGTGAGAGGATCTGCGATGTTGTCATCCGTCGCAATCTTGTCTATCATTATCTCCTTTTGCTTCACGTAGTCTCGAATCAGGTGAGCTTTCCGCAGTACATGTCTAGATTTGTTGCTAGACTTAGGCTCCTTAGCCTGGAAGATGGCACCTCTATTGTCGTAATAGATGGTGATCTGGTCGTTCGAACTAGGAACTACAATGAGTCCTTGTAATAACTGACGCATCCATATAGCTTCCTTTGCAGCTTCTAAAGCGACATAGTACTCGGACTCAGTAGTAGAATCTGCAATAACACTCTGCTTGGAGCTTTTTCAACTGACAGCAGCGCCATTAAGAGTAAAAACGAATCCAGACTGAGATTTCGAGTCATCGCAATCAGTTTGGAAGCAAGGATCTGCGTAACCGTTTGCGCAAAGCTCAGTGCCTCCACCATAAGTCAATACCTAATCCTTAGTCCTCCGTAGGTACTTAAGAATGTTTTTAACAGCCATCCAGTGTGGTTCACCTGGATTGCCTTGGTATCGACTCGTCATACTCAAAGCATATGCCACGTCTGGACGTGTGCATATCATGACATACATGATCGATCCTATAGCTGACGCATAAGGAATGCGACTCATGCGCTCGACCTCTTCCGGTGTCTTAGGTGCATGAGTCTTACTCAAATGCACCCCCGAGATCATCGGAAGTAACCCCTTTATGGAATTGGTTATGCTGAATCTGTCAAGAATCTTATCTATATAAGACTCCTGACTGAGTGATAACATCCGTCGTGATCTATCTCAATAGATACGGATACCCAATATACATTGTGCCTCCCCCAGATCTTTCACCTGGAAATGGTTCTTTAACCATACTTTAACCGAAGATAAGAGAGGGATGTCATTTCCGATCAAGAGTATGTCGTCGACATATAACACCAGAAAGACGATCTTGCTCCCACTCGACTTGATATATAAGCATGGTTCTTCGACCGATCGAATAAAACCATTATTTTTTATCACTTGGTCGAAACGATGATTCCAACTCCTAGATGCTTGCTTAAATCCATAAATGGAACGCTTAAGCTTGCACACTTTCTTAGGATTTTTAGGATCTGTGAAACCTTCGGGTTGTACCATGTACAAGTCCTGCTCCAAATAACCGTTTAAGAAGGCGATTTTCACATCCATTTGCCATATTTCATAGTCATGAAATGCAGCAATCGCTAAGATAATCCGACTGGAACGCAACATGACTACGGGTGCAAAAATCTCTTCATAGTGCAACCCTTGCACTTGAGTGAAACCTTTTGACACTAGTCGCGCCTTGTAGGTGTCTGGTTGTCCCTCGATGGAACGCTTTATCTTATAAAGCATTTGCACTGAAGAGGTCGTACCTTATCAGACAAATCAACCAACTCGCATACGTTATTCTCGTACATGGAGTCCACTTAGGATTGCATGGCATTAAGCCATATCTTTCAGTCGGAACAGGTCATAACACCTTTATAGGTCACGAGTTCTCTAAGAGAAAAACGTCAACTCCGTCAAGTTCCTCGATCATACCGATGTATCTATCTGGAGGAATAGAATGTCTACCCGACATTCTGGGTTCCTCAGGAATACTGACTACAACAGAAGATGAAAGAACGGTTTCCTCCACTGGTTGCTCGCTCAGTAGTTGGTTCTTAAACTTCCGACAGATCGAAGGTTCTATTACTTGTCTTATTCTCAAGAAACTCTTTCTCTAAGAACTTCGCACTAGCCGCAACAAAAACGCGGTGTTCGGTAGGCGAATAGAAGTAATGACCAAACATTCCTTTTGGATAACCATTAAAGTATGTCTTGACCGATCTCGGGCCGAGCTTATCCTCGTGTCTCAACTTGACATAAGCCTCGCAGCCCCAACCCCGAATAAAGGACAAGTTAGGGACCGTCCCTTCCATATCTCATATGGAGTCTTGTCAACAGCTTTAGAGGGACTTCGGTTAAGTATAAGAGCAAATGACAATAGAGCAAAGCCCCATAATGAATTTGGCATAACTGTGTGACTCATCATGGATCGAACCATATCTAATAGTGTTCGATTTCTCCGTTCGGACACACCATTTAACTGTGGTGTTCCAAGTGGAGTTAACTGCAGTATAATACCACAGTCTTAAAGGTGTTGATCAAACTCATTCGAAAGATACTCACCACCACGATCTTATCGTAGTGCTTTAATCTTTCTATCCAGTTGGTTTTCAACCTTCGCCTGGAGTTCCTTGAACTTTTCAAAGGAATTCACTTTTGTGCTTCATTAAGTAGACATCTCCGTATCTACTTAAATCGTCCGTGAAAGTGATGAAATATCTATAGCTGTCTCTTGCGGTGATTGACATAGGTCCACAAACATCTGTGTGTACGAGGCCTAATAGGCCAACAACGCGCATTCCAACACCTTTGAAGGAAATACGAGTCATTTTGCCTATGAGACATGATTCACATGTGCCAAATGATTCATAATCAAATGGAGACATAGCGCCATTTTGTATTAGCTGCTTTACACGTTTCTCATTTATGTGTCCCATATGACAGTGCCAAAGATATGTTTGATCTTTGTCACCAACCTTTAATTTCTTATTATTCACATGTAATGTTTCAGTCGATTGATCTAAGACATATATACCATTCATGGAAAATTCTTTACCATAAACCATTCCATTTAAGGAGAAAATACAGCTATTATCCTTTATTAAGAATGAATATCCGTTTTTATCAAGTACGGAAACTGAAATAATGTTCTTAGATAAACTAGGTACATAATAAGAGTTATACAGATATAACTCAAATCCGCTCGGTAGCAGGATCACATATGTTCCCATGGAAGCAGCAACAACTTTTGCTCCATTCCCGACTCGCAGGTCCACATCACCCTTTGCGAGGGGTGTGATGTTTTTTTAGGCCCTGCAAATGATTACACAGATGAGAACCATAACCAGTATCAAGTACCCAAGTTCCGAAACTTGCATGGTTAATCTCAATCATATGAATATAAATGACATACCAACAGGAGCGACGCGACCTGTTTTTATGTCCTCATGGTACACTGGACAGTTCCGCCTCCAATGCCCAGTCTTGTGGCAATGGTGACACTTAATGTTACCGTCTTTGATCTTTGTCTTGCTTTGTGAACTACTTGTCTCTTCAGGCCCACTCTTTAATCCGGCATTTTGAATTTAGGAGGCTTAGCTACTGTTAGCTCTGCTTGAGCTTTTCCCTTACCCTTTCCCTTGTTAGCAATCATGAGAACATCTTGCTTCATGCTCCCACTCAATTTAAGATCCTTCTCGGTCTGTACGAGAAGGGAGTGTAGCTCATGAGAACCTTTCTTCATGTCATTCATGTAATAGTTTGCCCTGAATAAGGAAAAACCATCGTGAAGTGATGAAGCATTCGATCAATGATCACGTTCTCACTGATCTTGCAGTTTAGGGACTCCAATTTCTCGACATTCGTTCTCAATCATATTGAGAATGTGTGGGCTAACTGGTTGGCCCTTTTGGAGTTTCGTATCGAAGAAGCGACATGGGTGCTCATATGAAACGATTCTCGGTGCTTCTGAGAAGTCGTTTGTGAGCATGGTGAAAATCTTATTCGCACCAGGGGAAATGAAGCGTCTTTGCAAATTGGATTCCATTGCAAAGATAAGTACGTTCTTTATCGCACCCGCTTCCATAACGAAATCACTATAAGCTTGTGATACGTTAGTTCTAGCAGTGGGGCCTGGTTAGGTGGTAAATGCTCAATCAAATACTTGAGCTTACCATCAGCTATGGCTGCATTCCGTAATGCAGCCTCCCAGTCCGCAAAGTTGGACCCATCATTTTTCAATCGCGTGGACTGATTCATGTGGTCCATGAAAGCCTTTAGTCATGATTCTTTTGCTAGTGTAGCACTAGGCATAGGGGCATAATTATGACCAGCCATAGTAATTGCAGTATTATTGTTTTGTTTAGATGAATTCTACACTGTAAAGAAGAAATTAAAACATAATAAGCATACCAACGTTTTGTAAATAGTCTAATGTAAAAACAGTTTAATGCGATGACTTTAGCATTTATATAATTGATCTTCCTCAAGAACTATATAAATGATCCCAAGACTCAATTTCAGTATATTGATAAGCCAACCTCTGATCTTGGCTAATTCTACATTTAGAATTCTTGGTCGATAAATTTCTGTAATTTCTATCTTTAGTCCACCACAACCACAAGATCGTACGAGGGTCATGATGTTGAGGTAAAACAAGTCAACAACTACTACTTACCCAACGTAGAAGGAGTCATTTGGAGAGTAAGGTCCTATATGCTTGGCGACGAAGAAGGGATTCATGGTAATTTAACTGATACGTGTCTATTTTATGATGTTTTACATCTATTTTTATACGTATTTGGTCGCTCATTTACTATGTTTTAGCCTTTATTTCCCACAAATTGTGTACTTTCGTATTTTTATGCACTTTTGCAGATTTATGCGGAAAAGAGACGATTTGGCACCAAATTCGTATCCTCAAGTCTTTTGCTTAATTAAGGAATAAATGGAAAGTCAGCTGGAGTCAAAATCAAGTACCAAGAGTCAAAACAGAAGAAAATCCGAAGACTTCCGTACAGAAGCGGTCGACCGACCAGTTAAACGGGTCGGCCGACTTGGCCTGATTTTCATAAAGTCCAATTTCCAAGAAAGGCCGGAAATAAGAGAAGTCCAGCAAGAAGCGGTCGACCGACCAGCCAAACGGGTCGGCCGACCAGAACGAAGCCCATGAGATTCTTTTTCGGAAATAAAGTAGAATTAGAGTCTTTAGGAAATTCTTAGTTTCTTTCTATATAAGCCAATCTTGTGATTAGGGTTAGATATCTTTTTTTTCATCTTAGATCTTTTTTTTTCATCATATATCTTTCATCTATCAAATCTTTTGGAATCAAGTCTTATTTAGAGAGTTTTATTTAGTCTTTAGTTCAATTACAATCTTTCAATAATTCTCAACACTTTTAGTTTGTTCTTCAATCTTTCAACATTCATCAATAAAGTTTGTTCCTTTTCTGCCTTAATCCTATTTCCGGTAATTATTCTTTTAATCTAGTTTTATTATTGTTCTTATTTTTATCGCATCCGGTTTAAGTTAGAATCCCAAGCTTTATTAATTCTTGCATGTTTAGATTATCGTTCACCATGTTTTCCATATCAAATCTCGTTTTTATTATTGTTCCAGTAATCATGAGTAGCTAATTTTCATATGTTAGGATGTAGGGGATAATATGCATAGGTAAATAAAATCCGAAAAACCGACTTGTAGCAGGACCACGGTCGGCCGACTGGAATAGTCGGTCGGTCGACCGAGGCCGTGGTCGGCCGACTGGAGTAGCCGGTCGGTCGACCACTCGCGTATGTTTTCTTGTTTCGTCTTTTCTTGTCAATTATAATATCCTGCAATAAGACCATAAGGAGACTTGTAGGATGTTAGTAATGACCTACCCAAGATTGAGAGATACGAGAAGGGCATTGGTTTACACCTTAAGACGGATAGGTTACTCAAGGCTGAAAGGTATGTAACCTGGGATTTAGGAATCACCCTTATTGTTGACACCCAATAATTGTGAGACCTAGGAACTAATAGCGTAGGCCGAAAGGAGCTATTAGGTAGCATAGACCTAAAAAGATATGTTACACCCCCTTACGCGACTGCAATACATGTTGACCTTAGGATTTACTTTACCTTAGCTATTTATTACCCAAACATCCTAGCATCCTCTTTTATTATATTTTACTCTCATCTTTTAATTCTTGTTTTATTTTAATCTTTGCTTTAGATATAGTAATCAACCAATCAACCCCCAAATTTGTTACATTTAAACATTAACATTAAGACAATAAACATTCCCCACCTCCTTGTGGTTCGACCCTGACTTTCACTATCTAATTGTTTAAGTTAGGAATTATAAATTTTATCTTTGGTACCCTCAACGACGGGCATCAAATTTTGGCGCCGTTGCCGGGGAGGTGACGCCAGTGTTTATTGTTTTTTGTTTTTGTTTCTCTTTGTTTAAGGAACTTTTTGTTCCTTAAACCTTCTCACCTTTTTCTTGTAGTTTCCTCTTATGCGCAGGTCAGTTCAAGGAGAACTCCTACCACTTGATCTCGAAATTGAGAGGACTCTTAGGGAAAGAAGAAAGCAACTTCTAGCAAATCAAGAGGGAGGGTCACCATCCTCTTTATTTCAAGAAGACCTTTTCGAGTTACCACCATCTTCACCAAAAACACCACCTTCACAACCAAATTCACCCATCAATCCGCTTTCACCAAAAACACCACCTTTTACCTACTTTCCAGTTTTTCCTAAAGAAGAAGATAATATGGCAGAAGAAGCTACTATTGCCAGTCACTCCATGCCTCAGGCAAAGGACCTATACAAAGGGTTCACTTTACCTGCAGGTACTGGGAAGCCATTCGAGGCCAAGCCTGCCTACATAACTATGGTTGAAAGAAACCAATTTGGAGGCTCGGCCAATGAGGATGCTGCTAAGCATATTGAAATCTTCACAGATTACATATGCTCTATAGCACCCCCAGAAGGAGTGACGCAGGACCAGATTAAACAGACCATGTTTATCTTCTCCCTTAGGGACTCTGCGAGAGAGTGGTACAGAGACCTTGACCGCACTGCTGCGGGAGTTACAGATTGGAACACCTTAGCCTTAGCATTCTACAGGAAATATTACTCTGCATCAAAGACAAATGCTTTAAGAGCACAGATCACCAATTTCAAGCAAGGTCCCAATGAAGACTTTAGCGAGGCGTGGGACAGGTTCAAGGGACTTGTTCGATCCATACCACATCACGGATTCGAACAATGGTTTCTTTGCAACCAGTTCTACAATGGCCTCTATGATGACAACAGGGCCTACTTAGATGCTGCAGCTAATGGAAGATTCCAGGATAATTCAGGAGAGACTAAGGGTCTCAAGTTAATAGAAGATGTTGCTGTGCACCGCGCTGAGCATGGTACTTCCAGAGGAAATCAGAGGAAAAATGAGTACAACCTGTCAGCAATTGAGGCCTTAACGGCCAAGTTGGAAAAATTTGAGGCTGCAGGAAAGCTCGATCTAGGGAGTGGAAGCAAGGGAGGAATATACCAGGTGAACGCCGTTCAGGACGGACCCTTTGCTTGTGAGAGGTGCGGTGGAGAAGGGCATGTGTCAAAGTTCTGTACCTCATCTAATGAAACATGTGCCGCTTTTCAGCATTACCGTGGGAACAATTTCTACGATCCGAATAATAACAATGTCCATCCCAACTTAAGGTGGACAAGCCAGAATGTTCAAAACCCACAGCACATGCAACCTCAGCAAAATTTCACTTATGTACCCCCACATAAACCAAACTTCCAAAGACCACCTTTCAACCCTCAACCACCTTCTAATCCACCACCCAACACAGATGCTCTTATCCAAAATCTTATCGGGTTGGTTCAGAAGGAGTCGCAGGCTAGAGAGGCAGGGATGAAGATGTTAGAGTCCCAGATTGCTCAGATCGCGAGCAAGAATGATACTAGGGCTCCAGGTCAACTTCCGACCAAACCGGACCAGAAGAAGGAGACTCTAAACGTCGTAACCCTGCGAAGTGGAGCCAAAGTGGGGGCTGAGAAAGAAAAAAAAGCGAGTAGCAGTGAAGGCGGTCGACCGACCGAAGAATCTGGTCGACCGACCGCGGAGCAGGATCCGAAATTTTCGCCTGAACAGGAGAATGGTCGACCGACCGAAGATACTGGTCGACCGACCACTGAAGCAGAACCTGAAGTTCCCTTTCGTCCAGAATTGCCGAACAACTTGCGGGATTTTCTTTTCCGGGGTGACAAGACCCCCAGGTTTTTAAAAAGGGCTGCAAATACGGAGTCCTCAGCTGCTCCTTTTCCAGAGAGACTCGTGCCTTCAAAGGATCAGGTATCTTTTGACAAATTTAAGGATGTGATTCGTTCATTAAATGTTCAAGTCCCATTTTTAGAATTAGTTCAACAAGTTCCTTCCTATCTTAAATTCATGAGACAACTTTTGTCAAGAAAGAGGTCTCTAGAAAAGGTTGAGTCTGTGGCTCTCACTGAAGAGTCATCCAGTTTTTTAACTCATGTCATTGCCCCTCATAAACTAGAGGATCCTGGAAGTTTTTCTGTCCCCTGTAATATAGGAACCTTCCCAGTTAAGAAGGCTCTATGCGATTTAGGTGCTAGTATAAGTGTCATGCCCCTAAGCGTTGCCTTAAAACTGGGAATGACCGAATTTGCAGTAACCAGTATGACCGTCCAGATGGCAGATCGCACATCTATGGAACCTGTAGGGGTGTTAGAAAACATCCCTGTGCGTATTGACAGGTTCTTCTTCCCAGTCGACTTTGTTGTTTTGGACATCCCAGAGGATGCCCATATACCCATAATTCTAGGAAGACCCTTTCTTCACACTGCAGGTGCCATTATAGATGTAGGCACTGGAACTCTAACTTTCAAGGTAGGCAAACATTCTATTATCTATGGCCTATCCTATAGAAAGAAGGATGCTATGACCCCCATCACATGTAATGCTATCACTTCTGAGAAGAAGTATGAGGTCATCACTACTTCTCCACCTTTATTACCTGTTCCTGTATCTGTTTTTACACCTCCGCCCCGGAGTGGGAGCAATAGGGAGGATACTTCTATTATGACTATTGCAGGAACTGGTTTGGGGAAACCCAAGGAGAAGGAAGTCATCATCCAGAGAGGAGGAATGGGATGCCTAAGCTATGAAGAAGATGAGGATCCAGACGTCGTGGATCGAGAGGAGAAAAAGAAGAAGAGGCAGGCTCAAGAGGAGAGACCGTCTCATATGCTTTGCGACGGAGGAAAGAAGATGTGTTTTGCTACTGAAGCAAAAACCGTGGAGACTACGGCATGCCGTCAGAAGCCGTGGTCGGATATTTTCCGCATCTTCAGCGGATAGTTGTTTTTAAGTTGCAATTTTAAGACAATTTACTTTTTGTTGTGTGAGACTTTTTAGTTTTGTTTGCTAGTAGTTAAGACTTTAAGAATCGTTTTGGCATCTCGCGCATTGTTGGGCGCGCATATTTTCTTGTTTTTTCAGGATTTACGAGAAAAAACGAAGACCTCCAGAACTCCGCTGGTCGACCGACCAGAATCATCAGTCGGTCGACCAGAGGCGCTGTATCGCAGATTTTTCCGCTGTTCACAGGAGGTCGATCGACCAGAAACACCGGTCGGTCGACCTACTATCCGCTGCAGTCTTTCGTTTCTCTTCCTTAGAACTCGTGAAATCAACTTGGATACTTGAGTGGCACTGCTGGCCACCAAAACCTCCCAGCTTACGCCGATTTGGGGAGGTTTTTCTCATGCGCTTCATTATCCTGTGAGTTCTTTCCAGTTTTTCCTTGGTTTTTCTTTTTATTGCATCTTTTCTTTAATTTTGTGAAACCTTTACTTAGGCTAATGCGCAATGGGGACATTGTGCGGGTTGGTTTGGGGAATGGTTTCGTGTTACATGCATTGCATTTTGTCACACGTTTATTGCATTTCTGTCTTGCATCGTTCTTTTCTTTATTTTCCTTATATATACAAAAATCCAAAAAAATTAAAAAATTCAAAAATCCAAAAAAATGCACGTTTATTTTAGCATATAGGTCGAGTCGGAACGAAAGTATTTCAAGGATGATTTAGCTATCTCACATGTTTATGCCTTTACCTTGCCTTGTCAACTTATTTTAGTATGAGAGTCTTTTGCATATCTACGAGTTTTTGTCAACTTGCATATCTTGAGACTTGACTTATACCTTGGCAACCTACTATACATTCTAAGGTTTAGAGCTTATTTCCTGATTTCATTCTTAAACCAGTTGTCTAGGATGTGAGTAGTACTCCCCTTGGAACATGTTACATCAATATGCATAAACATGAGCTTGAATTGCTATATACTTGTCTTACTATCTCGTTTTGTGAGTCTTGATACGTGCATTTGGGATCTCTTTTCTCATATTTACCCATAAGCTTCACAAGCCAAATTTGCCTTTTTATTCCCCCAAAACTACATCCCATACTTAGCCTACCTTTCCAAGCTAGTATTTGTGGTCTTTGGTTTGACTTATTGGAGGTATCTTGGTTTGTAAGCTATCTTAAGCAAAGAGAAAAGAAAAGAAAAGAAAGAAAGAAAAGAACAAGAACAGAAAAATTCAGAAAAAAAAAAAGAAAGAAAGAAAAGAAAAAAAAAAAAAAAACGGAAAAGAAAAAAATCCGGAAAATGCAGAAGGCAGTCGACCGACCGCCTGTATAGGTCGGTCGACCACCTGGCACCATCAGAAAAAAAAACGCTCCAAATTGCTTTCTTTTATATGTTATCACTCCCGTGCTTCATTCAAAAATATCTGGGAGTCCTTTCTTATATTTAATGTGAGAGTTGTGCTACAAAAGAGCACTTTCTTAATATCAAAGAAAAAAGTGTGAAGTTTGTTGTTGGAAATCAGTTTTACTAGCTTGGCTACTAACCCCACATATCCAAAAAAAAACATCTTAACCACTTTTACCTTTTACCTCACATATCTTTCGTACCTCATTTGCATGTATCTAGGTCACTTAAATGAGATTGTTATACAAAGTTGTAGAATTCTTGTTCATGTTAGATTGCAGGCATGTTTTCATGGGTCGCAGTTAGGTGAGTGTCTCTACAAAATTACTTCTTTCTATCTTTTACATATACTCACCCTTTGCTTCATGAGTGTCTCGAGCGTACCGCGAGAGTCCATGGTATAAGTCTCTATAGTTTCTTTATTTGCAAATCTGACAACACCATAACTCGTTTGCATGATTTAAATGCTTTCTCATTTTGTACTTGGCATTGGTATAGGCTAACATGTAAATTTCGCTCTGAGATTGAAATCGTTCCATTAGTTAAGATCGAGTCTATTTCTTGCTTGAGGACAAGCAAGGGTTTGGTTTGGGGAATTTGATACGTGTCTATTTTATGATGTTTTACATCTATTTTTACACGTATTTGGTCGCTCATTTATTATGTTTTAGCCTTTATTTCCCACAAATTGTGTACTTTCGTATTTTTATGCACTTTTGCAGATTTATGCGGAAAAGAGACGATTTGGCACCAAATTCGTATCCTCAAGTCTTTTGCTTAATTAAGGAATAAATGGAAAGTCAGCTGGAGTCAAAATCAAGTACCAAGAGTCAAAACAGAAGAAAATCCGAAGACTTCCGTACAGAAGCGGTCGACCGACCAGTTAAACGGGTCGGCCGACCAGGCCTGATTTTCATAAAGTCCAATTTCCAAGAAAGGCCGGAAATAAGAGAAGTCCAGCAAGAAGCGGTCGACCGACCAGCCAAACGGGTCGGCCGACCAGAACGAAGCCCATGAGATTCTTTTTCGGAAATAAAGTAGAATTAGAGTCTTTAGGAAATTCTTAGTTTCTTTCTATATAAGCCAATCTTGTGATTAGGGTTAGATATCCCTTTTTTTCATCTTAGATCTTTTTTTTTCATCATATATCTTTCATCTATCAAATCTTTTGGAATCAAGTCTTATTTAGAGAGTTTTATTTAGTCTTTAGTTCAATTACAATCTTTCAATAATTCTCAACACTTTTAGTTTGTTCTTCAATCTTTCAACATTCATCAATAAAGTTTGTTCCTTTTCTGCCTTAATCCTATTTCCGGTAATTATTCTTTTAATCTAGTTTTATTATTGTTCTTATTTTTATCGCATCCGGTTTAAGTTAGAATCCCAAGCTTTATTAATTCTTGCATGTTTAGATTATCGTTCACCATGTTTTCCATATCAAATCTCGTTTTTATTATTGTTCCAGTAATCATGAGTAGCTAATTTTCATATGTTAGGATGTAGGGGATAATATGCATAGGTAAATAAAATCCGAAAAACCGACTTGTAGCAGGACCACGGTCGGCCGACTGGAATAGTCGGTCGGTCGACCGAGGCCGTGGTCGGCCGACTGGAGTAGCCGGTCGGTCGACCACTCGCGTATGTTTTCTTGTTTCGTCTTTTCTTGTCAATTATAATATCCTGCAATAAGACCATAAGGAGACTTGTAGGATGTTAATAATGACCTACCCAAGATTGAGAGATACGGGAAGGGCATTGGTTTACACCTTAAGACGGATAGGTTACTCAAGGCTGAAAGGTATGTAACCTGGGATTTAGGAATCACCCTTATTGTTGACACCCAATAATTGTGAGACCTAGGAACTAATAGCGTAGGCCGAAAGGAGCTATTAGGTAGCATAGACCTAAAAAGATATGTTACACCCCCTTACGCGACTGCAATACATGTTGACCTTAGGATTTACTTTACCTTAGCTATTTATTACCCAAACATCCTAGCATCCTCTTTTATTATATTTTACTCTCATCTTTTAATTCTTGTTTTATTTTAATCTTTGCTTTAGATATAGTAATCAACCAATCAACCCCCAAATTTGTTACATTTAAACATTAACATTAAGACAATAAACATTCCCCACCTCCTTGTGGTTCGACCCTGACTTTCACTATCTAATTGTTTAAGTTAGGAATTATAAATTTTATCTTTGGTACCCTCAACGACGGGCATCATTAACTTTTAAAAGACTAATCTCAATTGTAGGTTGTAGAGGAAGATCCCATCATCTTTAATTTTAATTCATTTAAGTGAACAAATATCTAGCATGCGAGAATGAATAAACTAAGGTTATGGCTTTATGATAAAAACGTATGACATCTGTATGTCGACACAGACTAGCATACATACTATATGAGTCAATTTTCATGCAATCTCAGGTGGTTTGGTTTAGGCGGAAAAATGATGCAAAACATGTGAATGAAAAGCAAAACGGAAATAAAAACGAAAGTAAAACAAGTCCTAGTGTGGCCTATCCTACCAAAAAGAACAAAAATTATAACTTTGGAATCCATTCAGCAATGGACCTTAGAAGCTTGTCTTGTCTTGATGTTTCTTCTTGGTGTTCCATCTTGGTCATGTTGTGGGAGTGAGCTCTCCGATCTCCATCTTTAGTCTTCTTAAATTACATTTAAAAGATTACAAAGCACAATCCTATTATTACATTTTAATCCAAAAACATAATTTAAAGAAAAAGGGAGATTCAAGATCTCATAATTACATCACCAATTATGTTTCCTTCATTACGAAAACATAATTTACTAAGGTCACACTAAGTATTACAAATTACAACTGATTGCAAAAACGTAAATAAATCCATTCATTCATTCAATAATAATATATAATATATAAAATATATAAAATACATAATGCATCATACTAATTAAATTAATCTTTCAAGACATAATTCCGTAATTATGTAGAGTAATTTACCCAAACCACCATTTAATTACTTAAATTATGTGATAATTCCGTAATTAATCACATAATATTAATCAAACAAACATATTCATATTATCGTATAATATGAATTAATCTAACATTATTTTAAACCGTTTTAAAATAATTAGGTATCAAAACTTGTGAACGTTTTCACAACAACAATTAACATTATCCTTATAATGTTAAAATATGGCACACCCGAAATAAAAAAAACAAATATTTTTTTATTTAATACATGTGGCCGGGAAAAAAAAAATTTAAAAAAATGCGTGAACAGTAGTCGGACGTGAACAGTAGCGAGATTTTTTTTTAAAAAAACAAATAAACTTGAAAAGTAATGTCGGGTTGCTAAAATACAAGATCGATAACATTCAAAATCTAATCCTTATTAGACATTGATATAATCTTAACAATTCAAATTAAGCTTTTAAGACGAATATCAAGATTATCATGGGATCGATTATTTAGCAAATTATTTCATTCAAGAACATTTAAGACGATTCCCTTTTACGTTTTAACTGAATCCTTATTAAATTAAAACATCTACAAATTTATTATTTTGTCATCTTAATTGATTAATACAACAACAATAATAAATCAAAAAGAAAAACGAAAAACACACAAAAAAAAAAATGTCTCGGTTAAGAAAATTGCGATGGCTGCTTTTTTTTTTTTTTTTCCTTTCTCAAAACGTTTATGAAAATCACACAAAAATAAATTTCGTAAACCTAAATCTCTGATACCACTTGTGGGAAAATATCTGCATATATTCCCAATTCTTTATGTGCAGGATTATAACGAATTTATAAGGTACGATTTATAGTCATAAACGAAGAACAAGATACAAAGATTGAGATTAAGAATTAACCTTCTGTCCTTGCAAAGGTCTAAGATCAAATATCAAAACAGATATCCTCCTAATCGTTGCACCCAAGATGTCCTGAGAAATATCCTTTCCTGAGATAGAAACTACAAAATTATCTCTAATTTTGTGTAAGATGAAAGCTAGAGAGAGATGGGAGAAGTTTGCGTGGGAACTCGTTCCCCCTACAGCTGTTGTGAGGTGTTATTTATAGGACGAGGTGTTAAGATCTTAGAATAACTCTTATTCTTTAATCCTTAACCACCTTTCCTAGCTTAGATAGGTTTTTTCAAGTCCGTATTTGAGTCTACCTAAACTATCACTAGAAATTGCAACAACCTCCAACTGGCCCAAATTCTTCAGTGGACCGGATTTTATTTGTATAAAATCGGTTACACTGCTCTCTTATGTGTAATGTTT
The DNA here is from genome assembly GCA_029255685.2 of Silene conica. Classification (NCBI taxonomy): domain Eukaryota; kingdom Viridiplantae; phylum Streptophyta; class Magnoliopsida; order Caryophyllales; family Caryophyllaceae; genus Silene; species Silene conica. The sequence continues at coordinate 54,168,029 of CM055311.2, read as the reverse complement.
ATCTTTATAAATATCGTATATTTATATTTTAACAATTAAACATAACCGTTTATATTTAACTGAATTATTTAATCTATATTAAATAATTTCATTACACACTAACTAAATATAACATTTTACATTTAATTACGAATTAATATTTTAATTCGTCTTTGCTAATATTTTAATCAGTATTAAATAATTATATCATCATTACATTGACTAACCGTTTAGTCGTATAGGGTATCAATATGATTACATTTTCATCTAATCATATCTCTCAGATTCCATCCTTTAGGTGTGACTCTTAGGGACCAGTTGATTACCGCCATCTGTATGACAATAACGTCAAAATTTCTAGCAAGCCAATCGTTATTGATAAACGTGAATCAACTGGTTAAAATACAAAGTATACCCTATGTTCCTTTAAGAGATTTATACGTGTTGTCGCACTAACTGTTGAGGACACTAGCTCCAACAGTTGGAGTACTGATGGATGAGCTATGAGGCGTGGTTTGACCAGTGCTACGCTAAGGGCTGTTAGTGGTGTAGAATCAAAAGATGATGAGCTATTGCTTCTATTCTACCTAATATCAACATTAAGAGCTTCTGGTTCATTAGGCACCAGACCAGCTTGTGGATGTTGCTCATCATATCTCTCTAAACCCATCTTTCTACTTTATTAAACCTAACATCTCAAGTCATAATAACCTTACCATTTACCGGGTTATACAATTTATATGCTTATGATTCCCTGCTATAACCAACAAAGATGTATTTTTCAAATTTACAATCAAGTTTGTTACGTAAATTAGAAGGAATCAATGTATTAGCTAGACATCCAAATATTCTCAAGTGTTTTACCTGGGATTTCTATTAGGGTATGTGTCCTCGATGATAATGCTATCACACATTTAAATCTCATAATAAGAATACGCAATAGACGATTCTTGTATTTAATCATCTGATCTACATTAATCGGTAACGATTGGCTAGCTAGAGTTTGACATTACTGTCGTATGATGGTGGTGTTCAGTTGATCCCTTTAGGTCACACTTTTAGGACGGATCCCAAATGGAAAAGTTAATTAATCGTATATCGATACGAATTAATTAAATCCTTTATTTGAACAAAATGAGAAAACAAATCTTATTTGAATGTGATTAAATTAGATATGAAATTAGTAAATAAAATGTTGTGTTACTAATTATCTTATCTATATAATTACAGAAACATTTGGGAAGCCCCAATTGAGCCACGTCATCAACACAATTTTTTTAAGAATGTCTCAGGTGGGACCGCAATTTATTTGATGAATTTCTATGAGATAACTGCCTTATTTTCGAACTAAATGTCTGATCATATTTTTAGAAATATTACATAGCATCTGTGATATAATTTTCTAAATAATAAAATAATCGATACACAAATGCAGTTTATATAATATGAAATTAAATATTATATAATAAAATCTAATATTATACAGCTTTAGGTCATTTGTATTACATGAACTTTAATACTCCCTCCTATTTTCTGTTTTCTTCCCTATTTTCTTAAACGGATTATTCGGGTTTTCTTCCCCTTTCTAGTTTTGGTAAGTTTTTGAGCTGTACATTTCTACCCTTACTACTTTTTTATATTTACAATTTCTACCCTCACATTTACCCCCTAACCCAGCCCACTAACCTACCATATTAGACTAACCCATTTTTACTAATCCTATATTTCCCTTAACCCAGCCCACTAACCTCATACCCTAATCCCTCGCGCCATATTAAAGCCACCTAATCACAAAACCCTAACTCCCTCACTCTCTCTCTTCCGCCACAACCTTCCTGCTTCTCTCACCCTCTCTGAAACCCTAACTCCCTCACCCCGTTTCTTCCGCCACAGCCTTCAACTTCTCTTCCACAAATCTTCCTTTTTCTATCATCTTATTTGAATAAATCCCCCTGATCTTATTATTCGCATCATATTTTCTCTGAATATGATCAGAAATCGCGATGAAATCGTTAATTTCGAGGACTTCACTCCAGATTTGAGTTGTATTGACTCGGATCATGAAGAAGGTTCGTGTTTGTTCAACAAATCCGTTGATTGTGAAAGAGTTGAGGGATTTTATGAGGGTGTGAAAAGAAATGATGTTGGGGATGATGAGATCTTCGATTTTTATGACTCCGTTGATGTTGCCGTGAAAGTAAGGGAAGGGTTTGGGGAGAAAAATGATGGAATGGTTAAGGGTGTCAAAGAAGAGGAGGAGGGTCATCCAATATCAAGTGAATTTGGTGGTTGATGACTAAACTGAATGTTCCATCCATTTTCTGTGGCTGCCTTTCTGAAATCATCATCCATGTTTGTGATATGGGGTCTTGCATTATCTTGCTGTATGAACACATTTTTACTGTAATTTGCTGGTCATTTTGCCTTAATAGTAGGCAACACATTCTTAAGCAACATTTCTTTTGTTACTTGCTTTGTGATAGACTTGATACATTTTGTTTCAAGTGTGCCTGCTGTTCTATTTTTTGACCTTTTCTTGGCTGGTACCTTCATTACAAAAGGCCAAATACCTAGCTTGCCGTCACAAATGACTTCCTTGTTTGGACCATACTTAGGCCTAGAAACAACACACATGAACATAACCTTACTTATAAACCTTTTTGACTGCACACATCTATGAGGACGTCTTTCTTTTTTTCCTACGTAAAATCTTTGACTCAGTTTTGTGATAAAAAACCATTTTTCATCCATGTGAACTACATTACTTTGATCTTTGAAAACAAACTGTTTAGTATGCTTATCATATTTAAGTTGAGAAAGATAGTAAATTAATCTATCAAGTTTGTTCTTATCTGTTAGCAGTGGCTTGATTGCATTTGTATGAGAATCAATGAGCTTTGCTTTCACCCATCTGTTCACCGTGGATTGACTTACACCCATCCCTTCACTGACTGAATGTTGAGTACTTCTTTTGCCCAAATCCAGACCTTCTAGTTTATTTGTGTCAAAAGTTACTCTTGCTTTCAGCTTTATTCCTTTTAGCTTACTGTCAACGTTGACGCGTTAACCACTAGCACGTTGTAGCTTGGCTTTTGTCCTGATATCTGTTACTGTTTTCCTGCATACCCCAAACTGTTCTGCCACTTCTTGCATTGAACTGTGCTTTGGTTTCCCACCTGAACTTTTTTCCAACAAAAGGTCACATATTCACGCCCTTTCCAAGTTATCCAGATTTTTTGTCTTCATTTATTGAGAATGATTTTTTTGATTATGCAAAGGTAAGAAAGTGTTTTTTTGGCTGCATGTAAGTAAATGACTTTGAACAGCTGGTTTCTATTTATAGAGATCCCTAATTTTGCCAGTTGGTTTGAATTTTGGGCGCATAAATGAAATTTTCAATGAAAATTGGCTCCACATTTGAAATTTGGTTCCAAATTTTCAATTAGTTGTTCAACTTGCGTAAGGTACTTGACTGTTTTGTTTTGGTTAATGAATGAAGGGTTAGTAGCTTGGCATATAACAATGGAGAAGCCCAACAACAAATCTGAAGTCCGCTTACCAAGATTACTTTTTTTCCCGTCTATTTCGTGTAATTTATGAACGAAACAGTTATGAACGGAATATGTAATTTTATTTTAGAAACGATTTACTTTTGAGAAACGTAGGCATGTCTCCGTAATTGTTGTTTGTTGTAATTCCAGCCACTTGTATGTACTGAACGAAACAGTGGACATTTTCCTTAAGATGGGATTGCTTAATCCCAGCCACTTGTGTTAGTAATTCTGTAAACTTTTGGAGGGAGTCATTAGTTCCTCCATTAGTTATTAATCTTTCATACCTCTCTCCAATCACATACCCCACCATACACCTTTATACATTAAACAACTATATTTATTGATATTATGCCCCCTCCAAATGGGAAGAATACCCATAATAGGAGGGAGTATTATATACTCAAATAATAAAATATAATAATTTCGAATAATGTCCTTCTAAAACTATTAGATAACAATTTATATTCAATAAATAATTACAATAAACAATATATATAATAACAAACCCGTGCATTTTTTCAATAGAAAAAAATTGAGTAACGTAAAATAATTACAATAAATAATATATCGATATATTATATCGATGTTCTTAAAACTATACCGTTCAATATACCCGTGCATTTTTTGCAATAAAAAAAGAGCAACAATACTAAATTAAAAAAAATAAAATACATAACTTAATATTAATATAACAACCAATAATAGTATACAAATTTAAATATTTTGCGAAATCAAATCATAAACAAAACGGTAAAAAATAAACTGTAACTATACGATAATCATATTATTCGAAATTATTAGTCATTATAATACGATAATCATATTATTCGAATTGTTAGTGTAGACGTTATAGATATAAAACAAAATTATATCGACGTTAAATATTAATCTTTTTTATAATTTGTAAATACTAATCATTATACGATAATCATAAACATGGTTCCGATGATGCATTTTAACGTATTATCAATACGATAGAAATTGAATGCAAAATATTAACGTATTATTGACACTAATATTCGGTAATATTAATTACCCACTACATTTTTTCTAAAAATATACCCGTGCAATTTTGCACGGGATGAAAACTAGTTAACCGATATTTAAGAAACATGCGAGATAAGAATAAAAGCTTAATTATAAATACAAACGCTGTGAATTATAATTAAAGTGACTTATTTTACATATATGTAATTATGAATTACATGTATGGTCATCAATTGTAATTAATTATATATTGTGATATTAAATTTGTTAAATACACATAATTAACGCTAGTGACATGTAATGTGTCACTTTTCACACATTATAATTGACAAAAGACTAAAAATAAAATGGAGTCCGTGTTAGCTTGGGATGGACGGTCTAGGGAAGAAAAAGGAAAAGAAAATGTATTTTTATTTTGTGTAAAATCCCATCATGTGAAGACAAAATAAAACCATTACATTTACCCATTATGGGTAGGATAATTTGTGAGAAACTACCTTACATTTATGTCCATTTGTGAACAACAACTTACTTTTTTTTTGGTAAAAAACTACCTTTCATTTTAATTTTTTGCTAAAAACTACTTAAAAAAAGTTCTGAGACCAATTTCTATTTATTATTGATTGGTCTATGCATTTCTGATACATATTGTTATACTCATTGCATTATGATGCCGCAATACTTCATACTTCATTTGCAGCAGCCATAGTAACTTAATTCTTATGCTTGGTACACAACCTTGTCATTGACCTTTCGGGTGGAAAACTCCATCTCTTGTCTTTATATGGTATGGCTGGCAAGGCAGCCATTGAGTAGAGCGAAGGCGGCGAAGCAAGTGAAGGTGCGGCTAAAGACCGACATCTTTCTTTGTTTAAGGCAGGGCTGACTTGGTTGATATGAGAGAGACCGTGGATAGTGGATCTCGTAACCTAGGGGGCAGAAGTAGGATGTCCAAGTGCTACTTGCTAGTGAAAGGATTTAGCAAGTCCTTTGGACTGCTACTGTGAATAAGTTTTTGAATGTGTTAATGGGCATTGCAGCGTAATCAACGAAATCGAGTACTCAAGGCCGTGCTTTAGTTTAGAAATTTAAGGTAGTTTTTGACAAAATAAGAATGAAAATTTAAGGTAGTTTTTGACAAAATAAGAATGAAAATTTAGAGAACTCACACGTGTGAAATCCAACTCATAAATAGAAATTGGCCTCAGAACTTTTTTTAGGTAGTTTTTAACAAAAAATTAAAATAAAAGGTAGTTTTTGACAAGAAATAAAAAGTAAGGTAGTTGTTCACAAATGGACATAAATGTAAGGTAGTTTCTCACAAATTATCCTTATGGGTAAGAGCAAAAAGAGAAAAAGTGATAAGTGAATTGTCACCATCACTCCCTTTCTCCTTCCTCTCTAGCTGTGCCCCTTCCTACATATGGAGGTCTTTGTCTTCAATGTTATTCGTATACATTTCTGAAATTTTCTCTTACATATGTCATAAAATAACTTTATGGTTTTTTCTCTAAAAATCTGATATATTTACATTTTTACTAAAGTAGTAAAATCATAATATTAGATTAATAATTAAGGTTAGGTAGTTTAAATTTCTAGACTACAATTTAAACTAGTGTTTGAGTTAAGTCTTAGGTGGAATTCCATTGGAGGGTTGCTACGTTGGAACTTTTGTTGGATCATCCTTTTGTGATAAACCTTAAGAACTAAAATTGGTAAGAGACCAATTTCTGTGCCCCAATTTCCGAAAACTCAACGTAATGACATTTTTCTTTTAGTTTAGTTTTGCAGGTACTAGATCCTTGTTAAAATGAGTTTAAATTATTTCATTAGTAGTGACTAATGGAGGTTTATGAAACTTTCAATTGGCATCATGAGCTACGGTTGTACATGTATAATCGTTTACTAGTTTTTACAAGTTATGAACTAAAAATAAAACTAAAATTTGTTATTTATGATGAGATAAAAGTCATGAGTTATTTTGGCATATATTATATTCTGGTCCTAATTAAAAAAAATTTAGGTCATAAATTATGATTTATGAAATTTTTATTCTTCATTAATATGTTTTTAGTATGAAATGACAATTTTATCGATAAAATGAGATTTTATGACTAAAAATAGTTTAACATTGAATCTGACCTTGAAATTTTTATGTAACCTCAGATGCATATTTTACTTATTTTCTGTAAATGTTCGGATAAAATGAGTTGATTTTGCATGCTTTATGATTTTTATTAGATAACATGCAATAAATCGAGGTTCCAAGGTTAAAATTAGACAATCTTCGAATATGACCTTGAAATTTTTATATGACGTCGCATGCAATTTTTACCTACGCTATGTAAATTTTGTGATAAAATCAATTTATTTTGCATGATATATGAATTTTATATGATAAAATGACATACTAAGAGGTTAATAGGTTAAAAATAGCTAAATTGTGAATCATGCAATGAACTTATATGTTGGCACATACAACTTTACTCAGTGTTTGTAAATTTTGAAATGATTTAAGATCATTTTGCATGATTGATGAATTTTTAATGTAAAAATGATATAAATAATGACTATTTGGATAAAAAATAGCTAAACCGAAGTAAATAACATTAGAAAATTATTTTACGGTGCATTTATATTATATTCATCAGATATGAAGTTCAAAATTTAATAGGCTTTGATATTTTATTCGATAAAATCGATAATTAGCAACATCGATTTCTCAAAATTAATTCGGGAGTTTTAACCTCAGTTTTGGACATTATGTGTGTCATGTATAAATTAAAGAATGTTCTAAAATTTTAAATTCAAATTTTGAAATTATTGAAATTTAATTTGGATTTATTTTCATAAAAGTTATGAATAAGATAAAGAATGAAGATATTTGATAAGACAAGTTGAATTATTGTCAAAAACTGAGTAATGACTAATTTTTGATTCCTAAGAGTGTTAGGATAATTAACTTGGACTAAAATTAGATTTTAGTATTATTTTGCTTTTTAATGAGTTAAAATTGCGAGTTTCCATAAAACCGTAGTATAAATATTCGATATAAGTTAAATTGGGAGATTTAACTTTTAATTCGGCATGTCATTTGCATATTTTAAAGCTGGAATTTTAATGTTGAATAATTTAATTATATAATTTTAAGTTATTTAATCTTAGTATGACCTTAGTTTTAATCAATATTACCCGTAATATAAGGGAATACTGACTCAGTTGTAATTTTATGTGATCTCGCTTCATCGCTTTGTAATTTAATAGATTTAAATTTTGTTTCAAATGTATTATTATTATAGTCTTCTATTATATTATCTTTTGGTAATTCCGGTGATTCCTAAAGACGGTGTAATTCGCAAAGGTGTTCCGATCAAGACGCTGTCATTGGGAAGCGTGCCAACCGAAGTTTAAGGGACCAAAGGAGTTGATTTTCGAATATGTAATAGATTAAATGTATGTATAGCCAAATCGCCATATCTAAACATGCATTTTTTTATCGAGTCTTCGACCATGTCAATTATAATTATCGTCGTTTTTATAATAATTAGTTCACATAAAGGTGATTGATAATAAATTGACCCGACCTCTCACGTTATTTCAAAAATTGAGGATAGCCTTACCAAATAGTACGACCCATGAATCTCCTTGACATTTGAAGGTAGGTTCGGGTCCCACGAGGTGCTATCATTTTTCATTAGGTAACTGGGGTAATAACTAGTTCTTACACGCGAAATTTGGTTGTACTCAACGAAATTCAAAGGCAATCATGTGTTCTGGGCTAGAGATGAACTTAACGTAATTTCATTGATCGAGAGTTCTAGTGTACAATCAGTTAAGTGTTAGAGTAATTGTTCTCAACAATAGTACGATCACGAAATTAAATCTCATAATAGGAATACGCAAGTGATGATTCTTATATATAGTCAACTGATCAACATTAATCGGTATCGACTGGCTAGCTAGAGTTTGACGTCACTGTCATATGACGCTGGTGTTCAGAGATCCCTTTAGGTCACACCTATAGGAGGAATCCTAAAATAGAAACGTTAATTAATCGTATATTGATACAGATTAATTAAATCCTTAATTTGAACGAAATGAGAACATGAAATCTTATTTTAATAGGGTTAAATAAGATTCGTAATTAGTAAATAAAATGTTATGTTACTAGTAATTAATCGTTGTTTAGGAAACACACGAGATTAGAATAAATGATTAATTATATATACAAATGTTGTAAATTATAATTAAAGTGACATTTCACTTATATGTAATTATGATTTACATGTATAAGTCGTCAATTGTTATTAATTGTGAATTGTTGTATTTAATTTGTTAAATATGCATATTTAACCCTAGTCACACGTTGCATGTCACATGTCACACTTACAATTAATAAATGACAAAAGATAAAATGGAAGTCTATTTTATCTGATGGGTGGCCGGTTTGAATAAGAAAAGAGAAGAGAAAAATGATTTTATTTATATGATAAATCAAATCATATGGAAAATGTAAAATACTTATTGCATTTTCTTATTTTTGAAAAAAGAAAAAGCATGTGTGTAAGGTCACATCATGCTCCCTCTCTCCTCTATACCAACCGTACAACCCTCTCATACTTGCGGACTTTTGTCCTCAAATTTTATGCTAATGCTCATGCAATATTTCTCATATCTCACATAAAATTGTTTATGATGTAAAACCCCTCGCGTTTGAGCAGAAAAGTAAATAAGTAGCATGCGGAAAATAGCGTGGAATTAAAACTTTTTCAACATGAAAGGTAACGCGAAAATTTTTAAACAGCTAAATGCAGAAATTGAAATAGATAAGTACAAGTATAAGTACAACACCGAACAATCCGGGATAGAATATCCCAAGAGTACCAAAACAACTATAAATGTATCTGATTTAGCTAACGATAAAGATAGGTAAAAATCATGTTGATGAACTCATCGCTCGCTAGCCCTCTAGTAATCCCAAATCAGCACCAGTCTGTCATACATGAAATATGAACGCCACAGTCAGTAGGGAATCACTCGAGGTCCTCCCAACCACTTTTTGTCAAAAAACACATAAATGTGCATATAATATGACCTGGATATACAAGCAAACATGCTTAAATGTTAACAAAGCACGACCCACCATTAAAACATTCAACATGCGGTATAATAACATAACACATGTGGACCTAGCATATGACATCAAGCATTTACACCATGGACAAACCAATACATAATCATCAACAACACTATGGACAAACCAAAGTATCATCAACAACACTTGTGGGGAATAAAGCATGTATTCGCCCTAAAACATGAATTATAACGAATTTTACAGTTGTGAATAAAGGTCATAAGATAATTAAAAACATGAAAAAGGAAACAACCTTTGGTCCTTGTGCTAAAGGCCTAAGAACAAGAATTAAAGAAAATTCCCTCCTATAACTTGCACCCAAGACTTGATTGAGACGATGCCGCATGTGCTAGAAATACTCTCCAATTGCCTTGCAATATGGGGAGAGCTTTTGTGAGTTTTGATGTGAGATCTGAGTTTTGGGAAGAGAATGTTCTCAAAACCCTAATTATGAGAATTATGAATTAACCAGTCATTGACAAAAGGAAAATAACTCTCCTTTTGTAACATATGGGTCGGCCGAATAGGGTTGGGGTGAGAGTGGGCTTTTTCCACTCTTACCTTATTCCTTTGCGTGATTCGACCCGTTTTGTTAAATATTATTCGCGGGATTTTAATTATAAATCGCACACATGTTATCAGATATTAATGCAATCGATACATTAATAATGGTCTGATAAAGTTACGATATTGTATAATTGGCCAAATTAATGTAACTGTTTATATTAATACGCAAATTTAAAATTTAATTAAATATAACCGTTTATATTTAATTTTACGAATTAATCATGTAATCCGTATTAGCTAAAATTATTTAATCCGTATTAAATAATAATCTCAACATCTTATTGACTAATTTAATAGTCAATACCTCTGACTAACTGTTTAGTCGTATCCGGCATAAATGTGACTGTATTTTCATACCTTCACATCTCTCAAACGTGTCCTATAGGTGTGACGTATAGGGACCAGTTGATCACCGCCATCCGTATGACAATAACGTCAAACTTATCTAGCAAGCCAACCGTTATTGATAAAGGTGGATCAACTGATAATAATACTGAAGTATGCCATTGTGATCCTTAAAGAGATTTAGTAAGTCATTGTACTAACTGTCAAGGACACCAGCCCCAACAATCTCCCACTTGTCCGTACAAAGGTATGTGCAATGACGTTATCACACTACATGTGGAGGACACAAGCTCCAACAAACTCCCACTTGTCCGTACAAGTGTAGATGCGATAACCGATTCTCATATCCTTTTAAAATTTCTCCCGCTCAATGTAAGACAATTTGCAAATCCGCATTCGCAAAGGTCGTATCTCACAAGCGATCTGTATCAAGAGTGGTTTCCCCGACTAGAGAGTAACTTAACTGATAAAACGAATCTGTATTCGAGCATGACCATGCATTTCAGTTACTACTCCTCGAGTGGCCCTGAGAAATGATAAAATCTTGATAAGGGTTTGGATATTTCCCTCAACTCGAATCCTGCCGATGTAAGCGCAGCATGAAATAACCCAGAAAAAATTCTCTTGGCCCCTGTTACGGAAGACCGTGGGAAAGAAACCAAAGTTACCCAAAATCTGCCTTAATCTAAAGAGACAATTGAAAGTCAAAAGACTCGATTCTAAGGAACACTATGGAGGTCCTATCCACGACCTGGAACCCAATGTTATAGAACATTTAGGACTCCATAACGTTGTCATGGGGTGTCCTACGAGATATCCGTATAACTCGCCTTTGTGATTGGTTAGTCAGCCGTTTGACTTATGGCTCGTTGAACCCACCATCAACCAACGTCACAAAATGATTACCTGAGTTATCAGCTCAAGTGGGTAATCAAGGACTAAAACGATGTAATGTTAATCAGTTCACTTTGTGGTGTTCAAAATTGGCGTACAATTCCACATGAAAAACAAAACATAATATATCATAACAATGAGGTTGAATAGAGTACACGAGAAAATGAATTATTACATGAATTCATAAAAGAGTACTACAACTTAGGAACACATCTAATTCCCATGGAATGAATGTGCCCTTCATGCTTATCACGTGGTAATGCTCTTATCAATAAATATCTCCTTTTGCTCCACGTAATCTCTGATTAGATGAGCTTTCCGTTGTACATGTCTAGCCTTGTTGCTAGACTTATGCTCCTTAGCTTGGAAGATGGCACCTTTATTGTCACAATAAACGATGATTGGGTCATTCGAACTAGGCACTACTGAGAGTCCTTGTAAGAATTGACGCATCCATATTGCTTCCTTAGCTGCTTCCGAGGCGGCATAGTACTCGGACTCAGTTGTAGAATCTGCTGTAACACTCTGTTTAGAACTTTTCCAGCTGACAACAGCGCCATTAAGAGTAAAAACAAATCCAGACTGAGATTTCGAGTCATCTCGATCCGTTTGGAAGCTAGCATCTGCATAGCCCGTGGCGCAGAGCGTCGAGTCACCTCCATAAGTCAATCCCCAATCTTTAGTCCTCCGTAGGTACTTAAGAATGTTTTTCACGACCATCTAGTGTTGTTCACTTGGATGAGCTTGGAATCGGCTTGTCATACTCAATGCATATGCAACGTCTGGACGTGTGCATCTCATGGCATACATGATCGATCCTATAGCCGAAGCATAAGGAATCCGACTCATGCGCTCTTTCTCTTCCAATGTCTTAGCTTCTTGAGTCTTGCTCAAGTGAAGCCCAGTAGTCATAGGAAGGAACCCCTTCTTGGAGTTCGTCATGCTGAATCTCTCTAGAATCTTATCTATATAAGACTCCTGATTGAGAGACAACATCCGTCGTGATCTATCCCTGTAGATACGGATGCCCAAAATTCTTTGTGCCTTCCAAGATCTTTCATCTGGAAATGGTTTTTCAACCATGCTTTAACCGAAGATAGGAGAGGTATGTCATTCCCAATCAAGAGTATGTCATCGACATACAGTACTAGGAAGACAATCTTTCTCCCACTCGACTTGATATAGAGACATGGTTCCTCGACTGATCGAATAAACCCATTCTCTTTTATCACTTGGTCGAAGCGATGATTCCAACTCCGCGATGCTTGCTTAAGTCCATAGATGGAACGCTTAAGCTTGCAAACCTTCTTAGGATTTTCTGGAGCAATAAAACCCTCGGGTTTTTCCATGTACAACTCTTCCTCCAAATAACCGTTTAAGAAGGCGGTTTTGTAACATCCCAATATTTCGGGACTTGGAAGTTTAAAGATTTTAAGTTCAAGTTCGAGAAATAAATTATATTTCGTAATTCTTGGTATTTCATTTAAATAACTGATTAATTTATGTGAAAATATTTTAAAGAATTTAAATAAGACTTCATCTAATTGCGTAATTTACGTCTTAGCAATTTAATTTCATAATCCGAAAATATTTATATCGTCTTAAGTTTATAGTGACCTTAAGTCGGTGTTCTTAGCTTAAACGGTCTTAAAACTTGTCTTATGGGTCTAACTTGCTAATGGACCCATTTCCCCTCTTTTTCCTCACAAAACCCTAACCCCACCATCCTCTACCTCACTTTTTCATTTCATTTTTCAGATTTGTAAACATAACCACAAACACCATTCTTATGAATTTCTCCTTCAATCTTAAAATGCTCATAGAATCTTCGTTTCTTATCCGATTGAGACGATTTTCACGGCCACGGATTCCTCTTCTCGAGCCCGTCGTTTTAAGGTAATCAATCTTGCAATTTGTGACAGTTGGATTTTCGGCCTGTTCACTTAATTTCGAAATTCGTGATTTTCTTCGATGTTTGTGTTGTTTTAGGCGGTGTTTGTGTTAACCCGGAAGAGGGCTTGGTGATTATTGAGCGAGATCTCGAAGGTTTTGCTAAGTAAAGGTGACGATAATGAGAAACTCGGCCTTTAATTGTAATATTAGCACTTTTCATGTTTAAGATGTTTAAGTTTCTGATTTTACCTATGGTTTATGATCAATGAGTTTAGAAATCATGTTAGGAATACATGTGTATGATGTGCATTTGCTTGGATGATGTTTCACATGCCTAGTATTCAATTTTCAGAAATTTGTGCTTAAGACGGATACAAATTAAATTCTTATTGAGGATTGTTTGTGGGTTTCATTGTTGGTAATAGGTGTATTTTATGATTTGATATAATGGGTAAACATTGTATGTTGCGAATTTAGGAGTCTTGAATCGATTTGTGAAGTTTTGGTTATGATAGAAAATGCGATTTTGCGTACAGCGGCCTCTGAGCCGGCAGGCTGACCGGCAGCCGGTCGGCCGGCTCAGAGTCGAGGTGTGAATGTTGTGTCAAGGCAGGAAATAGGGGAAAAGGTTCTGAGCCGGTAGGTCGGCCGCCGGTCGACCGGCTCAGAATACCTGATGGGTGTTTGTGAAAAATTTGTGAAGGCTTGGGAAGTGACTCCCAGCCGGCAGACCGGCAGCCGGTCCACCGGCTGAGAGTCACTCCTCGTATTTTGATTTTTGAAAATTTGTTATTGGAAGGTACTCCCAGCCGGCTGGCCGGCGGACGGTCCACCGGCGGACGGTCCACCGGCTGAGAGCCTCTTCTCATTATTTTCTTAGAAGATTGAATGGCATGGGAAGGGACTTCCAGCCGGTGGACCGGCAGACGGCCTGGGACCGGCTGAGAGCCCCTGTCCTCATTGTTTCGTTTATAACTTTCAAACGGTTAATCGGTTTTGTTTGAGATTCGTTCCGTGTACCTTTTATGTGTGTTTGACGTCCCCGGAGGATGGGCGACACTATATTGGGTTCGGGAATGGAGTGAGGATAGAGACCCCCCGGTCGGGTAACCGAAAGGGAAAGCGGCTCTCCCTCGTCTTAGTTCCCGGGATCAATTAAGTGTTGTTTAGTGGTTTAGGAAGTTAGAACTATAGGTTAGTTTCTATCTTTGGATGTTATTGGTTGATGCGTGTTAAGGTATCCTTAAGTTGGCCTCTGAGCTTAACACGTGAGTTGTATGTCGCGTGATGGGATATGTGTTAAGTTCACCTCTGGACCCATTACGTGTTTTGCTTGTGGCGTGTCAGGATATGTGTTAAGTTCACCTCTAGACCTGACACGTGATCGGTTGTCGTACACGAGATATGTGTTAAGTTCACCTCTGGACCCGGTGTGCGATAGCTGTGTATTGGGATATGTGTTAAGTTCACCTCTGGACCCAATACTTGTTTGTAGCATTGGGATATGTGTTAAGTTCACCTCTGGACCCTTTGCTTGTGGATGTTTAGGGATATGTGTTAAGTTCACCTCTGGACCCTTTACTTGAATTGTGTGTTGGGATATGTGTTAAGTTCACCTCTGGACCCGACATTGTTTTGGTAGTGGGATATGTGTTAAGTTCACCTCTGGACCCATTGCTAATGTTTACTGATATCTTGGTCTATGCCTTAAGTTGGCCTCTGAGTCCTTGATTGTGAAAGTATGTTAGTATTTAGGTCATGTCTTAAGTTGACCGCTGAACCTCTTTACTTGATGTTTTATATCTGCTTGCCTTGAGTTGGTACAGTGTTAGATAAGCATGATGAAGTTAATGATTGTATTACTTTGGTTGTAATCTGTTCACCCAAGACATTGGGTGACTCTGTAGTCAGTTTCGTAAATGGTTTGGACTGAAAGACCCCCCGACCGGGCAACCGGTAGGGAAACTGGCTCTCCTTCCAAATAGTTTCCGAAGTTGGTTGAGAGCCGTGCATTAGTGATTTCATGATAGTTGGTGATCAGTTATTGAGATATTGATATACTTCACATGTTTATATATGTTGGAGTGTTCTGTTTGTATTGCTTGTTACGTGTCGTTACAAAAGGTGGCTAGGAGAACTCTAGTCACTCCCCACTGATTGTGGCGTACATGTTTACATGTATGTAGGTACATGACAGGTGGTTGGTAGAGGGTTACATGGAGCTAGCGAGCGATGATCCCATTCATCGATTGACTTATACGTTTACGTTAGCTAGACTCTAGTTTTGATACAGTTGTTTTGAGTGCCTGTAGGGATGTTCCATCCCAGGCTGTTGTGCATATTTCATTTCAGTACTTAGACTGTTATACTTATCTATTTTTTTTATATCAGCTTCAGTTTTTAGTTTTAATTCACCTCGCGTGTTTATGTTAAAATTTTTTAATTCCGCTGCATTTTTAGTAGTTTGTATGTTTATTTATTTCCGCTTTCGCGAGTGGTTTTACAGTTGGTATTAGAGCGTTATCGCTCCCGACGCACTCATGTAACCCCCAACCTTAACTTGACCATATGATTGAATAATGAATGAGAGATGGGGTAGATTTAAGGACTTATATTGTAGCCTGTTTTGTGATTGCTTTTATTAGGTTCTAACGTGTTTGTTGATTGTCGTTAATTTTACTCTTATGCCTTTCAATCGATGAACCGTGGACTTATCCATTTGGCGATGGAGACCGGAGTTTCTACCGAAGATAGAAGATTCGTGCTACTGTTGGAGAATGCTTCTGAGCCTTGAAGATACTCTTCTTTCTTTGTGCATCACCTTCTTTGATAACGCTGGATGCACATCCTTCTTTTAGAATAGTTGTCTATCTTACTTGAACAGATCTTCTTACCTTTTCAACTTAACCTTGTTGCTTGCTTTCTCAAGGTGCCTTGTAGGTAACCTTCCTTTTGTAGAATTTTGAGGAACTAGTCACAGTATAATAGTAAATCCGTGTGATGAGAAGGTTGTTATTGGAGGAAAAACCTAAGAGGTATCGAGAGACATGCTTTGATGACCCAAGCGTCTATTTATCCATCCAATTGGGAGAATGAAAGTGAGTGGTAGGGTACTTGCTTGAAGGCTGAGTTCTATACTTAGTGTTCGGTGGAACTTAATCTCGAGAACCATGCTTAGATTGTGAAAATTTGTGAATTGAAGAGTACTGTTTAAGGAGTTAGATAAGATACTTGAGGTTATAGAGCAACCAGAAAGAATGGGCTTAAGATGCTAATGACGAAGAATAGATAATTGAAGTGAGTTAGTATCACTTGACTTATGTAAGTGATTGAGCTGAGAAAGGTCCATTGTTGAGGAATACGAATCATTGGCTATAATAGTTGAGTACTCGATTTATGATTTAGACTTGGAAGAAGTGAATCGTTATCTGGCCTTCGGTTATTTAATGGATCTTAGCGTTCTTCTATTGAAGAACTTAAAGGAAACTTGAGGATGCACCGCTAGTTTGTGAATAGAATAGAGTAATTCATTGGGAGATGAAAGTTCAGAAAAACTTGATGGTTTGGGAATTGTTATCTGGTGGACAGTAAGGTAAGTAAAGTAGATATAATATATATGGGTGATGACCTGAAAGAGTTATTGAATTGTCATTTGAGGAACTAGCAGAGATGAGACATCTCAAACTTTTGGGAATAAGTAGTTGTAATGATGATATCGTTTAAAGTTTGGAAGATTAGGGTATATAAATCATTGGAGGAATTGTTCGTGAGAACCGATAATTGAATGACTTGATTTGGAAAGTAAGAAGTAAGAACCCCGTGAGAATAGTGAGAGACCCGCACCTTGGAAGATTCCGCAATCGTTCCTTTCACGTCGCTTCTCCCCTTTCTTCTCCTTTGCTTCTCCGTCTGCTCTTGGCTTCAACTTTGATTGAGGTCCATAGCCTAAAGTTCCTTACCTTGTCATCTTGTTGTTCCTCGAGCCGTCTTCCGTGTGTCTCTCTCGAGACCTATGTCGTGTTTATCCCTGAAGTTCGTATCCCATCTCCTCTTCTGTGAGCCTCGTTCCTTTTCATCTAGATTAGTGGCGAGATTGACTTGTTCTTGGAGTAGTGATATATGCCTTGAGGAATACATGGTTTTGCGTTGTCAGAATATGGTTGAGAGAGTTTATGATAATAGTATTCGGGTGATATTGGATAGTGTGCCGCCTTGAAAGTTTCATGTTAGATGGCTAGAGGTAAGTGGTAATTGTAGATTCGGAGGTACATGCTTACGATAATGATTATTTGGTTAAATGGATGAATTAGGGAAGTTAGTGACACTTAATCTTGAGGAGCTTCTTGAATGCAGAAAATACCACATATTTGAGGAACGAGAGTTATTGGTAACGGTGTGAGAGTGTTGAGACATTTACGATTTAATTTATGGAGTTGACTGAGTGTTCGACCTTAAGTTACTTGTGGAACCTCAACGTTTACCTATCGGAGCACTTATTGGGATTGGAAAATGCCCCACTGTTAGGTGGATCGTTTATGATAGCTTGTGGAATAATGGAAGCCTGTTGGCTTAATAATACTTCAGGAGTGGTTGACAGGAAGCTATTGATGTTTGAGGTGATCATAGTATAGAGATTTGCGACTTATAAGTGTTCATAGATACCATTTGGGAAATCTCGGAATGTGAATAACTAAGTCTTATGGAAACTGTAGGAGTGAAAGTTGTTACTTCTTCGGAACTTCTCTCTGGAATGTATACTGTTGGTAAGTAGTTAGAAACCAGAGGATTTAGAAGTTGTTATTTTAGTAAGGCCTTAAATTGAATGTTCACTTTGGTAATAAAATTTGGGATTTGAGGATCTCGAGATGCCTGTAGAATGAATTTGATGGACTTGAACTATGTAGAACTAAAGGTTATAGATGAATTTGGTTATGGCCTATCTGATTAGGAAGAGTCATGGTGTAGAGAGTTTGGTGTCCTAATTTTTGGAATTTGATGTTATAATGGAATTTTTGGTTTATAATTTCGTAAGTGTGCAAACCTTGATCTGGAATATGAGCTTAAGCTTGTACCGCGAGTGAGGAAATGCCTTGTTCTGTGGAGGAGATAATGGTAAGAGGGATCGTGAAACCATTAAGAGCCTAGAGATCACTTGAAGTGTCCTTCTTGGGATATACTAGGAATCGTTGTAACGATGTCTGGATTATGGATTGAGCGGTTGGTGTACCCATGTTTAGCAAGAGTTACCATCTTCCTTGACCTTTAACCTGGTTGTTTCGTTCCTTCGATCCTTCCCTTATGCTCTGTTAGTTGCGAAACCGAAATTTCTTGGCTATCGTGTTAATAGTAATTCGAATGGTTGTCTCCGTGCCTGCCGTAATCGTTAAGAATTTGGTTTCCTTTTTGTTGATAGTAAACTCGTGGGACTTTTACAACTTGACTGATTTGAGGAATTTAAATTTGACCGTTTTTGGAATAGTTTCCTGTTGTTAACCTTAAAAGTTGCAGTTTTTGGAGAATCCTATTTGTTTCCAAAGATTGAAAGTACTTCCTCTTCCGTTGGAAGTAACCTTTTGTCACTGTTACTATTTTATTCTTTCGAGGATTTGAGAATAAAGGTTGATTTTGAAGGAAATTTGGTTTTAAAGAGCCGTATGTTTTACAACCTTGATGGATTTCAGCGTTGATTGCCACTGGAACTTGTTATTGGAGACGTCTGATAATCTGTGCTGTGCTTGTCAACACCGAATCAATCTAAATTTTGAACTTTATTTGACTTAATTTTGGGACTTGTCTCTGATTTGGAACGTCGGACTCTTGAATACGTAACGAGAATCCCAATGTCCATTGACGAAGACTTGTGCCTTGGAATCTATTTCTACTTGAAACCTTTTTGAAAGATAAAGTTTTGGGTTACCATAATCCGGGTAGTACGTTTTGGTAGTTAATGTTGTTTTCGTACTTACTTCTGTTTTCAAGTTTCGAGGACGAAACTTTTTGAAAGATGGGGTGATTGTAACATCCAAATATTTCGGGACTTGGAAGTTTAAAGATTTTAAGTTCAAGTTCGAGAAATAAATTATACTTCGTAATTCTTGGTATTTCATTTAAATAACTGATTAATTTATGTGAAAATATTTTAAAGGATTTAAATAAGACTTCATCTAATTGCGTAATTTACGTCTTAGCAATTTAATTTCATAGTCCGAAAATATTTATATCGTCTTAAGTTTATAGTGACCTTAAGTCGGTGTTCTTAGCTTAAACGGTTTTAAAACTTGTCTTATGGGCCTAACTTGCTAATGGACCCATTTCCCCTCTTTTTCCTCACAAAACCCTAACCCCACCATCCTCTACCTCACTCTTTCATTTCATTTTTCAGATTTGTAAACATAACCACAAACACCATTCTTATGAATTTCTCCTTCAATCTTAAAATGCTCATAGAATCTTCGTTTCTTATCCGATTGAGACGATTTTCGCGACCACAGATTCCTCTTCTCGAGCCCGTCATTTTAAGGTAATCAATCTTGCAATTTGTGACAGTTGGATTTTCGGCCTGTTCACTTAATTTCGAAATTCGTGATTTTCTTCGATGTTTGTGTTGTTTTAGGCGGTGTTTGTGTTAACCCGGAAGAGGGCGTGGTGATTATTGAGCGAGATCTCGAAGGATTTGCTAAGTAAAGGTGACGATAATGAGAAACTCGGCCTTTAATTGTAATATTAGCACTTTTCATGTTTAGGATGTTTAAGTTTCTGATTTTACCTATGGTTTATGATCAATGAGTTTAGAAATCATGTTAGGAATACATGTGTATGATGTGCATTTGCTTGGATGATGTTTCACATGCCTAGTATTCAATTTTCCGAAATTTGTGCTTAAGACGGATACAAATTATATTCTTATTGAGGATTGTTTGTGGGTTTCATTGCTGGTAATAGGTGAATTTGATGATTTGATATAATGGGTAAACATTGTATGTTGCGAATTTAGGAGTCTTGAATCGATTTGTGAAGTTTTGGTTATGATAGAAAATGCGATTTTGCGTACAGCGGCCTCTGAGCCGGCAGGCTGACCGGCAGCCGGTCGGCCGGCTCAGAGTCGAGGTGTGAATGTTGTGTCTGTGCAGGAAATAGGGGAAAGGGTTCTGAGCCGGTAGGTCGGCCGCCGGTCGACCGGCTCAGAATACCTGATGGGTGTTTGTGAAAAAATTGTGAAGGCCTGGGAAGTGACTCCCAGCCGGCAGACCGGCTGAGAGTCACTCCTCGTATTTTGATTTTTGAAAATTTGTTATGGGAAGGGACTCCCAGCCGGCTGGCCGGCGGACGGTCCACCGGCTGAGAGCCTCTTCTCATTGTTTTCTTAGACGATTGAATGGCATGGGAAGGGACTCCCAGTCGGTGGACCGGCAGACGGTCTGGGACCGGCTGAGAGCCCCTGTCCTCATTGTTTCGTTTATAACTTTCAAACGCTTAATCGGTTTTGTTTGAGATTCGTTCCGTGTACCTGTTTATGTGTTTGACGTCCCCGGAGGATGGGCGACACTATATTGGGTTCGGGAATGGAGTGAGGATAGAGAGCCCCCGGTCGGGTAACCGAAAGGGAAACCGGCTCTCCCTCGTCTTAGTTCCCGGGATCAATTAAGTGTTGTTTAGTGGTTTAGGAAGTTAGAACTATAGGTTAGTTTCTAACTTTGGATGTTATTGGTTGATGCCTATTAAGGTATGCCTTAAGCTGGCCTCTGAGCTTAACACGTGAGTTGTATGTCGCGTGATGGGATATGTGTTAAGTTCACCTCTAGACCCATTACGTGTTTTGCTTGTGGCGTGTCAGGATATGTGTTAAGTTCACCTCTGGACCTGACACGTGATCGGTTGTCGTACACGGGATATGTGTTAAGTTCACCTCTGGACCCGGTGTGCGATAGCGGTGTATTGGGATATGTGTTAAGTTCACCTCTGGACCCAATACTTGTTTGTAGCATTTGGATATGTGTTAAGTTCACCTCTGGACCCTTTGCTTGTGGATGTTTAGGGATATGTGTTAAGTTCACCTCTGGACCCGACATTGTTTTGGTAGTGGGATATGTGTTAAGTTCACCTCTGGACCCATTGCTAGTGTTTACTGATATGTTGGTCTATGCCTTAAGTTGGCCTCTGAGTCCTTGATTGTGAAAGTATGTTAGTATTTAGGTCATGTCTTAACTTGACCGCTGAACCTCTTTACTTGATGTTTTATATCTGCTTGCCTTGAGTTGGTACAGTGTCAGATAAGCATGATGAAGTTAATGATTGTATTACTTTGGTTGTAATCTGTTCACCCAAGGCATTGGGTGACTCTGTAGTCAGTTTCGCAAATGGTTTGGACTGAAAGACCCCCCCCGACCGGGCAAGCGGTAGGGAAACCGGCTCTCCTTCCAAATAGTTTCCGAAGTTGGTTGAGAGCCGTGCATTAGTGATTGCATGATAGTTGGTGATCAGTTATTGAGATATTGATATACTTCACATGTTTATATATGTTGGAGTGTTCTGTTTGTATTGCTTGTTACGTGTCGTTACAAAAGGTGGCTAGGAGAACTCTAGTCACTCCCCACTGATTGTGGCGTACATGTTTACATGTATGTAGGTACATGACAGGTGGTTGGCAGAGGGTTGCATGGAGCTAGCGAGCGATGATCCCATTCATCGATTGACTTACACGTTTACGTTTGCTAGACTCTAGTTTTGATACAGTTGTTTTGAGTGCCTGTAGGGATGTACCATCCCAGGCTGTTGTGCATATTTCATTTCAGTACTTAGACTGTTATACTTATCTATTTTTTTTATATCAGCTTCAGTTTTCAGTTTTAATTCACCTCGCGTGTTTATGTTGAAAAGTTTTAATTCCGCTGTATTTTTAGTACTTTGTATGTTTATTTATTTCCGCTTTCGCGAGGGGTTTTACAGGTTTTAACGTCCATTTGCCAGATTTCATAATTGTGAAATGCGGCGATCGCTAAGATAATCCGAATGGAACGTAGCATGACTACGGGTGCAAAGATCTCATCGTAGTGCAAGCCTGGCACTTGTGTGAAACCTTTAGCAACTAGTCTTGCCTTGTGGATATCTTGTTGTCCTTCCACGGCATGCTTTATCTTGTAAAGCCATTTGCATTGAAGGAGGCGTACCTTTGCACGTAGGTCCACAAGATCCCACACGTTATTCTCATACATGAAGTCCATCTCGGATTGCATGGCTTCTAGCCATAGCTTTGAGTCAGAACTGGTCATGGCACCTTTATAGGTTGTGGGTTCATTACCCTATAGGAGTAAGACGTCATCTATGTCATGTTCCTCGACCATACCAATGTATCTGTCTGGAGGAATAGAGACTCTTCCCGACCTCCTAGGTTCCTCAGGAATATCTACCGCAGCCTCGGTTGAAGGAACTGTTTCCTCCAATGGTCGCTCGGTAGTTGGTTCTTGAATCTCCGATAAATCGAAGGTTCTATTACTCGACTTGTTCTCGAGAAATTCTTTCTCTAAGAACGTCGTACTAGCCGCAACAAAAACACGTTGTTCGGTTGGCGAGTAGAAGTAATGACCAAACGTTTCTTTTGGATAGCCTATAAAGTATGTCTTGACTGATCGGGGGCCGAGCTTATCCTCGTGTCTCCACTTGACATAAGCCTCGCAGCCCCAAACCCGAATAAAGGACAAGTTAGGGACCGTTCCCTTCCATAATTCGTATGGAGTCTTGTCAACAGCTTTAGACGGACTTCAGTTAAGTATTAGAGCGGCCGACAAAAGAGCATAGCCCCACAATGAATCAGGCACAACGGTGTGACTCATCATGGATCGAACCATATCAAGTAGAGTTCGATTTCTCCGTTCGGACACACCATTTAATTGTGGTGTTCCAGGTGGAGTTAACTGTAGAACGATACCACAGTCTTTAAGGTGTTGATCAAACTCGTGTGAAAGATACTCACCACCACGATCAGAATGTAGTGCTTTAATCTTTCTTCCCAGTTGGTTCTGTACCCGATTCTGGTATTCTTTGAACTTGTCAAAGGATTCACTTTTATGTTTCATCAAGTAGACATAGCCATATCTACTCGAATCATCCGTGAAAGTGATGAAATACCTATAGCCTTCTCGTGCGTTGATCGACATAGGGCCACATACATCCGTATGTATGAGTCCTAATAGGTCGGCAGCGCGCATTCCAACACCTTTGATGGAAATACGAGTCATCTTACCGATGAGACATGATTCATACGTGCCATGTGATTCGAAATCAAAGGCCGAGATAACTCCATTCTGTATAAGCTGTTTTACGCGTTTCTCATTTATATGTTCCATACGACAATGCCATAGATAAGTTTGATCTTTGTCACCAACCTTTAATCTCTTGTTATTCACATATAATATTTCGGTGGTTTGATCTAAAACATAAATTCCATTCATAGAAACTGCCTTGCCATAAATCATATTGTGTAACGAGAAAATACAGCTATTATTCTCTATTACAAATGAAAAAACCAAGTTTGTCAAGTGCAGAAACTGAAATAATGTTTTTGGATAAACTAGGAACATAATAACAGTTATATAAAGATAACTCGAATCCACTTGGAAGCTGGATCACGTATGTTCCCCTCGAGACTGCAGCAACACGTGCTCTATTCCCGACACGCAGGTCAATCTCACCCTTGATGAGGGGTTCTTGGTTTCGGAGGCCCTGCACATGATTACATAGATGAGAACCACAATCAGTATCTAGTACCCAAGTTCCGTAACTTGCATAGTTAATCTCAATCATGTGAATAAAAGAAGAAGAAGAAGACATACCAACAGGAATAACGCGGCCTGCTTTAATGTCCTCCCGATACACGGGGCATGTGCGCCTCCAATGCCCAGTCTTGTGGCAATGGTGGCATTCCATGCTAGTATCCTTGCTCTTTGTTTTGCCCTGTGAGTTGCTCGACTCACCTGGCCCACTCTTAGTAAATCCTGACTTCTTAAACTTGGGCTTACCTACCGCTAGGTCGCCCTGAGCTTTAGCTTTTCCCTTACCCTTACCCTTGCTAGAGATCATGAGAACATCCTGCTTTACGCTCCCACTTAATTTCAGGTCCTTCTCGGTCTGTACGAGAAGGGAGTGGAGCTCATGAGGAGTCTTCTTCATGTCGTTCATGTAATAGTTGGCCCTAAAGAGGGCGAACCCATCATGAAGCGAATGAAGCATTCGATCAACGATTATCTTCTCACTGATCTTGCAGTTTAGAGCCTCCAGTTTCTCGATATTTTCAATCATGTTGAGAATATGTGGGCTAACAGCTTGGCCCTTCTGGAGTTTCGCCTCAAAGAAGCGACATGCATGCTCATAAGAAACGATTCTCGGAGCTTTCGAGAACTCGTTAGTGAGCGTGGTGAAAACATTGTTTGCACCATGGGTGATGAAGCGTCTTTGCAAATTGGATTCCATTGCATAGATGAGTACGTTCTTTATCGCACCCGCTTCCATGACGAAGTCGCTATGGGCGCGAACTTCGTTAGCTCTAGCTCCAGTTCCTGGGTGTGCCGGAATGGGCTCAGTTAAGTACTTGAGCTTTCCGTCAGCAATGACAGCATTCCGTAGTGCTGCCTCCCAGTCAGAGAAGTTTGACCCATCATTTCTCAGTCTAGTAGACTGATTCATGGAGTCCATGAAGGCTTTTAGCCAGGATTCACGTGCTAGCTTGACACTTGGCATTGGGTCTTCACCAGCCATTAGATATACAGCAGTTTAAATGATCGTGTTCTACACTGAAATGAAGATAAAACAAAACCAATAAGCAACTCATCGTTGTGATTTAAGTCTATTTTAAATTGTATTTTAACTCGTAGACTCATGCATTTATATAATTGATCTCCCTCAAGAATTATATAAACGATCCCAAGACTCAATTTCCGTATATTGATAAGCCCACAGCTTGGCTAATTCCACCGTTGGAACTCTTGGTCGATAGATTTCCGTAAATCCTATCTATTAGTCCATCACAATCGTTAGATAGTATCGAGTGACCACAATGTTGAGATAAAATAAATCATCTGTTCCCACTTACCCAACGTAGAAGGAGTCATATTATGCCTACCGACGAAGAAGGGATTCATGGGAGTCTGATTTATAAAGACTAGTCTCAATTTTTTTGGTTATACGAGGAAGACCCCATCAACTTATATTTATCCATTTTAAGTGAACTAATATCTAGCATATACGTGAATGAATGAAATAAAGTGATGGCTTTGCATTTGACATGTGACATCTGTATTGTCACAGAAAACTAACGCGTAACCTCTACATGAGTCAATTTTCAGGCATGTAATAGGTGGTTTGGTTTTAGGCGGAATATGATGCAAGCTATTATCGATGAAAGCATAAAATAAATGCGATAAACGTAAATAAAAGTCCTAGTGTGGCCTACCCTACCAAAATAAACACAAAAACAACTTTGGAATCCACCGTTGGACCCTAGAAGCTTGTCTTGATGTTCCATCTTGGTCTTTGCAGCGGGAGTGAGCATCCGATCTCCGTCTTTGGTCTTCACAAAATTACTAATTTAAATTACAAATATAACCCTATTTACATTCTAATTTAAATACAAAAGTAATTACATGGCAAAAACCCAAAACGGAGATTCAAGATCTCAAAATTACAAACAAGATTGTGTTCCATCATTATGGTAACACAATCTACTAAGGCCACACTAAGTTACAACCGTTTGCAAAAATTAAATACGTTATAGAAAGCATTCAAAGGCATTCAATCAAGACGATAAATAAACAACTAAAAACAAAATTCATTCATGACATAATACCGTTATTATGTTTAACAAATTTTTACCAAACCACCTTTGCGGGATTAAAATTATGTGATTATACCGTTTTAACCACTTTAATTTTATAAGTTTATAATCCATTATCTTAAACCGTTTTAAAATAATATGTATCATGCGAGAGTGAACCGTTTCACAAAAATAATATACTATTTCCGTATACAGTATACTACTTAAGGCCATGGGAAAATAAAAACAAGTTATTTTCGGGAAAAATAAAACGTCTGTTACAGGGAAGAGGTCGACCGACCTCAACATGGGGTCGACCGACCTTCCGACAGTAAAAAAACTTCCTGTAACAGCCGTATGGTCGACCGACCTATAAACTAGGTCGACCGACCACAAAACAAGAAACCGAGTTTCTGAAAACGCAAAATTGCTGCACTTTCAATCAAAACAAGTTTTTACCATTTGATTCAAAACGTGTAAATCAATTTAAACAACAACAAGGGTTCACATATTGCCAAGAATATCGATTAATTAACAATATGTAAACAGGAATCGAAAACAAGATCGATTACTCACAAAAGATAAACTGCCGAAAACAGAAAACCTACCAGGAGGCGGTCGACCGACCGCAACAAGGGGTCGATCGACCCACACGGCGACAGAAAAAGGTTTTCAAAAATTTTAATTAAAACTTATGAAAAACACAAAGGTAAAATTTCGTGGCCTTGGCTCTGATACCACTTGTGGGGAATAAAGCATGTATTCGCCCTAAAACATGAAGGATTATAACGAATTTTACAGTTGTGAATAAAGGTCATAAGATAATTAAAACACATGAAAAAGGATACAACCTTTGGTCCTTGTGCTAAAGGCCTAAGAAAAGGAATTAAAGCAAATTCCCTCCTATAACTTGCACCCAAGACTTGATTGAGACGATGCCGCGTGTGCTAGAAATACTCTCCAATTAACTTGCAATATAGGGAGAGCTTTTGTGAGTTTTGATGTGAGATCTGAGTTTTGGGAAGAGAATGTTCTCAAAACCCTAATTATGAGAATTATGAATTAACCAGTCATTGACAAAAGGAGAATAACTCTCCTTTTGTAACATATGGGTTGGCCGAATAGGGTTGGGGTGAGAGTGGGCTTTTTCCACCTTTACCTTATTCCTTTGCGTGATTCGACCCGTTTTGTTAAATATTATTCGCGGGATTTTAATTATAAATCGCACACATGTTATCAGATATTAATGCAATCGATACATTAATAATGGTCTGATAAAATTATGATATTGTATAATTGGCCAAATTAATATAACTGTTTATATTAATACGCAAATTTAATATTTAATTAAATATAACCGTTTATATTTAATTTTACGAATTAATCATGTAATCCGTATTAGCTAAAATTATTTAATCCGTATTAAATAATAATCTCAACATCTTATTGACTAATTTAATAGTCAATACCTCTGACTAACTTTTTCGTCGTATCCGACATAAATGTGACTGTATTTTCATACCTTCACATCTCTCAAACGTGTCCTATAGGTGTGACGTATAGGGACCAGTTAATCACCGCCATCCGTATGACAATAACGTCAAACTTATCTAGCAAGCCAACCGTTATTGATAAACGTGGATCAACTGATAATAATACTGAAGTATGCCCTTGTGATCCTTAAAGAGATTTAGTAAGTCATTGTACTAACTGTCAAGGACACCATCCCCAACATCACTATGGACAAAGCAAAGAATAGTCATCAAGAAACACTAGGGCAAACCAAAGATAAGAGGTAAAAAAATGACAGACGATCAACAAATAAGACAAGTCATCAAACAACAAACATAATATGGAAGCTTTCATGTGCCAACATCATTCATAAAAAGTTTATTTGATCAAAGACTATTCAAATCCCCTGGTATGACCACGATGATATACGTTCTTATTCTAAACCTGGCCAAATCCTCGGGTCAGAAAAACCCAACACGATAAGTACCACAAAAGTACCCCCAAGACTCGACCTAAAAAGGAGTGAGCACCCCGAACTCTCAGGACGGATGATGGATGATCAATTGTAACACCCTGATATTCTAGACTCGTAATTTTACTGATTTTAATTCTAATTTCAGACTAAGTTATATTTCATGAAATTTCATAATTATATTTAAATGATTTGATTATTTCATTTTAAAAGAATTTTAGTTCTACATGGCATTTCGGTTAATTACGTAAACTATATTTTAACGATTTAATTTTATCGTTCGGAAAATTTAAATGTATTCTGTAATTTCGTAAAACGTAATTTACGTGTTCAATTGTTATATCGAATTGTAATAATTTTAAAATTGGTGAGTTACTGATATTTGGGTAATTTCCGGCTCATAAGTGAAACCGATGTAACATCCCGTATTTTTGAAGTCCGTAATTTTATTAATTTAAATAAGATTTCGGAAAAATTAATATATTTTAATTAATTTCGTAAACTTAATTTTTAAGAAAAACGGTACAAGTTCTGTTTTAAGGTTGTTTAAATCTGAAGATGTTAAAATCTCGTTTGGCTTTGTCCTTTACTAAAATTTCCGATTCAATTCCGACTCTTTACTTAAAACCCGCTTCCTTCATTGCCCTGATAAAAGAAAAAGAGGAAAGACACTAATCATCTTCCACCTTCATCTAACCCTAACATTTGCATTGTTCCTCTTTAATAAAAGCTTCAATTCACAAATCTCTTCATAAAATTTTCGTTTCTCAACGAAATCTAGCGATTCTTTCGCCTATAATCTCGTAAGATCGTTCCCGTCGTTCTAAAGTAAACAATCTCTCAATTCGTGACAATCAATTTTCCGGCCTGTTTATGTTGTCTCGAAATTCATGCCTTCTTATACCATTTTCTTTGTTTTTAGGCGGTGATATCGACGACCGGAAGTAGACTCGTTCGTTGTTGAAGAAGATTTGGAGGGATCTTGTTAAAAGGTAACCTTAATGAGGAAAGCTCGCTTTATGTCATAAAGCACCACTTATGTGAAATTTCATGTTGTTTATGGAATTTGATATGGGTTTTGTGTTTAGTAAGTTATGGGTAACTCATAATCTGAAATTTTACATAAGAATCATGTTAGGAATGTTGAATTTCTGTTATGGGTTGATAATATGTATGGTTTGTTATTGTTCATAGTTTAGAGGATGCATATGGGTTGATTATGAAATTGAGAGTTTGATTTCTTATTTTGATTCTTATTTGTGTTTCACATAAGTAATTTGTATGCATCATGTTCTAGGTATGTTGATTGTTCTTGTAGGAATCAAGTTTGGGAACCGTTTTCATTGATTTGGGATTGTTAAGTTATCGCAAAATGTGTTTTTCCTGAGAAGGGGTCCCCGCCGGTCGACTGGTAGACGGTCAGCAACCGGCTGAGAACCCTTCCTCTAGGTTCCGAAAAGTTGCGTGATTGTTGTGTTCAGGGGCTCCCAGCCGGGTGGCCGGCAGCCGGTCCACCGGCTGAGAGATTGATATTGTTAAATTTTTTGGAAATTTGGAATTTGAGAGTAGGACCCTCAGCCGGGTGGCCGGCAGCCGGTCCACCGGCGGAGAGCGCCTTTCTAGGTGAACTGAATTGTGTTGCTGGTAAGGGTTGTACCTTCAGCCGGGTGGCCGGCAACCGGTCCACTAGTTGAGAGTCCTATCTCTCCGTCTCCTGAAATTTAAAGAAGTAACCAGGGTCCTCAGCCGGCCAACCGTCCGCCAGTGGCCTGACCGGATGAGAGCCTTGTTCTCCCTAAAATCGTTTATAACTTTCGTTTTATGAATCAGATTCCATTAATTCTTCTTCTGTATAATTTGTATGCTTGTGTGAAGTCCAAGAAATTGGACGACACTTATGTCGTGTTCGGAAATTGATATGAGGAGAAAGACCCCCCCCGGTCGGGCAACCGGAAGGGAAACCGACTCTCGCCTCAAAATAGTTTACGAAATTGGCTAATTGTTGAACGGGTGCTTAGAAATGAAATACGGATTTACCAATCGAGTTTGAATATTATTCTTTCTGATTTAACTCTTATGCTCGTACCACATCTTTGAGATGTTGTTGTGTGTTACATGTGAAGTCCATACTATGAGCTATTGTATGACTCTTGTTCTCTCCAGACTCTGTTTACGTTTTTGGTATGACCGTTAGGCTTGGTGCTCTCGGTCAGGTTTCAGATCATCCGCCCACATTACAGGGTACTTCGTTCCTAGCTAATTCGAGGCTTGGAAGTGTCTTGGACACTTGTCGAATCGGGGAAGTATTATACCTCGAGAGTCTGGCCAGATTTAGACTAGGGCCGTATATAGCTTGTCGTCCGACCAAGGGATTTAAATAGTCTGAGACTAAGTAGACACGCTGTTGTCGCATAGTGGAGTCGTCATATGCAATCTTCCATGTTTTGTTGCTTGGTTTGGCGTCTTGTTATTGGTTGACTTGTCTCGCTTGTTGGTCCGTCTCTTGTGGGTAAGTATACTTGAGTTGGTGAAATTTGGTTAAGTAAAGTGAAAGGTTTATTCATAGCTTGTTACGATGATGTATGGAATTATGCTTCATATGATTATCGTTTATGTTGGAGCATGCTTATGTGTATAATATGTTTACCTGTTTACGTGTTTATTAACAATAGACGGCTGGGAGAACCTCTAGTTGCTCCCCACAAACTGTGGCGTACATGATTTCATGTATGTAGGTTTTTGCTGATTGTGATGGGGATACCGTGAAAGTTAGAGAACGATGTTGTACATCGATATGACATTTCCTTCTCGTTTCTCTAGACTCTTTACTCATCGTTTTGATATACTCTCGAGATATGCTATCTCAGTTTAGGTATAGTTGTACGTAACTTATAAACTTATCTATCGTTTTTATTTTCCGCATTTTGATTTAGTAATTTACCTCGCATGTTTTATAATCATGTCTAAAAGTTTAAATTCCGCGCATTTTTCCGAATATTGTGTGTTTATATTTCCGCTATCGCGAGGGGTTTTACACCCGACTCAAACCCGTTCTTGTAATAATTTTCCGACAAAAAACCCGTTTCTTATATAAAAAGACATTTCACAATCAATCATCCTCATCCTCTGAAACCCTTACTTTCCGCTATTTGTATACAATGTAAACAATTCATAAAAAGCTTCGCCATATTTTCGTTTCTCAACCATTTTGAACGATGTTCGCGCCATTATCTTCATCTCGCTGTCGCCGTCGTTTCTAGGTAAGAAATTCCAGCTCTAGGGCATCTCGAAATTTCTACCCTTAAAACCCATTTTCGTTTTCTTCTTAAAATTAGTTTATTGCTTGTATAGGTTGTGTCTTGGTTAGTTTCGAGCTTGGTTTTGCGATAAATTGGAGTTTCAATTGCGAAAGAGGTAACTTTGAGAGGTTCCTTGACTTTTTGGTTTGTTATAGTAAGATATTTGCAAAGTTGAATAGAGGTTGTGTTCATGGGTTATTTTTGGCCGTGGGTTGCTGATTGTTGTTGTTACACCTATTGTTATCATGTACTGCTGCTACTCTCCTTCTATTTAATAGCTACAACTATTCGTTATTGCTGTTATATGATACAAATCGCTAATGCCTTCTGCCTATTTGTGTCGTTATTTACGTTGTAGTCTGCTACTGTAAATGTCGCTGTTATTGGCATTGAATGATGATATTTTCTGTCCTAGTTCTGTCAATATTGTTATTGTATTGCTGCTGGTGTCGCTGGTTTGCAGCTACTGCTCTGTTGAACCCTTATGATATGTGTATTGCGGGTAGTTGTTGTCGCTGCCATTGCTGCATATCGTTGTTGTAATTACTGTTATTGCTGCTACATACCTGCTGTGTTATGCTCTCATTCACGCTGTGGTTGCTGCCTATTATTGCTGTTCATTGATGATAACTGCTGTTACGTTGCTATGTGACTTACTGTTGTTGTTTGTTATTCTTTTTACGGCTTCTGTTTGTTATTCTACTACTGCTGCTTATATTTAATTATTACGTACGTGCTTCCTAACCTGCTTATATTTAATTAGTTTACGTACGTGGTTACTAGCCTTCTTATGTTTAAATATAATACATTGAAATTGTTTACAGATTAGTAATGGGTTACGATTTTTATGTTAAGAAGCATGTTTAAAATGACGATATTAGTTAATTGACTCCAAATAATTAAAATATATGACTCATTAATTAATTCTCATACATGTTAATTTTGTATAGAAAATATATCAATAAGAGAGGAAATGTTAATTAACTCGTGTTTCTCTTTTCTGAATGACCTATAAATTTAATATACGATTCCTTAGTTATTTTATATACGTAATTAATTCCGTAAAATATATATGTTATTTAATATGAATTTTAGGTAAGTCATGATTAATTAGTTTATCGATTGAACAGTTTGATTAGAATGTAATTTAGTACTTAGTTCGAGCGTTATTTAAATCCGCTTGAGATGTGGGTTTATATAAAATTAAATGTTAGCCCTCTTCTTGATTTTTGAAATTTAAAGGCTAAGTATTTGAGTCCATGGCCGGTCGGCCGGCAGCCTGCAGCCTGGCCAGCTACGAAAACCCGACTTGTGTAAATTAAATATTTATCGATTTCCTTTCTCCGTATGATTCTTATATCCGTATAGTTTCATAGAAGTTTGTAGCATAGCCTTCTTCGGAATATTTGCTTGTTGATTATTTGTCTGTGGCTGCGTTTTGGGTGAGGCCTCGAGAGGGCCTAGGAACTTAATACATATATGTAAGAGTCGCATATTAGGATATGGCTCGAGCGAACCTCTGAGCCTAGTATGCGTGAGTAGTGATGCGTATTGGAATATGCCTGAGTTGGGGCCTCTGAGTACAATACATATCTTTGTTTGCTTGCGTATTGAAGACATGCCTGAGTCAGGGCCTCTGTGTTCGATACGTGTGTGTGTGTGTGTTGAGTATCGCTTCATGTCTGAGTCGGGACTTCCGAGCCGGTACGTATGTGTTTGATGCATTGGGACATGCCTGAGTCGGGGCCTCTGTTTCCAATGTGAGATTGTTTGACCGTGTCGGGTCATGTCTGAGTCGGGACCTCTGATTCTGACACAAAGGGTGATTTACACATTGGGGTAGCTACGGTCGTTGACGTCGTGCCCAAAGTGTTGTCGCCGAGTGTTGGTTCTGCCTGAGTAGGGACCTCTGAACCAATGCAACTTGACTGTGTCTGGTCATGCCTGAGTCGGGGTCTCTGATCTAGATGTTGTTGATTGTGTCTTCTTGGACATGCTTGAGTCGGGGTCTCTGATCTAGTCATTATAGATTGTGTGTGCGTCTAGTCTTGCCTGAGTTGGGGTTTGACTTAGATGTTGCAGATTGTTTATGTCTTGTCTTGCCAGAGTTGGGGTCTGACTTAGATGCTGCAGATTGAGTGTGTCTTGACTGCCTGAGTTGGGGTATTGTTCTAGATGTTGTTGATTGAGTTGTTTAGTTATGCCTGAGTCGGGGCCTCTAAACTAAATATTGAGCTAATTGTATCTAATATGCTTGTTGATAAGTATATTTGAGTTGATGAGATATGGTTAAGTAAAGTATATGTTTATTCATAGCTTATTATGATGATGTATGGATTTATGCTTCACATGATTTTCATTTATGTTGGGGCATATTTACGTGAATAACGTGTTTTATCTGCTTACATGTTTATTCCAATAAGTGGCTGGGAGAACTTTTGGTTGCTCCCCACTTAATGTGGCGTACATGTTTTATGTATGTAGGTTGGTGCTGATATGGGGACACGTGAGAGCTAGCGAGTGATGGAGTGCATCGACATGACATTACCTATACCATTTAGCTAGACTCTTTATCTTACAGTTTTGATATACTCTTGGGATGTGTCATCCCGGTTTGCTACAGTTGTATATAACTTATAAATTTATCTAATGTTTTATCTTCCGCATTTTATTTAACTAATTCACCTCACATGTTTATAATCCTGTCAAAAAGTTTAAATTCCACGCATTTTCCCCATGTTGTGTGTTTATTATTCCGCTATCACGAGGGGTTTTACAGTTGGTATCAGAGCGTTTTCGCTCCCGACGCACTCATGTGATCCCCAAACTTAACTTGGCCATAAATTTAGAGTAATTAATGAGAGATGGGTAGAATTAAGGACAAATGGTAGTCTGTATTGTGGTTGCTTTTATTAGGCTCAAACGTGTTTGTTGATTGTCAATGATTTTACTGTTATGTCCTTGGATCGACGAACCATGAGCTTATCTATATGGTGATCAAGACCAGTGTCTACTACCGAAGATGGAAGATCCGTGATATCATTGGAAAATGCTTCCTAGTTTCCGAAGATACGTCTCGTCCTTTGTTCATCACCTTCTTCTATATCTCTTGATGCATATCCTTTCTTCTTTAACTCCCGTCAGTCTTAATTTGAAAGATATCTTCTTATCTTCCCGACTTATCCTTGTTGCTCGCTTTCCCGAGGTGCCTTGTAGGTAATCTTCTCTTTGATTGGATTTTGAGGAACAAGTTATAGAATTACCGTAACCCGTGTTTTGAGAAATGTTGTTATTTGAGGAAAACCTAAGAGGTATCGTGAGACATGTTTTGAAAGTACCGCTTAAAGAGTAAAATAAGATGCTTGAAGTCGTAAATGAATTTGGAAGAATATGCTTAAGATGCTAATGATGATGAATGGATGAGTGAGGTGAGTTACTATCACTTGACTTTGAGGATGTGATTGAATTTAGGAAAGACTCGTTGTTTGAGCAATAGGAATCATTGATAATAGTAGTTGAGTATTGAAATATTTTCGATTAAAACTTGGAGGAATTGATTAAGTACCTGACCTTTAGTTACTTAATGCATCTTAGTGTTTATCTATTGAAGTACCTGAGGATTTAAGAGTTGTTTGCCGATGTTAAGTGATGTAGAGGAAGTGGCCATAGGATATGGATTGATAACCTGGAAGTGTTATAGAACTATCTTTTGAGGAATTAACGGAGTTGAGTTATCTACAACTTTATGAAATAGTTGGATTTGGGATGATAATATTTATTTAATTTTGAAGAACTTAGTATAGCCATCCGTTTGAAGAAATGTTTCTTAGGAACCAATAATTGGCTTGATTGATTTGGAAAGTGAGAAATGAGAACCTTGTGAGAATTTTGAAAACCGCATGCATTGGGAAGTGTGTCGGTTAAAATCACAACCTTTCCTTTATGTCCTTCTCTTCTCCTTTGTTCCTTGCTCCTTCTTCTGCTCTTGGCTTCACTTTTGTTAAAGTCCATATCCTAAAGTTTCGTATCCTGTCAACTTGTGTGTTATTTCTCGAGTTTGGTATCACGGTTGTTCCTGAAGTTCTTATCTTCTTTCCTCCCCTGTGAGCCTTGTTCCCTTTCATTTGGAGTAGTGGTGAGATTCGCCTGTTTTAGAGTAGTGATATTTGTTTTGAGGATCCATGTGTTGCGTTATCGGAATTTAGTTGAGAGAGTTTGTGTTGATGTCATTTAGGTGATACTAGATAGTGTACCGTCTTGAGGGTTTCATGTTAAGGTTTAGTTGTACGAGTGCTACTTGTGGATTGGTGTCAACCTTGAAATTAGTGATGAGTGTATCTTTCTGTGAGAGTAGTAATGGCCGTTGATGTGTGCATTTGTTATAGACTTTCTGGTCCTTTTTGGCACACATTTCTATGCAATTTAGTGGTTTTATATCGCTTTATGCCCAGGACACGCTACTTTGTGTTTTTCTTACTATTTTGTAGGAATAAGCGCGAAAGTGATGGAAACCGAGCCAAAGTTGTCCCAATTATGCTCTTTTAGACGATGGAAGTTGGAATAAACCCTACAAGCCTTGGGAAGCGCTAATGGTCCAAGTCAAAAGCCATTTTGAGATGCATATAGAAGAAATAAAGTCTATCAAGCAAAGGAAGAGCTTCAATTTGCTAGTGCTTACTTTGAGGAACAATATCTCGAGTTATAGAACAGATAATTAGGTGAGTCCAATTGGAGACGAAAGCTTATCCTCTTAGCTTTCCAACGCCACCAAGAACGCTTGATTTGAGCGAGTAACGAATAAATGATAGCCGTTTGAAGTTCATTACGCAGTGCAGGAAATACACGCTGATAAGTGCTCGATCGAATACTTTATTTGTTCGATCAGGCACTAATCTTCTCGATCGAGAGCTTTTCATTGCCATTCTTCTCGATCGATAGTTTTTCATAGCCATTCTTCTCGATCGAGAGCTTTTGACAGCTATTCTTCTCGATCGAGAACTTTTGATAGCTATTCTTCTCGATCGAGAAGTTTTTCTTCTCGATCGAGAGTTTTATCAGGCGACTGATCAATTTCCCAAGAGTTTAATGTCAGTTTTCTCTTGTTTTATTTAGTTACTCATAAACTAAATATTTAGTCATACTAATCAAAATAATTTAATTAACATTTTAATTAACTTATTTATGTAGATCTTATGCATGCTTATAAAATGCGGAAATAAGGAGATTTCGAGCCCTTACATTCGGTCCAAACAATAGCAAGGATGATCCTCCGAGTCTTCAACAAGAACACCTCCTTTGGATGCACCAAGACAACACCTTAATGAACCGAAACCTTGTAGTTGCTAAACTAGAAATCGGTTTTCCTTAAAGAAATTCTAATTACTTATTAGAATGTATTATCTCAATACTACAATTAGTATGTATTATTATCTTATAATACTTGGAGGTTTTTGTATATTTCTCTCTAGAAAATATTTGCTTAAGGATTAGAATGAATGAATTTTCTTGTGTAAAAACAAGTTTTATTGTGGTTGTCTTGGTTTAGGGGTAGCCGGCCATAGGAAGGCTCAAAAGAGAACATTTCTCTTACCCATGCAATCATAGGTGGCTCTAGGTCCTATTTACAAGAGCATGCTTCTTAATTATGCTTAAACAATGTCATTAAGAGACTAAACATCCTTTAAAGCATCTCCCTAAACCGTCCCATTTGAGATAAAATGGACATCCATTTTATTTTTGTCAATTGCACAATTTGTATATTATGTGACATACAATATGTCACAATACAATTGTTTTAATTTAAAGCATATATATTTATCGAATAAATATTATTTATAAATTAAATAAATCATATTTATCAGTTTGACAAGTAATTCGTAATTACTAATATAAAATGATTATTTATGATAATCGTCAATACGATTTACAACCTTTGTATTAATATACAACCCGATTCATTCTAATTACGATATCGTAAAATATCGTTCAATGTTTAATAATTGATACGTTTCAATTATAAACATAAATCTTACAATAAGATTTAACCTCTGATTTCTCGATATACGAGTTTAAGGAATATGATCAAATCGTATCAATATACATTTGATCACTTTATCAATTAAGGGAATTGTCCTAAAGGTGTGACCTAAAGGGATCAACTGACCACCACCGTCATACGACAGTAATGTCAAACTCTAGCTAGCCAATCATTACCGATTAATGTTGGTCAGTTGACTAATATAAATCGTATCATCCCTTGCGCATTCTCGTTATGAGATTTAATTACGTGATCGCACTATTGTTGAGGACACATTTCCCAACAATCTCCCACTTGTCGTCGACAAGTGTGCGTCACCAATTCTTTTGTCCTATTACAATCTCCCACTCAATGCAAGATGTCTCTCTGAGGTCGTACTTGCATTCGATCATATCATGAGTGGTTTCCTCGATCTGGAGAATAACTGTTTGACCGGAATTATCTACCATAGATACCTTCCGAGCGTGGCCACACGCATTTCCAGTTAACTTCTCCTTGAGTGGCCTTGAGATTTGAACAACCCTGACAAGGGGTGGACAATTTCTATCGCAATACTTCCTTTGACTAGTCACAGTCAGTCACAGCCTGAAGCAATCCCATTTGACTCCAGTTACGAAAAGTCGTAGAGAATGGATCAAGGTTATGCCTAAACTGTACCATCTTAGGAGAATAGTCTTTAGTCTAAGAATTGACTCACAAGAATACTATAGCAGCTCTTGCCACGACCCGACTATAAAATTTCCAGAACTCTATAAGCGGTCACTATGCCCGACAGAGTGTCTCTTGCAGTCTGCATATGTGATCGACTAGTCATCACATATGACTCTATGGCACTTGAACTTGCCATCAGTCGCCTCACATTCTAGTCGCTTTGAGATGTCACCTCATGTAAGCGGCTAGGGGCTATACTAAGTCAATCCAGTTCACTTATGGGGTTCAATATTGTCTCTTACAACCCATTTGGATTTTGACAAAGTATCTTTCATCTTGAGTTTATTATAACTCAAATGATATTGTCATGCAAAATAGTCAATACTATTTCATTGCATTTGATGCACGATCATCTATTTGTATTAATGTTTTGCGAATAAACCTTTTATTCATGATTGCAAAACTTACAAATTTTGGTCTCCTTCCGACTCATATTATCTCACATAATATGATCTTATTTGAGCACATATCTAGAACCCATTCTAGATCTTGAGTTTCCTCTCCTGAGGAAAGTTCCCACTCTTATCCTATAACTCGTGACATATTGATATACTAGAGGGATTAAAGAATCACTCGGAATTATCTAGTCACTTATGTGCTGAAATCTATATTGTAGTTATTAGTGATTTCATCACTCTTACTATTTTCAACCATCTTGGCTATTTCATCAAGGTTATTCATATCTAACCATTTTGATTTCTAATGGGCGACCTTTTATTATCAATATAATAAACCTTCCCGTAAAGCTCCATCATCTTATGATATAATGTATTTGTTCATCTAGAATTGAGAACCTCTTATTCTTTACACCTTAAAGAATCACCCATCCCCTCTAAATGGTAGGCTTAATTCTTTTAATAAATATTGCTCCTCGATTTCTTAAATGAACCTTTCATTTCTCGCATGTAAATCTTTATTTATCACTTGAATCATTATTGCTGTCACTATCCCTATAGTGATCTATTTTCATTCAATCAATCATCACCCTCTTTTCATGTCTTCGTTTCTTCGAGACGAATATGACATGATAATTTCCTTATAACTACATTGAGAGAATTGAGATGATTTCTTTTCTTTTATCTTATAAATTTAGAAAATCATTTATTAAGGAACCATTTTCCTTCCGATTACATACGGGGTTTCATTATATCCTCTCTTTGAAACAATGAACATAAAGAACCTTTCCTCGTGTGTCCTCCCGTAGTTTCTTCAGTGTCCTCTCGTAGTTTATTCAATTCACTCATTTAGGGTTCTTCTTAAGACTCCCATGTAGGAATCTTCTCTAAGATCCTTTATTTTCATCATTGGTTTGCGAGCGAAATATTTTCTCCCACTCTATCCTTTTAACAATAACATTTACTTGTATAAGGATAGCAATTTCGATTTAACCAATGCATATGAATGTTTGAAGTTTTATAGGTGTGATGAATACATTCTCATTTTCACTCAAAATGATCATCGTATAATGAATTAATGATTTCATAATTTGATTGAAACTATCTCATGGGGTGTAGTTCTCCGTTTTAATCAACACTTTGATTATATTATATTGATCGTATCAATGTTTATTGCGTGACAAAATCACTATTATTCATGTTTTAACAAGGTATGCAATTTTATTTTAGAAATCAAGTCATTGATTAAGAACAAAAGTAGTGACTTGGGTTGAAAACCAAGTCGCCAATATCCAAAATTACAACCATTGTTTTAGGATTTTAATCCTTGTCTTACAAGAAAGTAAATTGTTCCATAAATAAAATGCAAAATATGAAAGAAGATGATATGAAAATTAGAGCCTAGCTATTCAAGTCTTCGATCAATTGGATGCTACCGTAGCCATCCAAGTAAGGAACTTCATGCTTCCTTCTCCTTGCCCTTATCATTATTAGGAGGTGGCCCTTTAAAACAATTAAAAAGGGTAAATATCAACACATTTGTATCACTATACATAAGTTGATAAATGTCATGAATCATAAACGAGAATTATTACCTACGTCGGTTGCCTTCCCATTTTTGAGATCGCTTAAGTACTTGGGGCAATTACGCTTCCAATGACCGATCCTCGTGCAATAATGGCACTTGTCTTCAGATTTCGAAGAAGAGGTGGAAGCGCCTTTCGAAAAGGTCTTTTCTTTGGTCGCTTTGGGCTTGAACGTTTTCTTGCCCTTGCCTTTAAAGGCATTCTTCTTGAAGCTCGTTTTCCCTTTCTTTTCGATGTTTAAAACATCCTTGGTGGAACTTTCATGAAGTCCCATGTCCCTTTCGGCTTGGACGAGCATCTTATGCAACTCATCCAATGTTGTCTCTTGGTTTCGCATATTAAAATTCACCCGGAATTGAGCATACGCTTTTACCTTATTGAGCGAGTGAAGAACTCGGTCAATTATGAGAGAGTCGGGAACATCAACGTCTTGCGTTTTTAGAGTCTCCGCGAGCTCAACGAGTTTGAGCACATGAGGGCTTATCTTTTGCCCTTCCTTCAAGGTGATGCGAAGAAGGCGGAAGCCGCCTCATATTGAATCACCCTTGGAGTTTGCGAAAACATGGTCGCAAGCTTGGTGTATATCTCATATGATGTGGTCAACTTAATCATACTCCTTTGGAGATCCGGCTCCATGGAGAAGATGAGCACATTTTTAAGAGAGGAGGACTCTTTCATGTAGGCTTCATAGGCCTCACGATTTTGGACCGATGAACGAGCGGTCGGAGCGGGAGGAGCGGCTTCGGATAGGTGACGACTCTTATCGTCACCTTGAGCGGCCAAAAGTAATTGCGCATCCCAATCCTTAAAATTGGAACCATGCTTATCGAGTTTGCAACGGTCCATAAAAGACCGAAGCCATGAAACGTTAGTGAGAGGTGGAGCGTTGGTTGCCATTGACGATGTTGAAAATGAAACTACAATAAAATGAAGGAAATAAAACAATATCATTTTAAAATTCATAATTTAAACTAAAAACTTAAACAAGTTAATTAGTTATTTACTTAATGATCTCTTACCCAATTAAGTAAACAATCCCGAGACCCAAACCCATACTAATCCGGGCACGGTGTAGCCGATTCAACCCGTATCGGTATAATTTGGTGGATTAACCTTTTAATCGGTTCTACCTTAGAACTCTCGGTCGACAATTTTCTAAAAATCGTCTTTAGCCCGAACTTATTGCAACTATGGTTACGAATACTTTCGTTGAGATCAACTAAATTTCAAGGTGTAATCTTATTACCCCACTTACCCAACGTGACAATTTTAGTACCCCGGTGTAGCCGAGCCTACGTTCTTGTGAAGAAGGGATTCATGGGTCTGTACTTTTTGGTAAGGCTAAGTCTCAATATTTACATGTAAGAGATCTAGTCAAATTATTATCTATCTCCGTTTAAGTGAACTAAGTCGGTGAATTATCGAAAAAAGAAATGACTAGGTCGACTAAATCGAAAAATGCATGAGACGATATATGACGATTTGGCTATGCATGCAAACATATAAAAAACAAACTAAAAGCATAAAAATAAACCCTAGTATGGCCTTTTCTAGAAAAGTAATAACAAAAGGACAAATTCGGAAACCAACTCCTTTGGTCCATTGAACTTCACGAGGCACGCACTTCGAGGTAAACACTGTCTTTGTCGGAACTCCTTTCTGAATGGCACCGTCTTCAAGGATCTCCGGAATTTACAAAAATTATAACTTTTCTAGTCTATTTTATACATTATAAAATAGAAATAAATTACAATTGGGTGATACGAGATCACAAAATTACAACCAAATTGGTAACCCCTTACATTACGGGAAATACCGATTTAAAAACTAAGGCCATACTAAGTAAATTATATAATTCCCAAAATTACGTAAATAAAATCATGACATTCATAATTAAATATGCAATGCTTATAAATATATGAGCTATCATGCAAACCCTAAGCCAAATCGTCCTACTTAAATATCAATAATATAAATAGTTATCTTATACCTCGGTTTATGGAATTCCGTGTCTTAACGTTTAACAACACTATGCATAATGTGAATCGGAATTCACTCTTAAGTTAATCATCCCAACTCTTTTAGGTTTCAAAATTTAGTCTTACTCAAACTTTGATCATGACTTAACTTAATATATTTTAATATTGTTCGGTATTACTCGGTTTTACGGGAAAAATAATATAAAAATCGAAAAGAGTCATAAAAATTTCGAAAATTAAAAATTCAAAATTTTGAAAAATCTGGAATGTTCTTAAAATTTCAGAACTTTAAAAAATATTAGTATTTATACGGTTTTAACATTATTTCGAAAATAATACGTAAAACGAGCATTTTAAGTCGGAAAATTCAATAATTAGCTTCATAAATGCAAATAAAATACTAATAATATTTTTACACTTTACAAAACACCTTAAGAACATAAAATGGACAGAAAATTAAATGGAACACTGCCCAATGAGCCGAAATTTTAAATGCATGACTCTTATTATTTAATTTTAAATGCAACTTTTAACAAATTAAAATTAAAATTAAAACTGAAACTTTTGGTTCCCAAGAATATTTTTGTGATGAACATATCATATATGACTATTATGGGTTAAATGTTTCGGCCATTTTAACAACTATCGCAAATTTTAACGATTTTCGTCATATATCGTACGATTTTAACCTTTAAAATTATTTCTCAAGCATAAAATAAGATAAAAATCTCGAAATTTTTATACATGCTGGAAATAGTATATATGACATCGTGTTAAATTTTCATGGCCAAATTTCAACTTAAACTATTAAAGTCGAAATAATGTCACTAATTACCCGATTTTTACATTAAAAATCTATAATATTGCAATATTTGAGATAAATTTCTGGACAATTCAACATATATTTTAAATATTGCATGTGACATACTCATAAATTTTTATAGTTAAATTCGTAATATAACTATACAAACCCATTTTTATTCATCTTATTGCATTTTAACATTTAAAATTCATATCACATGTTTTATAAGTCCATAATTTACGAAAATTCATATTCATAACATAGGATATACATGTGATAACATACTGAAAAATCTCGGCCAAAAATTGATTTTAACTATTTTTCCCAAAATAAACAATTTTTAACCATTAAAACTTAATAAAACCGAGATTTAATATACCAATAACCAATATTCATGCAAAATATATTCCAAACATTCTAAAACATTTTAGAAAACAGTAGGTATTCATGCTAAATATATTTCGGCCAAATCATATACTACACGAAATATCAATTTTATTTTTGTTATCCTAATAACTCCGTAAAAACGTAAACGGAAAGCATGCAAACAACCTAGTTGCTCTGATACCAATTGTTTTATTTAGTTACTCATAAAATAAATATTTAGTCATACTAATCAAAATACATTAATTAACATTTTAATTAACTTATTTATGTAGATCTTATACATGCTTATAAAATGCGGAAATAAGGAGATTTCGAGCCCTTACATTCGGTCCAAACAATAGCAAGGATGATCCTCTGAGTATTCAACAAAAACACCTCCTTTGGATGCACCAAGACAACACCTTAATGAACCGAAACCTTGTAGTTGCT
Source organism: Silene conica (assembly GCA_029255685.2). Classification (NCBI taxonomy): domain Eukaryota; kingdom Viridiplantae; phylum Streptophyta; class Magnoliopsida; order Caryophyllales; family Caryophyllaceae; genus Silene; species Silene conica. The sequence goes on along the minus strand of CM055311.2, from coordinate 54,124,262 downwards.
AGACTAGAAATCGGTTTTCCTTAAAGAAATTCTAATTACTTATTAGAATGTATTATCTCAATACTACAATTAGTATGTATTATTATGTTATAATACTTGGCGGTTTTTGTATATTTCTCTCTAGAAAATATTTGCTTAAGGATTAGAATAAATGAATTTTCTTGTGTAAAAACAAGTTTTATTGTGGTTGTCTTGGTTTAGGGGTAGTCGGCCATAGGAAGGCTCAAAAGAGAACATTTCTCTTACCCATGCAATCATAGGTGGCTCTAGGTCCTATTTACAAGAGCATGCTTCTTAATTATGCTTAAACAATGTCATTAAGAGACTAAACATCCTTTAAAGCATCTCCCTAAACCGTCCCATTTGAGATAAAATGGACATCCATTTTATTTTTGTCAATTGCACAATTTGTATATTATGTCACATACAATATGTCACAATACAATTGTTTTAATTTAAAACATATATATTTATCGAATAAATATTATTTATAAATTAAATAAATCATATTTATCAGTTTGACAAGTAATTCGTAATTACTAATATAAAATGATTATTTATGATAATCGTCAATACGATTTACAACCTTTGTATTAATATACAACCCGATTCATTCTAATTACGATATCGTAAATATCGTTCAATGTTTAATAATTGATACGTTTCAATTATAAACATAAATCTTACAATAAGATTTAACCTATGATTTCTCGATATACGAGTTTAAGGAATATGATCAAATCGTATCAATATACATTTGATCACTTTATAAATTAAGGGAATTGTCCTAAAGGTGTGACCTAAAGGGATCAACTGACCACCACCGTCATACGACAGTAATGTCAAACTCTAGCTAGCCAATCATTACCGATTAATGTTGGTCAGTTGACTAATATAAATCGTATCATCCCTTGCGCATTCTCGTTATGAGATTTAATTACGTGATCGCACTATTGTTGATGTAATACTTCGTATTTTATGTCGTTTATTTATTTATTTTGGTTAACTTTATTAGTTGACGATATCGATATGTTATAATAAAAGCGATATGATATTGTTGAGCAAGGTACTTTATGAGCTATGTTTCGGGTCGTATTTGTGAGTGTTTAACAAAACCGGGCCATAGATACATTATTTGGGTATGGGAGTGCGTGAAGGGGCTTGATCCATAGTCGTAAAGCCACGTAGTGGGCCTAGGGTTGCGTGCAAAACCCTAGCTCCACACGTTTTGCTTAATTCTGAAAAACAGAATTTCTAACCCTCCCTCTCAGCCGTCTTATTTATAGTCCAAAATAGACCTCTTTGACCTAGCTAACACGCACACCCACACATCTCATACACTGCCGCCACTACAGAGGTTGCAAGGGACGTTTGACTCAGGGATTCTAGGGTTTATAGGGTGGTCGATTGGCAGGGGCAAGGAGGTATGAACACCCTACTTTTCTCGCTAGCTTCTGATTTCGTGTTTTATCCTTACGTTTTAGCATCATGTATGATCTTTTTGGGTACTGATAATCGTGTCTCTCTGCATATTTGTAATCTATGTTGTGTAATCTTTAAGAGTTGTTCATCAGAGTGTCGTCTTTTAATGTAGATGTCGTCGTTTAGCACAGTTCGTTTCTGGGTGTGACAAGTCTGGTTTCGTTTTCTACTTTTATTAAAAATAGAGGATGCACTTACGCGTTTTATGTGGGTTTCGATCTCGTTCTCCTTGCTGTTAGATCTGTGTTTAAGTGTCGGTAAGTTGGTCGCAATTTAGGGAGTTGATGGGTGGCTGTCACAGGGGGTCGTGGTGGCACACGGTGGTTCATAGGGTGGTTAAAAACGGAGGTCTGGAGGACTGTTGCTGTAAGTGGTGTGATTCCGTTTTTCGTGGGTCAGTTTCGTGGGTGTCTAGGGTTGGTTGGGATTAGTTCCTCCACCACTGGAACCACCAAGACTCAGTGGCGAGTCTGGTGGTGCCATGGGTGAAGGTGGTGGTCACGGTGGGTGTCTAGAGTCGGTTTTAAAGCAGTGCAGAAACAGTAACCCAGAACACGAACATGGTGGTTGTCCAACTTAGAGCAGGCCGTAGGGTGTCGCAGGGGGTAACTGGTGGCTGCTGACTCCTCCCCTGGAACCACCGTGGCTCAGTGGCGAGCCTGGTGGTGCCAGTGGGGAAGCCAGGGGCTGCTGGTGGTGCAGGGAGCGTCGGTAATAGGGGTGGTCAGGCGAGAAAAAGGCGGGGTTGGGGCTGTTGCTGCGTTTTGCGAAAAGGGTTGGCTGGGCTGTAGTTTGTGTACGTAATTAAGGTTTTATTTAGAGGTGAATTATTACTAATATTAGATTAGTACAATATTTGTTAATTTTGGCATGAATTGTATTATATATATGGTATATAAGTGATATGGTTATTATTGATAAAGACTTGATAAATGTTAAGTTAGTAATATTATAAATAGCTTGATCATGTAATTGTGTTTATTGGAATGGCTACTAATATAAGCTATATCATGGTTAATAATAATTATCTTATTGTTGTTATATAATAAGTGTTTGGTTGAACGTATGGTATTTATAGTAAGTCTAAAAATAGTAATTCTAAAAATGGTAAGTTAAAATTAATAAGTGTAATTGTATGTTATGAGCATGCCTTATGTGGATATCTTCACCAAGTGTTTTAAGTAAGCTTGTTAGGGACATGGTTAAGTAACTAGTAGTGGTAATTGTTTGATTGGATAGAAGTTGATATTAAGTAATTTTATAGGAACGGAATTTGAGGTGGAGTATTTCTAGACGGTGATTTTCTTGTCCAGATTTGCTATTCCAGGTAGGTTACACTGGTGCTCACTCTGTTTTAAGTTATGTGTGATTGTGCTTTGCCTATTGGATGCAAGTATGAATTCTGAACGTGTTAGTCTTTATTTAATTATTTGGCATTGCATTCATAACCATGGCATATGTTTTAAGTATTGAGAAAGATATGGATCAGATTTTGTTCTGATGTAAAGCCCAGGGTGGTTCTGCAGACCAGGCCTGGTGTCTTATCAGCTGTTGAGCTGGTGTTCGGTGACGACCGAGTATAGTCTGCCGGGAGGTTCAGTATGGCTTGGTGCAAGGGTATGAGAATGAGATTTTGTTTGAGCTCGAGCATGTTATATGCATCTGCATATCATTATATGTTGCATTATTATTTATTATTGTGTTTCCTACTCAACCGCGAGGTTGACAGTGTATTCGTATTCACCTACAATGATCCGGAATGGGGAGTAGATCTTTCAGGTCAGAGACAACAGGAATAAGAGCTGGGCATGGAAGGAGAGACATGGCATGGACCGACTTAGTTTTAGATCACTTAGCTTTACATGTTTTAGTGAGTTGTTATCAGTTGTATGGACTCTAGACTTTTGTTTTAAGACTTGTCTTTGTACCCGTTTTCAGTCAACAATTTATGTTTAAAGTACTGTTTATCTTTCACTATGATTATCTACTACCCTGGTCTAACCAGGATGGTAACGGTCCTATTTACCCTGGAAGTCCTAGTACAGGCTCCTAGGTAAATGGGGGTGTTACAGTTGAGGACAAATTTCCCAACACTCGTGTCTTCTATAAGAACACTTGAGAGCTCATTTTAGGCTTACCTTCTTTTTTATCGTCTTTCTACCTGTCACTTTACATGAAAATAAAATACTCCTAGTTACTTATTTTCTTACTTTTCAAGGATTGTAATCGTTTTGGATACCGTGCTTTACGCCGGATTCTACGTAATTGTAATCCTTCTTTCTCCTCTTAATGTTAATCTTCCTGTTTTTTTTTTTACTGTTTTATTTCCATTGTTTTCATTCTGCTCTTATCTCGCGTCTTAGCTTCAGAACCGTGCCCCTGTTTCACGTTGTTGTCTCGTTTTCTGTGCCCCTCTGGTTTGTTCTCTGTTCTCCTCCTTATCTTTGTTTCCCTCTATTTTTATCACGTTTTTCTTCTGCCTCTGCTTCTCGTTTTATTGCCTCAGTTTTCGAGCCTTATGCTTGCTAGTTTCGGTTATTTCACATCCCTTCTTTCTCTCTGTTTTTATCATTATTTTCATCCTATTTTTACTATGCCAATTGTTAGCATGATTATTGTATTTTTATTCATTTATAATTACGTTATGAGTAGCTAATTTGTTTATATGCTGGGATGAGGGAAACTGTGTCATATGCATGATAGGTCATAACCGGGTTGGGCAGTTTTGCTGTAGGAATTGTTGTTAAGCAATTTATATGATGTTTGGTTGAATGAGCGCGCGCAGGAGACCATTCGTTTAGTTAAACCCCGACCTAGATCGGAAGATTGGAAGGGTAAGGCTTGCTTAGCAATAATAATTAGTTTCTGTGAGGGCGGAATTCAAGAATAAATGACTTTAGGGCGACTTAAGACCGGAAGGTATAGTCGGGTTAGAGACATGACTGTAATAACCTAGCTCTTCCTACCAATAATCTGCCCAACCTAGTTATACCGATAGTGCTGACGACACAGTGACCCGAATTTCTAGCATATCCCTTTTCTCTGAATTATTTTATATCATCCTCGCTTATATTCTTTTCTTTTCCTTTCTCTCTTACCTTTCAATCTCCGTAGTTTAGATAAAACAATTTCAAACCCCCAATTTGTGACATTTCGACAAACCAATTTAAACAGATAATTAGCAACTTAGCCTCCCTGTGGAGATCGACCCTACTTACCACTGACTTCCATCAGTAGTGCTTAGGTTATTATTTTTGATACTGAACGACGGTATCAGCCGTATGGAAACCGTCTGAGTGAAAGTTGTTATTTTTATGGACTTTCTTTAGGATGTTCACTTTACAGTAATGTTTTTGTGAATTGGGTTGGATGGATTTGAGTTATTTGGGAATAGAGGTTTGGAGAATACTGTACCTCTGGTAGTTGGATTTGATGTTGATAATGGAATTCTGGTTTGGTTATTGGAAGTGCATGTACCTTGGCTTAGGATATGTTACTTAGATTTCTACTTTGATTGGAGAACCCATGAAAGATTGGGAGAGTGCTTGACTCGTTTTCTAAAGGTTGCATGAGGATCGTTGAGACGGTGTTTCAATTATGGGTTGAGCGGTTACTGTTTTCTGTATCCCGAAGAGTTGCCATCCTTCTTGGCTCGATCTTTGTTGTTTACGCCTCCTTGATCCTTCATTGTTTGTTTCTGTTAGTTTGGAAGCTGGTAGCTTGTGATGCTCTATGCTAAATGTAATTTGTGTTGTTGTTTCTATAACCGTTTTGAATTGTTTCCCTTTTTTTGGATTGTAAACTTTCATTATTTTTGCAAACTTTACTCGTCTTGAGAATTTGGAAATAGAAGTTACCTACAAAAAGCCTTGTTTTCAGAAGTTTACGTATGTGGTTGCTAGCCTGCTTATGTTTAAATATAGAAAAATTTAACAAATATAATCCCAACTATCACTCTTCTTCTCAAAATAATCCCAACTATCAATATTCCTGCAATAATCCCAACTTTCATACCACCCTTCTCAAAATAATCTCAACTATCACTATTCTTCTCAAAATAATCCCAACTACTAATATTTTCGCAATAATCACAACCTTTCTTTAAACTTACTAGTCACATTAAACTATTTTGAGAAGGGTGGTATAAAAGTTGGGATTATTGCGGGAATATTAATAGTTTGGATTATTTTGAGAAAAAGAGTGATCGTTGAGATTATATTTGTTAAATTTTCCTTAAATATAATACGTTGAAATTGTTTACAGATCAGTAATAGGTTACGATTTTGATGTTATGAAGCATGTTTAAAATGACGAATTTAGTTAGTTAACTCCGAATAATTAAAATATATGACTCATTAATTAATTCTCATACATGTTAATTTTGTATAGAAAATATGTCAATAAGAGATGGAATGTTAATTAACTCGTGTTTCTCTTTTCCGAATGACCTATAAATTTAATATACGATTCGTTAGTTATTTTATATACGTAATTAATTCCGTAAATAATATGTGTTTTTTAATATGAATTTTAGTTAAATCATGATTAATTAGTTTACCGATTGAATCGTTTGATTAGGATGTAATTTAGTACTTATTTCGAGCGTTATTTAAATCCGCTTGAGATGTGGGTTAATATAATATTAAATGTTGGCCCTCTTCTCGATTTTTGAAATTTAAAGGCTAAGTATTAGTGTTCGTGGTCGGCCGGCCGACAGCAGGTAACCTGTTTAGCTAGAACACCCGACTTGTGTAAATTAAATATTTATTGATTTACTTTCTCCATGTGATTCATATATACGTATAGTTTCATAGAAGTTTGTAGCATAGCCTTCTTAGGAAGATTTGGTTGTTGATTATTTGTCTGTGGCTGCGTTTTGGGCAAGGCCTCGAGTGGGCCTAGGAACTTAAAACATATATGTTAGAGTCGCATATTAGGATATGTCTCGAGCAAACCTCTAAGCCTAGTATGCGTGAGTAGTGATACGTATTGGAATATACCTGAGTTGGGGCCTCTGTGTACAATGTGTATCATTGTTTGCTTGCGCATCGAAGACATGCCTGAGTCGGGGTCTTTGTGTTCAATACGTGTGTGTGTTGCGTATCGGGTCATGTCTGAGTCGGGACCTTTGAGTCGATAAGTGCGTGCGTTTGATGCAGTAGGACATGCCTGAGTCGGGGCCTCTGTTTCCAATGTGAGATTATTTGACCGCGTTGGGTCATGTCTGAGTCGGGACCTCTGATTTTGACACGAAGGGTGATTTACACGTTGGGGTCGCTACGGTCGTTGACGCCGTGCCCAAAGTGTTGTCACCGAGTGTTTTTTCATGCCTGAGTTGGGTCCACTGAACCAATGCGACTTGAGTGTGTATGGCCATGCCTGAGTCGGGGTCTTTGATCTAGATGTTGTTGATTGTGTGTGCCTGGTCATGCCTGAGTCGGGGTCTCTGATCTAGTCACTGTAGATTGTGTGTGCGTCTAGTCTTGCCTGAGTTGGAGTCTGACTTAGATGTTGCAGATTATTTGTGTCTAGTCTTGCCTGAGTTGGGGTCTGACTTAGATGATGTAGATTGAGTGTGTCTAGACTGCCTGAGTTGGGGTATTGTTCTAGATGCTGATGATTGAGTTGTTTAGTTATGCCTGAGTCGGGGACTGTAAACTAAATATTGAGCTAAGTGAATCTAATATGCTTGTTGATAAGTATATTTCAAATGATGAGATATGGTTAAGTAAAGTATATGTATATTCATAGCTTATTATGATGAGTTATGGATTTATGCGTCACATGATTTTCATTTATGTTGGAGCATGTTTCTGTGAATAATGTGTTTTATCTGCTTACATGTTTATTGACAATAAGTGGCTGGGAGAACCTCAGTTGCTCCCCACTGACTGTGGCGTACATGTTTTCATGTATCTAGGTTGGTGCTGATATGGGGATACGTGAGAGCGAGTGAGCGATGTAGTGCATCGACATGACATTACCTATATCGTTTAGCTAGAATCTTTATCTTACAGTTTTGATATACTTTTGGGATGTGTCATTCGGGTTTGCTACAGTTGTATATAACTTATAAACTTATCTAACGTTTTATCTTCCGCATTTTATTTAAGTAATTCACCTCGCATGTTTATAATCATGTCAAAAGTTTAAATTCCACGCATTTTTCGCCATGTTGTGTGTTTATTATTCCGCTATCGCGAGGGGTTTTACATCAAAGACCTGGCCAATCAACTCACGGGAGAGTAAGTCGACCCTTCAACTTAACACATAATATGATTGTCATATTTTATTTATATAATTTTGAATTATGTAATTTTACTTAGTATGGCCTTAGTTTTTAATCGATATTACCCGTAATGTAAGGGAATATTGATTCATTTTTAATTTTACTGTGATCTCGTATCACGGATTTGTAATTTAATATATTTAAATTTTATTTCGATAGAATAGTTTGTATTTTATTACAATCCCGGTGATTCCAAGAGACGTGCCAATCGGAAAGGTGTTCTAACAAGATGTTGTTTTCTTGGGAGGTGAGCCATTGAAGTTTAAGGGACCAATGGAGTTGGTTTCCGAATTTGTAATTGTTAATAAGATTTTCTATTTCTAGGAAGGCAATACTAGGGTTTTATTGTTTTATGTTTTGCATTTCTTTATATGTTTGCATGCATCGCCAAATCGTCATAACAAAACATATATACATCTTATTTTAATCGAGTAAATTGACCGTGTCAATAAATTATTGAGTTCACCGCTTTAGTTCACTTAAACGTGATAGATAATAAATTCGCAAGACCTCAAGTTAATAAATAATTGAGGATTAGCCATACCAAAAATTAAAACCATGGATCTCAATTTCATAAGGGAGTAGGCTCGGCTTCACCGGGGTAGAAACCTTGTTACGTTGGTTGAGTGGCTAATAAGTGTTATTACATCGAAATTTGGGTTAGGCTCAACGGAAGAGTGTAGAGGGTCCAGTGGCCCACGTGTGTTCCGGGCTAATAGACAAAATTAGAGTAACTTTGTCGACCGAGAGTTCTAGTGTAGAACCGATTGAAGAGTTAATCCACCAAATTGTGCTAAGGGAACTGTAGAGGGTCCAGTGGCCCACATGGAAATTAGTATGGATTTGGGTCTCGTAATCATTTATATAAGTTGGGTTGAGGTCACTTTATAAGTGCTCAAAATCTTGTTTAAATTTACAAGCATTAAAACGGCGAGTGTTTAATTTTTTCAATTTTAATTATGTAGCAACATATTCATCATCAACCAAGTGGTGTTACTCCAGCGGTAACTGAGTTAAACCTTAAAGCTTGCAGAAATGCACAAGTTGAGAGGTCTCAGGTTCGATTACCAGTTGGGGCGATGACCACTTGGCCACTGCAGCCCCCAAATGGGTGGCTTACATGGTCCATGTGGTGGTGCGGGAATGCATGGGCCCGGGGGGATTAAACCCCGCGTCATCAAAAAAAAAAAAACATATTCATCATCAATCGAAATGTTGATTTCCGCAAATTGCACTCCGAGTCCCAATATTTTTACAAACGTTTCATGCCTTCGATCCTTCACGGATCGATGTAAACTTGAAAAGAATGGGTCAAACATTGCCGATTGGGACGCCCAATTAAAATTGGCCGCCCAAGGTGACGATTAGACTCGTTACCTTACCGAGGCTTCTCCCGTCTCTCCCACCGCTTCATATACCGTCGCCGCTAGGAGGACCTATGAGGGCAACCAAAAAAATTCGGCGGCAATCAATAATGTTTTCATTTACTATATGGAGCCCGAGCTCCAAAGAAGTGTCATAAAGATTGACACGATATATGAGATTTACGCCAATCTTGTGACAATGTTCTCGAAGTCTTCGAGAATTATCCAATATGAAGCGGCATCCACTTTCTTTGATCTAAAATTTAACGAGGGCCAATAGGTTAGCCCTCATGTGCTCAAATTGGTAGCGTATGTTGAGACTCTTAAATTACACCAAGTTGACATTCCAAAAGAACTCGTTATCGACCGAATTCTTCACTCCTTGTCCAAAGTCAAGGCATATGTTCAATTCAAGGTGAATTTCAACATGCAGAACTTGGACGTCTCTCTTGACGAATTACACAATATGCTTGTGCAAGCCGAGAGAGATATTGGGTTAAACGTTAACATCACTAGAGATGTGTTAAATGTCAACACTAAACGCAAGGGAAACTTTAAGAAAGGGTCCCAAAAGGGAAAGAAAAAGCAAGCTCCCGTCATGAGCACGAAGATGGTTTTGGAGGCTAGCACCTCGAAGACCAAAAAGGTTACCTCTAATGAGGACAAATGCCATTATTTTAATGGCTCCGGGTATTGGAAACAAAATTGTTTCAAGTACCTAGCCGACATAAAATAGGGAAAGATCCTTCCAGTAGGTATTTGACTATCACTATCTTTCATGTTTCAAAATCACATTTGGTATAATGATACAAGATGTGATGTATGCTCCTTTTTTTATTGTATATAGGGCATCCGAGCAAGGATAAAGGCAAAGAGAAACCAGCATAGATGATCCAAGGATTACTAGAAGTAGCTACCCTAGAAGGATAATCTATGGGACCTTGATCTCATTTTGTTTTGCTTTTATTTCATGTTGTGTCTTGATTTTAGAACTTTTTTATTTCCTTGGAAGACTTGGAAATTATTTCCATAAGACAATGGTTGTATTTTGGATTAAGTGACTTGGTTTTCAACCCAAGTTTACCTCTATTATGATATTTTGTTCTAAATTTGTCATCCTACACCCTTGCATATCAAAACATGAAATCATTTGAATTGATTAAAAGTACACATACAAATGTATGATCATTGAAAGTCCATAAATCTTGGCGCTTAGATTTGTAAATCAATCATGAATCATTGAGTCAACGACTCAGTGTTTGAGACCGTTAAATTACTGCTAATCCCATTAAGTTTACATCATAAAATTTTCCCATCTTGTCTCTCGTATGCCACTAATTTTAAGTGACACATAATCCTCCTTCATAATCATCTCTTATGGCTAAAAGCTATTTTTGTAAATAAATAGCGTACTTACTTGAAAGAAAGAGTGGGAGAAATTTATAACCACAATCGCAATGATAAAATGTTTATCGATTAAATAAGATCTATCTTGAGTGATTAGTGTTTCTCGAATAGATGGGATCTATATTCAAGAAAGTAGGAACAATCTTTCATAAGATGTTCTTGAGGAATGCAAAGCACATGAGAAACTATAAGAAGAAGTTCTTATGGATAACTACGTGAGCAGAGTAGAAGGAAAAATTCTCATATAAGTAGCTTGTGCTAAAATCTTGAGTGGATGGGATCTATCCTCGAGTAGATAAGAACGTTACAACTTCACCTCAAGTTTGTAGATAGGATCAATTTTCGATTGAGAAATTCTTCGACGCACAGGCATGAATACAAGAAAAGTTATTAAGAGTGTTTCGTAAGGAGACCAAAAGAAATTTTTGTATATATAGAAATTTTTTGCAATGGCACAAGAAGATGTTCTTGGAATGAGATAATGATCTAAGTATGCCTGATCAATATAAGGCCTAATGAAACTAATTTGATTTCTATGCAAGTAAATATGATTTATTTGGAGGGGCATATAAAGGAAGAGAGACATCTAAATGTCTTCTAGCAATGTTAAGTGTACAACTATGCTAGAACCATTTCCGTACGTCATGCTAAGGGAGAATGAATAAAGTTACTCATATAAACCTCCTTCCAAATGGATATTTGAAAGGAATGTGTTTTTCATTTTAACTATCTTGATAAGAAATGTTCATATCAATTCAACTGAACGTTTGGAGAAATATGTTGAATTGAGTGGGAGTTCATATATTGTCATGTTGAGAACATGAAATTTAGTGGGAACTTTCATCATCCATATAATCAAACTAGTTTCTCATTAGGAATGACAAGGACATACTTCAAGGAAGTATTAGAGTTTTTAATTCTAGATGAGACATGAAGTTTAGTGGGAGTTTTCATCATCCATGAAATCAAAGTCGTTGCTTATTGGGAATGACAAGGATATACATCTAAGAAGTATTTTATTTTTCAATTCTAGATGAAATAATTGAACATTATATGGATCTAGTTAAACAAGGGATGTTTGGTTTAGCTAATAGAAGCATTTTTGGTCCATCCATAAGATTTAAAAGGTTGTTCATAGAGATGAATATATAATTACCATGAGAGGGTCAGGGTCATTTATTGAACCTTAATACTTTTGTTCATATGATTTGAGTTGCAATGTTTCCGCTATTAGCATAATCATGTAAACTGTGATGCTCATGTCCATGATAAATGACGTGCTAAGAGCAGGACGTGCTAAAAAATAAATTCTCTAGGAGAATTAATAGACTATTCAAAAGTTTTGAAAGTAAGCATAGTTATGTGTAAGGCTTACACAAACTAGAATTTCCGAACTCAAGGATTTAATTTATGATAATCCAAGGCTAGTCTTGATTTGACATACAGTCCGTATGACTTGTAAAGGTGTTGCGTTGTCATTACAGTATTCTACAAAATATACCAAGTACACTATGATTAGGTTTTGCACCTTGAAACTGCGAGTAGCATGGTCCACCGTAACCCATATCACAAGTTATGAGATAACTTGCTTCTTTTAAGATAAAGAGCATGAATCTAGTTAGGAGCCTAGAAATGTATTTGGAAGGGTTCATGTTATGAGACATAACGTGAACATGAAGAAATCTACAATACATATAAAAGGTTTGAAAACCTAGAACCTTTATTTCAAGTATAAATATACACTTAAGATTATGGTGATGGAAATTGAAATTTCACATTCAAGACTCATATCATATATGAGTATAATTAAATTAGTCATAAAATTAAAGAAGGAACTAATGCTTGCAAAAGAGAATAAAATCGAAAACCTTACATTGAGGATTTTGGAGCTAGGGCAAGAAAATGCTCTCCTACCAAATTTCGATTTTGAGCTTAATAACAATAGGGATGAAATCCAACTCCAAGTGTAGGAGCACTCCTCTAGTTGCACCAAAATGAAACCCTTAATCAAACTACTAAAACATAGACTAATATATATTAAAGTAGTAACCTAAAATAATATCACTATTATACTACACTAGTATGATAATTGTAATATTATTAAAAATGAACTTCTAAAAATCTAGAGATAATCTTAGAGTATTGGGAATTTTTATTTCTTTGAAAATGATCAAGTATTATTGTGAGAAATGTGATCAACACCTATTAAAGAGAGAAAACACGTCCTCGCCTTCTTGGAGGCCGGTCACACATGCAAAGGGAAGACTTCCCTCTCCTTTATCTATGTCCCACATTCATAGGTCACAATCATAGGCAATTTATAATATAGGTTTAATCATGTGCTTATAAAAGAATAGAAAAACCAGTAGAACAAGACTTCCCTTCTTCTTACTTACTTTTAACCTAATATTTCAAGAAATACTGGGCTCCTCTTCTTTACTTTGGATCGGATTTGTTCTTCTTCCTAATGCTTGTAATCTTTTGGTATTTCTTAACGGTACTCTTTGTTTAATTTAATCTTGTTACTTTATTCTTTTACTCCTTATGTCTCCTTTGGTTTTCTTTCTTATTTCTCTTATTGTTTCTTTGATTATGATTAGCTAAATCCCTTGCAAGGACTTAGAGGAGCCATGGGATAGGTAGAATGAGTTGTATAGATTGTTCTTCGACTAGATCTGTATGTAATCGTCAATTTAATAGCTTTTGATTGTTTGAGTCGACGCATTCAATTGTTTGACTTGATACCCTCTTGACCTAGATCGAAATATTAGAAAAGGGAAGATTAGTGACGAACTTTGGGATATACTAATTAGAGCGAAAGTTAGATTAGTTTTGTCTTAGGGCGAATAGCGGACTGAGAAGACCTTTTCATTACCCAAAAATCGGAACTCAGATAGTCTATGACCTTTTCTAACCTTAAAAGCCTTGTTGAACCGATAATCCTAGCCTTTTTCTCTTTATTATTGTTTCTCTTGCTCTTTTCTCTTTCTCTTATCTTTTTAGTTGTTAGACAAATTAAACAAACACCCTCCCCCAAGATGGTTACTTTGACAGACTTAGTTAGTTTATAGGATTCCCTTCTCCATGTGGATTCGATACCCGACTACCTCTACTACATTTAGTTAGGACCAGTTTGTTTTATTTTTGATAGGGTTGCGACAGCCGTGTCAAATTTTGGCGTCGTTGCCGGGTAGACGGTGTAATTTTATAAGCTTTTTAAGTTTGTTTTAGTTTCAAGGTATTTATTCCTTGTGACAGTTCTCATATTTTTGCAAGTAGTTTAGTGTTTTCAGGTATTTGTCCTAGAAGAGGATAATTTGGACCTGTCATTACAACTTCATTTATCAGGATGCCTAATATTGCAAGTCATTCTGAACCTAATGCTGAGACCTTAACCAAGGGATCTCTACTTCCTATTGCCGATGAGGACACCTTTGTAATACATCCCCCTTCATTCATTTGGTCGAGCGGAATCTCTTTAGAGGTGTGGTAGATGAGGATCCAGCTAGGCATATGGAGTTGTTTACTGATTATTGTTCAACCATCCCGTTAGCTGATGGTGTGACTCATGACATGGTTAAGGAATTTCTTTTTCCTTTTTCCTTTTTCTTTAACTGAGGATGCTAGGGATTGGTACATAGACCTAGATATAACGGCTGCTGGGGTAACGGATTGGAATTTGCTGGCGTTATCATTTTACAGACGGTATTTTCCTCTCCAATGAACTAATGCATTGCATGGCCAAATTAAAAATTTCACTCAATCTACTATAGAAGATTTGAGAGCTGTTTGGGCCAGATTCAAGAAGTCGGTACGTTCAGTTCCTCGCCATGGGTTCAAGGAATGGTTCTTGAGTTGCCAATTCTATAATGGGTTGTCGTATGAGGCGAGAGCTATTTTATATGCCACTGCGCAAAGGCGATTCCAAGATAATGGCGGAGATGATAAAGGGTAGCAATTGATTGAGAATATAGCCATCCATGTAGCCGAGTATGGTAGTCCTAGAGGTGAGCGACAGACGAGGGTGATAGATGAGGAAGTTTTTGTAGTTGATTCAGGAAATGTGAGTGAACTACATCAAGTTAACGTTGTAGAGGACATTTGTGGTAGATGTGGTGACAAAGGACATGATGATCCTATCTTGTGTATGGCTGAGTCAGGGAGAGTTCAAGCTTATAGGCGATATAAGCAATGAGGTTCCTTTTCTGAGCTTTACGCGGATTTGACAAATGCAAAGAGTCAAAATGCGGTGAACGAGAATCAAGTTTCTAATACCCAAACTGAACCTGAGGATTTGAAAGCCACAGTTCGTGCAAATCAATTTGAACAACAAGAGCGTGAGGAAACCATCCGTAAACTGATCGAAAGATGTAGTTCACTATTTCCCGAGGAAAACCAAATCCACGCCATCAACTTGAGAAGTGGTCGTATCTATGGCAGACCTGCATCAATTCTAGAAGGTACGAATACCGAGGTAGAAGATGCACTGAATAGTTTTCACGATGAAGTGATGCAAAAAACCTCTCGATCGATGCTTCCAGAGGTAGAAACATCTCGATCGATAGGTTTGGAAGAGGAAACCATCGATTGAGCACCAAAAAATACTCGACCAAACATTGCCCAAAAGTAAAATGCTCGATCGAAACCACTCGATCGAGCATCCCTGATAATGAAGTCACTCGATCGAGTGAAATTCCTCCTCAATCGAGTAAGATGGATGACAAAATCATTCGATCGAGTGAATTTTCTACTTGATCGAGTGATATGCCAGGCGAGGTTGTTGTAGGGGTACCACGAACGGATAAAGGAAAAAAAGAAGACTAGGGACCCACTTCCTATGGTAAAGGTTCCCTACCCAAGACATTTGCGTGATATAAAGACGGAGAAGCAATTCGGTAAGTTTATTGATATGGTTAAAACATGTAGGTATCAATTCCTTTTGCTGAATTAATTACCCAAAATCTACCTTATGCGAAATTCCTGAAAGATATTATAACGCGTAAGAGGGAACTTAGGGAATTTGCTACTGTCGCTTTCATGGAAGAGTCTAGTAGTCTAGTTATAAGTAAGTCTCCCCCTAAAATGAAAGACCTGGGTAGTTTCTCCATTACTTGCATTATAAGGAATGGGGTGATAGATAAGGCATTGTGTGACCTTGGAGCTAGTGTTTTGTTCACCTAAAAATTACCAATATGACCTTATAGATGGATGATAGATCTGCTAAGTGGCCTTTAGCTATCTTAAAGGACATGCCTGTCAAGGTAGGCATGTTCTTTATTCCAGTGGAGTTTATTGTTCTAAATATTGCTGAGGATACCCGTACACCAATCATTTTGGGGAGACCGTTTCTGTGTACCGCTGGGGCCATCATTAATGTTAAACACAGGCGTTTTACTCTAGCGGTTGGGGATGATGTTATAACATTTAGTTTACCAGATACGTTGTTTAGACCAATAATTGAGGATACTTGTTATTCAGTTGATGTCATTGATGACTCTAGTTTTGAGGTTTGGTCGGATTCCTTGGTTAAGGATATGTTAGAGGCTTTGACGTTATTAGATGAGTGTGCAGATGATCCAGGTAAAAACGATGTCGTGTTTTATTTCCTTGAAGCTGCCTTAGAAGAGTAGTAATTGACGGATGCTGAGGGAAGAAAGGTACAACATTTGGTAAGCACCTTATGTTCTGCTGAGGTAAAGATTCTTGAGCATAAGCCTCTTCCTTCTCATCTTAAATATGTTTTTCTTGATGATACAAAGCAATTTCATGTCATTGACTATTCTTAAGAAAAACAGGAAAGCAATGGGATATTCACTAGATGACATCAAGGGCATCAGCCCTAATGTTTGCATGCACGGGATTGAGCTGGAAGAAGATACAAAGCCTTACAGACAGTGTCAGCGGAAGCTGAACGCGAAGATGAAGGAGGTTGTGATGACTGAGGTGATAAAGTTTCTAGATGCAGTTATTATTTACTCAGTTGGTAACTCCAAATGGGTAAGTCCAATCCAAGTAGTACCTAAGAAAGGAGGTACTAATGTCGTTCAAAATGAAAAGAATGAGTTAATACCAACCAGATTAGTGACGGGGTGGCGGATGTGTAGAGATTACCGGCAATTAAATGTCGTCGCCAAGATAGATCATTTCCCTCTCCCTTTTATTGATCAAATGGTCGAACGTTTAGCTTCTCATGAGTATTTATGTTATCTGGAAGGGTACTCAGGGTTCTTTCAGAACCATATTCATCCAGATGATCAGGAAAAGACTACTTTTACGTGTCCTAAAGGTGTTTTTGCATATCGCATAATGCCTTTTGGTTTTTGTAATGCCCCTGCTACCTTTCAAAGGTGCAGGGTGGGGATATTTTATGAGTATATCGAGTATATCATGGAGGTCTTTATTAACGATTTTAGTGTTTATGGTAATGATTTTGATAACTGTTTAGCTAACCTAGACAAAGTTTTGCAGTGATGTATAGAGGTTAATCTGGTGCTAAACTGGAAGGAATGTCATTCCATGGTCAATGAAGGCGTAGTCCTTGGGCACTTAGTTTCTGACGGGGGTATTAAGATCGATAGACCAAAGGTGCAAGTGATTAAGAAATTACCACCACCTGTTAATGTTAAGGGGGTGCGGAGTTTACTTGGTCATGCTTGCTTTTACCGCCGGTTCATCAAGAACTTCTCCAAAATTGCTAAATCACTTATGCAATTGATTTTAAAAGATGTTCCTTTTGATTTTACTGAGGACCGTATTTCTGCTTTCAATACTTTAAAATAGGGTTTGGTCTTTGTACCTATTATCCAGCCCCCTGATTGGGAGTTACCTTTCGAAATCATGTGCGATGTTAGTGATTATGCACTAGGAGCGGTGTTGGGCTAGCGGAAAGAATAAAGCTCTCAACGCTATTTACTATGCGAGTCGAACTCTGGATGAGGCTCAAGTGAAATATGCTACCACGGAAAAGGAGTTGTTAGCTGTGGTTTATGCGTTAGACAAGTTTTGTTCAAATCTGTTAGGTTCTAAAGTGATTGTTTTTACAGATCATGCAGCGCTGAAACGTCTTTTGGATAAGAAGGAAGCTAAGCTCGGGTTGCTGAGATGGATACTTCTTCTCCAGGAGTTTGATTTGGAAATCAAGGATAAGAAAGACGTAGAGAACATTGTGGCAAGTCGCCTGTCGTGTCTGACGCAACGGGGGGGGGGGAGAGGACACTCTTCTAATGCTGACGACTCTTTGTATTTTGTCTGTTCTGTAAAATCTAGTGATGGAATTGAGCCTTGGTTTGCAGATTATGCTAACTTTGCTGCCAGTGGTGCGTAGCCACACGGACTATCTTATCAGTAGTGGAAACAATTCTTGTACGATGCACGACGGTACTTCTGGGATGACCCTTATTTGTTTAAGGAATATGTAGACGGTCTCTACAGACGGTGTATTCCGCAGTGGGAGATCCAACCTATCTTGGAAGGTTGTCATTTATCTTCTTATGGTGGTCACCGCGGTCCGCACCGTGGCTAAGGTATTCCAATCCGGCTTTTATAGGCATACTTTGTTTACTGACACTAAAGTTTTTGTTTCAAGTTGTGATGCTTGTCAGCGTTCGGGAAACATCTCCAAGAGACATGAAATGCCTCAAAATGGCATTTTAGAGGTTGATATTTTCGATGTCTGGGGCATTGATTATCAAGGATCATTCCCTTCGAGTCACGCTAACAGGTATATTCTGGTAGATGTAGATTATGTGTCTAAGTGGGTGGAGGCCATCACACCCAATTGTGATGCCAGGACCGTGATTAAGTTGTTTCGCAAAACTAATTTCCTTCGTTTTAGTGTCCCTAAGGTCGTCATTAGTGATAGGGAAATGCATTTCAAGGATCAACAACTAGCAACCTTGTTATCTAAACATGGTAAAACATCGTAGGGGTTTGGGGTATCATCCTCATACTAGTGGGCAGGTTGAGGTCTCCAATAGGGAACTTAAGGCTATTTTAGCTAAGATTATATCCAAATCACGGAAGGATTGGATTTTAAAACTCGATGACACATTATAGGATTATAGGACTGCCTTTAAGACACATATTGGTGCTTCACCGTATCGATAAATGTATGGTAAGTCTTGTCATTTACCTGTTGAACTTGAACATAGGGCTTGGTGGGCGATTCGCCAATTGAATTATGATTTTAACTTCTGTGGTGAGAAGCGTCTTTTGCAGCTAGATGAGCTAGAGGAATTTCGTCTTAATGCCTATGATAGATCCCCTATTTACAAAGAAAAGACTAAGCGTTGGCACGATAAAAGAATTGTACCTCGTGAGTTCAATATTGGGCAAAAGGTGTTATTGTTTAACGCCCGTTTGCGATTGTTTCCTGGTAAGCTGAAATCCAGGTGGAGCGGACCTTCCACGGTAACTGGGTTACTAAGTTTGGATCCGTTGAGATAGAGGACAATGAGGGAACCAGTTCAAAGTCAATGACCACCATGTGAAGCATTATTATAGCGCTAAAGATGTTTTTGGTCAAGTCGAAGCACTTTTCTTCGACGAGTTTGAAGGAAAGGAGGATTGAAGGATTTAGGTCGTGTGGGACCACGTAAACCTGCGCTTACCGGGAGGCAACCCGGCGTGTATCTTGTTGTAATCTATTTCAAACTTTTTGCTTGTTTTCAAGACTCCTTACTTTTGTTTTGTGTGTTTGTTCAGTGATGGTCTCTATTTGTTGCCTACTGACGCAGCTGGTTTCAGTTTTCTTATTGATCGAGCGCATGAATTACTCGGTCGAGCTTTTTGTTAAAGCAGATCGCTCGATCGAGGACCTTATATACTCGATCAAGCAAGTCCTATCCCAAATTCCATCGATCGAAAACACCACTTGCTCGATCGATGATTTTCAGAAGCCTCTCGATCGATTAATCCTTGCTCTCATTTACCTCGATCAAAGACCTCTGTAAACTTCTCGTGTTCTGGTTCGGTTTAGGGAGGTCTATGGTGTGCTCGCATTTTTTAAGTATCCCG
The DNA here is from genome assembly GCA_029255685.2 of Silene conica. Taxonomy (NCBI): domain Eukaryota; kingdom Viridiplantae; phylum Streptophyta; class Magnoliopsida; order Caryophyllales; family Caryophyllaceae; genus Silene; species Silene conica. The sequence goes on along the minus strand of CM055311.2, from coordinate 54,104,705 downwards.
AATCAATCTCTCTCGTTTGTATTTTTTTTCCTTACTTTGTACAATGAGGACGTTGTACCGTTCGATTTGGGGAGGATTTATGCATCCATTTCTTGTCTGCATTCTGTTTTACTTGAGCCCTGCATAATCAATATCTTTTGCGCAGTCACTTGTATAATCTACGGGTTTTTGCTTCAAATTCATGTTAAACACATAGACCTGACCTGATGACATTTTGACAACCTACTTATAAATTCTAAGGAATAGACCTTATTTAGACTGGTGACATTCATGACCGGTTTCATGTACAATTGTGAGTAGTACTCCCTTCATTTCATCGCATTGCACTTATGTGAGACTTGATTTCTTATTGCTTACACGCATGAGTTTGTGGTCAGTATCATGTTTGGAGAATACTTGCATTTTTCCCCCCTTTCTCATTTTACCTACTAAATTTCCACACTTAGCCAAAAAATGCCAGTTGACCCATTAACTACACCCAAATATAAGCCTACCTTGCGTCGAGCTAGTTTTGTGTCGGTTTCGTGGTACAAGTTTTATCGCATCAGCTTTGGTTCGTCCTTTAGTCGAAGTTGGTAATTGGAGAAAGTGGAATTGTTGAATCGGATGGAATTCTCTTTGGAAGATGGTTGCTTTCTTCTCCTAAAAAAAATCTGCTTTCTCGCGCGTCATGTATATCATTTGGGAATTTATAAGTACTTAATAAGACATCTAGTTTGTCCCGATTCATCCTTGTGGTTTTAGTGAGTTATATGTCGATTCATGGCATTGTGTTTCATTATGATATAAGAAGACAGATGTTGTCATTTGGTTAGGATTAGGTAGCTAGCTTGACGCTTTACCTCCTCTTGTCCATATTTGTTTTGCCTCTTCTTACCCTTTAGCTCACTTATCCATATTTTTGCAAGTATTCGGCATGTGATAGTCGTTGAATGATTGAAATGCGTGTGTACGGTAGCTAGAATCTTTTGTCATATTAGTTGCAATGCATTTTTATGTTGGTCGTAGTCTAGGTGAGTGTCTATATTTTTCCTTCTCTCTTTACACATGTCATACTCACCCTTTGCTTCGGTGAGAGAAGAGCGACCCGTGAGAGTTCGATTTTGATGGTCTAACATGGTCGACGATTCAGTTACTTTTGAAAACATCTTCATAACTCGTTTGCTTGTGACAATTTCGCTAAGTTTTGACTGTTGCATTAAATTGCTTCGGGTGGACAATTTGTAGTAGATTGGAGCTTAATTCTGTTCCTTTAGCTGGTTACATCCTATTTGTTTGAGGACAAACAAAGGTTTGGTTTTGGTAAGTTTGATGCGTGCATTTCATATAGACCTTTTTAGGCCTTTTTAGCATGCATTTTCATACTTATTTCGTAATATTTGACTACAATTGCCCCCCAAATAGTCTATTTTGGATTGTTTTGTATTAATTGCATATACGAGCTGGGAAGATGGAAAACCAACCTAATATTTGACCCATTGAGCACACATGAGAGAGTTGGAGCGGAATCATGACATCTCGTGATACGTAAAGCTATTTAGAGGAGGGAAAGGACGAAATGAACCTGCCACAGGAAACAGGGCATTCGATCGAGTAATTCATAATGCTCGATCGAGTGTTTTGCTGAACAGAATCTTCGATCGAGGGATCCAGTTTACTCGATCGAGCTGTGGATTAAATTTTGCTAGATCGAGTACTATTCCAAGAAGACTTCCTCGATCGAGAACTTTAGTTACTCGATGGAGTGACCGTTGTGTCGGATTGAAGACTGGCACAATTCTTTTAATTTCAAATGCTTATAAAAGAATAGAAATAGCAGTAGAACATGACTACACTTCTTCTTACTTACTTTTAACCTAATATTTCGAGAAATACTAGGCTCATCTTCTACTTTGGATCGGATTTCTTCTTCTTCCAAATGCTTGTGATAATCTTTTGGTATTTCTTAACTGTACTCTTTGTTTAATTTAATCTTGTTACTTTCTTCTCCTACTCCTTATGTCTCCTTTGGTTTTCTTTCATATTTCTCTTATTGTTTCTTTGATTATGATTAGCTAAATCCATTGCTAGGATTTAGGGGAGCCATGACATAGGTAGAATGAGTTGTATAGATTGTTCTTTGATTATAGTTGTATGTAATCGTCACATTTAATAGCTTTTGGTTGTTTGAGTCGACGCATTAAATTGTTTGACTTGATACCCTCTTGACCAAGATCGAAAGAGATTGGAAAAAGGGAGGATCAGTGACGAACTTTGGGATATGCTAATTAGAGCGAAAGTTAGATTAGTTTTGTCTTAGGGCGAATAACGGACCGAGAGGACCTTTTCATTACCCACAAATCGGAACTCAAATAGTCTATGACATTTTCCAACCTTAAAAGCTATGGTGAACCGATAATCCTAGCCTTTTTCTCTTTATTATTGTTTCTCTTGCTCTTTTCTCTTTCTCTTATCTTTTTAGTTGTTAGACAAATAAAATAAACACCCCCCAAGATGGTTACTTTGACAGACTTCGTTAGTTTATAGGATTCCCTTCTCCCTGTGGATTCGATACCCGACTGCCTCTATTACTTTTAGTTAGGACCAGTTTGTTTTATTTTTGATAGGGTTGCGACAGCCATGAACAACTTGCAGAGACCATTGATCATGTCTAGCTTAACCGTGGTAGGATGCAATCTGTGCAAGATCTTCGTAAGTCTTATGCCGATATCCGTCGTCGACCGCTCGAGTTCGAAGTCGGAGATCGTGTCTTCGTCAAAGTGTAACATCCCGTATTTTCATAAAATATATTTTAAGGGTTTTTAATTATTTTAAGTAGTAAAATAATATTTTAATAATTTATTGGGAAGTATTTTAATAAATCGTTAAGATCCGTCTTAAGAACCTTAAGTCCTTAAGACGAACTCAACTTGGCAACTTGAATTCATAACATAAAACCCGTTCATGTTACCAACCTGTTTCCTTTGAAACGGAAAGGACACATATAAACCCCCTAGAAACCCTTTGTATGTCGACACATTCAACCTCAAGAAATAAGAACACTGACATTTTATTTCCTCATTTCCTCTCTTAAAACTCCATCTTATAATCCATTTTTCTTCATCATCCGGACTCCAAATCAAGGTAATAATTACATTTTCGGAATCCTCATGAAATTTGCAAGTCATCCGTCACTTCCGATTTTCATTTCCTTCGATTCGAAATCTGGGCTGTTTTTGCTTAATTCGCCTTTAAGCTCTAAAATCCGTGTTTCTTGGTTGTAGGTGAAGGATTAGACGACCCTAGTGTGGATAGCTACGTGGTGGAAGAGGAGCTTTGATCGGAATTGCTTTTAAGGTGACGATAATGAGAAACTCGGCCTTTATTTGTAATATTAGCACTTTTCATGTTTAGGATGTTTAAGTTTCTGATTTTACATATGGTTTATGTTCAATGAGTTAGAAATCATGCTAGGATTACATGTGTATGATGTTCATTTGCCTTGATAATGTTTCACATGCCTAGTTGATGAATTTCAGAAAATTGTGCTTAGGACGGATACAAGTAATATTCTTATTGAGGATTGTTTGTGAAATTAATTGCTGGTAGTTAGTGTATTTGATGATTATATGTGATGGGTAAACTTCATATGTTGCGATTTTAGAAGTCTTGAATCGATTAGAGGAGATTTGAATGTTTTATGAATTTGCGTTTTTGCGTACAGCGTACTCTGAGCCGGTAGGCTGACCGGCAGCCGGTCGGCCGGCTCAGAGTCGGGGTGTGCATTTTTCGTATGTTAGGATTTTAAGAAAAAGGATCCTGAGCCGGTAGGTCTGCCGCCGGTTGACCAGCTCAGGGTACCTGTGTGTTTTGAAGTTTTCAAAAGGGTTTGGGAAAGTGACTCCCAGCCGGCAGGCCGGTACACCGGCTGTGAGTCACTCCTCATATTTCAGAAATATAGTTTGGCTTGTGGGAAGGGACTCCCAGCCGGCTGGCCGGCGGACGGTCCACCGGCTGAGAGCCTCTTCTCATTGATTTTCAGACGGTTTAATGGCATGGGAAGAGACTCCCAGCCGGTGGACCGGCAGACGGTCTGGGACCGGCTGAGAGCCCCTGTTCTCATTGTTTTACTTATAACTTTCAAAGGCTTATTCGGTTTTGATTGAAACTCGTTCCTTGTACCTTTGATGTGTGTTTGAAGTCCCCGGAGGATGGGCGACACTATGCTGGGTTCGGGAATAGAGTGAGGATAGAGACCCTCCGGTCAGGTAACCGAAAGGGAAACCGGTTCTCCCTCAACTTAGTTCCCGGGGTCAATTAAGTGTTGACTAGAAACATAAGTGATAAGAAAGAAAGAGTTAGTTATTGAATTGGATGCTTTTATAGTGATGCGTATTAATTTATGCGTTAAGATGTCGCCTCTGAACTTAGTACGTAGGATGTTTGTCATATATAGGGATATGCGTTAAGGTGTCGCCTCTGAGCCCTATATGTGTTTGTTTGTCGTGTATGGAGGTATGCGTTAAGGTGTCGCCTCTGAGCTCCATACATGTTTTATTGTCGTGTCTGGGACATGCGTTGAGTTTTCGCCTCTGAGTCCAGACATGTCTGAGTGATCGCGTCAGGACATGCCTTAAGCTGGCCTCTGAGTCTGACGAGTAGAGCAACTGTACGACGGGGCAGTCAGGTTGTCATATCTTACCCGAAGTGCAGGTGTTTGGTGCTAGAACATGCGTTGAGTTTTCGCCTCTGAGTCTAGTATCTTGTGATGTAGTAGGGGAACATGAGTTGAGTTTTCACCTCTGAGTTCCTTACTTTTGATTGTGAATTGAGTGCTAGTCCATGCGTTGAGTTTTCGCCTCTGAGTCTAGTATCTTGTTGATAGTCGGTCCATGCGTTGAGTGTTCGCCTCTGAGTCCTTGCTTGATATTGTGAACTTGTTATCTAGGTTTTGCGTTAAGATGTCGCCTCTGAACTTTTTACTTGCTGAATGATTGGTATATATAGGTTATGTCTTAAGTTGACCGCTGAACCTTGTACTTGTTTTTCTATATCTGCTTGCCTAGTGTTGGTAAAGTGTCAGATATGCATGATGATAGTGATGTTTATAGTACCTTGACTTTGATGTTGTTCATCAAAGGCATTGGGTGACTCTTTAGTCAGTTTCGTAAATGGTTTGGACTGAAAGACCCCCCGACCGGGCAACCGGTAGGGAAACCGGCTCTCCTTCCAAATAGTTTCCGAAGTTGGTTGAGAGCCGTGCATTAGTGATTGCATGATAGTATGAGATCAGTTATTGAGATAATGATATACTTCACATGTCTATATATGTTAGAGTGTTCTGTTTGTATTCCTTGCTACGTGTCGTTACAAAAGGTGGCTAGGAGAACTGTAGTCACTCCCCACCGATTGTGGCGTACATGTTTTCATGTATGTAGGTACATGCAGGTTGGACAGGGTTGGATGAGAGCTAGCGAGTGATGATGCACTTGTCATCATATGACTTACACTTTCGAGTAGCTAGACTCTAGTTTGATACTATTTATCTTTTGGTGCCTGTAGGGATGTTTCATCCCAGGCTTTATTTATATTTGGTTTCCGTACCTAGAACTGTTATACTTATCTATCTTGTTTATATCAGTTTCCAGTTTTAGTTTTAATTCACCTCGCATGTTGTTTATGTTTAAAAAGTTTTAATCCCGCTGCATTTTTAGTACTTTGCATGTTTTATATTTTCGCTTTCGCGAGGGGTTTTACAGTTGGTATCAGAGCATTGTTGCTCCCGACGCACTCATGTGACCCCTAACCTTAACTTGACCAAATAAACAAATAATGAATGAGAGATGGGGTAGACTTAAGGATTTATGTTGTAGTCTACTTGTGAATGCTAATTGCTAAGTTAACACTTGTTTTTCTTTTGAAGGATGGTGAGAACCACGGCTGCTGAGAACACTATAATGCAAGCACTTCATCAGTTGCTTGAGAACTAGAGACAGCAAGCAGAGACTGTTCCACCTCCTCCACCGCCAGGCAATGAGGCCAATAGGCCTGGTAGGTTCTCTTGGATAGCATCACAGATGTCCAGGAGCCACGTGAAGACTTATGGAGGCGAGGTTGATCCGGTAGCTCTTACTGAGTGGTTCCGTGAGATGGAAAAGAGCTTCACCATGTACTCGGTTGGCAGAGAGGATAGAGTGCGACTAGCCACTCACTTTTTGACCCTAGAGGCCGATAGATGGTGGGCATTGACCGGACCGACTTTCATCCTTGATCCTTTATTTGATTGGGAGGCTTTTAAGGATAAGCTCGAGACGAGGTTTAATCCTAAGGAGCTTAGATCACAGAGACTTAAGGAGTTCATGGACTTGAAGCAGGGTAAGATGTCCGTTCAGGAGTACACCGACAAATTCAACCAGCTTGCGCATTTCGCTTCGAAGTTTGTCAGGGATGAGGCTGAGAGAGTTTACTTCTATCGTGGGAAGTTAGGGCCGCGCATCGAGAGTTCTTTTGTGGAAGTTTATGATGATGCTATTTGGGCCGAGAGTTCCATTCGTGCCATAGATGCTGAGAACCGAGCTGCTACTTCCAGTGTTTCTTCGCACTAGATATCCGTTTACCTGGGGAAGAGACCGTTTGTTCCATCCACTTCTTCGCCTTCTTCTCAGAAGAAGCGATTTGAGAGGTTCTCTACTCCGGTTGCTAAGACCACTTTTCACACCGATGCTAATTCTACTGTTTGCCGCCGTTGTGGTAAACCGCTTCATCCGGGTTTTGACTGTTTCAAGAATGCCTACAAGTGTTATACTTATAATGGATTTGGGCATAGATCCTTTGATTGTCCTGAGAGGAATACCGCACTTGGCAAGGCTGCCACTGCTGCTGCAGCGACTAGAGGGGGAAAGCCGAAGGGGAAGATCTTCGTGATGACTAGGGCTGAGGCTGAGGCTCATCCAGATATTGTGGCTGGTATCTTTTCTGTTCTTGGCGGTGAGTGCCTTATTTTGTTTGACACTAGAGCTTCTTTATCATTTATATCGACTCATTTTGCAGACCATTTAGCTCTTGAGTCTTCCATGGTTGAGGAGACTTCCATTTCCTTACCTTCGGGAGACGTGTTTTCCTGCTCTTTGTCCCATAGGGATGTTCCGATTATTATTGGTCAAGCCACATTTCCAGCGGGCTTACTGAGATTTCCTCTCGAGGAATTTGACATTATCCTCGGTATGGATTGGTTATCGCGATACCATGCTCGCTTCGAGTGTCGCGACCAGAAAATTTGCTTGAGGAGTTCTTCAGGAGTTCGTGTTTCCTATAGGGGAACTCGCCCTAAAAAGGGTGTTCGTGTTATTTCTTCGATGAAAGTATCTCATCTTCTTAGGAAGGGTTGCCAAGCCTTCCTGTGTGTTATTTCAGCTGCTAAGCCATCGCTACCGAAGCTTGAGGACGTAGCCATTGTTCGTGAGTTTCCAGATGTTTTCCCAGAAGACTTACCAGGGATACCGCCAGAGAGAGATGTGGAGTTTACCATCGAGCTTGTTCCAGGTACCGGACATATATCTAAGGCTCCCTACCGTATGGCTCCGCCTGAGTTGAAAGAATTGAAGCAACAGTTAGAGGAGATGATCGAGAAGGGATTCATTAGACCGAGTGCTTCTCCGTGGGGTGCTCCAGTTTTATTTGTCAAGAAGAAAGATGGTTCCATGAGACTTTGCATTGATTACAGAGAGTTGAATAGAGTCACCGTGAAGAACAGATATCCTTTGCCGAGAATTGATGATTTTTTCGATCAGTTGAGGGGTGCTTCTAGGTTCTCTAAGATTGATCTTCGATCGAGTTATCATCAGATTCCAGTGAGAGAGGCTGATATTGCGAAGACTGCTTTTCGTACCAGATATGGGCATTTTTAGTTCGTGGTTATGCCTTTTGGGTTGACTAATGCACCTTCTATTTTTATGGACCAGATGAACCGCACCTTTAGTGAGTTTCTTGACACTTGTGTTGTGGTGTTTATTGATGACATTCTCAATTACTCGAAAACCGATGAGGAGCATGCCGAGCATCTTCAATTGATACTTGGGATTTGACGTCGACAGAAGTGGTTCGCGAAGTTCTCTAAGTGTGAGTTTTGGCTTTCTAAGGTTGCATTTCTTAGACATGTGATATCTAGTGAGGGAGTTATGGTTGATCCCGCGAAGATTGAGGCCGTTGTTGATTGGGAGAGTCCCAAAGAAGTGGGAGAGATCCGTAGTTTCCTTGGTTTAGCGGGTTACTACCGTCGATTTGTTAAGGATTTCTCTAGATTGGCTCGTCCGATGACTCAGTTATTGAAGAAGGAAGCTAAATTTGTTTGGACCGACAAGTGTGAGAGCTCTTTCCAGGAATTGAAGACTAGGTTGACTTCCGCTCCCGTACTTGCTTTGCCAGAGATTGGAGTTGACTTTGATGTTTACTGCGATGCTTCGATGTTAGGGCTTGGTTGTGTGTTGATGCAGAGTGGTAAGGTGATAGCTTACTCATCTAGACAGTTGCGATTTCACGAGGTGAACTATCCGACGCATGATCTTGAGTTAGCTGCGGTTGTTCACGCCCTGAAGATGTGGCGTCATTACTTGATTGGATCTCATTGTCGCATTTTCACGGATCACAAGAGTCTAAAGTACATTTTCACCCAGAAAGACCTCAATATGCGACAGCATCGTTGGCTAGAGTTGGTTAAGGATTACGACATTGAGTTATTGTATCATGAGGGTAAGGCCAATGTGGTTGTTGATGCGCTTAGCCGCAAGACTTCTCATTCGATGAGTGTTATGCGTGTATTGCCCGATGAGTTGTGTTCCGAGTTCCGGAAGTTGATATTAGAGATGGTTGGTAGTGGTTTTGATTGGTTGTCTGCTATGACTGCCGAGCCGACATTGTATTGGGAGATTCGCCAGAGTTTGCCTACAGATGCTGCTTTCCAGAAGTTCGAGGCTAAGATTTCGAGTGGTGTTGCACCAGACTTAGTGATTGATTCTGATGGTTTCCTTCGATTCCGAGGTAGGATGTATGTCCCAGATGTGCCAGATTTGAGGAAGAGAGTTTTAGATGAGGCTCACCTGACGCCTTATTCAGTTCATCCGGGCGGAGAGAAGATGCACAAGGACTTGAGACTTATATTTTGGTGGCCCGGGATGAAGAAAGACATATTGGATTACGTGAGTAGGTGCTTGACTTGTCAACAAGTCAAGATAGAGCATAGGAGGCCAGGTGGTTTGTTACAGCCGCTCCACGTTCCTCAGTGGAAGTGGGAGTGCATATCGATGGACTTCGTGACGGCATTGCCTAAGACAGTGGGAGGCAAGAATGCGATTTGGGTTGTGGTTAATAGGCTAACTAAGCATGCCAGATTTGTGCCTATCAGAGAGACATGGGATATGGACCGTTTAGCCAGGGCTTATATTGCAGAGATAGTCCGTTACCATGGTGTCCCGAGAGAGATCGTTTCTGATCGTGATCCTCGTTTCTGTTCCAGATTTTGGAAGGCTTTAAAGGAGGCTATGGGTAGCCGTTTGCTTATGAGTACCTCATTTCATGCCGCGACTGATGGACAGTCCGAGGGGACTATTCAGACATTAGAGGACTTGCTTCGTGCTTGTGCACTTGATTTCCAGAGTTCTTGGGAGCAGTGTCTACCGTTAGTTGAGTTTTCCTACTACAACAACCGTTACCATTCATCTATTGGTATGGCTCCGTATGAGGCGCTATATGGTAGGAAGTGCCGTAGTCCGATCTGTTGGGATCAGGCGAGCGACGTGCACAATCTAGGACCAGACCAGTTAGCTGTTACGATTGACCAGGTTCAGCTTATCAGAGGTAGGATGAAGGCCGCACAGGATCGGCACAAATCCTATGCAGATGTCCGTCGTAGACCTCTCGAGTTTGAGGTGGGTGACAGAGTTTTCTTGAGGGTTTCACCGATGAAGGGCGTTAAGAGGTTTGGAGTTAAGGGCAAGTTGAGTCCTAAGTATATTGGGCCATTTGAGATCGTGAAAAGGATTGGTGTTGTTGCTTACCGTTTGGAGTTGCCTTCTAGTTTGGGCAAGGTTCATAGTGTCTTTCATGTTTCCCAGCTCCGTAAGTATGTTAGTGACCCGAGTCATGTTCTTCCCAGAGAGATCGAGAACTTAGAGCCGAGTCTTGCTTTCGAGGATCGTCCCGTGAAGATTCTAGACCGTCAGGACAGGAAGCTTAGAAGCAAAGTGGTGCCCTTAGTGAAGATCCTTTGGCGTTGCGGTGATGTTGAGGAGCAGACGTGGGAGACCGAGGCTTCGATGCGAGCTGCGCATCCTTCTCTTTTCGATTGAGGTATAGTTATATAAAATTTATCTTCGTTCGAGTTTCGAGGACGAAACTTTTTGAAGTTGGGGTGATTGTAACATCCCGTATTTTCATAAAATATATTTTAAGGGTTTTTAATTATTTTAAGTAGTAAAATAATATTTTAATAATTTATTGGGAAGTATTTTAATAAATCGTTAAGATCCGTCTTAAGAACCTTAAGTCCTTAAGACGAACTCAACTTGGCAACTTGAATTCATAACATAAAACCCGTTCATGTTACCAACCCGTTTCCTTTGAAACGGAAAGGACACATATAAACCCCCTAAAAACCCTTTGTATGTCGACACATTCAACCACAAGAAATAAGAACATTGACATTTTATTTCCTCATTTCCTCTCTTAAAACTCCATCTTATAATCCATTTTTCTTCATCATCCGGACTCCAAATCAAGGTAATAATTACATTTTCGGAATCCTCATGAAATTTTCAAGTCATCCGTCACTTCCGACTTTCGTTTCCTTCGATTCGAAATCTGGGCTGTTTTTGCTTAATTCGCCTTTAAGCTCTAAAATCCGTGTTTATTGGTTGTAGGTGAAGGATTAGACGACCCTAGTGTGGATAGCTACGTGGTGGAAGAGGAGCTTTGATCGGAATTGCTTTTAAGGTGACGATAATGAGAAACTCGGCCTTTATTTGTAATATTAGCACTTTTCATGTTTAGGATGTTTAAGTTTCTGATTTTACATATGGTTTATGTTCAATGAGTTAGAAATCATGCTAGGAATACATGTGTATGATGTTCATTTGCCTTGATGATGTTTCACATGCCTAGTTGATGAATTTCAGAAAATTGTGCTTAAGACGGATACAAGTAATATTCTTATTGAGGATTGTTTGTGAAACTAATTGCTGGTAGTTAGTGTATTTGATGATTATATGTGATGGGTAAAGTTCATATGTTGCGATTTTAGAAGTCTTGAATCGATTAGAGCAGATTTGAATGTTTTAGGAATTTGCGTTTTTGCGTACAGCGTACTCTGAGCCGGTAGGCTGACCGGCAGCCGGTCGGCCGGCTCAGAGTCGGGGTGTGCATTTTTCGTATGTTAGGATTTTAAGAAAAAGGATCCTGAGCCGGTAGGTTGGCCGCCGGTTGACCGGCTCAGGGTACCTGTGTGTGTTTGGAAGTTTTCAAAAGGGTTTGGGAAAGTGACTCCCAGCCGGCAGGCCGGCAGCCGGTACACCGGCTGAGAGTCACTCCTCATATTTCAGAAATTTAGTTTGGCTTGTGGGAAGGGACTCCCAGCCGGCTGGTCGGCGGACGGTCCACCGGCTGAGAGCCTCTTCTCATTGATTTTCAGACGGTTTAATGGCATGGGAAAGGACTCCCAGCCGGTGGACCGGCAGACGGTCTGGGACCGGCTGAGAGCCCCTGTTCTCATTGTTTTACTTATAACTTTCAAAGGCTTATTCGGTTTTGATTGAAACTCGTTCCTTGTACCTTTGATGTGTGTTTGAGGTCCCCGGAGGATGGTCGACACTATAATGGGTTCGGGAATAGAGTGAGGATAGAGACCCCCCGGTCGGGTAACCGAAAGGGAAACCGGCTCTCCCTCAACTTAGTTCCCGAAGTCAATTAAGTGTTGACTAGAAACAGAAGTGATAAGAAAGAAAGAGTTAGTTATTGAATTGGATGCTTTTATAGTGATGCGTATTAATTTATGCGTTAAGATGTCGCCTCTGAACTTAGTACGTAGGATGTTTGTCATATATAGGGATATGCGTTAAGGTGTCGCCTCTGAGCCCTATATGTGTTTGTTTGTCGTGTATGGAGGTATGCGTTAAGGTGTCGCCTCTGAGCTCCATACATGTTTTATTGTCGTGTCTGGGACATGCGTTGGGTTTTCGCCTCTGAGTCCAGCCATGTTTGAGTGATCGCGTCAGGACATGCCTTAAGCTGGCCTCTGAGTCTGACGAGTAGAGCAACTGCACGACGGGGCAGTCAGGTTGTCATACCTTACCCGGAGTGCAGGTGTTTGGTGCTAGAACATGCGTTGAGTTTTCGTGTCTGAGTCTAGTATCTTGTGATGTAGTAGGGGAACATGCGTTGAGTTTTCGCCTGTGAGTTCCTTACGTTTGATTGTGAATTGAGTGCTAGTCCATGCTTTGAGTTTTCGCCTCTGAGTCTAGTATCTTGTTGATAGCCGGTCCATGCGTTGAGTGTTCGCCTCTGAGTCCTTGCTTGATATTGTGAACTTGGTATCTAGGTTATGCGTTAAGATGTCGCCTCTGAACCTTTTTACTTGCTGAATGATTGGTATATAGGTGATGTCTTAAGTTGACCGTTGAACCTTATACTTGTTGTTCTATATCTGCTTGCCTGTGTTGGTAAAGTGTCAGATATGCATGATGATAGTGATGTTTATAGCACCTTGACTTTGATGTTGTTCATCCAAGGCATTGGGTGACTCTTTAGTCAGTTTCGTAAATGGTTTGGACTGAAAGACCCCCCGACCGGGCATGTAACACCCCCATTTATCTAAGGGCCTGTACTAGGACTCCCCAGATAAATAAAGGTGTTACCATCTCGGTTTCCCGAGGCAGTAGATACAAAGGAAGATAACCAGTACTTTAAATAAAATTTAACTCAAGACATGTTCTTACATCATTATCCAAAAGTCTTAACAAAACAGTAAAGTACAACTCATATAAGACTGACTAAGATGGTCTAGACATCTAATCCGGTCCGAATCCAACCTCTTACTCCCATAGCTCCCCCTTAGTCTTTGGCCACCTGTCAATCTGCTCCCCAATAATTGGTTCATCACAGGTGATCACGAACACACAGGGTCAACCACGAGGTTGAGTAGGAAAAGAACAAACAAAACAACAATATAATAAACTCCGCGCCGATCCAACACCATATATATACTCCGCACCGATCCAACGCCATAATACTCCGCACCGATCCAACACCATAAATACTCCGCACCGATCCGACACCATATGTACTCCGCACCGATCCAACTCCATATCACAAGGCTCATTGTGAACACAATGTATCACATCACAAAGTAATATATAAATAACACCATATAATGATCACACGATATATGTCATAAGCATGCTCAAAACAAATAAGGACAGATTGCACCATATCAGATACCAGTTTTTCCCCTACCTGAAATAGCAGGGAACGCAGATCAACCAAAGCTTGCCTAGAAATGTTCCACACGAAACTCGCTCCCTAGACAGATATACGTACGAATTAATAACTTACATGAACCTCTTAACGAATCATAGTTACTATAAATGGCAACTACTATAAGCGGAAAGTTTCCATAAATAGAAACTTTCCGACGTATCAACTTCCAAAAATAGTAACCTCTAACTACAACCACTTTCGTTTGAAATTTCAAATGATTCCCAAAATACTTTACTACCCAAATATAAATTCACCATAAATACTTACCCTTTAATAGATAATATATTTACCATTAATACAAATATTATTACCATAAATAACAAATATATTATGAATAATAATAATAATAATACTAAGTAAGATAATAATAATAAGTATACTAACAAAACTAATGCCAAAACTACACCCTACACGACCCAACTCACGACTCAACTACCCAGCGCATCCCATGGTTTTAGCTCCACCACCACCACCACGCACAACCCCTACACCCTGCCGACAACCACCAGCGACCACCCCCACCATGGCCACTACACCCCAGACCACCACCAGGATGGTCGACTCTCTCCGGCGGGGTGGACCAGGGGCTCCAACACCCCTGCTTCCTCACCCTTAACCCGCGACACCCCTAAACAAACTGTCACAACCACCGCCACAATCTGCCAGGCCACCGGCAAACACCACCATTAGAACCCCTGTCCCAGAACCATCAGACAGTGGTGGTACCACTGCACCGACCTCCCCCTAGTCATCGGTGATACCACCCCCAAAACCAGTCTACCCAAAACGACTACTTATTACCAGCAGTCGTCCCCTGTTTCCTTCCAAAACCACCGTGAAAACAACCCCCTTGACCACCATACGACACTATTCTTAACACCACAACAACTCCTAGTCCACCCCTGACTCCCCTTTGACACGAACCACCACCCACGACTCCTTCTTTTATCACACAGAGACACGGAAGACAACACAAAACCCATAGACCCGACAACCATGCTGAAACCACTGTAACCAGGGGTGATAAACACCCCTGTCGACACCACCGGTGACTCCTACAACCACCCAGATCAACCTCCTGACCAACCTCCAGACACTAACAACATAACAACACAAAAACGAACCCAAACCCGACACTCAAACCCCTCTCGAAAACAGTGACAAAACAAGTGACCCTTAACCAAATACAACAAATTAACACAGGCTGCGCATACCTGTTTTCTGATCTAATTCGAAGGGTTTAAACGGAGTTGAACCACCGTGGGGAATTGACCTTCCTGAAGGGTGATGTCGGCTGAGCAAAACGGGGTAGGTTAGAGTTTGTAGATAGGTCAGAATGCTGGCTCGAAAACCTTCTTATAAGGCGGCTGATATCAACAATGTGAGGGTTTGTTGTTTTCAAAACATGGGTGTGGGCTGTTTACACTGATTTCGAGGCCCATGGCCGAGCTGCACTAGGTCCAAGGTTCGAGCCACACTAACAACCTACCACAAATATTAACCTAGGGTGGATAGATCCCCCTTTCAAGCCCCACCGACGACCCAACACACTCCATAAAACGAGCACTAGCGAACTAGTAAAAACAATTTATTTACCCATCGCTAAGCTAATCGCTCCATCGTGAAATCACTATATCTGATCAAGATAAAAAATCGTAACTAAAAATTCGAGGTATTACAGTCTTTCCCCCTTAAAAAGAACTTCGTCCCGAAGTTCGATAACACACAAAAGACAAAACAATCAAACCATACAAACGTGGAACATAAAACGTCACCAAAGTTCACTTAAAACATCGAATGTTACATTCCACCCCCCTTAAAGAAAAGTTACGTCCGCGTAACTTACCTCAATCGAACAAGTGTGGATAGCGCTCTCTCATGATTGCCTCAGGCTCCCATGTAGCCTCCTCCTGATTATGATTGGTCCACAGGACCTTCACCAAGATCGTCTCTCCGTTGCGAGTTTTCCGCACCTTTCTGTCCAGAATTTCTTTCGGAGTCTCAATGTAGTTTCTCCTTCCAAATAGTTTCCGAAGTTGGTTGAGAGCCGTGCATTAGTGATTGCATGATAGTATGAGATCAGTTATTGAGATATTGATATACTTCACATGTCTATATATGTTGGAGTGTTCTGTTTGTATTGCTTGTTACGTGTCGTTACAAAAGGTGGCTAGGAGAACTCTAGTCACTCCCCACTGATTGTGGCGTTGATATGCTCTAATTTTATACACTTTTCATCCCCATTTTAGCTCATGTTTTATCATCGTTTACTTTATTCTTCAATGTTTATTGAGCTAATTCCGTGTTCTAGGTAAATTGTATGTGGTTTAGCGTTTTTTGTAGGAATTTCGGATTACATTTTGACATTTACCAAACATCGGAGCTAAACAAAGTCGAGACAAACATTTTCCGGGTAGTAAAAATGACGGAGAAAGAAAGAAAGTCAAGAAGTCAACAAAGAAGTCAACACTTGAAGATCAAATGTGCAAAGCATGACAACATCAATCATTACATCATTCTTGCAACGTCATTCAAGAACCCAAATGTAAACAATTGACGAAATACGGAGAACATGGACACTGTTTTCACCCCGGTCGAGGTGGGCTGCCCCAGTATAACGGGGTGGCTTTGATCAGGCTGTTTTTGGTCTAGATTCAAGGAATGCATACGTCATGTTCTTGCCCCGGTCCGGGGTGGCTGTAATCTACTCCGTCTCCTCATCACTATAAATACCCCATGCTTTCATTCATTTGAGAAGCATCTAATCTTGGAGTGATCAATTCTTAGAATCAATTTTAGATTAGAAATCATTTTGAGCTTCATTAAGCTTGTAAGAAATACTCTAAGTCTTTCTTTATTTTCTTTATAAAAATAGTTCTTTGTTTATTTCAAGCATTTCCCGAAGCTATTCGCATTTCATCTTCCGAGTTCTTATTCCGTTAATTTCCGGTATTATCTTTCTTTACGGTTTTATTTTTATGTCTATCTTAGTTAATAGGATTGATAATCTAGCTCACAAAACCATGTGTGAGTAGTTTTTATATTTAGGGGAGGGAAACCATGCTAGAATAGTTGTTTGGTCATGTTAAATTATGGATTTTACATTATCATATTGTTGATTATATACATGCTTGTTTCATTTGATTAATATATGATTATTGACTATGATTATTGATAAATCATTATTCTCATCCTAAGATCGAAAGCCGGGATAGAACTTGATTAATCGATAGTTGTAGTCATAGCCATAATTGTTAATTGTGTTGTTCTTATCCTAAGATCGAAAATCTGGATAGATTTAGGCATGGCATGTTATAGTATTTTGTTCCAATGTACGCGAGAGCTAATTGGTAATCAATCTACGGTTAAACTCTAGGCCGAGAGGAAATTGTTATAAACCTAATCAACTATTGACAATGTATTTCTTTAATTTAACATGACTAAGCTCCTATATGCATGTGTAACCCCAATCCCCTAGATTCTTCCCTTTAATCATTTACATCTTCATTTTCCATTACTGTTTTACCTTAGTTAATCCAAATCATAACCAAATTCTTGTGACCAACCTTGATAGAATTCTCTCCATAGCTAATCACAATTACATTCCCGTCTCCTTGTGGTTCGACCCCTTCTTCCCTATCTACATTAATTTGTATGTTAGTCAAGTCTAGGGACTTTTATTTTTGGTAGGTGTGCGACCTAGCCTGACCAAATTTTGGCGCCGTTGCCGGGGAGCTAACGGTTTTATTTTTTGTGCTTAGTAGAATTCTATCTTGTTTTCTTTTGTCTTAAGGAACACTTGTTCCTTGAGACCCTTACTTACAATCTCCCCTAGGTTGTTGTCT
Source organism: Silene conica (assembly GCA_029255685.2). Lineage (NCBI taxonomy): Eukaryota > Viridiplantae > Streptophyta > Magnoliopsida > Caryophyllales > Caryophyllaceae > Silene > Silene conica. The sequence continues at coordinate 54,087,357 of CM055311.2, read as the reverse complement.
TATGCCCAGGTCCTCTCAAATTGGTGAACTTCTTCCCGTTGATCCCGAACCCGAGAAGTCTTTGCGTAGGAGATTACGCTTCCTTAAGGAGATTGCCGAAGCCGCAACTCTTGCGGATCTTGATAATATTCGATGTTTTTATCTAGAGGATCTCAAAACTCTTGAGAAAGAAGCCTCTACTTCTCAACCAACAAAGGACGTTTGTCTGATCATTCCAAGCCCACTGCGGCTATGCTCCCAAGAGGAATAGTTACGTCTCAAATTGGTGCGGTAAACTTTGAAATCAAGCCGGCCTTTATAAGCATTGTTGAAAGAAAACAGTTTGGGGGAACTCCTACGGAAGACCCCAACTTACATGTACAGAATTTTTGTGACTATTGCTCCATGATTCGGCAACCGGGTGTTACACAAGAGCAAATAAGGGAGATACTATTCCCTTTCTCCCTAAAGGACAAGGCCAAAGTTTGGATATATAGCCTTGATCGAGTTGCATTGGGAATCAACGATTGGGATAGTCTAGCCCTTGCATTTTATCAAAAGTATTTCCCTCCTGAGAAAACACAATAACTAAGGAGTCAAATCACGGGTTTTCGCCAAAGCGGTCATGAAAGTCTACATGAGGCATGGGAAAGGTACAAAGAACTTCAAAGGGAATGTCCTCATCATGGTTTGGATTCGTGGTTTCTTGCCATCACGTTCTACAATGGGTGTTGCGCAGAGTCTCGTCGAGTTTTGGACTCCGCAAACAATGGGAGATTCGATAACATAGATGTGGAGTTCGCTCACTCGACCATAGAATCTATGGCGATACACGACTCTCAACATGTCAACTCGAGGAACATCCCATTAAAGGCAAAGGAAGAAGATCCCGGAATTGCTCTCTTGAAAGCTCAAGTAGCTCTTCTCCAAAGACAAGTCGACAATCAAGGATCAAGTTCCTCTCAGCCTCATGAACAAGTAAACGTGACAAGTCAAGTTGTGGTATGTGAAGCTTGTGGAAGTGCGGGTCACGGATTCCAAGAGTGTAGAAGTAATATGGAACAAGTCAATGCCTACCAAAGCTTTAGGCAAAATTTCAACCCTTTTTCCAATACCTACAATCCGGGTACAAAGTTCCATCCAAACTTCTCCTACAAAAGTACAAATGTCCTAAATCCACTACCACCAAGACCACCACAAAATACTGTACCACCAGGTTTCCAAAATAAAGGACAAAAGAACCAATTTCAACAAAATTTCCAACCATTCCTTCAACACCAATTCCAAAATCAACAACCATTCCCAAATCAACAATTCCAAAACCCTTCACAAAATTCGCCACCATTCCAAAACCCCCAAAATCAACAAAGTCAACCCTCACATCCACAACAATTGAGTGAGATAGGAAGTCTATTGGCACAAGTGGCCGAGACACAAAGAAACATGGTCCTTCACATTCAAAAGAACGATCAAGCTAGAGATGCTTCAATCAAAATGCTTGAGACACAAATTGCTCAACTTGCTACTTCCAACCCTCAAAGACAACAAGGCCAATTGCCACCACAAGGAGCACAACCTCACGAGCAAGCTAACGCTGTCGCTTTAAGGAGTGGTACTACCTATGAGGGACCCCAAATGCCCACTGAAGAAAGTGATCAAATGGGTAAGAAAGATGACGTTGGGAACAAAGCTACTAGCTCAAAAGAAGTTGAGAAGGAGCCCGACCAAATCAATGAGCCTGTGTTGGTAGAGATTGAGGAGGAGCCCCCAAAGGATAAAGATAAAGCTAAGGAGCCAGAAAAGATTCAAGTGCCTTTTCCCCATAGGTTGGCAAGAGCTCACAAGGAAACTCAATTTGGTAAATTCATGGAGGTGGTGAAAAACTTGCAGGTAACAATCCCTTTTACCGAGTTAATCACCCAAGTCCCATCATACACTAAATTCATGAAAGACATCTTAACTAGGAAAAGGACAATAGATAGCATTGAAACCTTGGCCTTCACCGCTGAGTGTAATACCCTTTTAGAAAATTTGTCCCCACCTAAGTTAAAAGATCCAGGAAGTTTTTCAATCCCATGCACCATTCGTACCTATACTATCGACAAAGCTCTTTGTGATTTAGGTGCTAGTGTTAGTGTCATGCCTTTTTCCATTTGTGAGAGATTAAACATGGGAGAGTTAAAGTGTACTAGTGTCACCTTGCAAATGGTGGACCGTTCTGTAAAACAGCCTCTAGGTGTTTTGGAGGATGTTCCCGTCAAAGTTGGCAAATTTTTTATTCCAGTTGACTTTATTGTTCTTGACATCGCTGAAGATTCGCAAATCCCGATTATTTTGGGAAGGCCATTTTTACATACCGCGGATGCGGTCATCGATGTTAAAAACGGTAAATAAATTGACTTTGGAAGTTGGTGATGACAAAGTGACTTACAATTTGAACAATGTTGTGAAAAGTCCAATGTTAGAAGAACCATGTTACTCCATAGAGGTCTCAGATGTAATTGATATTATTGTGGAAGATTCATTGCCCCGATCCTTGAGCAAGGATCCGTTGGAGGCTCTTTTGTTGCTAGAATCTTTTGCATGTGATGATGACATTGATGGTGACGAGATAAATGCTTTGGAGTTGGAGCTCGATGGAGAGGAGCTAGCCTTGGAGGAAAACTCTAATTTCATAGGTTTGGTTGCTACTTCCACTACGGTTGAGGTACAAAAACCCGAACTAAAGCCCCTCCCATTGAATTTAAAGTATGCTTTTCTAGATGAATCAGAAATGTGCCCAATCATTGTAAGCACCCATCTAGATGAAAGTCAAGTGTCTAGGTTGTTAGATGTGTTGAGAACCCATAAGAAGGCTATAGGCTATTCACTAGATGATTTGAAGGGAATAAGCCCCGATTTTTGTATGCATAGGATTCACTTAGAAGAAGATCATAAGCCATGTGTACAAGGTCAACATCGCTTAAACCCAAACATGCAAGAAGTTGTCAAAAAAGAGGTCATGAAACTCTTGGATGCGGGAATTATCTATGCAATTTCCGACTCCAAATGGGTTAGTCCGGTCCAAGTGGTCCCAAAGAAAGGAGGGACCACGGTAGTCAAAAATGATAAAGATGAACTCATCCCTACTCGCGTTGTGACGGGATGGCGCATGTGTATTGACTATAGGAGGTTGAACTTAGCCACTAAGAAAGACCACTATCCCTTACCGTTCATTGACCAAATGTTGGAGAGGTTGGCATGTCATAAGTACTTTTGCTACTTAGATGGTTATTCGGGATTCTTCCAAATACCCATTCATCCCGATGACCAAGAAAAGACCACTTTCAATTGCCCTTATGGTACCTTTGCTTACCGTAGGATGCCTTTCGGTCTATGTAATGCCCCCGCAACCTTCCAACGTTGCATGACTAGTATTTTTTCAGATTTCATTGAGTCCATCATGGAAGTTTTTATGGATGATTTTAGTGTCTATGGCACTACATTTGATGCTTGTTTGGCCAATTTGACTAAGGTCTTGAAAATATGTGAAGAAGTGGACTTAGTTTTGAATTGGGAAAAGTGCCACTTCATGGTAAATGAAGGAGTGGTACTCGGTCATCTTGTTTCGGAAAGAGGTATAGAGGTGGACCGTGCCAAGGTTCAAGTGATCGAGCAACTTCCCCCTCCAATAAATGTCAAAGGTATAAGAAGTTTTCTGGGACACGCGGGATTTTACCGCCGTTTTATAAAGGATTTCTCCAAAATTGCAAAGCCTCTTACCGAGCTCCTTTTGAAGGATGCTCCATTTTTTTCACTGATGCTTGTCTTGAGTCTTTTAACAGGATTAAGGAGGCTTTAATTTCGGCACCCATCATCAATCACCGGATTGGAATTTGCCGTTTGAAGTAATGTGCGATGCTAGTGACTATGCGGTGGGTGCCGTTCTTGGGCAAAGGAAAGATAAGGTGCTTCATGCCATTTACTATGCAAGTAAAACATTGGATGCAACTTAAGTCAACTATGCCACTACCGAGAAGGAACTTCTTGCTATTGTCTATGCTCTAGACAAGTTTCGTTCTTACTTGGTTGGTTCTAAGGTCATTGTCCATACCGATCACGCCGCCTTGAAACATATACTTTCAAAGAAGGAGGCAAAGCCAAGGCTCATTAGATGGATCTTGCTCTTGCAAGAATTTGACCTTGAGATTCGTGACAAGAAAGGAGCTGAAAATGTTGTGGCCGATCACCTCTCCCGTTTAAGGTTTGATGATGAAGGTATTCATATACCTATTGATGATTCTTTTGTCGTTGACTCCTTGATGATGGTCGAGGAAAATACACCATGGTATGCCGATATTGCCAACTATCTTGTTGGTCATGAGTTGCCACCTAACCTTTCATATCAACAAAGAAAGAAGTTCATGCATGATGCCAAATTCTATCTTTGGGATGATCCTCATTTGTTCAAACATTGCTCCGACGGGCTATACCGGAGATGTATCCCACAATGGGATGTGAAAGGAGTGTTAGAAGGTTGTCATTCTTCTCCCTATGGTGGTCATCATGGACCATCTAAAACCGTTGCTAAGATTTTGCAATCCGGTTTCTATTGGCCTACTATGTTCCAAGACGCTAAGAATTTTGTGATGGCATGTGATGCTTGCCAAAGAACCGGATCTATTTCAAGAAGGCATGAGATGCCTCAAAATGGAATCCTTGAAGTTGGAATTTTCGATGTATGGGGCATCGACTACCAAGGCCTTTTTCCTTCATCAAAAGGTAATCGTTATATCTTGGTAGCCGTTGATTACGTTTCCAAATGGGTAGAAGCAATTTCCACTCCCATTAATGATGCCCGTCATGTCATAAGATTGTTCAAGAAGGTCATATTCTCACGCTTTGGTGTACCTAGAGCGGTGATTAGTGATCGTGGAACTCACTTTGGTGAAAAACAACTGATACATTGCTTGCTAAATATGGGGTTTTTCATAGAAGAGGTTTGGCCTACCATCCGCAAACGAGTGGCCAAGTCGAAGTTTCAAACCGTGAAATCAAATCCATTCTTGAAAAAGTTGTTGCAAAATCAAGGAAAGATTGGAGTACAAAGCTCGATGACGCCTTGTGGGCATATAGGACCGCTTTCAAGACACCTATTGGCACTTCACCATATAGGTTGGTCTATGGAAAAGCTTGTCATTTGCCGATAGAGATGGAACAAAAAGCTTTTTGGGCTATCAAAGAGCTCAATTTTGATGCTACTCTTTGTGGAGAGAAGAGATTATTGCAACTAAATGAACTCGATGAATTCCGGTTTCAAGCTTATGAAAGTTCCCGTCTTTACAAAGAAAAGACAAAATGGTGGCATGATAAGAAGATTCTCAAGAAAGATTTTGTGATTCGTGATAAGGTATTATTGTTCAATTCTCGTTTGAAGATTTTTCCAGGGAAATTACGATCAAGGTGGTCTGGCCCGTATACCGTCATTAATGTGAACAAGCTTGGTTTCGTCGAAGTGATGACTACGAACGGCGAAAGATTCAAAGTCAATGGCCATCGGTTGAAAGTTTATCATGAGAATGATGTTATCGGTAGTGGAGGAAGTTTTCTTGGAACTTCCGTCCGTTCAAGCTTAATTTATTGAAGACTCGTAACGTCTAGCAAGACTTAAAATTGCGCTTCTCGGGAGGCAACCCGTGTTTTAATCTTTTATTTTCCTTTTTGAATAATGTTTCGGCTTAGGTAGCATAGAAATAAGTAGATTTGTGGTATGTTGAATTGAAATTGCAGGTACCATACGAGGCAAGAAGGAAAATGAAAGCTGAAAAAGGAAAAAAGAATGCTGGAAAGGAAAAAAAAAAGAGGACAGATCAGTCTCACCCCGGGGGTCCGGGGCAAGCTACCCCGACCGGGGTCAATACAACATCTCTCGGCATTTGCAAAAGAAAAATGCAATTCGAAGAAAAACAAAAATGAAGAAACCCACCCCGGTCTACCGCGGCGAGCTACCCCGACCGAGGCAGGAGCACCCAAGCTCGACAATTTTGCAAAAGCAAAGGCTGCTCGTTTTTTATTCTTATTCCTTCATTCTTATTTTCCCTTCCTTTGCCTCCTCAAGGTAACTCTTTTCTCTTAATTTACTACTAGATCTCATCCTAGCAATCATTCTTTAAGGGTTTCTACTTCCATTTCCACTCTCAAGTAAGTTATTTTGCTCATACTACTCTAATTTATCCTTAAATTGATTAGAAATTGCATTTTTCACTAACCCTAACTTCAAATTGGGGAAAATTGATTTTGCTCTTTGTGGGTGAGGAATTCAATTTCTAGTTTGAATTTATGCTTTGTAGAGTTAGTATATGTCCTTGCTAGTGTTAATTTCCCTTACTTGAGTGCCATTTACATTGTTTTAGCAAATTTGTGAGTTTTTTTTTTATGGTTGGTATTTTTCTGAAATTTTCAGATTTATGGCTCCCTTGAAGAACTTATTTCGTCGTAGTAAGAGGGCTAGAGCGGAACCCGGTCCTAGCAACCCAATAGAGGTGGAGGAAGAAGAAGAAGTAGAGGAGGTCCCAAGGTCACCACCATCGGTATGGCAAGATGAAGATTATCCTACCGTTGTGTTTGTTTCTGAAAAACAATTCAACAATTGGAATGCCTTGAAAGCCAAAGGTTTGAGACCAACTCGTTTTGTTAATTTTGATTCCTTGAGGCGAATAGGATTAGATAAGCATGTCAAAGCCTTGTTCAAGGGGGTACATATGGGTTATGCCTTAACTATGAACTATCGAACTTACCTACAACTCACACTTGAATTTCTAAGCTCCTTCGAATTTCATAAATCTAGGAGGCAATACCATATCCATTCGGTGAGTTTTAGGTTGTTCAATAGAGACTATAATAAAACCCTTACCCAATTCGCCCAGATCTTTGGCTTACCGACGGAAGGGATTCTTATTGACCCTCCCGAATACTATAACCCAGTCGTGACTTGGAATGCCATCTCCCATTTCCCTTACCCCGGAAATTGGAACCATCTCCCCCATGCCTTGCTCCATAGACCGGACTTTCGTATTTGGCAACGGTCTATGGGGTGGACTTTTTTCGGGAGACTTGAGCCTCACTCAGTGAGGTTGATAGAGGTTCAGATTCTTGGGTCTTTCTTGAATGTTGAAGGATATGACAAATGGCAAATCAACATCCCTTACCACTTTGCCAATCACTTGTCCAAACAAGTGAGTTACCGTTCTAAATGTGTGGTCCTAGGTGGATTAATAACCCGCATAGCTCACAATATCTGTCGGTTCAACCAAGAGACCACCGACCTTCAACCTTTATTACCCGGTCCTAGGGATGTGGGAAATGGTTTGGATTATGATTACTTTGTTTCACTTGACTGGTTTCGGAGTGCCCCACCTCAAATGATTTGGAAAATAGGCAAGTATGATTCTCTTCGGTTCCCCGATGATTTGCCTTTAATTCCTGTGCTAACCCAAGGGGAACCTGCTAGGGGAGGGGTACCATTTGTTCGTAGAAGTTTTCATTTGCCTATTAGAGGCCTATCACCCACTGCCCCAACTATGACTTATGCTAGTACGTATACTCGTCGGGGGAATCCGGGTAATTCTTCACGTCGGGAGGAGGTAGGACAATCCTCTCATCAACATGAATCTTTTCAACCTCCCCGCCACTCTAGTGCGGATCTTTATAGTATGATGAGAGGATTACAGGTTAGTGTGGACACTATGCGGGACGATCAACGACTTGCTTTGAACTCCATATATACTCATTTTGCCCATCAAGGGGTCATCCAGCAAGAAGGACCTCACCCGTCCTTCTTCACTTGGCCCGAGGGTGGTTTTTCTGGTGGTGGTTTTGCAGGTTTTCCCGCACCTCAAGTTCCTCCTCACGTTGCTCCTCATATTGCCCCTTATTCCGACCCTCAATTTGCTAGCGGAAGTGGAAGTGGAGAAAGAGAAGTTGATGATCCACCTCGCAATGTCAACTTCACCGATTTCTTTGATGGCCCTATATGAATGGTTGTTGCTCCCCTTGTACATACTAGCTTGGGGGAAGCTAGTCGGTTTAGTAAGTTTCCTTTTACTTTTATTCATAGTTTCCCTTTCCCCATTAAACTTGTTGTTTGGTTGTCTCTTTGGTTCACATTGAGGGAAATGTGAAGTTTAGCTTGGGGGAGGGATCGCTTTGCTTTTTCTTTTTATAGGTTAGTATGAGCTTAATGATGACAAGTTTCATGATAATGTGAATGAATCACCTACTGTTTTCCTCTTACATTTCCCAATTTTCATGCTCTTTGGAATTTTTTTGTGATTCTACTATGACGGAATTTTTACTTGCATGGGGATGTCTTGACATAGTAGGTAGAGAATGGATTTTTGATGTTTTTGGCTTGATCTTTTGGCATTGGCAACCTACAAAATTGAAAGTTTTAGAGCCTCCTAAGACCGTTACACTCTTTTTCGGTCTCATCTAGGTGTGTGAGTAGGTCTCCTCATGGTTTTGTGTTACACCAAAAGGTATAAATATGGTTTTTGTTCCACTTCATAAGCATTGCATTCATCTTGTGAGTATTTATAAGCTTTTCACATGATTCTATTTGCCCATTTTTGCCCCTTTACACATGTTTTTACTGATTTTCTAAGCTACATTCAAAATTTGCCTACCTTGTCAAGTTAGTAGCTTATTCATTAGTGCTTGGGTGCTCAATTGGGATATGGTTTAAATGTTGCCTTTTATCATTGTGATTTGGCATTGAAAAATTGATGGTCAAAAAGTCGAGAAAGAAAGAAAAAAAATATACCATCCATGAAAAAAAGAAGAAAAAAAAAAGATGAAAACAAAAGAAAAGAAAGAAAAGAAGCATGAATTGAAAAGAAAAGGAAATAGAGAAAAAGTTTCCATGACATTCATCATAAAAATATTTGTTGGGAAATTCTCATATGCTTTGTCTTGATAAGAGAAGTCATTTTGCTAGTTTTGACTTCAACATTTGGTAATGAGTTGGGTTTGATTTTGGATTGAGCATCCTTGCAATAATGGTTAGTTGCTAGCTTGAATTAGCTCCAATTACCATAACTCACATGTTCCCTTTTCTTACCCATCACATATTGCTTCCTTCTTATGGCTTCTTTTGTATGCTTGCATTTTGATTGCATTGGCTAGTGGATTGGAATGCTTACCATATTAGTTTGCCGGCACAACTTCATAAGTCGAGGGTAGGAGAATGTTTTCACATACAAACCTCCTTTACATTTATTAGTGTGCTTGAGTGTACCGTGAGAGTCCTTTGTCAAAATGATCGTGCAAAAGCCAAAGAGTCTAGATGAAACTCTATACGCTACGCCGTCGTGTAAATCTCAACCATGTATTGCATCCTTCCTATGCCCATGTTGTCTTCGGGATTTCGTCTCACAATTATTTCATTAGCTAAAATTGGGATTTGTAATTGATGGGACTATGGAGATTCATTTGCTTGTCTTGGTTTATTTGAGCTTGCTTGAGGACAAGCAAGGGTTTAGCTTGGGGGAATTTGATATGCTCTAATTTTATACACTTTTCATCCCCATTTTAGCTCATGTTTTATCATCGTTTACTTTATTCTTCAATGTTTATTGAGCTAATTCCGTGTTCTAGGTAAATTGTATGTGGTTTAGCGTTTTTTGTAGGAATTTCGGATTTCTCTTACATTTTGACATTTACCAAACATCGGAGCTAAACAAAGTCGAGACAAGCATTTTCCGGGTAGTAAAAGTGACGGAGAAAGAAAGAAAGTCAAGAAGTCAACAACGAAGTCAACACTTGAAGATCAAATGTGCAAAGTATGACAACATCAATCATTACATCATTCTTGCAACGTCATCCAAGAACCCAAATGTAAACAATTGACGAAATACGGAGAACATGGACACTGTTTTCACCCCGGTCGGGGTGGGCTGCCCCGGTATATCGGGGTGGCTTTGATCAGGCTGTTTTTAGTCCAGATTCAAGGAATGCATACGTCATGTTCTTGCCCCGGTCCAGGGTGGCTGTAATCTACTCCGTCTCCTCATCACTATAAATACCCCATGCTTTCATTCATTTGAGAAGCATCTAATCTTGGAGTGATCAATTCTTAGAATCAATTTTAGATTAGAAATCATTTTGAGCTTCATTAAGCTTGTAAGAAATACTCTAAGTCTTTCTTTATTTTCTTTATAAAAATAGTTCTTTGTTTATTTCAAGCATTTCCCGAAGCTATTCGCATTTCATCTTCCGAGTTCTTATTCCGTTAATTTCCGGTATTATCTTTCTTTACGGTTTTATTTTTATGTCTATCTTAGTTAATAGGATTGATAATCTAGCTCACAAAACCATGTGTGAGTAGTTTTTATATTTAGGGGAGGGAAACCATGCTAGAATAGTTGTTTGGTCATGTTAAATTATGGATTTTACATTATCATATTGTTGATTATATACATGCTTGTTTCATTTGATTAATATATGATTATTGACCGTGATTATTGATAAATCATTATTCTCATCCTAAGATCGAAAGCCGGGATAGAACTTGATTAATCGATAGTTGTAGTCATAGCCATAATTGTTAATTGTGTTGTTCTTATCCTAAGATCGAAAGTCGGGATAGATTTAGGCATGGCATGTTATAGTATTTTGTTCCAATGTACGCGAGAGCTAATTGGTAATCAATCTACGGTTAAACTCTAGGCCGAGAGGAAATTGTTATAAACCTAATCAACTATTGACAATGTATTTCTTTAATTTGACATGACTAAGCTCCTATATGCATGTGTAACCCCAATCCCCTAGATTCTTCCCTTTAATCGTTTACATCTTCATTTTTCATTACTGTTTTACCTTAGTTAATCCAAATCATAACCAAATTCTTGTGACCAACCTTGATAGAATTCTCTCCATAGCTAATCACAATTACATTCCCGTCTCCCTGTGGTTCGACCCCTTCTTCCCTATCTACATTAATTTGCATGTTAGTCAAGTCTAGGGACTTTTATTTTTGGTAGGTGTGCGACCTAGCCTGACCAGGCGTACATGTTTTCATGTATGTAGGTACATGCAGGTTGGACGGGGTTGGATGAGAGCTAGCGAGTGATGATCCACTTGTCATCATATGACTTACACTTTCGAGTAGCTAGACTCTAGTTTGATACTGTTTATCTTTTGGTGCCTGTAGGGATGTTCCATCCCAGGCTTTGTATATATTTGGTTTCCATATCTAGAACTGTTATACTTATCTATCTTGTTTATATCAGTTTCCAGTTTCAGTTTTAATTCACCTCGCATGTTGTTTATGTTTAAAAAGTTTTAATTCCGCTGCATTTTTAGTACTTTGTATGTTTTATATTTCCGCTTTCGCGAGGGGTTTTACACAAAGTGTCACCTTTGAAGGGAGTCATGCGTTTTGGTTTCAAGGGCAAGTTGAGCCCTAAGTGTAACACCCCCATTTATTTAAGGGCCTGTACTAGGACTCCCTAGATAAATAAGGATGTTACCATCTCGGTTTCCCGAGGCAGTAGATACAAAGGAAGATAAACAGTACTTTAAATTGCTAAGTTATCTCAAAGAACAAGTTTATACAACTGAATTAAAACAAACTGTCTTGATAAAATAAAAGTACAACTCATAAGTAACTACTATGGTGATCTAGACTCTAGGCAGGTCCGGATCCAAGCTTCTCTCTTCCCCTAGCTCCCATAGTCTCAACACCTGTCAATCTGCTCCCCAATAATTGGTTCATCACAGGTGATCACGAATACACAGGGTCAACCACAAGGTTGAGTAGAGAAAACTGTAAACAAACCACATTACTATAAATAGAAAGTCGAACTTCTCCACTCCGAATCACAAGACCCATAATTCTCCACACCAATCACAGACCCTTTATCTCCGCACCAATCACAGACCCTTTATCTCCGCACCAATCACAGACCCTTTATCTCCGCACCAATCACAGACCCTTTATCTCCGCACCAATCACAGACCCTTTATCTCCGCACCAATCACAGACCCTTTATCTCCGCACCAATCACAGACCCTTTATCTCAGTTTCCGCATTATAAGAATATATAGCCAATATATAATATCACAACATTAATCAATCAACAAGATATTCACATATAATTCACCATAGTTAATGATCATGCTCCACAACATAAACAAATGCACCGTTAATTCCCTACCTCGAAACTGCAGAAGAAAATGGTAACTGAGCAACTGCTTCTAAAAGTGCTCCACGCGAAAACTTCCACCTAGATATATAATATAAGGAATTAAAATCCTTCCCAAACCCCTTCTATTTCATTTACACTTACCAAAAATGGTAACTTCCTAAAAGCGGAAAGTTTCCCAAAATGGAAACTTTCCCAAAGAAGGAAATTCCTTAAAAAGGAAACCCCAGTTAAATTTCCCGACTCATCATTACGCTAACACCAAAGCATAAACTAACAAAGATAATAATTAATAAAACAATAAAGATAATAATAATAATAATAATAATAATAATTAAAATAATATGTGTAGTATTTGTAGTAATACTACTATTACTCACGACAAAACCAAAAACCGCCCCCATGAACCCTTGACAACCAAGCCCAACCTTCACTACCACCACCTCCTCGCCGGCAACCACTGCAACTCACTTCACTCTCCTCGACTTGTCCCATCACCAACGCCCAACAGCCGCCAAACACCATCGACGCGTCGGAACGAGGCCACAACCAGGCCTGGTTGTATACTATCACCACAAACGTACACAACCTACCCCTGCAGCCACCACAGACGCCCCTGACACCACCCAAGAACACCACCGTAACCACAGTTAACAAAGACTACCACCAACAACTATGGCTAACACGAAAACTGACCAAACACGTACACCCGACGCCAACCATGACTACCACCAACAACCATGGCTGCCACCACACCCAGACGCTCACACATGTATCTATCCCACAACCACCTCGACACCCTAACCATGAAAACCAAAAACGAAAACGAAAAACGAAAAACGAAAGAACTCACTAGCCCCCACGGCCGCCACCATCCCCGATACCCACGACCCCCACTTGTGCTCCGACCATCACCAGAACCCGACCCCACGTTGCTTTACCAAGACAGACGCGAAAAGCGAGTAAAACGAAACAATAGGGAACGACACTCACCTTAAGCTTGCGGAAACCGATTCGAAAGCTCCCTGAAAACACGCTCGCCACCGCACTCTCTCTCTTGTGGCACTGCCGGCGTTGCTAGCCTAGTCGAGGCAGCCGCTGTGAAGGGGGTAGGGTTTAGGATCGGGAAAGGCAAAACGGTTTTTACTGCGTGTTAAACCGTATTTTTGTGGTATATGGGAAGTAGGTTTGTGGTAGGGTTTGTAGGGGGACGTAGGGGGACGTGTAACATATGGGCCGTGTAAACTCTTGGCCTTATAGGTTACATATGGGCCGTGTAAACTCTTGGCCTTATAGGTTATTATGATTATACACACAAATCTTTTACGTACATGGAACCGAGCCCAACTAGTTATACACATAACATTATTAATTGATATATCCGCTTACGATAATAAATAATATAAATCCGTAGCGTAAAATAAAAGCACTGCGAGTCAAAACCCGAGTTTCCAAAATGAGAGCTATTACAGACTGCTCATGTTAGGCGTGCATTCCAAGGCCTAATGCAAACATTTAAGATACGGTTTACTACTAGCACGCATATACAACATAATATTAGCAACATATAAAAATACAAACACTTATCTGATAATAAACTTTTGAATACTAATGTTCAAATAAGACCACTATAAACAATAATAAATATTATAATAGAATACGAGGTATTACAGTCTTCCCCCCTTAAAATGAACTTCGTCCCGAAGTTCTCATCCAGCGGTCAACAAACCGATCACTAGGAACATAACGAATTCAAAGTGCGACACCCAATTCCACCGAACTACTCAAAATACTTTAAAACACGAAATAACCCACGAGATGTTACACTAAGTACATTGGACCTTACTTGATCATTGCTCGTATTGGTACCATTGTCTATCGATTGGAGTTGCCCCCGAGTTTGGGCAAAGTCCATGACGTGTTCCATGTGTCCCAGCTTCGCAAGTACATGTGTGACCCGAGTCATGTTCTGAGCCCAGCGATTCCAGAGCTAGAGCATAACATTTCTTTCGAGGAGCGTCCCCTGAGAATTTTGACCATTAAGACAAGAAGTTGAGAAGCAAGATCATTCCTCTAGTCAAAGTGCTTTGGAAGTGTGGCAACGTGGAAGAAGAGACTTGGGAAACTGAGCCTGCGATGAGAGCCAAGTACCCGAGTTTGTTCGATTGAGGTAATTTCTCAAGCTAGTTTTTTGTTTAAGTTTCGACGACAAAACTTTTTTAAAGGTGGGGTGATTGTAACACCCTGATATTTTACGAACGGTAATTTTAAGAATTTAAAATAAGATTTCGGAAATTTATTTATACTTTAATTTATTTTCGTAAACTTAGTTAAAATCAATCAATAAGTTCCATTTTAAGATTTTATAAGTCCTGAGATATTATTTCCTCACCTGGCATTTCTAATCTTGAACCATTCCCAACTCAAACCCACTTTCCCCACTTAAATGTCGACTTCACCATTTCCAACATAAAAAGAAAAGTGTAAAACACTATTCATTGTCTTCCTCATTTCCAAAACATAACGTCTCTTTCCTCCATTGTTAAATCCCAAGTTTTCACTAAAATCATCATAGAGAACTCGTTTCTCATCAGAATCAGGTAATTATTTCGTCTGCGAATTCCTAAGACCGACGCCGTCGTTTCTGTACCTTCAATCCCGCAAAACAAGACCGACGTTTTTTGGGTTGTTTCGCCCTTCTTGAACTTCGTGTTGTCTAAATCGATTTTCTATGTTTGTAGGAGGCAATTTAGAAGACCCGGAAGAGGATTCTGTGATTATTGACGATAGCTTGGAGGATTAGCTTGCTCGAGGTAACCTTGATGAGGAAATTCGGCTTATGTCATTAACTTTGTGATTTTACTAGTTTTTATGTTAGTAACATGTTTAGGAAATGTGATTTATGTTTGATTGAGTAATTGTTGCTTATTATTCTGAAATTATAGTTAGAAATATGCTAGGATTGTTGTTTAATAGTTCTCACATGATAGGAACAACCCTTGTGTTGTTGGATGAATGTTTGGTTAAGAAAAGATGATTTTAATTAGTGGGTTTTGCTATTGATTCATGAAATTGATCATATGAAGAAGTTATTATGCTTATTTGTGATGGATTATGACTATTGTATGCTGTAATTAGTATGTAGAAGCTGTCTTACAAGTTTTGGTTGAATTTGATATGCGTAAAACGGGTGTTTTCACGTACAGGACCTCTCAGTCGGTCGGCCGGCAGCAGGTCGACTAACCGGATGAGAGCCCCTGACTTTGGATTTCAAGTTTCGCAAAAATTGTATAGTAGGAATTCCCAGTCGGTCGACCAACCGACCGGTAGTCCATGCTGATGTTTCTGGATGTTGTAACTGAGAAGGGTCCTTAGCCGGGTGGCTGGCCGCCGGTCCACCGGCTGAGAATCCCTGATGGACGTAAGATTTCAAAATCGACAAATCTGAAGGAGGTTGTCAGCCGGTAGGCCGGTGACCGGTAGACTGACTGAGAACCCTTCTTCTTGTTTTAAAGGTTTTCAGAGAAAGGCTGTAAAGGACTCCCAGCCGGTCAGCCGGCAGCCGGTGGCCTGACCGACTGAGTGCCCCTGGTTGATTTATTTGAGACTTTACTTATGATCGCATATTCGGATTTGAATGATTCTTTATCCGTATGATTTCTTTGCGTGAATATTTTGTATAGTGTAAAATATAGCCTCCTTAAGGAGATTCATGTGTTGATGCATGTATGGTTATGTATTAGGATATGTGTTAAGTTCACCTCTAGACCTAGTACGTGTTGCGTGTCAGGATATGTGTTAAGTTTACCTCTCGACCTGACTCGTGAGTGTTTGTTACATGATGGGATATGTGTTAAGTTCACCTCTACACCCATTATTTGTTATGTATGTGGCGTATCGGGATATGTGTTAAGTTCACCTCTAGACCTGGTACGTGTATGGATGTGGCGTGTCAGGATATGTGTTAAGCTCACCTCTGGACTTGACACGTGATCAGTTGTCGTGTGATTGAGATATATGTTAAGTTCACCTCTGGACCCTCTACGTGTGATAACTGTGTATTGGGATATGTGTTAAGTTCACCTATGCATCCAATGCTTGTGCGTGGTAATGGGATATGTGTTAAGTTCACCTCTAGACCCATTACTTGTGTAAGTATATCGGGATATATGTTAAGCTCACTTCTGGACCCGGTATTTATTTTTAGTGGGATATGTATTAAGTCAACCTCTGGACCCATTACTTATGTATGTTCATTGGGATATGTGTTAAGTTCACCTCTGGACCCAATGCATGTGTTTGGTAATGAGATATGTGTTAAGCTCACCTCTAGACCCATTGCTTGTGTATGTTTATCGGGATATGTGTTAAGCTCACCTCTGGACCTGGTACGTGTTGTAGTGGGATATGTTTTAAGTTAACCTCTAGACCTATTACTTGTGCTATAGTATCCGGATATGTGTTGAGTTCACCTCTGGACCAGATTCTTAGTGACTATATTCTTATTATATCACGTTCCGTATGTTACATTGATTCGTCTTCTAAGTTGTACGGTTACATGATTTATTTAAGTAAAAGCTACACATGTAGGGGTGTGCAAAATCCGGTCCGGACCAGAAAAATGGACCGGCCCGGACCGGAACCGGAATTAAAAAAATCTGGTCTGGTCTCCGGTCCACCATTTTTTAAGATTCCGGGTTCCGGTCCGGTCCGGTCCGGGACCGGTTTTTTCCGGTCCGGACTGGTTTGGACCGGATTTTATCTTTTTAAAAAAATTTCCACGAAAATATATTAAAATCCGGTCCAAACTGGTCTAACCGGTCCATAATATTCAAATTTCGGTCCATAATTTTACCAATCTATAATTTTGTCGGTCTATAATATTTAAATTCCGGTCCTACCGGTCCGGTCCGGTCTCAATTTTGCCAATTCCGGTTCCGGTCCGGTCTTGGACCGGTGCACAGCCCTAATCACATGTTACCGTGATTGAGTTTATGCTTCACATGATTTCATTTGTGTTGGAGCATGTATATGTGTATAATGTGTTTTACATGTTACATGTTTATTGAAAATAAGTGGCTGGGAGAACCTATATTTGCTCCCCAATGACTAATGTACATCTTTTCATGTATGTAGGTTGGTCTTGATATGGGGATTCGTGAGAGCTAGCGAGCGATGTAGTGCGTCAACATGACTTTACCTTTATCGTTTAGCTAGACTCTTTACATTTCAGTTTTGCTAATCTTGGGATATATTATCGCGGTTTGCTACAGTTGTATATTACTTGTAAAGTTATCTATCATTTTATCTTCCGCATTTTGTTTAAGTAATTCACCTTGCATGTTTATAATCATGTCAAAAAGTATAAATTCCGCGCATTTTTCCGCATGTTGTGCGTTTATATTTCTGCTATCGCGAGGGGTTTTACAATGTTGGAGTAAGTGTCCTCAACAATTGGGCGATCACGTATTTAAATCTCATAATAAGAATACGCAAGGGGTGATTTAATTATATAGTCAACTGATCAACATTAATCAGTAACGAGTATCTAGCTAGAGTTTGACGAGAATGTCGTATGACGGTGGTGTTCAGTTGATCATTTAAGGTCATACCTAAGTAACGATTACCAAACTGTAAGATTAATTAGTTGTATGACCATACAGATTAATTAATTCCTTAAAATTGAACAAAATAAGAAAGTTAAATCTTATTGTAATACGATTAAATAAGGTCCAGATTTAGTAATTAAAATGCTATATTACTAAAATTAATCGATGTTTACGAAACATGTGAGATAAGAATGTTAAGTTAATTCTAATTATAAAATAATTGGAATTATACTAACTGTATTTAAAATCGCTTATTTTACATACATGTAATTAAAAATTACTTGTAAATTTATTAATTATAGTTTATTTGATAAGTAATGATGTTTAATTGTTAAACATACATTAAAATTACAAGTGACATGTTATGTATCACATATCACACTAACATAACAAATGACAAATGACAAAATTGTAAAACAGAGTCCATTTTATGTGGTGGACGATTTTATGCATGTAGGTAGAGTTGAAATTGCAAATTGTTCTTATTGATGTAAGAACATCGTCATTTGCTAGAATCAACTCTTACACTACCTACCATCTTGTGAAGACAAAAAGTATAAAGCATAAAGAAAAAGAAGATAAGCCCCTTGGCTAGCCCAAGACCAACCGGCCAACCCAAGTTTTCCAAAATACCTAATTATATTATAGATAATAAATATTTTATAGATAAATATATTATGCTAAGATTACGGAGTATATAGCTACTTAGATAACCGTAAACATTAAAAGAAGTCTTTTTGTCAACGTCTACTTCTTATTCTTTTCATACGTATAGTCGGATAGATATGAATGTGTGTATATATATATCCTTTGTCCCTCCACAATTTTTACCTTGTGTACTTTCTAATTCGAATGTTTTGACTTTTCATAATCTTCTTTTATCATTCATGTTAGTTACATTGGTTATTACTCCGTATTATAACTACGTTTTCATGATCTAATTTTGTATTTTTTTTTGGTAAGATGTGAAGCTTACTAGAGAAGACGAATCTTACTATAGGAGATGAACTCAAGAACGAAAAAAAACGACCACGAGAAGACGCCATTACAAGGTTATCATTTTGTAAAATTTATTGCAAGCCATTAAGCATTTGTACAATGTATGGATAAATTTTTTCTATTACTTCAAAAACTTCGTATAATTTTTTTTTATGCATGCAACTGTATTTAATTTGATTTAGGTATCTACTAATCTTATTTTATAATTTATTTAAAAAGATCCCGCAGTAGTATATACTGAATATATTGTATTAAAGCTCGAGTATCTTTTCAAAGTAGACCGTTCGAACCTTACACTAAGTTTAAAGACATTCAGATTTGTTACAAACTGAGAAAGTGTGATATTGTCTATTTGTCTACAAATATTATAAAGTTCATAATATAGAGCAAGGTTATTATAACCTTCCATATATTAAAAAAAAAGGTTGATGGAGGTCATAAATTCATATATAATAGCATGTTTTACGGACTATGATCAGGTAGTGTGTCTTCTTAAATGTCACCTTAATTATCATATCTATATATAAACATCAACATTAATAACTTTTTAGATAATAATAGCATGGTTTAATTTAGTTTCTATAGCCTCGGTTCTTGGTAGATCATCATTTCATTAAAAAAATACATATTCCTTCTAATTATTAGAGTATATTCATGAGTGCTATTATATTTTGAGTGATATTTTGTTATATATGCTAAACTTAACAGATGATCCAGCAATACCAAGAAGTCTATATCGCTTCGCAAGTTTCAACGACATATTGGACGGTATAATTCCCCCTACACATTATATAGGTATGACTCTTCAATTATAATATTCATTTACGGTATTTTATTAATTTTCAACTATGGTTTTTTTATTTGTTTCCGTATTTGACTTTGCAGATGTTATAGGAAATTTATATGAGATTGATCCTATAACAGAAACTCAAAACAAGCATATATGTCGCACAATAAGTCTTGAAGACTACCAGTTAGTTCATTACTATATTATAATTTCCGTATATATATTTTAATATATACAATGATATTATATTATTTCTTTTTTATTGTAAGAAAGTACACATGTTCGAATACATAAAATTTATATATAATAAGTAAAATTTATATATGTGTCTTTAGAAATAAGTGTACGCAACCCCGTGATTTTTCACGGGTGTTACACTAGTCCTCTCCAATTGATAAAAACAAGTTTTATGTTAAGTTGTTCAATAATCTAATAATAATAGTCATTACTAAGTGTAGTAATATTATTATTAGATTCCATATTAAGGATACTAGTTTAAATATCTAGTTAATATTTTTTCTAGTAGTTTAGGTAAGTCTTGGATGCAATTGAAAGGAGGATTTCTACTTTAAAATCTCAATTGGAGGATCATTTCATCTTTGATTTCTCAAGAACAAAATTAGTAAAAGACAAATTTTGTGCCCTAAATCCATTTTTCAAATGTGAGGACAATTTTTTCTTCTCCCTTTATTTTGCATGTACTAGGTCCATGTAGTTAAATGAGTTAACTTCTAAATTAGTTTGAATAATGTGGTTTATGAACCTATCAGGGAGAACCCCGAGTTACTCCTCACTGACTGTGGCATACATGTTTCATGTATGACAGGTGGTGCTATATGGGCAAGACGTGAGGGCTAGCGAGCGATGTCTTGATTTGACATGATTACCTTATTCGTTATCAAGTTTAGACATTAATGTTGTTTATTCGTAGGATATCTTTTCCCCATTTACTTTTTTTATACCATAGATAAACTTATCTATATATTTTTGATTTCCTTTCCGCATGTTTTAGTTACTTTGGGTTCTCGCAATTTACTTTATCATGTCTAAAAGTTTTATTTCCGCGCAAATTCCCGCATTGTTGTTTGTTTACTTTTATGTTATATCGGAGTGTCACAGTACATGTGAGAGTGGGTACTTGCTAAACTTAAGTTCGAGCAACCCACCAAAACAAATTTTTTTACCGCGGCTCGATGTGCATCATTAACCCTAATCTCCTCTAATTAGTACCGCGGTTTATCGTCGGTTTCGCGTGACGTTAATTAGAGAAAACAGGGATTTACAAATCATTTGTCATTACGCTTAATCTTTTACACAACAGTTTTCTCTTAAACGAGACCAGGATTATTTGTTGCGATGGGAATATGGTAGAGCTACATGTTGTGATGTGTAGTCAGATAAGAGATGATTGATTGATTGATATTATACCATTTGTGTATAACTTTATTAGTGATGAGATATGATATGCGGTGACTGACGTGTGTGTATTATGTGTGTTGTGATGATCCATTGGTAATGGTGAGCAAATTCTCATCAGGTACCTGCTCGTGTTTGATGATATGCTTGAGGCTGGGGATGTAGGATGGATCACCACATAGAGTAGCTAGTTTTAGTTTCCGCTGACACTTTTATTTCAGTTGTTTACTCTGATTTTGTTATGAATTCAATTGTAATCACTTTATAAACTTTTACTTAATGTTTTAGTACTTCACTTTCATATTCTGCCTTGGATAACTGAGATGGTAACACTTTTATAGGCTAAGGGTCTTTGGTAAGGCCTTGGGTTATGGGAGTGTTATATTGCCTGCCGACGATATTTCAACCTCTTAAATTCCTCTTCTTGAGAGTTCTTTTGATGGCCAATAGGTACTAATTGAAGCAGGTTAGGACCAAATGGTAAAAATAAGCAGTCGTGTACAATGTGCTTGATAAGCATGAACGCTTTCAATTTAAACGCCCTAAACACATATGTCTCATCACTAAAAACATCAAGAAATAATGGTACATGTAAAAGCGGGTACTTACTAAACTTAAGTTCGAGCAACCTGCCAAAACAAACTTCTTTACCGCAGCTCGATGTGCATCATTAAGCCCATTAATTAGTTTCCAAAGCCTCTTCACTTAGCACTTGACACGGATCTTAGAGGTAGAGGCGTTCCTCTCCTCGATTTGAAGTTGTCATTCATTAGTAGTCATTTGGAGAAATACATTTTTTATCGAGATTAAACAATGGTTACATTTTTAGTTCATAAAACTTAAAGTAAGAAAACGAACAAATTGAAGTTACACAATATAAAATATAAAGCTACTCACTATTGGTGTTTAAGTTACACAATATGGGATTGTAGCTACACATTACGGCATATGAGGCGAGGCTCGGCCAGGACATTTTTTTCCACCTTCAGGCCAGCCTTTTGACTAGCGTGCTAGGTAGGGATGGCAACGGGTCAGAACTAGTAGACCAGGTCCAGTAGATCCAGATTCAGATCCGTATTGTATACCCTAGATCCAGTTTCGGTCCAGATCCAACGGATCCAAATATGTGAGATCCAGATCTAGATCCAACGGATCCGGGTCGGATCCGGGTCCGTAACGGGTCTAAGTTTTTAAATTCACATTATAAAAAAAAACTCATGAGTTATAACACTATTGATATCCATTTTCCGAAATACAATAAAATGGAAAAGTAGGTAGTAGCGTGACAATTATGTTCAATCAAATATTACAAGTATTAATTATTATGACCAAGTAATTGAAACACAAATCAAGAAATAAGATAACTAAGACGTAAAACTTCATGTTTTTACTAAGAAAACGGGTCCAGGGTCGGGTCTGGATCCTTCAGGGTCTGCGTAAGAGGATCCAGATCCAGATCCGTTTTAAAAGTAGTGGATCCAAATCCGAACCGTATCCAACGGGTCTGAAAAAATAGGATCCAGATCCGGTCCATCATGGTCGGGTCTTACGGATCTGGACCGGATTCAAGATCCATTGTCAGCCCTAGTGCCGGGCCACACTTAACCTTCTTTGTTTTTTTTTTGTTTTTTATAGAGTAGGAATTAGGTCAATCCAAATAAATTTGGACACTAGTTTGTCCCGAGGGAAAAATTGGACGATGCTATGGGTTGGCCGGGTTGGATTTTCGTGGACCAATGGTGCAGGCTGAGCATAGCTAGCCACCACTGTTGTATAACCAATACAACAACGTACATGTTGTAAGAATATAAAATCAATTATGAAAGACCCAATAAATTACGTTATTTTGACCTAAAAACTTCAATAAATATAGAAAAAAAATCATATGAGTTAGGAGCATTTCAACTAGTAAATTATAAAAGTATGAAATAAGAATTGATAGTTGTACTATATAACATGAATGAGAGAATGAGGCAATGATTTAGAAAACATAACTTGATTTAGCAAAAGATTGAACAAGAAAAACGTTGGTATCCAAAACTCCTACTTCCTTGACATTTATACGGAGTATAGTCAAATACAGTTCTAATGAATTCCTGAAACTTGAAAATTCTGTCGACTCTTCCCGTTTTAAGCGTAGACTTGAAGTCCAATGTTGAAACAAACACCATTATAATAATAACATCCCACCAACAGGCAGCAGCAGCAGCAGCAACAACAACAACAACTACTACTGTTTTTCTCTCTTATATCTCTCCTCCAAACCATTTCTTGTTCATGCTTTTCCATCAATAGGGTATGCACTTCACCTTTTTTTTTTTTTAATTTGTAATTTTCAGTTTAATCTTTGGTGCTTTATTTGTGTCAATTACCCACAATTTGAAGTTACTCCGTAATTTATTTGACAGTTTAATGGTGATTTGAGGTTCAATGCTGTGTTACTTGGATCTGCCCTGATATTCTATGCTTCTTCTCAGCATATATTATCAATCTTTGATGTTTTCCTAACATGTTTTGGTGTAGCACCATGTGTGATGCACTGAGTTATACCTGCAATTTCTACTAATTTTGTTTCTACAATGTTATTCAGATTACTGATATTACCTTCATTAATGTCAGTGTGCATTTTAGTTGAATCACATTCAAGAATTAACTTCTCATCATTTAATACTCCATCCGTCCCAATCATTTTGTTTTTCTTTTGTGGTAATGTGGTATGTATTTTAATTTTAAGGTAAACAAATAATTGATAAGGAGGACGGGAGGGTGTATTTGTCTATTTAATGGGTTGTGCAGAAGTAGTGAAATGTTAGGCTGCATCTTAATCACCTATGTTTCTTTTTACCATCTCTTCCAACATTATCTGAAATTTAGGATTTGATATCTCTGTACTTAAGTGTCCATTGGCTATTCCAATCATCCCAAAGTTTATAAAACCCATGCAATTGATCGGACCTTGCCTCTCGTCCAAATGTCGAAAATTCTTCTTCTTCAATTAATCTATTGCATTTATATATTGTTCTGGTTAATGTCGCTCCAACATTGTGGACTTGTTTTCACCAGCTTATTTATGTTGAGTTCAATTGTGACGTTCTCCTGTCCAGGGTTGCGAATGTTTGTCTGTTTGTTGCTGCTGAAACTTTCGCTGAATTTGTATGCTCTGTAGAGTTTCAAGTTTGTTCAATAGTAGGATGGCCTTGTATGGATAAATTGTTAAGAGGGAGGATGTTTGCCTTTCAAATCCTAATTGTATTTATCCCTTTCCTTCCTCGGAGTCCCAGACTCCATTCAAACAAGGTGTAAATCAGAGGGAAATTCTACTCATAATGAGGGAACTATATTTGCACTGTTGCAATATTAATAAAAACAGATGATGGTTCATGCTATGACAAAACTAAAGAAACTCATGTATATATGATCTGTCAGTTTGTCGCCCATAGTTTCTTAATGGTAGCTCGCTCATTAATGATTACCCAACCTTATGCTGTATTAATTTGGCTTTCAGGATATGGGGTGAAGCGACATTGTCATTGATATATCATCGAACAACTACAGTGATACACTGCTATGTGATATTGAATCCTTTTCTTGTGAAGAATTTTGCTGTCATATAATTGGATGATTTCTCATTAGTGTGTCGTATGACCTGTTTCTTGCTGCCCGTTAAACATTTTATTGCGTGCTTTACCTGTATGATATCTTTTGATCTTTCTCTTTCTGGCAAGCTTGAGGGTTCATGTTCTACACATGTAAGCTTCACCCCGCTATAGAGACAGTTTGGCCATACTTGTTGGGATCAGTGATGAAGGGAATGAAGAAATGGTATGGTGGTGTTATTGTTGCGTCCATTTTTATGGTTTTAGTTCTACGATATGCCACCACACAAAACCCCTTTAGTCAAAGTTTGTCTGGCTCCATATTGTTTAATACAACTAATCAGTTTGAATGGGTCAAAACTAATCCTCTAGAATGGATTCGGTATACTGCTGTAGCTGATGGCAAACCGCTTCAAAACAATACTCAAGTTATTCCCGTGGATACCTTAATTTCCAGTCTTTATGTTCAAAGGAACCTGACAACAGAGGAGCGAAATTCACTGCTGACTTGGAATCAGATGAAGAATATGGCCAGTCACTCTCAAGCTTTGCCAAATGCAGTAGAAGCCTCTAAGGAAGCTTCATATGCCTGGAATGGCCTAATGGCTGTTATTGAAGAAGAAAAACTACATAATGATAATAGTTCGGGTAATACAAAAGAGAAGCAGTGTCCTCACTATCTTAATCGGATGAATGCCTTGGAACTGAATGATAGCCAGTTTAGGTTACTTGTCCCGTGTGGTTTGACTCAAGGTTCTTCCATTACAATTATTGGTAGTCCAAATGGCCTTGTAGGTAACTTCCGGATTGACTTAACTGGAGAACAGATTCCTGGAGAGCCAGAACCACCCATTATACTACACTACAATGTAAGGCTTCATGGAGATCAGTTGACAGAAGACCCAGTTATTGTTCAAAATACTTGGACTGCTTCACATGATTGGGGGGAAGAGGAGCGCTGCCCATCTCCTGAGCCTGACGACAAGAAGAAAGGTATTGTACCTCTCTTTTGCACACGTTGTCTTTTCTTTTTGGTAGGGATACTGGTTAATTTAAGTAGCCTAATAACTTTACCGGAGGCCCAAACTGAACCTGACGAGACGAGGAAATGTATTGCACCTCTCCTTTTATAATCCAGAGGCAATTCCTATTGATTTTGAGCCTTGTTTAGACATGCACTAACTAACCCGACGCAATAACTTAACCCGAGTCCCGAACTGAACAACGTGAATAAGATCTACGAGCTAAATGATACGATCCACTCGAACCCGACCCTAACTTTGATGGATCCAATATTGACCAGTCAATCGGACCCGACCCGGATACACCTGAGTTGAAATGACTCAACAACTATTTTGAATTTATACTGAAATTTACATATTACAAAAACCTTAGTAAACACACTCCTGAATGACTCAACGCAGACCTGATTGACTCAATTCATAACCATTAACCTTAAAATGACCGATACAGATCCACCTCTTTCCTAAATGACATGATAATATCCACTCTTGCGCGGCTTAATAAATCTGAACCTAAAGTGACACGACCCTCAAAGTGCAATTTTTTTCTATATCAACCTTTATGTCATAGAAATGACTCGTTTGCCTCCTCATCTAGTCTTGTGAATGTTCGAACACTCCCTATTGTAAGCAAATAGCTCTGAGGATTATTTACTCATATTCATGCTTTTGGCTTTCATATTCTGTTTCACTCCACTTCCGTTTTTCCTTTTCTTTCTTTATTTTCGCTTGTTGAGATGGGAGTTCACCCATTGCGGTTCCAAAGGATGATTCATGTCAGCCGACCCCAAATCATTTTGGGACTAAGGCTCTGATGTTGTTGTTGTATTCATGCTTTTGGCAAATAGGTTGAATAATTCCTATCTTGAGTTTAACCTTCTGAAGATATCTATTCTACTATACCGGATTAGGTTGCTATCTATGTATTTCGGATTTTATACAAAAGTCTACTCTAATTTTGGCAGTGGATGAGCTGGATCAGTGTAATGAAATTGTGGGGAAGGATATAAATCTAACATCAAAAGCATTTACACATGGAAATGGCTCACACCTGTCTGGTTTGGGTTATGATGGATTCCAGACAAAACGGTACTTCCCTTTTAAACAGCGCTATCCGTTTGTTGCAACACTTAGGGTGGGGTCAGAAGGAATACAAATGACAGTTGATGGGAAGCACATTACTTCATTTGCTTATCGCGAGGTACTTGTTTATGATCTTCTAAGAGTTCCCCTTTTAAAGCTAATGTGAATGGCCAGCTAATAATGGTCATCTGCCTGTTTGTATGATTTCTCAGACATTAGAGCCTTGGCTAATTGGTGAAGTAAGAATATCTGGAGACTTGCATTTAATTTCAGTCCTTGCCAGTGGTCTTCCCACATCTGAGGATATAGAACATGTTCGTGATTTGGAAATTCTTAAAGCTGTTCCAGTTCAAGATGGAAAACCATTAGACCTCTTCATTGGGATTTTCTCTACCGCAAACAACTTCAAGCGTAGAATGGCTGTTCGAAGGACATGGATGCAGTATCCACAAGTGCGCTCTGGTTCAGTTGTCGTACGCTTTTTTGTTGGTCTGGTGAGTATGTTAGTCATTTAGTTTCTCATCTAAATGATACTGATTACTTATAAAATTTCTGTCAGGTTGATGGCAATGTTTGTTCTTGACATTGTGAAGGTCGACCATGTTCCCTCCCTCTCCCTCCATCTCTCCCTTTGTTGACAATTTTGCTATTCTCGCTGTTTGTACAAGTTAGACCTTCCAAAACTGACTCGAGCCAAACCCAACTTCAACCTGAATTGAAAACTCCAATGTCTTTCAATGAATTATCATAATCTCTGAGGAAATGCTTTTCTGCAGTAAGGTTCTAATCCGTGTACAAAGTTTTGTTTGGTTGGTTATTATTTACGCTGTTGGTCTCCTCACAGCATAAAAACCAGAGAGTAAATGAAGAACTGTGGAATGAGGCTCGGACTTATGGAGACGTGCAGCTGATGCCATTTGTTGATTATTACAGCTTAATTACTTGGAAGACTGTGGCCATTTGCATTTTTGGGGTAAATCTCTTTACTTTCAATAAATCGACTTTAGCGCAGAGCCGCTCCATGGAAGCCGAGTCATTCATTGACTTTACTTAATTATAGTGTAAAGTTGGAAAAAAAACTGTTGAATACAGTACCAAACTTTTTTTTCCCTTTGACTCATCCAGCGACTTTCAGTGCAAGCCGCTTCACGATAGAGCGTCTTAGAATCCTAGCCTATGTGGACACATTTTTGTTAATTTGTTTCACCTCAACCTCATTTTGATAAAAAAAAAAATTACTTCTGAACTGTATTTAAAAAAAAATCTTGAAAACCCCGTATAAATTTTGTGTTTCCTAATATATGGAGTATACAATAATAGGTAATGATGTTTGACTCTTTGTACTGCAGAAGTGCAATGTAAGGTACCTTACACTACTACACGTATCTTCAAACATATATTTGAACTTTTTTATTGGTCTTAGTTTAAAAATATACGTCTACCTAATGCATGTTGTGTAGAAAAGGCGTGGCTTCGAAGCCTACCATATGCAGTTTCAAAAAAAACATTTCCCTCCGTTCTTTTTAGAGTAAATTAATAATAACTCCCTTTTAAATTTCAAATTTCTAAAATTACTCCCTTATATAATTTTTTTCTAAAATTACTCCCTTAAAATGTATTTTTATCAAAAATTGCTTCAAAACTCTAATACAAGTGACTTATTTTACAAGTTTATGAATTAATTCCGTTTGTAACATAGCCAATTTATACTATGAAAGGTATAACATTGGAGAATATGTTCAAAAATATACGAAATAGGTAATCTAAATTGAAGTTTTGAAACAATTTTTAATAAAAGTGTATCTTAAGGGAGTAATTTTAGAAAAAAATTATATAAGGGGGTAATTTAAAAAAATCCTATTTTAAAAGGGAGTTATTTTTAATTTACTCTTCTTTTTATTATGCCCCTTATTTTTGCCACACTATGCTTCACTATTACTCATGTACGTACATATTATCGTTCTTTAAAATCTAAAAGGGTATATTGAACAAAATTTATTTTGAAAATACAAATGTTTGTGAAAATATTGGGCTCTTGCCTTTGCTGTGCTTCATCGCTACTGGCGGTCTCCCTGTGCCCCTTGTCCTTTCAAATTTGAGATTTTTTGCCACATTTTCCTGGTAAATAAACTCCATACTTCTTTAGTTCGGTCAATAGCTTATTTGCCTTTTGAAGGATGGAGCTCTTTTAACTTAAATGGAGGGAGTATCTATGTGCGTCCTTTTATCAAAATTACACTAATTTATATACTCGCCAACTCAATTCTACAGACACGCATTGTTTCAGCAAACTATGTTATGAAGACAGACGATGATGCTTTTGTTCGTGTTGATGAGGTGATAGCTTCCTTAAATAGGATAAATGTGACCCATGGAGTGCTTTATGGCCTCATCAATTCAGACTCGCGGCCTCATCGAAGTCCTGACAGCAAATGGTTTATTAGTACTGAGGTAAGCGATTCCCGATAGCTTCTATTTACATTATGGTTCATATTTTTTTCTTGCTTTCCTAAAATATACTATGTTTGTAGGAATGGCCTGAAGAAACATATCCCCCTTGGGCACATGGTCCAGGATACGTTGTTTCCCATGACATTGCAAATGCTATTGCCAAGAGACATTGTAATGGTGATTTGAAGGTAATTGAGACCAATAAGAGTCATCCCTTTTCAGTTGAACTAAAAGTTAAGGCTCAAAAGTTTATATGAAATAATCTTACACGTGAGACCAGCTTATTAACCCTGTAATTAAACAAGGAATACATAAGGATCATGGTTGGTTTAGTTTCACATTTTGATATCAATACTAATACGAAATATTTGGATACCTTAATATGACAGATGTTTAAGTTGGAAGATGTAGCGATGGGAATATGGATAGCAGATCTGAAAAAGGATGGATTTGATGTAAGGTATGAAAATGAACAGAGGGTGTACAATGAAGGATGCCGGGATAATTATGTTGTAGCTCACTATCAAAGTCCAAGAGACATGCTGTGTTTATGGCAAAAACTTGAAGAAACCAAACGAGCGTTCTGTTGTGGAGACGGGATGAGGTAAGTATTGATCCAGTAGATGCATATGACATGATGGGCTTATCGGTTTAAGAATTAGGTTGTAGCTAGTATACGTGATTAGGGCTGCATATAGAGGCGCACCATATTCGTTTTTCCCCTCCATTTTTGAGGGCGAGGCTACCGGTTTGACGGGTTTAGCCGTCTGATAGTTTGGGTCAATATGAAGGATGAGGGGGGATAGATTTTGCTTTGTATAGAATTAGATGAGGATGTAGCAATGTATTCACTTTAAGGAACTATTTCAGTTCTCTCTGTTCGTTTTCTTATCTTCTCTATGCTGCTACATTATCTTCATAACAAGGGATGAGTCTATATCAAACCTATCCGTCATTATGTGTGGAGCTGGTAAAATGACCCGGTCCAAAGTAACCTAACCCATATCCAAGATAGGCGTGAACCAGAAAGTGATCTAATCTTGGACATGGCTATTATAGCCTGTGTCGGTTTAAGTTCTGAGACATGTCGGGTATTTCGTATAAATCGAGCATGTAAATTTCTTGTGGATGTACTGATGTCACTTGGGAGCTGGCTTCAGGTGTCGATGTTGGACATGACTATCTTGTACAGCCAAAAACAAAAGGATTATGTCAAATTTGCTGAAGTCTCGAAGTAAGATAAATTACAACAATAAAACTGTATTCCTACATAATTTATACAAGTAATCTTGTGGAGTAGAATTATGTCAAATTATATAAACGAGCGTTAACCAACTTTTATGCGGAAGCGGTCAGAAGCTCGCACTATACAAGATAGTGAAACATAGCTAGTGCAACGGCAAGAAACCATGTTCATAAATGGCAATTTCAAACGCTGTCATCCTTTCACCGTGAGCAGAACCATTGCGATCATAAGATGATATTTCACTGATGTTGAGCTTCATTGCTGCTTTAACCACTTCTTCTCCAACTGCTTTTGCAACTTCCTGAAAGAATTACAAGTCATGTTACTCCTAGGTAGTTTGCAAGTATCTGATGCAACATGTGTTAGGACTTAGGAGTATACAACATGATGCTTGTAAGGAAAAATGTCGTGTCGTGTCGTGTTGCCATGACTGATTTGACAAAATGTCGTATCGTATCGTGTCTAAATGTCATAGTAAAGCTGAAATGACCCATTTGCTATTCCTATATCTGCCAGCACATGTATTAGTATTGTGTAATGAGGATAGTAGCGAGGGCTTACCGCTGTACTCATATCGGTATCAGTCCGGAGATATTTCTGCAGAGTGCTTCCGTAAAACAAACATTTCTTATTCTCATCATCAACCAACATTGCATACAACTGTTTATCTGAACAGAATACTGAAAGTCTTGGCTTCGTTGGAGTACCGTTATACTGAGGTTACCAAACATGCCATCTTAGTAAGATTGCATAAACTCTTTGTTCCAAATGGATGTTGAAAAGTAACAAAAGTCGAAATGTGAATATAAAATATTTAACCAAATAGGAATGAATTTACCTTTTTCCGCAATCTTCTGTTTCGTATTTTTGGACTTTCAGTCCGAGTATTTGCCCTTTTCCTCATCTTCGCTTCAACTAGCAATGGCCTCCAACAAAGATCTTCAAACAAATTAAACCAACAAGTCATAGTTAGTTGTCAAGGAACTCGAATGGCTGAAGCTCCCATTCCCATAGCAATGACTTGTATAACAGATATAAACAGGTTGATAAGAAGATTATTAGTTCCGACTTACTTCCCGTTTGTGGGGAAAACAAACGAACATTAAACGGCATCAGATGAGTCGTAGTGAATGAACGAATGTTGACATTTTGTATTGGACGGAGATTCAAAAGAGCCATAAACATGAAACCTGTAAGAAGAACAGTGGTGAATTTGCACAAACAGATGGTGTGCACAGCAGAGAAAATAAAGCATCAAGTTAAATTGTTAAATGGGTAATAATGATGATGAATTGTGTAGATAATAGGCTTAAATGAAGGACTTTGCCTCTCTTCTCCATTGAAGGACAGGTCAAGAGCTTAAACATAATAATTAAATTGGAAATCGCATACCTTATAGAGCTGATTATTATTTAGAAAACTATTACGAAGGTGCTCTTGTTTCTGGTTGTTGATTATATTTGATTTCCCGCCAACGAAACTCTGTAATACGCTACTATTAGTAGTTGCATAGAAGAACAGTAGACTTGAGGGCGTATTCTGGGCGAATGGCAGCTTTTGACATAACGCTGGGAATTGGGAATTGGGAATTGGGAATTGGGAATTGGAATGATGCTGCCTCACTATCTCACGGCAAGACTTATTGGTGCCGTTAAAGGAGGTTAAACTTCCATTTTTTTCATTTTCATTTTCATTTTCATGGTCATTTTCATTGGTATGTTTCAACATTTCACTGTACTACTCCCTCCTATTTTTTAAGATTTTCTTCATTTTCTGGGCATATGCATATCCATCACAAGTTGAAAACTGCTTAACTAATATCCAAGTTGGTAGATAATACAAAAACAAAGTTTCTAGCGAAAAGTATTATGCTTTTGTTTTATCTAACTACGTGCTATTACTTGACCCGTCTCCAGCTTATGATGGATAATCCGTCTTCAATGAAAATTTATGTTTTTTTATTTGTTAATCATTTGTGGTTATAATACGTGATCCCATATTTTTCCTTACTTTTATTTACATATGTTTTGGTAAAATATTATCGAGGTTGAATACGTGATTTGTGGTTTAAAGCGACAAGAATGAGATCAAAGGATATTAAAACAAATTTGCAAAGTACGAAAAACGAATGACGCAACAGATTTTGATGACGCGGAAAAATCCGTTGAGGGAAACAATCGCGGGAGGAGACGAAATCCCACCAAATATTTCACTATAATATTACGGAGAGTTACAATGTAAACAATGGATTAGGGGAGATTTATGTTTTTTGTGAGTATAAATATCGTATGTCAGGAATCAGATGGTCGTTGCTCTCTGCTTCTCTCACTCCTTTTATAGTGATTCGTTTCTCTTTGTGAACGTTGGCAGCTTCTCCCTAGTCTTGAGAAGTAAGTCGTAAGTTGCATGTTTATAGGTAACTGCTTTTGACTAGGTATATCAGGTTGTTTGTGTTGCTGTAGGAGTCCACTTCTTCTGATCCAATGTTCATCTGCTCTTCTGATTTAATGGCGCTTACTTTGCCACGTCATCGATCTTATTTATTTGTTTTTTTACAATCAACTCATGCCACGTGTTAAGTTGGAAAAATGTGTAAATTTTCCTCAACAATTGCCTCTAGATCCCCTGGTAAGTACACTTGAGCGGGAGTTTCTGGTTCTAACGCGTAAAGAGAAAACAAATGGGTTTTGTGGTTTAATGCTTTTGGGAATCTTACGGACGTCATCGCGAGCAGTCACTTCATCCCACTTGCAGCACGTTTCTCAGTACTCTCTTAACTCCCCTATTTATTTCTCATTTAACCACTTAATTTCTCTTTATTTACTTTCCATTTTCACTTCCCAACTTACTCTAAAACGTTCATCTTCTCATCTTTTTCCCGATTTTTACTGGCAACCCAGGTATTCTTCTTCCGCCCTCCTTTTTATCTCTTCTTTAATTTCCATGGTCATCCTTCTTCTTCTTCTAAGGAGCACTTCCCTTCTACCGGCGTCCTTTCGCCCACACATACATTCCTGTGATTCCAATTTCTGACACGCAGACTTGGCTCAGATCCGGAAAATGTTTGGTCTTTATGAAGAAGCGATGATCCATGTCCCCTTTTTCTGGTGAGAGGGCGAATTTCCGAAGGCTAGGATGGACCTGCCTTTACCTATACCCATTTTCTTTGGGTCTAAGGCCAGAAGCTATGATCAGGATTTTCTACGCCTGAACGAGCTGACAGTCTTCCAGGTAGTGTCGTATGCCTGACGCACTCTGCTTTATCTGGCTGCCATGAACAAGATTCATGGTAGCAACATTGATTTGGGCAACATGGGTCATCTCTTCATGGTTCGGTCTTTAGGTCGTGGTTAGGTGACTGTGAGAGTTTTAGAGCATGAAGAACATTGCATTGCCTTTCCTCCGAAATTTAGCGACGCCGATTGGTTTCAGTGGTTTAATTTTGTGAACATTAAATCTCTACCTCCTCCTACTGATTACTTGTTTACCATGGTTTATTCATCGTTATTCATGAAGAACGATGAATACCATCATCACTACCATGGTTGGACGATGAATATCATCATCCATCCATAGGCTCACGTTGAGTTTCTTCGTTCAAGCCATGAATGTGATGAAGATATTCATCATCCTCCCATGGACTCACGTTGAAACTCAATACCTCCTCGATGGGCTCTCGTTAGCATTCATCACCATCACCATTAGTTTCACATTCAGACTCAACATTTAATCCATGGAAATCCTTCACGACAGTTGCAATGGGACACGAATTAGACAAAAACACGCAAGTAGAATGACTAAATCAACACAAAAACAACAAATTGCGAACTAATTAACACGAATTCAACAAAAAAAAAACAGAATGCAATTAAAATCAAGCCAATTACATCTAGCTAATTCAAATCCACACAAAATCAATTCAATTTAAAATTCTAACTTATTAAACCTAATTTCACCATAAAATAGAAACATTAACCATTTTAACACAACATGTGCAAACAACAATCTCAATCTAATTTATACTCCATCATATTCAACATAACCTTCCCTATTTGGGGAAGGCACAAAGAATAAGGAGAGATTATTATATGGGAAAGTATTGGTGTGGGGTTGGGTAACTGGAGAGAGTATGTATTGTGGGGGTAATTGTTGTGAGTAAGGTGATTAAAATAAGTATAAAGTATGAATATGGTGGGTATTGTGGTGGGATAAGGTGATTAAAATATGTATAAAAACTTTACTAAATAAGGAAATAGGGAAGGTATTGTGAATAGACGAAAAAGAAAATAGGAAATGTTATGTTGAATATGAGGGAGTATTTCAAATTATAGAAAAAGGATTCTAAACTAATACAAAAACATTAAACTTACTTGCGGTGTGTCGGTAGGTGTGGCGGTTGGGCTATGTGTGTGACCAAGCTTGATGGGGGGGGGGGGGGGGGGGGGGGGGGGCAATGGCGATGGTGGGTGAGTAGAGGAGGCGTGAGAGTGGCAAAATGCGGTGGTGTGGTTTCCGTTTTTTATTTTTTGTGAATTTAGGGAAAAAAAAATGAGTGTGATAGTGAGAGATGAAGGGCAATGTCGTCTTTTTTTTTTTCTAAAAAACATCGTCTACCTTTACTAAAAGGTCGTCTACGTTTTACAATCCGGATTTCTTTTTGTAAAAGAAAGAAGTAAGGTAAAAAAAGTAGAATGTAAGGTGAATTTGATGGAAGATGTATAAAGTATGACGTGAGTCTAAACAATAACGAAATAATAAAATTTAGTGGAAAGATATAGAGAGTCGTAAGACTTCGGAGAGGTTTAGGGATAATGTTTCCCTAAGATCTCGGGCATTGGCTCACTATTCGATATATATGGCTAATGCCGATCCACATTAACATTTAAAACTTTAATAACTCGGTCGTAATACAACGTAATGGCTAAATATAATAACTTGTGCTGCATCTCAGCGCTGTGAATCTGTAGAAAGCAGACTGTTCTTGCGGGTCTCGGATCTCGGTTTTGCTACTTCCACGAATATGACTCTGCCATCAAGAAACTGAAAGTGGAAATATTAAACAACTTGGTACTCCGACTCTTTATAAAAGATGGAAGACAGAAGCAAGTCATGTCTATTCATTTCAGTTTAAGCAAGCATGTAAACTGAGCAACATAATAGCTTAATGACTGCACTTCAATTAGTAAAGCGGCAATGACGGAGCAATTTGTTTGAATGTCTTGATCCCGTTTCCTTGTTTCCTCCACCTCCTTCACCTCCTTCTCTCCCAGGCATTGTCTGATGTGTATAAAAAGGAAAACAATTTTGTGGTTTTGCGAAAGTGTTGGTCAGGTTGATGCAATGTAGAACAACAACAATGAAAACACAGTCTTGAAAAGTTGTGTATTATTGATCATAAACGTATGACAATACAATGGTTATATACACCATAAAC
This sequence comes from Silene conica, assembly GCA_029255685.2. Taxonomy (NCBI): domain Eukaryota; kingdom Viridiplantae; phylum Streptophyta; class Magnoliopsida; order Caryophyllales; family Caryophyllaceae; genus Silene; species Silene conica. The sequence goes on along the minus strand of CM055311.2, from coordinate 54,051,553 downwards.
CCTAGAAAGCTTTCCTAATTACAATACACAAATAAAGTAAATAGGATATATGCACAAGATAATATCAATGATACGATATTATACCGTATAATCCTTTCTATAATATTCAACATGTATCAATGGACGTTGTATAGGGAAGTACCTTTCCGTGCATTCCTTCTATAGCTTTCCTAGACTCCTCTTCTGTTGCATAAGAAATGAAAGCAAACCCTCTTGGTCTATTTGCAATTCTATCCATTACAAGGTTAACTGCAATAAGCATGAAATTAAGGCCTCCACATGAGTTTGAGTCATTAACTATTTCCACCCAAAAATGGCCATAAATTGTGTACCTTCCACAAGTTGTCCAAATTCTACAAAAGCATTTCGCAAACTTGCCTCTGTAGTTCGGAATGATAGACCTGCATGGAGTAGTCTAGGTTAGTCTCCCACCACAACGTCAACTAAATATATCAATCACATCAGCACCTTGAAAACACTAAACCAAAAGAAACCAAGAACATATATCCTATTGTCGAGAATAGCCTGAATATATTTTCTCCTTGCATGTATTAGACCGCAAACTCCTGTCTTTTTCATTACTTGATTGTGTTTTGCGATGACTATTTATTGTCGATCATGGTTTTAATATTGGCCACGACAGTGCATCACGGTCAGTTGCCACGGTTTTAAAATTTACAATTACCGCACGTTTAGGGTTTAGGGTATTGGCAACATTTTTAAAGCAACAGCCGCAACTGATTCGGAGATCAAATCTCAAACAGAGAGCCACTACCATGCTCTGAGCCATGGTTCAACATATTGGTGTTTAGGAGTTACGACTATTTCTTGTGACCACATTTAGACCTGCCTAATAGATTTTGGTCTTCAGTACTCAATATGTTGAAATTTTTGTCAAAATGGTGCTCAAAACGAAACTATTTAATAAAGTGGTGCTCTTTTGAAACTTTTTATCAAAAATAGTTTCCACGTCACCATTTTTGGTTTTTCCTTTTTTTTTTTTAAAATCTTTTAAACACGTCGCTGTCGGGACAGCGACCAAATGAAGGGAGGATTTTCTAAAATTGTGAAATTTGGGAGGGACTTTCAATAGTTGGAGAAGCATCTGGTCGTAATCCCAGACTGCGACCAGATAAGGGGGAACTTTTATGCCAAAATTACTAAAACATGTACATTCCTTCATGCGACCAGCGACCTGTTACGTGTTAGCTTTTCAAAACCCGGTTTCCCCCTTCCCCTTCCTCATATCACTTAAACTCCAAAAAAATCCCCAAATCACACTAAAACCCTAACTTTTCGCCTATTCAATTTCTAGCTTATTTCCGCCCAAATCCTTCCATTTTCTCTTTAATTAACACTCTAAGGTAACAATCTACACTTTCTTTTATATAAATTGTAATTATTTCAATTAGAAATTGATTAATTAGTGAAATTTTTGTTTATGTCATTTTGCATTTTAGAATTAAATTTGGTTTTAGTTGTTGAATTTGTAGGTTGTATATAGTCATTTAGTTGATTAATTTGTTTAATTTGGTATCAATAGGCATAATGGAGAAGACTAATTATCCTTTGTGTTGTTACTCTAATGGTGAAATATTGGTTGAGGGAGAAAACATTAGCTATAAGGATGGGGATAAATTTTTTGTGTTCGTTGGTAGCAATGAGACATTTGATGAGTTGACTTCTTTAATTTGTGATTAATTATAGGTTGATTGTAGTCAATTTGCTTTGAAAATTAAGATGAAGTATCCTAGTGTGAAAGGGTATAAGTTGTTATCTTTAGCTAATGATCGTGCTTTGAAGGCGTTGTGGTCTAGTGTTTATCATTCAAATGCGGCTTCTATGGATTTATATATTGAGTTGATACCCATCCAACAACCTAGTCCAATACCTTCCTTCATGGAAAGTAACCTTAGTTTTTCGAACATATTGGGTCAAGTGATGAGAGGAGAGGATCCCATGTTAACTTCAATACCTTCCTCCGTTGAGAACAATGTTGATCAATATGAATTTGATGAAAATGTGGATGGGGATGAGTTTGAAGAGAATAAGGATGATATCTTGAGAAATGAGGTGGATGAGGAAGATGATGAAGATCTTGTTACACCTTCCGCTCCAAGTGGACAGTTTACTGTAGTTCATGCTATTAATGAAGAATTTGTTAATAATTGGTGTGGTGAAAGTGAAGTTAATTATGTTAGTGGTGAAAAATTTGGTGTTGGGCAAAGATTTAATTCTAAAATTGTCTTAACACAACTTATTCGCCAATATCATATTGAAAGAAATCAAATGTTTAGAAGAACGGAATCAAAACCTTACACCGTGACATTCAAATGTTCTAGAAAACCACATCCTTACCATTGGAAATTAAGAGCCTCTCAAAAAGATGTGACTAAGGATGCTTTTTTTATAGTCACATACAAAGGTCCTCACCACATTTCATGTGTGGTTAATGCTCCTCCCATTGACCATCCTAATTTGAAACAAGTCTTTTATTGCAAAACACATACAAACACTCGCTACGGCGGATTGAGGAGCCAAAATTTCTCTACTTAGAGCTTCGATGACCGCCCAATTCAATTTCACACCATCTTATATGAAAACATTGCATGCAAAACAACGAGCTATGGCGGACTTGTATGGTGATTGGGAGAAGTCATATGAATACCTTCCTCGTTATTTTGATGCTTTGAAAGATGCAAATCCGGGAACCGTTGTTGTATTTGGTAATAAACCGACACCCTATCCAAATGTCGAGCAATTTGATAGGGTTTTATGGGCATTTGGTCCTTCTATTAGGGGATTTGAACATTGTAGGTCACTTGTTACAATTGATGGCACTCATTTGTATGAGAAATATAAAGGGGTTCTTTTAATTGCTATTGGGGTTGATGCGAATGATCAAATTTTTCCATTTGCTTTTGCAATTGTTGATTGTGAAAGTATAGATACATGACAATGGTTTTTGGGATGTATCAGACAATATGTGACAAAAAGAGAGGGTCTTTGTGTTATCTCTGATCGACATGTTGGTATTCTGCGGGCTATGAATGATGTTGATGGTGGTTGGGTGGAACCACATGCATATCATAGGTTTTGCATAAGGCATCATGCATCTAACATAAACAAAAAATTCAAAAGCAATGAATTGAAGCTAGTTTTTCTTTCAACTGCAAGTGCAAACAACTAAAGAGGTTTAATAGAGGAATAGAAAAAATAGGGGAAATGAACCCTAGTGCTAGACCTTTACTTGAAAGCATTCCTGCAAGCAAATGGTCGTTATGTCACGATTGCGGTCATCGATATGGAATTAGAACAACCAATAATTCTGAATGTTTCAACGGTGTATTGAAACGTGTTCGATTTTTGCCGATAACTGCTCTTGTAAAAGCAACCTTTTTCCGACTCAATACGTATTTTGTTGAGAGGCGTGAGAATGCTAGACAAAGGATGCTACTGGGTAACATATGGTCAGAGAAAGTTCAACAAAAGCTTGATAAAATTGTTGACTTATCCGTACATCATGAGGTCACGGTTTTTGATCATCAAGAAGAGATTTATGAAGTTGTCACTCGGCGTGGTAATAGATTAACAAATGAGGGGAAACATTCACACACGGTCGTCCTTTCTCAAAGGACATGCACATGTAATAAGTGGCAAATATATCATTACCCATGTTCACATGTGATGGCGGTCTGTCGAGCTTATAGTATAAGTAGTGACCAATATGTGGACAATGTTTACTCTTGTGGCGAGCTATATGGGGCATATCGTGCTAGTTTCCACCCGGTTCCGGATGAGGCTAATTGGATGCCATGGAACAAAACTAGTGCCTAACACTAACTTGAAGAGAGGTGGAGGGAGACCTAAGGCATCTAGGATTCATTATGAAATGGATTCACGTTCCACGGTTACATGTAGCATGTGCGGTGTTGAGGGTCATAACAAGCGGGGTTGTCCATCAAAAACAACTTCTTCAAGTGTTTCGAATTTGAACTTTGCAACAATGTGATGTATTTTCCCTAGTATTCAGTTGTCGTTTCTTTTGTTGTCTTATGTAATTTCCCTATTATTCGGATTTAGTTTCAATAGTTTAGTTAAGTATTTTCCTTTTGAACAATGTACGATAAAATCATTTTGCTTTGTTTTAATTTAAGGTTTCTAGTTTACTTATGTTCTTATTTGGCATTATTTCGTATTTGTTGTGGGTTTTCTCTATTTTTGCAGTTTAAATGGATCCTGGACCACATGATGACCACATTTTACATCTTTAAAGCTCACATAGAAGCAGTGCTATATGGGAAGGAGTGGTAAAAATACAACGATTGTTTGTCATTTAATACACAAATTGCCAACATTACTAATATTAGATGTCACTTGTTATTGAAGGAATATGGCACATTGATGTGTCGGAGTCACTTGAAGGCTCTTCTAAACTTTAGGGTTCCCGATCCCGTTCAGAACTACGTATGCAACACTCAATTTCCCGGAATTGCAAGACTCCGTTTTGTGCCTATAGATAGCGACTTAATCACAACATTAGTTGAGAGGTGGAGGGAAGAATCTCATACCTTTCACTTGCCATTCGGGGAAACAACCATTACCCTTCAAGATGTCCAAGTATTATTTGGACTAAAGGTGACCGGGAGACCTGTGACGGGTAGTAGTGAACACCCCTGGGCATACATGTGTGAACAACTGCTTGGTGTTAGGCCATCAAATGTAGCACTTAAGGGTTCCAAGCTTAAACTTGTATGGCTACATGACGATATCCAACAGTTACCAGAAAATGCGAGTGAGGCCACTTTGCATCAGTATGTCAGAGCATATCTGCTGTATTTGATTGGGGCAGTAATGTTTCCGGACAAAACTGGAAACCGAGTGAGCACACTTTACCTTCCCTTGTTGGAGGATTTAGGGAGATTGGATGAAATTAGTTGGGGAAGCGGAGTTCTTGCATGCCTATACCGGAACATGTGTATGGCAAGTAAGAAAGCGGTTTTTCAAATGGCCGGTCCAGTACTTTTGTTGCAACTTTGGAGTTGGGAGAGGATCTCGATAGCCCGTCCGGTTATTAGGAGGTCAACCATCCCAATGGGTGGCGATAGGGTAGTAGTAGTGATGATCCAATCTCCCAACTCCAAAGTTGCAACAAAAGTACGGACGGGCTATCGAGATCCTCTCCCAACTCCAAAGTTGCAACAAAAGTACTGGACCGGCCATTTGAAAAACCGCTTTCTTACTTGCCATACACATGTTCCGGTATAGGCATGCAAGAACTCCGCTTCCCCAACTAATTTCATCCAATCTCCCTAAATCCTCCAACAAGGGAAGGTAAAGTGTGCTCACTCGGTTTCCAGTTTTGTCCGGAAACATTACTGCCCCAATCAAATACAGCAGATATGCTCTGACATACTGATGCAAAGTGGCCTCACTCGCATTTTCTGGTAACTGTTGGATATCGTCATGTAGCCATACAAGTTTAAGCTTGGAACCCTTAAGTGCTACATTTGATGGCCTAACACCAAGCAGTTGTTCACACATGTATGCCCAGGGGTGTTCACTACTACCCGTCACAGGTCTCCCGGTCACCTTTAGTCCAAATAATACTTGGACATCTTGAAGGGTAATGGTTGTTTCCCCGAATGGCAAGTGAAAGGTATGAGATTCTTCCCTCCACCTCTCAACTAATGTTGTGATTAAGTCGCTATCTATAGGCACAAAACGGAGTCTTGCAATTCCGGGAAATTGAGTGTTGCATACGTAGTTCTGAACGGGATCGGGAACCCTAAAGTTTAGAAGAGCCTTCAAGTGACTCCGACACATCAATGTGCCATATTCCTTCAATAACAAGTGACATCTAATATTAGTAATGTTGGCAATTTGTGTATTAAATGACAAACAATCGTTGTATTTTTACCACTCCTTCCCATATAGCACTGCTTCTATGTGAGCTTTAAAGATGTAAAATGTGGTCATCATGTGGTCCAGGATCCATTTAAACTGCAAAAATAGAGAAAACCCACAACAAATACGAAATAATGCCAAATAAGAACATAAGTAAACTAGAAACCTTAAATTAAAACAAAGCAAAATGATTTTATCGTACATTGTTCAAAAGGAAAATACTTAACTAAACTATTGAAACTAAATCCGAATAATAGGGAAATTACATAAGACAACAAAAGAAACGACAACTGAATACTAGGGAAAATACATCACATTGTTGCAAAGTTCAAATTCGAAACACTTGAAGAAGTTGTTTTTGATGGACAACCCCGCTTGTTATGACCCTCAACACCGCACATGCTACATGTAACCGTGGAACGTGAATCCATTTCATAATGAATCCTAGATGCCTTAGGTCTCCCTCCACCTCTCTTCAAGTTAGTGTTAGGCACTAGTTTTGTTCCATGGCATCCAATTAGCCTCATCCGGAACCGGGTGGAAACTAGCACGATATGCCCCATATAGCTCGCCACAAGAGTAAACATTGTCCACATATTGGTCACTACTTATACTATAAGCTCGACAGACCGCCATCACATGTGAACATGGGTAATGATATATTTGCCACTTATTACATGTGCATGTCCTTTGAGAAAGGACGACCGTGTGTGAATGTTTCCCCTCATTTGTTAATCTATTACCACGCCGAGTGACAACTTCATAAATCTCTTCTTGATGATCAAAAACCGTGACCTCATGATGTACGGATAAGTCAACAATTTTATCAAACTTTTGTTGAACTTTCTCTGACCATATGTTACCCAGTAGCATCCTTTGTCTAGCATTCTCACGCCTCTCAACAAAATACGTATTGAGTCGGAAAAAGGTTGCTTTTACAAGAGCAGTTATCGGCAAAAATCGAACACGTTTCAATACACCGTTGAAACATTCAGAATTATTGGTTGTTCTAATTCCATATCTATGACCGCCATCGTGACATAACGACCATTTGCTTGCAAGAATGCTTTTAAGTAAAGGTCTAGCACTAGGGTTCATTTCCCCTATTTTTTCCATTCCTCTATTAAACCTCTTTAGTTGTTTTGCACTTGCAGTTGAAAGAAAAACTAACTTCAATTCATTGCTTTTGAATTTGGTGTTTATGTTAGATGCATGATGCCTTATGCAAAACCTATGATATGCATGTGGTTCCACCCAACCACCATCAACATCATTCATAGCCCGCAGAATACCAACATGTCGATCAGAGATAACACAAAGACCCTCTCTTTTTGTCACATATTGTCTGATACATCCCAAAAACCATTGTCATGTATCTATACTTTCACAATCAACAATTGCAAAAGCTAATGGAAAAATTTGATCATTCGCATCAACCCCAATAGCAATTAAAAGAACCCCTTTATATTTCTCATACAAATGAGTGCCATCAATTGTAATAAGTGACCTACAATGTTCAAATCCCCTAATAGAAGGACCAAATGCCCAAAAAACCCCTATCAAATTGCTCGACATTTGGATAGGGTGTCGGTTTATTACCAAATACAACAACGGTTCCCGGATTTGCATCTTTCAAAGAATGAAAATAACGAGGAAGGTATTCATATGACTTCTCCCAATCACCATACAAGTCCGTCATAGCTCGTTGTTTTGCATGCCATGTTTTCATATAAGATGGTGTGAAATTGAATTGGGTGGTCATCGAAGCTCTTAGTAGAGAAATTTTGGCTCCTCAATCCGCTTAACGAGTGTTTGTATGTGTTTTGCAATAAAAGAGTTGTTCAAGTTAGGATGGTCAATGGGAGGAGCATCAACTACACATGAAATATGGTGAGGACCTTTGTATGTGACTATAAAAAAAGCATCCTCAGTCACATCTTTTTTAGAGGCTCTTAGTTTCCAATGGCAAGGATGTGGTTTTCTAGAACATTTGAATGTCACGGTGTAAGGTTTTGATTCCGTTCTTCTAAACATTTGATTTCTTTCAATATGATATTGGCGAACAAGTTGTGTTAAGACAAGTTTAGAATTAAATCTTTGCCCAACACCAAATTCTCCACCACTAACATAATTAACTTCACTCTCACCACACCAATTATTAACAAATTCTTCATTAATAGCATGAACGACAGTAAACTCTCCACTTGGAGCGGAAGGTGTAACAAGATCTTCACCATCATCTTCCTCATCCACCTCATTTCTCAAGATATCATCCTCATTCTCTTCAAACTCATCCCCATCCACATTTTCATCAAATTCATATTGATCAACATTGTTCTCAACGGAGGAAGGTATTGAAGTTAACATGGGATCCTCTTCTCTCATCACTTGACCCAATATGTTCAAAAAACTAAGGTTACTTTCCATGGAGGAAGGTATTGGACTAGGTTGTTGGATGGGTATCAACTCAATATATAAATCCATAAAAGCCGCATTTGAATGATAAACACTAGACCACAACGCCCTCAAAGCATGATCATTAGCTAAAGATAACAACTTATACCCTTTCACACTATGATACTTCATCTTAATTTTCAAAGCAAATTGACTACAATCAACCTATAATTCATCACAAATTAAAGAAGTCAACTCATCAAATGTGTCATTGCTACCAACAAACACAAAAAATTGATCCTCATCCTTATAACTAATGTTTTCTCCCTCGACCAATATTTCACAATTAGAGTAACAACACAAAGGATAATTAGTCTTCTCCATTATGCCTATTGATAACAAATTAACCAAATTAATCAACTAAATGACTAAATACAACCTACAAATTCAACAACTAAAACCAAATTTAATTCTAAAATGCAAAATGACATTAACAAAAATTTCACTAATTAATCAATTTCTAATTGAAATAATTACAATTTATATAAAAGAAAGTGTAGATTGTTGAAAGTGTAGATTGTTACCTTAGAGTGTGAATTAAAGAGAAAATGGAAGGAAATGGGCGGAAATAAGCTAGAAATTGAATAGGCGAAAAGTTAGGGTTTTAGTGTGATTTGGGGATTTTTTTGGAGTTTTAAGTGATGAGGAAGGGGAAACCGGGTTTTGAAAAGCTAACACGTAACAGGTCGCTGTCTAGAGACAGCGACCAGATGAAGGAATGTATATGTTTTAGTAATTTTGGCATAAAAGTTCCCCTTCATCTGGTCGCAGTCTGGGATTGCTACTGCGACCAGATGCTTCTCCAACTACTGAAAGTCCCTGCCCAAATTTCACAATTTTAGAAAATCTTCCCTTCAACTGGTCGCTGTCTGGAGACAGCGACGTGTTTAAAAAAAAATTTAAAAAAGGAAAAACCAAAAATGGTGACGTGGAACCATTTTTGGTAAATAGTTTCAAAATAGCACCACTTTGTTAAATAGTTTCGTTTTGAGCACCATTTTGGCAAAAATTTCCAATATGTTGGCATCATTGTTAAGCACCATTATTTATCTGAGCAACTCATAAACCAATCTGACATTCTCCATCATCATTTCCTTAAAGTCCTCCAAGCTAAGTTACTCTGACTTACGGTACATGGTGTCAGGACACCAAGGTACACATTTAAGTGAATTTTTTTCCGAAATAGGCGATTTTCACTAATTAATTAACGAAGTAGGTAACTTTTGAAATTTATTACCGAAAATGGGTCCACGTAGGATCGGATTTTCCGAATTGAACTCAAGTCGCTCTCTGGGTGAGCGACTTGACACCCCTCCCCCTGTTTCCTCTGTTTCCAGAAATTAAGCAAGATCACCATCTCATCCTCATAATCATCATCTCCATCATCATCCCCGTTTCTTGCTTCCCCCAATTTCCCAAAACAAACCCCAACAATTTAACTTATACATGCGTCTTGAAGCTACCATCACTGTGGTAATCCTCATCATCGTCATCGCCATCATCATCCTCATAATCATGATCACCATCACCATCATTTTTTTTTTGTCGTTCACAAATCACAATGGCGTACCAAAATACCAAGTATATGATGGGATCTTGCTTAATTTCTGGATAATAGACATCTTTTATTGTTAAATTTGTTTGGCGCATATCAAAACACACTATAATTAAGCTAAATTTAACCTCACACTCTATTTATATTGTGATGGAGATGATGATTATGAGGATGATAATGGTGATGACCATGATGAGGACGGTGATGACGATGAGTTGATGATCACGGTGATGATAGCTCCAAGACGCTAGTATTCTAAGTTAAATTGTTGGGTTTTGTTTTGGTAAATTGGGGGAAGCAGGAAACAGAGGGAGGGGTGTCAAGTCGCTCACCCCGAGAGCAACTTGAGTTGTCACTCAGATTCGGATATCCGATCCTACGTGGACCCATTTTCGGTAATAAATTTTAAAAGTTACCTATTTCATTAATTAATTAGTGAAAATCCCCTATTTCGGAAAAAAATTCCATTTAAGTGTTGAATTCAGCATGATTACAAAATTTTGAGACCCGGGGACCATGTCCTAAGATGAGAATAGGAGTGCGTGAACACATCTATAAAGCGAACAATAAACTTCTAATATTGAAATATTCCATTTTTTTGAGTATAATGGAAAGAAGTTGACAATAAGACTAAAAATCATTAAATATAAATACTAAATGCCATATAGAACTTTCCTCCTTCACTTTTGTGGTGTGTGCCTCAGTAGTTTAGCTCGAGGAGAAGTGTCGGACTGATAAATTCCGGGTAAGGAATTCATACCCATATCCGAGTCGTGTTATTAGTAAACTGTGTAAACTTTTAAAAATAGGCTAATACATATGTTCAAGAAGAGTAGCACAGTCTACAACAGCACATAGCTCCTAAATTGAAGCCCCATAATTCAAAAAGATAGGTCCAGTCCAAGAAATAATGCAACATAAGAACAGAAGAGATTGATTTGATAATCCAAAGAGAGAGGCCACTAACCGCTAATGTAGAGCTTAGTGGATGTAGGGGAAGTTGAATCTGATGAAGATGAAGAACAGATACAAGGTACAACATGACGACTTGAGCAATGTCTTCCATGGTGATCAGAATGAAAACGGGGTAAATGAAATGGCGTAACATGAGATTCAAAGGAGCCAGACAAAGATGAAAAGGAAGAAAACTGTAGATGAGATTTTAGAGACACGGGTTTAGGGCAGCGTTCTCTTTGTCGTCTTCTTTGTGTCAACACATGAGTTAATTGTGATAAATAAGTGCAGCTGTAAGGCCCAAACAAGCTCGTCGCCATCTACATATATATGTACAAAATACATACCCATCGTCAGCAGTGCTAAATGTACACAAGAACCAACACCAGAGAGTCAGAGACAAAAGAAATTTTAGGCAGAATCCTGAATGTTGAACAAAAGAACACCATTATAAACATCTAAACTGCACGACTACAGGTATGAGATTTAGCAATCGGTCATTTTAGATCTGGGAATGCGTCATATAACAGAACCATTAACGATGAATGGGGAAACCCTAACTACCTAACATTAATTAAACAGTGTGTATTATATATATGGTGACAAGTGACAAGCATTGAATAGAACTTCCATGTTGTTTTGGTTTCTGCAAATTTTACTTGTGTTTAGTCACCGCCTAACAGAGACTAGTCCATATATAGCTCTAGCCAATAATTAGGAGTTTCATTTTCTTTATCGTATATTCACAAATTAAACAATATTCCTACCTTGTGCTACAATGGAGGGGTAGGGAGCGCTCACTTCAATTGTGGACTATTTCCCCTCCACTTGGTGCCGCCCAGACCCGTTTGTTGATTAACAATAATTTCAAAAGCACCAGCGAATTAATCAACCAAATTTCATTTCCCACAAACATAATTCAACAATAACAACATTACATTACCCGTGTATCACAATGGCTCCCGCAAATTGCGAGGTATGTGGGGTTCAGAGAATGATAACATGGATATCTTTTTAACTTTCCTCCATACTAATAACTCCGCTACTAGGAGTACCATGAAATTCACCGCATAATCATTGTGATAAAATGAAACTAAAGGTAGATATGGATAGACAGGTTATTATATTGAATTCTAAATTAGTAAGGAAATAAAATCAAACTTAAAATTAGGTATGCTTCAAATTTTAAGGTCAATTGAGAAGACGCTTACCAAAACAGAAAAATAAGATCGAGGAAAAAGCCCGGCAAATTCATAGAGTTGGTGTTCAGTTACCTCTAAATGTGATGGAGCTTGGAGGTCTACTTCAATGATGAACTAGTAAGGTCAATCACTCTTATAAACTTTGTTATCCTTGCAATACTTAACATTTAAGGCTCTTTTGGTTCATGGATTTTAGGTAGAAGGTATATATGTTTGGAATTGGCTAAATTCATGTGTTTGTTTCAAATTTTTTTTTTCTTTGTATTTTCATACTTATACCTAGGGATTCCATTCGGTCGGGATTCAACCCAGACCCTTTGGGTCTAAGGGGTCGGATATGAGTCTGAATTTTTAAGACCCAATCGAGCATGGGTCTTAGATAAATATTTCGGGTCTGAGCCTAGATTTGACTTATTGGACCCGGATCTGACACGTAGGCTCGTCTAATTTTTAAGGGAAAAAAATCTCTTCATATACAACAAACAAACATGAGCATGGAAATAAATAAAAACTCATACCACTAGTCATACTCACCTCTCACCCGTCACCATGAAACCTCTCTAAATAAAAACTCCAAATAATTTCGCCTCTCACTACCAACCCTAATCACCTTATCTCGTATTCGACCTCACCCAATCGCCACGTGTAGCCGATGAGAGCCCACTTCCTCTTCATCCGCTGACGAACAAACTTTAAATCCGACCACAACGATGATTGAAGAGGACAAGCGCGAATTTCTTATATCTTCTATATGTCAAGTTTAACAAAGTTAACTCTATAACTCATCCATTTTGATTAGGGTTTGTTTCTTGGTTTCTATTAATTTGTCAATACTGTTTTGTTTTAAGATAATTTGGTTTCAATTTGTGTATTAAAATTATTTGATTTGATTTTAGTCTAATTTGCTCTTCAACTAATTTTAGTCATATTCATTTAATTTTAGGGTTTGTTAGGCCCTGTTCTTTTGAACTTATTTTTGTTTAACTTAATTAGCTTATTTTTTCTGGATTTTTCTGAACCTAACTTATATTTGCTGAACTTAACTTATTTTTGCTGAACTTTCCTGAACTTATTTTTGCTGAACTTAACTTAACTTAACTTATTTTTTCTGAACTTAACTTATTTTTGCTGAACTTTTCTGAACTTATTTTTGCTAAATTTAACTTAACTTATATTAAGTTAACTTATTTTTTGAACTTATTTTTGTTGAACTTAAATTATTTTTGCTGAACTTTTCTGAACTTATTTTTGCTGAACTTAACTTAACTTATTTTTTCTGAACTTAACTTATTTTTGCTGAACTTTTCTGAACTTATTTTTGCTGAACTTTTCTGAACTTATTTTTGTTGAACTTTGCTTAACTTATTTGTGCTGAACTTTTCTATGATATGTGATTCGCTAAATTTGGTTAACATATATATTTACAATTTATATCTTGAAATTAAGATGAGAAGTAAAATTAATCAACAAATTATGAGACACGTTCACCTATCCCCTTGATAATATGAGTACTTTCACTACATTCCCTATTAATATTATTACGTTCACTACTTTTTCGGTTACTGTTGTTTGTATACTACTCATGCTATTTTTGCGGTTAACCCGTTAGTTCTATCAAGCTCATGTATTTAAATAATTTAATATTTTCTTAAATCAAATTGTTAATTTATTTTTTATACTCTTTCCGTTGTTCCTGCTGTTACTTTCGTTACATGTATATATGTGTTGTCACTACTATTACTTTCACTTTTCTCGCCGTCATTATTTTTTCTTTCACTACTCCCGCATTTATTATTGTTAATTTTACTACCATTTTTGCTGCTAATATGACTTTCATTACCTCAAGTTGTTATTATTGTTGGTTTTACTACTCACATGGGTCGTTAATATCATAGTAGTTGATTACCTAATTGTATTATAGCTATATATTTAAATAAATCTGAAATATTAGATTAGAATATTAATTATTTAAGAGTAATACTAAGTATTTTATTAATTAAATTATGAATTTAATGAATTATGGAATTGTTGGAGCTTGTGTCCTCCACATGTAGTGTGATAACGTCATTGCACATACCCTTGTACGGACAAGTGGGAGATTGTTGGGGCTGGTGTCCTTGACAATTGAGTACAATGACTTATTAAATCTCTTTAAGGATCACAAGGGCATACTTCAGTATTATTATCAGTTGATCCACGTTTATCAATAACGGTTGACTTGCTAGATAAGTTTGACGTTATTGTCATACGGATGGCGGTGATCAACTGGTCCCTATACGTCACACCTATAGGACACGTTTGAGAGATGTGAAGGTATGAAAATACAGTCACATTTATGCCGGATACGACTAAACAGTTAGTCAGAGGTATTGACTATTAAATTAGTCAATAAGATGTTGAGATTATTATTTAATACGGATTAAATAATTCTAGCTAATACGGATTACATGATTAATTCGTATATTAAATATAAACGGTTATATTTAATTAAATATTGTATTCGCGTATTAATATAAACAGTTATATTAATTTGGGTAATTATACAATATCGTAATTTTATCAGACCATTATTAATATATCGACTGCATTAATATCTGATAACATGTATGCGATTTATAATTAAAATCCCGCAAATAATATTTAGCAAAACGGGTCGAATCACGCAAAGGAATAAGGTAAGAGTGGAGAAAGCCCACTCTCACCCATCCAATTCGGCCGACCCATAAGTACTACATAAGGAGAGTCCTTCTCCTTTTGTCAGTTACTGGTTAATTCATAATCTCAGGAATTAGGGTTTTGAGAACATTCTTTTCCCAAAACTCAGATCTCACATCTAAAACCTCACAAAAGCTCTCCCCATATTGCAAGACAATTGGAGAGTATTTCTAGCACACGCGACATCATCTCAATCAAGTCTTGGGTGCAAGTTATAGGAGGGAATTTACATTAATTCCTGTTCTTAGGCCTATTCAAGCAAGGACCCAAGGTTGTATTCTTTTTCACGTTTTTTATTAACTTATGACAATAATCTCAATTGTAAAATTCGTTATAATCCTTCACGTTTTAGGGCGAATACATGCTATATTCCCCACAAGTGTTATAAGAGTCAAGGCCTCGAAATTTTACTTTTGTGTTTTTCATAAGTTTTAATTTAAAAATTTTGAAAATTGATTTCTGTCGCCGTGTGGGTCGGTCGACCCATTATTGTGGTCGGTGGACCTCTGCCCGCGTAGGGTTTCTGTTTTTCAGCAGTTTCTCTTTTGTATAATCGATCTTGTTTTCGATTCCTGTTTACATATTGTTAATTAATCGATATTATTGACAATATGTGAACCCTTGTTGGTGTTTATTTTGATTTACGCGTTTTGAATCAAAGGTTAAAACTTGTTTTGATTAAAAGTGCAACAATTTCGCGTTTTCAGAAACTCGACTTCGTGTTTTGTGGTCGGTCGACCACTCTGCAGTTACAGGAAAATTATTTTTTCTGTCAGGAGGTCGGTCGACCTGTTTAATGGGTCGGTCGACCACTATGCAGTTACAGAAAATTTATTTTTTTGTCAGGAGGTCGGTCGACCCCATGTTGAGGTCGGTCGACCACTTCCCTGTAACAGTCGTGTTTTATTTTTCCCGAAATATCTTGTTTTTATTTTCCCTTGGCCAAAATAATATGCTGTATACGGAAATAGTATATTATTTTTGTGAAACGGTTCACTCTTGTTTGATACATATTATTTTAAAACGGTTTAAGATAATGGATTATAAACTTATTAAAATTAAAGTGGTTAAAACGGTATAATCACATAATTTTAATCCTGAAAAGGTGGTTTGGTAAAATTTGTTAATCATAATAACAGTATTATGTCATGAATGAATTTTAATTTTAGTTGATGCATTTTATTTATCGTCTTGTTGAATGCCTTTTGAATGCTTTCTATAACTTATTTAATTTTGCAAACAGTTGTAACTTAGTGTGGCCTTAGAAGATTGTGTCACCGTAATGATGGGACACAGTCTTGATTGTAATTTTGAGATCTTGAATCTCCGTTTTGGGTTTTTGCCATGTAATTACTTTTGTATTTAAATTACAATGTAAATAGGGTTATATTTGTAATTTAAATTAGTAATTTTGTGAAGACCAAAGACGGAGACCGGATGCTCACTCCCGCTGCAAAGACCAAAATGGAACATCAAGACAAGCTTCTAGGGTCCAACGGTGGATTCCAACTTGTTTTATGTTTATTTTGGTAGGATAGGCCACACTAGGACTTTTTATTTACGTTTATTGCATTTATTTTTATGCTTTCATCGATAATAGCCTGCATCATATTCCGCCTAAAACCAAACCACCTATAACATGCCTGAAAACTGACTCATGTAGAGGTTACGCGTTAGTTTTCTGTGACAATACAGATGTCACATGTCAATTGCAAAGCCATCACTTTATTTCATTCATTCACGCATATGCTAGATATTAGTTCACTTAAAATGGATAAATATAAGTTGATGGGGTCTTCCTCGTATAACCAAAAATTGAGAATAATCTTTATAAATCAGACTCTCATGAATCCCTTCTTCGTCGGTAGGCATAATATGACCCCTTCTACGTCGGGTAAGTGGGAACAGATGATTTATTTTATCTCAACATCATGGTCACTCGATACTATCTAGCGACTGAGATGGACTAATAGATAGGATTTACGGAAATCTATCGACCAAGAGTTCCAACGGTGGAATTAGCCAAGCTGTGGGCTTATCAATATACGGAAATTGAGTCTTCGGATCGTTATATAATTCTTGAGGGAGATCAATTATATAAATGCATGAGTCTACGAGTTTAAATTCAATTTAATATAGACTTAAATCACAACAATGAGTTGCTTATATGGTTTTGTTTTATCTTCTTTCAGTGTAGAGCACGTTCAATTAAACTGTTGTATAGCTAATGGCTGGTGAAGACCCAATGCCAAGTGCCAAGCTAGCACGTGAATCCTGGCTAAAAGCCTTCATGGACTCCATGAATCAGTCTACTAGACTGAGGAATGATGGGTCAAACTTCTCTGACTGGGAGGCAGCACTACAGAATGCTGCCATTGCTGACGGAAAGCTTAAGTACTTAACTGAGCCAATTCCGGCACACCCAGGAACTGGAGCTAGAGCTAACGAAGTTCGCGCTCATAGCGACTTCGTCATGGAAGCGGGTGCGATAAAGAACGTACTCATCTATGCAATGGAATCCAATTTGCAAAGACGCTTCATAACCCACGGTGCAAACAAGATTTTCACCACGCTCACTAACGAATTCTCAAAAGCTCCGAGAATCGTTTCTTATGAGCGTACATGTCGCTTCTTTGAGGCGAAACTCCAGAAGGGCCAAGCGGTTAACCCACATATTCTCAACATGATTGAGAATATCGAGAAACTGGAGGCCCTAAACTGCAAGATTAGTGAGAACATAATCGTTGATCGAATGCTTCATTCGCTTCATGATGGGTTCGCCCTCTTTAGGGCCAACTATTACATGAACGACATGAAGAAGACTCCTCATGAGCTCCACTCCCTTCTCGTACAGACCGAGAAGGATCTGAAATTAAGTGGGAGCGTGAAGCAGGATGTTCTCATGATCTCCAGTAAGGGTAAGGGAAAAGCTAAAGCTCAGGGCGACCCAACAGTAGGCAAGCCGAAGTTTAATAAGTCAGGATTTACTAAGAGTGGGTCAGGTGAGTCGAGCAACTCACAGGGTAAAACAAAGAGCAAGGATACTAGCATGGAATGCCACCATTGCCACAAGACTGGGCATTGGAGGCGCTCATGCCCCGTGTATCGTGAGGATATTGAGGCAGGCCGCGTTACTCCTGTTGGTATGTCTTCTTCTTCTTTTATTCACATGATTGAGATTAACCATGCAAGTTACGGAACTTGGGTACTAGATATTGGTTGTGTTTCTCATCTATGTAATCATGTGCAGAGCCTCTGAAACCAAGAACCCCTCATCAAGGGTGAGGTTGACCTGCGTGTCGGGAATGGAGCACGTGTTGCTGCAGTCTCGAGGGGAACATACGTGATCCAGCTTCCAAGTGGATTCGAGTTATCTTTATATAACTGTTATTATGTTCCTTGTTTATCCAAAAACATTATTTCAGTTTCTGCACTTGACAAACTTGGTTTTTCATTTGTAATAGAAAATAACAGTTGTATTTTCTCATTACACAATATGATTTATGGCAAGGCAGTTTCCATGAATGGAATTTATGTTTTAGATCAAACCACTGAAATATTACATGTGAATAATAAGAGATTAAAGGTAGGTGACAAAGATCAAACTTACCTATGGCATTGTCGTATGGGACACATAAATGAGAAACGCGTAAAACAGCTCATACAGAATGGAGCTATCTCGGCCTTTGATTTCGAATCATATGGCACGTGTGAATCATGTCTCATCGGTAAGATGACTCGTATTTCCTTCAAAGGTGTTGGAATGCGCGCTGTCGACCTATTAAGACTCATACATACGGACGTATGTGGCCCTATGTCGATCAAAGCACGAGAAGGTTATAGGTATTTCATCACTTTCACGGATGATTTGAGTAGATATGGCTATGTCTACTTAATGAAGCATAAACGTAAATCCTTTGACAAGTTCAAAGAATACCAGAATCGGGTACAGAACCAGCTGGGAAAAAAGATTAAAGCACAACGTTCTGATCGTGGTGGTGAGTATCTTTCACACGAGTTTGATCAACACCTTAAAGACTGTGGCATCGTGCTACAGTTGACTCCACCTGGAACACCACAATTAAATGGTGTATCCGAACGGAGAAATCGAACTCTACTAGATATGGTTCGATCCATGATGAGTCACACCGTTGTGCCTGATTCATTGTGGGGCTATGCTCTTTTGTCAGCCGCTCTAATTCTTAGCCGAAGTCCGTCTAAAGCTGTTGACAAGACTCCATATGAATTATGGAAGGGAACGGTCCCTAACTTGTCCTTTATTCGGGTTTGGGGCTGCGAGGCTTATGTCAAGTGGAGACACGAGGATAAGCTCGGCCCGCGATCGGTCAAGACATACTTTATAGGCTATCCAAAGGGAACTTTTGGTCATTACTTCTACTCGCCAACCGAACAACGTGTTTTTGTTGCGGCCAGTGCGACGTTCTTAGAGAAAGAATTTCTCGAGAACAAGTCGAGTAATAGAACCTTCGATTTATCGGAGGTTCAAGAACCAACTACCGAGCAACCATTGGAGGAAACAGTTCCTTCAACCGAGGCTGCGGTAGATATTCCTGAGGAACCTAGGAGGTCGGGAAGAGTCTCTATTCCTCCGGACAGATACATTGGTATGGTCGAGAGGGTAATGAACCCACAACCTATAAAGGTGCCATGACCAGTTCTGACTCAAAGCTATGGCTAGAAGCCATGCAATCCGAGATGGACTCCATGTATGAGAACAACGTGTGGGATCTTGTGGACCTACCTGCAAAGGTACGTCCCCTTCAATGCAAATGGCTTTACAAAATAAAGCATGTCGTGGAAGGTAAACAAGATATCCATAAGGCTAGACTAGTTGCTAAAGGTTTCACCCAAGTGCCAGGTTTGCACTACGATGAGATCTTTGCACCCGTAGTCATGCTACGTTCCATTTGGATTATCTTAGCGATCGCCGCATTTCACGATTATGAAATATGGCAAATGGACGTTAAAACCGCCTTCTTAAACGGTTATTTGGAGGAAGAGTTGTACATGGTACAACCCGAGGGTTTTATTGATCCGGAAAATCCTAAGAAGGTTTGCAAGCTTAAGCGTTCCATCTATGGACTTAAGCAAGCATCACGGAGTTGGAATCATCGCTTCGACCAAGTGATAAAAGAGAGTGGGTTCATTCGATCAGTCGAGGAACCATGTCTTTATATCAAGTCAAGTGGGAGCAAGATTGTATTCCTAGTACTGTATGTCGACGACATACTCTTGATTGGGAATGACATACCTCTCTTATCTTCGGTTAAAGCATGGTTGAAAAACCATTTCCAGATGAAAGATCTGGGAGAGGCACAAAGAATTTTGGGCATCCATATCTACAGGGATAGATCACGACGGATGTTGTCTCTCAGTCAGGAGTCTTACATAGATAAGATTCTGGAGAGATTCAGCATGACGAACTCCAAGAAAGGGTTCCTTCCTATGACTACTGGGCTTCACTTGAGCAAGACTCAAGAAGCTAAGACATTGGAAGAGAAGGAGCGCATGAGTCGGATTCCTTATGCTTCGGCAATAGGATCGATCATGTATGCCATGATATGCACACGTCCAGACGTTGCATATGCATTGAGTATGACAAGTCGATTTCAAGCTCATCCAGGTGAACAACACTGGCCTGGATGACCGTGAAAAACATTCTTAAGTACCTACGGAGGACTAAAGATTGGGGATTGACTTACGGAGGCGACTCAACGCTCTGCGCCACAGGTTACGCAGATGCTATCTTCCAAACGGATCGAGACGACTCGAAATCTCAGTCTGGATTCGTTTTTACTCTTAATGGCGCTGCTGTCAGCTGGAAAAGTTCTAAACAGAGTGTTACAACAGATTCTACTACTGAGTCCGAGTACTGTGCCGCCTCGGAAGCAGCTAAGGAAGCAATATGGATGCGTCAATTCTTACAAGGACTATCAGTAGTGCCTAGTTCGAATGACCCAATCACCGTTTATTGTGATAATAAAGGTGCCATCTTCCAAGCTAAGGAGCATAAGTCTAGCAACAAGGCTAGGCATGTACAACGGAAAGCTCATCTAATCAGAGATTACGTGGAGCAAAAGGAGATTTTCATTGATAAGATCGCTACGGATGACAACATAGCTGATCCTCTCACAAAAGCATTACCACGTGATAAGCATGAAGGGCACATTCATTCCATGGGAATTAGATGTGTTCCTAAGTTTTAGTACTCTTTTATGAATTCATGTAATAATTCATTTTCTCGTGTACTCTATTCAACCTCATTGTTATGATATATAATGTTTTGTTTTCATGTGGAATTGTACGCCAATTTTGAACACCACAAAGTGAACTGAATAACATTACATCGTTTTAGTCCTTGATTACCCACTTGAGCTGATAACTCAGGTAATCATTTTGTGACGTTGGTTGATGGTGGGTTCAACGAGCCATAAGTCAAACGGATGACTGACCAATCACAAAGGCGAGTTATACGGATATCTCGTAGGACACCCCATGACAACGTTATGGAGTCCTAAATGTTTTATAACATTGGGTGCCAGGTCGTGGATAGGACCTCCATAGTGTTCCTTAGAGTCGAGTCTTTTGACTTTCAACTGTCTCTTGAGATTAAGGCAGATTTTGGGTAACTTTGGTTTCTTTCCCACGGTCATCGTAACAGGGGTCAAGAGGATTTTTTCTGGGTTATTTCATGCTGCGCGAACATCGGCAGGATTTGAGTTGAGGGAAATATCCAAACCCTTATCAGGATTTTATCATTTCTCAGGGCCACTCGAGGAGTAGTAACTGAAATGCATGGCCATGCTCGAATACAGATTCGTTTTATCAGTTAAGTTACTCTCTAGTCGGGGAAACCACTCTTGCAGATACAGATCGCTTGCGAGATACGACCTTTGCGAATGCGGATTTGCAAATTGTCTTACATTGAGTGGGAGAACTTTTAAAAGGATATGAGAATCGGTTATCGCACCTACACTTGTACGGACAAGTGGGAGTTTGTTGGAGCTTGTGTCCTCCACATGTAGTGTGATAACGTCATTACACATACCCTTGTACGGAGAAGTGGGAGATTGTTGGGGCTGGTGTCCTTGACAATTGAGTACAATGACTTATTAAATCTCTTTAAGGATCACAAGGGCATACTTCAGTATTATTATCAGTTGATCCACGTTTATCAATAATGGTTGACTTGCTAGATAAGTTTGACGTTATTGTCATACGGATGGCGGTGATCAACTGGTCCCTATACGTCACACCTATAGGACACGTTTGAGAGATGTGAAGGTATGAAAATACAGTCACATTTATGCCGGATACGACTAAACAGTTAGTCAGAGGTATTGACTATTAAATTAGTCAATAAGATGTTGAGATTATTATTTAATACAGATTAAATAATTTTAGCTAATACGGATTACATGATTAATTCGTATATTAAATATAAACAGTTATATTTAATTAAATATTGTATTCGCGTATTAATATAAACAGTTATATTAATTTGGGTAATTATACAATATCGTAATTTTATCAGACCATTATTAATATATCGACTGCATTAATATCTGATAACATGTATGCGATTTATAATTAAAATCCCGCAAATAATATTTAGCAAAACGGGTTGAATCACGCAAAGGAATAAGGTAAGAGTGGAGAAAGCCCACTCTCACCCATCCAATTCGGCCGACCCATAAGTACTACATAAGGAGAGTCCTTCTCCTTTTGTCAGTTACTGGTTAATTCATAATCTCAAGAATTAGGGTTTTGAGAACATTCTTTTCCCAAAACTCAGATCTCACATCTAAAACCTCACAAAAGCTCTCCCCATATTGCAAGACAATTGGAGAGTATTTCTAGCACACGCGACATCATCTCAATCAAGTCTTGGGTGCAAGTTATAGGAGGGAATTTACATTAATTCCTGTTCTTAGGCCTATTCAAGCAAGGACCCAAGGTTGTATTCTTTTTCACGTTTTTTATTAACTTATGACAATAATCTCAATTGTAAAATTCGTTATAATCCTTCACGTTTTAGGGTGAATACATGCTATATTCCCCACAGGAATATATTATATTTTTTGAAAAATTTGAATTGATTTACTTACCGTTTAATAGTTTTCAAAATATAGCATATACTTATTTATACTCTGAGGAAACTCACAAAATAGAAAAAAAAAGAAACCTCATAAGTAAAAGATATCGTTTATAAAAGAATATTCCTTTTGCTAAAACAAATTAAAAGAATTTTTCTCTTGCTAAAACAAAATCAACATCTAACAAAATCCTCAAGTTTAAAAGCAAAATAAATTAAATATTTAAAAAAATAAAAAGTTGTTAAATCAAACATTAAAATATACATCGCATGTATATTTTTTTTTATAAATGTAAATTTTATACTCCCTCCGTCCCAGTGATATGTTTACACTTCCTTTAATTCCCCCCCCCCACAGTGTAAACATCCCACTGGAACGGAGGTAGTAATAATTACTTAAAGTATAAGTAAGCAAAATCTTTTATTCAATTTTTATCAAATACACTTTAGTAAGCATTATATTGATTTTATACTAAAGATACATTGATTATAAATTATTCTACACGGTAACCCTGTGGTTTTTCAAATTCTACACGGTAACCCTATTTTTCAACTTTGTTAATACGTATTGCCGTGACCCTTAACTTTTATTCCGTTAGTTTTGTCCGTTAAGTATGTGACGTGGTCAATTGAATTTTGTGATTTTCAAAAAATACAGGGTTACCACGTGTGTTCACTGAAAAGTAGGGTTACCACGTAGAATTTGAAAAAATATTGTTTTAACTCAAGTTTTAATATACATATATATATCAAAAGAGATACAAGTTTATCAAAAAGATTTATATGACATATGGCATTATTAAGTGTATCTTAATCAAGAGGCCATGTGTTCACACATTTTTGATATTTCATTTGATGGTTGATTATCGTATGGTCGCAAACCGCCGTAGACTAGCTGTCAAACCTCCACCTTTGACCGGCATTGACGGCGAACCACCGTCGGCTTCCCTTGATCAACCACCTTATAAATTTATTTTTCAATTTTATATTTTTTTATTAGGGTAGTAACGATGTCGCCCTATCACTAGCTATATGAATTATGATAGTAAAAGGCAATTTTATTAGTATGGATTAACTCCATTATCCTAGGAATAAAAAAGTCAAAAATGATACACCCAATTAAGATATTAATAGATGACGTGTCCCTTTAGTTTGTTCGTTCAAATTCCACATCTTACACTAGAAGACAAGAAAGCTTAGCCCATAAAATCCCCTCACCACAGCTTGCAAACATTTCAAACACCCATTTCTTCTTTCCCCCCTTTAAGCAATTAAGAGGACAAACTTAAATTTCCTTTCTTCTCTCATATTCTTTTATTCTATTTTTATTGATTGCTATCAAACTTTTCAATAATTACTTGTTACTTATCGTAGTACATCCTAGTCCAATAATGGAGGGAAAAAGGTGTAGTCATCTTCCCCCTGGTTTTAGATTTCACCCGACTGATGAAGAACTTATCATACACTACCTTAAGAACCAAGCCATGTCTCGCCCGTGCCCTGTTTCCATTATTCCTGAAGTCGATATTTACAAGTTTGATCCATGGCACTTACCTGGTTCGTGTTTTTTGTTTTAACAGATTCTTTACGTCTTAAATAAAGTTTTTTTTTACATGTGGAGTATATATATTTACACGTTATTGTTACCTTGCATTGGTTTTGGCAGATATGGCAGAATTCGGGGAAAATGAATGGTATTTCTTCACTCCACGAGACAGGAAATACCCGAATGGAATTCGACCAAACCGAGCGACAGTATCAGGATATTGGAAGGCGACGGGTACGGATAAAGCCATATATAGTGGGGGCAAGTATGTTGGTATTAAGAAGGCTCTTGTTTTCTACAAAGGAAAACCACCTAAGGGGTCTAAGACTGATTGGATCATGCATGAATATCGTCTTACTGAGGCTAAGCACCAACCCGTCAAACAACATGGATCCATGAGGGTAACCTGCTTCCTAAATTCTTATTTTACCACATAATTGACACATGTGATATTGGTTAGAAACAGGCATGTTTTAGCTTCAAAACGCCTCTTTTCCGGTTTTAGCTACCTTATTAGTTACGCCTGCATGCATATTCATTTGTTTGACACCCTTTGTAATTTTGCGTGTAACAGTTAGATGACTGGGTGTTATGTCGAATATACAAGAAGAGAAGTATAGCCAAAACAGAGGAGAAAGCGGAGGATTCGTCATCATCAAAACCACAATTAAGCTTTGGAGGAACAAGTGACATTTCAAGTGATAACCAACAGCAACAGCAGCAGCAGCAGCAGCAGCAAATAACGAAATTTCCAAGGACACATTCATTGTCATACCTGTTGGATTTGGAGTATTTGGGTCCGATAGCCAACTTATTAAATGATGGCACATATAATACAAGCTTTGATATCCAAACAAGTATGGGCAACAATAATGGTGGGCTAGACCCGAATATTGGATTAGGTTGCCAACGGACACATGGGAACCCATCTTACAAATAGTTTTATTTAATATATTCGTCTTAATTATTGTCCCATTAGATAGGTAGATAGATACATAGATGATAGATGATGTGAAATACTTAGCATTAGACACTACTCCCAATTGTATATATAATCTGTTTCTTTAATCAAACTTATCTCATCCTTCTACTTTTGTCCTTTTAAAAACTCTTTAATATTGGTATATATATTTGTTTTATCAACTTCTTATTAAATATCTTCAACTGAATTTACTCGCTTAATTTAGTAACATATATTAAACACTTTACAAACACAAAATGAATAAATAGGAAGAATTCATAATAAATTTAGGAATTTAATAACTGCCCCATCCGTTCTGAAATAATTGACGTTTTCATTTTACGAGACGAGTCTTTAAATTCAATTTCTACAAAAATATATTGGTTGAGAAATTATAAAAATTACACTATAAAATTCTTTACAAATAGAGTTTCAATATGAATATACATATTAATATTTAATTATATATTTTGAGAGATATTGAAAAGAGAAGTACGTGTTTCGAAAAGTGAGAATGATAATTAAGAAAGTACAAAGATAGTAATATTCAATATATACAACTGATACATGTTTAGTATTTAGTTCGAAATCTCAGTCACGCTAGGTAACCAATTTTAGAATCATGATGCCAGGGCCGGCCTTAATGGGTGTTGGGGTTGATAATTGACAAGAGCCCTGTCTGATAGGGGGTCATTAATGTGAAATTAGATATGTGTTATTAAAATTAAAATATGGTAAAAAGTCTAGTGGTATTTGATGTGTTCTATCCTCATAAAGCTAAATTATTTTCCATGTTTATGAGATTTTGTGCAAATTATACTTTTAATTTGTTCAAATTATTTATTTAGTGGACTCCCCTAATAAAGTCAATATCTAAACTTTAAAAGAATTTCGATATTTTGCAATTTTTTGACGTAAAATGTTGAATTATAAATATACCCTATTCACTTCTCCAAATTCAATATCATTTTTTCTTCTAATTTCTTAAAAATTTTCAAAAACCAATATCATCCAATTCAAAAGTTTTTCTACATCGTTTGTTTCATTTATTAAAGACTTTATTAAATTGTATAAAATAACTACACATGAATTACTTTAACAATTTTTTTTAAAGTTATGACCAAATTTTACAATTTCGCCCAGGACCTCCAAATGTCTCGGACCGACCCTACATGATGCCACATTGCCACTTCATATGTTACTCTCGCCTCTCTCGGTCACCATTATTTATTTAGCTATTTCATTTTAGGGTTTTTTTATTCATTTGTTTAATTTTTTTTATATTAGAAAGATTTTCTATGAGTAATTTGTTGACACACATCTATATATAATAATAAAACACAAACCACTACCATACTATTTTTCCCGCCTATTTATCCACCTTCCAACCTTAACCCACTAAAGATATTATCATAATTAATTATAAAATATTATTCTAACTATCTTCCTAGAATATAGTCATAACCAACTAAAATTCATATTATACATAATAACATTAATAGTATAAGATCACTACAACACATCCTGCCGGTTCTTGACACTTTTTTGGTCAGTTTTCAACGCTTTAAAGCGTCGGCATTTTTTTTCTCGACGCTTCGTAAAGCGTCAGTATTTGGGGCGTCGAGATTTTTCGACGCTTTTTGGTGTCGACCTCGACGTCGCTTTTTGGTGTCAAGAGCCACGACGCCTTTAGGTGTCACTCTTTCTCGACACTTTTTTGCGTCGAAATTCTTAATTTCTTGACATTATTCCAATATTGGAAAAAGACACTAAATACCGCTAAACCTTGTTAATATGCGATTGAATTAATTAATTGTTATATAACCAAAATTATGAATTAATATGACAATAATATATACCAAAACAAAATCATATAGCATAAATTAAAATTGCATTATCAAATTACATGTTTTCAAAGTTCAACAGAAGTATTGTAATTTTTTCGTTCATCCAAAATTATGTCATTAATATGACAATAATAATATGTCCCGAAAGAATAAATAATCAACGACAAAAGGTACGACTAGCTAAACTACTCCTAAAAAAATGAATTCAAGATTTGCTTGCTCCTCCCATCTCGATGCACCACCACCATTTGTCGAGTCCAATATCTACATGCAAAGAAATTAAATATCATCAAGTCAATCAATTAGGAAATTGTGCTACTAAAAATGAAAATTTGAAATCACAACACTAATCTAACCATTGCATTTCTCGGTTATTATTTTGCTTTAGTGTAATTTTATGTCCAGATCATTGCTTAATCAATTGACATGAAATCTAAAGGGAGAATAATGGGAGTCATTTGTCTCTACTGAACCTATACTTGGATAGAGTTGAGATAAAGAAAAGTCCATCACCGACATCAGTACATTACATTGGAAAAGATGATCAAGCATCACCAAAATATGGATCATACTCAACCATTAGTTCCATCTTCCCAAGTTTCACAATTCACATCCTATTAAAAAACCAAACTTAAACCAAAATCAGCAGCATGCAAACACAATAGTGGGGTGAAAAATTAACAGTTGAAACATGAAGATAGTAGAGTAAAAACGGTGGTGAAATAAGGTTGCTGCTGGGATAAAAGGAGTAATATGCAATCAAAATGGTGGTGAAGATGAAAAGAAATTGGTTCAATAATCATAGATTTTGACCCTTTTCCCAAATTTATAAGACCACATTTTGCCATATGCATACTAACTAGATTCATGTCAATAACATCATGAGAATAAGCCAAAGTAGATCATGAGTTCATCAATCCAAACACCAATTTAATAGGCTGTAATAGAGCTAAAGATTATAAAATTACTAACAAATATTCCCAACCTGCAATTGTATAGAATGTAGATTGGCCCCATAGAAACTACAATCAATCAAACAGGCATCTGCAAGCAATGAAATGTTGCATGAATTCAAAAGGAATACATAATAAAAAACAACAGAAAGGACATGAGCCACAATTTCACATACGGAGTATCTTTTTGTTGTAAAAACAAATGGGGAGACAGATCAACAGTCATAATAAGCTAACTGTATAATTCCTGAAATGATTATAGAAGGCCATTAGTCATTGTGTTAATTTAGTTATTTATATACGAGCAGTATAGTTTTTCGTATATCTAACATGAAAACTGGGTGATCCCGGGTAAGTGGGTGGTACCAAGAATACAAGAGGCTTACATTTGCAACATTCAGAGGAGCAGGCCATGCTGTACACAGAATAAAGTGAACATAATTGAGATATATTCCTAAGTCAGCTACAATGGAAGACGACTCTCACTATAGAGTTATAGCCGAGACAACATTTGATAAATCAAGTGAATCGTTAAAAATACTCATGATAAATCAAGTGAAAGAAAAAGAACAAGACGCAAACTACGACTTCTCTAAGGTAATGAAACAGTTTGGCAAGTTAAAGGCACAGGAAGTCATTTTTTTCCCGTCTGAATGAGAGAAGTCCCAGCTTTGTAATTGTTCTTGATCAAAACAAAACTGAATTCGAATCTTTTTAATTAGAGTTGCTAATACGAATTAAGAGCCATTTGAAAATGAAGAGTTCTGACTCGAAATAAAAGTTCACCAAATTAGCAACTATGTCGTAATGCAGGAAATGGAGAAGATGGATAATGAGAAGAGTCAATAAATTATGGCTACATATTTTACTGGAAGATGGTTCAATATTTGTAGTAGTTATGGAGTTTACATTAACAATTATATGCAAAATAATACTAGCAGATGTGTCACTCAGGAATTCATATGCATGCAATAACCTATCAGAATAACCTGCCAATGATTTCCATGCTTCATTATAGAGCTGTTGCAGCCCTCTGGGACATGTCAGCAAATGAGTTGTTCAGCTGCACACATGACAAATATTCACCTTAACCATTCAGTTTATAAGATTCCAAGGTAATCTAAGCATAACAATAAGAGTCACGATTATAGTTACAGTAACAGTATCAGCTAATCTCGCCAAATGCAGTCATTGTATTCGTGCTCATCTTCAAAAACTTTACAAATGGTCATATATCAGTGTGAAGCATTTATTAAATACCATTAGATAAGCCGTTAACACCAAGTTTTGTGATGATACAAGTAACACCACACTATAGTATGCTTTTTTATGCCTCTTTGAGATTTAATGTTTCTAAGACATTTAAGAAGATTAGGGAGGTATCAGTGAAAGTGTGAACTACAACATGATGAATTTTTCTATAGCAGTAGAGACTAGAGAGGGACCTATCATGTTGTAGTCGCTCGAAATACCTTAATGTCAAAGAGAGCAATGAAATAAATTACCTTAATAAACAATTACATTAGTTAATGCACAATTAGATATAACAAGGACTCTTTAAGAGTTTGAACAAAAAAGAATAAATGAGAAATAGAACTAAAGGCTACGACAGTTAAACTTTCAGCATAATCAGGAATTTCTTACAGTAAACAAAGCCAAGATGTTCATCTATATTACTTGGATAATTTCAGCTTTAATGATCACTTCTAAAGCAAAACGACAGTAGTTGTACTTGTACTTCAAGTACGAAACCCAAGAAATTATTGAACTGCATTGTTCATTTAAGAAGAAAATAAACTGTCAAGAATAACCTGCCAAGGATTATCATGCTTCATTATAGACCACCTATTGCAGCCCTCTTGGACATGTCGGCATATGAGTTGTTCAGCTGCAAACATGACAAATATTCACCTTAACCATCCAGTTTACAAGATTCCAAGGTAATGTAAACATAATAACTAGAGTCACGATTACAGTAACAGTATCAGCTAATCTCGCTAAATGCAGTCATTGTATTCATGCTCGTCTTCAAAACCTTTACAAATGGTCATATTTCAGTGTGTAGCATTAATTAAATTCCATGAGATAAACTGAATTTGAACCGCTCAATCGAGTATTTGTGAGAAGTTATGTACATTATAGGCACACCAGGGATCTGCAGTTGGAGGGCAATTCCGAGTTCACCAGTAGGCAATTCGACATGAAGAAACTTAATCTCATTAAAATTCTTCAAGACCTGAGTAGGCGAATGATGAGTAAACCAACCACTTGACTGGGGTTCATCACAACATCTTTAATAGAAACCAGAAACATGATTATTAAAAACTATTCGAACATAACTACTTCCATCTACAAAAAACCGATTGAAAGCTATAATATAAATAGAAGAGTTCATAAAGTTTTCACTAATTACATGCATACCTATTTAGCAGATGGCGATGATGATAAAGGCGATTCACTGGGATGACTAATTGAGAAAGATGGAATACAGTAGATGAATGAATTAGGTTTTGATTAATTAATTAATTGGGAAATTTTGGGGGAAAATGAATTGATAAGATGGATTTAGAGGGAGATAGAATGAAAAAATTGGGGAAAAACTTTGGGGAAGAAGTTACTATGCGAGTATGCGGCTTTGAATCACATTTTGGGAAAAGTGAAAAGTAGGGCGGGGAAATCGTGGTCCAGCAGTTTTTTCTTAATAAAAAATCATTATTATATCATTTAAAATGGATATTAGGGAAAAATGGGTCGACGCTTTTAAAAGCGTCGACCATAAAGCGTCAAGAACACAAGGGATTTGTTGTAGTGGATGCCTAAAATTACTACTTTACTTATTTAACTATCTTCCTAGAATATAAAGAGTTTACCAATTCACCAATACACTACCTGTCATATAAAATAGCTATGTGTCAAAAATAGTCATATTTGGCCCATACTTGGCAATATATGGCTTATAATAGAGGGTGGACTAAAGTATCAATTTAAACACCACGTATATTTACAGAAAAGTAATTAATAACTTTAAAATACGTAAAAGGTAAAACACTCTGACAGATGACGGACATCATGGACACATAATTGAATTAAGATAGTTATGAATATATAGATATGACGATACATATGCTTAAAGTCAAAACTTTCACAAATTCTCATTTGTAACGGATATAGGGATTTGCTATATCACGCGGTCACGCCCCCTGTTTTACGTATTACGCCCCCTATTTTTCAATTTATTCCAAATTTGCCCTTATATTAGCTTTAGTAAAAAAAATATTTTATTTTAACATAAAGTGTTTTTGAGACGATGTTTATAATAATTGTTTTATTTTTGTGACGATTTATATTATACGGTATATCGTTATTGATGTATTTGGTTCGGCGATTTTTATTATATGTAATTTACGGTTTATTGTTATTAAAATTTTAAGACGGTCTAAAAAGTAATTAATTTCCCAAACATTCACTCATATTTTGTTCTTATCCCAATAATAAAAAAAAAAAAGTGAAAAAAAAAGAAAAAACACACCAAATGGTGGTGCCGTATATTTTACACGGCACCACGATTTTGTGTGTTTTTTTTCTCTTTTTTCTCTTTTTTTTTTTGTATTTGTGAGATAAGAACAAATTATGAGTGAATGTTTTGGAAATTAATTACTTTTTAAACCGTCTTAAAATTTTAATAATAAACCGTAAATTACATATAATACAAATTGCCGAACCAAATAAATCAATAATGATATACCGTATAATATAAACCGTCAGAAAAATAAAACAATTATTATAAAGATCGTCTCAAAAACACTTTACGATAATGTTGATTCGCATTGAATTCGTTGTTAAATTGCGAACCTAAATAAGACTGTCTTAGCATAATAAGAAGTCAAAATGAATAACCTACCCGTTTTTTAGCTTTTAATTTGAATTAATATTAACTTCTAATACTATATTAGCTCATTGATCTTGCGATAAAATAGCTATAAAATACTATAGATTCTACTATTTTGTATTAATTATATGCATATAATTATATAAGTACCAAACTTATTGTTTTGGGACATTTTCTTAAGAGGGTATATATTGGCTGTTCTAATGATACAATTAATTAATTGCTAATGAGTCGTTTTCAACATAACTATGTTTTACCAAGGGTGTTGGATAAAAATATTTATATTAATTTACTGTAAAATCATGTTGTAAAAGTGTATATGCAATTAACCAAAAATATGGTTAGTAACGGGTTTTACACTCTATTTTTTTTGCTGAAAAAAGTTGAACTGAACTGGTCGTAGTGAAGCTAAATTGAACCGAATTGAACTGAAATAAGAGTTAATTTGTCATGAGATTAGTTGAACTAAACTAAACAAAACTAAATGAAGCTGAATTTAATTGTACATAGCTTATTCCATTCTATGTCATTAATAATTATACGAACGTTTTCTTTTATTAGTTTAAGAACATATGGAAAACACACGATTTTCATTTTCTATGTACCTTTTAATTTTAATTTGATCATGTGTATTTTGAAAATAAGGATGTGTCGATGTAGTGCGGCATGTACCCTTTAATTTAATGTTAAAAGTATAATAAACGTTGAATTTAAATTTAATATACTTTTATTTGTATTTGTAAAATATTGTACATTTATATATAAATGAAATAATACTACAACTATAAAATTTTAAATATCTATTTATATACGTTTTTACATGCCCGTGCAATTTTGCACGAGTCCTAAACTAATACATTAAGTATAATCCACTAACCATCACAAATGATTATCTTCCCTTTTCTTGGACTTTCTGCAAATTAATGTTAAATAAATAACCGGGATGGGGATAATATTAATTATTAAAATAAAGACCAAACGTTATACTATTCATTGTCGTAGTTACTAGGCCTTGAAGCAGTCGTAATATTAAGTAGACAAGGACTAATTCCAATACCAGGTAGAGAATTATAGATAGTTCTCCGAGGTTCCTTTGGAATTACATATATACCGCGCTCTCACTATCGACTCCATCGTAGAGATCGGCTATTATGAACAATAACCATCCCTTCACCGGACCATCCTGATATTACCTTATGAAAGAGACCCCAGTTTAAGTGGTTGGACTAATCACATCAAATGAAAATATGAGCTAAGCGTGTAGTCTATTGTTGTCAAATATCATTATTTGGTTGGCTAATTCTCCGTAGAAATGAAGGAATTAATGTTCCAAACTCTTATTAATACAAGCTATAAAACCTAATTAAAAGGTTAGCAAAAATAATGTGACATGACAAGTTTAAATATGATATGACATATTGATGTGACTTGGATTAACAATATATTATATGACATTTGTTTAATTCATTTACCAATAAATATATAAATAAAATAAAAAGGCTAATCAAAGGTATCTTATTTCACCACTAGAATACCAAAAACTCACATCATTATTTCTTATTTAAAAAGTATAAAAACATTAAACTTTGACCTCTTATATTTCTAGAGAACTTAAACAACAATTAAAAATCAAAATTAAAGTTCGTACTAAATTTTAAATTTCGATGTTTATTGTTAGAATATTTTAAACAACAAATAAATATACACAACTTATAAATAATAGTATATAATTTTTAAATATTAAGGAGAAATAATAACATACTACATTAAACATTAACCTTTTAATTTTTAAAATTAGAAAAGGTTAAACGATAAATAAAAATTTACACCACTCTAATTTTAAACTTTCACCTTTTAATATTATCATTATTCTTAAATTAGTTTTGTATATTAAATATATTATTTTCCCATATTTATGTAACCCTTCAAACTTTCATAATTTATCATTCATATTAACATTTTAAGTTTATTTTTAATTAAAATTTCATAATTTTAATTAAAACTAAAGATTTATTTAATTTTTTTAATAAAACATATTAATAATTAATTAAAGCTTTTCATATTACTTAACACCTATCATTTTATTAACATTTTTTTCTATTTAATTCATTTTCTTTACATGGTAATAAATTAATTAACACTAAAACTCTTCAAAATACTTAAACCCAACCAAATTAATTAAATCTTAAAGCAAACCTTTTACATTTCATTTATCTTTACTCTATTCTTATGTCAATATTAAATTTGCTAATAATGAAAAGAATGCTCAAAAGTCATAAAATCGTGCTACATATTTATGTATATATTAAATTTGATAATAATGATAAAAAAGAACGCCCGGAAGTCTTAAATTGCATCCTCAATTGGTTATAAATGTTTGATGAAATACAATATTTGTGAGCCAAAATTCAACCAATCTTTTTTTTATGCCTCCATCACCCAGAAAATTGTATGTGTTACACTGTTAATAATGTTTTTTATCATTAATTATCTCAACATTAAGATAAGCTAAGTATATTAAGATTTTATTTATTTATTTATTTAGAAGTTTTATTGGCTATGGATGACTTATTTAACTTCACATATATGTTGTTTTGTTTTCATGTAGGACTATCAAAATTTGTGGGTTGTGATATTCAAAGGTAAATATACTTATATCTTTATGATTCAACGTCTTATTTCTTTTATTATATAAAAATGTTTAAACTAATAATGATAAGGTTAACATTACATAAATCAAATTCCACCTTTTTGTTTGTTATTAATCATTCAGTGATTTTTTTTTTATGAATGATTTGGAGAAAAAGAAAATATTAGAATTGCTTAAACAAATAATCCCTCTATTCCACACTCAATACTATATTATAAACTAATTATAAGATAGATAACATGAATGTGAATGACTAATTGTTTTTTAGTTTCATAAAAAAAAATAGTATTTTATAAACTTTCAAATGTATGTTTTATTTTGATATGTGTTGTGTTTTATATTCATGATTTTATTCAATGTATATGACTTATAACACATAATGAAATTGGTGTTGTGAGTATCTCAATCTTATTAACAAGTTAGATAAAATTAATCTTTGACATTGATAATGGCTAAATATTCATTATTATATAGTAGTATTTATGTGTACATGTCATATTATTCAATGTATATGTCTTATAACACATAATCAGATTGCAATGATATTGTAGTAAACTACTATTTAACCCAATTTATCATTTTGGCAAAAAAATAAAATTTAGGTTTTTTGATAAATTGATATAAATGATATATTAAGACTAACATTTATTAAACTTCACAAGTATACTACTAACAAAATAAATGATTTATGAGAACTAAAATATTGAGAAGATAAAAAGCTCTAAAATTCTATAGGCTTTAAACTTCTTATTATATTGGGGATTTATCATTCTCAAAAAAAGAAAAAGAAAAAGATATAATCCAACATTATGCATTATTTGGCCTTTCGTTTTCGCTCACTAACTTCATTTGCCTATATAACAAATGTACGTACAAGTTTTTCCATAGCAGATTTAGTACACAATTTATTTATAAAAATGACAATCCAATTAAAAGGCAACCTTAAACATTTATTTATTTTTGGCACATGACAACTACACTAAATTATCAAATAAAATAAAATTTAAATATTTATTAATAATTAATTTTATTCATGTTGATGGACCCATATTGCTTAGCGTTTTCAAGGCGAATGATCTATAAGTATAGAATCAATAATGTAAATTAAATTTCGATTTATTTATTATTTATGTTTCATTGTTGATAATTTTCCGATCATGACAAGTTAAAACAAATTTAATCTAACATGTTTTTTAATAAAAATAACTTATAAGAGAGAAACCAAAACAATGACAAAATTAGATGTGACGGCCCTGTACGGTATATGTAGTTTAAGCAATTTTAGTAACGTATACATCATCTGAAGAAAGTTTATCTTTTTAGAATTTACAATGCATATTTGTTGAAGAGATATTGCTCGGATGTTGATCAATTAGTTTCTCATAAATTGGTTGAATGGTTTTCACATGGGTCTCATAAATTACTTGACTCATTAAAGGTATTTTTTTAAAAGGCACATGCTATTATTATATTAATCAAAATAACAACTAAAATACAACATATATATAGGTTTGAAAATAAATCAAAATTTTTTAAAAAATTAAAGCATTAACTAACTAACAAATTTTTGGGGGGCCTGTATCCTTCTCCCTAAAGGTGTGATCAAGAGGATAGTGAAAATGTCTAAGGACTTCCTTTGGGGTAAGGTCTCTGGTGAACGTAAGTTAGTTAGTCAAAAATGGATCCATTTGCGCAGGCCTAAGTCAGAGGGAGGCTTTGACATCCGTGAGGTGTTAAGTTGGACAAAAACGCAAGCTTTCAAGTGGATATGGAAGATTGCTACTCAACCCCATTCCCTATGGGTCCTATGGGTTAAAGTGTATCATCTGAAACAAACTACCATCTAGGAAGCTACTAACACTTCCTCGGCATCATGGTATTGGAACAATGTTATTAAAGTGAAGGATGAAATAGCTCACCTGGTTGGTTTTTCTGAATTGCAAGATTTATTGGCTAATATGGGCACTAGATAGGCAGATATGATGCAACCCAAATCTATAATATATTCCGTCAAGATTGGTCTACTGTTGCTTGGCATAGAACAGTTCATGATGGAGTTAATGAACCAAAGCATGCCTTTATTGGTCACTTAGCCATTCAACAAAAGTTGCCCACGGTTGACTTGTTTGTTCAGAGGGGTTTTAATTGGATAAATAGATGTGTTTAGTGCAGGGCGGATGCAGAAAATCATAACCATCTGTTCTTTCAATGCCCTTGGTCAGCCCAAATCTGGAACCATGTTCAGCAATTTTACTCCTACTCTACCAGGTCCCTGGTTCTGGCTGAAATTGCTGATTGGTTTAAGGCTCATAATAGAGGGAGAAGTTGGATCAAGCGAAGAAGAAGATGCTCTCTGTTGGTTACCATTTATTACATCTGGCGGGAAAGGAACAACAGAGTTTTCAAAGGAACTGATACTACAATGGCTGGTATAGTTATTCAGATTCTGAGCCAAGTCCAAATTAGACTTGTTTTTTGCACCTGGGGCCTAGATGAGAGATCAGTTATGCGTCAATTGTACTAAGGCTTTTTTGTAGTATTTTTTTTGGCTTCATGCTATCTTGTAGCCTCCCATTTTTTTACATTGCTACTCCCCCTAACAATGTTTTTCTGGATTGATAGATTACTCTGATCTATCTGTTTTTCCCTATAAGGGGTTTGTTTTGAAGGGTAGCTACAGTGGTTTCCTTGTAGTTTAGCTTATGGGGTCTTGTAATTCTTGATTATCTAATTATATAAGATCCTTTGCTCTTCTGCAACTTTTATGTATTTCAAGACTATATTATTTTTTAAGTGGTTCAGCTAATTACTGGGACAAATGTTAAGAATACGATAAAATAATAAAACTAAAACAGATAAACCCCTGAATTCCACGGGTCACAAACGTAGTTAGAATATAAACCACCTACACTACAAGAAAAACAAAAACGGGCGACAGTATTTGGCGACTGCACGCAGTAGTTGCCAAATTGGCGACTGAATAAAAACTCGGGCGACGGATTTCAGTCGCCAATTTAGCGACTACCAATTTTCCCCAAATTTGCCAACACCGACACTATTTGGCGACAGAAAAGGACATTTGGCGACGAAATTCAGTCGCCAAATTTGGCGACTACCTTATTCAGTCGCCAAATTGCCCAGTCAGTCGCCAATTCACGGCTTAGAAACAACGCTTCTCTTTTTCACTTTCATTAATCGCAAAAATTACAAACTCAAAATACCAAAACCCCCAAATCCAATGGCACCTACTTGCACCACCACCACCTACGTGTACCACCACCACCCCCAACACCACCATCACCGGATTCCGACCAACATCAAGGTTCTCACACTTGTTCTTCCCTTCATTCAATTCAATTAAGGTTTGTATACTCTTTTATAATTCAATTTCAATTTCAATTTTTAGTTTGATTGTTGTTTTGTTTTGTGCATTTAGTGATTGTAGTAGGTTATTAAGACCGTCTTAGCTTATTAGGTTGTGATTAATTATGTATTAGTAGCCAATTAGGATGTTAATTAGATAATTGTGGGTTATGGTTTATATGAAGTTTGTATAAGACGATGTTGTTAGCCTTATTGATGTTAGTTAATTAGATTAAAGTAGTCGATTAGGATGTTAGTTAGATTGTAATAGCGTATTAGGATGTTAGTTAGATTATAGTAGCTTATTAAGACCGTCTTAGCTTATTAGGTTGTGGTTAATTGTATACATTGGAAATTGTTATTGATAAATTGTTATTATTATGTGATTGAGGTTGTTGTTTAAGTGAGTGTGTAATTTTAGATGTATGTATTTTTATTGTTGAAAATTGTTTTATGGGTTTTTGTTTAGATTAAAATGAAGAGATTGGAACGTTCATGGATGTATGATGGAGGGTTAGATATTAAGAAGAGACATTCTAATGCTAGGTTTATAGAGGGTGTTGCCGAATTTATTGAATTTGCTAAGCAACAAGATGAATATGACTCGGTAGAAAAGAAACTTAAGTGTCCTTGTAGCAAATGTCAAAATATGAAATACCTATATGTCATTGAGGTACAAGAACATCTCTATACAAATGGGTCTCGTCCAAATTATTATAATTGGATTTCTCAAGGGAAAGTATATTCTCCAATTCAAGGAGTTATATGTAAGATAATTTCTCTCAACTAATGATGGTTTTTTTTTGTTAACTTTGATAATGATATTTTTTGGTTAACTAATGATAGTTTTCTTAAAGCTAACAACAATGTAATGATATTATTTTATAGGAGGCATATGAGGCAGAGAAAGAGGCCCACCCCGACCGGTCGGATAATGAAATTTGGTTTAAATTGGTGGATGGTTATTACAAGAAGGGGATGGTATATGGAACCGGACAAGCTCATGGTGTGTTTTTCAAGGAACCGGCTAGAAGGTCTTCATATGAGCCGCGACAAACCTACGAGCCGACTCTTGTAAGTCAATTACAATCGCAACTTGACGAAGAAAGAGCGGCAAATGCGGAAAGAGATGAGGAGATGCGGTTGATGAGAGAACGTGTCAAAGCCATTGAAACCTATTTCTACTCTTGCAACCCCGGTTCACGACCATTTAATGAAGACCCTACCGATTCAAGTGGAAAGGGCGGCGTCGGTAGTGGAGCTAGCATGGAATTTCAAGTAGTTAATTAGTTTAGTAACTTACGAAAAATTGTCGAACATGGAGAGTTATTAGTTTAGTTAATGAGTTCTTGTAATTTGATAATGATTCTCTTTTTTTTATAAATGAGATTTGGTCGTTGTTTCAAAGGGTGTTCGTCACCAAATTGTTGGTTACTTTCTGTTTGCAGGGAATTGTATTGAAGGCGCATTGGATTTGGCAGAAACAAAATGAATTTTCATGAAAAACGCCCAGGTAATTTAGCGACTGAAACGATCTAAATGATGACTGAATTCAGTCGCCAAAACAGAGCAGCTCTACCAAAAACCCCTGGAAAGTCAGGGGATTTGGCGACTGAAGGGAGGAATTGGCGACTGAATTCAGTCGCCAATTTGGCGACTACTCCCATTCAGTCGCCAAATTGGCGACTACCCATTCAGTCGCCAATTCCTTATTATGGCGACTACCCATTCCGTCGCCAAACTTGGCGACTGACATTAGTCGCCCGAGGTTTTTTGGCGACTAAAGCCTGCGACTACGTTTTGGTGACTGATTTCAGTCGCCAATTTGTATTTGGCGACTGATGTCAGTCGCCAAAATCTGTCGCCCGTTTTAAGAATCGTTGTAGTGCTACATGTGAGTGTCTCACGTTGTTGGAGAAAGATATAGTTGACTAGTTTATAAGTAAGGGCGTTACTCCTGCTATTGCCAATTAGTTTTAACATAGATATGTCTTGTTTTGTTAGGTGGTTTATCTCTCCTGTTTTTGGGGTGACTCAACTCGTTTGCATGTTTTAATAAGGTATAGGAACCCAAGGTTTCGTCATGGGTTTCGAATTTAAATTGGGCTTAAAAATATGTCATTGGTGGAGGGCCTCTTTGAGAATTCGTTAATTTCTACACCGGTGCCCTCTCATGGTTTCGCCCTTGGTTTTGATTGGACCTCACATGTGACTATGTGAGGGGGCGTGTTAATATATAAATCGGTCACATGGGAGTGCCCCATATTGTTGGAGAAAGAGAGATTTAACTAGTTTAACCAAGGGAGCTACTTCTCCTATTGTCAATCAGTTATTCTTGCTTAAGACAGACGTACCCGTCAGAAGCTTGCGATGGGTCGGATTTGTAACGTTTAATTGTAAATGGGCCGATAGAGGGGAATTGATAGCATTAATGTGATTTGACCTCTGAATTAAAAAACACACTTCCTCCCACATTGTAACATTAACACACACACACACTTACCCCCTTTCACCCCGTCCATTCATATCCTCTTTTAGAGTTCTATTTTTTTCAATTTTTTACTGTCGTCTCCTCTCTTCTTTTAAAGTTCCATTCATATTATTCATCTCTTCTCCTGTTTAACCATTATTCATCTTCATCTCCATATTCCCCCTAACAAGTCACTAAAAAACCAAAACAAAATATATTAACATGGTGACCAAGCAATCAACAAGGCATGCACCGGACCACCGGTTAAGAAAAATAGTGCAGCAAAATATATAAATGAAATGAGACGAACACCCTTGCAGAGGCGGGTTCCCTTATAGGAAACACGAACTCCTGAAAATCTCCTCAAACATATCTTTTGATCGCGGCACTTGAAACGAGCATGGTACCGCGAAAGCCAATCCATGCCAAGGATAATATCAAACACCTCTAGAGGGAATCTAGAAGGTTCGCTGAAAATAAGATATTGGCTATCAAGACAGGTACATCCAAATAGGAAGAAGAACATGAGAATACATCTCCAGATGGCAAAGATACGGAAGTCTCCTCACAAGAGGAAGACTTAAGAGCAATGATGTCGAAGAACTTGGTCGAAATGAACGACATAGAAGCACCACTGTCGAACAGAATAAAGCACGCAATATCAATAACTGAGAACATACCAGCAATGATGTCAGGTTGGCCTCAGCCTCGGCTCTGCTCATGACATAGATTTTACCCTTAGGTTTGCTTCCTCGAACAATGGCAGCAGTAGTCGCAGCCTTACCAATGGTTGTGTTCCTCTCGGGACACTCATAAACACGCTGACCAAATTGGTTACAGGTGTAACACTTGTAAGCGTTGTTGGAGCATTCAAATCACGGATGACGTTCCTTGCCGCAAATACCACATTTACCAAGAATCTCTGAAGTGTGAACAATGTTATGCACAGTTGGAGCTACAAATCTCTCGATCTTCTTTGTCTTGGCAGCTGGAGGAGCAGAAGCTGGAACAAAAGGTCTCTTACCCTGTTAATGAGTCCGCAGGGAAGAAGAAGCAGAAGTAGAAGAAGCTCGGGCCTCAATATCTATGGCATAATTGATCCCTCTGCCCACATTGCATCATCATACACCTCGACAAACGAAGTAGAGTCCCTCCTGACCATACTCCCAATGCGGGGCTAAGTTTGATGCAGTGGAAGTACACCCTATCTTCTTCATTCTTCACAAAGTGGGAGGCGAAATGAGCTTACATGTTGAACTTGTCGGTGAAGGCTTGAACATGCATTTTTCCTTGTTTAAATTCCAT
The DNA here is from genome assembly GCA_029255685.2 of Silene conica. Lineage (NCBI taxonomy): Eukaryota > Viridiplantae > Streptophyta > Magnoliopsida > Caryophyllales > Caryophyllaceae > Silene > Silene conica. The sequence goes on along the minus strand of CM055311.2, from coordinate 54,009,666 downwards.
GAATTCCTTAAGTTTTTGTGAACGGACCTCCCTAGGATAGAAATGGGTCTCTACCATGGTCTTGAAACAATCCCAATCAAATAACGGCAGAAGAGCGGTAGGACCAGCAAGTGTCCACTATCGGTCAGGCTCTAGTTTAAGGAAATGTGCAGCTAGTCTCACTCTATCCTCCTGGGCAACAACATACAGTGCGAAACTCCCCTCCATATCACGGAACCACTCTGACAAAGCCACTGGCCGAGTTAATCTTACCACCGTAGGTCTTCACCTGATATCTGACTTGAGATCCACGAGAAGCCACCAGGACGGTTGGTGTCATAGCCTGGAGGTGGAGGAACAAGAGTAGCAGGTTGGGCTCTTTGGTTCTCAAGCACCTGAAGTAGGGCTTGCATTATCGCGCAGTCAACTGGAGCTGCTCTCGCCATCCTTCAAAACAGAAAACTTAGGTTAGCTTAACAATTAGCAATCACAAACAGACTACCAATTCAAATCTTTAATTCTACCCCATATCTCATTCATTATTTGGATTATTGGTCAAGTTAAGTTTTGGCGATCACATGAGTGCGTCAGGAGCGATAACGCTCTGATACCAACTGTAAAACCCCTCGCGATAGTGGAAATATAAACACACATCATGCGGAAAATGCATGGAATTTAAAACTTTTTGACATGAACAAAAACATGCGAGGTGATTTACTTAACGAAATGCGGAAGATAAAACGATAGATAAGTTTAGTTGTAATTTATATATAAAGCTGTAGCAAAAATGGATAGTGTATCATAAGAGTATCAAAAACTGAAATGTAAATAGTCCAGCTAAAGGATAAACGTATAGTCATGTCGATGCACTGCATCGCTCGCTAGCTCTCAAGTATCCCCATTTCAGCACCAACCTACATACATGAATCATGTACGCCACAGTCATTTGGGAGTAACTAGAGGTTCTCCCAGCCATTTATTGTCAATAAACATGTAACCAAGCACTTAACACGTATACGATCATAAGCATGTGATGGAACAATTGTAAATCATATGAGCCATATAGGACATTACTTCATCATGTGATAACCATAATAAATCATATACTTTACTTAACAACATCTCACCAACTCAAATATACTTATTAACAAGCATATCAAATTACTTAGCTTTGATATTTAGTTTAGAGGTCATTACTTAAGACATGACTAAACACAACAATTAACTCAGTATCTAGTTCAGCTGTCAATACTTAAGACATGACTAAACACAAACATATACACATGGATTCAGAGGTCATTACTTAAGACATAACCCAATATTTCAAAAACACAAGTATATAAGGCTCATAGGTCATTACTTAAGACATGTCCCAATACTATATACAAGGTATCGAACTCAGAGGCCATTACCTAAGGCATACTCCAATACTAAGCAATCACACATTAGGCATGACGTCAACGACTATAGCTGCCCCAATGCATAACCACTCTAATTGTCAGACTCAGAGGCCATTACTTAAGGCATGTTCTGACATGATCACATCAACACGCATCCGGGCTCAGAAGCCATTACTTAAGGCATGTTCCAAACACAACAAACACTCACGCATTAGACTCAGAGGCCATTACTTAAGGCATACTCCAATACCTATCACAGGGATATTCAACCAATGAATCTTAAGCTACGACTTGCGCATCTTATAATAATAACTATACATCAAAGCCTTACGGAAATAATCATTCAAATCGGAACATCCGAACACAAGCTAAAAATATATTTTCTAAAGTCAGGGGCTATCAGCCGGTCGGGCCACCGGCTGCCGGCCCGACTGGTAGTCTTATCCAGCCTTACTCAAAACTTGGCAAACAAGAGAGAGAGGGTTCTTAGCCGGTGGACCGACTGCTGGCCACCCGACTAATAATCCTCTCCCCTATAACTTTAACAAACTTCGAAGAACGGTCAACCGGTGCACTGGCCGCCGGCCACCCGTCTGAGGATCCTTCTGTAATACCTCACATTTTTGGTTTCTTTTATTTAAATCGTTCGTTTTATAATTTTGCTCGTACTCGTTTTATACGAGGTGTTTTGGTCTTAGATGGGACTCGAAAGGGGAACTTAGCCACCTTAAGATAATAATAGTAATGCGTAGTTGTTGAGGTTCGAACTCAGGACCCATGGCAGCACGGCCATGGGCCTCGATATGCGTGCACAAACCAAAGAAACAGCCCACGTTTCATTGACTTGTTAACCCTATTTACACCCTTACCTCAAGCCGTCATATTTAAGCTTAAACCCTGACCTAATCTACCCTATCTATCATACAAACACCTCATATTCTGATAGCCGACATAGCATACTCTAAGAGGGTGGTGGTCACGGTGGTCATAGGGTGGTCAGAGTGCGTCGATCTGAGCCAGAAAGAGGTATGCTCAGCACGTTTCTTCTCCTTTCGTTGTGTCTGTCGCGTTTTATGGTACGTTTCAACCTTGCGTTTGTCTTTGTTGAGGTCTGGTTTTTATATGTATATGATCTATGATGTTTAGGGTTGTGTCTGGGCTATAGTCACGTCTTCGTCAACCACCTAGGGTCACCAGGCACGGGGTTTTACACTGCCTGTCACGATAGTGTCAGTATAGTCACTACCAGGTCTGTTTATCCGTGGTTGTTTCAATCACTCTCGAGGCGTGTATTCTGTTGCGTAAGTAAAAGGGAAAGGATGTTCGGTCTGGGGGTGGTCAAGGGAACGTAGTGGTGGTCGTCGTGGTGGTTACCAGTGGTTGTGTCGGGTCTGGTTGGAGTCTTCGTTTTCTCTGTTTGGTGGTATTCATGGCTGATGCGTGTACAGGGAGTGTTGGGGGTGGTATCACCGACGACTAGGGGGAGGTCAATGCGGTGGTACCACCAGGGTCGTTGTGTATGGTGTCGGGGTGGTCTCTGGTGGTAGTGGCTGGTGGTGGTAGGGGCTGTGTAGGCGGCCAGGAGCGTTCGAAAACACCCTGGTCAGGTGACTGGGTAACGAACCAGGCTGGTTCTAGTTCCTAGTTCGCCTCACCGGCGGCCGACAAGGGGATTGCTGGTGGCCGCTAGGGTAGTAGGGGGTTCAGGGAGCGTGTTGCTGGCGGTGCTTGGTGGTCGTTGGGTCGTGTGTGGTGGTGAGGGGGTGTTGTATTCGGTTTAGGAGTCGTGGGTTGGGGCTGATTGTTTATTTGTGTTTGTTATTATTATTATCATTATTATTATTATTATTATTATTATTATTATTATTATTATTATTATTATTGTTATTAATATATCTATTATATGTTAATAGTATACTTGCTATTTTGATATCATCATTATTTATGGAGTATTGTTTTATTATAGGAAATATTTTAATAAAGATTTTTAATGCACTTTTTAAATAATTTGAATTTCAAAATCAAAGTATCTATTTTTGAAAGTTACTATTTTTAGAAATTACTATATTTGGAAAATTGCTATTTTGGGTAACCTCGTTTATTGGGAAGCTTTCTAAATATAGGAAGTTTCTATAAATAGAAGGTGTACACGTTTTCCGAGAATTAGGGTGTTTATTAATTAAATAATATTTGTTTAGGTAGCGGGTTTCGCGTGGAACATTTCTAAACAAGCCTCGGTTTATCTGCGTTTCCTGCTATTCCAGGTAGGGGAAAGTACTGATATAAGATGATGTGCATTCTGTTCTTATTTGGTAATAAGTATGTTTGTGATATGATATCATGTGATCGTTATATTGTGTTATCTATATTATATTGTGATATAATACGATGTGAATATATTGGGACTCGTGATACGGTGTTGGATCGGTGCGGTGTATATATGGCGTTGGATCGGTGCGGAGTATATATGGTGTTGGATCGGTGCGGAGTATATATGGTGTTGGATCGGTGCGGAGTTATTTGGCGTTGGATCGGTGCGGAGTTTATTATGTTGTTAATGTATTCATATCTTTTTCCTACTCAACCTCGTGGTTGACCCTGTGTGTTCGTGATCACCTGTGATGAACCAATTATTGGGGAGCAGATTGACAGGTGGCTGAGACTAAGGGGGAGCTATGGGAGGAAGAGCTTGGATCCGGACCAGACTAGAGTCTAGATCACCTTAGACAGCTTAGCATGAGTTGTATTTCTTTATTTTGTTAAGACTTTCGGAAACCGTTGTAAGAACATGGCATGAGTTTAATTTTAATTAAAGTACTGCTTATCTTTCCCTTTGTATCTACTGCCTCGGGAAACCGAGATGGTAACACCGTTATTTATCTGAGGAGTCCTAGTACAGGCCCTTAAATAAATGGGGGTGTTACAAAGTGGTATCAGAGCGAACGATCCTCAGGCCTAACCTTATGAATCCAATGAATGTAGGAGAGTCTAAATAAAATGAACCCCGGGATAGGGCTGTTAGGAGCACACAAAAGGGGAAGTATGAGTCTGGGGCCCCCTCACACCGAACCATTGGCCCTATCAGTTTTACCCGGGAACCCAGAGTGAAAATATGAGAGAAAAGGGTACGTTAAGAAAAGATGGAAGTAATGGTATACTGTGATAAATATTTTATGAGAATTCTGAGTATAAGTGACTGTTAGAAGAGCCGGAAGGGGCATGAGCATGAAAGAATCTTTAATTGTTTGAATAAAGAAGTGCATATTAATATGGCTATGTGAAGTGATTTGAAACATGTTAGTAATTCTTCTCTCATCATGTCTAGAGATATGCGGTTATGTGATCCCTGAGCCATGTTATAGAAAAGGACTACTTATAGTCTAAGTGTTTATAGACTTTAATGTTTAGGGAACATAGCCCTAATCCAAATGGGTACCCATATGAGTCGGGACTCATTTCTTTTCTGTTGTATTATAGTATGCCTCCGCGAAGAGCCAATGTTGCAAACATCACACAAGAGGAGTTAGACCGGTTACTAGCTGAGAACGAGGCCCTAAAGGCCCAACGCATGGACTCGGCAAAAATGAGCACAAAAATCGCGAGGCATCACCCTACCCAATTCACTGGGAGGGGGAACCTCATCTGTTGGGGGCATGGTGTCGGGAATTCACTAATTTATTCGAGTTGGTGGTTTGCCCTGAAGAATTGAGGGTTGACCAAGCAGCCCACTATCTGAGGGGTATTGCCGGAGATTGGTGGACCGGGAACAAGGGAGAGATTCGGGAAGCAGCTAGAGAGGATGAGACCGAGTTTGTTGCTTGGGACGCATTCAAGAGGATCTTGTACGAGGTGTTTCTACCAGAATTCCAAAAGAGCAAGCTGAGGGAGGAGTTCGATACATTCAAGATGTCGGAGGACATGACTGTAGAGGCTTACTATAGGAAATTCATCCAGTTGGCGAACTACGTGGGAGATATGGGTTTCGATGATGCCATGCTGGCAATGAAATTTGAGAGAGGGTTATCAATCGCCATCAAGAAGAGATTGATTGCAGCTCCGCCCACCACAGTCCGTGACATTACTTAAGGGCTGGGGCGGCGGAGAGGCTTTCCGAGATGATCAAGGAGGACAAGAAGTCCAAGACATAAAAGAGGAAGGCGGAATCAGTAATCGAGGGTTCTGGATCGAAAAAGCAAAATAAGTTCAGTGGATATTTTGGGAGTAGTGCCTCTGGTAGTGGGAGAAACCATGGTGGGGGCAGTCACATGAGTGGAGTTTCTGGCGGTGGCTCAGTGGGAATAGTCTGTTTCGGCTGTGGGAAGAGAGGACATAAGCAGGCAGTGTGTCGCTCTTCTGGAGGGAATCAGTCCGGGGGTTATCGTACGCCTACATCCGGATACCAGGGATCTCGCACCCAATCTTATGGTAGCAGTGGCTATCGCACACCCATGACCAACTATAGTGGGGGTGCGAAGTCTGGAGGGAGCAGCAACTATCAGAGGAACTATAACAATTACCAGAGCCGCTCGTACCAGAATCAATACAATGGAGGTGGAAGCAACCAAAAGACGGGAGCAGAAGGGAATCAGCAGGCTGGGACATCTAGTGCTAGTCAGAGTGGAGTCAAATCCAGTGGCAAGCTCTTTGCCATGGGAAAGCAGGCCACGAAGGATGATGCTCATGTGGTCACCGGTACTTTTCTTGTGAACTCTAAACCTACTTTTGTACTTTTCGATTCCGGTGCCACCCATTCGTTTGTCTCTAGAGATCATGTTAAGGCTTTGGGACTTGAGAGATTTGATTGGGTCGCGGATTCAGTGACCATACCATCAGGCGAGTCAATAGTTTGTAACAGAGTATATGGTAGTGTACCCATCAAAATCGGGGAAGCAATTTTCTATTGTGACCTCATAGAATTTCCATTGGGGGGTTTTGAGGTGATCCTAGGGATGGACTGGCTGGGGAAGTATAGGGCTTTTATCGACTGTCATCAAAAGAAAATTTCCTTGAAGGGACCTAAGGGAGTGAGGGTGTCTTACAAGGGATATCGAGTCAAACCAAAAATCAAATTCATTTCTGTCAACACCCTGAAGTCTAGCTTGAGGAAAGGAGAGAGCCTGATCTTGTGCCAAATGTGGAATTGTGAGGCCGAGACTCCAAAGACTAGCGAGATACCTGTGGTACGGGAGTTTGAGGGAGTATTTCGAGACGACGTTCCAGGGTTGCCGCCGAGGAGGGAAGTGGAATTTTCCATTGACCTAAAACCAGGGGCGGGACCAATATCCAAATCACCGTACCGTGTGGGACCGAAGGAGATGGAGGAGTTGAAGAAGCAGTTGGATGAACTAGCTGAGAAAGGGTTCATTCGACCCAGTGTGTCACCCTGGGGAGCACCCGTTTTGTTTGTGAAGAAGAAGGATGGTAGTTTGAGACTCTGCGTTGACTACCGAGAGCTGAACAATGTGACCATCAAGAACCGTTATCCTTTGCCGAGAATTGACGATTTGTTCGATGAGTTAAGTGGAGCCGGGGTCTTCTCCAAGATTGATTTGAGATCCGGGTATCATCAATTGAGAATAAAGGATGAAGATATTCCAAAGACCGCTTTCCGAACGAGGTATGGCCACTATGAATTCGTGGTTATGCCCTTTGGATTGACTAATGCTCCAGCTGTGTTCATGGACTTGATGAATCGAGTTTTCAGCCCATATTTGGACAAGTTTGTGGTGGTATTCATAGATGATATCCTGGTATACTCCAAGAATGCAGAGGAGCACGAGGACCATTTGAGGAAAGTACTTCAGACCCTGGAAGAACATAAACTCATTGCGAAGTTGAGTAAGTGTGAGTTCTGGTTGGAGAAAGTGGCATTTCTGGGGCATGTAATTTCGAAGGAGGGGGTGTCTGTAGATCCTAGTAAGATTGAGGCTGTGACTAAGTGGCAAAGTCCGAAGAATGTGGGTGAGATTCGAAGCTTCTTGGGATTGGCTGGATATTATCGGAGATTCGTCAAAGATTTTTCAAAGATAGCGAAGCCGTTGACATCGTTAATGAGAAAAGAGAACCGTTTTGTCTGGGATGAGAGTTGTGAGAAGGCATTCCTGACTCTTAAGGAACGTCTGACAACAGCTCCTATCCTGGCCTTGCCAGTCGGAAGTGATAATTTCGAGGTTTATACCGACGCTTCGAAGCATGGGTTGGGCTGTGTGCTAATGTAGAATGGGAGAGTGATAGCATATGCATCTCGCCAGTTGAAGACCTACGAAGAGAATTATCCGACTCATGATCTGGAATTGGGTGCAGTCGTGTTTGCACTTAAATTGTGGCGCCATTACCTTTATGGAGCCACTTTTAAAGTGTTTTCTGATCATAAGAGCCTGAAGTATATCTACACCCAGAAGGAGTTGAACATGAGGCAGAGGAGGTGGATAGAGTTAATCGGAGACTATGATATGCAGATTATCTACCATGAGGGCAAGGCGAATGTGGTAGCTGATGCCCTAAGTAGGAAGTCAGTGCATGCTTTGAGTTGTGCCAGATCGAGGGTGAGGTTGCATGGCGAATTAAGGGAGATGGGAATTTTTATGATCCGGAAAGGGGATGCCCTTGGTGATTTGACAGTGGAGCCCGAGCTGTATGGGGAGATTCGGGAGTTCCAGAAGAACGATGAGAGAATCCAGAGGTGGCGTTCAATGGAGGAAAGTGGGGTTGGTGAAAATGCATCCAAGTTCAGTGTTCATACCGACGGTAGCTTGAGATTCAGTGGGCGATGGTGTGTACCGAATGTTGAGGAGCTAAAGAAGAAGATCCTGACTGAAGCTCATGCTACTCCTTATTCTGTTCACCCAGGGGGTGATAAACTGTATAAGGACCTTAAGAAGACGTTTTGGTGGCCGAATATGAAGAAGGAGGTCGCAGAGTTTGGCTCGAGGTGTTTGACGTGTCAGCGAGTGAAAGGGGAGCATAAGAGACCTCAAGGGAAGGTTCAGCCATTAGATGTACCAGAATGGAAGTGGGAGAATATTTCGATGGACTTCATCGTGGGGTTGCCGCGGACTTAGAGGGGTAACAACATGATTTGGGTGATTGTGGATCGTTTGACTAAGTCAGCTCACTTTATTCCAATGAAAGATACCTGGAGTAAAGCCGAGTTGGCTAAGTCATATGTTCAGAATGTGGTCAAACTGCATGGGGTACCCAAGGACATTGTTTCAGATCGAGACTCGAGGTTTATATCCAGATTTTGGCAGGAGTTGCAGGCAGCTTTGGGTACCCACTTGAAGATGAGTACTGCTTTTCATCCAGCTACTGATGGTCAGACTGAGAGAACGATTCAGACCCTTGAGGATATGTTGAGAGCATGCGTACTTGAGTTTGGTGGATCTTGGGAGGATCGACTGGGGTTGATAGAGTTTTCATATAATAACAGCTACTATGCCAGTATAGGGATGGCCCCTTTCGAGGCTCTGTATGGGAGGAAGTGTCGGAGCCCTGTGTGTTGGGATGATCGAGCTGATGTTGTGACATTGGGGCCAGATATGATCCAGGAGATGGTAGAGCAGGTTCAGATTATTCGACAGAGGATGAGGGCCGCTCAGGATAGACAGAAGAGCTATGCCGATCTAAAGAGGAGCGATATTTCATTTGAGGTCGGAGAGAAAGTTCTACTTAAAGTATCTCCAATGAAGGGCGTAATGAGATTTGGCAAGCGTGGCAAATTGAGTCAGAAGTTTATTGGATCGTTTGAGATTTTGGACAGGGTTGGGGAAGTGGCATACCGATTAACTTTACCTCCAGCTCTATCCAAGGTCCACAACGTGTTCCATGTCTCGCAGTTGAGGAAGTATGTAAGTGACCCATCACATATACTTCAGCACGAGGTGATTGAGGTAGATGAGCAGTTGGCATACATTAGGAATTCGAAAGAGATTTTGGACAGGAAGGTACGAAAAACTCGCAATGGGGAGACATCTTTGGTGAAAGTCTTGTGGACAAACCATAATCAGGAGGAGGCTACGTGAGAGCCTGAGGCATCTATGAGGGAGCGTTACCCACATTTGTTTGATTGAGGTAAGTTACGCGGACGTAACTTTTCTTTAAGAGGGGGTGGAATGTAACATTCTGTGATTTAAGTAAGTTTTATGCAGACTGTTTTTGTGATATTTGGGTTCCAAGTTCGTTTGAGTTAATGGTTTTGTCACCTAAGTGTGGTAGAACTTCGGGACGAAGTTCTTTTTAAGGGGGGAAGACTATAATACCTCGCATTTTTGGTTTCTTTTATTTAAATCGTTCGTTTTATAAGTTTGCTCGTACTCGTTTTATACGAGGTGTTTTGGTCTTAGATGGGACTCGAAAGGGGAACTTAGCCACCTTAAGATAATAATAGTAATGCGTAGTTGTTGAGGTTCGAACTCAGGACCCATGGCAGCACGGCCATGGGCCTCGATATGCGTGCACAAACCAAAGAAACAGCCCACGTTTCATTGACTTGTTAACCCTATTTACACCCTTACCTCAAGCCGTCATATTTAAGCTTAAACCCTGACCTAATCTACCCCATCTATCATACAAACACCTCATATTCTGATAGCCGACATAGCATACTCTAAGAGGGTGGTGGTCACGGTGGTCATAGGGTGGTCAGAGTGCGTCGATCTGAGCCAGAAAGAGGTATGCTCAGCACGTTTCTTCTCCTTTCGTTGTGTGTGTCGCGTTTTGTGGTACGTTTCAACCTTGCGTTTGTCTTTGTTGAGGTCTGGTTTTTATATGTATATGATCTATGATGTTTAGGGTTGTGTCTGGGCTATAGTCACGTCTTCGTCAACCACCTAGGGTCACCAGGCACGGGGTTTTACACCGCCTGTCACGACAGTGTCAGTATAGTCACTACCAGGTCTGTTTATCCGCGGTTGTTTCAATCACTCTCGAGGCGTGTCTTCTGTTGCGTAAGTAAAAGGGAAAGGATGTTCGGTCTGGGGGTGGTCAAGGGAACGTAGTGGTGGTCGTCGTGGTAGTTACCAGTGGTTGTGTCGGGTCTGGTTGGAGTCTTCGTTTTCTCTGTTTGGTGGTATTCATGGCTGATGCGTGTACAGGGAGTGTTGGGGGTGGTATCACCGACGACTAGGGGGAGGTCAATGCGGTGGTACCACCAGGGTCGTTGTGTATGGTGTCGGGGTGGTCTCTGGTGGTAGTGGCTGGTGGTGGTAGGGGCTGTGTAGGCGGCCAGGAGCGTTCGAAAACACCCTGGTCAGGTGACTGGGTAACGAACCAGGCTGGTTCTGGTTCCTAGTTCGCCTCACCGGCGGCCGACAAGGGGATTGCTGGTGGCCGCTAGGGTAGTAGGGGGTTCAGGGAGCGTGTTGCTGGCGGTGCTTGGTGGTCGTTGGGTCGTGTGTGGTGGTGAGGGGGTGTTGTATTCGGTTTAGGAGTCGTGGGTTGGGGCTGATTGTTTATTTGTGTTTGTTATTATTATTATTATTATTATTATTATTATTATTGTTATTAATATATCTATTATATGTTAATAGTATACTTGCTATTTTGATATCATCATTATTTATGGAGTATTGTTTTATTATAGGAAAGATTTTAATAAAGATTTTTAATGCACTTTTTAAATAATTTGAATTTCAAAATCAAAGTATCTATTTTTGGAAGTTACTATTTTTAGAAATTACTATATTTGGAAAGTTGCTATTTTGGGTAACCTCGTTTATTGGGAAGCTTTCTAAATATAGGAAGTTTCTATAAATAGAAGGTGTACACGTTTTCCGAGAATTAGGGTGTTTATTAATTAAATAATATTTGTTTAGGTAGCGGGTTTCGCGTGGAACATTTCTAAACAAGCCTCGGTTTTTCTGCGTTTCCTGCTATTCCAGGTAGGGGAAAGTATTGATATAAGATGATGTGCATTCTGTTCTTATTTGGTAATAAGTATGTTTGTGATATGATATCATGTGATCGTTATATTGTGTTATCTATATTATATTGTGATATAATACGATGTGAATATATTGGGACTCGTGATACGGTGTTGGATCGGTGCGGTGTATATATGGCGTTGGATCGGTGCGGAGTATATATGGTGTTGGATCGGTGCGGAGTATATATGGTGTTGGATCGGTGCGGAGTTATTTGGCGTTGGATCGGTGCGGAGTTTATTATGTTGTTAATGTATTCATATCTTTTTCCTACTCAACCTCGTGGTTGACCCTGTGTGTTCGTGATCACCTGTGATGAACCAATTATTGGGGAGCAGATTGACAGGTGGCTGAGACTAAGGGGGAGCTATGGGAGGAAGAGCTTGGATCCGGACCAGACTAGAGTCTAGATCACCTTAGACAGCTTAGCATGAGTTGTATTTCTTTATTTTGTTAAGACTTTCGGAAACCGTTGTAAGAACATGGCATGAGTTTAATTTTAATTAAAGTACTGCTTATCTTTCCCTTTGTATCTACTGCCTCGGGAAACCGAGATGGTAACACCTTTATTTATCTGAGGAGTCCTAGTACAGGCCCTTAAATAAATGGGGGTGTTACACCTTCCCCTACTTTCATCTTTCAACCACAAAATGGCTCTTAGCCGGCTGACCGACTACCCGGCCGAGGGCCCTACCTCAAATTTTCCTAAAATGATAGCAACACAAACAGAGGCTATCGGTCGGTTGGTCAGCCGGCTACCGGCCGACGGCCGACCAACTGATTGCACCAACTACTTCAATTTTTGCGAAAACCACTTTTAAAACACTCGAGGCTCTCAGCCGGTTAGTCGACCGGCTGAGAGGTCTTGAACACGAAACACGATTTTTACACATAACCAATTCAACAAAAACTCATCCAAACGTTCCTAAACAACGATTTCCACATAAAAATCATTAAACCCAAAAACATACTAACCACATCTTATGCATATAAAGCAATCAATTTAACCCCAACAAGATTCTCATGCTTAGATTCCACAAAAGACAATCATCCAAGTTTCTCAAACCAAATAATATATCAACTATGCATTCCTAGCATCATTCTTAAAATGAAATCAGATTCTAAACATAATATCACTTGTAATTTGCAAAACCCATAACAATTTCATACAAACCACATATAAATCCACATAAGATAGAGTTTATGACATAAACCGAGTTTCCTCATCAAGATTACTTTTAAATAGAAAAATCTTCAAGAGAATCGTCCACCACGACCGTGTCTACGTCCGGATCGTCCAAGTCTCCGTCTAAAAACAAAGAATACATCATCTTAGGCTAAAAAAAACGAGGGAACCATCACAGGTCAGAAATTTGGCCGCCTCAAAATGCGCGAACATTAACCCCAGAACGACGGCGTCGATCCTACGAGTCTCTAGGCGCAAGAATTACGGAATTCCGTTGAGAAACAAAGTTTTTTTGAGGGATTTTGCGAAGTTTTGGTGTTTGTTTATGGAGGAAAGAGAAAAGCTAGGTTTAGGAGGTTGAAGATAATGAATAGTGTTTTCACACTTTTCTTTTTATGTTGGGAGTTGTGATGTCAGATTTTAAATGGGGAAAGCGATTTTGAGTCGGGATTGTTTAAAAAATAGAAATCCAAGTGAAGGACATATAATTTCAAGATCTAATAAATCTTAAATGGAACTTATTATATTATTTTAACTAAAGTTACGAACATAAATTAAAATATAATTAATTTCCGAAATAACCTTTAAAATTCTTTTAAGTTACCGTTCGTAAAATAACGGGGTGTTAAACATTTTGCAATGTCGACTGGGCTGGTGATCGATAAGGATGATTATGTTTCTACCACTGGTTTTATTGTATACCTTGGCCGCCAACCAATTTCATGCTCCTCCCGTAAGCAACGAGCTCTTGCTCTATCCCTACCGAGGCTGAATTTCAGGCTTATTGCTGCAGCTACTTCTGAAATATTATAGTTACACTCTTTACTTTTCGAGTTGGATTTTCGTGTTCAAACACCTCCGGTTATATATTGTGACAATTTAGGTACTACAAGTTACTCGTTCAATCCTGTATTTCTTTCTCGCATGAAACATGTGGCCCTTGCCTTTCATTTTGTTCGAGAACACGTTAATAAAGGTTTGCTTCGTGTGCAATATATATCTGACAACGATCAACTCGCCGACGCACTCCAAATCTCTTGCCCGACCTGTTTTGTATCCTATTCTACTCAAGATTGGTGTCTCTTTCGGAACGTCCATCTTGCGGGAACGTATTGGAGATACAACGTAATATTTAGATTACGATTTTATCTTATAAATAATATGTGACGATATTATTACGATTGTATGATAATTTGATATTCTGTATACCTATAATAGAATCACTACTACAAATCTAGGGTAAGAGGACGCCTTTTAGAGGACGGTTGGGGTGGAGACCGTCCTCTATCAAGCAAATAAGATTGGCGCCCTTAGTGGTATTATAAACAGGACGGTTAAACAAAAGACCGTCCTCTTTATAAACGTATTGAGGACGGTTGGTCAATTAAACCGTCCTCTTAATTAAAAAGAAGACGATTGTTTTATTAACCGTCCTCTTATGTACACAAAAGAAGACGGTTGTTGTTTTAACCGTCCTCTTTGTTGTTTCCAAAATACTTCCACCGCCTACATACAATATTCCATTGAATACCTAGGGATATCGTCTTCTTCATCTCTTTACCCTAACCGCCCAAATTTCCGTTCAATCACATTAATTTTCCGTTCAATCATCAGCGAACATGATTCAATCCGCCAATCAATTCTAATTATTTGACACAGAACGATACAATCTGCCGTTTGTTGCATATCATAGGTATTTTTTTTCAATTACTTGTATGTTATTGATAGTAGTTTAATTGCTTAATATTCATAGGTACGACTTTTGAATTACTTGTATGTTATTTATAGTATTTTAATTGCTTCATATTCTTGGTTTAATTGCTTCAATTACTAGGGAGCCTTCTCTCGAATCTTTCATCTCTAATTTGTGTTAATGCTGATAATATTGGAAAAACAAATATATATATTGATGATTAGTCGTTTTATTCACTTGTCGTAAAATTGCTATCAATCCTCATACCACTGACCTGCTTCTGATCTGAAACTGTTGCTAATAATATTATAAACATGAAACTCTTGCTAATAATGCAGGGGATTAGATTCGTTTGAGCAGACCTGAAACTGATGAAACACTACTACAAATATAGGTTTAGGAGACGGGGCTAATGGAACGAATTTTTGCGGAACCGTGCTAATGTGTCAATAAAAATGCGCGGGATTTTTTAATTCAGAAATACAAGACGGTTCCCATTATAACCCGTCTTTATTTATTCTAAAATAAACTAAAGAGAACGGTTAAAAAACTTAACCGTGCTCTTATGTTACCATTTGGAAATCTAAGAGAACGGTTCTGTAAGAAACCGTTCTCTTTTCCTTGAGATAATAAAAGAGCACGGTTGCCTTCAGAACCGTCCTCTTTGCTCTTCATAAAAATTTAAACATAATAACTAAAAGAGAACGGTTTCGTTTATAACCGTTCTCTTTGCTTCTCCAAAAGAGAACGGTTTCCTTTATAACCGTTCTCTTTGCTTCTAAAAGAAGACGGTTCCCTTGTGAACCGTTCTCTTTCCTCTTCATAAAAATTTAAACATAACGTGTAAAACACAGTAACTGCTGCAGCCTTCCAAAACCTTTGAAATTCTGCGAATTCAAAGTCTGCGTATTTTCCACATAGTTTCTTCTTGCTATCAATCTGCGAATTCAGTCCGCCATAGTTCTTCTTCACCAAGCAACTGAACCATAATCGTACGCCTCTTTCTCCTTTACTCTTGTTTGAATTACCAATTTTGTCGATATTATTAGGTTTTATGAATGTTTATGAATTTTTATGTGGTTTTGATGTTGAATATATGATTCTTGTTTGAATATATGTTTGAATTACTCTTGTTTGAATTACCAATTTTGTCGATGTTTACCAATTTTGTTTGAATTACTCTTGTTTGAATTACTCTTGTTTGAATATATGATTCTTGTTTGAATATATGTTTGAATTACTCTTGTTTGAATATATGTTTGCCTGTGTGGTTTTTGTTTGTAACAAACACCAATTTTGTTCAAAATTACGGTCGATGGTTTGATACAAAACGTGCTGAACAGGAGGGTTTGATGGTGGTTTGTCGATGGTTGTAGGTGAGACGAGAGGGTGTTGGTACCACCTCTGGGACCACCGTGGGTCAGTGGTGACAACGGTGGTGGCCAGAGGTGGTGTGGGGCAAGGGGGTGAGAGAAATCCTAACGGGAAAAGGAGGGGGAGTGTAGGTGAGTTGCTGGAAAACGAATAACAGTGTGTGTGTGACGGGTTTTGGGCAGTACGTTAGGGCAGTAATGGTGGGTTCTGGTGGCAGCGAGAAGGTGGTGGTTGTAGTAGGTGTTGCAGGCTAGGGAGTGATGTTGATAGTGGTGGCTAGGGGTGGCCCGGCTGGTGGTTTTCTAGCCTTGAAGTTGAGTGCGCGGGTGAGTAATAAAGACGAAGTGGCTGCCTGATGAGGTTAGTTAAGTTGTTGGTCGTGGGGTTTGATCCCTGGATCAAAGGGTAGGGGATGTTTGTTATTTATGTTTATTGATGATATTATTATTATTATCATTACGGTATTATTATTTGAGTATTATTGATATTAATATCGTCCTTTTATTGTTGTTTTTAACATTAGTGATATTATTACTATTAGTATTATTATTGCTATTAGTATTATTATCGTTAATAATTGAATTATGTTGTAATTATGTAGTCGAATATGACTCGTACTTGGATGATTAATGGGAAAAAGGGCGAAGTAGAATATGATGCCGGGTTAGCTGAATTTTACGACTTCGTAATAAAGAACGTGAAAGACAAATCTAGTATGGCGTGCCCTTGTGATATGTGCCGGAATATTAGGTATATGAGCTTTGGAGATGTAAGAATACATTTAAATAAGACAAATTTTAATCCAAAGTACACTTGTTGGACTTTCCATGGAGAATCACAAAATTTAGATGGAATAGATGTCCAATTTGGGGAGATTGAGAGAGAAACATGCTTGAGTGACGATGAAGAGCCCGATGAGTCTAATTCACTAGAAGATCCGGGTTGTAATATGAATACTGAGGCAGGAGATGGGTGTGACGATATGTTGGATAAATCATGGGGAGATATGTTTGGAGGTGATGAGCAAGAAGGTATTGTAGATGAAACTGATGAGGATCTTGATGAAAATGATTTGGAGGATACCAGTGTTGTATTGGAGAAATTGAAAGATTCCGAAGTACCTCTTTATAGTAGTTGTAAGCACACTAAATTGGCAGCTCTTGTTAAGTTATATAATTTAAAAGCAACAAATGGGTGGAGTGACAAGAGTTTCACAGACCTCCTGAAATTATTAAAGGACATGCTCCCCGAAAATAATGTACTTCCCGATCGTACATATGAGGCAAAGAAGCTACTTAGGGGAATTGGTATGAAATATGAAAAAATCCACGCATGTCCCAATGATTGCATATTATATCGCAAAGGATATGCTAATCTCACTAGTTGTCCAGTGTGTAAGGAATGGCGATATCAAAAGAAGGAGGGGATCCCAGCTAAAGTTTTGTGGTACTTTCCAATAATTCCTAGGTTGATACGATTATTTGCGAATAAAGATGATGCCAAATTACTCACATGGCATAGTACATCAAAAGCAAATGATGGGAAGTTGAGACACCCGGCCGATGGGAAAGACTGGAAGTTTATTGATGCAAAATATCCCGAGTTTGGCAAAGAACCCAGAAATCTCCGCCTTGCACTCTCCACTGATGGGATGAATCCCTTTGGAAATTTGAGTAGTCAACATAGTACTTGGCCGGTGTTTTTAGCTATTTACAATTTGCCTCCATATCTTTGCATGAAACGAAAATATTTGATGTTGTCTTTATTGATTTCTGGTCCTAAAGAACCTGGTAATGATATAGATGTCTACTTAGAGCCTCTTCTTGACGATTTGAGATTGTTGTGGGATGAAGGGATACGAGTGTTTGATGCCTACCAGAATAGTTATTTCAATTTGAAAGCAATGTTACTATGTACTATTTCTGACTTTCCTGCGTATGGTAATCTATCTGGACACACTGTGCACGGGAAAGAGGCTTGCCCCTTGTGTGGAGAAGATGTCGATTCTTGCTATTTGAAGTTTTCTCGTAAGCAAGCGTACTTGGGATACCGTAGGTTCTTGGACCCTGATCATTCATATCGTAAGCTACAAAAACCATTCAATGGAAAACCTGAACATCGATCTCCTCCTAAGATATTAACCGGTCATGAAGTATATGAAAGAGTGAAAAAAATTGAGATAACTTATGGGAAGAAGGGTTCTAAATTAGCGTCTCGGGGATATAAGAAGATGTCTCCTCTTTTTGAAAAACTTCCATATTGGCGTGACCTTTCTATAAGATATTGCTTAGATGTTATGCATATTGAGAAAAATGTGTGTGACAATATAATCAACACTCTTCTGAATGTTCCGAATAAGTCAAAAGACAACACATCAGCTAGGATGGACATGGTGGATATGAAAATCAGACCTGAGTTGGCACCAGAAAAGAAAGGAACACGATATTATTTGCCTCCGGCTGCTCATACACTTTCAAGAAAGGAGAAAACAGAGTTTTGTGAGTGCTTAAGTAGTGTTAAAGTGCCGGAGGGATATTCTTCCAATATCAACAGCCTAGTATCAATGACAGATCTTAAGCTTGTTGGTTTAAAGTCTCATGATTGTCATACTTTGATGCAACAACTACTACCAGTGGCTATACGTTCGATTTTACCTAAAAAAGTTCGATTCGCCATAAGTAGGTTTTGCTTTTTCTTCAATGCCATATGCAATAAAGTGTTAGATCCCAAGGAGTTGGAGTCTTTGCAAAAACTAATTGTCACTTCTCTTTGTCAATTGGAAATGTACTTTCCTCCTTCATTTTTCACAATAATGGTGCATTTAACTGTACACTTGGTTAGAGAAATCAAATACCTTGGTCCAGTTTATCTAAGGTATCAATATCCTTTTGAGAGATTGATGAAAGTGTATAAGGATTATACATCTAATAGATATCGTCCTGAAGGGTCTATTGCTGAGCGTGCAATCACGGATGAAGCACTTTTTTATTGCTATGCACACTTGTCAGATTCTGAGCTACCTGGGATTCCTAAGAATAGGCACAGTGAGTGGATGATGGGCAAAGGTCTTAGGGGTCATGTTCGTCTAGATATGGCAACTGAGAAATGGCATATAGCACATACATATGTTCTTCATAACGAGGATGAGGTACAGCCGTACATTGAGGAACACAAGGCATTGTTGAAGGCGAAGCATCGAAATAAATCAGAGATGTGGATCGCAAGTGAGCACAATAAGACTTTTAGAGTTTGGTTCAAGGGTCGAGTTATAGAAGACTTGCAACAATATCCTGAGTATATTTCTTCTAGATTACAGAGGCTTTGTTTTGGGCCTAAGACTTTTGCATCGTCTTATACTGGTTATGCCGTTAATGGATCCACCTTTTACACTCGTGGGCAAGATGACATGAGCACGATGCAAAATAGTGGTGTTAGTGTAGAGGCAGAAGGCATGCATTTTGCTAGTTCGAAAGATAAGAAACCAGTTTTAAGTCAAATGCATTATTATGGATTCATTGAAGAGATTTGGGAGTTAGATTACACAGATTTTCTAATACCTATATTTGGATGCAAGTGGATTGAAACTACTAGTGGAGTTCGCAAGGATGAACTAGGATTCACCTTAGTAAATCTTAATAAATTTGGTCATAAGGAGGATCCTTTTATTATAGGGACACAAGCGAAACAAGTATTTTATGTCACCGATCCATCGGATAAAAAGTGGTCAGTTGTGCTATCTGTAAGAAGTAAGACCACAATGGATAGTTGCGATGACGATGTGGTATTTGAGGGCTTTGATCCTCGTGTACCACATTTAGATGATACGGATATATTCGAGCCTTCTAGTTTATATGTTCGTGATGACCACGACGAAGGGATATGGACCAATACCGAGTCTTCTTCTAAAAAACGCCCTCGCGGTTTTGACGCATGATTAGGTACGATTTATTATTTTTATTATTATTATTATTATTATTAATATTATTATTATTAAATTATTATTATTATTATTAAATCCTTTTCCTTTTTTTTACTATGGGCAGCAACGACCTGACTTCAGTCCAAGCAACGCTTCAGTCCAAGCAACGCTCCAGTCCCATTATTATTATTATTATTATCATATAGAATCATTTAGTTTTCTTGGTTGTTTATTTTTGCTTAGTGGCAGTATGAGACTTCTTGTAATTTGCTCCATTATTGATGTTTTAATATAATTTCTCACATTTTACCGCTTTTCATCAGAAGCATTCCTCATCTACATTTCTTATATGCTTTCCTATCTTGCATGTTCCAGTGACTTGCTTTCCCTGTTGTGACTTGCTTTCCCTGTTCTGACTTGCTATCCCTGTTTTTTTTGTACAGTTGAACAATGGGCCCGCAAAAACGTAAAAGAAGTCGAAAGAACAACTCTGTTGAGGACGCAAGCGGAAAGAAGGGGATATCTTCTCACAGGGGCCGAACTGTTTTAGATATGGCTGCAAGAGCTATTAAAGAGAAACAACCCATACAACTTGAGTGGGACGAAGAAGATAAATTGCCGACAGGTAAATATGCATCTAAGTTTAGTTCATGGATAGGCGTGACTGTTCGGGGGAATGTTAGTCCCGCACTGGAGAGTTGGGAGGATGTGGATCAACCGACGTTGAACCTTATGCTGAGTGAACTGACGGTATGTTATTTCAACCATGTTCTATGTTTTTTTGCTTCATGTTCTAAGTTTTATGAATATGGGTTGTACACAAGCTCAATTTCAAGGCAAGTGAGGTAGTACTATTGGGGGTATCGCCATTTCACATACATTGTGGAATCCTCTTGTTCTATGGCGTTGAACACCAACTATATGAGAAGGTGATGCCCATAACATTGCCTTTTGTTAGTTAATCATAGGCTGGTCATAAACACTTCATGATTATGGAGTGTAAACTAGTGACTTGTGCTTGTCAGTAGTCTCGTAACTGTTAGTTAGCTTCTATATTACTCGGACTCAACTCACTCAAGTACGGGTTTTGGACAAGGGTAAATTTCAAGTGTCGGACTCATAATGAATTTTAGACAGTAGACTCAGTCTTAAAATAAGGATACATCATACATGTATGGAAACATGTTTTTGGAAACTTGAATTCGATTGTTTGACTTTGTAAAATGAAATAGAGGGATGATTAGAAAATAAGGCTAAAAATAGTAATCTGTATGCCTCGCACACCAACCATTTGATCCACTTTTATTATGTCACACGTACTGCAACACCCCAGCCCCATTCATCACGAAACAGAACCAAAATCACGAAACAGCAAGCACGAAACAGATAGTCTTTTAATGCTGGTCTGATATGCGTCTATAACAGGTCTGATATGGGTCTGTTACGGTCTCTTTTCTGGTCTGTTTGGGTCTGTTTCGGGTCAGTTCCTGCGTCTATTTCAGGTCTGCTTCAGGTCTGATTTATGCGTCTATTTCAGGTCCATTTTCTGGTCTGTTTGGGTCTATTTTTGGGTCTGTTTGGGTCTATTTTTGGGTCTGTTTGCGTCTATTTCAGGTTGCTGGCCAGTTTCTGGTCTGATATAAGGTCTGTTCATGACGTATATGCCATGTTTCGTTCTGGCCAGTTTCGAGTTTCGATTAACCTTGCGTCTACAACATACCAATCAACGCTCCATCATAATAAGCACTAAAGTCGAGAACAATTGCAAATATGTAGGTGTAGTAGTCCAAGATCATACTACAACAATGCAGGCAAGATAATAAGATGACTTAGAGGAGTACTAATAAGGATAATGGAAATGCAAACCGTATATTGTATCGTATTTGTATATTAGTTTATATGGTATATTTTTGTTCACCCCTATATACAACAACTTTGGTAACTATAGTTATTGATTGTTATATGTGCAAGTTGTTGAGAATTCATATTTAGCATTGTAATGATACTATGATAATATGATTTCCCTATTACGATTAAAAGTTTGTTCATATTATATTTCAGGGTGCTTTCCATGTCATTGAAGAGCGTCACGATTGGTGTCTCCAAAAGATGGCTGAATTATGGAGAAAATGGAAATGCACTTTGGTTCGTGAGTGGATGTATGATGAGACGGGAGCTATCCAGAAGACACCACCACCCTTGTATAAGCAGATTACACAAGATGATTGGAACAAGTTTCTGGCATCTCACACTAGTGAAAAATTCAAGGTAATATTTCTATTTTTGTAGACACGCAAATTATTTCATGATAATATATATATATATGTATATAGTATCTCTCGTACTATTTTTCACTCTATATGATTTATGTTATTAGGCGATCAGTGATAAGAACAAGGAGAATGCCTCTAAAAAAAAGGGGAAATACTTTGGCTCACGAGCAGGATATCGAGGGATTCAAGTTAAAGTCGTAAGTTCTATGTATTGGTTTCATTTTTTAGCTAACTTCCAGGTCAAAAGTTGGCACGAATTTTCATGAACTCTCTTCTTTTTTGATAGAAAGAAGATTTAGCTGCCAAGGGAAAACAAGTGGAAAAAGTTGATCGATATTTAACTTGGCTAAGGGCTCACAAGTCAGCGAAAGGGGACATGACTGATTATGATAAGGAAGTTGCTTTGAAAATTGTAAGTTGAACATTTTTGTAATTTAACTCGGTTTAGTTCAGTTGTTTAATTTATTAGTGCTATTTATTCATTTTTTTTGGCTGCTAAAAACTCAATTAATATTGGTGATTTGCAGGAATCCCTTGAAAAGGATGTTGAGGCTGGATTATTTGTGCCCGAAGGACGGGAAGACATACTCGCTAAGGCGATAGGCAAGCCTGAGCATCCGGGCCGTGTGCGAGGAATTCCTAACGGTATTTCCATAACAGAGTATTTTGGGAAGGGACCAAAAAAACCGACAAGAGGAGAGTTGTGCGAGAAGATCAATTACATGCAACAGCAAATTGATGACTTGGAAAAGCTGAAATCAGTGATGATGCAGTTTTGGCTAACTGGTGAGAAGCCAAGTACTAAAGTATTAGACGATTTAATGCACGGAGGAGCATCTATGAGTACCGAGGGATCGACAAATTATGCATCACTACACGTGAGTGAAGAGACACCCCGAGAGGAGACACCCCGAGAGGAGACACCCCGAGAGGAGGATTACCAAACACCCAAGACCAATGTTCTGAAGATTCCTACCATATCACCACGGCAGGTTGTAAAAGGTTTTCATTAAGAAGGATTTGTAAGCTTTGCATTTAAAACACTATCTAGTCGATGAAAAAAGTTTTAAAACACTAATCTATCTATGCAGGGGTCTCACATGCAATCACTCTCACTAAAAGGGGTGCAATCACTACAAGTGACTGAGGATCCACCCGTGACCAATGTTTTGAAGACTCCTGGCCCAGTAACACAACAGGTATATATGTAAGCTTTTCATTAAAGACGCTACTTTATAGTAAATGAAAAAAGTTTGAAATTCTACTATAACTTAAATTTTCAGGCTTGGAAAGATTGTGTGCTATCACTGCCAAACAAATCATCGAAGATAGTGGCTTCAGGAATGGTATACCTATCAAGTAAGGACGAATTTGTTTCCATTCATGGCATTGCCCTTCGTGATGGTTTTAGCAAAGTGTCAATCAAGGAAATCTATTCTGGGTCGGAAAATGTTGATTTACCAATGCCTGTTGGTGATATGATAACATTGACTCATGCTAAGGGTTCATTTATTCAGTGGCCGCAAAGTCATATACATAGTCCTGTTGAGAAGGTAACTAAGATTTCTAGCTAGTATATATAATGATATAAGATACACTACTAAGAGTTATACCATTTATATCAACTTATTTATGCCAACTTTTAGATAACCATGAAAAAGAATGATCAAGGAAAAAATAAAGCAGCAGCAGCAAAGAAGTCCAAGCCTCAGAAGTGTTCGCCCTCGATTTCGCCATCTTTCCTTGGAATTGAAGTTAGTCCCAATTTTAAGCAAAAGCAGAGGACCATGGATTTGAAGTTATTAGCAACTGAGGCTCGGGTTTTAAAGGCAAGTGGGACAATGATCAGTGTTCCCATTGACGAACATGTGTTACACAATGAACAAACTTGCTACATTAGTTATGAGGAGGTTGTTCATTTGTTAGATGAACAAATGATTGGTGCCTCTCACATCACACTCTTTATGAGGTTCGGTCTCTTTGTTTAAGCTTCCCCTTTGCAATCCCATTAGTATATATCTGATAATATGCAAACTAGTACTAGATAGTTACTATGGATTCTTATTGTTGTAGGTATTTGAGTGATCTTGCCGATACCATGCAAATTAGTAGTCACTATGGATTCTTGTGCCCACAGACCTTAGCCTTCGAATCCGTTGCTCCGGATGAAAATTATCGATCCGATTATGTTGCTAGGGCAATGACATGTACCGATTGTGGAAAAGGTCGGAAACTTATATTTGCTCCATATGCCCAGGGGTACGTAATTATAAAGTTCTTTTCATAGTATTATTATTGATGACTTGATTAATTATTTTATTATTTTTTGTCAATATTTAAGTTGATATCTTCGTTGTATTTTTCTATAACTTGTAGTAAGCATTGGATGTTGGGCGTGATCAATCCGGCTCAAAGTACAGTGTATTGGTGTGATCCTGCCGGACATACAGAGCCTCGTCAATTTTTCGTGGATACAATTACCAAGTATGTCTAACTTATTTCTGATCTATTTTATTTTGCCTTCATATATTATACCTCCCGTTGTTACTCCCCTGCATTTGCCTTAAAATGTTTCTGTAGGCTAGGAACAAAAGTTAAGCCACCCAAAAGCCATCAATCATAGACCTTAGCTTGTTTTTCTATTATACTTTAAATTGACGCTTCATTATCAACTAAAACTGAATAAATATATAAACCTGGCTATCTATATATACAGGGCCTTTGAGAAAAGGAACTCTATCGATCCACTTGCAAAATATGAGGCCAATGGCGTTGTTTGGAAAACGATTAAGGTACTTCTTGTATATATAGTATATATATCTATATATATATATATATTAACATAAATATTGTTTCTCTTATTAAGTATAGTACATGTGCGTGAAGTATTTATTTATAATATGAGCTACCCTTTCAGGCCCCTTTGCAGCCTTATGATTCCGTTTTATGTGGATATTATGTTTGTCGATACATGTTGGACGTCATCAAAGGAAGATATGTTACTATTACTCCAAATGTACGTATGTTTTTGGTTTTTTAGTTCATTTTACTTATATATATAGGAGTCTTGGATAAAAATTTTCTAACCAATTTTTGAAAATTTGTTTGTAGTTCATGCTTAGAGCCCCATTGACATATCCGCTTGAGCTGATTGACGAGGTGAGAGATATATGGGCTAACTTTGCGCTCCAGTTTAGGTCACCCATGAACGATGATGAAGTTTAGCATACGATGATGAAGTTTAGCATACGAATGAACGATGATGAAGTTTAGCCCCAGTATGTTGTATATATGAATGATGTAGCTCAGTTGTTGGAGCAATGTTATATGAATGATGTAGCTCAGTTGTTGGAGCAATGTTATTGTACGTTTATTTTGCAGGAAAAATTGTATATAGGCCGGATGAATTATAAATCAAATTATTAAAAAAAAAATATCAGGTGCAAAGAGAACGGTTATGCTCTCAACCGTGCTCTATTATTCAAACATATGGCGCGAAGTTTGAACAAAAGAGAACGGTTATAAGGGAAAAGAGAACGGTTAAAAGGGCAACCGTGCTGGAAAGTGAGGTGCAAAGAGAACGGTTCACAATAGAACCGTTCTTGTAAGTGGCATAAGAGAACGGTTATAAAGGGTAAAGAGAACGGTTGGCTATACAAAGAGAACGGTTCTATACTGAACCGTGCTGGTAATACACCTAAGAGAACGGTTATGTAGGGTTAAGAGAACGGTTAAAAGGGCAAAGAGAACGGTTGGGCATGACATAAGAGAACGGTTCTTAAATGAACCGTTCTGGTAAGTGCACAACTAAGAGCACGGTTGAACCGTTCTCTTAGGTAAAGAGCACGGCCAGGGGGAGCACGGTTCCGCCACTCATAGGAGAACGGTTTTTAACCGTCTTCGTATATGTATTTTGTAGTAGTGAAAGAAGTGCACAATATTTGCAAGTCGATTGTCGATGTTTTCAGGATTTTGATGGATTATTGCTACTTTAACTAATCATTGTGGTTGTTTTTTTTGTTGCCTGAAGTTGTGACTAGATCAGGTATTGCAAAATTGTAGTAGAAAAGATTGAAGGATAGCAGGTTTGTTTTCGATTGAGTTTTATAGAGTAATTTGGTTAGGGAGAGGCGAAGTTGTAATTTAATTTTAAGGTAGTCCTTTAGCAGTGGTTGGTTCACCATAGTGTACAATATGGAAGGTTTTAGGTCATTTAAGTTTATCTGAAACATTTCTCTGACTATGTCGGTTCTTCTTATCAAACTATTATGCATCTCTCTAGTCAAAGATAGTTCTTATTCTTTCCTTACTATTAACTTTAATTTAGGTAGCTTATCCCCTAATCTTAGGTAACTGTTATATCTTCTTGCAGTATATATTCATGCATCAGTCATCTAAGTATCACAATAATAATATAACTTACAAGATTAGCATAGCGTGAATCTTGATTAAATTGCCTGATGAAGCTTTTTCATCGTGAACTTACAGGGATTCCAGAAGGAGCTTGTCTATAACAATTGACGAAGAAAATGCTCAATAACTGGTAATTTTGATTATAATATAGACTATGTAACATGCTTTAGTAATTACTGAGAGTAGAACATGCTTGAATTATATAAATCATGTATTTTGTTGTAGCTGAATTATTTAATTAAGTTTGACACTTAAAGGTTTCAGGTCTTTTAAGAAGTCAGAGAAATTTCATACACCCCGATTATCTAGATAAACGTAGATTGCTGTCCAATCCCCAGGAAAGGGCAAACCTGCATCCAGAAATTCGCAAGCCTAATACTCAGACATGGAGCTGAAATTTATGGTTTTGGTTTGCTTTTAAGAATCAAATTGAAGTTATTTTGAATCCCACATTGTTTTCTTCTGAGATTGATGAACTGAATTTGACAAATCTTACCTTTAATTTCTTGTTGTTATTGCACGCAACTGCAGTATTTGTAGTAGTAGCAATGAATGGATTTGTTGGTTAGTTGTCGCCTTGAATCAAGTTTCAACAATTGTGAACTCTTTTTACTAATTTTATATATTCAAAGTATTGTTCTTTATGAAGTTGAAACCTTTTAACTATAAGTTATCGACTTCTAGAATAGGGTCTGAAAGAGTCAAACGTATATGGTAACATGGATCAGTGATCACATGGTAAATTGATGTTCTTGTCAAACGTTTGTTCCACTCATTTATTTCATTTCTTCTCTTTTACCCTGTTAAAAGCTAGATGTCTTCTTAATAAGAGTAAATTTAGAGTTGTTTCAGCTTCTCGATTTCATTATTTCTGTGAAACCCCCATACTTTATGAACTATTTGACTGATTATGCTGATGCTTTTTGGTCTTCTGAATTCAGATAAAACTCGAGTATATTCTCCTCTTGCATCTAGGTATGAGCTTATGCACTTTTGGACTAATTATGCTGATATTTTTTGGTCTTCTGAGTGCAGTTTAAACTGGAGTATATCCTCCACTTGCATCTAGATATGAGGTTATGCACTTTATGAACTTTTGGACTGATTATGCTGATGTTTTGGTCTTCTGAATGCAGATAAAACTAGAGTATATCCTCCTCTTACATCTAGATATAAGCTTATGAACTTTATGAACTTTTGGACTGATTATGCTGATGTTTTTTTTGTCTTCTGAATGCAGATAAAATTGGAGTATATCCTCCTCTTGCATCTAGGTATGAGCTTATGCATATCGAGTAATTAGACACCCCCTTGTTCTAGGTTAATAACTTTGAATATATCTATCAACAGTTGGTAATTAGACACCCCCTTGTTCTAGTTTAATAGGGATTTAATGACTCGGACTTGTATATTATAGCCTGATAGTATAAGCACCCCCCATTGTTCTAGGTTAATAGGGATTTAGTGACTCGGACTTGGATATTATAGCCTGATAGTATAAGCACTTCACAGTATCAGGTAAAAGGAGGAATGGGAGGTAATATTAGAGAGAATGTGACAAACACGTCTAGTATAGCGTGCCCTTGTGATATATGTCTTAATATGAGTTATATGAGTTTGTCAGATGTACAAATTCATTTACAAAAGAGAAATTTTAATCCAAAATATAGACGCCGGACTTTTCACGGAGAATCTAGGGTCATAAAAGGAGGAATGGGAGGTAATATTAATCTCCAATTTACTGAAAAAGACCCTGTTTCAGTAGAAAATTCAGACGTGGTTATAAATTCAGAGTCGATTCATGAGTGTGATGTTAACTCTGAAAATATATGGGGAGATTTTTGTGTAGACAATGAGGAAGAGGAGAACTCGTCTATAAATGTCAATGAAGACATTATAGATGATGATGAATAACTTAATGAAAATAATTTGTTATGATTTAGCACTTCCAGTAGTTTATGTTTTATTGTTATGACTTTCTTGTTGTTTATAAGTTGTAGTCAAATTCACATGATTTCGATTTCAGTGTCCTAAGCAGCCCGTTGGAAGCGTCTTATGTGGATATTACATCCGCCGATATATGTTGGAGATCATTAGAGGACGATATATTAATATTATGCCAAGTGTACGTGCTTTATTGTTTTTTGGTTGTAATATTTATTTATTTTGATATAAATTACACGTCTTGATATGTAAATGATTGTAATTGTGTCTTTTGTTTCTATATAGTTCATGTTTAAAGCACCAAAGACATACTCAGTTGATCAAATTGACGAGGTGCGAGACATTTGGGCAACATATGTATTGCAGTTTAAGGCGCAAGTATTTGAAGACAACGTTTAAGGTATACCAACATTTGGATGGTATCTAGATAGCATCAAATTTTGCAAGTTGTGTTGAACTTATATTATAGTTCGTATTTTATAGAAATAAACTTATTGCTTTTTCCTTAAAAATTGTAGGAGATGATATATTTAAGTTAATGAAATAATATTCAGTCAAAAATTCGTTCTTTTGGTACAATATTTGCAATGAACGATATATACTTTTGTATTTATTATTACTGTGTTGCTGGGCTACTGCTACCGCGGCTGGGCTGTTGCTACCGCGACCGTGCTGTTGTGTGTACTGTCCCTAATGCGAGCGTTTGAAATGGCGATAATTGTTTTAAATTATTGACCCCCAAAAATTTGGCTGTACAAGACGGTTTTGTAAAAAAGCGTCCTAAAATCCACGTTTCAAAATTATGTGAGCATGTTTAAAACAAGACGGTTCCAAACTCCAACCGTCCTCCTTAAAAATGACAAAGAAGACGGTTCAAAATGAAAACATTTCATAAATACAAAGAAGACGCAAAGAAGACGGTTCTATATAAAACCGTCCTCTTTCATTTATGCCAAAGAAGACGGTTAAATTGGGAACCGTCCTCTTTTATTTCTGCCAAAGAAGACGGTTGTATGTGGAACCGTCCTCTTTTATAAATACAAAAAGGACGGTTTGACTTTTTTTCAACCGTCCTCTTAGGTAACGAGGACGGGGGAATTTAGGACGGTTGCTTTCATGTATTAGGACGGTTTTCAACCGTCCTCGTTTCCCCTTTTTGTAGTAGTGAATAGTCATAGCCTTGTATATATGTGACGATCTTCTCATGAATAATATTAAGTCAGTTTTACATAATTTCTACATTTATGACATACGGAGTATATTTTAGAACGTAGTAGGATGTGTTATATATAAACTTGATGTTGCGTTACGAAATTGTATAATATACAACAGAGCTGGACAAATGCGGGCCAACCCGTTCGGCCCGCTTCGTTAGCGGGCTTGGTCACAAAAAAAATTAAAATAGGCGGGTACGGACAAGAAAATTAAGCCCGCTAAAATTAATGGACAGGCTTGGACAAAATAAAACTGTCCATGGACAGCCCGTTAGGCCCGCTACAAAATTTGTAAACTATAATTTTTATTTAACACAACAAAAAAAAATTTAAAAATTAAAAATGAAAAAATATTTATTGAAAACAGGAAGTAAATTACTCCGTAGTAAAGTTGCCTACATTGAGAAGATTAATAGTTTATTGAATATAACAAAAGCACACTTACCTACACTTTCTCCGTAGTAAAGTTACTTACTTGGACGACGGATAAAGACGTGTCTTCCTCGACTAATATTTTGAAGTGTTTTGAGACTTTATAATGTTTATATAAAACAAAGACGATGTTTAGTTACTATTTTGAAAGTTGTAAACATTATCTTAATTCTTAAGTTTTTATTTTATTTTGCAAATTTGGTAATCATGTTGTTTATTCTACCGTTTTGTTGGTTTAATTTTTCAATAATTAATTTCAATAAAAGCCCGCAAGCCCGTCAGTTGGCCCGCTAAGGTATATTGGACGGGTACGGGCAGTTATAGTAGGCCCGCCATAGCGGACACGGGCACTAAAAAACGGCCCGTTGGACACTTTTTGATAGGTTAGGCCCGGCCCATGTCCAGCCCAAGCCCGCAAACGGTCAGCTCTAATATACAACCTTTCGAAAACAATCATATTCATCTAAGTTTATAACATAGACAAAACATACATGTTCCATTCCATTTCAGGGATATGCTTTTAAAAATGTTTCGTTAAATTTTCCGCATAAGAGGTGTGTTAAAACAAAAGAAAACGTGGTGCTCAACGAAGAAATACGGCCTCAAATACGAGTGCATAAGTTTATTATATTTCATGGTTTGGATTGAATTCCCATAATTAAACATGTAAATTGGATGAACTCGGTTCCTCACTTAGGGCTGAACAGGGCTACTACCCCAAAATATGATTATCATAAGGCCATCTTACGCAATGTTTGAGCTCTACTAAACGAATGAACATAATATCTTGTTTAGGGTGCATTGGGTCAGTTAACATCAACAGCATCAGCGACTCCAGCAATAGTACTTGACACAAAAAAGGCTACACGTCAGCCAATTGGTTTGAGATTTGTCGGCAGTTTAATAGATTCTATGAACTTACACATGGTTCTTTAATCGGCTCTTTTGTTGCCATGGTGTTATTCATTCCACTCATTCATATGTCATCGATCCTTTGGAAGCAATCTCATGTTCTATATATATATATATATATATATATATATATATATATATATATATATATATATATATATATATATATATATATATATATATATATATATATATATATATATCCGATCATTTATTAAAACTATGGCCTAGATTGTGTATTTTAAGAGGAGTGCAACCATGTGCAGAGGCGTAATAACATCCGTTG
Source organism: Silene conica (assembly GCA_029255685.2). NCBI lineage: Eukaryota > Viridiplantae > Streptophyta > Magnoliopsida > Caryophyllales > Caryophyllaceae > Silene > Silene conica. The sequence continues at coordinate 53,978,721 of CM055311.2, read as the reverse complement.
TGATTGATGGTTATTAAGAACGCTGCGAAACAGTAAGTTTGAGTCCATGTGCCATTGACAGAATAGTCATCATCCTATAGTTAACAGGGTGCCCCGGCACCAAGTTGAACTTGTAGAATCTACATATAATAGCCAATGCCATCTTCATTTGTAAATATGCTGAGTCCTTTCCTAGACATATCCTCGGCCCTGCCTGCAACATGATCAATTTGATTAAAAATTATGAATAAAAAGATGAATAAATGAAAGGGAAAGAGTGGATGAATAAATTGGAACCTGAAAAGCAGTAAATTTGAAAGGAGAGGCATTTTGGAAGAAACCATCTTTAAGCCATCTGTCAGGTTTAAAAGAAGCAGCATCTGGGCCCCAGTTGTACTCCATTCTTCCCATCGAGTATGGCACATAAGTCACCATCCCTCCCGCTTTCACTTTGGTTCCGTCTGGCAACACATCATCCTCCAAAATTCCCTTAGGGTCCTATAAATTTATGTAAGAGAGTTTCATTATACTCGATCCGTATAAGTTTTTTTGGGGGCCTGACCTGGTAAATAAATCCATACCTGGGGAACTGCAGGATATAGTCTAAGTGTCTCAGTGATAACCGCATGCAAATAATATAGTTTAGCCAAGGAATCATAGGTCAAAAGTTGTCCAAATTGTGAAACCCTTTGGCCAAAAGAAACAGGGTCTTGTGTGTTACATTCAACCAATGTCACATTCTCTTGGATTGCTCTTTCTTCTTCAAGGGCCTTGAGTTCTAAGTAAACTTTCTCGGCCACATTTTCATGAGTCATTATCAAGTATACTGCCCATGACAGGGTTGTCGCTGTAGTGTCTCGCCCAGCTATCACAAAATTTAGGACTATATCTCTTAGGCTTTTCTCGGTTATATTGTTCTCTTCATCCTCTCCCAACTCTATGAACCTTGACAATATATCATTTTTCATCTGAAAATTTTCATATGTATGCTCAATTTATTGAAAGTCTATTTAGATGTTAAATTTAACTACTCAAGAAACGAATTAGCAAGTATGTATAAGGAGTGTTGTACCTTAATGTCATTGTGATATGTTTTAGCTTGTACGATTTCAGCTTTTCTTTTTCGGATGACAGAATAAGTGAAATCATCTATGATTCTTATGCTTTCACTAAGTAAAGCCTCTGATCCAACATTAAAGAATTTCTTAATTTTCCAAAGAGGATCAATAAATCTAAGTGTAACAATGATGTTTGCGGTGTCAAAAGCCTTTGCAAAGGAGTTATCCGGTAGGTTGGGTGCCAATGTTCCTATTTCCACTCCGAATCCTACCTTACATATCGAATCTAATGTCATCCTCATCAACAATTCCTGCATAAACACGTTTTGGATTATTCGTTTAAATACATACATACAACAACATAGTACCCTGAGTGATTTGTATTATTACCTGCATGTCTACTGAACGAAATTCGAAAGACGCGCTGCTTAAGATGCTACATAGCTTCAAACTATAATCTCTAAAAACCAGAGTGCTGAAGTCCCTCAAATTCTTGGACGCAAACTCAAAGCTTGCTGTTTTTCTTTGTTTTCTCCAAGTTTCCCCATCAGCATTAAAAATCCCATTTCCAAGTAGAACCTCCATGTATGATTGATATGTGACACCCTTAGGATAATTAGCAAAGTTAGTCTTAAGAACATGTTCAACATTTGTAGGATGAGCAATATAGGTGTATGTTGTGAAAGGCATTGGGACTACGACCGTTTTAGAGTTGGAGAAATATCCAACAAGCCAATCATGCATCTTATCATAATTCATTAGTTGTTCCAATGCTGCACCTATTATGGGCCATGTCTTTGGGCCCACCTTCCTTCTTTGGCTCCACCTATGGACCAGAACCCATGTCAACCCCATACTCAAACATATAACTAACAATCCCATCTTTGAAAAACAACATATATCTCTCATTTTATTATATATATATATGTTACTAAAAAACAAAAGTCATATATATATATAGTTTGTAGGAAATACATGTATGTCTTTTTTTTTGTTGAATTTATAAAGATTGTGCCAACTATAAACTGAATTATTGTTGAACGCTCTTGATATTCACGCCAAACACAACCATGTATGTGTTTTTTGTTTGGAGGCAAGCGATGTACTTCTTTTCTGTTGGGGTTATGCTGAATAATAAAAGATTGTGCAAACTATAACTTCAAATATTGTTCAACGCTCTTCTCATTCATGCAATACACAACCATATTCCATAACATCATAAATCATCTACTTTCTGTTTTCACCTAAATTCAATATTTTAATACTCTCACCATCCAACTTCCAAATTCTATTTTTCCCTCCAAAGTTTGCCGATATCAATTATGATGATAAATTTCTTAAAATAAATGCGAAAAAATTTAAAAAGTGTATTGTCGATAATATTTATTTTTTTAAAATAGTTTCATGTAATTCATGTTCAGCTTACTTATCAAACCAGGTACACTAACACCAATACTTCTTAAAGGAAATACCATTCTTTTCGGGGAAAATATTTACCAAAGTCGTTAAAATTTAATGATGAAAATTAATTATTCAGTTAGTTAAATGACAGGAATTGTCTCACAACATTAGTAGAAGGTGTTTTACATAAATGAACTTGTGAATATTTGTTTGTGTGGAAACAAGCATAATGCTTTAGAGAAATTTAGAGGTTATAATAGTTACCTTCCTACATCTTGTGAACCCGCCAAAATATGAGGGATTTGTGACATAGAGAATTGAAATATATACTTCATTTGTCCGAGTCATTTGTTTACTTTTTTTTTTCGAATTTTAGTCATAGACAATTAGTTTTCTTTTTATTTTAAGAATGTTTATTATGAGCAATTTGATTTTCCACACTCAATTCGGTTCACTTGTCATCTAATAATTGGTCTCTTCCTCTTTTCTTGGTTTTTGCGCCAAACTTAAAAATAAACTGTAGAAAAATAAGGACATACCTTTATGCGGAAGCGATCAGATCGTTGTGTTCGCTAACTGCCCACTACCGTATATCATACCTCCAACGGCTACTAAAGTCCTGGAATATTTCCACGCCCCAAATTCCAAGTCACATAGATGGTAGACTAACTAAGAGATATGTGAATAATTTGTGTTACATATTGTACGGATTAAGACATATTCAGCAAATGCTTAATTGGTAAATATATAACCTCACATCGAGGTATTTAGTGTGGAGGATTAATAGCACCATTAACACACAACTTATTGAGGAGATTAATGAGAGAGAATATAACCCCATTAATGGGAGAATTGTAACAGCCAATTTATGATGACCGTTACATAACTTATAAAATTCAATACTCCCACTCGGCCACACAACCGAATTAATACTCCCACTTGGCTACTAATCCAAGGAAATACTATACTTGGTCACAAAGCCAAAATAAGTTTCTTACCCTATCATAAAGATAGATAAATACACTTATTTGGTACACAACCAAGCTTATAGTAACATAACTCCAACATAAACAGTCTCTTAAGGTTTCATACGGAAGATGGTGTGTGCGACCATAAAGTAACAAATGAGCGTTATATTAAGTTACCATCAAACTAACATAACACTTTCACATTATCAATACCCCAAATCACTCAAACATCACCGTTAGCATACATAGCCCCTATATTCTATTATAATCATTTAGTTATATACACAATATAATCCCTGGTCAGGAAATTATGGTGAAGTTGAACTGATCATTCATCGGACACTAATAATAATCCATCTCAACTTAACTGCTTTTTCCTAACATGATCTGTTGAACCTTAATCTTGTAGGCCCTTAGAATTCATATTAAAGTAGCAATATCAAGAATTAATTCCTATCATAGCTCCAAGTCAAAGGGCACCGAACAAAATTGGACAACGCAACCCATAGGATCACACAGTGACAAAGTAGGGAATCATTGTCACTCCTAATGGTCGACTTACTAACACACATAGTATGATATATGTGTAACAACATAGCTCCCACTACGGTGGGCATATCACGCTTCCATGTTGTGCGAATCATAAGTCTAGATATTACTCAAATATCTAACTCAAGCCACTAGCTTGATAACACATATCCAATCCGACACTTGTGATTCGGTTCAAAGCTTTAGTATGAAAATAGGATGTTTTTCATACTTCGACTACAAATGTCTCATCATAGACTTACTAAGGCGACTATATAACGAGTCAATACCTTTTTCATACAACTCATGTACAAAGATAATCTCGAATACTCGCTAAGTGTTAACTGGACTCGGTCTCATCTTGCCCGCTACACAAGTGTCAAGGCGATTACATGTGTGACTAGGTAATCTAAAAGTTTGGTGATTTCTTATGTACCTCATCATGCATCAAATACATATGAATATTTTCAAACGATACAAATCTCTATCCAAAAACTGTTCATCATCAAACACATCCACAACTCAACAAGATTAAAATTTAAGTTGACTTTTTCGCACAAATTAGCTAAATACATGAACTAATTACGAACACATCTTATAAAATAATGCGCCAACCATCTTGTTAGTTTATCTTACTTGAAGACAATTCTTAATCCTACACAAAATCTAATTTACTCTTGTCACAAAGGCAAAAGTAAAAAAAACTTTGGGATATTCTACGGTGTACCCCTGTGTTTTTCGGTTTTCTACGTTGTACCCCTATATTTTATAATTTCTACGGTATACCCTTAAACTTCTTACTTATTTTCCATAATGACCTCCTTCAAATCTCCATTTACTTTAACACTATAAAAAGTAGTAATTTGATATTTATTTGACTCATTAATGTGGTATCATCATTCTATATAGGAACTATCACAAATAACTTTAAATAAGCATAAACGTCTATTAATTAAAAACATATGTTATGACTTATGAAGCATAAAATAATAACAACAATTTGATGAAATTGAGTTAGATTTGTATACTATTTGGTTGGCTAATGGTAATTCGGCGAACTAATAAGTAAATGGGTAGGTTGTCGAGTAACTGAAATGATAAATAGACGATTTAATAGATAAATTAAGAAATTAAGCTAGCAAAGCCAATACATAAGGTCATTGCATATATTAATGTATAGAGTTTAAGGGCATACCATAAAATTTAAAAAATATAGGGGTACAACATGGAAAATTGAAAAACTCGAGGGTACACGGTAGAATATCCCAAAAACTTTTGACTACATATCATTGTACGTGTAGAGAATTGATTAGCAACAAATACTTAACAATCACAAATTGACGTTCAACCATGTGCTAAACAAGGTACACACAAAAATACCAACTACACTAGAACAAGAAACAATAATTAATCGTTTCTAGCTTTTGAGCATAGGTTTAGAAATAAAAACTTTATTTTTCTTCTAAATACCAATATGTCACCAATTAACAAAGAGTAACTTATTCTCCTATGTAATTTTGACATAACACATTAATTCCACCATGCCAACAAAATCATCAAACAAGTGATTTATTGTAACACCCCGATTTATAAAGGAGCCTTTAACAAGACATCCTCAGTAAATTGAGCTGTTACCATCTCGGAATATACGAGGTAGTGAATAACAAAGTAAATCAAACCAAAGTACTTTATATAAAAACTGATAAAATTTAAACTTCGACGTTACAAATACTACACAGCGGAACTAAAGTACAACTGATGATATCGGAGTATGTGATCTAAATCTAAGTCGGTCCATCCACATGCTCACACCATCCCATGCTCCCACAGCACCATCTTTCCTGTCAAAACTGCTCCCCAATAAATTGGTTCATCACAGGTGTAACACGAATACACAGGTCAACCACGAGGTTGAGTAGAAAGATAAATAAGACATAAACAACAGTAAAATGCATCCTCCTCCATCTCCATATCACAAGCCCCAGTCATCCACTTCACCTCCATCACACCCCTCCTTCCATCACACCACACCTCCCATGGCCATATCACAAGTCCCTTATCACAAGACCCATATCACAAGACCCATTTCACAAACCCCGTTCTCCACGATAATCAATAATAATCAATCAATCACAATATATCACAATTAAATATATCAATCAGACAATGAGTATCCTCATGTCAGATCACAATCACAGTCATAGATATTCCCCTACCTCAATTGCGGATTGACAACCGAACAGCTGCTAGAAATGTTCCACCTTGAACAACCGAACTCAGTTCCTATAATTAGTATTGAATATCAGTTTCTACCCATACAATCACATTACTAAAATTACTCGACCATATTCATACTCATATCAATTATTATGAACTCCTCATTCATATCAATCATCACTAGTCAATTAGAACTTACTAATTATAGACTTACTATATATAGACAGTAATAACGTAATTAGTATATATCATATAACTATAATCCATGGTAAAATAATAACAACACCACTACTCATAACAAAATTAATGTGAATAATGATAATGGTAAAACAATATGTACTAATAATAATAATGTCACATGAAACAAAACAATAACATTTGATAAGATATTATTATTGATAATACTAATAACAATATTAACAAAAAAATCAACCATAACAATTACTAATAACATGATTAGTAATAATAACAATAATAATAACTTAAATATTATTAAACATGATATACAATTATAACATTTGCCCATAAAACACTTAATAATAATAATAATAATACTAATATTAATAACATTATTATCCCATAGTTATAAAATCACCATAATAATAACAATAATAATAAAAATAATAATACTACTAATAATAATAATATATTATTAAATTAATAATTACACAATCAGAACATATAACAATCGCAAAACCCACGAACAACTCCAACATTTCGCGAACACCGAAACAGACCGTGACCAGCCTGCGCAAACACCCTGTCTGACCCCCATAACGGCCCTTGACCTCGCCCCTGACACCACTAGGCTCGCCTCTGAGCCACGGTGGTTCCAGGGGAGGGGTCCTTGGTCGTCGACTTGCCCAGCCACCACTAGACAACCGCTTTCAAACTCGCCCCACGAAACTGCTCTGTTTTAACGAGTCAGACCCTCAAAACGAAACTCACTAAAACACAACCACGACACACCACAAACAATGGTGACAACCACCATAACGACACCCTAACTACCGTCTCCATGACAACCCAACACACATACGAAAACATAAGCAAGTTATTAAACGATTCTAGGTACAAACACGACTGTTCAAAACGCTAATTGAAAAGATAAAAGGACGACTCTGACACTGCAGTAAAACATCCCCCCTTCGACGGTCAACGGAGGTTAAAGACAACCTACCTAGGGCCCACACACGACTACCATACATCCATGATCAAAATCACATAATGAAATAGATTATAACGTGATGATACTGACTCAGAAACGCGACTTAAACGAGACACAAAACTGTAAAAAAACAGAAAATGAAGGTGAGAGTACCCTCTTGTAGGTGTAAACGAACCACCGTCGGCCTCCTCAACCACCGTGCGACCTTCTCTCCTCAGGCTATGATGTGGCGGCAGGCTGTGTTGTGATTTTGTGGGTGTTGCTTAGGTCAGAAATAGGGTTGTGAGTTGCATGAATATGACGGCAGAGCATAGGTTGGTGTTTATGTTATGTTGTGTTTTACAATTAGGGTTTAGGGTTTGTTGTGGTAAATGGGTCGGTTGTGGGTACTTGACCCATATATCATTCAATATACGTTTACTACTACTAAACAACCCCACTCAAAGCCTAAGTATAAATCGTAGAATTATTATAACTTAGTCGATAAACTTACAATAGTGATTAGCATAACACGATAATATTATACATATAGCACTTATAATATTAAGTCTCGGGTTAATTTATAATATTAATTCCCGGGTCTTAAAAATAAATGTGAAGCGTTACGTATTCAATAAATTAATTATCGAATACTAATGTTCAAATATGATCAAAACGTCAGTATAAACAGTAAAAGACATACTAAAATACGAGGTATTACATTTATGTAATTAGAAATATATTTAAAAAGTTCATTCAACACATGAATAAGCTAATACACAAATATATATCATCTTAATCATTTGAGACACACTCAGCTGATCAATTTATGCATACTTTTTATGAGGAACTTAATACGAAATAGTCTTTCCATTACTTTGAAAACAAAATCCAAATAAATGACCAAAACTTAGAAGAAAAGCGGAACAAATCTGAACATTTGAGAACATATCTCATATTAGTCTAAACCTAACTGTCATAAACACACACACATTGTCATAATGTCTATGCTCTCATAATAACAATCTATATTTGTTTTACTTGGCGAAAACTCCCACTTACTAAAAGTGATAGCTCCCACTTACTAAAATTGGTACAAAACCGAATAGATGGAAACAACTCCGACTATCCTTCATAATGAGCAAAATACCATAAAGATCGACCTTATGTTAATCCTTATAACTTGACATATAAGTTAATATTTACTCATTAGTAGACAAACTCTAATCATTACCTTGGATCATGAAACTACTCCCACAATCCAAACATGAAGAGAAGTTAAACTATTACTAGTACCTCAACGGGTTCATAAAAATTCTCCCCACTTACCAATAAATAGTTTTGCATTGTAACGAACACAATACAAATGTCTATTAGGCTATACCAACACTTAAAAACACATCTAAGTGAATATATATTGTGGGTCACTTAAACACAAAGATTGACAAATGTTAAGACGAATGATCAATCTACTACCCAAAACTTATGTGGAGCAAACAAAATTTCCTTAAAACATATTTAAGGAATTCCTACAACTCTATAAGACGGAAAATTGATCCTCATTATATTTCACTTAATCATATATCAAGTGATGTACAATTTTTTATCAACAAAAACAACACATTGTCATATTGTTTAAAAAAAATTGTGTGATCGATGTATATTTTTTTCCTCATTTATGCTTTGAACATATCAAAGAGTTATTCACAACCAACACATATACTAAGAGTTCTGACTCTAAGTTTGAAGTTGGTTTTCACTTTTATCATAAAATGTTGGAAAATATCAAACATTTTATAAAATGTCAAAATAATTAATACACACTCATATAGCGTGAATCGATCATCTCAAAAGAAGAAGGGAAAAAACATACGATCTCAGGATGCATCATTAACATTTAACTACCCACAAATAAATACAAAATAGATTGAAATATAAAAAAATAGAGACAATGACCATAATGTAATCAAAGAAATGAATAAAGTAATGCGGTAAACATATATACATGGCCATACACATAGCCATAATGAACTACAAATATGAGGTTAAATAAAAAAACGTGAAAGTAGCACAAAGTCTATTTGAATTGTCCATCACCAAACAATGGATTAAACAACTACGAGTTATAATATTCTCGCCCTGTTTCTAAATCCACAAAGGACAAGAATTAACAGGCGATGCAAGATACAAACATATAACTCGAATCGATGGAGAATGATGTTATTTGGCTCAAAACTAACATGAATCAAACAAATAATATCTCCATACTTTTCTCTTGTCGACGCTAAGTCGGACGTATTAAACAATACCACATATTTGTCCTAAATAGTAAGAAGAACCTAGAATATTAATAATCATACCATGAGACTTTTCTCCCGGATAAGTTTTTGAGACATTTACTAAGGATTGATTCTACTTATGACGAAAACTTTTCCATTTTTCATTTGCAGAATCGGATGGCAAACCAATTACCATGGAAAAATAACTCATTCCGTAAGCCAACCACGTGTTTATAAAACATTTCACCTAAGAAAAATGAAACACGGTGACAATCCTCACATAATCTGGGTCAAGACACACAATCTTGTATACCACGTCAAAACGAAATTGACTTACACGTTATTCTTACGCTACATAAGCTGTAAGACCTGTCTCAAAATAATTTAATAGATCTACTTACAAAATAACACAATTTTGCACGCATCAAGCTTACTATATTTGAATGAATTAATATTGGTAAAAGCATATATTTTCATAATCCTACTCATTAGTAAGATATTCAACCTTGATTACATAATAGTGATCACAATTTCTCAAATCGTGATTATTAATAAGATACAAAATCTTATAACTCTAATTATCAAAGTTCAAACCGCATCACTATGGTGAACAAATCACCAAAAAACACTTGTTGTCATACACAAGTATATGGATTAAGGCACAAATCCAATTAAATTATTAAAATTTCTTTGTTTGTATTGTTCGTTCGAAAATGTCGCTATGCTCATAATTATCACAAACGCAATACACTAGAAATTTTAATAATTCAATTAACCCTCTTGAGATTAAATGAAACAAAACCACTTAACCCTTTAAAATACGATAAACAAATTAGCTATTACCCTTATAATAACGGCTAAACAAGTTAGCACGAATAATAATATCACTTTGATATTATTAAAACACTATGCAAAACAAATTTGCACGTCTTTAAAATTAATTAATTTTTTTTAATCATAACACATATGACAGTTTTAAAGAATTATTGATACACAACTAATACGTATTCAATTCTTTTCTCATCTCCCGTGTAAAAACTAATTGTACATAGACAATGCAACTATATATTATATATCACTAAGATAAAACGGAGTCTTTAATGTAAAAGATATTTACATATACAAATATATCACGAAGATATAAATCCTTTCGTAAAACAAATTTACGATTACTATTAAATCACAAAGATATAAGCCTTGTATGTAAGTTATAAATCTCATGAACCACAAATGTCAATAAGGTATTTTTTTTCTATGTAATACGAAATTACACAATTTTCACAAGATAAAATAAACGAAACGAATTTGTAAATTATAACTATATCTTGCAAAACACAATATAGAGATAATAATGAGTAGCATATACTAAATCAGACACAATGCTTGCCAAAATGATCAAAAAAACAAATATCATTAAGACGTCAAAGTTTATATACAAGATTAAATTTTACGTAACTTAAAAAATATCACACATACATTTATCATTTGCACGTAAAATAAATTTACGAGACATACTCATAAAATATCGGATATAATTAACTTCACTAAGAAATTTTAATTATGCATATAAAACAAATTTATATAGTCGTCACTTATTTTAAAATGAAACATATTCATATAATCGTACTTTTAACCTAACACATGTGGGAAATATCGGTATACTTCACCAATTAATTTTTAGGATTTTAACGAAATCATAATATAAGAAATAATGGTCATAAACGAAGAATATAATACAAAAGTTAAGAGATTAAAATCAACCTCCAGCCCTAGCAGTTTGGCCTAAGAACAAATATAGAGATTGATATTCTCCTAATCGTTTCACCCAAGATGCTTCGAGAAATGTCTTTCTTGTGCTAGAATCGGTAAAAATTATTAATAATTTTGTGAGGTATGATGATGAATAACCTCCGAGTGGCGTGTGAGGCTTGTCAGGCGTCGTCTAGAGTAGTCGTGAGAAAGAGATCTCTTATAAGAAAAAGTTTATCTCTTTCTATACTACTAACAACCGTGTACCTAGTAGAGATCAGATAGGATTGTCAAAATCAGTATTGGACTCCTAAAACTCCTCCAACCGAGTACCAACCGTGTATCTCCTTAGAATAGGTTGTTAGCCTCTTTTTATTTAGTGTATATAATGTTTATCTGTCATTAATATTATGTTGTCACATATTAATAAGTTCATACAACATTTTGTAGTCGATTTATTAATACCGTGCTGATATCATTTATTATGACAATATCGTATAATATATACGTCAATTATATATATCATATATATTATAATTTGCTAATTAAATATAAAAGTTTATATTTAATTACATTATTTAATCGTATTAAATAATTATATTATATACATCAATTAGATATAACAGTTTATATCCAATTACGAATTAGCATTTAATTCGATTCAGCTAATATTATTTAATCATATTAAATAATCGTATCATCATTACAGTGACTAACCTCTTAGTCATATAAGACATCAATATGATTATATTATTCATATAATCATATCTCTGAAAACACATGCTTTAGGTGTGACTTTTAGGGACCAGTTGATTACCGCCATCTGTATGACAATAACGTCAAACTTCTAGCAAGCCAACCGTTATCGATAAACGTTAATCAACTGATAAGAATACTAAGTATACCCTGTGAACCTGTAAGAGATTTATACACGTTATCACACTAACTGTGGAGGACACTAGCTCCAACCGTACATTGGTATATTATAATATCACAAAGATATATAATCATACATATAAAACTTATTTATACGACTCAAATTCAAGATGTATGAAACATACAAACTTATAAATCTAGCTAAACAAATTAACAAAAACTTGTATAGTAAATATCACAAAGATATTAAAATATTACTCATACAAATTTACAATTATCGTTACAAAACGTATATAAAACATATTTATATACTAATGAAACTGGCTAAACTAATTAGCGTAAACAATTATTACTTAGATAAAAAGTAAACTTACACACATTCATTAAAATAAAAAATAAAAATAAAGTGGACTAAACAACATATCGATTCTGTTGTTTTAACGTACATCCAGCAAATAGAATAATAATCATATTAAAAGGTAGAACGGATTCACAAGGAAAAAACATAACCATGGATTGCTCGCCGTCACTTCACCCATACGTTCGTCGTACGCGACAATCACCGTCACATAGAGAACTAGAAATCTTAGAGAACGCATCTGGTAGATGTCACTGGTAAACTAGAGTGAAGGATTTCGATCTCATATCATCCCGCCACTTTGTTGCCTCACTAAAACCACCCTCGTATAGAACAATCTAGAATGGATCTAGTTAGTTCCCTCTACGAACCTAAAAAGCAATCACTTAGATATGATCCTCGAGGGGATGAATGACACACAATCCTGTTATTGCAATCGCATACGATTGTTACCAATAAGTTTCGGGCTTGTGCGACGGTCTTAGGCAAGTCATCATCACAAAGATGAATATCTTCACAAAGACGTAATAAGGTTAACATATCACAAAGACGCCAAAAAAGCTTTAATATTATAAACTATAATAACAACTAACCTTATTAAAAAATGATTTTGAGCCACAATCAGATGCAAAAGTTTGAGGCGCGAAAGAGTGAAAAATTCATGCAAAACAATATCATACAAATCTTATGAACTAATCATATGCATATACCTTGAGAGGAGAAATGGGCAATAGTCGTTTAATTCCAAAAAAAATATGAACTAACCATATTCTAGCATTCTAAGATGTTATGTAGTATATTAAAATAGGGAAAAACGAATAAATGGTAGGAGCGGTAGCAAAAACACATTTGCTTTGATACCACTGTAGGAAAATAAGGACATACCTTTATGCGGAAGCGATCGGATCGTTGTGTTCGCTAACTGCCCACTACCGTATATCGTACCTCCGACGGCTACTAGAGTCCCAGAATATTTCCACGCCCCAAATTCCAAGTCACATAGATGCCTAGATGGTAGACTAACTAAGAGATATGTGAATAATTTGTGTTACATATTGTACGGATTAAGACATATTCACCAAATGCTTAATTGGTAAATATATAACCTCACATTGAGGTATTTAGTGTAGAGGATTAATAGCCTCATTAACATACAACTTATTGAGGATATTAATGGGAGAGAATATAACCCCATTAATGGGAGAATTGTAACAACCAATTTATGATGGCCGTTACATAACTTATAAAATTCAATATAAACAAATGAGAATGAGGGAAGGAGTGTGCTATCAAGTATCGGAACTACTCGATATACATCAATTTTCTCCACGTATCATTTATTTCCATATGAGAAAGAATATCTTAATTATAAAGAAGATTCTTAAATTTTATTCATCGTTTTCTCCAGTATTTCTTAATAGTTTTTGTTTCTTGAAATGACCATTAGTGCATATCTGATGAAGGTTGATGATAAAAAATGCAAATTGACCATTATAATATGACTGACTAGATATTCATATTTTGATGGGAGTCTCGTACTAATCCATGTATCAGACAAAACTACAAAAACTTTTTGGGATATTCTACGGTGTACCCCTGTGTTTTTTGATTTTCTATGTTGTACCTCTACATTTTATAATTTCTATGGTATACCCTTAAACTTCTTACTTATTTTCCATAATGACCTCCTTCAAATCTCTAATAACTTTATCACTATAAAAAATCATAATTTGACATTTATTTTGACTCATAAAAGTGGTATCACCATTTTATATAGGAAGTATCACAAATAACTTTAAATAAGTATAAACTTTTATTAAAAACAGATGTTATGAAGCATGAAATAATAACAATAATTTGATGAAATTGAGTTAGATTTGTATACTATTTGGTTGGTTAATGGTAATTCGGCGAACCAATAAGTGAATGAGTAGGTTATCGAGTAATTGAAATGTTAAATTGACGATTTAATAGATAAATTAAGAAACTAAGCTAGCAAAGCCAATAAATAAGGTCATTGTATAGACTAATGTATAGAGTTTAAGGGCATACTATAGATTTAAAAAAATATATGGGTACATCATAGAAATTTGAAAAACTCGAGGGTACACCGTAGAATATCCCAAACTTTTTTGTTAAAAGGGATTATTGGGATTGGGATTAAGCATATATTCACACCTGACTTGTTCAATTCAATTGGCGGCTCCAACTTACGAGTACTTTTTATGGTGCCATTTGACACATATTTTACCATGTCATTATCTTACCATTAACATGCAATGCACCCAATCTTTTGCTGCTAAGCATAACTACAACAACGTTTCCCCTCCCATTTTAACGACTTCCGTCTACACGTATTCTCCTCGTTCTCGTCGGCTACTCCACCATGCTCATCGTCGGCAACACCACTTGTTAATTTTCTATAGGTAAGTTTATTTAGGGCAAAGAATATATTTAGGGTTGATTTAATTATTTTTTTTGGATTTTTGGATTTTTTTTATCTATTTCTATTTTTGCTGAAAGAATGAATTTTGACTACATTTTGGCTGTAATACTCCTCCCTTTTTACTATATATTGGGAGGAACTTTGTGAATAAAAAATCCGAGTTTAGATTATAGTGGGATGCTATGCCCTTGATTAGAGGAATGACAATAACCATCTAAGTTTCATTTTTACCCTTTTGTAACCGAAACTTGCAAGTTAAAGGCTTGTTTTTATGGTCATAGCTTATTATGAAACTTTGGCATATATAGTGACCTTAGAAACAAGCCCGACTGCATAAGCTTTTATGTTGGAATACTGTTAATTGAGACTTGAGAGGCTATAATGAGATCAGTAATTTTGCGAATTAATTGGTGAGTGGTTGAGTGGCGATACCTTATATTTATTACATAAAGCGTTACAGGTGGTAGAACTTAGAAAAGGGGTCTTTTCGGATTGTGGCAGTCATACTTTTAGATGAAGGCACTATATGCTAACTGACAAGAAGTTGGACTCTTCACAGGTAGTGGACTAGTTACTAGTTTCTGATAACGATCTAATTATTAGTTGCTTCTTTATGCTCTTCAAAGAAAATGTAGAAGCCATGTTGGCATTTTCTTTTAATAATTATAGTAGCACTTATTGAATATGTTTTTTCTACTTCAGCAAAGTAGCTTCTCATGAAACCTCGCCTCATTTTTTCTGTAGAAAGCTTCAAGAACACTTGACTCATGAAATGGTTCAAATGGTTATAAGCTGATTCTGAATTGTTGATATATTGTGATTTGTGAACTTATTCTGAATTGTTGATATATTGTGCTTTGTGAACTTATTCTAAATTGTTGATATAGTGTGACACACTATATCTAGGTGGGTTGCTTCGACAATCAGTAAAGATGGGGTTGGTCTCACTTATAAAACTGTCCCATAAGTGGTTTTGTACATGTGTGTCTAAGTGTACAATTAATAATTATATTGTTTCTTGTCATTGCTGTCCAGGATGAGTCAGATACTTGAGTCGACCGAGCTGGCAATTGAGTACAGCTTGGCAAGCGCAATTAACTAGTATTAGAGAGAATAGTACTTCCTCCATTCCAATCAATTCCATAGATTTCACTTTATGATCACTATTCATAAGTCAGATGAATTTTCGGCACAACTTCTAATATATATCATAAAAGATAGTCATGTAAGATATTGTTTAAATTGTCTTATTGAGTACATTGTGAATATCGAAGTTTTATAATTTTTGTCGATATGTAACTAAAGATATTAACAAGAGAAAATGGGTATTGGCAAACGTGAATAAAGCAAATGTATAAAATTGATTGGAATGGAGGAAGTACATTTTTGTGTATTAGAGCTAGCATTTTGTTTTGCTTTAGGTATTGATATTGATTTGTAATGTTAATTATACGTTAAATATTGGTTTTGTGTTTAATTATTATCTTAATAGAAAACTTTACATTTACCCAAAAATATATTATTGGAATATATTTTTTTTAAAAAAAATTAATTGAATAACGGCTACGATTGTTAAAAGAGAACCGTAGCCTTTTACCAACTTATGGCTACGGTTTTATCTTAATAACCATAGCCAAAAGTCAATTTTGGCTACGGTTCCCAACTGTAGCCGTAAGTACTTATCTATGGAAAAGCCCCGATTTACTACGGTTGAGGAACCATAGCCAAAAGTCCTTTTTATCCATAGCCAAAAACAATTTTTTTTACTAGTGTATCCAAATGACAGTGTGAAGGTTGCGGAAGTGCAGGTAATAGCACCAGATTCTGTAGAGCTACTATTGAAGAGGTGAATGCATTCCGAAGTTTTAGGCATAATTTCATTCCATTGAGTTCCTTTCAAATACATATAACCACAACACTAAGCATAACCCTAACTTGTCATATAAAAGATTAAATGTTCAAAATCCTCAACATCAAATAAACGTGCCACAAAAATAAGCCAAACATAATCATCTGGGTTTTAAAGGACAAGGTCCTAGACCTTCCTATCAACGAGGTTTTCAATAACCTTGCCCACTAAATGGACAAGGTTACCAAACACCATACCAAAACCAATCAATTGACCAAGGTGTAGGGAGACTAGAGGCTATTATGTTGCAAATGCAAAAGGTCCAAACAAATATTCTGTCTCAAATGCAACGAGTGACCAGGCTAAGGTAGAGGCCATCAAACCTCTTGAAAATCAAGTGGCCCAATTTGATGAAGGATTTATGTACCCACTTATTAGACATTCTAATTAGATTTTGAATTTAACTTTGTCAAAATAACATCTAGTGCATGCATAACTAGAAAACAGGAGAAAAACCGATTTTTCCTTACATTGAGTATAGGGCACGGAAATAGGGTGCAATTAAGGTCTCCTACCTTCACATGTTCTTGAGCTTCTAATAAACGAATGGTCCTCCACCAAGTTTCCAAACTAGAAAACCTCTTTTCGAGCACCCAAGACTTACCGAAACCTACTTGAAAAATACTAACTAGGTATTATAACTAGTATCCTTGAGATTATATAATCTAATAACAATTATTTTACTACACTAGTAAATATGTGAGTTTATTAGATTTTTGAACAAAATATGCATAAACTATTTTTATGGCATCTTAGAATTTTGGAGAATGCATTAGTTTGAAAATAAGAACAACTCATATCATATATGGAAGAGAGGGGTGACCGATTTTCGTGCTCGACATGCATGGGTTGCTTTTGCCTTTTTCTTTATGCCTTTACTCTTCATAAGGTGCTAGGTAGTGTAAGAGCATATCCAATGGTTACCCAAAAGGGCTTGCTTGTAAATAAAAAAAATTTCAAGCTACTTGTTTAACCATTGAAGCGCTTCCCTTGAACTAGCTTAGTTTAAGCTAGTAGCTTCATGGAGCTAGTAGCTCAAATGGACCCACAAAAAAATCTACCAATTATATAACACTTAAATAATAAATTCAATGGGTATTGTGGAAGATGGTTAAAATGTCGGTCCATTTAAGCCACAACATTACTAGCTCAACCTTTGGAGTAAGTTGTAGCTTAAAATTGTTGTAGCTCAAAAAAAAAAATGATGTGGCAAAGGTAAGCTAGTACCAACTCGTTTACCATTGAAGATGCTCTAATAGATTGTCTTTCCAATGACTCTGTTCACAACATAAATAAGAACAATTTACACTTCCTATGAAGCATGCATAAAACCGCCCCCCTCTTAGATAAAATGGACTTTCATTTTACATTTGTAATTGTCAATTGTAATAGGTACTACATGTGACACATAACATGTCACTACTGATTTTAATGTATATTTAGCAATTAAATATCATTACGTATCAAATAAACTACAATTAACAATTTTACTAGTAATTCTTAATGACATGTATGTAAAAAGAGTCATTTTAAATATAGTTAGTATAATTCACAACATTTTGTAATTAAAACCCTTTTGACCAAGAATGATCTCTATCTATACTCTTCACAAGAGATCCTTACAACGGTTTATACGAGGATTTAGAAAGCCATTTTGTCTTATAGGCATGGTGTTTTAATGGAGAGTTGCGTTAAAATCGAAATAATGTCGTATATAAATTAAAGTAAAGACATAAAAACTATCCCGCGTGGGCCATATGAAAGAAGACCCGTTTGATGTAAGTAGAAATTTTTGAATCAAAAAACCTTTTGACCAAAAATGATCTCTTTCTATACTCTTCTCAAGAGATCCTTACAACGGTTAATACAAGGATTTGGAAAGAAAATGCAATTATGTCTTTAGTCACGGTGTTATAATGGAAATTTGCGTTAAAATCAAAATGCTATCATATAAGTAATGCGAAGTAAAGATATAGAACAAAATATAAACGAACCGATGGAAAAATAACATTTATCATTTTAATGAAACTTGTAAACATATTAAACAAGTCCAACATTTGTATAATGACCTTTACCCAACTGTAACAAATGATTCCAAAACCCAAATTCATATTAATTTCCAAGTTAGTCAATGGTCCCTCTACGCTTCCAATAATATAACTCGGCGGGTTAACTCTTTAACCAATTCTACAATTAGAATTCTTGGTTGATGAATTTCCATAAATTCCATCTTTAGCCCGAAATTATGGCGGCTAAGGTAGCTAATACTTTCGTTGAGATTGACCAACTTTCAAAATGCAATAACCTTTTATTGCCCCACTTACCCGACGTCAAGTTAGAATGCCCCGATAAATCGTAATGTACTCAATATGAAATCGTGATTCATGCGTTTTTACTATTTGGTAAGGCTAAGTCTCAATCTTTTAAACGTAAAGGTCTTGTCCATTTATTTTCTATCAATTTAAAGTGAACTAAATGTTTCAATTATCAATAATTTTATAAGTGACACGGTCGATGACTCGATAAAATATGCATGAGTTGTTATGGTGATTTGGCAATGCATGCAATGTAAAACCCCTCGCCGCAGCGGAAAATAAAACATACAAACATGCCAAAATTTACGCGGAATTTAAACTTTAACATGCATGATAAACGAGGTGAATTAAAACAAAACTGTACAAACTGATATAAACCAAATCATAGATAAGTATATGTCTAAGTACGATAAGTATAAATACAAACAGCCTGGGATGACACATCCCTACAGGGACTCAAGTACGAAATCCAAAACACTAGGTCTAGCTACACGATAAGAAAGGTATGTCAATGATGAATGGATCATCGCTCGCTAGCCTCCAAGTAACCCATCAGCCACCAACCTATCATGTACCTACATACATGTAAACATGTACGCCACAATCAGTGGGGAGTGACTAGAGTTCTCCTACCCACCTATTGTTAAGTAGATTAAAGCAAAAATCAAAACTGCCAACAACACAGGTCGAACCCACGAACTGGTGCATCAAAGCCAAACAACTTGACCACCAGTCCACAACATTTTTGCTTATTACTATAATACTGTTTAATATTTAAGACGCCAAGCTTTTCTACTAAGCAAAAATCAAAAACTGTCGCGACTGGGGGTTGAACACCAAACCTCGAGTTTCAAAGACCAGCATCTAAACCAATGGACCACCAAGTCTTTGTTGATTATTACGATATTGTATAATATTTATGACGAAAACATTTTCAATTCAAATTGCTTATTTTCGAGTTTTTTTCCCGAAATTTTTTTTTTCATTCTTTTATCCGAATTTTTTTCTCATTTTTTTTGGAATATTGTTTTGAAGAACCCGTGATATTGTATTGAGTAACTTGTGCTATTTTAATGAAAAAAATTTCGAAAAAAAAATATTTACGTATCTACGCATTTAGACATGTGTATCTACGTATTTAGCCATGTGTATCTACGCATTTACAGGTGTGTATCTACGCATTTAGACATGTGTATCTACGCATTTAAAGCTGTGTATCTACGCATTTAGACATGTTTATCTACGCATTTAACCATGTGTATCTACGCATTCAACCATGTGTATCTACACATTTAGAAATGTGTATCTACGCATTTAGAAATGTGTATCTACACATTTAAAGGTATATCTACGCATTTAGACATGTGTATCTATGCATTTAAACATGTGTATCTACACATTTAGAGATGTGTATCTACACATTTGGCCATGTGTATCTACGCATTTAGAGGTGTGTATCTACGCATTTAGCAATGTGTATCTACACATTTAGCCATGTGTATCTACACATTTAAAGGTGTGTATCTACGCATTTAGAGATGTGTATCTACGCATTAAGCCATGTGTATCTACGCTTTTAGAGGTGCGTATCTACGCATTTAGCCATGTGTATCTACGCATTTAGCCATGTGTATCTACGCATTTAAAGGTGTGTATCTACGCGTTTAGACATGTGTATCTACACATTTAGAGATGTGTATCCACGCATGTAGCCATGTGTATCTACGCATTTAAAGGTGTGTATCTACACAATTAGACATGTGTATCCACACATTTAAAGGTATGTATCTACCGTGGATCCGCCTAATCCACTCTAAACCCTTTCCCTTCCTATTGTCATTCAAATGACATAAAAATTCAAAAGACACCCTAGAGGGGAAGAGTGAATCCTTTTTTTCTCGATTTTTTTTATTACAATAACACAAGTTACTCAATACAATATCACGGGGTCTTCAAAACAATATTACGAAAAAAATGAAAAAAACAAAATTCGAGAAAAAATAATTTTCGAAAAAAACATTTCGAGAAGAAAATTTAGAGAACAAAAATTTCCAAAAAAAAAACATTTCAAGAAAAAAAAATTCCGGAAAAAAACATTTCGAGAAGAAGCAATTAACAAGGTAACCAAAAAAGAAGCAAGAAGAGTAATTAATCAATTGATGCGAAACGGTTATACTTGTTAAGTTAATTCCAAACAAAGATCTCGTATAAAATTGTATAAATGTTTTACAGTATGAAACTAATCAGCAAAGGGTATATGGAACAGTGGATAAGACATTGGTATATGAAACCTGTGGGTTTCGACTACGAGTCCCGTAGGCAGCACTTATATTTTTATGCTTAAATCTGACCAGAAATTGTGTATTTTGCTTTTTTGTTTTTTGCTTATTTCTACAAGTAGTGTGTATTTTGCTTTTTTGTTTTTTGCTTATATCTACAAGTAGACCTTAATCCTCATTTAAGATCATAGATCTCACAAGATGCAATCTCTCTCTCTATATATATATATATATATATATATATATATATATATATATATATATATATATATATATATATATATATATATATATATATATATATATAGAGGCAGGATCCGGTGAGTCCACCTAAATTTTTGAGTCCATGAGTCCACCTAAAGTATCACTAGTTGTATTAAAAAGTGTCACGTTTTTTTTACACTACAAAGTCTACAATATCACAACCTTTTCAATACAATATCACAGAAAACAATATCACGCACTATATAAAATAATATCACGAAAATTTTTCCAGAAATTTTTTTACCAAATTTTTTTTTCAAATTTTGTTTTCAATTTTTTTTCCGAAATATTTTTTTTCAGATTTTTTTTTGTGATATTATTTTGAAGAACCGGTGATATTGTATTGAGTAACTTGTTATATTGTAATGAAAAAAAAAAAATTTCGAGAAAAAACGCCTTTTGTTAAACAATATCAGGAAATTTTTTTCCCGAAAATTTTTTTTTTTCAAATTTTATTCTCGAATTTTTTTCCAAATTTTTTTTTCTCGATTTTTTTTTGTGATATTATTTTGAAAACCGGTGATATTGTATTGAGTAAGTTGTGATATTGTAATGAAAAAATTCGAGAAAAAGAAAAACTTCGAGAAAAAACGCCTTTTATTAAAAAAAAACGTGTTTGTTTTTTAAAAAAAATGCATATTGAAAAAGGGAAGTTTTTTAATAAAGAAAATGTCATTTTAAAAGAAAAGGCAAAAATAAGGAAAAAAAAGTAATATTAAAAAAGAAAAAACAAGAAAAGGAAAAAAAATTTGATATTGAAAAAACATGATACTTTTTTATATAACTTGTGATATCATTGTTAGACTCATGAACTCAAATATTTAGGTGAGAACCACCTTACAATGAGAACTCTACCTTACAGACTTTTTTAAAAAAAATTAATGACATAATTGGATTCGGCATCACATTTTATAGCTAGAGAACATATTTCTTGGTCTAGAAAATAAATACTAGTGACGGAAATCAAGGTGAAATACGTTTTATTTATTTGCATGCACCTACTATCTAATTTTTTCGTATCTATCATTTTTCCGCCACTAGTATTTATTTTCTATCCCAAGAAATATGTTCTCTGGGCATAAAATTTCATGTCGAATCCAATTATGTCATTAATTTTTTTAAAAAAACTCCGTAAGAAAGAGTTCTCACCGGTTCTCATTGTAAGGTGGTTCTCACCACCAATATAATGAGAACCGTGAGAACTCTACCTTACGGACTTTTTAAACAAAAATTAATGACATATTTGGATTCGGCATGGAATTTTATGGCTCGAGAACATATTTCTTGGTCTAGAAAATATATACTAGTGACGGAAATCAAGCGGAGATACAATTTATTAATTTTCATGCACCTACTACCGATTTTTACGTATTTATCATTTTTCATGCACCTAGAACTCGTTTTAATGCACATAAAGCCTATTATTTCATGCACCTAGTTATCATTTTCATGCATGTAAAAAATTTCATGCACGTAGTGGTTGTGTTCGTGCATTTATAACCGTTTTGGTATGCCTAATTGTATTTTGGTACACTAAGTATATATTTTGTTAATAAAATCAAAATTTTTTTGTTTAATGATACTAAAGTGTGTATTTGAATAAGTAAAAATAATAGTAAATGATCCATCGAAACTTTCGAAGCGAGATATGGTGGAGATTTAGTGAGGGTTCTCATGGTTCTCATTATAAGGGTGGTTCTCACCGGATCCCGACCCTATATAGATATATAGATATATATATATAGAGTTGGGATCACATGAGTCCACCATAAATATTTGAGTCTATGAGTCTAACAATGATATCATAAGTTGTATAAAAAAGTATCAAGTGTTTTCAATATCAAATTTTTTTCCTTTTGTTTTTTTCTTTTTCAATATTATTTTTTTTTCTTTTTTTTGCCTTTTCTTTTAAAATGACATTTTCTTTATTAAAAAATTCCCTTTTTCAGTATGCACTTTTTTCAAAACAAACACGTTTTTTTAATAAGATGGCGTTTTTTCTCGAATTTTTTTTTGCATTATAATATCAAAAGTTACTCAATACAATATCACCGGTTCTTTAAAATAATATCACAAAAAAAAATTCGAGAAAAAAATATTTCGGAAAAAAAATTCGAGAGAAAAAATTGAAAAAAAAAAAATCCGGGCAAAAAAGTTCTTGAAAAATTTCGTGATATTGTTTAATATTGTGTGTGATATTGTTTAACAAAAGGCGATTTTTCTCGAAATTTTTTTTCGATTTTTTTCATTACAATATCACAAGTTACTCAATACAATATCACCTTGTTTCGATATTGTTTAACAAAAAAAAAATATCAAAAGTATTTTTTTCAAGAACCTTTTCGGGAAAAAAAGGTTCTTGAAAAAATTTCGTGATATTGTTTAATATAGTGCGTGATTTTTATTGTAATGAAAAAAATCGAAACAATATCGAAACAAGGTGATATTGTATTGAGTAACTGGTGATATTGTAATGAAAAAAAAAACTTCGAGAAAAAACGCCTTTTTATTAAATAAAAAATGTGTTTGTTTTAAGAAAAAAGTGCATACTGAAAAAGAGATTTTTTTTAATAAGAAAATGTCATTTTAAAAGAAAAAGGCAAAAAAAAGGAAAAAATTGAAAAAGGAAAAACAAACAAGGAAAAAAATTTGATATTGAAAAAACGTGATACTTTTTTATACAACTTATGATATCATTGTTAGACTCATGGACTCAAATATTTAGGGTGGACTCATGTGATCCCAACTCTCTATATATATATATATATATATATATATATATATATATATATATATATATATATATATATATATATATATATATATATATATATATATATATATATATATATATATATATATATATATATATATATATATATATATATATATATATATATATATATATATATATATATATATATATATATATATATATATAGGGTCGGGATCCGGTGAGAACCACCATTATAATGAGAACCGTGAGAACCCTCACTAAATCTCCACCAAATCTCGCTTCGTAAGTTCCAAGGGATCATTTAGCATTAGTTTATCTTATTCAAATACACACTTTAGTATCATTAAACAAAATTTATTGATTTTATTAACAAAATATATACTTAGTGTACCAAAATATAATTAGGTATAGTAAAACGGCTATAAATGCACGAAAACGATCACTACGTGCATGAAATTTTTTATGTCCATGAAAATGACTACTAGGTGCATGAAATAATATGCTCTACGTGCATTAAAACGAGTTCTAGGTGCATGAAAAATGATAGATACATAAAAATCGGTAGTATGTGCATGAAAATTAATAATACGTATCTCACCTCGATTTCCGTCACTAGTATATATTTTCTAGACTAAGAAATATGTTCTCTAGACATAAAATTTCATGCTAAATCCAAATATGTCATTAATTTTTTCTAAAAGAGTCCGTAAGTTAGAGTTCTCATGGTTCTCATTATATTGGTGGTTCTCATAGGATCCCAATTATATATATATATATATATATATATATATATATATCAATATCTCAATCTCATATCAATCATGCAATACTTGCAAAGGCTCTCAACTAACTTCAGAAACTATTTGGAAGGAGAGCCGGTTTCCCTTCCGGTTGCCCGGCCGGGGGGTCTTTCAATCCCAACCATTTACGAAACTAGACTAAGAGTCGTCCAATGCCTTGGACGAACAGTTCTAAGATAACCAATACACTAAAGCAAACAACACGATCAATCAGCAACACCTGACACTATACCCCTACTCAAGCAGATGCAAAACAGCAATGCCCAAGTCAAACCCCAATTAGGGTAAACTTGGTACACAATAAGCAAGCATACACCCGTATCCGCAACTCAGGCACGGATGGGCCAATCAGCTAATAATGGGTCATAACGCGACTCAGTTTGAACCATTACTCTTCATAATGAAATCAGGATCCCTACTTAGACTCAACCCACTACGGTCAAACAAACTCATGGTAGAACAGGGGTCGCAACTCAGACATAATACTACCGCATCATCCAAACACGAGACGGACCGTACGTCGCAACTCAGACTAGGCCGTCATGCCACAAACACTCACGTGTCAAACTAGAGGATCGTAACTCAAACCATAACTTGACACACATCAAACATCAGTACATATCATACTCTAGCGGTCGCAACTCAGACATATTCCGATATGTTCTACAACCAAGTCCTTAGTCCTAAACTTCTAGACCTCTAACAACAACTAATTGACCCCGGGAACTAAGTTGAGGGAGAGCCGGTTTCCTTTTCGGTTACCCGACCGGGGGGTCTCTATCCTCTCTCCATTCCCAAACCCAATATAGTGCCGCCCGAACCTCAGGGACCTCAAACACACTTAAGCATATAAGAGATGACCAAGTTCAATAACAACCATGAACAACCTAAGACTCCCTTCTACAAGCCCAAGGGTTCCTATTCAACTAACTAAGTCCACTAGGTCTCATAAGCAACTTAAGACAAGGATTAGCCTAAGATAAGAAACAACATGCTAAAACATTGTTTACTAAACTACCCATCACCATTAGGAAGTAACTAACTTTAGATAAGGACTAACTTGCTACATTACCCATTACGATTCAAGTAGCTATAAAACTTGTAAAGAAACCTTACAATCAAACAATTGAGAAATGACTAACATTAGGCAAATAGCTAACCACTTTGCTAAACCTTACTTAGCTCAAAGATACATTTAAAACCAAGTAAATATTTCTATAAACATCACTTAAACATCACTTAAACAATTGGGAAACAAGTCCCCAAAACAACACGAAAACAATTAAACAATCAACAAGCTACAACGGTTTTTGAGCAGCCTGCGCAATGGGGTGCGCAGCCTGCGCCTGAATTGCGCAGCCTGCGCCTAGGGGTGCGCAGCCTGCGCCTAGGGGTGCGCAGCCTGCGCCTAGACACGGGCAGGTCTGATTCGCGATTTTCCTGCAATTTGCCATTTCCTTCAAACTTTTGACAAACACTTCTACACTATGATTTCAAGCATCAAACTTATACTACCAACACATATCATCCCATAACAATCCCAAGTATGTCTCATATACGATTTTTGAACAAATAGAACACGTATTAGGATCAAACATTGTATTTGTCTTAACTTTGCAAAAACTGAAAAATGGAAGTAATAAGCATAAGAACATCATAAACTTCAATTAAACCATATGGAGAACATGTAAAACACATTCCTATCATGCCTCTATGTTCATACATCAATCTAATTCATAAAAATCAGAAGTAACATCAAGAACAACCACAAATGGTGCTACTTTAACAAAAAGGCCGACTTACTCATCAAAGTCACCTTATAAGCGGGTTAAGCTCCAATTTCTTCTTCAATAACCTAACTATCAACCTCCGGGTCCTCTAAACCAATTCCTATAACAAAAGAAACGAAGATTATAAGCCAAAACGGATTTGGGGAAAACATCGTCTTTTTCGACTTCAAGGAAACTGAAATTGAAAGAGATAGGAAGCTTGCAAATCTCGAGAGGATTCCGAAAATGTAAAGCTTACCTTGATACGAGTTCGGGAAGGGGTCGAGATGTTGATTTTAAGCTTCAGAAAAAGAGAGAAATGGAGGTTTTTGCGTTATAGTGAATGAAAATGAAATGTCGATGAAGGGGATGACTTAAGTAGGGTTTGTAGTCATTTTTACCTTTTTACTTGAGTCGGGTTTTATTTGATTTGTGAAACGGACTCAAGTCGGGGAAATGAGTTGCTAAGTGAACATCTTAAGAATTAAATATTCTTAAAACGGAACTTAACGGAAAACCTTAAATTAAATTTATTATTTATTATTAAGATAATATTATATTCCGGAAAATACTTTAAAATCATTAAAATATTATTTACGAAAATACGGGATGTTACATGCAACATATTAATGAAATGCACAACAATAATAAATTCCTAGTATTGCCTTCCTAAAATAGAAAATCAAATAATCTGGTACAAATTCGGAATACAACCCCTTTGGTCCCTTGAACTTCATGTGACACGCCTTCCAACACCGTCTTGACCGGAACACCTTTCCGATTGTCATCGTCTTTAGGATTCGACGGAATTACAAATGTAATATATTACAAGACTATGCTATTTTACATTTGATATAAAAATTAAATCTATTAAATTACAAAACAGTGATGCGAGTCACATAAAATTACAACTAAATCAATATTCCCTTACATTACGGGTAATATCGATTAAAAAAACTACGGTCATACTAAGATAAATTTACATAATTTAAAATTACATAACAAAATATGACATTCTTCAATAAAATGCAGCATTAAAATATGTATCTAACATGCCTGAGGCAAATCGCCTTATTTAATTTATATCGTATATATATAATCAGGTTGTATGGAAACTCACGAATTTAACTTACTAAAAACGCAAAATAATACTAAAATCAAATTTTAGTCCAATTTAAATATCCTAAGATTCTTTACATTCTTAGGACTAAAAAATTAGTCATCACTCAATTTTCGACAATAGTTTAATCTGTTATATTATTTGTTCCTCTTTATTCACCTTAATTCATTACTTTTATGAAATAAATCCAAATTAAATTACAATAATTTCAAATTTTGAATTTTAAAATTTTGAATATTATGGAATTTATCCATGATACTTATAATGTCCAAAATTTAGATTAAAACTTTCGAATTCATTTTGAGAAATCGATGTTATTTATCGATTTTTTCGAATAAAAGATCATCTAAAGCATACGAAAATTAATCTAATTAAATTTCCATCTTCATATCTGGTAAATAGAATATAAATGAAACGTATTACCATTTTCTCAAGTGATTTAATTTGTTATAGCTATTTATGCCAAAATAGTCATTATTTATGTTATTTTTACATTAAAAATTCATAAATCGTGCAAAATGAATTTAGTTCATCTCAAAATTTACAAACATTGATTAAACATTTCAAGTGATAATAACATATTAAAAATTCATGGCCCGATTCATAGTTTAGCCATTTTTAACCCATTAACCTCTTTATATGCCATTTTATCTCATAAAAATCATTTTTCATGCAATACTATATCCGAAAGTTTACATATAATAATTAAAATATGCATGTGAGTGTTGGAGTAAATGTCCTCCACAGTGTGTGATTATTTGAATAAATCTTTTATAGGATCACACAAGGATGTAAAACCCCTCGCGAAAGCGGAAAATATAAACATACAAAAGTACCAAAAATGCAGCGGAATTAAAGCTTTTTAAGGAAACAACATGCGAGAAGTCTTAAACTGAAACAGAAACTGAAATAAAACCAAAATAGGTAAGTAACAGTTCTAAGTATCAAAACCAATATGTACATCAGCCTGGGATGGAACATCCCTACAGGCACCAAAACAAAAGTAACAAAAGTCTAAGAGTCTAGCTATGCGATATAAGGTAAGTCGTATGATGACAGCAGGATCATCACTCGCTAGCCCTCTCGTGAACCCATCTCCAACCAGCACGTACCTACATACATGAAAACATGTACGCCACAATCAGTGGGGAGTGACTAGAGTTCTCCTAGCCACCTCTTGTGACAACACGTAACATATAAAACAATACAGAATACTCCAACATATAACAACATGTGAAGCATAAACATCTCATCTTCTGATCTCTTACTATCATGCGATTACAATGCACGGCTCTCAACCAACTTCATAAAAAAATAGGAAGGAGAGCCGGTTTCCCTACTGGTTACCCAGTCGGGGGGTCTTTCAATCCAATTACTTATGAAACCGAACTAAGAGTCATCCAATGCCTTGGATGATTTAACCACAAACATATAAACATCAATAACCTATTATGCATATCTGACACTGTACCATCATCAAGGCAAGCAGATATAAAACAACAAGTACAAAGGTTCAGAGGCGACATCTTAACGCATAACCTAGGTACTAAATTATTCAGCAAGTATAAAGGTTCAGAGGCGACATCTTAACGCATAACCTAAATACCAAGTTCACAATATCAAGCAAGGACTCAGAGGCGAAAACTCAACGCATGGACCGGCTATCACAGAACACTAGACTCAGAGGCGAAAACTCAACGCATGGACTAGCATTCAGTTCACTATCACAAGTAAGGAACTCAGAGGCGAAAACTCAACGCATGTTCCCCTACCACAGCACAAGATACTAGACTCAGAGGCGAAAACTCAACGCATGTTCTAGCACCAAACACCTGCACTCCGGGTAAGGTATGACAACCTGACTGCCCCGTCGTGCAGTTGCTCTACTCGTCAGACTCAGAGGCGAAAACTCAACGCATGTTCTGACGCGATCACACATACATGTCTGGACTCAGAGGCGAAAACTCAACGCATGTCCCAGACACGACAAACAGACATGTATGGAACTCAGAGGCGAAAACTCAACGCATGTTCCCATACACGACAAACAACTCACGTATTAAGTTCAGAGGCCAGCTTAAGGCATAACTTAATACGCACCAAAACAATATCATTCAAGTCTATGAACTACTCTATAGTTCTACCTTTAACTTCTAATCAACACTTATTTGACCCCGGGAACTAAGATGAGGGAGAGCCGGTTTCCCTTTCGGTTGCCCGACCGGGGGGTCTCTATCCTTACTCCATTCCCGAACCCAATATAATGTTGCCCATCCTCCGGGGACCTCAAGTACATGTCAAGGGTACACAAAACGAGTTTTAATCAAAACCGATTAACCATTTGAAAGTTACGATTAAACTTCAAAACTCAAAACAGCCTACAGGGGTCCCCAGCCGGTCGGCAGGCAGCCGGTCGGCCGGCTGGTGACCTCCTCAGCCTTTCTTTCTTTAAAACCGAGAACTCAAGAAAAAGGGTTCCCAGCCGGTCGGCAGGCAGCCGGTCGGCAGGCAGCCGGTCGGCCGGCTGGGAAGACTTCCCAAGTCTCACACAAAAACTCGTAACCATCCCCAAATGCACTCCCAGCCGGCTGGCAGGCGGCCGGTCTACCGGCTGGGCTCCCTTTCTTCCTAGGTATTTCGCAAATTCCCACAATACGAAAATGACTACCAGCCGGTCGGCAGGCAGCCGGTCGGCCGGCTGGCAGTTCAAGGCCATTTCCTCAAAAATTCGAAAACACCCTATACGCTCTCCCAGCCGGTCGACCGGCGGCCGGTCGGTCGACCGGCTCAGAGAGCCTGTAACGAAAATCGCAAATTTCCAGAATTCTCTATACTTCTCAAATCGACACCACAACTCAAACAACACTACAATTGATGTTTACCCAACAACATAAATCATTCAATACTACTATTCTACCAGCAAACAAGTCCCATAACAATCCTCAAATGGTTATATCGAGTATCCGTCGCAAAATGAGAAAAACTGAAAATACACTTAAGAACTTATAACAACAAATTTAAGCATGAATTCTTCACAACAACATCATCCTAAACATGTTACTAAGTTTCTTAAACATAACACATGAACAAAATCAGAATCAAACATAAGAAACACAACAAAAGTGCTAATATACACATAAAGGCCGAGTTTCTCATTATCGTCACCTCTCAAGCTAATCCGGCTAAAGATCTTCCTCGAGTATGAAGCTATCAATGTCCGGGTTGTCAAATCCTTCGCCTGAAAACACAGAAAACCGGTTTAAGAACCCAAAAACGGAATTTGTACAAAACAGGCCAGATTTTCGAAATGGGGAAAAGAGAAATCGAAGTGATAGATGACTTGGAAATTGAACGAGGATTCTGAAAATGTACTTACTTTTGCAATTTGAAGAACGGATGATGAAGAATTTCTCAAAAGAAGGAGAGGTTTATGGAGGTTTTGAGGATAAAGAGTTTACTGTAAAAGAGTTTGATGAAGGAGGATGAATGTCGACATATTAGGGGTTTATGGGGTTTTAAGGACTGTCCTTTCCGAGTAATTAAAATGGGTCGGATAAATGGAACGGACACTTAAGTCGGATATTTAAATGATGCCAAGTTTGTATTCGTCTTAAGGACTTGAGGTTCTTAAGATGGATCTCACTTATTAAATTAAAATCTTCCGAGTTAAATTATTAAAATATTATTTTATTACTTAAAGTAATTTAAAATGCTTAAATTAGATTTTACGAAAATACGGGATGTTACAATCACCCCAACTTCAAAAAGTTTCGTCCTCGAAACTCGAACGAAGATAAGTTCTAACTAACTATACCTCACTCGAAAAGAGAGGAATGCGCGATACGCATCGATGCTTCAGTCTCCCATGTTTGCTCTTCAACATCACCGCAACGCCAAAGGATCTTCACTAGCGGCACTACCATGCTCCTAAGCTTCCTCTCCTGTCGGTCAAGGATCTTCACTGGACGCTCCTCGAAAGCAAGACTCGGCTCCAAGTTCTCGATCTCTCTAGGCAAAACATGACTCGGATCACTAATGTATCTGCGGAGCTGGGAAACATGAAAAACGCTATGAACCTTGCCCAAACTAGGAGGCAAGTCCAAACGGTAAGCAGCAGCACTAATCCTTTTCACGATCTCAAAAGGTCCAATATACTTAGGGCTCAACTTGCCCTTAACGCCAAACCTTTTGACGCCCTTCATCGGAGAAACTCTCAAGAAGACTCGGTCACCCGCCTCAAACTCTAAGGGTCTACGGCGAACATCAGCATAGGATTTCTGCCAATCCTGTGCGGCCTTCATCCTACCTCTGATAAGCTGAACCTGATCAATAGTAACAGCTAACTGGTCCGGTCCTAGGTCACGAACGTCACTAGCCTGGTCCCAACAAATCGGACTACGGCACTTCCTACCATAAAGAGCCTCGTACGGAGCCATACCAATGGAAGCATGATAACTGTTGTTGTAAGAAAACTTTACCAACGGCAAACACTGCTCCCAAGAACTCTGAAAATCAAGGGCACAAGCGCGGAGCAAATCCTCTAGTGTCTGAATGGTCCTCTCGGATTGCCCATCGGTCGCGGCGTGAAATGCGGTGCTCATCAACAAACGGCTACCCATAGCCTCCTGCAAAGCCTTCCAGAACCTGGAACAAAATCTCGGATCTCGATCTGAAACTATCTCCCTCGGGATACCATGATAGCGGACTATCTCAGCAATATAAGCCCTGGCTAAACGATCCATGTCCCACGTCTCTCTGATCGGCACGAATCTGGCACACTTAGTTAGACGGTCAACAATAACCCAAATCGCGTCCTTGCCTCCCACAGTCTTAGGCAATGCTGTAACGAAGTCCATAGATATACACTCCCACTTCCACTGAGGGACGGGAAGCGGCTGTAGCAAACCACCAGGTCTCCTATGCTCTATCTTGACTTGCTGACAAGTCAAGCACCTACTAACATAATCCAAGATCTCCTTCTTCATACCAGGCCACCAAAACATAAGCCTCAAATCCTTGTGCATCTTTTCTCCTCCCGGATGAACTGAATACGGTGACAAATGAGCCTCATCAAGAACCCTCTTCCTCAAATCTGGCACATCAGGAACATATATTCTACCACGGAACCTAAGGAAACCATCAGCATCAATCACCAAGTCAGGTGCAACACCACTAGAAATCTTAGCCTCGAACTTCTTGAAATCGGCATCTGAAGGCAAACTCTGGCGAATCTCCCAATATAAAGACGGCTCGGCAGTCATAGCAGCTAACCAATCGAAACCACTACCCACCATCTCTAATCTCAGCTTCCGGAACTCGGAACACAACTCATCGGGCAATACTCTCATGGCACTCATCGAGTGAGAAGTCTTGCGGCTAAGCGCATCTGCAACCACATTGGCTTTTCCCTCATGATATAACAACTCAATGTCGTAATCTTTCACCAACTCTAGCCAACGTCTCTGTCTCATGTTAAGGTCTTTCTGAGTAAAAATGTACTTAAGACTCTTGTGATCTGTGAAAATACGGCAATGGGATCCAATCAGGTAATGACGCCACATCTTCAAAGCATGAACGACTGCGGCCAACTCCAAGTCATGTGTCGGATAGTTCACCTCATGAACTCTCAACTGTCTAGATGAATATGCTATCACCTTACCACTCTGCATCAGTACGCATCCAAGTCCTAACATCGAAGCATCACAATACACATCAAAGTCCACTCCGATCTCTGGCAAAGCTAACACGGGTGCGGAAGTCAATCTGGTCTTCAACTCCTGGAAAGAACTCTCGCACTTGTCGGTCCAAACAAACTTAGCTTCCTTCTTCAGTAACTGAGTCATCGGGCGAGCTAATCTAGAGAAATCCTCAACGAATCTACGATAATAACCAGCCAATCCAAGGAAACTACGGATCTCTCCAACATCTTTGGGACTCTCCCAATCTACTACAGCCTCAATCTTCGCGGGATCAACCATAACTCCCTCACTAGATATCACATGTCCGAGAAATGCAACCTTAGAAAGCCAAAACTCGCACTTCGAGAACTTCGCGAACCACTTCTGACGACGCAATATCCCAAGAATCAATCGAAGATGCTCAGCATGTTCCTCATCGGTCTTCGAATAAATGAGAATGTCATCGATAAACACCACAACACAAGTGTCAAGATACTCACTGAAGGTACGGTTCATCTGATCCATAAAAATAGCCGGTGCATTAGTCAACCCAAAAGGCATAACCACGAACTCAAAATGCCCATATCTGGTACGAAAAGCAGTCTTTGCAATATCAGCCCCTCTCACTGGAATCTGATGATAACCCGATCGAAGATCAATCTTAGAAAACCTCGAAGCACCTCTCAACTGATCAAACAAGTCATCTATCCTAGGCAAAGGATATCGATTCTTCACGGTCACTCGGTTCAGCTCTCTATAGTCAATGCACAGTCTCATGGAACCATCCTTCTTCTTAACGAACAAAACGGGAGCACCCCACGGAGAAGCACTAGGTCTAATGAAACCCTTCTCGATCATCTCCTCTAATTGCTGCTTCAACTCTTTCAACTCTGGCGGAGCCATACGGTAAGGAGCTTTGGAAATCGGTCCGGTACCTGGAACAAGCTCAATAGTAAACTCCACATCTCTCTCTGGCGGTATCCCTGGCAAGTCATCTGGGAATACATCTGGATACTCACGAACAATGGCTACATCCTCAAGCTTCGGTAGCGATGGTTTAGCAGCTGTAACAACACACAAGAAGGCTTGGCAACCCTTCCTAAGAAGATGAGAAGCTTTCATTGAAGAAATCATTCGGACACCCTTTTGAGGGCGAGTTCCCCTATAGGAAACACGAACTCCTGAAGAACTCCTCAAGCAGATTTTCTGGTCGCGACACTCGAAGCGAGCATGGTATCGCGATAACCAATCCATACCGAGGATAATGTCAAACTCCTCGAGAGGAAATCTCAGTAAGTTCGCTGGAAATGTGGCTTGACCAATAATAATAGGAACATCCCTATGGGACGAAGAGCAGGAAAACACGTCTCCAGAAGGTAAGGAAATAGAGGTCTCCTCAACCAATGAAGACTCAAGAGCTAGACGGTCGGCGAACTGAGTCGATAAAAATGATAAAGAAGCTCCAGTATCGAATAAAATAAGGCACTCAGCACCAAGAACAGAAAAGATACCGGCAACAATGTCTGGATGAGCCTCTGCCTCAGCCCTAGTCATCACGAAGATCTTCCCCTTCGTCTTTCCTCCTCTGGTCGCTGCAGCAGCAGTGGCAGCCTTGCCAAGAACAGTATCCTTCTCAGGACAATCAAAGGACCGATGCCCATATCCATTACAAGTATAACACTTATAGGCATTCTTGAAACAATTAAACCCTGGATGAAGCGGTTTACCACAACGGCGGCAAACAGTAGAAGCAGTGTCGGTGTGAAATGTGGTCTTAGCAACCGGAGCAGAGAACCTCTCAAAACGCTTCTTCTGAGAAGAAGGCGAAGAAGTAGAAGGAACAAATGGTCTCTTCCCCTGGTACACTGATCTCTGGTGAGGTGTCACACTAGAAGTAGCAGCACGGGTCTCAGCATCTATGGTACGAATAGAACTCTCGGCCCAAATAGCATCATCATATACCTCCACAAACGAAGTCGAGTCTCGACGAACCATGCTCTCGATGCGTGGCCCTAGCTTGCCACGGTAAAAGTAGACTCTCTCGGCCTCATCTCTGACAAATCTCGATGCGAAGTGAGCAAGTTGATTGAAACGGTCTGTGAACTCCTGAACTGACATCTTGCCTTGCTTTAAATCCATGAATTCCTTGAGTCGCTGTGATCTGAGCTCTTTAGGATAGAACCTCGTCTCGAGCTTATCCTTAAAAGCATCCCAATCGAACAGAGGATCATGAGTGAAAGTAGGTCCTGTCAACGCCCACCACCTATCGGCCTCAAGGGTAAGAAAGTGAGTGGCTAGCCGCACTCTATCCTCTCTACCCACCGAATACATAGTGAAGCTCTTTTCCATCTCTCTGAACCACTCGGTAAGAGCTACCGGATCAACCTCGCCACCATATGTCTTCACGTGGCTACGGGACATCTGAGAAGCTATCCATGAGAAACTACCAGGACGATTAGCTTCGCCGCCTGGCGGTGGAGGAGGTGGAACATTCTCTGCTTGCTGTCTCTGAGTCTCAAGCAAATGCTGAATTGCTTGCAGCACAATGTTATCAGCAGCCCTAGGTCTCACCATCCTTCAAAGAGAAAACAAGTATTAGCTTAACAATTAGCAATCACAGATAGACTACAAAATAAGTCCTTAGATCTACCCATCTCTCATTCATTATTTGTTTATTTGGTCAAGTTAAGGTTGGGGGTCACATGAGTGCGTCGGGAGAAATAATGCTCTGATACCAACTGTAAAACCCCTCGCGAAAACGGAAAATATAAACATACAAAAGTACCAAAAATGCAGCGGAATTAAAACTTTTTAAGGAAACAACATGCGAGAAGTCTTAAACTGAAACAGAAACTGAAATAAAACCAAAATAGGTAAGTAACAGTTCTAAGTATCAAAACCAATATGTACATCAGCCTGGGATGGAACATCCCTACAGGCACCAAAACAAAAGTAACAAAAGTCTAAGAGTCTAGCTATGCGATATAAGGTAAGTCGTATGATGACAGCAGGATCATCACTCGCTAGCCCTCTCGTGAACCCATCTCCAACCAGCACGTACCTACATACATGAAAACATGTACGCCACAATCAGTGGGGAGTGACTAGAGTTCTCCTAGCCATCTCTTGTGACAACACGTAACATATAAAACAATACAGAATACTCCAACATATAACAACATGTGAAGCATAAACATCTCATCTTCTGATCTCTTACTATCATGCGATTACAATGCACGGCTCTCAACCAACTTCATAAATAAATAGGAAGGAGAGCCGGTTTCCCTACTGGTTACCCAGTCGGGGGGTCTTTCAATCCAATTACTTATGAAACCGAACTAAGAGTCATCCAATGCCTTGGATGATTTAACCACAAACATATAAACATCAATAACCTATTATGCATATCTGACACTGTACCATCATCAAGGCAAGCAGATATAAAACAACAAGTACAAAGGTTCAGAGGCGACATCTTAACGCATAACCTAGGTACTAAATTATTCAGCAAGTATAAAGGTTCAGAGGCGACATCTTAACGCATAACCTAAATACCAAGTTCACAATATCAAGCAAGGACTCAGAGGCGAAAACTCAACGCATGGACCGGCTATCACAGAACACTAGACTCAGAGGCGAAAACTCAACGCATGGACTAGCATTCAGTTCACTATCACAAGTAAGGAACTCAGAGGCGAAAACTCAACGCATGTTCCCCTACCACATCACAAGATACTAGACTCAGAGGCGAAAACTCAACGCATGTTCTAGCACCAAACACCTGCACTCCGGGTAAGGTATGACAACCTGACTGCCCCGTCGTGCAGTTTCTCTACTCGTCAGACTCAGAGGCGAAAACTCAACGCATGTTCTGACGCGATCACACATACATGTCTGGACTCAGAGGCGAAAACTCAACGCATGTCCCAGACACGACAAACAGACATGTATGGAACTCAGAGGCGAAAACTCAACGCATGTTCCCATACACGACAAACAACTCACGTATTAAGTTCAGAGGCCAGCTTAAGGCATAACTTAATACGCACCAAAACAATATCATTCAAGTCTATGAACTACTCTATAGTTCTACCTTTAACTTCTAATCAACACTTATTTGACCCCGGGAACTAAGATGAGGGAGAGCCGGTTTCCCTTTCGGTTGCCCGACCGGGGGGTCTCTATCCTTACTCCATTCCCGAACCCAATATAATGTTGCCCATCCTCCGGGGACCTCAAGTACATGTCAAGGGTACACAAAACGAGTTTCAATCAAAACCGATTAACCATTTGAAAGTTACGATTAAACTTCAAAACTCAAAACAGCCTACAAGGGTCCCCAGCCGGTCGGCAGGCAGCCGGTCGGCAGGCAGCCAGCGGTCGGCCGGCTGGTGACCTCCTCAGCCTTTCTTTCTTTAAAACCGAGAACTCAAGAAAAAGGGTTCCCAACCGGTCGGCAGGCAGCCGGTCGGCCGGCTGGGAAGACTTCCCAAGTCTCACACAAAAACTCGTAACCATCCCCAAATGCACTCCCAGCCGGCTGGCAGGCGGCCGGTCTACCGGCTGGGCTCCCTTTCTTCCTAGGTATTTCGCAAATTCCCACAATACGAAAATGACTACCAGCCGGTCGGCTGGCTGGCAGTTCAAGGCCATTTCCTCAAAAATTCGAAAA
The DNA here is from genome assembly GCA_029255685.2 of Silene conica. NCBI lineage: Eukaryota > Viridiplantae > Streptophyta > Magnoliopsida > Caryophyllales > Caryophyllaceae > Silene > Silene conica. Next base: position 53,940,172 of record CM055311.2, on the reverse strand, counting down.
CACCCTATACGCTCTCCCAGCCGGTCGACCGGCGGCCGGTCGGTCGACCGGCTCAGAGAGCCTGTAACGAAAATCGCAAATTTCCAAAATTCTCTATACTTCTCAAATCGACACCACAACTCAAACAACACTACAATTGATGTTTACCCAACAACATAAATCATTCAATACTACTATTCTACCAGCAAACAAGTCCCATAACAATCCTCAAATGGTTATATCGAGTATCCGTCGCAAAATGAGAAAAACTGAAAATACACTTAAGAACTTATAACAACAAATTTAAGCATGAATTCTTCACAACAACATCATCCTAAACATGTTACTAAGTTTCTTAAACATAACACATGAACAAAATCAGAATCAAACATAAGAAACACAACAAAAGTGCTAATATACACATAAAGGCCGAGTTTCTCATTATCGTCACCTCTCAAGCTAATCCGGCTAAAGATCTTCCTCGAGTATGAAGCTATCAATATCCGGGTTGTCAAATCCTTCGCCTGAAAACACAGAAAACCGGTTTAAGAACCCAAAAACGGAATTTGTACAAAACAGGCCAGATTTTCGAAATGGGGAAAAGAGAAACCGAAGTGATAGATGACTTGGAAATTGAACGAGGATTCCGAAAATGTACTTACTTTTGCAATTTGAAGAACGGATGATGAAGAATTTCTCAAAAGAAGGAGAGGTTTATGGAGGTTTTGAGGATAAAGAGTTTACTGTAAAAGAGTTTGATGAAGGAGGATGAATGTTGACATATTAGGGGTTTATGGGGTTTTAAGGATTGTCCTTTCCCAGTAATTAAAATGGGTCGGATAAATGGAACGGACACTTAAGTCGGATATTTAAATGATGCCAAGTTTGTATTCGTCTTAAGGACTTGAGGTTCTTAAGACGGATCTCACTTATTAAATTAAAATCTTCCGAGTTAAATTATTAAAATATTATTTTATTACTTAAAGTAATTTAAAATGCTTAAATTAGATTTTACGAAAATACGGGATGTTACAAAGGATACTTAGTATATTAATCAGTTTGTTAACGTTTATCGGTAACGGTTGGCTTACTAGAAGTTTGACGTTACTGTCATATGATGGCGGTAATCAGCTGATCCCTAAAGGTCACACCTATATGATAGTACTGAGAAATGTGATTATATATTGATATAATTACGTAAATGCCAAACTTAGCTAAATGTAGTTAAATAGATGATAAACATTTAATATGATTAAATAATAATTAGGAGAAATGAATTAAATGTTAATTCTAACAAATATATATAAATATTATATTTATTAATTATATATTTTAATATATGATATTTTAGAATAATATAATTAGGTTAATTAATTATCTAATTAATTAACATTCTCCTAAAATTGTGTATATGTTACATTTCCGAAAATGTTCTCCGGAAATTAATATGAGATATTTAGTTCCGAGTACATGCATTAAAATATATTTAGATATTTTAGTAGTAATTCGGATAGGTGAAAACTCTAAGTGAATCTCATATATGTTTAACAACACTAAATACAAAACAACTCACACAGATTGTGAAGTGTTGTTGCCGTGAGGATTGGGAGAGAATAAGAGGACTAATTTCTCTTATTTTTCTCATTAGTTCATCATCTAAAAACCTAAAAAATAAAAACCTCCATAATTAATAGTAATTAAGGTGGTGATTTGAAGGGCATTTCTCGGTCATCTTGGGTGCAATCTAAGGAGAATTTTTACTTTGAAATTTGGGTTATATACTTGGTTGTTCTTAGGCCGATTCCACATAGATCTAAAGGTTATTTCTATATTCATGTCTATTTAATTCAATTGTTAGCATTTTTTATTAAATCGTCTTTTGATATAATCCTTGGCAGTATTAATTAGATTAATAAGTTAATGGAAATTTGAGAAATATTCATACAGTGAGGTCATATAAAATTTTCAAGGTCATATTCGAAGTTTAACTAGTTTTAACCTTGTTACCTCGATTTATTACATTTTATCTTATAAAAATCATAAATCATGCAAAATACATCTAATTTATTGGAAATTTTACATACAATAAGTAAAATGTGCATCTGAGGTTACATAAACATTCCAAGGTCGGAATCGTAGCTTAACTATTTTTAGTCATAAAATTGACAGTTTATACTAAAAAACATTATAATCAACAATAAAAATCTCATAAATCAACTTTTATGACCTAAAATATTTTTAGGACCAGAATATATTACATGCAAACATTTTCGTGGCATTATCTTTATAATACACAATTTATTAGTTTTGTTTAAGTTACATTTAACTCGCAAAAACTAAAAAACGATTATGCATGCAACAACCATATGCTCTGATACTAATTGAAGGGTTCATATACCCACTTATTATACATTCTAATTAGATTTCGAATTTAACTCAGTCAAAATAAGATCTAGTGCATGAATAACTAGAAAAGAGGATAAAAACCGATTTTTCCTTATATTGAGTATAAGGCACGGAAACAGGGCACAATTAAGGTCTCCTACTTTCACTTGGTCTTGAGCTTATAACAAACAAATGATCCTCCACCAAGTTTCCAAACTAGAAAACCTCATTTCGATTGTATTCACGACTTACCCAAACTTACTAGAAAAATACTAACTAGGTACTATAACTAGTACCCTTCAAATTTAAAATCTAATAACAATTATTTTACTACACTAATAAATATAAGAGTTTATAATATTTTTGAACAAAATATGCATAAACTATTTTTAAGGTATCTTGGAATTTTTGGAGAATGCATTAGTTTGAAGATAAGAACAACACATATCATATATGGGGGAGAGGGGGTGGCCGGATTTTGTGCTCTACATGCATAGGTTGCTTTTGCGTTTTGCTTTATGCTTTTACTCTTCACAAAGTGCTAGGTAGCGTAAGAGATTGTCCTTTGCAAATTATTATGTTTACAACATAAATAAGAACAATTTACACTTTCTATGAAGCATGCATAAAACCGACCCCCTCTTAGATAAAATGGACTTTCATTTTACATTTGTAGTTTGTCAATGTAATGAGTGTGACATGTGACACCTAACATGTCATTAGTGATTTTAATGCAGATTTAACAATTAAATATCATCATCTATCAAATAAATTACAATGAAATTTTTTACTAGTAATTCTTAATTTACGTAAACTAAGTCATTTTAAATATAGTTAGTGTAATTCACAACATTTGGTAATTATAACTAACTTTTCATTCTTTTCTCGCGTGTTTCGTAAACATCGATAAATTTTAGTGATAACACATTTTAATTACTAAAATTAAATCTTATACAATCATATTACAATAAGATATAACATTCTCATTTTGTTAGATTTAAGGAATTAATTAATGTGTAGCGACATTCATTAACTAATCTTACATTTTGGGAATCGTCCTTTAGGTGTGACCTTAAAGGATCGACTGAACACCACCGTCAAACCACAGTAACGTCAAACTCTTGTCAACCAGTCGTTACTGATTAATGTTGATTAGTTGACTATATAATTGTATCACCCCCTGTCTATTCTTATCTTGAGATTTAAATACGTAATCGCACTATTGTTGAGGACACTTACTCCAACACTTGCGGCATCCAATGCCCGACGTCAACAATGCCAACTTCCTGTAGGAAATATCGTATAGCAAAATTAACTTTAATATTAATGTAACAAACATAAATAAATCGATATAAGAAGGGAAAAAATAATATTTATTTGCTTTCGTCCTAAGAACAACCTAATACAATAGATTTCGAAGTAGAAATCGTTCGATCAATTGCACCCAAGATGTTCCAAGAAATATGCCTTGCACGAATTTCAGTCCGTCAGTACCTCACAATTTTCGTGTTTTTTCCGCTAGTAAATTGTGAACCCTATATTACTGTTAATATATAGAGTTCCGGTGGAAATAATATTGTGAGAATCCAAACAAAAGCAGGACTCTTGTTTGGCACGAGTCCCACGGCCCAAACAACTGCCATAACCGAATCTTTCCATAAAATAATAAAAAAATAGTTATTGGAATACATTATTTTGGAAGTTGTTATATTTATATATTAACCATTAAATAATAGGGTTATTTCATGGGAATAATCCAACCTATGTCCCATCTTCTCATATTAATCCATACTAACGATTAACTAAGAAAAATCCCAACCTATAACCTCATTTATCTTTCATTGAACTTTGACTATTTTTAAACTCTTATTATCGGTAGGTTAGCACGTCACCTTCACTTACTTTTTGTCCAGGAAGAAGGAAAAACATAAAGTAAGTCAATGTGACATGCTTGCTTACCGAAAATAAGAGTTCAAAAATAGACAAAGTTCAATGAAAGATAATTGAGGTCATAGGTTGGATTTTTCTCAGTTAATCTTTAGTAGGGATTAATATGAGAAGATGAGCTATAGGTCGGATTATTCCTATGAAATAACCCTAAATAATATATGGATCGAAATAATCATGTATTTCGATGCAGTTGGAAAACCGTTTTTCCGAGACTTATCCAATCTTATAATTTGACATATATATAAGTATGGTAGGAGAATATAATTAATTATCGTATAATTAATTAATTTTAATATTGCATATTAAAACTTATATCATTTCTCCTAATAATCATTTAATCGTATTAAATAATTATTCATATTATTTCCATGACTAACATATAGTCAATTTAGGCATCAATGTAATTATATAGGTATATAACCACATTTTTTTGGAACCATCCTATAGGTGTAACCGATAGGGACGACCGAATCACCGCTATCAGTATGACAGAAACGTTAAACTTCTAGCAAAGACACCTGTTACTGATTTCCTTTAATTAGTTGATAAATATACAAAGTATCCCTTTGTAATCCTGTAAGAGATTTATTTTGCAGTCGCACTAACTGTGGACGACAGATGCTCCAACAATCTCCCACTTGTCCTACAAGTGTGTGTGCGATTACCGATTCTCATACCCATAAATTCTCCCACTCAATGTAAGACTATTTGCAAAGTCCGTACTTCACAAGGTCGTATCTCACAAGTGATCTGTATCAAGAGTGCTTTCACCGACTAGAGAGGAACAATATTGATATACGAATGTGTCTACCATGGATAACATTCGAGCATGGCCATGCATTTCAGTCACTGCTCCTCGAGTGGCCCTGAGACAAAAAATTATCTGATAAAGGTTCTATATTTTCCTTAACTCGAATCCTTCAGATGAAAGCACAGTATGAAATGACCCGAAAAAGTCTACTCAGTCCCAATTATGGAATGACCATGAAACAGAAACCAAAGTCACCCAAAATTGTCGTTATCTCAAGAGACAGTCAACAATAAAAAAAATCTACCGTAGAAACACGATGGACGTCCTATCCACGACTAGGCTCCAATATTTGTACATTTAGGGCTCCATTTAGTGGTCACCATGTCCTACGAGGTATTCATATAGCTCGCATATGTGATTGGTCGGTCAATGTTAGACCTTATGACTAATTGAACCTACCATCAACCAATCCACAATATAACCACCTGAGTTATCAGCTCAATTTGGTGATTATCGGACATAGCATATATAATGTATTTCAATTCCCTTTGTGTTATTTATATTGTCATACAATCCACATGAAAAAAATATTAATTCGATGCATTTTATTAATATAAATGAAATAGATATATTATCCAATCCATAAATAACTAATACAACTCAAGATCACGTTTTATCCTCATTGAGATTATATGCCCTTCATGCTTACTTTGCGGTAATGCTTTTGTGAGATGATCTGCAATATTGTCATCCGTCCCTATCTTGCATAGCGTTATCTTCTTTTGCTCCACATAATCCCGAATCAAGTGAGCCTTCCTGAGTACGTGTCCAGATTTCTTACTAAACTTAGGCCCCTTAGCTTGGAAGATGACACCACTATTATCACAACAAAGGGTGATTGCTTCATTCGAACTGGAACTGCCTTTAGTCCTTGTAAGAATTGTCAAATCCATATAGCTTCATTTTCAGCTTCAGAAGCTGCAATGTACTCGAATTCGGTTGTAGAATCTGCTGTTACTGATTGTTTGGAGCTCTTTGATGAGTCATATTTATATATACTTTTATGCTTCCTCTTAGCATCTTTTGTTACGGTTCTGTGATTAGAATTGGAATTTATATTTCACTTTTAGTAGAATATCGATACTTCCGTATTTCTGTGTTTAAATGCAGAATTGATACATTTGTGGAACACACGAGTGATATATAGCACCATGGAATCAACAAGACAAAGCACACGAAGATATCCTAGAACTAAGGAAAAATAAGGAAAAGAAAGGAGAAAACACGAAGAAAGCGACCTTCATATGGTCCTAACTTCAGTGATAGCACAATGTTATTATCGGGATTACGTCGCACAACACATCTTCTTCATATGGTCCTAACTTCAGTGATACTAGGGTTAGTCTCTTAACAAAAATCACATTGTTTCCATCAAGCCAATGCAATTTATAAGGTCTAAGATGAACTTTAGTTGGCAATTTGAGATTATCAACTAAGTCTTTAAATACAACATTGGTACATGAACCACTATCAACAATAAGAGAGCAAATATGAAACAAGCACTTCCTTTGCTCCTCTCTGTCACGATCAACCTCGGTATGGAGGTTTCAAATTACTAACACCTCTTCCTCCTTGTTGCTATAGGGGTCGACAACGTGTATCTCGCTCTTCATCTCTACCTCCTTCCTCCTGAAACATTGCTTTCGATTCTGGTTATGGAAGTATAAAGTTTGGAGTTAAGCCAACCAATTCTTGAATTGTTAGAGCTTTATTTTACGGGCATTCATTAACAATGTACCCATAGCCTTGACACTTGAAACACCATCGCGCTCGTACATCTATGGTTTACACCAACGTGCTCTTTACCTTGTTCGTTAGGATCCTCCTTACGCGTGTCCTTCGTAGTAGTAGTAGTAGTAGTTGTTGTTGTCGTCTTCGAGTATGTTCTAGAATTCTTGGAGTAATCACGAGTATAGGATTTCCTTCCTTTGTCTCTCATTTTGAATTTAAGAACTAACCTGTAAGCATCGCCAAAACCCTCGTAATATTGAATCTCAACTCACTGTGCTAGGCTCGGATTAAGACCTCGAATCAACCTTGTCGTTCTCAACTTCTCCTTTTCTCCAAATCACAAATAATGCTCAATTTCTCAAATTCCTTCACATAATCAACAACACTCGAGCCTTCTTCTGCTAAAGATGTTAGTTTAGATAATTATCATGCTCGTAATATCTAGGAAGATATCGTTTCATCAAGTGCTTCTTAAGTTTCTCCTAAGTCTCGATCTTTGGCTTCGTATCCCTCATACGCTGCTTCTTCCAATTCTCGTACCACAAAGACGCATACTTTGTTTATTTGAAGGTAGCAACCTTAAATTGTTTTTGCTCATTGTAGTCTTTATATTCAAAGATCCTCTCTTCTTGGCGAACCCAATCCAGAAACTTTTCAGCATCTAGATCGCCTTCAAACTCGGGTATGTCGAGTTTAAGGCCCCTATTATCATCGTGTTTCTTCTTATTATTCCTAGGGCGTTCATCTACTTCAGATTCGTATGTTGTGTCTAGATCACTACCGTGTTTCTTCTTCTTTTGTTTCTTTGTCAACGCGCTTGCAATTTTAACAACATAAGAAATATGACCTAACTCAGCACTCAACATCTGGTAGTCATCCCTGCATGGTTTCTCCGAGCCTTCACTCCTTTCGGCTTTATCATCCATGGTTACGTCCTTCCCAGGCTGATTTATTAAGAAATAAATCCAAAACTAGCTCTGGTAAGCAATTTGATGTAGAAATAGGTCAAACTCGTCACTAATCCTAACGCAAAACAATATGCAGCGGAATTAATCGTATTCGAACTGTAAACTCGCGGATTGTATGTAAATAACTATTGATTTTGTGCTAATCTCGTGTGAATGTTTAAGTAATTGATACTATGGTGACTCTCGTTCCAAACCTTGCAAGGCAATCACTTGAATCACTCAAACAACCTCGCACGACTGATCACTCGTGTATCTTGCAAGAATAACGAATATGCTTACAAATTAAATTATGTATACTTCTGTTAATCTCTTTGTAATCATAAAATTAGGGATATATAAAGCCCTATTTATACTAACACAACTCCTAACCTAGCTTGAATAAAAAGCTACTTAGTTTCCTAATGTAGTTAGGAAACTTTATTAAACTAAATAACAAACTCCTAAGTTAACTAGGATTACGAAAGAACAAACTTTCCTAAGTTAAATAAGATTAGGAAATAATTAACTTTTCTAATGTAACTGGGATTAGGAAATAACTAAATTTCTTAATTTTATTCAAACTAACATATTAATAATAATAAAACTAGTACTACACGGTTTGATGAGCTGAATCGTGACTCCCATACGGGTGTAGTGACCGTATCAAAGTTCTTCTGTAGCATCACACTTCCAAGTGAGCATCGTCACATACCTCGACCTAATCTTAAAGCCTTCGATCAAATGAGCTGCATTTTGACTATGTAATACTTCATTTTCACCATCAGTAATGCACCTGCATCATTGGTAGAATGCAAGATTAAATTAGATGTAAACAATAATATTAAAGAGAGCCTAGGGGATTGACTCACACATGCATAGTAATATAATAGTAAATATTAAGATAAAAAATGTATAGCAAAGCTAAATGTTTAGGCTTAGAGGCAACCAGCTCTCGATCTCATTGTCAACCATAGATCGTGTTCTAACTACCTTTCGACTTTAGCTAGATCGTCCTACTAACACATGTTTAGTCTTATTCATATACATACCTTTCGACTTATAGAATAAATTAATAGATTTGGTCAAAGTTTATGATCAATAAACTAAGGCTAACAAAACATTACAAACATGTGATTAGAAACATATAAGCAATACTTAAACATATCCTAAGTTTTGCCTTAATAATGCCTCCTTAAATCACCCGACTAAATGCTTTGTTGATGCTACTTAGGGAATATTTAGAGCATCCTAAGCTGCATTTCTTTTCTTATGCACCAAATCTTCTTTATTTCATTTCTTTACATTTTGACTCGTCTTGCATGGTTGAATTCTCATTTACTTACATTTGAAATGCACATGCATATTTGTGTCATTTCCTCACCAAATGATCAACTTTTCATTTTTGGTTACTTGCATGACCCGTTTTGGCTTCCACTTAGCTTTATGGCCTCGATAATTGTGGATTTGACGAAAAAATAGCTATTAAAAGCTACATTTCCTACAAAACATATTAAACACAACCAATATATCTGAAAGAACGAATTAGCTCACATAATCACTAATAATAGTTTAAATAACATGTAAAACCGAATTAAATATAAGAATAACATTATATATAAGACATACGTATTGTCAATCGATGTCTATTAAACCATCCGTAAGCTAGGTCAATAGGTAGGTCATGACCTTGCTTGATCATGGTTAATGATGCAATTAGAGTAATTAGTTAGTGACCTTTAAAAGTTAATTTATGACCAAAACTATCAAAAGGTCAATCTGTGACCTTGGTTGTGAAAAATTGACCACCTAATTGACCTAGTATGCGTCAATTTCTTATTGGTTGTGAAAGATTACGATGAGATAAGATTACGTTTTATTTTAATTGTAAATAATTTATTTGTCTCCAGTGATATTGTAAATAATAGTTTCAACTACATTTTATTATTTCATCGTATTTTTCAATTATGTATTCGTTTTTTATTTGTCGAATCATATTTCAGAAAAAAGTCATCAACTAATATATCAATAAAATCGTTACATTTGATTAATTAGAGCCGTTAAATCAAAATATAACCGCTCGATCAAATATAGCCGTTGAATAACTTTCTTTGGGCCAACTAGTGGTTTTGGGCCAACTTTCACATGGATAATTCTCTTTCGAGTTAAACGTTCCTCAAACCGTTAACTAATGTTTCAAATACGTTCCTTAATAGCACCGATAGATCACTAAATTAATTATAGTCGTTTGATCGCCTAGATATTTCATTTTTAACTGTTAATGAAATCGTCTAATCACTTTTCGAAATTATAGCCAAGTTATTTAATTTTCTTTCCCGTAATTACGCCATAAGATAAATATAACCGTAAAATATTTGAGTATTTTGTACTCCCTCCATTCATATCCACATTACATATTTGAATTTTGTACGCTATTTACAAATCAACGTTCGGTATCAATTTTCTCCTAATACGTAAGAGAAAATATATTCATGCGGGATCTTGTTTGATTCGTCTTCACGAGTACATTGAAAATATCTAACTCTTATAATTTTTGCGAATACGTAGTTAAAGATATTTAGCACGTAAAACGTGCGTTGGCAAACGTGAAAAAACAAATGTGTAAAGTGGATATGAATGGAAGGAGTATTTTATTAAGATATTTAACATAATATAAATAAAAAAAGTTTATAAAATGTTAGGAAAATAATTTTAGAGTGGGAGAGAGAAAAGTGGGATAGAGAATGTGAGAAATGAATAAAAGTGTTGAAAAGTGGAAAATGAATGGATTTATGACCTAGGTCGTGACTTCTGCTTGGAGGGTTGATGCGTGCATTTCATATAGACCTTTAGGCCTTGTTAGCACGCATTTTCATGCTTATTTTATAATGTTTGACTAAAATTGTCCCCCGAATAGTCTACTTTGGATTGTTTTGTATTAATTGCAAATACGAGTCGGGAAGGCAGAAAACTAGCCTACTATTGGACCCATTGAGCACACATGAGAGAGTTGGAGCGGAATCAAATCATCTTGGGATATATAAGGCAATTTAAAGGAAGGAAAGGGTGACATGAAACTGCCAAAGGAAACAATCATTCGATCGAGAACTTCACATTACTCGATCGAATGCTTTGTTGCTGAAAATCATCGATCGAAGGGTCTCGATCGGCCTGTTGCTGAACTTTTGCTCGATCGAGTATTATATTATGCCTAATCAAGTACTTTTCCCAGAAGATTTCCTCGATCGAGAACCTTAGTTGCTCAATCGAGTGACCGCTGTGTTGGATAGAGGACTCGCGCAATTCAACTAGTTTCGAGAGCCTTATAAAAGAAAAGGAGAACAGTAGACTTGGGACATCTCTTTTTATAGACTTCTTCCTACTTATTTTTACCCTAATTCTTAGAAAGACACTATGTTACTTTTCTCTACTTTAGATCGGATTTCTTCTTCTTCCTATTGCTTGTAATCTTTCGGTATCTCTTACTCTATTCCTTGTTTAATTGAATCTTGTTACTTTCTTCTTCTACTCTGTATGTCTCTATTGGTATTCTTTATCATTTCTCTTATTGTTTCTTTGATTATGATTAGCTAAATTCCTTGCTAGGATTTAGGAGAACCATGACATACGTAGAATAAGTTATATGTGAAACATCCCGTATTTTCGTAAAATTTTATTTTAAAGGTTTTAAAGTATTTTACGGAATAAAATAATATTTGAGGAAGAGAGTGTTAGATGAGGCTCATTTGACGCCTTATTCTGTTCATCCGGGTGGCGAGAAGATGCACAAGGACCTTAGACTTCTATTTTGGTGGCCATGGATGAAGAAGAACATTTTGGACTATGTGAGTAGGTGTCTGACTTGTCAGCAAGTCAAGATTGAGCATAGGAGGCCATGCGGTTTGTTAAAGCCGCTCCACGTTCGTCAGTGGAAGTGGGAGTGTATTTCGATGGACTTCGTGATTGCATTGCCTAAAACAGTTGGAGGCAAGGATGCTATTTGGGTTGTGGTTGATAGATTACCCAAGTGTGTCAGATTTGTGCCTATTCGTGAGACTTGGGATATGGACCGCTTAGCCAGAGCTTATATTGCCGAGATCGTCCGTTACCATTGTGTCCCGAGAGAGATTGTTTCTGATTGAGATCCGCGTTTATGTTCTAGATTTTGGAAGGCTCTACAAGAGGCTATGGGTAGCCGTCTACTGATGAGTACAGCGTTCCATGCTGCGACTGATGGACAGTCCGAGAGGACGATTCAGACTTTAGAGGACTTGCTTCGTGCTTGTGCACTTGACTTCCAGAGTTCGTGGGAACAGTGTCTACCGTTAGTTGAGTTCTCCTACAACAACAGTTTTCACTCGTCTATTGGTATGGCTCCGTATGAGGCGCTCTATGGTAGGAAGTACCGTAGCCCGATCCGTTGGGATCAATCGAGCGACGTGCACGACCTAGGACCTGACCTGTTGGCTGCAACGATTGATCAAGTTCAGCTTATCAGAGGTACGATGAAGGCCGCACAGGATCGACATAAATCCTATGCAGATGTCCGTCGTAAACCTCTCGAGTTTGAGGTGGGTGACAGAGTTTTCCTTCGAGTTTCTCCGATGAAGGGAGTCAAGAGGTTTGGTGTCAAGGGCAAGTTGAGTCCTAAGTATATTAGGCCGTTCGAGATCGGGAAGAGGATTGGTGTTGTTGCTTACCGATTGGACTTGCCTCCTAGTTTGGGCAAGGTTCATAGTGTCTTTCAGGTTTCCCAGCTCCGCAAGTACGTTAGTGACCCTAGTCACGTGCTTCACAGAGAGATCGAGAACCTAGAGCCGAGTCTTGCTTTCGAGGAGCGTCCCGTGAAGATTTTGGATCGGCAGGACCGGAAGCTGAGGAGGAAGGTGGTGCCCCTAGTGAAGATCCTATGGCGTTGTGGCGACGTTGAGGAGCAGACGTGGGAGACCGAGGCTTCGATGTGTAGCACCTTCTCTTTTCGATTGAGGTATAGTTACTTAGAATTTATCTTCGTTCAAGTTTCGAGGACGAAACTCTTTGAAAGTTGGGGTGATTGTAACATCCTGTATTTTCGTAAAATGTTATTTTAAAGGTTTTAAAATATTTTACGGAATAAAATAATATTTTAATATTTATTGTTAAGTTAATTTTAAAACTTCCGTTAAGATCCGTCTTAAGAACCTTAAGTCCTTAAGATGTAATAACTTGGCAAGTTTAAACCCGACTCATAAAACCCGTTCACATCAAGTAATCCGTTTCACTTAAGGGTAAAAGGACTACTTAAACCCTAAAACCAAGATCTTATGTCGACACTTTCATTTTGCCAAAAACAAAACACTGTTACATTAAGTTTTCCTTTCTCCTTCATTTTTCAATCTTAAAAATCAATTTTCAGAGCTCTTCCGAATCCCGTATCGAGGTATGTTATGCATTTTCTGAATCCTCGCGAAATTTCCAAGTCATCCGTCTCTTTCAATTTTGATTTAGTGCAACTTGAAAAAGAGGCTGTTTTTGATAAATTCCGTTTCTAGCTTCTAATAACCGTTTTACTTGTTGTAGGAGAGGGTTTAGAAGATCCCGAGGTAGATAGTTTCGTGATTGAAGAGGTGTAAAACCCCTCGCGAAAGCGGAAATATAAAGCACACAAAGTACTAAAAATGCAGCGGAATTAAAACTTTTTAAACATAAACAACATGCGAGGTGAATTAAAAACTGAAACGGAAACTGAAACTGATATAAACAAAAATAGATAAGTAACAGTTCTAAGTATCGAAAACAAATATATACATCAGCCTGGGATGGAACATCCCTACAGGCACCAAAACAAATGTAACAAAAGTCTAAGAGTCTAGCTATGCGATATAAGGTAAGTCATATGATGACAGCAGGATCATCACTCGCTAGCCCTCTCGTGAACCCATCTCCAACCTGCATGTACCTACATACATGAAAACATGTACGCCACAATCAGTGGGGAGTGACTAGAGTTCTCCTAGCCACCTTTTGTGACAACACGTAACACATAAAACAATACAGAATACTCCAACATATAACAACATGTGAAGCATAAACATCTCATCAATTGATCTCATATTAACATGCCAACTCTAGTGCACGGCTCTCAACCAACTTCATAAACCGTTAGGAAGGAGAGCCGGTTTCCCTACTGGTTACCCAGTCGGGGGGTCTTTCAATCCAACTATTTATGAAACCGAACTAAGAGTCACCCAATGCCTTGGATGATCAAACCATAACTCAACAGATATACATTTACTCATCACTATCGATATCTATATCTGACACGTACCCACTCAAGGCAAGCAGATAAATTCAACAAGTAAAAGGTTCAGCGGTCAACTTAAGACATAACCTAATACCAAAACGTTCAGCAAGTGAAAAGGTTCAGCGGTCAACTTAAGACATAACCTAAACACCAAAAATTCAACAAGCAAGGACTCAGAGGCCAACTTAAGGCATGGACCTGCCAATCAGCAAGACACTAGACTCAGCGGCCAACTTAAGGCATAGACTAGCATCCAAAAGTAAATGACTCAGAGGCCAGCTTAAGGCATGTCCCTTCACCACATCACAAGGTACTAAACTCAGAGGCCAGCTTAAGGCATGTTCTAGCACCAAACATCTGCACTCCGGGCAAGGTGTCAGTTCCTTAGCTACCCCGTTGTGCAGCTGCTCTACTCGTCAGACTCAGAGGCCAACTTAAGGCATGTTCTAACGCGATCACTATCACACATGTCTGAACTCAGAGGCCAACTTAAGGCATGTTCCAGACACGACAAACATACACATATAGGGCTCAGAGGCCAGCTTAAGGCATATCCCCATATATGACAAACGACTCACGTATTAAGTTCAGAGGCCAGCTTAAGGCATAACTTAATACGCATCAATACAATATCAACCAAAGTCTATGAACTAATCTATAGTTCTACCTTCCTTAACCTCTAATCAACACTTAATTGACCCCGGGAACTAAGTTGAGGGAGAGCCGGTTTCCCTTTCGGTTACCCGACCGGGGGGTCTCTTTCCTTACTCCATTCCCGAACCCAAATACAATGTTGTCCATCCTCCAGGGACCTCAAATACATATCACGGTTATACAAAACGAGTTTCAATTAAAACCGATTAACCGTTTGAAAGTTACGAACGATTTACAAATTCAAATTCAAAATTAGCTTACAGGGGTCCCCAGCCGGTCGGCAGGCAGCCGATCGGCCGGCTGGTGACCCACTCAGCTCCTCTTTCTTTTCGAAACAAAACACACAAGGACTCCCAGCCGGTCGGCAGGCAGCCGGTCGGCCGGCTGGGAACCCCATTCCCTAGCCTTTACTAAATCGCAACCCATTCCCAATTGCACTCCCAGCCGGCTGGCAGGCGGCCGGTCTACCGGCTGGGCTCCCTTCCTATTCTAAGTTCTTCGCAACCAAACATACACGAGGCAAAATGACTACCAGCCGGTCGGCAGGCAGCCGGTTGGCCGGCTGGCAGTCCTAGGCCACTTTTCTCAAAACGCAAGAAACACCAAAATGCTCCCCCAGCCGGTCGACCGGCGGCCGGTCGGTCGACCGGCTCAGAGAGCCTGTAACCAAAATCGCAAAAACGCAACATGATGAAAACTTCATTAATCGACCTACAAACTTCAAAATTGCTACACAAGATGTTTACCCAACAATATCAAACACCAAATACTACTAATCTATCAGCAAGTAAGTCCCATAACAATCCTCAAACGAATTTAACATGTATCCGTCGCAAAATGAGAAAAACTGGAAATATGCTTAAGAACACATAACAATCGATTCAAGCATGAATTCTTCACAATAACATCATCCTAAACATGTTACTAAGTCCCTTGATCAATCTTTATCAACAAAAACAGAAACCAAACAAAAATCACAACAAATATGCTAATATACACACAAAGGCCGAGTTTCTCATTATCGTCACCTCTCAAGCTAATCCGGCTAAAGATCTTCCTCGAGTATGAAGCTATCAATGTCCGGGTTGTCAAATCCTTCGCCTCAAATCGATGAACGGATGATGAAGAATTTCTCAAAAGAAGGAGAGGTTTATGGAGGTTTTAGGAAGTTTATGTTTACAGTGGAAATGAAATGTTGAAGAATGAAGATGTCGACATATTAAATATGTAGGGTACAATGAGGTGTCCTTTCCGTATTATGAAACGGGTCGGATAAAATAGAACGGATGTTTAAGTCGGATATTTAAATGTTGCCAAGTTTGTATTCGTCTTAAGGACTTGAGGTTCTTAAGACGGATCTTACTTTTTAAATTAAAATCTTCCGAGTTAAATTATTAAAATATTATTTTATTACTTAAAATTATTTAAAACGCTTAAATTAGATTTTACGAAAATACGGGATGTTACAAGAGGAGCTAGGAGCTTAACCGCTTTTGAGGTGGCGATAATAAGAAACTCGGCCTTTATTTGTTAAAATAACATTTTCTTGATTTTGATTGTGAAAGTTTCTGAAATTGTTGGTTGTTGTTGTTGTTGTTTGGACTTAGAAACATGATAGGATTACTCATATATGATGTTCATATGCTTAGGTTGTTATTCACATGGTTAGATATTGATTTTCAAAAATTACATCCTTAAGACGAATATGAGATGTGATCCTAATATGCTTTTATGGTGGGAATTGATGCTTGCTATTGAGTTGTATAAGTCTTATATATGCTGGGAAATGTTTGTTGGTTGCAATTTTGGAAGTTTGATATCGATTTAGGGAGTTTAGTAACATATGCGATTTTGCGAATTTTGCGTACAGGGACTCTGAGCCGGTAGGCTGACCGACACGCAGCCGGTCGGCCGGCTCAGAGTCAGGCTTATTTGTTTTCGTTCGTTGAAGAATGTGTGAAGGAACTCTGAGCCGGGTGGTCGGCCGCCGGTCGACCGGCTCAGAGCCTCTCCTTGTGTGTTGTTTTTGAAAACAAGAGGCTGGGACATGATTCTTAGCCGGTTGGCCAGCGGCCGGTCGGCCGGCTAAGAATCAGTCCTCTTTTTCGAAAAATGTAGAAAGAAGATGGGAGAGGGTTCCCAGCCGGGTGGCCGACAGACGGTCCACCGGCTGAGAATCACACTTCCTTATTTTTGAAAGCTAAGTCTGCATTTGGGAAGGGACTCCCAGCCGGCAGACCGGCAGACGGCCCTCCACCGGCTGAGAGCTCCTGTTCTCATTAAATCATTTCTATCTTTTGATCGGTTAGTTCGATTTGTTTGAGATTCGTTCCGTGTACCTTGTACGTGTGTTTGAGGTCCCCGTAGGATGGGCGACACTATATTAGGTTCGCGAATGGAGAGAGGATAGAGACCCCCCGGTCGGGTAACCGAAAGGGAAACCGTCTCTCCCTCAACTTAGTTCCCGGGATCAATTAAGTGTTGTTTAGAAGTATAAGAGATTAGAACTAAGGATCTAGTTACTATATTTGGATGTTATTGTATTGATGCGTATTAAGGTATACCTTAAGCTGGCCTCTGAGCTTAATACGTGAGCTACCTGTCGCGTGATAGGATATGTGTTAAGTTCACCTTTGGACCCATTACGTGTTTTATTTGTGGCGTGTCAGGATATGTGTTAAGTTCACCTCTGGACCTGACACGTGATCGGTTGTTGCATATTGGGATATGTGTTAAGTTCACCTCTGGACCCAGTGTGCGATAGCTGTGTATTGGGATATGTGTTAAGTTCACCTCTGGACCCAATACTTGTGTGTGGCAATGGGATATGTGTTAAGTTCACCTCTGGACCCATTGCTTGTGTATGCATGTTGGGATATCTGTTAAGTTCACCTCTGGACCCGACACTTGATGGTAGTGGGATATGTTAAGTTCACCTCTGGACCCATTGCTTGTGAATTGTGAATTTGGTATCTAGGTTATGCGTTAAGATGTCGCCTCTGAACCTTTATACTTGCTGAATATTTACTATCTAGGTTATGTCTTAAGTTGACCGCTGAACCTTTATACTTACTGTTTTACATCTGCTTACCTAGTTTGGGTACAATGTCAGATGTAGTTGTTGATATTGTTGAGTATAGTGTTTGGTTTATAGAATTGTTCATCCAAGGCATTGGATGACTCTTTGATTAGTTTCGTAAATGGTTTGGACTGAAAGACCCCCCGGCCGGGCAACCGGAAGGGAAACCGGCTTTCCTTCCAAATAGTTTCCGAAGTTGGTTGAGAGCCTTGCATAGTAATTGCATGATGATATGAGATACAGATATTGAGATTTATATGCTTCACATGTTTATATATGTTGGAGTGTATTGTATGTTTAAGTGTTACGTGTCGTTACAAAAGGTGGCTAGGAGAACTCTAGTCACTCCCCACTGACTGTGGCGTACATGTTTACATGTATGTAGGTACATGACAGGTGGTTGGCAGAGGGTTACATGGAGCTAGCGAGCGATGATCCTATTCATCGATTTTGACTTACACATATGCGTTAGCTAGACTCTAGACTTTTGATTTGGTTTTTGAGTGCCTGTAGGGATGTATCATCCCAGACTGTCACTAGTAGAAAAACCCCCTATAGCGGTGGTTGTAAATGGGCTTTTTACGGCGGTTCTTACAATTCTTGGGTGCGCCGTTTAGCCTTTGCGGCGGTTGTGCAACCGCCACTAAAAGTGACCTATTGTGGCGGTTTTGAAACAGAACCGCCGTATTTGGTTTATATAATACGACGGTTTTTAAACAGAACTGCCGTGTTAGGTTTATATATAACGACGGTTTTTATACAGAACCGTCGTCTTAGGTTTATATAAAATGACGGTTTATAAACACAACCGCCGTTTTTGGTTTATATACAACGACGGTTTTTAAACACAACCGCCGGTTTTAGTTTAAATAAAACAACGGTTTTTAAAAAGAACCGCCGTGTTAAGTTTGTATAAACTGACGGTATTAAAAGAACCGCCGTGTTAGGTTTATATAAAACGGCGGTTTGTAAATACAACCATCGTTTTAATTTTATATTAAGCGACAGTTTTTTAACACAACCGCCATTAAAAACATTTAAAATTTTGTTTTTAAAATAATTATTTTCTATGAAAATTTCAACAACACCTCCCCATAAATTTGATAATCCCAAATATTACTTAAATAAAATGAAATCTGTCAACATAAATGTAACCACATTTACAATATTTCAAACAACACAAATCCAACAATGTTACATCAATTCTCATCGATCACAACCAACATAAATATAACATCAAAATCCATATTACCAAAGATAATTATAAGCGTATGAATAACATACATGCCAAAACCAAACTACTATAAGTTTTCTAAACATTACCCCTCATGAAATGCGCCAATGATGTAATTCTTTTCATCTTGAATCTTCCAAACATATGCAATATAATCCTCACATTGTCGTCCCTATGCATATATTTAGAAAGTTTCACCGGACACATGTATCCTACCACTTTTGTCGTTGCTCCACTTTCAATAGCACATGATGGATTTGTACCTGTGATACGGAAAGATGAAAGTCATATATTTATATAAGCAACAAGATGAACATCAACAATTGCAAAAGCTTTGGCAAACGAAATGGCACTTGCTTAAAATGACTAATGGAAGAGCAACAAGGACATTTAGGCAGTAGTTAGTCTCAACTAATTATCAATTTATGAAATAAAATGAAATCACAGATGCAATAAAAACTAAACCAACGACTATGTAATGCCTCAAGGGAACCCACAAATCCACAATTAGCGAGTTAGGAAGAGGTCAAATGTACATAAAAAAAAATGGATGACAAATCAATACAACTAACCAACCAACAGAAATTATCAGTTGAACACCACATACCGGAAGGAACTTTTATGACTTCTTCATAACAGCTAGTGTGTTACCAAGACAACCTGCTCGCTGACAAAATTATTCTAGATCATCTAAGCAGCTAACTAATAGCGCCTAAATTCCGAGTACTACTTTCACAAGAGATAGGCCAAATAATAGACTAGAAAAGTTCTTATAGCATATCGGTTAATACAAATTAATGGCAGCCTGCTAATAAGAGTTACATCAGACTTACCTTAGTGTTACATCAGACTGCAAATTAATGGCAGCCTGCTAATAAGAAGTTACATCAGACTTCCTGAGCCAACACCCATCCCACAAGCCAATCAATGTCACTTTTGTGATTATATACTAGGGCATGCTCTATGCCTGACAATAGAGAAAACCCCAACAATGCTCAAACCCATCTGAAAACTACAAGAAATAATGAAAGCATGTGAATAAATGTAAACTACTATAGAGAAACACATTCCTCTCCCTCAAGAATATTGAGCACTGACTGTCTGTGGGATGGAATAAAGACTCTGACAATATTTGATGTTTGTGTGGTCTCAGATTAGTCCTATGTGAAATGTTTTTCAAGAATTAGTAATATTAATTGTATTACTGTATATGTAAACTTTGGTCTCAGATCTACGGCAGCAAGTATAAGCCTAAACATGATTCTACCTGGTCTTGGAAGAAGATTTGCCAGGCTAAGGAGACTTTTAAGTAGGGTTTTTTGAGTAATGAGTGGTCTGCTCAACATGAGTATACTATTGCTAGAGCTTACCATTGGAGTAGGGACCTAGGAGAGGAGATGTAGTGGAGTCATCTGGTCTGGAATAAGTGGGCAGTGCATACAGAGTGATTGCCTATCTGCACCAACAGGGAGCAATGAATGTTAAAGCAAAACTGTACCATCTTAACCTGGCTTCTGATGACTTCTGTCATATCTGCAATGGTATTGGTGAGACTATGGAACATCTGTTCTGTAGCTGTCCTTACAGTCATCAGATTACCCATGGTTTGTCTGAGTGGCTGCAGTATCACATTCATGACAACTTTTAATGGAGGAGGTTTAGATTAAAGAGAGCCCTAATCAATGGAGTAATCAATGTTATCATTTACCCTGTGTGGAGACAGCGAAACAAGAGCAGGAGGGATGGGGTTCTTTTGAGACCTACTGTAGTCATTAATCAAATAAAGCAGGAACTAAAGATGTACTTCCAAAATATCAGTACTGGAACTTTGAGGAGTACTGATAAGCAATTTATGGCAGCTATCCTATGAGACCCAGTTGTTATCACTTGGATTATGGGACATGTAATTTGTTTGTGTTCCTACAGTCAGATGCTCCTATGTCTATTTGGATCAGATGCAATAGTGTAGGAACTGAAACTATTCATTATATTACAGTGTAGTGTCCTTATAGTATCAAAATTAGGAAGAACATTGAGCATTGGATTGGCCAAAAATTTCCAGACCCCAATGGCCAATATATGGGCTGCAAAGTAGCAGACGCAGTCAGTACCATGGCGCTAGTTGCCTACAATTATGTTATTTGGAGGATTCGAAATAGAGCATTATTTGAGGGGTACCTTAGAAGCCCAGCAACATAGGTGGGGGAATTGATGTCTGAGATTAGAAATTGCATAAAGGGAAAGATGATAGCTGAGAAACTTACTATGGTAGAGAAGCAATGGATTGCACCGCTGTTAAGAGGACGTAGAGCAGACTTTCCTTGGTTGTAGTATAGTTGTGATGAGCAGGCGTTCGAAGCTCTTTTTGGGTAGAGGATACTCTGTCTTCAATAATGATGAGCTGCAATGATTAAAAGATAAGATTGGAAGCTTGTCGATGATTTGAGATGTAAGATTTGTACATGGGAAAAGAAGGCAATTTGGTTTTGGCCTGATGAATGGCTTTTGTCGGTAGTATAGATTTGTTTGGTCTAGTGGATTAAGACTTGTCTTAATCCCAACATTGGTTGTAGTTTTGGATTGTTTTCGCTTTTTATATTTACCATATCATACCATGAAAAGTGTATTTACAGGTCGCACATTCAGTAATAATGGGCAAATTACCCAAGTTTAGCAGCACATTTTTACAAATCTATGTATATATTCTCTATATGATATTGTTTTGTTTTGTTTCAGGATGAATTATAGACAAAGTGAACTGGCAAAGTGGCAATAGAAACATGGAATATTAAACAAGAAACTACCGGGAAAATAAACAAGTATTGGCTGCAAACAAAACCCATAAATGGATTACAACTGTTCTGCTACAGTTAGGAGGTTTTTATATGAAAACAATTTGGCTAACACTGGCCTGCACATCACAAGCATTACATTCGATCTTTGTCAGAAATTAAACTGCTCTGTAGCAACATTACTGTTGATACTATACTGTCAGAGATTCAGTAAACAGTGGAAGGATTCACTAATCTCTGCTACATTAGTTTTCCTTCCAATGTTTTATTTCCGTAAAGTTAACTACCAATTTTCCATTGTTGAAAACTCAAACAACTGAATCAAACTCAGAGACAAATACCAAAATGAAAAAGATTCAACCTAATTAATCAAAGTAATCAAGATTGATAACAATAATATCGAGTATTAAGTAGAAACAGCAGTAAATATAATACGTTAAAAGAAGAAAAGAGAGGGTAAAAAGAAAAGAGAATACGTCTTTAGAAGCAGTTGATAGCTTGTCTTCCATTATCACACAACTAAGATAAGAGTAGGAGCGGAGGAGGAAGAATGTTTGTGCTGTATTGAGACTCAGGTATGTATCAGTATTAGCGGCGGCAACAACTGCAATTTCTAAAAGGAGAGGGAAGAGTTGCAACAACGAACTACGGAATCAATTAATGAAAAAACCTGAAAACTAAAGGAAGCTCCTATATAATGAATCAATCAAAAAAACGACAAGTTTTCAGATAGTTAGACAAAATCACGCGTAATTGTTCATGAATTGCCAGGAAAATAGGAAAATAAACGAAAACGAAAAGATGAATTAAGGAAGAACTTACCAGGATTGAGGAATTATGGAATAAAGGAGTCTAGAATTGAAATTAGGTTTTGTTTTGAGTAAGAACTCACGAATGAATTTAGACGTAGAAATAAAATTAGGGTTTATTTTGGGTAAGAACTGAGTAAGATTTGAAGAACAAATTTAGAGGACTCAACTAGTGGGTTTTAGATAAAGGGTTTGGGATGTATTATTTGAGTGGTATTGACGTCGGTTCTAGTTAAAACCGCCACAAAAATATATAACGGCGGTTCTTTAATACAAAAGTGTTGTCAAGTATTATTAGCTTTAACGTCGTTATTAACGACGGTTGTTAATACAACCGTCGTAATTCACTTATAGCGGCGTTTCTTATCTGGAACCGTCGTAAATATCTACTTCTATTACGATGGTTCTTAATTTAAACCGCCGCAATAGATGTCCTACACCTTAAAAAACTCCCTCCCGCCAAATTTTTGGGCTTTTCGCGACGTTTCTATTAGAACCGCCGCAATAAAGGCGTCGCGGTAGGGGTTTTTTCTACTAGTGTGTTTGTGTTGGGAAATGTGTCCTCAACAATAGTGCGATCACGACAGTGATAAAAATCATTGTCATAAATCTTATGAAATGAATATGTAAGGGACGATCCGATATTTGATATAGTCAACTGACCAACATTAATCGGTAATGATTGGCTGACTAGAGTTTGACATTACTGTCGTATGACGGTGGTGGTCAGTTGATCCCTTTAGGTCACACCTATAGGACAGACCCCTTAAATAATATATTGATCAATTGTATATGATACGAATTGATCCAACTCCTTAAAACCGTATATTGAGAAATCAGAGGTTGAATCTTAAAGGTAAGATTCATATTTGAAATTGAAATGTATCGTTTGTCAAATATTAAATCGATATTTTTGAAATATAGAAATTAGTGAAATGAATTAATGATGATTGTTAAATATGATTTAATTAATTTAGAAATATTATTTATATGATAAATATATATATATATATCTTAAATTAATACAATTAATATGTCACATAAAATATTTCATATTAGTAAATTGTACAAATTGCAAATCGTAAAATTGAAAGTTCATTTTACGTTTGTAGGTGCCGGTTTATTAATGATGCTTTATGGGTTTTAAGTTGTTAAAATTATACCCTAAAGACATAATGATTAATTAGCCTTCATGCCTATGGTTATGGGTAGGCCAAATTGGCTCTTACTCTACCCTAGGCCGAGTCTTACACGGCACACCCAAACCCCATACATCACTCTATATATATGTGATCCTTCACATATACAAAGTCTAATCTTTATGTTAGAATTTTTCTAGCGTAAGAAAAATTGTAATAACCTCTAAATATTATCTATATAATATTCTTTACTAATACTAATAATAGTATTATTACACGGTTTTAAGATTACCGATTCCTTCACCTAGCTCGTGCTCGTGTTTTGGTGTTTAAGGGTAGGTCTTGGGTGCATCGTAAAGGAGGCAAGCTATTTTGGTTGATCCGTGGAGGATCGTCCTAGCACGTATTTGGACCGTTTGTAAGAATCCGTTTCTTAAGCATTTCCGCATTTGATATTTTGCATGCATAAGATTTTGATTGACTAAATTAATATGAGATTAATTAGTGAAATTAGTAAGACTAAATATTTCGAAAGAGTGAGTAAGACTACATAAGTTCCCTTCAGTTTGTATATATTTACTTTCAGTACTTAGACAGTTATACTTATCTATTTCTGTTTATATCAGTTGTTTCAGTTTCAGTTTTAATTCACCTCGTTTTTATGCATGTTAAAGTTTAAATTCCGCGTAAATTGTGGCATGTTGTATGTTTTATTTTCCGCTGCGACGAGGGGTTTTACAATATGGACTGATGTTTGATTAGATTTGCATGTAATCGTCGCATTTAATAGCTTTTGATTGTTTGAGTTGACTCGTTCAATTGATTGACTTGATACCCTCTTGACCTAGACCGAAAGATTGGAAAAGGGAAGATCAGTGATGAACTTTCGGATATGCTAATTAGAGCGAACGTTAGGTTAGTTTTGTCTTAGGGCGAATAGCGGACCGAGAGGACCTTTTCATTACCCATAAATCGGAAATAAGATAGTTTATGATCTTTCTCAACCTAAAAAGCCATAGTGAACCGATAATCCTAGCCTTCTTTCTTTATTGTTGTTTCTCTTGCTCTTTTCTCTTTCTCTTATCTTATTAGTTATTAGACAAATCAAACAAATACCCCCCAAGATGGTTACTTTGACAAACTTAGTTAGTTTATAGGATTCCCTTCTCCCTGTGTATTCGATACCCGACTGCCTCTACTAAATTTAGTTAGGACCAGTTGGGTTTATTTTTGATAGGGTTGCGACAGCCGTGTCAAATTTTGGCGCCGTTGCCAGCGAGACGGGGTATTTTTATAAGCTTTTTAAGTTTGTTTTAGTCTCAAGGGATTTATTCCTTGAGACTGTTCTCATATTTTTGCAAGTATTTTATTGTTTTCAGGTATTTGAAGAGGATAATTTGGATCTGCCATGTAACATCCTCATAATCCAAGACCTTTAGGAAGGACCATCAGACCATGCAAGTGCCATCTCAGTTTCCTGAGGCATAATATCAAGATAAACAATAGTGTAACCTTTATTTATTATAAGTAAGAATAAAGTATACATCATAACCGTTTGATAAAAACAATCATAAAGTAAAATGTCTGCGGAAGCTAGATAACTATTGTGACACTGTAAGACTGAGTGAGATCCTATCCTTCCCGAGCTAGCAAGCATAAACATCTACGAACCTGAAAATATGCTCCCCATTACATGGATCATCACAGCGCACAAACCACAAGCGTCAGATTATGCTCTAATAAGACAGTCACAATCCAATAACTCAAATCACAATCTGATCATAACCACACCACTGATATCACTGTCACAATAACGATGTGGTGTCCTCAACCCCCACATCAATCCCCCCACTTGCTCGCGACAAGGGGTACCTAGATCCTTAATGTGCACATCCTCTCCGTGGCGGGTCCCACGAAGAGCGATCGTAGGAGTGAGAGTCGTTTCCGGCAACGGTCCGCAGGGAGGCAAAGTCGTACTGCTCGATCGAGGACCTGACTGTCAACCTCACTCGATCGAGTTCTGGTATCTGCTCGATCGACTGAATCCTCGAAAGTCGATCGAGCTCTGACATATGCTCGATCGACTCCTGCTCCCATTACAGATTCTTCTTTTCTGCCTTTTGCAACGTTCTGCCCAGAAAATTCAACACCTGGCCCCTCACACTCGCGTCCGCTCCTCAATCTGACCATGTTAATGATGTCATTTCATTGTTCGGTTTGGGAGGGAAGTTGTTTCGGTTGTCACGTTGATTGCTTAACTGCTAATTGAGCGATTTGCGACTCTAGCAACTTCATTGACGCATCTCTAGCTTCCATTTGTGAAGCCAAGGATTGAACTATGGTCTTCAACTCACTAATTTCTGAATTTCCTCCAGATGAGGAAGCACCAAATAGTGACGGCTGAAATTGTTAGGATTTATGAAATCTTTGCCGGTTACGGTGAGGGGATATGTAGCTCTGTTGTGGTGGTGATGTTGGGTATAGAACATTCTGATTGGTCTACCTCAGATTGGGGTGAACGTTGTTCCGGTTGAAGTAGCCTCCTCCCTGACGGTATTGTTGAAATGAGAAGACTTGTTCTTTTTCTGCGAGACACTCAATAGCGGAGTGTACCGATGCACCATATCTCTCACACATCAGACTTTCACCTCTTTGTAATAGGTGAACTGTTTGTTGACCTCCCTCATTTAGCTTATCCCACTGGTCAAATCGGCCAGCTAACTTATCCAACTTAGCCTCCATGCCATCAGTATTCATGTTGGCTACCGTTTTTGTACCCGATCTTGGATTACCATACTCAGCACAATGATTTGCCATTTCTTCAATAATTACCCAACCCTTGTCATCATCGGTCTCCTTTTGGAACCTTCCCTTTGCAGCTGCATCCAGGATGGCTCTGTGGTCATCAAACAACCCATTGTAGAACTGGTTGCTGATAAACCACGGCTGATAACCGTGATGAGGACAAGCCCTCACTAGTTTCTTGAATCTCGTCCAAGCTTCGTAGAGGTTCTCCGTTCCATGTTGTTTGAAATTTGTGATTTGGGAACGAAGTGAATTCGTTTTCTGGGGCGGGTAATACTTTTTGTAGAAGGCAAGAGCTAATGACTCATAATCTGTCACACCAGCTGCTTCCCGATCCAAGTCTCTGTACCACTCCCGGGCTCCTTCAGATATGGAAAAAGGAAACAGGACTTCCTTGATCCTATCTTGGGTTACCGTCTGCGAAGTTGGGATAGTAGAACAATAATCCGTAAAGGTTTCCATATGTCTTCTCGGATCCTTCCCCACTACACCCCGATACATATTTCGTTCAACCATATTAATGTAAGAGGGTCGAATGTCGAATGTTCTACCGGCCTCGTCAGTGGCAAGTGTGAACCTCTTAGGAATAGAATCAGCCTGGGGCTCGGAATGACTGGCTATGTTCGGCATTTTGGAAGGTAGGTTGACATGTTCAGAAGTAAAATGATCGTCAGGGGTACTCAAGACTTCCTCCTGACTGGTTCTCCTTCTCTCCTTTCTGCGACGCAGAAAGGCTCTCTCAGGCTCTAGATTAGCTTCCACTAATTCAAACCTAGAAGATCTGGCATACACAACACTAAGGAGAAAATGAAGAACGGTATTAAGGAACTAAGATTAATTCCTTAGGACAAAGAAACAAAACTTTGACACGGGTCGTCGTAACACGGTCAAAAATAAATCCTCTGTACTAACTGAAGCTAGTGGTAGTAGGATCGAATCCGCATGGAGGCAAAGTCTTAACTAAAGGTCAGTTCATTGGTAACAATGGGGGAGTTGTTGTTGTTGTTGCTTAAATATGAACTAAACAGAAATAAAACAAACCAGGAATATAACAAAGATGAGTTTTATCAATAAAAAGGGGAATATGTCAGAAATCGGGTCACCGCGGTAATTCATGTCATGTGAAGATACGAGGTCAGTCGAGTCATTAACAAAGTAGGTAGTGATTATCTCCTTTCGGTCTCAAATCGTCCTAGACTCCCCAACCAATCTTTCAATCTAGGAAGGTTATATCGATTGCCCTAAGCAAGCCTACTCTACCAATCTTTCGATCCAGGTATAGTTTTACTAGAAAAACTGGTCTCCTGCGTGCACTCAGTCAACTAGTTTTCTGATTATTTTGCTTATAAACAAACTTCATCGTAGAGACGACTAACATGTGATTCCTACGACATTACTACCCCGACTTCCCTCATCCTAACATATTAAAAGGATTTCCTACGCATGGTTTCGGGATCTACGCTAACAATATCAAAATTAACAAAATGCGACATCATAAAAGATGAAAATAAACTAATAATCATAAACAAGAATAAACTAGAACGTAAATAATATAAAGTATTAAAAGAAATTACAATAAACTGGCAAGAACGATGAACAAGGAAGATCCGGAAATGAACTACTGCCTTCGCAAAATGAAAATAAAAAGCTAAAAGTTGATTAGTGAAAGATTAAGAAGTAAGAAGTGATAAGTAAAAGTATCTCTGATTACTGTTAACCTAATCCTTAAATAGGGATTAGGTTACATTGCTTAATCCTAAGACCTAAAACTGAAAATGCGTAATCCGGAGTATCAAGTGAGTTGCTCGATCGAGTTCGAGAATCACTCGATCGAGAAACTTCCTTCTAGAATCCTTCGATCGAGCATCACAAAACCCTCGATCCCACTGCTCTTCCTGCAATCTCCTCGATCGAGTAAGTGACTACTCGATTGAGTATTTCCTCAGCTGCATCTCTTCGATCGAGCAAAAGCCAAAGCTTGATCGAGCTCTTCTCAGTCTAGAAAGCTCGTTTGTTTGTCCCAAGTGCTTCTGTTCTTCATCTTCCTCCCGGTTTAGGTTCTTATCTTTTGAAAACTGCACTTCTGAGGTTGTGAGGTTCCTTTTCTTTGTTCCATCTCCTAGAAAATAGCTTACTTTTGACAAAAAGGCATGGTTTTCACAACTTTTACATATTTTCCTGCAAATCAACAAGAAATACACGAAGAAGCGAAATAGGGGCAAAATAGCGCATAAAACGCATGAAAACGCAAGGAAATGTGTGTCAAAGGATGCTAAAAAGTATATGTAATATGCACGCATCACAAACCCTACCTTAAGCAATCAACAAGAAGATGCAAACCAAATGCGCTCTACCAACGTTCTTCAACGAATCCTCCTCCTATGAAACATATATATGAATTACTTACTAACCATAGCCAATATCAATGACAATTACACGATAAGATGATACTTACTTGATAAACACGTACTAGGCTAGATGATCGACGCTTCTAGACTGTTGCTAAAGACCTTGGACGGATTTTGAGAGGAACGGGGTGAAGGAATTAGGGTTTTACTGTTTCTGATTTAGGGTAAAATGAGTTTATTAACCTCAGTTTTACTTATATACTTAACCGCGACCCAACTCTCGGAAAGACCTACTTGGCCGAGTCAGACCCACTCGGTCGAGTAACACCTACTCGGCCGAGTTGCACTTACTTAGCCGAGTTGAACTTACTCGGCCTAGTTCGACCTACTCGGTCGAGTTACTCTAACTCGACCGAGTTGAGTCACAACTCAGCATCTATAAGGAAGGGCTGTTACAATCTTTCCCCCTTAAAACGAACTTCTTCCTCGAAGTTTGAAACTACCGACTTGAAAAGAAAGACCCACAAGTAACATGTCATAATATGTCACAAGCTAACTCGGACACATGCCCATTACCTTCAAAACAACACTATGCATTCAGGTTGTGACAACCACACGAAATAGAGGGGTGTTACCATCTTCCTCCCTTAGAATGAACTTCGCCTTCGAAGTTCACAATCAACCTGAAAAGATAAGACTTACAACACCCCAAAATTGTGGTACGACAACACCTACTTTTACTTCCTACTCCGCGATGCCAATGAAGATATAAGACAACAGGAATTCACGACATCCCGAAGATGTGCAGAACACAACAGAACCTATGTAAATTTTTTATACCCTGACTCTCTTGCCACTAACTCACAAAACATAGAACTCGGCGCGCGATCATCTAGAAGTATGATACCCGTCGTTGTGGGTGTCAAAGATAAAATTTATAAACCAAACTAAAACTATAGATAGTGATAGTAAGGGTCGAACCACAGAGAGACAAGGTTAATTTCGTTTGCTAATTTTTAATCTATAAAATAGTAATAAGAAGAGGGGTGTTTTGATTGTTGCTAAGTCTAAACAAATATAAAATAAAACAAGTAAATAAAGATGAAAATAAACTATAATAAAAGAGATGCTAGGATGTTTGGCTAATAAACAGCTAAGATAATATAAATCCTAAGTCAACATGTATAGCAGTCGCGTAAGGGGCGTAACATATCCTTTAGGTCTATGCTACCTAATAGCTCCTTTCGGTCTATGCTATTAGTTCCTAGGTCTCACAATTAATGGGTGTCAACAATAAGGGTGATCCCTAAATTCTAGGTCACAAACCTTTCAGTCTTAAGTAACCTATCCGTCTTAAGATGTAAACCAATGCCCTTCCCAAATCTCTCAATCTTGGGTAGGTCAATACTAACATCCTACAAGTCTCCTTTTGGTCTCATTGTAGGTTATTATAGTCTGCAAATTAAAGCGAAACAAAATTCATACGCGTGTCGGTCGACCGACCAGCTAACCCGGTCGGCCGACCTCCACCCTGCAACATGTCGGTTCGAGATTTAAACTACCTTCGCATATTTACTCCCTACATCCTAACATATGAAATTAGCTACTCATAACTATTGAAACAAAAATAAAAGTAGGAATAAACATGGGAATTATAAAGAACATAAATCTAAACATGCAATAATAATAAAGGAAATTAAGAATAAGGGAAAAAGGAGATTAGGAATTTTGGTTCCCCATGGTTAAAACAAGTTAATGAAAGGTAAAATAATCAAATAACACAATCCCAAGGAACAAAGAATAAACCTTTAGGTCAATATTCTACCCAATCCTTACGGTCTTAGGGTTCCTAGAAAAGCACTAAACTTTCGTTCAAGGGTAATCCCAAAGTTGTTGTTAAACTAATCCTAATAATCTTTCAATCCTAAGGATCAGTTCACCAACAACAATGGGGGATTGGTAATTTAATCATAAAACTATCAAAATCAAGTCTTTACCATGGTTCCCCTAATTCCTAATCACAAGAATTAGCTATGCATAATCTTAATCATAAAATTAACAATAACAAGAATTAAGAATATTAAAGGAATTAACATAATTAAAGATGATAATAATGAGGAAACATGAATTGAGAAATAACAAATAAGATGAACAACAAGATTAATTGAAAAGGAAAGATTGAATTGTAGCAAACTTACAATTTAATTGGAAATCTAAGAACAAAGATGAAAACTTGGACTTGATTATTCTATGATAGAAAACTAGATTAAGAACTTGATTGATAAAAACTAAGTAGAAAACTTGATTCCTCCGAATTAGGGACTGAATTTGCTTAAATAGGCAGAATTAAAGAGTTTCCTAATGACCTAAACACTTGTATGGGCTATTCGGAAACTTCTGGGTCGGCGCTGTGGTCGGTCGACCAGTATTTTCGGTCGGTCGACCGCTTTACGGATTTTATGCAATTTTTGGGCTTCAGGCAAATTCTGGGCTTTTCCAATTGGCACCTGGTCGGTCGACCTACTTTGTTGGTCGGTCGACCTGACTGACGGGACTGCAGCGCGCATCGATCTTAAAACAACTGCCATTTCTTCGTTACTTATCGAAATCAAGCGATTCTCGCGGCGTTGGAAAGCTAAGAGGATAAGCTTTCACCTCCAACTGGAATCACTCCATTATCAGCTCTAGAACTCGAGATATAGCCATTTGAAACAGGCTGCAATGTCGTAGATCGATTCTTTGCTTGTAAAAGTTATCTTTAGGCCTTGAAATGTGCGCTAAGCTTCGTTCCTTCTTATCCTTAGTCATGAAAAGTCCCGAGGGCATAAATTTGGTATAAAATCATCCCTTTTCCGCATTATTCTGCAAAAGAGCATAAAAATACGAAAGTAGACAATTGTTGGGAAATAAATGCTAAAACATAGTAAATGAGCGACAAAATGCGTGTAAAAATAGATGTAAAACATCATAAAATAGGCACGCATCAAATTCCCCAAACCAAACCTTGCTTGCCCTCAAGCAAGAAATAGACTCGATCTTAACCAATGGAACGATTTCAATCTCAGAGCGAAATTTACATGTTAGCCTAAACCAATGCTAAGTACAAAATGAGAAAGTATATAAATCATGCAAACGAGTTATGGTGTTGTCAGACTTGCAAAAATAAAGACTATAGAGACTTTATACCATGGACTCTCGCGGTACGCTCGAGACACTCATGAAGCAAAGGGTGAGTATATGTAAAAGATAGGAAGAAGTAATTTTGTAATGACACTCACCTAACTGCGACCCATGGAAACATGCCTGCAATCTAACATGAACAAGAATTCTACAACTTCGTATAACAATCTCATTTAAGTGGCCTAAATACATGCAAATGAGGTAATGAAAGATATGTGAGGTAAAAGGTAAAAAGTGGTTAAGATGTTTTTGGATTTGTGGGGTTAGTAGCCAAGCTAGTAAAACTGATGTCCAACAACAAACTTCACACTTTTGATATTAGGAAAGTGCTCTTTTGTAGCACAACTCTCACTTTGAATATAAGAAATGACTCCCAAATATTTTGAATGAGGTACGGGAGTGATAACACATAAAAGAAAGCAATTTGGAGCGTTTTTTTTTTTCTGATGGTGCCAGGTGGTCGATCGACCTATACAGGCGGTCGGTCGACTGCCTTCTGCATTTTCCGGATTTTTTT
Organism: Silene conica; assembly: GCA_029255685.2. Taxonomy (NCBI): domain Eukaryota; kingdom Viridiplantae; phylum Streptophyta; class Magnoliopsida; order Caryophyllales; family Caryophyllaceae; genus Silene; species Silene conica. The sequence continues at coordinate 53,907,532 of CM055311.2, read as the reverse complement.
TTCTTTTTCGTTTTTTTTTTCTTTTCTTTCTTTCTTTTCTGAAATTTTTTTTTTTCTGTTCTTGTTCTTTTCTTTCTTTCTTTTCTTTTCTCTTTGCTTAAGATAGCTTACAAACCAAGATACCTCCAATAAGTCAAACCAAAGACCACAAATACTAGCTTGGAAAGGTAGGCTAAGTATGGGATGTAGTTTTGGGGGAATAAAAAGGCAAATTTGGCTTTGTGAAGCTTATGGGTAAATATGCGAAAAGGGATCCCAAATGCACGTATCAAGACTCACAAAACGAGATAGTAAAACAAGTATATAGCAATTCAAGTTCATGTTTATGCATATTGATGTAACATGTTCCAAGGGGAGTACTACTCACATCCTAGACGACTGGTTTAAGAATGAAACCAGGAATAAGGCTCTAAAACTTAGAATGTATAAGTAGGTCGCCAAGGTATAAGTCAAGTCTCAAGATATGCAAGTTGACAAAAACTCGTAGATATGCAAAAGACTCTTATACTAAAACAAGTTGACAAGGCAAGGTAAAGGCATAAACATGTAAGATAGCTAAATCATCCTTGAAATACTTTCGTTCCGACTCGACCTATATGCTAAAATAAACGTGCATTTTTTGGAATTTTTTTTGAATTTTTTGAATTTTTTTTTTTTTTTTTTTTTTTTTGGATTTTTGTATATATAAGGAAAATAAAGAAAAGAACGATGCAAGACAGAAATGCAATAAACGTGTGACAGAATGCAATGCATGTGACACGAAACCATTCCCCAAACCAACCCGCACAATGTCCCCATTGTGCAATAGCCTAAGTAAAGGTTTCAGAAAAATAAAAGGAAGATGCAAAGAGATAAAGACTAAGGAAAAACTGGAAAGAACTCACTGGGTTATGAAGCGCATGAGAAAAACCTCCCCAAACCAGCGTAAGCTGGGAGGTTTTGGTGGCTAGCAGTGCCACTCAAGTACCCAAGAACGGTTGCACGGTTCCCGAGGAAGAAATCGAAAGACTGCGACAGATCGGTAGGTCGACCGACCAAGAGAACAGGTCGACCGACCTTTCTGTAAAGTACAGAAAATTTCAGCAATGCGGCGACTAGGTCGACCGACTGGTGTAACTGGTCGGTCGACCGTCTTTGTCCCAGCGGTCTTCGTTTTTCTTCGTAGAACCTGAAAAAGCAATAAATATGCGCCCAACAAATGCGCAAGATCCCAGAACCAAGCCTAAAATGTCTCAAACGAAGCAACAAAAGTAAAAAGAGTCTAAGTCTAAAAACAAGAAAATAAAAAGTCTAACAAAAAACTGAAATAAAACACTAAACAAGAACTACGACTCAGTAGCAAGATACCCCAAAGTAAGGCACTTGGCTAAAATAGGTCCTTTCAGCAGTACTGACCGCTACCCTGGGCTTCCAGACAACAGGCCTAGATGGAGGAAGGGTATCTGGTGTCGCATAAGCTATGACACGCTTCTTTACTTTGCCCGGCCGGTCTTTTTCAGCAACTTGCTCCAATTTCGTCTCCCCAGTATCTCCAGGATCTCCTATGCCCTTTTTATCATGACCTGCAACAACAGAAATAATAGGATGGTCCTCCAATTTCCTCTTACGCTCAAGGCCCTTGACGATCTCCAATATTTTTCCGAACTGAAGCTCCAACTTTACTTTCTCTAAATAATCCGGATACGGGGCTGCAATGCTTGTCGCAGAATCAGCAATCTTTGGCTCTTTTAACTTCAGAATCTTCGTCGAGTTAGTGATGAGAGGAGAGTTAGGTAGCTCAGGAGGCGAATCCACAATAGGAACACTGGTGAGGTCTTGAATGAGGGAAGGATCCAGCGATTCGGGAATAGAAACTGCATTCTGCTCAGGAACAGTGGTCGGTCGACCGGGTACAGCGGTCGGTCGACCAGACTCTGTATCATCGAAAATTTCCTGTTCTGCAGAGACTGATCTCACGTCAGGTGTCGAGATCGGTCGACCAGATGTTGTGGTCGGTCGATCTTCTGACCTGTGCACGGGATCAATTTCTTCGTCCTGAACTACGGCAGCATCATCCCTTGGGGTTGGTCCCTCATAGGCTTTCTCAAGTTCTTTGGAACGAGCGTTATTGGATGTTTCAAGTGCGGAAACATGACTTATTTCAATATTTGTTTTCAGTGAATCCCCACATGAATTTCCATTATCAGCTCTATGAACCGCCAACTCCTCAATAGTAACCCAACCCTTGTCAGCAGCTACATTATAAAATCTTCCATTTGTAGTTGAATCAAGGATGGCTCTGTAGTCATCATACAAAGAGCTATAGAATCGGTGGCAAAGGTACCACTCCTCAAAGCCGTGGTGAGGAACGGATCGAACCAACTTCTTAAAACGGGCCCACGCTTCAGGAAATTTCTCATCGGGTCCTTGCTGGAAATTTGAGATTTGAATTCTCAAAGCATTGGTTTTTGCTGGCGAAGTGTACCGTTGGCAGAAAGCCAATGCTAGAGATGTCCAATCTGTAACGCTAGCTGCTTCCATATCAAGGTAACGAATCCATTCACGCGCAGAATCTTTCAAGGAGAAACGAAAAAACATCTCCTTAAACTTATCTCGCTCTCCCGCCAATACGGGTGCGGAACAAAAATAATCTGTAAATAGCTCCAAATGCTTCAAAGGATCCTCATCTGGTAGACCTGCAAACTGTTTTTGCTCCAATAATTTGATATAGGAGAGATAAAAATCAACGGGGGGAATAAATCCCCCTGGGAGGTGGTGTGCTGCTGGCTGAAGATTATCAGAAATAGTAGACATGATCGAATAGCACTGAGAGTACTCAAGCCTTCCTCTCAAAAACCTGTCTTCTGAAACAAAACTAGAAGACAAGGTAAGAACGGTCTTAAGGAACCTAAGTTCCTTAAGACAAGAAAAAAAAAATACACTAAAAACTAACAAACAAAATTATACCGTCTCCCCGGCAACGGCGCCAAAATTTGATACCCGTCGTTGTGGGTGTCAAAGATAAAATTTATAAACCAAACTAAAACTATAGATAGTGATAGTAAGGGTCGAACCACAGAGAGACAAGGTTAATTTCGTTTGCTAATTTTTAATCTATAAAATAGTAATAAGAAGAGGGGTGTTTTGATTGTTGCTAAGTCTAAACAAATATAAAATAAAACAAGTAAATAAAGATGAAAATAAACTATAATAAAAGAGATGCTAGGATGTTTGGGTAATAAACAGCTAAGATAATATAAATCCTAAGTCAACATGTATAGCAGTCGCGTAAGGGGCGTAACATATCCTTTAGGTCTATGCTACCTAATAGCTCCTTTCGGTCTATGCTATTAGTTCCTAGGTCTCACAATTATTGGGTGTCAACAATAAGGGTGATCCCTAAATTCTAGGTCACAAACCTTTCAGTCTTAAGTAACCTATCCGTCTTAAGATGTAAACCAATGCCCTTCCCAAATCTCTCAATCTTGGGTAGGTCAATACTAACATCCTACAAGTCTCCTTTTGGTCTCATTGTAGGTTATTATAGTCTGCAAATTAAAGCGAAACAAAATTCATACGCGTGTCGGTCGACCGACCAGCTAACCCGGTCGGCCGACCTCCACCCTGCAACATGTCGGTTCGAGATTTAAACTACCTTCGCATATTTCCTCCCTACATCCTAACATATGAAATTAGCTACTCATAACTATTGAAACAAAAATAAAAGTAGGAATAAACATGGGAATTATAAAGAACATAAATCTAAACATGCAATAATAATAAAGGAAATTAAGAATAAGGGAAAAAGGAGATTAGGAATTTTGGTTCCCCATGGTTAAAACAAGTTAATGAAAGGTAAAATAATCAAATAACACAATCCCAAGGAACAAAGAATAAACCTTTAGGTCAATATTCTACCCAATCCTTACGGTCTTAGGGTTCCTAGAAAAGCACTAAACTTTCGTTCAAGGGTAATCCCAAAGTTGTTGTTAAACTAATCCTAATAATCTTTCAATCCTAAGGATCAGTTCACCAACAACAATGGGGGATTGGTAATTTAATCATAAAACTATCAAAATCAAGTCTTTACCATGGTTCCCCTAATTCCTAATCACAAGAATTAGCTATGCATAATCTTAATCATAAAATTAACAATAACAAGAATTAAGAATATTAAAGGAATTAACATAATTAAAGATGATAATAATGAGGAAACATGAATTGAGAAATAACAAATAAGATGAACAACAAGATTAATTGAAAAGGAAAGATTGAATTGTAGCAAACTTACAATTTAATTGGAAATCTAAGAACAAAGATGAAAACTTGGACTTCATTATTCTATGATAGAAAACTAGATTAAGAACTTGATTGATAAAAACTAAGTAGAAAACTTGATTCCTCCGAATTAGGGACTGAATTTGCTTAAATAGGCAGAATTAAAGAGTTTCCTAATGACCTAAACACTTGTATGGGCTTTTCGGAAACTTCTGGGTCGGCGCTGTGGTCGGTCGACCAGTATTTTCGGTCGGTCGACCGCTTTACGGATTTTATGCAATTTTTGGGCTTCAGGCAAATTCTGGGCTTTTCCAATTGGCACCTGGTCGGTCGACCTACTTTGTTGGTCGGTCGACCTGACTGACGGGACTGCAGCGCGCATCGATCTTAAAACAGCTGCCATTTCTTCGTTACTTATCGAAATCAAGCGATTCTCGCGGCGTTGGAAAGCTAAGAGGATAAGCTTTCACCTCCAACTGGAATCACTCCATTATCAGCTCTAGAACTAGAGATATAGCCATTTGAAACAGGCTGCAATGTCGTAGATCGATTCTTTGCTTGTAAAAGTTATCTTTAGGCCTTGAAATGTGCGCTAAGCTTCGTTCCTTCTTATCCTTAGTCATGAAAAGTCCCGAGGGCATAAATTTGGTATAAAATCATCCCTTTTCCGCATTATTCTGCAAAAGAGCATAAAAATACGAAAGTAGACAATTGTTGGGAAATAAATGCTAAAACATAGTAAATGAGCGACAAAATGCGTGTAAAAATAGATGTAAAACATCATAAAATAGGCACGCATCAAATTCCCCAAACCAAACCTTGCTTGCCCTCAAGCAAGAAATAGACTCGATCTTAACCAATGGAACGATTTCAATCTCAGAGCGAAATTTACATGTTAGCCTAAACCAATGCTAAGTACAAAATGAGAAAGTATATAAATCATGCAAACGAGTTATGGTGTTGTCAGACTTGCAAAAATAAAGACTATAGAGACTTTATACCATGGACTCTCGCGGTACGCTCGAGACACTCATGAAGCAAAGGGTGAGTATATGTAAAAGATAGGAAGAAGTAATTTTGTAATGACACTCACCTAACTGCGACCCATGGAAACATGCCTGCAATCTAACATGAACAAGAATTCTACAACTTCGTATAACAATCTCATTTAAGTGGCCTAAATACATGCAAATGAGGTAATGAAAGATATGTGAGGTAAAAGGTAAAAAGTGGTTAAGATGTTTTTGGATTTGTGGGGTTAGTAGCCAAGCTAGTAAAACTGATGTCCAACAACAAACTTCACACTTTTGATATTAGGAAAGTGCTCTTTTGTAGCACAACTCTCACTTTTAATATAAGAAAGGACTCCCAAATATTTTGAATGAGGTACGGGAGTGATAACACATAAAAGAAAGCAATTTGGAGCGTTTTTTTTTTTTTCTGATGGTGCCAGGTGGTCGATCGACCTATACAGGCGGTCGGTCGACTGCCTTCTGCATTTTCCGGATTTTTTTTTCTTTTTCGTTTTCTTTTTCTTTTCTTTCTTTCTTTTCTGAAATTTTTTTTTTTCTGTTCTTGTTCTTTTCTTTCTTTCTTTTCTTTTCTCTTTGCTTAAGATAGCTTACAAACCAAGATACCTCCAATAAGTCAAACCAAAGACCACAAATACTAGCTTGGAAAGGTAGGCTAAGTATGGGATGTAGTTTTGGGGGAATAAAAAGGCAAATTTGGCTTTGTGAAGCTTATGGGTAAATATGCGAAAAGGGATCCCAAATGCACGTATCAAGACTCACAAAACGAGATAGTAAAACAAGTATATAGCAATTCAAGTTCATGTTTATGCATATTGATGTAACATGTTCCAAGGGGAGTACTACTCACATCCTAGACGACTGGTTTAAGAATGAAACCAGGAATAAGGCTCTAAAACTTAGAATGTATAAGTAGGTCGCCAAGGTATAAGTCAAGTCTCAAGATATGCAAGTTGACAAAAACTCGTAGATATGCAAAAGACTCTTATACTAAAACAAGTTGACAAGGCAAGGTAAAGGCATAAACATGTAAGATAGCTAAATCATCCTTGAAATACTTTCGTTCCGACTCGACCTATATGCTAAAATAAACGTGCATTTTTTGGAATTTTTTTTGAATTTTTTGAATTTTTTTTTTTTTTTTTTTTTTTTTTGGATTTTTGTATATATAAGGAAAATAAAGAAAAGAACGATGCAAGACAGAAATGCAATAAACGTGTGACAGAATGCAATGCATGTGACACGAAACCATTCCCCAAACCAACCCGCACAATGTCCCCATTGTGCAATAGCCTAAGTAAAGGTTTCAGAAAAATAAAAGGAAGATGCAAAGAGATAAAGACTAAGGAAAAACTGGAAAGAACTCACTGGGTTATGAAGCGCATGAGAAAAACCTCCCCAAACCAGCGTAAGCTGGGAGGTTTTGGTGGCTAGCAGTGCCACTCAAGTACCCAAGAACGGTTGCACGGTTCCCGAGGAAGAAATCGAAAGACTGCGACAGATCGGTAGGTCGACCGACCAAGAGAACAGGTCGACCGACCTTTCTGTAAAGTACAGAAAATTTCAGCAATGCGGCGACTAGGTCGACCGACTGGTGTAACTGGTCGGTCGACCGTCTTTGTCCCAGCGGTCTTCGTTTTTCTTCGTAGAACCTGAAAAAGCAATAAATATGCGCCCAACAAATGCGCAAGATCCCAGAACCAAGCCTAAAATGTCTCAAACGAAGCAACAAAAGTAAAAAGAGTCTAAGTCTAAAAACAAGAAAATAAAAAGTCTAACAAAAAACTGAAATAAAACACTAAACAAGAACTACGACTCAGTAGCAAGATACCCCAAAGTAAGGCACTTGGCTAAAATAGGTCCTTTCAGCAGTACTGACCGCTACCCTGGGCTTCCAGACAACAGGCCTAGATGGAGGAAGGGTATCTGGTGTCGCATAAGCTATGACACGCTTCTTTACTTTGCCCGGCCGGTCTTTTTCAGCAACTTGCTCCAATTTCGTCTCCCCAGTATCTCCAGGATCTCCTATGCCCTTTTTATCATGACCTGCAACAACAGAAATAATAGGATGGTCCTCCAATTTCCTCTTACGCTCAAGGCCCTTGACGATCTCCAATATTTTTCCGAACTGAAGCTCCAACTTTACTTTCTCTAAATAATCCGGATACGGGGCTGCAATGCTTGTCGCAGAATCAGCAATCTTTGGCTCTTTTAACTTCAGAATCTTCGTCGAGTTAGTGATGAGAGGAGAGTTAGGTAGCTCAGGAGGCGAATCCACAATAGGAACACTGGTGAGGTCTTGAATGAGGGAAGGATCCAGCGATTCGGGAATAGAAACTGCATTCTGCTCAGGAACAGTGGTCGGTCGACCGGGTACAGCGGTCGGTCGACCAGACTCTGTATCATCGAAAATTTCCTGTTCTGCAGAGACTGATCTCATGTCAGGTGTCGAGATCGGTCGACCAGATGTTGTGGTCGGTCGATCTTCTGACCTGTGCACGGGATCAATTTCTTCGTCCTGAACTACGGCAGCATCATCCCTTGGGGTTGGTCCCTCATAGGCTTTCTCAAGTTCTTTGGAACGAGCGTTATTGGATGTTTCAAGTGCGGAAACATGACTTATTTCAATATTTGTTTTCAGTGAATCCCCACATGAATTTCCATTATCAGCTCTATGAACCGCCAACTCCTCAATAGTAACCCAACCCTTGTCAGCAGCTACATTATAAAATCTTCCATTTGTAGTTGAATCAAGGATGGCTCTGTAGTCATCATACAAAGAGCTATAGAATCGGTGGCAAAGGTACCACTCCTCAAAGCCGTGGTGAGGAACGGATCGAACCAACTTCTTAAAACGGGCCCACGCTTCAGGAAATTTCTCATCGGGTCCTTGCTGGAAATTTGAGATTTGAATTCTCAAAGCATTGGTTTTTGCTGGCGAAGTGTACCGTTGGCAGAAAGCCAATGCTAGAGATGTCCAATCTGTAACGCTAGCTGCTTCCATATCAAGGTAACGAATCCATTCACGCGCAGAATCTTTCAAGGAGAAACGAAAAAACATCTCCTTAAACTTATCTCGCTCTCCCGCCAATACGGGTGCGGAACAAAAATAATCTGTAAATAGCTCCAAATGCTTCAAAGGATCCTCATCTGGTAGACCTGCAAACTGTTTTTGCTCCAATAATTTGATATAGGAGAGATAAAAATCAACGGGGGGAATAAATCCCCCTGGGAGGTGGTGTGCTGCTGGCTGAAGATTATCAGAAATAGTAGACATGATCGAATAGCACTGAGAGTACTCAAGCCTTCCTCTCAAAAACCTGTCTTCTGAAACAAAACTAGAAGACAAGGTAAGAACGGTCTTAAGGAACCTAAGTTCCTTAAGACAAGAAAAAAAAAATACACTAAAAACTAACAAACAAAATTATACCGTCTCCCCGGCAACGGCGCCAAAATTTGATACCCGTCGTTGTGGGTGTCAAAGATAAAATTTATAAACCAAACTAAAACTATAGATAGTGATAGTAAGGGTCGAACCACAGAGAGACAAGGTTAATTTCGTTTGCTAATTTTTAATCTATAAAATAGTAATAAGAAGAGGGGTGTTTTGATTGTTGCTAAGTCTAAACAAATATAAAATAAAACAAGTAAATAAAGATGAAAATAAACTATAATAAAAGAGATGCTAGGATGTTTGGGTAATAAACAGCTAAGATAATATAAATCCTAAGTCAACATGTATAGCAGTCGCGTAAGGGGCGTAACATATCCTTTAGGTCTATGCTACCTAATAGCTCCTTTCGGTCTATGCTATTAGTTCCTAGGTCTCACAATTATTGGGTGTCAACAATAAGGGTGATCCCTAAATTCTAGGTCACAAACCTTTCAGTCTTAAGTAACCTATCCGTCTTAAGATGTAAACCAATGCCCTTCCCAAATCTCTCAATCTTGGGTAGGTCAATACTAACATCCTACAAGTCTCCTTTTGGTCTCATTGTAGGTTATTATAGTCTGCAAATTAAAGCGAAACAAAATTCATACGCGTGTCGGTCGACCGACCAGCTAACCCGGTCGGCCGACCTCCACCCTGCAACATGTCGGTTCGAGATTTAAACTACCTTCGCATATTTCCTCCCTACATCCTAACATATGAAATTAGCTACTCATAACTATTGAAACAAAAATAAAAGTAGGAATAAACATGGGAATTATAAAGAACATAAATCTAAACATGCAATAATAATAAAGGAAATTAAGAATAAGGGAAAAAGGAGATTAGGAATTTTGGTTCCCCATGGTTAAAACAAGTTAATGAAAGGTAAAATAATCAAATAACACAATCCCAAGGAACAAAGAATAAACCTTTAGGTCAATATTCTACCCAATCCTTACGGTCTTAGGGTTCCTAGAAAAGCACTAAACTTTCGTTCAAGGGTAATCCCAAAGTTGTTGTTAAACTAATCCTAATAATCTTTCAATCCTAAGGATCAGTTCACCAACAACAATGGGGGATTGGTAATTTAATCATAAAACTATCAAAATCAAGTCTTTACCATGGTTCCCCTAATTCCTAATCACAAGAATTAGCTATGCATAATCTTAATCATAAAATTAACAATAACAAGAATTAAGAATATTAAAGGAATTAACATAATTAAAGATGATAATAATGAGGAAACATGAATTGAGAAATAACAAATAAGATGAACAACAAGATTAATTGAAAAGGAAAGATTGAATTGTAGCAAACTTACAATTTAATTGGAAATCTAAGAACAAAGATGAAAACTTGGACTTGATTATTCTATGATAGAAAACTAGATTAAGAACTTGATTGATAAAAACTAAGTAGAAAACTTGATTCCTCCGAATTAGGGACTGAATTTGCTTAAATAGGCAGAATTAAAGAGTTTCCTAATGACCTAAACACTTGTATGGGCTTTTCGGAAACTTCTGGGTCGGCGCTGTGGTCGGTCGACCAGTATTTTCGGTCGGTCGACCGCTTTATGGATTTTATGCAATTTTTGGGCTTCAGGCAAATTCTGGGCTTTTCCAATTGGCACCTGGTCGGTCGACCTACTTTGTTGGTCGGTCGACCTGACTGACGGGACTGCAGCGCGCATCGATCTTAAAACAGCTGCCATTTCTTCGTTACTTATCGAAATCAAGCGATTCTCGCGGCGTTGGAAAGCTAAGAGGATAAGCTTTCACCTCCAACTGGAATCACTCCATTATCAGCTCTAGAACTCGAGATATAGCCATTTGAAACAGGCTGCAATGTCGTAGATCGATTCTTTGCTTGTAAAAGTTATCTTTAGGCCTTGAAATGTGCGCTAAGCTTCGTTCCTTCTTATCCTTAGTCATGAAAAGTCCCGAGGGCATAAATTTGGTATAAAATCATCCCTTTTCCGCATTATTCTGCAAAAGAGCATAAAAATACGAAAGTAGACAATTGTTGGGAAATAAATGCTAAAACATAGTAAATGAGCGACAAAATGCGTGTAAAAATAGATGTAAAACATCATAAAATAGGCACGCATCAAAGTACAACATAACTCTAATGATATCTTGCACAAAACCAAACACCACATCCCATTGATGTGCAAACCGCACCCAACTCTTACAAGCTCGACACACCGCATCGCTAAGATGCGCAAGCCACTACAAAATAAAACATATATAAAACTTATATAACTGGCTGAAAAGGTTTAAAACACAACGCGGTCATCTTCTATCCCCTTAAAAGGACCAGGTTATGTCCTCGTAACCTTACATCATACACGCATAACATTCAGCTAACTACACGACTCAACTCTCACCCTCCATCCTCAACACTAACTCGCCAAGCAATGCTAACACAAACCCTAAATTAGTTCACCTAACTCTATCCTGCCATTGATTGCAAATCCTATAAGTGTTGTCAACTCTGAATTGCTTCTATATCACATACCCAAATCCACTACCAACACAATCCACCAACCACGTGCACCTTAAAAGGAACTGTTACATTCTATCACCCTAATAGGGAAATTGTCCTTGAAACCTACTCACGCTCATAAGTGTTGCCACACAAAGCTGCCAATATTATCGCAACCATACACTTCCTTAGCCTCCCTTCAAAAACATACATATAAACTACATACTACCATCACACCACCTTTACCAGCCACAATATCATCCATTATGCTACACTAACCTCAAACTTCCACGTATACCTCCGTATGCAAACATCAAACTCTATTCACTGCATCTGACCCCTCTTAAGATAAACGTCTCTTCCTTCTTACACTACAAAAAAACACGGAGTTCTGACCGAATTTCTAACGGATTATATTGTCCGTCAGATATTTCGGTCTACTGACCAATTACTGACGGATTATCCGTCATAAATCCGTTTTGACGGATAAAACATCACAAATCCGTCAACATAAAAGAGCGCGAACATAAATTGGAAATCCGCGAAAAATTAGATGGGAGGTCTGACGAATAGCCCGTCAAAAAGTCAATATTTGACCAAAATTCCGACGGATTATCCGTCACAAATTGAGTCAAATATTGACTTTTCCTGACGGATAATCAGTCACAAAAAGTCAATATTTGACCAAATTTCCGACGGATATTCCGTCAGAACGAAAATTCTCACGGATATTCCGTCACTAAGTGGACTGACAAAGCATGCAAACTCTGCAAAGGTAAAAGTAAAATCCTGACGGATATTCGTCAGGAATTGGTAAAAAATATATTTCTGACGCCGTTTCCGTCAGTAAAGCAGCATTATTATTTCCTGACGGATAATCCGTTAGGATTTTCTACCTAATGTTTTCAGAAAAACAAACCCGCGTTCATTCTTTCTTTCGTTTTTCCCCAAATCTATTCGCGTTCCCTATTTCTTACCCCCGAAAATCCGTTTTTCTACCCTAAAAATCCCACCACCAAAGCAACCACCACCACATTACCAACTCCACCTTGCATAATAGGTAATGTATTTATGTTTTTTTTCATTAATTTACAATTTTCTTTTCGCTTTATTTCAATTCGTAACTGAATTTTTTGTATTTTTGTAAAGCCCCTAGTCGCAGCGGAAAAGTAAAACAATCAAATATGCCAAAATTTACGCGGAATTTAAAATTTAACATGCAAGATAAAACGAGGTGAATTAAAACAAAACTATACAAACTGAAATGATCAAAACATAGATAAGTATAAGTCTAAGTATGAAAAACCATAAGTACAAAACACATCCTGGGATGGCACATCCCTACAGGCACTCAAACGTATAACCAAAACTAGGTCTAGCTAACGATAAAATGGGTAAGTCATCGATGTAGGATCATCGCTCGCTAGCCTCCTGTAACCCACCAGCAATCTGTCATGTACCTACATACATGAAAATATGTACGCCACAACCAGTGGGGAGTAAATAGAGTTCTCCTAGCCACCTATTGTTAACGACACGTAACACATAAAACATCAAAAATACTCCAACATTTATAACATGCGAAGCATATATACATATCTCAACTTTCATATCAACATGCAATACTTTGCAAAGGTTCTCAACTAACTTCGGAAACTATTTGAAATGAGAGCCGGTCTCCCTTCCGGTTGCCCGGCCGGGGGGGTCTTTCACTCCAAACCATTTACGAAATCAGACTAAGAGTCGTCCAATGCCTTGGACGAACAATACTAAGATAAACAATGCTCTATAAACACACAATCAATCAGCAACATCTGACACTGTACCCCAACTCAGGCAAGCAGATGCAATCAATAGTAACTAGAACTAACCCCAACTCAGGCAAGAACTAGACACAAACAGCAGTGTCCAAGCCACACTCCAACTCACGTAAACTTGGTACACAAATCAGCAAGCATACACTCGTGAACCTCTGCTCAGGCACGAATGGATACCAATCAGCTCATAATGGTTCATTGACCCTGCTCAGTCGTGACCATTACTATTCGTAGTGAATCAAATCCCAACTCAGATTCAATTCACCAAGGTCTTACAAACTCACGGAAGGACAGAGGGCCCAACTCAGACATCTCCTACCGCATCATCCATACACGTGACGGTCCAGAGGTCCCTGCTCACACATGTCCGCCACGCCACAAACACTCACATGTCAAACTAGTGGATCCCTGCTCAGATCATACCTTGACACACATTAAACATCAGTACATATCGTACTCTAGCGGTCCCTGCTCAGACATATTCCAATATGTACTACAACCAGGTCCTTAGTCCTAACTTTATTGACCTCTAATCAACACTTAATTGACCCCAGGAACTAAGTTGAGGGAGAGCCAGTTTCCCTTTCGGTTGCCCGACCGGGGGGTCTCTATCCTCACTCCATTCCCGAACCCAATATAGTGCCGCCCGAACCCCGGGGACCTCAAACACACATACGAAGTATACAGAACAAGTCTCAAGTAAATCGGACAAGCCGACCAAAACTTAAAGCGATTTAAGGTGTGATAGGGCTCTCAGCCGGTCAGAGGCAGGCTATCGGCCAGCCGTCTGACAGTCCTACACACAACAGCCTTCGAAAATCAAAAAATACGAGGAAGGGTCTCCAGCCGGTCGACCGGCCGCCAGCCACCCGGCTGGGAGACCTATTCTCCCTATTCCTCTATTTCCGCTAAAAGAAGAACAAACATAAGGGGTGTCTCAGCCGGTCGACCGGCGGTCGGCTACCCGGCTGAGCACCCATTTAGCCAAATTCTGAACAATACGAAAAAACACAAGCCGACCTCCCAGCCGGTCGACCGGCTCAGAGCCCCTGAGCCAAATACGCATTTTCGACAGTAACACAAAACTACTAGGAATCGATACCAATCTTATAATTTGCAACAACAACGATTTAACCAGCATTTAAACATACATATGAAGCACATACAAACATTAAACCAACACCAATTCAAGCATTTACAACAAAATTCCCAAATTCAACCGGTCTCCGTGTATACTCCCAAATTCCATCCAAATGATGAATTCAACATAATTCTTCAACAATAAACATATTAAGAAGCATAAAGAAGATAATAGCAAACCTAAACATGTTCCTAAACACAAGATTGCATCAAAATTCACAACAAGCATGCAAATTTAACAAATAGGGCCGAGTTACTCATAATATACACCTTTTAGCGGTTTAAGCTCTAAAGTCTTCCTCCACCACGTATGTGTCGACCTCGGGATCCTCTAATCCAACTCCTACAACCATTAAAACGGTTATTAAGTGCTTAAACACGAATTAGGGCAAAACAGCCCAAAAACGGAACTCGACGAAACTGAAATTGAAAGTGATAGAAAGATTTAAAATCTCGAGAGGATTCCGAAAATATAAAATTTACCTTGATACGAGTTGAGGAAGGCTTCGAGATGATCTTTTGAAATTTTTAAGAAAAGGAGAAAAATGGGTTTTGTTGTTTACAGTGAAATGAATTGTGAAGAAGAGGATGTCGATGGAAGGGTTTATGAGGATTTCTAGGTTGTCCTTTTATACTTGAGTCGGGTTTTATTTTATTTAAGTGGAGCGGAAACTCAAGTCGGGAAATAAAATGCCCAGTGATAACATCTTAAGATTAAAATATCTTAAGACGGAACATAACGGAAGCTTAAAATAAAACTTACGATTTATTATTAAAAATAATATTCTATTCCGAAAAATACTTTAAAATCATTAAAATATTATTTACGAAAATACGGGATGTTACAATCACCCCAACTTTCAAAAAGTTTCGCCCTCGAAACTTGAACGAAGATAAATCTAAGTAAACTATACCTCAATCGAAAAGAGAAGGATGCGTAGCGCGCATCGAAGCCTCTGTTTCCCAAGTTTGCTCCTCAACGTCGCCACAACACCATTGGATCTTCACCAGGGGCACCACCTTGCTCCTAAGCTTCCGGTCCTAACGATCCAAAATCTTCACTGGATGCTCTTCGAAAGCAAGATTCGGCTCTTGGTTGTCGATCTCTCTCTGAAGCACGTGACTAGGGTCACTGACGTACTTACGGAGCTGTGAAATATGAAAGACGCTATGCACCTTGCCCAAACTCGGAGGCAAATCCAATCTGTAAGCAGTAGCACCAATCCTCTTTAAAATCTCGAACGACCCAATATACTTAGGACTCAACTTGCCCTTAACACCAAATCTCTTGACACCCTTCATTGGAGAAACTCGAAGAAACACTCTGTCACCAGCCTCAAACTCAAGTGCTCTTCGACGAACGTCTGCATAGGATTTATGCCGGGCCTGTGCGGCCTTCATCCTACCTCTAATAAGCTGAACGTGTTCAATAGTCGCAGCCAACTGGTCAGGTCCTAAATCAAGAACATCGCTCGACTGATCCCAACATATCGGGTTACGGCACTTCCTACCATAAAGCGCCTCATATAGAGCCATCCTAATCGACGAGTGATAACTGTTGTTGTACGAGAACTCAACCAGCGACAAATACTTTTCCCACGAATTCTGAAAGTCAAGTGCACAAGCACGCAATAGGTCCTCTAAAGTCTGAATAGTCCTCTCTGACTGACCATCTGTAGCAGCGTGGAACGCTGTGCTCATCAATAGTCGGCTACCCATGGCCTCTAGAAGAGCTTTCAAGAATCTCGAACAGAAACGCGGATCCCTGTCTGAAACAATCTCTCTCGGAACCCCATGGTATCGAACGATCTCACCAATATAAGCCTTAGCTAGGCGATCCATATCCCAAGTCTCTCGAATAGGTATGAACCTAGCACACATGGTCAATTTGTCAACAACTACCCAAATGGCATCCTTACCGCCAACGGTCTTAGGTAAAGCGGTCACGAAGTCCATAGAAATGCACTCCCATTTCCACTGAGGAACATGGAGCGGCTGTAGCAGACCACCGGGTCTCTTATGCTCAATCTTCACCTGCTGAGAAGTCAAACATCTACTCACATAATCCAAAATGTCCTTCTTCATCCCTGGCCACCAAAACAGATGCCTAAGGTCCTTATGCATCTTCTCACCACCAGGATGAATAGAATAAGGAGTCAACTGAGCCTCATCTAACACTCTCTTCCTCAAATCAGGAGCATCAGGAACAAACATCCGGCCATGAAAACGAAAAAAGCTGTCAGCATCAATCACAAAATTCTTAGCCTCACCACTAGAAATCTTGGCCTCAAACTTCCTAAAAGTAGCATCTGTAGGCAAACTCTTGCGAATCTCCCAATACAAAGTCGGATCAGCAGTCATCGCAGCCAACCAATCAAATCCACTACCAACCATCTCTAACCTTAACTTCCTGAACTCAGAACAAAGTTCATCTGGCAACACTCGAATGGCACTCAACGAATGAGAAGTCTTGCGGCTAAGCGCATCAGCAACAACATTGGCCTTGCCCTCATGATACAACAACTCAATATCATAGTCTTTGACCAATTCCAACCAACGACGCTGTCTCATATTAAGGTCCTGCTGTGTGAAAATGTACTTCAAGCTCTTGTGATCAGGGAAAATGCGGCAATATGAACCAATAAGATAGTGACGCCACATCTTCAAAGCATGAATGACAGTGGCCAACTCAAGATCATGCGTAGGATAGTTCAGCTCATGAACTCGCAGCTGTCTGGAGGAATAAGCAATCACTTTCCCACTCTGCATCAACACACAACCAAGCCCAAGCATAGAAGCATCGCAGTAGACATCAAAATCAACACCAATCTCTGGAAGAGTAAGCACGGGAGCAGAAGTCAACCTAGTCTTCAATTCCTAAAACGAGCTCTCACACTTATCTGTCATACAAATTTGGCTTCTTTCTTCAGTAACTGAGTCATCAGACGAGCCAATCTAGAAAAGTCCTCTATGAACCGTCGGTAGTATCCAGCCAATCCGAGGAAACTACGAATCTCTCCCACATCTTTGGGACGCTCCCAATCAATCACAGCCTCTATCTTAGCGGGATCAACCATAACACCCTCACTAGAAATGACATGTCCAAGGAAGGCAACCTGAGACAACCAAAACTCACACTTCTAAAATTTGGCGAACCACTTCTGTCGGCGCAGAATCCCAAATATCAAACGAAGATGTTCGGCATGCTCAGCATCAGTCTTCGAATAGATAAGGATATCATCAATAAACACCACAACGCAAGTGTCTAAGTACTCACTGAACGTCCTGTTCATCTGATCCATGAATATCGCAGGAGCATTTGTCAAACCGAAAGGCATGACAACAAACTCAAAATGTCCATATCTGGTACGGAAAGCAGACTTGGTAATGTCAGCCTCTCTAACTGGACTCTGGTGATACCCTCATCGTAAATCAATCTTGGAAAATCTGGAGGCACCACGAAGCTGATCAAACAAGTCATCAATCCTAGGTAAAGGATATCGGTTCTTCACCGTAACGCTGTTCAATTCCCTGTAGTCGATGCACAATCTCATAGAACCATCCTTCTTCTTGACGAAAAGCACTAGAGCACCCCAAGGAGAAGCACTCGGTCGAATAAATCCTTTCTCGATCATCTCTTCTAATTGCCGCTTCAGTTCCTTCAGTTCAGGCGGAGCCATACGATAGGGAGCCTTAGATATAGGTCTGGTACCTGGTACAAGCTCGATAGTAAACTCAACATCTCTCTCAGACACTATACCCGACAACTCCTCTAGAAAGACATCTAGAAACTCTCGAACAATGGCTACATCTTCAAGCTTCGGTAGCGAAGGCTTCGCAGCTGAAACAACACACAGGAAGGCTTGGCAACCCTTCATTAGAAGATAAGAAGCTTTCATCGAAGAAATGACGCGAACACCCTTTTTGGGGCGGGTTCCCTTATAGGAAACACGAACTCCTGAAGAACTTCTCAAGCAGATTCTCTGATCGCGACACTCGAAGCGAGCATGGTATCGCGATAACCAATCCATATCGAGGATAATGTCAAATTCCTCGAGAGGAAATCTCAGTAAGTCTGCTGGAAATGTGGCACAACCGATCACATTGGGTACATCCCTATGGGAAGAAGAGCAAGAGAAAACGTCTCCGGAAGGCAATGAGATAGAAGTCTCCTCAACAATAGAAGACTCCAGAGTTAATCTATCGGCGAACTAAGTCGATATGAAAGACAATGAGGCACCAGTATCAAATAAGATCAAGCACTCAGCACCGAGGACAGAAAATAAACCAACAACGATGTCAGGATGAGCCTCAGCCTCTGCTCTAGTCATCACAAAGATCTTCCCCTTTGTCTTGTTCCCTCGAGTAGCTACAGCAGTAGTGACAGCCTTGCCAATAGCAGTGTTCCTCTCTAGACACTCAAAAGATCTATGCCCAAATCCATTACAAGTGTAGCACTTGTACGCATTCTTGAAGCAATCAAAACCAGGATGAGGAGGTTTACCAAAACGGTTACAAGTACCCATAGTAGTATATGTGTGAACAGTGGTCTTAGCGACCGGAGCGACAAACCTCTCAAACCTCTTCTTCTGAGAAGTAGCAAGTGCAGTAGATGGAACAAAAGGTCTCTTGCCCTGGTAGATAGACCTATGGTGTGAAGAAGCACTATTAGTAGCAGCACGAGCCTCAACGTCAATAGCCCTAATCGAGCTCTCAGCCCAAATGGCATCATCGTACACCTCAACAAAGGAAGTAGAATCTCTGTGAACCATACTCTCAATACGGGGTCCCAACTTCCCTCTGTAGAAGTACACCCTCTCTGACTCGTCTCTCACAAACCTAGAAGCAAAGTGAGCTAACTGGTTGAACTTGTCTGTGAACTCATGTACCGTCATCGTCCCTTGCTTAAGATCCATAAATTCCTTCAATCTTTCCGAACGGAGCTCCTTAGGATAGAAGCGAGTCTCAATCTTCTCTTTGAACGCTTCCCAACCGAACAGTGGGTCAAGTAGAAAAGTCGGACCAGTAAGAGTCCACCACCGGTCTGCCTCAAGTGTCAGGAAGTGAGCGGCTAGTCGCACCCTATCCCTCCTCATAACTGAGTACATGGAGAAGCCCTTATCCATCTCTCGAAACCACTCCGATAAGGCCACTGGATCAACTTCACCGCCGTAGGTCTTTGCGTGACTCTTGGACATCTGAGAGGCAATCCAGGAAAAGCCACCAGGTCTGTTAGCCTCATTGCCGTGTGGAGGAGGAAGAGGTGCAGCAGCAGCTTCAGATTGGTTCCTCTGGTTCTCAAGAACCTGAAGAAGCGCTTGCATTATGGTATTCTCTGCGGCAGTAGTCCTCACCATCCTTCAAAAGAAAAGCATGTGTTAACTTAGCAAATAACAATCACAAACAGACTACAAATGTAAGTCCTTAAATCTACCCCATCTCTCATTCATTATTCAATTATATGGTCAAGTTAAGGTTGGGGGTCACATGAGTGCGTCGGGAGCGATAACGCTCTGATACCAACTGTAAAACCCCTCGTCGCAGCGGAAAAGTAAAACCATCAAACATGCCAAAATTTACGCGGAATTTAAACTTTAACATGCAAGATAAAACGAGGTGAATTAAAACAAAACTATACAAACTAAAATGATCAAAACATAGATAAGTATAAGTCTAAGTATGAAAAACCATAAGTACAAAACACAGCCTGGGATGACACATCCCTACAGGCACTCAAACGTATAACCAAAACTAGGTCTAGCTAACGATAAAATGGGTAAGTCAACGATGATAGGACCATCGCTCGCTAGCCTCCTGTTACCCACCAGCAACCTGTCATGTACCTACATACATGAAAACATGTACGCCTCAATTAGTGGGGAGTAACTAGAGTTCTCCTAGCCACCTATTGTTAACGACACGTAACACATAAAGCATCCAAAATACTCCAACATTTATAACATGCGAAGCCTATATACATATCTCAACTTTCATATCAACATGCAATACTTTGCAAAGGCTCTTAACTAACTTCGAAAACTATTTGAAATGAGAGTCGGTATCCCTTCCGGTTGCCCGGCCGGGGGGTCTTTCACTCCAAACCATTTACGAAACCAGACTAAGAGTCGTCCAATGCCTTGGAAGAGCAATACTAAGATAAACAATACTCTATAAACACACAATCAATCAGCAACATCTGACACTGTACCCCAACTCAGGCAAGCAGATGCAATCAATAGTATCTAGAACTAACCCCAACTCAGGCAAGAACTAGACACAAACATCAGTGTCCAAATCACACCTCAACTCAGGTAAACTTGGTACACAAATCAGCAAGCATACACTCGTGAACCCCTGCTCAGGCACGAATGGATACCAATCAGCTAATAATGGTTTATTGAGCCTGCTCAGTCGTGACCATTACTCTTCGTAGTGAATCAAATCCCAACTCAGATCCAATTCATCACAGTCATACAAACTCACGGAAGGACAAAGGTCCCAACTCAGACATCTCCTACCGCATCATCCATACACGTGACGGTCCAGAGGTCCCTGCTCAGACATGTCCGCCACGCCACAAATACTCACATGTCAAACTATAGGATCCCTGCTCAGATTATACCTTGACACGCATCAAACATCAGTACATATCGTACTCTAGCGGTCCCTGCTCAGACATATTCCGATATGTACGATAACCAGGTCTTTAGTCCTAACTTTACTGACCTCTAATCAACATTTAATTGACCCAGGAACTAAGTTGAGGGAGAGCCGGTTTCCCTTTCGGTTGCTCGACCAGGGGTCTCTATCCTCACTCCATTCCCGAACCCAATATGGTGCCGCCCGAACCTCGGGGACCTCAAACACACATACGAAGCATACGGAACAAGTCTCAAGTAAATCGGACAAGTCGTTCAAAAGTTAAAGCGATTTAAGGTGTGAAACGGTTCTCAGCCGGTCAGAGGCAGGCTGCTGGCCAGCCGTCTGACAGTCCTACACACAACAGCCTTCGAAAATCAAAAAAATACTAGGAACGGTCCCCAGCCGGTCGACCGGCCGCCGGCCACCCGGCTGGGAGACCTATTCTCCCTATTCCTCTATTTACGCTAAAAGAAGAACAAACACAAGGGGTGTCTCAGCCGGTCGACCGGCGGCCGACCACTCGGCTGAGCACCCATTCAGCCAAATTCTGAACAATACAAAAAAACACAAGCCGACCTCCCAGCCGGTCGACCGGCTGCCGGTCGGTCGACCGGCTCAGAGCCCCTAAGCCAAATACGCATTTTCGACAGTAACACAAAACTACTAGGAATCGATACCAATCTTATAATTTGCAAAAACAACGATTTACCCAGCATTTAAACATACATATGAAGCACATACAAATATTAAACAAACACCAATTCAAGCATTTACAACAAAATTCCCAAATTCAACTGGTCTACATGTATACTCCCAAATTCCATCCAAAAGATGAATTCAACATAATTCTTCAACAATAAACATAATAAGAAGCATAAAGAAGATAATAGCAAACCTAAACATGTTCCTAAACACAAGATTGCATCAAAATTCACAACAAACATGCTACTTTAACAAATAAGGCTGAGTTACTCATAATAGTCACCTTTTAGCGGTTTAAGCTCCAAAGTCTTCCTCCACCACGTATGAGTCGACCTCGGGATCATAAAATCCAACTCCTACAACCATAAAAACGGTTATTAAGTGCTTAAACACGAATTAGGGCAAAGCAGCTCAAAAACGGAACTCGACAAAACTGAAATTATAAGTGATAAAAAGATTGAAAAGCTCGAGAGGATTCCGAAAATTTAAAATTTACCTTGATACGAGCTGAGGAAGGCTTCGAGATGATATTTTGAAATTCTTAAAGAAAGGAGAAAAATGGGTTTTGTTGTTTACAGTGAAATGAATTGTGAAGAAGAGGATGTCGATGGAAGGGTTTATGAGGGGTTCTAGGTTGTCCTTTTATACTTGAGTCGGGTTTTATTTTATTTAAGTGGAGCGGAAACTCAAGTCGGGAAATAAAATGCCCAGTGATAACATCTTAAGATTAAAATATCTTAAGACGGAACTTAACGGAAGCTTAAATTAATACTTACGATTTATTATTAAAAATAATATTATATTTCGAAAAATACTTTAAAATCATTAAAATATTATTTACGAAAATACGGGATGTTACAATTTTGCAGTGTGACAACCACCACCACCGTGTCAACCACCACTACGGTCGCGCGTCATCACCACATTGCAAAATTAATTAGGTAATTGTTTATGTTTATTACTTAATTAGTTTATTTAAAAATGGGTTAGTTTGGTAAAGTAGTGTAATTGATTTAGGTTAATAGATAATTAGTTAAAAGTTTGATCTAGGATAGTGTCAGTTAGATAGAAAAAATTACCTAGGATAGTAGATGGTTAGATAGAAAAATTGACCTAGAATAGTTGCTAAATTTGTTGTTGTTGGTGTTGTTGTTAATAATAGTTAGTGTTGTTAGTTGAATTGTTAATTGTTGTTGTTGTTGATGATAGTTGTTAATTGTGAATTTTAAATTGTTATTTGTTAATTGTTGTTATTGTTGATAATTGTTAATTGTTAGTTGTTAATTGTTGATAATTGTTAATTGTTGATACTGTTGTTGATAATTGTTAGTTATCGATAATTCTTAATTGTTAAATGTTGCCCTAATACCCGTTCAAAAATGCCAGACCTACCACGAAGCCGTTGGAGGATTTGACAAAAAAGGAGGTTTTTTGGAATCGATCCATTGGATGAAGATGTATGGTATATGAATCCTAGGAACAAAGGAAGTCTTCAATATTGTTCTTATCAACCAACCATGTTTACTCAGTTTCAAACTGGGAATACGGGTCTCAAAGAACAAATTCAAAGCACTCAAGAACTTCAAAAACAAATGCAAGAGGAAATAGCGGAAATGCGAAAAGGTTGGAGTAATATGCAGACCTTCTTTTCCACTCAGTTGTGCTCAGGTATGCCAAATCCTCACCGACGCGACGACTTCTCAGACGAGCCTCATGGCTTTGGATGTACCATGACAGTTGATCCTCCTACAATTTAGGATAGTTTATGACTTATGTTGGTTAATTTTAGATTATGACTTATCAAATTTCGAACATATTTCATTTTGATGTATGAATTATGAAGACTCTTTTATGTAATGCAATTTCTTTCTCCGAATTTTCTTTGTTGTTGGTTAATTGTTGTTGATTCCCGCTTAGTGGTAGACTTGGAAATAAATATCCGTTTGGCGGATGATGAATGTTTTGCAGGATTTAGCGATTTCAAATTGTAAATATGAACATTGCAATGACATTGGGCTGGACAGCAAGCTGTTGTTCCAGCCTATACTGGTTCAAATTCTGACGGATTATCCGTCTGGAAAAGTCAATATTTGACTCTATTTGTGACGGATAATCAGTCACAAAAAGTCAATATTTGACCAAAAGTCCGACGGATTATCCGTCACAAATTGAGTTAAATATTGACTTTTCCTGACAGATAATCAGTCACAAAAAGTCAATATTTGACCAAATTTCCGACGGATAATCCGTCACAAATGTTCAAATATAAGTTGACTTTAATATTTTTTATTTGACCGTGAAACCGTCAGAACGTCCGTCAGTACCATTTTCCCGACGAAAAATCCGTCAGCAAGTGGATTTTCGTGATGAATATTTGGGACGGACTTTACTGACGGATAATCTGTCAGAAATGCGAATTTCCTAACGGATTTTCGTTTTTCTGACGGATTTTTTCCGTCAGTACTCCGTGTTTTTTTGTAGTGTTAATATTTCATTCTTTATGATTCTCTCTAATCATCATTATCTTGTATCTCCGGTAGCTAGATACAACCATAACCTTCATCACCATACATATACCTAAGGCTCTTGCTCACTAGCAATTATACCTTCACTAATTTCGTACTCCCTCCTCCATATACCACCATGCACTAGATATAACCATTATCTTAACTCTTCTACATTACTGCACGTCTACATTCCTTTCAATTCCCGCATCTAATCTCTAAACCATCACTCCTAACTCAAAATTGTACATCTTTCCCTAAATCCTCATTTTTTATTCTTCTGCCCAGTTCGTCCATCGGTTAAGATAATATTAATCCCAAGGCTCCTATACCACCTGCAACTTCTAGCTTTGTGCAGAGATTCTAGTAACTGTTTTCTAAAACCATGACAACAAGCGCCTCACTTCATATGTGATTAGTACCCGAATCATTTGCCACAAATTTTTTTCCACTTATCAAATGTACCATCACTACAAAAAAATACTGACATTGCGACGGATTTTTTGCGACGGACAGGAAATCCGTCGCAAAATTAGTTTTGCGACGGATTTCGCGACGGATTTTTTGTTTGCGACGGAATTTGCGACGGACCTGAATTTCCCAGACCCGCGTAATGAAAGTCAAATGGCGGGAAGGTTTGCGACGGAAATTCCGTCGCAAATATTGACTTTTGCGACGGACTTTCCGTCGCAAACTTATTGACCAGACTTGCCCAAAGGAAGGTCAAGGTCAAATGTTGACCAGATTTGCGACGGAATTTCCGTCGCAGGAGTCAATATTTGCGACGGAAATTCCGTCGCAAATCTGGTCAAGATTTGACCTTGACCAGATTTGCGACGGAAATTCCGTCGCAAAAGTCCGTCGCAAAGTTTTTTAATACAGACCCGCGGATCTCATTTTTCCCCCAAATCAATTTCACAATTAATTAAAAAAACCCTAAGCGATTTATCGGCGATCCCAACCCACCCAACCACCCACCCAACCACCCTACCCTACCTCCCCGCCGGAGCCGCCGTCGCCGGAGATCCCAACCGCCCCTCCTTCTTCCTCTCCTTCTCCTTCTCCTTCCTTCCTTTTCCTTCCTCCTCCGCCCCTCCTTCCTCCTCGCCGCCCCTCCTTCCTCCGGCCAGCCGCCTCTCCTTCCTCCTCCACCTGCCACCTCACCGCCACTTCTTTCTTTCTTATGTATGTATACTAATTTTATTAATATACCGTCTTAATTTTTTTTGTTTAATCCGTCGCAAAATTCCGTCGCAAATTTCGTACTATTGTTTTTTTATTGTTATTAGGAATAGTTAGTTTAGTTTAATTGTTATTTGATTAGTTTAGTTAGTATTGTTAGGTGGTTAGTAATATTAGGTTAGTAGCTAATTTCGTCCCAAATCCGTCGCATATTGTTGTTAAGATGTTTAGGAGGTTTGTTTTTTGATATAAAATTTGCATTGTTGTTGATTGTTAGTGTTGTTTATTTGTTTAGAATATTCTTGAATAGTACCCGTTCAATAATTACACATTAGGTGTAATTGTTGAATAGTCCCCGTTTTGGGACTGTCTTTGAATCTTTCATGCCATTTAGGTAGTAAACATTCTTATATTTTCTTGATTGTAATGAAACAAAAATTGGGCAACACTTCCTTATTGTTCTCCAAATACATTCTATATAATGTATTTGGAGAACAATAGGGAAGTGCTGCCCAATTTTTGTCTCATTACAATTAAGAAAATATAAGAGTGTTTACTAATGGTATGAAAGATTCAAAGATGGGTTTAGGCTGGAGAGATAAGGACCCCAGACCAATATATGTAAATTGTTCTTTTTTGCAGGTTGGTGTTGGTGTTGGTGTTGGTGTTGGTGTTGGTGTTGGTGTTGGTGTTGGTGTTGTTGTTGTTGTTGGTGTTGGTGTTGTTGTTGGTGTTGGTGTTGGTGGTGTTGTTGTTGTTGTTGTTGTTGTTGTTGTTGTTGTTGTTGTTAGTTGTTGTTGTTAGTTGTTGTTATATATGTAGTTGTTATTTAATTGCTGTTGTTAATTAATTGTTATTGTTGTTAATAAGTTGTTAACTAGTTTTTGTTGTTAGTTGTTGTTATATATATATATGTAGTTTTTATTTAATTGTTGTTGTTAATTAGTTGTTGTTATTGTTTGTTAAAATATGTAGATTTACTATGAAGAGATTAGAAAGAAAATGGATGTATGAAAGGTTGGATTCTAGGAAAAAAATAAGGCAGGATTTCGTAATTGGTGTTAATGAATTCATTAACTATGTTAAGCAACAAGACGAATACGTTAGGAATAGGGAAATTAGGTGTCCATGTTCTAAGTGTAAGAATACAAAGTATTTAGTTGAGCAAGATGTACGGAAACACCTTGGTTTGAGAGGGTTTTGTGATAACTACTACGATTGGGTGTGTCACGGAGAGAAATTCTCCGTTGAGGAAGAGGGAGGATCATCAATGCACTCCGACAATCCTTATAGAGATATGGTGGAAGATGCGTTACGCGATAGCATTGATCAAATTAGGGAAGATGCTCTAAACGCCGAGGTAGTCGATGAATCTCCAAATCCTAATGTATTAGCTTTCTTCCAAATGCTAAAACATGCCGAACAACCTCTTTATGTAGGAAGTCGTATGACATTGCTACAGTCGGCTTCAAGGTTGATCACTTTAAAATGTGAATTCAACTTAGCTGAAAAATGTGTAGATGGTTTTGCGTCATATATCGGAGATATGATTCCTGAAAATAATCTTATGACGCGTAACTACTACGAAACCAAAAAAATTCTTAAAGCTCTTCAACTTCCCCATCAGAAGATAGATGCCTGCTCGGTAGGATGTATGCTTTTCTGGATGGACGACGCTCACCTTGATAAGTGTAGAAAATGTGGTACGAATAGGTACAAATTAGAGAAAAATGCAAATGGCAAAAGAGTTCCCGAAAAGTTCTTAACTTATTTTCCATTAGGACCACGGTTGCAACGCTTTTATGCCACAAAGCACATGAGACTCTCGTCTATACCATACTCTACTCTCACCCACGAGTCCAAGCTATCAATAAATAAAAGGGACCATGACAATGATATATATGTCTATACCCCAAATGACGTATCCTTTCAAAATCCCGTCTCACAAGTATACACCTATGTCAAGAAATACCCCCACGCACCTCAATTCCATACTTAAACCAACAGTTAGATCTCATGAATGCCAAACATATGAAAATAAGACAATAAAACAACCATATCCGAAATTATATCCACACGACACGGTATCCACACGTCACATTATTAAAACACAATAGTAAGACATATACCATTAGAAAAAGGCAAACGATCTCGAAACAACCATATCGTTTCCACCATAACTCATGGTGATGGCATCGCAACATCGTCACCAACGATTGCATCACAACGTGAGGGTACCTACATCGCAGCACGGAGTACTAAGCTCGGCTTTCATTCTGAAGAACAACAACCACAACGATTATGACGCCTTAATACAGTCTCTCCAAATCATTATGTACAACATGCTACGAGGAAGATTCAGACAACGACCTTGTGAGCATCATTCCATACCACAACTCGAGAGATTATCACTTCACATAATTGATCTGATCATGATAGGCGCTGATCTTTATTGGAATACTTGGAACTCAAGGAAGATTGGAAGCTAGCCTTGTTCAAGTTATGTTCCAAGAACGGGCTGTTTTATTCTCAAAACGGGATTAAGTGGATGCATCAACCATGGCCCAACGAGGTATTTATAAAGATAATCACAAGTGGAGATTGGGATGAGAAAGGGTGGACGAACCACCATCAACAAGGCTTGGTGGCCACGAAGTGGTGGCTTGCTCGGGAACCAAGGGCTGAGTTCTCACTCGATTATTTCAAGACACCAATTCTGTTTTGGAGAATAATTATTATTTATATTTTAATAAGTTAGTTATTATTAGTTATTAGTTTGTTATAAGTTAGTTATAATAAGTTTGTTACAAAATTAGTTAGTTTATTATTGGGTTGTTACTAGGTTGTTACAAGTTGTTGCAAGTTAGTTACAATTAGTTAGTTATTATAAGGTTATTAGAAGTTAGTTAGAGTTAGTTACAGCCTGATTTAGGATAGCTAATTAGTTAATTAATAAAGATCAACTTTGATATAGTTAGGATAGTATTAGAACTCCTATGTGGAGTAGGAGTCATGGCTATTTCAGTCGTGCATTGGGGCGTGTGCTCTATTATAAATAGAGTCCTCGTTCAATTTATTTCATACATTGAAGCATTAATAAAAATACAAACTTTCAGATTATAAGGTTCTTATAATTTCATTCTAGCCTCATCGAGTGTTGATCCAAGCCGTTGTTATTTGTCGCGTTTCAAGTAATAACACGAGTTACGAACTATAGGTGTAGGGAGTAATTCATCATTGTTTTTCCTATAGGTAGGGCAAACAAATATCCTTCTACCTTAGTGATTAACCCTAAGATTATCACATCAACCATCCACCACCATCATCACGTTCACCATCATCATCAACGATCATCATCATCATCACCATAATCGTTCATCTTCATCAAGATTATTCATATCCGTCACCAAAACGGCCTGTTTTGTTCTTAGTTGTTCTCAACTATTCTAGAAGCTTCCTCGGACGATTTCTTTGCTCAAGAATCCGTATCATTAGTGGTATCAGAACCTCGGCTCTTGATTTCCATATATCCAAGACGATCCATACGGGCCAACTATGAATTTTGACGATCCAAGATTCCTAGACAGTTTAAAGAAGGCGTTGGAGCCTGTGACCAACACCAACGATGGGAGGTGGCAGCCACAGCGTGAACTAGTACGCCAAATTGACGAATTCAAGATCACGGAGTTACCTGAGTTCGAAGGAGGGACAGATCTAGAGGACTATCTTGAATGGGAGCGAAAGATTGACCGCATGTTCGAGTTTAAAGAACTTGACGACGACAAGATGTGTATGTATGCATTGCTAAGGCTAAGCAAAGGAGCATCTTTATGGTTCGATAGTCTCAAGGTTCAAAGGGCGCGGGCCGGGAAGGAGAAAATTTGTTCATGGGATGGATTAAAGAAGAGATTGAGAAAACGATATGTACCACCTACTTATAAACTTGATTTGTACCGGAAAATTTTTAATCTTGTGTAGGGTAAGATGTCAGTGAGTGACTATATTGATGAGTTCCAAAATATGACTTTAATGAGGGAAGTAGATGAGTATCAAGAACAGAAGATGGTGAGGTTCTTGAGGGGGTTTTACAAATATATTGTTAATCCCGTGAAACTTCAAACTTATTCTGATTTTGATACACTAACGAGTTTGTGTTTCAAGGTTGAGGCACAAGGAAAGGCAAGGTACGTGGGAAGCAATATGTGGAGTCGTGCAGGAAGGTGGGGCGAAGGGGAACCGTCCAAAGTAAATCCTAGTATGAGTGGGGTAGGAAACGTGGGGAAGTCGGGTGCTAGCTAGTGGGACATCGCAGCCTAAACCTAATCCAACTCCAACACCAAGCGAGACCAGTCTATCTAAAGTTAGGTGTTTTAAGTGTCAAGGGTTTGGGCACTTCAAGAATGCGTGTCCTAATAAAAGAGTCGTGACTGTGAGGGAAGCCCTAACTTGTTTAAAACTAGTAGGGGAAGGTGAGGAGTCTGAAGAGGAGGAGGAGGTGTTGGGTGGTTTCGGTGATCGTGGGGAAGAGGAAAAAGACGAGCCTTTTGAGGCGCCATCCACGAAAACCCTAGCTCTTAGGACGTTACAAGTCTAATCCACACCCATAATAGCCGAGCAACGAGACCATATCTTTCATACCAAGTGCCAAGTAAAAGACAAATGGTGTATTATGCTTATAGATGGGGGGGTGTTGTACAAACGTAGCATCGGAGGAGATGGTAACTAAGCTAGCCTTAACCACAACGAAACATCCAAAACCATATGCCTTATATTGGTTAGGAGACGGGAATAAGGTGAGGGTTACTATACAGGTGTGTGGGGGACTAGCCATGGGGTCGTACAAGGATGAGGTGCTATGTGATGTAGTACCAATAGATGCTTGTCATATTCTATTAGGACTTCCTTGGCAATTTGATTGGGATGTTTTACATAGGGGGGTAAACGAGTATAAGTTGATGGACAAGGGGAAAAGAATTATATTAAAACCTATGAGTCCAAAGGATGTGGGATTGATGAGACCCAAGTCGGGAAAGAGCACTCAACTTTCTGTTTTCGCCATAGCTAGGGAGGACGAGGAGGTAGGAGAAGGGTTAGAGGCTTATTCAACCGTGAAGAAGAGCAAAGAGGTCGAGGTGATTAGCACGGTGGTTCTTGGGAGTGGCATGGTGAAACGTGAGCGATGGGCAACATCGGGTTTCGAGGAGTTGAGTAAGATGTTGCGGGGTGTGAGCATGGTGTGGCCCAAGAACCTAAGGGTAGGTTGTGTGCTAGGTGAATATGGTCGCAATACTCCTTTAAAACTAAGCTTATGTCCCTTTCTTGGGAAGGGTAGGCGTAAATTTAAGGAAGAGGGCATAGTGGTGTTGCGTGATGGTGCTAAGAGGCACAACCACAAGACAACAGGTTTGAGTTTAATATTCCAACCAATTTTTCTAAGTGGAGGTAGCATGCTCGAGGTTCATCGTTTCATGAAAAGAAATCATCAAGAATTGAGGTCAATTCTCTTCAAATGAGGATGATCCAATCATGATAGGGGCTGATCTTTATTGGAATACTTGGAACTCAAGGAAGGATTGGAAGCTAGCCTTGTTCAAGTTATGTTCCAAGAACGAGCTGTTTTATTCTCAAAACGGGATTAAGTGGATGCAGCAACCTTGACCCAACGAGGTATTTATAAAGATAATCACAAGAGGATATTGGATGAGGAAGGGTGGACGAACCACCATCAAGAAGGCTTGGTGGCCACGACGTGGTGGCTAGCTCGGGAACCAAGGACCGAGTTCTCACTCGGTTATTTCAAGACTCCAATTCTGTTTTGGAGAATAATTATTATTTATATTTTAATAAGTTAGTTATTATTAGTTATTAGTTTGTTACTAGTTTGTTATAAGTTAGTTATAATAAGTTTGTTACAAAATTTGTTAGTTTGTTACAAAATTTGTTAGTTTGTTACTAGGTTGTTACAAGTTGTTGTGATAAGTTGTTGCAAGTTAGTTACAACTAATTAGTTATTATAAGGTTGTTAGAAGTTAGTTAGATTTAGTTACAACCTGATTTAGGATAGCTAATTAGTTAATTAATAAATATCAACTTTGATCTATTTAGGATAGTATTAGAACTCTTATGTGGAGTAGAAGTCATGGCTATTTCAGCCGTGCATTGGGGCATGTGCTCTACTATAAATAGAGTCCTCGTTCAGTTTATTTCATACATTTTAGCATTAATAAAAATACAAACTTTCAGATTATAAGGTTCTTATAATTTCCGGACTCATCGAGTGTTGATCCAAGCCGTTGTTATTTGTCACGTTTCAAGTAATAACACGAGTTAAGAACTATAGGTCTAGGGAGTAATTCACCATTGTTCTTCCTATAGGTCTAGGGCAAACAAATATCCTTCTACCTTATGGATTCACCCTAAGATCATCACATCAACCGTCCACCACCATCATCACGTTCACCATCATCATCACGATCATCATCATCACCATAATCGTTCATCTTCATCAAGATTATTCATATCTGTCACCAAAACAGGCTATTTTGTTCTTAGTTGTTCTCAACTATTCTAGAAGGTTCCGCGGACAATTTCTTTGTTCAAGAATTCATATCTATAATCACTTACGTGCATCATACATACACAATACCCAACCCATACAATCATTATGTTTTTACCGTCGCGACCGTATATCTACTACTTGA
This sequence comes from Silene conica, assembly GCA_029255685.2. Classification (NCBI taxonomy): domain Eukaryota; kingdom Viridiplantae; phylum Streptophyta; class Magnoliopsida; order Caryophyllales; family Caryophyllaceae; genus Silene; species Silene conica. Next base: position 53,875,639 of record CM055311.2, on the reverse strand, counting down.
CAACTAATGAACGCCTTCTCCTTCTGCATTCCAGGCTCCCTAGCTACCATTAGCACCAATTCTACCAGCATGCACCAATAATTCTGTCATCAAAGTTACCTCAATATCAATACAAAACATATCCTTGATCATTTCCACATCTTAACTTTCCACTAAACCTTCTCACCGTATAAAGACTCTGACAAGCACACATTCTTTAATTCCTTGAAACCCACGACTAGCATGTCGTCTTACTTATCTCATATGTACCCCTTAATTCACATCCTCGTTATAGTACTCTACACCACTATTACCGCCTATTTCCATGTCTCTAACTTCTGTCACAAACGCTTCACTCACCCCCTATTATTCTATTCCCATGGCACCGGAACACATCACTGAACCTCTCATGTCTTTACATATTCAACAAAACTTATTGGTAAAACAAATATCTTCTCATCGTTACCATATCATATTCCCTTTACTCAAATCCCTACTTTTTATTCCCTCTTATTCACAACTCTCTCAGTATCCGACTTATCTCTACTCACTACTAACAAGGAAAAGTACTCACTAAATATCTTCCCATGAATTACCTCGTCCCTTATACATGATATCACTCTTATTTCGTAAACCTCCTTACCCTGTTAACGTCTCCTCACTTTTTATAACTATACCTACTTCTCTGAAACCCAATCTGATCAACACAATTATTTACAAATCAACATGCATGTCACCATAACTCATAAACTCACCAGGCACAAAACAATTCCCTTCCAATTACCGTAACGAAATCCTTTTTATGCACTTTCTTAAGCCAACATAGCCATATATATCCATCTCCCTTATATATCCCTTGTTAGTCCCAATAGTATCGACATACATATCTTTTATCATCACTTACTTCTGAATTACCTTACCACTTAACCATGTAAACACCAACACCGCACCCAAGCTCACGAAAATCTCGCCCACCTATCCTCACATGGCTCGCCCTCTAACTCAAAAGGTTAAAATTTCACTTGTGCTCACTACTCTTTCCTCATAAACACCTCCGGCCACTAGACTTCCTCACCAAACCATACCAATCTGAAAACCGGTTAACTTATGTAATACAACAATTATATAGGTAACACGCCAAGATAAACCTAAGCTTACAACGTACGGCTTAATATAAAACAACAAGTATACATGCGTACTCGGTCGAGTACCACCAGCTCGGCCGAGTTAACCTCACTCGGTCGATTAACTCACATTCGGTCGAATCACACTAACTCGGTCGAGTCTAACCAACTCGGCCGAATTGTTCCTACTCAGTCGAGTAACACCTACTCGGCCGATTTACTCCCACTCGGCCGACTCATCCCTACTCGGCCGAGTCATTGCATCAGCCAGGCTTCGTAAAGGGCAAATCACCCTTACCTATCCTATACATCATACATCCTATATATATGCTCACTAAAAATACTGCCAAATAATAAACACCGAATTTAGCTCACAATGTAACATCCCGTATTTTCGTAAAAGAATATTTTAATATTTTAAATTATTTTTTTCGGAATACGATATTATTTTAATAATAAATCGTAAGTTTTATTTTAAGATTTCTGTTAAGTTTCGTCTTAAGTTTATTTTAATCTTAAGATGTTAATTCGCTTGGCATTTCCCGTCTTAAGTCCCGCTCCACTTAATTAAAGAAAATCCGACTCAAATAAATAAAAGGACACTTACTTTATTTCGTTCCATCGACATCTCATTCTAACCAAAAACCCTTTCAGAGTAAACACCAAAACCCCATTTCCTCTTCTTTAAGAAAGCTTTAAAAGATAATCTCAAGGCCTTCCTCAAATCGAATCAAGGTAAAAATTATATATTCGGAATTCTCTCGAAATTTGTGATCTTTCTATCACTTTTAATTTTCGTTTCTCAAACCTTCATTTTTGGGCTGTTTTGCCCTAATCCATTTTTAAGCTTCTAATTTCCGTTTTTGTGTTCCTAGGAGTTGGTTTGGATGACCCCGAGGTTGACTCTTACTTGGTGGAGGAATATTGGGAGCTCAAGACGCTTAAAGGTGACAATTATGAGTAACTCGGCCTAATTTGTTAAATTAGCATGTTTTGTGATTTCTTGTGGTGTTTTACTGAAATTATGAAGATTGTTTAAAGTATGAGAGTAGGAACATGATAGGAATCTGTTTTGTATACTTAACATGTGATTTAGTTGATGAATTTGAAGTTCCTCATATCTCACATGTTTATTTTCATATTTTGGATAAATTGTGACGGATATGATGAAATGTTAATAGGTTGATTTCTTTTGATGATTAAGTGCTTAACAATGTTTGATATGAATGTTATAATGCTGGATAAACACTTGTTGGTGCAAATTACAAGCCTTGTATCGACCGGCTTAGAGCCCATTTGGGAATTTTTCTCTTGAAAGTTCAGATATTAGGTGAAGGGGTGCTCAGCCGGGTGGCCGGCCGCCGGTCCACCGGCTGAGACTCCTTTTGCGTGTTGTTACGTAAGGAAAAGGGGAACTTAGGGAGATAGGTCTCCCAGCCGGGTGTCCGGCGGCCGGTCGACCGGCTAGGGACCCTTTCCTCTAGAAGTTGTTTTCAAAGAGCCTGGGAAAGGACTCCCAGCCGGCTGACGGCAGGCGGTCTTGTACCGGCTGAGAGCCCCTATTCTCATTTAATCATGTTTAACTTTTGATCGGCTTGTCCGATTTGCTTGAGACTTCTTCTGTATGCTTTGTATGTGTGTTTGAGGTCCCCGGAGTTCAGGAGGCACTATATTGGGTTCGGGAATGGAGTGAGGATAGAGACCCCCCGGTCGGGCAACCGAAAGGGAAACCGGCTCTCCCTCGACTTAGTTCCTGAGGTAAATTAAGTGTTGATTAGAAGTCAGTAAGATTAGGACTAAGGACTTGGTTGTAGTACATATCGGAATATGTCTGAGTTGGGACCGCTAGAGTACGGTATGTACTGATGTTTGTTGCATGTCAAGGTATTTCTGAGTAGGGACCTCTAGTTTGACATGTGTGTGTATGTGGCGTGGCGGACATGTCTGAGTTGGGACCTCTGAGTCGTCACGTGCATGAATGATGCGGTAGAAGATGTCTTAGTTGGGACCCATTGTGATCGGTTGTACCCATTGTGATCGGTTGTGCCACATTTCCAGCGGACTTACTGAGATTTCCTCTCGAGAAATTTGACATTATCCTCGGTATGGATTGGTTATCGCGGTACCATGCTCGCTTCGAGTGTCGCGACCAGAAAATATGCTTGAGGAGTTCTACAGGAGTTCGTGTTTCCTATAAGGGAACTCGCCCCCGAAAGGGTGTTCACGTCATTTCTTCAATCAAAGCTTCTTATCTTCTTAGGAAGGGTTGCCAAGCCTTCCTGTGTGTTGTTTCAGCTGCGAAACCTTCGCTACCGAATCTTGAAGATGTAGCCATTGTTCGAGAGTTTCCAGATGTCTTTCCAGAGGAGTTGCCGGGTATACCTCCTGAGAGAGATGTTGAGTTTACTATCGAGCTTGTACCCGGTACCGGACCTATATCTAAGGCTCCATATCGTATGGCTCCGCCTGAATTGAAGGAACTGAAGCAACAATTAGAAGAGATGATCGAGAAGGGATTTATTCGACCGAGTGCTTCTCCTTGGGGTACTCCCATGCTTTTCGTCAAGAAGAAGGATGGATCGATGAGATTGTGTATCGACTACAGGGAATTGAACAGGGTTACGGTGAAGAACCGATATCCTTTACCTAGGATTGATGACCTTTTAGATCAGCTTCGTGGTGCCTCCATATTTTCCAAGATTGATCTACGGTCAGGGTATCACCAAATTCCAGTTCTAGAGGCTGACATTGCCAAGACTATTTTCCGTACCAGATATGGACATTGTGAGTTTGTGGTCATGCCTTTCGGTCTGACAAATGCTTCTGCGATATTCATGGATCAGATGAATAGGACATTCAGTGAGTACTTAGACACTTGCGTTGTGGTGTTTATTGATGATATCCTTATCTACTCGAAGACTGATGCTGAGCATGCCGAACATCTTCGTTTGATACTTGGAATTCTGCGCCGTCAGAAGTGGTTTGCAAAGTTTTCGATGTGTGAGTTTTGGTTGTCTCAGGTTGCCTTTTTAGGTCATGTCATCTCCAGTGAGGGTGTTATGGTTGACCCCTCTAAGATAGAGGTTGTTTTTTATTGGGAGAGTCGCAAAGATGTGGGAGAGATCCGTAGTTTCCTTGGGTTAGCAGGTTACTACCGACGGTTCGTAGAGGACTTTTATAGATTGACTCGTCCGATGACCCAATTACTAAAGAAGGAAGCCAAATTTGTATGGACATATAAGTGTGAGAGCGCGTTTCAGGAACTGAAGACTAGGTTGACTACAACTCATGAGCTTACTCTTCTAGAGATTGGGGTTGATTTTGATGTCTACTGCGATGCTTCTATGCTTGGACTAGGTTGTGTGCTGATGCAGAGTGGGAAGGTGATAGCTTATTCCTCCAGACAGCTACGAGTTCATGAGGTGAATTATCCTACGCATGATCTTGAGTTAGCCGCGGTCGTTCACGCTTTGAAGATGTGGCATCACTATCTTATTGGTTCGCATTGCCGCATTTTCACCGATCATAAGAGCTTGAAGTACATTTTTACTCAGAAGGATGTTAATATGAGGCAGCGTCGTTGTGTAGAGTTAGTCAAGGACTATGATATTGAGTTGTTGTATCATGAGGGCAAGGCCAATGTTGTTGTTGATGGGCTTAGCCGCAAGACTTCTCATTCGTTGAATGTCATTCGAGTGTTGCCAGATGAGCTTTGTTCTGAGTTCCGTAAGTTGAGGTTAGAGATGGTTGGTAGTGGATTCGATTGGTTAACTGCGATGTCTGCTGAGCCGACTTTGTATTGGGAGATTCGCAAGAGTTTGCATACTAATGCTACTTTCAGGAAGTTCGAGGCTAAGATTGTTAGTGGTGAGGGTAAGGACTTTGTGGTTGATTCTGACAGTTTTTTTCGTTTCCGAGGCCGGATGTATGTTCCTGACGCGCCTGATTTGAGGAAGAGGGTGTACGATGAGGCTCATTTAACTCCTTATTCTATTCATCCTGGAGGTGAAAAGATGCATAAGGATCTTAGGCTGTTGTTTTGGTGGCCTGGAATGAAGAAGGACATCTTGGATTACGTGAGTAGATGTTTGACTTATCAGCAGGTGAAGATTGAGCATAAGAGACCTGGTGGTCAGCTACAACCCCTCCATCTTCCTCTGTGGAACTGGGAATGAATTTCTATGGACTTCGTGACCGCTCTACCGAAGAAAGTTTGGCGGTAAGGATGCCATTTGGGTAGTGGTCGACAGATTGACCAAGTGTGCTAGGTTCATACCGATTTGAGAGACTTGGGATATGGATCGCTGATGCGTGTCTATTTTATGATGTTTTTCATCTATTTTTACACGCGTTTGGTCGCTCATTTACTATGTTTTAGGCCTTATTTCCCAACAATCGTGTACTTTCGTATTTTTATGCACTTTTGCAGATTTATGCGTAAAAGGGGCGATTTAGCACCAAATTCATGTCCTCAAGTCTTTTGCATAATTAAGGAACAAAGGAAAGTCAGTAGGAGTCTTTATTAAAGTACCAAAAGTCAAAGCGAGAATAAAATCGAAGAAATTCCTTGCGGAAGCGGTCGACCGACCTACTATACGGGTCGGCCGACCAGGCCTAATTTTATAAAGTCCAGAATCTGAAGAAAAGCCCAGAATTTGCTAAGCCCGTGAAAAGAGGTCGACCGACCCACCAAAGTGGTCGACCGACCTCAGCGAAGCCCAGAAACGATTTTTCGGAAAGTAATTAGAAGTAGGAGTCTTTAGGAAACTCTAATCTTTGGCCCTATATAAACTAATCTTGTGATTAGGGTTGAAGCATCGAGAGATATTCAATCATTCAGTTTCTAATAAAGTTTTGCTCAGTCTTTAATTTAGTTTTATCTTTAGTTGTAATCTTTCAATAATCATCAAACACTTTTAGTTTTGTTCTTCAATCTTTCAAGCATTCATCAATAAAGTTTGTTCCTTTCTGCCTTAATTCCGACTTCTGGTAATTATTCCCTAATCAAGTTTAATTATTGTTTTTATTACTATTGCATCCGGTTAAGATAGAATCCCCAAGCTTTATTGAATCTCGCATGTTTAGTTTATTTACTATGTTTACCATGTTTATTCCCAATTTTATAATCGTCTTAATAACCATGAGTAGCTAATTTTCATATGTTAGGATGTAGGGGATGAATATGCGTAGGTAGTAGAAATTCCGAGACCGACTTGTAGCAGAGCCGCGGTCGGCCGACTCAAATAGTGGGTCGGTCGACCGAGGCGGTGGTCGGCCGACTGGAATAGCTGGTCGGTCGACTCACTCGCGCATGAATCTTGTTTCGTCTTTCCTTGTTGACTATAATATCCTACAATGAGACTGAAAAGAGACTTGTAGGACGTTAGTAATGACCTACCCAAGATTGAGAGATACGGGAAGGGAATTGGTTTACACCTTAAGACGGATAGGTTACTTAAGACTGAAAGGTATGTGACCTAGGATTTAGGAATCACCCTTATTGTTGACACCCAATAATTGTGAGACCTAGGAACTAATAGCATAGGCCGAAAGGAGCTATTAGGTACCATAGACCGAAAGGATATGTTACACCCCTTACGCGACTGCAATACATGTTGACCTTAGGATTTATATTACCTTAGCTATTTATTACCCCATACATCCTAGCATCCCTTTTTATTATATTTTATTCTCATCTTTTATTTCTTGTTTTATTTTAATCTTTGCTTAGACTTAGTAATCAACAATCAAACCCCCAAAATTGTTACCTTTAAACATTAACAACAAACAATACACATTCCCCACCTCTCTGTGGTTTGACCCTGACTTTCACTATCTATAGTTTAAGTTTAGGAATTATAAATTTATCTTTGGTACCCTCAACGACGGGCATCAAATTTTGGCGCCGTTGCCGGGGAGGTGACGCCAGTGTTTATTGTTTTTGTTTTTGTTTCTCTTTGTTTAAGGAACTTTTTGTTCCTTAAACCTTCTCACTGTTTTCTTGTAGTTTCCATCTTATGCGCAGGTCAGTTCAAGGAGAACTCCTACCACTTGACCACGAGCTTGAGAGGACTCTTAGAGAAAGGAGAAATCAACTTCTAGCAAATCAGGAAGGAGGTTCACCATCTTCCTTATTTCAAGAAGACTTATTCGAACAACCATCATTACCATCTTCACCAAAAAAACACCACCTTCACAACCAAATTCACCCAACAATCCACTTTCACCAAGAACACCACCTTTTACCTACTTTCCAGTTTTTCCAAAAGAAGAAGAAAACATGACAGAGGAAGCTACTATTGCCAGTCACTCCATGCCTCAGGCAAAGGACCTATACAAAGGGTTCACTTTACCTGCAGGTACTGGGAAGCCATTCGGGGCCAAGCCTGCCTATATTACTATGGTTGAAAGAAACCAATTTGGAGGCTCGGCCAATGAGGATGCTGCAAAGCATATTGAAATCTTCACAGATTACATATGCTCTATTGCACCCCCAGAAGGAGTGACGCAGGACCAGATTAAGCAGACCATGTTTATCTTCTCTCTTAGTGACGCTGCGAGGGAGTGGTACAGAGATTTGGACCGCACTGCTGCGGGAGTCACAGATTGGAATACCCTAGCCTTAGCCTTCTACAGGAAGTACTATTCCGCATCAAAGACTAATGCTTTAAGGGCGCAGATTACAAATTTCAAGCAAGGCCCCAATGAAGATTTTAGTGAGGCGTGGGACAGGTTCAAGAGACTTGTTCGATCCATACCACATCACGGATTCGAACAATGGTTTCTTTGCAACCAGTTCTACAATGGCCTCTATGATGACAACAGGGCTTATCTAGATGCTGCGGCTAATGGGAGATTCCAAGATAATTCAGGAGAGACTAAGGGTCTCAAATTGATAGAAGATGTTGCTGTACACCGTGCTGAGCATGGTACCTCCAGAGGCAATCAAAGGAAATCTGAATACAACCTAGCAGCTATTGAGGCCTTAACGACCAAGTTGGAAAAACTAGAGGCTGGAGGGAAGTTCGATTTAGGAAGTGGGAGCAAGGGAGGAATTTACCAGGTGAACGCCGTTCAAGACGGACCCTTTGCTTGTGAGAGGTGCGGTGGAGAGGGGCACGTGTCAAAATTCTGTACTTCATCTAATGAAACATGTGCCGCTTTTCAACACTATCGTGGGAACAATTTCTATGACCCGAATAATAATAATATCCATCCTAACATGAGGTGGACAAGCCAGAATGTTCTCAACCCACAACATATGCAACCTCAGCAAAATTCCACATATATCCCCCCACATAAGCAAGGTTTTCAAAAACCACCCTTTAACCCTCAACCACCTTCAAATCCACCACCCAACACCGACACTCTTATCAAAAATCTTATTGGGTTGGTTCAGAAGGAGTCACAGGCTAGAGAGGCAGGGATGAAGATGTTAGAGTCTCAGATTGCTCAAATCGCGGGCAAGAATGATACTAGGGCTCCGGGTCAACTTCCGACCAAACCGGACCAGAAAAAAGAGACTCTAAACATCATATCCCTACGAAGTGGAGCTAAAGTGGGGATCGAGAAAGAGAAACAGCCGAATAGCAGCGAGGAAGGTCGACCGACCGAAGATCCAGGTCGACCGACCTCAGACCAGAATTCGAAAATTTTCGCTGAACAGGAGAGCGGTCGACCGACCGAGGAAGATGGTCGACCGACCACCGAGGCAGAACCAGAGGCTCCTTTTCGTCCCGAATTACCGAATAACTTAAGGGATTTTCTTTTCCGAGGTGACAAGACCCCTAGGTTTCTGAAAAGGGCTGCAAATACTGAATCCTCAGCCCCTCCTTTCCCAGAAAGACTCATACCTTCGAAGGATCAGGTATCTTTTGACAAATTTAAGGATGTGATTCGTTCATTAAATGTTCAAGTCCCGTTTCTAGAATTAGTCCAACAAGTTCCTTCCTATCTTAAATTTATGAGACAGCTTTTGTCAAGAAAGAGGTCTCTAGAAAAGGTTGAGTCGGTGGCCCTCACTGAAGAGTCATCTAGCTTTTTATCACATGTCATTGCCCCTCACAAATTAGAGGACCCTGGTAGTTTTTCTGTCCCCTGCAATATAGGAACCTTCCCAGTTAAGAAGGCTTTATGCGACTTAGGTGCCAGTATAAGTGTCATGCCCCTAAGCGTTGCCTTAAAATTACGAATGACCGAATTTGCAGTAACCAGTATGACAGTCCAAATGGCAGATCGTACATCTATGGAACCTGTAGGGGTGTTGGAAAACATCCCTGTGCGTATTGACAGGTTTTTCTTCCCAGTTGACTTCGTAGTTTTGGACATCCCAGAGGATGCCCATATACCTATTATACTAGGAAGACCTTTCCTCCACACAGCGGGAGCCATTATAGATGTAGGCACTGGGACTTTGACCTTTAAAGTAGGAAAGCATTCTATTATATATGGCCTATCTAATAGGAAGAAGGATGCTATGACCCCCATCACTTGTAATGCTATCACTTCTGAAAAGAAGTATGAGGTCATCACTACTTCCCCTACTTTATTACTTGTTCCTGTATCTGTTTTTACACCTCCGCCCCAGATTGGGAGCAATATGGAGGACACTTCTATTGTGGCTAGTGCAGGAATTGGTTTGGGGAAACCCAAAGTGAAGGAAGTCATAGTCCAGAGAGGAGGAATGGGATGTCTAAGCTATAAAGAAGATGAAGACCCGGACGTCGTGGATCGGGAAGAGAAGAAAAAGAAGAGGCAAGCTCAAGAGGAGAGACCGTCGCATATGCTTTGCGACGGCGGGAAGAAGATGTGTTTTGCTACTCAAGCAAACACCGTGGAGACTACGGCGTGTCGTCAAAAGTCGTGGTCGGATATTTTCCGCATCTTTAGCGGATAGTTGTTTCAAGTTGCAGTTTTAAGACAATTTATTTTTGTTGTGTGAGACTTTTTAATTTGGTTTGCTCGTAGTTTTAGAACTTTTTCCTTTATGCTTACGTAGTTAAGACTTTAGACTTGTTTCTGGAATATCGCGCATTTGTTGGGCGCATATTTTTCTTGCTTTTTCAGGTTTTACGAAGAAACGAAGACCGCTGGGACACAGAGGGTCGACCGACCAGATACACCAATCGGTCGACCTAGTCGCTGTATTGCCAAAATTCCTGTAGTCTACAGGAAGGTCGGTCGACCTGTTCTCTAGGTCGGTCGACCTACTCGTCCGTCGCAATCAGTTCGTTTCTTCCTCGGAGTTCGTGCAACCGTTCTTTGGTACTTGAGTGGCATTGCTAGCCACCAAAACCTCCCAGCTTACGCTAGTTTGGGGAGGTTTTGCTCATACGTCTATTAATCCAGTGAGTTCTTTCCAGTTTTTCCTTAATTTTTATTTTTTCGCATCTTTCTTTTAATTTTACGAAACCTTTACTTAGGCTAATGCACAATGGGGACATTGTGCGGGTTGGTTTGGGGAATGGTTTCGTGTCACATGCATTACATTTTATCACACGTTTATTGCATTTCCGTATTGCATTGTTCTTTTCTTTATTTTCCTTGCATATACAAAAATCCAAAAAAATGAAAAAAATTCAAAAATTTCCAAAAAAATGCACGTTTATTTTAGCATATAGGTCGAGTCGGAACGAAAGTATTTCAAGGATGATTTAGATGTCTTACATGTTTATGCCTTTACCATTGCCTTGTCAACTTGTTTTAGTATGAGAGTCCTTTGCATATCTACGAGTTTTTGTTAACTTGCGTATCTTGAGACTTGATTTATACCTTGGCAACCTACTATACATTCTGAGTTTTAGAGCCTTATTCCTGGTTTCATTTTTAAACCAGTTGTCTAGGATGTGAGTAGTATTCCCCTTGGAACATGTTACATCAATATGCATAAACATGAACTTGAATTGCTATATACTTGTTTTACTATCTCGTTTTGTGAATCTTGATACGTGCATTTGGGATCCCTTTTCTCATATTTACCCATAAGCTTCACATAGCCAAATTTGCCTTTTTATCCCCCAAAACTACATCCCATACTCAGCCTACCCGTCCAAGCTAGTATTTGTAGTCCTTGGTCTATCTTGAGGTATCTTGGTTTGTAAGCTATCCTAAGCACAAAGAGAAAAGAAAAGAAAGAAAGAAAAGAAAAAGAACAGAAAAAGAAAGAAAAAGAAAGAAAGAAAAAATAAAAACGAAAAAAAGTCAAAAACGTACAAAAGTCAGTCGACCGACCACCTTTATGGGTCGGCCGACCACCTTTCATCATCAGATTCAAAATTTCGTTCCAAAAATATCTTCCTTTTATTTGTTATCACTCCCGTGCTTCATTCAAAAATATTTGGGAGTCCTTTCTTGTATATAATGTGAGAGTTCTGCTACAAAAGAGCACTTCCTTAATATCAAAAGTTGTGAAATATGTTGTTGGGAACCGGTTTTACTAGCTTGGCTACTAACCCCACATGTCCAAAAACATCTTAACCACTTTTTACCTTTTACCTCACATATCTTTCATTACCTCAATTGCATGTATCCGAGTCACTTAATGAGTTTGATTATACATAGTTGTGGAATTCTTGTTCATGTTAGATTGCAGGCATGTTTTCATGGTCGCAGTTAGGTGAGTGTCTTTACAAAATTACTTCTTTCTATCTTTTACATATACTCACCCTTTGCTTCATGAGTGTCTCGAGCGTACCGCGAGAGTCTATGGTATAAAGTCTCTATAGCCTCAAGGTTTGCAAGATTGACGACCTCACAATTCGTTTGTATTATTTGAATACTTTCTCATTTTGTACTTGGCATTGGTATAGGCTTACATGTAAATTTCGCTCTGAGATTGAAATCGTTCCATTAGTTAAGATCGAGTCTATTTCTTGCTTGAGGGCAAGCAAGGGTTTGGTTTGGGGAATTTGATGCGTGTCTATTTTATGATGTTTTTCATCTATTTTTACACACATTTGGTCGCTCATTTACTATGTTTTAGGCCTTATTTCCCAACAATCGTGTACTTTCGTATTTTTATGCACTTTTGCAGATTTATGCGTAAAAGGGGCGATTTAGCACCAAATTCATATCCTCAAGTCTTTTGCATAATTAAGGAACAAAGGAAAGTCAGTAGGAGTCTTTATTAAAGTACCAAAAGTCAAAGCGAGAAGAAAATCGAAGAAATTCCTTGTGGAAGCGGTCGACCGACCTACTATACGGGTCGGCCGACCAGGCCTAATTTTATAAAGTCCATAATCTGAAGAAAAGCCCAGAATTTGCTAAGCCCGTGAAAAGAGGTCGACCGACCCACCAAAGTGGTCGACCGACCTCAGCGAAGCCCAGAAACGATTTTTCGGAAAGTAATTAGAAGTAGGAGTCTTTAGGAAACTCTAATCTTTGGCCCTATATAAACTAGTCTTGTGATTAGGGTTGAAGCATCGAGAGATATTCAATCATTCAGTTTCTAATAGAGTTTTGCTCAGTCTTTAATTTAGTTTTATCTTTAGTTGTAATCTTTCAATAATCATCAAACACTTTTAGTTTTGTTCTTCAATCTTTCAAGCATTCATCAATAAAGTTTGTTCCTTTCTGCCTTAATTCCGACTTCTGGTAATTATTCCCTAATCAAGTTTAATTATTGTTTTTATTACTATTGCATCCGGTTAAGATAGAATCCCCAAGCTTTATTGAATCTCGCATGTTTAGTTTATTTACTATGTTTACCATGTTTATTCCCAATTTTATAATCGTCTTAATAACCATGAGTAGCTAATTTTCATATGTTAGGATGTAGGGGATGAATATGCGTAGGTAGTAGAAATTCCGAGACCGACTTGTAGCAGAGCCGCGGTCGGCCGACTCAAATAGTGGGTCGGTCGACCGAGGCGGTGGTCGGCCGACTGGAATAGCTGGTCGGTCGACTCACTCGCGCATGAATCTTGTTTCGTCTTTCCTTGTTGACTATAATATCCTACAATGAGACTGAAAAGAGACTTGTAGGACGTTAGTAATGACCTACCCAAGATTGAGAGATACGGGAAGGGAATTGGTTTACACCTTAAGACGGATAGGTTACTTAAGACTGAAAGGTATGTGACCTAGGATTTAGGAATCACCCTTATTGTTGACACCCAATAATTGTGAGACCTAGGAACTAATAGCATAGGCCGAAAGGAGCTATTAGGTACCATAGACCGAAAGGATATGTTACACCCCTTACGCGACTGCAATACATGTTGACCTTAGGATTTATATTACCTTAGCTATTTATTACCCCAAACATCCTAGCATCCCTTTTTATTATATTTTATTCTCATCTTTTATTTATTGTTTTATTTTAATCTTTGCTTAGACTTAGTAATCAACAATCAAACCCCCAAAATTGTTACCTTTAAACATTAACAACAAACAATAAACATTCCCCACCTCTCTGTGGTTCGACCCTGACTTTCACTATCTATAGTTTAAGTTTAGGAATTATAAATTTATCTTTGGTACCCTCAACGACGGGCATCAATCGCCTTGCTAAGGCTTATATTGCTGAGATTGTTTGCTATCATGGGGTTCCAAAAGAGATTTTTTCTGATAGATATCCGTGCTTTTGTTCGAGGTTCTGGAAAGCTCTTTAGGAGGCCATGGGTAGCCGACTATTGATGAGTACAGCTTTCCATGCTTCTACAGGTGGCCAATCAGAGAGGACTATTTAGACTTTAGAGGACCTATTGCGTGCCTGTGCACTTGACTTTCAGACTTCGTGGGAACAGATTTTGTTGCTGGTTGAGTTCTCGTACAACAACAGTTATCATTCGTCGATCAAGATGGCTCCATATGAGGCGCTTTATGGTAGGAAGTGCCGTAGCCCGATCTATTGGGATCAGTCGAGCGATGTTCTTGATTTAGGACCTGACCAGCTAGCTGCGACTATTGATCACGTTCAGCTTATTAAAGGTAGGATGAAGGCCGCTCAGAACCGGTAGAAATCCTATGCCGACGTACGTTGAAGACCACTTGAGTTTGAGGCTGGTGATCGAGTGTTCCTTAGAGTTTTTCCAATGAAGGGTGTCAAGAGATTTGGTGTTAAGGGTAAATTGAGCCCTAAGTATATTGGGTTGTTCGAGATTTTGAATAAGATTGGTGCTGCTGCTTATATATTGGATCTGCCTCCGAGTTTGGGCAAGGTGCATAATGTCTTTCATGTTTCACAGCTCCGCAAGTATGTCAGTGGCCCTAGACATGTTCTTCAGAGGGAGATCGACAAACTAGAGCCGAACCTTGCGTTCGAAGAGCGTCCAGTGAAGATTTTGGATCGTCAGGACCGGAAGCTGAGGAGCAAGGTGGTGCCCCTAGTGAAGATCCTATGGCGTTATGGCGAAGTTGAGGAGAAGACTTAGGAGACAGAGGCTTCGATGCGCGCTTCGCATCCGTCCCTTTTCGACTGAGGTATATTTTACTTAGATTTATCTTCGTTCAAGTTTCGAGGACAAAATTTTTTGAAAGTTGGGGTGATTGTAACATCCTGTATTTTCGTAAAAGAATATTTTAATATTTTAAAGTATTTTTTTCAGAATACGATATTATTTTAATAATAAAACGTAAGTTTTATTTTAAGATTTCCGTTAAGTTCCGTCTTAAGGTTATTTTACTCTTAAGATGTTAATTCACTTGGCATTTCCCGTCTTAAGTTTCGCTCCACTTAATTAAAGAAAATCCAACTCAAGTAAATAAAAGGACACTTACTTTATTTCCTTCCATCGACATCTCATTCTAACCAAAAACCCTTTCACAGTAAACACCAAAACCCCATTTCCTTTTCTTTAAGAAAGCTTTAAAAGATCATCTCAAGGCCTTCCATAACTCGAATCAAGGTAAAAATTATATATTCGGAATCCTCTCGAAATTTGTGATCTTTGTATCACTTTTAATTTTCGTTTCTCAAACCTTCATTTTTGGGCTATTTTGCCCTAATCCGTTTTTAAGCTTCTAATTTCCGTTTTTGTGTTCCTAGGAGTTAGTTTGGACGACCCCGAGGTTGACACTTACTTGGTGGAGGAAGATTTGGGAGCTCAAGACGCTTAAAGGTGACAATTATGAGTTACTCGGCCTAATTTGTTAAATTAGCATGTTTTGTGATTTCTTGTGGTGTTTTCCTGAAATTATGAAGATTGTTTGAAGTATGAGAGTAGGAACATGATAGGAATCTGTTTTGTATACTTAATATGTGATTTAGTTGATGAATTTGAAGTTCCTCATGTCTCACATGCTTATTTTCATATTTTGGATAAATTGTGACGGATATGATGAAATGTTAATATGATGGTTTCTTTTGATAATTAAGTGCTTAACCCTGTTTGATATGAATGTTATAATGTTGGGTAAACACTTGTTTTTGCAAATTACAAGCCTTGTATCAATTTCTAGGAGTTTTGAATCATTGTCGAAAATACGATTTTCGTGCTCAGGGACTCTGAGCCGGTAGGCCGACCGGCAGCCGGTCGACCGGCTTAGAGCCCATTTGGGTATTTTTCTTGAAAGTTCAGAATTTAGGTGAAGGGGTGCTCAGCCGGGTGGCCGGCCGCCGGTCCACCGGCTGAGACACCTTTTGCGTGTTGTTACGTAAGGAAAAGGGGAACTTAAGGAGATAGGTCTCCCAGCCGGGTGGCCGCCGGCCGGTCGACCGGCTGGGGACCCTTTCCTCTAGAAGTTGTTGTTTTCAAAGAGCATGCAAAGGGACTCCCGACTGATTGTCGACCCCCCTTTTCAGGTTATTGTTCAGGTGGTCGTTGTTTGGTTGATACTTGCTTGGGGAATGTGCGAAGCGAGCTTAATAAATTGTTTAGGACCTTTGCTTTAAGGTTTTAAGAACCCCTTGAATAATGTTTTAGTTTGGTTTTCGGTTTTAGTATCGATCCGGATTTGGGTAAGGTCTTTCCGCCACCTTGACCCAGTTAATTGTGTTATACTCTAATATTCAGTTATATTATGTTTTTTCTTTACGGTATAATACGGGTTGTTACAGTTTATGCGTTAGACAAGTTTCGTTCATATCTGTTACGTTCTAAAATGATTATTTTTACAGATCATGCAGCGCTGAAACATCTTTTGGGTAAGAAAGAAGCTAAGCCCGGGTCGCTGAGATGGATACTTCTTCTCAAGGAGATTGATCTAGAAATCAAGGATAAGAAAGGCGCAGAGAACGTTGTGGCAGATCACTTCTCGCGTCTGACGCAACAGGAGGGAGAGGATACTCTTCCTAGTAATGATTCGTTTGTGGACGATTGTTTATATTCTGTCCTTTATGTGAGATCTAGTGATGTAATTGAGCCTTTGTTTGCAGATTATGCTAACTTCGCTGTTAGTGGTGCCCTGGTCTATCTTATCAGCAGCGGAAGCGATTCTGACACGATGCACGACAATACTTTTGGAATTTGATACCCGTCATAGTGGGTACCAAAGATAAGATTGTGGGTACCAAAGATAAGATTTATAATTTCCTTAGCTTAAACTAGATAGAGTAAGTCAAGGGTCGAACCACAAGGAGGTGGGGAATGTTTACTGTTCTAAGTCGATGTTTTAAGGGTAACAAGTTGGGGGTTTATGATTGGTTTGATTGTCACTAAGTCTAATAAAATAAAGACAAGATAAAACGAAAACAAAGACGTGAATAAACTTATCGTAAAAAGATGTTAGGATGATTGGTTCATAAAAGCTACGATGGCATATAGTCTAGGTCAACATGTATTGCTGTCGCGTAAGGGGTAGAACAAATCCTCTCGGTATATGTTATCTAATAGCTCCTTTCGGCCTATGCTATTAGTTCATAGGTCTCACAAATATTGGGTGTCAACAATAAGGGTGATTCCTAAAGTATAGGTCACATACCTTTCAGTCTTAGTAACCTAGCCGTCTTAAAACGTTAACTAATGCCCTCCATGTATCTTTCAATCTTGGGTAAGTCATTACTAGCATCCTAGAAGTCTCCTTTCGGTCTCGTCATAAGAAATTATAGTTAACGAAGCAAAACAGGTCTGAACATACGCGAGGTTGGTCGACCGACCAACTATTTCAGTCGATCGACCAACTACCTTAGTCGACCGACCAGTTAAATCGGTCGACCGACCAGGGTCTGCTACAGGTCTTCCTAAATTACGCCATCTACGCCATTACTTCCCTACATCCTAACATATGGATTTAACTACTCATAACAATAGTAGAAATAACAACGACAATTATAATAACAAGATAAATAGTGATAAACATGCAATTAACAACAAGGTTTTGGGATCTATCTAACCGGATGCAACAATAACAAATGACAAAAGTAAACAGAAACGGAACGAAGATTACCGCGTAAAGGAATTAGGGCAGAAAGAATGACTTTATTGAATTGCGTGGAACGGAATGTTGCTAAGAATCAACTAAAAATAACAACCCTAATACTAATACTAATTTTGTGAGAGAAGTAACTGAAAGATTAAAAGTTGCTGAAAGGTTAGATAGTAAAAACCAAGATAATTAGCCTAATGACGTATTAGACTTTTTATAAGCTTCTCTCAAAGTTCCCTTCTTTGACCTAATCTCATCACAGGCTTTTGCGAGTTTTCTGAAACTGCGTCGTGGTCGACCGACCAGTGGTCTCCGTCGGTCGACCGGTTATCGGGCCCATGGGGTCTTCTGTCTTCGAAATTTAAATTCTGAACTGAAGATATCATATGCTTTGGTCGACCGACCAATGGACTAGGTCGGTCGACCGGTTCTCCTGTGTGTCAGCTCGTGAAATCCTCTGAAGTTGGTCTTGTGGTGTAACACCCCAAGAGTATGAGAGAAGATTTGTCCCACATCGGTAGAATGTGAGGATTGTGATATGTTTATAATAGCTCCCACCCACCACTTAGTAACAAGGCCTTGTGCTTTTGGGCTTAAGTGAGGACAAATAATGGGCCCAAAAGTGAGCACCCATCTTATTGAGTTTGTGTTACGATGGTGGTGGGTCGGGTTGTTACAAATGGTATCAGAGCGACCTTGCGACCGTGTGGTGAGCCTATGGTCGGGAGTACCCGGGTCACACACCTAGCGGGGAAGGATTCTGGCCCTGGCTGTGGTCAGGTGGACCTGGTTGTGGTCAGGTTTGAGGTACAACGAGGACGTTGTGTTCTTTAAGTGGGGGAGTTTGTAACACCCCAAGAGTATGAGAGAAGATTTGTCCCACATCGGTAGAATGTGATGATTGTGATATGTTTATAATAGCTCCCACCCACCACTTAGTAACAAGGCCTTGTGCTTTTGGGCTTAAGTGAGGACAAATAATGGGCCCAAAAGTGTGCACCCATCTTATTAGGTTTGTGTTACGACGGTGGTGGGTTTGTGTTACGACGGTGGTGGGATTGAAAGTACTACTCATATCAACAAAGTGCACTTTCTTTCAAGTTATCCATGCCAAAGAACTCCAAAGTTAAGCGTGCTTGGCTGGGAGTAGTCTTAGGATGGGTGACCTCCTGAGAAGGTTCCCGGGATGCGCATGAGTGAGGACAAAATGCGCTGGAAAGGACTCGTGTTGGTCTCTGGGGCGAGTACATAGCCTGGCGAGCTACCGTGGCTAGCATTTCTGGTCCTAGGTGTGGGCTGGGGTCTTAAAAATGGTATCAGAGCGACCCTGCGACCGTGTGGTGAGCCTATGGTCGGCAGTACCCGGGTCACACGCCTAGCGGGGAAGGATTCTGGCCCTGGTTGTGGTCAGGCGGCCCTGGTTGTGGTCAGGTTTGAGGCACAATCAGGACGTTGTGTTCTTTAAGTGGGGGAGTTTGTAACACCCCAAGAGTATGAGAGAAGATTTGTCCCACTTCGGTAGAATGTGAGTATAACACCCGCAATATCCGTAATAATTTTTAACGGATAATTTAATTTAAGCTCGAGTATTAATTAAATCCGGGTATGATTTAATTAAACCGAGAATACCGTACGTAAAACCGTAAACGACAAAAAATCCGGTACGATGACACATGCATGGGAAAGAGGAAAAGAAGAAAACATCTCCCCTTCCCCATGCACCTTGGGCCGTCACTCCTCCCCTTCCCCATACTTGTGTTTCTTTTTTTTTCTTACCTCTTTAAAACACTTAAGACACCAGCCATTCCCACACAAAACACACACAAACAACAAATAAAATAGAGTAAGGAAGAGAGAATAAGAAGGAGAAGAAGAAAGGGGTTGTAAGGAAGGAGGATCTTGCCTTTACTTGAAGTTCTACATTAAGTAAGCTTATGAACCCTTCAAATATGATTTTATAACCTTTTAACATGCATTCACATATTACTTAACATCTAAACATGAACATATGAATCTACAATCATGCATGCAAAGGATTGAATCTAGTAAAAACCGTTATTTTGTCAAAAACGTAGCATGCATGTAGTAGATATGAAATCACATGTTAAAATGAGTATTTTCAGAAGATAAAAATTTGGGACTTTCCTTAAGTTGTTATAAAAACACGCACCAAAAATTAGGACGTTTCCATGTACCGTTTAGAAATGAAAAATCATATACAACAGCATGTTTTCTGTTTAACCGAATCACTAGGTTTCACTTAAAGAGTCATCAAACCATATTTACAATGGGAATCAGTGTCTCATCTTTTAATATGTTCAACTACTTTGAGTCTATATGATAATAGGCTTTTGAATCAACTCGTTTTGTTTTGGTAAGAAGTATTTATGATGTAAAACATTTCATGACTCAGTTTATAACCATTGTTTTTAAAACGCGTTTTTATATCTGATAAACCCACTTTTGGGACAACATGCATGGTTAACAATATGTTGTATAAACATAACGGAATCCAATAAAACCAACCATGCACAAAAATATGACGTTTTGAATTTATTATGATTTTTACAAGTTTCTGTTGTGTTCTGGAAAAATGTTCTAATTAGTCTTAATTGTTAAAAACTTACATTTCCATAAAAGGGTAATTTAGTTATACATATAAAAATAATCAGGGACCCATCTCTTCAAATGTTAAAGTTTAATGAATGTAAAGTGTAGTAGGCTTTCGTTTCGACGAGTTTCGACATGTTAAGAGTAGTTACCACCCCGTAACATTTTAAGACTCACCTTTGGACCAACTTTGGTAGACTGTAATTTGGACCCCTTAAACATGTTTTTAGACTCTGACCACCGAGACATTAAAGATGAACGACTCACTAAGGAACCAAACCCCACTGGTCTCACCTCAAAATGTTTAGTATCGAAGGATATATGACGATTTAAAGTTTCTGTTTTGAATCTGTAAGAAACGAGAAAGTATAGCTATCGCATAATTTACTACAAGTAGCTTAGTAATGGTCGTTCATATAAGTGACTATTATTTTAAATATTATGTAGAGTCGGGATTCGTAGAAGAGGCTCTCTAACCTTTAACCGCTTGCAAGGTAAGGGAAAACACCTTTTGCGTACCCTATTGATAAACCGTTTGAATTATTGTCTATCTTGTATATTGATATCTTTTGTTATATTAAGTATCTATATTGTTTGAACTTACTTTACAAATGATTATGGACAAGGATTTATTTGTTTTAATCTCTAGAAAGGATATTGTATTTGATAAGAAATAAGTAATTATTATTTTCGGAAATCCAAAACCGTTTTGCTTTCTACAAATTTATAATGACTTATCAAATGTTGAGGAATAGTTTTTGTTTTGGAAACGGAATTTCTTATTGGTTGAAACGGTTTTGGTAGAGGGGTAGGTTGTCCCTAGTGAAAGGGATTTCCTATACAGATCTTTTGATGGGGGTTAGTTGGTCGAGACCCCGTCCTCTTATCTTCCTCTTTGGGGTTGGCCCTTAGAGGGGTGTGCACACTCGGGATGTTAGGACAGTTTTAGTACATTATTTGGTGATCCTCGTCTTATCCGGTTTGGGGCGAGTATATCCATTTCATTCGGCCTCTATCCAAAGTTATACCGATGTTGAAATAATTGGAAAAGAAAGGTTTTCTTGAAATAGAACTATCTTGAAGGATTGGTTTTGAGCTTGAATACTTTGGAATACTTATGTTAATCTTACCGTTTAAAATTATTGTTTCCTTTGATTTAATGTTGGCAAACCTTATATTATGTTTTTCAATTATTCGAAGTATTTTTGATATGTATTATTTTATAAAATACCTTCTAAGTTATTCCTTCTTAATTCATTTACATTCCTTCCAAATCGTTTACCTTACTCAACAATATTGTTCACCCTTTTATTTGTTTTGTCCTTACTTGGACCTGCGGTGATCACAAAATGTGTGAGCAGATCGTGTGACAGGTACTCGTGGGAATTAGTCGTGGGATGCACAAGAGAGCGCGCTTAATGTTTCAATAAAAGCCAAATGCTTTGACACTTTATCTTTCTTTTGGAACGTTGAACTTATTTTCGCTTCCGCAAACTTTAAATTTGGTTGTAATCGTATTTTATCCTTTGGATTTTAATTTTGCATTAGACAACTTCCTATTTTATTTCATGGTTAGGTACTACTACCACATTTGGTTTAATTGTGACACACCCATTATCCGAATTTTACTTGAAAACCCTATTTACTAATGGATAGGATGATGGGGGTGTTACAAAGTGGTATCAGAGCGGGTTTCCTTCTTGGAATGGGTGACTAGGTCTTCATATCTCTTCACCACCCGTAAGTTGACCGACCTTGTTAAAATGTTTTCAAAAAAAAAAAAAAAAAAAAAAAAAACGTTTATTTAATTCATGGTGAGATTGTGTGAGGGGGATACTTGGGACGGACCTTAATGCGTTGTTTTTATTTTAATAGCAGTTATCTAATTAAGTATACCTTGATATGTACGTATTATTAGGATGGATTTTCCTCGTGTTCACCTGTCCGATATCAAAATGCATCCGGATAGCTGTATTATGGAGCATTGTAGGCGTTTTAAAGCGTACATGCAGTTTTATGCAGAGCTAGATAATTTCACTTTCAGTGATTGTACTTTCCTTCAAGGGAGGACTCTCATTGAGTCCCTTCCAACTAGTGGAGTTTATGCAGAGCTCAGACAGGAGCTGTTAGATGAAGTTGAGTTCCATAATGAAGAGAGAGTTTTAGACCCCACGTTACCTGAGTACCCACTCCTTCACGGCCTCGATTCCGTGATCCAGAGGTGTCATGAGGAGGAGCGCTATGAGGAGTTGGAATATGAGACTGATGTTTCAATGGAGGAAGTCGTTAACCCTCCTAGTCCTAGTGGTGATAACTAGTTTCCTCGACTCTTATAGGAGGAGTCTAGATTTTTCTATGGTGCTTTGAACTCTAGAAGTTCTATCCATGATGTAGTGAACTTTTTCTTTCAAGTATTGAATATGTTTTGTTGCGCTATGTTTATATGTCTAATCAGTTTCTTATTTCCACATTGTGGCACGCTTTAGGATAGACGTAATACGATCGGATGTAGGATAGATGCCAATCACGTACGTATATTTATGCTAAGAGCCTGAGTATGTTTATTTCGTTGCGTAGTAACGATGGCCCGT
Organism: Silene conica; assembly: GCA_029255685.2. Classification (NCBI taxonomy): domain Eukaryota; kingdom Viridiplantae; phylum Streptophyta; class Magnoliopsida; order Caryophyllales; family Caryophyllaceae; genus Silene; species Silene conica. Next base: position 53,853,030 of record CM055311.2, on the reverse strand, counting down.
TCAAGCAACAACCACAACCGCGATGACGACAACAACCAGAACAACCAAGGAATGAATGAGGTTGTTCAACAATTAGTCCAGATCAACACCCGATTAGCCGAATCAATGGAACGAATGACTCAAGGCAATGTTTCAAACCCCGCGGCCAGCCTGACTAAGGCCGTAGGTCAGCAACGCCCTCCGCAATATGATTGCAAGGACGGAGACCCAGTAAAGCTTGAAAACTGGATCCGTGAGTTCAAGAAAATATTTCAAACCTTGCGATGTCCTGAGGAGTACATGGTGGATCAAGCCACCTACTACCTCACCGAAACTGCAGACATTTGGTGGGGCAATAACAAGGACCGGTTCTTAGAACCCTGTATTATCTTAATGATGAAGGAGAGGAAGTTGCTGAACCATTTTCGTGGGAGGCTATAAAGAAATCGTTGAGAGCTGAGTTCTTTCCCGAACACCTTTGAAGGGCAAAGAGGAGAAAATTTGACAACCTCAAGCAAGGATCAATGACTGTTCAGGAATATTATCAAAAGTTTCAAGAGCTGTCTCGTTTCGCGTCAAACTTAGTTCCCGACGAAGCTTCCAAAGCAGACAAGTTCGAGCGAAACCTCGAGCTCGGCATTAGAGACCGTCAAGGAGGACAAGAGTTCGCTACTCTAGCCGCAGTTTACTGTCGAGCCAGCAACATTGAGAAAGTCATGGAGGAAAAGAAAGCCGCTGCCGGAGATAAACGAAAGGGCACACAATCTGATGTGGGCCAAGGGTCCCACAAGAAGGGAAACTTTGCCAATATGCCGTCCAGAACGAAATCTTTTGGGAACCCTGGAAAAAGCCTAGTCACAAATTTTCAAGGGAAGCAGTTCGTGAGGCACTACTTCTGTAAACAATGTCGTCAAGATCACCCTGGAAAGGATTGCAATGGCACCCCTGTTCGTTGCAACTCCTGCAACAAAATGGGGCACCGGGCTTATGAGTGCTACTCCAAGGAGCGACAAGCTCAGCAAGGGAACCAAGCTCGCCAAGGAGGAATGCCTGTTAGGACTACTGGGAGCTATGCCAATTCTAATCGTGCTCAACCTACCACTCGACCCCAAGGGAACCCCAATAACAAAGGCACCAGCAGAGCGCCAACCAATGGAGGCAACACCCAAGCTGCTTCAACCAGCACCGTTCAAGGAGGAAATGGAAATCGAACTGGGAGACTCTTTGCCATTGGCCGAGATGAAGCTGAAAAGACTGAGAACGTCGTGACCGGTACTTTCCTAATCAATTCTAAACTCTCTTATGTTCTATTTGATTCAGGAGCATCCCATTCTTTCATAGCCAGTTCTTTTGCACCCAATCTCGACCTTAGGCAATATGAAGTTATAGAAAGCAATTTTGTGCAACCATCGGGAGAGGTGGTGAGATGCACACGAATCTATAAGGATGTGTCTATAACCATCATAGGGACCAATTTTCTTGCTGACCTCATCGAGTTTCCTCTAGGAAATTTTGATGTAATACTAGGGATGGATTGGTTAAATAGACATAAAGCTACGATTGATTGTTGGCAACAAAAAGTTTCGATGAAAGGACCCAAAGGAGTCCGAGTATCATACAAAGGTGTCATAGTCAAACCCAAAGTAAAATTAATTTCAGTCCTTACCTTAAAATCATACCTAAGGAAAGGGTGTCCATTCGTTTTGTGTAATGTCCATGACGTATCTATTAAGGGCCCGAAAGTTGAACATGTGGAGATAGTTTGGGAATTTGCGGATGTATTTCCTGACGAGATTCTCGGCATGCCTCCGCAAAGGGAAGTTGAATTCCGAATTGACCTAGTTTCGGGATCAGGCCCAATCTCGAAAGAACCCTATAGGATGGCACCTAAGGAATTAGCTGAGTTAAAGACCCAATTAGAATAGCTACTTGAAAAGGGTTACATCCGCCCAAGTGTGTCGCCATGGAGAGCACCCGTCTTGTTTGTGAGAAAGAAAGATGGAAGTTTAAGGTTGTGCATCGACTATCGTGAGCTGAACAATGTGACGGTGAAGAACCGATATCCATTACCCCGAATCGACGACCTCTTCGACCAATTGCGCGGAGCAGGAGTTTTCTCAAAGATAGACCTCAGATCTGGATACCATCAATTAAGAATAGCTGGATAAGATATACCAAAGACTGCCTTCTGAACCAGATATGGTCATTATGAGTTCACCATAATGCCATTTGGTCTTACAAATGCACCTGCTGTGTTCATGGACCTAATGAACCGAGTATTCCGACCATTATTGGATAAGTTCGTAGTCGTCTTCATCGATGATATCTTGGTATACTCAAAGAACCAACAAGATCATAAGGAACACCTGAGACTAATTCTCCAAACACTGAGAGACAATCAACTATATGCTAAGATGTCGAAATGCGAGTTTTGGCTAGAAAAAGTATCATTTCTGGGTCATGTTATCTCAGAGAGGGAGTTTCAGTTGACCCCAGCAAGGTAGAAGCCGTCTCAAATTGGTCAACTTCAAAGAATGTGACCGAGATCCGTAGCTTTCTAGGCTTGGCCGGTTACTATAGGCGCTTTGTAAAGGATATCTCAAAGATTGTCTGACCGATGACTTCGCTTATGAAAAAGGCTAACAAGTTCCAATGGGATGACAACTGTGAGAAAGCATTCCAAACTCTCAAGGAGCGATTAACAACCGCCCCAATCCTAGCGTTACCAAGTGGGAATGAAAATTTTGAGGTGTATACGGACGCATCGAAAAATGGCCTAGGATGTGTACTGATGCAGAATCGTCGAGTAATCGCTTATGCATCCAGACAACTGAAGCCACATGAAGTCAACTACCCAACCCATGATTTGGAAGTAGCTGCCGTTGTCTTTGCCCTCAAGATATGGCGTCATTACCTTTACGGTATAACCTTCAAGATCTTTTCCGATCACAAGAGCCTAAAGTACATTTTCACTCAAAAGGAGCTGAACATGAGACAAAGGAGATGGTTGGAGTTAATTAAAGACTATGACATGGAGATCCAATACCACGGAGGAAAAGCAAATGTGGTGGCCGACACACTCAGTCGAAAATGTGTGCATTCGCTATGTGGAGCTATCTCACAAAGAAAGCTAAGGGAGGAGATACAAAACATGGGTATCAACGTAATCTCGCATGGTGGGAGCATGAACTATTTCACCCTATCGCCCGACCTATATGAGGAGATCCGAAAGGAACAAGCTGAAGATGAAATGATTAAGACAAAGAAAGCAAAGATTGGAACACCGAGTGGAGAAGGTTTCGCTATCGGGAATGATGGGAGTCTTCACTACAAGGAAAGATGGTGCGTACCCCAGAATTCCGAGCTGAAAAGGAGAATCATGGAGGAAGCACACAATACACCCTATTCAGTACATCCAGGAGGAGACAAACTATATAAGGACTTGAAAAAGACCTTCTGGTGGCCAAACATGAAAAGAGAAGTAGCAGAATTCGTATCACGATGCCTAACCTGTCAAAAGGTAAAGATCGAACATAGAAGACCGCAAGGGCTACTACAACCCTTGGACATTCCAGAATGGAAATGGGATTCAATTTCCATGGATTTCATTACTGTCTTACCAAGGACCAACAAGGGAAATAACATGATTTGGGTAATTGTGGACCGTTTGACAAAGGCTGCACATTTCATACCAATGAAGGATACTTGGAACAAGAGAGAACTCGCCATAGCTTATAGGAAGCATGTGCTGAGATTACACGGTGTTCCGAAGAGCATCATTTCGGATAGAGACTCGAGATTCATTTCCCGATTTTGGCAAGAATTGCAAGAATCCTTAGGAACCAAGTTGAAGATGAGTACCGCTTTCCATCCCGCAACCGATGGTCAAACCGAGAGAACAATATAGACATTAGAAGACATGCTTAGAGCTTGTGCTCTGGAATTCAAAGGTTCATGGGAGGACATGCTTGATCTCATCGAATTCTCATATAACAACAGTTATCACGCTAGCATCAAGATGGCACCTTTCGAAGCCTTTTACGGAAGAAAATGTAGAAGCCCTGTCTGTTGGGACGATCTCACAGATAGCGTTGTACTTGGACCGCAGATGATTCACGAAATGATCCAACAAATCCATGTGATCCGGCAAAAGATGAAAGCAGCCCAAGACAGACAAAAGAGCTATGCCGACCTCCACAGAAGAAGTGGTGAATTCGAAGTTGGGGATAAGGTCTTGTTGCGAGTGTCACTGATGAGAGGAGTAATGCGATTCGGTAAGAAAGGGAAGTTAAGCCCCAAGTACATAGGCCCGTATGAGATCTTAGAACGTGTTGGAGAGGTAGCCTACCGCCTAGCGTTACCGCCATCCTTGGATCGCGTCCATAACGTTTTCCATGTTTCCCAACTCCGCAAGTATTTGAGTGACCCGTCGCACATCTTAGAACCCGAGGTGCTAGAACTCGATGACTCACTATCTTATGAGGAGCGACCTGTTAAGATCTTGGATAGTAAAATTCGAAGGACTCAGAATAAAGAGAGTCGTATTATCAAGGTGTTATGGTCAAACCAAGACACCGAGGAGGCCACTTGGGAAGCCGAGGAGGCCATGAGACTTAAATATCCACAACTTTTCGAGGTAATTACCTAGTTACGAGGACGTAACAATCCTTAAGCGAGGTAGGATGTAATGCCTACATATTTTGCATTTCCTTATTCTTTTCTTTGCTTGATTTGGGATCGTTTTAATAATGGCGTTAGCTTTGCGCGTAGAGGGTAATTTTAAACTTCGAGGACGAAGTTAGTTTTTAAGGTGGGTAGATTATAACACCCGCAATATCCGTAATAATTTTTAACGGATAATTAAATTTAAGCTCGAGTATTAATTAAATCCGGGTATGATTTAATTAAAACCGAGAATTACGTACGTAAAACCGTCGCACGAAAAACCGTAAACGACAAAAAATCCGGTACGATTACACATGCATGGGAAAGAGGGAAAGAAGAAAACATCTCCCCTTCCCCATGCACCTTGGGCCGTCACTCCTCCCCCTTCCCCATACTTGTGTTTCTTTTTTTTCTTACCTCTTTAAAACACTTAAAACACCAGCCATTCCCCACACAAAACACACACAAACAACAAATAAAATAGAGTAAGGAAGAGAGAATAAGAAGGAGAAGAAGAAAGGGGTTGTAAGGAAGGAGGATCTTGCCTTTACTTGAAGTTCTACACTAAGTAAGCTTATGAACCCTTCAAATCTGATTTTATAACCTTTTAACATGCATTCACATATCACTTAACATCTAAACTTGAACATATGAATCTACAACCATGCATGCAAAGGATTGACTCTAGTAAAAACCGTTATTTTGTCAAAAACGTAGCATGCATGTAGTAGATCTGAAATCACATGTTAAAATGAGTATTTTCAGAAGATAAAAATTTGGTACTTTCCTTGAGTTGTTATATAAACACGCACCAAAAATTAGGACGTTTCCATGTACCGTTTAGAAATGAAAAATCATATACTACAACATGTTTTCTGTTTAACCGAATCACTAGGTCTCACTTAAAGAGTCATCAAACCATATTTACAAAGGGAATCAGTGTCTAATCTTTTAATATGTTAAACTAATTTGAGTCTATATGATAATAGGCTTTTAAATCAACTCGTTTTGTTTTGGTAAGAAGGATTTATGATGTAAAACATTTCATGACTCAGTTTATGACCATTGTTTTTAAAACGCGTTTTTATATCTGATAAACCCACTTTTGAGACAACATCCGTGGCTAGCAATATGTTGTATACACATAACGGAATCTAATAAAACCGACCATGCACAAAAATATGACGTTTTGAATTTATTATGATTTTTACAAGTTTCTGTTGTGCTCTGGAAAAATGTTCTAATTAATCTTACTTGTTAAAAACTTACATTTCCATAAAAGGGTAATTTAGTTATACATATAAAAATAATCAGTGACCCATCTCTTCACATGTTAAATTTTAATGAATGTAAAGTGTAGTAGGCTTTCATTTCGACGAGTTTCGACATGTTAAGAGTAGTTACCACCCCGTAACTTTTTTAAGACTCGCCTTTGGACCAACTTTGGTAAACTGTAACTTTGGACCCCTTAAACATGTTTTTAAACTCTTACCACCGAGACATTAAAGATGGAAGACTCACTAAGGAACCAAACCCCACTGGTCTCACCTCAAAACGTTTAGTAGCGAAGGAGATATGACGATTTAAAGTTTCTGTTTTGAATCTGTAAAAAAACGAGAAAGTATAGCTATCGCATAATTTACTACAAGTAGCTTAGTAATGGTCGTTCATATAAGTGACTATTATTTTAAATATTATGTAGAGTCGGGATTCGTAGAAGAGGCTCTCTAACCTTTAACCGCTTGCAAGGTAAGGGAAAACACCTTTTGCGTACCCTATTGATAAACCGTTTGAATTATTGTCTATCTTGTATATTGATATCTTTTGTTATATTAAGTATCTATATTGTTTGAACTTACCTTACAAATGATTATGGACAAGGATTTATTTGTTTTAATCTCTGGAAAGGATATTGTATTTGATAAGAAATAAGTAATTATTATTTTCGGAAATCCAAAACCGTTTTGCTTTCTACAAATTTATAATGACTTATCAAATGTTGAGGAAATGGTTTTTGTTTTGGAAACGGAATTTCATATTGGTTGAAACGGTTTTGGTAGAGGGGTAGGTTGTCCCTAGTGAAAGGGATTTCCTATACAGATCTTTTGATGGGGGTTAGTTGATCGAGACCCCGTCCTCTTCTCTTCCTCTTTGGGGTTGGCCCTTAGAGGGGTGTGCACACTCGGGATGTTAGGACAGTTTTAGTACATGATTTGGTGATCCTCGTCTTATCCGGTTTGGGGCGACTATATCCATTTCATACGGCCTCTATCCAAAGTTATACCGATGTTGAAATAATTGGAAAAGAAAGGTTTTCTTGAAATAGAACTATCTTGAAGGATTGGTTTTGAGCTTGAATACTTAGGAATACTTATGTTAATCTTACCGTTTAAAATTATTGTTTCCTTTGATTTAATGTTGGCAAACCTTATATTATGTTTTTCAATTATTCGAAGTATTTTTTATATGTATTATTTTATAAAATACCTTCCAAGTTATTCCTTCTTAATTCATTTACATTCCTTCCAAATCGTTTACCTTACTCAACAATATTGTTGGCCCTTTTATTTGTTTTGTCCTTACTTGGACCTGCGGTGATCACAAAATGTGTGAGCAGATCGTGTGACAGGTACTCGTGGGAATTAGTCGTGGGATGCACAAGAGAGCGCGCTTAATGTTTCAATCAAAGCCAAATGTTTTGACACTTTATCTTTCTTTTGGAACGTTGAACTTATTTTCGCTTCCGCAAACTTTAAATTTGGTTGTAATCGTATTTTATCCTTTGGATTTTAATTTTGCATTAGACAACTTCCTCTTTTATTTCATGGTTAGGTACTAATACCACATTTGGTTTAATTGTGACACACCCATTATCCGAATTTTACTTGAAAACCCTATTTACTAATGGATAGGATGATGGGGGTGTTACAGTGAGAATTGTGATATGTTTATAATAGCTCCCACCCACCACTTAATAACAAGGCCTTGTGCTTTTGGGCTTAAGTGAGGACAAATAATGGGCCCAAAAGTGTGCACCCATCTTATTAGGTTTGTATTACGACGGTGGTGGGTCGGGTTGTAACATGTGGTCCTTGATTTGCGTGTTGGATGTTGTTCCCCCTTTATTCCTTAGTTCCTCTAGCTACGCAAAATTCTCGAGGGTAGCATTTGGCTTGAATTTGCCTCTTTTCCGCATAATTCTGCAAAATAGCATAAAAATACGAAAGTAGACAAATGTTGGGAAATAAAGGCTAAAACTCGTAAATGAGCTCTGAAATGCGTGTAAAAATAGATGTAAAACATCATAAAATAGACATGCATCAAATTCCCCAAACCAAACCTTGCTTGCCCTCAAGCATGAATTAGACTCGATCTTAAACTAATGGAACGATTTCAATCTCAGAGCGAAATTCACAAGTTAGCCTAAACCAATATAATGCAATGTTAACAAGGAAAAAGTAAATGAATCATGCAAACGAGTTATAAAGTTGTCAAACTTGCTAGACTATATCGACTATGGAGAATTTTCACAATGACTCTCGCAGGTCGCTCGAATCACACATTAAGCACAGGGTGAGTGTATGTAAAAGATAGAAAGAAGTATTTTGTAAAGACACTCACCTAACTTCGACCCATGAAAACATGTCTGCAATCTAACATGAAAAAGAACTCTACAACCGTGTATATACTTATCAATTAAGTGACATCGACACATGCTTGAGGTAAGGAAAGATATGTGAGGTAATGGATGAGAAAGGTTGAGATGTTTCTGGATAAGTGGGGTTAAATAGCCAAGCTAGAAAAACCGGGATCCAAACAACGAATTTCACAACTTTTAACCTAAGGAACTCAACACGGTGCTATTTCGTAGCACAAAACTCACAAAATTTCAAGGAAACGACTCCCAAGTCTTGTTAATGAAGTACGGGAGTATAAAATGACAAAGAAAGGGACTTTCTTAACAAACTGCACTATTCTGTTTCTGTCAGTTGGTCGACCGATAAGGTGATGCGGTCGGTCGACTGACTTGTAGTGAACGTTTTTTTCGATGTTTTTTCTTTCTTTTGCTTTTTCTGTTTTTCTTTTCTTTTTCCTTCTTTTTTCTTTCTTTCTTTCTCCTTTCTTTTCTCATATGAACAAACAATAACCAAAGATGACTCAAAAAATTCCATCGACAACAAATACTAGCTTGGTAAGGTAGGCTAAGTATGGGATGTAGTTTTCGGGATAGAAAGGCAGATTTGGTTATGTAGGGCTTATGGGTAAAATAAGAGAAAAAGGCCTCAAGTGCACGTGTCAAAGATCACAAAATAAGATAGCATACAGGTATAAAGCAGTTCATGTTCACGTTTATGCATATTGATGTAACATGTTTCAGGGGGAGTACTACTCACATTCCAAGATAACTGGTTATGAATGATACCAGAAATAAGCTCTAAAATCAGAAAATGAAGTAGTTTGCCAAAGGTCTAAGTCAAGTCTCAAGAAAAGCAAATTGTTTGACAAAAACTCGTAGATATGCATATGACTCTTATACTAAAGCATGTTGACAAGGCAAGGCATAGGCATAAACATGTGAAAAAGCGAAGTCATCATTGAAATACTCTCGTTCCGACTCGACCTATATACTAAAGTAAACGTGCATTTTTTTTGAAATTTTTGAATTTTTCTATATTTTGTTTTTCTTGTATATGCAAGGAAAATAAGAAAAGACAATGCAAGACAGAAATGCAATAAATGTGTGACAAAATGCACTGAAACAAATGCATGCGACACAAAATCCTTCCCCAAACCAAACCGCACAATGTCCCCATTGTGCAATAGCATGAGCAAAAGTTATGAAATAAAAGAAAATAGCGTAAAAAGGAAAAACCAAGGAAAACATGGAAGGAACTCACCGGATTTTAGCGTAATTGAAACCTCCCCAAACCAGCGGGAGCTTTAGGAGGTTTCGGTGGCCAGTAGTGCCACTCCAAGGACCTGAAAATGGGAGACGAAGAAAATCCCTTTTCGGGGATTAACGATGTTTTGGGTGGTAAATAATGGTTTAAAGATTTGAAAATGAGAAGAAAAAGTGAAAGCATAAAAAGCAGAATAGGGAGAAAAACTCCCTTATTGTGCTTGCAAGCTTCTCAATGTAGACACGAACAGGCTGCAGCAGCTACAGTGGTCGACCGACCACTCCACTTGGTCGACCGACCAAGAGACGGGTTACAGAACCTTCTGTGTTGTAGGAGTTGGGTCGACCGACTGATGCTTCAGGTCGGTCGGCCACTCTTCCTGTGTTGTGGTCTTTTTCTTCTCGGATTTAACTCGCTTGGGCTGAGTTAATCCTTCTCAAACCTGTAAAAACAGTATATACACGCCCAAAACATGCGCAAAATCCAAAGTACCAAGTCTAATTGTCTCAAACAAAACAACAAAAGCGAAAATTGTCTAAGTCTAACGCAAAACGAAAATTAAAAGTCTCAACGGAAAACAGAAAATTGTCTTAGAAAAACTCAAAAATTCAAAGAACTCATCCGCGAAAAATGCGGAATATCTCGACCATGGCTTTTGGCTACATGTCGTGGTCTCCACCGTGTTTGCCTTGATCACGAAACACGTCTCCACCCCGTCACAAAGCATATGTGACGGGTTACCTTCTTTAGCCTCATCCCTTCTCTCCTTGTCCTCTCTATCTACCTCGTCTGGTTCATCATCTGCTTCATAGCTCAATAGCCCAAGTCCTCCTCTTTGTACGATAGGCTCCTTGACCGTTGGCTCTCCTCCTTGCTCCTTCTGCTTCCCCAAACCGATTCCTGCAAAAGGTGAAAGAAGAGTGTCCTCCATATTGCTCCCAATCTGGGGCGGAGGTGTAATAGCAGGCATCGATATAGGCTCTAAAGTGGGAGACTTGGTGATGACCTCATACTTCCTTTCGGACGTCATTGCATTACAGGTGATGGGGGTCATGGCATCCTTTTTTGCTATAGAATAACCCAAAGATAATAGAGTGTTTCCCCACTTTGAAGGTCAAGGTACCACTCCCCACATCAATAATTGCACCTGCGGTGTGCAAGAAAGGTCTCCCTAAAATGATGGGTATGTGGGCATCCTCGGGGATGTCTAATACCACAAAGTCAACGGGAAAGAAAAACCTGTCAATGCGCACGGGGATGTTTTCTAACACCCCTATGGGTTCCACCAAGGTACGGGTTAGCCAATTGTACGGTCATACTAGTCTTATCAAAGGTAGTCATCCTTAGCTTTTTAGCTACACTCAAGGGCATAACACTAATGCTAGCCCCTAGGTCACATATCGCCTTCTTAACTAGGAAGATGCCTATGTTACATGGGACGGAGAAACTACCCGGGTCTTCTAGTTTATGAGGTGCAATAACATGAGAAAGAAAACTAGAGGACTCTTCAGTTAGAGCTACCGACTCGACTTTGTCTAAACACCGCTTCCTAGTCAAAAGTTGACGCATGAACTTTAAGTAAGAAGGGACTTGTTGGACTTACTCGAGGAAGGGGACTTGTACATTAAGTCTACGGATTACATCTTTGAATTTCTTGAAGGATACATGTTCCTTCGTTGGAATTAGTCTTTCCGGGTATGGAGGATTAGAGCCTTCAGCATGTACGGCTCTCTTCAGGAAATCCGGGGTGTTGTCACCCTGGAAAAGGAATTGTTTTAAGTTTTCAGGCATCTCGGGCCTGAACGGATCTTCCTGCTCAGCTACTGCGGTCAGTCGACCACCCTCCTCGTTCGGTCGACCGGTCTATGGTACTCCTGAATTTCCAGTAGTTACTGGAATACCCTTTGGCTTCCCGTCAGTGGTCGACCGACTGACAGCATTGGTCGGTCGACCACCTCCACTGCTACTCACTCGCCCCCAATTTTTTCGGGTTCGCTTTCTCAGCCACTTTGGGACCTCCCACCTTTGCTCCACTTCTCAAGGAGATGATATTTAGAGTCTCTTTCTTCTGGTCCGTTTTGGTCGGAAGTTGACTCGGAGCTCTTGTATTATTATTGCTCGCTATTTGAGCAATTTGAGACTCTAGCATTTTCATTCCGGCCTCTCTCGCTTGAGACTCCTTCTGCACCAGCCCAATGAGGTTTTGAATCATGGCCTCGGTATTTTGTGGTGGATTTAAAGGTTGTTGTGGGACAAAGGGTGGTTTTTGGAAATTTTGCTTATGGGGTGGGATGTAGTTTTGGTTTTGTTGTTGTGGAGGTTGTGGGTTTAAGACATTTTGGCTTGTCCACCTCATGTTGGGGTGGACATTATTTGGATCATAGAAGTTGTTCCCACGATAATGTTGGAAGGCTGCGCATGTTTCATTAGGAGTAGTGCAGAATTTTGAAACATGGCCTTCCCCTCCGAATCTCTCACAAGTGAATGGCCCATCCGACACGGCATTCACTTGGTACATTCCACCTTTACCTCCTCCGCCTAGGTCATACTTGTCAAACCTAGCCACAAGAGCCTCAATACCTGCGACCGAAGTCTCGGCCTTTCTTTGGTTCCCACGGGAGGTCCCATGTTCGGTTCTATGCACCGCAACATCTTCAATTATTTTGAGACCCTTGGTCTCCCCAGAACTCTCTTGAAACCTCCCATTAGCCGCGATATCAAGTAAGCACGGTTGTCAATGTACAACCCATTATAGAACTGGTTACAAAGAAACCATTGTTCGAACCATGATGAGGGATGGATCGAACAAGTCTCTTGAACCGAGTCCATGCTTCACTGAAATCTTCAGCTGGCCCTTGTTTAAAGCTTAAGATTTGGGCCCTCAAAGCATTAGTCTTTGAAGAGGAATAGTATTTCCGGTAAAACGCTAATGCTAATGTATTCCAGTCAGTAACACCCACAGCAGTGCAGTCTAAGTCACTATACCACTCCCTAGCCGAGTCCCGAAGAGAAAAGATGAACATGGTTTGCTTGATTTGGTCTTGAGTAACCCCATCCGGCGGCGCGATAGAACATATATAATCAGGTAAATATCTCTATATGTTTCACCGCATCTTCGTTTGCCGCTCCCCCAAACTGGTTTTTCTCCACCATGGAGATATAGGATGGTTTGGCTTCGAAGGGTTTACCCGTGCCCGCAGGTAACGTGAACCCCTTGTAAAGGTCCTTTACCTGCGGCATGGAATGACTCGCGATACTGGCTTCTTCGGCCATCTTATCTTCTTCGCCGGGTTTCAAGAAGTCGGTATTTGTAAATGAGGTGGGTGTGGGTGGATTATTTGGTGAATGTAGTTGATTTGGTGAGTGAGGGTGATTTGGTGATGGTGGTTGGTTAAAGATATCTTCTTGGAATAACGAAGATGGAGAACCTCATTCGTTATCCTGTTGAAATAGCTTCCTCTACGTCCTAAGTGTCCTCTCAAGCTCTAGATCAAGTGGAAGGAGTTCTCCTTGAACTGACCTGCGCATAAGATAGAAACTACAGGAAAAGAGTGAGAATTATTTAAGGAACAAAGTTCCTTAAACACAAAAACAAAAACAATAAACAATAAACATTGGCGTCACCTCCCCGGCAACGGCGTCAAAATTTGATACCCGTCGTTGTCGAGACCAAAGATAAGATTTATAATTTCCTTAGCTTAAACTTGATAGAGTAAGTCAAGGGTCGAACCACAAGGAGGTGGGGAATGTTTACTGTTCTAAGTCGATGTTTTAAGGGTAACAAGTTGGGGGTTTATGATTGGTTTGATTGTCACTAAGTCTAATAAAATAAAGACAAGATAAAACGAAAACAAAGACGTGAATAAACTTATGGTAAAAAGATGTTAGGATGATTGGTTCATAAAAGCTACGATGGCATATAGTCTAGGTCAACATGTATTGCAGCCGCGTAAGAGGTATAACAAATCCTCTCGGTCTATGTTATCTAATAGCTCCTTTCGGCCTATGCTATTAGTTCCTAGGTCTCACAAATATTGGGTGTCAACAATAAGGGTGATTCATAAAGTCTAGGTCACATACCTTTCAGCCTTAGTAACCTAGCCGTCTTAAAACGTTAACTAATGCCCTCCCTGTATCTTTCAATCATGGGTAAGTCATTACTAGCATCCTACAAGTCTCCTTTCGGTCTCGTCAAAACAAATTATAGTTAACGAAGCAAAACAGGTCTGAACATACGCGAGGTTGGTCGACCGACCAACTATTTCAGTCGACCGACCAACTACCTTAGTCGACAGACCAGTTAAGCCGGTCGGCCGACCAGGGTCTGCTACAGGTCGTCCTAAATTACGCCATCTACGCCATTACTTCCCTACATCCTAACATATGGATTTAGCTACTCAAAAGAATAGTAGAAACGGCAACGACAATTATAATAACAAGATTCATAGTGATAAACATGCAATTAACAACAAGGTTTTGGGATCTATCTAACCGGATGCAATAATAACGAATAATAAAAGTAAACAGAAACGGAACGAAGATTACCGCGTAAAGGAATTAGGGCAGAAAGAATGACTTTATTGAATTGCGTGGAACGGAATGTTGCTAAGAATCAACTAAGAACAATAACCCTAATACTAATACTAATTTTGTGAGAGAAGTAACTGAAAGATTAAAAGTTGTTGAAAGATTAGATAGTAAAAACAAAGATAATTAGCCTAATGACGGATTAGACTTTTTATAAGCTTCTCTCAAAGTTCCCTTCTTTGACCTAATCTCATCACGGGCTCTTGCGAGTTTTCTGAAACTGCGTCGTGGTCGACCGACCAGTGGTCTCGGTCGGTTGACCGGTTATTGGGCCCATGGGGTCTTTTGTCTTCGAAATTTGAATTCTGAACTGAAGATATCGGATGCTTTGGTCGACCGACCAGTGGACTAGGTCGGTCGACCGGTTCTCCTGTGTGTCAGCTCGTGAAATCCCCTTAAGTTGGTCTTGTGGTCTTTGATTTGCGTGTTGGATGTTGTTCCCCCTTTATTCCTTAGTTCCTCTAGCTACGCAAAATTCCTGAGGGTAGCATTTGGCTTGAATTTGCCTCTTTCCCACATAATTCTGCAAAATAGCATAAAAATACGAAAGTAGACAAATGTTGGGAAATAAAAGCTAAAACTCGTAAATGAGCTCTGAAATGCGTGTAAAAATAGATGTAAAACATCATAAAATAGACACGCATCAGTACTCCAATCCGGTTTTTATTGGCCTACTTTTTTTGCTGACACTAAAGTTCTTGTTTCAAGTTGTGATACTTGTCAGTGTTCGGAAAACATCTCCAGGACACACTAATGCCTCAAAATGGCATTTTAGAGGTTGATATTTTCGATGTATGGAGCATTGATTATCAAGGACAGTTCTCTTCCAGTCATGGTAACAGGTATATTCCGGTCGTTGTAGATTATGTGTCTAAGTGGGTGGAGGCCATCGCTACACCCAACTGTGATGCCAGGACCGTGATTAAGTTGTTTTGCAAAATTATTTTCCCTCGTTTTGGTGTCCTTAGGGTCGTCATTAGTAATAGGGCAATGCATTTTAGGGATCAACAACTAGCAACCTTGTTGTCTAATCACGGTGTAAAACATCGTAGAGGTTTGGGGTATCATCCTCAAACTAGTGGGCAGGTTGAAGTCTCCAATAGGGAACTTAAGGAGATTTTAGCTAAGGTTGTATCCAAATCGTGGAAAGACTAGAGTCTAAAACTTGACGACACATTATAGGCTTATAGGACTGCCTTTAAGACACCTATTCGTGCTTCACTTTATCGATTAGTGTATGGTAAATCGTGTCATTTACCTGTTGAAATTGAACATAAGGCTTGGTGGGTGATTTGCCAATTGAGTTATGATGCTAACTTGTGTGGCTCGATGAGCTAGAGGAATTTCGTCTGAATGCTTATGATAGCTCTAGCATATACAAAGAAAAGACTAAGTGTTAGCATGACAAACGAATTGTACCTCGTGAGTTCAATGTCGGGCAGAAGTTGTTATTTTTTAATGCCCGTTTGCAACTTTTTCCTGGTAAGCTGAAATCTAGGTGGAGCGGACCTTACACAGTAACTGGAGTTATTAAGTTTGGATCCGGTGAGATAGAGGACAATGAAGGGAACCGGTTCAAAGTCAATGGCCATCATGTGAAGCATTATTATGGTGTTGGAGATGTTGTCGGTCAAGTCGGCGTACTCTTCTTCGACGAGTTTGAAGGACCTGAGGATTGAAGGATTTAGGTCATGCGGGACCTCGTAAACCTGCGCTTACCGGGAGGCAACCCGGCGTGGATCTTGTTGTAATTTATTTCAGACTTTTTGCATGTTTTTTGTGTATTTAAGACTCCTTACTTCTGTTTTGCGTGTTTTTTTTTTCAGACCTATCGATCGAGCTCCTCACTTTCTTGATCGAGCATTTTGGTGAAGCAAAGCTCTCGATCGAGGACCTCATTTACTCGATCGAGCAAGACCTATTCAAAATTCCATCGATCGAAAGCACCAGCTGCTCGATCGATGCTTTTCGGGGACCCTACCTCTCGATCGATCAATATTTGCCCCCATTATTCTCGATCGAAGACCTCTGTAAACCTCCCATGTTCTGCTTTAGTTTGGGGAGGTCTGTGGTGTGCTCCGTTTTGTAAGTATCCTGATTCACTTCTTCTCTCGTTTGTATTTCTTTTCCTTTTAATTTGTACCGTTCGGTTTGGGGAGGATTTATGCATCCATTTCTTGTCTGCATTTTGTTTTACTTGAGTCCGGCATAGTCAATATCCTTTGCGCAGTCACTTGCATAATCTACAAGTTTTTGTTTCAAATTCTTACCGAACGAATAGACTTGACTTGACAATTTGGCAACCTACTTATAAATTCTAAGGAGTAGAACTTATTTAAACTGGTGACATTCATGACCGGTTTCATATAGGATTGTGAGTAGTACTCCCTTCATTTCATCACATTGCACGTATATGACATTTGATTTCTTATTGTCTGCACGCATGGGTTTGGGGTCGGTGTCACTGTTTGGAGAATGCTTGTAATTTCCCTCTTTCTCATTTTACCCTTTCAACTCTACATTTAGCCAAAACTGCCAGTTGACCCATAAACACCCAATCTAAGTCTACCTTGCGTCGAGCTAGTTCAGTGTCAGTTTTTGTGGTACATGCTTTATCGTATTAGTTTGGTTCGTTATCTTGCCTCGGAGTTGGTGATTGGAAAACTTGGAATATTTGGATCGGTTTGGTTTCATTGTTACTATCTTATTTCTCTAAATAAAAAATTGTATTCCCGTACTTTATGTATATCATTTGGGAATTTGTAAATACTTAATAAGCCATCTAGTTTTTTCCAATTCATCTCTGTTGGTTTGAGTGGGATATATGCCAAATCATGGCATTGTGTTTCATCATGAGATAAGAAGACGGATGTTGTATACGGTTAAGTTTCGGTAGCTAGCTTGACGCTTTACCTGCTCTATTGCATATTTGTTTTGCCCCTTCTTACCCACTACCTCATTTATCCAAAACTTTTGCAAATATTCGCCATGTGATAATCCTTGAAGGGTCGAAATGCGTGTGTACGGTAGCTAAAATATTTTGTCATGTTAGTCAGCGATGCATGATTATGTTGGTCGTAGTCTAGGTGAGTGTCTACTTATTCTTTCTCTCTTTACACATAATATACTTACCATTTGCTTTATTGAGAGAAGAGTGACCTGTGAGAGTCCGATTTTGATGGTCTAGCATGGTCGACGCTTCAGCTATTTTTTTGAAAACATCTTCATAACTCGTTTGCCTTTGACAATATTGCTAAGTTTTGACTATTGCATTAAACTGGTTCAAGTGGACAATTTATAGTGGCTTTGATTTGGTTACACCCTATTTGTTTGAGGACAAAAAAAAGTTTGGTTTGGGAAAGTTTGATACGTGCATTTCATATAGACATTTTAGGCCTTGTTAGCACGCATTTTCATGCTTATTTCGTAGTGTGACTAAAATTGTCCCCCGAATAGTCTACTTTGGATTGTTTTGTATTAATTGCATGTACGAGCCGGGAAGACGGAAAACCAGCCTACTATTGGACCCATTAAGCACACATAAGAGAGTTGGAGCGGAATCAAATCATCTCGGGATAGACAAGGCAATTTAAAGGAAGGGAAGGGCAACATGAAGCTGCCAAAGGAAACAATCATTTGATCGAGAACTTCACAACACTCGATCGAATCTTTGTTGCTAAAAATCATGGATCGAAGGGTCTAGTTTACTCGATCGACCTGTTGCTGAACTTTTGCTCAATTGAGTACTTTCCCAGAAGATTTCCTCAATTGAGAACCTTAGTTGCTCGATCGAGTGACCGCTATGTCGGATAGAAGACTCGCGCACGTCAATTAGTTTCAAGAGCCTTCTAAAAGAATAGAAGAACAGTAGACTTGGGACATCTGTTTTTACAGACTTCTTCCTACTTCTTTTTACCCTAATTCTTAGAAAGACATTATGCTACTTTTCCATACTGGATCATATTTCTTCTTCTTCCTAATGCTTGTAATCTTTCGGAATCTCTTACTTTATTCCTTATTTAATTGAATCTTGTTACATTCTTCTTCTACTCCTTTTGTCTCTATTTGTATTCTTTCTTATTTCTCTTACTGTTTCTTTGATTATGATTAGCTAAATCCCTTGTTAGGATTTAGGAGAACCATGGCATAGGTAGAGTAAGTTGGATGGACTGATCTTTGATTAGATTTGTATTTAATCGTCGCATTTAATAGCTTTTGATTGTTTGAGTCGACGCATTTAATTGATTAACTTGATACCCTCTTGACCTAGATCGAAAGATTGGAATAGGGAAGATCAGTGACGAACTTTGGGATATGCTAATTAGAGCGAAAGTTAGGTTAGTTTTGTCTTTGGGCGAATAGCGGATCGAGAGGACCTTTTCATTACCCATAAATCGGAATTAAGATAGTCTATGATCTTTCTCAACCTTAAAACCCATGGTGAACCGATAATCCTAACCTTCTCTCTTTATTGTTGTTTCTCTTTAGGCAAATCATACAAACACCCCCAAGATGGTTACTTTGACAAACTTAGAGGTCGTTTGGTTGAAAGTACTGGAATGGATTGGAATGGATTGTGATACTATAAAGGGTTATTTAACAAAAATACTCTGAACTATTGCACTCATTCTCAAAATACTCTATACTTTAAATTAACTAGGAATAATACTAACTTATGCACCATCTTCCGTGTAATAGAATTAATCGTTTTTTGACCTGATGCAACAGGTAATGTTACCCAACCCACCTTTTCTTCTTCTTTTATATCAAGAACTTCTTTTCCTCTTTTACATTTTTTCTAATTTATTTATTCTCTTTCTCAAATTGTCAATATACCCACATCACCGTTAACAAATTTATCCAGTTAATTATAAATACTCAATATACAACACTCCATAAGTTAAAAGATAATTTTCACAAACTCAAATACAAACAGATTTTCACTGTGATTTACCCAATTTATATAACCATTTATTTCAGTACGTGTAAATGTAAAATTTACCATGCTTAAAGATAAGTGTGGATTTATAGGATACTATAATTACGTTATTACTTTGTGATTATTCATGATAATGTTTGAAACCAAGTTAATTAATTTGTTTAAATCATTACCAGTAACCTCAATTCATCCCCACCATTATTTTCCCCCTTACCCATTTCCACAAAAACTTAGTTAATCTCTCAAGGTCTTATGATCTGCCTCTCACAAAATCATGTTTTTGAGCGGTTTCATCAGGTGGGTACTTCAGATTTCTGGTGTGTGTGAGTGCCAAGTTGATTTGAGTGTATTTAAGGATTATTTGATTTTAGTTTGATTTGCAGGAAACGAGAAATTTGAGATTAAGTGTAGAAAATTATTTTTTGCAGATTCAGCCAACAAAATCCATGTTTAAAAAAGGGCATAAATCTTGAAAACGGAATTAATTTAACAAGAAGTTGAAAACTTTACACAAAATTTACGGCCAAAATTAAATTAAATTAAACAAATTAAAAAAAAATCAGATTTGAATAAATAACAAATAATTACCTTAGCACTACACACAATAATTTGGGAAAAATCAAACTTAAGAAAATAAATCAATTACAACACTCTCATCAATCGAGGGAAGAAGAAAACGAAAAAATTTGTGATTTCAAGCGAGGATAGATGAACATTGAACATGTACAAGAGGGAAGAATACAACGGAAGAAGAAATGGTTAAAAAAATAAAAAATGGAATGAAAAATATAAGTAAAGGTTAATAAAGAATGAAAAACTAAATTTTAAACTAGGACGACCAATAGAATAGGTAGCCCTTCCACCTGTTCTATTCCGTGGGAGATGGTACATTAGTTGATAGTATTCTTAGTTAATTCAAAATATGAAGTATTTTGAGAAGGGGTATAATAGTTAGGAGTATTATCATTAAATAACCCTACTATAAAGGTATGGAGTTAGAAACTCATACTTACTCAAAAGTGTTTGGTTCGATCATGGAATGGACTGAGTATAGTAATAGGGTGGAATGTATTTAGAAACTTTGGTATATACATGGGTATGAGATTTCAATGGATTGGAATGGAGTTAGAATCCATTGGATATGTAACTCCATTCCAAAACCCTCTAACCAAACACTGGATCCATTCCAAAAACTCCAACCAAACACCCCCTTAGTTAGTTTATTGGATTCCCTTTTCCCTGTGGATTTGGTACCCGACTGCATCTACTACACTTAGTTAGGACCGGTTGACTTTATTTTTTATAGGGTTGCGACAGCCGTGTCAAGAGGTAAAAGTAGGTCAAGATAATTAATAAGTAATCATTATATATATAAAAGAAGAATGTACAAATGCTGACGTGGCGCAACAATATTTCAGAAATTGCATTTTGAAGCATTCTCATTCATTTCAGGTTTCTTAGTGTTAAAACAACCAATAAGAGTAAAAGTCAAAAGTTAATTCAATTATTAAACCTAAACTTAATAAATACAAAATCGTCTTAATTATACTCTTCAATTTATGTTGGTAATTTAAGTGTAATTACCGGTTCATTTTTCGTAATTTGGGCTTGGTTCAGAGACGGGCGAACTTATAAATAATAAAGCTAGTTCGGGAAGTACGGAGTGTACACTAGCCTTTTATATTATAAGTTCGCGGTATAGTTGCCGTTACGAACGACTATGCGGGTAATTTACCCGATTAAAACGGATTTTGGCGGTTGATTTCGAAGAGTTGCGACTCTTCAGAAATCCGACTCAAAACCCCTCCCTTTCCCCTTCATTCTCCTATATATATGGGATGAAATGCATCAGTAATAACCCTAGGAAAATTACTGGAAATACAAGATCTCTAACAGAAAAACAAATTGCATATTATTACTTCGAAATTATATCTCTGTTTTCTTGCCAAAAATAGAGGAACGCCGTCTTGTCTCTGTAGAAAATTCGGAACATCCCAGGCATCAATATAAGGGCGAATTGTTCTATAAGGAAAGCGTTTGCGATTCGGTGTTGTTCATTGTCTTATATTCTTTGTTTGACAGTATATATATTACAATTTAATATTGTTATATTAATTATGAGTAATTAACTTGCGTCTACTCTTGGACTACGTTTTGCTAGAAATTTCTATTCTATTATCCAACTAAAATCTCCTTTATTGGAAAGTAATAATCTTTTATTTTTTAATTATATTTTATACTTTTCAAGTTAATGTCAAACTTTTAATATCAATTTGTTCTTATATATCTTATTTTATATATATACTTTTGATTTTTTTTAATTATTTACATATACACCTCATACGTTATTAGTATATCTAAAAACTTTAGTCGATCCTTTCCTTTCGAATTTGAAATTAAACAACTGCGTGAATTTTCACGGTTGTTACGCTAGTTAAGAATAAAAATGAATGGTCACATAATTAACGCACCTACATAGGATGGTCCAAAGTAAAACGACAACACAAGGAAAGGTCACAACAGAAGTACTCCGTAGTCCGCAGCAATTAAGATAAGCCTTGATCTACTGAACCCCAAGCAAGAGGCCAAATCACGAAGATTTAATGAAATATGTCGCACCTATGGGTCAGGCTTTCATATAAGCGTGTAGTCTGCTGAACCTTTTTTAAAAGTTGACAGTGTAGTCTGTTAAACTTTGGGCTTAATCATTGTGCAACGTTTTCTTTCCCACCGACACAATGGAATACTATGCTAGGCTACACACCCACTTGCTCAGACTCAGATCACACCCTACTATAAATCTTATCAAAAAATGGAAATAGATAAAAACGAGTGATATGCCCAGAAATAAAAATAGATAACAATTAACTAAGACGAATTAATATAAGATTATCTCTAAGCAAAGATCATGATCAAGGTAGGTTGTGACCTTGTTTGGGTCATCTTAATCATGTTTAGCGAAAAAATTAGCATGACAAGGTCGTGACCAAGGCAGATAAAAGGTCGGTTTGTGACCTTTCCTCGTGACCTCAACCTTTTCTATGACCTCCTATGTGTCATCTTTTGGTTGGTTACTGAAAAATAAAAGTAAACACTTCATTTTTGTCCCAGAAATAAAATGATGAAATTGTTGGAAAGTGGGAAATAATTAGGTTGGTGACCTAGGTCATGACCTTCTGCTTGAGAGTGTGAAAGTGGGTTAAGATAATTAAAAAGTGATTAAGAGTAAAAATGGGTCGTGACCTAATTAGCGCGACATTTGCTTGGGGATGGTCTAACACACCCAAAAAATTTCAATAGGTAGGTCATGATCGACATTGCTTGGTCATAATTAATGATGCAATTAGGGTAGTTAATTTGTGACTTTAAAGGTTAATTTGTAACCAAAATTATCAAAGGTCAATTTGTGACCAAAATTATCAAAAGATTGTGAAAAATTGACGTACTAATTGACCTAGTATGTGCCAATTTCTTATTGGTTATGAAATATCACGATGCGATAAGATTCCGTCTTATTTTAATCGTAAGTAATTTATTTGTCTCGAGTGATAATGTGAATACGTTCGTAATTAGTTTCGAATACATTTTATTATTTCTTCGTAGTTTTGAATTATATATTCGTTTTTTATATGTCGAATCATATTT
Source organism: Silene conica (assembly GCA_029255685.2). Taxonomy (NCBI): domain Eukaryota; kingdom Viridiplantae; phylum Streptophyta; class Magnoliopsida; order Caryophyllales; family Caryophyllaceae; genus Silene; species Silene conica. The sequence goes on along the minus strand of CM055311.2, from coordinate 53,830,314 downwards.
TAGAAAAAAGTCGTCAACTAATTTTTCAAATAAAGTCGTTACATACTTACATTAGATTAATTAGAGCCGTTAAATCAAAATATAGCTGTTCGCTAGAATATAGCCGTTGGATTAATTATAACCGTTGGATCGAATATTGCCTCTGGATCGAATATTGCCTCTGGATCGAATATTTTCGATAACGAATGGGAAGCTGAAGCTGATGAGCGATCTATATCTATACAAAACTTTATAAGCCAACGTATAAATGAATACGTCAATAAAAGGGTAGGTCAACCAATGTGTAGAAATTTATGGCGAGATTCGTGATCATGTCGTTCATAACGCTTCAAAAAATGATCTTATTGAGCATATTTGGGAAAACTTTCGTAACTAAAATTTGTTTTTTTAATGCATTTTATTATTTTCGTAGTATTTAATATTTTTTAATTTAATGTTTTTTTTAATTATGTATGCGATATTTTATATGTCGAATGTAAAACCCCTAGCGGCAGCGGAAACGTAAACATACAAATGCATGAAAAATGTGTGGCTTTAAATTTTTTGACATGATTAGAAATAACATGCGAGGTGAATTACGAACAAACATGCGGAAAATAAAAACGATAGATAAGTAATTAAGTTAAGTACAACAAAATCAAACTGGGATAGCATATCCCGAGAAAATAACAAAACAATAAGAAACGAGTCTAGCTACACGATAGGTAAGTGTCATGCCGATGAATACATCGCTCGCTCGCTCTCAAGTATTCCCATCCAAAACATTGCAAACCTACATACATGAAAACATGTACGCCACAGTCAGTGGCGAGTGACTAGAGGTTCTCCCAGCCACTTATTGTCAATAATAACACGTAAACATATAAACATATATTCACATAAACATACTCCAACATAAACGATAATCATGTGAAGTATAAAAGCATTACATTAACATACGACTACTGTAGGTAACCAATTATCATGCATCCATATTTACAGACTCGAACAAACTCGACAACAAGCAACGGTTCAACAAATGAGATAGGTCAACCAAGTGACTCGACTCCTACAAGATAGGTCGACAATCGACTCGACAACAAATGAGATAGGTCAGCCAAATGACTCGCCTCCACAAGAGTACTATGAAGCAGGACGACAATCGACTCGTCTATATGACCACATAAAATCTCCAATCTCGGACTATCCAACCCCCTGGTAGGACGACAACAATAGAATGTCCTAGTCTAAATCTAGCCAGACTCTCGAGGCGTAAACAATTACGTCCCCGATTCGACAAGTACCAGCAACGCAGGATACCTCCAAGACTCGAACTAGCAAGGAACGAGATACGCCTTAAAGCGGGCAGACAACCGGAAACCTGACCTGGAGGACCAAGCCACTACGGTCAACCAGAAGCACAATGCAGTTAGGTGAGAACTCGAGTCATACATCAGCTCGTAAAAGGTTTCACATAAATCATACAGTGACATCTCAAAGATGTTCGTACATGAGTTACAATAAAAACAATAACTTAAAACTAGACTTACTTTTCTATACTTCACTTCTAAGACTGCAACCAACTCATAGCCAATTTCTAAAACTATTTGAGGCGAGAGCCGATTTCCCCTCCGGTTGCCCGGCCGGGGGTCTTTCTCCCCAAACCAATTTCCGAAATCGGTATAAAAGCCGTCTAAACCTCTAGGACTTCAAACAAACTCGATTGGTAAATCAATATCCCTTTCCTATACATCCATTCAACACTTAGCCAACTTCGTAAACCATTTTGAGGCGAGAGCCGGTTTCCCTTCCGGTTGCCCGACCGAGGGGGACTTTCTCCTCAAATCGATTACCGAACCCGACATAAGTGCCGCCCAATATCTTGGACTTCAAACAAGCATACAATTCATATGAATCACAACCAAGCATTCAATACCAAGTAAGGTTCTTAACATGTAATTCAAGAAAGCAAGAAATAAGAAGCATTTGATACATTATGAAACTCAAGCTCATATATTAACCAAGTGAAATAGTAACGAAAATTCAATAAGAAGCATCATATAACATTTCAACGGGTAAATATATGAAAACAAGCTCACCATCTTCCTAAAATACATATCCAATATGTTTACGACTCATGTGATATTTTATTTAGCGATAATTCAACGGATAGCTATTTATTATCAAGCATGTGATTAATTAACATAAAACGAACGTAAATTCGATTAACGAATCTCATATTAAAATAAATATACATCTCAAATTAATTATTTTTTATCATGTAACATCACTTGAAACATCCTAAAACAACCGAATAACAATTACCCAAAACAGCCCCCAAACACGCAACGAACACGCCTACAACGCCCATGGCGCAACCTGCTCATGGCTAGGCGCAGCCTGCGTACGGCCAAGGCGCAGCCTGCGCACGGCCAAGGCGCAGGTTGGGCGTAGCCTGCGCAAGGCCACGAGCCCCATTTCGCCTACGCAATTTCCTGCAATTCGACTATGCTTTCTACATTTCATTTAACACTTCTAAACAACGATTTTAAGCATGGTTATACTACACTAAGCAGCACATAAACCCAACAATCCCAAGTGTGTTCATCATCACATATAAACTACTAATTGAAATGACTCGTTTTCTAGCATCAAAAGATGAATTAAGCAAGCATTGAAGCATACAAAGGATGAACAAAACTGAAATTGTGACGGATATTCAGTACCAATTAATAATCCTCATGTTCTTCACAAATTAATCAATATAAACAATCTGAAGTGCAACCTAACTATGAAAAAACAACTAACTTCAATCATATTTGATAAATTCCACCATCAATGAACACAACAACATACTTCCATCCATTAGCAACCAAAAATCAGATTATACTCAATCTTAATATAAAACACATGTAAATTTCAGAAATTAAACTACCCACAACATATTCATACTAAAATCGTCATCCATTAACACAAAACACCAAGAAAAACTCATGTCAACTTAATTTAAGACAAAAGTCGAGTTTCCTCATCAAATTCACCTTTTAGCTTCACAAATCACCAAGAATCGCCTCTAAGCTACTCCAATCGACCAAGCCCACAACTAGAAACACCAACAAAAACGTAAGTCTCGAAAAACGTGCACTAAAGTCACGTCCAGAAGGTAAGACATAAGTATTTTGGGGACATTCTTACCTAGAAAGATGGAGGACGCTGAGAGGAAGAAATAGGCGCGAAAATCGTCTCAATCGGATAAGAAACAAAGGTTTTATGCGAGTTTTAAGATTGAAGGTGAAATGTATACAAATGGAGATTGTGTTTATGTTATGAAATTTGAACAATGAAATGAAGAAGGGGGTGAAGGATGCTAAAGTTAGGGTTTTGTGAGGGAAAGATGAGGGAATGGACCCAATTACAAGTTAGGCCCAAGAGATGAGTTTTAAGACGGACTAAGCTAGATTTACCGACTCAAGGTCACTATTAACTTTAAAACGAAATACACGTATCCGGACCATAAAATTAAATTGCTAAAACATAAATTACGCAATTAAATGAAATCTCATTTCAAACCCTTTTAAAATATTTCCACATAAATTAATCAGCTATTTAAATGAAATTACGAAATAACAAAATATAAATTATTTTCGAAATTGAACTTAAAATCTTTAAACTTCCAAGCCCCGAAATATTGGGATGTTACATCGAATCCATGTTTTTCAATCATATTTTTTTAATTGTTAATGAAATCGTCTAATTATTTTTCAAAATTATATCGTTGTTATTTAATATTTTTTTCCAATAATATATGCCATAAAATTAATGTAATCATAAATTATTCAAATACTTTTTATTTCATTTTGATATTTACAATAACATTAAACTAGTTATATTTAATAAATTGTTATAAAAAATTGTAATGCAGGAGAGAGAAAAGTGGGTAGAAATGTAAGAAATGATTGAAAATGTTGGGTAATGGGAAATGATTGAGTTAAGATCGACCTAAGTTAGGTTGTGACATTTATGCTTGGGACTACCATCCCCAAGCAAGGTCAATAGGTAGGTCATGATCTTGCTTGGTCATCTTAATCAAGGATTAAGAAGAAAATTAGTGTGACCTCCTAGAATAAGAGGTCAATTTGTGACCTTCATTTGAAGGTATTGACCTTGTTGATGACCTAGTAGGTGGCACCATTGTTTAGTTGTTGGACACAAATGAGAGAGAACAAAAAAAAGCGAAGCATCTACTCCTCTTTCTCGTTTCCCTGCCAAGTATCTTCCCCTCTTTCTCCTTTCTCTCCAAAAACAAAAATAGATTTACACACCATTGAAAGAGCAAAAAAAATTAAAGAACATTTTTTTATTGAATCACTCTTTAAAATACTTATTGAATGACCTCAATTTTGACATATTTTGAACCAATTTTCTTAATACTTTACATTAAAAAAAATTTCGGCAAAAAATCTTTAATAAATTAACAGCTTTTGGGCAAAAAAAATCAATTAAATCGACAGATTTTTGGGCAACATTGCCTTCAATAATAATCACCATGAAGCTCTCCCTCTTGAGAACGAGATATGACCAAGTTGTATGATAATGGTGGTGCACGATGGTGATGATGAACAATGGTGATGATGAACGAATATTGTTGAATGAATGAGATGATGGTGAACAAATAAGGTAAAAGATAGATCTGAAATGAAGAAGGGGAAACATGTGACGATTTGATGATGTGAAGGAGAAGGTGATGAAGAGGTGTGAAGAAGGGATGATGAAGATGGTGGATATATTGGTGGTAGGTGATATATGAGAAAGTGAAGAGCGGAGGAAGATAGAAGATTAGTGTTGGAAGGCTTGAGGTAACAAATTTGAGAATGAATAAGGGTTTTAGCCCAATTAGTGATTTTGGGCTAAATTTTTACCTAAGTAACTTTCTTTCGAGTTACAGTTCGTCAAATAATATTTTAACTACGTCCGTTAAAAGCACCGATATATCGCTAAATTAATTATAATCGTTTGATCGCCTAGATATTTCATTTTTAATTGTTAATCAAATTGTATTAATCATTTTTCGAAATTAAAACCAAGTTACTCCCTCTTATTCATAATAATTTCCCTATTTCCTTTTTCATCAATTCACAATACCTTCCCTATTTTCTTTTTTGGTAAAATTTTATATATATTTTAATCATCTTACCCCACCACAATAACCCACAATTCTCATAATGTATACTTAGACCATCCCCAACCATGCCCAATATTTCTCCTCATCTCACTCTCTATTATCACTTCTTACTCATCCACCTCATTATTCCTCAACTTTTCAATTTACAACCAAACATTCATCCAGCAATAATTTACACTTATTCCTCATCACTCTCTTTCATCATTTATCTCTCTTACTTTAATTTACCTCACACATTTTTTTACATTAAAAATCTATTTTGTAATTTGTTCGGGTTTTCAACTCGATAATTATTTACTTCTGTTTTTCTTACTTTAATCTACCCCATACATTTTTTTTACATTAAAAATCTTCTTTCGTAATTTGTTCAGGTTTTCAACTATAATCTGAATAGAGCAAACCAGAATCAAGCAACTAATTATCATTTATCCAATCTTATCTAATCTTAACTTGGAAAGTTATTGAGCTTATGAATTATTGTTATACGCTCGATAACTTTTTTGCTCAAACTCAACAATTTTATTGACTAATCTCGACAACTTTGTGACAAAGTTAGACAACTATTTATTCTTTTTAAAGTTACATTTTTATTTCTAACGGTTACATTTTTATTTCTGTGTTTTGTTTTATGTCGTTGTAATGAGTTGTAAACTTTATTTATGTGTTAGATTTATTTTCGTTAACTTTATTACGTGTTCACTTTGTTTTCTCGTCATTTTAATTTAAATGTTATATCAATTCTCAGTTATCAATGTAATCGTTTTTTCAATTTTATTCAATTACAAATCTTAAAAGTCCGTTAGAAAAAGATATCTAATAGAGTAAATAAAATCAAAGAAGAGAGAGAGAGAGAGAGAGAGAGAGAGAGAGAGAGAGAGAGAGAGAGAGAGAGAGAGAGAGAGAGAGAGAGAGAGAAATATGTCAAATATTATTACCTATTTATAGAGAAAAATAAGATAGAAATTATGGTGTAATTATTTTTTTCAAAAAAAAACAATTACATATCAATTATTAAAGGAAATAAAATATTCTTTACTCATTTTGTCTAAACTATTGTAACGTTTAATCAAATAAAAATAAAACAAATGAGATAAGTAAATAGATAAAACAACATAGATTCTCACATTGAAAATTCAAAATAAAAAAAATATGTTACTCATTAGTATCTGCTTTTTTTGGGATAAAATGTAAGTAAACATTTAATATAAACAAATTATCAAAAATCGATGAGTATATAAAATGTATTTTTGTCATGCTATCATCAAAACATCAATAAAACAACAAAATCAAATGCATCATATATATCTCATTAGTACTCAAATCACAAGGAAAATATAAATTTACCATTTTAACCAACATAATTAAATATATAGATAATACTATATTTATGCTAAACTTGCATTAGTCATATTTGTAATTTGTTGTTAATATCAATATTAATAAATTCACTACACATTAACAATGATGAATATATTAAAAATATCTGCAAACTAATTAAACTATCACAATTAAAAATGTGAAATTAAAAAGTTAAAGTTACAATTTAGTTAAGCTAGGATTTATTTCACAAAAAAATGACAACAATTCACCATAATTATATTGACTCATCGAGGATCTCAAATGTACGTCTTCATAAGCATTTCACAATGCCTAAACGAACTATGTAAGACAAATGTTTGTCAAATTGGACACTTCTCTTCTATTTCTCTCTTATTTTCTCATTTCTCTCTACTTGTTTCATGCTCACCACAAAGTAATGGTATAAAAGGTGTTTGAAAATAAATCAAAAGAAATAATTTGGTGAAAATAAACAAAAAATTTCATTAATTTGTTTTTGCTAGGGTAGTAGAATTTTTATCAATTCATTTTCTTTTATAGATGAAATTTTTTTATAACCGTAGAATATTAAAAGTTTAGCACTAAATTATGGTTATTAAGTGGAATATAAATGAAAGTTTAAATAACATGAATAATTAGTCTATTGAATATTGATTACTAATTTGCCTTTTCATTTTCTATTTTTTTTAAATAATAATAAAATTGGTCCAACATGTCAATAATATAGTGCGCCACGTGTCATTCTAATACTACTCAGTTTAGGCTTTTTATGTTATTATATAGATATGAATCATATTGCATTCTATACGTACAATAATTGTAGGGATGTACTTTTTCACATACGAATTTTACTCTTTCACACACACATTTTACTTTTATACCCTTGTCATTTTTCTCTCCCAATTGAATTCTCTCAACCTCCCTTCGCTCCACCTCCCGCCGACAACCCATTCCGTCCAACCTTACTCCGGTCGACAAGTGCTCCGGCCGACCTTGATTTCCCCTTTTTCCGACAACCCCATTCCTGCCCTTCCCTGGTCCTCATCGCCCAGACTTGCCTTTCCCAGCCTTCACACCACCACCATTATTAGCATTATAAGAAAAAAAAAAATTGAAATTAAGAAATAGAACAAACAAAGCAACCTCAAGAAAATCGTTTCCTGCAAATTGTTTCAATTTGTACGCACCCCGGCAATTCATTTAACCAATTTGCACGAGGTTAGTCTAGTTTTTTGTTTCAATTTGTTCAAAATTGATATCGTCAAAAAATATTTTTTCACTAATAAACCCTAATTATTTTATAAAACATATTAATAATTACAAAAATAACTAAATTAATTTACCAATTGGAGAATTATGATCCATTATTGTTGAAATTTTTAGAGTAACTAGATTCAATTTTAGGGAAGAAGATACATCTATTAATTTGCTTAGGTTTAGGGGAAAAAAAGGGTATACGATGGAAAATTAATGAAAAAATGTATGTGAAAAAGTAAAATCCGTATGTGAAAAAGTAATTCCGTAATTGTATGGTACAATATATTTCATACCTACAATATTGAAGATAAGAATACAATTGTAAAATAGTACTCCTTCCGATTTCCTATGATGTCGATTTTATTAGATTAGTAAAATAATACAATCGTTTCCAAAGTTAATATAAATGGGAAGGAAAAGTAAATTTATTAGATTAGTTGTCGATTTTTTAGTGTATTATATAGATTAATTATTAAAGGATATCTAAAGAATAATTTGCAATATTTTGTATATCTATTAGTGATGTGAGAATATTTTTTTTCCAATATTTTGTATACATTAATCAATGAGAATATTTTTTCAAAACTTTAATCACATCAGGGGAATTTGGGCGGGAAAATTTTTAATGTGGTAGCGACATGTGTCCAATTCATGTATGGTGGTAATTCTTATATACTTTTATATAGATATAGATTCTAGGAAGATAATTAAAATAATATTTTATAATTAATTATAATAATATCTTTAGTGGGTTAAGGTTGGAAGGTGGATAAATAGGCGGGAAAAGTAGTATTGTAGTGGTTTGTGTTTTATTATTATATATAGATACGGAGTAGCTCATTAGGTTCTACAATTTCAATTAAAACTCACAAATTCTCATTGAAGATGACACTATTCGTTACAGGTTGAAAACGGAAATGCAAGTGGCAAAAGTCATTGAATGCTTCATTTTCTTTTACTTGTATTCCCATTCCTACATGTCACATGTGTAATTGTGAGAGAAACATATCCGTCTTCACCTTGTGACGGATAATATCCGTCCCAAGCAAGACTCAGTGTTAAAATATTTGAACATTTGTTAATTCGTTAAGAACAATCATAAATTCTCGTCCCAACGGATAATATATCTGTCACAAGCTGAAAACGGATAATGTTTCTCTCAAATAATGCAAGTGGCACAACCCATAAAATGCTCCATTTTCTCCCACTTGTATGTCCACTTACTTAATTGTAAGAGTAAAATATCCGTCTTCAACTTGTGACGGATATTGTCCGTCACAAGAAAGACTTTTTGAAAAACAAGAATATACTCACTACCTAGGTAGCACCAAAACGAACACGGACACGGACACGGACACGGGACACGGCATCCCGTGAAATTTAGGACACGGGACACGACATTTAAATATAATAAAATATATTTTTTATGGTTATAAATAACGTATAATTTTATTTTTATCATGTATTTGAAGCTACGTCTAAATAAGTTAATGTACAATTCGACCTTTATTATAACTAATTCTCATTTTCCAACAAAACTCATCTTTTAATCGATGTTTTTTAAAATTTTATTCCTAGTCTAAACTATAATGTATTTAGCCATGTGTCCAACGAGTGTCGGGTGTCCGAGTGTCGAACAGGGGACTACTAATTAAGAGAAAATATCCGTGCTACCTAGCTCACTAATTTAGTTGCTCTACATTAAATCTCAAGCACACGTTTATTTGACCATTAGGAACAAGTGAAAAAAATGGAAAATCCAACAAATTAAAAACGCAAATTTTATTATATCACCGTTTACGTGCAATTAAAAAAATATGGTCACTTTTTGATAAATAGTTACAATTTTTGGATAAAATAATGACCAATTTTATGACTAAAAAATGAATATTTTTTCTTTTTATTCAAAATGAGCGCACTATGTCGCGGATGAGAATCGAACCCCCAACTTCATGGTTGGGATAAGAGTGCTCTTACCACTTGAGCTAACTCTTGTTCTCAAAAAAAAAAATGAATATTTTTTCAATCGATCACTATTTACCAAAATATAGTTACTACTTTATTAAAATTGGACACATATTAACAAAAAAATAGGGAAACGTGGGCGTACGAAAAATTAATTTTAGTAAAACTAGTAATGGTAAAACAAATTGAATTATTCATTAATATTGAGAATAGGAAATTTCAGAAATTACAATTTTAAAGTTCATCGATTATAAAGAGAACTCATAATCAGACATTAGTTATAGCTTAACAATTCTTACCCCGAAATAATAGCTTCATACATAAATATGTTTATTTAAAACAGCAGTAGCAAACCATTATAAACAAAAATGGTAATTACCACTTCCATTAGCGAATTGTAAAATTTCACCATTTGCCTGATTCTACCCTCTTCTATCTGCCTTACAACAGTAGAGAGGAAAATTTCACTAAAAAAAAAGCAGTAAAAAACATCTAGGGCAACCCCTAAAAAACAGGGTACAAGAGATAAAGAAGCCTCTTAAAATAAGCTTCTATTTCCCAATTTACCCCTCCATTTTAACGGTAGTTGGTAGCTATAGGTATATACGGATTACTTTCGAAACAACAAGTCGCCCATGTGACGGGACAATTACTATTCATGTGGATAAATAAGACGAAATAGTTTACTACGAGTACTTGATACGACTCTGATTTTGTCTTGTATACCCCACATGTGTATTACTCAACCCGTCGCAAGCTTGGAACGGATATGCCCGTCTCAAAGTAGAATTTGGGATTACGAAATTCACCACTACATAATAATAATAATAATAATAATAATAATAATAATAATAATAGTAATAGTAAAGGGTTATTTGTAGTGGGAAGGGTAAAAGGGTAAAGTCAGCGGAATTGGGAGCCGGTGAAGGTCTGGCCGAAAGACCAAGTAGGAGGGGCAGCATTGAAGGAGAGCAGAGAACGGCCATCACTAGTAGTAACCTTAAAAGAGAGAGACTGGCCATTGAGATAAGTGTTGCTTTGCCAATTTTGACCCCAATTCCTTGACATGGGTTGCCATCTAGTTCTTGATCCTTTGATAGCAACCCCGTGTACGTCTCCTGCTCCTCCGACGTTGGTGATTAGTACCAAGTTGAAGTATGAGTGTCCGTTTATTGTGAATCTTATTCCTCCCCTTCTTCTGCAGGACACCCTACACAAGTATTTTATCATCTTAAATTTATCCATCCAATTATACTTATACTAACACTTTCATAACTTCTATTTCCTGTTTATGTAGATACTTATTTTCAAGCTCACCAAAAAGTTTAGCATTTTGTAGTAGGAGTAAATGATAATTACAATTCTAATTCAAATCGTACAAAATTAATAAAAACAACTTTATTACCACCGTACCAACAACAATAAATACTATAGTTGGCTGTTGCCAAATCAAATCAACTTCTTCTTGCTAATTAAAGATCCTGGAAATATAACATTACACGTTTATTATAGTACCATATAACTATTTATTTTACAATTCTGCGGCAATTCAACCTACTTCTTACATTTTCAAAACTTTTTTTCTCCAAACTCTATCTTTTACTTAAAACATGATTGTTTTATTAAATTCTAAATTATAATTATAATGTTTTAATCAAAATAAAAATAAAAAAGTATAAGATTGCTAATTATTTCTTAAAAATGACTTGATGCATACTTACACCGTATAAAATAATAAAATAAACTAACATTATTAACTTTGTGAAAAATATTCTTCAAAATAATATAAGAAAAGTAATTAAAAGAAATCATTAACTTTATAAAAAAACAAAAGGATTTTGTGACATGCAAACTAAAATACAATGACCTGAAATATAAAAATATTAAGGGGTAAATTTGGAATAAATAAGTAATAAATTAAAAAGTAAAAGTCTATAAATACCGCGCAATAATTAGGCGTGATCTATATACTAGTTAAGTCTGAAAATAATAAAAACATCATTATGAGTTGTAGTATGGAGAAATCATGAGCACATAATCAACTAGTAACGAGTTTTTATCTGAACCATAGTTCTCGTGTTCGAGTGTTCGGAACAATAAGTCTCATTGAAAACGGGCATATTCGTAGCAAGTTGATAGATAAGACAAAAGTAAAATTAGTAGAAATTAATATTATATTTTTATCTTATCTAACTACCCGATTATTACTTCACCCGTTTTGAGTTTGTGATGAATATGTCCGTCTTTCATTGTATTAGGATTGCAATAATGTTAAAAAGTTATAAATGTGTGGTTTACCGTTGTAGTGGTGATATTGGGTTCCAATAAGGAGTAAAGTAGATGGCAGATGGCGTAGACAATCTAAATTCTTACATGTGACATGATGACCCACGTTAATTAATCAACTAACAATGACTAGTGACTGCCTCTGTTTTTTGTGTGCTTTATTTATCATCCATGTCGTTCTCATTTATACAGTGCCTTCCCTGTCTTCCTGTCTCACAAACGGAGTAGGAGTAGGAGTAGTGTACATCTACCAATACTTAAATAGAGTATCCGTTGTAGGTATTTAGAGAAAATTAAGAAGATTAAATTTTGAACTGAAAAAGCAGGAGAAATAATGTAAAAGAAATAGAAAAAAATGGAAGCTAGCATGCATTGTCTTAAATACCTTCGATAAGCAACGGGGACAACTCCTGCGCGATATTGAGCAATATGTTGAAAAACAGGCTGAGAGAGATCAAAGTGATGTTGAGGAGGGTTACACCAGCCTCCTGCATTATTTGGCAATGCATTGTTTGGTGGGCAGAAATTAGTGGCAGTTACCACAATTGAACCCGGTAAGCACCATTTCGGGTCACTTGCACACCGGATCTGATAGCATGACCCGCACGCCAGCCCGTTGTTAAACATCGCTGTGCTTAGTGCTGCTGTGTTCGTCCCGTATCCTTCGCTATACAGGTTTCCATACCCACATGCTCCTCCTGATGTGTATTTTCATGAACCCAATTATCAATGCAATCCACTTGGCCAATCACTTCTTACTCTTTATCTTCTTATATCAATGCAATGTGAGGACCAATCAACTCATTTAAACAGTTTGTTTCTCGTGCTTTCACTCTCTAATCTTAGTTACGTAATTACGTTTTCCTATTACCCGCACTACTTAATTTTACAGGACGCTTCCCTCCAGGCACCAGGCCCCAACCCATTCATGATTCAACAGTCTCACATAGACGCAATCTGGGTACAACTTCACTTATGAACCAACTAATCCATTATAACTAACTTACAATTACCCATTACCTATAATTCTATTTTTTCTCATAAAAAAATAAATAAGGAGATGACAAGAAATCAGAGAAATTACCCATAGTGCCGGACGCATCACCCCCACCGTAAAAAGTGGCATGAGCACGAACCCAACCACCACTACCGCGTCTACCCCAACCACCAACACTGCGTCTACCGAATCGTCCGTATGCCTCAGTACTTGACAACAATGCAAGAAAACCCACTAACAGAATTCCAGCTACACCCATTTTCCTGCACAATTTCAAAAACCAATTTTAGTTATTTTGGGTAATTTACAAAAGCAAGTGAGAAAGGAGATGAAAATATTTACATTTTGTATAAGGAATGTGGGGAATTTTAAGTAAAAACATAAACTGAGGAAATTGAGGTGAGGAGATGGGAAACGGAGTAGGGGTGAATAAATAGACTTGAATGGTGGTGGGTAACTTATACATTGTGACATGCACAAATTGGGCACATCATGGGACCATACATACTTGTAGTAGTAATTGAGTATCAAATTTCAAAATTGTTACATTTTATTGATTTTTTTTTTTTCTGAAACGAGTGGACTAATTAATTAACAAAATAGTTGATTTTTAAATTTATTACTAAATATGGGTTTAAGTAGCATCGGGTTTCCCGAACTTGGGCTAGAAATTAAGTCTCTCACCCTTGGCCGACTTGTCTAAGAAACACCCCACAACCAAGTTGCTCACCGCCAAAGCAACTTGCTCCTTGCATAAGACCATCCCCAAGCAAGGTCATGAGGGTGGTCATAACCTTGTTTGGTCATGGTTAATGGGATAATTAAGTTAATTAATTGGTGACTATTTTGCTAATTTGTGACCATATGATCAACCAAGGTCAATTTGTGACCATGGTTGAACATTTGTAACCATATTTGTGATCACTATGTGGACAATTTTTATTGGTTTAAGAATAAAAAACTATAAAATGATTGGTAAAAGAGATATTTTGGTAGGTAGAAAATGTGATAAATGATTGGAAATGTTGGAAAGTGGAAAAATGATTGGGTTGATGACCTAAATTGTGACCTTTTCTGCTTGGGAGGATGAAAGTAGGTCAAGTTAAATAAGGTGAGATTAAGAGTAAAATCGGGTCGCGACCTAATTATCGCGACCACTGCTTGGGGATGGTCTAAACAAATAATACACTTCCTCTCCTCACAATTTTGATTCCCCCAAATTCAAAGAAAAAACCCCAACTCCAAACCCTTACATAAGTTACTCAATTTTTCTCCAAAAAAACACCCCAAATCAGTCGATTAATTGATTATCGGATAAGTGGTAATTGAGCCCCATAACTCTTTACAATTGTGAAATTAAACCCCATAACTTTCTATTGGAGTAATTTCACCCCATAACTTATACAAAATGTGTAATTTAACCCCATTCAATATCTCCCCAAAATCTCACCATATACCAAAATTATACGGTGTACAATTATACTAAAATTATACGAAATACGTATACCAAAATATATCCCTTAAAATTATACTTGTAATTTAGGCCAAAAGACAATCAATAAACACGGCCTGCAATTCTACAAAAATGGCCCAAAATAATACTTAAGGACAACAACAATCAGATATTGACCTTACCTACCATTTCCAAGACAATCAGATCAAATTAGGCAACCATTCCACTTCTGTGAAATTGATTGATATTTGAAGGGTACACCGAATCTCTCACAATACCCGGATAAATGGCGCCCGGTACCCTCAACTCTCTCAGCTGGTCGAAAACCTTAGCTACTGGTGATACGTGCCTATACGCTATGCATTTTATTTATACTTTCAGCACGTATTTCTTATGCATTTTAGTAACTTTTAGTTACTATTGCTCCCGAAACGGTTTACTTTGGTATTTCTATGTTTTAAATGTAGGAACAAGCAGAAGTGAGCAAAACCGAACTTTAACCGTCCTCCGGAAGCTATCTTGAGTGAATACACGAAGCAAGGATCCGAACTCTTAAGCCAAGAGGTGCGTGCAAGCCAATTTAAGGTTGGAATACACCGGAATCGGTCGACCGACCTACCTAACAGGTCGACCGACCAGCGCACAGATTACAGAAGGCCTAATTACAGCACGAGAGGTCGACCGACCTACATACCCGGTCGGTCGACCAGTCGACGGGTTCCGCTGTTTCGTTTTCGGCTTTTATTCTTTTAATCATGTAATTAGAAGGGTATTTAAGGACGTTTGAGCATTGTAATTAGGTTAAGCAGTCACAATTAAGCAAAACACCTTAGTTTAGAGAGAAGAATTCCAAGTTTTCAGATTTGTTCTTAGTTTTCCAATCGGTTTGTAAGTTTTATGCAATTTAATCTTTCTTTGTTATTCAATTTCATTGTCCTTCCTATTATTGTTATTCAATTCATGCTTTGCCTTCTTGAATCTTCATCTTCAATTATGTTATCTTTCTTGTTGTTCTTCAATGTTGTTAGTATTAGTTTCTTGATTATGCATAGCTAATTCTTGTGATTAGGAATTAGGGGAACCATGGCTAAGATTAGATTTTAATGATTTTATGATTAATATACCAATCCCCATTGTTGTTGGTGAACTAATTCTTTAAGATTGAAAGATTGTTAGGATTAGTTTAACAACTTTGGGATTGCCCTATGAACGAAAGTTTAGTGCTTTACTAGGAACCCTAAGACCGTAAGGATTGGGTAGAATATTGACCTAAAGGTTTATTCTTTGTTCCTTGGGATTGTGTTATTTGGTTATTTTACCCTTTGTTGACTTGACCCAGCCATAGGGAACCGAAGTTCCTAATCATCCTTTACTTTTGTTTAGTTTTCTTGTCTATTTTGCTATCTTAGTTGTTAGTCCCAACCTTCAATCAAACGCCCCTTTTTTGTTACTTTCAATAGACTTTAAATTCACAAACAATATTAACCTTGTCTCCTTGTGGTTCGACCCTTGACTTATCCTATCTAGTTTAACCTGAGATTTTTATAAATCTTATCTTTGGCACCCCTCAACGACGGGTGTCAAATTTTGGCGTCGTTGCCGGGGAGGCGGTATAATTTTGTTTGTAGATTTCTAGTTTATTTTTCTTGTCTTAAGGAACTTAGGTTCCTTAAGACCGTTACTTACCTTTTCTTCTAGTGTTGTTTTTGCATATTAGAAGACGGTTTTTGAGAGGAAGGCTTGAGTACTCTCATTCTTAGAGATATGGGTACTATCTATGATCACATACAACCAAAGGTACAAGATCTACCGAAGGGGTTTACTTTGCCTACACCTACCACTGGTTCTTTTGAGCTCCACCCGAACTACATCATTCTGGTGGAGCGGAACAAATTTTCTGGTCTACCCGACGAGGATCCGTTGAAGCATGTTGAGACATTCACGGATTATTGCTGTTCTATACATATTCCAGCCGGGGTGACTCAGGATGAAGTAAAGGCAATGATATTCCTCTATTCATTGAAGGACTCTGCGAGAGATTGGTACCGCTACCTTGATAGGGTAGCTGAGAAGGTTACATATTGGACTTCCTTGGCATTGGCTTTCTATAAAAAATACTTCCCTCTTGCGAAGGCCAATGACTTGAGAAGTCAAATCACTAACTTTCAACAAGGACCCGAGGAAAAATTTTGTGAAGCATGGGGTCGGTTCAAGAGATTGGTCCGGTCTATTCCTCATCACGGTTTTCCTCAATGGTATTTGTGCAACCAATTCTACAATGCCCTTTATGATGATTATAAGGTGATTCTTGATGCGGCCGCCAATGGTAGATTTCAAAATTATACCGACCATATGAAGGGTTGGAACACTATTGGCGGTGCATAGAGCCGAGTTTGGGAGTTCACGTGGGAATTCGCGAAGGTTGAATGTTGAGATGGATAGGGTGTTAGCTCTTAAGACAACCGTTGAAACTCGTTTTGAAAAGCTTGAAGCAGCTCAGTGTGGGGAATAAAACGTGTATTCGCCCTTTAATTGCAGGATTATAATGAAAATTACAGTCGTGAAAATCGTCATAAGATTAAAAAGCATAAGAAAAGAAGTACAACCTTTAGTCCTCGCGCAAAAGGCCTAAGAACAGGAATTAACACAAATTCCCTCCTATAACTTGCACCCAAGACTTAGAATGAGACGTGGCCGCGTGTGCTAGAAATCCTCTCCAACTGCCTTGCAATATTGGGAGAGCTATTTAGGTTTTAGATGTGAGATCTGAGGTTTTGGGAGAAGAAAGCTCTCAAAACCCTAATTTTCTTGAGAATTATTTAGTCAGTGCAACAACAGTGTCTTACATAAGGAGAAGTCTCCTCCTTATATACTACACTTGGCCGAAATATTTGAATAGGGTAAGGGTGGGCTTTCCACTCTTACCTTATTCTAATTCATGATTCGACCCATTTAGCTATAAGTTGTCCGCGGGTTTTATTTATAAATCGTAACATGTTATCAGATATTAATACAGTCGATATATTAATAATGGTCTGACAAAATACGATATTGTATAATTACCCAAATTAATATAACTGTTTATATTAATACGCGAATACAATATTTAATTAAATATAACCGTTCATATTTAATTTACGAATTAATCATGTAATCAGTATTAGCTAAATTTATTTAATCTGTATTAAATAATAATCTAAACATCTTATTGACTAATTTAATAGTCAATACCTCTGACTAACTGTTTAGTCATATCCGGCATAAATGTGACTGTATTTTCATACCTTCACATCTCTCAAACGTGTCCTATAGGTGTGACGTATAGGGACCAGTTGACCACCGCCATCCGTATGACAATAACGTCAAACTTATCTAGCAAGCCAACCGTTATTGATAAACGTGGATCAACTAGTAATAATACTGAAGTATGCCCTTGTGATCCTTAAAGAGATTTAATAAGTCATTGTACTTAATTGTCAAGGACACCAGCCCCAACACTCAGCTGAAGCAAGAAAGTGCGAACCTAGTTACTACGGTTGACAACACGGGTGAGACGGCGGAGTTAAGAGAGCTTGTTCATGCTCTAATGAAACAAATGATGGAAATGGAAAAGGCTTAAGTGGCTTCTTTGAAGACTTTTGAGGACCAATTAGCAATATTAGCTGCTAATCAGATTGCTAGCTCTCCAATCAGTTGTGAGAGTTCCATAGAGACATTAAATGCTATAAATCTCAGAAGTGGTCGTGCTTATGATGGACCAAATTCCAAGGAGGATTCTTCTGAAGTTCGGGACGAAAAAACTGATCCCGTACACAGGTCGGGAGGTCGACCGACCACTACATCAGGTCGACCGACCGAGGTACCTGACGAGAGATTAGTTTCTGCAAAACAGAAGAATTCTGATAACAGCGCATCTGGTCGACCGACCGGCACACCAGGTCGACCGACCAGAGTTCCTGCGCAGAATAAAATTTCCAATCCTGAATTGTTGGACCTATCCCTTATTCAAGACCTCACTGAGATTCTACAGCTGGAGAAGCCGAAGGTAGCTGATCCTATGGCTAGTGTTACCATTCCGTATCCTGAGCGATTGAAAAATTCAAAAGAGGATCGGAAATTTGGTAAGTTCTTGGAGATGGTGAAGAACCTTGAGGTAACCATCCCATTCACTGATTTAATTACCCAGGTACCTTCTTATGCTAAATTTATGAAAGATATTTTAAGTCGTAAGAGGAAATTTCAAGACGAAGGTGCTATTGCTTTTGTGGAAGAATGTTATGTTCTTTCGCAAAATAATATAGCACCCAAGTTGAAAGACACAGGTAGTTTTTCTATCCCATGTACTATAGGAAATCATGTTATTGGGAAAGCCCTTTGTGATCTAGGGGCTAGTGTCAGTGTTATGCCTTATTCTGTTTGTGAGAGACTTAACATAGGTAGACTTAAGGTCACCAATATTACCTTACAGATGACAGATAGATCAACCCAAAGACCATTAGGGATCTTGGAGGATGTCCCAGTTCGAGTGGGAAAGTTCTTTATTCCTGTTGATTTCGATGTTTTAGACATTGCTGAGGATAGTCAGATACCTATTATTTTAGGTAGACCCTTTTTACACACAGCTGGGGCTGTGATTGATGTCAAACGCGGGATCATTACTTTAGAGGTTGGAGATGACACTATCGAGTTTAGTCTTGCCCTTAAGGCAACTACTCTTACTGATGATACTTGTTGCTCCATTGATATTATTGACAGGAATGTTATCCGTAACTGGACGGAATCCTTGACCAAGGATCCCTTAGATGGTTTAACAGTTTTGGATTAGTGTGCAGGTAATCCAGCTAGAACGCTGAGGAGCTGGATGTTGTGGAAGCAGAGATAGAGGAATATGAGCTGACTGAGGAAGAAGATGAGAAGCTCATATGCTTGGCTAATGCTAATCTGGTAAACATGTGCTATTCTATTAGTACTGATTATGTTCATGTCGTAGAGGTAAAGGTACCAGAGCGTAAGCCACTTCCTCATAATCTTAAGTATGTTTTCCTAGATGACACTGAGTAGTATCCTGCAATTGTTAGTTCTAAACTTGATCCTAACCAACTTTCTGCCTTGATGACTGTTCTCAAAAAGAACATGAAAACTTTAGGTTATTCTTTGGATGACATTAAGAGCATCAGTCCTGATGTTTGCATGCATAGGATAGAGTTAGAGGAAGGGCATAAGCCCTATAGACAGGGTCAACGTAAGTTGAACCCTAAGATGTAGGAGGTAGTTATGGCTGAGGTGATTAAACTTCTTGATGCAGGTATTATTTATTCAGTTGGCAACTCCAAGTGGGTTAGCCCAGTTCAGGTGGTTCATAAGAAAGGAGGAACCACTGTGGTTAAAAATGAGAAAAATGAATTAATACCTACTAGAGTAGTGACAGGGTGGCGGATGTGCATTGATTATAGACAGTTAAATGCCGCCACCAAGAAAGACCATTTCCCCCTTCCTTTTGTTCACCAAATGATTGAGAGACTTGCTTCTTATAAATTCTTCTGTTTTCTAGATGGTTATTCATATTTTTTCCAGATTCTCATCCATCCTGATGATCAGAGTAAGACCACTTTTACATGCCCACAAGGTGTTTTTGCATACCGCAGAATGCCTTTTGGGTTGTGTAATGCTCCTGCCACCTTTCAAAGGTGTATGATGGGTATCTTTTCTGATTTTGTAGAAAACATCATGGAGGTATTTATGGATGATTTTTCTGTTTATGGTAATGCGTTTGATCAATGCTTAGCTAACCTTGATAAAGTCAGTTTATGGTCACTGAGGGGGTAGTGTTAGGGCATCTTATATCTGATAAGGGTATACATGTAGATAAAGCAAAGGTGCAAGTGATTGAACAATTACCCCCTCCTGTTAATGTTAAGGGGGTGACTAGTTTCTTAGGACATGCAGGTTTTTGCCGGCGTTTCATTAAGGACTTTTCTAAGATTGCTAAACCACTTACACAATTGCTCCTTAAGGATGTTGTCTTTGAGTTTACTGATGAGTGCCTTTCAGCTTTTAACAGGTTGAAGGAAGCTTTGGTCTCAGCACCGATCATCCAGCCACCGGATTGGGATCTCCCATTTGAGATCATATGCGATGCCAGTGACTATGCTTTGGGAGCTGTGCTAGGCCAAAGGAAGAACAAGGCTCTTAATGCTATATACTAGGGCTGAGCAAAACCGGTATACCGCACCGGTTTTACAATCCGGAGCGGTACCCGGTTTTTAAAAAATTGGATTTTAAGGAACCGGTACCGAACCGGTTTAAACCGGTATACCGGTTTTTTTTCAAAAATAGGAAACCGGATCCGGAAATCCGGATTATCGCACCGGTTTTGAAACCGGTTTCACTAAATTTTCCTCTTTAGACGTTTAGAGTTTAGTTATTAGTTAGGCTTTTTTTGTTTTTTTTTTCAAAAAAATTATAAACCGGTTTGAAATCCGGGTCCCGGTTTTCAATTATTCAAAACCATATCCGCTCCGGTTTAGCATAATATAATCCGGTTCGGATACCGCATCCGGAAAAAAACCGAATTTTCGGTTTTCTTTTTACGGTTTTCGGTTCAGTTTCGGTCTTATAATTCGGATCCGATTTTTTTGCTCAGCCCTACTATATACTATGCGAGCCGTACCCTAGTGTGGGGAATAAAGCATGTATTCGCCCTAAACGTGAAGGATTATAACGAAATATACAGTTGAGAATTATGGTCATAAGACAATTAAAAACATGAAAAAGAATACAACCTTTGGACCTTGTGCTAAAGGCCTAAGAACAGAAATTAAAGCAAATTCCCTCCTATAACTTGCACCCAAAACTTGATTGAGATGATGCCGCGTGTGCTAGAAATACTCTCCAATTGCCTTGCAATATGGGGAGAGCTTTTGTTACAACAAACCTCCCCAATACTAATAGGATAGTCAGATTGGGCAAGGAAAGAGATTAATCTATCACAATAGATATACAAAGGTTCATGCTCGAGTTGTGGGAAAGGGGCGATGGTCATGACGGCGAAAGAAAAAGGGAAAACATAAACAAAAAACAATAAACACTGGCGTCACGTCCCCGGCAACGGCGCCAAAATTTGATGCCCGTCGTTGAGGGTACCAAAGATAAATTTATAATTCCTAAATTTAAACTATAGATGGTGAAAGTCAGGGTCGAACCACAAGGAGGTGGAGAATGTTTATTGTTTGATGCTAATGTTTAAGGTCACAAAATTGGGGTTTGATTGGTTGTTCACTAAGTCTAAAGCAAGGGTTAAAAATAAAACAAGTAAATAAAGATGATAATAAAACAATAATAAAAGGGATGCTAGGATGTTTGGGTAACAAATAGCAAAGGTAATATAAATCCTAGGGTCAACATGTATTGCAGTCGCGTAAGGGGTGTAACATATCCTTTCGGTCTATGGTACCTAATAGCTCCTTTCGGCCTATGCTATTAGTTCCTAGGTCTCACATTATTGGGTCTCAACAATAAGGGTGATTCCTACATCCTAGGTCACATACCTTTCAGTCTTAAGTAACCTAGCAGTCTTAAGGTGTAAACCAATGCCCTTCCCGTATCTTTCAATCTTGGGTAGGTCATTACTAACATCCTACAAGTCTCCTTTCAGTCTCATTGTAGGGTATCATAGTTTACGAATTAAAACGAACAGAATACGAACGCGAGTGGGTCGACCGACCAGCTAGCCCGGTCGGCCGACCACCGCCTTGGTCGACCGACCCATTATGTGAGTCGGCCGACCACGGCCCTGCTACAGGTCAGTCTCGGAACTTTATACTACCTACGCATATTCATCCCCTACATCCTAACATAAGAATTTAGCTACGCATGGTTATTGAAACAACAATAAAAAGAGGGATAAACATGGCAATCATAATAATTATCAATCTAAACATGCAATTTACGATAAAGCTTTGGGATTTTATCTTAAACCGAACGCGATAATTGATGCGTGCCTATTTTATGATGTTTTACATCTGTTTTTACACGCATTTTGTCGCTCATTTACTATGTTTTAGCATTTATTTCCCAACAATTGTCTACTTTCGTATTTTTATGCTCTTTTGCAGATTTATGCGGAAAATGGATGATTTTATACCAAATTTATGCCCTCGGGATTTTTTCATGACTAAGGACAAGAAGGAACGAAGCCTAGCGCACATTTCAAGGCCTGAAGATAACTTTTACAAGCGAAGAATCGATCCACGATGTTGCAGCCTGTTTCAAATCGCTATATCTCGAGTTCTAGAGCTGATAATGGAGTGATTCCAGGTGGAGATGAAAGCTTATCCTCTTAGCTTTCCAACGCCGCAAGAATCGCTTCATTACGATAAGTAACGAAGAAATGGCAGCTGTTTTAAGATCGACGCGCGCTGCAGTCCCGACAATTTGGTCGACCGACCTACTAATTGGGTCGACCGACCACAGCACAGACCCAGAAGTTTCCGCGAAGCCCATTAAAGTATTTAGGTCATTAGGAAACTCTTTAATTCCGCCTATATAAGCTAATCTAGTTCCTGATTCAGAATAATCAAGTCCTAATAGAGAGAAGCATCCTAGTTTAGAGAAAAACTCCATAGCTTTAGAGAATACTTTCCAAGTTTCAATATTTGTTCTTGAATTCCAATTAAGCCTGTAAGTTTGCTACAATTAATCTTTCTTGTTGCAATTAATCTTTAATCATGTTATCTCCTTTAATGTTCTTGATTCTTGTTATTGTTAGTTTTACAATTGAGATTATGCATAACTAATTCTTGTGATTAGGAATTAGGGGAACCATGGCAAAGACTTGATTTAGATTGTTTTATGATTAAATTACCAATTCCCCATTGTTGTTGGTGAACTGATCCTTTGAGATTGAAAGATTACTAGGATTAGTTTAACAACAACTTTGGGATTGCCCTATGAATGAAAGTTTAGTGCTTTTCTAGGAACCCTAAGTCCGTAAGGATTGGGTCGAATATTGACCTAAAGGTTTATTCTTTGTTCCTTTGGATTGTGTTATTTGGTTATTTCACCCTTTATTGACTTGCCCTAGCCATGGGGAACCGAAGTTCCTAATCTCCTTTTCATCTTATTTTAATTTCCTTATTATTATTGCATGTTTAGATTGATGTTCTTTATGATTTCCATGTTTACTCCTATTTTTATAATTGTTTTAATAACTATGAGTAGCTAATTTCATATGTTAGGATGTAGGGAGTAAATATGCGAAAGTAGTATAAATTCCGGATCGACATGTCGCAGGCAGGAGGTCGACCGACCACCATTATAGGTCGGTCGACCGACTCGTGTTCGAATTCTGTTTCGCTTTTATTTGTAGACTATAATAACCTACAATGAGACCAAAAGGAGACTTGTAGGATGTTAGTATTGACCTACCCAAGATTGAGAGATTTGGGAAGGGCATTGGTTTACATCTTAAGACGGATAGGTTACTTAAGACTGAAAGGTTTGTGACCTAGAATTTAGGAATCACCTTTATTGTTGACACCCAATAATTGTGAGACCTAGGAACTAATAGCATAGGCCGACAGGAGCTATTAGGTAGCATAGACCTAAAGGATATGTTACACCCCTTACGCGACTGCGATACATGTTGACTTAGGATTTATATTATCTTAGCTGTTTATTACCCAAACATCCTAGCATCTCTTTTATTATATTTTTATTCTCATCTTTATTTACTTGTTTTACCTTATTCTTAGATTTAGTAACAACCAATCAAAACACCCCTCTTTTTATTATTACTTAATAGATTAAAAATTAGCAAACATAATTATCCTTGTCTCTCTGTGGTTCGACCCTTACTATCACTATCTATAGTTTTAGTTTGGTTTATAAATTTTATCTTTGACACCCACAACGACGGGTATCAATAATAATAAGAACAATAATAAAACTAGATTAAAGATAAATTACCAGAAATTGGAATTAAGATGGAAATGAACAAACTTTATTGAATACTTGAATGATTGATGAACAACTAAAGTGCTTGAGAATATTGAAAGATTGTAATTAAACTAAAAGACGGAATAGAACTAAATTATGAACTTAATGAATCTCTATTAAAAACTGGATATATGACTCTCAATAATTCTCCCTCCTCAACCCTAAACGAAAGATTAGTTTATATAGGGCGGCAATTAGGAGTTTCCTAAAGACTCCAACACTTCTTATGGACTTCCGAAAAACTTCTGGGCTGCGCTGAGGTCGGTCGACCTACTATGTGGGTCGGTCGACCTCTTTACGGGCTTCAGGAAAATTCTGGGCTTTCCAAAACAGAGATCTGGTCGGCCGACCCAAGTATTAGGTCGGTCGACCCGTTTCCGCGTTAGATTGCTTTGATTCGTCTCGGTTTGACTTTTGGTACTTGATTAATGATTCCAGTTGACTTTCTTCGTTCCTTAGTTATGCAAAAATCTCGAGGGCATAAGCTTGGTGTAAAATTGTCCTTTTTCCGCACAAATCTGCAAAAGTGCATAAAAATACGAAAGTGCACAATTGTTGGGAAATAAGGGCTAAAATATGGTAAATGAGCGACTAAATGCGTGTAAAAATAGATGAAAAACATCATAAAATAGACACGCATCAATCTATGTCATGTTCCTCGACCATACCAATGTATCTGTCCGGAGGAATAGAGACTCTTCCCGATCTCCTAGGTTCCTCAGGAATATCTACCGTAGCCTCGGTTGAAGGAACTGTTTCCTCCAATGGTTGCTCGGTAGTTGGTTCTTGAATCTCCGATAAATCGAAGGTTCTATTACTCGACTTGTTCTCGAGAAATTCTTTCTCTAAGAACGTCGCACTTGCCGCAACAAAAACACGTTGTTCGGTTGGCGAGTAGAAGTAATGACCAAACGTTCCCTTTGGATAGCCTATAAAGTATGTCTTGACCGATCGCGGGCCGAGCTTATCCTCGTGTCTCCACTTGACATAAGCCTCGCAGCCCCAAACCCAAATAAAGGACAAGTTAGGGACCGTTCCCTTCCATAATTGGTATGGAGTCTTGTCAACAACTTTAGACGGACTTTGGTTAAGTATTAGAACGGCTGACAAAAGAGCATAGCCCCACAATGAATCAGGCACAACGGTGTGACTCATCATGGATCGAACCATATCAAGTAGAGTTCGATTTCTCCGTTCGGACACACCATTTAATTGTGGTGTTCCAGGTGGAGTCAACTGTAGCACGATGCCACAGTCTTTAAGGTGTTGATCAAACTCGTGTGAAAGATACTCACCACCACGATCAGAACGTAGTGCTTTAGTCTTTCTTCCCAGTTGGTTCTGTACCCGATTCTGGTATTTACTTTTATGTTTCATCAAGTAGACATAGCCATATCTACTCAAATCATCCGTGAAAGTGATGAAATACCTATAGCCTTCTCGTGCGTTGATCGACATAGGGCCACATACATCCGTATGGATAAGTCCTAATAGGTCGGCAGCGCGCATTCCAACACCTTTGAAGGAAATACGAGTCATCTTGCCGATGAGACATGATTCACACGTGCCATATGATTCGAAATCAAAGGCCGAGATAGCTCCGTTCTGTATGAGCTGTTTTACGCGTTTCTTATTTATATGTCCCATACGACAATGCCATAGATAAGTTTGATCTTTGTCACCTATCTTTAATCTCTTGTTATTCACATGTAATATTTCGGTGATTTGATCTAAAACATAAATTCCATTCATGGAAACTGCCTTGCCATAAATCATATTGTGTAATGAGAAAATGCAACTGTTATTTTCTATTACAAATGAAAAACCAAGTTTGTCAAGTGCAGAAACTGAAATAATGTTTTTGGACAAACTAGGAACATAATAACAGTTATATAAAGATAACTCGAATCCACTTGGAAGCTGGATTACGTATGTTCCCCTCGAGACTGCAGCAACACGTGCTCCATTCCCGACACGCAGGTCAACCTCACCCTTGATGAGGGGTTCTTGGTTTCGAAGGCCCTGCACATGATTACATAGATGAGAACCACAACCAGTATCTAGTACCCAAGTTCCGTAACTTGTATGGTTAATCTCAATCATGTGAATAAAAGAAGAAGAAGAAGACATACCAACAGGAATAACGCGGCCTGCTTTGATGTCGTCTCGATACACGGGGCATGTGCGCCTCCAATGCCCAGTCTTGTGGCAATGGTGGCATTCCATGCTAGTATCCTTACTCTTTGTCTTGCCCTGTGAGTTGCTCGACTCACCTGGCCCACTCTTAGTAAATCCTGGTTTCTTGAACCTGGGCTTACCTACCGCTAGGTCGCCCTGAGCTTTAGCTTTCCCCTTACCCTTACCCTTGCTAGAGATCATGAGAACATCCTGCTTCACGCTCCCACTTAATTTCAGATCCTTCTCGGTCTGTACGAGAAGGGAGTGGAGCTCATGAGGAGTCTTCTTCATGTCATTCATGTAATAGTTGGCCCTGAAGAGGGCGAACCCATCATGAAGTGAATGAAGCATTCAATCAACGATTATGTTCTCACTGACCTTGCAGTTTAGGGCCTCCAGTTTCTCGATATTCTCAATCATGTTGAGAATATGTGGGCTAACAGCTTGGCCCTTCTAGAGTTTCGCCTCAAAGAAGCGACAGGTATGCTCATAAGAAACGATTCTCGGAGCTTTCGAGAATTCGTTAGTGAGTGTGGTGAAAATATTGTTTGCACCATGGGTTATGAAGCGTCTTTGCAAATTGGATTCCATTGCATAGATGAGTATGTTCTTTATCGCACCCGCTTCCATGACGAAGTCGCTATGAGCGCGAACTTCGTTAGCTCTAGCTCCAGTTCCTGGGTGTGCCGAAATTGGCTCAGTTAAATACTTGAGCTTTCCGTCAGCAATGGCAGCATTCCGTAACGCTGCCTCCCAGTCAGAGAAGTTTGACCCATCATTCCTCAGTCTAGTAGACTGATTCATGGAGTCCATGAAGGCTTTTAGCCAGGATTCACGTGCTAGCTTGGCACTTGGCATTGGGTCTTCACCAGCCATTAGATATACAACAGTTTAAATGAACGTGTTCTACACTGAAAAAGAAGATAAAACAAAACCATATAAGCAACTCATTGTTGTGATTTAAGTCTATTTTAAATTGTATTTAAACTCGTAGACTTATGCATTTATATAATTGATCTCCCTCAAGAATTATATAAACGATCCCAAGACTCAATTTCCGTATATTGATAAGCCCAAAGCTTGGCTAATTCCATCGTTGGAACTCTTGGTCGATCGATTTCCGTAAACCCTATCTATTAGTCCATCACAGTCGCTGATAGTATCGAGTGACTATAATGTTGAGATAAAATAAATCATCTGTTCCCACTTACCCGACGTACAAGGGGTCATATTATGCCTACCGACGAAGAAGGGATTCATGGGAGTCTGATTTATAAAGACTAGTCTCAATTTTTGGTTATACGAGGAAGACCCCATCAACTTTTATTTATCCATTTTAAGTGAACTAATATCTAGCATATACGTGAATGAATGAAATAAAGTGATGGCTTTGCATGTGACATGTGACATCTGTATTGTCACAGAAAACTAACGCGTAACCTCTACATGAGTCAGTTTTCAGGCATGTTATAAGTGGTTTGGTTTTAGGTGGAATATGATGCAAGCTATTATCGATGAAAGCATAAAATAAATGCAATAAACGTAAATAAAAGTCCTAGTGTGGCCTATCCTACCAAAATGAACATAAAAACAACTTTGGAATCCACCATTGGACCCTAGAAGCTTGTCTTGATGTTCCATCTTGGTCTTTGCAGCGGGAATGAGCACCCGGTCTCCGTCTTTGGTCTTCACAAAATTACTAATTTAAATTACAAATATAACCCTATTTACATTCTAATTTAAATACAAAAGTAATTACATGGCAAAAACCCAAAACGGAGATTCAAGATCTCAAAATTACAAACAAGATTGTGTTCCATCATTACGGTAACACAATCTACTAAGGCCACACTAAGTTACAACCGTTTGCAAAAATTAAATACGTTATAGAAAGCATTCAAAAGCATTCAACAAGACGATAAATAAAATGCATCAACTAAAATTAAAATTCATTCATGACATAATACTGTTATTATGATTAACAAATTTTACCAAACCACCTTTACGGGATTAAAATTATGTCATTATACCATTTTAACCACTTTAATTTTAATAAGTTTATAATCCATTATCTTAAACCGTTTTAAAATAATATGTATCATGCGAGAGTGAACCGTTTCACAAAAATAATATACTATTTCCGTATACAGTATATTACTTAAGGGCATGGGAAAATAAAAACAAGTTATTTTCGGGAAAAATAAAACGTCTGTTACAGGGATGAGGTCGACCGACCTCAACACGGGGTCGACCAACCTTCTGACAAAAAAAAAATTTCCTGTAACAGCAGTATGGTCGACCGACCACAAAACAAGAAACCGAGTTTCTGAAAACGCAAAATTGCTGCACTTGAAATCAAGACAAGTTTTTACCTTTGATTCAAAACGTGTAAATCAATTTAAACAGCAACAAGGGTTCACATATTGCCAAGAATATCGATTAATTAACAATATGTAAACAAGAATCGAAAACAAGATCGATTACACAAAAGAAATTGCCGAAAAACAGAAACCCTACGCGGGAGGCGGTCGACCGACCACAATAATAGGTCGACCGACCCACACGCCGACAGAAAGCGATTTTTCAAAAATTTTTAATTAAAACTTATGAAAAACACAAAAGTAAAATTTTGTGGCCTTGGCTCTGATACCACTTGTGGGGAATAAAGCATGTATTCGCCCTAAACGTGAAGGATTATAACGAAATATACAGTTGTCAATTATGGTCATAAGACAATTAAAAACATGAAAAAGAATACAACATTTGGTCCTTGTGCTAAAGGCCTAAGAACAGGAATTAAAGCAAATTCCTCCTCTTGCACCTAAGACTTGATTGAGATGGTGTCGTGTGTGCTAGAAATACTCTCCAATTGCCTTGCAATATGGGGAGAGCTTTTGTGAGTTTTGATGTGAGATCTGAGTTTTGGGACAAGAATGTTCTCAAAACCCTAATTCTTGAGATTATGAATTAACCAGCGGAAGAGTCATCTGACAAAAGGAGAAGTCCTCTCCTTTTGTAATACTCCATCTAGTCGGCCGAATTGGGTCTTGGGTAGGAATGGGCTTTCCACTCTTACCTTATTCCAATGCGTGATTCGACCCTTTTTGCTAAAATATAATTCGCGGGTATTTATTATAAACCGCACATATGATATCAGATATTAATACAGTCGATATATTAATAATGGTCTGATATAATTACGATATTGTCTAATTAGTCAAATTAATATAACTGTTTATATTAATACGCGAATTCAATATTTAATTAAATATAACCGTTTATATTTAATTTTACGAATTAATCATGTAATCCGTATCAGCTAAAATTATTTAATCCGTATTAAATAATAATCTCAACATCTTATTGACTGATTTAATAGTCAATACCTCTGACTAACTGTTTAGTCGTATCCGGCATAAATGTGACTGTATTTTCATACCTTCACATCTCTCAAACGTGTCCTATAGGTGTGACGTATAGGGACCAGTTGATCACCGCCATCTGTATGACAATAACGCCAAACTTATCTAGCAAGCCAACCGTTATTGATAAACGTGGATCAACTGATAATAATACTGAAGTATGCCCTTGTGATCCTTAAAGAGATTTAGTAAGTCATTGTACTAACTGTCAAGGACACCAGCCCCAACACCTAGATGAGACTTAAGTCAACTACTTCACCATTGAGAAGGAGATGCTAGCTGTGATCTCTGCCTTAGAGAAGTTCTGATCCTATTTGGTAGGTAATAAGGTAATTGTTTATACTGACCATGCAGCTTTGAAAGGCCTCTTCCTGAAGAAAGATTCAAAGTCAAGGCTGTTGAGATGGATTCTCCTTCTGCAGGAGTTTGACATTGAGATTAGGGACAAGCGCGGAGAATGTGGTAGCTGACCACCTATCTCGCCTTCAGCTGACTGATGGGGAAGATTCTTTACCTATTGATGATTCATTTCCTGATGAGAGTTTATTTATTATTAATAGTTAAGGTTCTTACCCCCCCTCCTTGGTATGCTGATTTTGCTAACTTTGCTGTCACAGGTAAAATTCCTCCAGAGTTGTCATGGCAACAGAAGAAGAGATTTATCTTTGATGCAAAGCAGTATTTTTGGGATGACCCTTATGTTTTCAAGGAATGCGGAGATGGACTTATCCGGAGATGCGTCCCCCAGTGGAAGGTGAAGGACATTCTGGAAGCATGCCACTCTTCTGCTTATGGTGGTCACCACGGTCCATCTAGGACCGTGGCCAAGGTATTACAGTCTGGGTTATATTGGCCTACTTTGCATGCTGACTTTAGAAATTTTGTAGGTAGCTGTGATGCTTGCCAGAGATCTGGGAATGTCTCCAAAAGACATGAGATGCCACAGGTTGGTATTTTAGAGGTAGAGATTTTTGATGTCTGGGGCATTGATTATCAAGGACCTTTCCCCAGTAGTCAAGGTAACAGGTATATTCTTGTAGCTGTTGATTATGTGTGTAAGTGGGTAGAAGCTATTGCTACTCCCCATTGTGATGCAAAGGCTGTTATTAAACTGTTTAAGAAAATCATATTTCCTCGCTTTGGTGTCCCTAGGGTTGTCATTAGTGATGGTGGTATGGATTTTAAAGAGAAACAATTAAGTGTCTTGCTAAATAAATTCGGTGTCCAACATCGTAGGGGTCTAGCATATCACACTCAGACTAGTGGTCAAGTTGAGATCTCTAATAGAGAACTCAAGGAGACCCTAGCCAAAGTTGTTTTTAAGTCTAGGAAAGATTGGAGTCTAAAGCTTGATGATGTCTTATGGGCCTATAGAACTGCGTTCAAAACTCCAATCGGAATGTCACCATTCCGGTTGATTTATGGTAAGACTTGTCACTTACCAGTTGAGTTAGAACGCAAGTCTTGGTGGGCTATTTGTGTAACATCCCGTATTTTCGTAAAATACATTTTTAAGGGTTTTAATTTATTTTAAGTAATAAAATAATATTTTAATAATTTATTGAGAAGTATTTTTAATAAATCGTAAGATCCGTCTTAAGAACCTTAAGTCCTTAAGACGAATACAACTTGGCAAACTTAAACCCGTATCATAAAACCCGTTCATCCCAACCCGTTTTCCTTTGAAACGGAAAGGACACTTAAAACCCCTAAAACCCTTATGGGTGTCGACATAAACATTTCACCAAAATAAGAATTCAGCATCTCCATTGTTCCTCTTTTCGATTTTGCATTATCATCCGATTTCCGAATCAAGGTAATTTATACATTTTTGGAATCCTCATGAAATTTGCAAGTCATCTATCACTTCCAATTTCCATTTCCTTTCATTCGAAAATTGGCCTGTTTTTGTAAAAACCCATTTTCGGTCTCTTAAATCCGTTTTTCGTGATGTGAGGCTTAGAAGACCCAGACGTTGATAGCTTCATTGATGAGAAGGAGCTTTGATCGGAATCGCTTAAAAGGTGACAATTATGAGAAACTCGACCTTATTTGTAATATTAGCACTTTTCTTGGTTTAGATGACTAAATTTCTGATTTTACATGTTGTTTATGTTCAATGGACTTATAATCATGCTAGGAATTCATGTGTATGATGTTCATATGCTTTGTTTATGTTTCACATGCTTAGTTGTTGATTTTCAGAAATTTATGCTTAAGACGGATACAAATAATAGTCTTGTTGAGGCTTAATTGTGGGATTAATTGCTGGTAATTAGTGTATATGATGATTATATATGCTGGGAAATCTTTGTATGTTGCGATTTTAGAAGTCTTGAATCGATTTGAGGAGTTTTGTGTATTGAAGAGAATTGCGATTTTGCGTATAGATGACTCTGAGCCGGTAGGCTGACCGGCACCCGGTCGGCCGGCTCAAAGTCGGTGTGTTAAAATTTTGAATGTTCTGAATTTAGGGAAAAAGGGTTCTGAGCCGGTAGGTCGGCCGCCGGTCGACCGACTCAGAATCCTACTTGGTGTTTTGTGGAAATTTTTCAGAGGCTTGGGAAAGGACTCCCAGCCGGTAGACCGGCAGCCGGTCCACCGGCTGAGAGTCTCTTCTAATTTTTAAGTTTTTGAAGTCGGATTTATGGGAAGGGACTCCCGGCCGGCTGGCCGGCGGACGGTCCACCGGCTGAGAGCCCTTTCTCATTGTTTTTCAGATTTTGCAATGGCATGGGAAGGGACTCCCAGCTGGCTGACCGGCAGCCTGTCCCGGACCGGCTGAGAGCCCCTGTTCTCATAAAATAACTTTTAACTTTCAAACGGTTTATCGGTTTTGTTTGAGATTCGTTCCGTGTACCTTTTATGTGTGTTTGAGGTCCCCGGAGGATGGGCGACACTATATTGGGTTCGGGAATGGAGAGAGGATAGAGACCCCCCGGTCGGGTAACCAAAAGGGAAACCGGCTCTCCCTCATCTTAGTTCCCGGGATCAATTAAGTGTTGTTTAGTGGTTTAAGAAGTTAGAACTATAGGTTAGTTTCTATCTTTGGATGTTATTGGTTGATGCGTGTTAAGGTATGCCTTAAGTTGGCCTCTGAGCTTAACACGTGAGCTGTATGTCGCGTGATGGTATATGTCTTAAGTTCACCTCTGGACCCATTACGTGTTTTGCTTGTGGCGTGTCAGGATATGTGTTAAGTTCACCTCTGGACCTGACACGTGATCGGTTGTCGCACACGGGATATGTGTTAAGTTCACCTCTGGACCCGGTGTGCGATAGCTGTGTATTGGGATATGTGTTAAGTTCACCTCTGGACCCAATACTTGGTTGTGGCATTGGGATATGTGTTAAGTTTACCTCTGGACCCTTTGCTTGTGGATGTATAGGGATATGTGTTAAGTTCACCTCTGGACCCGACATTGTTTTGGTAGTGGGATATGTGTTAAGTTCACCTCTGGACCCATTGCTAGTGTTTATTGATATCTTGGTCTATGCCTTTAGTTGGCCTCTGAGTCCTTGATTGTGAAAGTGTGTTAGTATTTAGGTTATGTCTTAAGTTGACCGCTGGACCTTTATACTTGTTGTTCTATATCTGCTTGCCTTGTATGGGTACAGTGTTAGATATGCATGATGATATTGATGATTATAGTAACTTGGTTATAGTTTATTCATCCAAGGCATTTGATGACTCTTAGGTCAGTTTCGTAAATGGTTTGGACTGAAAGACCCCCCGACCGGGCAACTGGTATGGAAACCGGCTCTCTTTCCAAATAGTTTCCGAAGTTGATTGAGAGACATGCATTAGTGATTGCATGATTGTAAGAGATTTAGTTATTGAGATATGATATACTTGACATGTTTATATATGCTGGAGTATTCTGTTTGCTTTGTTGTGTTACGTGTCATTACAAAAGGTGGCTAGGAGAACTCTAGTCACTCCCCACTGATTGTGGCGTACATGTTTACATGTATGTAGGTACATGCAGGTTGGCAGGGGTTGCTGAGAGCTAGCGAGTGATGATCCGTTTATCATCTTTTGACTTACACTTCACGATAGCTAGACTCTAGTTTTGATACAGTTATGTTTTGGTGCCTGTATGGATGTTCCATCCCAGGTTGTTGTATATATTTATTGCCAGTACTTAGACTGCTACTTATCTATTTCTGTTTATATCAATTTCCGTTTTCAAATTTAATTCTTCTCGCATGTTGTTTTGTTAAAAAGTTTTAATTCCGCTGCATTTTTAGTACTTTGTACGATTTTATTTTCCGCATTCGCGAGGGGTTTTACAGTTGGTATCAGAGCATTATTGCTCCTGACGCACTCATGTGACCCCCAACCTTAAGTTGACCATGTAAACAAATAATGAATGAGAGATGGGGTAGATCTAAGGATTTATATTGTAGTCTATTTGTGAATGCTAATTGCTAAGTTAACACTTGTTTTTCTTTTGAAGGATGGTGAGAACCACAGCTGCTGAGAACACTATAATGCAAGCACTTCATCAGTTGCTTGAGAACCAGAGACGGCAAGCAGAGACTGTTCCACCTCCTCCACCGCCAGGCAATGAGGCCAATCGGCCTGGTAGCTTCTCTTGGATAGCATCACAGATGTCAAGGAGCCACGTGAAGACTTATGGAGGCGAGGTTGATCCGGTAGCTCTTACTGAGTGGTTCCGTGAGATGGAAACGAGCTTCACCATGTAATCGGTTGGCAGAGAGGATAGAGTGCGGCTAGCCACTCACTTTTTGACCTTAGAGGCCGATAGATGGTGGGCATTGACCGGACCGACTTTCATCCTTGATCCTTTATTTGATTGGGAGGCTTTTAAGGATAAACTCGAGACGAGATTTTATCCTAAGGAGCTTAGATCGCAGATACTTAAGGAGTTCATGGACTTGAAGTAGGGAAAGATGTCCGTTCAGGAGTACACCGACAAATTTAACAAGGTTGCGCATCGCTTCGAAGTTTGTCAGGGATGAGGCTGAGAGAGTTTACTTCTATCGGGGGAAGTTGGGGTCGCGCATTGAGAGCATGGTCCGTCGTGACTCGACTTCTTTCGTTGAGGTTTATGATGATGCTATTTGGGCCGAGAGTTCCATTCGTGCCATAGATGCCGAGACCAGAGCTGCTACTTCCAGTGTTTCTTCTCACCAGAGGTCGGTCTACCAGGGGAAGAGACCATTTGTTCCATCCACTTCTTCTCCTTCTTCTCAGAAGAAGCGATTTGAGAGGTTTTCTGCTCCGGTTGCTAAGACCATTGTTCACACCGACACAGCTTCTAGTGTTTGCCACCGTTGTGGTAAACCATCTCATCCGGGCTTTGACTGTTTCAAGAATGCCTATAAGTGTTTCACCTGTAATGGATTTGGGCATCGATCATATGAGTGTCCTGAGAGGAACACCGCACTTGGCAAGGCTGCCACTGCTGCTGCAGCTACTAGGGGAGGAAAGGCTAAAGGGAAGATCTTCGTGATGACTAGAGCTGAGGCTGAGGCTCATCCAGACATTGTTGCCGGTATCTTTTCTGTTCTTGGCGCTGAGTGCCTTATTCTATTTGATACTGGTGCTTCTATATCATTTATATCGACTCAGTTCGCAGACCGTTTAGCTCTTGAGTCTTCCTTGGTTGAGGAGACCTTCATTTCCTTGCTGTCGGGAGACGTGTTCTCTTGCTCTTCTTCCCATAGGTATGTTTCGATTATTATTGGTCAAGCCACATTTCCAGCGGACTTACTGAGATTTCCTCTTGAGGAATTTGACATTATCCTCGGTATGGATTGGTTATCGCGATACCATGCTCGCTTCGACTGTCGCGACCAGAAAATGTGCTTGAGGAGTTCGTGTTTCCTATAGGGGAACTCGCCCTAAAAAGGGTGTTCGTGTTATTTCTTCGATGAAAGCTTCTCATCTTCTTAGGAAGGGTTGCCAAGCCTTCCTCTGTGTTGTTTCAGCTGCTAAGCCATCGCTACCGAAGCTTGAGGATGTAGCTATTGTTCGTGAGTTTCCAGATGTTTTCCCAGAGGAATTGCCAGGGATACCGCCAGAGAGAGATGTGGAGTTTACTATTGAGCTCGTTCCAGGTACCGGACCTATATCTAAGGCTCCCTACCGCATGGCTCCACCTGACTTGAAAGAGTTGAAGCAACAATTAGAGGAGATGATTGAGAAGGGATTCATTAGACCGAATACTTCTCCTTGGGGTGCTCCAGTTTTATTTGTCAAGAAGAAAGATGGTTCCATGAGACTTTGCATTGATATCCTTTGCCTAGGATCGATGATTTATTTGATCAGCTTAGAGGTGCTTCCAGATTTTCGAAGATTGACCTTCGTTCCGGTTATCATCAGATTCCAGTGAGAGAGGCTAATATTGCGAAGACTGCCTTCCGTACCAGATATGGGCACTTTGAGTTCGTTGTCATGCCTTTTGGTTTGACGAATGCTCCTGCTATCTTCATGGATCAGATGAACAGGACGTTCTGTAATACCCCATATTTTATTGTGTTTTAATTAATATTTAATATTTATGTTAACGGGTTGATAAGTACTTGAACGTTTAAGTTCGATAATTAAATTATCGAACAATACGTTGTTTTATAATAATACGTATATTAATCGTACATTAGTATGGTATTAACACGTTAGTGTACGTGCACAAAATTATATTAGTAGCTTTAACAACTACTCTATTATATTAGTGCATTACTAATACGCACATAAGAAATAAGTATGACAAATAAGAAAACAAAAGAAACCCTAAATCCTTATATACTCAAGCGTCCACCGCCCCAACCTTCTCCAACTGCTTCCTTTGCGGCTTCCTCGCTCTTTCATGCTCACAGCGTACCAATCTTTAAGATGTCTTCACTATCGTCATCGTAAGTCTACATTGCTTTCAATCGTTGTTTTGGTTTAATATGTAAAACGATTAAGTATGGTTTACTTCGTTATCGATAGTCTTTTGACCCATATTGTTCGGATCGACTCGGCCTGGGTTCTGGGTGGTGTTAGATAGAGGTCAAGGGTGTATCGTGGTGTAGACTAGGGTTGCGTGGTGGTTGAAACCACCGTCGTTGGGTGGCTTGAGTAAGCGAAACAGGGGTGGGTCTCTGTTTTGGCGCGGTCTTGTATAGCTAGTTAGGGCAGTGTTTTGGTGGCGCCTATGGGGATTCTTGGTGGTGGTTCAGAGGCGTTGGTGGTACTTTATGCTGCAAGGAAGATGTAGTAACCCTCTGTCGTGGTTGTGGGTGGTCTAGATGGTGGGGAGAGAAGCTGTGAGAAGAGAGAAAGACTGCGCGAAAGACCGAGGTTATGAACTTGTACACGGGCAGTTTAGGGGTGTCGTGGTGGTGGCTATGGTGGCCTCTGGGGGTGGCTAATGGGTGGAAGTTGTAGGTTGTAGTATGTAGTAGTGGTTGGGTCCAGTGTTGGCAGTTGTTGGGGACCGGGCTGGTGGTGGTGGTGTCGGGAAAATGGGCTGTAACGAGCTAGGGTCCGTGTTTTCCTGTTGGTGTTTGCGCGATAGTTACTGGTTGATGACACATGATATACGTCCATGATACTATGATTAT
This sequence comes from Silene conica, assembly GCA_029255685.2. Classification (NCBI taxonomy): domain Eukaryota; kingdom Viridiplantae; phylum Streptophyta; class Magnoliopsida; order Caryophyllales; family Caryophyllaceae; genus Silene; species Silene conica. The sequence goes on along the minus strand of CM055311.2, from coordinate 53,792,686 downwards.
TATTTTTATATGATTAGTATTATTATATTATTATTATAGTATTATTATTATTATTATTATTATTATTATTATTATTATTATTGTTATCTTTGAAATTATTGTTACGGGTATAGTTATATGATAATATACATATATGTTGTCATTGTTATTAATCATGTTATTAGTAGTAGTATGTGGTTATTAATATTGTTAAGGACTATTTTGTTGACAACTAATTATTTGTATTGTTGTTATGGATTTATAATAATTGATTAGTTGATCGTATATACCATATTTAGTAAGTCTATAAGTAATAAGTTTATAATTGACCAATGATGTTTGATATGACTAAGGAGTTAATATTAGTTGGTATATATATATATGAGTATGTTGATATGTATATTTGCAGTGTGTGATAAGTGTATCACTTGTGAACATGATCGAATAATTTTAGTAGTGTTTGGTGGTATGGTTGGCAATTGATATTAAGTACTATTTATAGGGACTGAGTTCAAGGTGGAATAATTCTAGCAGCTGTTCGGTTGTCATTCTGAAATTCGAGGTAGGGGAAGATACTGGTTTATAATAATGTGTAATCTGTTCTTATGTGGTGATAAGCATGTTTATGTTATAATATCATGTGATCGTTATATTGTGTTATCTATATCATTCGGAGATATTGTTACGATGTGAATATATATTGGGTCTTGTGATACGGTGTTGGATCGGTGCGGAGTATATTTGGTGTTGGATCGGTGCGGAGTATATATGGCGTTGGATCGGTGCGGAGTTTATACGGTGTTGGATCGGTGCGGAGTTTATACGGTGTTGGATCGGTGCGGAGTTTATTTGACGTTGGATCGGTGCGGAGTTTATTATATTATTGCTATATTTATTCTTTTCCCTACTCAACCTCGTGGTTGACCCTGTGTATTCGTGATCACCTGTGATGAACCAATTTATTGGGGAGCAGATTGACAGGTGGCTGAGACTAAGGGGGAGCTATGGGAGAAAGAGCTTGGATCCGGACCAGACTAGAGTCTAGATCACCTTAGTCAGTTTAGCATGAGTTGTACTTTATTTATTTTGTTAAGACTTTCAGATATAGTTGTACGAACATGTTATGACTTTAATTTTAATTAAAGTACTGTTATCTTTCCTTTTGTATCTACTGCCTCGGGAAACCGAGATGGTAACACCTTTATTTATCTGAGGAGTCCTAGTACAGGCCCTTAAATAAATGGGGGTGTTACACGTTCATTGAGTTCTTAGACACTTGTGTTGTGGTGTTTATTGATGATATCCTCATTTATTCGAAGACTGATGAGGAGCATGTCGAGCATCTCTGATTGATACTTGGGATTTTACGTCGACAGAAGTGGTTCGCGAAGTTCTCTAAGTGTGAGTTTTGGCTTTCCAAGGTTGCATTTCTTGGACATGTGATATCTAGTGAGGGAGTTATGGTTGATCCCACGAAGATTGAGGCCGTTGTTGATTGGGAGAGTCCCAAAGATGTGGGAGAGATCCGTAGTTTCCTTGGTTTGGCTGGTTATTATCGTAGATTTGTTGAGGATTTCTCTAGATTGGCTCGTCCGATGACTCAGTTATTGAAGAAAGAGGTTAAGTTTGTTTGGACCGATAAGTGTGAGAGCTCATTTCAGGAATTGAAGACCAGGTTGACTTCTGCTCCAGTTCTTGCTTTGCCAGAGATTGGGATTGACTTCGATGTTTATTGCGATGTTTCGATGTTAGGGCTTGGATGTGTATTGATGCAGAGTGGTAAGGTGATAGCTTAATCATCTAGACAGTTGCGAGTTCACGAGGTGAACTATCCGACACATGACCTTGAGTTGGCTGCTATTGTTCACGCCCTGAAGATGTGGCGTCTGTACTTGATTGGATCTCATTGTCGCATTTTCACGGATCATAAGAGTCTAAAGTATATTTTCACCCAGAAAGACCTAAATATGCGACAGCGTCGATGGCTAGAGTTGGTTAAGGATTATGACATTGAGTTATTGTATCATGAGGGTAAGGCCAATGTGGTTGCTGATGCGCTTAGCCGCAAGACTTCTCATTCGATGAGTGCTATGCGTGTTCTACCTGAGGAGCTCTGTTCTGAGTTCCGGAAGTTGAGATTAGAGATGGTTGGTAGTGGTTTTGATTGGTTATCTGCTATGACTGCCGAGCCGATATTGTATTGGGAGATTCGCCAGAGTTTACCTACAGATGCTGCTTTCCGGAAGTTCGAGGCCAAGATTGCGAGTGGTGATGCACGGGATTTAGTTATTGATGCTGATGGTTTCCTTCGGTTCCGAGGTAGGATGTATGTTCCAGATATGCCATATTTGAGGAAGAGGGCTTTAGATGAGGCTCACCTGACGCCTTATTCAGTTCATCCGGGCGGAGAGAAGATGCACAAGGACTTGAGACTTATCTTTTGGTGGCCCGGGATGAAGAGGAACATTTTGGATTACGTGAGTAGGTGCTTGACTTGTCAACAAGTCAAGATAGAGCATAGGAGGCCAGGTGGTTTGTTACAGCCGCTCCACGTTCCTCAGTGGAAGTGCGAGTGCATTTCGATGGACTTCGTGACTGCATTGCCTAAGACAGTGGGAGGCAAGGATGCGATTTGGGTTGTGGTTGATAGATTAACTAAGTGTGCCAGATTTGTGCCTATCCACGAGACGTGGAATATGGACCGCTTAGCCCGAGCTTATATTGCCGAGATCGTCTGTTACCATGGTGTCCCGAGAGAGATCGTTTCTGATCGTGATCCTCGTTTCTGTTCCAGATTTTGGAAGGCTCTACAGGAGGCTATGGGTAGCCGTCTACTGATGAGTACCGCATTTCATGCCGCGACAGATGGGCAGTCCGAGAGGACTATTCAAACATTAGAGGACTTGCTCCGTGCTTGTGCACTTGATTTCCAGAGTTCTTGGGAACAGTGTCTTCCGTTAGTTGAGTTTTCCTACAACAACAGCTTTCACTCATCTATTGGTATGGCTCCGTATGAGGCGCTCTATGGTAGGAAGTGCCGTAACCCGATCTGTTGGGATCAGGCGAGCGACGTGCACGACCTAGGACCGGACCAGTTGGTTGCGACGATTGATCACGTCCAGCTTATCAGAGGTAGGATGAAGGCCGCTCTCCTATGCTGATGTCCGTCGTAGACCTCTCGAGTTTGAGGTGCGTGACAGAGTTTTCCTTAGAGTTTCACCGATGAAGGGCGTCAAGAGGTTTGGCGTTAAGGGCAAGTTGAGCCCTAAGTATATTGGGCCATTTGAGATCGTGAAGAGGATTGGTGCTTGATACGTGTCTATTTTATGATGTTTTACATCTATTTTTACACGTATTTGGTCGCTCATTTACTATGTTTTAGCCTTTATTTCCCAACAATCGTGTACTTTCGTATTTTTATGCACTTTTGCAGATTTTTGCGGAAAAGAGACGATTTAGCACCAAATCCATATCCTCAAGTCTTTTGCTTAATTAAAGAACAAATAGAAAGTCAATTGGAGTCAAGGTCAAGTGCCAAAAGTCAAAACAAGAAGAAATCCGAAGATTTCCGTACAGAGGCGGTCGACCGACCAGCTAAACGGGTCGGCCGACCAGGCCTGAACTTTAATAAAGCCCAAATCTCAAGGAAGGCCAAAAATAAAAGAAGCCCAGAAAGAAGCGGTCGACCGACCCACATAGTAGGTCGGCCGACCTGCGCAGAAGCCCAGAGCCGTTCTTTTCGGAAATAAAGTAGAATTAGAGCTTTTAGGAAACTCTTAGTTTTATACCCTATTTAAACAAATCTTGTGATTAGGGTTAGACATGCTTTTCATATGTATGCTTGATATCTATTATCAATCCTTAGGATCTTTTATTCAATCTTTTACCATCTAGTTCATCTTTTATCTTATTCAAGAATTCTCAAGCATTCAATAAAGTTTATTCCGTTCTGCCTTAATTCCAATTGTGGTAATTACTCTTTAATCTAGTTTTTATTATTGTTCTTATTACCTTTGCATTCAATTAAGATAGAAATCCCAAGCTTTATTGAATCTTGCATGCTTAGATTGTTTATTATGTTTACCATGTTTATTCCCAAATTCATAATCGTCTTAACAACCATGAGTAGCTAATCTTCATATGTTAGGATGTAGGGGATGAATATGCGTAGGTAAATAAAATTCGAAAGACCGACTTGTAGCAGGACCACGGTCGGCCGACTGGAATAGCTGGTCGGTCGACCGAGGTCGTGGTCGGCCGACTGGAGTAGCTGGTCGGTCGACCACCCGCGTTTGTATTCTTATTTCGTCTTTTCTTGTCAATTATAATATCCTGCAATGAGACCATAAGGAGACTTGTAGGATGTTAGTAATGACCTACCCAAGATTGAAAGATACGGGAAGGGCATTGGTTTACACCTTAAGACGGATAGGTTACTCAAGGCTGAAAGGTATGTGACCTGGGATTTAGGAATCACCCTTATTGTTGACACCCAATAATTGTGAGACCTGGGAACTAATAGCATAGACCGAAAGGAGCTATTAGGTAGCATAGACTTAAAAAGATATGTTACGCCCCCTTACGCGACTGCAATACATGTTGACCTTAGGATTTATTTTACCTTAGCTATTTATTACCCAAACATCCTAGCATCCCCTTTTATATATTTTAATCTCATCTTTATTTTCTTGTTTTATTTTTATCTTTGCTTTAGATTTAGAAATCAACAATCAAACCCCCAATTTGTTACCTTAAAACATCGACACCAAACAATAAACATTCCCCACCTCCTTGTGGTTCGACCCTGACTTTCGCTATCTATTGTTAAAGTTAAGAATTATAAATTTATCTTTGGTACCCTCAACGACGGGCATCAGTGCTGCTGCTTACCGTTTGGACTTGCCTCCTAGTTTGGGCAAGGTTCATAGTGTCTTTCATGTTTCTCAGCTCCGTAAGTATGTTAGTGACCCGAGTCATGTTCTTCCCAGAGAGATCGAGAACTTAAAGCCGAGTCTTGCTTTCGAGGAGCGTCCCGTGAAGATTCTAGGAGCAAGGTGGTACCCTTAGTGAAGATCCTATGGCGTTGCGGCGATGTTGAGGAGCAGACGTGGGAGACCGAGGCATCGATGCGTGCTGCGCACCCTTCTCTTTTCGATTGAGGTATAGTTATCTAGAGTTTATCTTCGTTCGAGTTTCGAGGACGAAACTTTTTGAAGTTGGGGTGATTGTAACATCCCGTATTTTCGTAAAATATATTTTTAAGGGTTTTAAATTATTTTAAGTAATAAAATAATATTTTAATAATTTATTGAGAAGTATTTTTAATAAATCGTAAGATCCGTCTTAAGAACCATAAGTCCTTAAGACGAATACAACTTGGCAAACTTAAACCCGTATCATAAAACCCGTTTATCCCAACACGTTTTCCTTTGAAACGGAAAGGACACTTAAAACCTCTAAAACCCTTATGGGTGTCGACATAAACATTTCACCAAAATAAGAACTCAGCATCTCCATTGTTCCTCATTTCCTCTAAACCTCCAAGCTTCTACTTCGATTTTACATTATCATGCGATTTCCGAATCAAGGTAATTTGTACATTTTTGGAATCCTCATGAAATTTGCAAGTCATCTATCACTTCCAATTTCCATTTCCTTTCATTCGAAAATTGGCCTGTTTTTGTAAAAACCCATTTTCGGTCTCTTAAATCCGTTTTTCGTGATGTAGGTGAGGGCTTAGAAGACCCAGACGTTGATAGCTTCATTGTTGAGAAGGAGCTTTGATCGGAATCGCATAAAAGGTGACAATTATGAGAAACTCGACCTTATTTGTAATATTAGCACTTTTCTTGGTTTAGATGACTAAATTTCTGATTTTACATGTTGTTTATGTTCAATGGACTTAGAATCATGCTAGGAATTCATGTGTATGATGTTCATATGCTTTGATTATGTTTCACATGCTTAGTTGTTGATTTTCAGAAATTTATGCTTAAGACGGATACAAATAATAATCTTGTTGAGGCTTAATTGTGGGATTAATTGCTGGTAATTAGTGTATATGATGATTATATATGCTGGGAAATCTTAGTATTTTGCGATTTTAGAAGTCTTGAATCGATTTGAGGAGTTTTGTGTATTGAAGAGAATTGCGATTTTGCGTACAGATGACTCTGAGCCGGTAGGCTGACCGGCACCCGGTCGGCCGGCTCAAAGTCGGTGTGTTAAAATTTTGAATGTTCTGAATTTAGGGAAAAAGGGTTCTGAGCCGGTAGGTCGGTCGTCGGTCGACCGGCTCAGAATCCTACTTGGTGTTTTGTGGAAATTTTTCAGAGGCTTGGGAAAGGACTCCCAGCCGGTAGACCGGCAGCCGGTCGGCTGAGAGTCTCTTCTAATTTTTAAGTTTTTGAAGTCGGATTTATGGGAAGGGACTCCCAGTCGGCTGGCCGGCGGACGGTCCACCGGCTGAGAGCCCTTTCTCATTGTTTTTCAGATTTTGCAATGGCATGGGAAGGGACTCCCAGCCGGCTGACCGGCAGCCTGTCCCGGACCGGCTGAGAGCCCATGTTCTCATAAAATAGCTTTTAACTTTCAAACGGTTTATCGGTTTTGTTTGAGATTCGTTTCGTGTACCTTTTATGTGTGCTTGAGGTCCCCGGAGGATGGGCGGCACTATATTGGGTTCGGGAATGGAGAGAGGATAGAGACCCCCCGGTCGGGTAACCGAAAGGGAAACCGGCTCTCCCTCATCTTAGTTCCCGGGATCAATTAAGTGTTGTTTAGTGGTTTAAGAAGTTAGAACTATAGGTTAGTTTCTATCTTTGGATGCTATTGGTTGATGCGTGTTAAGGTATGCCTTAAGTTGGCCTCTGAGCTTAACACGTGAGTTGTATGTCGCGTGATGGTATATGTCTTAAGTTCACCTCTGGACCCATTACGTGTTTTGCTTGTGGCGTGTCAGGATATGTGTTAAGTTCACCTCTGGACCTGACACGTGATCGGTTGTCGCACACGGGATATGTGTTAAGTTCACCTCTGGACCCGGTGTGCGATAGCTGTGTATTGGGATATGTGTTAAGTTCACCTCTGGACCCAATACTTGGTTGTGGCATTGGGATATGTGTTAAGTTCACCTCTGGACCCTTTGCTTGTGGATGTATAGGGATATGTGTTAAGTTCACCTCTGGACCCGACATTGTTTTGGTAGTGGGATATGTGTTAAGTTCACCTCTGGACCCATTGCTAGTGTTTATTGATATCTTGGTCTATGCCTTAAGTTGGCCTCTGAGTCCTTGATTGTGAAAGTGTGTTAGTATTTAGGTTATGTCTTAAGTTGACCGCTGAACCTTTATACTTGTTGTTCTATATCTGCTTGCCTTGTGCGGGTATAGTGTCAGATATGCATGATGATATTGATGATTATAGTAACTTGGTTATAGTTTATTCATCCAAGGCATTGGATGACTCTCAGGTCAGTTTCGTAAATGGTTTGGACTGAAAGACCCCCCGACCGGGTAACTGGTAGGGAAACCGGCTCTCCTTCCAAATAGTTTCCGAAGTTGGTTGAGAGCCGTGCATTAGTGATTGCATGATTGTAAGAAATTTAGTTATTGAGATATGATATACTTCACATGTTTATATATGCTGGAGTATTCTGTTTGCTTTGTTGTGTTACGTGTCGTTACAAAAGGTGGCTAGGAGAACTCTAGTCACTCCCCACTAATTGTGGCGTACATGTTTACATGTATGTAGGTACATGCAGGTTGGTAGGGGTTGCTGAGAGCTAGCGAGTGATGATCTGTTTATCATCTTTTGACTTACACTTCACGATAGCTAGACTCTAGTTTTGATACAGTTATGTTTTGGTGCCTGTATGGATGTTCCATCCCAGACTGTTGTATATATTTATTGTCAGTACTTAGACTGCTACTTATCTATTTCTGTTTATATCAGTTTCCGTTTTCAGTTTTAATTCTTTTCGCATGTTGTTTTGTTAAAAAGTTTTAAATCCGCTGCATTTTTAGTACTTTGTACGATTTTATTTTCCGCATTCGCGAGGGGTTTTACAATTTGTGATCTTAATTTAGACGCTAACCTTTCCCGTGAGAAACGTTTTTCGCAGCTAAACGAGTTAGAGGAATTCAGGTTGCTTGCCTATGACAATGCCAGGATTTATAAGGAGAAAACCAAGCACTGGCATGACAAGAGAATAATTAGGCGTGACTTTCAGGTAGGTGATAAGGTCTTGCTTTTTAATGCTCGTATTCGTCTTTTTCCTGGTAAGCTGAAATCCAGGTGGAGCGGACCTTACACCATCACAGCTGTCTCGAAGTTTAGGTCAATTGAGCTAGAAACCTCATCCGGTGAGAGGTTTAAAGTTAATGGCCAATATATGAAGCACTTCCGTGGAGAGAATGAATTCATTGGGAAGGTTGAAGTTTCTTACTTTGACCCTTTTTCGGATGCTTCGCAATAGGTAAAAAGGTCGTGCGGGAGCTACTAAACCAGCGCTAACCGGGAGGCAACCCGTGTTGTAGTTTTAGTTATGCTTGGTTTTTGTAATTTCCTTTCAGTAGTAACCGTTTTCTTTCATGTTTTTATACTTTTGATGGAATTTTGAGCTTTTGCAGGAAAAATAGGCAGAGTGTCAAGTATTTGGGTCGACCGACCTATCATCAAGGTCGACCGACCGTCTGACTGCATTAAATGGCTGCTGGAAAATCAGGTACACAGTGATCAGGTCGACCGACCACAACCCGTGGTCGATCGACCGCGAGGCAGATTACCGGGTTTTCGAGAAGGGGTTTTAAGTTTATTTGTTTGAAAACAAATCATTTCCTTCACACTTTTGAACAACCCCCCTTCTCTTTAAAAACCCTAACTTGCCTCCCTCCTTCATTCTACCTCATTTTTTTTGCTCTCTCTCAATTTTCTCTCATCAAAGGTATGTTTTCTTTTAGTTTTTCCTTTCCTCTTTCATTTTATAGTTTCCTAATTCCGTTTTTAGGTAGTTTTTCCTTAGATTTTCAGTTTATGTTTTGTTCTAGGGTTTGTTTTTCTTATGTTTTTGTTCTTTCTTTAAGATTTTGCTTTCTCTTTAGCCTTCTTAGCCTCAGATCTGTTTTCGTATGTGGTTTTTGTGCTGTTAGGATTAGCTTAATTTTTCCTCCAATTTTCTATGCTTGAAATCTTTCGAAAAATTGAGCCGTAGATCCGTTTTAGTGCAGGGAATAGTCGACCGACTAAGAATAGAGGTCGGCCGACCATTCTGTGTTGTGCAGAAACTCGTTTTTTCGTTTGAATGGTCGGTCGACCATGGATGTATTGGGGCTGGTGTCCTTGTCAATTAAGTACAATGACTTATTAAATCTCTTTAAGGATCACAAGGGCATACTTCAGTATTATTACCAGTTGATCCACGTTTATCAATAACGGTTGGCTTGCTAGATAAGTTTGACGTTATTTTCATACGGATGGCAGTGATCGACTGGTCCCTATACGTCACACTTATAAGACACGTTTGAGAGATGTGAAGGTATGAAAATACAGTCACATTTATGCCGAATATGACTAAACAGTTAGTCAGAGGTATTGACTATTAAATTAGTCAATAAGATGTTGAGATTATTATTTAATACGGATAAAATAATTTTAGCTAATACGGATTACATGATTAATTCGTAAATTAAATATAAACGGTTATATTTAATTAAATATTGTATTCGCGAATTAATATAAACTGTTATATTAATTTGGGTAATTATACAATATCGTTTTTATCAGACCATTATTAATATATCGACTGTATTAATATCTGATAACATGTTACGATTTATAAATAAAACCCGCGAATTGTATTTTAGCAAATCGGGTCAAATCACGAATTAGAATAAGGTAAGAGTGGAAAGCCCACTCTCACCCTACTCTAATATTTCGGCCGAGTAGTACATAAGGAGGAGAACTCTCCTTATGTCAGACGAACTGAAACTGTTGAATCATAATTCTCACAATTAGGGTTTTGAGAACATTATTTTCCCAAAACTCAGATCTCACATCTAAAACCTCAAAAGGCTCTCCCCATATTGCAAGGCAATTGGAGAGTATTTTCTAGCACACGCGGCATCATCTCAATCAAGTCTTGGGTGCAAGTTATAGGAGGGAATTTACTTTAATTTATGTTCTTAGGCCTATTCAAGCAAGGACCCAAGGTTGTATTCTTTTTCATGTTTTTATTTATCTTATGACAATAATAATAACTGTAATTTTCATTATAATCCTGCAAGTTTAGGGCGAATACATGCTTTATTCCCCACAAGTGGTATCAGAGCCAGGCCATGAAATTTTACTTTTGTCTTGTAAGTTTTATGCAATTTAATCTTTCCTTGTTATTCAATTTCATTGTCCTTCCTATTATTGTTATTCAATTCATGCTTTGCCTTCTTGAATCTTCATCTTCAATTATGTTATCTTTCTTTTTGTTCTTCAATGTTGTTAGTATTAGTTTCTTGATTATGCATAGCTAATTCTTGTGATTAGGAATTAGGGGAACCATGGCTAAGATTAGATTTTAATGGTTTTATGATTAATATACCAATCCCCATTGTTGTTGGGGAACTAATTCTTTAAGATTGAAAGATTGTTAGGATTAGTTTAACAACAACTTTGGGATTGCCCTATGAACGAAAGTTTAGTGCTTTACTAGGAACCCTAAGACCGTAAGGATTGGGAAGAATATTGACCTAAAGGTTTATTCTTTGTTCCTTGGGATTGTGTTATTTGGTTATTTTACCCTTTGTTGACTTGACCCAGCCATGGGGAACCGAAGTTCCTAATCATCCTTTACTTTTGTTTAGTTTTCTTGTCTATTTTGCTATCTTAGTTGTTAGTCCCAACCTTCAATCAAACCCCCCTTTTTTGTTACTTTCAATAGACTTTAAATTCACAAACAATATTAACCTTGTCTCCTTGTGGTTCGACCCTTGACTTATCCTATCTAGTTTAAGTTGAGGTTTTTATAAATATTATCTTTGGCACCCCTCAACGACGGGTGTTAACTGGGAAGGCAAGTTTCATGGGATAAGAAGAAGCTACTGGGAAGGCAAGTTCTAATTTACGTACTCCCTCCAATTTCCTATAATGTTCCTTTCCTTTTTGACACAAAAAATAAGAGAATTAATTTGGACCACACAATACACATGACCCCACTCCAAATTGATTTTAAACCATACAAAGTTGTACAAGAAAGGAAATAGGGAACAACATTAATATTGATAAAAAAGGGAAAAGGGAACAATATAAAAAATTGGAGGGAGTATATTATTATGTGTTGAGTCATTGTTTTTGCTTTAAATCATGAATCGTTCTACCTATATCAGGGTGGATGTGTGGTGTGTCCGTACAACTTCTTAGTCATGGTATTTACATTTTTCAAAGATAACTTCAATATATCCAAACTGCCTTCGAGACAAGTTCCACCCACATATTCAAGTGTGTCATTCTTACTTACAATATTCCCTCCGTGGTAACAGAGACAAGTGAATGATGAGATTTGCACCATCTATTAGAACAAATAAAAAAGTTGACAGAAGAATGAAGATAGTAGTAAAACAAGATTGGTTGAAGAAATACGGGTGAAGGTAAAAGAACTATAAAACCCATAGAGTATAATTTAAGACAATGCCTCAGAATGAGAGTGATAAAAGGAATAATAGTCTCGTCATATGTTTCAGTTATCAGTTCTTTCGTTTCTTGTTTTTTTATCTAGGATTCTATGCTGGAAATGTCATTCATTAGGTGCAATCAGTAGTTTGTCAATAGTTTATCTACTGCAGTAAGCCATTTTTGTCAAATAATTTTGATATATACGGTTTTCAGGAAATCCGATCAGAATGAGGTTGATTCCTTCTACTTCGAGTATGCAAATGACTTGGTTTATTTGAAGGAGAGATCAACAATCCTACTATCTCTGGTACTTCATAGGATTTTAGCGTAGAGGGAGAACTTATTGATGTCTGTACTTGTAATTATGTATGTGCAAAATTCTTTGTTGCAGGGGACGTGACATTTATGAGAGAGGGAAAATTTGATTATTGTTCTTATTGTGTTTGCAGATTTGGTAACCCTAATTACATACAAATCAACTGAATAACGAAGCAATTGTTGATCGATAATATGAATTTCTCTATATACAAGGAGAATACTCAACAGGACAAAAACTTAACTAGATTACCTTTGCTATGACTTGTCGACATAAGAGTGTTTGCCTATGGCTGCTGCTGCTGCTTCAATATATTTTTACAGAAGTTTGAAGGATTTGTACCGCTTATGGAAACTGTGAAATTGTAATACGTATATGGAGATTATAAGTTTTTTTCTTTTTTTATTTTATTTTAGTGAGAAATTGAGGAGAAATTGAGGAGATTTTAAGGAGATATTGATTTCAAGGGAGATATTAGATACAACTTGTATTGGGGTTAAATTACACATTTTGTATAAGTTGTGGGGTGAAATTACTCCAATAGAAAGTTATGGGGTTTAATTTCACAATTGTAAAGAGTTATGGGGCTCAATTTCCATACATATTGAAGCTATAACTATAACTTATTTTCTTAACTATTAGTTGATTAGAGTAACTAGTTACTCTAGTTTATGTTTATTATTCCAAATAATTGATAATCTTGTTGAAATTAGGTGGTTGTTAGTGTTTTAGTTGATTTTTTTTGGTTTTAGTTATGGAGAGAAGTCATTTTCTCTTATTGTGTTATTGGAATGGTGAAATAGTTGAAGGAGATGAGTTTGTAAGTTATGTTGCCTTTAAACGAAGCGCGCATCGCGCGCGGATAGACAACTAGTTACTAAAAAAAAGCAAAATAGTAAATAATAATAAAAAAATAATAACAAAAATAGTAAATAATAATAAAAAATGATAAAAAAATAGTAAATAATAATAATAATAATATGGGCTGAACTCAATAAACCGAGCTGGACTGAACTGAGTTGAATTAAAATGGATGAAGGTAATGGATGAAGGTGAACTGAACTAAACTAAACTGAACGGAGTTGATCTAAAATGAGCTAAAAATAAGGCAGAAACAACATGGGCTAAATGTAAGTATAATATGATAAGATTTCGAATATACAACCTGGCCTAAATGTATGTATAATATGATAAGATTTCGAATACTTGCATCTGAAAAAATCGCGTTTTCGCATGAGTTAAAAAATAAGCTAAATAACATGAATTGAAATGGATGAACCTGAACTGAATTAAACTGAACGGGGTTGATCTAAAATGAGCCAAAAATAAGGCAGAAACAACATGGCCTAAATGTAAGTATAATATGATAAGATTTCGAATAAACAACCTGGCTTAAATACCAAAAATAAGGCAGAATATCGTTAAAATATAAGCTATATATGGAGATGCGGGGTATCGATCCCCGTACCTCTCGCATGCTAAGCGAGCGCTCTACCATCTGAGCTACATCCCCTTATTTAAACAAGTTGTGTGAGGCATGTATTAAATAAGCAACACTACACTAGTAGAGGTTGAATTGGCACCTAGCACTGACAGTGGGGTTGGCAATATATTCCGTAAATTGTTTTGTTTGTTTAAACGGCAGTGGAGTCTTAAATCCAGAAGTGGGTGTATAAATATAAATAATAAATACTCCATATAAAACCCTACCGTATTATTATTATTATTATTATTATTATTATTATTTAATCAAAGCTCTACATCGCCATTACCTCTACTTATCTTCAACTCTCTATTCACCAATTACCCAGATTCAGGTTTTTTAATTTGATTTAATTTAATTGTTGTAGATTCTTACGTAATAGTAGCAATAATTTAGTTTCTGAAACGGTGCATCAAGTGTTAACATGGTTTGATTGCATTTAGAAGCATACAGAGAATATCTTCCCTATTTTGTGTCGCTGCCCGTTGCTTGATTTCTAGATTGCCCAATTCGGCTTCTTTTCTGCTCCATTGCTTTTTTGTTTACCGTCATTTTTTATCGCTTTTTGTTTTCCGTTTTTGATTTAGTCTTCTGTTCTTCTAACTGGAATTGATGTTAAACCTAGGCGGATTAATCTCAGTATGTATAATTTCCCAATTGAAGCGGTTTTGGTTAAATGCTTTAAATTCTGTGATACACTCATACTCCCCCAACTTCTGTTCCTAATTTTGCGTTTCTTCCAATTTTAACTGCTGAATTCAATAAGTCATTACTTTCTGTTCAATGGTACCACTTTTGTATTACATAATACTTCAGCTACTGATTTTGAGATAGGTTCCCTCGCTCCCGGTCATTTATGTCATTTGAATATAATTTACACTTTTCATTTTGGGATGTTTTAAGGAAATCTGACAAAATTGCAGCATTACTCCTTCACTTATAGAAAGTGCAGACAATTTAATTGTAAATTTGTAATGGAGACCGTACAGTTAATTAGCAACGGCAAATATTGGATTTTCACTCTTCTTCTTACTAAATTTGAAATTTAAATAAGGAAAAGGAGACAATAGATATGTGATGGAGATAGGTATCCATTTATTCAGCTGTCCTGCAAGATTGCTGTGTTGGCTAATACCATTCTTGATTTTACTAACCTTCTCCAGTTTTTTTAAAAACAATTGTTCTGCAGACTGGCCAAATATTTTGGCAGTTACGCAGTCTAGTCTTACATTTTTATGATTATCATCAGCTTTTGGTCAGCTTGCTTGGCCAGAAATGAGATACTGAGTGTACCGATTTTGTATTTTGCAGGGCTTGCAGCTACTTGTGTTGTATAATAAATACGTAATAGTCTCATAAATAAAAGGGATTATAAATTAGGGTTTGTGATTTGAATGTTTCCCCAAATTCAATGGCTGAACCCAGTAATAATCAAGTAAGTTTCCTTAGTGTCCAACATAAGTATTTGTTAACGTAATTACCCGAATGGTGATTATGATGATTAATTAGTGTTAATTGAAACATAATTTGTTACTGACATAGAATTATTATTAATATGTATGCAGTCAGTAGGAGTAGATAATACTTTCAGGAGAAAGTTTGATCGAGAGGAATACTTAGAACGAGCTCGTTTGCGTGAAGAAAAGGCGAGTCCCCTTTATTATTTTCTTCTTTGTTTACCAACATCTCTTCCTTTTTCAATTGTACTAACTTATTGTATGTATTTGCTGCTGCTGCTGCTGGTTGTGTGATTTTAATCCAGGAAAAAGATCGCCTCAAACCTAAATGTAAGTTAATGTTAATTTTTCAACAAACTTACTTTATTTAAAGTGGGTATTAACTCATACACTCATGGCTTGTACCTGTTGTATATGTATGAATGTACGTATGTATGTGCAGCTAAACCCCCTCCAGTTCAAAGACAGCCTCTCAAACACAGGGATTATGAAGTTGATCTCGAGTCTCGTCTGGGAAAGACCCAGGTTTCAAGATTTCTCCTTTTTTTTACGTTTCCTCTCTCCATGAGTTAGAATTTTAGAGTTCTAGTTTGCAAATTATGTTAGCCATCCTTATGTCATTTTGCCATTATGTTTTTGTTTTTGTTATTTTGTAGGTTGTCACTCCAATCGCCCCTCTAAGCCAGCAGGTATTCCCTACTTCCTTTCCTCTCTTTACATTCTTCCTTATATTTTCAAACTACTCTTTTATCAGTATTCCTCACTTTTTAATCATTCTATTTTACTAATGTACTTACTACCGAGTAATATCTAATAACCATGAAATTGCTTTAATCCAAGTTTTACCCTCATTTCTTCTTTTCATGGGTGGGTTTTTGAGGTATCAAGGGGGGTTTGATTTTGATCAAGTGTGTTGTCGAGGAAGGAAGGGTTCATTGATGTTCTTTGTTGTACCTAGGTCTGTAGGACACTTCCTTTTCTTGATGGTCTCAAATGATAGTGGGGACCATTAAGCAACCTTGTCACTCTCCTTTTTTGACAATTCAGGTGTTCTAGTATGTTAATTTCCAATGAGGTCAAGGATTCACTAGTTTTCGGCAATAAGCCGGAAAAAGGTCGCTTGATTTTCTACACCTCTATTATGAGCAGCAGTAGGGGGAGATGAAATACTCGATACTATTTTTATTACAGTTTGTTTGGAGACATCTTTGTCGTTTCAACTCATGTATAAGACTGTGTGCATCCACTCCCCTTACCCCGCCATAGGCATAGGCCTTTGAATCACATGCTGATGTTCATTTTGTTGCTGTAGTATTAAATTTTGTAGCAGAGTTAGTGTATTTGAAATACGAATCATGGATATCTTATTGTTTTTCTTCGCATCTCAGCCTAGTATTGGATTTAAGCATATTAATCTCTTCTTTCTGTCAAGAATAGTTATTTATTGTTACATCCACTTTATTCCTTTGCTCAAACAAGTAGAATCATGTTAGGATGGTACTTTTGGAAGAAGTGGACAAGCCATTGATGTTCTAATTCTTGTTTGCTTTGTTGTTTAGCCTTGTTATATGTTAGAGCTTTATTTATATAAGGCTGGTTATGGCTATGGTATCTTATTATAGCTCCTGCTGCAGGCTGGTTACTTCTGTTCAGTTTGTGAATGTGTGGTAAAAGATTCCGCAAATTACTTGGATCACATCAATGGAAAGAAGCGTAAGTTAATGTTAGAGTAGAGACTTGTCTCTCTAACCTTTCTTTTTATTGCTTCCACAATGATCTATTGATTTAACTCAGTTCAAATGTTCCTTCTATTCTTCAGATCAAAGGGCTTTGGGGATGTCGATGCGAGCCGAACGTGCAACTCTTGATCAGGTTTAAGTCTTTTAGTATAATTAGTTTCTTGATCTGCTTCATTTAGCATCTACTCAATATATTGCTGATGTTTCTCTCAAACTAATCACTTTATATGGGTATCCTTGGATGTTCAATCTATATACTCTCATCGAAGAGGTAAGTCTTCATTTGCAAAATTCTAGAAGATTGTAGATAATGCGTTTAAGAACTAGGCATTTAGGCCTAGGCTCTCTGGCATCTTCTGGACAAAGAGCATAACAGTATACTTATCCTCATTTTCCATTAAAGTCCAGCTGGTTGAGTTTTCGTGTGAACCGTAGTATTCTGCGTGGTATAATCTGCGATAACTAGTCAATTAGGGTCTTTCGTGATAAGCAAAGAGAGGCCAGCTTGGATCTTATATTTTGTTTATCGTCACCGGCAAAATATGCACACCATATTGAGGGGTATGCAGATAATTAAAGGATTTAGTGCTAATTTGTATCTGCTGCTTTACATTTACTGTGCCTTGATTGTGTTGATTTGCTTGCCTTATCTGAGAATACTGATTTCTTATCTTGTTTGGTTTAGGTTCAACGACGATTCGAGGTTCTTAAGAAACGAAAAGCGCCTAGCTGTTTCTCCGAACAAGGTGAGACTATACGATGTTCTTGTGTGACTGTGTGACTAATAAGCTGTAAGTCAATAGATTTCACACTTTCTCAGGCAGTCAATTGAAGGTCTATTACATAGCACTTCTTGGCATGATGTATCTTTTTCGATTTATTAGATCGTGCTCATGCATTGGTTGTGCTGCTTTGCTCATCCAGATCTCGATGAACGAATACTAAAACAGCAACAAGAGGAGGAGGAGAGGAAACGCCAGCGTCGGGAGAAGAAAAAGGAAAAGAAGGTTTGTCCCGTGGAATGAAGTTACTCTTTTCCTTGATATTACAGAAGCTTTTATGAGAGTATCTCACATCACATGTGAAACCAACCCATTCGCCATATAACTAAATGAGGAATTCCCAAGGATTTGGCTTAGCTTCACGTGTGAGACCAACCCACTCACCATATAATAATTGAATGAGGAATTCCTAAGGATTTGGCTTAGCTTCACATGTGAGAGTGAGAGATTATCTCATGTTAGACTTGCTGTATTTGTTCTTTTCTTTCCATTTCTTGTGACCAATTCTTCAACCTTCACTAATGGAGCCTATTATTTACTGTACCAGAAGGAGAAGATAGCTGAGGAGGAGCCTGAGATGGATCCTGATGTTGCTGCCATGATGGGATTTGGTGGCTTTGGGTCTTCGAAAAAGTGATAGCATCCATTGAACCCTTTTTGGGTTTGCTTTTGGAACCATGCTTAAAGTTGAAGTAGCTTTGGCTCCTAGAAAAAGTGATAGAATCCGTTGTGCCCTTTTTTTGAGGTTGCCTTAGTAGTAATGCTTTAGAGTTGAAGTGCTAATTTGTATTGCGGCTAGCTTAGTAATGCTTGTATCTTTGATGAACATCACCTGAGTTTATACTACATGTTGGAAGCGATATGGGTTATTCATTTCTTTGTTTTTGAACATCACCTGAGTTTATGCATGTTGCATAAACTCATTTTCTCTTGGTTCGGATCTATTCATGATAACTCTAACTTTTTTAAAAAAAAATATTAAAAGAAAATGTTTGCTTTCTTTTAATTTTTTTTTGTAAATTACGATTATAATATTATTTTTCTTTAAAAATTGAACCGTGGTGACGTTTTCAGTAAATTTTGTCAAAAATTGACCGATATATGCTTGCCTATTCTTTTGCCTAATTACCCAATTTTTTTCACTTTACCTCTCATTCACCCCAAAATTTTCTCATCTTCAGCCTGGTTCAATTTGGGGGAAAATTGATGATGAAGAAGACTAATTAATTTTAGAATACAATGAAAATAATAGAATTAGAATTCAATTCAATTAATTAGGATAAAATTTGAATAAAAGATTAGATGGTGTTGAAGAAATTGAGAATTAGAGAAAAGATGTAACTATGAAATATGATTTTGGGATGAACATAATAGGTTATAAAAGTTGAAGGTAAAGTTATTTCAGTCTTAAAAAAATAAACTTAAGTCATAAAAATACAATTTGGCATTAATTCTCCGAAAGAGTTAATGTTTTGTTATAATTTAGTATGAAAAGTAATATATGGATGCAAAATTATAAAAAAGATTTTATAAAGCTGCAATTACTAAAAACAAAAAAAGGTGTTTTTAAAAATTAAACCAAGCTACAAATGTCTATTACCGTCATTATCCAACCTCCTTAATCTTGTTGATTATCTCCAAACAGTACTTTGTACAGAGATATAGAGATTACCCAGTATGGTATTATGAGTATATATATGTAATTTTTAAATGTTGTTCACAATGTTTTTCTGTAACAATGTTGAAGGTCGTCAGAATGTCTATGTAGTTACATCTTTTAACAGTCGTTTATGATCAGAAAATTCAGTGTTTACAAATTAAATGTGGTTGGATCAAATATTTTATATTGGGAGTATACATATACATATGAACAATATTGCTTCTCTCCCCCGTTTGTTAAGAATCGGAGGAAATCGATCATGGGTGAGGCAGGACATCACAGAACGACGGTGGCTGTGAAAAGCAGCACAGAGATAGCAAGTATGAAGGTGAAGATGCTGCTTGGTATAGGAGGCACCTTTGCACTACTCCATTCATCTACCAAGTAATCTTGCATGTACTCTTCCACATTAAAATTGCCTATAAAGTTTGTTACAGCAAATCCAAAACCCTATTAATGTATGTATTATGTAATCGAAAATAACGTGTTTATAAAGAAAGGGTAAGTTGCGAACCTCTTTGATGGGTGTGGCTACAAGCAGACTCAAGTGTTGATCTGATGTTGTTAATGGTGGCTCTGTTGTAGAACACAAAGGAAGACAATGAATGGTCAAGACAGTCGAGGAGTAGATGCGTCTCTGATAAACATGGTCCATAGCAGAACTGATCTGTTGCCGCCAGAGGCACGTTCATGTATCCGCTTTGTGTTAGTCTATAGGGATTGTTACATCTTTTGTAGATCTGCACCAAAATACTCTTCTTGTTACCGCACCAACTTATACTTAAGTACCTCATGCTGCAACATTTTCATGCTCATATACTCATAATCAAAGGCTTACATTATTGGCATTAAAGCATGAGAGTGCTCTTGCAACAAGCTGTCCTGGATTCTGTGCTAGTCCTGTTGAACAACGGTTAATAACAAATCGCAGTGCCAAAAGTAGAATTATATTTCCAACTTTGTTCACAGAGACCATTCATTTGATTTCATTGATCGCAAACGATTCCTCATATATTACTATTATTACTATCATTACAGAAGAAGAAACAAAGTGTTTGCAAGTGACACTAACCTGAGTTACAAAGGACTGTGAATACAATAAGAAGAATGCCACAAATCCATACATGTCTTTCCATTACGGAATTTGTTGAGCCAACGTAACCAAAAAATAGCAGTGCCAGATAATGGTTTCTTGGAGAGATGTCTAACAAAGAGTAGCAACTAAGAGTTAGTTGAAAGTTTCTTTGCAGGATTGGTGAGATACGTATATGAACATAATATATAGGCAACTTTGTGTATCTTGTTAGTCTTTATGTCTTTCATTTTGTCAAACGTCCTATTGGTTTATAGTTACTTTCTGGTAGGAAAATACCTTATCTTGTGCCTCATTTTCATAACTGATATGGGAAACTCCTCCTAATTAAACTTAATAGAAAAAAGTGGAAGCATGAGGGAAAAGCTCCTTGGTGACAGGACAAGTAGCATGACTGTGTAAAGACGAAGAACTGATATGGGAAACTCCTCCTAATTAAACTTAATAGAAAAAAGTGGAAGCATGAGGGAAAAGCTCCTTGGTGACAGGACAAGTAGCATGACTGTGTAAAGACGAAGAGTGGAAAAAGGGGTAATAATGGGACGTAGTAGCCAGGGGCGGATCCACCCACAGGGCTGGGTGGGCTTCAGCCCAACCTATTTTCAAGAATAAAACTAAGGATAATTTGTGAAAAACTACCTTACATTTATGTCCATTTGTCAATAACTACCTTACTTTTTTTTTTTGGTTAAAAACTACCTTTCATTTATATTTTTTGTTAAAAACTACCTAAAAAAAGTTTTGAGACCAATTTCTATTTATTATTGGCTTCACACGTGTGAGTTTTCTAAATTTTCATTCTTATTTTGTCGTTAAACTTGATATCCAAGCATATCCTTTTTATCTAAAGTTCTAAACGAAATGGAATTCTTGCCATTAGCTTCGGAATAATTGCTCCGGATGATGAACATGGGCTAAATGGTATGAACTCTATGCTATTAGTGAAAATTATTCCACCTATTCATTGATAGCATAGAGTTCATACCATTTAGCCATGTTCATCCTCCGGATCAATTATTCCACATGCTTAAAGAAAGAAATTGAAACTAATGATAAGAATTTCCTTTCATTTAGAACTTTAAATAAGAAGGATAAGCTTGGATATCAAGTTTAACGACAAAATAAGAATGAAAATTTAGATAACTCGCACGTGTGAAACCAATAATAAATAGAAATTGGGTTCAAAACTTTTTTTAGGTAGTTTTTAACAAAAAATTTATGGGATATTCTATATGGTACCCCTCAATTTTTTGACTTTCTATATGGTACCCCTACACTTTTTAAAACATACATGGTACCCCTAATTGTTTTCATTATCACTACGCGTACCCCTCAACTTTATTTTCCGTCAATTAAACTCATTTTAAAGCTTTAAGTGATAACTTAAACGCGTAAGGAAGCTTGTCATTTATTAGCACATGACATAAGGACTCTATTAGGCTCAATATCCATCTCGATCCTAATATTTATAGATATATATGAGCTAAAAAAAGAGGTGAAGGAAAAATTATTGATCTTTGCCAAATTATCACTTCCAAAGAGTGGATATTAATTCTAATAGAGTCCTTATGTCATGAGATGGTAAATGTCAAGTTTGGTTATGCGTCTAAGTAATCATTTAACGCTTAAAAATGAGTTTAATTGATGCAAAATAAAGTTAAGGGGTACACGTAGTGATAATGACAACAATTAGGGGTACCATGTATGTTTAAAAAAATGTAGGGGTACCATGTAGAAAGTCAAAAAATTGAGGGGTACCATGTAGAATATCCCAAAAACTAAAATGAAAGGTAGTTTTTAAGCAAAAAAAAAAGTAAGGTAGTTGTTCACAAATGGGCATAAATGTAAGGTAGTTTCTCACAAATTATCCTAAAACTAATATACATCTAAAAATATTCAGTGTTGTGGTGAGTCTCAGTTGGTAAGAGTATAGGTAAAAGGGCTTGTTTTTGCTTGATGGTAGGGGTTCGAACCTCATTAGTTGCATTTTTTTTATTTACTACCCTAATAAGTTGTTTAACATTTTATCCTAAATCCTAATAATATTAATCGTAAATTGCTATTATTGTTTTTCCTATAATTAAAGTATTTTAAATCCTTAGTTTTAACAAAGTTGAGATACATGTTTATTCGAGAATACAAAAACATTGTATTTTTAAAAAGAAGAAGATTATAAAACGTTTACGTTTTTTAAATGACGATTGTTGAATTTACTAGTATATAACGAAACTTGTATCCTTAAATAATATTGTAACATAGATTTATGCAAGTATACATTTTGTAATATTCAATCATACTGTATATTTTTATAAGATATCACTCTGTCATTATTATTTGTTTGTCTTTCAATAAAATACCATTTATAAATAATAAAAAATTGGCCCAACCGATGTAAGTTTGACCAAGGGAGCAACCCCAAATGTCTAACATCTTTCACATATGTGCGACCTCAGTTATACGTTTTAATGGTTTCATATGACTGACCATCGCGGATATGAGCCTAGCCCACCCCACTCCTAAATCCTGGATCCGCCCCTGGTAGTAGCGTACAAAGGGGAATACACAGAGGATGAGACAATGGTGAAGCACTGGGTATTCCCGGTGGGTTTAGGGGAATACACAGTAATTTTTTTTTAAAAATACAATGATGTGAAATATAAAAATATTAAGGTGTAAATTTGGAATAAATAAGTAATAAATTGAAAACTAAAACTCTATAAATGCCTAGTTAAGTCTGAAAATAAAAACATCATTATTATCAGTTGTAGTATGGAGAACCCATGAGCACATAAATCAATTAGTAACGAGTTTTTATCTTAACCATAGTTCTCGTATTTGAGTATTCAGAACAATAAGTTACCGACTTTATGCAATAAATGAAATCGGTTACTAGGAATCGAAACAGATAAAATTTCGGCCAGATGGAGGGAATTTTCGTCAGTAGTAGGTAGTGCCATAAGATAGAGTTTGTTATTTGTTTAGGCAGTAGTTTAGGTAGACTCAAATACGCATTTGAGAATCTTATCTAAACTATGTAAGGTGGTATGACTGAAAATTTTAATGCAAGAATACCTACTGGTCCTAAAAACTTTTTAGGTCATTTAGAATGATTTATGGATATATATTCTTCATTTGTATAATTAAATTGGTAATATTTTCATTTTAATCGGTTAAAATGAAATAATTTGGGAAAATAGTATTTTTTACTTTCTGGACGAGATTTTTTAATACGTTCTCACATGTATTATCTATGTTATGAATATGAATTTTCGTAATTATTGAAGTTATAATGCATGGTTTATGAATTTTAAATGTTAAAATGTCATAAAATGAGACTAAATGGGTTTATATAGTTATATTGTGAATTTAACTACGAAATTTTTTGAGTATGTCACATGAAATATTTAAAATGTACCTTAAATTTTCAGATGTTTTTATCATATATTGCATGATTATTGATTTTTATTGTAAAAATCGGATAATAGTGACATAATTTCGACTTTAATAGTTTGAGTTGGAATTTGGCCATGAAAATTTTACACACTGTCGTATATATTATTTCCAGAATGTATAAAAATTTTGAGATTTTCTTTCGTATATTGCTTGTGAAATGATTTTAATGGTTAAAATCGTACATTATATGACATAAATTGTTAAATATAGCAAAAGTTGCTAAAATGGCCGAAACATTTAACCCATGGAAGTCATATTTGATATGTTCATCACCATATTTTTCTTGGGAGCCAAAAGTTTCTGCATATTTAATTTTTAATTGTTAATTGTTAAAGTTAAAAATTGAATAATAAGAGTCATTTTGTGTTTATTTCGGATATTAGGCAGTGTATTCTTTAACGTTTCTGTCCATTTCAGTTCCTTAAGTGTTTTGGAATGTGTAAAAATATTAGTGTAAATTGATAATCAGTACCATATTAATCACCCATTTTAATGAAGAGTACCAATAAAAAAATTAATTAATTAATAGTACCAGTTTATTTACTCCGTTCAATAAGTAGTACCAAGTCACCGGAAAATCGCACTTTTCAGCTAGTTTTGAATTTTCCGGCTACTTTTTTGATTTTTTATACCTATTCTACCCCTCCCCCATGTTTTCCTCACATTTACCCAACCAAACATTTATCCCTCACACCTCCTATCCCACCCACCACAACCTCACCCCACCGCACCCCCACCACCGGTGCTACGAACCACCAACACAAACAACTCCCACTATTAGCATCTTCATTCAACATCACCCACCACCGTCCTACTCCTCTGCCTCGACTAATCCGTACCATAACAACAACTCAATCAACCACCAACTTCATATCTCCCTTCTCCCTCGCTCCCTCACTCTCACCGCCGCCTCCACCACTGCTCGCCATGCTATCTTTCTTTCGCCTCCCTCATACTCCCCCTTTGCGCGGTTGTCGCCTGCTCTTCTTCTCCTCAATTTTTTTTTTATGGTTGACAGGGTGGAATTGTGGTGTTGTGCTTGGGGTGCTTGTGGTTGTTGTTGGGTGGACGAAGTTGTTGTTGGGTGGTGGCGTTGGTGGTTGGAGGTTGGAGGATAAGGAGGGATTAAAGTTGGTGGGTCTATTATGGTGGTTGCGGATAATAGGATAGTAGTAGTTAGTAAGGGCATTCTAGTCATTTTATGTCAATTTTTGCCGGAAAATGGGAGTTGGTACTACTTATTGAACGGAGTAAATAAACCGGTACTATTAATTAATTAATTTTTTTGTTGGTACTCTTCTTTAAAAAGGGTGATTAATATGGTACTGATTATCAATTTACACAAAATATTATTAGTATTTTAAATACATTTATGGAGGTAATTATTGAATTTCCGACTCAAAATGCGCGTTTTTACGTCTTATTTACGACATAAATGGTTATTTCGTTTAATACTAATAATTTTAAAGTTCTGAAATTTTAAGAAAATTCTAGAATTTTTCGAAATTTTTATGACTCTTTTAGAATTTTATATTATTTTTCCCGTAAAACCGATTATATTCCGAACAATATTTGAAAATAAGTTAAGTCATGTTCAAAATTTGAGTAAGACTAAATTTTGAAACCTAAATGAGTTAGGATGTTTAACTTAAGTGTGAATATCGATTCACGCGATGCTAAGTGATTTTACGTTAAAATCACGCAATTCCTTAAAACCGAGTTATACGATAACTATATTTAAATGATATTTAATAGGACGATTTGGCTTAGGGTTTGCATGTTAGTTCATATACATTAGCATTGCATATTTTATTATGATTGTCATAATTTTATTTACGTAATTTTGGAATTATGTAATTTTGCTTAGTA
Source organism: Silene conica (assembly GCA_029255685.2). Taxonomy (NCBI): domain Eukaryota; kingdom Viridiplantae; phylum Streptophyta; class Magnoliopsida; order Caryophyllales; family Caryophyllaceae; genus Silene; species Silene conica. The sequence continues at coordinate 53,767,194 of CM055311.2, read as the reverse complement.
TGGTCTTAGTTTTAATCGACAATTCCCGTAATGTGAGGGGTTATTGATTCGGATGTAATTAATGTGATCTCGTATCAATTTATTTATTGTTTTTCTATTTTATAATGTATAAAGTAGATAGAAAAGTTGTAATTTTGTAATTCCGGAGAAACCTTGAAGACGGTGCCTTTCGGAAAGGAGTTCCGAGCAAGACGGTGTTTGCCTTGGGAAACGTGCCTCGTGAGAAGTTCAAGGGACCAAGGAGGTGGTTTCCGAATTTGTACTTTATATTAATTTTCTATTTTAGGAAGTCCATACTAGGATTTTACTTATGCTTTAAGTTTTATGCTTTTATTTGTGCTTTATATGTTTGCATGCATAGCCAAATCGTCATATCATGTCATGCTTTTTTTTTATCGAGTTTATCGACCAAGTCAATTAAATTTATCGTTGATTCGCCGACTTAGTTCACTTAAAGGATATAGATAATAAAATTGATTAGATCTCTTACAAATATAAATATTGAGACTTAGCCTTACCAAAGAGTAAAGACCCATGACTCCCTCCTTCATAAGAAAGTAGGCTCGGCTACACCGGGGTGCTAAACTTGTTACGTTGGGTAAGTGGGGGTAATATGATTACGCCTTGAAATTTGGTCGATCTCAACGAAAGTATTCGTAACCGTAGTTACAATATGTTCGGGCTAAAGACAATTTAAAGTAAATTGTCGACCGAGAGTTCTAAGGTAGAACCGATTAAAGGGTTAATCCACCGAATTATATTAATAAGAGTTGAATCGGCTACACCGTGCCCGAATTAGTATGGATTTGGGTCTCGGAATCGTTTACTAATTGGGTAAGAGATCATTAAGTAAATGTTAAACTTTTTTCTAAAATGTTTACGAGTTTTAAATATAAACGATGTTTGTTGTTTTTAATTCCTTCACTTTTAATTGTAGTTTACTTTCAAACATCATCAATTGCTGCAAACGCTCCACCTCTCACTAACGTGTCATGGCTTCGATCCTTCATGGATCACTGCAAACTTGATAAGCATGGTTCCAATTTTAAAGATTGGGATGCGCAATTGCTTTTGGCCGCTTAAGGTGACGATAAGACTCGTTACCTTTCCGAGGCCGCTCCGACCGCTCCGACCGCTCGCTCCGCGATTGCAACTCGTGAGGCCTATGAGGCCTACATGAAAGAGTCTTCCGCTCTCAAGAACCTGCTTATCTTCTCCATGGAGCCGGATCTCCAAAGGAGTATGATTAAGCTAAGCACGTCGTACGAGATTTACACCAAGCTTGCGACGATGTTTTCGCAAACTCCAAGGGTGATTCAATATGAGGCGGCCTCCGCCTTCTTCGATATTTGTTTGAAGGAAGGGCAAATGGTTAGCCCTCATGTACTCAAGTTAGTTGAGTTAGATGAAACCCTCAAGGTGCAAGGAGTTGATGTTCCCGACTCCCTCATCATTGACCGAGTTCTTCACTCCCTTAATAAGGTGAAATCGTATGCTCAGTTCCGGGTGAACTTTAACATGCGAAATCAAGAAACCACGTTGGACGAAGTGCATAAGATGCTCGTCCAAGCGGAAAGGGACATGGGACTTAATGATAGTTCCACAAAGGATGTTCTGAACATCGAGAAGAAGGGAAAGGGGAAGTTCAAGAGGAGTGCCTTCAAAGGTAAGGGCAAGAAAATTTCCAAATCCAAACCTTCTTAGGAGAAGACCTTTTCGAAAGGTGCTTCCACCTCATCTTCAAAGGTTTAAGACAAGTGCCATTATTGCACGAGGTTAGGTCATTGGAAACAGAATTGCCCTAAATACTTGACCGATCTCAAAAATGGAAAGGCTCTTGCCGTAGGTAATAATTCTCGTTTAAAATTTATGTTATTTTGTCAACTTTTGTATGTTGATACAAGTTGTTGAGTATCACCCTTTTTAATTGTTTTAAAGGGGCACCTCCTAATGACAAAGGCAAGGAAAATGAAGCTTGAAGTTCCTTACATGGATGGCTATGGTAGCATCCAGTGATTGAAGACATCAAGAGCTTGGCTCTAATTTTCATTATCGTCTTCTTTCATTTATACACTTTAATTTTAAAGAACAATGTCTTTTCTTGTATGACAAGGATTCAAATCCTAAACAATGGTTGTATTTTGGATATTGGTAACTTGGTTTTCAACCCAAGTCACTCCTTTTGTTCTTAATCAAATCGTTGATTCCTAAAATAAATTGCATACCTTGTAACATGAGTTAATGTGATCTTAATAAATAACTAAAGAAGTACCCTGAAATGTTCATTGTACAATAGATTGATACGATCAAAAGTTAGAATCAAAGTGTTGATTTATTTAAACGGAGAACTACACCTCAAGAGAAAACACTCAATCTGTTGAGTAATATATATATTATATGTTTAATATGTTTTTTTATGTTTTAATAATGACAAGTCTAAATAAATATATTTTATATACATATACTTGTAATCGTGCGCTTAAGTGTACAGTTATTTATAGAGCAAAGATTGTGTTTAGTCAAGTATAGATTCAATCATGGTTGAAGAAATATCAAGCTCGTATCAAGTCTTTTTGAATATTTACAAAGATAAAGTCTTAATACGGAATCAAATAGCTAAAAGTTATAGTTCGTATCTATATAACTCTATGAAGAAATGGGAAATGAGTGATATAAGTGAAGTGTGGAAATAATTGTGTATGGTTGTTATATTGTCAAATATTAAAGTTAGTAATCTTAAAACGGTTTTTAGAATAAAAATATTCTTTGGTTAAAAGGATTAAAATAATTATCTTATGAGTTAATTATTTATCCTAAATATACTAAGAATTTTATTCTAACCGTTATTGTCAAAATCCGAATACCTAAGAAGATCGTGTGCCTCGGGAAACGTGCACCACGTTTCTACTCGGTTGTTTACACGGTTTTAATTATCCTTTTTGGCTTAATTAAATAAATATTATGTGTTTATTTAATTTATCTTAAAGTCAAATTAGGATTTGGTTAAAGATATAATTTATGATATCTTGACAAGCATTAGGAATTGATTCAAAATAGGATGTTATATTTTATGGTATAAGTTGTTTCCTAAATTGGTTAGGTTTTGGAAATTCAATCTTATGTCCTAATTTATTAATATCTTATATAAAGTCTTTCCTAATTCAAATAAGATTAGTTTTAGAATATTACCTAGAAATAAGAATTCTAAATAAAGTAATATTCCTAAAACATTTAGGACTTAACCTAGATCTAATTTACTCTATATAGGACATCAAAACACACGTTAGAAATGAACAAAAATATACACGCTTCTCAAGAAAACGAACGTAACCTCACGTACGTCTCGATATTCGTGCCAATCATTGTCAGATTTCGTTTTGAAGACTACAAGCATTGAAAATTGCTCTCATACGTTCAAGATCGTTGAACACAAGAGTTCACTGAAGATTTATCTTATATAATTAAGATAGTATCGAGTATTTAGCGGTACTCATTGTAGTCAAGTATTTTACGGTACTTGACGTAGCTGGGTATTTAACGATATCTAGATTGAGTTACAACTAATATCAAAGTTGTACGAGTAGGGTTGATAAAATTGTAATCCGGAGAAGATACTAATTTTATTAATCGAGAATAGTGGACGTAGGTTTCGATTTGTGAAACTGAACCACTTCAAAATATTGTGTCTCCTTTTACTTTATTGTTTTTATTCTCTACTCAAGCTCATCAACATACATCGAAGAAGAATCGAAAAACGTTGGCATACTCAATTCAACCCCCCCTTCTTGAGTATATCTAGATCAATAGACTCTTCAATTGGTATCAGAGCCTCGTGCTCTTGACAGCCTTACAACTTGAGATTGATTCTTCTATTGATTCTTTATGGATTCTAAACACTTGAAGTGTCCCATCTTCGAGGAAAGAACTATAGCTTGTGGAAAAACATGATGACCCACTACGTGAAAGGATGTGATTGGGAATGCTGGAAGATAATTCAAACTGGACCAAAGAAGATCTTGGTCGCCGCTGCAAATGGAACCACATATGAGAAGATGGAAAGTGACTATGTGGAAGCAGATTACAAGATTGCTGAGAAAAATTCAAAAGCCATGAGTTTACTTCAAAACGGTACTATTACTTCTGAATTTGATCGTTTCTCTTCTTGTAATTTAGCCAAAGAAATATGGGATGACCTAGAACTTGCCTACGAAGGAACTTCCGTAGTCAAGAAACATCGCATAGACTTGTTAATTCAACGATATGAACTTTTCACTATGGAAAAGAATGAATCGATTGATAGCATTGATACCGTCGTTTGGTACCAAAAATAAATACCTAGGTACTACTAACAGAAGCTAGTGGCAAATAGGGTCAGTCTCCTCAGGGAAGCAAACTTGCTTAACTATCGGTTTTTACCTATGGGTCACAAATTGGGGGTTTTAAAAATTGATAACTAAACTACGAGATAAAAGGTGTGCAAAGAGAATAAAAAGAAACAAAAACAAACACGAGATGAGATAAAATCGGGGATAAAGGATATATGTTGGAACTCGGGTCGTTGTGTCTTATGTATGATCGATGTAATCGGGGTAGGCCAATTATTTGGTGGGAAAGGCTGGGTTATTACGGTCAAGTCTCAAACCCGACTATACCTTCCGGTCTTAAGTCGCCCTAAGGTCGTTTTTGCTTAACTTCCGCTCTCACAAAAACTAGTTAAAATCGATAAACAAGTCTTACCCTTCCAAACTTCCGGTCTAGGTCGAGAATTAACTAATTGTAAGGTCTCATGCGTGCACTCACTAAACCAAACATAAATTAAATTGTTTTACGATTACTCCCACCAAAAACGGTCCATCCCGACTAGCTACATATCATACTTTCGACACAATTCCCTCATCCCAACATATTAAAGGGTTTAGCTACTCATGATGGAATTAACGATAACTACGACAACCATGATTAAACTAGCATACGACATGTTAAAAAGAGAGATAAAATCAGATTATAAGAATAGGGGTAGGAAGTATGGAACCAATCAACGAAAACAGTAGGGGGACAAAGCGCGACTACAGTATTCTTAAGACGGATACAAAAGTATGAAGCAAGCATACGATACGAGATGAAATAAGGAATACTAACAGGGGTGCAATACGACTAAACTAAACTAGTAACAGGGATTAATAAGGGGAAAAGAATGGAATCAGAGAGTATGAAATAAGGGCAGGAAACGGATGAACAATAGTGACGGAAACAGACATACGAAAACAGAGTATAACACGCGATAAAGTCGGAAATCAGAGAACGAAATTAGTATACTATTACTAATGATACAGAATAAAAGAGATGAGAAAGGAAGAATTACAGTAAGAAAAAGCAAGAACAAAGAGAGACGAATCCTTAGAATGAAAGACGAAGAACTTAGAATTATTGTGAAATGTGACGGGTACAAAGTTTATGGAAATAATAAACTAGAGCAAAAGACTGCAGAGACTAAAAATAGGGTAAGAATTCTTAACCTAATGATCTCAAAACGAGCTCTTTAAATAGAGAAAAACTGAACTGAAGTAATAACTACTGTGAACACGAAGGGTCAGAAAAGCTCTCGATCGAGGGCTATTTCCTCTCGATCGAGCACAATAGTCTTCAAAAGCTGGTCGATCGACGACAAGTGGTTGCTCGATTGACTCCTCTTCTTTGACTCCTCTCGATCGATTAATTCAGCAATCGACCGAGTACTTCTCTCTTTGGGAACCTCTCGATCGAGCACAGGACAGCTCGATCGAGGACTTTTCTTCCTCTAGATCCCTCGATCGAGCACATGACAGCTCGATCGAGGACTCTTCTTCTCGAAATGGTCTTCGACAGGCCTTAAGGTTGTTTAATAACCTCAAAATTCTCGATTGATGCACAACCAGCCATGCTTCTTCCATCGTCTACTGAAATGCAGTGCTTTGAGGTAGAAAAAGCTCGGTTTCCGCTACTATTCGGTTAATATCTACAAAATAGCAACACGAACACAAAGTAGCACATACGGGGCATAAAGTGATATAAAATCACCAAATATCATGAAAATGTGTGCTAAAACAAGACTAAAAAGTCTATACAAAATGCACACATCAAACTTCCCCAAACCGAACCTTTGCTTGTCCTCAAGCAAACTAAAAGTAAACTACGGACCTAATGGATGGATAAAGACTCAAAGCTACAAAAATAGTCAATATCAAATACATATTATGCCCAAAATCAAAGATTGCCAAGATCAGAAATAAGCGAACGAATTTGTACACATCATGGAAAACATGTAGACTTTCAACCTTGCTAGACTCATCAAGTTTCAAACTCTTCCGGAATCGCTCTTCTCTCAATCAAAGCAAATGGCAAAATATATGTGAGGAGAAGAGAAGAATAAAGAAGTATAGACTCTCGCCTAAACTACGACAAACAAACATGTATGCTAGACTAGCATGAATAAAGGTTTCAAGCACCGTACACACGCACAACCACCAACGATGTCCATTACACGCCGAACTATTGCAAGTTTTGGGAAAGTGAGGCTAAGTGGGACAAAAAGGGGCAAAACAAGTATGGATTAGTGAGGGTTTAAGCCGAGCTACAACCTTCAAATCACATGAAAATACATCCCCAAATTTTCGACTATACATTAAGCACATTGCCTTTGCTAAGCAAACAAAACACAACCCAAAATTTTTCCAATTGTCAACCGGATAATTATTTTCTTATTTTTTTCTTGAACTTTTTCTTTTTCTTTTTTTTTTGAATTTTTTTCTGATGAATTGTTTTTTCTCGGTTGTTTGAACAGTGATAATCTCCACTCGATCGACCAAAAATGGTGGTCAGTCGAGTGCTTTTCTTTCCCAGATTACTCGATCGAGCAAAAAGAGCTTCGATCGAGCACTATTTCCATTAAATTCTCGATCGAGTACAATAAACCAAGAAAACCCCTCGATCGAGCAGCAAAGGCTCTCGATCGAGTAAAACTCAGCTGAGAATTCCCTTTTCCTTCGAATAAACTCCAAAAACAGTTAAATCAGGCCAAAACTGATAAAATGGCAAAATTCCTTCACTACTCCTAGTTCAGCACAAAGGTAGGCAAGATATAGGATGTAGTTAAAGGACAAACGGCAGTTTTTGGCTAAAGTGGAGTTAAATGGGCGAATCGAAGAAAGGGTGATGTAATAGTTCTCCTACGTGTAATACCAACCTCAAACCGGTGCGTGTAGGCAATAAGAAACCAAGACTCATACACATGCAAGACATGAAATGCAAGGAGTACTACTCACAATGCTAATGTAACTTGTCATAGATTTCACCAGTTTAAAGGCTCTAAGCTCAGAATGTGTAGTAGGTTGCCAAAACTATGAGTCAAGTCTAGTGATTTAACATGAAGTCCATGACAAAATTCGAGACGACGCTTAAAACTTCGAAAGGCAAGGATCGAAAATTGGCACAACATGACATATGGTTGACTATAAACAGCTTTGTCATCATCAAAACTCCAATCCGACTCGACTAAATGGAAAAAGAAACGTGATATTTTTTGAATTTTTTGAAATTTTTTGAAATTTACATGAAAACAATAAACGTGAATGCAAAACGAAATGCAAATGCAGACGCAAAAGGATGCATACCCTCCCCAAACCAAAACAGACAACGCCCTCGTTGTCTTCTCAGCACATCAAAACCAGCAAGCAATGGGAAAAAGATAATAACCTAATACATGTTCCTAAAAACAAAAAGAAAAACAAAAAGAAAAGATGGAAAGAACGGTGGTACTCACAAAACTGGCTTCCCCAAACCAGTACCAAAACTAGGGAAGCCCTAAGCATCACGAGGGGCCTTCTCCTCTCTATACGTGGGATCCTGCTCCCCGTCTCTCGTAGCACGCCTCGCTGCAGCCTCGGCACTTAGGCGAACCGCTCTCACTACCGCTGTCTCCTCCCTCTCCTCATCAGATGAAGGAGAGGCAGGGTACCCACCATCTGGGTATCGGTAGAAAGAAGGGTGAACCCATCCCGCTGAAAGGGGACGTGTTGTGCGGATGTAGTCCTCATAGATAGGGAACAAGGCCAAAGCCTGATCCCGGCGCATCTCGGTGAGGTACCTACAAATGCCATCAAGCACAGGGTCACGACGCCCTTGGTCGGAGACCGCAGGCGCCTCAAGGGCAGGAGGTAAAACAAAATTGGGAGGATAAACCATCGCAGAAGAAGCAGGGGTAGGGGTAGGAGTAGGGGTAGGAGTAGGTGCAGGTGAAGGTGAAGGTGAGTGAGTGGTGATGGTGGTGGTGATAGGAGTACGAGTGATGGATGGAGTGGGCATGAAGGTGAACGTGGACGTGGGCGTGGACGTGGATGTAGGTGTAGGTCCAACCCTAGGTGGTGGTGTCTGGGTCTGAGACTGGGAAGACTGCCCAACCTCGCGCTTCCTCTTCTTGTCAGAAGAAAAGGGGGGTGTGGTGGTGAAAGTGAGATGGTAGGTGGTGGGAGGTGGTCTTGCTCCCTCAGCAGTGGAGAGCGGTAGGAGACGAGGAAGTGTGGCACAATGTAAGGTCATTAAAGGGTAGCCACAAATCTTCCACTTCATCCCATCTAGCCAGCGAAAAACTCGCATGGCATCTATGTCCAGTCGGCTAACCTCCCCCACTAGGCCAACCCTCTCTATGTAGGTAGGGCGAATGTGGCGGAGGATCCTAGTGACCAATCTGCCACAGACTACAACACTCGTGACCTTCCTCCCAATACCACCCCAATACTGAGCAACCAGATAAGAAATGTTAAGAACAAAAGGGGTACGTGAATCGATGTTCACGTACCCGGCCAAGATGGCATCTCAGTGTTGGTGATGTTATTGGGCTCAGGTCGCCCAAAAAGAGTCTCACCTAACAAGCGAAGAAAGTAACGAGGGGCAGGTGTGTGGACATGGGCTCCCTTCCGTGCAGAAAACGGAGTGTGAGAAAGGACAGCCCAGAACTGAGGTACGAGCTTCCTAGGAGGCTCGATGGGTCCATCACTAACGAGGCCTAATGCCTCCCCAAACTGCCCCAAGGTCCAGTCAAACGACTCGTTCATGAGTCGGAAATGAATGCAAGGGCGAGTGCGGTCCTCCCTATAGCTCTCAGGGTCAAAGGAGAAGGAGCTGAAAAAGTCATAAGTCGGACGATCTAGTGTAAGCTCCTCCATCCTAATCAAACCAGACATCCCCGTCCCGTTAAGCAAATGACAAACTGTAACACCCCCATTTATTTAAGGGCCTGTACTAGGACTCCCCAGATAAATAAGGGTGTTACCATCCCGGTTTCCCGAGGCAGTAGATACAAAGGAAGATAAACAGTACTTTAAATTGATAAAGTTAACTCAAACGGTTTTACACAACTAAATTATAAAACTATCTTGCTAAAAAAAAAAGTACAACTCGTAAACAACTATCATGTGATCTAGACTCTAGGCAGGTCCGGATCCAAGCTTCTCTCTTCCCCTAGCTCCCACAGTCTCAACACCTGTCAATCTGCTCCCCAATAATTGGTTCATCACAGGTGATCACGAATACACAGGGTCAACCACGAGGTTGAGTAGAGAAAAAACTGTAAACAAACCACATTACTATAAATAGAAAGTCGAACTTCTCCACTCCGAATCACAACACCCATAATTCTCCACACCAATCACAGACCCTTTATCTCCGCACCAATCACAAGACCCTTTATCTCCGCACCAATCACAGACCCTTTATCTCCGCACCAATCACAGACCCTTTATCTCCGCACCAATCACAGACCCTTTATCTCCGCACCAATCACAGACCCTTTATCTCCTCGTAACACATCACAGAATGATATAAATAACACAATATACGATCACATGATAACAGATAGCAAGCATGCTGGCTATCCAATAAGAACAGATTACACATCATTGTGATATCAAATAAGAACAGATTACACATCATTGTGATATCAAATAAGAACAGATTACACATCATCGTATACCAGTAGTTTCCCTACCTCAAACAGCAGGAATGCAGATAATTCCAAGCTTGCTAGAAATGTTCCACGCGAAACCCGCTACCTAAACACATATACGTAACGAATAAATAACCTTCCCGAACCCCATAACAACCGATACTTACTATAAATAGAAACCTTCCATAAATGGAAAGTTTCCATAAATAGAAACTTCCAAAAAGAGAAACTTCCATAACTTGCTAATTTCCCGACTCGTAACTTTAATTAATACGATTAAGACCAACACAAATAAAAGATAAAGTATTAAGACAACCTTAGTAATACTATTAACCATAATAATAAACATTGTAATAAAATAATAATAATAATAATAATAATAAACCCATAACAACTCGGCTCCAACACCCGCGACACCCCCACCATCAGCCACCATTTTGCGCCTCCATAGACACCCATCAGGCCGTGACTCACCATGGCTGCCACCCTTGAACCACCGTGAGTCACACAAGCCACCAGGCGCCACCACTGTACCACCGCACCCTCCTCCACGATCCCTCACAACACCCAAGGCTGGAACAGTCGACACTCGCACGAAACAGAGGCCTCCCCTGTTTCGCTAACCCAGGCCACCCAACGACGGTGGTTTCAACCACCACGCAACCCTAGTCTATACCATGATACACCCCTGACCACCGTCTAATACCACCCAGAACCCAGGTCTCGACGATTCGAACAATATGATCGAATCAGGTTTATTATACGCTCATCTCGCATGATTCGTCTACTACTCATCCTGCCGCCACCAGCGACACCTCCGTCGACTACCACCTCCCAAACCACCACCATCAGACCCTAACAAGCCCCTAGACCGCCGACTAAACCCTCTTAGACCTTCGACCTTACTACCGACAGAGAAAAACTATAAGGAAAAGGAATGACAAAAGTATGAAATATCGCGCTTACCTAATCGACGCCGCCTGTAACCACCGCGTCGAACGCCTCACCGTGCTATTTTCACTGCCGACAGCCGCCTTACCGAACACTCTAGGGTTTGGGTGCCATGATAGTAGATGTGTAATTAGGGTTTGAAAAGAAAGGAAGTTAGAAAGGGGAAACGTGGGAGTGAATGAACGTGTGGTAGGGTTGATTGGGTTCGATGATTCGATGATTCTACTCGGGTCACTCAATCCAACACGAAACCCAATGCCCAAATAAAAATCTCGCAATACCCGTCACGAAACGATAACTAATTATAATTATCAACACTTAATAACCGACTCATCGATTATGACAATTATAGCAATACAATATATTATAATATTAGTAATAGAACACAATAATCGATAATTTGATTTTCCAATAATCGATAACTACCAAGGTTGAAATAAAAATAATAGCTAACTAACAAAAATACGGTGTATTACACAAACCTCCTCATAGATACCTAGAGTCTCTAGGTCAGGGCGCGAGAGGAAACGGGTCGGGGTGAGGGGTACAAACAAAAGAGTAGACAACCTAGAACGATGGTCTGCAGAAATAAAGCGTACCTCAGGCCTCTTAGGCAAAGGGGCGAGGTCTGCCCCTCGTAAAGTAACAACGGCCCGAGATGAAGTGCGCTCGGCAGTAGTGGCCCCAGGTGTAGTAACGAGCTCAGTAGACGCGGCAGGGGAGCTCGTAGTGGCGACCAAAGGAGGTCGAGAAGTAGTAGTGGTGATGGCTAAGGACTGAGGACGAGGAATCCTAGGGAGCTTCGAGTACCTAGGTGTGGCACCCGCGGCTAACAAAGAGAAAGGAGGACGCGGCTGGCCAGCATCCTCATCAGATTCGGTCTGCTCCTCGGAGTCAATCTCGGACTCCGTCTCGACATCCTCCACTAAAACCGGGGCACCATAAGTTGCTGGAGAAGCAACAGTACCCTCTACGGCCGGTGGACTCACGGCGGACCCTCCCCCAGGAATGACGGTGTCGGAAGACACCGTCGCAACCTCAGTGACAGCAACATGGGGTTGCTCAGACTCCGCGACAGCAGCAACAGAGTGTTGCTCTGTTATCTCGTTCACGACATTCCAGACGATTGTCTCGACAGATGGTTCGGGAGTAGGGGATTGAGCTACTGGGTCCATTACTACAAAAACATCAGGTAATAGAACGAAATTAAACAAAGAAAACACGGTTCTAAGCTCCTACTTCTAACACCCTATAAATCGAAAAATATGGGAATGGGGGTGTTTAATTAAGCTAAGAAGAGCTAAGAATACTTACTTGATGTTGATTATACCCACAAACTGCAAGAAATGTGAACAAAAAGCACGAATTCGAAAAATACACCGAAACCCTAGAAGTCGAAAAATGACGAATTGGGGCTCGAAATCGGTGTTTTTGAAGGGGCTTTTGTCGAAATTGGTGTTTAAAGCAGTTGGGTAATTCAATGTAGTAGTTATTTGGGCAATAAAATGCTTAAATTGCAGGTAAGGGTGAAAAAGCTTGAAAATTGGGGAAGAACAGGTTGCTCGGTCGAAGGAAATGAAGGGAGTTAGTCGAAATTTTTTACCTTTTATAGACCAAAATAAGTGCTCGATCGAGAGAAAAATCCTCTCGATCGAGTACTTTTGTTACCTGAAGGGCTCGATCGAGAACAGTAACTTCTCGATCGAGAGTTCCACGACTCTTTAGCTTCCTTCTTCTCGATCGAGAGGTTGGACTCTCGATCGACCATTTCCTCTTTCTCGATCGAGAAGAAAACTTCTCGATCGAGAAGAAAACTTCTCGATCGAGAAGAATTTTGTCCCCAAATTTGCTCGATCGAGAGGATTGATCCTCTTGGTCGAGTACTTCTCAGCCTGGCACGCCCTTTGTTGATTTTCTGTGTGGTGCGGCTCATTCGTACCTGTAAAAGCACATTAAAATATCCCAAAAAACCACAAAAATTGCCCGAGTCACTAATAACTGTTCAAGCTACTACCGTTTAACTAAGGATGTCCTATCAAAAACAAAACCACAAGTTTAAAAGGAACTAAAAATCCACGAAAAAAAATTATCCTATTTATAACTTCGCACGGGGTTGCAAACCCGGCTATTCTTTCATTAAATATGATTGGCCTTCCTTCGGCCGTTGCAACGATGAACTTGATTCTCCTTCATTGGCCCTCACCTTCCTACGCCATGCTCGTGACTCATTTTCCGCCTTCCTCTCGTCTTTGTACTCTTTGAAAAGTTCCGCCATGCTCCTCTCCTTTCCCGTTGGTGGATCTAGTGCAAAGTTTCCCCATCCTGGCCCTGTGCACCTCATAACATAAATGCGGTCCCCTCTTTTGCTCTCTTTACGAGGCAATGGTGTTAGCGTGGTTGGGGGAGTAACAACATGCGGAGGTTCATCAACAATCATAGGGTCTTTAGACGGTGTCACATCCATGGGAATAGAGTCAGAATCAATGGCTTGTAGGACATTGCACTCTAAAATGCGCATCGGCCCTTTGTGGGTCGCGGGTTTAGCGAAAACTAGTTCCTCTCCCCCAACCCTAAAGGTCAAAGTGCGCAACCCAAGATCGATGATGGCTTGGGCGGTGTGCAAAAAGGGTCGGCCAAGTATGATGGGTGTGTATGAGTCATCCGGGTTGTCAAGCACGACAAAGTCTACCGGTATATAGAACCGCCCCACCTTAATTGGTATATCCTCCAAAATTCCCATAGGTCTAGCCATTGACCTATCAGCCATTTGTACGGTCATGCTCCTGTAATGAAACCGATTAAGACCCAACCTCGCCTAGCCAAGGACCATGGCATGACGCTAATACTAGCACCTAAGTCGCATAACGCTCTATCAATATAATGGAGTCCTATATGGCAAGGGCTGGAAAAACTACCCGGGTGGGATAGTTTAAGTGGGGTCCGGTACTGTAAATGGGCTGAACACCCTTCAATAAAAGCTACGGTTTCAATTTCATCGACGGTACGCTTACGCAAAAGAATGTCTTACATGAACTTCAAGTAAGACGGTACCTTTCTTACCAAGTCCAAGAACGGAATATGAACATTCAGGCCTTTGACAAGTTGGCCGAATCTGGTGAATTCTGGTTCGATTTACGTTTCTTTCTTCAAACGTCCCGGAAATGGGACTCGTATATCGGAAACTGCTTTGTGCGTATCACGAATCAAGTTATTATTCAGCATTCTTTGGTTTGGTTCCCTCGATCGAGCGCTGTCACACTCCAAACCGCTCGATCGACTGTTCTCAGCAGCGACTTTGCTCGAACGACCTTCCAACGTTCTCGATCGAGCAAACTTTTCTTCATCAGTGTTCGATCGAACACTCTCTCATGTCAAATCGCTCGATCGAGTATAATGTGGCACTCGATCGAGCTGTTCTTCTGAGATTTACCTCGATCGAGAGTCTGAAACCTCTCGATCGAGCCCTTTCACGACATTTCCAGCATCTTTTTCTACTTCTTTTCCTGCAAAATCAACAACAACAGCGTGGTTGATGCCCGTCGTTGAGGGTACCAAAGATAAAATTTATAATTCCTAACTTTAACAATAGATAGTGAAAGTCAAGGTCGAACCACAAGGAGGTGGGGAGTATTTATTGTTTGATGTTAATGTTGAAGGTAACAAATTTGGGGGTTTGATTGTGTTGATTACTATGTCTAAGGCAAAGATTAAAACAAACAAATAATAAAAGATGAGAATAAAATATAATAAAAGGGATGCTAGGATGTTTGGGTAATAAATAGCTAAGGTGATATAAATCCTAAGGTCAACATGTATTGCAGTCGCGTAAGGGGTGTAACATATCCTTTCGGTCTATGGTACCTAATAGCTCCTTTCGGCCTGTGCTATTAGTTCCTAGGTCTCACAATTATTGGGTGTCAACAATAAGGGTGATTCCTAAATCCTAGGTCACATACCTTTCAGTCTTAAGTAACCTAGCCGTCTTAAGGTGTAAACCAATGCCCTTCCCGTATCTCTCAATCTTGGGTACGTCATTACTAACGTCCTACAAGTCTCCTTTCAGTCTCATTGCAGGATATTATAGTCAACAAGGAAAGACGAAACAGGATTCATGCGCGAGTTGGTCGACCGACCAGCTACTCCAGTCGGCCGACCACCGCCTTGGTCGACCGACTCATTATTTGAGTCGGCCGACCACGGCTCTGCTACAAGTCGGTCTCGGAATTTATACTACCTACGCATATCCATCCCCTACATCCTAACATATGAAATTTAGCTACACATGGTGACTAAAACAATTATGAAAACGGGAATAAACATGGAAAACATGATGAACGATAATCTAAACATGCAAGAATTAACAAAGCTTGGGATTCTGACTTAAACGAATGCAATAATAATAAGAACAATAATAAAGCTAGATTAAAAGAGTAATTTACCAAAGTCGGAATTAGGGCAGAAAGGAACAAACTTTATTGAATGCTTGGGAATTATTGAAAGGTTACAAACTAAAGCTGAAAACTAGAATTAAGAACTAGATAATAACTTCTTTTCTCTAAAACTGGATGTCAAAACTGAATATAAAACTTGATATCAAACCCTAATTACAAGATTAGCTTATATAGGGCAGAAAATTAGAGTTTCCTAAAGACTCCTACTTCTAAACTATTTCCGAAAACTGTTCCTGGGCTTCGCTGAGGTCGGTCGACCAGTTTGGTGGGTCGGTCGACCTCTTTTATGGACTTGAGCGAATTCTGGGCTTTCTTCAAGATTTTGGACTTCATAAAAATCAGGCCTGGTCGGCCGACCCATATAGTAGGTCGGTCGACCGTATCCGCATAGAAAATCTCCGGTTTTCTTCTCGATTTGACTCTTGGTACTTAAATAAAGACTCCAGTTGACTTTCCTTCGTTCCTTAATTATGCAAAAGACTCGAGGACATGAATTTGGTGCTAAATCGTCCCTTTTCCGCATAAATCTGCAAAAGTGCATAAAAATACGAAAGTACACGATTGTTGGGAAATAAGGGCTAAAACATAGTAAATGAGCGACCAAATGCGTGTAAAAATAGATGTAAAACATCATAAAATAGACACGCATCAAATTCCCCAAACCAAACCCTTGCTTGCCCTCAAGCAAGAAATAGACTCGATCCTAACTAATGGAACGATTTCAATCTCAGAGCGAAATTTACATGTAAGCCTAAACCAATGCCAAGTACAAAATGAGAAAGTATTTAAATCATGCAAACGAGTTATAGGGTCATCAAACTTGCAAACATAAAGACTATAGAGACTTTATACCATGGACTCTCGCGGTACGCTCGAGACACTCATGAAGCAAAGGGTGAGTATATGTAAAAGATAGAAAGAAGTAATTTTGTCATGACACTCACCTAACTGCGACCCATGAAAACATGCCTGCAATCTAATATGAACAAGAATTCCACAACTATGTATAACAAACCCATTAAGTGACTCGAATACATGCAATTGAGGTATGAAAGATATGTGAGGTAAAAGGTAAAAAGTGGTTAAGATGTTTTTGGATTTGTGGGGTTAGTAGCCAAGCTAGTAAAACCGTTTTCCAACAACATATCTCACAACTTTTGATATTAAGGAAAATGCTCTTTTGTAGCACAACTCTCACATTAAATATAAGAAAGGACTCCCTAATATTTTGAATGAGGTACGGGAGTGATAACACATAAAAGAAAAAGGGAACTTGGAACAAATTTTTTTTTTCATTCTGATGCAGTTAGTTGGTCGACCGACCTATTAAGGGGGTCGGTCGACTGACTTTCTGTGCTTTTTGCTTTTTTTTCGTTTCTTTCGTTTTTCTTTTTCTGAATTTTTCTGTTCTTTTTTTTTCTTTTCTTTTCTTGCTTTCCTTCTTTCTTTTCTCTTTTTGCTCATGAACCAAAGACCACAAATACTAGCTTGGAAGGGTAGGCTAAGTATGGGATGTAGTTTTGGGGGAATAAAAAGGCAATTTTGGCTATGTGAAGCTTATGGGTAAATATGAGAAAAGGGATCCCAAATGCACGTATCAAGACTCACAAAACGAGATAGTAAAACAAGTGTATAGTAATTCAAGTTCATGTGTATGCATATTGATGTAACATGTTCCAAGGGGAGTACTACTCACATCCTAGACAACTGGTTTAAGAATGAAACCAGGAATACGGCTCTAAAACTTAGAATGTATAGTAGGTTGCCAAGGCATAAATCAAGTCTCAAGATATACAAATTGATGAAAACTCGTAGATATGCAAAAGACTTTTATACTAAAACAAGTTGAAAAGGCATAAACATGTAAGATAGCTTAAATCATCCTTGAAATACTTTCGTTCCGACTCGACCTATATGCTAAAATAAACGTGCATTTTTTTGGAAATTTTTGAATTTTTTCTATTTTTTTTTGGATTTTTGTATATATAAGGAAAATAAAGAAAAGAACAATGCAATACGGAAATGCAATAAAAGTGTGACAAAATGCAATGCATGTGACACGAAACCATTCCCCAAACCAACCCGCACAATGTCCCCATTGTGCATTAGCCTAAGTAAAGGTTTCATAAAATTAAAGAAAAGATGCAAGTAAATAAAAACTAAAGAAAAACTGGAAAGAACTCATTGGGTAAATAGACGTATGAGAAAAACCTCCCCAAACCAGCGTAAGCTGGGAGGTTTTGGTGGCTAGCAATGCCACTCAAGTACCAAAGAACGGTTGCACGATCTCCGAGGAAGAAACGAACCGACTACGACGGACAGGAAGGTCGACCGACCCATATAGTAGGTCGACCGACCTTCCTGTAGACTACAGGAATTTCAGCGATATGGCAACTAGGTCGACCGACTCGTGTATCTGGTCGGTCGACCCCTCTGTGTCCCAGCGGTCTTCGTTTCTTCGTAAAACCTGAAAAAGCATTAAATATGCGCCCGACAAATGCGCGAGATTCCAGAAACAAGTCTAAAGTCTTAACTACGTAAGCATAAAGGAAAAAGTTCTAAAACTACGAGCAAACCAAATTAAAAAGTCTCACACAACAAAAGTAAATTGTCTTAAAAGCTGAAATTTGAAACAACTATCCGCTAAAGATGCGGAAAATATCCGACCACGGCTTTTGACGACATGCCGTAGTCTCCACAGTGTTCTCTTGATTAGCAAAACACATCTTCTTCCCGCCGTCGCAAAGCATATGCGACGACCTCTCCTCTTGAGCTTGTCTTCTCTTCTTCTTCTCTTCCCGATCCACGACATCTGGGTCTTCATCTTCCTTATAGCTTAAGCATCCCATTCCTCCTCTCTGGACCATGACTTCCTTCACTTTGGGCTTCCCCAAACCAATTCCTGCACTAACCATAATAGAAGTGTCCTCCATATTGCTCCCAATCTGGGGCGGAGGTGTAAAAACAGATACAGGAATAGGCAATAAAGTAGGGGAAGTAGTGATGACCTCATACTTCTTTTCAGAAGTGATAGCATTACAAGTGATGGGGGTCATAGCATCTTTCTTCCTATAAGATAGACCATATATAATAGAATGCTTCCCTACTTTGAAGGTCAAAGTCCCAGTGCCTACATCTATAATGGCTCCTACAGTGTGGAGGAAAGGTCTTCCTAGTATTATAGGTATATGGGCATCCTCTGGGATGTCTAAAACTACGAAGTCAACTGGAAAGAAAAACATGTCAATACGCACAGGGATGTTTTCCAACACCCCTATGGGTTCCATAGATGTACGATCTGCCATCTGGACAGTCATGCTGGTTACTGCAAATTCGGTCATTCCTAATTTTAAAGCAACGCTTAGGGGCATGACACTGATACTAGCACCTAAGTCGCATAAAGCCTTCTTCACTGGGAAAGTTCCTATATTGAAGGGGACAGAGAAACTACCAGGGTCCTCTAATTTGTGAGGGGCAATAACATGTGATAGAAAACTAGATGACTCTTCAGTGAGGGCCACCGACTCAACCATACCTAAAGACCTCTTTCTTGACAAAAGCTGTCTCATAAATTTAAGATATGAAGGAACCTGTAGGACTAATTCTAGAAACGGAACTTGAACATTTAATGAACGAATTACGTCTTTAAATTTGTCAAAAGATACCTGATCCTTCGAAGGTATGAGTCTTTCTGGGAAGGGAGGGGCTGAAGATTCAGTATTTGCAGCCCTTTTAAGAAACCTAGGGGTCTTATCACCCCGAAAAAGAAAATCCCTTAAGTTGTTTGGCAATTCGGGACGAAAAGGGGCTTCTGGTTCTGCCTCGGTGGTCGGTCGACCCTCTTCCTCGGTCGGTCGACCACTCTCCTGTTCAGCGAGATTTTTCGGATTCTGCTCAGAGGTCGGTCGACCTGGCTCCTGGGTCGGTCGACCTTCCTCGCTGCTACCCGGCTGTTTTTCTTTTTCTTTTTCTCCTCCCACTTTGGCTCCGCTTCGTAGGGATATGATGTTTAGAGTCTCTTTTTTCTGGTCCGTCTTGGTCGGAAGTTGACCCGGAGCCCTAGTATCATTCTTGCCCGCAATTTGAGCAATCTGAGATTCTAACATCTTCATCCCTGCCTCTCTAGCCTGTGACTCTTTCTGAACCAACCCAATAAGATTTTGGATAAGAGTGTCTGTGTTGGGTGGTGGATTTGAAGGTGGTTGAGGGTTGAAGGGCGGTTTTTGGAAACCTTGCTTATGTGGGGGGATATATGTGGAATTTTGCTGAAGTTGCATGTGTTGTGGGTTGTGAACATTCTGGCTTGTCCACCTCATGTTGGGATGGACATTATTATTATTTGGGTCATAGAAATTGTTCCCACGATAGTGTTGGAAAGCGGCACATGTCTCGTTGGATGAAGTACAGAATTTCGACACGTGCCCTTCTCCACCGCACCTCTCACAAGCAAAGGGTCCGTCTTGAACGGCGTTCACCTGATAAATTCCTCCCTTGCTCCCACTTCCTAGATCGAACTTCCCTCCAGCCTCTAGTTTCTCTAACTTGGCTGTCAAGGCCTCAATTGCTGATAGGTTATACTCAGATTTCCTTTGATTGCCTCGGGAAGTTCCATGTTCAGCACGGTGCACAGCAACATCCTCTATCAATTTGAGACCCTTAGTCTCTCCGGAATTATCTTGGAATCTCCCATTAGCTGCAGCATCTAGATAGGCCCTGTTGTCATCGTAAAGGCCATTGTAGAACTGGTTACAAAGAAACCATTGTCCGAACCCGTGATGTGGTATGGATCGAACAAGTCTCTTGAACCTGTCCCACGCCTCACTAAAATCCTCATTGGGGCCCTGCTTAAAGTTTGTAATCTGCGCCCTCAAAGCATTAGTCTTGGATGCAGAATAGTATTTCCTGTAGAATGCCAAGGCTAGGGTATTCCAATCTGTGACTCCCGCAGCAGTGCAGTCCAAATCTCTGTACCATTCCCTCGCAGCATCCCTAAGAGAGAAGATAAACATGGTCTGCTTAATCTGGTCCTGCGTCACTCCTTCTGGGGGTGCAATAGAGCATATGTAATCTGTGAAGATTTCAATATGCTTTGCAGCATCCTCATTGGCCAAGCCTCCAAATTGGTTTCTTTCAACCATAGTAATATAGGCAGGCTTGGCCTCGAATGGCTTCCCAGTACCTGCAGGTAAAGTGAACCCTTTGTATAGGTCATTTGCCTGAGGCATGGAGTGACTGGCAATAGTAGCTTCCTCTGTCATGTTTTCTTCTTCTTTTGGAAAAACTGGAAAGTAGGTAAAAGGTGGTGTTCTTGGTGAAAGTGGATTGTCGGGTGAATTTGGTTGTGAAGTTGGTGTTTTTGGTGAAGTTGGTGATGATGGCTATTCAAATATGTCTTCTTGGAATAAGGAAGATGGTGAACCTCCTTCCTGATTCGCTAGAAGTTGCTTTATCCTTTCTCTAAGAGTCCTCTCAAGCTCGTGGTCAAGTGGTAGGAGTTCTCCTTGAACTGACCTGCGCATAAGATGAAAACTACAAGAAAAAGGTGAGAAGGTTTAAGGAACAAAAAGTTCCTTAAACAAAGAGAAACAAAAACAAAAACAATAAATACTGGCGTCACCTCCCCGGCAACGGCGCCAAAATTTGATGCCCGTCGATGAGGGTACCAAAGATAAAAATTATAATTCCTAACTTTAACAATAGATAGTGAAAGTCAGGGTCGAACCACAAGGAGGTGGGGAGTATTTATTGTTTGATGTTAATGTTGAAGGTAACAAATTT
Source organism: Silene conica (assembly GCA_029255685.2). Classification (NCBI taxonomy): domain Eukaryota; kingdom Viridiplantae; phylum Streptophyta; class Magnoliopsida; order Caryophyllales; family Caryophyllaceae; genus Silene; species Silene conica. The sequence goes on along the minus strand of CM055311.2, from coordinate 53,746,035 downwards.
GGGGTTTTGCTTGTGTTGATTACTATGTCTAAGGCAAAGATTAAAACAAACAAATAATAAAAGATGAGAATAAAATATAATAAAAGGGATGCTAGGATGTTTGGGTAATAAATAGCTAAGGTGATATAAATCCTAAGGTCAACATGTATTGCAGTCGCGTAAGGTGTGTAACATATCCTTTCGGTCTATGGTACCTAATAGCTCCTTTCGGCCTGTGCTATTAGTTCCTAGGTCTCACAATTATTGGGTGTCAACAATAAGGGTGATTCCTAAATCCTAGGTCACATACCTTTCAGTCTTAAGTAACCTAGCCGTCTTAAGGTGTAAACCAATGCCCTTCCCGTATCTCTCAATCTTGGGTACGTCATTACTAACGTCCTACAAGTCTCCTTTCAGTCTCATTGCAGGATATTATAGTCAACAAGGAAAGACGAAACAGGATTCATGCGCGAGTTGGTCGACCGACCAGCTACTCCAGTCGGCCGACCACCGCCTTGGTCGACCGACTCATTATTTGAGTCGGCCGACCACGGCTCTGCTACAAGTCGGTCTCGGAATCTTTACTACCTACGCATATTCATCCCCTACATCCTAACATATGAAATTTAGCTACACATGGTGACTAAAACAATTATGAAATCGGGAATAAACATGGAAAACATGATGAACGATAATCTAAACATGCAAGAATTAACAAAGCTTGGGATTCTGACTTAAACGAATGCAATAATAATAAGAACAATAATAAAGCTAGATTAAAAGAGTAATTTACCAAAGTCGGAATTAGGGGAGAAAGGAACAAACTTTATTGAATGCTTGGGAATTATTGAAAGGTTACAAACTAAAGCTGAAAACTAGAATTAAGAACTAGATAATAACTTCTTTTCTCTAAAACTGGATGTCAAAACTGAATATAAAACTTGATATCAAACCCTAATTACAAGATTAGCTTATATAGGGCAGAAAATTAGAGTTTCCTAAAGACTCCTACTTCTAAACTATTTCCGAAAACTGTTCCTGGGCTTCGCTGAGGTCGGTCGACCAGTTTGGTGGGTCGGTCGACCTCTTTTATGGACTTGAGCGAATTCTGGGCTTTCTTCAAGATTTTGGACTTCATAAAAATCAGGCCTGGTCGGCCGACCCATATAGTAGGTCGGTCGACCGTATCCGCATAGAAAATCTCCGGTTTTCTTCTCGATTTGACTCTTGGTACTTAAATAAAGACTCCAGTTGACTTTCCTTCGTTCCTTAATTATGCAAAAGACTCGAGGACATGAATTTGGTGCTAAATCGTCCCTTTTCCGCATAAATCTGCAAAAGTGCATAAAAATACGAAAGTACACGATTGTTGGGAAATAAGGGCTAAAACATAGTAAATGAGCGACCAAATGCGTGTAAAAATAGATGTAAAACATCATAAAATAGACACGCATCAGTGGTCAATAATTTCATCATTAGAATACATTTTTCCTGACCTGAGGGTCACCATATTCAGTGTTTCCTTCCTCTTTTCAGATTGAGAGGGTAGATGGCCCGGTTGTCTTGTTGATTGGTTGGTAGCGAGTTGAGCAATTTGCGACTCAAGCATCTTTATTGTTGCATTGTTTGCTTGGTCAGATTTTGCCATCTGCGTGGCCAACGATTGTATCATGCTCTTCAACTCTCCAACCTCGGACATCCCTCCATTTGAGGAACTCCCATGTTGAGGATTAGGAAACTGCGGGGCCCTCGAAAACTGTTGCTTGTGTGGTGGCACGTACGGTTGTTGTTGTTGCGGTGGGGGAGACGGGTTAAGGACATTTTGGCTTGTCCACCTTAGATTCGGGTGGACGTACCTGTGATTATACCCCCTTGCTTATATTGTTGAAACGAATATACTTGCTCCCTGTCAGCGAAGCATTCAACCGCACCGTGGCCTTGTTCGCCACACCTTTCACAAAGGACAACCTCTTCTCTTTGTAGGACATGAACCGTTTGACGGTTACCAACACCCTCACTCTCCAACTTCTCAATCTTTGCAAACAGCTTATCAAATTTTGCCTCTAAACCCTCGGTTTCAATATTGGCAACGGTTCTTGTACCACTCCTAGGGTTACCATACTTAGATGTATGGGTGGCCATCTCCTCTATCAAGCTCCAACCTTTATCATCGTCCACCTCACGCTGGAATCTCCCGTTTGCAGCCGAATCTAAAATGGCTCGGTGATCATCGTATAAGCCATTATAAAATTGGTTGCAAATAAACCATAGTTTGAAACCATGGTGGGGGACGGCTCTCACATAACCCTTAAACCTCTCCCATGCCTCAGTCAGGTTTTCGGAAGGTTTCTGTTTGAAATTTGTAATTTGGGTGCGTAGGGCATTTGTACGTTGGGGTGGAAAATATTTCTTGTAAAAGGCCAATGCTAGGGATGTCCAGTCAGTGATTCCAGCTGCCTCTCTGTCTAGATTCGACAACCACTCCCTAGCATTGTCGGTTGAAGAAAAGGGAAAGAGGGCTTCTTTAATTTTATCTTGGGTCACTCCTCTATTAGCTGGAATTGAGGAGCAATAATCAGCAAATCGCTCCATATGCTTCCTGGGATCCTCCCCCGCAGCCCCTCGATATTGGTTTCTCTCCCATGTTGATGTAAGAGGGTCGGAAATCAAAGGTTTGGCCATCCTCATCAGTGGCTATACTAAATCCCTTTGGAATGAACTCGGCTGTGGGCTCAGAGTGACTGGCTATGTTAGGCATTCTTAGTTGAAGGTGGGGTTCAAATGTAAAGTTTTCCTCAAAGATAACGGCTCTCTCTTGGTCGGGGGTACTCAAGTCTTCCTCCCAACTAGCTATCTTAATTTCTCTCCTTCTTCGTAAGAACAATCTCTCGGGTTCGTGATCAGGTTGCACCAAATCTCCCCTTTGAAACCTGCGCATACAAACTGAAGAGAACGATTAGAACGGTCTTAAGGAATTAAAATTCCTTAAGACTAAAATAGATAAAAACAAGAATAGAAAACAACGTTGCTTCCCCGGCAACGGCGCCAAAATTTGATGTCAGTCGTTGTAGGCACCAAAAATAAATACCTAGGTACTACTAACAGAAGCTAGTGGCAAATAGGGTCAGTCTCCTCAGGGAAGTAAACTTTCTTAACTATCGGTTTTTACCTATTGGTCACAAATTGGGGGTTTTAAAAATTGATAACTAAACTACATACGAGATAAAAGGTGTGCAAAGAGAATAAAAAGAAACAAAAACAAACACGAGATGAGATAAAATCGGGGATAAAGGATATATATTGGAACTCGGGTCGTTGTGTCTTATGTATGATCGATGTAATCGGGGTAGGCCAATTATTTGGTGGAAAAGGCTGGGTTATTACGGTCAAGTCTCAAACCCGACTATATCTTCCGGTCTTAAGTCGCCCTAAGGTCGTTTTTGCTTAATTTCCGCTCTCACAAAAACTAGTTAAAATCAATAAACAAGTCTTACCCACCCAACCTTCCGGTCTAGGTCGGGAATTAACTAATTGTAAGGTCTCAGGCGTGCACTCACTAAACCAAATATAAATTAAATTGTTTTACGATTACTCCCAGCAAAAAAGGTCCATCCCCACTAGCTACATATCATACGTTCGACACAATTCCCTCATCCCAACATATTAAAGGGTTTAGCTACTCATGACGGAATTAAAGATAACTACGACAACCATGATTAAACTAGCATACGACATGTTAAAAAGAGAGATAAAATCAGATTATAAGAATAGGGGCAGGAAGTTTGGAACCAGCGAAAACAGTAGGGGGACAAAGCGCGATTACGGTATTCTTAAGACGGATACAAAAGTATGAAGCAAGCATACGATACGAGATGAAATAAGGAATACTAACAGGGGTGCAATACGACTAAACTAAACTAGTAACAGGGATTAATAAGGGGAAAAGAACGGAATCAGAGAGTATGAAACAAGGGCAGGAAATGGATGAACAACAGTGACGGAAACGGACATACGAAAACAGAGTATAACACGCGATAAAGTTGGAAATCAGAGAACGAAATCAGTATACGATTACTAATGATAAGAACAGAATAAAAGAGATGAAAAAGGAAGAATTACAGTAAGAAAAGGCAAGAACAAAGAGAGACGAATCCTTAGAACGAAAGACGAAGAACTTAGAATTATTGTGAAATGTGACGGCTACAAAGTTTCTGGAAATAATAAACTAGAGCAAAAGACTGCAGAGACTAAAAATAGGGTAAGAATTCTTAACCGAATGATCTCAAAACGAGCTCTTTAAATAGAGAAAAACTGAACTGAAGTAATAACTACTGTGAACACGAAGGGTCAGAAAAGCTCTCGATCGAGGGCTATTTCCTCTCGATCGAGCACAATAGTCTTCAAAAACTGGTCGATCAACGACAAGTGGTTGCTCGATCGACTCCTCTTCTTTGACTCCTCTCGATGATCAATTCAGCAATCGACCGAGTACTTCTCTCTTTAGGAACCTCTCGATCGAGCACAGGACAGCTCGATCGAGGACTTTTCTTCCTCTAGATCCCTCGATCGAGCACAGGACAGCTCGATCGAGGACTCTTCTTCTCGAAATGGTCTTCGACAGGCGTTAAGGTTGTTTAATCACCTCAAAATTCTCGATTGATGCACAACCAGCCATGCTTCTTCTATCGTCTACTGAAATGCAGTGCTTTGAGGTAGAAAAAGCTTGGTTTCCGCTACTATTCGGTTAATATCTGCAAAATAGCAACACGAACACAAAGTAGCACATACGGGGCATAAAGTGATATAAAATCACCAAATATCATGAAAATGTGTGCTAAAACAAGACTAAAAAGTCTATACAAAATGCACTCATCAAGCATGTTTGCACGATTTTCTTGCATATTAAATGAACTACAGAACCTTGGTAGGAAGTATGATTTTGAGGACATAGTTTGAAAAGTCCTTAGAAGCCTTACCAAAAAGTGGCAACCAAAAGTCACTGCAATTGAAGACGCTCGTGATCTCACGACCCTGACCTACCAAGAACTCATCGGATCTCTAATGGCTCATGAGATCATGTTGAACAAAGATGATGATGATCATCCTAAGAGCAAGAACGTTGCCTTACAAGCAACTACAAGCGAAGAGTGCGAACCTGAACTGGAAGATGAAACAGTTCTATTCGCAAGGCGCTTCAAAAAAACAGTCTTCAAAGGAAGATTCACCAAAGCAAACAACAAGACCAATGATAAAAAGAAGAATGACTCTAAGCAAACCTTCTTCAAACGAGGATGCTTCAAATGTGGTGATCAAGGCCATATGATCAAGGATTGTCCAAGCTGGGACAAAATCAAAGACAAATCTAAACGAGAAAAGACCGGGAATGAATTCAAAAAGGTTATGCTCGCATTTTGCTGGGGAGAATTAGATTCCGAGGATGACGAAGACTCAGAAGAAGATGAGGTTGCAAACCTGTGTCTAAGCAACATCAGTTTAGATCTGATTTCCGTCGATCATAAATGATCACAATTCTGCCTCTATGGAGAATCAGATTCAGACGATGAAGACCAAGAGGTAAATTTTTTACAGCTTAAGAGTCAAGTTAAAAATTTGTCTAAATCTGCATTAATTAAATACTTTGAACAAACCTTGGACCAATGTCACGAACAAAGTCTTGAAATAGACGAGTTAAGAGAGCAGATCCTTGACATTGCAGAGGAAAATCAACTTCTAAAGGCCAAAGCTAAGAAAATGAAATCCAAAGTTAACATTCATGCAAATATTAAATTGGAAACATTAATGTCTGAGAAAAAAATTCTTGAGTCTAAAGTTATAGCTAGTGAAGCTATAACCTCAAGATTAAAACTCAACATTAAAGAGCTTGAATCTAAGGTTATAGCCAATGAAGCTATAACCTTAGACTTAAAAAAGGCCAATGAACTCTTAAAGAGCAAACCTACAACAGTTGTTGTAGATGAAACTCATCAAGAGGAAGTTGAAATCCTCGAGCAAAAAATCTTGGATCGGGAATTCAGCTTAACCAAAATTAAAAAGGAACATGCCCAAATTGTGTTCAATTTTAATAAGGATATTCAACACTTGAAAGAATCTAACAATATTGACCACACTTCTTGCAAAAAGGAAATAGATTCTTTAAAAGACCTTCTTCTTTTTGCTCGAAAGATTCACGATAAATGGGAAGGAAGTACTAACTTACTAAACTTCTTAACTGAACAATCTGACAATAACATGAAGATGGGTCTAGGTCATGAGTGTTATGGCATAAGGGACCATTCTAAGTGTCAACAAAAGCCTACAGATCGTGACTTTAGAAAAAGAAAATACGTAGATCTACCTGAATATTTAATATGTATGTATTGTGGTAACACTGGACACCTACGAGAAAATTGCGTAAAACACGTACTTGATTTCAAAACTGAAGTCAAATTTGTTAAATCTCTAGGTACACCAAACGATGCCATCTCCAATGTCGATAGTGATAGCAATGTTGAGGAAAGAAATAATGATCACAGATGGTTCTATGATATGTCTTTTGACTACGTAGAAAAGAAAAATAGAACTACCCAAATTCCTAAAACTTCAACACATAAAAAACAAAGTACTAAGACCTAAAAAAATCGACATTACCTAACAACTACAGACATAAGAGAACACTAATAAGACAAGTCTGGGTTAAAAAGGAAGATGTTTTTGTAATTACTAACTCTAAAGGACCCAAGTATGCTTGGGTACCTAAAACTTGTCTTTAAATTTATTCTGTGCAGATAATCGCTAAAGAGAATAACTTATGGTACCTCGACAGTGGATGCTCCCGACACATGACAGGAGATGTCAACCTATTCACAACCTTGAAACCATTTGACGGAGGAAAGGTCACCTTCGGAGATAACAAAAAGGGAAAGGTTATAGGAGTCGGTAAGATAGGCATCTCATCATCTCATACTATTAGCGATGTATATCTGGTAAGTGGCCTCAAATATAACTTAATAAGTATATCTCATTTATGCGACAAAGGAAACAAAGTTGTCTTTCATGCAGATACTTGTCGTATAATTATGGAAGGTACAAGTAAGGTAATACTTGAAGGTCATAGGAAGAGGAATGTTTATATGATTGATTTAAATGATGTGCCTACTAACTCTCTCTCATGTATGAAAGTTAGGTTAGATGATCCATGCCTTTGGCATAAGAGATTTGGTCATATTATTTCTCCTGTTCTTAGCAAATTGAAGAGATGGGACTTGGTCGAAGGTCTTCCCAAGATCAAGTTTGACCAAGACAAGATGTGCGACACATGTGCACGATGTAAACACGTCAGATCATCCTTCCAACCAAAAAGAATAGTAAGTACTAACCAAGCTCTTGACTTGGTACATATGGATCTCTGTGGCCCTATGAAGGTAAGAAGAAGAGGTGGTTCCAGGTACGTTTTCGTTCTAGTTGATGATTATTCTAGATTTTTTTGGCAAATCTTTTTTCACTCTAAAGACGAAACATTTGATGACTTTGTTAGTCTCATGAAACATGTCCAAAACAAATTAAAATCTAACCTAGTAACAATTCGAACTGACCATGGAACTCAGTTTGACAATCATGCTTTTATTGAGTTCTATAAAACCAACGGTGTTGGACATAACTTCTCTGCACCTAGAACCCCACAACAAAACGGAGTAGTAGAACGCATGAACAGAACCCTAGAAGACATGGCTAGAACAATGCTTCTTTGTAGTGGTCTACCTAGAAACTTTTGGGCTGAGGCTATTAGTACAGCTTGCTATATTCATAATCGTGCTATGATTAGACCTATCCTTCAAAACACACCTTATGAACTTCTACGTGGTCGCAAACCTAATATATCTCATTTAAGATGTTTTGGGAGTAAGTGATTTGTTCATAACAATGGCGAAAATCGTTTAAGCAAATTTGACCCTAGAAGTGATGAGGCGATTTTCATAGGATATTCCGATCATAGTAAAGCCTATAAAGTTTTTAATAAACATACCTTGTGCATATAAGAGAGTATACATGTTATCTTTGATGAGAATAATGCCTTCGATAAGTCTTTCCAGGACGAGGAGGAAAACCTAGACGAACCAGACTTTCGTCTGTCAAGGGAAGATCCTCCAGAAACAGAAAATGATGATGAAGGCGAAATTCAAGGAATCAACGATGAACTCAACTTGGGAGAAAACGGTACGAGAACTGAAACCACAGTTGATGATACTGTTAATTAGTCTCAAACCAATGACTTGGAACCCAGAGTTGTAGCTAATGAAGCTACAACTTTGAATCAAAACCAAAGGGAAGAGGTCATAGTTATACCTGACTCTCCTAGAAACCCAGGTTTAGATTCAGAGGGAACAAGTCAAAATCCCGAGTCAAGTAGTAGCAACAAAAACAATCAATCAAGAAATTGGAGATATAAAGGCTCTCATCCTTTGGATAATATAATAGGAAGTCTTATAGAAGGAGTCCAAACTCGAAGAAGCCTAAACAACTTCTGCTCATTCTACTCCGTTCTCTTCACAATTGAACCTAAAATCATAAAAGAGGCCCTCGCAGAACCTAAATGGATAGTCGCCATGCAAGAAGAACTTCAACAGTTCGAAAGAAACAAAGTATGGCATCTCGTTCCTCGTCCCAAAGATAGATCAGTAATTGGAACGAGATGGGTATTTAGAAATAAACTGGATGACTCTGGAGTCATTGTGCTTAACAAAGCAAGACTAGTCGTTCAAGGATACAATCAGTAAGAAGGAATCGTATGACGAAACCTTCGCTCCAGTCGCTCGCCTTGAGGCGATTCGCTTGCTCATAGCATTTGCTGCACATAAAGGAATGAAACTATTTCAGATAGACGTTAATACTGCATTTCTTAATGGCTATCTACAGGAGGAAGTCTATGTCGAACAACCTCCTGGATTTCCTGACATTAAACTCAAGGATCATGTATTCAGATTGGACAAAGGTCTTTACGGGCTGAAACAAGCCCCTCGAGCATGGTACGACAGACTATCAAAGTTTCTATTGGAAAACGGATTCAAAAGAGGATCAGTGGACAAAACATTGTTTCTGAAGAGTAAAAATTCCGATCTATTAGTAGTCCAGATTTACGTTGACGATATTATATTTGGCTCAACCAACAAAAAGTTGTGCCAATATTTTTCAGAGTTGATGACATCCGAATTCGAGATGAGTATGATGGGAGAATTAAAATTCTTCCTTGGACTTCAAATCCAACAAACGAATGAGGGTATCAAAGTACATCAACAAAAATACGTCAAGGAATTAATAAAGAAATTCGGAATGGAATCTTCTCATCCTATGCCGACTCCAATGGTTACAGATAAAAAGCTCACCAAAGATGAAGATGGTAAGTCAGTAGATGTAACCACTTATCGAGGTATGATCGGCTCACTTCTTTGTCTTACTGCAAGTCGTCTAGATATAATGTTTAGTGTCTGCGTCTGTGCTCGATTTCAATCTGCACCAAAAGAATCACATATGATTGCGGTTAAGAGAATTCTACGATATCTAATCGGAACATCAAAATTATACTTATGGTATCCCCTAGATTGTAATTTTAACCTACTAGGATATTCAGATGCGGATTATGAGGTTGTTCTTTAGACAGAAAAAGTACTTCTGGACTTGTGACCTTCGTTGGACCATGTATTATATCATGGGCATCCAAGAAACAAAATTACGTCGCTTTATCAACCGCAGAAGCAGAATATATTGCAGCCGCACTGGTATGTTCCCAACTCATATGGTTAAAACAACAACTGCTTGATTATGGTATTGACGTGGGATGTGTACCTATCTTATGTGATAATACGAGTGCTATAATAATATCTAAGAACCCGGCTCAGCACTCGAGAACAAAACACATAGAAATTAGACATCACTTCTTACGCGACCATGTAGAAAAGAAAAACATTAAATTGGAATTTTGTATACGGAAAAACAATGGGCGGATATTTTTACTAAACCTTTGGCTAGGGAACGATTTGAGACTTGCGATTGGAAATTGGTTTAATCGGTGGCACCTAATCAATCTTAAGGGCTAAAAATAACCCAATGACTGACAATGTAAAGACAGAATTATATGATTGTGTCCGTATATTCCGCTACATGCCTCTGTATGTTATTTTTATTAAATGCTCGAATCTCGATTATATTATACTATATGTTATACGAACGAACACAACCAATTTCTCGATCAAAACCATAATATTCAAATATTATCAAATCCATGCCTAATACTATTAAACCATTCATATTATATCTAAACTATATAATTATGTACCTCAAGTACGTAACATATTAAAACCGTATCTCAATTAATTACATACCAAAATTTACGTATCAAATAAAATCGTAACAAATATTCACGTTTTTCTTAAAACCCATTTATTACCTAACCTAATTACTACTTTACCTACCCCACGTGACCTCCCACCCATTACCACTCTAACACTCCAAATCACCTAAACCCTATAACCTTATAACCGTCTTCCCTCAAATTACACTAACTCCATCATTCACCCCTCACTGTCACAATCCCATTTACCCATAACCGTCTCCTCATAAAACCAAAAACCGAAGAAAAATCTCCATTAAAATATGATGCGTGTCTATTTTATGATGTTTTACATCTATTTTTACACGCATTTTAGAGCTCATTTACGATGTTTTGGCCTTTATTTCCCAACAATTGTCTACTTTCGTATTTTTTTGCTCTTTTGCAGATTTGTACGGAAAAGAGACGATTTTAAGCCAAATACTGCCCTCGGGATTTTTGCATAACCAAGGAACGAGGAAGAAACAACCCAAAGCGCAAACCAAGAACCACAAGATCAATCCAAGACGAATTCAAGGCAGACACACAGGAAAACCGGTCGACCGACCGACTACCCTGGTCGGTCGACCAAAGCACCTGTTAACGTAAACCCAGAGTTCAACTTACGAAAGCAGAAGTCCATTGGGCCCGATAATCGGTCGACCGACCGAGACCTCTAGTCGGTCGACCGCAACGCAGTTCTAGAAATTTCCGCAAAGCCCACGCACGGATTAGGTTAATGAAAAAACGCCTTTTGTAATCTCTATTTAAGCCTAATTCGTGATTAGGGGTTAATCATCAGTTAGGAATTATCAGTGATCATTCAGTCTTTTAGCATAATTCTATAGTCTCAAATAAAGTTACTGTTCCTTTAAGTTTTTAGTATTGTTCTTAGTTTGTATTCAACAATTCTTCCATGAAAATCAATAAAGTTCTTCTTTTCTGTCCTAATTCCTATTCGCGGTAATCCTTCTTTTGATTTCATTTCTTTATTGTTATCATAATAGGATTGCTAGCATCCGGTTTAGTGTAGAATCCCAAAACCTTTATTGTTTATCACATGTTTAGATTGTTGTTTGCTATGAATTGCGTTTTATCTACTGTTATTATCGTTATTGCAGTAGTTATGAGTAGCTAATTTCATATGTTAGGATGTAGGGATTAAATTGCGTAGATGGTATAACAGCAGATTCGACCTGTAGCAGACTTTGGTCGACCGACCGGCTTAACTGGTCGGTCGACTGAGGTAGTTGGTCGGCCGACTGGGTTAGCTGGTCAGTCGACTGACCTCGCGCATGTTTTCAGTTCGCTTTGTTTCGTTAATTATAATACTCTATAATGAGACTGAAAGGAGACTTATAGGATGTTAGTAATGACTTACCCAAGGTTGAAAGATACGGGAAGGGCATTGGTTAACGCTTTAAGATGGCTAGGTTACTTAAGATTGAAAGGTATGTGACCTAGAATTTAGGAATTACCCTTATTGTTGACACCCAATAATTGTGAGACCTAGGAACTAATAGCATAGGCCGAAAGGAGCTATTAGGTATCATAGACCGAGAGGATATGTTACACCCCTTACGCGACTGCAATACACGTTGACTTAGAATTTATACCATTATAGCTTTTTACTACCCGAACATCCTAGCATTCGTTTTATCATAAGTTTCATCTTTATTTTATTCCTGTCTTTATTTTCTTTAGACCTAGTGACATACAAACAAACAACCCCCAATTTGTTACCCTAAAACATCAACATAGAACAACAAACATTCCCCACCTCCTTGTGGTTCGACCCTGACTTTCACTATCTAGTTAAAGTTTAGGAATATAAATTTTATCTTTGACGCCCTCAACGACGGGTGTCAAATTTTGGCGCCGTTGCCGGGGAGGTGATGCCAGTGTTTATTGTTTTTAGTTTTTGTTTTTTTTTTGTGTTTAAGGAACTTTGTTCCTTAAACCTTTCTTATTCTTTTCTTGTAGTTTCCATCTTATGCGCAGGTCAGTTCAAGGAGAACTCCTACCACTTGACCTAGAGCTTGAGAGGACTCTTAGAGCAAAGAAGAAGCGTTTTCTACAGAATAAAGAAGGAGGTTCTCCATCTTCCTTATTCTAGGAGGACTTATTCGATCAACAACCGTCACCACATAATCATCCTCCTCCACAAAATCAACCACAATCACCACATAATCCACCCTCACCCACAACACCCATAAACAACCACTTCAAAACCTAGAAGAGGAAAAGATGGCCGAGGACGCAAGCATCGCAAGCCACTCCATGCCACAGGCAAAGGACCTCTATAAAGGGTTCACTCCACCTGCTGGCACGGGGAAGCCATTCGAAGCCAAACCGTCTTACATCTCCATGGTGGAGAAGAACCAGTTCGGGGCCGCAGCTAATGAGGATGCGGCAAAGCATATAGAAATCTTCACACATTATATATGCTCTATCGCACCCCCAGATGGAGTGACCCAAGATCAGATTAAAGAGACGATGTTCATCTTTTCCCTCCGAGACTCGGCTAGGGAATGGTACAGAGACCTTGACCGCACTGCTGCGGGAGTGACTGATTGGAATACATTAGCCTTGGCTTTCTATCGGAAATACTATTTCGCGACTAAGATTAATCCCTTGAGAGCACAGATCACTAGCTTCAAGAAAGGGGCTACAGAAGATTTTAGTGAAGCGTGGGACAGGTTCAAGAGACTTGTTCGATCCATTCCCCATCATGGATTCGAGCAATGGTTTTTTTGCAACCAGTTCTACAATGGGTTGTATGATGACAACCGAGCCTACCTTGATGCCGCTGCAAATGGAAGATTCCAGGATAACTTCGGGGAGACCAAGGGTCTCAAAATAATTGAGGATGTCGCAGTGCATAGAGATGGTGGCCGACCGGCTGAGAGCCCTAGCCAGCTGAAATTGTTTCGTAACTTATGATTCTTAAGTCGGATTTCGTTGATTCATTTTCTGTATGGTTTGTATGCGTGTTTGTAGTCTAAGAGCCTTGGACGGCACTTATGTCGGGTTCGGAAATTGATTCGAGGAGAAAGACCCCCGGCCGGGCCTATACTATGAGTTGTTATATGACTCTTGTTCTCACCTAGACCGTGTGTCTGGGTATGACCGTGGATAGGTGTCCGATCAGGTTTCAGATTATCCGCCCTGAGTCGGGGGTATCTCGTTCCTAGCTAGTTCGTGTCTTGGAGGTATCCTGAGTCGGGGATAGTTGTCGAATCGGGGAAGGATTATACCTCGAGAGTCTGGCCAGATTTAGATTAGGACCGTATATCGGATTGTCGTCCTACCAGGGGATTATATTCGCTGAGAATAAGTAGACTTGTTGTTGTCGTATAATGGAGTCGTCATATGAATTCTCCCATGTTGTGATGTTTATTTGTGTCTATTCTTACCTGAGTCAGGGTTAGACTTAGATATTGCCGATGGATTTGTGTCTAGCTTGCCTGAGTCGGGGTACAGTGCTAGATACAGCAGAATTATGTGTGTTTAGCTTGCCTGAGTCGGGGTATAGTGCAAAATAATGTTGAATGATTTGTATGTAACTTGCCTGAGTCGGGGTACGGTGTTATATACTGTTGATATATGTTTTAGATATGCTTGTGTTGCGGTATTTGATATAATCACATGAATATGTTATGAAGAGGACTTAAGATTGATTATTTCACATGATTATGTTTATCTTGGAGTATGGTACTTGTTTATATGTTGTGATATGCTTAAGTGTGTGACAATAGGTGGCTATGAGAACTCTAGTCACTCCCCACTGACTGTGGCGCACATGCTGTATGTGTGTAGGTTGGTGATGATCTTGCAGGGGGATTTATAGAGGCTAGCGAGCGATGATCCATTTCATCGATGACTTACACTTTATATCGTTTAGCTAGACCTAGACTTTACATACAGTATTCTGGTGCCTATAGGGATATGCTATCCCCGGCTGCAGTTTTGTACTTATGTTTTATATACTTAATTATGTTTGTTACATTTTCCGCATTTCAGTTTTAAGACTTTACACCTTGCATGTCTAGTATGTTTATCTAAAGAGTTTTAATTCCACTGCTTTTCTGGTATCTTGTATGTTTATTTTCCTCTGTCGCGAGTTGGGGTTTTACAATATGTTTAGGACCATTGACGGGAAAAGACTCTCAATCCTACGATCGTCTTTCATGATTCCCGCTGCGGAGCGAGGGGATGTGCACAGTAATGGTCTGGGTACCGCTTGTCGTGAGGAAGCGGGGTTGGTTGTGGGACTAGAGGTTGCCACTTGTGAGATATTGATTGGTGATTATATCAGTATGGTCATTTGAGTATTTGTTATTGAATTTGATAGTGACCGTCTTATTTGGCAGTAATTGACGCTTAATGTTGTTTGCTGTAATGATCCATTGGAATGTTTACCAGATTCTCAGCACGTAGTTCGTCGTGATTGATGCTTGAGGCTGGGGATGGACGGGTCATCACTTTGTAGTCTTAGTAGTCGCCACATTATAATTTCTTTTAGCTTCCGCTAACATTTCATTTATTATTACAGTTTGAGACAGTTGTAGGTTCATTATATTAATAATAAGTTGCTTGTGCCTCCCTTTCTTTGATATTGTAGCTCGGGTAACCAAGATGGTGACATTTTCATAGTCTGAAGATCCTTCTTAAAGGACTTTGGTTATATATATGGGTGTTACAAGTGATCCACCTATAAAAAAGAAATTCATTCGTACCATACCTTTAAATTAAATTGCGGAGGCCAAGAGAAATTCATTTGCACTACGATTAATTGATCACCCTTAGAAATCTACAAGAAGAGTAATACATACAATACACCTGAGGAGTGCTTAGAACTGAGCTACTCCCTCTCCTTTATACGCAAAAGCTCCAATACTAACTTCATATGTGGAAGGAAGAGTTAGGTATGTAACTAAGTATTCGGTTAAGAAGTTAGTTATCATTGAGAATCTTCCTAAAGCTTCAAACCATATTTTCTTTGTATATATCTTGTCTTTCCTTATCGTTATAAATATATTTTGTATTTGTATATCTTGGTTTATAAATAGTGCCAAAGAAAATAAATGAGAACATGGGAGCAAAGTGAGTATTAAAGATCATTGTTTATACAAAATATAATCTGAAAATGATAGGAAATTTATTAAGGATTGGTAACTACACAAATTCTCATTTGTGACGGCGGTATCCGTCACAGGTATCCGTCACAAGCTTGTGACGGATACCGTTTTCTCTCACAAAATACCCACTTTTTCTCTCTCTCCGACACTATTTATGTGGTCCCCTTTCTCCACTAACTTATTTTGTATCCATTTTATCTCACAAAATATCCGTCACAAATCGTGACCCGTCATAAGCAAGACTTACTATTGTAACTATAGTAACACTATATTTAGATAGACGTAAGAGGTTCTATGGTGTAGTGGTTAGCACTCTGGACTTTGAATCCAGCGACCTGGGTTCGACTCCCGGTAGGACCTTTTTTAACTTTTCTCACAAATTTTCTTTTATAAAAGAGGAAATAAAAGCAAAATATGGGCTTTCCCCATTTGTCAAAGTCAAATAAAATTTTAAGCTCTATTTTATTTAGTTCCGCTTATCTTTTTGTGTTTCACTCTTTCATCCGATCATGGTAATTTATACTTAGTAGCATACAAACGTCATAGAATATGGTCATTTTCAAAACTTTATCACAATTTTGACCATGTAATCAAAAGCTAATTCTAGTTGAGATTAAATTTCTGGTAAGATCACAAAGGTGTAAATTACACATCTGAAACCATGGCATGATTATTGTGACCAACAATGGAAGAATCTATCTCTATAAAAGGGATAGAAAATAAGGCTCTCTTATTGGTTCCTTAAATTAAGGAATATATGGGCCCACCATTTTTCACTCTTATTTAATTTCCATCCTTCTTATATTCGGAATTAATTATGATCCGTAATTCCGTATTTTGATCTTTTATCATTCCTATTTAAGTAATCGATTGCAGTAGTACATTTCGTCACTATCATAATAAAATACGATATGATCAAATTATTGTTAATTTAATATTTAAATAACAATATACAACAGTCCAATAAAATACGATATTTAACGATCCAAAAATTAAATCCAAAAAATAAAAAATTACCAACAACAAAAATAATCTTTATGTTTTCCAATCAAATCAAATACAAATTAAATTACAATGTATTTTCCAATCAAATCAAATACAAATTAAAATATCAAACAAGATAAAATACGATATACAATGGTCCGATTTATAAAACTCCTGCATATTGGAAAAAAAACAAAAATCATGGATATGAGTAGAACAAATAGTCTTTATGTTAAATTTAAATCTTTTAGTTGAATCTTATACTCCCTCCTATTCATAATAACCTTCTCTATTTCCTTTTTTGTCTATTCACAATATCTTCCCTATTTCCTTATTTAGTAAAGTTTTTATACATATTTTATTCACCTCACCCCACCAAATACCCCACCATACTCATACTTTATACTTATTTTAATCACCTTACTCACAACAATTACCCCACAATACATACCCTCTCTCCAATTACCCAACCTCACACCAATACTTTCCAATATAATAATCCCCTCCTTATTCTCCGTGCCTTCCCCGAATAGGGAAGGTTATTACGAATAGGAGGGAGTATAAATTCAACTAAAAATCTGAAAATATACAGAAAAAACAAAAATCTTGCACAAATTCGTCTTTTTGTTGAATTTAAATTAAAATACGATATGCAACACAACGGTCCGATATATATCAGAAAGATCATATTTCGCCAATATCATCATAAAAATAAAACAAAAATCCTGTATAAAAGCACAAAAAATAGTCCTGTAAATTTAACAAAAAATCAGGAAATTCCTTTACTATAAAAGGAATAGATTTTAGAGAGTTCTTATTGGTCGATCAAAATTAAGAAGAGAAAAAATTTAATTAAAGTGGGGTCAACCATGTTCATTCTACATAATTAATTATCTCCCCTCAAACTTTCATAAATTTAACCTTTTCACTACTTTCATTAATTAACTAAGTTATAATCTATAATCACACATTGAAATATGAAATCTTCCGAAGTTCTAACTTCAATTTCAACTGTAAAAATCAAATCTTTGATGATCATTGATAATAAGTTAACTAATTTTACATAAATTAAAGATATAAGTTAAATATAATAATAATATGATGGAGACGCCTAGACTTTACAAATATAGTATATTCCGAGATTAAAGAAATTGTTAATATTAATTTAACATGCAACAACTAAAATGATTAAATTGAGTGACAATGAGTATAAAATAGAAACAAAAAGTGAATATCAAATATAATACTGGAATATATAAATTGGCGAAAATTAATGCATTTACATACTGAAAATCAACAAATTAAAATTGTTGAGAATTGGAAATCAACAAAAATATGTAACTCCGTCTTAACTCTTAAATGTACATAATATAGACATGTTTATATTATACAGTCGGAGATGTTGGGTAGTTAGAGAGTCGGACTAATAATAATTTGGGTTCATTACGATGGTTATGAACTTAGAAATTAATTAAACCGTAAGTATAATTTTAAAATCTATATATATTTTACCGGCTATTTTCCGTCTTAAAATTAAATGGGCCAGTATCACTCCCCATGGGTTATAGGACAAATATTTTATTTTCGTCATACATAATGTTTTTTTTGTTTTATTCATCCTACATATGTATATTTGATCCGTTTTAAACTTAAACCGATAGCGTCGTCGTACATAAGAATCCGTATAATTTTATAATGTCAAGCAAATGCGTTGTTTACTTACGTTTAAACGTATAAATTCTTTTTATTTTTTACATTGATATACTTACAATACTAAAATTATATTTTTTATTAAATATATTCACCTTTTTATTTTTATTTTTTTAGTTTAATAGAAGTAAACCTGTGCATTTTTTGCACGGGCGTAAAACTAGTAGATAAGCGGAAGTAATGGTCGAGTGAAGAAGATAAAATAAAATAAAATAAAATAAAATAAAAAGGAAAAATGGTAGCTGTAGGTCATGAAATTTTGGAATGATCAAAGTGACAACAATGATAGTCAAAGATCCTATGAAGGGAAGTGAGGAGAGGAGGAAAGTGAGCAAAAAAGCAAAAGAGAAATCGGGGGAAAAAACATGTTTTAAAAATGAGAAATAATTTCTTTGTAAACTAAAATAGCTTTAGCAACAAACAAATATAAACCATCATCAAAAATTCAAAAGTACAAAGTATTAAACAAAGGAAAATAACCATTAATGTAACACCCTCATTTGTTCAAAAGTTTGAGAGTGTTACCATCCTAAAATAATCGAGGTAGTAGATAATCTAAGTGAATGAAAAACAATCTATTACTTAAAAGAGCAACTTTTAGAACAATTTAATTGGCTATTACTTATGTTCATTAAATTATGTATATATTGGGTGCTAAAATAAAATATTAGTTAAAGAAATTAATTAAATTGAATTAAAAGATATTTTTTAGGGGTTTTGCTGTGGAGAATTCAAGTTGGACAACAACTAATCTGCAATTGTACGTAATAATGATATCTACAACTAGAATTTGCATAGAGTTACAATTACAGCTAATGCGTAAATTTGATGCTTCAACCTTTTTCTTTATCGCGATTTTCAATAATGTTGCTTTTTTTTATGCAGTTCAGAATTCGGGATACTCAATATAAGGAAAGACAATTTTAAAAGTCGAAAGATTCAGGAGCATTAGCTACGGAAATTTGATCTAACAGTGTAAGGTGTAGTCTATTTCAAATTGTGATCATATATAGATATTTACTGTCATCCCCGCAATGGTCCATTATTGTTTATAATTACAATGCATAATAAATTACTAATGCTGATATTGATTTTTTTTCATGAATTTGCAATTTGATTTTAAATTTTATGTAGTTATATAGTGTATAACAAGGCTTTTCATCAGTTTATAGAGTCGAGTCAATCAAAGGTTGTTATGTTAATTATGTTCCCTTCTTCTCCTATAATCCCCTTACGGAAATTTATCAATATGCTCTTGTCGATAAAGGATATGGTAAGTTTTGTATGAGTCATTCGGTCCGATGGAAAGAACAGTGGAATATAAGTTTTGTGTAGATATTGGTTTCGGTTTTATCAAGTATTGTGCATACACTATTAATTTGTGATTTGTGTTTACCCATATTGGATCACTGTGCAACTTGCTTTACAGTCAAGCTGGCTTTAGATTGGTGTATTAGAAAACGAATTGCAATAGACGTAGGCAAGGGTCTTCTACACTTTCACGAACAATGATCCTAGCAACTCCATATTATTCTTAAATTTAGAATAGTAAGCTGAAAATGAAAAAGAGTTGATCATAATGGTCTCCTGAGATTTACCAACGGGCTATACGCGAGAACTACTAGGACTTCGCTATACACATAATATTGAAATATGTCTGTTACGATCCATCCTAAAATCAGATAAATTTTGAAAAGTTTACTAAACAAATTATTATTATTATTATTATTGTCGTTGTTGTTGTTATTTTTGTTGTTATTATTAATTATTATTATTGTTATTATTCAACTAGGGACTTAGGAAATACATTAGATTTGATATATATAGGATGAGTCGGTTAGAATTAGGAAATTGAGGTTGATATGAAGTCTATATAACACTTTTATGAAAAAAATATTAAGATAAATATATTAATAGGTTTTAGAATTATACATGACTTAATTTTCTTATAAGCACGAGATTGAAAGTCTCCAAATTTTCGACCTTCTAATTTCTCAAGCGTGTATAAATGCTTATCAAAACAATGATTCATATAAGTTATTATGTAAATACAAGGTTGAAAATTTTTTAAACTATCTGCATATGAAAAAAAATGTTATCAAAGTAACAAAATGTCCTGTCAATTAGGACTCCAATAGCCCGGTTTGTTCATTTACATTTTGATTAAGGTTTGTTACATAAGCTTAGGTGCGCAGTAGTATATATATAATAAAATATAATAGTAATGAGTTGTGCTGAATTATATAATATGCAAGGTGAATAGTTTCGAAAATTATTAGGTGAATAAATTTCATATTTCGGGAATAATTCTCTATAATCTATATATGCTCATTATGTTGTTATATAGTTGGTTATTATGAGCGAACCTAGAATTAAAATTTTGGGTAGTGAAATTTCTATACTTGTGTTAAGTCGTTAAAGTCTTATATTTAGGAAATTTTGGGTAGCAAAATCGATAATCTTTACCATTTTTGGAAGTTTTGATGCAGCATTCTAAGCACCCTCTGCTGTTAACAGCCCTGGTTAGAAAATTATGATAAATGATCACTTAAGATAAGGTCATTTTCTAAACAACAGAAAATTGAGTGATAAATATAAAATAAGTTAATTTTGCAGCAATATCACTCTAAAGAAAGTGTTAATTATTATCTTGATAAAGATAATATTATTAGACTTTGCTATAAAAAAAAGGATGTGTTTTTTCACATACGAATTTTACTTTTTCATATACAACTTTTACAATTTTATCCTTGTCATTTTTTCTCCCAAACCCAATTAATTTCCTTTTCTCTCCTGCCTACTTTTGGGAAATTTTTAACTCAATCTTATTCATAGATTCTGAAAACAACTCATTAAAGAACCTTAATCTTTCATGTATAACTAATTATGCAAATCAATCGTACAAAGTATATCTAATCTTTGTGTGTGTATTAGGGCAAGTGCAATGGAAGAACCTTTTATAAAGTTCTTCCTTTGCCATGACATTTTTTGACAATCTCAAGAATTACAAATTTTTTGACACAATGGAAAAACCTATAGTAAAATTTTTCCATATGAAAACTATTAATTATTTAATGTAATTAATTGGTTAATTACTCAAAAGTTTCTTGGGTTTTGAAAGAACTTGGTTCTTAATATTAAACCAAGTTTGTTTTTTAAAAGACAAACTTTCTAATGTAATGGCACAAACTTTTTTTAAGGGTTCTTATTTATAAACTCAATGCAAAAATCTCTCATTCCAATTGCTCTTAGTGCTACAACTTGCGTACGGAGGAATCGAGATTAGCACTTTAATGTGATACTTTATATTTGGATTTAATTTGAATTAGAAGACTATTGTAAATTCAAGATTAAAGTCACGCTAATAAGCGAACAATTCATGAGTGGTTGAAGATGTAACAATTTAGAATTTGTTCGATCTTTG
Source organism: Silene conica (assembly GCA_029255685.2). NCBI lineage: Eukaryota > Viridiplantae > Streptophyta > Magnoliopsida > Caryophyllales > Caryophyllaceae > Silene > Silene conica. Next base: position 53,724,434 of record CM055311.2, on the reverse strand, counting down.
GATTTTTCTTTACGAAAAGATTTCCGGATTATTGATAAAGACATAACCAAATTAATTTTACTAATTGATAAACATTAATAATTTCAAAAAAAATAATTTTTTTTTCTTTTTTTTTTCTTTTTTTTTGTAAAAAGTTATAATCCTTTTGTTATTCCTCCACTAGGGGCAAAAGAAAGAATAAAGGTTTTTTTACAAAAGTATATCCTCTTAAGCCTATTAACTAAAAGAAGGCCCATTAAATCCTATACATCAAAAAAAACTATGGCATTACAGTCATTTTGTGCTGAAGAATGACACTGACTTGAAACTTAATCTGAAATAAGATGGCATCACTATCTCGGTTGATCCCCTTGAACAGTCGATAATTTCGCTCCTTCCATAATTCATATATTGTCCCAGCCAAGCAACTTATAAACCAGGCTGCTTTCCAATGTTTCCTTGCTCTTCGTCGAGAACACCATTTAACTTCAGCAATATATTTGTTACTCCTTCCTCTGATAGCCATCCATTCTAAAATGCCTCTCCATATTAATTATTGATACAAAACTAAATACTTTACTAATTGAAGAATTATGATTGATTGTTCAAATTTTTAGAACAATTTGATTTTATTTTAGGGGAAAAGTCATAGGTAAGAGTTAATCAAATTAGGTTTAGGAAAAAGGGTATAATACGGAAAGTTAATAAAAAATGTATGTGAAAAAGTAAAATCCGTATATGAAAAAGTAATTCCGTAAAAAAAATATAAATAGATTCTGCACAGAACATCAAACCATTATGAAAATATAATTGTAATACTAAAGGCTTTGCGGTTGAGGACATCAAGATACACTTATTGCACATGAATTTGACACATTGAAAATTTAAGTGTATCTTTGTATTATTTTTTTTATTTTTTTTAAAGTATTTAATCCAAAGGCAAAATGCAACCTATAAAACAATAGATTTTTTTTGAGGAAGATAAAACAATATAATTTGAATATAAAGAAAGATAATATTGAGTTTTAGTTGAAGATCTTTTATTGAAATTTGGATTTTGGAAAAATATACCACCTTAAATCAAATGAATATGGGTTTGTACGAAATATGACGTTTCTATTTCAATTCTCAAGGGTAATTACTATGCTTGACTAATATTGTTTTAACATTTTCAATGATTTTTCTTTGTTTTTGTATAATATCCCAATACGAGTTATATAAATAATGAAACTATGGGTAGCGGAGGTAATTAGTCGAGAAAAAAAAGAAGCATCTTCCTAATGGAAAAGTCATTATAAATACTTTAAAGCCACTATTGAAACATGACCCGGGCAACGGCCGGGCTTGAAATCTAGTATTAACTTAAATTACAAACTTTGTTACAACATAATGTTAGTTTCATAAACCTCCAATAATCATTATTAATGAATAATTAAACTCTTTAATTCTAATAACCTAGTACATGCAAACTAATTATTATAAGATAAAAAGTTCCTTACATTGAGTATTAGAAATTTATGGCACAAAATCAAACTCCTTCAGATTTTGTTCTTGAACTTAAAACCATAATGGAAGATCTTCCAAGATACCAAAATGGCTATCCTCCAATAGAGTTACACCCAAACTTGACCAAAAACCTAAACTAAAATTTTAGTCTAGAAATTATAGTTTAGAAACCTTAATAAATTATCTAATATAATTAATATTACTACAATAGTAATCTATGAGAATATATTAGATTTCATGAACAACACTAAGCAGAAAACTATTTTGTGAATTGTAGAGATAAGTAAGTATCTTCTTTCATGCATAAGAAAATAAGAATGTGGAAAAATGAGAACTACATCTCACTTTAGAGGAGGGGGAATGGTTTTGATGCACTAGGAAAGGGCAATTGTTCTTATCAATTGTTTTTATTCTTACCCATAAAGCTAGGGTAGAGAGTTGTTCTTATTTTATGCAAAACACATCATTATGTCCTCAAGCATGCAAATAAACAATACACAAAATCACACCCACTCATAGTCCTTCCAACCGGTCTTGGTCTTTAAAATGGACCACTATTTTAACTTCATATTTTGTCAAATGTAAATAGTAGGTCATGTGTCACATAACATGTCCATATTAATTTTAATGCATATTTAACCTTTTAAATATCATTTTACTATAATTAAATCACATACAACAAAATAACTAGTAATTCATAGTTACTAGCATGTAAAATGGGTCATAAAAATATAATCTACAACAATTTGTAATTATAATTAACTAGTCATTCTTATCCCACATATTTCGTAAACATTGATTAAAATTAGTAACATAAAGCTTAACATTTTATTTACTAATTTCGAATCTTATTTAATCATATTAAAATACGATATCATTTTCTCATTTTGTTCGAATTAAGGATTTAATTAATCCGTAACAATATACGATTAATTAACTTTTCTGTTTCGGGATGTGTCATATCGGTGTGACTTAAAGGGATCAACTGAACACCACCGTCATACGACAGTAACGTCAAACTCTAGCAAGTCAATCGTTCCCGATTAATGTTGATCAGTTGATCACATATAAGAATCATCCCTTGTGTATTCTTTATATGAGATTTATAAATGATCAGTTGACTCCATGGTCTTTTGGTGTTATTCCATGGTTTTTTTGGTGTAACTACATGGTTCTTCTGGTGCAACTCCATCACCAACCCCACGACATCACCACCGCCACCATCCCTACACATCACCCACCACCACCACCAACCCTTCCATTTCCAGATTTGAAAAGAAAACGTCGTAACTACCACCCCTTTTCTAGATTTGAAAAAAAAAACGACATACACCAAATTTTCCAGATCTGAAAAAAAAACAAAGAGAAAGGAGAAGAGGCGGCGGGAGGGAGTACCAACCGCGACAACACCACCACACACCTGAAACAAATTAAAAAGTAGATCGACGGCGAATAAATCTGAAAAAATAAAAATATAAAGAAAAAAATAGATCTGAACAGAAATAATGGGTTATTACCACCGACATCAATATCAACAAATTAAAAAGTATAAAAGCACAACTGAAACAAATTAAAAAGATCAATTTTTTCAACAATTAATCTGAAATTTTATAAGACCAAATATTTATAATTGACTCTACAATAACAACCACCTACCAATATTAACAACCACCACCATCAACACTAACATTAGATCTGAAAAACAGAAACACAAAAAAAAAAGGAGAAGACGGCGACGGCGACGGCGGTGGAGGGAGGAAGATGACGGTGGTGGAGGGAGGAAGATGACGGCGGAGGGAGGAAAGAGGCGCGTGAGGGAGTGCAACGTGAGTTGACGGAGGCAGTTGAGGGAGTGCGGCGTGAGTTGACGGCGTAAGTTGAGGGCGTGAGGCGTGCGGCTGGTGTCGCGGTGGAGGGTGTTGATGTCGATGGGAGTACATGAGAGAAGAGTAAGTTAGAGATAGAAGTGATATCGATGGAGGTAGTTGAATGAATGAGGGAGAGAATTAGGATTTCTGTCTCTTTTATATCTAGTCCGTTTATTTTGTTTTAATCTCAACCCTTCATTTGTTTTGATCTAAGAGCTTATATTAGGATTCACGGACTCAACACAATAAGATGGACTCACGTGATCCTAATTCTATATATATAGGGAATTACTTTTTCACATACAAACTTTACTTTTTCACATACATTTTTTCATAATGTTTTCATCCCTACCCTTTTACCTAAACCTCATTAAAACAACTTTATATATACAACTTTTTTTAATATCAAATCTAATTACTCTTAAACAATGGATTATAATTAATAAAGGGTTATAAAAAGTCAAATAATCAATATTACTAATGAGTAAAATAAAATTAAAAACTAAAAAACAAACTAATTGAATCATTGAGAAAAGCACAAATTAATTAATCAAAAAAAATAAACAATGATACAGACGGACATCTCCCTTCCTCACCACCACCAGTCCACCATCCGCCGACAACCAGAACAACACCGGACTTGAAATTAGCAAGCTTGGGTAGGCTGACGATTAATGAAATAACTTTCTAATCAAGGAAGCATATGATAATGGCTCTCTTTTTTTATTTTCAAAAAGGCGCTCTTGAGGTTTTCCAGTAGAAGAGGTATTCGAAGACGAAAGCCTTTTTCATTTTCATGATAGTCTCGCGACTTCTAGCCGGCATAGATAAGATTTGGTCAGTTTGATCCTTTCTTCTATTCTCCTGCTTGTTGAATGCTCGTCATCATTACGTATCGTAGCAGATGACTACTATCCTGGTCGGAGTACGGAATAGGTGGTTGGTTAGTGTTATTGACCCAGTGGTTAAAGGGATGAAGAAAGGGGGACAAAATTAATTGAGTGACTAAGAAAAAAATGACAAGGGTAATAGGGTAAAAATTGTATATGAAAGAGTAAAATCCGTATGTGAAAAAACACATCCTTATATATATAATTAAGATCCCGTGCGAACTTTTTTACGGTGCGAACCGTACGAACCAACGTAATTTTTTTTATATATATATTTTTTACGTTGGTTCGTGCGGTTCGTACTGTAAGGGAGTTCGCATCATGAGGGAGTTCGCACGGAATATAAACCCTAATATATATATAGTTAATGATAATAATATTAATATTTTATTATTACGAGCTATTAAAATACGGGGTATTACAATTAATTATGATGATCACAAAGTAATCTAAAAGGGTTTGCAATATTCCGAGTACGGATAACATCATCGTCTGAGAAAACAAAGTAAAGGTAACTTAAATTAGATATATTATCGTATTAAGAACCGAAAAATTAACAAAAAAATAATATTGAACTAATGATTTAATGAAATTTTTGGCTATGTTAGATGATTATTGATAATATAAACAATAAATAATGACAATTTAAATTGGGATGAATATTGATTATCAAGAACGAAAAACTTTAGGCAACCATAATTTTGCGCTAGAGTATACGTTTTCGAGGATGTTTTTCTCAAATCGCTAATATAATTTTTTTCTCAAATCGCTTATTTCGACGAGACGAACACAATGGTAAAAATGAAAAGTGGCCCCATTAGTGTGGAAGCACATGAATAGGCTAGTTCGTGCTTTTTACACAAGGCAGGCCAATTTCCAATTTTTACCGGTCACTTTATTTTCAATTATTCGATATAAAATAATGTTAGAAATATATTTTAGAGAGAGAAAGACAAAGTTGGAAAGTTATGGTTGCCTAAAGTTTTTAGAGAGAGAAATAAAATATTGTTAGAAATAAAAATAAAATATTTTTAGAAATAAAAATAAAATATAGAGAAAGACAATTTTGAATCTAAAACGGTCACTGTTGATATATAGCGTGACTTTATTTACAATAAATCAGCGTCATGGTTTGACACAATTAAAAGTAGCGCCAAACAAAAATGTATGTGAGAACTGTTTCTCTCAACTTATTGTTCTTGTAAACCGTAATGGCATGAGTTGATGCCATTACATAACAAACACTTTACACAAAAATAAAAAAATAAAATATAGAGAAGCGAACTGTGGGACTCGGTGAGTCTCCTACTGCTTCCAAAATAGGCTCAGTAACGTAGCCAATATGTCCTGCGCCTGAACCAATTGTAGTCTGGTAATTCCTTAATTGGCCCCATTGCTGCAATTGCGATGTCCTAAACCAAAGTGATTTGAACATATTAACGCTACATAAATTATTGTCCAAATGAAAATGAATGCATGTTTGGCTACTCTCTTGTTGGGTTGGTCTCACGCTGTGGGAGAGTAGTTGCTAATAAAACTTATATTGGCGCAGATGATGAACTTTTTCCGAGCCGAAAGAGTATGCAGTATGACATTAAAGCAGCAAAGTCATCTTTGCGCCAATGACAGGCAATGTTGTGAACAGTGCGTGTGAAGCTTTAGATGAAAAGTAGTATGGATGCAATAACATGAGCGCTTACCTTGTCAAATAAAAAGCGGTTTGCTACACGCTTCACTGTGCTGGCATCCACAGCATCAATTCTTGCAAATAATTCAGCAAACGGGATTCTTCGTCCATAGGATAGCAACTGCAATTTCAGCCAAAGAAAAAAAAGTAGGGCTCAATGCGTTTTGGAGACCGGCCGTAAAGTATATGAATTCATGAATAAGAAATAAGGATAATTTGTGAGAAACTACCTTACATTTATGTCCATTTGTGAACAACTACCTTACTTTTATTTTTTTTTTGTTAAAAACTACCTTTCATTTTAATTTTTTGTTAAAAACTACCTAAAAAAAGTTTTGAGGCCAATTTCTATTTATTATTGGTTTCACATGTGTAATTTCTCTAAATTTTCATTCTTATTTTGTCGTTAAACTTGATATCCAAGCTTATCCTTCTTATCTAAAGTTCTAAACGCAAGGGAATCCTTGCCATTAGCTTCAATTTCTTTCTTTAAGCATGTGGAATAATTGCTCCGAATGATGAACATGGGCTAAATCGTATGAACTCTATGCTATTCGTGAATAAGAATGAAAATTTAGAGAACTCACACGTGTGAAATCCAACTCATAAATAGAAATTGGCCTCAAAACATTTTTTTAGGTAAGTTTTTAACAAAAAATTAAAATAAAAGGTAGTTTTTGACAAAAAAATAAAAGTAAGGTAGTTGTTCACAAATGGACATAAATGTAAGGTAGTTTCTCACAAATTATCCAAGAAATAATGTTGAAATAACCAATTATAAGCATATGATTACATTTCAAAATGTCTCCAATGACGAATAAAATAAGATCTATATGATATAACTACTCACACGACAACAACATATATTACTCGAGTCCTAATATAAGTTGATAAGAAAAACACAAGGGAAACATCACCCGTCACCATGAGACCATGCGACGGTTTTCAAAAGTTGGGAAATTTAAAGTTTCACGGCTGTGATGTTTCCTTGCCCCTTCCCCATCCCCCACAGATCTCTAATTCAACCGCTCGAAAAGCTAATATCCTAATGCCAAAGTTTAATCGCCTGTATTCCTTTAAAGAGAAATACCAGCTTTGACACAACATTTTTAAGTGGCATAAATTCTCATTGTAGACGGAGGGCATCCGTCACAAGGAGAAGACGGATACCATTTTGTCTCACAAAATACCCATTAGAGGAGAGAGGAAAGCACATGGGGGTGCCCCACCTTATCCCCCTATTCGTTTTGTGAGTGTCATTATCCGTCTCTCCACCCGACCCATCACAAGCAAGACTAACTGTTTAAGTGGACCCTCAACCGGCCACTAGATAAAAATTTAAAGCAAGCAAGAGAAATAAAAGATTTTTCACCTGCCGCCCGATTTCTTTAGAAACAGCACCGTTTTCATTACTTTGAAGGAGAAGATAGGACTTCAGCTGCACATAAACAAATAAATTCAGCTCCTAAAAACTTCTATCTCACAATGGAACAAGGTTACACAGTAATGGCTAGAAAAATAATAAAGTGGAGCATTAGACAATAGGGATGACTAAATGTGGACATCTACCATGTACCTGATTACGAGCACGGATAACATCATCATCTGAAACCCGATAAGACAACTTGCTTATTTCATGCATAATTCCATACGCAAGATCATCCAAGCAGTCTGGCTGTTGGTAAACGAAATGGAAAATTTTGCAAAACACTTAGTGCTGAGTATCGGCAAATGTTTACTATCTTATACAACTAACAAACGAGGAAAGGTTCTAATAGGAAACATGAAACAAATTCACCAAGTAGCAACAGATGATAAAACAACAGGTGCACGAATCTGGAAGCATTATGATCTTCACAAACCTTGGCAACAGCGTAAATCCCAAAGAGACCTGTGTCCTTGTAACTGAGATTGAAGGTCTTGATGCTCTCGGCAATTTCATTAATTGCAACCCTCTGGACTAGCTGTGACCTGTTTGAGAATTAAAGGTAGCTAAGTGTCACAAGAAAAATGGTGACTTTGCAATAATATGAATACAAAAACAAAAGCAAATGCTTCCATCTTATGAAAAAGCATCCCTTGAGTCTTGTAGTTGTCGGAAGTGTTGCTTCACAAGAAGCTTTGTATTTGCCTACATAGGAAGAATAAGCAATGGACTTGTGGTTTATAAATGACAACTTGGATAAAACTACTAATTTGTGTAGTAGTACCTGCGGTGCAGGTTTATGACCTATTTTTAGAAGTCACTTTTGGAAGTCATTTGTTTTTGATGCGGGAGCATGCCCTGATCTTCTATGCCTTAAACCTAAAATGAGATATACGCCTAATGGGTTTGAATTTGGATCCGTGAGGTTATTCATGTTAGCTTTACAAGGGATTCAAGACGAGAATAGGAGGTCCAAGAAGCCATACGACCACCCTTCGTTAATGGCCCATGAAGAGGCCGTAAGAGATTGCACGGGTGAAGCTCACGGTGGCCCAAGGAGGATTGCAACTAAGCCCGTCCATGAAGCATTGGAACGCGTGAAGAAAAGCCCACACGGCCAAGCTAGCATTGGTAGTTAGAGTTGTTAGTTAGTTATTATTTAGTTTGTTATTTAGTGAAGTTAGTTAGAATAAAAGATTAGGAAACTATTGAGTTTCCTAGTTCTAATAGGATTAGTATAAGTTTCCTAATATAAATAGGTATCCTAATTGTAGTAGGAGTAGAATTCGGAATTCTAGTCAAACTATGTGTTTGAATTTTAGTAGGATTAGGAATTGTATTCTTAGTACAACTAGGAAGTCTTAATTACACTAGGTATAGGACTTCTAGTTCTAGTAGAACTAAGGTCATTGGACCTTATTAGGTTAGGATTAGGGCAAATACACACCTAAAAATTGGATATGTAGGCCGTGCTATTGAGCATACATTCAAAATTATTCAAGTTATAAAATAAGTTTCTTTGTGAGCTTACGATATTGATTAGGTTTACGAGTCTAGTCTTTAGGATCAACTTTGCGAGGTTGGTTTGCAGGGTGTTACCGAAAGTATGTCTTTGCGAGGAGAGGGTTAGGTGCATCGATCTATCCATCGATTACCATCACCACTGTCCATCACACCATTCGTCCACCACACCCATCGTTCATCGTTCACATGCCATTCGTTCATCAACATACAATCAAGTCAATCATCACCACGATCAGAAACATTCAACCATTCATACAATTCATCTAAACAGCCTATATTCATCCAAGATTCAATCATATACGTTAAATATTATCAAGAAAGTTATTCCGCTGCATTAATCTATCCAAGAAAGTTAATCTACTCAACTTTAAGCTAGAGACCGCGTTATATTGGTAGCAGAGCTTCGGCTCTTGATTTAATCCTTATTGAATCAGTCTTGGGAGGTCTTAGCTATGGTGAGTGAAAATAGCAAAGCGAGTGACAGGCCGTGGGAAGCAGGCCAAGAAGAGATCAAAGCTCATGCAACAGATGTATGTGCTGAAAAATATCGCGGCGATGTTAAATAAGAAAGGATACAAAGCAGAGGCTGAAGATGTGTCCTCCAAAACTAGTGATGCCGAGGAGGAAGAGGTGCCTAAAGGACGACCCTATGATAAGAACGAAGATGATCGAGGCCTTAAGTTAGAAATTCCTGAATTCAAAGGGGATATGGATCCGGAGGAGTTTCTTGATTGGGTCCGACAAACCGAGAGGGTCTTTGAATATAAGGAGTACGATGACAAGAAACAGTTTAAGGTAGCTATTCTTAAACTAACTAAATATGCTTCCTTGTGGTACGAGAATTTGAAGAAGCAACGAAAACGTGAAGGCAAGTCAAAGATTGCTTCGTGGGTCAAACTAAAGAAACATCTTATGAAATGGTTCCTGCCCAAAGATTATGCGCAGGAAAACTACCTTAAATTATAAATCCCTAACCAAAGGAGCTATGTCGGTTATGGAGTATATCAAGGAGTTCGAGAGGATGTCCATTGTTTGTGACCTAGAGGAGAAGGAAGAGTTGAGGGTGGCTCGTTTTATCAGGGGGTTAATACCAACACTTGCATCTAGTGTTGAGCTTCAGACTTACGAAGGGTTTAATGATGTTTGTAGGTTAGCCCTAAAGATTGAGAACGATGAGAAGCACCATAAAAATCATAGAACTTAACCATCTTCGAGAGGAACAAACCAAGGTGAGAGTTCTAGTTCCCAATCCGTCCCAACAAGACCTAAGGAGTCGGTCAAAGACCTAAGGGTAAGGGGAAGGGGAAGGGGAAGGGGAAGGGGAAGGGAACCATGCCGAAACCTAGGGGTAGTCCTATGAGAAGATGTTTTAAGTGTCAGGGTTATGGTCATATAGCCCATGAGTGTCCACAAAAGAGAGCCCTAACCATCCATGAATTACAAGACCTCATTCCAAACTTTATTGTACCCGAGGTTGAGTCTAAGAGCGTGGATGTTGAGGGAGAGAAAGAAGTGTTCGATATTGATCCAGAAAGTGAGCGTGAGGGGGAGTGTTTGGTAATTAGGAGTCTCCACATTGAGGCGACTTCTCAAGGGGCCGAACAAAGGGACAAGTTGTGTTCCATACTAGATGTAAGATTAATGGTAAAAAGTGTGACCTAATCATAGATAGTGAGTCATGTACTAATGTGGTTGCTAAGAATCTGGTTGATGAACTCAAATTAGCAACTAGGGCTAGATTGAAACCATACAAATTACATTGGCTAGATGGAGACAAAGGAGTGGAAGTTAAGGATCAAGCGTTGGTAGTTTTGAGTCTAGGTCCTTACCAAGACGAGATATGGTGCGACGTGGTGCCTATGAGTGCGTGTCATGTGTTGTTGGGCAGGCCTTGGCATTTTGATCGAGATGTTGCACATCATGGGAGAACAAATGTGCATCGTGTGGTTAAGGATAAGATAACCTAAAATCTGAGAACACTAGGGTCGTGCAAGAGAAGGGGATTGACGAAGAGGTGTGTGGTTGGAATCCTAATCCAATGGTGGAATCAAATCCTATGTTACTTGGGAATAGGTTTGCTATATCACCTATAAAACCTATTATCCATAATCTAATAATGCAAGGAGCTTGGATTAGAAAGAGAAACATGGGGGAACGAAGGGTGAGCCGAAGTGGAGTGGTGTCCAAGGGGTTCATATTCGGTCTAATACTAAACCTAAGTCTATGGAGCCAAGAATGATTCGACAAGTGCATTGGTGGACTGAAGGTGGTACGGTCAAGAGTGAGCCTAAGGAAAGTTTGAGGTCAACTTTTTCAAAAGGAGAGTATGATGCGGGCATGCTCTGATCTTCTATGCCTTAGACCTAAAATGAGATATACGCCTAATGGGTTTGAATTTGGATCTGTGAGGTTATTCAGGTTAGCTTTACAAGGGATTCAAGACGAGAATAGGAGGTCCAAGAAGCCATACGACCACCCTTGGTTGATGGCCCATGAAGAGGCCGTGAGAGATTGCACAGGTGAAGCTCACGGTGGCCCAAGGAGGATTGCAACTCAGCGCGTCCATGAAGCATTGGGATGCGTGAAGAAAAGCCCACACAGCCAAGCTAGCATTGGTAGTTATTGTTAGTTATTATTTAGTTTGTTATTTATTTTGTTATTTAGTTAAGTTAGTTAGAATAAAAGATTAGGAAACTATTGAGTTTCCTAGTTCTAATAGGATTAGTATAAGTTTCCAAATATAAGTAGGTATCCTAGATGTAGTAGGAAACATAATTATAGTAGGAGTAGAATTTAGAATCCTAGTCCAACTATGTGTTTGAATCTTAGTAGGATTAGGATTTTGTATTCTTAGTCAAACTAGGAAGTCTTAATTACACTAGGTATATGACTTCTAGTTTTAGTAGGACTAAGGTCATTGGACCTTATTAGGTTAGGATTAGGGCAAATACACACCTATAAATAGGATGTGTAGGCCGTGCTATTGAGCATACATTCAGAACTATTCAAGTTATAAAATAAGTTTCTTTGTGAGCTTACAATATTGATTAGGTTTGCAAGTCTAGTCTTTAGGATCAACTTTGCGGGATTGGTTTGTAGGGTGTTACCGAAAGACTGTCTTTGCGAGGAGAGGGTTAGGTGCATCGATCTATACATCGATTACCATCACCACAGTCCATCACACCATTCGTCCACCACTCCCATCATTCATCGTTCACATACCATTCGTTCATCAACGTACAATCATCACCACGATCAGAAACATTCAACCATTCACGATTCATACAATTCATCTAAACAGCCTATATTCATCCAAGATTCAATCATATACGTTAAATATTATCAAGAAAGTTATTCCGCTGCATTAATCTATCCAAGAAATTTAATCTACTCAACTTTAAGCTAGAGATCCGCATCAGTTTTCCACTTCACAATTTCCGAAAAAATGGATGTTCAGTCTTCTATGTTGATTTTTACCTTTTCCATACAAATGGTGTTGATTACTAAAACCAATTTACGAGATAATAATAAATATAGTTCTAGATTTTTGTATTTCTCTCCTATAAATACGTCTTACCTATGTCACATCTCCATACACAAAAAATTCATTCTTTATTATCTATCTCTAAATATTTTTTCTCCCGTTTTGTTTTTTTTAAGCTGATATTGGGCAACGTTCTACGAGTAGTTCTAATTCTTGTCTTTGGTGTACACTTTAGGCTCGGAGGTCGTGTAACCCTGGAAGTTGGTTGTCAAGAGGCCGTGTGTATCAAGCGGGACAAATTCAACTTTAGGGCGGTGATTTATCACGCCACGACTAGTTCCTTTTTTTGTTCATCTCTTATCCAGATAAGCTCTCGCCTTTTTATTGGCGGACCCAGGTGGGGTCCCGCGGGGGCACGTGCCCCCGTAACATTTTTAGAATAAATTTTTTATAAGTATTCTATCTAGGTGGTCTTGAGTTCAATCCTTGATAACAACACGTACATGTTTAAATTTTGAATTGTGATTTGAACGCATGACCTTCGGCCGAATTAACAAATTCTAAACCATTGAACCACTTACTTTTATTGTTCAATTAACTGCTAATGTTAGTTATATTAACCAAAATAAATATTGTTCTTACATATATTTAAAATTTAAGATATTTTGGAGAAGACATTATTTTTAAAAAAAAATATCTATAAGACTAATTATTAATTTTATTTTTTATGTGTATAATAATAACTAATTTAGAGTAAAAATTTTAAAAATGTTGTTTGAGACGCGCATAAAAACGCGCGTTAAAAAAAATTAGTGCCCCCTCGGCTCTAATTTCCTAGGTCCGCCACTGCATATATATGTATATATTTGTAATATTTCTTTACAACAATATGTTTGTCATTATATTACTTTTATGGTTTGATCGTTCAATTGTGAAATATTTTTCTTATTCTATTAATACTCGATATCTCCCCTCTAACAATGCACACTAACCAAACAGGCATTGTCTATAATCTAACTAAACGTAACCATCACGAATTGGGAGATGTGATTGCTATACAAACTCTTATCAACACCATGACAAAGAATGAAATATCTGAAAAACATACCCAGTGTGCTTTCCAGCCCCGTCTATTTTGTTCCACGAACCAAGCATAGTCTGCATAACCATCAAGGCAATAGAGTCTGGATCCTTGCTAGAAGTTCCTTCAAATGCAACCGCAAAGCGTGCAAGAGGAATATCGTCATCAATTATTCGAACCTGAGTTCATTGATGAATAGATTAAGGGGCAATTTAGATTAAAAACAAGAAAAAGGTCCTCATAAGTGAACAAGACGACTTTTATGCCAAATAACCTAACAGACAAACCTCTGATCCAGTAAAATTCACAGGATCAGTAGCAACAAGCTGAGATGTTGTTGTGGGGTTAGCTGACAGCTTAGTGAAAACCTTCTTCACTTGTTCCACAAGTTCTTCATGCTTAACAGCTCCGGAGGCAGAAATCACCTGATAAAAATATGACAGAAATATTCATCCTTAAATGATCGTCTGCGTAGGATTCTTCTCTCAACATGCCGAGTGACAAATCGATCGCATTACGAAACACAATACATAAAAAAAAACTCATCCAAGGAGCAAAATTAGATATTCCTACTATTCAACTGGGTTCTTTACTCTTTTGAATTTAAAAGAAATGCACTTAGATGGCTACAGAGACTCACTTGTTTACATTTAATTGTTTGCCAAAAATAAAGCCAGTGAAATAACTTGGAAAGTGTTGGAATTGAGGGAATACCATCCTATGAGCCGCACAATGAGACAAAATGTAGTTTTGAATGTCTTTTTTAGTAATTGAATGTATGTTATTCACCGGTCCCCGAATTGTCCTACCAAGGGGGGTATATTGAAATGCAGTTGCATGGAGCTGATCAAAAATAACATTCTCACCATCTGCATCCACCTACAAGAAGAGCAAAATTTCAGTAAATACATGCAGTGGACTAAGAATATGATATATTTCAACTATGCCTATTTTAAGGTTTCAAACTTTAAAATATGCAACAGAGTTATCCGTCATTCCTCCACCCTTATGACAATAGGCAGCTAGTAGAAAAGGAAAAGAATCATGCTTATGGTGGTCACTCAAGCGATAAAGAGGAAGCAGGACAAGTGCCCCTGAAAATAGAAGATAAAAAACTCAAAATGCAAAGCTAATTACAATCTTCATATGCATAAACATCATAGTATCATACTGGGGATACCAAAAGTCTAGAGAAAAGACTGAGTTTAATCCATGAAGACAATTACTTCAGAGAATCAGTAGTGACTCGAACCGTATTACAGATGACCTCAAATACATCAGACATTTTGCATCGAACCGTTGTAAACACATACGAGAAGAACGTAGAATTAAAAACAGACGGTCCTTTGGAAAACATGGAGCAAATGATTTGAACTTTGGGTTCTTTGTAACAGATATCTCCTTTGCTTATAATTCTAAATCACCCCATCCCAAAAGAAAAAGAGAAACTAATACCGCCATCATCATCATCAACGCCTCACTACATTGGCACTCAACATACAAATAATCCGCAACATTTTCGGCACAGACATTTTCTAAGAGGCAGCAAACCTATTGAAAAACTTTCAAATATATGATCTTGCCGCGTCAATTACCAAGTACACTGGCCAATCAAAATCCCTTTACCGTGAAGCCATTTGAGAAAGAAGAGTGTTCCATCTCTAGGAATTTCCTGGAGATATTTCATAGTCAGCTTACTCCAAAAGAATGAGAAAATTTAATACCGTCAGTCTAGCATCATCATTATCAATGCCGGACTATGGGGTTTGGCACTCACACAGTCGTACATACAAATATTCACTGACTTTACATCCCATAGAGCTCCCACAAACATCAGCTTTCTCGTAAACACTTTGAAAAATATTAGTTTGCGAACATGAATATTATATTTATTACTCATATCAATCAAAACAGTAAACACATTGCTTCTAACCTATAATCCTACTAAAGAAACTGCTTCAAATCTAAAGCCTCAACCCGCAAGCTTATCTAGTTCTAGTAAGATAAGCCCTCCGTCCCGCTCATTTGTTTACCTATTCCATTTTGGGTGTCTCGTTAAATCAATATGAAGAGTTTCATGTACTTATTATATGTGGAGTTATAGCTTGTCATTAGCTATAAAGGAAGAGGAAAACTACGTAGATTAGCATCCTCATGACCTCATATCCTCATTGTTGTATTTATTTACGTAGCCAAGTTGGTGAAGCTCGTAAATATAATATAATATTGTGTCCTTGTATTTTTTTTATTCCTAATATCTTTATTATTTATTATTGTGCAAGTGACTCTTACCAAAAATCTACACCTTTGATGAGCAATTGGAATATTGGATACTCCACCTTCAATTTATATTTCCTTTATCTTTGGGACAAAAGCGAAAATAAACAAATGAGTGGTAGGGAGGGACTGGGAGTATAAATAATTGAAATCAGAATTTGGAATGAAAAGCATAAGTAATAGGAGAATTGAACCTGTTCCTTTTCGTTGAGGATGAGATCACGAAGCTTAGCAATCATGTGGTGACTCAAATCCAAGTCCTGAAAAAGACGACCCAAAAAGTCGACACCGTTGGGTAATGTATGAGCCAAAAGCTGAGCCGTAAAGCAAGTAGTCTCCCTGTGGGCAAACCCATCGAAATGAGCACCAAGATCGGCAGCGTCAACAGGGACAGATCCGAGAAGAAGGCGGTAAAAGAAGTAGGCAAGACCGGAGGAATGATGATCGTCGAAACGGGAACCAGAATCGAGAAGGACGGAGACAGAAGCGGTGCGAGAAGAGAGGGATGACTCGGTGGCAACGCGGAGGCCGTTGGGGAGGACGGTGAGTTTAGTGGCAGGGAATTGGAGAAGGTGTGTGTGATCAGAGGTGGTTGGGTGAGGTGATGCGCGACGGAGGAAGCGGAAGTCAGGATCATTAAGACGACGGAGTTTGGATTTGACGCTGTCGGAGATGCGGTCGTAGATCATTAAAGGTGGAGGTGGAGGTGGTGTTGGTGTTTGAGAAAGAGTGGTGCTGGGTGCCAGGGTCGCATAGTGTCGAGTGGTTGATCCGATGAGGTGGCGCGTTCGCCGGGACAGGAGCCGAGTTGACATTTTCTGATTGCAGTACGCCACTACCAGAAGAGATATGGAAGCATTGGAAGGTGTCAAAAGTGAAATACTGAAAGTCTGAAATGTATGATGCTTTTTCGATGGAGGAATTCCAATGGCCCCTTCTTTAACTAGAATCCGTTTTCAAAATAATGCTCAAAAGTAAAATAATTGTCGTTTCACGTAGACTCGGTTTTTCAGAAGCTGCTTAGACACGCCACTAGCTATGGCGTGTCTCTTGTACATAACCCGCCATTACCAATGGCATGTTTAGGCTCGTTTTCCCGAGCCTACGTGGACACCATTTTGACAAATACTTTCAGAACCAACCCAAAACGACAATTTCTTTAATTTTCAGCATTATTTCAAAAAATCGTTCCTTTAACTGCCACCTTTTCTTTTATTTTACCGCTACATTTTTTCTCTTTATTTTTTTATTAAAATCCTGATTTTCGAAGTACACAGTTTAATCGATGCAATACATTGTTGACAATTTTACCCTTTTTATATTTCTTTTTATTTTTTTCCTCTAGGCTCTCGCTAATGTTTTCTCTCTCATATCAAAATGTGTACTACGAAAAAAAAATTATTTTCTCAGTACATTTTTACTCAATACAATACAGTAAAATGTGTACTGCGAAAATCAATAGTATAAATATTACTAGTTTTATTTTATTTTTATTATTTTATTACTTTTTGTACCCTATTTCCATGACGAGTTAATTTATAACAATAATATGCGCGAAAATTAACATAAGGTAACATAATAATTAAAAATATATTGAAAAAAAAGGAAAAAAGAAACAAAAAATAACTATACTACTTTGAGTAAAACGAAAAAAAACATAAATTAATGAGTATATTATAGTGACAATGAGAGCTTCAAACTCCCTCTTAATACTCCCTCTTATTCTACGTATTGTTCTCCTTTGGATGGGGCGCAAGAATTAAGGTAGGGAGTGAAATAAGTGTAAAAAATTGGGTGGGTTTGGGTGATAAGAGTGATGAATGGATAATTAGGAATTAAATAAGAAATTGTGGGCCACAAAGATTAAAAAAGAAATAAAATATGAGTAAAAGAGTTGGGTGGAGTTTGATAATAGGAGAGAGAAATGAATAAAATAAGAGTAAAAGTTTCCAAAATAAGAAAGGGGAAGAAAACCTGAATAATCTGTTTTAGGAAATAGAAAAGAATAGATAGAATAGGAGGGAGTGTTATTAATCTTTTTTAACTTTCCATTCTCTGATGATGGGCTAGACGACTTGAGCAGTATGGCAATTGCCAATTGTATGGGAGGCAAACTTGATGAGTAAGTTATTTAATTCGTTGTTACATTTGTGTTCATGTTTTGTCTTTTCACACAGGCAACACAAAGCACTAGATGACCTAGGCAAGGACATTAACAAGTTGAACTCCCGGTTGAAGGGGTCGGGGCCAACCGACGTGCTCGTCATTTGCTTTGCAAGTGAAACCAGTCTCACACAGAAACTACCTTTTTCAGTCCAATTACAAATTCTTTGTAACCATCTTTCACTTGTAATTCTTCTTTATCATATACAACTAAATACAAAACTTATTCCAGCTAAACAAGCGAGTAAGCAAATTATTGAGAATATATGATATCGTTTAAGACATGATAACGGATACCTTATTTGTAGTATATATATTTTATTTAGGCATATTGTAACTACGTAATTATTTCTTTCCTATTAGCTAGGTAGTAATTGTTGCATATTAGGAGATTATGGTTGTATATATGTTGTTCGTATTGTACGCTTCATTCATTGAATAAGATACACAAACCTTACCAATTTCTTCATGGTATCAAGAGCAGGAATTCAATCCTGGTAAAATCACAAAATTCTTATCAATCAAATTTTTTAATTAATCTACCCATCATCATGACAAACGATGACGGAAGCAAAAACAAAGACATTAAATCCGATCACATCTCGCCGGCTTCACCCTTATATCTTCACCCAAATGAAAATCCAAGTTTGATGTTGACTCCAAAGAAATTTAATGGAGACAATTATGATTTATGGGCTGATGCGGTGAAGACGGCGCTAGATGCAAAAAATAAATTGGCCTTCATTGAAGGAAAAATTAAGAATCCGGTTACACCTAAAGGACGAGAAGAGTCCCTTGAAGCGGTAGCGTGGCGACAGTGCAACGCTGTGCTCAAGTCATGGATACGGTGCTCGATTCAAGAGGAGTTGCACGCCAGTATCAATTTTTCAGGAACCGTGACGGAACTTTGGAAAGAATTACGAGAACGGTATGCCGCCGGAAACGCACCGAGGGTGCATCAATTAAAAGGAGAATTGAATGACTGTAAACAAAAGAGAGACCAATCAGTTGTTCAATACTACACAAATTTGAAAATGATTTGGGATGAATTGGCTAGTTATAGCAAAGTCCCGCAATGCACTTGCGGAGCGGCTACAGAAATCCTCAAAGAGCGTGAGGAAGAAAAGGTGCATCAGTTTCTTATGGGGCTCGACACAGGGCTCTATGGTCACATCCGTTCAAATATTCTCATGGATGATGAGATTCCGTCATTGAGCAAGGCATATGCTCTTGTTTTAAGGGAAGAAAGGCATAAGGCAGTAACCAAAAATAAGGAAGAAGCACCAGGAATAGAGTCGGCTATGGCGTCGAAAATTGCAGAAACCCCTGTTCAAGGTCGCGGCAGAGGCAGCAACGTTGCATCTGACCGAGATGAACAAGAAATCTTCTACTGTGGATATTGTGGAAAACCTTGGCATAATGAAGAAAATTGTTGGAACAAGCCGGGGAACACAGGAAGAGGAAGAGGCAGGGGACGTCGAGGCCGTGGTCGTGGAGGTCGTGGCAACCAACATAGGGCAAATGCAGCAGGCGTGACTGATGGCGAAGGCAGTAGCAGCACGCACTGCTTGACAGTGGAGGAATTAACTCAACTCCGGACCCTATTGGCAAAGAGCGAAGGTAACGATAAAAAATCAGGTATGAATAAAACCCGATGGCTTCTTGACAGTGGTGCTTCACACCACATGACGGGTCAACGACATTTACTTCAGAATATTCACAGTCGAAACCCGTCTACTGTTGGCCTTCTAAATGGATCGCACATCACTGCCCGAGAACATGGAAGAGTTGAATTGAGTGACAAATTCGTTCTTAAGGATGTTCTTTATGTCCCTAATTTGACATGTGATTTAATTTCCGTCCAACAACTTATAGAAGAAAACAATTGTATTGTGACTTTTTATTCTAATCATTGTGTAATACAGGACCTGTCTACGAGGATGAAGATTGGACGGGGGCAGCATGAAGACGGGGTCTATTACTTTCAAGGAGGTCGAGATGAGACGGTTGCTAAGATGAATAAGACGGGAGATGTTCGACTTTGGCATGACAGGCTCGGGCACCCATCGAGTAGTATCTTACCTCTTTTTTCTGATTTACTTGGTTTTAATTTAATTTGGAATTCAAAGGATATTTGTGACCCGTGTTGTCGTGCTAAACAAACACGGTCAGTTTTTAAGTTAAATAAAAAGCGTAATGATGCGTTGTTTGGACTTATTCATTGTGATATTTGGGGTGCTTATTGTGTGGAAAGTTTTAATGGAGCCCAATATTTTCTCACCATCGTGGATGATAAAAGTAGAGCAGTTTGGGTTTATCTTATGAGAGAAAAGAGTGAGGTAGTGCAATTACTAAATTTTTTTTGCAATATGGTTAAAACTCAGTTTGACAAACAAGTGAAAATAGTTCAAAGTGATAACGGAACAGAATTTCTATCCGGGGGATTAAAAGAATATTATGGCGAACATGGAATTGTTTTTCAAACGAGTAGCATTGACACACCTCAGCAAAACGGGAGAGTGGAACGGAAACATAGACACATATTAGAAAAGGCCCGAGCTTTACGTTTTCAAGGTCATTTACCAATTGAATTTAGGGGGGAGTGTATTGTCACCGCTGCGTATTTAATTAATAGAACTCCTACCCATGTGTTGAACGGACAAACACCATAAGAAGTTTTATATGGCCAAAAATCAAATCTTGATAATATGAGGGTTTTCGGGAGTCTATGTTACGTGCACAATAAAGAAAAATCTCGAGATAAATTCAATGAACGGGGAATACGGTGTATCTTTGTTGGGTATCCATCAAGCAAGAAGGGTTGGAGAGTTTATGATCTCAAGAGGCGTCGTATTTTTGAGAGTCGAGACGTGACCTTTTATGAGCACGTCTTTCCTTTTGTTGACATAAAAGCGGCGAATGACAGTGACAATTTAAAACTTCTTGAGCATTTTAGTTCTCCTACGTTAGACATAGAGCATGAAGTCTGTGAAGGGACTATTGCTCCTGATGGTGAAAGAACCTTGAGTGAAAGTCAGGGGAGTCACAATGAAGAGGTTAGCACTGAAATGGAAGAAACAGGGCATGTAGAAACGAAAGAAGCAGGGCCTGCATTGGACGAAAACAGAGAAAAAAATGTTGGTGACAGCGAGATGGGAAGAGGAGCTCGACAGCGATTCGAGCCCAAATGGAAGAAAGATTACCATTGTCAGTCGACTCGCATAATAGACCCCGCGCCATCAGCTACTCCCACCGTCCAATCTAAGTCCAAAAAGAGAGGTACTCGTTATCCTTTGATTAGTTATGTCACACATGATTGTTTTTCTAAATCTCATAAGTGTTTTTTGAGCAAAATTGACAAAATCATCGAGCCACAACATTATTCCAAAGCAGCACCCATTCCCGAATGGCGAAAAGCAATGTTGCAGGAATATGAAGCACTCGAAAAAAATGGGACATGGACAGTAATGGAGCTGCCGAAGGGGAAGAGACCAATAGGGTGTCAATGGGTGTACAAAGTGAAATACAATGCAGACGGTAGTATTGAAAGATATAAAGCACGACTCGTAGCGCAAGGATATACCCAAATTGAAGGAATTGATTTTCACGAGACTTTTGCTCCTGTTGCGAAAATGGCGAGTGTTCGGTGTTTATTAGCTGTTGTCGTCTCAAAGAATTGGTCAATTGCTCAATTGGATGTGAATAATGCTTTCCTCCACGGGGATTTGAAAGAGAAAGTGTTTATGAAAATGCCCCCTGGATTTGACAAAGGAGGAACAAATAAGGTGTGCAAACTCAATAAATCATTATACGGTCTCAAGCAAGCGTCAAGAAATTGGTTCGAAAAGCTCGCAAGTTCCTTGACGAGGTATGGTTTTATGCAATCCATGGCCGATTATTCCCTTTTCACTTATAACAAAAATGGTATTTTCCTTGGAATACTTGTTTATGTGGATGATATGATAGTCGTGAGTAACAATGAAGAAGCTAGCACACAACTTAAAAGTTTTTTGGACCGAAGTTTTGGAATTAAAGACTTGGGTCGACTTAAGTATTTCCTAGGAATCGAAGTGGCCACTGGTTCAAAGGGATTATTCCTTAGTCAACGTAAATATGCCATAGACATAATTAAAGAAGCGGGATTGGAGGGAGCAAAACCGATTGACACTCCCATTCAACCAAATCACGATTTGTCCCTAGCTAAGGGACGTCTCCTTGATGACCCTTTGAAGTATAGGAAGCTAGTTGGGAAGCTTATTTACTTGACTATTACGAGACCGGACTTGCTATATGTGGTGCACATACTTTCGCAATTTGTACATGCACCTAGAGAAGACCATTGGAATGCAGTAATGAGAGCCTTACGTCATATAAAGGGAGCACCTGACAATGGTATTATTATCAGCCGTGAATGCAATCTACTTGTTCGTGGGTTCTCAGATTCGGATTACGCTAAATGTCCATTATCACGGAAGTCAATCACGGGATATTATGTTGCATTGGGTAATTCACCCATTTCTTGGAAGGCAAAGAAACAAATGACGGTTGCGAAGTCATCGGCAGAGGCCGAGTACCGAGCCTTAGCAGCCCTCACGAGTGAAGTTCTTTGGGTCAAGTCTTTCCTTAAGTCATTGGGCATTGACCATACTCGGCCCATGAGCTTGTATTGTGACAACCAAGCGGCGATACACATAGCTAAAAATCCGGTTTTTCACGATCGAACCAAGCACATCGAAGTCGATTGCCATTTTATTCGACATCACATTGTGGAAGGAACTATAGCAACGTCTCATGTGCGGAGCAAGGAGCAAATTGCCGATCTTTTCACTAAAGCCTTAGCCGGGGACGCTTTCCGATATCTGCAGTCCAAGTTGGGAGTCGTCTTACCAAGCCACTCCAACTTGAGGGGGAGTATTGAGAATATATAATATCGTTTAAGACATGATAACGGATACCTTATTTGTAGTATATATATTTTATTTAGGCATATTGTAACTACGTAATTATTTCTTTCCTATTAGCTAGGTAGTAGTTGCTGCATATTAGGAGATTATGGTTGTATATATGCTGTTCGTATTGTACGCTTCATTCATTGAATAAGATACACAAACCTTACCAAATTCTTCACAAATGTACACGAACATTTTCTCATAAAGCTTCGAAACTATTCAACAAACGCCATAAAAAAACGTTATATACTTGTGTATTATACAAAGGGATGCAACAGAGGTTTACAGATGGCTTAAATACCTTTAGGAAGTGGCTGACGAATCATCAGATTTCCTCTTTAGCAACTAGTTGTAAGGTTTTAAACTTTTTAAACAGACAATAGCTCACTAGATGTACAACTTACAGTTCATGACTCTCCAGTCTTAACAGGAATCCAGCTATTTCCGGAAACAGTAGCCTCGTTCTTGGAACGTGACACAAACCCAATAAGATATCCAATAAAAGCACCAAGAAGTAAAATACTCGCTCCTTTTACAAACTGAGATAAGAAAGATGATCCTGATTCCTCCACCATCATGGTCTTGTTAGTGATATCGTCTTTCTCACCAGGAATAGCAATGTCAATCCCGCTTAAAACTACCCCATTTGCCAAAATCTCCACCATATCATGCACTTCACCATCATGGTTCCCAATATAGGAAAGTGTGAGCTTCTCTTTTGTGGCAAAAAGCCGGGTGTAACCAAACTCACCCCCACGATACAAAGATCTCTTAGGCTGTGGAAATACCGGCATATTGGTATGGTCTGGTCTCGGTTCCCAACTAGGCTGCCAGTCTTGTCCGGCCATTCCAATAACGTGGACAGGATAACCGCCTTGTTTTTCGGTGTACCCACCCAATTGTCCACAAGTGAAATTATTCAACGGGCAAAATCTTTCATATCGATGGACGTGGCCCCACAATGCTAGTGTCACATTGTTCTTCACAAACAAAGGTTCTAAGTGGTGCATCATTCTTTGTCTAATCGGGGCATCTCGGATTTCATTGCTTGTAGTGTACATAGGTCTATGCCCTTGTACAACTACGAAAGGAGTCTTCTTTCGATTGACGTTCTCCAAATCATGCTTCAGAAAGTTGTATTGGTCACTTCCTGTAAGAAAATCGGTTTCTGTAGAAAAATACACAAAGTGGACTGATCCCACATTGAAGGAATAATACAAATTTCGGGTGGCAGGTGCATGGGTTCCGGTAGAGAGCAAAGAGTTCCCGGGCATTTTAAACCTTAGACTGTAAGGTACCCCACATTCACCGCCTCCGTCCTTGCCATAAGAAGCCCAATCCGGATTCCATGGTTGAAGTGGCCAATTATATTCATGATTACCGATGCAAACATGATAGGCCACCTTAGAGGCAACAGGCTCAATTTGATTGAAGAAGTTATCCCACATCCAAGCATACCCTCTTGCATAACTTAGATCTCCTATGTGTGAGATAAAAGCGGGTTTTCCTTCGAGAGACTCAATGTCACGTAGTATCCATTTGAGTGTGGATATGCTTTCATCTTGTGTGCGCATAAATGTCCTGTATGGTGTTGCTGTTCCCATGTCCCCAAACAGATAAGCTATGGTTTCATCGGAATCCTCATTTCTTGAGATGAAGCTGTAGGTTGGACTCCAACCTCCTGAATCACTCCCAACCTAATAGCAACAAGGACAAAAGTTCAGTTGGCATACTGACAAGATAGCTTGCATTTCGAGCATAATAATAACTGAACTGCAGAGGTTAAAAGCTCGTAAAGTTATCTACTGGTGGAACTCATGACCCAAGTTTGAAAATTGTGGGCTACAATCTCTCGTGAGGCTCCCATCACACCCAAAATAGAAGATAACATGAACTGATCATAGTATAGTAAGGGGATAAATCAAGATGGTTAGCTTCTTTCAAAAGACTTAACTGTAAGCTGCTAACATTCCTACCTGAATCATCCTAGAACCATATATATAACACACCGAGCAACAATACAGCTGAAAGGGGGGAATCGTCAAGATGGCAAGATCATATATCAAGATCACAGTTTCATAAAGTAGAGCTGATGAACAGAATTAAAGCACAAATCAGCAAAGCAGTCGTAATTTTAGGTGTAGAGCAATCAATCAATTCCATCCACAGAAGTAAATCAAGCTCAAATCCACAGAAGCACAACAAGACATAATATTTCGATCATCATAAAATCAGAACTTTATTTTTGGATTTTTGGATGATATCAAATCAACCAATTCAAACTCTTATTTATCCACAAACAATGTCAATTACAATAACAAAATCGAAAGCTCGCTCGACAAAAAATGACCCAAAGTTCCAATGTTCTCCAAAATAATGTCACTCTTCATATCCTTCATGCCATAAAATATAAACAGCTAAATGATTAGCAGAGTAGACGAGAAGGGGATCGCAAAATTGTGTGTTTAAAATACCACAACTTGACAGAGTAGCCACACACCAAGATTATCATGAATTCAGCTTGTCAAACATGACTACATTACATTCATTCACAAATCAACCATATTTGCAAGATTTATAAAATAAAATGGAAATATAACTTCATATTGGTCATCAACTGACCAGCAATCACAATGTAGTATGAATATTATCTATCTACCTACCATCAAGGAATTTAACACTAACAAAATCAAGCTCAAAAGCAACCCAAGGTGCAAATTTATATACTAAAATGACTATGAAGGGAGTAGGGAGTAACTAGCTTGAAGTACAACAGTTTTACCTTCCATTGAATTGATGACAACCCTATCAACAATTTATAAGTACTTGTAAGAAATGAAATGATGATGAATCATGAAATTCAAAGTAATAGATAAGTATGAAGAAATAGAGTGGAAAGAAAATGAAAAAAGATAAGAATTGATGGGGAAGAATGAATACCTTGTAATAGTATCTCTTACCCTTGTTCAAATTAGTCATAACCCCATGAAAAATAAAGCCAGGATCCCTCCATCCAAGAGTAGTATTAGCAGGAGTGTCACACATATCTTCCTTGTGGTAAGTCTGAACTTGAGTCTGAGACGAAAACTGTAAATGATGTTCATCTTCACCATAATTGAGGAGTCTAATCCCATTATCCCCGGCAACAAACACAAGCCTCATCTCATCCTCCTTATCAGTGAAAGCAAGATGGAGCTGCTGAGGAGCATTTGGGTTCCTAAAGATAACCTGAGTGGAGGTAGCCAGTAGGTGGTTGGTCCCAGGAAGTGGGTTCATGTCAGCGTCCATCTTTGTGGGATCCACCTCTTCCTTAGACCAGTGGAACAACCTGAACTGGTAGGCCCCACGAAGGTTAATAAGGGGAAAAGAGAGGGAACCAGTTCCTGATTCCCATGTAGGAGAAGAAGAGAGGAAGAAGTAACCAATGAAATGGGAATCGGGTGAGTTGGGTGGTGAATAAATTCCAAGCCAATCTAGATTTGATGGGTTTGATAAGTTGGTCCATGTGATTTGGATATTGTCACCTGATTTGAGTAAGGTTGTTGGGGTTACTGAGATTGTTGGGGTTGAGGTTGCATCATCGGAGAAGAGAGAAATGATGAGTGTCAGGAAAAAGAACTTCGTCTTCATATTCACTGCTTTTCTATTTCTCTGCTTTTCTATTCCTATTTCTATGGAGTTGGGTTGAATCATTCTTGGCCATCAACACAAATACTGTAGTATCTACGTATATCGTTAATATGTTTTGAATATATATTTTTTAATCACAACTTTACACAATTAGCTCTTGTAGCTCAGTTGGTTAGAGCACCCGTTTAGTAAGCGGGAGGTCTTGAGTTCGACTCTCAACAAGAGCAACTATTTTGCCTCTAAATGAAAATGATGATCGATTTATTTTCTGAATGAAAGAAAATGCTTTCCAATTTATATTAAATTTTCAGCGTACTGCATTTTATACCGACTAAACTCGATTGTAGGATCAATTCATCTTGAAATTGAATGCCGAGAAGAAACTCAAACCATTAACAAACAAACAATATCTGGTGCACATTGCAATTTGCAGGGACCAAAAACAAGTTCCATCTAAGAGTAATATAGCTAGAGTCTAGACAGTTGTTTACAAGGACCGCCAACAATAATGTGCATCAGTTCCAGGCCATGTATATTTGACAATACTAAAGAACATAGGTAAGGTACCTACAGAAACACCATCAAAATATACCTAAGTGATATGCAAACTATGTTACATTCCAACTCTTATATCACCCTCGCATACCCTGCGTACTAATGTGCAATAGGCAGTTAATATTAATATTTGGGACACAACCCTTTAACGCGAGACTCCCAAATATATATCCTTGCTAGTCGTTAGAGTAGAGCTAGGCTCTCTTGGTAAGGGGCCATGTCCCAAATATTAACTGTTTCACATGAATGAAATTCCTGGATTTCTCCATTATGCAAATCACAACTCCTCAAAGGTGAATCATCTTCCGATGTTTTAAACAACAATCTCCCGCCCGAATCAATTCCAAATAGGCGAAAATACCGATACTGGAACCGGTAGTCTTCCTTTATAACAACTCTCTGTAAAACTGACCAAGAATTGCTGTCCCCATACTTCTTCATCACCCATAAGTTCACTGCAAAACTCTCACCCACCTCAATTGTCTCCCAAACAGAGAGCATTTCCTTGTAAATGATGGTCTTGAAGCAATCATAAGGCGGTGAACATTCAGACTTTGGTGGCAAATTTATGTACCAAAAATTCTCGTCGTCAAGATTGAAGCACAACATGCTGTGATCTCCTTGCTTTGTAAGTACCCGTATCCAATGACAAGAGCCGTGAAAGTAAGTCCCGGAGTCTTTATTGAACTTCGTATTCCATGAACAAGGTTTAGCTCCGATTTCGGACCAGGAACTTGTCCTCAAGGAGTAGACATATACATGATTCTCCTCCTGTTGGTCTTTGCAGATTACAATCACCTTGTACTCTATGCTTTTTATGGACAATCCAAACCCCATCATGAAGTTGTCATTAAATCCATAGAAGTTAGCAGCCTTCCATGGAAACTCAACCTTCCTATATTTTCTAATAGAGGGGTTCCATAAGGAAATTACGAATTGCCCAAGTCCCCATTCCTCCTGTGATATCCCAAGTGATTCTTCATCCAAGGGAAGATAAAGACATACAACACCATTGGATGAACCAACTATTCTAGAAAAGAAGAAATCTATGGGTAATTTTTCCCTATAAATGTGATAAGATTGTATCTTATCAGAAGCAAATGATTCATCATAAAGCCAGAACTTGGTTGTGTCATAATTACAATCAGACCCAAGTTGGAAGCCAATCCAGCGAGGGCCATTATTATTTGAATTAAATTTAAGGAGGTGAAGTTTGTGAAACGCAAGATTATGGGTTATAAGGGAATACCAAGATTTACAGACACGCCGGAATCGCATAAGAGATTTTGAAGGTAGTCTTGAAAGGATGTCATAGAGCAACACGTCTGGTATATGAATATCAGAGCAACATGTTTTTTCTGCTGAGAGAGAGCAGTCCATGATCTCCCAAAGAAGCAGAACCAGAACTTTCGAAATGGATGGCACCTAAAATTTGAAGCAAACTATAAAAGTTTAGTTTTTAGAATAAACACTTCAGATATCAAAATTACTGATAATTAGCACAAAATTTGTGAAAAACGTAAAACATTAATGTCCACTGCAATTAACTTGTAAAGCCATTAAGTTTTGGCAATCATGACAAGGTTTAGAAGTCCGTCAGCATCAACTCCTCGGGTAAGTCTCTTTCCACAGAAATTTGGAAAATTCTACATGGTACCTCCGTAAGATTTTCCATCACTTATTCATATTCGCCTTCGTTATCTCTAGTTGAGAGTTTAAGAACTCCCCCCTCCCCCTTAGTTACATCTTCTCTCACCACTCTTCACCTTCTATCCACCATAGCCACCACAAATGAACTCCTTCAACTCACTCACCACCACCAGTAATTTATTCTGTTGATCTTAGACATGCCTTTGACAACCACATCCACCATCCTCAAATCCCCACACTTTTATCTCTATCAGCCACCTACCAATCACAATCAACCACCTCTTCTATATACCATGTCACTCGTCGCCACCCTCAAACTCACTTTTATGACTGCCTAACACCAGGATCAGCCTGTTCCACTACCCTTCAACTCCATGATCCACCTGCTATGAGAGAGGTGATATTTTGGTGGCCGGTCGAAGTTGGATGATGGTAATGAGAGAGGTGAGAACAATTGCTAAGTACTCGGAATCATATTAAGAACTAAGTAGGGGTTGAGAGTCATTTACCTACCCATTTGGAGTAAGTTAAAGAAGAAAGTTACAGAAAGTTACAGCTGAGCATTACTAATAAGATTTACGGGTACTAATGCTGTTTCGAAAAAATGAGGGTACCATGAAGAATTAGAAAAAAAACAAGTGGGTATCATGTACGTAAAATTTTCCTGCATATCTACTTGCGATTAATCCATACTTCAACACACTCAATAAGAACCCAAAAAGGTCCCTGATTTTCCCCAAACAACACTCATGTTTACAATAAGCTTGACAATTTGGTAGCAGTAGAAATGTTTTACAACAACAGAAGCATTGAATACCCATGATGGCCATGAAAATGCTACTTTCACCGTTCATCTTCTTGAAGCCAACAATTGGAACAATGGGAGCCTTAGATAGACATTTTAGTGCCTAAAATTGGTTTTAGGCCTTACATTCTCAACTCCTACGTTGAATTGGTAAAATAACTAATAAGGAGATATTCGGCTACTGGTGCACAAAACACAAGGTTACCGGATTCGCTCGAGTACCTCGGACAAGTGAAGCGTTAAGAGTGAATTCTATCGTGTCGCTTATTGAATATACATACAACACAGATTCTATGAGTGCGAATCATACATCCGTGGGGCTTCATAGTTTACATCAAAATTACCCTTGTGACTTCCTTTACGAGATGAGAAGGGGAAAAGAAAACTCCAAGCATAAAATTTGGAGGACAAGCAGCATATAGGAGCATCCACAAAAGAAACAAGATCATCAAACAACATGAAATTTTACGCTATTAATTAGCAAAACAAACAGCATCATAAAATTTCAAAATATCATTCAGATTTCCACAATTCTCAGACGAATGCAGAGAAATGATACGTAAGAATTACACAATAAACCAAGCATAGAAGAGAGAGAGGGAGGGAGATCGTAAATTGAGATGCAATTACAACATCAAAATTGATAGTTGCGTGGAAAATACGGAGTATAGTGTAGTAGATTACCTAGAAGAATGAGAATGACTATGAAATTTTCCAACCCTAGAATTCTGTGACCTTAACTGTCAAATTGAATATTCAAATGGGATTAAACACAAAATAGACAGATTTATCATCAATTTGAGGACCTTTAACACCAAAAAAAAATAATCAATTTGAGGTTTACGGATTGTACTATTCTAGGATTGTTACTTTTCTTTCGAAGGAGACGTTTGCATTGCACGACTTCCTCGTCAGACTGTCACCTGGGTTCCCTCACAGAAGCCTAAGTCAGGGAGGTTTTTCCTTAGATTGTTATTTCGCTCGGTTTTTTTTAATGAGGTTGATTTTGAGATTTTTGCAACTGAGTTTTTTTATACTCCCTCCTATCTAAGATAAGTGTCCTAATTATGGATTGTGTATTTTGGGTATGATAGGGTATTTAGATTGGGGAGAGAAAGTATTATATTGGGTTAGGGGTGGGTGGGTGAGTAATAAATATAAATACTGAAGGGTAAAAAGGTAATAAAACGGTTCAAATAGTACACAACGGGACACTTTGACGAATAAAGAAAAATGAAAAACGGGACACTTATCTTAGGTAGGAGGGAGTATATATATGTTATCAAGTATGTTGGTGGAGTGGCCGTCAATCTTAAAAATTTGTTTAAGTAATGATGCAGGCTACATGAATGCATATAAACACAAGTATTTAAGATTCAAAATGAATATTGTGTCAAGGTAATCATATATTATCAGTTTATCAAACTAAACGTTCTTAGCTAGGCACATAGGAAATAAATCAGACTTGTGGAAGTAAAAACATATATGAAATTTTTATTCATATAAACATCATGTTTCATATAAATTACAACAATCAGGTCAGGCAGAAAAAAAGTTTTGAACTATTGTTTATACCTGACCAGGGGAATGTAGGCTACATATGAAATGATTTTAATTGAGTGATGTTCCATGCTTTAGGAACCATTTCACCGTCCAGGATTTGCAGCCTGTAGGCACCCTGACCTGCAATTGAGTCAACCAGGTAGGGACCTTTCCAGGCTGGGGCCAATTTGCCAGTATTTTCTTCTCTGGTATTTGGAAATACTTTCCTGAGCATTAGATCTCCCACCCTGAACATTCTAGCTTTGACATTCTTGTTGTAACTCTTTGCTACTGTTTGCTGATAGGTTGCCATTCTAATGTTGGTTGTCTCTTAATTCTTCTGTTAGATCCAGGCTGTCCTCCATCAGGGGAGTGTTGTTGACAGTAGTATTTAGGCTAGATTTGGCAAATGGGATGTCGATTTCTGCTGGAATCACAGCTTCGCATCCATAGACCATGAAGTACGGGGTCTGCCCTGTTATAGTCTTGGATGTGGTCCTATCAGCCCATAATACAAAGGGCAACTCTTCTGCCTACTTGCCTTTTCATTCCTTTAGCTTCTTTTTCAGGCAGTTTATGATTATCTTGTTGCTTGACTCTGTCTGACCGTTTGCCTTTGGATAGCCTGGAGTTGATGTGATGAGCTTGATATTCCGGGCTTCACAAAATGCAATTGTCCTCTTGTGTATGAACTGGCTTCCATTGTCACAAATGATTTATGAGGGGATGTCATATCTGCCGATGATGTTCTTTTTGATAAAGGAGATGACATCATTCTGCTTGACTTGCCTGAATGAATCCGCCTTAATCCACTTTGAGAAGTAGTCGGTCATTGCCATCGTGAATACCTTCTGGCCTGGAGCTTTGGGCATTTTGCCGACAATGTCCATTCCCCATTTCATGAACGACCAAGGGGCAGAGATTGAGTGTAGTTGTTCAGACGGCTGGTGAATGTTGTAACATCCCGTATTTTCATAAATTATATTTTTAAGGTTTTAAATTATTTTTACGGAATAAAATAATAAAATAATATTTAATGTTAAGTTATTTTAAAATAATCCGTTAAGATCCGTCTTAAGAACCTTAAGTCCTTAAGACGTAATAACTTGGCAAGTTAAATACGACTCATGAAACCCGTTCACATTCAAAAGCCCGTTTCCTTAAACGGAAAAGGACAATTAAAACCCTAAACCCCTTTGCATATGTCGACATTCATACTTCACAAAAATAACAAACACTGCTTCTCCATTTTCTCATTTTCTCTTCAACCTTTCAAGCTTCAAATCGATTTTCAGTCATCATCCGATTTCCAAACCAAGGCATGTTATACATTTCTGAAATCCTCTCGAAATTTGCAAGACATCTATCACTTTCAATTTCCATTTCGTCCAACTTGAAAAATGGACTGTTTTTGGTAGAATTCGATTTTAGCTTCTCATAATCGCTTTTCATGTTATAGGAGAGGGTTTAGAGGATCCCGACGTGGACAACTACGTGATTGAAGAGGAGCTTGGAGCAAAACCGCTTTAGAGGTGATGATAATGAGAAACTCGGCCTTTATTTGTGATATTAGCATGTTTCATGACTTTGATGATGTTAGTTTCTAATTTTGTACATGGTGATTGTTGTTGAGACTTAGAATCATGCTAGGAATACATGAGAATGACATTCACATGCTTTGATTGTGTTTTATATGCTTAGATGTTGATTTTTCAGAAATCCTATGCTTAAGACGAATATAAAGTATGAACTTGTTGTGGCATTATTGTGGAAATTGATGCTTGCTTTTGATGCATATAAGTCTTATAGATGCTGGGTAATGTATATTGGTTGCAATTTTGGAAGTTCAGATTCGAATTGTGAAGATTTGAATCTTAGGCGAAAATGCGATTTTGCGTGCAGGGGCTCTGAGCCGGTAGGCTGACCGGCAGCCGGTCGGCTGACCGGCAGCCGGTCGGCCGGCTCAGAGTCAGAGTTGATTTTTGGAAAAATTGTAAGAAGCTATGGGAAGGACTCCCAGCCGGCAGACCGGCAGACGGTCCACCGGCTGAGGGCCTCTTCCCTTCGTATTGTTGATTTTAAGTAGGCTCTTGGGAAGAGACTCCCAGCCGGCAGACCGGCAGACGGTCCACCGGCTGAGAGCCTCATTGCCTTGTTCTTCAGATTTTAAAGATGGCATGGGAAGGGACTCCCAGCCGGCCGACCGGCAGACCGGCTGAGAGCCCCTGTTCTCATTAAACAGTTTTTAACTTTTGAACGGTTAATCGGTTTTGTTTGAGATTCGTTCCGTGTACCTTATATGGGTGTTTGAGGTCCCCGGAGGATGGGCGACACTATATTGGGTTCGGGAATGGAGAGAGGATAGAGACCCCCCGGTCGGGTAACCGAAAGGGAAACCGGCTCTCCCTCACCTTAGTTCCCGGGATCAATTAAGTGTTGTTTAGTGGTATAAAAGATTAGAACTATAGGTTAGTTACTATCTTTGGATGCTATTGGATTGATGCGTGTTAAGGTATGCCTTAAGTTGGCCTCTGAGCTTAACACATGAGTTGTATGTCGCGTAGTGGGATATGTGTTAAGTTCACCTCTATACCCATTACGTGTTTTGCTTGTGGCGTGTCAGGATATGTGTTAAGTTCACCTCTGGACCTGACACGTGATCGGCTGTCGTATATCGGGATATGTGTTAAGTTCACCTCTGGACCCGGTGTGCGATAGCTGGGTATTGGGATATGTGTTAAGTTCACCTCTAGACCCAATACTTGTTTGTAGCAGTGGGATATGTGTTAAGTTCACCTCTGGACCCATTGCTTGTGTATGTATGTTGGGATATGTGTTAAGTTCACCTCTGGACCCGACATTTGTTTGTAGTGGGATATGTGTTAAGTTCACCTCTGGACCCATTACTGAGTTGTGTATTGGGATATGTGTTAAGTTCACCTCTGGACCCTTTACTTGTATGGTAGTGGGATATGTGTTAAGTTCACCTTTGGACCCATTGCTTGTGTTTATTGATATCAAGGTCTATGCCTTAAGTTGGCCTCTGAGTCCTTGTTTGTGAAAGTGATTTAGTATCTAGGTTATGTCTTAAGTTGACCGCTGAACCTTTATACTTGCTATGTTATATCTGTTTGCCTAGAGTTGGTACAGTGTCAGATATAGTTGTTGATATTGATGAGTATGGTACCTTGATTATGAAATTGTTCATCCAAGGCTAGCCGGTTTCGTAAATAGTTTAGACTGAAAGACCCCTCGGCCGGGCAACCGGCAGGGCAACCGGCTCTCCTTCCAAATGGTTTCCGAAGTTGGTTGAGAGTCTTGCATTAGTAATTGCATGATGATAGGAGATTCAGTTATTGAGATTATATACTTCACATGTTTATATATGTTGGAGTATTCTGTTTGTACTTCTGTGTTACGTGTCGTTACAAAAGGTGGCTAGGCGAACTCTAGTCACTCCCCACTGATTGTGGCGTACATGTTTACATGTATGTAGGTACATGCAGGAGGTTGGCAGGGGTTGCTGAGAGCTAGCGAGCGATGATCCGTTTATCATCGATTTGACTTTACACATTTCGTTAGCTAGACTCTAGACATTTCAGTTACTGTTTTGAGTGCCTGTAGGGATGTGTCATCCCAGGCTGTTGTATATATTCATCTTCAGTACTTAGACAGTTATACTTATCTATTTCTGTTTATATCAGTTTCAGTTTTCAGTTTTAATTCACCTTGCATGTTAGTTATGTTAAAAAGTTTTAATTCCGCTGCATTTTTAGTACTTTGTATGATTTTTATTTCTACTTTCGCGAGGGGTTTTACAAATGTCGGGTGCGTGGATCTGACAGGCTTTGCATTTGGAGCTGAATTCCAGGCAATTGGCCCCCAGTGTTGGCCAGAAGTAGGCTGTCCTGAACCTTGCTTGCCAGGCTTCTTCCGCCCTTATGATTCCCACAGTGTCCTTCCTGTATTTCTGACAGCACTTGTTCAGCCTCTTGTGGTTCCAGACATTCGAGATATGGTCCAGCCTACAATCGCTTAAAAAGCGCATTGTTAATTATAGTATACGAGACATATTTAATTTGAAGAGCTTTAGTGTCTTGCATGTTCAGGGGCAATATTCCCTGAAGGAGCCAATCAAAATATGGCTTTGTCCAGGAGTTGGCAATGTATATGGGAAAAGTTTGACTCTTCTTATCTATTGAAGACTCTAACATGTGAACAATAAGGATGTTGTCAAAGTCAGGGGAGCTGAAATTGGATAATCCTAGGCCGGCTAGAGCGTCAGCCTGGGTATTCAGATCCCTGGGTATCTGGTCAAATACTGAAACAAATGAATTTTGATTTTAAATTTTAGACAATGTCTAGATAGAGTATCATTTTTGAACCTTTTGCAGCATAGACTCCATTGACTTGATTTGAAATGAGAAGAGGGTCAATGTGTACCTTTATATTCTTGGCACCCAGATCAATACATATCTTTAGACCGACTACTAGGGCTTCGTATTCTGCTTCATTATTCGTTGCTTCGAATGCACAACTTATAGCTTGTACTATCCTATCCCCCTGTGGTGATTTAAGTACTATACCTAGGCTTGTCCCTCTCATATTAGCTGCACCGTCGACAAATAAGGTCCACACTAGGTCTGTTTGGTCGCTGGTCAGCGCATTTATTTCTTTAATTGATTCAGGCTCAAGGGTAGGACTGAAATTGGCCACAAAGTCTGCTAATGCTTGAGATTTGATTGTTGTCATGGGTTCAAATATAATATTGTAGGTGCTGAGCTGAACTGACCATTTGCCCATGCGTCCGGACAGTTCAGGCTTTCGAAAGACAGACTTAATGGGTAGGTTGGTCCGGACTATTATGGGGTGGCTTTCAAAATAAGGTCCAACTCATAATTAAAGCTACAACATACTTTTCGAGTAAACCATACCTCATTTCAGCATCCAGGAAGCTTTTAGTTACATAGTAGACATGGTGTTGTTGTCCGTCCAGTTCTTTAACTAGGACCCCACTTACCGCAGTCTCAGTTACTGAGAGATAAATCGTCAGGGGTTCATCTTTTAATGGCTTAGCCAATAAGGGAGGAGTAGACAGATATGCTTTTAGATCCTCAAAGGCTGACTGATTATCAGGGGTCCACGGGAAGTCTTTGTTCTTCCTGAGCAGATTGTAAAATGATTTGCATCTCTCGGATGACCTTGAGATGGATCTGTTCAGGGCTGTTACCCTTCCTGCCAACTTTTGGACATCTTTGACGCTTTTTGGTTGTTCCAACCCCAGGATGGTCTAATCTGTTCTAGGGCTGGCTTTTATTCCTCTCTTTGTTACCATATAGCCCAAGAACTTGTCTGCTGAGACTCCAAAGTGACATTTGGAGGAATTTAGCTTCATGTTGAATTGTTCCAATATTTGGAATGCCTTCTTTAAGTCTTTGACGTGATCTTCAGCTCTTTTGGATTTAACCACCATGTCATCAATGTAGACTTCCATACTGTCTCCAATTTGATCTTTAAACATCATATTAACCAGCCTTTGGTAGGTTGCCCCTGCCTTTTTCAGACCAAAAGGCATAACAGTATAACAATATATACCTCTCTCAGAGATAAATGTTGTGCTTTCCTGGTCTGAAGCATGCATCTTTATCTGGTTGAATCCACTTGAGGCGTCCATGAAGGTTAGCATCTCGTGTCCTGTTGTGGCATCCACCATGGCATCAATGTGTGGCAAGGGAAATGGATCTTTTGGGCAAGCTTTGTTCAGGTCAGTGTAGTCTACACAGACTCTCCAGTTGTCGTTCTTCTTTTGCACAACCACCACATTGGCTAGCCAGTCAGGGTACATCACATCCTTGATCATACCCATATCCAGCAGCTTTTCAACTTCCTGGTTGATGATCTCATATCTTTCAGAGACAAATTTTCGCCTTTTTTGGTGCACACGCTTGAAAGACGTGTCAATATTGATTTTATGGGTAATAATATTAGCATCAATACCAGTCATATCAAAATTTGACCAAGAAAAACAAGAAATCTTAGTTTCAAAAAAATTAACCAGATCAGGTCTGATTGAGCCAGGTGCATTAGAGCCAACAAGTACCTTCCTCTCAGGAAATTCTTGATCCAGGATTACCTCTCTTATCTCCATTTGTGTTTCTGCAACATACTCCTTCCTGACAGGGGACTTTAATTACTATGCCAGTGACTTACCTAACTTTGATGGTTTCAAAGCTTGTGAGTAACATTCCTGAGCCGGTTTTTGTTCTCCTCTGATAGTAGTTACCGCCCTTTCGGTTGGTATCTTTACGCATTGATGATATGTTGACGGGACAACTTTGACATTGTGCATCCATGGTCTGCCCAGGATCACGTTGTATGAGGACAGACAATCTAGGACTTCGAATCTTTCATAGGATGCAACTTCATCCGCGTATGTTGGCAAATTGATCTCCCCCAAGGTACTTCTTGTTTCACCGCTGAAGCCGACCAGGACGCTTGACTTCTTGATGATTTGATCTTCACTTATCTTTATAGTCTTTAACATATCCATCATTATCAGATTGATAGAGCTACCTCCGTCTATCAATATCCGGGAAACTTTGGCTGTACCGATTTGCATTGTTATCACCAGGCTGTCATGATGTAAGTCTGGTACTCCCTGCAAATCAGAGTCGTCAAAACTGACAGCAGGCAAAGAAATAGATCTAAAAGGAGATTGAAGTTTTGAATCCTTGGCAAATTTCTTAGCTGCTGAACTGGTTAGACCGTAGATTTCTGATCCTCCATTTATGAATTTGACTTCATAAAGGGGCGGAGGAGGAGGAGCCGCCCTCGCATTTCCGTGAACCTTTCTTTCATCTTTGTTGTTGCCTGACTGCTGGATTATTATATTATTTAGGTAGCCCTTTCTTAGCCGTTAGGCTACTTGCTTCCTTAGCTGGATGCATTCTTCTGTGATGTGTCCGATATCTTGATGAAATTCACACCACTTTGAAGAGTCTCTTCTTGGATTGTCATATTTCCCTAGCCATATGACTGTATCCCCTATGCCTTCTAGTTTTTTTTATCAACCCTGCAGTTGAAATAGAGAAGTTATATTCAGGAATAATAATAGGTAGGGTATAGGGTTACCTTTGTATTCTTGGGTTATGTTGACTTCAGAACGTTCAGGCTTGGAGTGTGGAGTAGATCTGAAGTTGTTTCCTTTGTGATTGGAGCTTTTCCTGTTGGTTTGGTTGTAATTTTGCTTTCCTACGGATGAAGATATCCTGAAGTTGAGGTCTTCTTCTAGCCTGACATGCTCCAATGCAATTGACTTGACAATAACGAAGGTTGGGCAGGCCTTCTTGGTGAGATCTGCATAGATGTCACTATTAGGTTGGACACCTTGCCTGAATGCCTCAACTGCGGTTTCCTCATCACATATGGGTATGGCCACCATTTCCTTGACAAATCTGCCTAGGTATTCCTTGACAGTCTCGTCCAAGAATTTCTTTACCCTGAACAGGTTACTTGGTCTCTTGGTCATATCCTTGCTGCTGGTAAACTGCTGGTTGAAAGCATTGACCAGATCTGCGAAGCTCTTGATCCTTCCAAGAGGTAGGTTGATGAACCACTGCATTGCTGCTCCAATCAGTGTAGTGCCAAATCCTTTTCACATACACACTTGCTTGAGCTCATTGGGTATTGAGGCTTCCAACATCTTTTTCTTGAATACGACAATGTGATTTTGTAGATCTGTAGTCTCATCATAGGTTCTCATTGACGGGACAGAGAACTTCTTTAGGAGATCCACTTTGGCTATCTCCTCAGCAAAGCTGTCAATTTCCACCTCCTGGATAGGGTCAGGTACTCTTGGAATGTTTTCAATCTTGCTGTGGAGTTTCTGAATTTCCTGGAGCATAGCCATCATTATGGCTGCATTGGTCTGATATGTTGTAGAAGTTTCCTTCTCCTGACCAGAGGTAGGGGTTTTCTCCGAAGTTGCATAGCAGGAGAAATCTATGTTTTTGATGATAGAGGAGAATGAAGTTCCAGGCTCAAATCTGGTTTTAGAGTCTGATGCATTTTGCTCTAATGTTTTCTTTAAATAAGACTCAGACTCCTCGACTTTCTCAAGTTCAGCCCGTGTCTGTGCTGCCCTTTCTCTGATCTCATCTAACTCTCCGATTTTAGCTAAGGCAACGGCTAATTGTTCTTCTGGGGTAGGTGTTGACATTTTTCTACGAGAGTATTGATAGAGAATTGGAATTTTTTCAGTTTTAATGAACTAGATGCCCCACGGTGGCGCCAATTATTTTACCAAGATTTTCCTGAATAGATCAAGCTAAATTTATATGTAGATGTAGGTATCTAGCTCTAATATGTTTGGTGTAAATATAAGTAATGAAGATTGACTGGAAAACAAAATAGGGATGAACACTCAAAATGTTTCTGAACAGAACGTAGTAAATGCTAATAATTGATATTAAATCTTTCAAGTGGAGAAAACTGATTACTTCCCTTTACAAATGATCTTATTTGCTCTAATATAGTTTGCAATACGAACGTTGGAACTCCAACGTTCTGCTACCTATGCAAATAACTGCCCCGGATTAATAGGACTTCTTCCCTATTAATCCGGGCTGGCTATTTCAACCTCAACGTCTATCTTCTATGCAATAATCACACGTTTCTTTAATGCCTTAGGGTTTATGACTTAGTCTTCCTCAAAAGTAGGAGCTAAGATCTTCCCTTTATTCAATCGCTGCTTTGCTGATTAGGGCAGGCGAATCAGGCACAACCCCGCTTCATTCTACTCAGCTCTTATTTGGACATACGTGTGCTCTGTTCAGGGTAGATTACGCCTTGATCTGTCTTGAATATATGGGTTTGTCCGGAATGCTCCTTGCTTGGTTTGTATTGACTGGTCGGACTGGGAGGAGTTCTGACCAAGCTAATTTTAGGCTCAACACATGACACATATTGCTCTCAAACCATTAAGGTCTTTCATCATTGAGCACAATTCAGATTAGGTCCTTCACAATGTTCAATTGAATACTAACAGTGGGTTAAAAACAATAAAAATGATGGTCAGACAATGTTCATTGTTCATTTTCTCATTGATTATTAACAATGTTCATGTGAATACAAGCATTAAAAGCATTCATGTTCATGTGAATACAAACAATCGAGGCACTTGAAGTTCATGTGAATGCAAGCAGTGGGCTAAGAACAATAAAAATAACAACTGATGGTCAGGACTAATAAAAAGCAATCGATGGTCAGACCGTTCGTCATACTCATTGTTCATTTTCTCATTGATTATTAACATTCAATATTCAATTTCATACTCATTGTTCATTTTCTCATTGATTATTAACAATATTCATGTGAATACAAGCATGGAAAGCATTTATGTTCATGTGAATACAAACAATCAAGGCAATTGAAGTTCATGTGAATACAAGCAGTGGGTTAAAAACAATAAAAATAACAGCTGATGGTCAGGACTAATAAAAAGAAAGTGATGGTCAGACCGTTCGTCATACTCATTGTTCATACTCATTTTTCATTTTCTCATTGATTATTAACATTCAATACTCAATTTCATACTCATTGTTCATTTTCTCATTGATTATTATTAATGTTCATGTGAATACAAGCATTGAAAGCATTCATGTTCATGTGAATACAAACAATGGAGACACTCAATAATCTAAGAACATGCATGCAGACAAATTTCAACAAAGAGAACACACAATCATCTAACCTAATAGCATACAACTTCCCAACAGTTTATAGTATATAAATAATTAGATTTGACTGCTAATTATTTAAAAAAAACAATAAAAAATACGAAAATTACCGATTAATCTTTAAATACCTCGATTGAAGAGCATGCATGCAGACAAATTTCAACAAAGAGAACACACAATAATCTAACCTAACATCATACAATTTCCCAGCAGTTTATAGTATAGAAATAATTAGATCTGACTGCTAATTATTTTCAAAAGCAATAAAAAATACAGAAAATTACCGATTAATCTTTAAATACCAGATTCCTTGCTGCAAATTTGTTCATGTACGCAAGTAATCTCTTCGTACTTGGTGATGAAGACTCATTAGGACCCCAAACCTTTACTTCTTGTTTTACCCTTTTTTCATCCAATGTAGCTCGTTTCTCAGCCATCATTTTCAAGTAACCGTCCGTATATTTTGTATAATGTATTTCAGGCTTACTGTCATTCTCAGGAACCTGACTTGCAGGTTTACCGTCGTTCTCAGGGAGCTCTTTGCCGGAGACATAACCATCATCGACCTGCGTTTCAAGAACATGAGTTCCTAAATCAGTCGGATCTAAGCTATCAGGAACACAAAAACATGGAGGAGGTGAATCTGGGCAAAAAAGAAACACCAGCCATTAGATAAATTAGGGTTTATATGTGAACACGATGGAAAAGGGGAACGAGGTTGGAGAAAAAACTGAAAGGTTGATGGAAGAATTAGGGAGATGAATGGTTGAGAGGGCGGGAGATCTAGGGTTTCTGAGGGTGTAGCTTTGATGTTTCCGAGAATTTTAATGTTAGAGATAAAGAGGCGGAGGAAGAGAGATAGAGTGAAAGTGAGGAAATGAGAGGAATTTACGGTTTTACAGATTTATATGGTAGGGTTTATGGGATAATTTGGTTGGGTTTCATGGTCATGGTACCTGGTTTGAGGAAAATGTGGGTTGGGTTTTGGGTATTTGGGAAAGATGAAAAAATAAGTTAAGAAAGTTAAGCAAAAATAAGTTCAGGAAAGTTAAGCAAATACTCATACCTGTTTATAGTATTGACGAGTTTTGAAAAATTTAAGATTTTCACAATTCTCTAGTACAAACGTTTCATGTGCGACCATTTTTATTAATTACCCAAAAGTGTCACTATTAACAAAAGAATAGTCGGATTTTGCAAAAAAAATACACAGGTTAACAATTACACAATAATTCTCGTACGACTTTTATTAAAACCAAAGCCAAAAATAAGACATTATTTAAGCTAAATATAATTAAAGACATTTGGCGAGACAATGAAATTGACAGTGTAAACGCAAATGAAGACGAGGGAAGTGAAGAGGAGGGAAGTGAAGATGATGCTGATAATATAGAAATAAATTATTAAAAAAAATTGTGATATGTGACTTACTTTTTAATTATGTATTGAGGTAGATAATGAACATACTATATTTATATATAGAAAAAGGAATTATTATTTGTTGAGCCATAATTAGAGTGATAAGGTATTCATGTAGTCCAGATAGGCAAGACAAGTTCAGTTAGGGATGACCCAAACAATCCCAGGAATTCAAGAAGGACCGAGCCACATCCTACCCTGAACATGTCACACTCCTGTCCAGCCGGGCAAGTAGAAGCTAAGCAGAATAAAAAGGAACCAAGCCTGACCCATCTATTGTGAACAACAAGCCAGGAAACGATAAAAGAAAAGATCTTAGCCCTTACTTTTGAGAAAGACCAAGTTAAAAACCCTAAGCAAATGTTGAAGAAACGTGTGATCATGGAGCAAGAGTATAGCCGTTAAGGCTAATAGAGTCAGCCTGGATTAATAGGAGGTGTACCCTATTAATCTGGAACCACATTTTGCATGAAAATGAGAACGTTGGAGCATCCAACGTTCTGATAATGAGTAGTATAGAACAATATGTGTAATCATTCTTGTACTCCTTACTATTTTAAGTCCATTCAAGCAATTGTAATCATTATATAGCATTCTGTACAGAAATAATACCCCTACAAACTTCTATCAAATATTCTTCGTCCTTATTATTGTTACCAATTGTATTAGAGCTAGATACCCTACACTTCATACACTATTTAGCTTAATCCTTCCAGGAAAAACCTTGCTAAAACAATTGGCGCCCACCGTGAGGCTTCTAGTTCATTAATCCCAAAAATCTTCCCATCTTTCTGTCAATATTCCCATTGAAAAATGTTAACTCCTACCACAGAAGAGCAACTAGCTGATGCCCTGGCTCAAATCAAAGAGTTAGAAGAGATCAGAGAAAGGGCG
Organism: Silene conica; assembly: GCA_029255685.2. Taxonomy (NCBI): domain Eukaryota; kingdom Viridiplantae; phylum Streptophyta; class Magnoliopsida; order Caryophyllales; family Caryophyllaceae; genus Silene; species Silene conica. The sequence goes on along the minus strand of CM055311.2, from coordinate 53,681,368 downwards.
GCACAGACACAAGCTGAACCTGACAAAGTCAAGGAATCTGAATCAAGTCTAAAGAAAAGATTAGAGGAGAAAGCATCAGGCTCCAAACCAGATTCGAGCCTGGAACTCTCTTCTCCTCTATCATCAAGAACATCGACTTTTACTGCTATACAACCCGGTAGAAGACTCCTACCACTGGTCAGGAGGGTGAAGCTCATGTAACAGATTAGACCGACGCAACCATAATGATGGCTATGCTCCAGGAAATTCAGAAACTCCACAATAAAATTGAGAACATTCCTGGGGTGCCTGATCCTGTCCAGCAAGTAGAGATTGATAACTATGCCGACTCACCCCTTGCTGAGGAGATAGCCAAGGTAGATCTCCCGAATAAATTCTTCGTTCCATCAATGGCATCCTATGATTGGACTACAAATCCTCAAAACCACATTGCCGTATTCAAGCAAAAGATGTTGGCAACATCAATACCCAGCGAGCTCAGGCAGGTGTGTATGTACAAAGGCTTTGGCACCACACTAACCGGAGCAACAATGCAGTGGTTCATCAACCTACCCCTTGGAAGCATCAAAAGTTTTGCAGATTTGGTCAATGCTTTCAACCAGCAGTTTGCTAGCAGCAGGGATATGACCAAAAGACCAAGTAAGCTTAGTCCTCTGGCGAGACTGTCAAGGAATACCTAGGCAGATTCGTCAAGGAAATGGTGTTTATCCCCAGATGTGATGAGGAAACTGCTGTCGAGGCATTCAGGCAAGGTGTCCAGCCCGATAGTGATATCTATGCAGATCTCACCAAGAAGGCCTGCCTAATCTTCGCTACTGTCCAATCAATTGCGTTGGAGCATGCTAGGCTAGAAAAAGACCTCAACTTTAGGACATCCTCATCCGCAGAAAAGCAGAACTACAACCAGACTAGCAGAAAAAGCTTTAATCCCAAAGGAAACAACTCCAGATCCGTGTTTAGCCCAAAAATCCGCCCTCACATAATTGGGCCCAGAAGCACGCCTAGAAGCAGCAGCCCATCAAGGAGACATCACATATAAAAAGAAAAGAAAATAGACGTTAGAAGGAGAGGAAGAGGTCAAAACCCTAGAGGAATATTCCCCTAGACTCTCTCCTATATTCCTGGAGCTGCCAGGACCAGAGCCAGGACCAGCTGACCAGGAGTCCAAGGCTATATAAAGAGAAATTAGGGCATCCATTATGGACTCACTTCCTACGTTGTAATTTTTACTTACGCACGCCCGCACTTGTACTTAGCTCAAAATAGCGATCATCCTCAAAATAGTGAAAACTTGGTGGGATTCCGTTACCCCCGCGGTTGTTTCCCTCATTGGGCTTTTCCCCGTCACCAAAAACCTTACGTGTCATTCTTTTGTTCTTTCGTTCTTTACATTCGTTTTTGCGCATATTCATTTATTGGTTGGTACTTTGACCCATATCACAGTAACTTGACCCGATAGAAATTTTATAAAAAACAATTTGGCGCCCACCAGTGCCCAGAGCATGCCAGCTCAGTCCAATATCATGTGCATAGTGCGCATTCCAATATCTGAAACCGTCATCTCGTCACAAAAACATGTCTGGAACCAAAGCTAACCCTTTCAGTGCCCAGATCATGCCAGCTCAGTCCAGTGGGACCCACCCCACTGTGTCCATCGGTCTCGCAGGATCACCCCCCATCGTGAGTCAGACCACAGCCCCAAGGGTTGTGGCTCCATCCAGAAAACCTCCTCAGGTTCCCAGATCACCCCCTGTGTCTGCTTCCCCAAGGCAGAGCAGAGAAAGCAGCCCCAGCAGAAGTGGAGAAGCCCAGATACCTGGAGTAAGCCTGCAGCCGCGAATCCCCAGCCCAGATCCGATGCAGATGGTGGTCCAGGGAATGAGTGCTCTGTAGAAAGCCATAGAGGGCCTGAAGAAGGACAATCTGAACCCGAGAGAGCAGATCGCTATTGTCGCCCGCCCAGAACAGCCGCTCAGAATGCTACAGCCAGGGCCCGGACAGACCTTCAATCCCTTCGGGAGAGGAGGGTTGAACCGGTCAATTCCCCAGGAGATCGTCACCAGGCTGGATCTAGGTGTCACCACCCAGGCAGTGGCCCAGAGATACTAGATCTGGATTCATCAGTGTTCAGAGCACTGCAACCCAGTCCAGTACAACCTGCAGGTAATCTTACACCTTGCTTTCCCCCTGGGACTGATCCTTTGACTTTTTCAGGTACACCTCCCCAACCCTCAGTTGGATGGACGCTAGAGACCCCAGTAAAATCAGCACCCGTGAACTAGTTCAGCCTCGGAGGATGGACGGGAGGAGCCCCAGCGCAGTCAGCAGTTGGTTGGCACCCAGGGCCAGGTTTCAACCTATCCGTAGTAACCAACCCGCCTGCCAGCCAACCGACGTCAGGCCCTTGGGGAAGAGCCCCTCCTGGCTTCTTCCCTCCGCCTGTCAACCCGTCCTCAGGCCCTTGGGGATGAGCCCCTCCTGGCTTCCTCCCTCCGCCAGCCAGTCCGTTCTCAGGAGTAGGTAGTCTATCAGACCAGTGCTACCAGGAGCTGAAGGACATGATCACCAAAATACTCGGCATGCCAAGGCCCATGGAGAAAGCTTCCCAAGACAGCTATGCAGATTCACCCTTCATTGACAATATTCCCCTGATAAATGTGCCCAAGGGGTTTGTGCCACCAACCATGACACTATACGATGGTACGGCCGACCCCCTGGACCACATCAATCAGTATAAGCAGAAAATGATGGTGGTGACCACGACCGGAGCACTCAAGGAGGCATGTATGTGCAAGGGATTCAGATCAACCTTGTCCGGAGCAGCCCTGCACTAGCTCGTAGGGTTGCCCAATCGCAGCATATCCTCCTTTGCAGACCTGGTTAATGCCTTTAATCAGCAGTTTGCTAGCAGCATGAAATAAACCAGAAAAGCAGACCAGTGATCTTTACAGAATTGTTCAAGGATTCGAGGAGACAACTCGAGATTACCTCACCAGATTCAACAAATAGAAGGTTGCCATTCCACATTGTGATGTACCCACTGCCATCGAAGCCTTCCGCAGGGGGTTAAATCACGATTCAGACCTGTACAAGCAATTGACAATGCATCCGTGCACTGCCTTTGCTGATGTACAAGCCCAGGCAGTTGCAGCCATAAGGCTGGAAGAGGACGCTGTCTCCAGAAGAAGTACCTACGACACAGAGCCTGTGTCTAGGAAAGCACTAGTAGAAAATAAGGGTGAAAGATCAAAGCCCTATAGCAATCCAGTGAGCAAAGTATCCGAGAGCACCGGTGGCAAAAGCGATACAGACCCACCTCCAAAGGTCAGCGAATATGGCTTTACCACCGGGATGGCTGGCCTGCTGAAGGCCCTGAAAGAGCTCAAGGGAGTCAGATGGCCAAAGAAGAAAGAGGAGCGACCCAATGACCGCCGTGATGCCAGCAAAAGATGTGAATTTCATGATGACATAGATCATGCCACGGACGAATGTTATACCCTCAGGAAGGAGGTCAGATACCAGTATGACCGAGGCAACTTGGACCATCTGCTCCCAGAGAAGTCCACCAGAGTCAATGCAGCCAGCCAAGCGCAGCCCTCACCAGTTCCTCCCTGCAACAGAATTGTCAATGTCATCACCAGAGGATCAGAGCTGTGTGGGCTCACCTATTCTGCAGCCAAAAGACGCGTGACATCAGCTAAGGGAGACAAGCCAGAATCATCATGCAGAATAGCACGACAGGACCTCCCAGCAGTAACCTTTGACGAAACAGATGCACAAGTGGTACCAGAGCAGCACCATGATGCCCTGGTCATCACATTGAACATTGGCAATTGTGAGGTTAGGAAAGTCATGGTAGATACAGGAAGCTCCGTCAAACTGCTAATGCGGGATGCACTAAAGAGCATGGGATTTGACGAGAAAGACCTGACAAAGAAGCTATTCCCCTAGTCGGATTCAGCGGAGAAACAGCGCATACCCTGGGGTAAATCACCATCCCCACCTACGTCGGAGGGCTGAACAAAAAGGTAAGGTACTTAGTTATTGATGGTCCATCTACTTACAATGTTATTCTTGGCAGGCCCTGGATCCACGAAATGCGAGCAATCCCGTCAACGTATCACCAGTGCCTGAAATTCCCTACACCGTGGGGAGTCCAGGAGATACGTGGAGACTAGGAGGAGGCCAAGGATTGCTACAAAGTAGCTCTCAAAAGGACCACCAGGCCACCAACCGCCAGAGCATAGCAACTACAACAACTGCACATCCAGGAGGAATACATCGACCCCAGCACGCAGAAATCGATGAGGTCCGCCTGGATGAGCAGTACCTAGAGAGGACCGTGTTCGTAGGCTCAGAGGGCTTTAGAGATCTGCGCCAGCAGCTCCTCTAGCTGCTCAGAAAGAACGTGGACTGCTTTGCCTGGTCCCATAAAGACATGATTGGCATAGACCCAGAGATCATAACACACAAGCTCAGCATAGATCCAGGATTCAGACCAGTGCAGCAGAGACGCGGGAAATTCGCAGCAGAAAGAAACTAGGTCATAAACCAGGAGGTGGATAACCTTCGGGAAGGAGGAAAGATTAGGGAGGTCAAGTACCCGGAGTGGCTATCCAATGAGTGGTGGTACCAAAAAAGAATGACAAGTGGAGGGTCTGCGTGGATTTCACAGACCTAAATAAGGCCTGTCCCAAAGACCCATTTCCCTTGCCACATATAGATGCTATGGTGGACGCCACTGCAGGCCATGAAATGTTGACTTTCCTAGATGCCTGGAGCGGGTACAACCAGATCAAGATGGACCCAGCAGACCAGGAGAAGACAACATTCAGGTTCGAAAGAGGCATTTACTGCTACAACGTAATGCCCTTCGGCCTCAAGAATGTTGGCTCTACATATCAGCGGCTCGTAAACATGATGTTCAAAGACCAGATAGGGCGAAACATGGAAGTATACATAGACGATATGGTGGTCAAATCCAAGCAATCGGCGGACCACACCCAGCACCTGGAGGAAACATTCAACACCCTCCGGAAGTACAAAATGAAGCTGAATCCAGCTAAGTGTACCTTTGTAGTTTCCGGTGGGAAATTCCTGGGGTATATGGTAACACATAGGGGGATAGAAGCCAGCATAGAACAGATCAAAGCAGTTCTGCAGCTGGAATCACCCTAGAAGCCCAAAGATGTGCAGCGTCTGACAGGAAGAGTAGCAGCCCTGAGTAGGTTTATTTCCAGGTCCTCAGACCGGTGCAGACTATTCTATGATGTTATAAGGAAAAGCCAGAAGTTTGATTGGACACCAGAGCACGAGAAGGCATTCCAGGAACTAAAGCAGTACCTGAGCAGCCCACTCCTGCTATCCAAGCCAGAGCAGGGGGAAGTGCTGCTCATGTACCTCTCCGTAACCGAAGCAGCAGTAAGCGCAGTTCTGGTCCGGCAGCACGAGGGAGCTCAGCATCCGGTGTATTACGTCAGCAAGTCACTGCTACCAGTAGAAACAAGGTATACCTCACTTGAGAAACTAGTATTGGCATTGGTCACGACATCCTATAAGATGCGCCCGTACTTTGAGTCTCATACCATCTCGGTGGTTACTAATCACCCCCTCAAGACGGTCATGAGAAAGCCAGAGCTCTCAGGACGAATGGCTAAGTGGTCTGTGCACCTCAGTGGATATGATCTCCAGTTTGAACCACGCACAACCATAAAGTCACAAGCCCTCGCAGACTTCGTCTCCGACTTCAGCCCAACACTCCAGACCCAAGCAGAGCAGGAAATCCTGCACCTACACCAAGGTGCCAAACTAGGCACCTGGGAGTTACGAGTAGATGGGGCATCAAACGCCAGAGGGTCAGGAGTTGGGTTGATCCTTAGATCACCAGAGGGTGACTTGATCACCCAAGCAATTCGATGTGAGTTCAAGACCACAAACAACGTAGCTGAGTATGAAGCCCTTGTCCTAGGGCTGCAATTGGTCCTGGACATAGCGGTCAGCTGCATTAGTGTGTACAGTGATTCGCAATTAATTGTGAATCACGTCAATGGAGCATACGAGGCAAGGGACCCCACAATGGCGGCCTACTTGTGTGTAGCAAAGGAATTAATCGGCAGATTCGCAGAATTCTGCATCCAGCAGGTACCCATAGAGCAGAATGCAGAAGCAGATGCACTAGAAACCCTGGGATCAACCTTCAAACCAGCCAACGTAGCCAGTATTCCAATCACCCATGTTCTCAGACTAGCCATTCCTGGACCAGATTCGAACCAGGAGGAACTACCTATCTGCAGCAGCAACCAAGACCAGGGGTCAGAGCAGGATTGGCGAAAGCCGTACCTGGACTGGTTGCGGCATGATATCCAGCCCAACATTAAAAAAGAGGCACGCAGTTTCAGGATGAAGGCTTCCAGGTTCCTGCTAATTGATGGCATCCTGTTCCGGAAATCTTTAGCAGGACCATATCTGCGCTGCTTGGATCAGACCGAGGCACATACTGTCTTGCATGACCTCCACAGCAGATACTGTGGAAATCATGCAGGGGGAAGAAGCCTGTCCAATAGAGCCCTCAGAATGGGGTACTTCTGGCCCACAATGCGCAAGGATGCGAAGGAGTATGCAAGAAAGTGTGATGCCTGTCAAAGGCACGCATCTGTCAACCACCAACCAGCAGAACCCCTGCACCCGGTCATATCCCCATGGCCTTTCATGAAGTGGGGGATGGACATTGTGGGACCCCTCCCCAGAGCACCAGGAAACAAGTTGTACATGCTGGCCATGACAGACTACTTTTCTAAATGGATCGAAGCAGAATCATTCACCCAGACCACCGAAGCACAGGTTTTCTCTTTTATTAAGCGAAATATATACACCAGATTTGGTATACCTTCGGAGATAATATGTGACAATGGTTCCAAATTCATTGGGAAGAAAACCGAGGCTTTCTGCGCTGGGTGGAACGTATCACTCCAGAAATCTACCCCCAGAAACCCCCAATCCAACGGACAAGCTGAGTCCAGTAATAAGATCATCATTGAAAATATGAAAAAGAAACTACAAGAAATGGGAGGGAAATGGGCAAGAGGAGCTCCCTCTGGTCCTGTGGGCTGACAGAACTACTCCAAAAGTAGCAACAGGTCAGACCCCCTTCAGCCTTGTCTTCGGAGCAGAAGCTGTAATTCCTTCTGAAGTCAAAGTTCCAACCCACGGATACGGGTGTATAACTGAGGACTTGAACCAAGTAGAAATGACAAGTAGCCTGGACACTGTTGATGAACTCGGGACCATCGCCCACGTCAGAATGGCCTCATATAAGCAGATGGTAGCTCGGAGCTACAACAAAAATGTCAGGATCAGAACCCTACAAGTAGGAGATCTGGTCCTGAGAAAGGTGTTCCAGAACACCAAAAACCGACAAGCAGGAAAATTTGCCTACAACTGGGAGGGCCCATACCAAGTTGAGAGCATAGTTGGTAATGGGGCCTACAGACTAATTACAATGGAAGGGGAAATGATACCCAGATCATGGAATATACTTCACTTAAAAAAGTATATCATCTAGAGGTGCCTCCACCAGACCAGAGCAGTTCCCTTAGACCTCAGGAGAACCTAAGTCAAGCCCGGTACCCCGGTATAGGGATGGGTATCTAAAACACCAGGCCAGCACACCAAAGCAGCGATGGCCAAAACACAAATGAAACATGCATGTACAAAAGAAAACGCCAGAAAACGGCAAGAAACCAACAGTAAACAAAGCCCCATACAACGGAGGAACATACGATTCAAAAAAAAGGAACTACCCAGGGCAGCCCAGTAACAGAATTGTTTTTGCTGGTCCACCAGGACCAGCAGCAAATTACAACAGATTTAAGCCCACGCAAGGGCACCAAAAAGTTTCAAGACAAAATTTTTTTACGCCCATATCAGGGCCCAGCAACGCAAGTTAAAAAAGAACCTACTCATCAGGAGTAGGTTCAGCAGCAGCAACATCAACGCAGGTGGGGCCAGAGGTGACCTCCTCTCCAGCATTTTGGGACCCCAGCACGCCTTCTTCTTCATTATCATCAAAAATCAGGTCCATGTTCAGACCCTCAGGAAAATCTGCAGCGAAAGTCTCCTCCAGAGCAGCTAAGTCCCAGGTGGTATGACTACCCTCCTGGAACTCCTTAACACATTTAATCCGGGTCTCAGCAGCAGTGTAGGCAACGGCCTCGATCAGAGCTTCCTGCAGACCAGCCTTCTTATGCTCCAGAGCTTCCACCCTCAGCACCAGATCAGCCTCTGAGGCTAAGGCCCGCTCCAGCTTAGACTGAGTCGTGGCCAACTGGTTCTGGAAGGTCTCCTCTTGAGCCTTGAGCATCTCCTGGCCCACAGCCACGTCCCGACGAGAACGCTCAACAGCCTACCGCAGATTTTCCCTCAGAGCCTCCTCCAAACTCAACTTTGCCGCTATCTCCTTCTCCTTCTTCGCCAGGGCTTCCTGCATCCTCTCCGCCTCCTGCCTTCTCCTCAGAGCCTCCGCCTGAGCCGTCTTTAAACAATGAAGTTCAGCCAACAGAGCCTCGCTCTGACGTTTGGCACAAACCGACAGCTCCAGGACCTGGGAATCCAGACCAGGTCAAGACCAAAAAAAAAGAAAAAGAGAAAAAAGAAAAGCTACCTCAAAAGAAATCTCTGCAGTATGCCTAATCAGGTCTTTGAAAGGACGGGGATTCATGATAGAGGCAGAGGCAGGAAAGAGCAGTGAATCCAGAGCAGGCCAGAGGGCAGTTTTGGACCCACCAAAACCTCCTGGGAGTTCTAGGTGCAGCGCAGGAGAAGAGGCACCCTCCCCAAAGGACGGCCGAGGCAGATGCTCGAGTATAACTTTGAAACCAGGGGTAGGGATCTCAACAGGGATTGACAGAGGAGAGGGATCAACGAAAGAAGTCGCAGGAGCAGACTTCTGGACTGAATCAACAGCATCCACTTCGGTAGGGGCAGCCTTGGACCCAGCTGCAGCAAGGCTCCCCTCAACAGCTTCCACTTTCTTCTTCTTCGAGGACCCCGCGTCCCCAGGAGTGAACCTCTTCCTCCGCAGCTGCATCACCCTGTCCACATTAACCATGGGCTTGCCTGAAAATAACATCAAAAGTCATAACAACTAGACCAAACGTAAAACCCACTCAGAAAATAACCAGACAAGAAGCACAGTACCCTCCTTCTTCACCGCCAGAATAGCCGAGTCCCGAACCAGCTTGGAGAATGTTCTCTCCTCAGTAGGAAGGTCAAGAACCTTGGCCTTGGAAGCAGGAGAATCCTCAGACTCAGGAAGTTTAGCCAGACTATTCCCTGAAGAGACAAACCAACCATTAGCAAGAGATAACAGCAGAAGAAATCCAAACCAGAAAAATAACGCCAGAACAGAGACCATACCTTCCACAGGCTGCCACTCCGAAAAAATGTAATCGGGCGAGTAAGGCAAGGTGTCAATCTTGACAAAAACAAAGCGGGTGAACCACTTGCTATCATCCGGAGTGGTGGAAAAAACAATGGCAGAAGGCACGCCATCATGCCCACGAATGGTGCACTGAGAATGGCCCAAGGAACGAGGGTTGAACCACTGCCCCAAATCTGCCAACCCTATATAAAGCCCTCGTTCACGGTTCAGAGCACAGAGGCTGAGCAGGATCCGCCATGCATGCGGAGCAACTTGACATAGAGCTAGTTTGGTTAACTTCGGAAAATCGATAATTAAATCAAGAAAAGGGAACCTCAGACCCAGACGGAAGGGGTACTCGTAAAAGCAAGTCCACCCCTCCCTCGCAAAGTCAGCCTTCTCACCAGCAAGGGGGAAATGGAAGACAACCCCTTCCGGGAAGCCGAACCTCATCCTTATGAGAGTAGCATGAGACTCGTTGAAGGCAGAGTTGCAAAGATACCTGGGCGCAAAAAGCTTCTGCGAGGGGAAGGGACCAGAATAGTCCCCCAACGCAGAAGAAGACCCAGAAGAGCCAGCAGCAGGAGTAGCAGATGGGGTAGCAGCGGAAGAACTAGGAGCAAACATAGTGAACTTGGAAAACGGTAAGAAATTTTTTATTGCAAGGGAAAAAGAAGCAAGAAAAGCAAGAAAACAGTGAAAGAGTAAAAGAAATTGGGAAGAAAGGAAGGTAAAAAGTGAAAAGGACGGTTGAGGATGTATTTATAAGAAAAAGTGGGTGGTTAAATTGAAAGTTAAATTCAAATTTGAAGGGTGAAAACCGAAGAGTTAAAGCAAGTGGCAATGAGCGGTTAAAAAGCAGGTAATAAATGGGAGGTTGGGGCAAGTGGGGCACGTACGTCAGCAAGCGCAGTAAAGGCAACCCACAACCAACCAAGTAACTTCCAGAAGCAGAAATAAATTCCAGCCCAATTGAAAGCAAAGTCAGGCTGAAATTTGGGGGAAATTGTTGAGCCCAAAAATTCGCCCTCGCATAATTGGGCCCAGAAGCACGCCTAGAAGCAGCAGCCCATCAAGGAGATAACACATATCAAAAGAAAAGAAAAGAGACGTTAGAAGGAGAGGAAGAGGTCAAAACCCTAGAGGAATATTCCCCTAGACTCTTTCCTATATTCCTGGAGCTGACCAGGACCAGAGCCAGGACCAGCTGACCAGGAGTCCAAGGCTATATAAAGAGAAATTAGGGCATCCATTATGGACTCACTTCCTACGTTGTAATTTTTACTTACGCACTCCCGCACTTGTACTTAGCTCAAAACAGCGATCATCCTCAAATAGTGAAAACTTGGTGGGATTCCGTTCCCCCCACGGTTGTTTCCCTCATTGGGTTTTTCCGCGTCACCAAAAACCTTACGTGTCATTCTTTTGTTCTTTCGTTCTTTACATTCGTTTTTGCGCATATTCATTTACTGGTTGGTACTTTGACCCATATCACAGTAACTTGACCCGGTAGAAATTTTACCAAAACAATCCGCACCATACTCCAGGCCTGAAAGATCCGAAGTCAACATGGCCCAAGAACATAGAGGTAACCCTTCAACCCTACTTACTATTGCTGAGTATAACTTCTCTATTTTTACTATAGGGTTAATAAAAAAACTGGAAGGCATGGGCCGGGAGATACAGTCAGGTGGCAAGAGAAATCTGACAATCCCAGAAGAGACTCTTCAAAGTGGTGTGAATTCCATTAGGATATTAGACACATCACAGAAGAGTGAATCCAGTTGAGGAAGCAAGTGGCATACCTGATCAGGAAAGGCTACTTGAAGGATATGCAAGGGCACCACCTCCTCCTCCTCCCTTTATGAAGTCAAATTCATAAATGGAGAATCAGAAATCTACAGTCTAACCAACTCAGCAGCTAAGAAAGTTGTCAGGGAGTCAAAACTTCAGCCTCCTTCTAGGTCTATTTCTTTGCATACTGTCACTTTTAACGACTGTAATTTGCAAGGAGTACCGGACTTACATCATGACAGCCTGGTCAAAACAATGCAAATCGGTACAGCAAAAGTTTCCCGAATATTGATAGACAGAGGCACCTCAATCAATCTGATAATGATGGATGTATTAAACACTATGAAGATAAGTGAAAACCAAATCATCAAGAAGTCAAGTGCGCTGGTCGGATTCAGTGGTGAAACCAGAATTACCCTGGGGAGATCAATTTGTCAACATATGCAGACGGAGTTGCATCTTATGAAAGATTTGGAGTCCTGAATTGCTTGTCCTCGTATAATGTGATCCTGGGTAGACCATGGATGCACAATGTCAAAGCACTCTCATCCGCATATCATCAGTGTGTAAAGATACCAACCGAATGGGGAGTAACTACGATCAGAGGAGAACAGAGAACAACTCAGGAATGTTACTCGCAGGCTTTGAAACCATCAGAGTCGGGTAAGTCCCTGGCATAGCAAGTAAAGTCCCCTGTCAGGAAAGAATACGTTGCAGAATCACAGATGGAAACAGGAGAGGTAATCCTAAACCAAGAATTTCCTGACAGGAAGGCACTTGTTGGCTCTGATGCACCTGACTTATCAGGCCCGATCTGGTTAATTTTCTCTAAACTAAAATGACTTGTTTCGCTTGGTCACATTTTGATATGACTTGTATTGATGCTAATATTATTACCCATAAACTCAATATCGACACATCTTTCAAGCCTGTGCAACAAAAAAGACGAAAATTTGCCTCTGAAAGAAACGAGATCATCAACCAAGAAGTTGAAAAGCTACTGGACATGGGAATGATAAGAGAAATCATGTACCCTGACTGGCTAGCCAATGTGGTGGTCGTGAAAAAGAATAATGGCAAGTGGAGGGTCTGTGTAGATTACACTGACCTAAACAAAGCTTGCCCAAAGGATCCGTTTCCTTTGCCACACATTGATGCCATGGTAGATGCCACAGCAGGGCACATTATGCTAACCTTCATGGACGCTTCAAGTGGGTTTAATCAGATAAAGATGCATGCTTCAGACCAGGAAAGCACATCATTCATCACTGAAAGAGGTATATATTGTTATACTGCTATGCCCTTTGGTCTGAAAAATGCAGGGGCAACCTACCAGAGGCTGGTCAATATGATGTTCAAAGATCAAATTGGAGACACTATGGAAGTCTACATTGACGACATGATGGTCAAGTCCAAAAGAGTTGTAGATCACGTTAAAGACCTGGAAAAAGCATTCCAAATACTAGAACAATTCAATATGAAGTTAAATCCCTCCAAATGTCACTTTGCAGTCTCAGCAGGCAAATTCTTGGGCTACATGGTGACAAAGGGAGGAATAGAAGCCAACCCTTAGCAGATCAAGGCCATCTTGGAGTTGGAACCACCGAAAAGCGTCAAAGACGTCCAAAACTTATCAGGAAGGGTAGCAGCCCTGAACAGATTTATATCAAGGTCATCCGAGAGATGCAAGTCATTCTATAATCTGCTCAGAAAGAGCAAAGACTTCCTGTGGACCCCTGATCACCAGCCAGCCTTCGAAGATTTAAAAAGTTACATGTCCACTCCTCCCTTACTAGCCAAGCCAGTAAAAGATGAACCCCTGACGGTTTATCTCTCAGTAACTGAGACTGCGGTTAGTGGAGTTTTGGTCAAAGAGCTGGACGGACAACAACACCCAGTCTACTATGTAAGTAAAAGTCTCCTGGATGATGAAATGAGGTGTGGACTACTTGAAAAATATGTTCCAGATTTAATTATCAGTTGCACCAAGTTAAGACCCTATTTTAAGAGCCACCCTATAATAGTCCGGACCAATCTATCCATCAAATCTGTCCTGCGTAAACCTGAACTGTCCGGACGCATGTACAAATGGTCAGTTCAGCTCAGCACCTACAATATTAAGTTTGAACTCAGGACAACAATCAAATCTCAAGCATTAGCGGAATTTGTGGCTAATTTTAATCCTACCCTTGAGCCAGAGTCAATTAAAGAAATAAATGCACTGACCAGCGACCAATCAGACCTAGTATGGACCTTATTTGTCGACGGTGAAGCCAATATGAGGGGAACATGCTTAGGTGTAGTACTCAAATCACCTCATGGGGATAGGATAATACATGCTATAAGTTGTGCATTCGAAGCAACGAATAATGAAGCAGAATACGAAGCTCTAATAGCCGGTCTAAAGGTATGTGTCGATCTAGGTGCCAAGAATGTAAAGGTACACACCGATTCTCTTCTCATTTCAAATCAAGTTCATGGAGTCTACGCTGCAAAAGGTTCAAAAATGATGCTCTATCTAGACATCGTCCAAAATTTGAAGGCCAAATTTACTAGTTTCAGTATTGACCAATTACCCAGGCCGATGCCCTAGTCGACCTAGGATCCAATTTCAGTCCCCCTGACTTTGACAACATTCCTATAGTTTACCTATTAGAATCTTCAATAGACAGGAGGAACCAGACCTTCCCCATATACATTGCGAACTCCTGGACAAAACCATACTATGATTGGCTCCTTCAGGGAATATTACCCCTGAACAGGCAAGATGCTAAAGCCCTCCAAATTAAAGCTGCTTCGTATACTATTATTAACAACACAATTTTTAAGCGATCGCAGGCTGGACCATACCTCCGGTGCCTGGAACCACAAGAGGCTGAACAAGCGCTGTCAGGAATACACGAAGGACACTGTGGGAATCATAGAGGCGGAAGAAGCCTAGCAATCAAGGTACTCAGGACAAGCTACTTTTGGCCAACACTAAGGGCCGATTGCCAAGAATTCAGCTCCAAATGCAAAGCATGTCAGATCCATGCACCATATATTCATCAGCCCTCTGAGCATCTACACTCAATCTCTGCTCCTTGGCCATTCATTAAGTGGAGAATGGACATTGTTGGCAAAATACCCAAGGCTCCAGGCCAGAACGTATTCATGCTGGCAATGACTAACTACTTTTCCAAATGGATTGAGGTGGATTCATTTATTCAGGCAAGTCAAGCAGAATGATGTCATCTCCTTTATCAAGAGAAACAGCATATGCAGATATAGCATCCCCTCAGAAATCATTTGTGACAATGGCAGCCAGTTCATAGGCAAGAGAACAATCGCATTTTGTGAAGCCTGAAATATCAAGCTTATCACACCAACTCCAGGCTATCCAAAAGCAAACGGCCAGGCCAAGCAACAAGATAATCATAAACTGCCTGAAAAAGAAGCTAAAAGCACGAAAAGGCAAATGGGCAGAAGAGTTTTCTTTCGTGTTATGGCCGGGCTGATAGGACTGATGCCGGTCGTTTATGCAACAAAAATAAATGCCTAGGTACTACTAACAGAAGCTAGCGGTAAATAGGGTCAGTCTCCTCAGGGAAGCGAACTTGTTCAACTATCGGTTTTTACCTATGGTCACAAAATTGGGGGTTTTCAAAAGTGATAACTAAACTGCTACGAGTTATAAGATATGCGAGAGAATAAAAATACGAAACTAACACAAGATGAGATAAAAATAAAGGAAAGGGAATATGTTGGGAATTCGGGTCGTTGTGTCTCACGTATGATTGACGTAATTGGGATAGGCCCAGTTATTGGTGGAAAAGGCTGGGTTATTACGGTCAAGTCTCAAACCCAACTATACCTTCCGGTCTTAAGTCGCCCTAAGGTCGTGTTTGCTTAACTTCCGCTCTCACAAAAAATATTTAAAATCAATAAACAAGTCTTACCCATCCAACCTTCCGGTCTAGGTCGGGAATTAACTACACTCACTAAACCGAACATGAATTAAATTGTTTAACGATTACTCCCACCAAAAACGGTCTAACCCGACTACTACATATCAAACGTTCGACACAATTTCCCTCATCCCAACATATAAAGGGGTTTAGCTACTCATGATGGGATTAACAATGACTATGACGATAACGAGAGAACTAGCATATGACATAATAAAATGAGAGATAAAAATCGTACTATAATAAGAAAAAGGCAGAGAATGTGAAATCAACGAGAAACAAAGGGATGGAAATGGGCGCGGTTTCGGTATTCTTAAGACGGATATAAAAATAATAAACTAGCATACGATATGATACGAATTAAGCAGGGATTTAGTATGACTAGATTGAAACTAGAAACAGGGATTAACAAAGACAATGAACGAAATCATAGGGTAAAAATCAAAGACAGAAAATGGATGAAAAACAACGATGAACATAAACATACGAAAACAGAGTACTACGCGCGAAACAGATCGAAATTCACAGAACGAAAACAGTAAGCAGAAACTAAGATAAGAATAGAAATTAAAGATGAGAAAAGAAGGATTACAGTAACAAAAGGCAAGAACAGAAATTGCAATCCTTAGAAAGAAAGAACGAAGAACTCGGAAATATTGTAAAGATACGACGGCTACAAAGTTTCTGTAAAATAATAACCTAAAGGTAAACGTTGCAAAGAGTATATTAGGGTATGAAAACTTATGACCTAATGCTCTCAAACGAGCCCTTTAAATAGGCGAAGAAATCTGAACTGCAGTAATAACTGAGGTGAACACGAAGGTTCTCTAAAGCTCTCGATCGAGAGAAATTTCCTCTCGATCGAGCACTTTAGTCTTCAAAAACCAGTCGATCGAAGATAGAAGGTTGCTCGATCGACTCCTCTTCTTTGACACCTCTCGATCGATCATTTTGGTTATCGACCGAGTGCTTTCTTCATGGGCTACCTCTCGATCGAGCACAGGACAGCTCGATCGAGGACTTTCCTTCTCGATAGGATCTTCGATAGGCCATAGGTTGATTAATCTCTCCAAAACCCTCGATTGATACACAGCCAATCGTGATTCTTCCATCGCCTATTGAGATACAGTGCTTTCAGGTAGAAAAAGCTCGGTTTCCGCTACTATTCGGTCAATATCTGCAAAATAGCAACACGAACACAAAGTAGCACATACGGGGTATAAAATGATATAAAATCACCGATTATTGTGAGAATGTGTGCTAAAACAAGACTAAAAAGTCTATACAAAATGCACACATCAAACTTCCCCAAACCGAACCTTTGCTTGTCCTCAAGCAAACTAAATGCAAACTAAGGATAAACTACGGACCTAATGGATGGAGAAGGACTCAAAGCTACCAAAATAGTCAATGCCAAATACATACTATGTCCAAAATCAACCGATGCCAAGATTAGAAATAAGCGAACGAATTTGTACATATCATGGGAAACACATGTAGACTTTCAACCTTGCTAGACTCATAAAGTTTCGGACTCTCCCGGAATCACTCTTCTCTCAAGCAAAGCAAACGACAAAAATATATGTGAAGAGAAGAGAAGAATAAGGAAGTATAGACTCTTGCCTAAACTACGACCAACAAAACATATATGCTAGACTAGAATGAATAAAGGTTTCAAGCACCGTACACACGCACAACCACCAATGATGTCCATTACACGCCGAACTATTGCAAGTTTTGGGAAAGTGAGGCTAAGTGGGACAAAAAGGGGTAAAACAAGTATGGGTAAGTGGGGGTTTAAGCTGAGCTAGAACCTCCAAATCTCATGAAAGTACATCCCCAAATCTTCCGACTATACATAAAGCCCATTGCCTTTGCTAGGCAAACAAAACACTACCCAAAATCTTACCAACTGTCAACCGGATATTCAATTTCCATATTTTTCCTTTTCATCAATTTTTTCTTTTTCTTTCCTTTTTTTTTTGAATTCGTTTTTCTTTTGAATTTTTGAATTTTCTTTCGATGAATTCTTTCGGTAGTCTAACAGTGGTAAATTCTCCTCGATCGACCTAAAAGGGTGGTCGATCGAGTGCTTTCCTTTCCCAGATTACTCGATCGAGCAAAAAGTGCTTCGATCGAGCTCTTTTCTTTTAAAAGTTGTCGATCGATCATACTTAACCAGAAAAACTCCTCGATCGAGGATCAAGGGCTCTCGATCGATTATAACTCAGCTAAAAAACTTCCCTTCCTTCGAAAATACTCCAACAACAGTGAAAACAGGCCAAAAATTGATAAAATGGCACAAATCCTTCACTACTCCTAGCTCAGCATAAGGTAGGCAAGATATAGGATGTAGTTTAAAGGATAGAAGGCAGTTTTTTGGCTAATGTGGAGCTAAATGGGCAAAACGAGAAGGGGGTGATGCAATAGTTCCCTACGTGTAATACCAACCTCAAACCGATGCGTGTAGGCAATAAGAAACCAAGACTCATACACATGCAAAACATGAAATGCAGGGAGTACTACTCACATACCTAATGTAACCGGTCATAGAGGTCACCAGTTTAAAGGCTCTAAAGCTCATAATGTGTAGTAGGTTGCCAAAACTATGAGTCAAGTCTAGTGATCTAACATGAAGTCCATGACAAAATTCTGGATGATGCTTAAAAATTCGCAAGGCAAGGGTCGAAAATTGGCATAACATGACATGAAATTGACTATAAACAGCTTTGTCCTCATCAAATCTCCAATCCGACTCGACTAAATGCAAAAGGAAACATGATATTTTTTGAAATTTTGAAAATTTTCTGAAATTTACATAAAGCAATAAACGTGAATGCAAAAGGAAATGCAAATGCAGACGTAAAAGGATGCATACCCTCCCCAAACCAAAACAGACAACGCCCTCGTTGTCTTCTCAGGACATCAAAACCAGCAAGTAAGGGAAAAGGGATATCAACCTAATACATGCTCCTAAAAACAAAAAGAAAAACAAAAGAAAAGATGGAAAGAACGGTGGTACTCACAAACTGGCTTCCCCAAACCAGTACCAAAACTAGGGAAGCCCTAAGCATCACGAGAAGCCTCCTCCTCCCTAAACGTGGGATCCTGCTCCTCCTCTCTCGTAGCACGCCTCGCTGCAGCCTCGGCACGTAGGCGAACCTCTCTCGCTACCGGTGTCTCCTCTCTCTCCTCATCAGAAGAAGTAGAGTGAGGGTACCCACCATCTGGGTATCGGTAGAAAGAAGGATGCACCCATCCTGCTGGAAGGGGGCGTGCTGTGCGGATGTAGTCCTCATAGATAGGGAACAAGGCCAAAGCCTGATCCCGGCGCATCTCGGTGAGGTACCTACAAATGCCATCAAGCACAGGATCACGACGCCCTTGGTCGGAGACCGCAGGGGCCTCAAGGGCAGGAGGTAAAACAAAGTTGGGAGGATAAACCATCCCAAAAGAAGCAGGGGTAGGGGTAGGAGTAGGCGAAAGTGAAGGTGAGTGAGTGGTGATGGTGGTAGGTGTACGAATGATGGATGGAGTGGGAATGAAGGTGAACATGGACGCGGACGCAGGCGTGGACGTGGGCGTGGATCCAACCCTAGGTGGTGGTGTCTGGGTCAGAGACTGGGAAGACTGCCCAATCTCGCGCTTTATCTTCTTGCCAGAAGAAGGGGGTGCGGAGGTGAATGTGAGATGGTAGGTGGTGGGTGGTGGTCGCGCTCCCTCAACAGTGGAGAGCGATAGGAGACGAGGAAGTGTGGCGCAAGGTAGGGTCACTGAAGGGTAGCCACAGATCTTCCAAGTCATCCCATCTAGCCAGCGGAAAACTCGCATGGCCTCTATGTCTAGGCGTCCAACCTCCCCCACTAGGCTAACCCTCTCGATGTAAGAAGGGCGAATGTGGCGGAGGATCCTAGTCACCAATCCGCCACAGACAATAGCGCTCGTGACCTTCCTCCCAATACCACCCCAATACTGAGCAACCAGAAAAGAAATGTAAAGAACAAAAGGGGTACGCGAATCAATGTTCACGTACCCGGCCAAGATGGCAAGCTCAGTGTTGGTGATGTTATTGGGCTCAGGTCGCCCAGAAATAGTCTCACCCAACAATCGAAGAAAGTAACGAGGGGAAGGTGTGTGGACATGGGCTCCCTTCCGTGCAGAATACGGAGTGTGAGAAAGGGCAGCCCATAACTGCGGTACAAGCCTTCTAGGAGGCTCGATGGGTCCATCACTAACGAGGCCTAATGCCTCCCCAAACCGCCCCAAGGTCCAGTCAAACGACTCGTTCATGAGTCGGAAATGAATACAAGGGAGAGTGCGATCCTCCCTATAGCTCTCAGGGTCAAAGGTGAAGGAGCTAAAGAACTCGTAGGTAGGTCGGTCTAGCGTGAGCTCCTCCATCCTAATCAAACCAGACATCCCCGTCCCGTTTAGCAAGTGACAAACCTCCTCATAGATACCTAGAGTCTCTAGGTCAGGGCGCGAGAGGAAACGGGTCGGGGTGAGGGGTACGAACAAAAGTGTAGACAACCTAGAACGGTGGTCAGCAGAAATAAAGCGTACCTCAGGCCTCCTAGGCAAAGGGGCGAGGTCTGTCCCTCGTGAAGGAGTAACAACGGCCCTCGATGAAGTGGCCGCAGCAGAAGGAGGCGTAGCAGTAGCCTCAGAAACAGGGGGCTCGGCAGCAGTGGCCCCAAATGCAATAGTGAGCTCGGTAGATACAGCAGTGGAGCTCGAAGAAGCGACCATAGGAGGTCGGGAAGTAGTGGTAGTGATGGCCAAGGACTGGGGACGAGGAATCCTAGGGAGCTTCGAGTACCTAGGCGTGGCACCCGCAGCTAACAAAGAGAAAAGAGGACGCGGCTGGCCAGCATCCTCATCAGACTCGGTCTCCTTCCCGGAGTCCCTCTCGGACTTCGTCTCAACATCCTCCACTACTACAGGGGCACCAAGAGTTGCTTGAGAAGCAACAGTACCCTCAACGGCTAGTGGACCCACGGTCAATCCTTCCCCAGGAATGACGGTGTCGGAAGACACCGTCGCAACCTCAGTGGCAGCAACAGAGGCCTGCCCAGACTCCGCGACAGCAGCAACAGAGTGTTGCTCTGTTATCTCGCTTACGACATTCGAGACGATCGTCTCGACAGATGGTTTGGGAGCAGGGGATTGAGTTACTTGGTCCATTACTACAATAAACATCAAGTGATAAACGAAATTAAACAAAGAATAAACCCGATTCGAAGCTCTAGTTCTAACACCCTAAAATTTGAAAAAAATAAGGGAATGGGGTGTTTAATTAAGCAAAGGAGAGCTAAGAATACTTACTTGATGTTGAAAATACCCACGTACTGCAAGGAATTAGAACAAAAAGCACAAATTTGAAAATCGAACCGAAACCCTAGAAAACGAAAATGTCGAATTGGGGCTTGAAATCGATGTTTTTGAAAGGGCTTTTGTCGAAATTGATGTTTAGGACAGTTGGGCATTATAAAGTAGTTGTTATTTGGGCAAAATAATGCTTAAATTGCAAGTAGGATCGAAAAAGCTTTAAAAGGGGGAAGAACACAAATACTCGGTCGAAGGAAATGAAGAGGGAAGTCGAAAAATTTACCTTATATAGACCGAAAAAGGTGATCGATCGAGAGAAAATTCCTCTCGATCGAGTACTTTTTATTACCTGAAGGCCTCGATCGAGAACAGTAACACCTCGATCGAGAGATCCGCGACTTTTGAACTTCCGCCTTCTCGATCGAGAGAAAAACCTCTCGATCGACCTTTCATATTCCTCGATCGAGAAGAAATCTTCTCGACCGAAAGCATAATCCCCAAATTTGGTCGATCGAGAAGATTAATCCTCTCGATCGAGTGTTTTTCCAGCTGACCGCATTATGTTGTGTTTCTGATTGTTGCGGCTCAGTCGTACCTGCAAAAAGCACAATACAAATATCCCAAAACCACAAAAATATTTGTCCAAGTCACTTTAACTGTTCAAACTACGATTGTATAGCTACGGATGTCCTATCTAATCAAAACCACAAGTTTAAAAGAACTAAAAATCCATGAAAAATTATCTTATTTACAACTTCGCACGGGGTTGCAAACCCGGCTATTCTTCCATAAATTCAGATTGGCCATCCTTCGGCCGCTGTTGCGATGTACTTGCTTCTCCGTCATTGGCCCTCACCTTCCTACGCCATGCTCATGACTCATTTTTCGCCTTTCTCTCATCTTTTTACTCTTTGAAAGTTCCGCCATGCTCTTTGATTTTCCCGTAGGTGGGTCCATTGCAAAGTTTTCCCATCCTGGCCCTGTGCACCTGATAACAGAAATACGGGCCCCTCTTTTGCTCTCTTTACGAGGCAACGGTGTTATCGGGGTTGGGGGAATAACGACATGCGGAGGTTCATCTATGATCATAGAGTCTTTTGACGGTGTCACATCCATAGCACTAGAGTCAGAGTCAAAGGCTTGTAAGACATTGCATTCTAGAATAATGCGCATCGGTCCTTTGTGGGTCGCGGGTTTGGCGAAAACTAGTTCCTCTCCCCCGACTCGAAAGGTCAAAGTGCGCAACCCAACATCAATGATGGCTTGGGAAGTATGCAAAAAGGATCGGCCAAGTATGATGGGTGTGTATGTGTCTTCCGGGATGTCAAGAACGACAAAGTCCACCGGTATATAAAAACATCCCACCTTAACAGGTATATCTTCCAAAATTCCCATAGGCCTAGCCATTGACCTGTCAGCCATTTGCACAGACATACTCGTGTAATGAAACCGGTTAAGACCCAACCTCCTAGCCAAGGACCATGGCTTAACGCTAATACTAGCGCCTAAGTCGCATAACGCTCTATCAATGTAATGGAGTCCTATATGGCAAGGGATGAAAAAACTACCCGGGTCGGATAGTTTGAATGGGGTCCGGTACTGCAAATGGGCTGAACACCCTTCCGTAAAAGCTACGGTTTCAATTTCATTAACGGTACGCTTACACATAAGAATGTCTTTCATAAATTTTAAATAAGACGGTACCTTCCTTACTAAGTCCAAGAACAGAATATGGACATTGAGGCCCTTGACAAGTTGGCCAAATCTTGCGAATTCTGGTTCAGTTTTCTTCTCTTTCATCAAAAGTCCCGAAAATGGGACTTGCACATCTGAATCTGGTTTGTGCGTATCTAGAATCAACGTATTGTTCATCATTCTCCTGTTTGGTTCACTCGATCGAGGATTTTCTTGCTCCAGATCTCTCGATCGAGCATTCTCAGCAGCAAATCCACTCGATCGGCCTTCCAGCATTCTCGATCGAGTAGTCTCTTTTTCAATAGTGTTCGATCGAACACTTTCTTCTGACACATCGCTCGATCGAGGAGTTTGAGGCACTCGATCGAACTCTTCTTCTGAAATTTCTCTCGATCGAGAGTTTGTAACCTCTCGATCGAGACCTTTCTCGGCTTTTCCAGCTACTTTCTCTACTTCCTTTCCTGCAAAATCGACAACAACAGCCTGGTCATTAATGTCATCATTAGAATAAATTTTTCCTGACCTCAAGGTCACCATGTTCAACGTTTCCTTCCTCATTTCCGACTGAGAGGGGAGATGGCCCGGTTGTCTCGTTGATTGATTGGTGACGAGTTGAGCAATTTGCGACTCTAACATCTTTATCGTTGAGTTTGTCGCTTGGTCAGATTTAGCCATTTGCGTGGCCAACGACTGTATCATGCTCTTTAATTCGCCAACCTCGGACACCCCTCCATTTGAGGACCTACCGTGTTGAGGGTTCGGAAACTACGGAGCCCTCGAGAACTATTGCTTGTGCGGTGGAATATACGGTTGTTGTTGTTGTGAAGGGGGAGACGGGTTGAGAACATTTTGGCTTGTCCACCGTAGATTCGGGTGGACATACCCGTGATTGTATCCCCCTTGCTTGTATTGTTGAAATGAAAAAACTTGCTCCCGATCAGCGAAGCATTCAACCGCACCGTGGCCTTGCTCGCCACACCTTTCACAAAGTATCATCTCTTCTTTTTGTAGGATATGAACCGTTTGACGGTTCCCAGCACTTCCGTTTTCCAACTTTCCAATCTTCACAAACAGCTTATCAAACTTTGCCTCTAGACCCTCAGTCTCAATATTGGCAACTGTTCTTGTACCACTTATGGGGTTACCATACTCAGACGTATGGGTGGCCATCTCCTCTATCAAACTCCAGCCTTTATCATCGTCCACCTCACGCTGGAATCGCCTATTTGCAGCCGAATCTAAAATGGCCCTATGATCATCGTATAGGCCATTGTAAAACTGGTTACAAATAAACCGTACCATGGCTCGAAACCATGGTGGGGGACGGACCTCACACAACCCTTAAACCTCTCCCAGGCCTCAGTTAGGTTTTCGGAAGGTTTCTGTTTAAAGTTGGTTATCTGTGTGCGTAAGGCGTTTGTACGTTGGGGTGGAAAGTATTTCTTATAAAAAGCTAGGGCTAGGGATGTCTAGTCAGTTATCCCAGTTGCCTCCCTATCTAAATCCGACAACCACTCCCTTGCGTTGTCGGTTAAGGAAAAGGGAAAAGGGCTTCTTTGATCTTATCTTGGGTTACCCCCCCCCCCCCCCCCTTTGGCTGGGATTGAGGAGCAATAGTCAGCGAATCGCTCCATATGCTTTCTGGGATCCTCACCCGCGGCCCCACGATATTGGTTTCTCTCCACCATGTTGATGTAAGAGGGTCGGAAATCAAAGGTTTGGCCATCTTCATCTGTGGCTATGCTAAATCCCCTTGGAATAAAAGCAGTTGTGGGCTCAGAGTGGCTTGCGATGTTAGGCATTTTTGGTTGAAAAATGGGTTCGAAAGTGAAGTTTTCCTCACAAAAAATGGTTCTCTCTTGTTCGGGGGTATTCAAATCTTCCTCCCGACTAGCTCTCTTAAGTTCTCTCCTCGACGTAGGAATAATCTATCGGGTTCGGGATCGGGATTCACCAAATCTCCCCTTTGAGATCTACGCATAAAACTGAAGAGAACAATTAGTACGTCTTAAGGAATTAAAATTCCTTAAGACAAAAATAGATAAAAACTGAAATAGAAAACAGCGTTGCTTCCCCGGCAACGGCGCCAAAATTTGATGCCGGTCGTTTATGCACCAAAAATAAATGCCTAGGTACTACTAACAGAAGCTAGCGGTAAATAGGGTCAGTCTCCTCAGGGAAGCGAACTTGTTTAACTATCGGTTTTTACCTATGGTCACATAATTGGGGGTTTTCAAAAGTGATAACTAAACTACGAGTTATAAGATATGCGAGAGAATAAAAATACGAAACTAACACAAGATGCGATAAAAATCAAGGAAAGGGAATATGTTGGGAATTCGGGTCGTTGTGCCTCACGTATGATTGACGCAATTGGGATAGGCCCAGTTATTGGTGGAAAAGGCTGAATTATTACGGTCAAGTCTCAAACCCGACTATACCTTCCGGTCTTAAGTCGCCCTAAGGTCTTTTTTGCTTAACTTGCGCTCTCACAAAAACTATTTAAGATCAATAAACAAGTCTTACCCTTCCAACCTTCCGGTCTAGGTCGGGAATTAACTAAATGTAAGGTCTCATGCGTGCACTCACTAAACCGAACATGAATTAAATTGTTTAACGATTACTCCCATCAAAAACGGTCTAACCCGACTACTACATATCAAACGTTCGATACAATTTCCCTCATCCCAACATATAAAGGGGTTTAACTACTCATGATGGGATTAACAATGACTATGACGATAATGAGAGAACTAGCATATGACATAATAAAATGAGAGATAAAAATCGTACTATAATAAGAAAAAGGCAGAGAATGTGAAATCAACGAGAAACAAAGGGAAAGGGGCACGATTTCGGTATTCTTAAGACGGATATAAAAATAATAAACTAGCATACGATATGATACGAATTAAGCAGGGATTTAGTATGACTAGATTGAAACTAGAAACAGGGATTAACAAAGAGAATGAACAAAATCAGAGGGTAAAAATCGAAGACAGAAAATGGATGAAAAACAACGATGAACATAAACATACGAAAACAGAGTACTACGCGCGAAACAGATCGAAATTCACAGAACGAAAACAGTAAGCAGAAACTAAGATAAGAATAGAAATTAAAGATGAGAAAAGAAGGATTACAGTAACAAAAGGCAAGAACAAAAATTGCAATCCTTAGAAAGAAAGAACGAAGAACTCGGAAATATTGTAAAGATACGACGGCTACAAAGTTTCTGTAAAATAATAACCTAAAGGTAAAAGTTGCAAAGAGTATATTAGGGTATGAAAACTTATGACCTAATGCTCTCAAACGAGCCCTTTAAATAGGCGAAGAAATCTGAACTGCAGTAATAACTGAGGTGAACACGAAGGGTCTCTCGATCGAGAGAAATTTCCTCTCGATCGAGCACTTTAGTCTTCAAAAACCAGTCGATCGAAGATAGAAGGTTGCTCGATCGACTCCTCTTCTTTGACACCTCTCGATCGATCAGTTTGTTTATCGACCGAGTGCTTTCTTCATGGGCTACCTCTCGATCGAGCACAAGACAGCTCGATCGAGGACTTGTCTTCCTCTAGGTCTCTCGATCGAGCACAGGATAGCTCGATCGAGAACTTTTCTTCTCGATAGGATCTTCGACAGGCCATGGGTTGATTAATCTCTCCAAGACTCTCGATTGATACACAACCAACCGTGATTCTTCCATCGCCTATTGAGATACAGTGCTTTCAGGTAGAAAAAGCTTGGTTTCCGCTACTATTCGGTCAATATCTACAAAATAGCAACTCGAACACAAAGTAGCACATACTGGGTATAAAATGATATAAAATCAACGATTATTGTGAGAATGTGTGCTAAAACAAGACTAAAAAGTCTATACAAAATGCACACATCAAGGACCACATCCAAGACAGCTACAGGGCAGGCCCCTTACTCCCTAGTCTATGGGTGCGAAGCCATGATCCCAGCAGAAATCGACATCCCATCAGCCAGGTCCAGCCTGAATACCCCAGCCAACAATACTCCTCTGATAGAGGATAGCTTGGACCTGACAGAGGAACTAAGAGAAGCAGCCAGCATCAGAATGGCCGCCTATCAGCAAACAGTTGCAAAAAGCTACAACAAAAATGTCAAAGCCCTTGTATTCAGGGTAGGAGATCTGGTGCTCATAAAAGTGTTCCCAAACACTAGGGAAGACAATGCAGGGAAGTTGGCCCCGGCCTAGGAAGGCCCCTACCTGATTGACTCAATTGCATGTCAAGGTGCCTACAGGCTGCAAACCCTGGACGGTGAAATGATTCTTAGCGCATGGAACATCACGCATTTAAAATTATTTCATATGTAACCTATGTCCCCCTAGTCAGGTATCAACATAGCTCCAAACTTATTTTTTGTCTGACTTGATTGTTACACTTTGTATGGAACATGATGTTTACATGAATAAAAGCTTCCTATATGTTTTACTCTCACATGCTTGATTTGTTTCCTATATGCCTAATTAGCAATATGATTATAGCCTGTCTTGTTTACTTCGAATCTTAAATACTTGTTTACTTTATGCATTCACGTACCCTGCATTATTGCTTAAACAAATTTTTAAGATTGAGGGCCACTCCACCCGCATATACCTAACATATGACTATCAATTGCAAAAAAAATCAAGGCGTCACAACACCTGAGCTCAATCAACATATGGGAAAAATTCCCTAACTCACTTATAATGGGTAGTAAGCCCTCCAAACAGGCGAAAAATCATAAGCCTCTAGACAGGCAAGAAAATCTACGCATCACAAGGCCTGGCCAGATCCTGCACAAAGCCTGGCCAGATCCTGCACGAAATCCTTGCCTGATCCAAATATGAACAAGAAAAATACAAAAAGAAAGAACAACACACATTTGAAAAAACCAAGATATATATTCAAAATATTCGGCCAAACAACATTGACCAACTTATACTCCTATCCAGGGACTTCCCCCTGGATGGGAGATTAAACAAAAAAAACCACCAACTAAATTGTTTCTTCCAGGGAACATCCCTCCCTGGATGGGCCAAAATAACTACAAGACAAAAAAAATAAAGAACTAAGCTGCCTTCGAAGTAGGAGCTGATCCAGAGCCCTCCTCGACCACAACTGCATCACCTGAATTTCCCTTGGATGCAGGAGAATCAACCTCCTCCTCTTCTTCTTCAACACCCAAGTTAGCCAGATCAGGAAAGCGCTCATCATGGACCTTCTCATCCTGGTCAGGAGCCCTCTTCACCCGAGCAACTTCCGGATCTCGCATAGCATCCACCCGTCCTTTGCCGAAGAAGTATTGAGCAGCATCCCCCAGCCTAGCTTCCAGCACCTCCTTCTCAGCACCCAATTATTTATTCTTCTTTAGAAACTCCTGCATAGCCTGCTTCTCCTCAACCAGCTCAATCCTAACGGCCTTCTCGGCATTCTTGGCCGCTATTTCACATACCTGACTAGCCCTAGCTGCTTCCCGAGCAGAAGCCAACTGTGACTCCAAATGGACTTCCCTGGCCTGAAGACGGTTAACCTGATCCTCCAGAACCCCAAGCCTTGCCCGGAATTCCATGAGCTGAGATCCGCTGATCAGAGAAGCATCCAAACACTACACAAACCAACATACAAGTCACCAACTGAAACTATGAGCGCACCAATAAAAAGATAAGGTAGTAAAAAATTGACCATAAGGGCGTTTGATAAAGCCACCAACTTGGCCGAGGATTCAAAAGTATCCCCCGCCAGCAGCCCTTGATCAACGTTCTGGGCAAATTCACTTAAAACGGCCTTGACAGCGCCCAGATCGCCAGCCTGGCCAGGGACCTCCTTAACCTGGCGAGTTACAATCGCCCCAGAAGGCCCCTCTTCCTCCTCCTCTTTCTCATCAGCCTCCCCTATAGTGACCCTCTTCCTCTTTTTAGGACGAGCGTACACTTAGCATCTCGGGAGTAGGTTCAGGAGACACTAGCACATCAAGCGTCTTGTCACTATCACTCCCCCCAGCTCCCTTGCTCTGGGACGTCTCAGAAATCTTGGCCAGGCCAGCCTTCAGAGAAGCAGCAGAGAACGCGAACAGTGTAACACCCCCATTTATTTAAGAGCCTTTAGCAAGACATTCTCAAATAAATGGAACTGTTACCATCTCGGAATGTCCGAGGTAGTGAATAACAAAGTAAAACAAACCAGAGTACTTTATATAAAACTTATTAAATTTAAATTTTTGATATTACAATTACTACGCAACAGAAGAAAAGTACAACTGATAACATCTAAGTATGTGATCTAATTCTAAGTCGGTCCATCGAAGTGCCCACGCCATCCCATGCTCCGATAGATTCATCTTTCCTTTCAAATCTACTCCCCGTTACCGGATCATCGTAGGTGCACACGAATACACTGTCAACCTCACGGTTGAGTAAGATAATTGTCAAGGTACAGTAAATAAATATGCAACAAAGTATGATATGCAAATGCCAAGCCACCACTGAGCTCAATCACCACCAAATCTCCAATCATAACCCGTAACTCCCACCCTGACCAAACCTCCCGACAGAGTATCATCGACCGTCATCGATCACCAGCATAACAACTGAGGTCACCAGGTCTAGTCCTGCAGAACTAGCCTGAACCCAAATTGAAACAGTATCCACTCCATATCTCCAATCAGTAACCAATGCATATGCCATGCTCATGAATGCAATATTACTATTATTCAATCATACCGATAATGCAATACTTATGTCAACGATAATAAACCAACACATTATGTCATTATGCATAACGAAATAGGCTACTGCTAATATCAATAATCATAAATCATCCAACCAATTATCACATTGCATGTACCAGCCAAGATATTCATATAAAACCGAGATCGAGTAGGAATATCCTACCTGGAGAGCAATATAACCCCATCACGTAGCTAATATCCAATCAGTAAGGTCATTTCACCACATACTCAACACCTAACAATATAATATACGTAACTACTAACTAATACAATTACGCAAACTAATATAATATATCAATTATTCAAACTAATTATTTAAATAATATATTACGCATAACGAGACCGTATTAAATATGACTACTTCAATTAACTTGACTAACCCGTCCTTATTACTTTTATAACCAACTTCAATTAAATAAACGAACATAGAAAATATAATCGAACTATTGATAACCGTCACATTCTTGTATAATAGAATTCACTTAACAACTTAATAATTACATAACATGAACGACATATACTAATAATAATAATAATAAGAGTTAATTTATAAACAATACCAATATAATGACCCTTTTTCATAATCAGTACCAACATAATTGATAATTAGTAATCAATACCAAAATATTAACTTTTTTCTATGATAGGTACCAAGTCACGTGAAAATCCCATACTAATCTACTCGAACAGGACCAAAAAGCCATTATTCAAGTACAAACCTCTACTCACCCATCTTCAAAATCATTCTCTCAGATCAAACCACTTTTTAAACTAGGAAAACACTAGGGTAAAGAGGCGACTTGGTACCTAACATAGAAAAAAGTTAATATCTTGGTATTGATTATTAATTATTGATTATGTTGGTATTGATTATGAAAAAGAGGACTAAAGTTGGTAGTGTTTATCAATTTACTCTAATAATAAACATACTTATTACTAATAATAACAACAACAATAATCATAATAATAATAATAATAATAATAATAATAATAATAATAATAATAATAATAATAATAATAATAATAATAATAATAATAATAATAATAATAATAATAATAATAATAATAATAAACATACCACTAATAATATTAATATTAACAATAATAATAATATTAACAATAACGATAATAATAGCAACACACGGAAAATGACACAACAATACTTATAATAATAATAATAATATTAATAATACTCAGTCACAACAACAACAACTACATATAAAATAACGAAGTAAATAAACAGCCCCGACGCAAACAACACCAATACCCTCTTTTCCCGCCACTATTACCACCAGCCTGACCACCAACGACCACCACCACTAATCCTAAACTTACCTATGTACTACCAACTACCACTCCCATGCCTTAGACACCACCAGGGGCCACCACGTCAACCACCACGACAACTCAAAACCGCCTGTACACACTCATGCCACTCTGTTTTCCAGCAACTCTCATGTACTACCCCCTCCTTCTCTCGTTGATTTCTCTCACCACTATGCCCTACACCACCTCTGGCCACCACCGTTGTCACCACTGACTCACGGTGGTTCCAGGGGTGATACCATCTCACTTTGTTCTCCACTGCAAAACCGTCTCCAAACCCCCTGCTCTAACTCGCCCATGCTTTGTTCCTGCCCCTCCTATCAACACCCTTGCACCTGTGTTTCACCCCCTGCAAACACTCTCTTAACCACCTGCTAATACCACCCTCACCACAACCAACACCACTCTCGACACCTCACATCACCCACAACCCCCTGATACCAAACACCAGGCTTCGACCCCACGCGACCTTCTGAAATAACCACCCCCAAAACCCTGAACACTCATGCTCTTATTTCAGCAATTTACTGTGACACTTTCTATACGACTTTCCCCTAGCTTTTCCAACCACCACAACCATCCCAACACCACCAGCATACCGTACTAACTCCCCACTATCAATACTCATGACTCACGACAGGAAATAACCCAAAACTTCACGAATTAAGAACCATAAACGAACACAGTCATAACGCATGAAACAGAGTATGAAAACGTGTTTACTGTCGACATTATGGTGATTTTTGTGACGGTTATGGTGGTCCTATGGTGATTTAACGATGACAACTATTTTATTCATACTACAAAGATTATATACCACTATAGTATTCAGATATAACGACATGAAAAGTTACGATAAATTACTTACGAAATCGCTGCTGCGCAAGGATAAAACGACGAGGGTGATGGCTGTTCTTGCTTCGTTTTTCTTTCTCTTTTGCTTCTTCTTCATGTTAGGTTTGAATGCCTACTATAGTCATAATAATGTTATTATCAAATAATAAGATGAACTTATGCATGCTTAACTATATAGAAAACGAGATTTCAAGAGGAGAAACGAGTTCCCTTACATAATAATCTCGGCAAAAAAAAGGCACAAGTGAAGACACCTTCTTCACTTGTTCTTGAGCTTATTACACGGAATGATCCTCCTTGAGCCCTCAATGAGACGACCTCCAAAAGATGAACACCAAGACACACTACTCACTAATGTATTTTGTATTATATTTTGCTAGAACAATATACAAAATCTCTAGTTCATAAGGAGAGTTACACGGTTTTGGTTGTTAGTAAGGAAGAAGTTTTCTTTCTATTTTTACTCTACCAAAACCCTAAACATCAACTAGAATGAATGAAATGAGGGAACAAAATTCTCTTTTGTTCTTCTCAAGGAGGTGGCCGGGTGGTGGTTTTAAGGTGCCCAATGGATGGCTCCTTAATGCTCTCAAATGTTTCCCATTAAACATAAGCATTAATAAAAATGTCTCAAGAGCATCTTAACTCAATTATGTGTTAAGTTTGTAAATTGTCTAAGACAATTATAATTGTCACACGGTCCATCAACCGAAAATGGACTTACGAACATAACATGTAGGAACGTAAATATTGCTTCGACAATTTTACAATTTTATGATTCATGTAGTTTAACATTTAAAAAATTAATCATAAAATTAGTAATTCATAATTACTAACATCCATTATCCTATATCCGGCTTTACCAATTTAAAATATTCATTCATTCAAATATATTTCATAAACATATAAGTAATAGTGATGACATTTCAATCACTAAAACAATTTTAATTTATAATCCCATTATAAATTCCTCCTTATATTATATATATAAACTAGAAATGAACTAACACTACTAGAAAAAAGACCTTTTACGACGCACCAATATGGCTTTTGGCGGCGCTAAATAGCGTCGGAAGGGGAAATACCGACGCATTACAAAGCGCCGGCATAGCGCGTGCCGCTAGCACCTTTTGCGATGCTTTTTAACTGCGTCGGTAAAACCCAAAAAAAGCACTGCAATGTTGAAACACTATTTTAAGTTAATTACCAACGCTTTATAGCGTTGTTGGAGAGTATATGGGATGCCAATAAAGCACCTTTATAAATTTGATTTACTAGCTCAATGTCTGAACAATGATTTTGAATCGCAATTTAGAAGTCAATACTCCATACGACACTTTTGACGGTGCTATTTTATACCAGAAAAACCAAAGTACTTTGAAGATCCAAATATCAATAATTAAACTTGATATAAATAGAATTATCATGTCAATACATGTCTCAATTCCAAACAAGATACAATCCCAATTAAAACAACTTAGGAACTAAATTGTACCAATAAAGAAAATAATAATAATACATAATTCACTAATAGTAGTATTAATTATTTGTGAACTTGATGCAATGTCTCTCGTTCTCCTCACGTTCTCCGGCAATGATAAACCTGCGGTAACGAATAAAAAAATTACTCCTCTATCATCAAATCATACCAGCAGCCAAAGATTATAAAGGCTAGCAGACGGTTATATAAGAATCAAATAAAAGTATTGAAACGATCACTGATGATGAATCACAATTGTAGCTGCATCCAGAACTATTAACACATTATCAAAAGGATATCAGATAACCCAAGAAATGAAAACAGGCACCATACAAATGCTAATTGACATTTTTTCGCTTACAAATTGTAGAAGGGCATCAGGATCCCAATACTAACACCATAATCTCTTGTAATGACCACTAATAATATATTTACTTGGCAATTAGTCAGGGTAAATTGAGATATGAAACTACTGACCTTAAGCGCAATATTCTCTGTCATGAGCTGCTCATACTCGCTCCTAATGTGATCAAGTTCTGATCTAAGATTTGCATACTCATCTTTCAATACGTTAGCACGTTGGGCCAACTTATCACATTCAACCTAATTACAATTTCACACAAAGATAAGTTATAAGACTTCCTTCTTGAAATTTAAGCAAGCTGCTTGACTATCAGAATGGTAGCCAGAACCCTTGCCTACTTACGCAATCTCGACCTCCCTGCAGATTCTCTATTTGACTGCTTACGTCTCTGTCTCTTAAGTTCCCTCTCATTCTGAAAGCAAGATGTTGAGAAACAATATTATGTAGCTAGAAAAGAAACAACTTACCTTTACATTTTCAATGGAGCCAAAAGCACCTTTTCCTTAAGGTCAGAATTAGGGAATTTGATGAAATAAAGCACAAGAGCACGTCAAACTGAAAAATAGGTTTCGTTTGATTAATATTGCAACCATAGTAGAGGCGGGAGAGTAATAAGGAGCTTGTGAGACCGCTTATTTTAAGACAATGTTAGCTAAAATTGACTCATATACACCTATCAGTTTCGCAAAAATAGAACTATTAAATTACCTAAGACAATCAAGTAGAACAGAATTTCCCACCATATCAACTTATATGATTGCCATCAACAAATTCAACGATTAAATACTCAATCCATAACAAGTTCAATTTGAGTACTAAAACTAGTTATATGATTGCCATCAACAAATTCAACGATTTTCCCATCATCACATTAAATACTCAATTCATGTCTCAACGATTTTATAAAAATTAGTTCACCTTTTATCCATAAAACTAGTTAATGAAATTCATTAGTTAGAAAATTCAATAAGATGGGCTACAATAATGAGTCAATGAAACGAAAAAGCATGAGACACTGTCAAAGCATTCAAAACAAAGATTGAAATTGATTATGATACACCTAATGTCAGTAAGAAAGAAAAGAAGTCCAATAGGCTACAGAAGCAATCAAAGTAACACTGTGGCCACTGAAGTCAATGACTACATGATATATAAATAAAGGTCAGAAGCCTAATATGCTACAGGAGCAACCACTACTGCTCACCTAATCAACAAAATTTGAAAAGTTGTAATTCTCTCAAGAGTCAGAAGCCTAATATGCTTTACCTCCAAAAAACAAATACGACAAGACGGCTGCTTGAGAAGCATAGCGTGGGTTGTGAGTTGGTTGTCCTAGGTGAGAAGAATCAGGAATTAAGAAGTAGCTAGCTAGTATAATAGAACAAGAAAGGTCTAGTCAGATGGCCTCCAACCAGGGCGGCAACATGGGCACTCCTCGATTAGCAAGTGGGCGTCCTTCTAAAGCCTGCGCCCTGCTGCAATTTTTATAAAGAAAAGGGATGCTCTATAATATAGAATGAATTCACATACACGTGCTAAGTGCCTGTTTGCGCGTGATAAGAGCGAGAAGAAGATAAGAAGAAAGAACAGTCGGCGATTACTTCCTTTTAGGCGAGTAGGGCGGATTTCTTCATCAGATGGAAGAGAAGTTTAATTTGAGTCTAAATGAAAACACGCATAGAACATTCTTGTTAATTGAGTGTATGGTGCACAAATTTATGATATTCTCTAGTCTAATACTGATATCTAAACTAAAATTAAGAGCAGTAACTAACAAAAATCGTAGGAATTTCAACAAACCCTAAAATTTACAGTAAAAAAGATGATATTAAAATTAGGTAACGAAAAAAATTGAAGATTCAAATTAAAAGAGAAATTAGACAAGAAAAACATACCTAGATGAGACGATTAGAGATTAAAATTGGAACAGTAATTGTTGAAGATGAAGAAGATGGAGGTTGCTGGGATTGATTGAGGTTTTGTTAAGGGTTTTATTGGGTTTTCATAAACGTGATTTAGGGATTTAGTGGGAAAGAAGGGATATAGTGGGAAATAAACGACTTGGCGCTGAGTGAATATCAATCCCGCGTAATCTATTTTCCACTTTAGTGGGCTTAGTGGGTACGCTAACGGAAAGCGCCTCTATTTTGCATAAAAATGATTCAATTAGACAGTTTTTTTTCTAAGCGTCCCAAGAACCCCTTTTTCTAGTAGTGTAACTCGTATCAATATACAGTTATATCATTTATCATTAAGAGAGTTGTCTTATAGGTGTGACCTAAAGGGATCAACTGGTCACCACAGTCATTACGACAGTAATGTCAAACTCTAGCAAGCCAATCATTACCGATTAATGTTGACCAGTTGACTTATGATAAAGAATCATCCCATGAATATTCTTTTACAGAGATTAGTCAGTTAATTATATTATTGACGTGATCACACTATTGTGGAGGACACTTACTCCAACAATCTCCCACTTGTCCTCATAAGTGTGGATCACCGATTCTCTTGCTCTATTACATCATCTCCCACTCAATGCAAGGTGTCTTACAGGTCGTACTTGCACGTGATCAAATCAATAGTGGTTTTTCTCGATATGGAGTGTAACTGATAGACCGGAATTATCTACCATAGATATTCTCCGAGCGTGGCCACGCATTTCCAGTTCACTACGCCTCGAGTGGCCTTGAGATTTAAGATAACCCTGAGAAGGGGTAGAATAATTCCTATCCGACTGTTCTCCTTGGCTAACATCGTCCATTGTGACCCGAAAGATGCCCATTTGACCCCTTTTACGGAAGATCGTAGAGCATAAATCAAAGTCACCTTGAATTATGTCACTTTTAGAGCAACCAGTCTCTAGTCTAAGAATCGACTCATAAGAATATATATAGCAGCTCTTGCCACGACCAGGCTTCATTGAATTCTAAAGAACTCTATAAGCGGTCACTGCCCGACACAAGTGTACCTTACAGTTTGTCTATATGATCGACTAGTCATCTCTCAAGACTCTATGGTGTTAGAACTCACCATCAATCGCATCATAATCTAGTCACTTCGAGACGTCACCTCATATAAGTGACTAGGGGCAATACTAAGTTAATCCAGTTCACTTCGACAGGGTTCATTAATTGTCATACAATCCTGTTTGGATTTAACAAAGTATATAAAATAAAATAAGTTATAAAACTTTAAATGATGAACAAGATTATCTTATATGAACACAAAAACAACATTTTTCATTTCATATCGCATAATCGATTACACATTTGGTAAACTCTTAAGACCCATAGAACAAGCATGAGAATCATGCTTAACTTGCGACAAGGGTTTGGTTAAGGGATCAGCCACATTATCGTTTGTCCTAACCTTACAAATCGCTATTTCCTTCCTATCAATGAAATCCCGAATTACATGATATTTTCTTGGTACATGTCTAGACTTATTACTAGACTTTGGCTCCTTAGCCTGGAAAACAGCACCACTGTTGTCACAATACAGGGTGATAGGATCTTCAGCATTTGGAACTGCCCTTAGTCCCTCGATGAATTGCCTTATCCATACTGCTTCCTTAGCAGCTTCTGATGCTGCAATGTACTCTACTTCCGTTGTAGAATCCGCAACGATTGGTTCTTTGAAGCTCTTCCAACTAATGGCACCACCATTCAAGATAAAGACAAATCCAGCCTGGGATTTAAAATCGTCTTTATCTGTTTGGAAGCTTGCATCTGTGTAACCCTTTACACACAAATCTTCTTCCCCTCCAAACACTAGATATGAGATCTTAGTTCTTCTTAAGTACTTAAGGATATTCTTGACCGCAATCCAGTGACTTTCACCTGGATTTGCTTGATATCTACTGGTCATGCTCAAAGCATACGAGACATCTGGACGAGTGCATATCATGATGTACATGATAGATCCCACGGCGGAAGCATAAGGGATCATTTTCAGGCATTCAACATCTTTGGGCTCCGTGGGAGATTGAGATTTTCTCAATATAATACCACTTCCCATAGGAATAAACCCTCTCTTGGAATTTCCCATGTTGAACCGTCGTAGAATCTTATCGATATAAGATTCTTGACTTAGTGCCAATATCCTTTTGGATCTATCTCTATAGATCCGGATACCTAATATGCATTGTGCATTTCCTAGATCTTTTATCTGAAAATGGTTACCTAACCATCCTTTCACTGATGAAAGCATTGGAACATCATTTCCAATGAGTAGTATGTCATCCACATACAAGATTAGGAATACAACATTGCTCCCACTGAATTTCATATATAGACAAGGTTCCTCGACACTTCGAGTGAAACCATTGTCTTTTATGACTTCATTGAAGCGATGATTCCAACTCCTTGATGCTTGCTTGAGACCATAGATGGATCTCTTAAGCTTGCATACCTTGTTAGGATTTTTAGGATCTTCAAAACCCTCAGGTTGTATCATATACACATCCTCCTTTAAATGCCCATTTAAGAAGGCGGTTTTGACGTCCATTTGCCACACTTCATAGTCATGAAATGCGGCAATCGCTAACATTATCCTAATGGATCTTAGCATGGCTACCGGAGCAAAGGTTTCATCATAATGAAGACCTTGAACTTGGGAAAACCCCTTAGCTACTAGCCTAGCTTTATAGACATCATCATGTCCTTCTATGCCATTCTTCACCTTGAAGATCCACTTGCATTGGAGAGGTCTTATCTCCTTAGTCAAGTCTACCAAGTCCCATACTTGGTTTTGATGCATAGAATCCATCTCGGATGCCATGGCCTCTTGCCATTTGGCGGAGTCAGGACTAGAGATTGCAGCTTTGTAAGTGGTAGGCTCATCACTTTCTAAAAGTAATACGTCTAGGCTACCATCTTCCTCAATTAATCCAACATACCTATCAGGTTGATGTGGAACCCTACTCGACCTCCTGGGTTGAATAGGCACCGAAGCGGAAGAAGAAGGAACATCTTCATCTGTCTCAGCTTCA
Organism: Silene conica; assembly: GCA_029255685.2. Lineage (NCBI taxonomy): Eukaryota > Viridiplantae > Streptophyta > Magnoliopsida > Caryophyllales > Caryophyllaceae > Silene > Silene conica. The sequence goes on along the minus strand of CM055311.2, from coordinate 53,643,427 downwards.
GTTTGTGGCTCTTGAACTTCTCGAACTTCATTAAGTTCAAAATTTCTCCCACTGTCTCTTAGAATTAAACTCCTTTTCTAAGAAGACAGCCTCAGAAGACACAAACACCTTGTTTTCATGAGGTTTGTAAAAGTGGTAGCCACGTGAGGTGGTTGGATAACCAACAAAAATGCATTTTTCGGATCGTGGAGCAAGTTTGTCATCGGTCTTTACCTTGACATATGCCTCGCATCCCCATATTTTCATATAGGATAAGTTAGGAACCTTTCCCTTCCATATCTCATATGGAGTCTTATCGGTCGCTTTCATTGGACTATTGTTCAACGACTTGATGGCAGTGAGAATCGCAAATCCCCAAAATGAATCAGGTAAGTCAGTTTGGCTCATCATTGATCGGACCATATCCAATAAGGTTCGATTTCTCCTTTCTGCCACACCATTGAGTTGTGGCGTTCCCGGAGGCGAAAGTTGTGACACAATGTCACATTCTTTTAGATGTGAATCAAATTCGTTGCTAAGATATTCACCACCACGATCGGATCGTAGTGTCTTAATCTTTCTGTCGAATTGGTTTTCTACTTCATTTTGAAATTCCTTAAATTTCTTGAAGGCTTCACTCTTATACTTCATTAAGTAGATATACCCATACCTACTTAAATCATCGGTGAAGGTAATGAAATAGTCATAATTGCCTCTAGCGGTGATTGTTAGTGGTCCACATACATCCGTATGTATGAGCCCTAATAACTCACTAGCTCGTGTCCCTTTACCACTAAAAGGATTACGAGTCATCTTTCCTAGAAGGCAAGCCTCGCATGTACCATAAGATTCATATTCGAATGGTTTAATTATATTGGTCTTTACCAATCTTTTGATGTGATTTTCATTTATGTGACCAAGTCGACAATGCCAAACATACGATTCATTTGGGTCACTTGTTTTTATCCTTTTGTTATTAACGTTATAGACATTTTTAGACGAGTCCGAAGTTTCCAAAACATAGATTCCATTAATTGAATTGGCATGGCCAACAACCATGTCATTCTTAGAAATTACACAACAATTGTTCTTAATGGAAAAATTATATCCCTCAATGTCTAACATTGCAACAGAAATAATGTTTTTGGAAAGAGACGGTACAAAATAACAATTATTTAATTTTAACTCGTATCCACTTGACAAGGCAAGAGTGCAAGTCCCTTTTGAAGTGGCCGTTACCCGAGCTCCATTTCCAAGTCGGAGATCCATATCACCCTTGTCGATCTACTTTCTCCACTTCTCTTAAACCCTGCAAACGATTACAAATGTGAGAACCACAACCAGTATCCAATACCCATGTTGTGTTGGATGTAAAATTAATGTCAATAACAAAAATTTCGGATTTGGAATTACCTAACGAAATCACAAGACCTTCTTGGATATGACGTAAGTACTTGGAGCAATTCCTCTTCCAATGGCCCATGACACTACAATAGTGGCATCGCCCCTTTTGTAACTTTCTTTTCTTCTTCTTTATCTTTGCAAGACTTTTCTTGCTAGAGCTCCCACTAGCTTCATCATAAGCTCTTTCCTTCAAGTATAAGACATCCAATTCTTCATTTAGCTCATCTATATAAGCCGTGTCAAGAAGTGGACCTTTGGGAGGTGGGAGAGAAGTAATAAAGTTAACATTGTCATCCGGACCCGTTCCGAAATGAACTTCTCTAGTAGTATCAATGTTTTTTTGGTTGCAAACATCGTCGAAAACATTGTGACAAGAATCAATAGTGATAGGTTCCAATGAATCCATTGCGATTAATTAACTACAAAAACAGAAATGAAGGAAAAATTAACGTTCATCACTTTAATACTTGTTAAACATATTTAAACAAGCTTAGTATTTACTTAACGATCTCTTACACAGTTAAGTAAACAATCCCGAGACCCAAACCCATACTAATGCGGGCACGGTATAGCCGATTCAACCCGTATAGGTATAATTTGGTGGATTAACCCTTTAATCGGTTCTACCTTAGAACTCCCGGTCGACAATTTTCTAAAAATCGTCTTTAGCCCGAACTTATTGCAACTACGGTTACGAATACTTTCGTTGAGATCGACCAAATTTCAAGGTGTAATCTTTATTACCCCACTTACCCAACGTGACAATTTTAGTACCCCGGTTTAGCCGAGCCTACATTTTTGTGAAGAAGGGATTCATGGGTCCATACTCTTTGGTAAGGCTAAGTCTCAATATTTTATACGTAAGAGATCTTATCAAATATTATCTATCTCCTTTTAAGTGAACTAATTAGGTGAATTATCGATAATAAAATGATACGTTGAAGACTCGATACTGGATATGCATGACATGTTAATGGCGATTTGGCTATGCATGCAACATATTAAAACAAAATAAAGCAACAAATAAAATTCCTATTATGGCCTTTCCTAAAAGAAAATAAATAAAATACAATTCGGAAACCAACTCCTTTGGTCCCTAGGGCTTCTCGGCAATCACTTGAGGAACACCGTCTTGGACTCCTCCGGGAATGCAACGCCTTGGGAACTCCGAATTACAAATATTAGATTCTTAATTCTATTTACTTTATACAATATAAAATAGAAATAAATTACAATTGGGTGATACGAGATCACAAAATTACAACCAAATCAATAACCCCTTACATTACGGGAATTACCGATTAAACTAAGGCCATACTAGAATAATTACATGATTCAAAAATAATGCAATAAAATATGACATTCATAAGAAAAACGCAGCAATATAAATGTTATGAATATGTTCATTTTAGATGCCAAATCGCCCAAATAACTTATTAGGTTAACAATAAATCGGTTTTATGAGATTTTGCAATTTTAACCCGTTAAAATGCATAAATTAAAACATAAACAAACTTATGTTCTAAATAATATCCTAACACATTTTAGGATTCAAAATTAGTCATAAATAATTTTGATTATAATTAACCCTTTAATTATGTTTATATCGTTCATAATGCCTTAAATTACATAACTCTTTACGAATTAAATCCAAATAAAATAGAGTAAATTCATAATAACTCCCTTTTAAAATTCAGTTTTCTAAAATTACTCCCTTATATAATTTTTTTCTAAAATTACTCCCTTAAAATGTATTTTTATCAAAAATTGCTTCAAAACCCTAATTCAAGTGATTTATTCTACAAGTTTATGAATTGATTCCGTTTGTAACATAGTCAATTTATACTTTGAAAGGTATAACAATGGAGAATAGGTTCAAAAACATACGGAAAAGGTAACCTAAATTGGAAATTTGAAGTAATTTTTAATAAAAGTGTATTTTAAGGGAGTAATTTTTGAAAAAAATTATATAAGGGAGTAGTTTTAAAAAACCATATTTTAAAAGGGAGTTATTTTTAATTTACTCAATAAAATACAAAATTTTCGAAATTTGGATTTTATTTTCACAAACATTCTGAAATATTACATTAATATTTATAATGTCAAAAATTTTGGTCACGGTTTTCGAAAACAATTCGAAATATCATATATATATATATATATATATATATGTATATATACATATATATATATATGTATATATATACATATATATATATATATATACATATATATACATATATATATATATATATATACATATATATATATATATACATATATATATATATATACATATATATATATATATATACATATATATATATATATATATATATACATATATATATATACATAACCAAAATTACCTCTTAATACAGTTTTGTCAAATAAATCGTATAACATGCTATACAACATCATATTGTACCAAATTTTACATACATTAAGTAAAATAAGCATGTGAGGTTGTGTAGAAAAACAAGGCTAGAAAAATTTTCTATCTATTTTAACCATTTTAAACGATTTACTCATAAAATACATACAAATGATTAAAATTTATTTAATGAACAATAATAAAATCTCATAAATTATCTAAATAACCTAAAAACATTTTAGGACCAGATTTATTAACATGCCAAAATGTCGAGTGATATATGATATGAATCTCGAAATTAATAGTTTTATTTTAAGTCTCAAAAACTCGGAAAAACTAAAAACCGATTAAGCATGCAACAACCTTTGCTCTGATACCAATTGTTAGGTTTAAATGCCTACTATAGTCATACTAATGTTATTATCAAATAATAAGATGAACTTATGCATGCTTAACTATATATAAAACGAGATTTCAAGAGGAGAAACGAGTTCCCTTACATAGTAATCTCGGCAAAAAAAGGGCACAAGTGAAGACACCTTCTTCACTTGTTCTTGAGCATATTACACGGAATGATCCTCCTTGAGCCCTCAAAGAGACGACCTCTGATGTGTCTTATTTCTATATGATTTTCACCCCTCTTTTAGCTCATTTTTACATGATTATTTGCACTTTATGAGGTGATTTTATGAGCTAATTCCGTGTTGTAGGTGTTTTGCATGTTTTGTTGCATTTTGTAGGAAACGGAGCAAGTTGCGACCTTTTTCTATCATTTTGGCATTCACCGAGCACCACGAGGCTACTTGGAGCGAGTTTTGGCCATGTAAGGGCATTTTGGGAAGATTCACTCATTCCCGAGGAAGAAGAAATGAAATTTGGTTGGTACTTGAGCCAAGAAAGTGAGAACTAGTAAAGAAAAGAAGAGATTGCAAGGTCCCCGGATTGCTATTCGAACCCCAGAATCTCGGGGTTGATGCGAGATAGCCATATACCCAATTGCTGCGCCCCCGAGACTTGTTCAAACCCCAGAATCTTGGGGTTTGATACCTGAGCAATTCTTGGCCTCAATTGCTGCGCCCCCTAAGACTGTTTGGTCCCCGGATTTTCGGGGATTGTGCAACTGAGCAACTCTTCACTTTCCTAGCTAGTTTTTGTATTTAAACTCATCACTAGAGAGCATTTTACTCATGCTTTTTCATACATTTCCCTAAATCTACAAAAACCTAGTTTCCTTTATGTTCTTAGTTTATCAATCATCAACATTTATGCTTTAATTCCGGGTTTTATTTGAAGATTACTTTGCTCTTATTAATCAAGTTCTTGTTCTTATTTCCTTAAGTTGGTAATTTCTTTTCTTTACTTTTATATTATCTTTTTAATTCCAATTTATATATTGTTATCATGTTTATGTTAATTAAATCAATCTTTGTTAGTTTATATATTATCATGAGTGAGTAGTTTTATAATCTAGGGTTTAGGGAAGCCATGTTAGATTAGTAATTGATAATTGTTGAATTGGGATTTATTATTATTAATTTGTTGTTTCTATAACATGCTTGTTATGTATTGTTAACCTTTGATTCTTGATCACAATTATTGGTTATCCTGTTAATTCTTTTCCTAAGATCGAAAGCCGGGAATGGAATTTGCCTAAGCATGTTTTGTAGCGTGACCTAGTAAGTGCGAGAGCCCGCTAGTAATCGTTCTAAGACTAGTAATAAAATCGAGAGATAATTGTTAATAAGTCTAGACAACTTTTGAACATATGTTTCCCCAATTCGACATCAATTATTGCTAATTTACATGTGTGAACCTATTTCCCTAGATCTTTTATTATCATTGTTTTACATCTCAATTTGTTATCGTTTTAATAATCAAACCAAACAATCAATCGAACCGACCTTGATAGAATTCTAACCATAGCTTGTCATATTGCATCTACCGTCTCCCTGAGATCGACCCCTACTTCCTTATCTACATTCATTTGTTAGTTAAGCCTAGGGTATCTTTGTTAGGTACGCGATAAGCCTATCAAATTTTGGCGCCGTTGCCGGGGAGCATGGTTTTCTTGCTTTGTGATTAGTTCAATTTTATCTTGTTTTTCCTTGTCTTAAGGAACACTTGTTCCTTGAGACCGTTACTTACAATCCTCTCTAGATTGTTGTCTTATGCCCAGGTCCTCACGGATTGGTGAACTACTTTCGGTTGATCCCGATCCCGAGAAAACGTTGCGTAGACGACAACGTTTCTTGAAGGAAATTTCTGAAGCTGCAACTCTTGCACAACTTGAAAGTGCGAGAAAATCTTATTTAGAAGACCTTCAAATACTTGAGGAAGGAGAGGTTTCCAATTCACAACCAATAAGGAAGATGGTTCGTTTATCCGATCATTCTAAGCCCACCGCGGCTATGCTTCCTAGGGGTATTGCCACTGCCCAAATTGATGCGGCAAATTTTGAGATCAAGCCGGCTTTTATTAGCCTTGTTGAGAGAAAGCAATTCGGTGGAGGTCCATTGGAAGATCCTAATTTGCACATCACAAATTTTTGTGATTATTGCTCGATGATTAGGCAAACGGGTGTGACACAAGAGCAGATAAGGGAGATACTCTTCCCTTTTTCATTGAGAGACAACGCCAAGTTGTGGATTAATAGCCTTGATAGGACCGCTTTGGGGATCACCAACTGGGAAACATTGGATCTCGCATTTTATCAAAAATATTTTCCACCGGAAAAGACCCAACAATTGAGAAGCCAAATCACGGGGTTCCGTCAAAATGGTAATGAAAGCTTGTTTGAAGCATGGGAGAGGTATAAAGAGTTACAAAGGCAATGTCCTCATCATGGGTTGGATCCTTGGTTTCTTACAATCACATTCTACAATGGTTGTTGTGCCGAATCACGCCGAGTTTTGGACTCCGCTAACAATGGGAGATTCGACCAAATTGATACGGAACTTGCTCATGCTACCATTGAATCCATGGCGGTGCATGACTCACAATACGCCAACACTCGCAACATCCCATTCAAGGCAAATAAGGAGGACCCAAACGTGTCTCTTTTGAAAGCTCAAATAGCTCTCCTCCAACAACAAGTTGATAATCGGGGATCAAGTTCATCACACACTTATGAACAAGTCAATGCTACTAGCCAAATTTTGGTGTGTGACGCATGTGGTGGAGCGGGGCATTTTGCACAAGAATGTAGGAATACGGTTGAGCAAGTGAATGCTTATCAAAGTTTTAAACAAAACTTTAATCCTTACTCCAACACCTACAATGAAGCTACAAAGTTTCACCCAAACTTGTCCTACAAAAGCACTAATGTGCTAAATCCACAACATCAAAATCAACATGTCCCACAACAACAAAGGCAAGCTCAAGTCCCACCACCCGGTTTTCAACACCAAATTCACAGACCCCAACAAAATTTCCAACAAAATCCCCAACAAAGTTCCCAACAAAACTTTCAACAAGGGTTTCAACAACCTTTTCAAAATCAACAAGTTCAAGGTCAATCATCAAATTCCCAACAAAATAATCAACAAATGAGCAAGCTAGAGGCTTTGATGACACAAGTGGTTGAGACACAAAAGAACATGGCCACCCACATTCAAAAGAGTGACCAAGCTAGGGATGCAACCATCAAAATGCTTGAAACCGAAATTGCTCAACTTGCCACTTCCAATGCTCAAAGACAACAAGGTCAATTGCCACCTCAAGGTGCACAACCTTATGACACCATAAATGTCATCACATTGAGGAGTGGTACCACTTATGATGCACCCCAAATGCCAAATGTTGATGATGGGGTAGTTGGTGAGAAAAGAGATGATGTTGATCATAGCAACAAGGTTGATGAATCAAGAAAGGAGGGAGATGTTTCAAATAAAGTTGAGGAGCCGATTGTGGTAGAAGATGTGGAGGATACTCCTCCAAAGGTTGATGCTCCGGTCAAAGTTCCAGAAAAGGTTCAAGTGCCTTTCCCACATAGATTAAGAAAGGCTCACAAGGAAACTCAGTTTGGTAAGTTCATGGAAGTGGTGAAAAACCTACAGGTAACCGTTCCTTTTACCGAATTAATTACCCAAATCCCCTCTTATACAAAGTTCATGAAAGACATTTTAACTAAGAAGAGGACTATTGATGATGTTGAAACTATAGCATTCACCGCCGAGTGTAGTGCTCTTTTGCAAAACAAGTCCCCACCTAAGTTAAAGGACCCAGGTAGCTTTTCCATTCCATGCACCATTGGCACCTACACCATTGATAAAGCTTTATGTGACTTAGGTGCTAGTGTGAGTGTGATGCCTTACACTATTTGTGAAAAGTTGAACATGGGTGTTTTGAAATGTACTAGTGTCACCTTGCAAATGGCGGACCGTTCTATAAAACGCCCTTTGGGTATTTTGGAGGATGTGCCCGTTAAAGTTGGAAATTTTTTTATTCCAGTTGATTTTATTGTTCTTGACATTGCCGAAGATTCACAAATCCCAATCATTTTGGGAAGACCGTTTTTGCATACCGTAGATGCGGTTATTGATGTCAAGAATGTTAAGATAACTTTGGAAATAGGTGATGAGACGGTCACCTATAGTTTGACCAATGCCATGAAAAGTCCAATGCTAGAAGAGCCATGTTACTCCATAGAAGTCATAGATGCTATTGATGTTATAATGGATGACTCATTGCCTCGATCTTTAATTAAAGATCCTTTGGAGGCACTCTTGTTGTTGGAATCTTTTGCAGGAGATGATGATATCGGCAATGATGAAATTGAAGCTTTGGAGGTGGACTTGGATGGAGAGGAGCTACCTTCAGAGGAAAGCTCTCAATTCATAGGTTTGGTTGCTACCCCTAAAGAAATTGAGGTACAAAAACCCGAACTCAAACCCCTTCCCTTGAACTTGAAGTATGCTTTTCTTGATGAATCGGAAATGTGCCCGGCCATAGTTAGTGCCCATTTGAGTGAGAGTCAATTGTCTTCTCTATTGGATGTGTTGAGAACACATAGAAAAGCCATTGGTTATACCCTTGATGATTTGAGGGGTATAAGCCCCGAATTTTGCATGCATAGAATTCATCTTGAAGAGGATCATAAACCATGTGTCCAAGGTCAACGTCGATTAAATCCTAACATGCAAGAAGTTGTCAAAAAGGAAGTCATGAAACTTTTAGATGCGGGAATTATCTATGCAATTTCTGATTCAAAGTGGGTAAGTCCGGTCCAAGTGGTCCCTAAGAAAGGAGGGACTACGGTAGTCAAAAATGAAAAGAATGAACTCATCCCTACTCGAATTGTGACGGGATGGCGCATGTGCATTGACTATAGGAGGTTGAATTTCGCCACCAAGAAGGACCATTACCCATTACCCTTTATTGACCAAATGTTGGAGAGGTTGGCATGTCATAAGTACATTTGCTACTTAGATGGTTATTCGGGTTTCTTCCAAATACCCATACATCCCGATGACCAAGAGAAGACCACTTTCACTTGCCCTTATGGTACCTTTGCTTACCGTAGGATGCCCTTTGGTCTATGTAATGCCCCCGCGACCTTCCAACGTTGCATGACTAGTATTTTGTCAGATTTCATTGAGTCGATCATGGAAGTTTTTATGGATGATTTTAGTGTCTATGGCACTACATTTGATGCATGTTTGGCCAACTTGACTAAGGTCTTGAAAAGATGTGAAGAAGTGGACTTAGTTTTGAATTGGGAAAAGTGTCACTTCATGGTGAATGAAGGAGTGGTACTAGGCCATCTTGTTTGGGAAAGAGGTATTGAAGTGGATCGTGCTAAGGTTCAAGAAATTGAACAACTTCCCCCTCCCGTGAATGTCAAAGGGGTGCGGAGCTTTTTAGGTCATGCGGGGTTTTACCGTAGGTTTATCAAGGATTTTTCCAAAATTGCTAAGCCCCTTACCGAGCTCCTTTTAAAGGATGCTCCATTTGTGTTTACTAATGCTTGCCTTGAGTCATTCCACAGGATTAAGAAAGCTTTGATCTCCGCCCCTATCATCCAATCACCGGATTGGAGCTTGCCCTTTGAATTGATGTTTGATGCAAGTGACTATGCGGTGGGTGCCGTACTTGGACAAAGGAAAGACAAGGCGCTCCATGCACTCTACTATGCGAGCAAAACGTTGGATGAAGCTCAAATCAACTATGCCACTACCGAGAAGGAGCTTCTTGCTATTGTCTATGCTTTAGACAAATTTCGTTCCTACTTGATTGGCTCCAAAGTCATTGTCCATACCGATCACGCCGCCTTGAAGCATCTACTTTCAAAGAATGAGGCAAAGCCAAGGCTCATTAGATGGATCTTGCTCTTGCAAGAATTTGATCTTGAGATTCGTGACAAGAAAGGAGCCGAAAATGTTGTTGCCGATCACCTCTCTCGTTTGAGGTTTGATGATGGGGGTATTCATATACCTATTGATGATTCTTTTGCCGATCACTCCTTGATGATGGTAGATGAGAATACACCATGGTATGCCGATATTGCCAATTATCTTGTTGGTCATGAGTTGCCACCTAACCTTTCATATCAACAACGAAAGAAGTTCATGCATGATGCCAAATTTTATCTTTGGGATGATCCTCATTTGTTCAAACATTGCTCCGATGGGCTATACCGGAGATGTATCCCGCAATGGGATGTGAAGGGTGTATTAGAAGGTTGTCATTCTTCTCCTTATGGTGGTCACCATGGACCATCTAAGACCGTTGCTAAGATTCTCCAATCCGGCTTCTATTGGCCTACTATGTTCCAAGATGCTAAGAATTTTGTGATGGCATGTGATGTTTGCCAAAGAACCGGCTCTATTTCAAGGAGGCACGAGACGCCTCAAAATGGGATTCTTGAGGTTGGAATTTTTGATGTGTGGGGTATCGATTACCAAGGCCCTTTTTCCTTCATCAAAGGGTAATTGTTATATCTTGGTCGCCGTTGATTACGTTTCTAAATGGGTAGAAGCCATTGCTACTCCAACTAATGATGCCCGTCATGTCATAAGTTTGTTCAAAAAGATCATCTTTCCGCGCTTTGGTGTACCTAGAGCGGTGATTAGTGATCGTGGAACTCATTTTGGTGAGAAACAACTTGATGCATTGCTTGCTAAATACGGGGTTTCTCATAGAAGGGGCTTGGCCTACCATCCGCAAACAAGTGGCCAAGTCGAGGTCTCAAATCGTGAAATCAAATCCATTCTTGAAAAAGTTGTTGCTAAGTCAAGGAAGGATTGGAGTACAAAGCTAGATGACACCTTGTGGGCATATCGGACGGCTTTCAAGACACCTATTGCCACTTCACCGTATAGGTTGGTCTATGGAAAAGCTTGCCATTTACCGGTAGAGATGGAACAAAAAGCTTTTTGGGCTATCAAAGAGCTCAATTTTGATGCTACTCTTTGTGGAGAGAAGCGATTGTTGCAACTTAATGAACTTGATGAATTCCGGTTGCAAGCTTATGAAAGTTCTCGTCTTTACAAGGAAAAGACAAAGCGGTGGCATGATAAGAAAATTCTCAAGAAAATTTTTATGATTGGTGATAAGGTGCTCTTGTTCAATTCCCGTTTGAAGATTTTTCCGGGAAAACTAAGATCAAGGTGGTCCGGTCCATATACCGTTACTAATGTCAACAAGCTTGGTTCCGTCGAGGTGATGACTACCATGGTGAAAAATTCAAAGTCAACGGTCATCGATTAAAGATTTATCATGAGAGTGCAATAATTGGACTCGTGGAGGAGGTTTTCTTGGAACCTCCGTCTTTGAAGAATTAATCCGTTCATGCTTTCTACGTCTAGCAAGACTTTAAATTGCGCTTCTCGGGAGGCAACCCGAGTTTAGCTAGTTTTTTTTTTATTTTTGTTTCCTTCTTTTGTTTTATTTTCAAGAAAGGATGCCTAATTGTGCTTCTTGTTAATTTTGTAGGTTTCTCAAGTTGTTACTTTCTTCATCTTGCGGAAGTGATAACTAGCGGTTTTGAACCCCAAGATTTCGGGGTTTCAACAAGAGTCGGGGGCGCAGCCGTTTGCTATTTGCGAAATTTGATATTGTTGAAGCCCCAAGATTTCGGGGTTCACTTTAATGCTGGGAGCGCAACATTTGACAGCCATGAGCATTTGGCGCGTTGGAACCCCGAGATCTCGGGGATCAAACGTTTCCTGGGGGCGGAACAAATAAAAAAAAAACAAAAAAAAAAAACCACAAAAAGAGCTTTCACGTGAAATCAAAAAGAAAGGAAAAAAATACAAAATCCCTCCTCCCAACCCTTGACATTGCTGCCACCTGCTACCGCCGGTCGCTACCTCGACCCCATCCCGCACTGCTACCGCCGCCGCGAACCCAAGCCCTCGACGCACGATCCGCCGCAATTTCTGACGTCCACCGCGCTGTTGCTGCTCCTGTCTCCTGCCGTCGCTGCCGCTACTCTACTGTCCGCCGCCATCTACCGCCGGTGACTGCTGCCGCCATCTACTGCCGTGCTACTCTGCTGCTGCCGCCACCGTCCCTCTCCATTCACTTCCCATTCCCAATTACTCTAATCCTAACCCTAATTTCGATTTGGGTTTATTTTGTGACGGATTTGCACTATACCATCTGTTTTTGATTTCCACCTCATAATGCCTTCAAAAGGGACGAAGAAGAGAGCTAGGCCGGAAAATACGGAGAGTCCTACCCCTGTACAAGTGGCGTACGGTCCCGATGTTGACTATCCCGATGTGAAATTCATCTCGTCCCAACAATGGGATACTTTCCAGAAGCTAAAGCGTAAGACAATTAAACCCACTCAGTTTATTTCTCATGATTGTTTGCGTACTTTAGGCATTGAGAGTCAGACCAAAGCCTTGTTTACCTGTGTGGGTATGGGTATTGCTTATACCATGAGACATAACACATATGCCCAATTGACATTGGAATTTTTGAGTTCATACAAATTCAACAAGCCTCGGAGGAAGGGTGTGGTTATAACTGTGGAATTTAGACTCATGAATAAGGACTTTGCGTTGAATTTGGCTACATTTGCTCACATGTTTGGCCTCCCCTATGATGTTGATGTTCATTGTCCCGATGAATTCAGTTGTACCTCTACTTGGCAGAGTATGTCTACTTTTGCAGTGTCCGATTGGAATCATGTCCCGGATACTCAAATCCACCACCCCGTTTTGCGTGTTTGGCAACATTTTATGGGTGGTACCTTTTTGGGTCGTGCTGAACCCCATAACGTTCGACGCGCTGAGATTGACATTCTTGGGGGTTATTTGAATGTTGAGCGTCGTACACCATTTGCTATTAATATTCCATATCTTTTTGCTAATAAATTGGCTGGTGCTGTAAGAGCCAAAGAGATTGTGTTTGGGGGTTTAATCACCCGTATTGCCGTTAAGCAAGTCCGTTTTAATGAGAATACTACACGCCTCCGGCCGGTTGAAGGAGGTATGTACATTGATCTTGCTTCTTTACTCCATTTGAAGTGGCTTAAGGTATCCCCGCCCAATTACATGTGGCGGATTGATGAGAAAGATTCCGTGCTTTTACCAAGCACAGCCCCCGACCTCCCCACCCTTGAGCCATTACCACCGCAACCCGTTCCCCTTGACCCTGAGTCACCACCTCTACCCCGACCCTCTTACTTGCTCACCGTAGTGGAAAATATCGCCGTGTCCTCACTACCACTTCTTACTTATAGTCGTCGGTCCGAACCGACCCCTATCTCCTCTTCGGCACCCTCTCGGTCACCTTTTGAGGAGGAGATGCGAGAAATGATGAGTTGGATGCGGCGTAACCTCAAAACCATGATGACTGACACCCGTTTGGCCTTAGCCCCTCTTTATTCTTACTTTGCTCGTAGGGGAATTGTTCGGCCCGAAGGCCCTCACCCTTCATTTTTTACTTGGCCCATGGACGGGTTTGGTTCTCCTTGTGATGTTTCTGCAGGTACTTCTGGTGTCCAAGAAGGCGGTGGAGCTGATGACGGGGAGACCCGCGATGTTGATGGTCGTGCTACCGATTACCATGCCGCTTCCGAGTGATTTGCTATCACTCATCCCCTTGTACATACTAGCTTGGGGGAGGTTAGATAGTCTAGTAAGCATCTTTATTTCCCTTGCATTTTCGTTGTTCTCCCCTTTCCCCATTAAACATTTTGTCTTGCTGTATTATGTGTGAGAACCGTTTCTACGGTTTGATGGCTGTTCCTTGTTCCACACATTAGGGACAATGTGATGTTTAGCTTGGGGGAGGGATTTGCATCTTGTTAGAGCATGTTAGTTTAGCTTGCATGCAGTTTCTTCATAAAAAATTCAAAAATCAAAAAAAAGTTGAGCAATTGTGTGCTTTCCATGAATTTTGTGATGCTTGCCCTCACTTTTGCTCCTTGATTTCTCTCTTTGCTTATCCCAATTTGAAGAGTCTATTGATATAATATACTCAAGAAGGGGGGGGGGGGGTTGAATTGAGTATGCCTTCTTTTTCTATCTTCTTCGATGTGTGTAAGGTTGTATGAAGATCTTCGAGTAGAGCAAATAATAAAGAGAGACACAATATTTTTGAAGTGGTTCAGTCTCACACTTTGAGACCTACGTCCACTTTTCTCGATTAATAAAATTAGTACCAACTCTGGATTACAATTTTATCAACCCTACTCGTGCGACTTTGATGTTAGTCACAACTCTATCTAGATACCGTTAAATATCTAGCTACGACAAATACCGTTAAATATTTGCCTTACAATGAGTACCGCTAAATACTCGATCTATCTTACGTTAATAAGATAAAGTCTTCGATGTTTCTTGATGTCACAATTTTGAATGAATAAGATCAATGCTTGAGCACTTGAATCTTGAATCGGATTTGACAATGATAAGCTCGAATATTGAAGTATACGACCGGCGGTTTCTCTCTTGATTTGCGTGTATATGTGTGTATGTGTTTCGTATGGTTTAATGTATCATGGTAGTCTATTTATATAAAATATGTATCTAGGTAATTCAAACCCTAGATGATTTAGGAATATTACTAAAACTAGAATACTAGTCTTTTAGTAATACTACCTTAAATCTAATCTTAATATATTTAGGAAAGATTTAATAATATACTATATGTATTATATAAGGAATTAATTTCCTAATTCATATTTAGGAAAGATCTTTATATAATAAATAATTAGTATCCTTATTAAATCAACTTCCTAAACCATGTCAAAGATAATAAAATATATTACCATAATATAATCTTAGTTTGTTTAGGACATTAAATAAATACATAATATTTACTTAATTGAATCCTACACGAATTATGGTAAACGTGACATGTTACACGTTTCCCAAAGTCGAAACAAACCCTATCTAGATTATATTTTATTTGACAATTAAGATCATATAAAAATCCTTAGTTTATTTTAGTAATAAATAATTATCTCATAAGACAATTATTTATTCCTTATTTAACTTAAAGATATTTTATATAATCCTATTAAGATTAACAATTCTATTTTATAAAATAGAATACCAATTAAACACTAAACCTACACGATACAAATTTGGAGACAAACGTTTCAACCTAAACACATATATATTCCGATCATTTCTTCATAATAAAGAGTTATAGCTACGAGCTATAACTTGAATCAATCTTGTACTAAAGCTATAGTTGATGAATATAACTTTAGTTCATTATGCGCGCTTGTGATCTTCTATCAATCTTCGACTTAGTCAATTCATTGACTAATATGCTTGAATCTTTTATACTTGATAGATTAGATCTTGTTACTAATGTTCTGTACACTTAGCACACGATTATACATACGAGTATATAATATATAAATAGCTAGACTTGTCATTATCAAAACATAAACATATATACTATATATATATTTGAATACATGGTTCAACACAATTGTAGCTTTATAGCTATTTGAATCACATTTATTGACGGGATTTTTGCAAACATGGGGATGTCTTGACATAGTGGGTGAGGGATGGAATTTGGACCTATTAGGCTTGATCTTGACATTGGCAACCTACAGAAATTTGAAAGGTAGAGCCTCCTTAGACCGGTGCATCTATACCTGGTCTCACTTAGGTGTGTGTAGGTCTCCTTGTGGCGTGCGTTACATCAAAACGCACAAGTATGGTCTTTATTCCATTTCTCATGAGCATTACATTCATAATTTGTAAGCATTTGAAGCCATTCACATGACTTTGTTGCCCATTTTCACCCTTATACATTTTCTCATATCTAGCTACATTTAAACTTGCCTACCTTGTCGAGTTAGTAGCTTTATCATTGGTGTTTGGGTGCTCATTTGGGATATATGGTCCATTTTTGTGTCATTGTGAGCTTGGTAAGACGGAATTACTGATTTCCGTGTCTCGTTTTATTCTTGAGTTGAAGAAAATTGAAAAAAATGAGAAGTTGAAAAAATGAAGTTGAAAAAAGAAGAATGAAAAAAATGATGTGAAGAAAAAAATTGAAATACAAGAAGGAAAAAAATTGAAAGAGTTGAGAAATATGAAAAAAAAAGAAGCATGAAATTGAGTTGTTGAAAAGAAAAGAGAAGAAGAGGTTTTGTGATTTAACTTCCATGTTTTATATCATAAATATTTGGGAAGTTTACACTTGAATTGTCATGAAAAGAAGTCTATATGCTACTTTTGACTTCAAGCCTCCTACTTGGGATGGGTTTGGGATTTGGATTGAGCATCCATGCATTCATTGGTTAGTTGCTAGCTTGACTTAGCTCCACTTACCATAATTCATATGTTCCCCTTTCTTACCCATGACCATAGCCTTCCTCTAATCCTTGGCTTCTTTTTATGCTTGCATTTGATTGTTGTGACTCGTGGACTTGGAATGATCACCATATTAGATTGCGGACGCACTCTCATGAGTAGAGTTTAGGAGAGTGTCACTCATACAAATCTCCTTTCACATATAAATGTGTGCTTGAGTGTACCGCGAAAGTCCATTGTCAATAAGATCATGCAAGAGCCGAAAAGTTTGAATAAAATCTTTTATGCTACGCCGCCATGTAAATCTCATCCATGTTTTTGCACTATCCTTATGCCCACGTTGTTTTGGGATTATGATTCATTACGCTTGTTAGCTTATGTTGGGATTTGCAATTGATGAGATTTGGTGCTCCTTACCCTTGTCTTGATATTGTGTGCTTGCTTGGGACAAGCAAGGGTTTAGCTTGGGGGAATTTGATGTGTCTTATTTCTATATGATTTTCACCCCTCTTTTAGCTCATTTTTACATGATTATTTGCACTTTATGAGCTAATTCCGTGTTGTAGGTGTTTTGCATGTTTTGTTGCATTTTGTAGGAAACGGAGCAAGTTGCGACCTTTTTCTATCATTTTGGCATTCACCGAGCACCACGAGGCTACTTGGAGCGAGTTTTGGCCATGTAAGGGCATTCTGGGAAGATTCACTCATTCCCGAGGAAGAAGAAATGAAATTTGGTTGGTACTTGAGCCAAGAAAGTGAGAACTAGTAAAGAAAAGAAGAGATTGCAAGGTCCCTGGATTGCTGTTCGAACCCCAGAATCTCGGGGTTGATGCGAGATAGCCATATACCCAATTGCTGCGCCCCCGAGACTTGTTCAAACCCCAGAATCTTGGGGTTTGATACCTGAGCAATTCTTGGCCTCAATTGTTGCGCCCCTGTAAAACCCCTCGCGAAAGCGGAAATATAAACACGTAAAAGTACTAAAAATGCAGCGGAATTAAAACTTTTTAGCAAACTAAACTTAACATGCGAGAAGCTTTAAACTGAAACTGGAAACAGAACTGATATAAACAACAATAGATAAGTAGCAGTTCTAAGTACGGAAATGAAATATATACACAGCCTGGGATGGAACATCCCTACAGGCACCAAAATGTAAACAACAAAGGTCTAAGAGTCTAGCTAAGTGTAAACGGGTAAGTCAACTGATGAATGGATCATCACTCGCTAGCTCTCCTGTAACCCCGATCTCCAACCCTGCATGTACCTACATACATGAAAACATGTACGCCACAATCAGTGGGGAGTGACTAGAGTTCTCCTAGCCACCTTTTGTGACAACACGTAACATATAAACAATACAGAATACTCCAGCATATAACAACATGTGAAGCATAACATCTCATCATCTGATCTCTTACTATCATGCGATTACAGTGCACGGCTCTCAACCAACTTCATAAACAAGTAGGAAGGAGAGCCGGTTTCCCTACTGGTTACCCAGTCGGGGGGTCTTTCAATCCAATTATTTATGAAACCGAACTAAGAGTCATCCAATGCCTTGGATGATTAAACCACAACTAAGCAACATCAACAACACGACATGCATATCTGACACTGTACCATCCTCTAGGCAAGCAGATAAACATCCACAACTAATCATGCATATCTGACACTGTACCATCATCTAGGCAAGCAGATACACATTCATAACACTAGCAACGGGTCCAGAGGTGATCTTAACACATATCCCATTACTACGCTATGTCGGGTCCAGAGGTGAGCTTAACACATATCCCAACATCTAATCAAGTAAAGGGTCCAGAGGTGAACTTAACACATATCCCAAAACTTACAATCATGAAAAGGGTCCAGAGGTGAACTTAACACATATCCCTAATCATCCAAAAGCAAAGGGTCCAGAGGTGAACTTAACACATATCCCAATGCTACAAACATGTATTGGGTCCAGAGGTGAACTTAACACATATCCCAATACACAGTCATCGCACAACGGGTCCAGAGGTGAACTTAACACATATCCCGTGTACGACAACCGATCACGTGTCAGGTCCAGAGGTGAGCTTAACACATATCCTGACACGCCCAAGCAAAACACGTAACAGGTCCAGAGGTGAACTTAACACATATCCCGTCACGCGACAGATAAACACGTAGTGGGTCCAGAGGTGAACTTAACACATATCCCACCACGCGACAACCATTGTAACCACTGAACAACCAAAGGTAGAAACTAACCTATAGTTCTAACTTCTTAAACCTCTAATCAACATTCAATTGATTCCGGGAACTAGGACGAGGGAGAGCCGGTTTCCCTTTCGGTTACCCGACCGGGGGGTCTCTATCCTCACTTCATTCCCGAACCCAATATAACGTTGCCCGTACACCGGGGACCTCAAATACATGCTACGGGTATACAAAACGAGTTTCAAACAAAACCGAACAACCGTTTGAAAGTTACGATTTAATTTCAAAAACACAAAATGGCATACAGGGGTCCCCAGCCGGTCGGCAGGCAGCCGGTCGGCCGGCTGGTGATCCCTCAGCCTACACCTCTTTCAAAACCGAGAACACATCAAGAAGGACTCCCAGCCGGTCGGCAGGCAGCCGGTCGGCCGGCTGGGAACCCCACTCCCTAGCCTTTACTAAACTCGCATCCATCCCCATATGCACTCCCAGCCGGCTGGCAGGCGGCCGGTCTGCCGGCTGGGCTCCCTCCTAATCTATGTTTGTCGCATGTAAACAATACAAGGAAAATGACTACCAGCCGGTCGGCAGGCAGCCGGTCGGCCGGCTGGCAGTCCCAAGGCCAAATGCTAAAACTTCGCAAAACACGCAATACGCTCTCCCAGCCGGTCGACCGGCGGCCGGTCGGTCGACCGGCTCAGAGAGCCTGTAACCAATTTTCGGGATTTTTCAGAAATTCCTATACTTCATAATTCGACTCCAAACTCGAATAACACAACAATTGATGATTTCCCAACAACATGAATCGTTCAATAACACTATCCTACCAGCAAACAAGTCCCACAACAATCCTCAAATGAAAATATCGAGTATCCGTCGCAAAATGAGCAAAACTGAGAATATACTTAAGAGCATATAACAACAAGTTTAAGCATGAATTCTTCACAACAATCTCATCCTAAACATGTTACTAAGTCCTTGAATCAATATATGACAACAAGAACAGAAAACAACACAAGATTCACAATAAGCATGCTAATATACACATAAAGGCCGAGTTTCTCATTATCGTCACCTCCTAAGCTTATCCGGCTAAAGATCCTCCTCGAGTATAAAGCTATCGACGTCCGGGTTGTCAAGTCCTTCACCTACAACACGGAAAACTCAGTTTAGGAGCATAAAAACGGAATTATGCAAAACAGGCCGGATTTTCGAAGTGAAGAAGTTGGAAAACCGAAGTGACGGATGACTTGGAAATCGCGCGAGGATTCCGAAAATGTACTTACTTTTGTGATTTGAAGGCCGGATGATGAAGAATTTCACAAAAGAAATGGAGGTTTTATGGAGGTTTATGAAGATGTTAAGTTTGCTGTGAAATGAAATGTTGAAGATGATTATGTCGACATAAGGGTTTATAGAGAGGACAAGTGGGTTGTCCTTTCCGACTTGCTTAAACGGTTACGGATTTTAGAAACGGTTCTTTGAGTCGGATCCTAAAAGGTTTGCCAAATTATGTTCGTCTTAAGGACTTAAGGTTCTTAAGACGGATCTTGCTTTTAATTCAAAACTTACGAATTAAATTATAAAAAATATTATCTTTATTACGTAAAATACTCAAAACGATTAAATTAGATTTTACGAAAATATGGGCTGTTACAGCCCCCTAAGACTGTTTGGTCCCCGGATTTTCGGGGATTGTGCAACTGAGCAACTCTTCACTTTCCTAGCTAGTTTTTGTATTTAAACTCATCACTAAAGAGCATTTTACTCATGCTTTTTCATACATTTCCCTAAATCTACAAAAACCTAGTTTCCTTTATGTTCTTAGTTTATCAATCATCAACATTTATGTTTTAATTCCGGGTTTTATTTGAAGATTACTTTGCTCTTATTAATCAAGTTCTTGTTCTTATTTCCTTAAGTTGGTAATTTCTTTTCCTTACTTTTATATTATATTTTTAATTCCAATTTATATATTGTTATCATGTTTATGTTAATTAAATCAATCTTTGTTAGTTTATATATTATCATGAGTGAGTAGTTTTATAATCTAGGGTTTAGGGAAGCCATGTTAGATTAGTAATTGATAATTGTTGAATTGGGATTTATTATTATTAATTTGTTGTTTCTATAACATGCTTGTTATGTATTGTTAACCTTTGATTCTTGATCACAATTATTGGTTATCCTGTTAATTCTTTTCCTAAGATCGAAAGCCGGGAATGGAATTTGCCTAAGCATGTTTTGTAGCGCGACCTAGTAAGTGCGAGAGCCCGCTAGTAATCGTTCTAAGACTAGTAATAAAATCGAGATATAATTGCTAATAAGTCTAGACAACTTTTGATCATATGTTTCCCCAATTCGACATCAATTATTGCTAATTTACATGTGTGAACCTATTTCCCTAGATCTTTTATTATCATTGTTGTACATCTCAATTTGTTATCGTTTTAATCATCAAACCAAACAATCAATCGAACCGACCTTGATAGAATTCTAACCATAGCTTGTCATATTGCATCTACCATCTCCCTGAGATCGACCCCTACTTCCTTATCTACATTCATTTGTTAGTTAAGCCTAGGGTATCTTTGTTAGGTACGCGATAAGCCTATCAACCTCCAAAAGATGAACACCAAGACACACTACTCACTAATTTATTTTGTATTATATTTTGCTAGAACAATATACAAAATCTCTAGTTCATAAGGAGGGTTACACGGTTTTGGTTGCTAGTAAGGAAGAAGTTTTCTTTCTATTTTTACTCTACCAAAACCCTAAACATCAACTAGAATGAATGAAATGAGGGAACAAAATTCTCTTTTGTTCTCCTCAAGGAGGTGGCCGGGTGGTGGGTTTAAGGTGCCCAATGGATGGCTCCTTAATGCTATCAAATGTTTCCCATTAAACATAAGCATTAATAAAAATGTCTCAAGAGCATCTTAACTCAATTATGTGTTAAGTTTGTAAATTGTCTAAGAGAATTATAATTGTCACACGGTCCATCAACCGAAAATGGACTTA
This sequence comes from Silene conica, assembly GCA_029255685.2. Classification (NCBI taxonomy): domain Eukaryota; kingdom Viridiplantae; phylum Streptophyta; class Magnoliopsida; order Caryophyllales; family Caryophyllaceae; genus Silene; species Silene conica. The sequence goes on along the minus strand of CM055311.2, from coordinate 53,621,704 downwards.
CGAACATAACATGTAGGAACGTAAATATTGCTTCGACAATTTTACAATTTTATGATTCATGTAGTTTAACATTTAAACAATTAATCATAAAATTAGTAATTCATAATTACTAACATCCATTATCCTATATCCGGCTTTACCAATTTAAAATATTCATTCATTCAAATATGTTTCATAAACATATAAGTAATAGTGATGACATTTCAATCACTAAAACAATTTTAATTTATAATCCCATTATAAATTCCTCCTTATATTATATATATAAACTAGAAATGAACTAACTCGTATCAATATACAGTTATTTCATTTATCATTAAGAGAGTTGTCCTATAGGTGTGACCTAAAGGGATCAACTGGTCACCACCGTCATTACGACAGTAATGTCAAACTCTGGCAAGCCAATCATTACCGATTAATGTTGACCAGTTGACTTATGATAAAGAATCATCCCATGAATATTCTTTTATAGAGATTAGTCAGTTAATTATATTATTGACGTCATCACACTATTGTGGAGGATACTTACTCCAACAATTCAACCCCATGACAGACCACTCTTGTCTTTAGGAGTAGATGGAATATGAGGCAGATGAAAATTTGGGGTGATTAGGGTTTTGCGAGGTGATGGAGGTAGATTATGAGTTGGTGGTGATTAGGGTTTTTATGATAAGTATGTCGATGGATGGATGGAGTATACAAGCTAGGGTTTTGTATAAATGTTATACTAATCACGCATTATGCATATAATATAAACCCAAGCCCATCACGTCTCTATCCATAATCCCGTTCTCAACCCATAACTTAAACTTCACGAAACCCGTAACTTAAAATAATGACACATATAATTAATATACTTATTCTAGCAGTATCGAATAATATATAATTATACCTCATCTTGATAAGTAATACTTCCTCCATTCATATCCAAAGCGCATATATGCTTTTTGCACAAATATTAAAAAAGATATTAAAAAACTGTTAAAGGTACATTTGGAAGTGTGTAAGATGTTTTTTTATTAATTTAAATGTGTGATGGTGGGTTATAGGTGGGTCATGGAGTGACATTTTATGTAGATAAATGGTTTCCATAAGGGTAATTTAGTGATTTTGTTTTCTTTTTTAGGAAAGTGGTAGAGTGGATATGAATGGATGAAAACGGAATATATGTAGGTTGGATATGAATGGAGGAAGTATAAAACAACTCATTATTACGAACTATTAAAATACGGGGGTATTACAGCCAGCCTGGCGGATGACCGGTATACTGAACCAACAAACACCAATCTAAGCAAAGGAATCATAATACGAAACAAAACGAGAAAGAAAAAAGAAAAAAGAAACTCACCAAATAAAGAACTGGAAGAAGCCTTGTTCTTTCCAGCCTTCACCCCTCCCAGGACAGGCCTCATATACCGAGGCAGGTGTTCCCTACATAGGCTAGCAGACCAAGTACGCTCGGCCTCCGGGATAGCCAAAAAAGCTGTTATCCTATCAGCAAACCCCTCGTCATGGTCCACGATCCAATCAACAACTGAAAATAAAGAAAACAAGGTATGTCAAAATTCATTCTCACAAAACTTAAATCTGAACAGGAACTACAAGGAGGAATATTACCAGTGAGCATGACTGGGTGTTTGAGATAGTCCATTGCCGGACCAAGAGTCTCAGTCCGAACAAACATGTAAGTCTTTGACCAATACTTGTCATCCCCTGAATCAAGGTTAGTGATCAGGGGAGCCATCTTGCTTCTAATCCTAAGAATGAAGCGCCATCAGAATGATTTCTGAGCTGGTAAATAACCTTGATATCATTAATAGTCAGGGCAAGCTTGTACTTACTGCACAGGTTCTCAACAGAATGAACCAATTTCCAGATCATAGGCATGACCTGGAAAGAAGCTACCTCCATTGACCGCATAGCTTCAGCCATGAGAGGAGTCAAAGGTAAGAGACAGTCGGCCTTGAAAGCCCACTCGTAGATACAGAACCAACCAGGAGAAGTCCGGTTGGCCCTGACAGGGCAATTTTCAGGTATCCAAACCTCAGCAGAATCAGAAATTATTTTTCTTTCCCTTAAAACTTGATCGTAATCCGTTCTTAACAAATTCACATCCCTGAATGAAGAATTCAGGGACACGATGGCGGTGAAAGTAGAATCTTGATATTTATAAGTAGTAAACTCGGTAGGAGTATCAATTATAGCAACCTCATGCTCACTTCCCTGAGCAGGAGATTCTTCAGCAGACTTGATGAATTTCGGGACAGGGCAACGTTTTTTAGGGGCCATTTTTCCAAGAAGATCGAATAAGATGTTTGGAGTATAATTTGATTTGGCTATATTTGGTTTAAATTATTGTAAGCTAACTTGCAGGGATGAAGAACAATTGAGAAGATGATTGCAGGTTTTATAGAAGAGAGAATGAAAGAATTTGGATGAGAAACAAACTCTCAACAAAACCCCTATTTATACGGGAAATCCTAAACTGCAACAGACTTAAACCTAGGGAAGTAGGTACAAATTACCATGACCTCAGACAAACTAGCCGTTATTAACTGTTTGCAGGAATTGACGTTTTGACTTCCGATAACGGTTACATTCACACCAAAATTACTGAGCAGGTTGACATATTATTCCTGGTCTGATCAGACACGATTAAAATGTCAAGGGGCAATTGTTGAGCCATAATTAGCCTAATAAGGTATTCATGTAGTTCGGATAGGGAAGACAAGTTCAACCGGGGATGACCCAGACAAGCCCAGGAATTCAAGAAGGACCAAGCCACATCCTACCCTGAACAGGTCACACTCCTGTCCAGCCGGGCAAGTAGGAGCTAAGCAGAATAAAAAGGAACCAAGCCTGACCCATCTATTGTGAACAGCAAGCCAGGAAACGACTAAAGAAAAGATCTTAGCCCCTACTTTTGAGGAAGACCAAGTCAAAAACCCTAAGGAAATGTTGAAGAAACGTGTGATCATGGAGCAAGAGCATATTTGTTAAGGCTGATAGAGTCAATCCGGATTAATAGGAGGTGTGCCCTATTAATCCGGAACCACATTTAGCACGAAAATGAGAACGTTGGAGCATCCAACGTTCAGATAATGAGTAGTATATAAACAAAGTCATTCATATAGAACAGTGTGTGTAATCATTCTTGTACTCTTTACTATTTTAAGTCCATTCAAGCAATTGTAATCATTATATATCATTCTGTTCAGAACTAATACCCCTACAAACTTCTATCAAATATTCTTCGTCCTTATTATTGTTACCAATTGTATTAGAGCTAGATACCCTACACTTCATACACAATTTAACTTAATCGTTCCAGGAAAAACCTTGCTAAAACATTATTTATTTCGGAAAAGTTAGACTCATATAATTTAAGTTCATAAAAGTTAAGCAAATACTCCCTCTTATTCAGCCTATTCTTCCCCTTTCTTTTTACCTCAAAATTAAGGAAATGAATTTGGACCACACAAATCACCCTACCCCACATGAAATTGAATTTGGACCACAAAAAGCTTACCAAATAAGGAAAGAGGGAAGAAAACGTGATTATCGTCAATAAGGAAAGAGGGAAGAATAGGCTGAATAGGAGGGAGTATAAGTTAACTTCAGCACATATAAGTTAAGTTAAATCCAGCAAAAATAAGTTTAGAAAAGTTCAGCAAAAATTAGTTAAGTTTAGAAAAAATAAGTTAAGTTAAGTTCAGCAAAAATAAGTTCAGAAAAATTCGGCAAAAATAAGTTAAATTCAGCAAATATAAGTTAAGTTCAGAAAAATTCAGAAAAATAAGTTAAGTTAAGCAAAAAGAAGTCCAAAAGAACATGACCTTAGAGGTGGGTCATGTAGTGATATTTTATGTAAATAAATGGTGTCCATAAGGATACTTTGGTCATTTTATTTTTTTTAAGAAAGTGGTATAGTGGATATGAATGGATGAAAAAAAATACGTGTAGGTTGGATTTGAATGGATTACAAGTCGTGAAGAAAGTAGCATGAGTCGTAAAAAAAAGCCCACCTTCTCTCTCTTTATCTTGAAACCATGCTCAGCAAGAGTCGTAAAAAAGCACACCTTCTCCCTCTCTTTAACTGAGGATGTTGTTTGAGGCTTCTTAATTTTCTCACAAAAAGAAAAACAGAGTAAATCAGCGGCACAATAATGCTAGTTTCTGTTTTTTATTTTTTTAAAATTAAAGCTTGGGTCAGAACTTGATTTAATTAAGAATCTTGGTAAGATTAATGGGGATAATGTAGCAGGTTTTATGTTGATTAAGGTTATATTTGGATAGAGGGATTTGGAGGGAAAGGGAGGGATCAACTCTCCCTTGTTTGGATACAATATTTAGAGGGAGGGAAATGAAGGGGGAAAGAAATTGAAGGATGTATTTTCTCTCCTTTAGACCAAATTAATTTCTTTTCTTATGTGAGGTAAGATTTGGAAGGAAAACTCATTATACTCTCATTTAAATTATGAAAAGACAATTTTGCTCTTATTAAAAAATGTAATACACTCACAATTGGCAATATAAACCCACAAAGATATTTTTACCTCATCATATTTCATAATATCCTTCATCCAATATATCACGTCCCTCTTTCATTCCTTCAATTTCCCTCTTAACAATTTCATTATCCAAACAACCACATTTCCCCTCCCGTCACCTCCATTTCCCTCCCCTCCTTTCCCTCTTAAAAGGAAGGGAAGGGGAGGGGGGGGGAAAGGGAGGGATTCAATTTCCATTTTTTGGTTACAATATATGGAAGGAGGGAAATGGAAGGGGGGAAATGGAAGGGGAGGGAAATGAGAGGATTCAATTTCCCTCCATTATACCAAACTATAATTTCTTCATTGTTTGCAAGATTTTGTAGGAAAACTTTCTTTTGACTCTAATCTGGCTTAACTCCCTTCATCGTTCAACTCACTAAATCACCTTCTTCCTCCATCACTACTACAATTAAGCACTTGGGCCACGACAAAATTCGTGGCGCAAGTACTTATTTCCCGTGGCTAAAGCTCTTTGTCACGGAAATACCTTCCGTGGCCCAAGTGGCCGTGGCTAATAGATAGCCACGGTAAAAACAAGAACGTGGCTAAAATTATATTTTTAGCCACAAATTCTCACGTGGCTAATAATTCCCGTGACTAAAAATTAATTCTCGTGGCCAAAATTATTCCCGTGACAAACAAAAAAATATAAAATAAATAAACAAAATGTAATATATTATTTTTTAATTATAATGAAAATATTTTCACATATGGAATCTCTTTTTTTTTGGTCTAAATCGGGGTGTCCACCGTGTCCACAACGGCGTATAACCCCCTCACCGCGGGCTCTCTCACGAAGAGGTAAACGGCTTGCCAAAGAGTTGCTCCATTCCCATGGTAGGAATCGAACCCCTGACCTCAGGGTTAAGGGATGAGGTGAACAACCACCACACTACCAAACACATTTGGTTACAAATGAAATTTTGTCAAGCTTTAATCCTTGTTTGGTTAGTTATCTCAACTCGTTACTTACAATCACAAGTCATTCACTTTTGTGAATCGTATATCCTCCCCAGGAGGTCACTCATCCCAAGACTACTCTCAGCTGAGCATGCTTAACTGTGAAGTTCTTATGATGAGCTACCGAAAATGAAACTTAAGCTTGTTGATATAGTTAACACTTTGAAACCTTTTTAAATTATATTCCTTTTTTTCTAAATTACCTTCACGATTATTTTTGCGAAAAAATATTAAATGATTTACATATTTTTGCGAAAAAAATAATATTTTTCTCAAATTACTCGAGTGCATTTTCAATGTTGACCTCCCGACTAATGATGCTCGGGTCATTTTTTGCCCGAGTCAACAAAACCATTTTCTCCAAACTATTTAATCTCATTTTCCTTATATTTTTTCCCTGATACAATTTTTTTATTTTTTTTTCATTTGTCAGCATTTTTATTTTATTTTTCCTTTATCCATTTTTTTCATATATTTTTCCACACAAATACTATTTGTAAGATCGTCGTATTTGCAACGAAAAAAAGTTTAATCACTTTTTACTAAATAATGATCACTTTTGAATAATGATTACATATGGGCATCAATGACCGAGTTTTATTACTAAAATAAATGACTAAGACATTATTAAATCGAAAATAATCAGTTTTTCCCAAAAAAACACAGAAAATATCGTATAAATTTTTGTTTCTCTAAATTGATTTCTTTTCATTATTCTTGATATATCTTTTTGTCAACAAAATTTCACATTATTTACACATGTAAATTTATTATTTAAATTTCCATTTTACTTTTCGTTGTGATACGCTCATTTTCAATAATTAAAATGTTTTTCCATATTGATTTTTTATATCGGTTATTTTATCAATATGTTTTTTTCCATTTTATTCAATGATTTGTTGGAAATCATTTTAAATTTAATTTTTTAGACTACTTTTTTTTATTTAATCATATTTTAAATCTAATTGTCTTTTCTTTTTTTTTTTCTCCTTAAAAACTTCCCCAATTTTTTTCCAATTTAACATCTCGACTTCAAATTCTTGTAAAAATATTTTACAAATAAAGTTGTAAATCAATTTTCTAATGAAAAGCTTATTTAACAATATATTAGTTTCAGACTTCTCAATGATAGGTGTTAATAAGTTAATTATTTAATTGGACATACTTTCTCTCTAAATGTGATGCGGTCTCTAAATAATGTTATTCAATATTATAAATTTAACAAAAAAAGGAATTATAAATATATATTTGGCATGGGTGTGACATTGTTCGTGGCAAAAATGATTATTAGCCACAACTGTAACCTAAATTGTGGCGTAATTGTGGCGCAATTGACTTTTTGCCACGGGAAAATTTTTCCCGTGCCATAATTTTTTTCTAAAATAGTGAATAAATTTTTTCCAGTGGCTAAACAAAATTTAGCCACAAATTATAAATTCTCGTGGCATAAATCGTGGCGCAAGTGTCAATTTGTTGTAGTGTTTTTGTCGGGCTTGTTGCGCAATTTAATAAATTGAGTAACTGGGTAAGTAGCTTTGAAATTACAAAATAGTCATTACATAATTAAACGTATACTTAAAGTAAAGTAGTATTCAAAGAAAATAAAGCAAAATAATATATTCATATAATCATATTCATTTTCAAGTCAGTAGTGTTAATAAGAATGATCATAATAAATTGCACAAATTCTCACTTGTGACAGACTAAATCCAATAATAAGAATAATCATAATAAGATCATTTACGTCAATAGTGAAGAACATTAAGTACGAATATTTTTCACATCTCGCAATAATACGGCGCATTCATCTTGATGTCACAGTACACACCATGTTGCACTAATAATTTTGTACTATTATTTGTTATCATATCAAAAATATTAGTCACGGTAAAAATCCAGTGCGTAGCTAAGAGCAATAATTAGTCACGGGTAATTTACTTGTGACAATAAATCACAATTAGTCACGGTAAGAATTCAATGTGTGGCTAAGAGCAATATAGTCACGGATAATTTAGCTGTGACAATAAATCATAATTAGCCACGTTAAGAATTCAGTGTGGCTAAGCACACTAATTAGTCACGGTTAACTTACACGTGACAATAAATCATAATTAGCCACGAGATTGTGACTAAAAATAATTATTAGCCACGTTCGTGACTTGATGCGTGACTAAACGCATTTGTTAGCCACGGTGATGGCTTAATTCGTGACTAAAAACAATTATTTGTCACGGATATATTTTCCCGTGACATAAATTTTTTTACCAATTAATTTTGAAGGAAGGGGACTTTTTTTTCCCGTGACTAAGAAAATTTAGGTCACGAATCATGAATTCCCGTGACATAAATCGTGGCGCAAGTGCCATTTTGTTGTAGTGCATCCTCCTCGATTTCCCTCTACTTTATTTTTTCTATCCAAACAACCCCTCTTTATTCTCCCTCCCTTTCCTTTCTTTCCTTTTCCCATCCCACCATTCCCCTCCCTTCCCTTTCCCTCCCAATTTGTTATTGAATTGAGAGAAATGGAGGGAAAGAGAGGGGAGGGAAAGGGAGGGATTTATTTTCTTTTGTTTGGATACAATTTATAAAGGAAAAGAAATGAGAGGGGAAGGAAAATGAGGGGATTTACTTTCTCTCCTTAAGGACAAACTAAAATCTTTCCATGGGAGGAAAAATTTGGAAGGAAAACTCTATTTAAACCCTCATCTAACTATCAAAAGACATATTTCTTGGATAATCTTCATCCATTAGTCCATCTACCTCCTTCCTCCCCTTCCATTTTCATCTTATCAATTTTGTTATCCAAACAACTACAATTTAGTTCCCCTCCCCTTCCCTCCCTTCCTTTCCCTTCCCCTCACTCCCCTTCCCTCCTAAAATTGTATCCTAACACACCCTAAGAGATTTCGAAGGGCGATTAGTTGTTCCATATATTGTTCAATGGATTTGGGTCTCAGTTATCAATTAATCGATGAATTTGGGGATTCATGTGAATTGGGAGAATGAGGATGTTTACGAATATATGATCAAATGATTCTGGGAGGAAGGAGAAATGTATGGAAAGGGTAATCTGGGTATTAGACATAAATTACTAATTAAGGAGTCGGAAAATGAAAAAATGAGTCACGGGGCAGATATACAGTGCTGAATGGAGAGTATATGTGAAACTTTAGGTCTTATTTGTAAAAACGCAAATACAAGGTAATTATTTGTAAAAACATACAAATACAAGGTGGTTATTTGTAATTTACCCTAAAGAAAATTCGATAGAATTACATTTGAAATAACATATAAGTATACAACATAAGTTTTGACGAAACATTCAATTAATACAGAGTGCTTTAATTTGTACTTCCGATCTAAATTTACTAAAATATTATTCAAAATATATGGGAGGATTTTGAAGTGGAAAGTAAAATGACTTGATCGGGTACTAGGCAGTAGTAGACAGGACTAAAACGTTACGTAAGGATTAATATTATTACAGACGTGAGTTGATGAAAACTCAGAAAACAGAAATCTAACTAAAAAAGCCACCAAGGCCTTTCTTAGCCATATTAATAACATCTGCAGCACCACCACTACTTTTCTCCTCCTCCTCCTTCTCCTTCACGTCCTTCTTCTCCCCTTCCTTGTCCGCCTTGTCGGCGGTGGAGGAGGAGTTAGAAGAGTGGTACTTATGCAAATAACCCTCAGCTTTATCAACATACTGACCAACCCCACTACTCTCATCTAGCTTCCCGTAGGTCTTGCCAGCTTCCAATATGTCCTCCGCGGCTTCTGCCACCTTAGCTTTGTCAATAGCCGCACCGTCCTTCCCGAAAGACGACTGCGCCGCCTCCGCCACTATCTTCGCGCTTGCCATCAGGTCTGCGTTCGAGGCCGGCTCGTGATGCGTCCTTGGAGTTTCTTCAGCCATAGAGTTATTGATGTTTTGTTTTCTGTTGTTTTGGATGGAGTTGCTGGGACTATCAACGTAGACTTATAGAGAGCATATATGGGAAATGTTAAGGGCTACGTGTTAGTTCGTTATGGATGTTGGATTGGTTAATGAGTGTTTTCTTAAAGTTGTGGCGCTTATCAAATTTGGCCCCATCTCATTTATTGGACATTAAAGCCATTGTCGGTACGCCTTTGGACTTTAGCTCTATAATGTTACGGATAAGTGGATAACTTAACCTCTTAGGTAGGATAACTCTAACACTTTTCAAAGTCTTAAAATTTTGTTATATCAGTTTTTAACTAATTTTTAGTATCTTTTATTGTTTAGATTTAACTCAGACTTTATACATTATCTGTCAGACTCATTTAAGACTTTACTTTTCTACATCATAGTAACACATGATATCTAACTATTGGATAACTTCATACTCACTCGAAGTCTTAAGTTGAGTGTTAGATTTCCAAGACTTAGTTTAAGACTTTGTTTAGACTTTGTTAGATTATTGGTACTTTTGAGTGTGTCTTTGTCTTAAAACTTACTAAAGTTTCGGTTTAAGACCGCAAATAATCTTACCCTTATTCTCACACATTTTTAAACTGGTATATTTGTTTTATCTTTAAACCAAAAACCTTATCACATTATTCACGTATCTATAACCCTTATAAATGTGTGAACTTTGCCATAAGGTGAACAGTAAAGCAGTAAAGCACGCACGGTGCATGTGAGGAGCAGTGTGCTTCTTGTCTTCTTCCTCCATCTTACTCTACTTATTACTCCGTTCCTCTGCCTTTTCTTCATTTTCTGCTTTTTATTTTACACATTCTTGTGGTTACATTGCTTTAATCATTCTTATATCTTCACTATGCCTCTAAACGATGTTGATGAGGTGCATTATTTGCAGAAAAAAATTGATGAAATTGTTACTGGATTTCGTCCTCTGTTTGATCGTCTTTTGGTAGTTATGGTTAACGAGGTTATCTGGAGGCTTATTCGACAGCATGATTACCGACTTTCGTCATTAGAGTTAATGATTGGGCCTCGTTACAAGATTCTCCGACCAGTGGTACCTGATGATCAGATCACCTCAGGTACTCTTTCTTTTTAAATGATTCAAGTGAAATCTTCTTAAATACGCTTAGTTGTGGAATAATCTTATACAGATGCTGTTTGTTGTGATCAGCAACTGTCGATATGAAGAGGAGCGAGTTGACGAAGCTTGAGGAGGAGGTTGTTGAATTTTTCAAAAGATGTGAAACAGTCGTCCCTCACATGACTCTATACCATCTATGTATGGCTACCGGCGAGATATTCGCTGGCCCTCTCGAGAAGATTGAAATATACGAGATATATTATAGCTACATGGAAGAGGAATTCTTCAGGCCTAATGTTTCTTCACCTGAAGGGTGGTCTACTGATTAGGAGTGGTGGTGCTATTATGTATCTTAATTATAATCTGCTGCTATACTTTTGCTTTGCATTTCATTGGTGATTGTAGAATTGTAGTATAATTGTTATTTGGTGGTAAACTTATTTATGTATGGCTATTGGTGTCTGTTGAGTTTGATTTTGAACAATTATTATCTGTCTATGAATATGTCTTATGTTTGTAGACTCATATGTTCTTTTAATTTAGTACTGATTATATTGTGTCATTGAGCATAGATGGCTTATGTGTTTTGGTTCTTGCAGATCATTAGCTGTTCCTTATTCTGTTATTAATTATGTTTTGAGATTATTTTATAACTTCTGATGATCTGAATGTAATTGGTAAATTTTGTGTGATTTTGTGGTTGGTAGTCAATGTGAATATGTGTTCAGTGGTTCCTGATGATCATATCACAACAGGTTGGTTCCTGTGGATCATTAAGTCTTGCTTATTTGGTTATTAATAATTATGTTTTGAGTTTATTTTAGGAATTTTTGTTATCTGAATGTAATTTGTACAGTTTGTGTGATCTTGTAGTTGGTAGTCTTCCTGATGATCATATCACAACAGGTTGGTTCCTGTGGATCATTAACTCTTCCTTATTTTGTTATTAATTATGTTTTGAAATTAATTTAGGAATTTTGGTTATCTGAATGTAATTTGTACAGTTTGTGTGATCTTGTAGTTGGTAGTCAATGTAAATATTTGTTCGTGGTTAGTGTGCAAACAGTTCATGTTAGCTTGTAGGTATGTGTAGGTAATGACTTGTCAGTAACTGTTCAGTTTGCCCATACTTTGAAAGTACTATCTATTATCTTATTTGTGGTTTTGCAAAATCATTTGGCTGACTTTACAAGCAAGCTAGCCTATTAAAGCTACTGTCCTTGAGTGTGTTTGCTCTCATCACAGTGGCATTCTTACAGGTTTGTTTTAAGATTGGTTCTCATTTTTTTTAAAAATTTCCGGTTCAATGTAAAGAGCAATGGCTAATTCTATATATGTATTTTAATGGTTCCTTGTTGTTTAGGACATTATGAAACCTCTACGACAGTGTGCTAGGACTCTTGCAGGAAGGGATGGACGGTATTCTATAAGAGCTAGAGTAATAGAGAAGATAAATATACATGGTTCCTTGACTGCACACCCTCTTGAGTGTGAGCTAATAACGTTTGAGGATGAAAAGGTATATGTTTGTTGAGATAATATGTAGAAGCTTAATTTGTTCTTAACATTGTAGGTATGGGATAGGTCCTGAATACAGGACTTTTAAAGGGCTCTCATTTGGTCTCATTTGCCGTTCATTGATTATTTGTTGGTTTTGAAAAGAATGATTGTAATAATCTGTAATGTATTATGTTGGGACGGCTTATAAAAGCCCTGTCAGTGTGTGTTGGTTACATTCATTCCTATGTTTGTTCATTCATTTACTGTATGATATGTACTGGCTCTTTCCTTGTTGTTGTTTTCAAAGTATTTCAGACAGCGCCGTTGAGGGATCATTATGGGATGTGTATGCAAAAGTTGTAAAGTTTTGTTCGTTATATTCATTCATTCATTCATTCATTCCTGTGGTTACATAAACTACCTCAAGTGTTTTATGGTCGGGATTGCACAGTTCTGACTGGTGTATTATATTTATAACAATAGACTGGGAAATATCAGCTTGCGTTTATTTTACATCGTATGGGTACTGCTCCATTAGGGATTGATCATTTGAGAGCCCCGTATCTAGATTTTCATAACTAAAAATGGTTTATCTGTAATCTTTGAATATACCCTGTTGATACTGACGTATTTTCCTCATCTTCACATCTGATTGGTTCTGATGTCCTGAACGCTTAGGATGGGAATTTTATCAGTTTGTTAATGAAACTGCAGGGTGCTAGGCTCAGAGCTGCATTCCACAATGAGGAACTAGAGTTGTTTGGTGATGTCATGCATTATCATGTCGAGTATGAGATTACTAATGCTAAAGTCAGGGTGGTAGGAGGACATTGCTGGGGCGACCAGGATAACCAAGTTTATGAAATTATTTTTAATAGTGAAACTGTTGTTCAGCCGGTGCGTGGTAGCCAGGTCCTAAATCCTGTTCAGTACGTGCCAATTGCGTGTATACCCAAAAAAATCTCACTCGAACATTGTTATGGTGAGACGCTGTGATATGAGTAGGTTATCAGTGTCTTTAATATGTATTAGATCTGCTAATTTCAGATTGTTCTGTGTATAGATGTGCTGGGATTGTTTTATTTGTTGATCAGATATGTCAGAAACCCAGGCCGGCTGGTTATACTTGTGAGCTCTTTGAAATCTTCGTTATTGATTCAAGGTGTGTTCTATTCAGGAAGAACAGTCATCTAACTTACTGTATATAGTATGTGTTGGTGTGGAACCGTAGGCCTGTATGCTGACAAATTCTCGCTGCTGTGTATGCAGTTCTGATCAGGTTATCATGGTCACTGTTTGGGAAAAGCCTGCTGTGCGAGTTTGCAGGAATTTGGAGGTTAATGCAACGTCCTTCCCTGTCATCAGTTTTACCAACCTGAGATCGTGCTCCCAAATGGTATCTAGTGCTGTCAATCGTTCCACACATGACTGCGTACGTTTACTATCAATGACTGCGGATGCTAACGACCGTTTTTTATTGGTTAGGTTTTTCTCTTTCTTCTACGAGAGATACGGTTGTGAACCTGAACCCACAAGGACAGGAGGCTGATATGTTGCGCCACTGGTAGGTGTTTGTTTATTTGGTGTGCGCCTGTAGTTTTATTGCGTGTTATGACATAATCGTGATGTTGCAGGAGAAATGGTGGTTATGAGCTTCTGGCTAATAAACACAAAAAGATTTGTGATGTTCGCTGTCCAGGGACTGAGCGCATAATTACTACAATTGGATGTCTTCTCCAACAGGATGTATGTCTATGTCTTATACTATCTACCTTTTTTACCATCGTGGTTCCCTAAATTGGAATGTGTCCCTCAGATTGCCATAAGATCCGATGTTAGATGTACAATGCGTAGAACAGCAAACTGTGATTAGTTTTGCAAACAGTGTTTGATGTTGCTTCGTCGTACTAACAGGTAAAGGACACCCTGCAGGATGAACGGCATTGGTTGTGTGTCAATCTCCTTAGGCTTGATAAGAATAATATACAATTCTACACTGGGTGTAGTAGTTGTGGTACTGGTGGTTATGAAGAAATTGGTATCTTGTTCACGTGTTATGCATGCATTCAAGAGAATGTTGTGTCTTCTCCGAGGTAATGAACCGCGGCTTACAGAATGAGTATGTTATTGATGGTAGTCCCCCTGACTTATTCTTTACTTCAGAATACTGGTGGCAGTGGATGTAGAGGATGAGACCGGCGCTTGTAGTTTCAATGCGTTGACTGATAATGCAGAAAAACTCCTTGATGTGGAGGCGGGTGTACTCTTTTCAATGCTTCCACAGGTAATTGGTGCGCTGCTGTTGTTATTGTACAATGCTTCATTTAAGATTTAGCCTAATTCAGCTTTTCCTGTTGATGTGTTTTTGTTACTATGCTGACATTTTGTGTATATTGTTTCACTGGTTGTGTTAGGAAAAGGAAGACTATCTGTCACAAGTGGAAAATCAGTTGAAGAACAGTTGTTTTTACATTCAGGTTAAGCTAGCAAGGTCACTCTTTTTGACGCAGGAACTGAAGTGGGAGTTGGCCCAAGTATCCCTAATTTGAAAAATATGTATTGACAGTACACCGTGGCTGATATTAGTACGTTCTGGGTTGTATGCTTGTAGTTGTTTTTGTGGTGCCTGGTCTTTCGCGATGGCCTACGTAACGGCTTATAGCTATTGAGAGTATCTCTTTATGCTCATAAGCTACTGGCATTAGATTAATGTTTGGTACAACGTACTGTTTTTACCCATTGTGTATCTGTTGGGTGCTCGGTCAGCTAGCATTGGTACTTTGTATTATGATTGCAAAACGTGTATATCGTATGTTCGGTAAGAATAAGTCACTTTAGCGTACAGTTATTGACTGATTGATAGTTACGGAGCCGCTGTGGGCAACTGCCTAACAAAACGAGTGACTGGTCCACGCAGAAATAAGTAGCAACATGAGAATACATATATGTTTTAGAACTGCATTTATGTAATTTAGCTTTAGTCAGATTACAATTTAGAAATCTTGTAAACTTTAGGCTGCAATAATGGTACTACTTACTACTAAGACTAATTCCAAGGACATTGCAATATGGGGGAGGGGGGGTGTGGGGGGGGGGGGGGGGGGGAAGGAAGAGGGAATATAAGGTACAGATCATAGAAAACATCCATGAATCAGGCCTGCTTTGGTCAGAAGAACAATTTATTCGTGTTAGCTTGATGGTATGAAATACCTCTGATGTTCTGAAAACTTCAAAGGGTTTCAGCACATCTATCTTACAAGTGTTGATAAGACATAAGAACGAATTCCTGTTTTTGGTGATGGTACTATAAAACTTTAACAACTCCTTGTTCTTCGAAATGAACAATAGACGATGTTCAGGCACCGTTCCCTCCTCTAGGCCACAAGTTAACAATGCAATACATTTGGCTAATAATTCAGTGTCATAGTCCAGCAGAGACGTTGCAAGTAAATCTTTCTTTAGTAAGGTGCTGCTAAGGAGTTCCAGGTATACGGCGATATGATTGATCGTGTTGTATAAAATCCTTCTCAAATGCCTGTGCTTTGTTCATTGCATCGTAAGATACAGAAAGCGGTTCTTTCCCTCGTAATTGAGAGGGACCGGCTATGCTATAATGCGAGGATTAGCTTGGTTAATTGCTGACTTCTTATCTATGCTGAATATAGTCCATTATGTACCTTCAAGGCTATGTAATATCTTCCTCTGACAAACAATTATGCATAACCATTTAATTTATTCCAAAGTGTTGCGTTCCTGTTGATTTCAAGTGGCTAATTAAGTTTTACTAACGGAATTTGTGGCGCAATAGAAAATTTGGGATGTATAGATACTGAGCAAACCAAAAGTCGATGTTATATTAATAAAATTGCAAATAACAATGAGACTGCAATAAGATTAATTGGTAGATTAGACAAAATACAACTTGTTAGACAACAGACTGTTTGGAATTAGACAGGTACTTGACCATTGGCAAAAACATAGATTGCAGTCTGTTTGCTATATAACTACATATAATCTTAACAGTCCGAATCGTAGTATCCTTCGCTGCCTGATTCATCCCGGTATCGCTTCTCATATATTTCCTCTAAACGTGCAGCTTTGCGTTGTTTCTCGATCCTTTTATGTATTCTCCTTTTTTCCTTCTTCTCTTTGACATTCATGCAGCAACAATGAACTGCAACCAAAGTGTTCTTTCTGGTTACCCTTATAGTGCCATGTAGTTCTCCTTCGCTAACTGACTCTTATAATCAACGTCGACTTTAGACGTCTCTGTCCCAACCAGGAACAAT
The DNA here is from genome assembly GCA_029255685.2 of Silene conica. NCBI lineage: Eukaryota > Viridiplantae > Streptophyta > Magnoliopsida > Caryophyllales > Caryophyllaceae > Silene > Silene conica. The sequence goes on along the minus strand of CM055311.2, from coordinate 53,605,369 downwards.
GCTGCCCATGCTTTACACACCACTGTCACGCTTTGCTTGTCTGACTTATCGAGCCTGTTGAAGATGTCTGTTATAATTTCAGACAGGCTCAAAAATGGGTGATGAGAACTATTGTCAGACAGTGTTTGCCTCTCAACAGTTGTTGTGGAAAACAGGGATCTTGTTTTAAACTGATTTTTCTTCCAGTTCACATATCCATTGATGAAGTTTTCTTTATCGGCCTTGTTTGTGTATGTTGATCCGTTACAGTGTTTAGACATGTTGTTGCAGTTGGCGTTTATGATGTGTGGGAAATTGTGGGAGATGAAGGGGTTTGTCAGAGAAGAGTAAATTAATGTAGTTGACAGTGGTAATTCTAAACGTGAATGATAATTATCAATTGTATATTACTGTATTACATTTTATATTGAATCTATGAGGAAGGCGAACAGTCACGAATTTGTTGGTGTTGGTTGTAGTGGAACGATGAATTATGCTTTTTATCTCGAAAACGGTACAATCTTTAATGTTTTAAATATACTTTGTATGTTGAGTAATATTTTTTTGGCGTACTTTCACTTTGGTACATTGTTCTTGACTTTAACGGTTTGTAATATTTGTATGCCAATGTAAATAATTTGATAACCCTTGTAAATGAGTGAATTTGTTAATGAACGATTACGCCATACTTTCTATACGTAACATGTGCTAAGTAAATGCTTTGTTCTACAAATATTCTGACGCGGATTGTCTAGGCACGTGAATTAACATTTTCGTAATATTGTTGAAAATTAATCAGATGGTTAACGATGCGCTAAGTAGATGTTCTCTTCTGCGAATATTACGTAACGTATTTTAAAGTCGTGAGTTAACATTCTTTTAATATTGTTGTTGATGGATCAAAGAGTTTACGATTTTAAAGGTAACATTGTTTCGCTTACTTATTTACAAATTATAATATCAAAAGAACAAACAAAAAAAGTTATAATAAATAATTTGTTTTTAAAAGTGTTATACTAATTTGTTTTCAAATTATGATTGGTAAATGAGAGTTACCGTATTGTAGTCTATTTGTATAAACGTCCTTTATGAGGGAAATACATGAAAATTTGTAAATTACTGTTAATTTAAAGATGATGCCCTTAAGACGTTTTGTTAGGGTGCTACCGTAGCCGTACTGTGGAACGAATTGCCAACTCTTTATGTGTAATCATTGGCTGAAATAAAACACGAATTATGGTAGCTCTCGAAATATTAAAAATCGGTGTCGATTTCCCACATTGCATTAGTTTCTGAAGTAGTTAACTATATAAGAGTACTCTAATTAGAGCTACTCAACATATTAACTAACTTTGTACACAATAGTAAAAGTAAGTCATCATCACATCTTTTATTTATCATTGACCAAAAGATATTGTCTTATATAATTTGATTTAAATAAACTTATTGTTGGACAAGTACATGTGTACACCTTGTTAATTAGATGAACATTGACACAAATGCTTCATGATTTTGATACTTATACTGGCTGTTTAATTTTTGGTGTTAATACTAATTCATTTTTTAACAACATAGATAACTTGTACAATTGTTATTTTTAATGGTAAAAAAAAGAATAATTGTCTAATACGTTTTGGTTTTTGGGGTTATGTCAGTAACCTTGCTTAAGCTATTATCTTTGGTATTCATGTTGGTGTTCCTATTCTAATCATTACATGGCACATGAATTTAATTTACTGTAATCACCCGAAACTACATAACAAAATTACCGTCAGAAGTTACGTCGATATCAATATGTTTTGTTACGATATTTTCCTTGTTGTCCTTACCGTTTTATTTTTTTAAAAATCAAAAATCAAAAAAACGTACGAACATTACGTCGATGTCAATAGCGTTGACTATGCTGATTCCTGTGTTCTCCTAATCGTTTTAAATGAATGATCGATAAAATGAATTACCCATGTCATTAACTAGACTCACACACATTATTATAGACATATTTGGATGAATTGATTAGGAACATTTAACACTCATTACAAGTATGTTGCTTACCATAAACGTTAACTTCCCTGACTGGTCATGCTTCCATCATCATTCACACATTGAAATAGTTAACAAGTACAAATTAGCAACTAAGACAAGTTCAGTCACCGTATGTATGTCTGTATCTACCAGCCATACCCATACCCATACCCAATATTATACTCCAGTATAGGTAGTGTTGTCATTGTACTAATCCTTAATTTAAGGGATTTTGATTATGTAATATACACTTGTGATATATACAACTCTACGATCAAAGAATTATACCAACATTAACATTCTGTGGAATATTTAACATTCTTCATAAAATACAAAGGTAACATTGTAATGTGGGCTTAACATTTAGATAGTTTTATATATCTAATAGCTATTAACAAACGAAAAGGTATCACAGACATCTTCGTTTGTATACGTATAAGTATATTTAGACGCCTGTTTTCAATAACATATGTTCATTCATTCTCCCGTGGACTTTGATTATTTTTTTTTGTTCTTTTTTTAACAGATGCTACAAGTTGCTCCAACTCAAATGGATTTGCCGTACCATCCTCTGCTCAAACAGATAACATCTGTGTTACACTTTCCAGTTCCTGAATATCGTATCTTAGATATGTCTGATAACAGTGTATATGTAATGGTGAAGACGAATGTTGTGGTTTCAACTAATGGAGTTATGGAGCTTACATATGTAGGGGGTTCCGCTGATACGATTCAGGAGTCCTGTGAGGTTGCTGCTAAGAAAGTTGTTACTGATGTTATCAGGCGATGGTCTGTTGTTGTTCAGGACCTCACTTTTGAACGATGTGTTACCCTGGAGCGTTGCAGTGAGCTTTATAATTTAAAGCGGAGAGAGCTGCATAATACTGTCAGGAAACATACTGAATGTGTTTCAAAGGATAAATCATGTATTGATCCTGTGAGCATTACATATGTTTGTCTTAGTTATATGCCCCTCCTTAGCAAGATTATCAAGACATATGCAGTCCAGTGCACACCATTGGAATCGATCAGACACAGCGATGGATAGTACAGTTCTTGGATTACTATTAGAACTCCACCAAGTGCTGCTTTGAATTCAAGTTTTATTGGATTATGTTGTGATACACTTAATGATGCCAAATACAGCTTGGCTAAGAAAGTTGTCACTTATCTGATATCAACATACAATCTTGAAATTATTGATGTTAACTATCAATCTTCAAAGGCAGAGATGGCTGCATTGTTGTGTAAACTTGAATTAGAGAGTTACTTAACTGTAAGGGAGAGGGTGTATGAGATCTCTGATGAACCTGAGTTTACAGACATCCTCATTGAGAGGAATGAAACTGCATTAGGTTCTGTGTTTGATTATATGCCAACAATTGTTCCAGTTGCCAACAAAGAGATAAGGAGGAACAGTTATTGTGCAAGTCCTGAAATTGTTGTTCATTGTTTGGCAAGCCGGATTCCTGTCGTTTTCAAAATTGCATCAACACAGGTTGCAGATGATTCAAACATGGTTCCCTAATATAGCGGTCTTTCTGTTATTAGGTGTGAGGGTATTTTAAGATCGAAGTTTATGGAGTTTATCAGGTTTTGTATAGTTGATTAACATTGCGAGATTGAACTGTCGTTTTTTGGTCTTTGAAGCTGTAATTACGCAATGACAACTATATTTTGCTTAATGTGTCGTTTACGTGAACTTGGTAGTATATTATAAAACTTCAAACTCCCAATGTTTACGGACTCTGCTATTATCTACGCCATACTTTTCATTTTCTCAGTTAATTGTTAGCCTAGACAAACTTAATGCGTACTTACAGTTGGATTATAAACTATCAGTGGCACAACGAAACCAGCCTTAACGAGCATAAAACTTATAACTGGCAAAATATGTATTAAGATATATTATATTCAAGTTTTAACGTTACTCTCTCAAAAATCTACGTCCACCCCGAAGTCTCATGTAGTGTGAAGCATAAAACTAGATATGATTTCATATGTTTTCTGTAACTAATGGTGTCATTACATAAAATTGTTGATTATTCAACCTGTTGTGGCTTACTCTTTAACCAGACAGAATTCCCACACAGTACTTTATAGTACTTATCAGCAATGACTCTACACAAGACATTACTGTGAAACAGTGGACATTACATAAACAATCAACCATATCTTGAGCCTATCAGATAAAGAATATGGCGCCAAACATAACCACCTGTCCTAGGCACAACCATACTTGTAACGGATTTTCAGCTTCTTTTTTTTCCCTCCCTGTATAATCTTATGTAATCACAACATACTTATATGACGTCAATTGTGGCACTTACCTAACAAAAATTAATATATATAACCATACATAAAGTTCACTCTTACATCATTCTTCATAATCAAATAAATTACTTCTATTTGTATACACCTCTTAGTATAATTTCAAAGGTCTGCATAATGAACTGTTACTTTCTTCTTTATTGACTTCGGTTGCCTGTTTTTCTAATTGTTTTAGGAATACTATAATGCTTCTCTTATCTGTTGCTGATACTTCCTTAAATTTATACCAATTATATAACTACTATCTTTGTAGACATTATTTCTGAACTGTTTTGTTGATTTACATTGCATATGTCAACCCCACAGCAAAACTATGATAACAAACATTTTAAAATGTATTGATTTGTATGCACATATCGAACAATGAAACACATGATGCAAGCGTTGGTTCATATAGTACATTGCTTTGGTTAGATACAGTTGTATTTCTTACTTAGATGGTTACTCCTTATTACTATATGAACATAAATAGAGTACTTTGATATGTAGACGAACCTACTGTGTGCTTAAATATTAAGATTGGATGTATAATTTTCTTTGAGATAACCTGTCTCCAGGATATGCCGATACCAGCTGTACAAATATCAATTCCTTTCCGACCTTTGCTCAATAGAAGAGCCAACCTGCTGGATTTTGAGGAACCACGGTATGCCATGTATGATTCAGGGCAGCACAATACGTCTGTCACTGTGAAATGTACTTTTGCCGAAGAAGAACATGTTTATGTAGGTGGTGTGTCGTCTAATTTTGATGTCTCGTGTGAGCAAGCAGCGCGGATGTCTGTAACAGACCTGATAGAAAAGTATGACATATATATTGCAGACTTCACAGCTGCATTAAAACAATCCCACAAAAGATGTGCTAATCTGTGGAGGTTGAAACAAGAAGAGTTAAGACGCCTAACAAATGGGCTCCCTAAAGTTCCATTGGTTGAAGAATTTGAATGTCCTGAGATATTTCATTATCAAACCCTTTCTTTGGACATAGTGTCCCTTTTGCAGATTATTGTTGGCAGGCTCCCTGTACAATGTAGCTCTATAACTACCCTAGAGCAAACCCCTTCATGTTTCACATCATGGTTGACTCTAAGTCGAGAAGGGGTTGATTGTGGTCTTACTCATATTGTTGGTGAAATATCTTCATCAAAATATACATCAGAACAAGCACTTGCTTGTAAAACTATTCAACATCTGATTCCCATTTATAATATCGAGTTAATTGATGCTAATTACGCGCCTGAAGATGTAAAGCTAGCTGCTTTGACCTGTGAGTGTGCCAGGAACAAGTTTATTAGTCTTCAGAAACATTTGCTAGCATCTCAGGGAGCTACATTGGGAAGCCTAAATGATTTTCCAAATGATTTAATACTGAATGAAGAGGATTGTCTTACTCCAAGAAGCGATCCTTATCTGATTCCTATACAAAAATGTCCGCCACCACCTCCTAAGAAACGAAAAGCAAACTCACAACTACCTGATCTTCGTAACTATATTCCTCCAAATAACAAGAAAGTTCCATTTACTAAATACGTGAACGACAGAAGTGTATTCTATAAATCTGCAAAGTTTCAGTGAAGATGGTGTAGAGCTTGTTGTATTCGGAGTGCTACTGTGTTATGCAAGTCAGTGCTTAGCATAAACATTTTCAACTGTGGTGTAGTTTTTACTTAGGACTTGTTTTGTGTGTTAGCTTAGAGCATATGAGCTCAGTTATTGTAATCTGCTTATCTATTATTGTCTTTGTTTTCTTATATTAAGTATCATTATGTGTTTACAGTTAATGGATATCAGGATCTTTTGTTGGAAATATGTGTCTTAGTCCTACAACAACTGCATAATTAACATTATATTTGATATAGCATAACATTACAATATTTGCATTGTTACGAGGAAATTGTAGTCTGCTGGATAAGTGTGAAAACAGTGTGTTGTGTGATGCCATTTTTAGATACCAGTTGTTGCTTATGAATGCGAATGTGGGTGTTTTGTCTTTTTTTGACAGACGGTTTGAAAGAAATAGCTACCTGACACTGCAGATTAGATTTGTTACAATTAATTGCTAAATGGGTATGTTCCTTATTGCATATTTATTTGTTTTTAAAAGACGAACACAATATATATTAAACGTAATTGCGATTGTTGTTACTTACAGAAGACAACTTTCCATATTACAAAAATGTTCATGGATCTGGCAAAACTAAGCGCAAATGTAGGTCTCAATTACAAGCTGAATCCAGTGGGACAAGGTAGAGCAACAACAATCAGTATCTTACTATAACTTTGTGATGTGTGTGATCTGAGCAGAACCCTTTTCTTGATGTCTAAACTTAGGATTACAATAGGGAATGCAGATGTTGGTACTCCGAAAAAGCGTTGCAGGAAGCCCCGTGTTAGACCTCAAATTGGTGAGTTTTTGACCATTTGTGGTATGAATCATTATATTTCCTAAGATAAGATCTGTTACACTTCATTGTCAATTGTAGGTCTGCCCCTTGGTATGATTGGTCAGCCGTTAGTTGGATCTCCGTTAAAGTTGCCACATGTTCCTTCGTGTGATAAATGCCTCGCAAAGAGAATAATCTATGAATCAAAAACATTCTGCTGTGGTAATGGTTCTATTGTGCTGCCTTCTAGCACGTTTCCACCACTTCTCACCATGTTGTACACATCGGCAAACCCAATAGCAGTGCATTTTCGGCAGTATGCACGTCTATACAATAACCTGTTTGCGTTTACTTCTATTGGTGGGAAATTTGAATCACAAACGATCAAGGGTATTTACGTCTTCAAACTACATGGCCAGATGTACCATAACGTACCTGACTTACTTCCGTGTGGTACTCACCCCAAATATCTTCAGCTGTACTTTTACGATGGTCTACATGAAGCTGCAAATCGTGCAGCGTGCTTTAGCGAACTCAATGCAACTGTCATTGAAATTCTGATGGATGTAACACATACAAATCCATACGCTCGTTTCTTCCGTTCATTGAAAGATGTAACTGTTACTGCGAACACCAAGATAGTTATCACGAAAAATCCTAACCAAGATCAGCGTGTCAGTAATGCTCCTACATCTAGCGAGATTGCTGCAATTTGGCCTGAGGATTCCACATCTGGTGAAACTGACGGTCCTCATATATTGGTGACTACCCATAATGAGGCTTCGCATCGAGTCATGCATTATTATGGCTGTTACGATCCATTGCAGTACCCTCTGCTATTTCCCAAAGGAGAATGTGGATGGCAACAAGGCCTCGAAAAACATGTTAATCGTAACAGGACAGAACGGGCCGTACAAAGTACAACCCCATCTCCATCTAGCTTTCCAAACGCTGAGTCTCTTTTGGATGCAGAAGAAGAACGTAAGTCCTCCACGTATACATGTTTCGGACTGTTTGATGTTTCAAAAGGTCTGAATTGCAATATAGATTATGTTTGATAATGCATAATAGTGAATCTGTTATCCTTACAGGTAGTTCTTATCAGAAGAAAACAGAAGACCGAAATGTTTCATGCCGTGAATATTATTGTTATAAGCTACAAAACAGACCAGGAAATATGATGTTGAGAGCTGGGAGATGTTTACAACAATATATTGTTGATATGTACGTAAAGTTGGAAAACACACGGTTAGACTACCTTAGGCATAATCAGGATACAATCAGATCTGAGATGTATCAAGGTTTACTTGACACCATTGATGCTGGTGAACAATGCGCAGCAAATGTTGGCCGACGTGTTATTCTTCCAGCGACCTATATTGGCGGCCCTAGGGATATGAAAAGGAGATATCTAAATGCGATGGCTCTTGTGCAGCGGTTTGGAAAGCCAGACTTTTTCATAACTATGACATGCAATGCAAATTGGCCAGAGATCAAGAATGAGCTGGCACTTGGAGAAGAAGCCCAGAACCGTCCAGATATTGTAGCTCGGGTATTTCGAGCTAAATTGCTGCTGCTGAAGAAGAAATTGGTCGACGACAAAATTTTTGGAGAAGTTGCTGCCTTTGTATATGTAGTGGAATTCCAGAAGAGAGGATTGCCTCATGCGCATTTCTTGCTGATTATGAAGCCTGGTAACAGGATGAAATGCCCAGCTGACTTTGACAAATTTGTGTCTGCAGAAATCCCTCCTCAGACAAATGCAAACCTGCGTACGGCTGTGATAAAGCATATGATGCACGGTCCATGTGGGAAGATGGACCCTGAGTGTGCATGTATGAAGCATAAAAGCAGTCCAGGAAAATGTAAGTACTTGTATCCCAAACCATACACAGCTGAGACGATCAACAATGACGATGGTTACCCAGTGTATAAGCGTAAGCCAACATCTGAAAGTGTGCGTGTAAGAGGTCAAATGCTTAACAATCGCTGGGTAATCCCATACAATCCATATCTAATAGACATTTTTTACTGCCATTTGAATGTGGAAGTGTGCTCAACTATTCAAGCTGTGAAGTACTTATATAAGTATGTTTACAAGGGTCATGACAGGATATCATTCAATGTTGCAGCAGATGGTGAAGTCAAGCCGGTTGATGAAATAGAGCAGTATCAAACAGGCCGCTGGGTATCTCCTATTGAAGCAATTTGGAGAATTTATGGATTTGATCTATTTGAAATACAACCCGCAGTGATGGCACTGCCAGTTCATCTACCAGGTATGCAGACTATACAGATGAGGCCTCACGAAAGATTAGATAGTGTAGTGTCTAACCGAAAGCGTATAAGGACTCCACTTACTGAATTCTTTAGGTTGAATGGCGAGAATGCTTCCAATCCAGAACGAAAACATCTATATGAGAGCTTCACTGAGCATTACTGTTGGGACCCATCTCAACGAACATGGTTCAAGCGTAAGAACAAAATATTTGTGGTAGCTCGACTTGTTTTTGTGGCTCCATCAGAAGGAGAGCGCTACTTCCTGCGTTTGTTGTTGACACATGTAGTTGCTCCAAAATCTTTTGCAGACTTGAAAACAGTTGATGGATATGAGTGTGCAACGTTCCAGGAAGTTGCGCTCAAAAGACAGCTAATTGAAGATGACAATATGGTAGAGCTGTGTTTAGATGAGGCTAAAGAAGTAGAGATGCCAGCTGCTTTGCGACGTTTATTTGCAACTCTGCTCATATTCTGCCAGCCTAAAGACCCAAGTCTCTCTGGGAAAAATACTACAGTTCACTGTCAGAGGACTACAGAAAAGAACACCCAGATGATCCCTACACGGCACATGTTCTTACCGTCCAACGTCTAGAGCAACAGGTAGAAGCAATGGGCAGAACTTTGAAAAGTTTTGGGTTATCAGATTTGATACATCCACAGGATGCAGAACTTCGACCATCACAGGATACCCTTGATGCACTAAACGCACCAATACCAGATGAATGTATCATGTGTCGCACATCATTTAACCCAGAGCAACAAAAGGCTTTTGACGTAATAATCGATTATGCTACACATAATAAACCTGGTGCTTTTTTTGTAGATGGGCCGGGGGGGGGGACTGGAAAGACCTACCTATACAATGCTCTGTATGCAGAAATACGGCTTATGGGTAAAATAGTCCTCGCTACTGCTACTGCGGGTATTGCTGCAGCAAACATCCCATCTGGGAGAACTGCTCACTCACGGTTTAAACTCCCTCTAGATTTGGATGTTTCTTTGTCGTGCTCAGTGCCCAAGCAGAGTAGTCTTGTTGCGCTCATAAAAGCATCTTCTCTAATCATATGGGATGAGGCCTCCATGGGACGTAGGGAGGGTGTTGAGGCATTAGAACAGCTTTTACGAGATCTGTGCAATCCTGATTTGTTATTTGGTGGTAAACTTATTGTATTTGGTGGAGATTTTCGACAAGTTCTTCCAGTCGTCCAGAATAAGTCGATACGTAAGCTGGTCAATTCTACATTAGTTGCCTCCGATATTTGGCCACATCTGGTCAAATTCCGGCTAACCGTCAATGTAAGGGCTAAAACTGATCCACATTTCTCAGATTTTTTGTTAGCTCTTGGAAATGGTCAGCTCCAAACATGTGAATCTGAGATGATTGAGCTGCTAGATGGAATTGTACTAGATACAACTCAGTTAGGTGGGGATCTTATAAGTACAGTTGCTGATACCGTGTATCCAGATGTGGACATCGACAGTATTGGGGTAGATATTTTTAATCGTCGATCTATACTTACACCTATGAATGAGGATGTTGATGATATAAACACATACATGATTAACAAGTTCCAAGGTGAAGCTGTTATGTATAGGGGGTTTGACTCAATGCTTTCCGATAACTGCAATGTCTACCCTTCAGAATTTATAAACAAACTTTGTCCTGGTGGCATGAGTCCTTATGAGTTGGTGTTAAAGAAGAACGCTCCGGTTATTTTGTTGAGAAATCTCCTCCCATCTGCAGGACTATGCAACGGTACAAGGCTGATATGTGCAGGGTTTACACCAAATATGATCGAATGTGTTATAACCAGTGGTCATTATAATGGTCAGCATGTGTTTATTCCTCGCATAAAGATGCGACCATCCAGCTCTTCAAATTATCCATTCCAATTCCAGCGGAATCAGTTCCCTCTCAAACTTTGCTTTGCAATGACAATCAATAAGTCACAAGGTCAGACACTAGACAGGGTTGTTGTTTACCTACCAAGACACTGCTTTTCACCAGGGCAGCTGTATGTTGCACTATCACGAGTGCGGGAAGCAGTAAAAGTAAATGTCATTGCAGCTTCCAATGATTGCGAGTTAAATATGAACTGTGTCAGAAACATGGTATCTTTTGAAGTGATAAGACTTGCAGGTATTTTGTAAGATTTACTAGCAGCTGACACTGCACCAATATTTTGGTTAACTGATTATAACTGCTCAATATGTATACAGCGTTGGCAAGATGCGTATAGTTTATCTTTACGATATTTGTGTTATTACATCAACCTCGATAGTGGTTACAAACTGCGAAATCTTGGTTGTATGTACTGTAACACAATGATATCCTGTCTTGCTGCTTAGGACAATTCCTAATATATACTATTAATAAATTGAATCAGGAACTTACGCTTCAGAATATTGACGTATAATTGTTTTGTTGTAAGAACTTTATTTCCATAACAGGTTAGTTTAACAGCATGGCATCAGTTTGACTCCAACTCAGTAATCAAATCCTTCGACAACGCCTTATGTAAATGACGCAAATTTATCGTTATGCAATATGTTTATATGCTCATTGCATTACAGGTGTTAGTGTATTAGATCTATGTACTGATAGTTCATAAAATTTAGTAATAATAATAGAGGCATCGAGCAAAACCATCGTCCTGTTGAGTGTAATAAAGTTTGTCGAGTTTCAAGAGAGTCATAGTTAATTACCTATTTATTTTGCATCACGATTGATAAACTACTTATCTTATCAAGCGACACTTCACGTAAACGACAGTAACTCATCGACAATGGTTACCTACGTTTGTAGTTGGTAAAATACACTGCCCTGATATAATAACCGTAACAGTACCCTAATATCTCTCGTTGCAAACTACTGTAGATACTTTTAAAAACTAACCAGATTTGATAAATCTACAATTCCCTGAATTATGCAAAGTTAAAAAGTACATACACCATACCCCTATAATGTACTATGTCAGACCATCCCACGTAACTAACAGAACACAGTTAACCTGCTAAACAATCACTACTGTACATAATTGGGTATGGGCCTTCACTAATACTACACTCCACCTCTATTATGTGGACAAATACACTATTAATAACCAGTTGATATTTTGCCATATCCTTCATGAGTCTAACATAGTTAGAGTTACAACACACCCTTTCCAGGTATGGATTTGTAACTTAATGTCTCTGAATTTTTAAGTAGGCATTAAGAAATTAGAGATGTTAGGTCCATCAGTTACTCCTTCAAATGTTGTGACCCATTTAATTTGATACACATGTATTCATCTTCTTTTGCAACAGAATGAAACCTCGTAAAGTCTACCTTGATGAGTTAACGGACACTACCAAAAACTACAAGGTCAATGTCAGAGTAATCGAGAAGCGTCGTCCGAAGGCATCTCCTGTTAAGGTGCAATACCAGAGCTTGTTATTTGAAGATGATAAGGTATTTGAACTCATTCACCCACATATGTTAATATATATTAGAACTTCTTGCACAGATAGATGTGAAACCTTTATTAGTAAGGTTTGCTTGATTATGATTACTGATATACCTACATGAGCTTTCTGCATATGTAGTTCCGACTTTGATAAGTTTGTTTTGTGGACATGGTTTGATCAGGGTAACAAAATGTGTGCTGCTCTTTTCGCTGATCAAGTTGACATATATGAGGATGCTATCAAGCGTAATCAAAAATATGAGATATCAAATGCTAGCATAAGTCCTCTTAAGCCTGAGTATAAAACAAATGAATCTGGTCTAGATTATCAGATGACCTTCAATAGACGTACTGTTATCATGCCTATGGACATTGATGGTGGATGTGCTGATGTTAACTATCGTCCAATTTCACAGATACCTCGGGCACCTGACTATAGTGAAATGTTTGGTACACTTCAAAATAATAATATGTCTGTATATATTGCATGTACTAACAATGTCTTCTGTTTGTAACTAGCGTTTTACGAACATATGTTTTATGCATTGTAGATATAGTTGGTGTTGTACTCTTTGTAGAAGACCAGCCTAGGAAGATTGTCACGGCAAAGGCCCGTGAAACAACTGTCCGTGAAATCATATTAATCGACAACAGGTAACTGATGCCAATTACTTTGACACATTGAAATACATATTATTCTACATATCGATAACATTATACATCATGATACTGCTGTTGCTGATATAATGCTCTTGCAGTACTACACAACCTTTGTCCATCTCAGTTTGGGATGATCTCGCTAAGGATGACTGCACTCTGCTGATATCAGAACCTGGAAAATTTAGAGCAGTTGGCATAACAGCACTCAGAGTATCAATGCGTAAAGGTTCTGATAGTCACGGACAATCTGGCTGTACATGTGCCATAGTCTAATATATTGCATCATTACAACATTTAGCAGTATCTTAATACAGTTTGCGATGTAGCAGGATTTTCAATGACAACATCTGCTTCAACTGTTTTTGTACACTCACCAGATGGTGATAAAGCTGATGCTCTCAAAGCATGGTACTGAACTAGGCTACACGCGATAAAACAAAACATATTGTAGACAAAATGTAATTCTGCTAATGTTTGAACTACGTGAATGTGCAGGATGGCTAGCCACACTATGGCGTTGACGAAGTTGCAAAACCGACTATTTAATGTCAAGATGCCTGTACTCACTGACAGTACGACAACCATCTCAACCCTTCGTTCCAAAAAGGTAGAAAAATTCCTGCATCTTTTCCTGCACCATATTTAAAACTGAAACTGTATCAATCATCCAATAATACTACATCATAACAGAATGTCGCGGTTACGCAACAGAAGTCCAAACACTACAGAAGTTTTAACACATATTGTATTCATATATTTAGTACAAATGAGAGATTTCAAGATGATTAACAGTATGGGTTATGTGTCTTTAATACTACAAACAGGCTAAAACAACCTTGCAAGATGAGAGGCATTGGTTAGAAGTAACTATCCCAAATGTTGATTTTGAGAAAATTAATGCATACATGGGTTGCTCAAATTGTTCAAAGCGGTCAAACATACAACCAGGCAACACATATACTTGTGACAGCTGCGCTAAGCCTAATTGCACCTCAGAACCAAAGTAAGACTTGTGCTCATTTGACAATTACTGAGTTATATATAACTGAGCAGTGCATTATATTTATGAATAAGACCAGGTTAACACTGGCTTTGGTGAAATTGAAAATATACATTCCATTAAAAATGCTTTTGTGAAATGTAGGGTTACTTTCAATTGTGAAGTATCAGATTGCACTAGAACACTATCCTTTACTATGTTTACAGATGTTACTGAACAACTGTTCAGGATGTCCGCATCTGACATATTCCATATGAAGCATAATGTGAGTCTAAATTTACTTTGTTTTATTTCTAAATTAATAGTACTCTTCATATTAACTGGTGTATTGCTTGGCAGTCTGATGAGCCAACCTTTACAACACTCAAAGAATTACTTGACACAAAGCCTTTCAAAGCTCAAGTAGCTCCAGCTAATAGCCTGTCAACCAACAATGTGCTGCAATGGATAATAAAGCGTGTTGTAGTGAGTGCTGAGAGCAGTGGTCCTGAACTCACTGTGGAACAAACAAATGAAGGAACCACACTAGAAAGTCAGCATGTTGGGGATGTTAACATCAAACACCTAAAACCTACTGATTATACAGAGCATGACGAGAGTATGTCTACAATCGGTAGTGATGAGTCTGCTAAAGATGACCAGCCTGTGATTCCAAGCTATCCAACAATTGTTGATTCAGGGAAAGATGTGGCAATAACTTTGTCACACCCACAACTCCCAAAAAGGAAGTGTAGGAAGGAGAAGACAGGATCCCCGTCTGCAGTACTCTCTACCCCAAATTAAGAACCAGTGACTACTCCAAATTAACAATCAGTGTCAACATGAACTCTATCTATGTTACCCGTTTATCTTTTGCTGTTATAGTGCTCATAGTATGCACAATTAATGTCTGTTTAGTTAACGAAGGCATGTCAACCTGAACTCTTTATATTACAAGTTCATCTATATATTCTAATTTAGTAACTTAAGATGCTCCATGGTTTGTAGCTACAAAAGACTAAGACCAAAAATCGTATGCCTATTGTTTCGGTGTCCAATAATGACATTGAGTGCCTTGCTCAATGACGTAAACAGTACTGTTGAAATCCAATCTGCTAACACCCACGCCTGTATAGCTCCAATACACAGCTTAATATATAACACTATTATCAAAAGGAAGTTGTTAATGGTTGAAGATTACCAACAAAACCCCAATAACATAGCACATTAAACTAAAAGTAATATGCCACACAGAAGTTTATCTACTACGAACAGACGTATATGTTCACGAGTTCCTCCTGATCAAAAGACAAATTCAAATCGCTAAAATCATAAACACAAGAGAAACTTAACCATATACACATCGCCAGGTTCTATCATCATCCAGGAGAAACAATCAATCTCACAACTTACCTACTGATTATGGTATAATCCCTAAATTCTAACGACGTAATATTACAGGTTACAAACGTATTAGCTTGTTGTCAAATAAATTGCAGTAATAATTGAAAATAAGACAATGTTATGAGCAGTCCAAATTGAAATAATGCAGCCAAAAGAAAGGTGCTTAACTCAAAAACATGTATAAAATCTTGCATTACATTAGCTATAAACATAACAGATGTATATTCAGAAAGATTACCGGATACCTTATTAGCAGACTCAACAATCAGAGTCATAGTACCCCTCGCTGCCAGACTTCTCAACATACGCATACTTTGAGCTGCTATCCCTCCTGTAACGTCCCTTTCTCTTCTTAGCTTTCGACTTTCGTGGCTTGCATGAGCAGGAGATTGACACCATCCTCTGGTTTCTGGTCACCCATATCTGATTTCCACGATTTTCCATCACAAGTTCATGATCATAATCTAGGTCAACCTTAGATGTTTCTGTACCAACAAGATACTGTCCTGCCCATGCCTTACAAACCTCCGCCATACTCCTTTTGCCTTGCCTATCGAGCTTGTTGAAGACATGATTAGTAAGTTCTGGTAAACTGAGGAATGGGTGATGAGGTCTGCTGCCAAAGGGCATTTCCTCTTCAACAGTTACTTTTGAAAATAAGGTGGTGGACTGAAACTGACTTTTTTTCCAATTAACGTATTTTTCGACGAATTCTGGCTTATCATCATCGTTAAAGTATATTACTTTTCCACAGGGTTTCACCATTTTAGATGTGCACGAGTTTTGGGAATGTGGGCAGGGACAATGATCAGAATGGAGTATGCATGATGAAGGTTGGAGGGTAACAGCTACTCGTAGTAATTACACGGAACAGTAGTGTCTAATCAGATAGTTTAGGGAAACGTAAGGGCATTATAGCCGTCATTTAGTTTAGCAGCTAATGGTTTATGTAATTATTACCATTACATCCGTACTTATCTTAAATCGCGTATTTCCGTATAGCAACGATATGAGTTGAAACGATTTTATTCTTATTTTAATAAATGTTTCGTCCAAATTATCGTATTATTGTTAATTTATACGACAAAATATAGTCATGTATGAACTTATCTGATTTAGCGTAATGAATTTTCTAAGAATGTAAAATGCTTAAAACTTTTAATAATGTTTAGTAAAAATATTCACGTTAATAAATGTGTTAATACAAACGTGTTAAGCAACTGTTACCTTTTACCTTAGTGGAAGTTTATGAACTTTTCTCGTGTGAGATGCCGAACGGGGGTGGTATGTTTGACTAAGTCATGTTTGGAGGCAAGGACGGAAAGGTATTTTAATTGGGATAATTAACGCACTATTATGACATAATTCACACTATCCGTCACAAATGATTGTGTAGTAATAAAATATAGAATACATTTAGAACATAATGTAATTTACTATAATGTGCAATTTAATCATTTAGTTCATTAGTAGTGTTAAGCTCTTTTTCTTTTGACAAATGGTGTTTAATGTTTGTCACTAAACTGAAGGTGTACTTACCATGTTACATACAACCTTTAAGATAAACAGCACAACAATGTCCTATACGCATGCTAATTAATGATTAGTCTTTTCTTTGGCTTTTTCTCATTTCATTACCGTATCTTACTTCCTCGTTTTTACTTTCCGATTCTGTTTATACATCCTCGTTTGAATTTTAAAATTAGTCAATATCTTTTAAAAAAATATACAAGTAGTTATCCACATATAAATTATACATCTTAATTATGAAATCATTGATGCGTTTAAAATCGTTTGTTTAGAATGAAGTATTCAAATTTATAATCAAATTCACTAATATTGAGAAATTTTTTAAAAGTGCTTAATTTACATTTAACTTTTAATATATATCCAATTTAGAAACTCAGTTATTGTAATCAAGAAACGTGCAAAAACTCAGTTATTGTAACGTAGGAACTTGTGAATTTGTAGTTATTGTAATGTAGAAAGTCAGTTATTGTAATAAATAAAGCTTGTTATTCTATATGTAATTTAGTTATGCACACGTTAGTTGTTTTAGTTATAATTATTTTATAGTCCACTTATTGTAATATATTGAACGAATTATTCTATATGATGTTCTTAAAAAATGACGTTGTTGTAACATTACATTTCGATTATTGTATTACTTTAACCGTGTTATTCTATTATTAAAACTCAATTATCGTATCTTTTATTTACTTATGTTAACTTATATTTTGCTTTTTGGTGATTTGCAGGTTGAATTAAGATAGACGTGAATAATTGACGCTCAATGGAGGAATTGGTGTATACACTTGGTCATTGTAAGTAGTTATTGTAATGTAGTAATTTAGTTATTGTAATGAGTAAATCGTGTTATTGTATTGAAATAAAACTCAAATATATTCAAATTTCTACCTTGTGCTTGTTTTCATCATATTTAATTCATTAAATTTAGTAAGTTTTGCTTGCGACGGGCCGTTATTTGTGACGGATATTTTGTGAG
This sequence comes from Silene conica, assembly GCA_029255685.2. Taxonomy (NCBI): domain Eukaryota; kingdom Viridiplantae; phylum Streptophyta; class Magnoliopsida; order Caryophyllales; family Caryophyllaceae; genus Silene; species Silene conica. The sequence goes on along the minus strand of CM055311.2, from coordinate 53,587,376 downwards.
ATAAAATAGATATGAAATGAGTTAGGCCCTGTTTGGTAAACAACGGATTAATATTGGCAGAAGCAGATTTAAAAAGCAGATTTGACTAGCAAAATGATTTAGCGGATTTGACTATCAGATTTATTTAGCAGAATTATTTTAGAGGTGTTTGGTAATTAGCAGTTTAGATTAGCAGATTGTCTAGAATCTTTGTAAAATGACATATAAGGACATGAAGAAATTATTTATTAAACATATAAAAGGAATATTAGTATTTTATTAAGAGGGTAAATAAAACAATTTTTTTCTTTCTAATATGGTAATCCAATATGCTAGTAGGAGCAGCATATTGTAAAATAGCATATTGGACCCCAATATACTATTTCAATATGTCATTAACCAAACACCCTAAATAACATATTGGTAAGTCAAACATGTTAAATCTCTCAAATATGTTGAATTTTGGTCAATATGTTGTTTACCTAACAGCGCCTTAGTGGAGAAAGGGAACCAAGTGGGTATTTTGTGAGAGGAAATGGTATCCATCACAAGCTTGTGACGGATAGTGTTGTTGCAAATAAAAAATCGTGTATTAAATTAATATAATTAAAAAAAAAAAAAACCACTTTCTCTCTTTTCATTTCTACACTTATCTCCTTCTAAATACTCTTTGTAAAAAATCAAAAAATAAATACCTACAGTCTCCTTCATCAGACTGTACCATCACACGAATGTAGGTTCGCCACCAAAACACTGCATCAATTACCATACCACTATTTGCCGCCGTTAAGGTATGTTTATTCATTTTTTAATGTAATCAACCTAAACAGTGTATTAATGAATTGTACATAAAATTACAGTGATCATAGTGATACGATTATATGTTCATGAACATTATTTCTAATAGTAATTATTTATTAGAATTGTTTTGTTGAGAATTATTGATTAGTTTAATTGACTATCGTGTTAATTGATTGAACTGTTGTGGTCTTGATTAACTATTGCATTAAAATGTTCTTAATGTTGAAATACACATACAATTTCTCCAAAATCAAAGAAATGATAAATGTATATCTGGGTTATGATGACGAATCTGGGTTAGGAGTAAGAGACAGTGTAGATATACATATAGCCTGTAGTTAAGCATGGGTTGGTAATGGATCCTTACTTTTGGCTGTAAGTATCTGTACATTACTCTAACATTGCTAAGTGTAATTAATAATATTTCACTCAAATCCATTAGAATAGGAGAAGTACCTGGGGTGATCTAATAATCAGAAACCACTGGTCAGACGATCTTGTAAGGAAGCCCCATCATTAACTCTAATTACGAAAGTTGGTAGTCATCATTCCGAATAAATCTCCAGATAACCCCATTATTAATAACTACCATTAGACGATGAAACAGATAATGAAATACATCTATATTACAGTAGCCCACCCTTTTGGCCTTTTACCTGGTTCTTCCATAATGTACTTTTATAGATGATATCTAATTTAGTCACTCCGGAATACTAAAAAAATCTAAATAATGGCAGAAAATGTTGTTAATTCAGAACTGGCTTTAATCAGAATTGATGCAGGTCATGATACACCGCATTTTGCTGCTGATTAGCTTTCTTTTTCTTTCCGAATTATAGTGTTCATATGCACCCTTAATCTCGTGTAACTATATCTAAACTGGATATCTGTTTCTCATCCCTTCGTATATTATACTAGGACGATTGTATTGTGTTGGCTATTCGGGTGTACTATATGAAAACAAGGATATGAAAATTGACAGAGTCAGTACAGGGGAGTAGGGTGGGAGATGGCAATACTACCAACATGCCATGTATAGGGTGACATAGTTTATGTGTTGTAGTAGTAGGATACAGATAATTTATGTGACTGGTTGTATGGAGGTGCGTGATAGATCAAGCATCAGCTGAAAACAAATTCTAACGTGATGTTGGAAACCAAAACAAATGATGACCAAATGAGTGGTGTATAACAGCCTATTTACATTGTAGCTTCAAGTGCTTTCAAAAATATTGAAATTATGAACTCTCAAGCTATTGATGGTGTTAGTTAATTGTGTCTTGCAGACAGACACGAACAACATTAATCAAATACCAATAAAGAAGCCAAATACAACACCATTCATAATCTCATTGTTTATCCAAACCATATAATAAACTGCTTGTTTGAAGATGTTATTGTTGGCTGTAAACTTCATATCTTCCTGTACAAGCTATGTTGTTTCTAATATTATGTAGCTTCAATACCTATATTTTGCTGTTTCACAAGTATGCCTCCTTGTGTTCGTGTTGTCTACTTTGACAAAGAAGATAGGCATAAGTTCGAGCGTGATTACATACAATGGAAAAGGGAGCAATTCACATCAACAACAATGTTCAACACGCAATACGTGCTGAAGGAAGGAGATGGAGCAAGCAGAGTACACCATCTATTGCTCAGTTCTGATGAGTTGATGACCAGCATATTCAGCAGACTCAGCCATATAGACAAACGTAATATGGCTGAAGTATGCAAAAAATGGGCTTCTCTGTTTGCAGTTGGCAAAGAAACATCTAAAATAGCGGTTGATTATAGGAGTCAAGTAAAAAGCGAAAGGAGTAATGGGTTAATCACCAGGACAAGGTGGGGTCGTGTTTTTTCTATCCAATGTAGCTGCCTTGATTTACCAACAAAGGAAGCAAGATACATCTACCACGTTTGGATGGAGGGTAATAGGGACCAAGACGATTTAAGTTTCTACGAAGATGGTCCGTTTAATATATTCTCAGAGGATGAAGCATATTACGACTCTGACTGATAACCCCATAACAATAATTTTGATGTAAAAGTGTTTAAAATTTAGATTGCCTATTGTATTCCAATGATTTAAAGTTGAACATTTTCATCAACAAGGTAGAGTACTTATGGGTGTAAACATATTGCATTAAATTATGAAATCTTAATAAAATTGTGCATTTCATATTCGTAACAATCATTTCCGATATCAATAGTAACTATCAAGATAGTAAGTTTATTACATGTGTATACAATCATGAAAATGATTCACACATTCAAATACTTCATTCATTAGTTATACTATGAAATGAACCAAAATATCAAAACTTTATTGAAATTATGAATATTTACATTATGAGAAATAACGTCCCTTGGAATTCCGCGCGCATCGCGCGCGGAAGTACAACTAGTATAATAAAAACAAACGAATTGAATTTAGTAAAAATTATCATATTTATATAAATGAAATATTATTTAATCCGTTTTAAAGACATGTAATAACCATCTTATATGAAAAATTTGTTCGGTTTGTTTATCACGGTAACATTGAGTTAGCTTTATGCGACAACTTTACAAGTACAAGTTAAAGTCATCGATAGATAATACATTAATGTCTGTATTTTCTTATTTTATAGGGTTATTTATAAGAATAATCTATTTTATATGTGACCTGTTTAAATTACTCTATTTATCAGTAATTCTAATTTAATCTATCACACACAATATTTCAACCAATAACACTCTAAGGCAATCGAAAACCTAAATAATAGGTGACCCTTATGTGTTTTAAGGGCAAATAAGACACCTTAAATTTTACCTTAATTCCAAAAAAGAAACAATTCATCTCTTTTCCCTCTTATCATTACTCATCCATTGACCGTCAGCGTTCCTCCCTCTGACCATCATTCCTCATGCGATCACTCCTCGACGTTGACTCCCTCCACCCGATGACTAGGTAGCACGGACACTTCTCTTAATTAGTCGTCCCGTGTCCGACACTCGGACACCGACACTCGTTGGACACATGGCTAAACATACTATAGTTTATACGAGGAATAAAATTTTAAACAAGATCGATTAGAAGATGAGTTTGGGTGGAAAATGAGAATTATTTATAGTAAAAGTCGAATTGTACCTTTACTTGTTTAGATTTAGCTTCAAATACATGATAAAAATAAAATTACTCCCTCCTATTCAACATAACCTTCCCTATTTGGGGAAGGCACGGAAATAAGGAGGGGATTATTATATGGGAAAGTATTGATGTGGGGTTGGGTAATTGGAGAGAGGGTATGTATTGTAGGGTAATTGTTGTGAGTAAGGTGATTAAAATAAGTATAAAGTATGAGTATGGTGGGGTATTGTGGTGGGGTGAGGTGATTAAAATATGTATAAAAATTTTACTAAATAAGGAAATAGGGAAGGTATTGTGAATAGACGAAAAAAGAAATAGGGAAAGTTATGTTGAATAGGAGGGAGTATATGTTATTTATAACCATAAAAAATATATATTATTATATTTAAATGCCGTTTCCGTGTCCTAAATTTCATGGGAAGCCGTGTCCCGTGTCCCGTGTCCGAGTCGTGTAACATCCCGTATTTTAGTAAATAATATTTTAATGATTTTAAAGTATTTTCCGGAATATAATATTATTTTATTAATAACTTGTAAATCTTATTTTTAAGTTTTTTGTTAAGTTCCGTCTTAAGAATATTTTAATTCTTAAGATGTTCACTTGGCATTTCATTTCCCGACTTGAGTCCGTATCACAAACAAATGAACTCGACTCAAGTAAAAGGTAAAAAGGACAACTAAACCCTACATAAACCTCCTTTTCATCGACACATTTCATTTCACTGTCAAAAAGAAAACCCCATTGTTCTCCTTTTCATCAAGTTTCAAATCATCATCTCGACCCCTTCCCGAACTCGTATCAAGGTAAATTTTATATTTTCGGAATACACTCGAGATTTGCAATATTTTTATCTCTTTCAGTTTCAGTTTTATTGATTTCGAAAAAGGGGCTGTTTTGACCCAATTCCGTTTCTAGCTCTTAATTTCCGTTTTTGTTGTTGTAGAAGTTGGATTAGAGGATCCCGAGGTCGACACTTACGTTATTGAAGAAGACTTTGGAGCATAACCCACTAAAAGGTGACAATTACGAGTAACTCGGCCTTTTTGTTAAAGTAACATGCTTGTGATTTTGGATGAAATCTTGTGTTTAGGAACATGTTTAGGTTTACTTTTATCTTCTTTATGCTTCTTATAATGTTATTGTGGAAGTATTGTGTTGAATTTATGGTTAAAGTGGAAATTGTGAGTATACATGAAGATCGGTATCATTTGGGATTGTTGTTCTTATGCTTGTTTAAATGCTTGATTTTGTTCAAAGATCATATATGAGATACACTTGGGATTGTTATGGGTTGTTATGTGCTGATAGTATAGGTTTGATACTAGAAATCATGGTTTAGAAGTGTTTGTCGAAAGTTTGATTGAATTGGCGAATTACAGGAAACACGCGAAACATACCTGGCCCGTGCTTGGGCGCAGGCTGCGCACCACCAAGCGCAGGCTGTGCAATCCAGGCGCAACTGCGCACCCACTTGCGTAGGCTGCGCAAAAACCGTTGTAGCTTTTGATTGTTTAATTGTTTTTCGAGCTGTTTTGGGGGCTTGTTTCCCAACTGTTTCTAGGATGTTTAAGTGATGTTTAATGATATATATACTTAGTTATAAATGTATATTTGAGCTTGGTAAGATTTAGTAAAGTGGCTAGTTAATTGACTAAGGTTAGTTATTTCTTAATGGTAAAGAGTTATGTAGTAAACAATGCCTTAGCAAGTTTATTTCTTATCTTAGGCTAATCTTTTTCTTAGGTTGTTTATGAGACCTAGTGAACTTAGTTAGTTGAATAGGAACCCTTAGACTTGTAGAGGAGAGTCTTAGGTTGTTCATGGGTTTTATCGAACTTGGTTTTCTCTTATATGCTTATGTGTGTTTGAAGTCCCCGAGGTTCGGGCGGCACAATATTGGGTTCGGGAATGGAGAGAGGATAAAGACCCCCCGGTCGGGTAACCGAAAGGGAAACCGACTCTCCCTCAACTTAGTTCTCGGGGTCAATTAAGTGTTGTTAGAGGTCTAGAAGTTTAGGACTAAGGACTTTGTTGTAGTGCATATCGGAATATGTCTGAGTTGGGACCGCTAGTGTACGATATGTACTGCTGTTTGATGCGTGTCAAGCTATGGTCTGAGTTGCGATCCTCTAGTTTGACATGTGAGTGTTTGTGGCATGGCGGCCTAGTCTGAGTTGCGACGTATGGACCGTCTCGTGTATGGATGATGCGGTAGAAAAATGTCTGAGTTGCGACCTCTGCCCTATCGTGAGTTTGTTTGACCGTAGTGGGTTGGGTCTGAGTTGGGATCCCGATTTCACTACGAAGAGTAATGGTTCTGACTGAGTTGCGTTATGAACCATTATTAGCTGATTGGTATCCATCCGTGCCTGGGTCGCGGCTACGGGTGTATGCTTGCTGACTTGTGTTCCAAGTTTACCTGAGTTGGGGTGTGACTTGGACACTGCTGATTGTGTCTAGTGCTTGCCTGAGTTGGGATAGGTCAGAGATACTGCTGATTTGCATCTGCTTACCTGAGTTGGGGTATAGTGTCAGATGTTGCTGATTGATTGTGTTTAGATAGAGTGTTGTTGATATTAGAACTGTTCGTCCAAGGCATTGGATGACTCTTAGTCTGGTTTCGTAAATGGTTTGGATTGAAAGACCCCCGGCCAGGCAACCGGAAGGAAGACCGGCTCTCATTTCAAATAGTTTCCGAAGTTAGTTGAGAGCCTTTGCATGATATTGCATGTTGATTTGAAAGTTGAGATATTCATTTATGTACTTCGCATGTTATAAATGTTGGAGTATGTTGGATGCTTTATGTGTTACGTGTCGTTAACCATAGGTGGCTAGGAGAACTCTAGTCACTCCCCACTGATTGTGGCGTACATGTTTTTCATGTATGTAGGTACATGACAGGTTGGTAGCTGATGGGTTACATTGGAGGCTAGCGAGCGATGATCCATTCATCATTGACTTACCCGATATCGTGTAGCTAGACCTAGTTGTTTGGTTTCATACTTGAGTGACTGTAGGGATGTGCCATCCCAGGCTGTTTTGTATTTATACTTTTCGTACTTAGACATATACTTATCTATGTTTTGGTTTATATCAGTTTGTACAGTTTTGTTTTAATTCACCTCGTTTATCATGCATGTTAAAGTTTAAATTTCGCGTAAATTTTGGCATGTTTGAATGTTTTATTTTTCCGCTGCGACGAGGGGTTTTACAGTCGTGTCCGTGTCCGTATCCGTGTCATTATTGGTGCTACCTAGCCGATGAGTATAGTAGATGATTGTTGTAGGTGATGCGTGTAATAATGAGGATTAGTGATGTAAGAATTTGAGGGTGAATGAGACAGATGTGGCTGTGATCTTCGCCGTGAACTGGGTCAGATTTGAGAGTTAAATAAAGAGGGAGAAAGAGGTGTCTTATACAACAGGTAAAAGAATTAATTGAGTTTGTTTTGAAAATGCTGGAAGGATATGATGGATTAAATTCTGATTATTTAAAAATGGAGTAATTTAAGCAGATCACTAATGAATTATTCTTATAAAAGCAATTTTATATGAAAATATTTGTTTTCTTTAATATTTCTTGTCCTTCTATCCTTTCCATAGTTTATCTCTCACTCCCTTGGATATCTCTTATTTATTTATTTGGTGTAAATTGGGGTAACCGTTGACAACAGTGGTAATCCCCTCGTAGTGTGTGCTCTCACGAAGAGGTAAACGGCTGGCCAAACCAATTAGTTGGCGGCGATGTATACCTACTGACTGCTATGGACGATAAAGTGAGTGATGATGGTTGGTTCAAATGCAATAGTCTTGTGAATATCGTCTCTTTCTCTTTTACCCCCGATTTCTTGTTTGGTAAGTGGGGTCTTATAGAAGGTAACTTTTGTCATCGATGTCTTGAATCTTTTTTATCTCACCGTTCTTAACTGTTTTGCCTTGCATAACTGCCGCAATTGACTCCTACCAAGGATCTTTCTGTGGTCTCTCGTCTACTTAGCCTTCATTGTCGAGCTAGGACTTAACCCGCCCACGTCGCAGCTCAACTTTCTAGTTCCTCCTTGTATCCACTCAAGATAGATGACGAATGAGAAGAGGATCATAAAGTACATGAGGAACTTGAGGAACAAACTTATGTTCATCTACAAGAGTACCTGAGGTGGGGCCACAGACATCTACACTGCTAATGTTCTTTCTCTATTTCATTTTACTTGCTTAACAGGATCTCGTTTCGTTATGTAATTGGTGATGTGACCGTTTTTCGATAAAAAAACCACCATTTTCTCTTGATTCTGTTTTAGAGAGGAAGAAACTAAAGCTCTCCCCTTCCTTCTCCCAATTTGCCTCCAAGATTAAAGCTAAGCGTTCCCCTGAACCAAAACCAAGGTCTATTCCTCCTCTGGCGTCTACTCACCATAAAACTCCTCTGCCGAATGCCAAAACTCTCCTTCCACTTTTCACGTGACCATAATGATTGTGCTGATGTTCCAATTTCGCCACAACTAGAACAGTTTCCTCTGCATGGTGATGCCCACATGTAATACTCCACTAAATTGAAGATGTAATTCGGGTGGGGTACCCCTTTAGAGAGGTCCATTGATAGTCCTACATGACTAGTGCTTAAAGAGATTGAAAGTACTACTCATATCAACAAAGTGTACTTTCTTTTCTGGTTATCTATGCAAAATAACTTCGCAGTTAAGTATGCTAGGCTGGGAGTAGTCTTAGGATGGGTCACCTCTTGGGAAGGTTCCCGGGATGCGCATGAGAGAGGACAACATATGGTGGAAAGGACCTGTGTTGACCTGTGGGCCATGTACACAGCCTGGCGAGCTACCGTGGCTAATATTTTAGGTCCTAGGTTTGGGCCTGGGTGTTACAAATGGTATAAGAGCAACCTTGCGACCATATGGTGAGCCTGTGGTCTGGAGTACTCGGGTCACCAACCTAGCGGGAGAGGATTCCTGGTTTGGCTTGGTTGCGGTCAAATGCTGCCAGACGCAACGAGGACGTTGCGTTCTTCAAATGGGAGTGTGTAATACTCCACTGAATCGAAGATGTAATTTGGGTGGGATACCCCTTTGAAGAGATCTATTGTTAGCCTTAAGTGAATAGTGCTTAAAGGGATGGAAAGTACTACTCATACCAACAAAGTGCACTTTCTTTTCTGTTTATCCATGCAAAAGAACTCCACAGTTAAGTGTGCTTGGGTGGGAGTAGTCTTAGTATAGGTGACCTCCTGGAAGGTTCCCGGGATACGCATGAGTGAGGACCAAATGTGCTGGAAAGGACCCATGTTGATCTGTGGGTCATGTACACAGCTTGACAAGCTACTGTGGCTAACATTTTCGGTCCTACGTTTGGGCCAGGGTGTTATACCATAAGTTGGACACAAATCCTTTTCCTGAGATGTTGCATTTCTCAGCGAAAATTACATTCGTTGTAAGCACGACATTTCTCTTCTTTATCCCGGTCCTTCTCCTTTTATTGATGCATTACTGATTCTTTTTCCCTTCGATGAGTCTTGAGTTGAACATGTTTATCTGCAAGGAGGTTCCCCGCCTTATGGGTGAGGTGAATAATCTGCAGCAAAGGGTTGCTGACATGGAGCCCCAGCTTTATGCTGCTTCTGATGAGATGAAGACCGCCAACGATAAGTTGGCACGAACTCAGGTGTAGTTGGTACAGGCTTAGAATTCCAACTTCTCCCTTTTGGATAACCTTGCTACTGAGGAGGACCAAGTGCGAACCTTGAGTAAACTGTTGACAACGAGATTGTCGCCCATCCCGCGTCAAACCATATTTATTAAACTCAATACCAAACTAATGAATGTAATAGGTTAAGGAGGTTATGTAATACTCCATTGAACCGGATAGGATATTCGGGTGGGGTAACCCATTGAAGAGGTCCATTGATAGGCTTATATGACTAGTGCTTAAAGGGATTGAAAGTACTACTCATATCAACAAAGTGCACTTTCTTTTCTGGTTATCCATGCGAAAGTACTCCAAAGTTAAGCGTGCTTGGCTGGGAGTAGTCTTAGGATGGGTGACCTCCTGGGAAGGTTCTCCGGATGCGCATGAGTGAGGACAGAATGCGCTGGAAAGGGCTCGTGTTAGTCTGTTGGACCAGTACATAGCCTGGCGAGCTACCGTGGCTAACATTTCCGGTCCTAGGTTGGGGCCGGGGTGTTACAAGTGGTATCATAGCAACCCTGCGACCGTCTGGTGAGCGCCTGTGGTCTGGAGTGGGGTGTTACAGAAAAGAAATGAAAAATAGGCCCAAAAAGTCAAAAGAGAGCTAAAGGCAAAAGGCGGAAAAAAATGGGACAAGGTTTTCTGAGATTGGTGGCTAACGGTGTGGCTGGGATGATCTGAATCGTTGCTCAAGGGCACTCAAGTGATTTGTGCAATCACGAAGGAACATGCCGTGAGCACGAACACTATGCTCGAAATTCACAATTTTGAGGGAAAGAGCTTGCGTTGCATCGTAAATAAGACCCATTTATTCCCTTATTTCCCGGCCAACTTTAGGAACCGCACCCCCTTGGCAAGAGATAAAAGCCACCCTTTCCGCGACAATGAATACTTCTATTGATGAACTAATATAATCAGTTTTTATATTATTTTATTTTAATGATGACAAATTTGATAATTATGATCGTATATATCTTTTGCTTGTAATTGTTTGTTAAGTGTATATAGAATAACATATTAGAATGAAGAGGGGCAAAGGTCAAAGGTTTAAAGCTCTCCGTGATTTTAACTCTAAATGATCAAGGACACGATAATCTAAGAGAAGATCAAGAGAAGCTTGTATGAAGATTAGGAAAATCTATTTGGAAGTCTCTGTGGGATATTAGATAGAATATGTTTCTATATTATAATGGTATGGGAATATCTAACCTTGACTATTTAAGGTTATGGCTTAACATCTATAACTTTGCTTAGAAAAGGGACCAAAGTTATAGCTCTTCAACTATAACTTTGTGTCGCACTATTGAACGTATTTACACGATTTGTTTGATTTGGACAAGTATTAAGTTTGTTTGATACTAGGATATTAAGTATATATATAAGTGGAAATTAAATTGTTTATTACATAAGATATAAGTCGATGTGAGGATAATATAATTAAAATAAAGCTTGTGAGCTATTTTTTATATTATCCAAACTAGGTCTTTTAATATCTTATGGTTACAATACTATCTACTCAAATCGCAATTTACTTAAGACGTACGCCTTCTATTTGCACTGACCCTTAGGACGTGATTAAGTAGGTGTATTAGAGGATGTAGAAGCCGTCAAAATTTTACTTTTAACAACACTTAAACTATTCACTTGCATATAAAACTCCAACTCCATAAGGATTCTACGACTTTTAATAGGACTTAAACCATTAATAATATCTTTTACACAGATTATAGGTTAAGATGATCCTATACCATGATCCTTCTTTGTTAAAAAAATCATTTATTTATTGTTATGAATAAAAAAATGATTTACCCTAGCTAAGCTCATTATGTTCCCGTAATAGATAACAACGATTGTACATCTATACCCTAGCTACACTTATTTAGGGGGAGTTTGGTTAGAGAAACGGAAAGGGAAATGAAATCGGAAAGGGTAAGAGGGGGAAAGGTAATGGATTACCTAAAACTTAACTAGTTGTTTGGTTACATCAAGAAAGGAAAATAAGGTCCACTCCACTCTAAGAGTCCTTGGGAAGAAGATTGATGGGTTGTGGTTGGTTTTGGTGTGGGGGTGATGGTTTAGGTGGCGTAACTTTGGTGGCGTCATGGTGGTAGTGGAGAAGGTGGTGGTGGTGGCGGTAGCGATGGTGGCGGCGACAATTGTGGTGTAGGGGGCGACGACTGTGATTGAGGTGTCGATGGTGGCGTGATTACGGTTGCGTCATGGTGGTGGAGGTGGTGATGTTGTGGTGGTAATGGCGGCGGCGGTGGTGGCGACGATGATATGGTGGTAATGGTGGCAGCGGTGATAGTGGTGGTGGCGGCAAAGGCGGTGGTGGTGGTGTCCTGATGGTGCTTTGGTGGTGGCTAGTGTGGTGATAGTCGCAAGTGTGGTGGTGGTGGTGATGAATAAAGTGGTTGAAGGGTAATAAGAGTAATGAAATCTCATACCTTGGGGGTGAAGGGTAAAGGATTAGATGGATTGAGGGGTAATGAAGAAAATTCTATTCCATTTGTTTGTATCAAACAAACAACAACAAAGGCAATCGGTAACCTTATTTCCCTTTCCCTTTCTTATAGACTTCCAACCAAACGCCCCCTTAGCTTGAACTACAACTTTAAAACAAAACTAGACTTGAGAGTGTTATATGTAGCCAATGAAATCGCTTGAAAAAAGCAGCCAATAAAATCGCTCAGCCTATGAAATCGCCTGAAAAAAACAACCAATGAAATAGCTTGGAAAAAGTTTCCTTTAATAATATAGATAAATAGATAGATTGCATTTTTTGTGTTCATAAATGCTTAACTTTGGGTCATCCTTACGTCCCAACTCCCGTGTAAAAATGGTTTCCTAAAGCTAAATTTTGACGATCGAGAATAGATGGCAATAAAGCTACTTTAGGATATTGTAAAGAGATCAAAATGGTAAAGTCGTGTTGTTGTGAGCAAAAAAGTGTGGTTCTAATAATATTTTTGTCGCAGACGCTCTTGCTCTAAAAGAAGATATCTTAGAGCATCTCCAATGGTTAAGTAAAAGGATTTGCTTGCAATTTATAAAAGTTTTAAGCTAGTTGCTTGACCATTGGAGAACTCCATATTAACTAGCTTAGTTTGAGCAACTAGCTCCATGGAGCTAGTAGCTCAAATGGCCCCACAATGAGATATGTGCCAATTAAATAAATGTATATATGTCATTTAAGCAACAACCCTTATAGCTTAACCATTGGAGCAACATCTAGTTTAAAAGTGTTGTAGCTCAAAAATGTGATGTGGCAAAGGTAAGCTAGTATCAACTAGCTTACCATTGGAGATGCTCTTAGCCGTTAAACACTTAGGAATCTCGAAGTTAATTGTGGAAGGTGATAATTTATGTGTTATCAACTCACTTCGTAGCACTTGGCAGATCCCGTGGGAAATCTCTAGTATTATCAAGGATGCGAAACTAGATCTTCATCTTTCCGATGAAGTGATAATTAAACATTGCTTTCATGAAGCCAACAAGGTTGCTGACTTCAGGGCTTATGTTGGACATTCATGTCCAACTCTTTCGAGGTGGGTTGAAAGCCGGTGATGTAAAACCCCTCGCGAAAGCGGAAATTTAAAACACACAAAGTACTAAAAATGCAGCGGAATTAAAACTTTTTAACAAACTAAACATGCGAGGCGCTTTAACAACTAAACATGCGAAAGATAAAACATAGATAAGTATAAGTAAACTATACAAAAGCAGCCCGGGAAAGCATATCCCTACAGGCACAAATACTGAAATCATAAAACTAAGGTCTAGCTAACGAATGGGTAAAGTCATCGACGAAGGATCATCGCTCGCTAGCCTCAACGTAACCCCCTGCAAACAGCATCAAGTACCTAAACACACACAACATGTGCGCCACAGTCAGTGGGGAGTGACTAGAGTTCTCATAGCCACCTAATGTCATACAACACAGAACATGTAAACAAGTATCATACTCCAACATAAACAATCATGTGAAGCATTTATATATCAACATCTCGAACTCTTATCAACATGCCAATACTATGCAAGGCTCTCAACCAACTTCGGAAACTATTTGGAAGGAGAGCCGGTTTCCCTTCCGGTTGCCCGGCCGGGGGGTCTTTCAATCCAAACCATTTACGAAACTGAATAAAGAGTCATCCAATGCCTTGGATGAACAATACTATAAGCAAGGTACTAAACTCATCAACACCAACATACATATCTGACACTGTACCAACTCTAGGCAAGCAGATAACAACAGCAAGTATATAACACTGTACCCCATCCTAGGCAAGTATATACCATAGCAATTAGTATCCATATGCACAAATACACCTTATAAATACAAAGGCAACCAAAAGCTGTGACCTAATCCTAATCACAGTTTCACCACAATACACCTCAAATACAAAGGCAAACAAGACTGTAACCTAATCCAAATTACAGTCCCACCACAATACATACCCCATAATCCAAAGGCAACACAGAACTGTAACCTAATCCAAATTACAGTCCTAACACAACATACCCCATAATCCAAAGGCAACACAGAACTGTAACCTAATCCAAATTACAGTCCTAACACAACATACCCCGTAATCCAAAGGCAACACAGAACTGTAACCTAATCCAAATTACAGTCCTAACACAACATACCCCATAATCCAAAGGCAACACAGAACTATAACCTAATCCAAATTACAGTCCTAACACAACATACCCCATAATCCAAAGGCAACACAGAACTGTAACCCAATCCAAATTACAGTCCTACAACAATATAATACATTCCAAACTGTGACCTAATCCAAGTCACAATTCTACAACACATTTCACATCAAAACTATGACCCAATCCAGATCATAGTCCTACAATTTCAATACTGAACATACTCAATTTATAACTAGCTATGCAACGACGTATACTTAAACCAACACTTAATTGACCCCGGGAATTAAGCCGAGGGAGAGCCGGTTTCCCTTTCGGTTGCCCGACCGGGAGGTCTCTATCCTCACTCTATTCCCGAACCCAATATAGTGCCGCCCGAACCTCGGGGACTTCAAACAAGCATACGAAGCATACGCAAAAGGAATCAATACAATCCGACTTGAAAATCAAAAGATATGAAGCAAATACTACGATCAGGGGCTCTCAGCCGGTTGGCCACAGGCGGCCGGTCAACCGGCTGAGAGTCCTTTTACTCTCAAGCCGATAAGCACAAAAACAATGCAAATAAGTCTCCCAGCCGGCCGGTCGGCTGCCGGTCCACCGGCTGGGGACCCCTTCTCCCTTTCCTCACAACCACGCACAATACACAATTGGGACTCCCAGCCGGCCGGCCGGCTGCCGGTCCACCGGCTGGGGGCCCTTTTCCCAAATTTCTCAAAAATCAAACAACGCAATATGGGACTCTGAGCCGGCCGGTCGGCCGCCGGTCGGTCGACCGGCTCAGAGCCTCTGTTCGCACATTCGTAAACTTCACCATTTCCAATCCGTTCAATACTTTACTAAACCGTCTTAAACATGTTTTTACGCTACAACACAACATTTCCCACATGTATACAACACCAATTACACATAAGAACATATATACAAACATCTAATTCAAGAGTTAACAAGAAAATCCCAAATAAACCGGTCTTAACATGTATACTCCTAAATTCACTTTCTCATCAATTTCTTCCTCAAATCTTCACCAAAATCAGTTTATAAGACATTATCAGAACATTAAAGAACTTAAGACTAAACAAACATTCATCAAACACAACCAAAATCACATAAAGTGCTAATTTAGACAAAAGGCCGAGTTTCTCATTATCGTCACCTTTACTCCGCGAATGCTCCGGTTTACTCTTCAAGGATCACAAGCTCTTCCTCTGGGTTGCTATTAGCTCCACCTTCAAGCACAAAAACACGGATTAAAGTGATAATTTCGTGATTAAGGCAAAACAGCCCCGAAATGAAGTTTCACGAAATTGAAAACGAAAGTGATAGAAAGATCAGAAATGAAGAGAGGAATGCGATGGTGAAAACCTTGAGTTAAACCGAGTTGAAACGAGAAAATGGATGATGATTTAGTGAAGATGAAAAGAGTGGAAATGGAGGAAAACAAGTTACTG
The DNA here is from genome assembly GCA_029255685.2 of Silene conica. Lineage (NCBI taxonomy): Eukaryota > Viridiplantae > Streptophyta > Magnoliopsida > Caryophyllales > Caryophyllaceae > Silene > Silene conica. The sequence continues at coordinate 53,571,659 of CM055311.2, read as the reverse complement.
TTTTATTATTTGGTGAAGGGTTTCAACGTGATAAAGAAGAAGGAGGGTGTCCTTTATGGACTTGAGTCGGGTTTGTAAAATGTAAGGAGCGGACAACTTAAAACGGAATTTACCGAATAAACGAGACATCTTTATGATTAAACAACTCAAGACGGACTTAACGGCACTTCTTAAAATAAAACTTACGGAAATATTATTTTATTACATAAAATAATTTAAATGCTTAAAAATATATTTTACGAAAATGCGGGCTGTTACAATCACCCCATCTTTCAAAAAGTTTCGTCCTCGAAACTTGAAAGCAGTAGCAAGGACAAAGTTAACAAATCAAAGTTTTCACTTAAACGGTTATTCCAACCTCAGGTTCTTTTCACAACTCGAAAACAACTTCTTAAGGCACCGGTCTTCGTCAATGGACGTTGGGGTTCTCGTTGTACATTCAAGAGCCCGACATTCCAAATCTGAGACGAGTTCCAAAAGTAAATCAATTAAAATCCAAAACTTAGATCGATCTGGCGTCGATATGCATAACTCAGGTTATCAGACGTCTCCAATAACGAGTTCAAATGACAATCGACGCTGAGATTAATCAAATTGCAAGTCAAGTAACTCTTTAAAACCAGGTTTCCCGAAAAATTATCACCAAAACCTATCAAAGTTGAAAGATTATCCACTTCCTTTAACCAAAATCCTTTCGAAAACACACTTACTTTTCAAAATTTTCAGGAAGAGCAAAGTTTGCGAAATCTTACAAGTTGCAATTGACCGAAAGGAAGGTAGCTTGGCGAATTACAGGTGCACAAACAAGAATCGGTGCACGGGAGAGATTAAGATTTAGAGCAAATGATAAGACCTTGGGGTCTTAGAAGGAGATAGGAGAGAAAGGTCAAAGATGAAAACGTACCAGTGATCAACTGAGGGCAAGTCTCTGCAGTAGCTCTGCTCATCACGTACACAGTACCCTTGGTCTTCGGCTTTCGAACAGCACCAGCAGCAGTGGCAGTCCTCCCAATAACAGTCTTCTTCTCCGGACACTCATAGAAGCGATGTCCAGGCTTCTTACAGGTGTAGCACAAGTAGGGATCACCGTTACAGTTAACACCAGGGTGAAGGGCCTTGTGACACTTGAAACACTTCAAGGAAGGGTCGGGTGCAGGGCGAGGATCCATGGTCTTGGAGGAACCAATCTTCTGGAACTTTTCAAGTTGAACCTCAGGAGAATCAGGTGAAGGATCAAGGGGTCTCTTCCCAAGAGAGCGAGCCTGAGGGGAACTGAGAGCAGAAGAAGCTCTAACCTCAGCATCTATGGCCTTAATTGAATTCTCTGCCCAAATAGCATCATCGTACACCTCTACGAAAGAAGTAGAATCTCTGCGAATCATACTCTCGATGCGGGCACCTAACTTTCCTTTGTAGAAGTAGACTCTCTCGGATTCATCCCTTACGAACCGAGAAGCAAAGTGAGCCAACTGATTAAACTTGTCTGTGAACTCCTGCACTGTCATGTCTCCTTGCTTGAAATCCATAAATTCTTTGAGTCGCTGTGATCTGAGCTCCTTAGGATAAAACCTTGTCTCGAGCTTATCCTTAAAAGCCTCCCAATCGAACAAAGGATCAAGAGTGAAAGTAGGTCCAGTCAATGCCCACCACCTATCGGCCTCAAGGGTCAGAAAGTGAGTGGCTAGCCGCACTCTATCCTCTCTACCCACCGCATACAGGCTAAAGCTCTTTTCCATCTCCCTGAACCACTCGGTAAGAGCTACCGGATCAACCTCACCACCATAAGTCTTCACGTGGCTACGGGACATCTGCGAAGCTATCCATGAAAAACTACCAGGACGATTAGCCTCGTTGCCTGGCGGTGGAGGAGGTGGAACATTCTCTGCTTGCTGTCTCTGAGTCTCAAGCAAATGCTGAATTGCTTGCAGCACAATGTTATCAGCAGCCCTAGGTCTCACCATCCTTCAAAAGAGAAAACAGTGTTACCTTAACAATTAGCAAGTACAAACAGTCTACCACTTGTCCTTAAGTCTACCCAAATCTCTCATTCATTATTTGATGTTATAGGTCAAGTTAAGTTTGGGGATTACATGAGTGCGTTGGGAGCAATAATGCTCTGATACCAACTGTAAAACCCCTCGCGAAAGCGGAAATTTAAAACACACAAAGTACTAAAAATGCAGCGGAATTAAAACTTTTTAACAAACTAAACATGCGAGGCGCTTTAACAACTAAACATGCGAAAGATAAAACATAGATAAGTATAAGTAAACTATACAAAAGCAGCCCGGGATAGCATATCCCTACAGGCACAAATACTGAAATCATAAAACTAAGGTCTAGCTAACGAATGGGTAAAGGCATCGACGAAGGATCATCGCTCGCTAGCCTCAACGTAACCCCCTGCAAACAGCATCAAGTACCTAAACACACACAACATGTGCGCCACAGTCAGTGGGGAGTGACTAGAGTTCTCATAGCCACCTAATGTCATACAACACAGAACATGTAAACAAGTATCATACTCCAACATAAACAATCATGTGAAGCATTTATATATCAACATCTCGAACTCTTATCAACATGCCAATACTATGCAAGGCTCTCAACCAACTTCGGAAACTATTTGGAAGGAGAGCCGGTTTCCCTTCCGGTTGCCCGGCCGGGGGGTCTTTCAATCCAAACCATTTACGAAACTGAATAAAGAGTCATCCAATGCCTTGGATGAACAATACTATAAGCAAGGTACTAAAATCATCAACACCAACATACATATCTGACACTGTACCAACTCTAGGCAAGCAGATAACAACAGCAAGTATATAACACTGTACCCCATCCTAGGCAAGTATATACCATATCAGCAATTAGTATCCATATGCACAAATACACCTTATAAATACAAAGGCAACCAAAAGCTGTGACCTAATCCTAATCACAGTTTCACCACAATACACCTCAAATACAAAGGCAAACAAGACTGTAACCTAATCCAAATTACAGTCCCACCACAATACATACCCCATAATCCAAAGGCAACACAGAACTGTAACCTAATCCAAATTACAGTCCTAACACAACATACCCCATAATCCAAAGGCAACACAGAACTGTAACCTAATCCAAATTACAGTCCTAACACAACATACCCCGTAATCCAAAGGCAACACAGAACTGTAACCTAATCCAAATTACAGTCCTAACACAACATACCCCATAATCCAAAGGCAACACAGAACTATAACCTAATCCAAATTACAGTCCTAACACAACATACCCCATAATCCAAAGGCAACACAGAACTGTAACCCAATCCAAATTACAGTCCTACAGCAATATAATGCATTCCAAACTGTGACCTAATCCAAGTCACAATTCTACAACACATTTCACATCAAAACTATGACCCAATCCAGATCATAGTCCTACAATTTCAATACTGAACATACTCAATTTATAACTAGCTATGCAACGACGTATACTTAAACCAACACTTAATTGACCCCGGGAATTAAGCCGAGGGAGAGCCGGTTTCCCTTTCGGTTGCCCGACCGGGGGGTCTCTATCCTCACTCTATTCCCGAACCCAATATAGTGCCGCCCGAACCTCGGGGACTTCAAACAAGCATACGAAGCATACGCAAAAGGAATCAATACAATCCGACTTGAAAATCAAAAGATATGAAGCAAATACTACGATCAGGGGCTCTCAGCCGGTTGGCCACAGGCGGCCGGTCAACCGGCTGAGAGTCCTTTTACTCTCAAGCCGACAAGCACAAAAACAATGCAAATAAGTCTCCCAGCCGGCCGGTCGGCTGCCGGTCCACCGGCTGGGGACTCCTTCTCCCTTTCCTCACAACCACGCACAATACACAATTGGGACTCCCAGCCGGCCGGCCGGCTGCCGGTCCACCGGCTGGCTGCCGGTCCACCGGCTGGGGGCCCTTTTCCCAAATTTCTCAAAAATCAAACAACGCAATATGGGACTCTGAGCCGGCCGGTCGGCCGCCGGTCGGTCGACCGGCTCAGAGCCTCTGTTCGCACATTCGTAAACTTCACCATTTCCAATCCGTTCAATACTTTACTAAACCGTCTTAAACATGTTTTTACGCTACAACACAACATTTCCCACATGTATACAACACCAATTACACATAAGAACATATATACAAACATCTAATTCAAGAGTTAACAAGAAAATCCCAAATAAACCGGTCTTAACATGTATACTCCTAAATTCACTTTCTCATCAATTTCTTCCTCAAATCTTCACCAAAATCAGTTTATAAGACATTATAAGAACATTAAAGAACTTAAGACTAAACAAACATTCATCAAACACAACCAAAATCACATAAAGTGCTAATTTAGACAAAAGGCCGAGTTTCTCATTATCGTCACCTTTACTCCGCGAATGCTCCGGTTTACTCTTCAAGGATCACAAGCTCTTCCTCTGGGTTGCTATTAGCTCCACCTTCAAGCACAAAAACACGGATTAAAGTGATAATTTCGTGATTAAGGCAAAACAGCCCCGAAATGAAGTTTCACGAAATTGAAAACGAAAGTGATAGAAAGATCAGAAATGAAGAGAGGAATGCGATGGTGAAAACCTTGAGTTAAACTGAGTTGAAACGAGAAAATGGATGATGATTTAGTGAAGATGAAAAGAGTGGAAATGGAGGAAAACAAGTTACTGTTTTATTATTTGGTGAAGGGTTTCAACGTGATAAAGAAGGAGGGTGTCCTTTATGGACTTGAGTCGGGTTTGTAAAATGTAAGGAGCGGACAACTTAAAACGGAATTTACCGAATAAACGAGACATCGTTATGTTAAACAACTCAAGACGGACTTAACGACGCTTCTTAAAATAAAACTTACGGAAATATTATTTTATTACATAAAATAATTTAAATGCTTAAAAATATATTTTACGAAAATGCGGGCTGTTACAGGTGACTTTAACTTAGTTACTCATTCGAAATGATGAGATAGATTGGTACTATCTAAGAGAATCCACCTAATTTTTTTACCATATAAAAAAAGAAGTACAGTGTGTCTTGCTTGTGACGGATACTATCCGTCACAAGCTGAAGACGAATACTTCCCTCTCGCAAGAAAGCAAGTGGGAGGACAAGTGGGGAAAAATGAAGCACACCCTTGCATATTGTGAGAGCGATACTATCCATCTCCAGGCTCCAGCTTATGACGAATAGTACCCGTATTCAATAAAAATGTGTGCTAAAAGTAAACTAGCAAGGTACGGAACAAAGTTGGGGAATATGGGATCAAACAATAGATGCCTTTAGAAAGGTAGTTGCGTCGTGTAGAGAGTCGACTCTGACTCTAACTTGGAGAATCAAAATTCATCAAAATTCATAATTGACACCCTCGACCTAAAGTACAACAAACATACAAACAAACAGATTAAAGGAAAGGGTTGTTAAATCATACTTCCAAACCCCCTTCTCTGTCATTCACTTTTACCTCTTCCTTATCTTCTACCTCTCCGTATGTTTTTTTTCTTCTTATTTCATTGTTGAATTATTTGATGACTTTCTGTCTATTGTTCGCAAACGATAGTGATCTGGTTGCACTTTTTTCTTTGAGTGTTGTTCATTTAATTGTCAATTGTCAATTGTCAACTGCGCGAGACGAATGCTAAATTTTGGTTTTTAAATTCTACACTATACTCTATTGAATTGGGTTTTGATTTTTATTGGGTCTTTCACTTTAATTTGATATACTATGAATATCTTCCCTCAGGATTGCTGTTGACAGTCCGACTCTCGAACCTCAACTTTTCTTCCCTCCAAATTTAATTGATGTATCGTCCAATGCCGACAGAACCCACCAGAGGTGGCTCACCCACTGATAACCTAGATTCTGTTGTGACATTGGATCAAGTTCCTCGATGGAGCGATGCTGACCAACGCTGGTCGTTGGATCAACACTCTATTCACCCGTCTCATCACTTTCCAGACCCTCTTGCGTCTGCTTCTACATCAGAGACTGCAACTAATGGAATTATGTCCAGATTCCCTGTCGACCACGAAATCAATTTGAAGCTTTATTTGTGGAGAGGGCACCCTTGGAACATTGAAGTGGATGCTGTTGTCAACTCCACCAATGAGGTACAACCGTACAATCCCTCATATCACTTTTTCTCTTCGTTATATCTTGTATAGCTGACAATGATCCTTGCTTAACTTCTTGGAGGGTTTAGACATTTTTTGTAGATTCGTTCGTGAATTATTGTGCATATAAGCAAGCTTTCCTTTGTCAACTGCTTTATCTAAGAATTTCGTTGCAGGGTTTGGATGAAGCTCATAGCAGCCCTGGATTACATGCTGCTGCCGGGCCTGGTCTGGCTGAAGAATGTTCTACATTGGTAGTCTTATCACTTTCCAACATAGATTGAATACTCATCATTCTTAAATATTGTTACCTCATAAGTTCCCCTGTTAGGGTTTCACAATCGTAGGAGCTTCACTGCAACTTCTACCATTTCACGGCATTCCTCGTCATCAGTTTTGAAACTAATTTTCCCAAAAAAACTACACTCATCAAAAGAAAACCTCAGAATTTTTTTTCAAAAGAGACAATAAAAAAGCAACTTTTGTGGGAGGAAACATGCTGGAACATTAGGAATGGCCATTAATTGGGACTTCCTTCTGAGGATCATCTTACTAAAAACCAATTTACTAAGAAAGCAACCATTGTGAATGCTTGAAAGGTAAAAGTTTTAGGATATGCTCACTTTTTCGACTATTTTTAGTGTACCACCAATATCTATTGTAATGTAATGCATTCCTCGCTGTGAGGATCGTGTTGCCGATATAAACAGAAAAATGCATTAGCTTGTGTTTGCCGGGGTAATTTTAAGTTAACTTATGAAAAACCTTCTTTATCCTTGCTTTAGCTCATGGTTGCCAGGGCGGATTTGGGGGGTGGATAGGGTAGGCAAGTGCCACCCCCCAACACAAAAGTAAGAATAAATTTTGAACATAAGTTTCATAAAAATGTGTTGGGCTTAGTGGTTAAATGTGGCTATGTGTTAGATGTTTGGTGAGGTTGGAGGTTCAAAACTCATAAGAGGCATTTTTTTACAAAAACTTGCTTTATTTCATCAAACTTTTTTTTTCCCTACTAATTACAGGGAAAAAAATAATTGTGCCATCCCAAGGCTAAAATCCTACATACGCCACTGATGGTTGCGTAAGTCGTACTATGCTCTTATACGGACGCGTAATATGCATACACAATACATAATACACAATGTTCTTTACAATATAGTACATATATTTTTTAAAACAAAAATCATAATATGTCGTAAATACAAATATGAAATACATAGTAATCGATTTGTGGTTCGCTGGGATATGAGGGAATCCGGTAACGTTATTTAGCTTATATGTTTATGCCAACAAGCTACTCCATCCATTCAAATCCAAACACCGCAGTCCCACGTTTTTGTGAGAGGAATTTTGAACTTTGAGTTGGTTGGATTTGAAGGGAGGAAGTATAATTGATAACGACAATTTAATTGGCAATCAAACTCCTTTGATCTAGGGTTCTACCATTCTTATAGTTCTCTTTGAAAGAATTCTCCACCCGATGGCTCACTACCAACCATATTGGTTTAGTAATCATTGTATATTGGTATCTTAAGATAATGAAGAAGTTGTATTTAGACAACAATGTTTCTTTTCAGGGTGGTTGCAGAACTGGAATGGCAAAGATAACAAGTGCTTATGACCTTCCTGCAAGGTATGTACGACATTTTGCTCTGAGTGGCCATATGTCGTTCTCCTTTATGTTTAACATTGGAAAAATAGGTTAGTCTACATCCATTAAGCATGAAAACTGTTAGTAAGTATGCTAGAGTTTTTGGTGTGCGTGTTTTGGGACATCTGCAAATAGTTGCTTGAGTCCTGAACTGCAGTGAATAGGTTCTTTCTATTAAATCAAATGAGCTGCTATGATATAGTACTTGTGTTACTAGATGAAACACGATTTTGTTCACCCTTGTTTTCATGTACTGTACAGATTTAAGTCTGTTTTTTTTAATCCTGTTTGTGTGACTGAGGAGTCAAGAGGCTGCATAATCATTTCATTTTAGATAAAAGTGAATGACTGGAAAGAAAAAACAAAGGAGAAAAAATTAGGAGAGGATCATGGTGAATTTTATGTAGTCCTCAAGGCATGTGATCCACGAGTTTTGACATTTGCAAGCTTCACATCACGGTGGCTATTTGCAAGTATTTTACTACCGATCAGGATGAAGTCACTTTTTTATTTTCCTGGACTAGTTGACTTATTAGTCTCTTCTTATATTCATAGGAAGGTTATTCATACAGTTGGCCCTAAGTATGCAGTCAAGTATCATACAGCAGCAGAGAATGCCCTTAGCCATTGCTATCGATCGTGCCTTGAGCTGCTCATAGAGAATGAGCTTCAGAGGTTTAAAGCACCATGTCTTTTTGTGGCTTTATTTGATCACGTGGTATTGGTTATTTTATTGTATAAATTTAAACAGAAATCTGTATGTGCTATGCAGTATAGCAATGGGATGTATATATTCAGAATCAAAAAACTATCCTCGTGAACCAGCAGCACATGTGGCTATTAGTAAGATACATTCTACTCATTACGCCTTTAGTTGGAATAACGTAAGCCTTCATTTATTCCTTTGAAATGATCAGATAAGTTAATGGAGAGTTTAGCTAAGCTGAACAAAAGTTGTACATCAACTTGTCATTCCCTTGGAATTTTTAGATTCTTCTTATGGCAGAAATAAATGTTTGTGGGAGTATTGGGCAAAAGGATGCGACTAAGTTTTATGTTACTATTTTGAACAGGGACAGTAAGACGTTTTCTTGACAAGCAGAAAGATAAAATAACAGCCATTGTGTTCTGCACTACTACATCAACAGATACGGAGATTTATAAAAGGTAAGTTACAGTTATGTGCTATGGAGATATATACGCAGTGACACGCAAAAGAGTGAAAAGGTTATGTGTTCATCATGCGGAGTCATCTACATCTGCTCTGAATGATCTCATCTACATCTGCTCTTCATGACCTGTAGATTACTTCCTCTGTACTTTCCTCGTGATAAACATGAGGAGGAGATTGCCACATTGAAGCTTCCTGCTGATGTTGGGGATGAGAATGGTGAAACAACTATAGATGAACGTAAAATTAGAATACAACCACTTCCTAATGCAAGAAAGAATGTACCAAAACCTTCACAAGTTTCAGATGACCTTCCTCTTAGTGATGTTGGGTTGGTAAGAAGGTGAGTTTGTCTTGATTTACATATTAGGTAAAATTCATGTATTAATTCCTAATCAGATTCATCTTTCTTCCATAGTTTATTTAATAAAATCATACAAAAACACTGTTGCACAATCATGTCAACATGTCTTCTACCAGTGATATTTTTGGACCTTTTTCTTGCCTTCTGGTTGATGCAACTATCCAGTATCGACTACATGCCTTGACTCCAACTTTCTGACGAATTTTTGTGATATTAACGCTGTACTCATTCAGAAGCATTTGCCGCATTAATTATCTGGCTTTTTCTTGAGAATTACATAGCTTTTAATATTGTGTTGGCACGGGTTGATTTCTAATTAGATCAAGGAAGATTTGCATTGTTGTAAAACTCTTGCATCCTAGTCCATAGAGAGTCCTATTGTGTAAATTCAAAACAATAGAGGACTGCACTTCCTTGGGTCAATTTAGTGGTTTTTGTCATAATAGATTGTGTGCTTTTTCTCCTTTTAAAGTTCACCCCTATAGCTTTTACGTCTTACAAATTAAAACTCTTTTTCTTGTCATTTATGTCACTAAAGGAAAAGATTTACTCATTTGATTCTCTGTGTCTATTTCTGGTGTAAAGGGAGCCACAAGACAGTTTTTAATGCTGACTGGTTTTGGACCTATGTCATGAGTATTACTCTGTGACTGTACTGCCTAAACTAATTGTGATCTGCAAATCTGTTCTTCAGTCATTCACCCAGGAGATGCAGTAGTATAGAGTTTTTGATAAATATGAGTATCTACTGATTATGGTTAAGAGCCATATGTTCACATAATAAACAATTCAGGCCATTTAAAACATAGGCTGCTGGTTATTTTGCAAGAGGTGGTCCGTCATCTTCATTATATTTCATGTGTCAATATGAAAACATTTTGTTTGTCACTGCTCCTTTGGCTGTTAGATGTATATGATTGATTAGTGGTGGTCGTGGCTGCTAAATATGCGTTGTCCATTTTCTGCAACTGAAACAGGAATTCTGCGCACTTAGAAGCCTACTTGGACCCTTCTTTCATGTCATTACTTAAAGATCCAGACCAGAGACGTAAGGAGCAATGGGAAAAGGCTGCAGAAGCTCAACGTGGTTTTAATTTTGCGAAAGTGCTTGGATTTGGCCATATTGGCGGTCCTCCATTATCTGCTGCTGAAGAGTACTCTCTTCATTCCAGATACCTTGCTAAAGGAAATTCAAGTAATCTTTCTGAGATTGCAGAAATGAAGATTGTGTAAGCCTTACGAACTGCCTATTTCCTCAGAATGTATGTCGTATCTGTAAATGATTAATTTGCCGCGCTGGTAAACTTATACTCAGGAATGTTTGTTATACGTCTTGTTGATTCAATATAGAAGAAAATTTATTTTGTGACTGTTTAAACTTATTGTGCTTAGGGAACTAGAAATAGATGAACCTTTAATAAGTTTGTTCTCATGCCACATAAGATAATATACAAATCCATTTACCTACAAACCTCCTACCAACAAAAAATAAACCTCTTCAAGCTTCATATCCTGGCCCACTAAACTTTTTCTCCTCTCACATTCTCTCCACAAACCTGGATGCTATATTGTAACCCCTCTTATCTATGAACCTCAACACCCATGTCCGGCAATAGAAGGTTTGTAGACAAACCTCTAAAATGGTGGACATGTCATCCTATAGACCTTTTGAGAACCTCTATTGCTAATGCCCTTATATCGGTTTTACCATTTATGTTTTGATGACACATGGAAAGGATGTGAAAGAATGCAATCCTTGATTTTCATACTGCGGCATCAATAAACAGTCTCTTTATGAATTCAACATGGGGATAAAACAGCGTACATTCGACCCCCTATACTCTTAGTAGTGGGACTTTGTAGACTTTGATGCATTGTGGTAATGTTGTTGATGAGGCTACATCTTGAACAGAGTTGGATTACTTTTATACTACGATACAAGCATGTGTGCTTGCGAAATTATGATATACTTGTATTTCTTTCGTTTATTGATTCGAGGTACAGGACTCTTGGTAGTTGGTACAACCAAAGAAAAGAAGTTGTTATGGAGATGTTCAATGTTAGCTATCTTTTGGTGTGTCTGGATTATATTTGGGTTAGAGTTGTTTTTGTTGCTTCTTTGTGCGCTAATTGGTGCTTTTTAGGGTATTCCAGTAACGTTAGTTCATCAGAATTTATTTCTTCGTCTGTGCTTTAATAATTTTATTTTATTTTATTATAAAATATATTTCTTCAATTTTATCTCCTTTCTCCTTGTAGATATCGTGGTGGTGTTGATAGTGAAGGCCGTCCTGTGATGGTTGTGGTCGGCGCACATTTCTTACTTCGATGCCTTGATCTTGAGCGTTTTATTCTGTATGTTGTAAAGGTAAAATGAATGCGGTTTGTTTCTAATATTGTATGTTTTAACTTGAAATTTGATGAGATGATGAAACTATTTTAAACTAATGTGACCTCCTGGTTTCTTATATTTCAGGAGTTTGAGCCTATAATTCAAAAGCCGTACAGTATTGTCTACTTCCATTCTGCTGCATCATTACAGCCGTAAGTACATATTGATGCTTGAAATTTTGTTTGTGAGACGCTATTGCTTTTGTTCTTAGTGTTGTCAACTACTTCCTCTGTTCCATTTGGAATAAATTTTGTTTTGTCACAGTAATTTAGAAAGTGTGAAAGACTGAAAGGTGGTGGGTCATACTCATGACCTTACGATAATACCCTTAACACTAAGGCCCAACATCCCCCACCATATTCCCCACCCAACTTTCAGATCACTGCAACTCCAACCTTCTACCTCCAATTCTAAACCACCGCACCATCAATTCGACCTCTCACCACGATCCACCTCACCTACCACCACCGACCACCTCAGTCCCACCTATGACCAATCTAAAAATCCTTGCATGACACTCAACTCCACCTCCCACCATCACATCTATCTCTCCACCCCAACACTCCTGAACTGTGCACACCACCCTGATCTGAGCTGACATGCCACATGAAGTTCCTTAAGAAGATCTGACGCCGCTGACACGCCCACCCAAATATGATGTGGATGTAGGTAGGTTGTGGGGCTGGTGGTGAAGGTGGGTCGTAGGGTCGGTGGTGATGTAGGAGATGGGTTGTGGTGCCAGGGGCATGGCTAAGGATGACAATGGATCCCGGATCCGAATCCAATGGATATGGATAAGATCTATATGTATGAAAAGTTGAAAACGGATCCGGATATGAATCTGATAGTTAAGATCCATATCCTACCCTTAAATCCATTTTTATCTTATTTTAAAATAAAAATAAAAAATAAGTTAAGGAAATATTAAAAAAATCATTTTAAAAGTTTTTTCATAAACTTACCGGATTTCTTTCTCTTAACAACTTTTGATTGCAAAACGTACTTTGTTATCGCTACTGTTATTTTATGAAACTTTATTTCGACATTTTTAAAACTCTATTTTTAGTATTTGTATTCTAATATAAAACAATAGTATGTTAAATTGGTAATAAAACCCAAAAAATACCCAGAAATAATAATTTAATATTTAAAAAGTGATTTTTTTACCATAAAAAGGATACAGGATAGATCCAGATCCTGTCCAGATCAGGATATGGACCCAGATCCTATCCATTGCCATCCCTTCGGTGGTTGAGCTGGAGGTGGGTGGTAGCAATCGATTGAGAAAATGATGGGGTGGTGGAGACGGTGGTGATGGTCGTGGGCTGGAGGTAGTGAGGTACTATGTTTGTTACTTCTGTGCTTGAGTGCTTTTTTGCATCCAACTTTAAGCTCATATAGTTGTAAAAATTTGGAATCACTCCTATATGTCTTATAGCTCTTCTTCTGCAAGCTGGATATTTCACCCAAGTGCTCATCTATTTCAGATTCAGGGAACAGTCCGATATAACTAAATGTTGGTGATGATAATAGCCTTTATTTTGTCAGGGTTCTTTCTATTCTCACACACCATCGTTGCGTCTGGTTAAATGTTGAATGTTAGTAACCTGAAGTTTGCCACTTTGCCTAGTTAAATTTGTTTGGATCATGTGGTAATGTACATTCTTTTTCATTCTACTCTTAGTATGCCGTGTTTCATGCTTGGTGTTCGTACATGTAGCTGTCTGTTATTCCTTGCTGTACTTTTATAGTTTGTTTAGCTAGTTCTCATCGCCATTTGTTGTTTGAGGCATGATGCATGAAATATTTGAGATTGTTTTTGTTGAGAGTTGAGATGCCTACAATTTCTTAGTCAACTTTTAATAGCATTGAGAATAACACGGGCCACTTTCACTAGACCTTTGGAGTATGAACATTAGATCTGGTTCACATATGTTATGAATTTCTGTTTGACTGGCATGTTGGAAATACCCTTTTGTGAACAATTTTTTGTCTATCATCTATCTTTTATCTTTTAGTAAGTCGTGTATTTGTGGTACAGTCAACCAGACTTGGGATGGATGAGGAGATTACAGCAAATACTTGGTCGGAAACACCAACGTAATCTCCATGTAAGTTGTCTATGGGATTCATCAGCCATATGTTGTACACCATCATCTTGCGTAATATCAGGCAAAAGAAAAAGGATTTTGTAATAACCGATGATTTGATTTCTTTGATAGGCAATATATGTTCTTCATCCAACATTTGGCTTAAAATCAGCCATTTTTGCATTACAGTTGTTTGTGGATAATGTGGTATGTGGCCCCGTCTTGACTGATTCATATTGTTTTTTTTTTCTTCATAACTATGACTTCCGTTTTTCTACGGAGAGAGTAACTGTCTAGCTATTTTTGTTTAGGTATGGAAGAAAGTGGTGTATGCCGATCGGCTGCTACAATTGTTCAGATATGTTCCGCGTGAGCAGTTGACCATCCCCGACTTTGTATTCCAGTTGAGTAACTGTCTTACATTTTAAATTACTTGTTTTCATTGCATTTGAATTCGGACCAAAGTTTTAGGAGATTAAAAAATACTCGGTATTGAATAGCTTTGAAATTCCCATACTGAAATAGTACTGAATTGAATTGAATAGAGAGGCATGGCATATCCTAGTCAGCTTTTAACTTAGAATATACTTCGTAGTTAGTTAAGCTCTCCGTTAGCTAGACCACAAAACCCAATACCGAGTATTTATGAAAACCTTGTAGTTGTACCCAGGATAGTCATCTTCTTCCCAGTGGAGGAGCTGTGGCATATTACCCCAAAGATAAAGAACGTTTTTCATAGAATCTGCTAGACTTACTATTCTTTGGTTTTGAAAAAACAAGGGAATAAAATGAAATTTCACTCAAATGTCAAGTCAATTTTTATAATATATATATAATTATATGAGGCTACAACTTGTTAATGCAATTCTCAACTCATGTTTTTCAATTTGTTAACGACTGTCATGTACGGGGTCTCTCGAAAAGGTCTAGGTTTTAGCCCACAGTTTGGTAACAATGAAAGATTGAAAATAACTAGACAAGATTACTTTTGATGACGAGTGTTGGGTTGATACAGGCATGACCTTGAAGTGAATGGAGGAAAAGGCCTTATTGTAGACCCGAGAACCAAGTATGTGTACCAACGACCGTAGGTTGGAGATGGGCAGCATTCGATCATCACTTGATGCCTTTATTGGTAATCCGTACATTTTGTACTCTACTTTCTCCTCAACTGGATTCCTCATCATGCTTCTGTTTTCATCACTGTTTTTGTACACTAGTTTTTTTTTTTTTGGTTTGGTTCCTTTTCTCATTATTTTTTCATTTTTTTGGTTTTCTTTATTTCACCATCACAAAACCGTCGTTGAGCCACACTACGCTAACGTCGATGTATTCATTTCATCTATTTTATGCGTTTTTAGTAAATTATTCAACGCCCGCATTGTATAAAGTTATAATAAACTGATAAAACGAAGAACAAATTCTGTTATTTATTGTAGATATTGTCTTTAATTAATCGAACACGCATGATGCATATATTACTTATTTGAGTTGTGGGTGATTTACTATTGCTTTTTCAATATGTACCTATCTGTATGAAAACAACACAATACCTTACGAGTACCATGGAGGTCGTAACCAGTTCCTGGATTATACCACCAGATGTACAATGCTATTGTACATCAGGGGTTATTTCAGTCTTTTTCTTATTTATTTTTGAAAAAAAAGTCAATAATCCCATTCTTTTCCACTTTCTTTTTAGGTAACTTCTTTCCTATTTTTCTAACTCATCTTCATCCATCATCCATTAATTGATTTTTCTCATTAATTATTATATCTCCATCTTTCAATTTATTTAATTATTATGTCAAGTTAATTTTTTATTTTATTAGTCCATATTCTTTTACATTAGCTCGTAATATTATATTAATAGCCCGTATTCGTATAATAATAGCTCGTATTCTTATATTAATAGCTCGTATTCTTATCTTAATAACTCATATTTTTATATTAATAACTCGTATTCTTATCTTAATAACTCGTATTTTTTTGTATTAGCTCATATTATTTTATTATTAGCTCGTGTTCTTTTAATATTAGCTCGTATTCTTAGGGTAATAACGTGTATTCTTTTGTGCTCGTATTTTTTAGTTTGTGATTTTCTTAAACTCATATTCTTTTAACATTACCTCATATTCTTATATTAATAGCTCGTATTCTTATCTTAATAGCTCGTATTCTTATATCAATAACTCAAATTCTTATCTTAATAACTCATATTTTTTTTATATTAGCTCGTATTCTTTTAATATTAGCTCATATTTTTGTTTATATTAGCTCGTATTCTTAGGGTAATAACTTGCATTCTTGTGTGCTCGTATTTTTAGTTAATATTAGCTCGTATTCTGTCTACATGTTGTTCAAAATTTGAGGAATTGTTGTGTATTACTATGTTGAATAAACTTTTTTATCCAAAATTTATATTAGCTCGTATGCTGTCTACATTATCTCAAATAATTTTTATACTAGCTCATATTCTTACCTTAATAACTAATATTTTTATTTTATTAGTCCATTCGTTTTACAATACATCGTATTCTTATATTAATAGCTCGTATTCTTATATTAATAACTCGTATTCTTATCCTAATAACTCGTATTTTTTTTATAATAGCTCGTATTCTTTTAATATTAGCTCGTATTCTTTTTATAATAGCTCGTATTCTTAGGGTAATAACTTGTATTCTTTTGTGCTCGTATTTTTTAGTTCGTGATTTTCTTAAACTCGTATGTTTTTTACATTAGTTCGTATTCTTATATTAATCGCTCGTATTCTTATCTTAATAGCTCGTATTTTTATATTAATAGCTCGTATTCTTATATCAATAGCTCGTATTCTTTTAATATTAGCTCGTATTCTTTTTATATTAGCTCGTATTCTTATCGTAATAACTCGCATTTTTATGTGTCCATATATCATCAAATTTTAATGAGAACTTAATGTGTTTCCGTGTACCACAAATGCATGGATTGAATCTGAACAATCAGAGTTGATTGAACTTAAAGTTGATTCAGAGAATGATGCTTATGAAGCTTATCGTAAGTATTCATTTGTTAAGTGCTTTGGGTCAGAAAATTTACCCTAAATATTCATTAGGGTTATGATTGATGTTAAAATTTACCTCAAATTAGTATTGTTTGATGCGTTTTTCCTTCTTGATGCCGATGCAAATTGCTTCTCGTTCACCGAAATATTATTCGATGCATTTTTCCGCCTTGTTGAACATACCAATCGCTTCCCTTCCGCCATCTTTGGATCAAATTTTGGTGGGAGATAAATTTGTTGTGACTGTCGTCAAGAGAGAATTGAGAGAGTGTTTACGTTAATTGATAATTAGATAATTGTTTTGTATTGAACTCTAATAGAAAATTAGAAAATTAGAAAATTATATATCATTTGAGCCAGATGTACCATGCTTCTATACACCTGGGTGTAGGATCCTATTTGTGGGTCGTAACTACTCATACAGATGACGAGTCACGAATTTGATACTAAGTCGATAGAGTTCTTAATTGTTTCTATAATTTAGATGATTCTTATACTAACAAACACAAGTATCTTTATAAATAAGTATTTTCATATAAGTAAAAACATTACTATCTCGGTTGTTCGAGTTAGTAAATAACAAAAATAAACAATGCAAAGCTACTTTATAAATAAATTAAACTATAATTAAAAATGCTTTATTACATAAACTGAAACCAAAAGAATTATTACAAATATTTCCTCCATTTATAGCCAAATTACACATACTCATTTTTAATCAATTCATATCTAAACTACCACTTTCATAATAAAGCAAAAAAATGACTAATGTGTTCTTATGGACACCCTTTATTTATATAAACTGTTAGTGAATGTCCCACCATTAATCCAAAAAAAAAAACATATTCCTTAATCATAAAGTATCTGACACACTTCTCATGATATCTTAAATATTTTTTAATAACTACTTAAAACTTGTGTAAAAAGCATCTATACACTTTGGATATGAATTGAGCGAGTATACCACAACGGAAGTTAAATACAAGTGAAGTAAATAAATATGTCTAGTTGATAACTAAACTCAGTCAGTTACTCGTACCCGCGCACCGCAGCAACATCCAATGCTAACCTTAAACCAAGTCAACCAAAGGTTGAGTAGGGATAAACTGTACAATAAAAAATAGGGTTATTTAATGAGAATACTCTCAACTATTGAGGTGTTTCTCAAAATACTCCAAACTATTATTTAACTACCGTTACACTCAACTATTACCCCTTTCTCAACTACTAAAAGAGAGGGAAGGGCTACCTATTGTACCGGTTTATTTATTGTTTACCCTTTATTTTCTTCTTCAAAACTCCATTATTCTTCTTATTCACACCATAAATCCATTACTTTTTTTAATTGATAATCAGTTTCGTGCGTTGTAGGATAATACCACGGTGACACAAAACCTGTGTATTTCTTCATGCCTAATATTCCCATGTTGATTTCCGCGCTGCATAATCAATCACAACATTAATAATAGCTAGTAGATTGTTGACAAGCAAACAAGGAACCGTGCTACCATATCTGCAATTTCTGATGAACAAGCTAGCACCCTTTGATTTAGAATTCGAAACTCTATGTCTTGACAATCCATGCACTTTCATTGTTATTTTCAAAAAAATTATAATTTGTTCATGGTTTTGGATGATTAGTTTAAATTGAGGAAAAGGGTTTTCTGGGTTACCTATGAATTTTCCAAATCTTGTTTCCCTTCATCACTTTATTCTCCTTTCTTATTTACTTACTCACTCACTCTAATTAAGCAACTAGAAAATCGAAATCAATAGATTATAGAACAACCCAATACGTTCATTGTTTAACCCCAATAACAACTAAGAAACTTAATTGAAAAAGCCTATAAAATTGAAATCAATCGTACACCGTAAAAAAACCCCAGAAAATTTAATAAACGTATGGGAAAAAACACAATTGAAAGGATGAGATTAGAATTAAAATCACACCAGAAAACCAAATTATAAAGAGAGAGGATAAATTATGATTTAAGAGAGGGGTATGGGGAAAAGAATTGAAAACAAAATTGCAGTAGAGGAGGAAGATAACGTAATGAAGAAGTTCAGCTCTACGCTTGTTTTTACCTGTTATTACAGGTTAATAAAGAGGCAATTCTATTCTAAGATCATAGGTGTAATAGTTGGGTGTAATGTTAGTTAAAATATAGTTCGGAGTATTTTCAGAAGCACTGCAATAGTTTGGAGTATTCTCATTAATTAACCCTAAACAATATGCAATTTTAGACATTTGACAGTAATACTCCTAGTATAGTGTTGGTTTCATAAACCTTATTAATTTTTATTAATGAAAAATTGAAGTCTTTAATTACTAAGGATTTAGTACATGCAAATATAAAACAAGACAAAAGTTCCTTACCTTGAATATTGGAAATTTAGGGCACAAATTCAAACTCCTTTTGATTTTGTTATTGAGCTTAAATCAACAAAAACTGATCTTTCAAGAAACCAAATTTCCGGTAAGTGTGACACCGAAAATAAACTCCCTGTTGTCACATTTTTGGTGGTCGGGAAGTAGATCAGGTAAAAATATTGCGTGGTGCAGTAACAAATTCTTGTGTTAACCCAAGAAAAAAGGAGGGCTTGGTATTAGGGATATAGGGTGTATGAATAACGCTCTTCTGGCTAAACATGGGTGGAGAATTCTATCTGGGGAAGATACCTTATTTTGCAGGACCTTCAGGCAGTTAATCTTTGGGTCTGAGAATGTAGGGGAAGCTGCAAATTTAAAGATCAAGACAAATTCATCTTGGGGTCTGAGGAGTGCCTTCCTTGGGCTCCAATGGATAAGGTCAAATTTGGGATGGAAGCCAGGAAAGGCTTCTAACCTAAATGTTTGGACGACAAAGTAGGTGGCAGGTATGATCCCTGTTCCAAAGGAGTGTTGGCTAGAACACCGTTGGGCACATTTATACAATTTAACGGTTTCTAACCTCTGGGATGACTGTGGGAAGTGGAATGTGATAATGGTGAAGCATTTATTTGAGGAGTGTTGGGCAACAAAGATTCTTGCAATGCACATTCCGCTCTCTCGCACTTTGGATGAGGTCTTTTGGCCTTACACTAGAGATGGTGTGTATTCGGTTAAAGTGGGTACGGTATTATCTCAAATGACTACTTTGAAAGGAAGGGTAGCCCCAAAGACAAATCAAGGATAAATAAGAATATTGAGGGCTTTTGTGGTAAGAGGTTGTGGCATCTTCCAATTCCGACGAAGTGGAAAGTCTTTATTTGGAGAATCTGTGCTAATACCTTACCATGTGGTGCGGAGTTGATGACCAGGAAGTTTCAAGGATCTGTTCGATGTTCTCTGTGTAGTAAGCCGGAGGGAGGGATTGAAACTTTGGCCCATATTTTTCGTGATTGTGATTTTGCATCACGTTTCTGGATGGGTTCGATTCTGAGCTAGGGATAAGGACGGGCTTGGCAAGCTATATAGGTATACAACAATGGATTATGGACTGGATTGCCTTGCTGGGAAAGATGGATGATGGCAGATGGAGAGTCTGTACTTTTGTCTCTACCCTTTGGAGTATATGGAGAAACAGGAATCATGTTGTTTTTAGGGGCGATTGCATACCAACTACAAATCTTTTCCAGATAACGGCAAGTAATGTGTCTGATTTTCTGAAGGCTAATGGCGATGCTCTGGACACGGTTGCAGATCGAGGTAAGGTAAGGGGGACTCCGGTCTCTGAGGTCAAGGACTTCTCGGATGGGAAGAAGCTTTACCTTATTGGGGTGGAGGATTCATGCAACGTTATGAGAGTGATGGTGGATGCGGGATGGAGGAACAACCTTGAAGCAACTATAGGTTTTGTGGCGTATGACCATGATGGGGTTGAAGTTGGGCGATTTCGTGAGACTTGTATGGCGGAATCGACTCTCCAAGCTGAAGCCCTGGGTTTATCTGTGCTTAAATGGGCTAAGACCTTGGGTGTCCCTCATCTGCATATTGTTACTGACTGTTTACGTGCACTTGTGCAACTAGCGGGGCTTGAAACACCAGACCACCAGGGTATTTTAGATGATTGCCTAGTTTTTTCAAGACTGTTTCATTGTATTAGTTTGTCTTTTATTCCTCGTAGATTTAATAGGGTTGCACATGAACTGGCGTCGTGTGCCGCTCAACTGTAATGCATTTTATTTACCCCTGGCAAAAAAAAAAAAAAAAACCAAAATAGCTTTCCTCTAATAAAGTTGCACTCAAAACTTAGCCCAAAACCTATATTACAATTTTAGTCTAGAAATTGTCATATAGAAACCTTAATTTTAATCAACTAATATTATGATTTACTACCTTAGTAAATATTATGTAATATTAGTTTCTAGGAAAAACTAATAGAAACTTATTTTATGAGATATGAGAGATAAACAAAATGAGAGCATTAGAATTGAAAATTAGAGGACAAAGGTCCTCTAATATGGAGGGTGGCTCGCGATTCCAAAAGGAGAGGGAAGAGGTAGTGATGTGACCTTACACAACATGTTTTTTCTCTTCTCCAAAAATGGAAAAATGCAAAAGCAATTTCTCTTTTTTATATGATTTGATTTATCACATAAAATAAAATCAATATTCTCCTCTTATCATCTAAAGTGGTCGGCCCCTATGTATGTAAAATGGACTTTCCATTTTAACTTTTGTCAATTGTTAATTGTAAATGTAACATGTGACATATAATGTTGGAGAATATTACGGTATAATACAATATATTGTATTATACCGAAATATTCTCCAACATATAATATGTTACTGAAGTTTATTATGCATATTTAACAAATTAAATACCATAATACATAAATAATAACAATTGATGACTTATACATTTAATTCATAACTACATATACGTAAAAGTCAATTTAATTATAATTTACAACATTTGTATTTATAATTAATCGTTTACTAGTTTTTGGCCCGTGCAAAAAATTGCACGGGTTGTTTTTAAATCGTGTTATTCTAAATATGTATCATCGGAACTAAATTATAAATGTTCATAAATTTTGTTTTATATCTAACGTCTATACACTTTTTTTTTATCAAATTTCGATTTTATTTTATATCTAACGTCATACACTTTTGTTTATGACTTGATTTTCGCAAAATATTTCAATTGATGATATTAATTTGTACATTATTTCTGGTTGTTATATTAATATTAAGTTATTTTTATTGTTTTTTAATTTAGTATTGTCGCCACAGTTTTTTTTCCCGATTGCTGTAAATTGTTAATTATTACTAGTATTACTTATTATAATTATGTATTAGGTATAAATGGTTATGTAATAGTTCTAGACATATAACGTTCAAAATTATTATATGTTCGTATATAATATTTAAGTTCATATTATACATATTGACAGTTTTCCTAGAAATTCATGTTTACGAACTTATATCAAAAGTGTTATGTAATAATTGTAAAACTATTATTTCAGGCAATTATTTATAATTAAAATCAGTATACAACTTTGCGGGTCCCACCATGATGAATTAAAAAAATGGGTTGATGACGTGGATCAACCAGACCCTTCTAAATGATCTTGCAATTATATAGATAAGATTCGATCTAATTTTGCATGTTTGCTAAACACCGATTTATAATTAGTAATATAACGTTTTATTTACTAATTTCAAATCTCATTTAATCATTTTAAAATAAGATTCCATTTTCTCATCTCGTTCAAATTAAGGATTTATTCAATCTGTATCGATATACGTTTAATTAACTTTTCTGTTTTGGAATCCGTCCTATAAGTGAGACCTAAAAGGATCAATTGAACATCACCGTCATATGACAGTAACGTCAAACTCTAGTCAGTCAATCGTTAACGATATATTTTGATCAGTTGACTATATATAAGAATCATCCTTTGTATTCTTTATATGAGATTTATAAGTGATAGCTGTTGTTCCAAAACTCGATCAAAAGCCAGGCAAACTAACTTCAATCAACACAGGCAAAAAATTCTAGAACAACAAAACAAGCACAGATATACTCTGTCCAGCCTTCCGTAACTTCTTCGCACCATGACTAGAGTTCGATACAGACCATATAGTAGCGCGACAATGAATATCAACGAGCTTGTCCACGCCAGAGGGAAGACGGATGAGTACACGCGCGGTGAGAGCAGGTTCTTTGACGATTTTAGCGGATGTTCCGGCGAATCGTACGAGTTTTCCACCTTGGCCGGGACGGAGTTCGATGTAATGGATTAGGTTCCGATTCACATCATTGAAAGTGGCATTGTTGTCCCGTTTTGAGATGTGAGGTCGTGGATAGGAGGAAGGATGTCATTTTTGTGGTGGTAGGGGTGGTGGTGTCGGAGGAGAAGGGGTGGTGAATAGTGGTGGTTAAGGTGGTGGCACGGCGGATCAAATGGCCCAGGCCCGATGGCCCGACCCGGCCCAGCCCGATCAAATGGTTGTGGCTTATTTTGTGGCTAACCACATTTTTTAGCCACAGTTGTAGCTTAATTCGTGGCTAAAAGCAACTATTTGCCACGGTTATATTTTTCCCGTGGCATACTTTTTCATACAATTCATTTTCAAGGAGAGAAACAAATTTTCTCGTGGCAAAGCTATTTTTTGCCACGAAAGACGAATTCCCGTGGAATAATTTGTGGCGTAAGAGATGATATTTTGCAGTGCGTGGAATCTATATTGTTGTGATTGTTTGAGTTAGGGTTTCCCTACTCAATTCTGGTAGATTTTGATTATGACGATACCGTCGTATTATCTGATATCACTGTATTACTCTATTATTGATTGAGATTGAGATTAGGAACATATGTGTAGGACCGTTGCGGGAAACGACTCTCACTCCTACGATCTTCTTCGTGAGACCCGCCACGGAGAGGATGTGCACATTAAGGATCTAGGTACTCCTTGCCGTGAGCAAGTGGGGGATTGATGTGGGGCTTGAGGCCGTCATCTGTATTGTTGTGACAGTTGTGACAGTGGATATTAGTTGGAGTGATTTATCAGATTGTGGCATTGTATTTGATTGTGTTATTACCGTCTTATTTATCAGTTCTGACACTTGTGGTTTTTACTGTGATGATCCATGTAATGGTGAGCAGAGTCTCAGGTGTGAGCAGAGTCTCAGGTGCGACGATGTTGATGATTGCTAGCTTTGGGAGGAGGGATCGTCACATTATCACTTGTCTTACCATTTTGTTTAGCTTCCGCAACTCTTTTATTTTGGTTGTAATGTCAGACATTGTAATTCTTTAAACTCAATATAATAAAAGTTGTTTTTTTTTTTTTTTGAAAAGAAACCTCAAGAGGTTTACTCATTTACTATAAAATCAGATAAAGCAAGATCACAAATAGCGTTTGGGAAATCGTTCTCCCATCTACGAATACCTGTTGTCCTAGGCATCACATGAGCTACTTCATGCGCTACTCTATTAAAACATCTACGAACAAAATTAAAAGAAACTGAATCAAAAGAACTAAGTAAGCAATAAATGTCTTCATAAACCAAGAAAATGTCGCTCCGTCCTCGTTTCCTCTTAACAAGATCGTTCACCACCATAAGACAGTCATTTTCAATCTCGATCCGTCGTACGCCCCTAGCACACGCCTCTTTCACCCCTTCAAGAACTCCAATAGCCTCCGCCATAGCTGGATCTAGGACCACCGGGTTGTTGATCGTAAGTCCCCAATGAAGCGCCCCCTCCTCATCCCGACAAACAACACCCCAACAAGTGCCCTCGCCCTCCTTCACTCCCGCATCCACATTTACTTTCCAGACGCCCTCCCTCGGTCTCCTCCACGCATCACCCCTAGCCCCCAGCTCCTCCTGATTCCTTCCGCTGTTATCCACGTTCCCCACATCTCGCATCTCCCAAGTAATGTCCCGAACTCGCTTGCACACTCCCTCCACGTTCACCACATCGTTCTCAAACACCACTCTATTCCGTCTCTCCCAAATAGCCCAACACCCCACTACGAAATTATCCCTCTCCTCTCCCCCTAGCCCCTGGAACATATATTCAGCCCACTCCCTCACTCCCTCCCCTCTGCCAGCCTCATCGACATCCAACCCCAACCTCTCCCAAACCCCTTGAACCCACCCACAATCCCGCACCATATGGAGACTAGTCTCCACATAGTTATGGCAACAAGGACAAGTCTCATCCGTCAATTCCGTCCGAACAATTAAATTATGCTTTGTAGGCAAAGCCTCTCGACATAGCTGCCAGAAGAAGATTTTTATGCGCGGAATGACCGGTAACTTCCAAATCTTCTTCCACAACCATGTGTCCCGCGTGGCCTCCGATTGTCCGACATCAGGCTCCTCCTCCTGCGTTAACAGAGTATAGGCTGATCGAACCGTGTACTCGCCTTGTTTCTCTGGGTCCCAGCACCATTCATCTCTCGCATTCGATTCACTAAGACGGATATTAAAAATCCTATCGCACTCAAAAGGTAAGAACAACGCCCTCACCTTTTCATAATCCCAGGCGCATTCGGTCTCGGATTTAAGGTCTGCAACACACAAATTTTCCGCAGCCCCCCCTCTAGGAGATAAAATACGCTTAGTTTGCGTGCCAGGTATCCATGGGTCCGTCCAAACTCGCGTGCTCATCCCATCCCCTATTCTCTTGCGCATCCCGAGCCGGAGCACGGCTTTTGCCTCCCATATCCCTCTCCACGTATAGCTAGGTAAATTACCCATCTCGGCCTCCAAAAACGACTTGTCTGGGAAATAACGACCCCTCAAAACCCGCACCATGAGGCTGTCATCATTAGTTACTAAGCGCCAAGCTTGTTTCCCGAGTAATGCCAAATTAAACTTTTCAAAGTCTCGGAAGCCCATCCCACCTTGGCTCTTCGGTTTGCACATCTTAGCCCATGCGACCCAAGGGATTTTCCGACGTCCATTCTCCGTACCCCACCAAAATCGAGAGACAAGCGAGCGAAGTTCGCCACAAAAGGTAGCCGGTAATCGAAACACACTCATCGCATAGGTAGGAATAGCTTGGCCAATTGCCTTTATCAAAACTTCCTTCCCTGCTTTGCTGAGTAACATACCCCGCCATCCTTGAAGCCGTTTACTCATTTTATCTCTAATTAGAGCCGAGACCTCCTTCTTCGAATGGCCGACTATAGTAGGCAGGCCCAAATATTTGTCCTGTTTTTCCACCATTCTTACTCCCAAGATATCAACCACCTTCATCTTCCTACTATGAGATGTCCCCTTACTAAAAGAAACGGTCGTCTTATCAAGATTAACTAACTGACCTGAGGCCGCTTCGTACCTCTTAAGAATATCCCGAACCCCTTTAGCTTCCTTCTCACAGGCCTTCACGAAGATAATGCTATCGTCCGCAAAAAATAAATGCGAAACAACCGGGGCTGTACGTGCAATACGCAGACCATGTATGTGCTTGTCCTCCACGGCTTTTCGTAACATACTCGAAAGAACATCAGCGCAGAGGATAAACAAGTACGGGGACAGAGGGTCCCCTTGTCGTAATCCCCGCTCCGGAGTAACAGTATCTGACCACACCCCATTTATAGTGACCGTGTAAGTGACTGTCCGAACGCAACACATAACTCGATCAATCCATCTCCCATTAAAACCCATACTTCGGAGAACCCGTTCCAAAAAATCCCACTCAATTCTATCATAAGCCTTCGCCATATCAAGTTTTAGAGCCATGTGACCTCCTTTACCTCGAGCATTCTTCATAAAATGAAACATTTCGAAAGCAACAAGAACATTATCGGTGATTAGCCTCCCCGGGGTAAAAGCGCTTTGGTTTTCAGAGACAATTCGCCCAAGGAACGCTTTGAGTCTATTCGCAAGCACTTTAGAGACAATCTTGTAGATTACATTGCATAGGCTAATGGGCCGAAACTCAGTCATTCTGTCTGGAGCCTTCTTTTTGGGAATGAGAATAATGTTTGTATGGTTCATACCTGCGGGAAAGGGAGCCCCGTTAAGGACATTAAGCACCGTGCGAATGACCGAAGGACCAACAATATGCCAGTAAGTTTGGTAGAACAGGCCGTTCATCCCATCCACACCGGGTGCTTTCAACGGGTTCATTTGTCCCAGCGCATGAATAATCTCCGCACCCGTATATTCCGCCTCCAATCCCATGTTCATCTCATTTGTAACTCTATTCTCCACGCCTCTAAGCAGGTCATCAAAACCCGTGGGTTGTGAGGACTCGAACAACCGCTTGAAGTAAGAAACTGCACAGCCTGCAATTTCACGGTTAGTATTGAAAACGTTCCCCTGCTCATCAACCAGTTTCGCTATTTTGTTCTTCTCCTTTCTTTGGCACGCTTTTCTATGAAAGAATTTAGTATTCCGGTCCCCCTCCCGAAGCCAAAGCGCTCTTGACCGTTGGCGCCAAAAACTCTCCTCATTTCTCAACAGCCCTGCGATTTCCTTAACGAGCTTTTGTCGTTCCCGAACCCTCTCCAAATCCCTCGGTCCACTGTTAAGTTGCTGCAACCTCTTCCTCTTTTTTCGAAGGTCTCGCATAATTTTCCCAATGGAAATGCCCTTCCATTCTTGTAGCTTAACTGCACAATGGTGAATGGTACCCATGATGTCAATATCCCCCCCTTCCCAGGCGTTTTTGATAGTGTCTTCACACCCATTTTCACCTATCCATATTTGTTCAAAACGAAACCGCTTTTGTACCTCATCGTTCTCCTTCTTCCGGTCATCTAGGATAATTTTAATAGGAGCATGGTCCGACCATTCCCTATCCAGGTGATGTAGCTTTGCATAAGGAAACAAATCAACCCACGAACTCGTCACCATAGCCCTGTCCAGCCTGCATTGTCTGTTAGCTTCTCCTACTTGCCCATTATCGAAGGTGAAGTCGTACCCTACATACGGCAGATCCCTTAGCCCACACTCATCGACCGCATCCCGAAAATTGTTCATTTGCCACTGCTGCCTATCGCCGCCCTTCATCTCATTCGAATACAACACCTCATTATAGTCCCCCATACAAATCCACGGTAGGTCACATTCCGCACCCAGAATACGGAGTTGTTGCCACGATAAGTGTTTTGGTTGGTTTACTTTGATATTATACCAGAGGAAACTGAGATGGTAGCACTTTCATAGTTTGATGGTTCTTTTGAAAGCTCTTAGATTATGAGGGTGTTACAATCAGCCTCAGACTAGTGGGCAGGTTGAAATCTCTAATAGGAAACTTAAGGAGATTTTAGCTAAGGTTATATCCAAATCAAGGAAGGACTTGAGTCTAAAACTTGATGACACATTATTATTGGCTTATAGGACTGCCTTTAAGACACCTATTGGTGCCTCACCGTATCGTTTAGTGTATAAGTCATGTCATTTACTTGTTGAACTTGAACATAAGGCTTGGTGGGCGATTCACCAATTGAATTATGATGCTAACTTGTGTGGCGAGAAGCGTCTTTTACAGCTAGATGAGTTAGAGGAATTCCGTCTGAATGTCTATGATAGCTTTCGCATATATAAGGAAAAGACTAAGTGTTGGCACGACAAAATAATTGTACCTCGTGAGTTCAATATTGTACCTCGTGAGTTATAAATTCCTAACATTTATCTTAAGATCACATGCATAAGATAATATAAATTATAATAATAGGCGAAAATAATATTTACCTCTTGAAGCGTAAATCCCACAAATAGCATATAAAAAAGAGAGATCTGAGACCCCACTTGTTGCCCATATACTAAATTCACAAGCACAACCCGAAACTCACGTCTACTAGAACGAAAGAGATGAATCAATATTGCTCTCTTAGTTTTATGGGTGCTTGAGGTAGACGGTGTATAAGAAGAACAATATGTTTTCTTCCATGTGATTTCATAGGGAAATGCTTCACCATCCATACTTTTTTCCATCACCCTAGAACCCTTTATATATATAGTACTTCTCACATAGCATAATAGAATCCCAGCGGGTCTTGCTTGTGACGGGCTAATCCCGTCACAAGCTTGTGACCTCTCACAAAAAGGAGAGGGGACAAGGTGGGGCATCCTTCATGTGCTTTTCCACCCACCTCTCATGGGTATTTTGTGAGAGAAAACGGTATCCATCACAAGATTGTGACGGATACCGTCGTCATAAATGAGAATTTGTGATAGAATCCATGTTGAATAAGAAAAGAGCTCTTATCATTATATATATAAAAGAAGAATGTAAAATTGCTGATGTGGCACTATAATATTTCAGTATTTGCTTAATGAAAGCCTCTCATTCATTTTGGCAATGTTAGTTATAATCTGGCCAATAAGGGTAAACCTACTAATTATAATACTATTACTTAAACATTAATTATAATTTGGTTTACTATGGGACAATCAATGCTAGCATCTCCCCCACACATTGAATATTATAATTCAACTAATTATAATACTATAAATTATAACAGCTGCTATTTTTCGAGAAAGAATATAGAAAAATAAGAATACCAATTTATATAGTTGACGTCTTATTATATTTTGGAGCAGTAGCGGAAATGAGATAATTTTTAGATAAATAGTTAAAGTAGGTAGGAGAATGAAGAGCAAGTCTCACTTCCTATACAAACTCATCACATATGTTGGAGTCATTTCGTCCCTTTCTATTAATTAAATATTAATTATAATTTGGACTATTGTAAGACAATCAATGCTAAGCATTTTCCCCATACATTAATTATTACTATGAGCCAACTAATTACAATGTTATTAATTATAGCAGTTGTTTTTCGATGAAGAATATAAAAAAAATAAGAATATCAATGTACATAGTTGACATCTTATTGTATTTCGGAACAGTAGTAGAAAACTAGAAATGTACCAATGAGATGCTTCTCAGACTAATTATCATTATATTATTATATTATATATATAAAAAAAATGTACAAAGGTTGACGGGACGCAATAATATTTCAGCATTTGCATTTTGAAGCCTTCTTATCTACTTTAGGCTTCTTAGTATGAAAACACTAAATAAGAGTAAAGGGCAAAATTTAATTAAATAATTATACAAAATCGTCTTAATTATACTGTTCAATTTATTATTGCTAGATGAATTAGGAGTAATTATTTTTTCAATTACTGTTAAACTTCTTAATCCTCTATTTACTCAACAAATCACCCAATCACATCTCCATTCACCTCTACCAATTGCCAATCAATGATTTTCAAAAAACACATTCCTTCTTCAAGGTTGCTTGAGAAGTTCAGTAGACAAAATCATTTTCTTTTTCTCAACTCTTACCTCAATAAATCCGGTAAAAATGGTTCCAATATCATCAATTTTTCATTCAACAAATCACCCAATCGCATCTCCATTTAATTTTATTAAAATCTTTTTATATATATCAAATACGTTATTAGATTATCTAATAAATTTAATTAATCTTTTTCTTTAAAAGTAAAAAAATAAACAACCCCGTGAATTTTCACGGGAGTTATACTAGTTACTTTCCTAAAACTGGTGCCTCATATTGTTTCCTTATAATAGTGTTATTATTTCCAGATTGTGCTTATATATGTGGCCTTATAGGATTATATTATTTTATTCATTAATCCAATCTTATTGTGATTAATTATCATAATTAATCTCTAGCAAGTAATTATGATCTACTAAAATAATATAATAATTATCTCCATATTATATCCTACGTTATATTAGGACACAAATCCTTAATAGATATCCGCGACACAAAATCCGCGACACAAAATCCGCATTGGTAAATGTGAAAGATTGAATTTGAATGATGGAATTATGATTTACATGTAACTGACCTTTAAAATATGACATGAACATGATACACTATTTAACATTACATATTGACATTCAAGTACTTAGTTTGGACATGTTTGAGACAAAAATATTTTCCATACCTTTTTAAATAAAGTAATTACAAAGTATGTGTTAGGACACATATAGTAGCGGAGACAGGGATTTAAGTTTAGAGGGTAAAATTTTTTAGAAGGGCGAAGTGATAATGATAAAAAATAGACTTTAATTTTTTTTCAGAAATGTAATCTGCTAGAAGAGGGGCGAGCACTCCTACTACCCCTCCCCCTAGCGCACTATTGGACACATGAATATTTCAACAAAGTCGATTTGCGTTTTGAATTGTAAATATTTTTGATTTATTTCAAAAAAACAAAAAAAAACCGACCATAAGAAAAAAAATCCACATTTGATTGAAATGATAATTTCATTCGGGCTCTGATTTACCCTTTTTTGATATAAATTTATATTAAACTAAAAAAAATCAAATAATTTTATGAACTTATTTTAATAACAAATATGATTAACGAAACGCGTATTTGAACTTAAATATTAAATTTATTGTAATTGAAATTTAAATGAGTTATTATTGGTTGTATTAAAGAAATAATAGGTAAAGAATAAACTTTTTTTTTTATAACAATAGTAAAAGAAATGCATGTTCCATTTTATGTCCATATGTAGAGCTTTGGTTCATAATCATATGGGGAAAAGTATTTGAAAAATTATGATATGTATGTATGAAATTATTTTTTCTCTCAACATTGTTAGGGAATTGTCCCTTTATGGTGGGTTTGGGAACTAAGATTGTATTTTCAAATTTGGATTTAGATCAATTTACTTGTTTGGCGAACTTCCTAGATTTGGATTTGGAAATCCAACCAAATTCAAGTAAGTCTAAACTAACCACATTTGAAATCCACCCTCCAACCCCCTCATTTCCAAATCCTTATTTTACTTTGCTATATTTCAAGTGACACATTTCAAATTAAATTCATGTAGCCAAACACTCTCTTAAATAAAAGATGTTAAATTAAAGTAAGTAAAGTTGAAATATTAGTAATTCAAATTTTAAAAGTGACGTTATAAACTAATCAAAAATTCTCATTAAAAACGAAAAATTATCAAGTCATAAGTTGAATATGGATAGTATCTCTCTCATAAAATACGATTGGTACTACCAATGAAATGTTTCATATCCCTCAATTGTTCTTTTACTTGCCTTGTAGACTTATAGTGTTAATATTATCCTAGTGTTCTTCCCACAAAATACAAGTGATACTACTAATGAAATGCTTCATATCCTACACTTGTTCTCTCACTTGCCTTATAAATTTACAGTGTTAGTAATATTATTCATCTTTAGCTTGTGATGAATATTATCTGAGATGAGTTAAAAAAAAAAGGCAGGGCTGAAATACTCCGTATTTAATAAACAGTAGATGGGTATTAGACGGGTATTATCCGTCTTAAGTTTAAGACAGGTCAAATACTACAAGCGGGGTATTAAAGACAAAAAATTGTAATTTTCTAAGTGATAAATGAGGTAATTTGATATGTATTTGACCCGTATTACATTTAAGACCGATAGCTAAGGTTTGAAATGAGAATTTTGGGAAAAACAAAAAGGAAAGAGGAATGTGAAGGTGAAAAAGTGTGAAACAGCTGGGTATGTTTGTCCGACAGTAGAAGAGCAAGAGTAGAATACAACACCGTATTTCTCTTGATAGATACATAGCCAGATAGAAAGTTAGTTGAGTGAAAGTGTAGTCTTGTTTCAACACAAACACAAACACAAACACAAACACACACACACACACACACACAGCACAGTGACTACATTTGGAGAGGAGAGAGAGGAAAGAGAGAATGGAGAAAGCGGTTTGTAAAGTAAGCAGCATTAAATCAGCTGCTGGAAGCTTGTGGATTACTAAGAAGGCTAAACAAGAACTTGTTGATATTTCTCAAGATCTCTCTGTTTGTCAATCTTCCTTTTTTCTTTTTTCTTTTTTGTTCCTTTACGCTTTAGTAATCTGTAATTGTATCTTTTTTCCACAAGATCTATGTTGTGATGGTGTTTTAAGGGTTGTTGTGGAAATGTTAGTTAAGATTGTTGGTAGTATTTGAAATGTTGTGGACATTGAGAGTTAGGGGTTGAAATAATTCAACGGAGTACAATTTGTGTTAGCTGCCGGCTGCCGGCTGCCCCCAACCAAATTTTATTAGATTTATAGTCCCATATCACCAAGCTTTGCTCTTTATTGTCCTATCTTAAGTTTTACAGTCAACTTTGGGTGGTTAAGACTAAGGCTCTGTATCCAACAAAATTGATGACATGGAAATAGAAAGGGAGGAGGGAGGAGGGAGGAGGGAGGAGGGAGGAAGGAGGAAAATGGTATAATGGTGGGATACAATCCTAAAAAATATGTCTTTGCATAATTAAATGAACTTTTAAATAAAGTTTTCTCTCCAAATGACGAAATTAAATCCCGTCATTTATTTTCCCTTTCATTTCCATGGTATCCTAACAAAGAAAAATAAATCCCCCTTTCCCTCCCCTCTCCTCTCCTTCCTTTCCAATCAATTCTCTCAATCCAAACAAATCCTAAGAGTTTGACATTTCATAATTGTCTTATGCACTTGCCAGGTCACATTGCCTCCATCCACCAGACCCCACACTCTACAATCTTCATCTTTTTTTAATCCCAACCTCTCAATGTATTTCTTCATATTAAGTCATCATCGATCATCAATGTATCTTCATCATGGATTTGTAAGGCTGTGATGACGATAACCCGTATCCTGCAAATTCTTTTCCTTTTCCTTTTCCTTGTCTTGTCTTGTCTTGTCTTCTCGTCTTATCCTCATTTTCTGATATTCATGTTCACTTCATATCCTACAGGCTGTCTCAAATGTAGTCGAAGAGAAGGCAAAATGGATATTCAACAAATTAAAGGGTAATACACCAACCCTTTTACATTCCTACATGCATTATTAGTTTATTACCAATTACCATACCCACCAACACAGGACTCCAACTTAATTCAATCACAAATACAATTACTTATTTATGTTTTTAATTCATGTAGGAAAACCCACTAAAGGATTACCGGAACTCTTGAAAGACTACAACTTACCACCCGGCCTTTTCCCACAAAACATTACTTGTTACGAGTTTGACGAAACAAAAGCCAAGCTTATAGTCTACCTTCCCCATTCTTGCGAGGTTAGCTTCAAGGATTCATCTGTTGTAAGATATGCCACGCGAGTCAAAGCGGTTTTGCTTAGAGGGAAGATGATGAGCATCGAGGGCATGAAGACTAAACTTTTGGTATGGGTCAAGGTTACGGGTGTAGGTGTTGAAGGCTATAAATCTGATAAACTATGGTTTACTGCTGGAATGAAGAAATCTAGGCCTAAAGATGCGTATGATACACCTCTTGTAGCACGCCGAGTGGAGGATAACTGACACCTCTTATACATCTCGGAGACTTGTTTATTCTACTACACAACCAATGCTTTCCTCCATGCTCAGTCGCCTCTGTGTAGTCGACAGTCTACACTTATATTAATTAGCAAATCATTTGAATTTTCAGAAAAATCTGTATCAGAATGAATTTTTTTGCGAGATCAACCTAAATCTAAATCTCAATTCCTATTAAAGTAGCCAAATGCTCATTTCATTAAGATAGAAAATATTGTCATTTTGTAATAAAAGTGATCATTTAATGACAAAATATTATAGCTAAAATTATAGCTACAATTATTCATTTGATTAGAAAATTGTTGTTACAAGTTTTTATCAAACAGTGGTCCATTTTATAGGGAGTGGATCTCATTTTCGGACTTGATTTCAGATAGAAAAAATCCGTCTTTGTGTTCAAGGGAGATTTGCCAATTAAATTATGGAAGTAGTATTTTAAGACCTGTAAATGTAGCAATTTGTGAATCACAGAAATTCTGAAGGGGCGGCTATTCCTTGCGTAATTTAGATATTTGCTGGAATCAAAGCCAACCAAATGCTTTGTTAAATTCACCGGAACTACTTTTAAACCCGTGCAAATTGCACGGGTATGCTGTTTTAAAGTTTGTTATTATAATAATTGCTTACTCTTTTTGTTTTCCTTTTTAGATGAATTAAATTTACGTTAATATATTTCAGACAATTATGATTTTCAACTTTGTCGTACTTTTTAAAAAAAATGTGTCTGTAAAATAAAAATTAAATGAACATACGTCTGATAATGTATACTTTTATTAATAATCAATTAATCACGCAAAAAATGTTTTAATAATGTTCAAAATTTGTATGTTCGGTTTATTATTGTTGTAAATTGTTATTAATTATAATATTTTAATCATCTAAATAAATTGTCGTCTAATTATCACATCTATTTCTAATTAATTGATGTATATAAAAATGTGCGTAATGTTTCGTAATCTACGATTTTAGACATTTATTTGGAATACGTAGAATATTAGGCGGTTATTGTGCAGGGAAATCATAAGTTATTGTGCGGGACCCACCTAAGTGAATTAAGAAAAACAAAATTAGAAGTTGGATGTATGACGTGGCACAACCAGAGACCGATAAATGTTTCAGAATTTATATAGATTAGATTCTACAAGAAACTTAAATTCTAGAATTGGGATTTCTAACAAATACGGAATAGAAAAATTGGAGGTCGTCCACGTTAAAATTGGACATACTATGACTTTTATTAATAGAGTTGTTCATGGGCGGTACCGTCCAAAAATTCGGCCTATCCGGCCCAAATCTTTACCGGGCTTGGACATAATTTTTCTGAAAAAATGGGTCAGGGGCTAACCCGGCCCAACCCATTTTAGTAAATGAGCCGGACACGGACAAGAGAAATGTAAAGCGGGTCGGCCCATCCGACCCGCTAAAGTAATATGAGCAATTAGTATATAATTAATTTTTGCTTATTTTTTACTCTTGCTTGAATTTTTAAACTTGTATTCAGATGACCAAGTTAGTCGTCCTTCTATTTTGTGTATTGATGTTAAGAAATACAAACTTAATTCAATATCGGCTTTGCAAGTTTATCGGGTTGTTAATTACTTAATTAATTAGTTTTAAAACTTAACAGAAAAATATGAGCCCATCAGCCAACGGGTTGCCCGAATTTAGCAGTTGGGCGGTTAAGGGTCAGGAGAAGTGGCCCGCTATTTTGGCCCAACCCGCCTGCTAAGTCTTATAGGGCATACTTTTCCCTTTCAGCCCAGCCCATGTCCGACCCAAACCCGCAATTGGACAGCTGTCTTTACATCTAAGAGACCCACTTAATTATCACTTTTCACTGAACTCATGAGTCATGCATCAACAAAATTGCTTCCTGCTGTAGATATCTCATTCATGGATTTCTCTTAATTAAGAAAGATACATACATACATAGTGAAGATTTATTTAAGAGATTTGGAAAAAGAATATATAAATGAATTGAAGGCAAAATTATTCTTCCCTGACCAGTAAACTAATCCTTCCTAAATCAGAGAGAACCGCCCATGGAGTCTTTCGCGATTTCATACAATCCTATCACATTCTCGATACTCAACAGAACAATAATGCACCACTCCAGCAGATCTGATCTCCTATTCTGCAGTACTTCTTGCAAGAAATGGATGTTGTGCTGCAATTCGACACCACGTCAGTACTAACTATAAGGGACTGCGGATTTACAATCTCTCAAATAAATTGTTGATAAAAATCTCCAAGGAATGACCACTTCAAGCATAAGTTAATCTACCATATGGTCCAGATATGACTATTTTTTGGGACTTCAGTTGAGCAATTTGCTTGCAAGTGTCACACACGTTCAGTTTTTGGCATAGGTTGAACTTTGAAGCGTTATGTAGTCAAGTCAGATGGCCCAAGTAAGGTGTCAGGATAAAATAGCCAGACACTACTTAGGCATACAAGAGATTAGGAGTCAAGTCATACCTCAATAAACTTCAGCTTTATATCAAGATTTGCAAATCGCTGAGTGACCTCATACTCTTCACGTAGATACTCATTTATCAGTGCATATTTTGCCTCCCTCCAAGCAATCTCCGATCTACGTTTTTAATAAGAGAAGAACTGACAAATAATCAGTTTCAGGTTTCCACATCAATGACTATAGTTGGAATCTATTAAGGTGAGAAACATCCACGACATATAGAATCAAAATGGGGAAAAAAGTGCCAACAATTGAAAATAACATTGTAATTTCTTCACAATCTCATGCAATTATAATTCAGTTCTAGTCGATTCAAATTATAACAAGCAGAATCCCTTTAACCCAAATACTATCAGAACGGATTAAAGTCGCTGCTACACAGCACCTTGTAAGATCTCAATGAACAAACAAGCAAGTAATGAATAAGAAGCTCCCAACACTAGATAGCATCTTCAGATCCTATGATAAACTATGCTGCTCAGACTCCTGGGGGAAATTCAAATATCCTAAATATCCGAGTGTAGTCTTGTTAGGACTAAACTTTTTAGTCACGAGCACTCTGTCCTAAAGTGAGGTCACGTGTGCAAGGGCACATCTTGAAAACAAAATTACCAATTAAATTGAATTTTTTTTTGACATTTTGAGCAAAATAGAGGTACGCTTGAGCTATGTTACCCCGACTCTACCAAATTCCTCACGTCCCGTGTCCGGCACTCGACACTCGGACATGGATATGACACATGGACAACTCATTTTAGGCCAAAATGTGCATATTTTTCAATAAAATAGCCGAGTCCGGCACTTGGACACGTAACCGTGTCGGGTACTTCTAAACGAGTCTGAGTAACATAGCGCTTGAGAAATAAGACCTAAAGTCATTAGACATAATACGAATGATCTTAAACAAAACCTAAAGGGTTCCCACAAATAAGAGGGTAAGTGAAACGGGAGTAAACGAACATCTCGGCCCGTTTGAAGTTTCCGTAATCACCGACATGTCTCTTTTCTATATTAAATTAGAGACTTTTTGCCATTCAAATAAGATGCTCATCAAGTGAAGACAACTCCACATAAACCGAGTATTTTGACTCCTTTGTCTCGGTTTTTGGTGTGAGTAACATACACTACCATTGGTCACTTTCAAACATCCTTAATCTCATCAAACTAAGTCAAAAGCAATCCTAGGAGGAGACTAAGTGTGGGCTGCCGGTTTTGCCAAACATAAGGGGCCAAATTGCCTCTTTTAAGAAGACAAGACAGTCGCTTTCAAAGATGCTACAAGTGTCATTTTCAATTGTGCTTTGCGTAAGACCTTGAGACTTGTTCTTGACTTATTCCTATTGTTTTTACGGTTCCTTGTGGCTGCCAACCCTTTGTTTTCTTGTTTATTTATCCACCATTAGATGTAGAATGGATGGATACGATTTAGGGTTTGTATTTGGAAGGAAAGGGAGGGGAGTGATTTGAAGGGATGAGAAATTCATTGTTTAGTTAGCAAAATTGAGGTGGACGGATAAAATGGATCCCTCCATTTCCCTCATCAAAGCCAATTTATCTTCTCTTCAACAAAGGAAAGATTTGGAAGGAAAATCACCCTCCTCCATTCTCCCACCCCTCCCCTTCTCTCCCTTTCTTTTGCCTCCTTTTCCCTCCCCTCCTTTTCCCTCCTTTTCTGCTATCCAAACACACCCTTAAAGTCTTGGTACTATATAAACCTAGCACCACCCCTTGTAACTTTTCAGATTTGATTTAAGTAATGAACAAGAGAGAAAACAAGTTTTCTTCACAAATTTCTGCTTTGCTTAGTGCTGGGAGTCTATTAATCCTTTGCTTAGTGCTGGGATTAATCATAGGCTTAATCTATTGCTCAGTGTTCGGATTAAGTCGTATCTTTACCTTGCTTGAGTCCTTATTTTCGTCCAAAAAACACACTAAAACAGCCCCTTAAAATCGTGAAAACAGTCCAACATTTTCGAGTATAAGTTTTACTGCAGTAAGGTCAGATGTAGGTCGACTGGTAGACTACCCCTATGCGAACAACACAGAGACTGTTTCCTAAAGACCCAAATGAAAATTGCATTTATGAAGAAAACAGTAAGTGCGCTCTAACTGGGAAGAGACACAAAATACTAAATCTACAATCATACTAGCGAAGGTCTTGAATAAAAGTATTAATGTCTCACTCAGAAGAGGACATTTTTTAGTGAAAAGAGTGTGAAGTAAGGTATTGCCCCCTAGGGTTGAATATTCTTCTGCTGTCTACCTACTCTACTGCTTCTGCCCATTAAGCTAACGTCCTAATCTACTCTCACTTTCTCAATATCTATCACTTGAGTTAAAAACTTCTTCCGAAATAACTTACAGAAAAAAATAAGCAAGAATTTATAGTGTGTGACTGAATTATAAATGCACCAAGGCTCCAACTAAGTAGTTTTTAACTGATACCCATTTTATATCACGAAACAAATTTAATCTCCAATATCGTGTATTCATACACTGATACAATTAGCCAGAAAGTGGCTACCATGAAGCTAAAGTATTGATTATGATAAGATAAATAATTATATTACATAGAGTCAATGAATAAGAGTTGGGTGAGCATACCTGTCAAAAAGACCAACTTTAAGAATGACATCAGCAAGATTAGAGTTTGCTTTGCCGACAAGTTGAAAAAGCTTCTTTCTATGCATTGTAAATGTTCCAGTTTTCTCCATTGCACGATTTATATTTGCAAATTCTTCTACCATGATATCGACCTGAATTATAAAAGGGTGTTAAGACTTCTAGACTTTTAGAGAATATTTCCAAGGACTTCATGTAGGTGTGTCTAGATACAACCTCCTTCCAAAATCTTCCTTAGGTTGGAGGATTTTGGTGTGCCACGGAGGGTCCCTCCTTTCGTTTTTTGCTAACCAAACAAAGATTTTTGTATCCCTCCTCCCTCTTTCCCCTACCCTCCAAATCCGCAAAATCCTAACAAGGCATTAGTCTAGTCACTCAGAAAGATACAAAAAGTAACAAGCGTGTCATTTGGAAAGAAGGAAAAATTTACCTGCGACACAAAATAATCTAAGGCAATACTTTGGCCAAGCACACTCCCAATAATGCGGATCCCATCAGTATCTAGATGTCTAAGAACTATGTAGTCAGCACCACCCTGCATATCTTCAACAAGTGTGGGCTTCTCCATCACTGTATAGTCTGTTAAGTACATAAAATATTAGTACTAAAAAACAAAGTCTAAGAGGTTCAAATATCTAGTTACTAAAATCAAGACAAATATGCGACCGTGTGCGTTACAGCACATGTCTCATAAGAAGTTAGAAATTAGCAGTCGGGTAAAAGTGAATCCAAAGGTATGTTGCTCTAACTCAATTGCAAGTGTCGACATTGTTTTATAATGCGGAAGTTTCATGTTTTGGCCTAAAACAAAGTGTCTAAGTACTGTATCGCTTAGGCATGCTGGACTGTTAAGACTTAAGACAAACGACTCACAGTCGAAGTGAAAGTCAGTAAAATAGCTGAAAATGGTATGCAGCATAATTTATCTACTTTTGAGGATAACCAAAAATGAATATACACATTGATGATATCTCAGTGATCTCTGGAGAATGAGTTCTGATCACTGACCAGGCAGGCAAACAGATTTAAAGTATATGACCACTGATGGGCATCTCCACCAGCAATGCTATTAAAAAAAAGTCATCTCCATAAGAGGGGAGAAGCCACTACAATTCAGAGAATCACTGAAGTATAAACACAAAAATAACTAAATAACTATGGAATGGATTTTGGTATGTGTCTTTGTTGTTTGAACAAGCTTTGAAATTTATAAACCCATTACTTCGAAGTCAGGTTTAATATTATCTTCCAAGTTCCATCAAACCCAAAGTTGCAGCATTTACCATCCATAAACTTGCTTCTGCATTTCTTTCAATCCAACACCAATACCAAAAACTTGTGAATTTTTACAATGGAACATTCTTCTCTTTAACCCCACTGATACTCCCTCCTCCCAGGTATGTTCTTCCCATTTGACTTTCAACACTTTCTAAGAAAAATGGCCAACTGAGCACACTTTGCCCTTTACTTATTCGTCAGTACTCACCCAGCGCCTCACTAGTTTCCTCCTTAGCCAACCCCACACAAACCCATCTTACGAGGGTACCACCTTAACCAACCCACAACCCAAATGGCACCCGCGACCACTAAAAAACAACCCAGCCAGTTCAACCCAACACCAACTAACAGTCACCTACGATTATCCTGACAACAATGAAATACTACCCACCATCTAAAATCAACACCCTGCTTACAAAACACCACCGGATAGCAGATCTAGACGGGGAGAGAAGCTGCTTGGGGGGAGGAGGTCAGGGTGTTGCTTGTGGAGGTGGGTGGTAAAAAATCACCACCCTAAAAGGAGGTGACAAGAGTGGGTGGTGGATGTCAGAAGTGGCGATCAGGTCAACGAAAATAGTCAGAGTTGATGGTTTGGTTGGGTAGATAAATCAAAGGTTTGTGGTAGTCGGAAAAATCAAGGGTTTATCAGTGGTTGCTGGACGAATCGAGGGGATGATGTGATGGTGGTCGGAGGCGGCGGCCAGATTAGGTGAGAAGTGATTGGTGTTGATTACAATGGAGGCTGCAGCAAAGGAGTTGTAGTTTCACTATATTGATAGGGATACTTTGGTAAAAAAGCATAAAAATAACCTCGCCAAAAAAGGAAACAAATAGAAGTGGGAAGAAAATAGAAAACATCTAAAAAGGAAAGTGGGAAGAACATAGAAGTAAGGAGGGAGTAAATGATTTTAATTCCTTATGTACGCCATAAAGCGGCCACTTTAGTTCAAAATGTATTAGAAGATGTATCAAAGCATCAAGCTGATTTTCAAAGCTATGAGATTCATGAAAAAAGTACCATCTTTTTTTGTCTCTCGAAGCACTCCAGAAGCATGTCTCCTAGCAATGTTCAAAAAGAAATCAACTTCATGGTCCTCAACGTTGAAAAGAACAGCAGATCCATAGTGAAATACCACCATGTAACTCTGACAAATCACGTCATTTCTAAATGCCATTCCCTGAAAAAAAAAGTTTGGCGTCTGTTTAGACAACTAAAGACTTTAAGAAACTTGAAAAGAACCATCATCAATAATTTCACAAGTGAAGGTTTCTGAAAGAGAGAGAACAATGACAAAACTTAACATTGAACCTTGTATAGACTTTCTACTTTCTAGCAATATAACATTATAGACACAATCTAGCAATTGAACATTCAAAGAAACCCATAAAAGCACATGGTGCTTCCCCCTATAATAACGTACTACCAATAACAAAATGACTGTTATTTTGAGAAAAGTCTTTCAGCCAATAAGCAAAAACTTAAAAAAGCTCAAAAAAATTCCATGATTGTCTATAAACACAAGTTACACAGTTTGGTAAAAAAACATCCAGAAGTGAAACAATAGAACAACTGTGAAAGTATCCAAACTTAAACCTATGCGTAATGTCAAACCACGCTGGTAGGTAAACAAGGCGAAGTATTCTATTGAATATTTTGTTTTGTCCTGCTTGAGTGCCAGAATTGAAGCTAGAACTAGAGTCTGTATTTTAGTAGTTCTGATCACAAAAAGCCCAAAAGCTCACGGCTCAATGGCTACTTTCTTGCTCACTTGGTGCTCAACATATAGATCTTTCTTTGCCCATCTGATGGAAAGGACAAAAACTAAAAGCTAAATGTTCGGCATTTTCAGTTAGCCTTTCTTAGTTAATGTGCGCCCCACAAATTGTTATGCAATATCGCCAGATATGTGAAGAGTTTCTATAACTTATAGCATTGAAAATGTACTAGTGTTCTGTGCTTTACTTAAAACATAGGCAAGTGCTAAACTCAAAGGAACTATTAACAAAAACTTGGGAACCTACTCAATTGCTGTAGTGTACCTCATGTCTGAGGCACTAAATTCCTTGAATATACAAGGAACATCAAGAACCCAAAATATTATAAGGTAGTTACATTAAACAAAAAACCAAACAACCCATCACATTAGACAAGAGCAGAGAGAAAGCCAAACAAAGAGTGAAACAGACAAAGAATTATCTTCTTACAATCGTTTCAGAATGTTTATTGGAGAATCTGAGTGTAACGTTATTTGAGTTGCGAGAAGTAGGGGGAACGACATTTCCAGCATTCTCTACCTGTATGCTCCTCAAGTTGATACTGCCAAAACCATGATTCTGAGAGGCCAAACGATGATACCACAAAAAACATAATGATAAGGAAAGGTGAGCATGATTGAATCAGGCCCCCAAAAAAGTACATATCAGGATTCAAGATCCAGGGTTGAAGAGATGAGTTTACATTTGAAATTTGTAATAGGCTTTATAGAAAATT
This sequence comes from Silene conica, assembly GCA_029255685.2. Lineage (NCBI taxonomy): Eukaryota > Viridiplantae > Streptophyta > Magnoliopsida > Caryophyllales > Caryophyllaceae > Silene > Silene conica. The sequence goes on along the minus strand of CM055311.2, from coordinate 53,528,682 downwards.
GTGAGCCACTATATATTGATCTTCCATTCTCACAATTTGTAATAGGCTTTATAGAAACTTCATTGTTATTGCTGTATTGTAGCTACTTGCTGCACAAACAAAGAAAAGACAAACAACAGACTTCCATCGTCCTTTAAACCAGTATAAAGTTTTAACCTTTTGGATCGTTTTGGTTTAAGAAGAAGCTTTGGCCCATAAATGATGTTATTAATATCTGCTGTCTGGATTAATTCGACGAGGAAAATGGGGAAAACACAGACCAGAAAAAAAGGTCGAAATCCCCTAAAACACTATATTATATATTGCTATGCTAGGAATGTGAATTATCCCCCTCCACCTCGGGTGGAAAGCCAAAGTAAGGAGCGCACAGCACAGGCGTTTTAAATTCCAGTGGTTGGTTTTGTGATGCTTGATGTGCACTATAATGACTAATGAAGAAGAAATCCCCAAATATGGAATGGGCGTCGCGTATCGAATAAGCTAGAAGCGACAAGAATAAAGACAACAATTACTGCAACTAGAGATGATTAATGAGCAAACAATAAAACAGGATAATAAAGACAAGACAAGAGTAAAAAGAAAGAGTGATGAATGGGTGAAAAGTAGAAACCTTGTAGAAAGAAAAAAGGCTTTGACAGGAATCTTAGCAGTTTGTTGGTATTCATCATCATCATCATCATCATGTAGATGGGATTGAGCTTCGTAATAATCATGGGCTAAAGCAGCAGCGGCAGAAGTAGACGAAGACGAAGAGGAAGAGGAAGAGAAGGGCTTGGAAAGATGAAATCTAGAGGAGGGATCTGAGTAAAAGGAAGAAGAAAAAACAAAGGGTTTAAAAGGGGGTGTACTGCCAAACATATAAGAATAAGAAGATGAAGATGAAGGAATGGAGTATATGCGACGACATAGGAGACCGTAAACTCTCCATCTCCCCATTCACTATAAACAAGATGATGACGATGATGTTCTTTTCTTCATCCCTTGCACTATATTCCTAGTTTACCTCACGTTCGCTAACTTTGCCATTACCATATACCTACAATTTCTTTAAAGGCTTTAACCTAGCAATGGGTCGGGCCAGTGGGCGGGGCGTAGGACCAGACGCAGCAGTCAGCACGAGTAGGGATGACAATGGGTAGGGTCCGGCAAGAATGGACAACGGACTTTCATAAAATCTCATGTCTAATATGTAAAAATCCTATGTCCATTGTTGTTATTTACATCATATTTTTCTTAAAAATAATCTTATGTATATCGTTGATTTTTACATCGGACTTTCGCAAAAATCTCATGTCTATTGCTGTTATATACATCATATTTTTACAAAATCTCATGTCTATTATTGGCTAGTATAAATACATCAGATTTATTACAACCTCTGTCCTTTAATGTGATTTTTTAAAAAAAAAATGGCTAATGCTAATGCTAATGCTAATACAAAAGTGAGATTGTACCAAAACGGAGGTCATTCATTAAAAATACGACAACAAAGGTCGTTCGTCCTACATTGTTTCAATTCTAGATAGAACCCAACAAAAGTCGTTCGTCGTACGTATGTACAATAATTCATACAACATACCGTTAAATTAAAATTCACGAGACACAAAGTTTTCAAAATCGAACTATACATTACTATGACAACAAAGCTCATTCTTCATACCATGTTTGCTGCTACCGCTGCTGTTTGTTGCTACTACTGCTGGCTGTTGTTAATGTTGCTGCTACTGGCTGTTGTTAATGTTGCTACTGCTGGCTATAGATACAACACTCTTTGTAATAACCCGTATTTTGATTAACCTTTATATAACTAAATTGGTTTTATATGGGGTTTGTGGGAATCGAAGTGAAGTTCTAGCCATCAAGGGTGATAACTATAAATATGTCCGTAGTGGGGTTTGAACTTGTGACCATTTGTGATACGTATATGGGCCTCGATTTGCGTGAGAAACAAAAGAGCCCATACTTAATATAATTCCACACGCTGCAATACCTCTCACTGCCGTCATTTATAAACACCTCAAGCTCACCTCAAGCTCACATCAAACCCTACCCTATCACAAATCTCTTTACACCAAACCCTAGTCGCCACATCAGAGAAGGAAGAGGAGCCTTACACGGTGGTTGTTGCCTAGCCTAGGGTGTCTCGTTTTGGCCGTGAGTCTGGTATGTTCACCACTGTGTTATGCTTGCTTGTCTGCGCTCAGTTTCGTGTCTCTATTTACCATTGTTTTTATTTCATGAACGGTACTGATATTTACTTAACTTCAATATGTGACGTGTGGTGGTCAGATATGAACCATAGTATGTCGTCTCTGACCACCCATCACCATCGTACAGGCGTCTTAAGAGGCTGGGTTGGTATAGGGTGTCGGGTATATGTAATTATGTTTGTATATTTCGTTTCTGTTTTATGATAAAAGAAGGGTCGTGGTTTGTTGTGTATGTCAAGGGAGAGTCAGGGAGTAGGGTGGTGGTTGTTGTGGTTTCCAGGAGGGTGTCGAAGGGTGGTCAGGGTGTTTGCCGTGGTGAGTGCGAGAAGAGAACAGGGAACGGGGTGTTGTTGTTTCTTTCTTTATTTGTGTTGACAGGGTGGTCTGGGGGTGGTACCACCGATGACTAGGGGGAGGTCGGTGCGGTGGTACCACCATAGTCGGATGGTCCAAGGGCAGGGGTGTCGATGGTGGTGGTTCCAGGTGGTCTGGCCGTGAGAGCGGTGGCCATGGCAGGGCTGTTCAGGGGTGTCGCGTGATGAGGGTGAGGAACCAGGGCTGTTTGAGCCCCTAGTCCACCTCGCCGGAGGGAGTCGGCCGGTCTGGTGAGGGTCGGTGGTGGAGTAGTCGTGGTGGGGAGTTGTCGGCGGTGGTTGTCAGCTAGGGTTAGGGTAATGCGTGGCGTTGGTGGCGCGGGTAAGCCGTGTGGGTTGTTAGGGTAGATATGGTCTTATTATTTTTAGTATGTTGTTATTATTATTATTATTATTATTATTATTATTATTATTATTTTTATTTTTTTTTTATCGGAAACTTTTATTAAAAATAACCAAGAAAATTACATGAAATTTGTGGGCACCCGTGAAACTAGCTGGGCGCCCACTCCCTTAGCAATAGCAAAACTAAGGCGAGAAAATATAAAAGCAGTGTTCCGCGATCCGACATCCTGGGACACAGAAAACTTCTGAATCCGCTTGAGCAAGGAAACAACATCTTCCCCTAATTCCCCCAGAGAAGGGAAGGAGAAAGGCAAGAAGCCATATCCGTGCCCCGCACACAAGTCCATGTACTTGGCGCACTTCCTCCGAGCAGCATCAACCACCACCCCTCCTGGCACAAAATCAGTCATGCCCGTCTGAGTCAAAGGAGAGGACCCAACCAAATCCACACAAACATCGCGCCCCCTGTCCCAAGAATAGAGCTGCAAATCAGCAGGCCGCAAAGGCCGACCCGCTGATAAGCCGGTTTTTGTCGTCAATACCGGCATCAAACACATTTGTAAAAACCCAATTAAGTAGTATAACTGGGTTGTCGAACACGAAGACGGTGGGGATAGTTGTGTAATTATGTTCTAGTTTATGCGAGAGTTGGGGGTAATAGGTTCGCGAATGACTAATGACTAAAGATCAACTAAAACGAACAATTAAAGCAACTAAATAAGATTGAATTGATAGATGAGAAAACTAGGGTTTCGGGGGTCACTAAGGTGGCTAGACGAAGATGCTAGAAAGGAAACTAGAAGGTCTCAAACAAATAGTCTCGGGTAGTCTCTTCTCTCGAGTCGACTAACCTAGGTCGGAATACCCTAGCTTTCGCTACAAATATCACAACCAACCATCAAACATGCTAAGACAAACCCCCAATCGTCGCTAAAGGCAAGTCACGCTAAAATCAAAGCCCAACTTTCGTTGAGGCAAATCATCAAACACCTAGCATGCAACAAATGGAAGACTACTTTTTTAAGAACAACTAATCTACTTACTATCATGGATTCATCATCTAAACAACACCCAAGATCACCCCTTACCCTAGCAAGGAGACTACTCACTCATGGTAAATGAAAACATGTGAATAAGGGATGAACAAAAGCAAAACATCATGAACAAACAAAGGATGAACAATTGATTCAAAGGAAACTTAAATAAAAGTAAAAACTAAGTAAAGATTAGAAGAATTATACCAATAACAATGGAAAAGGAAGTAGCTTGGATGACAAGTTGAAAGACTCTTTCAAATCTCCCAAAATACAACCCAAAAATCCTCTTACAATTGCTTAATAACAAGGCTAAGTAGAATCCTAAAGAGAGATTAACTAATATTGAAAGATTAAGTAAGGATCTAAAGAAGATTAAAATATTTAAGAGTGTTTTTTGAGTCTAAGTATTAAGTAATGAAACAGTAAAAACCCTAAAAATAAGCTTAAGAATGCGTAATAAGTAATGTCTCAAATGAAAGACTAAGTGCGGGTTTATATAGTGCGCGAATTTCTGAACAGCGACTCCCAGCCGGTCGACCGGCTGCCGGTCTGTGACCGGCTGAGAGTCCAAATTTGGACTTCTGAAAATTTCTTCTTTTTTCTTCATTTGCTCAAGTACTGCCAGCCGGTGGACCGGCCGCCGGTTGGCCACCGGCTGGGGATGCAAAATGAAGAGTCTGTCTTGAAATGAACAAAGGCAATGGTGAGGGGGGTCCCAGCCGGTCAGCCGGCTGCCGGTTGGCCACCGGCTGGGGACCCAAATTCCTACTTCTGCAAAATACTTCAATATTCAAGCCTTAGGGGCTCCCAGCCGGCGGACCGGCTGCCGGCCGACCGGCTGAGGACCCCATTTCGTCATTTCAGCTCTTTTCCTCCTATTTTGCCTTGATTTCATCACATTTTGCTCCCGTTTCTTCATTCCCGCGTCAAGTCCTACATCATGGCAACAAACATGTAGAAGAGAGATATCGAGTACAAAAAGGGGCGAGATCGCGCTAAACGGGGGTGAAACGGGATCGAAACAAAAGGAAAATAAGAGAAAATAATGACCGAATTTGGGCTCATCAGAATTCCCCACACTTAAACCTTACTCGTCCTCGAGTAAGAGATCAAGTAACTACATAACCCTTATTAAAAACAAAGAAACAAACTAACTAAGCTAACTATAAGCCGAATCGGGTTTAGCTACACCCGTAGCCCTTTCAACTCACAATTTGACATTCATGAGGGAGAATGCCCTATTGCAAGGCAAGTAAGGTCTTGCTACAAAACTTTCGATGCCAACAAGCAAAAACAAAACACGTATAGACAAGCAACATGCATCGGAAAAGAAAGAAAATCGCTTGCCTCATTCAAGCGGGGTTTTGAAAAACAAAGCAAAGGAGGTCTATAGCGGAGGATGCCGACTCAAAGTCTAACCAAGGTGTCAAACCCCTAAATCAAGCTCAAGCAACCAAGAATGACATCACCAAAGACCAAGAAACTAATTCAAGGCGGGCAAACGGAAGTACTAAGCTATACTTCCAAGAATGACACGACACACACATGATTCGACTCCATGCAAGACCCATAACCGATAAAAGAACCCTAAGTACCGACTCTCACGGGTGACACTCAACACACAAGGAAAGAAAAGGGGGGTGATTTTTGTGACAAAAAGTAACCAAAATCACTCACCTACCTCAACTTGCGAAGCATGCCCGCAATCTAGAATGGTACTCCATCCAAAAATCAATGAAAAATGCAAATGCACATGATGAGAACAACTACAAGGATGTAATGGGGCTTGGGTTAGGTGAAAACGGTTTGGTGCAAGCACCGTTCTAGGATTTGAGGTTCAAAAACAAGAATGGTCGTCATAATCAAAACAACACCTTATTACAACAACTAAGAAACGTCTATGCCCTAACTTTGGTTTTTGCAAAACCAAGCAAAAATTGCATAAACCCCACTTACTTTGGAAAAATCGGACCCATCACAAACTTAGACAAAACGGTCATTATTAGAAACACCGCACAACGTCTACACCCTAACACATGACTTGAAAATCAAATCTCATGCAAAAAATGTGTAAACCCGGTACGCGTGCAAAAACATCAAAAGACCGTGTTATTGTAGCAACGGCTTTTTCTAAGTCCCCTTGATGGAAGGGACTAGTTGCTAGCCTTTTTCTTTTTCAAAACACGTATTTACATTTTTCTTTTTGGATTTTTCAAGACTTTTTCAACTTTTTTCTTTGATTTTCCATTTTCTTTCTTTTTTTCATTTTTTTTTTCATTTTTTTTTTCATTTCTTTTCTTTTTCAAACTCCCAAACACCAAATAAAAACAAAGTAAAGACCACAACGGAAGAAGCCACCAACCGGCATCTAAATCCCCGACTCTACCACTAACAAATCACCATAAAAGCAACCATTCTTGATCAAGGAAGGATGTTTTTGGTATGTAGTTCATTTAGTAGTTTAGGCCAAATGAAAAGGTTAAGGCTCAAAGTGGCTAAACAAAAGGGAAATAAGATGTAAGGGTCAAAACAAGGCTAATTTGGCAAATGTGGAGTTGATTTATTTGGAACAAAAGTTGTCTCACATGCACATGAACATAAATCACGGAAATAAGGAACGAGCGCCATTCTTATGCGTATAAACATAACACACCACGTAAGGAGGACTACTCACAATCCTAAACTGAGTCGGTTTGATGGACCGACTAAAAAGGAGGCTCTATCCTCACATTTGCGTAGCTAAGGTCGGTCTTAGGTCGGGTCAAGGTCTAACACGGTCTCACAAGGTGGTCGAAACTTGGTCATTAAGCCTAGACTTCCGGGTCCTTGCAAGCAAGAACCCTAACAAGGTGATATCAACGGTGCAAGCTATTAGGAGGGGAAAGACACATGCAAGACAAAAATCATCATTGACGGCATATACCCTCCACTATTCAACCTCCTATGCATATTTACAAACAAAAACAAAACGGAAAAACCGACTAACACATATTCACAAAACTATGAAAATGAAAAAGCATGTGAAACAAAAGCAAACTAAAACTAAACATAACAAACAAGCAACAACTAGAATGCTAAACTAACAGCATATCAACCACAACAACCACAAGTTCCCCGAAGGAACATCCAAAGCACAAAAATCCCGTTCTCCTTCATGATATCAACATAAAAAGAAATCGGGAGGGGGAGAAAGAAGTAGGAAAGAGTATACCAAGCATCTTCATTCTCCTAATGCCTCGGGTTGTCGTCATAACTGCAACTTGTTAGTCCACCAAGCATATATATACAAAACAAACAAAGAACAAAAACAAAAGAAAGGAAGAACATATTTTTTGAAATTTTTGAAATTTTTCGATTTTTTGGTATTTTTGAAGTTTTTCATACTTACAAAAGCAAACAAATATACACAAAGTGGATATTTTCCCTCCCCACACTTAAGATTTACATTGTCCTCAATGTAACAAAGTGCAAGGGGGAAATGAAGAAAAAGAGCGAAAACAACATGTTTTTGGCTTTTTTGAAATTTTTTGATAAAATAAAACTTGTTTTTGTATTTTTTTTTTGAAATAAACGGTTCTTCCTCCCCACACTTATTTATGTGCATAATGTGAGGAGGAAAACCGGAAAATAAAGAACATATTTTTGAAAGTTTTTGGTTTTTCAATTTTTTTGGATTTTTGATTTTTATGAAAGCAATAAAAACAAAAAGAAACAAAAGAAGATGAAAAACTAAAAACTAAACTAAATGCAAACTAAATGCGTTAATCTACATGTATGCAAGCTATATGTGACAATATGATACAAAATGGAAATCTAATGTATCTAAATGAATGCAACTATATGCATCTAAACTAAGGATGTGAAAACATGAAAAGGAAAACTAAAACTAACTAAGTAAACTAAATTAACTACTCTAAATGCATGCTAGAAAGGAAATGCAAACTAAATCGAAATTTGGATTAAGGGAGTTACTTGCTTTGGATTTTTCAATGGGAGCAAAGTCATCACCAACCACCTCCAAAGGTGGTCACTCATCACCATCATCTTCATCACCATCACCGCCTACATCTTCTTCGCCATTGCCCTCATCAACGACCATGAAGTCGTTCGGGTTGTTCACAAAATCACGGAAAGGAGAGGCATACGACCCACTAGCTCCCGGGTCACCATACATGCCATGAGGAGAAGGGTGTCCTCGAGGGGGAGGGTCCGGGACTCCACGAAAATTCGGTGGAAAGATCGGGTTGGAGAAGTACCCCGGGGAAACATTAATCTCCCCGTAAAAACGCCCCTCGGGAGGCACATAACCCCTATCAGGAGGCATGTAGTATGACGGTCGACCACTATCCGAATGATGATAACCCTCGCGAACGGACCGATCATAACTCGGAAATGTCCCATAGGCTTGATCATGGTAGAGGTAATCAAGCCTATAGGTCAAATCCCTATGGCGCTCATCGGCCACTGCTTGGCGCTGGTCCGCTAAATCCGCTGCACTCTTCATGCCCAAGTCAACTCGGGCCATGAAATCAATAAGCTCTGGGGGGCATGAAGATGAAAATGAACCGGAGGCGGATCCCTGGAAGTATGAGGGACCACTCTAGAACTGGGACATGGAGATTGGGGGCTGCTGAAATGCCTCAAACTGGAGGTCGGAGGGAGTGGCACCGACTCAATCTCTGGTGTAGACTCTCGGGGCACGCTGGTCTGGTGGGAGGTCCTCGGGGTCCGCCTCGATATCAAGGAGGTAAGAGGTCTTCCCCGGCACAACTTTCATCAACTCGGTGTTTGGCAAAGGAACTGAATTCTTGAATTTGTTGTCAACCCGAATCTGCCAATACTCTTTACGATCACTGGGGTTATACCGTACCCACCCCAAAGCATCCTGCAAGTATCGGCTAGATAACACATTCTCGCCCTGAATGAAGTCGACCGTGAAGTGCCTCTGACAACGGTAGTTGGCAATCAAGGTGACCATCCCCCCAACACAAATGGGGGTAGTAAGCTGAGGTTGGGATGCCAACCTACTCAAGTGAAGGGCCATATGGTGAGCAATGTTTAACTTCGGGCCACCAACCAAGTAACAACCAAATATCTCAAGTTCTGTAGTAGTGAAGTTGTGCGGCTCATCCCTAGAGAAAACGGTCCACCCCATGAACCTATGCCATATCGTAATCGGTGCCAAATGCATTCTATTAGCCGGTTTCTTTCTGCTTCTATCACTTACAAGACCGGTGATGGCTGTCCAAATGAGCTCGGTATCAAAGCCCTCCGGAGGCTTAATGGGCAATTTTCCGTCTAGCCCAAAAATTAAGGCAAATTCCTCTAATGTGAGACGATGTTCCCTATTCATCAATCAGAACTCTAAAAATGCAACTTTCCCCAAAGTTCGGTTCTTAGTAACAACCAACGAACTCAAAAATTCCCAAGTTAACCGGGGAGATGTGTGAACCGGTTTTGTCTCATACAAAGCTTTCATACCCAAACCCTCAAAAAGAGCCGCAGTTATTTTCTCAATCCCTAATTCTCTCAATCCGGTTCTATCAATAAACCTAGTTGGGTGAAGGGGGCGATTCTTAAAATATGTGAAATTACCTTTTTGTTGAATTGAGGCAAAGGTGAGACCGGGAAAGCAAGGATCCGGGCCAATGTTGCAACTCTCCATCACATTTTGAACCTCTTGCTCCACCGAAGGGTCGTGCCTTGATTTGGATCGCCTTTCTGTTCTTCCCGACATGGTTAATTGAAGGAGAGGTGATGAGGGAGTAAAGGGGGTTTTGATTTGAGAGAGTTTGGTGAAGTTTGTGGGTGTTTTTGAAGGTTAGGGATGAATGGGAGATGAGGAAATAAGGAAGAGAGTGGAAGAAATGAAGGGAAATGAAGAAGAAATGAGGTAGAAATGAAGAAGAAGGGGGTGGTTAGCTTTTAAAAATTCCCGACAGAACACTCCCAGCCGGTCTGGGACCGGCCGCCGGTCGACCGGCTGAGAGTGAGGGTTTGGTAATTTTTTTGTTTTTTCGAAATTTTATAAGGGATTTGTTTCTGAGCCGGCGGACCGGCTCAAAAAACAGGTCTTCGAAATCCTTCGTCTTCTCTTCTTCTTTGTTCACTCTCAAAAACACTCCCAGCCGGCGGACCGGCTGCCGGCCGACCGGCTGGGGATCTTCTTTATCTTCTTTTTCTTCAAATTTGGTCACTTACAAAAACTCCCAGCCGGCGGACCGGCTGCCGGCCGACCGGCTGGGGATTCCTTCTCCTTTCTTTTTCTTCACTTTGGTTCACACAACACATGATTCTCAGCCGGTGGACCGGCTGCCGGCTTACCGGCTGGGAATCATTTCCTCTTGAATTTTGATTTTTGAATAAGTCATCGTCTTCTCAGCCGGCTGACCGGCTGCCGGTTTGGTACAGGCTGGGGATGCAAAATCTGAAATCTGCCCAAATAAACTATCAAAAACAGAAATGTGTCCAGGTCCTCCCAGCCGGTATGGTACCGTCGGCCGGTGGGCCGGCTGGGAGTACCTGTACACAATTTCGAGAAATAATTTAATTTGAACATAAAAATCAACTTTGCCTACAACGGTTTTGCCAATATTCCTCCGACTATACTCATGAATCATCCACAAACAAGCAACAAACATATCCAAATATCTCATGCAAGCTAAAAAATTAAACTAAAACCGAACTAACCATGAAACTAATATGCAATCTAGATGAACTAAAGGAAACTAATACTTACAACCGGTGGTTGTTGAGTGACTCCACCAAACCTTTCATGATCAATCATCAAGTCTAGTAGGTTGAAACCTCGTCCATGCTAGTTAGGGACCTTAAGAAAAGGTCAAAAGCCTCGGCCGGGCACTCCACCTTGCTTGCACTTCGGGTTTCCATCTTGTTCAACCCCGGTTCTCGAATTTCCACATTCTTTTTCAAAAGAAGCTCCTTCAACACCCCCCTTCCACTTTCGGGGTCTTTGAAGAAACTACTTGAACTCAATTCTTCTTCCTTGCCAATGGGCTTTTCCACTTTCTCACAAAATGGCTCACAATGGTTGAGCTTAACATCTTCTTTGGGACCTTTATCATCAAATTTCACCGAAGGCTCAACTCTCCCCTTTGTAGCAATCAAGTTCACGGTCTTGTGTCTATCCTCAAGGTTCTTGTCCGGAGCATCCGGGAGCACGAATTCACACAACTCATCTTCAACTTGAAAGGTTAGCCTACCTTTTTTCACATCAATGATTGCTCCTCCGGTGGCCAAGAAGGGCTTCCCAAGAATAATGAAAGAGCTTTCACCGACCGGAATATCAACGACCATAAAGTCGGTGGGGATGGAAAGCGATCCAACCTTGACCACCGCATCTTCAAGGACCCCAATAGTAGGCCTAACCGTCCCGTCGGCAAGAGTGATGTCCGTTATAGGAGGGGATAAGTGTTTAATGTTCAATTTCTTTGCCATGGCAAGTGGGATAACACTCACACTTGCTCCAAGATCGCACAAAGCGTGCTCTATGTGTCTTCCTCCTACGGAGCATTGAATAGAGAAGCTCCCCGGGTCTCCTAACTTAATTGGCAAATCTCTTGGGATCTTTTTCGCCACTAGTGAAATGGCATTGACTTCCCTCTTTTCTTGGGTGGAGGGGATTGTGGCCTCTACTTCCTCAACAAGTTTAATCAACTCATTGCAACGAGGGTCCCCCTTGGTGATTTTACGAAAGAATTCGCACATTTTTCTCTCCATGAGGCTCTCCACATATCCATGGTCCTCTTGTTCTATCACATGGACCTCTTTCCCTTTAGCACTCGGGCCTCCATCACAATTCTTCTTCGGAATGTTCAAGATTTGTTGCATCACAAAGTTCAAGTCATCAATGTCGACTTCATTACAATCATCCGGAGGAGTGTTGGGCACCATCACCATCACCTCCTCCTCAACACATTCCTCACTTCCACTCCCAAATACCGTCATAACTTGCTCTACCTTGGAGCCTCCTTCATCATCCCTCTTCTCAAGCATTGGTTGCTCATGCTTGCTTGTCATAATAGCATCGACACCATGTGGTTTTGAAGCATCCCGGGAGCTTTGACCTTGGGCAAGAAAGCCGCCCGGTGGCCTTTGTGGGTTGGCTAAGGCTTGTGAAGCAACTCTAGCCTCCATCTCCCGGATCTCTTTTTGGTTAGCCGTCTTCAAATTCATCATTTCTTGATTATGTGTCGCTTGCATGCCTTTCACAAGTTTAAGCAACTCTCCAAATTGAGAGTCGCTTGAGAGATCTTGATGAGGTGTGTTGGTAAGGGGCAAGGTAAACCCGTAGTCATTCCTTGCACCCCCACTTTGTTGATTTGATTTGGGACCTTGATTGTTGAAGTTTGGGTTTTGGTGGTGGTTAGGAAATTGTTGATTGAAATTTTGGTCATTGAGGCTTTGATTGTTGAAATTGTTGTTGTGGAAGTTTTGTTGGTGGTTTGGGTTGTGGTATTGATTGTTGAAGTTTGGGTTGTTGTTATTGAAGTTTGCATTGAAATTTTGTGGGTTTTGGTTGTTTTGGAAATTTGGATTAAAGTTCGGGTCATTGAAACTTTGTTGAAAGCCTTGATTGGCTTGATTAGATTTGTTGCCTTGGTAGAAATTGTTGTTGTTGAAATTGTTCCTCGGGTTGAAGTTTCCACCCCTTGGTTGAAAACCGGGGGGGTTTTGCCCTTGAGGTTGTTGGATTTGATGAGGATTCAACACATTGGTACTTTTGTAACTCATATAGGGGCTTCCTCGGATCCCTTGATGGTAATAGTTCGAATTTGGGTTGAAAGTATTGGGGTTTTTTGGATTGTTAAAGGCTTGGAAAGCATATACCTCCTCCATACTCTCACTTCCCTCATAGGAATTGTTGTTTGCACACACATCAAAAGTATGCCCGCATCCCCCACATAAGTCACATGAAGCAACACTATTTACTTGGTACATTCCCGGGACTTTACTCTTGGTTTCCTTGGTAGTGGAGCCCTTAGTCAACTCTTCCAATTTCTTGGTTAACATGTCCAACTTGGCATTGGTTTCTTCGTTTGCCTTTGCATTGGAAAGGTGCTCACTAGGGTACTTGCTACTCTTCCTCAAGACATTCCCCCTAGTACCATAATTTTCCTCCGAATCAACAATCTTCTTGATGAGTTCCGTTCCCTCCTCATGCGGCAAGTGGTCAAAGCTACCACCCGCCGATGCATTAACCATTTCTTTAGTCCGGGGGAGAAGAGTCTGAAAAAAGGTTTGGGTTGTGTACCAAGGTGGTATCCCGTGGTGTGGGCACTTAGCAAGAAAATCTTGGTATCTATCCCAAGCTTCTCCCAAAGATTCTCCCTCGTCTTGTTGAAACTGAGTTATCTCATTTCGGAGCATCGCGGTCTTGGAGGATGGGTAGTACTTGGCAAGGAAAGCCGTTGCCAAGTCGTCCCATGTGGTGAATGTGTTCGGAGCATGGACATTTAACCACCTATCCGCCTTGTCGGTTAAGGAATAGGGGAAAAGCATAAGCCTTAGTGTCTCCTCGGGTACTCCCGTTTTCTTTATCATTGCGACCTTACCCTTGAACTTTCTCAAGTGACCATGAGCATCTTCGTGAGAAGCCCCGCTAAAGGCGTTCTTCTCGATTGAGCTCATTTGCGAAGGGTTTATTTCGAAATTTTGAGGAACAAGAACCCCGAAGTTGATTGGATTGGTGGTGTCATTGTGATTGGGCCGGTTATGATCACGAAGAGCGGCCATTATATGAATTGGATGGTTGTTTGGAAAGTGTGGTGATTGTGGTGGTGATTGATAAAACGGATTGTCAAAATTGTCGGATGTTGGGCTAGGATTGCTTTGATTGGGACTTGGTGGTTCGGATGAAGAGGGGTTGTTTTGGCTAGTAGATGCTTGTGACGCAATTCTTACCCTTGCAATAGTCTTCCTCCTTAAGGCCCGAAAGAGCCTCTCCGGTTCGGAAGATGACAACAAAGAGTTAGAGTCACCCCTAGGCATAAAACTTAGCAAACAAATTAGTCGTCCTAGTGCTTGTTAAACACTAGGGTGAGCAATAAAACAAACCCTCTACAATTAACTACCAAATCTTTGATCAAAACAAAACAAGCTCAACTAACTCTAGACTAAAACTAAAACTAAACTACACAACTTCTAAACACCGTCCCCGGCAACGGCGCCATTTTGATAAGCCGGTTTTTGTCGTCAATACCGGCATCAAACACATTTGTAAAAACCCAATTAAGTAGTATAAACGGGTTGTCGAACACGAAGACGGTGGGGATAGTTGTGTAATTATGTTCTAGTTTATGCGAGAGTTGGGGGTAATAGGTTCGCGAATGACTAATGACTAAAGATCAACTAAAACGAACAATTAAAGCAACTAAATAAGATTGAATCGATAGATGAGAAAACTAGGGTTTCGGGGGTCACTAAGGTGGCTAGACGAAGATGCTAGAAAGGAAACTAGAAGGTCTCAAACAAATAGTCTCGGGTAGTCTCTTCTCTCGAGTCGACTAACCTAGGTCGGAATACCCTAGCTTTCGCTACAAATATCACAACCAACCATCAAACATGCTAAGACAAACCCCCAACCGTCGCTAAAGGCAAGTCACGCTAAAATCAAAGCCCAACTTTCATTGAGGCAAATCATCAAACCTCTAGCATGCAACAAATGGAAGACTACTTTTTTAAGAACAACTAATCTACTTACTAGCATGGATTCATCATCTAAACAACACCCAAGATCACCCCTTACCCTAACAAGGAGACTACTCACTCATGGTAAATGAAAACATGTGAATAAGGGATGAACAAAAGCAAAACATCATGAACAAACAAAGGATGAACAATTGATTCAAAGGAAACTTAAATAAAAGTAAAAACTAAGTAAAGATTAGAAGATTTATAACAATAACAATGGAAAAGGAAGTAGCTTGGATGACAAGTTGAAAGACTCTTTCAAATCTCCCAAAATACAACCCAAAAATCCTCTTACAATTGCTTAATAACAAGGCCAAGTAGAATCCTAAAGAGAGATTAACTAATATTGAAAGATTAAGTAAGGATCTAAAGAAGATTAAAATATTTAAGAGTGTTTTTTGAGTCTAAGTATTAAGTAATGAAACAGTAAAAACCCTAAAAATAAGCTTAATAATGCGTAATAAGTAATGTCTCAAATGAAAGACTAAGTGCGGGTTTATATAGTGCGCGAATTTCTGAACAGCGACTCCCAGCCGGTCGACCGGCTGCCGGTCTGTGACCGGCTGAGAGTCCAAATTTGGACTTCTGAAAATTTCTTCTTTTTTTTTCATTTGCTCAGGTACTGCCAGCCGGTGGACCGGCCGCCGGTTGGCTACCGGTTGGGGATGCAAAATGAGGGGTCTGTCTTGAAATGAACAAAGGCAATGGTGAGGGGGGTCCCAGCCGGTCAGCCGGCTGCCGGTTGGCCACCGGCTGGGGACCCAAATTCCTACTTCTGCAAAATACTTCAATATTCAAGCCTTAGGGGCTCCCAGCCGGCGGACCGGTTGCCGGCGGACCGGTTGCCGGCCAACCGGCTGAGGACCCCATTTCGTCATTTCAGCTCTTTTCCTCCTATTGTGCCTTGATTTCATCACATTTTGCTCCCGTTTCTTCATTCCCGCGTCAAGTCCCACATTATGGCAACAAACATGTAGAAGAGAGATATCGAGTACAAAAAGGGGCGAGATCGCGCTAAACGGGGGTGAAACGGGATCGAAACAAAAGGAAAATAAGAGAAAATAATGACCGAATTTGGGCTCATCACCCGCCCCATCGAGCAACCCTATATCCACCTCCCGACCAGTAGAGATCCCCGACCGGTAGCAAATATCCAAAAGAGTATCACGAACAAGGTTATGTCGATGTTTGACACCAACGACATTAACGTAAGAGACAGCGTGAGACCCGAAGATATCTCCATCAAAAACCCGGGAGCAGGCCGAAAAGGCAAGGACACCGAACACAGCGGGACACCCAAACGATAGCTGAGCACGCACCGGTAAGTCCTATTGTTCATAGTCTACCCCAACCCAGAAATAGGGACAACCCGCAACCAATCAGATGAGCAACCTCCCAGCTGGGACTTCCAAAGCACAACCTGACGAGGGGTCAAAGACAAAACCGACTCCGCCGAAGCAACAACCCTCGTGAAATAAACATCTGCCAATTTCTTCATAAGTTTGGTGGCAGCGATCTCACTAGGGTTGCGCAGAAAGTCAGAACCCGAAACCGTAGCAAACGCATCCATAGCTGTGTGAAACGATGGTCCAGGGTCATGGACACCCGAAACCCGAAGGAGCCTATTTTGCAGATCCACAGACTGCAACCGAGAAGCCAGTAAAGCATAGTGCAGAACGTCACTGGCTGCGTACACACCAAGGCCACCAAAGGAGAAGGGGAGGGTGGCAAGCCGCCATTGCCAGTCGCCAAATCCCGGTCCTAAAGCAGTGACAATACGCTATAGATGAGAATGCAAAGCCACGTCAAAAATAGGCGCAGCGGACCCGAAAGCATCAGGTGAACAAGTACGCAAAGCGAAGTAAAGCTTCGAGATACCGGTACATGCTCGGAGCAAAAGAAGCTCACACTGCGGGTCATCAATCATAGAGACGGAGTCCATGAGCCCAATAGTCCGCACCACTCTCCCCATCACAACCTCACTACGAAAATCTGGACACGCACTCACCGGGCCACCAAGCACCTGGACACCGCGCATAGGGCGAGCAATATCCACTACTACAAAAAAGGCCTAAGACATCAATTATAAGACACTTGTTTTTTTTCTAACAGATTTCTTAACGTAAGACACCAGTGATTTAATATAACAAGTTTGCAATGTTTAAATAAGAAACTTGTCCTTCAGAATCCGGTTTCCTATATTTTAATTTTCAATTTATTTAATAACTAAGAAACCTGTCCTCCAAAATCCGGTTTCCTATATATTAATTTTCAATTTATTTAATAACTAAGAAACCTGTCCTCCAGAATCCGGTTTCCTATATATTAATTTACAATTTATTTAATAACTAATAATAATAAATTAATCTTAAATAATATATTTTTTAATTAATTCTACTAGATTGACCGAGTAATACATGCATACCTCTATCTCTTAACTTACCATAATCCACCGCCTAACACATTCTTTAAATAATAATTATCAATATCTACTTAAATATATCAAAGACACCGGGTGTAACTGAGAGTGGTGTCATAGACAAGGGTGAACCCACCTTAGAGCAAGGCGTAGCAGCCGCTACCCCAAACTTAAAAAAAATTGGTTTAAAAGACGGTTTTTTGCGACCCCAAATATTGATAAATAGTAGATAATTAAATGTTATCCCAATAAATCTGCAGTAAATATCTTGTGGCTCAATGGTACAGCCATTAAATATCCTCCTTGTGGTTGTGGGTTCGAATCCCATTGCATGTATTGTTTTTTTTTTTAAAAAAATGAACCATGCCAAAGACACCGGGTGTAGATGAGAGTGGTGTCATAGATATATGCCAAAGACACCGAACATAATTGATAACAGGTATAAGTCAAAGACACCAGTTATTAATAAAAACAAGTCTCTTTAATTGTTAGCTAAGATACCAGTTCCCCCAACAGGTTTCTTAATCAAAGACACCTATGACCTAGACACCTGTTATAAACAGTGTATAACAGGTGTCTAAGGCCTTCTTCAACAGGTTTCTTTGGCCTTTTTTGTAGTAGTGATCAGAAGGAAAAACACCCAAATCCCGGCTTCGGGGGTCTTCAGAAGGCCAAACAACCTCGGTCTTGCCAATATTAAGATGAAGACCCGATCGCGGCCCATCCTCCATAATCATCTCCAAAGCCTTCCCCACAACCATGATATCCCCGACAATAGTGCCATCATCCAAATACCAAGCCTGCAAATTCAAGTCGAAAGAGTCACGAATCGTACAAGCCAAAGGATGTAAGACCAGCGAAAAGAGCAAAGGGCCCAAAGGATCACCCTGCTGAACACCCTGGCAAGACCATAGGCTATGCTCTCCATAAAATAAGCGAGCAGGCCGGGAATAGCAAAACTCCACCCAACAAGAAAGAGCGGGACACTGACTACGCACCTCACGCAACATGACCTCCCTATCAACCATGTTAAAAGCGTTCTGGAAATCAACCAATAGCATCGAAAGACCCACTTCATCACCGCGACTCTCAACCAACCGGTTCAAGGCATGCAAGATAGCCTCACCCCCACCAGAAACACCAACCCCAAACTGAAGTCCATCAAAATAACCACTCAAAGATGGACCAATCAAAAAAGCACCAACCTTGGATACAAGGCGCCTCCAAATCGTACCCACGGCAATAGGACGGATACCACCACCCGGCTTAACAAGCGGGGTCAGCGGCGCACTGGCGATATACTCACTAAGAACCAGCGGACACCGGCCCTCAAGAAAGAGATTAACCACCCCAGTGATAGAAGCCAACAACTCATCAGGAACGGCAGCCGCAACACCACTCAAACAATCCAGCAGATGTTGAGCACGTAAACCATCCCTCCCACAAGAAGTACCACGCGGAAACCCCTGAATCATACCCAAGACAGCCGAGACGGAAGCAATAAGAGGAGGCTGACCCGTAGCCTGAGAAGGCAAAATAGGTGAAGGGACAATGGGGTGCTTATCTGCTAAAGCCGCCAGAGTAGCCGTACTGTAAGGGGCAACTCCAGAAGATGATAGCACCCGAGCAGCAGCAGTGTACTGATTATTATTATTATTATTATTATTATTATGGTTATTAGTATTACTAATATTGTTTTATTACTTTATCTTTTATTTGGGTTGGTCTTGTTCGTATTAATTAAAGTTACGAGTCGGGAAATTAGTAAGTGATGAAAGTTTCTATTATTGGGAAGTTTCTATTTATGGAAACTTTCCATTTATGGAAGGTTTCTATTTATAGTAAGTGTAGGTTGTTATGGGGTTCGGGAAGGTTATTAATTCGTTACGTATACGTGTTTAGGTAGCGGGTTTCGCGTGGAACATTTCTAGCGAGCTTTGGATTTATCCGCATTCCTGCTATTTGAGGTAGGGGAAATTACTGTGTTTATAGTGTTGAGTATTCTGTTGATATTTGGTGATAATCATGTTTATCTTATGCTAGAATATGATTGTTATATTGAGCTATTCATTTATATCATTCTGAGATACGATGTGATCGGTGCGGAGTTAATGGGCCTTGTGATCGGTGCGGAGTTAATGGGCCTTGTGATCGGTGCGGAGTTAATGGGCCTTGTGATCGGTGCGAAGTTAATGGGCCTTGTGATCGGTGCGGAGTTAATGGGCCTTGTGATTCAGAGTGGGGATGATTGGATTTCTATTTTTATAATAATGTGTGATTGACACGTGGTTGAGACTATGGGAAGCGACGGGAAGGGAGAGCTTGGATTTGGACCAGACTAGTCTAGATCACTATAGTTGTTGGTCATGAGTTGTAACCTTATTTCACAAGACAGTTTTTAAGTTGGTTGTATAAACTTGCTTTTGAGTTAACATTAATAATAAAGTATTGTTTTTCCTTCCTTTGTATCTACTGCCTCGGGAAACCGAGATGGTAACACCCTGATTTATCTGAGGAGTCCTAGTTCAGGCCCTTATATAAATGGGGGTGTTACAAAGTGGTATCAGAGCGAACGATCCTCAGGCCTAACTGATGCCCGTCGTTGAGGGTATCAAAGATAAAATTTATAATTCCTAACTTTAACAATAGATAGTGAAAGTCAGGGTCGAACCACAAGGAGGTGGGGAATGTTTATTGTTTGGTGTTAATGTTAAGGTAACAATTTTTGGGGGTTTGAATGGTTGTTTACTAAGTCTAAGGCAAAGATAAAAATAAAGCAAGAAAATAAAGATGAGATTAAAACTATATTAAAAGAGATGCTAGGATGTTTGGGTAACAAATAGCTAAGGTAATATAAATCCTAAGGTCAACATGTATTGCAGTCGCGTAAGGGGTGTAACATATCTTTTCGGTCTATGGTACCTAATAGCTCCTTTCGGCCTATGCTATTAGTTCCTAGGTCTCACAATTATTGGGTGTCAACAATAAGGGTGATTCCTAAATCCTAGGTCACATACCTTTCAGTCTTGA
Organism: Silene conica; assembly: GCA_029255685.2. Taxonomy (NCBI): domain Eukaryota; kingdom Viridiplantae; phylum Streptophyta; class Magnoliopsida; order Caryophyllales; family Caryophyllaceae; genus Silene; species Silene conica. Next base: position 53,508,554 of record CM055311.2, on the reverse strand, counting down.
GTAACCTAGCCGTCTTAAGGTGTAAACCAATGCCCTTCCCGTATCTCTCAATCTTGGGTAGGTCATTACTAACATCCTACAAGTCTCCTTTCAGTCTCATTGTAGGGTATTATAGTCAACAAAGAAAGACGAAACATAATTCATACGCGAGTTGGTCGACCGACCAGCTACTCCAGTCGGCCGACCACCGCCTTGGTCGACCGACCCATTATTTGAGTCGGCCGACCACGGCTCTGCTACAAGTCGGTCTCGGAATTTCTACTACCTACGCATATTCATCCCCTACATCCTAACATATGAAAATTAGCTACTCATGGTTATTAAGACGATTATAAAAACGGGAATAAACATGGTAAACATAGTAAATAATAATCTAAGCATGCAAGATTCGATAAAGCTTGGGAATTCCACCTTAATTGAATGCAATAGTAATAAGAACAATAATAAAACTAGATTTAAAAGAGTAATTACCAAAGTCGGAATTAGGGCAGAAAGGAACAAACTTTATTGAATGCTTGAGAATTATTGAAAGATTACAAATAAACTAAGGACGGAATAAAACTAGATTGTAACTTTATTGTGGCTTATTAACTAAGAAACTGAATTGTGGCTTGATAATAAAACTTGATATCAAACCGAATGATAAAACTCTATATCAAAACTGAATGTCTAACCCTAATTACAAGATTAGCTTATATAGGGCATAAGATTCAGAGTTTCCTAAAGACTCCTACTTCTAATTGCTTTCCGAAAAACGTTCCTGGGCTTCGCTGAGGTCGGTCGACCACATTGGTGGGTCGGTCGACCTCTTTTACGGACTTAAGCGAATTCTGGGCTTCCTTCAAGATTATGGACTTCATAAAAATCAGGCCTGGTCGGCCGACCCATATAGCAGGTCGGTCGATCGCTTCCGCATAGAAAATCTTCGGTTTCCTTCTTGCTTTGACTCTTGGTACTTAAATAAAGACTTCAGTTGACTTTCCTTCGTTCCTTAATTATGCAAAAGACTCGAGGACACGAATACGGTGCTAAATCGTCCCTTTTCCGCATAAATCTGCAAAAATGCATAAAAATACGAAAGTACACGATTGTTGGGAAATAAGGGCTAAAACATAGTAAATGAGCGACCAAATGCGTGTAAAAATAGATGAAAAACATCATAAAATAGACACGCATCAAATTCCCCAAACCAAACCCTTGCTTGCCCTCAAGCAAGAAATAGACTCGATCCTAACTAATGGAACGATTTCGATCTCAGAGCGAAATTTACATGTAAACCTATACCAATGCCAAGTACAAAAATGAGAAAGCATTTAAGTCATGCAAACGAGTTATGGGGTCGTCAAACTTGCAAACATAAAGACTATAAAGACTTAATACCATGGACTCTCGCGGTACGCTCGAGACACTCATGAAGCAAAGGGTGAGTATATGTAAAAGATAGAAAGAAGTAAATTTGTAGAGACACTCACCTAACTGCGACCCATGAAAACATGCCTGCAATCTAATATGAACAAGAATTCTACAACTATGTATAACAATCTCATTTAAGTGACTCAGATACATGCAATTGAGGTAATGAAAGATATGTGAGGTAAAAGGTAAAAAGTGGTTAAGATGTTTTTGGATATGTGGGGTTAGTAGCCAAGCTAGTAAAAACCGATTCCCAACAACATATTTCACAACTTTTTGACATTAAGGAAGTGCTCTTTTGTAGCACAACTCTCACATTAAAAATAAGAAAGGGCTCCCAAATATTTTTGAATGAGGTACGGGAGTGATAACACATAAAAGAAACGAATTTCAGAACGAAATTTTTGAATCTGATATTGTCAGTTGGTCGACCGACCCAATAAGGTGGTCGGTCGACTGACTTTTGTACGTTTTTGACTTTTTTCGTTTTTCGTTTTTCTTTTCTTTCTTTCTTTTTCTGAATTTTTCTGTTCTTTTTCTCTTTTCTTGCTTTCTTTCTTTCTTTTCTCTTTTTGCTCATGATAGCATACAAACCAAGACGCCTCAAAAAATAAATCAAAGACCACATATACTAGCTTGGAAAGGTAGGCTAAGTATGGGATGTAGTTTTGGGGGGAATAAAAAGGCAATTTTGGCTATGTAAGGCTTATGGGTAAATATGAGAAAAGGGATCCCAAATGCACGTATCAAGATTCACAAAACGAGATAGTAAAACAAGTATATAGCAATTCAGGTTCATGTTTATGCATATTGATGTAACATGTTCCAAGGGGAGTACTACTCACATCCTAGACAACTGGTTTAAGAATGAAACCAAGAATAAGGCTCTAAAACTCAGAATGTATAGTAGGTTGCCAAGGTATAAGTCAAGTGTCAAGATATACAAATTGACAAAAACTCGTAGATATGCAAAAGACTCTTATACTAAAACAAGTTGACAAGGCAAGGTAAAGGCATAAACATGTAAGATAGCTAAGTCATCCTTGAAATACTTTCGTTCCGACTCGACCTATATGCTAAAATAAACGTCATTTTTTGGAAATTTTGAAATTTTTTCAATTTTTTGTATTTTTCTTTTGTATAGGTAAGGAAAGTAAAGAAAAGAACAATGCAAGACAGAAATGCAATAAACGTGTGACAGAATGCAATGCATGTGATACGAAACCATTCCCCAAACCAACCCGCACAATGTCCCCATTGTGCATTAGCCTAAGTAAAGGTTTCAGAAAATTAAAGAAAAGGTGCAAAGAAAATAAAAACTAAGGAAAAACTGGAAAGAACTCACTGGATTAATAAGCGTATGAGAAAAACCTCCCCAAACCAGCGTAAGCTGGGAGGTTTTGGTGGCCAGCCGTGCCACTCAAGTACCCAAGACGGTTGCACGATCTCCGCGGAAGAAACGAACCGACTGCGACGGACAGGTAGGTCAACCGACCCATATAGTAGGTCGACCGACCTTCCTGTAGACTACAGGAATTTCAGCGATACAGCGTCTAGGTCGACCGACTTGTATATCTGGTCGGTCGACCACTCTGTGTCCCAGCGGTCTTCGTTTCCTCGTAAAACCTGAAAAAGCATTAAATATGCGCCCAACAAATGCGCGGGATACTAGAAACAAGTCTAAAGTCTTAACTATGCAAGCATAAAGGAAAAAGTTCTAAAACTACGAGCAAACCAAATTAAAAAGTCTCACACAACAAAAAATAAATTGTCTTAAAAGCTGAAATTTGAAATAACTATCCGCTAAAGATGCGGAAAATATCCGACCACGGCTTTTGACGACATGCCGTAGTCTCCACGGTGTTCTCTTGATTAGCAAAACACATCTTCTTCCCGCCGTCGCAAAGCATATGCGACGACCTCTCCTCTTGAGCTTGCCTCCTCTTCTTCTTCTCTTCCCGATCCACGACATCTGGGTCTTCATCTTCCTCATAGCTTAAGCATCCCATTCCTCCTCTCTGGACTATGACTTCCTTCACTTTGGGTTTCCCCAAACCAATTCCTGCATTAGCCATAATAGAAGTGTCCTCCATATTGCTCCCAATCTGGGGCGGAGGTGTAAAAACAGATACAGGAATAGGCAATAAAGTAGGAGAAGTAGTGATGACCTCATACTTCTTTTCAGAAGTGATAGCATTACAAGTGATGGGGGTCATAGCATCCTTCTTCCTATAAGATAGGCCATATATAATAGAATGCTTTCCTACTTTGAAGGTCAAAGTCCCAGTGCCTACATCTATAATGGCTCCCGCAGTGTGGAGGAAAGCTCTTCCTAGTATTATAGGTATATGGGCATCCTCTGGGATGTCCAAAACTACGAAGTCAACTGGGAAGAAAAACCTGTCAATACGCACAGTGATGTTTTCCAACACCCCTACAGGTTCCATAGATGTACGATCTGCCATCTGGACAGTCATGCTGGTTACAACAAATTTGGTCATTCTTAATTTTAAGGCAACGCTTAGGGGCATGACACTGATACTAGCACCTAAGTCACATAAAGCCTTCTTCACTGGGAAGGTTCCTATATTGCATGGGACAGAAAAACTACCAGGATCATCGAGTTTGTGAGGGGCAATAACAGGTGATAAAAAGCTAGATGACTCTTCAGTGAGGGCCACCGACTGAACCTTATCTAGAGACCTCTTTCTTGACAAAAGCTGTCTCATAAATTTGAGATATGAAGGAACCTGTTGGACTAATTCTAGAAACGGAACTTGAACATTTAATGAACGAATTACGTCTTTAAATTTGTCAAAAGATACCTGATCCTTCGAAGGTATGAGTCTTTCTGGGAAAGGAGGGGCTGAAGATTCAGTATTTGCAGCCCTTTTCAGAAACCTGGGGGTCTTATCACCCCGGAAAAGAAAATCCCTTAAGTTGTTCGGCAATTCGGGACAAAAAGGGGCTTCTGATTCTGCCTCGGTGGTCGGTCGACCCTCTTCTTCGGTCGATCGACCACTCTCCTGTTCAGGGGGATTTTTCGGATTCTGCTCAGAGGTCGGTCGACCTCGCTCCTGGGTCGGTCGACCTTCCTCGCTGCTACTCGGCTGTTTTTCTTTCTCGACCCCCACTTTAGCTCCACTTCGTAGGGATATGATATTCAAAGTCTCTTTTTCTGGTCCGTTTTGGTCGGAAGTTTACCCGGAGCCCTAGTATCCTTCTTGCCCGCAATTTGAGCAATCTGAGATTCTAACATCTTCATCCCTGCCTCTCTAGCCTGTGACTCCTTCTGAACCAACCCAATAAGATTTTGGATAAGAGTGTCTGTGTTGGGTGGTGGATTTGAAGGTGGTTGAGGGTTGAAGGGTGGTTTTTGAAAACCTTGCTTATGTGGGGGGGATATATGTGGAATTTTGCTGAGGTTGCATGTGTTGTGGGTTGAGAACATTCTGGCTTGTCCACCTCATGTTGGGATGGACATTATTATTATTTGGGTCATAGAAATTGTTCCCACGATAATGTTGGAAAGCGGCACATGTCTCGTTGGATGAAGTACAAAATTTCGACACGTGCCCTTCTCCACCGCACCTCTCACAAGCAAAGGGTCCGTCTTGAACGGCGTTCACCTGATAAATTCCTCCCTTGCTCCCACTTCCTAGATCGAACTTCCCTCCAGCCTCTAGTTTCTCTAACTTGGCTGTCAAGGCCTCAATTGCTGATAGGTTATACTCAGATTTTCTTTGATTGCCTCGGGAAGTTCCATGTTCAGCACGGCGTACAGCAACATCCTCTATCAATTTGAGACCCTTAGTCTCCCCGGAATTATCTTGGAATCTCCCATTAGCTGCAGCATCTAGATAGGCCCTATTGTCATCGTAAAGGCCATTGTAGAACTGGTTACAAAGAAACCATTGTTCGAATCCGTGATGTGGTATGGATCGAACAAGTCTCTTGAACCTGTCCCACGCCTCACCAAAGTCTTCATTGGGGCCCTGTTTGAAATTTGTCATCTGCGCCCTCAAAGCATTAGTCTTGGATGCAGAATAGTATTTCCTGTAAAATGCTAAGGCTAGGGTATTCCAATCCGTGACTCCCGCAGCAGTGCGGTCCAAGTCTCTGTACCATTCCCTCGCAGCATCCCTAAGAGAGAAGATAAAAATGGTATGCTTAATCTGGTCCTGCGTCACTCCTTCTGGGGGTGCAATAGAGCATATGTAATATGTGAAGATTTCAATATGCTTTGCAGCATCCTCATTGGCCGAGCCTCCAAATTGGTTTCTTTCAACCATAGTAATGTAGGCAGGCTTGGCCTCGAATGGCTTCCCAGTACCTGCAGGTAAAGTGAACCCTTTGTATAGGTCCTTTGCCTGAGGCATGGAGTGACTGGCAATAGTAGCTTCCTCTGTCATGTTTTCTTCTTCTTTTGGAAAAACTGGAAAGTAGGTAAAAGGTGGTGTTTTTGGTGAAAGTGGATTGTTGGGTGAATTTGGTTGTGAAGGTGGTGTTTTTGGTGAAGATGGTAGTGATGGTTGTTCGAATATGTCTTCTTGGAACAAGGAAGATGGTGAACCTCCTTCCTGATTCGCTAGAAGTTGCTTTCTTCTTTCTCTAAGAGTCCTCTCAAGCTCGTGGTCAAGTGGTAGGAGTTCTCCTTGAACTGACCTGCGCATAAGATGGAAACTACAAGAAAATGGTGAGAAGGTTTAAGGAACAAAAAGTTCCTTAAACAAAGAGAAACAAAAACAAAAACAATAAACACTGGCGTCACCTCCCCGGCAACGACGCCAAAATTTGATGCCCGTCGTTGAGGGTATCAAAGATAAAATTTATAATTCCTAACTTTAACAATAGATAGTGAAAGTCAGGGTCGAACCACAAGGAGGTGGGGAATGTTTATTGTTTGGTGTTAATGTTAAGGTAACAATTTTTGGGGGTTTGAATGGTTGTTTACTAAGTCTAAGGCAAAAATAAAAATAAAGCAAGAAAATAAAGATGAGATTAAAACTATATTAAAAGAGATGCTAGGATGTTTGGGTAACAAATAGCTAAGGTAATATAAATCCTAAGGTCAACATGTATTGCAGTCGCGTAAGGGGTGTAACATATCTTTTCGGTCTATGGTACCTAATAGCTCCTTTCGGCCTATGCTATTAGTTCCTAAGTCTCACAATTATTGGGTGTCAACAATAAGGGTGATTCCTAAATCCTAGGTCACATACCTTTCAGTCTTGAGTAACCTAGCCGTCTTAAGGTGTAAACCAATGCCCTTCCCGTATCTCTCAATCTTGGGTAGGTCATTACTAACATCCTACAAGTCTCCTTTCAGTCTCATTGTAGGGTATTATAGTCAACAAAGAAAGACGAAACATAATTCATACGCAAGTTGGTCGACCGACCAGCTACTCCAGTCGGCCGACCACCGCCTTGGTCGACCGACCCATTATTTGAGTCGGCCGACCACGGCTCTGCTACAAGTCGGTCTCGGAATTTCTACTACCTACGCATATTCATCCCCTACATCCTAACATATGAAAATTAGCTACTCATGGTTATTAAGACGATTATAAAAACGGGAATAAACATGGTAAACATAGTAAATAATAATCTAAGCATGCAAGATTCGATAAAGCTTGGGAATTCCACCTTAATTGAATGCAATAGTAATAAGAACAATAATAAAACTAGATTTAAAAGAGTAATTACCAAAGTCGGAATTAGGGCAGAAAGGAACAAACTTTATTGAATGCTTGAGAATTATTGAAAGATTACAAATAAACTAAGGACGGAATAAAACTAGATTGTAACTTTATTGTGGCTTATTAACTAAGAAACTGAATTGTGGCTTGATAATAAAACTTGATATCAAACCGAATGATAAAACTCTATATCAAAACTGAATGTCTAACCCTAATTACAAGATTAGCTTATATAGGGCATAAGATTCAGAGTTTCCTAAAGACTCCTACTTCTAATTGCTTTCCGAAAAACGTTCCTGGGCTTCGCTGAGGTCGCTCGACCACATTGGTGGGTCGGTCGACCTCTTTTACGGACTTAAGCGAATTCTGGGCTTCCTTCAAGATTATGGACTTCATAAAAATCAGGCCTGGTCGGCCGACCCATATAGCAGGTCGGTCGATCGCTTCCGCATAGAAAATCTTCGGTTTCCTTCTTGCTTTGACTCTTGGTACTTAAATAAAGACTTCAGTTGACTTTCCTTCGTTCCTTAATTATGCAAAAGACTCGAGGACACGAATACGGTGCTAAATCGTCCCTTTTCCGCATAAATCTGCAAAAATGCATAAAAATACGAAAGTACACGATTGTTGGGAAATAAGGGCTAAAACATAGTAAATGAGCGACCAAATGCGTGTAAAAATAGATGAAAAACATCATAAAATAGACACGCATCACTAACCTAATGAACCCAATGAATGTAGGATAACTCTAAATAAAAATGAACCCCGGGATAGGACTGTTAGGAGCACACTAAAGGAAAGGTATGAGTCTGGGGCCCCCTCACACCGAACCATTGGCCCTCTCAGTTTTACCCGGGAACCCAGAGTGTATATACGAGAGAAAAGGGTAGAATAGGAGGTAACGGAAGTGATGGTGAATTGTGATAAGAATGCTATAAGAACTCTTAGTATATGTGACCGATTGGAAAAACCAGTAAGGGCATGAGCATGAAAGAATTTTATTTGTATGAATACAAAAGGTGTATATTAATATGGATGTATGAGGTGATTTGAATCATGTCAGTAATTTTTATCATGTCTAGCGATATGCGGTTATGTGATCCCTGAGCCATGTTATAAATGAGTGTTACTCGGCATGTTAGTTATTTAAAAGACTCTATTGTTTAGGGACTATAGCCCTAACCCAAATGGGTGCCCACATGAGTCGGGACTCATTTCTTTTCTTTTGTATTATAGTATGCCTCCGCAAAGAAACAATGTCGCTAACATCACGCAAGAGGAATTGGATCGTTTGATAGCCGAGAACGAGGCCCTAAAGGCCAAACGTATGGACTCCGCAAAAATGAGCACGATTATCGCGAGGCATCACCCTACCCAATTCACTGGGGAGGGGGAACCTCATCTGCTAGGGGCTTGGTGCCGGGATTTCAGTAACCTGTTCGAATTGGTGGATTGCCCCGAAGAACTGAGGGTTGACCAAACAGCCCACTATCTGAGGGGTATGGCCGATGACTGGTGGACCGGAAGTAAATGAGAAATTCGTGAAGCAGCTAGAGAGGATGGGACCGAGTTTGTCGCCTGGGTCGCGTTTAAGAGGATCCTATATGAAGTATTCCTACCAGAATTTCAAAAAAGTAAGCTGAGAGAGGAGTTTGATTCTTTCAGGATGACAGAGGATATGACGGTGGAGGCCTATTATAAGAAGTTTATCCAGTTGCTGAGCTATGTGGGGGACATGGGTTTTGATGATGGTATGCTGGCGATGAAGTTTGAGAGAGGGTTGACAATCAATATCAAGAAGAGACAGATTGCAGCTCCGCCCACCACAGTTCGGGACATCTACTTAAGGGCTGGGGCGGCGGAGAGGCTCTCAGAGATCATTAAGGAGGATAAGAAGTCAAAATATGAAAAGAGGAAGGCTGAAGTAGTGACTGAAAGTTCTGGGTCGAAGAAGCAAAGCACCAACAAGTATAGTGGGTATTTCAGCAACAATGCTTCCGGAGGAGTGAGGAATCAGAGTGGGGGTAATCACATGAGTGTGGTTTCTAACAGTGGTTCGATTGGAATAGTTTGTTTTGGTTGTGGAAAGAGGGGGAACAAGCAGGCGGTGTGTCGCTCATCTGGAGGGAATCAGTCCGGGGGTTATCGTACGCCTACTTCTAATTGCTTTCCGAAAAACGTTCCTGGGCTTCGCTGAGGTCGGTCGACCACATTGGTGGGTCGGTCGACCTCTTTTACGGACTTAAGCGAATTCTGGGCTTCCTTCAAGATTATGGACTTCATAAAAATCAGGCCTGGTCGGCCGACCCATATAGCAGGTCGGTCGACCGCTTCCGCATAGAAAATCTTCGGTTTCCTTCTTGCTTTGACTCTTGGTACTTAAATAAAGACTCCAGTTGACTTTCCTTCGTTCCTTAATTATGCAAAAGACTCGAGGACACGAATACGGTGCTAAATCGTCCCTTTTCCGCATAAATCTGCAAAAGTGCATAAAAATACGAAAGTACACGATTGTTGGGAAATAAGGGCTAAAACATAGTAAATGAGCGACCAAATGCGTGTAAAAATAGATGAAAAACATCATAAAATAGACACGCATCACTAACCTAATGAACCCAATGAATGTAGGATAACTCTAAATAAAAATGAACCCCGGGATAGGACTGTTAGGAGCACACTAAAGGAAAGGTATGAGTCTGGGGCCCCCTCACACCGAACCATTGGCCCTCTCAGTTTTACCCGGGAACCCAGAGTTTATATACGAGAGAAAAGGGTAGAATAGGAGGTAACGGAAGTGATGGTGAATTGTGATAAGAATGCTATAAGAACTCTTAGTATATGTGACCGATTGGAAAAGCCAGTAAGGGCATGAGCATGAAAGAATTTTATTTGTATGAATACAAAAGGTGTATATTAATATGGATGTATGAGGTGATTTGAATCATGTCAGTAATTTTTATCATGTCTAGCGATATGCGGTTATGTGATCCCTGAGCCATGTTATAAATGAGTGTTACTCGGCATGTTAGTTATTTAAAAGACTCTATTGTTTAGGGACTATAGCCCTAACCCAAATGGGTGCCCACATGAGTCGGGACTCATTTCTTTTCTTTTGTATTATAGTATGCCTCCGCAAAGAAACAATGTCGCTAACATCACGCAAGAGGAATTGGATCGTTTGATAGCCGAGAACGAGGCCCTAAAGGCCAAACGTATGGACTCCGCAAAAATGAGCACGATTATCGCGAGGCATCACCCTACCCAATTAACTGGGGAGGGGGAACCTCATCTGCTAGGGGCTTGGTGCCGGGATTTCAGTAACCTGTTCGAATTGGTGGATTGCCCCGAAGAACTGAGGGTTGACCAAACAGCCCACTATCTGAGGGGTATAGCCGATGACTGGTGGACCGGAAGTAAAGGAGAAATTCGTGAAGCAGCTAGAGAGGATGGGACCGAGTTTGTCGCCTGGGTCGCGTTTAAGAGGATCCTATATGAAGTATTCCTACCAGAATTTCAAAAAAGTAAGCTGAGAGAGGAGTTTGATTCTTTCAGGATGACAGAGGATATGACGGTGGAGGCCTATTATAAGAAGTTTATCCAGTTGCTGAGCTATGTGGGGGACATGGGTTTTGATGACGCTATGCTGGCGATGAAGTTTGAGAGAGGGTTGACAATCAATATCAAGAAGAGACTGATTGCAGCTCCGCCCACCACAGTTCGGGACATCTACTTAAGGGCTGGGGCGGCGGAGAGGCTCTCAGAGATGATTAAGGAGGACAAGAAGTCAAAATCTGAAAAGAGGAAGGCTGAAGTAGTGACTGAAAGTTCTGGGTCGAAGAAGCAAAGCACCAACAAGTATAGTGGGTATTTCAGCAACAATGCTTCCGGAGGAGTGAGGAATCAGAGTGGGGGTAATCACATGAGTGGGGTTTCTAACAGTGGTTCGATTGAAATAGTTTGTTTTGGTTGTGGAAAGAGGGGGCACAAGCAGGCGGTGTGTCGCTCATCTGGAGGGAATCAGTCCGGGGGTTATCGTACGCCTACTTCTAATTGCTTTCCGAAAAACGTTCCTGGGCTTCGCTGAGGTCGGTCGACCACATTGGTGGGTCGGTCGACCTCTTTTACGGACTTAAGCGAATTCTGGGCTTCCTTCAAGATTATGGACTTCATAAAAATCAGGCCTGGTCGGCCGACCCATATAGCAGGTCGGTCGACCGCTTCCGCATAGAAAATCTTCGGTTTCCTTCTTGCTTTGACTCTTGGTACTTAAATAAAGACTCCAGTTGACTTTCCTTCGTTCCTTAATTATGCAAAAGACTCGAGGACACGAATACGGTGCTAAATCGTCCCTTTTCCGCATAAATCTGCAAAAGTGCATAAAAATACGAAAGTACACGATTGTTGGGAAATAAGGGCTAAAACATAGTAAATGAGCGACCAAATGCGTGTAAAAATAGATGAAAAACATCATAAAATAGACACGCATCACTAACCTAATGAACCCAATGAATGTAGGATAACTCTAAATAAAAATGAACCCCGGGATAGGACTGTTAGGAGCACACTAAAGGAAAGGTATGAGTCTGGGGCCCCCTCACACCGAACCATTGGCCCTCTCAGTTTTACCCGGGAACCCAGAGTGTATATACGAGAGAAAAGGGTAGAATAGGAGGTAACGGAAGTGATGGTGAATTGTGATAAGAATGCTATAAGAACTCTTAGTATATGTGACCGATTGGAAAAACCAGTAAGGGCATGAGCATGAAAGAATTTTATTTGTATGAATACAAAAGGTGTATATTAATATGGATGTATGAGGTGATTTGAATCATGTCAGTAATTTTTATCATGTCTAGCGATATGCGGTTATGTGATCCCTGAGCCATGTTATAAATGAGTGTTACTCGGCATGTTAGTTATTTAAAAGACTCTATTGTTTAGGGACTATAGCCCTAACCCAAATGGGTGCCCACATGAGTCGGGACTCATTTCTTTTCTTTTGTATTATAGTATGCCTCCGCAAAGAAACAATGTCGCTAACATCACGCAAGAGGAATTGGATCGTTTGATAGCCGAGAACGAGGCCCTAAAGGCCAAACGTATGGACTCCGCAAAAATGAGCACGATTATCGCGAGGCATCACCCTACCCAATTCACTGGGGAGGGGGAACCTCATCTGCTAGGGGCTTGGTGCCGGGATTTCAGTAACCTGTTCGAATTGGTGGATTGCCCCGAAGAACTGAGGGTTGACCAAGCAGCCCACTATCTGAGGGGTATGGCCGATGACTGGTGGACCGGAAGTAAATGAGAAATTCGTGAAGCAGCTAGAGAGGATGGGACCGAGTTTGTCGCCTGGGTCGCGTTTAAGAGGATCCTATATGAAGTATTCCTACCAGAATTTCAAAAAAGTAAGCTGAGAGAGGAGTTTGATTCTTTCAGGATGACAGAGGATATGACGGTGGAGGCCTATTATAAGAAGTTTATCCAGTTGCTGAGCTATGTGGGGGACATGGGTTTTGATGACGCTATGCTGGCGATGAAGTTTGAGAGAGGGTTGACAATCAATATCAAGAAGAGACTGATTGCAGCTCCGCCCACCACAGTTCGGGACATCTACTTAAGGGCTGGGGCGGCGGAGAGGCTCTCAGAGATGATTAAGGAGGACAAGAAGTCAAAATCTGAAAAGAGGAAGGCTGAAGTAGTGACTGAAAGTTCTGGGTCGAAGAAGCAAAGCACCAACAAGTATAGTGGGTATTTCAGCAACAATGCTTCCGGAGGAGTGAGGAATCAGAGTGGGGGTAATCACATGAGTGGGGTTTCTAACAGTGGTTCGATTGAAATAGTTTGTTTTGGTTGTGGAAAGAGGGGGCACAAGCAGGCGGTGTGTCGCTCATCTGGAGGGAATCAGTCCGGGGGTTATCGTACGCCTACTTCTAATTGCTTTCCGAAAAACGTTCCTGGGCTTCGCTGAGATCGGTCGACCACATTGGTGGGTCGGTCGACCTCTTTTACGGACTTAAGCGAATTCTGGGCTTCCTTCAAGATTATGGACTTCATAAAAATCAGGCCTGGTCGGCCGACCCATATAGCAGGTCGGTCGACCGCTTCCGCATAGAAAATCTTCGGTTTCCTTCTTGCTTTGACTCTTGGTACTTAAATAAAGACTCCAGTTGACTTTCCTTCGTTCCTTAATTATGCAAAAGACTCGAGGACACGAATACGGTGCTAAATCGTCCCTTTTCCGCATAAATCTGCAAAAGTGCATAAAAATACGAAAGTACACGATTGTTGGGAAATAAGGGCTAAAACATAGTAAATGAGCGACCAAATGCGTGTAAAAATAGATGAAAAACATCATAAAATAGACACGCATCACTAACCTAATGAACCCAATGAATGTAGGATAACTCTAAATAAAAATGAACCCCGGGATAGGACTGTTAGGAGCACACTAAAAGAAAGGTATGAGTCTGGGGCCCCCTCACACCGAACCATTGGCCCTCTCAGTTTTACCCGGGAACCCAGAGTGTATATACGAGAGAAAAGGGTAGAATAGGAGGTAACGGAAGTGATGGTGAATTGTGATAAGAATGCTATAAGAACTCTTAGTATATGTGACCGATTGGAAAAGCCAGTAAGGGCATGAGCATGAAAGAATTTTATTTGTATGAATACAAAAGGTGTATATTAATATGGATGTATGAGGTGATTTGAATCATGTCAGTAATTTTTATCATGTCTAGCGATATGCGGTTATGTGATCCCTGAGCCATGTTATAAATGAGTGTTACTCGGCATGTTAGTTATTTAAAAGACTCTATTGTTTAGGGACTATAGCCCTAACCCAAATGGGTGCCCACATGAGTCGGGACTCATTTCTTTTCTTTTGTATTATAGTATGCCTCCGCAAAGAAACAATGTCGCTAACATCACGCAAGAGGAATTGGATCGTTTGATAGCCGAGAACGAGGCCCTAAAGGCCAAACGTATGGACTCCGCAAAAATGAGCACGATTATCGCGAGGCATCACCCTACCCAATTCACTGGGGAGGGGGAACCTCATCTGCTAGGGGCTTGGTGCCGGGAATTCAGTAACCTGTTCGAATTGGTCGATTGCCCCGAAGAACTGAGGGTTGACCAAACAGCCCACTATCTGAGGGGTATGGCCGATGACTGGTGGACCGGAAGTAAAGGAGAAATTCGTGAAGCAGCTAGAGAGGATGGGACCGAGTTTGTCGCCTGGGTCGCGTTTAAGAGGATCCTATATGAAGTATTCCTACCAGAATTTCAAAAAAGTAAGCTGAGAGAGGAGTTTGATTCTTTCAGGATGACAGAGGATATGACGGTGGAGGCCTATTATAAGAAGTTTATCCAGTTGCTGAGCTATGTGGGGGACATGGGTTTTGATGATGCTATACTGGCGATGAAGTTTGAGAGAGGGTTGACAATCAATATCAAGAAGAGACTGATTGCAGCTCCGCCCACCACAGTTCGGGACATCTACTTAAGGGCGGGGGCGGCGGAGAGGCTCTCAGAGATGATTAAGGAGGACAAGAAGTCAAAATCTGAAAAGAGGAAGGCTGAAGTAGTGACTGAAAGTTCTGGGTCGAAGAAGCAAAGCACCAACAAGTATAGTGGGTATTTCAGCAACAATGCTTCCGGAGGAGTGAGGAATCAGAGTGGGGGTAATCACATGAGTGGGGTTTCTAACAGTGGTTCGATTGGAATAGTTTGTTTTGGTTATGGAAAGAGGGGGCACAAGCAGGCGGTGTGTCGCTCATCTGGAGGGAATCAGTCCGGGGGTTATCGTACGCCTACTTCTAATTGCTTTCCGAAAAACGTTCCTGGGCTTCGCTGAGGTCGGTCGACCACATTGGTGGGTCGGTCGACCTCTTTTACGGACTTAAGCGAATTCTGGGCTTCCTTCAAGATTATGGACTTCATAAAAATCAGGCCTGGTCGGCCGACCCATATAGCAGGTCGGTCGACCGCTTCCGCATAGAAAATCTTCGGTTTCCTTCTTGCTTTGACTCTTGGTACTTAAATAAAGACTCCAGTTGACTTTCCTTCGTTCCTTAATTATGCAAAAGACTCGAGGACACGAATACGGTGCTAAATCGTCCCTTTTCCGCATAAATCTGCAAAAGTGCATAAAAATACGAAAGTACACGATTGTTGGGAAATAAGGGCTAAAACATAGTAAATGAGCGACCAAATGCGTGTAAAAATAGATGAAAAACATCATAAAATAGACACGCATCACTAACCTAATGAACCCAATGAATGTAGGATAACTCTAAATAAAAATGAACCCCGGGATAGGACTGTTAGGAGCACACTAAAGGAAAGGTATGAGTCTGGGGCCCCCTCACACCGAACCATTGGCCCTCTCAGTTTTACCCGGGAACCCAGAGTGTATATACGAGAGAAAAGGGTAGAATAGGAGGTAACGGAAGTGATGGTGAATTGTGATAAGAATGCTATAAGAACTCTTAGTATATGTGACCGATTGGAAAAGCCAGTAAGGGCATGAGCATGAAAGAATTTTATTTGTATGAATACAAAAGGTGTATATTAATATGGATGTATGAGGTGATTTGAATCATGTCAGTAATTTTTATCATGTCTAGCGATATGCGGTTATGTGATCCCTGAGCCATGTTATAAATGAGTGTTACTCGGCATGTTAGTTATTTAAAAGACTCTATTGTTTAGGGACTATAGCCCTAACCCAAATGGGTGCCCACATGAGTCGGGACTCATTTCTTTTCTTTTGTATTATAGTATGCCTCCGCAAAGAAACAATGTCGCTAACATCACGCAAGAGGAATTGGATCGTTTGATAGCCGAGAACGAGGCCCTAAAGGCCAAACGTATGGACTCCGCAAAAATGAGCACGATTATCGCGAGGCATCACCCTACCCAATTCACTGGGGAGGGGGAACCTCATCTGCTAGGGGCTTGGTGCCGGGATTTCAGTAACCTGTTCGAATTGGTGGATTGCCCCGAAGAACTGAGGGTTGACCAAACAGCCCACTATCTGAGGGGTATGGCCGATGACTGGTGGACCGGAAGTAAAGGAGAAATTCGTGAAGCAGCTAGAGAGGATGGGACCGAGTTTGTCGCCTGGGTCGCGTTTAAGAGGATCCTATATGAAGTATTCCTACCAGAATTTCAAAAAAGTAAGCTGAGAGAGGAGTTTGATTCTTTCAGGATGACAGAGGATATGACGGTGGAGGCCTATTATAAGAAGTTTATCCAGTTGCTGAGCTATGTGGGGGACATGGGTTTTGATGATGCTATGCTGGCGATGAAGTTTGAGAGAGGGTTGACAATCAATATCAAGAAGAGACTGATTGCAGCTCCGCCCACCACAGTTCGGGACATCTACTTAAGGGCTGGGGCGGCGGAGAGGCTCTCAGAGATGATTAAGGAGGACAAGAAGTCAAAATCTGAAAAGAGGAAGGCTGAAGTAGTGACTGAAAGTTCTGGGTCGAAGAAGCAAAACACCAACAAGTATAGTGGGTATTTCAGCAACAATGCTTCCGGAGGAGTGAGGAATCAGAGTGGGGGTAATCACATGAGTGGGGTTTCTAACAGTGGTTCGATTGGAATAGTTTGTTTTGGTTGTGGAAAGAGGGGGCACAAGCAGGCGGTGTGTCGCTCATCTGGAGGGAATCAGTCCGGGGGTTATCGTACGCCTACATCAGGATATCAGGGATCACACACCCAGTCTTATGGTAGCAGTGGCTATCGTACACCCATGTTAAACTATGGGGGGGGGGGGTGCGAAGTCTGGAGGCAGCATCAATTATCAGAGGAACTACAACAACAATCAGAACCGTTCGTACCAAAATCATTACAATGGAGGTGGAAGCAATCAGAAGACGGGAGCGGAAGGGAACCAGCAGGCTGGGACATCTAGTGCCAGTCAGAGTGAAGCTAAATCCAGTGGAAAGCTTTTTGCCATGGGAAAACAGGCAGCTAAGGATGATGCTCATGTGGTGACCGATACTTTTCTTGTGAATTCTAAACCTACTTTCGTACTTTTCGATTCCGGTGCGACCCATTCTTTTGTGTCTAGAGAGCATGTTAGGGCCTTGGGACTTGAGAGGTTTGATTTGGTCGCGGATTCCGTGACCATACCTTCAGGAGAGTCGATCACCTGTAATAGAGTCTATAGAAGTATACCCATCAAAATCGGGGAAGCAATTTTCTATTGTGACCTCATAGAATTTCCATTGGGGGGTTTTGAAGTGATCCTAGGGATGGACTAGCTGGGGAAGTATCAAGCTTTTATTGACTGTCATCAAAAGAAAATTTCCTTGAAGGGACCTAAGGGAGTGAGGGTGTCTTACAAGGGATATCGAGTCAAACCTAAAATCAAATTCATTTCCGTCAATACTCTTAAGTCCAGCTTGAGGAAAGGAGAGAGTCTGATCTTATGCAAAATGTGGAATTGTGAGGCTGAGACCCCCAAGACTAGTGAGATACCAGTGGTGCGGGAGTTTGAGGGGGTATTCCGGGAAGACGTTCCAGGGTTACCACCAAGGAGGGAAGTGGAATTTTCCATTGATCTAAAACCAGGAGCGGGACCAATATCTAAATCACCATACCGTATGGGACCGAAGGAGATGGAGGAATTGAAGAAGCAGTTGGATGAACTAGCTGAGAAAGGATTCATCCGCCCCAGTGTGTCGCCCTGGGGAGCACCTGTTCTGTTTGTGAAGAAGAAGGATGGGAGTCTGAGGCTTTGTGTTGACTATCGAGAGCTGAATAATGTGACCATCAAGAACCGATATCCTTTACCCAGAATTGACGACCTGTTTGATCAATTGAGTGGAGCTGGGGTTTTCTCTAAGATTTACTTGAGATCCGGGTATCACGAGTTGAGAATAAAAGATGAAGATATTCCAAAGACCGCTTTCAGAACGAGGTATGGCCATTACGAATTTGTGGTTATGCCATTCGGATTAACTAACGCTCCAGCTGTGTTCATGGATTTGATGAACCGAGTCTTTAGCCCATATCTGGATAAGTTCATGGTGGTATTCATCGATGATATTCTAGTGTATTCCAAGAATGCGGAAGAGCACGAGGATGATTTGAGGAGAGTACTTCAGACCCTGGAGGAGCATAAGCTCAATGCTAAGCTGAGTAAGTGTGAGTTCTGGCTGGAGAAGGTCGCCATTCTGGGGCATGTAATTTCTAAGGAGGGGGTATCTGTCGACCCTAGTAAGATCTAGGCTGTGACTAAGTGGCAAAGTCCAAAGAATGTGAGTGAGATTCGAATCTTCCTGGGATTGGCTGGTTATTATCGGAGGTTTGTCAAGGATTTCTCGAAGATAGCGAAGCCGTTGACATCGTTAATGAGGAAAGAGAACCGTTTCGTCTGGGATCAGAGTTGTGAGAAGGCATTCCTGACCCTTAAGGAACGTCTGACAACAGCTCCTATCCTCGCTTTGCCGGTCGGGAGTGAAAATTTTGAAGTTTATACTGACGCTTCGAAGCATGGGCTGGGTTGTGTGCTAATGCAGAATGGGAGAGTGATCGCGTATGCTTCTCGCCAATTGAAGACTTATGAAGAAAATTATCCGACTCATGATTTGGAATTGGGAGCAGTGGTCTTTGCACTTAAATTGTGGCGCCATTTCCTATACGGAGCCACTTTTAAGGTGTTTTCATATCACAAGAGTTTGAAGTATATCTACACTCAGCGAGAGTTGAACATAAGGCAGAGAAGGTGGATAGAGTTGATTGGAGACTATGATATGCAAATTGTCTACCACGAAGGGAAGGCAAATGTGGTAGCTGATGCCCTAAGTAAGAAATCTGTTCATGCTTTGAGTTGTGCCAGATCGCGAGTGAGGTTGCATGGCGAACTAAGGGAGATGAGAATTTTCATGATCCGGAAAGGGGATGCTCTTAGTGATTTGACTGTGGAGCCTGAGCTGTATGGGGAAATTCGGGAGCTACAAAGGAATGATGCGAGAATCCATAAGTGGCGCCAGATGGTTGAGAGTGAGGATGGAGAGGCTGCATCCAAGTTCAGTATTCATACCGACGGTAGTTTGAGGTTCAGTGGGCGGTGGTGTGTTCCAGATATTGAGGAGCTAAAGAAGAAAATCCTAACTGAAGCTCATGCTACTCCATATTCCGTTCACCCAGGGGGTGACAAGTTGTACAAAGATCTTAAAAAGACGTTCTGGTGGCCAAATATGAAGAAGGAAGTCGCGGAGTTTGTGTCGAGGTGTTTAACATGTCAAAGAGTGAAAGGGGAGCATAAGAGACCACAGGGGAAGATTCAGCCTTTAGATGTGCCAGAGTGGAAGTGGGAGAACATCTCGATGGATTTTATCGTGGGGTTGCCTCGGACTCGGAGGGGCAACAACATGATTTGGGTCATTGTGGATCGTTTGACTAAGTCTGCTCACTTTATTCCGATGAAAGATACCTAGAGTAAAGCCGAGTTGGCTAAGTCATATGTGCAGAATGTGGTCAAATTGTATGGTCAAAACCATTTTAGAACCAGAAACTTTAACATGCAAAATTATCTTGTGATTTATCATAATAAAACACAATATTTTCGAAATACTTGTGTTAATCTAATTAACACAAAACATGAATCCGATCATGCATGCAACAACCGTAATGCTCTGATACCACTTGTTAGAAATCGAATTTCAGATTATACACTCATATCTCATATGAGTTTTGGTTATTTAAGTTTAGTCATTAAACCTTAATTAGATCTTATGCATGCATGATGATTACGTAAGAAGTATGAATGTCCTTACATTGGTTTTAGAAGGTTTATACTCAATAATCATCTATTAGTGAGTCTTCTATGAACCGAATACCCTTACCAACGGTTTATAGTGACCGTCTCCAAAAGCTCTTATCAAGGAACCGTACTCAAACCAAAACAATTTTTGTTACTAGGAAAATTTAATTAGTGAACTAGAAATAATAACAATATTACTCTTAATGTTATTTGTATGGAAATAATTATCTTTACTATAAAACTATTTTCTAGAGTAAAGAGGACAATGAGATGTTGTAAAATATGAACAAGCATCAACACATAAAACTAGTTTCCATGTAGTGTGTGTAGTGTAGTATATATGGAGTAATAGTGAGCTTGCTTGCTCATCTATTTGGCCGGCCAAACAAGCCACCCAAGGCCAATGCATGGCCTCTTACTTCTTACACAAAAGCAAGTAAGATTCCTTACATTTTTATTGTGTAAGATGCACACAATCATGTTGTTAATTTACACACACAACCATCACATACATGCATGTTACACAGCTGAAATGGGTCTTAATATACACCCATTTTATCTTTGTCAATTGTGTTAATTTGTAACATGTCACACATGTCACATAACACATGACCCAATTTGTTAATTATGCAATTTTAACTCTTTAAAATTCATAATTCACAATTTTATAACATTTAAATAATACGACTAGTAATTATATGGGATATTCTACGGTGTACCCTCGAGTTTTTCAATTTTCTACGTTGTACCCCTACATTTTTTAAATTATATGGTATGCCCTTAAACTCTATACCTTAGTCTATACGATGACCTTATTTATTGGTTTTGCTAGCTTAATTTCTTAATTTATCTATTAAATCGTCTATTTAATATTTGAATTACGCGACAACCTTCTCATTTACTTATTAGTTCGCCGAATTACTATTAACCAACCAAATAATATACAAATCTAACTTAATTTCATCAATTGTTATTATTATTTCATGCTTCATAACATGTGTTTTTTAATAGAAGTTTATGCTTATTTGAAGATATTTGTGATACTTTCTATATAGAATGGTGATACCACATTAATAAGTCAAAATAAATGTCAAATTATGACTTTTCATAGTAATAGTGTTAATGGAGATTTGAAGAAGGTCATTATGGAGAATAAGTAAGAAGTTTAAGGGTATACCATAGAAATTATAAAATGTAGGGGTACAACCACTAGTACAAAAATCCCCTATTGCGTCAAGTGATTTACGTCGGTTCTACCAAAACTGATACAAAAAGTGCTTAATTTTGGGCGGGAGTCCAATTTTACCCTATTGCCAAATTATTTGCGTCGGTTGTAATATATAACTGACATATAAAATACGTCGGTTCTTAAGAAAACTGACGTATTTGGTGAAAAACATCAGTTTTCCCAACAACTGATGTTTTTGTATTTACTGTTTTGCATCAGTTTCGAACAAATGACTTATTTGTACTGTGGTTCTTATTGTGTACCGTGATTCTTCATAATAAGAAACCTCTTCTTTACCGATTCACCATCTTTTAACTACAATCAAAACTTCACTGGCGTCTTCAATTTCTTCAAATGTGTTCATCAAAGTTCCTCATCACCGTCGATCTTCTTCATCCGTCAACTTCAACTTCATATTCATGTTCAAATAATACCTTATTCAATTCATCAGCAAGAATCGCGCGAAACAGCTACACAATTCGCTCAAACCCTAAATTTTTCGCCGATTGCATGTAAGTTATATTCGCTCTTCTTCATCTATCTTCGTCTAGTTAGACTAACTGTTGCTAAACTGTTGTTGTAACTGTGAATTTTAGCCTTAATTTCTCGTTTTAATGACTACCCAGTTTGTATTCCCAATCATGATTATTATCAGCCCTAATTTGTTGGGGAAATTTTATTGTTTAGAAAGAATTGAATTAGGTTTTTGTTTTTATTGTTGAAATATGTAAATATGTTCACAGATTTTGGAGCATTATGCCCAAGTCAAATTTGGTAATTGGTTAGATAAATTTGTCCATAAAAGGTGTAATATATTTAATCAATTTGTCCACTTTCAGTTAATTCTGCAAGAGTCTGTGAATCAGCATGTGTTTGAGTTAGAACCTCATCACGTCGCTGCGTATATAACTATGGCACATATTTATAGGGATGCTGGTATAGAGAATGAAGTTGCCAATATAAGAAAGATGATGAAACAAAAAGTGACCAAGAAAAGTGCAGCATGGAGTTTGATTGAGGTTTTCTTAATATGGGTTGTACCTCTATTCTCAAACTGACTGATTAAATTCTGCCAAATTTTAAGTTTCAGGTACGCCAACAAGACAAGAAATCTAATGTATGAACCTTAATTATACAAAGTTCAACCTTCGCTGGATTTAACCTCATATGTGGCACAAGGTAAATTTTTTGGACCATCGATCAAGTTCAAATAATTATCATCACTTCCTCTTTAGACCTTCATGTTGTGCCATTAAATGTTGTATTAGATTTGCTAAGTTCATCCTTTTGAGGTAGAGTCTCATTCTTGCAACAATATGATCGGCCGGTTAGGTGTTTAACCGTCTCAATTTCCATGGCAACAAGTGAATCATTATGAATCAAGTTCAGATGAATGCATAAACAGTATACATTCAGCAGGGAAATTCTGTAAATAATCCTTATCTTGCTAAGATTTTGATTTACAGCGTCAAATCTTTCTGTATATTTTCTAGAATCTTTGCATCTGATTAACTTCCTGAACACTAAAGAGCTAACAAGACATGTGTTTAAGGTAGATAAGAGCTGAAAGACAGAACAAATGCAGGGTGGTATCCAATTTTGCGTTTTCATTCTCGATAATATCGGTTTTGACTGGAATAACCACGCAGTCAAGCTTTTTTCGGGTATAACTTATAAGACAACATCTGAATTAGGTTTAATCATCTTTGATTGACAGTGGGCTGTGACAACCAGTGTGGATTTCTCGTTGGCTCAGTTGATTCAAGTGATTATTCTACTAAGCACATGTGGCAAAAATGGTGGTGGTTACAAGGCCTCCAAGTACGTCATTATTGCTATTCATGGCGGACTTCTGCTTTTGCATGCTATCTTGAATAGTCTTCCTATTTCATGGCTTCATTCTTTGGCCAGCTTGCTGCAGCCTGGAATGTTGCAGGTATCAAGATTTTGTCGATTTCCTTTCTCTGTTGTTTGTCTAATTTTTAATTTATTGGATAATTGCAAATATAAAAGACGTTTTTCAGACACATAAAACATATATGAGACGATTTCACATCTTAGACTAGCTCATTAACCCTATAAATATCCATTTTTGGACAGGTCATGAGAGAATAGTTTCATACAAAACTCTGTTGCATAAATTGTCGCTATAATGATTTTTGTTTGTTTTTAGGCGTATTTGTCCTTATGATACTTATCCCGCTTGTGGCGACGGAGAAGGCCAGTGCCAAGTTTGTTTTCACCCATTTCAACACTGATAATGGTGATGGGATCAACAGTAGGATATACATTTTTGTTCTTGGACTTCTAATGAGCCAATATACATTGACAGATTATGATGCATCAGCTCACATGGTATGGATACTTAAGTTATCTCATTCACTTCTGAAGCAACATAAATCATGATAACTTCTTACTCAAAGATAGGGAGAGGAATCATGTGTAGAATTTCTCTTAATTATGTCACATGTTCACTATTATTCGCAATTCCGATTGACCAAAGTGTTCGTTATCATCCTTACATTTGACTTTGGAGTGTGATTATATAAAACAAAATGATTTGATAAATGGTTTCGATCCTGATTCTATGAAGTAGCATGTCTACAAAACCCTTACATGTCATACGAAAATGGCATCTTTGTGTTTTCAACACCAAGTGTCTTTATTTTTCAAGGAAATGTGATATCTGGCCTCCTTATTGTGTTATAGATGAGAGCCTTTGACGGCTGAGACACTGGGAAACATAGTTGTTATGTTTGAGTCGAAATACTTGAAGTGTCGTAAACTCATAATGTACATACTCTTTTAGTTTTCAATAACATGTTATATACACGATGAACATTCAGTTTTTGCTTTAATGGGCACATCTTTTAGAGGGCATTATTACATAATATGTCCTTACTGGGATAATGTTCCTGAGAATATGAAAAGAGCAATCATTCATCCATATATTTCAAATCTTCAATTTCAGACTGAGTAAACCAAGGATGCAGATAAGAATGGACCAAAAGGAATCATTAGTGCAATTAGTATATCAATAGTTGTTGGTTGGGCCTACATCCTTGGGATCACCTTCGCAGTGACCGACATTCTCTCCCTTTTGTGTACCGATAATGATGCTGGAGGGTATGCCATAGCTCAGGCGTTCTAAAGTGCATTCAAGGGCCGATATGGAACTGGAATTGGCGGTATATTATGCTTGGGCATAGTTGCTGTGGCCATATTGTTTTGTGGCATGAGTTCAGTGACCAGTAATTCTAGGTAATTGTTGCTCTTATTGATCCATGTCTCCAATTTTGTTTGTTCTTAAATAGTGAGTTTGATAAACCCTTAACAAACTGCTAAACATGACTTACAGGATGGCATATGCATTCTCTGGATGTCCGCTTTATCTCCTTTTGCATGGCACTAACGGTAGGGAACGCTATTATAGTAATTTAGTTTTGAATGGAACATAGATGACTTGCTTACATAGTTGCACAGGTTGCCGAATTTGACGAGTACGCTAATGATTGGATTTATCTGAGAGAAGGGATTCTTCTGCCAAAGTAATTGTTCTATCAATCATCTCTATTTGTATGTTAAATATTAGGATGTTAATCTTTAATGATGCTTGTTTAACTTGATTCTGTTTCCCTTTAAAGTCTATTAATTCCATCCTTTTCTTACCATGAGTAGAGGGCTTTAGAGGAGAAGAAAGCAGTTGCGATGGACGCAAAAGACTCAGAAAAGTTTGCTATGTCCGGTTGAGACGTTGTGTTGTTTTAGGTTTGTGGCATCGAGTTTGGATTGATATATAGTTTTATGTAACTTTACTGGATGTTTAATTTAGTATAGATTAGCTTAGTGACTAGGACGTTTGCGGGATTATTTGTACTTTGGATTGTATTTGGAACGTCTATCGGATAAAATGTAATGTACTTTGGTTGGATATCTTAATGCAGGTGGTTTTAAATTTTTGGCGTTTTTGGGTATCAGTTTTGTAGGGAGGTGCTGCCAGTTTTTTTTTTTAAAATATAAAAACAATTTGCATCAGTTCTTACAGCAAATGACGCAAATGGTAAACAGTAATTGCATCGTTTTTGAAAAGAAATGACGTAAAAAAATAAGAGCAAAAGAGTCGGTTCCAGTCATAATTGACGCATATAACACTCTACATGGCTCTAAAATAGCTTATCAAATACATCAGTTGTAGAACAACTGATGCAAAAAGGTGCACTAAATACATCAGTTCTTGAACAACTGACGCAAAAGGGTATGAATTTGCGTCAGTTCTGCCACTTTTTGCGTCAGTTCTGATACAAGAACTGATGTATTTGATGATGTATTTGCGTCGGTTTTAGTTAAGAACTGACGCAAATAATGACCTTTTGCGTCATTTTTAAAACTGACGTTTCATTAAACGTCCCCCCGATGTACGTCAACCCAGAACCGACGCAAAAGGTCGCCTAGAACTGACGTAATAAAGGATTTTTGTACTAGTGAACATAGAAAACAAAAAAATACGAGGGTACACCGTAGAATATCCCTAATTATATTATAAAATGTAATGTCATAATTTTAATTACAACACTTTGTAATTTTATGATCAACCGTGTTTAATCGTTTCCCAAACGAGTAAATAAAAACCGTGTACTAAAACAATTTTATTACCCTGACCATTATTATTATAATCCCATTATAATAATATTCATCACGTAACATCATTTCCAAATTTCTAGTTTATTAATTAATTCGTATCCAATACGATTTAATTAATTATTCCATTGAGACGGAATTCCCTAAAGATATGACCTTAAAGGATCAACTGATCACCACCATCATATGATGATAATGTCAATCTCTAGACAGCCAATCATTATCGGTAAATGTTGATCAGTCGACTATAAAAGAGTAACATTCCCAGTTGTGTTTTATTCAAATGAGTTTTAATTATGTCAACGCACTATTGTCGAGGACACTTCCTCCAACATAATTGTTTTGTTAATATAGAGGTCTTGTCAATTTATTATCTATCTCCTTTAAGTGAATTAAATTGGTGAACTCGATAATTATAATTGACACGGTCGTTTTTTTAACGATTATACTAATATGCATGTTTATGACGATTTGGCTATGCATGCAAACATATAAATAATGCAAAAATAAAAGCAATAAAGTCCTAGTATGACCTTCCTAGTAATAGAAAAACTAATTAACTATTACAAATTCGGAAACCAACTTCTTGGTCCCTTGAACTTCAAAAGCACGCCTTCCAAGAAAACACCGTCTTGTCGAAACTCTTTTCCGAATGGCACCGTCTTTTGGATCTCCGGAATTACAATAAAATAATACAAGTATTCTATTGTAAAACTGAAATTTAAATTAAATTACAAATCCGTGAAACGAGATCACATAAATTATAACCGAATCAATATTCGCTTTCATTACGGGTAATATTGATTAAAAACTAAGGCCATACTAAGAAAATTACATAATTCCAAATTATATAAAAACATTCAAATATGACATTCATATTAAATAAAATGCAATATTAAAATATGGATGCACATGCTAAATTTTTAATGCCAAATCGCCTTATTGGAGCAAATATCTCATATTTGTTTACAGTTTTTACGGATTTGCGTGATTTTAACTATTAAAATCACCAAAATTACATAAATCTCATTTATGTTTAAGTTTATCATCCTAACACTCTTTAGGAATAAAAATATAGCCCCTACTAATTTTGATCATGTTGCAACTCGATTTTGCATTATTGTTCATAAATTATTCGTATTTACGGGAAAAATAAAGGAAAATGGCCAAATGAGTCAATAAAAATTCGAAATTTAAAATTTAAAACTTTTAGACATTCTGGAAATTTCTAAAATTTTCAGAAGTTAATAAAATGGTCTCATGCAAAAGGATTTAGTTAATATCTTAATTAAATCGTATAAAGTGAGTTTTTATGTCCAAAAAGCCAATTTAATTATAAAAACTTGCAATAAAATGGCTATAAAATTTTAGTCATCCTAAAATACCTTTTACAATCTGGAAATAACCAAAAATATCAGGCCATGCTCGAAATTTTATTTCTATGACTCAAGAATTACGATTATTAACAATTGACTCATAAAATTAATAATCATAAAAACAGAAACTTTTTGACATCCAACTTTTGGATCTGATGTTCCTATAATATAAGACATCTATGGGTAAAATTTTATGCCATAATTTTAAGATTAACTATTTTTAACACAATTAGTCATTATATAGCCGATTTTAACCATTAAAATCATAAATCATGCATTATTTGAGAACAAATTCTCAAAGTTTTTATACATATAAATATTGCATGTGACATTGTGTAAAATGTTTATGGAAAAATTCCAACTCTAACTATTAAAGTCGAAATTAGTCACTATTTATATGATTTTTACTCTAAAAATCATTAACCATGCAAAATAAGTACGAATAATCTCAAAATTTTTATAGGTACTGTATATATTGCATGTGACATCTCATAAAGTTTTCAAGGTCAGATTCGAAATATAACCTCCTATACCCATTTTAACTCATATTATGACTATTTATCTCATAAAAATCATAATCCATGCTAAATAACTTTATTTGTTACGAAATTTTTTATACAATATATAAAATATGCATGTGAGAACATATAAAAAAATCTCGGCCAGAAACTAAGTTTAACTATTTTTCCCATCATATGTTGTTTAAACCGATTTCAACTTCAATATTATACAAATAAATATAAAATGAACAATATAAATCCATAAAATTATTTTTATGTCCTAATACCATTTTAGAACCAGAAACTTTAACATGCAAAATTATCTTGTGATTTATCATAATCAAACACAATATTTTCGAAATACTTGTGTTAATCTAATTAACACAAAACATGAATCCGATCATGCATGCAACAACCGTAATGCTCTGATACCACTTGTTGGAAATCGAATTTCAGATTTTATACTCATATCTCATATGAGTTTTGTTTCTTTAAGTTTAGTCATAAAAACTTAATTAGATCTTATGCATGCATGATGATTACATAAGAAGTATGGATTTCCTTACATTGGTTTTAGAAGGTTTCTACTCAATAATCACCTATTTGTGAGTCTTCTATGAACCGAAATACCCTTATAACGGTTTATATTGAAACCGTCTCTAAAAGCTCTTATCAAGGAACCGTTCTCAAAGCAAAACAATTTTTGATACTAGAAAAATTGAATTAGTATACTAGAAATAATAACAATATTACTCTTAATATTATTAATTTTAGAAATGATTTACACTTAGAAAATTATTTTCTAATTACTACAAGTATGAGATATTTGTAAGATGTGTGAGTTGTTGGAGTTGTGTGTTAGTAACAAATTGCCTACACTTGTGTGTCTATGCATGTAGAAGTGTTGATTTTATAAGCACATGAGCTTGCTTAGCAAGCCTCATGGCCGGCCAAATCAACCCACAAAAGCCAATGCATGGCCTTCTTATTCTTACACAATGCATACAATATTCTTTACATTATTCCTTATGCATGACGCACACAACCTCTTTGTATACTTACATACACAACCATCACACATACAAACTACATATACACGGTCCAAATGGGTCTTATTATAGACCCATTTTGTCTTTGTCAATTGTGTTAATTTGCAACATGTCACACATGTCCCATAACACATGACCCAATTTGTTAGTTATGCAATTTTAACTCTTTAAAATTCATAATTCACAATTTTATAACATTTAAATAATATTACTAGTAATTCTTAATCACCATATTATAAAAATGTATTATCATAATTTTAATTACAACTCTTTGTAATCTTATGATCAACCGTGTTCATTCTCAACTTAATCGTTTCCCAAACGAGTAAATAAAACCGTGTAATAATACAATTTTATTGCTTCGACCATTATTATTATAATCCCATTATAATAATACTCGTCACGTAAAATCATTTCCAAATTTCCAGTTATTAATTAATTCGTATCCAATACGATTTAATTAAATATTCCATTGAGATGGAATTCCCTAAAGATATGACCTTAAGGGATCAACTGATCACCACCATCATATGATGATAATGTCAAACTCTAGACAGCCAATCATTATCGGTAAATGTTGATCAGTCGACTTATAAAAGAGTAGCATTCCCAATTGTGTTTCATTCAAATGAGTTTTAATTATGTCAACACACTATTGTCGAGGACACTTCCTTCAATACAAGTATCATTTGGCTTTTGTGTTTTGAGTTTTGACCAACATTTTATACTGTTTTAATACTTCCAACTTAAAAAATATCTTTCAGGGTGTCAATGATCATAAATTCAGAATCTCATATAAGGAACTTACCTTGTGACCTTTAGCATTGCAGTGCTCAACAATGTGGCGTGTACCGTACCAATGCTGCTCTGTCAATGTAACACTCTTGGATGCAATAATGTCTGGTCTGCTGTTCTAGTTTGTTGTTGTCTGCTCTGGTCTGTTGCATTCTGGTTTGTTGATGTCTGCTCATGGTATGTTGGTCGGTATTATGGTGATGTAGGTCTGTAGTGCAGAGTATTTTTATTGTCTGCCATCTTGTTTTGGTCTGTTAACTTTTAATTTGGTTTGCAGGAAGTATAATATCTTGCCTTCTGAAAAAATACACGTTCATTGTACAGAACAACAAAGAGGAATCACATGCTCAAGAGCATCAATATCAACCACATACTAACGAATCTAAATACAAACATGTGACAGTAATATGATGATTATGATCTAAATGCAAGCATCAACATCAATTCACGCACTAGCTATAAAATGTGATTTTTCGCAAACCCTAAAATGTAAATCACTCAAAAAATTGAAGGCGATGAATAGATAACTCGATTTTTCGCAAACCCTGAAAGATGACGCAAACAAACCTAGAGTTTAATAACAGGTTCAAGCAAATGGTATTATTCGATTAATTTACATACCTCGAGTTACACATATTGTAACAGCCCGTATTTTCGTAAAATCTAATTTAAGCATTTTAAATTATTTTACGTAATAAAATAATATTTTAATAATTTATTTCGAAAGATTTTAATTTAATAAGTAAGATCCGCCTTAAGAACCTCAAGTCCTTAAGACGAATACAAACTTGGCGAGGTTAAGTTCCCGACTTTAATATCCGTTCTAATATCCTAACCCGTTTCTTTTAATACGGAAAGGACGACCCACTTGTACCCTTCTTAAATCAAATGTCGACATATCTTCTTCCTCAAGAACTCATTTTACAGTAAACACAACTCTGTCAAACCTCCATTTCATTTCTCCTTCTTTTGATCTTTTCTTCATCATCCGTTCTCCGATTGAAGGTAAAAATATCATTTTCGGAATCCTTGTTCGATTTCCAAGCCATCTATCCCTTTAGATTTTCATTTCTTTCACTCCGAAAAATCTGTCCGTTTTGTAGAAATCGGCTTTCTATCCTAAA
The DNA here is from genome assembly GCA_029255685.2 of Silene conica. Lineage (NCBI taxonomy): Eukaryota > Viridiplantae > Streptophyta > Magnoliopsida > Caryophyllales > Caryophyllaceae > Silene > Silene conica. The sequence continues at coordinate 53,477,948 of CM055311.2, read as the reverse complement.
ATTCGGTTTCTTTGTTTGTAGGAGTGGGCTTAGACGATCCAGAGGTCGATAGCTACTTGGTTAAGGAGGATCTTTAGCCGGAATCGCTTGAAAGGTGACGATAATGAGATAACTCGGCCTTTATGTGTATATTAGCACTTTTGTTGTGATTCTCCATATTGTTTCTGATTTTGTTCAAAAGATTATATTTAATGAACTTAGAAGCATGCTTAGGATTGTTCTTATAAGACAAATTCATGCCCTTTCATGTTGAAACTTGTTCATATGCTATTTTCAGTTTTTCACAAAGTTAAGACGGATACTTGATATAATCGTTTGAGGATTGTTATGGGACTTATGTGCTGTTAGATTAGTAGTATTTGGTGTTTGATAATGTTGGGTAATCACCAATTGTAGTCTTGCTTGAGTTGTGGTGTCGAATTATGAAGTTTAGACTTGGCTGGAAAAACGCGATTTCGTATCAGGCTCTCTGAGCCGGTCGACCGACCGGCCGCCGGTCGACCGGCTGGGAGTGTTTCTTTGTGTTTTTGCGATTTTAGGAAAATTGGCCTTAGGACTGCCAGCCGGCCGACCGGCTGCCTGCCGACCGGCTGGTAGTCTCATAGTGTTGTTTGTGTTTGCGAAGAACGTAGGAAGGATGGGAGCCCAGCCGGCAGACCGGCCGCCTGCCAGCCGGCTGGGAGTACGTGTGGGGATGGTTATGAGTTTTTGAAGGCTAGGGTACAGGGTTCCCAGCCGGCCGACCGGCTGCCTGCCGACCGGCTGGGAGTCCCTTGTGATTCCTTATTTTAAAAAGAGAAAGGCTGAGAAAGGACCACCAGCCGGCCGACCGGCTGCCTGCCGACCGGCTGGGGATCCCTGTAGTATTTTTTGAAATCGTAATTCATTGGTAACTTTCAAACGGTTAATCGGTTTTGATTGAAACTTGTTTTGTGTACCTTTGACATGTATTTGAGGTCCCCGGAGGATGGGCAACATTATATTGGGTTCGGGAATGGAGTAAGGATAGAGACCCCCCGGTCGGGTAACCGAAAGGGAAACCGGCTCTCCCTCATCTTAGTTCCCGGGGTCAATTAAATGTTGATTAGAAGTTGAAAGGTAGAATTATAGAGTAGTTCATAGACTTGGATGATATTGTTCTGATGCGTATTAAGTTATGCCTTAAGCTGGCCTCTGAACTTAATACGTGGGTTGTTTGTCGTGTATGGGAACATGCGTTGAGTTTTCGCCTCTGAGTTCCATATATACATGTCTGTTTGTCGTGTCTGGGACATGTGTTGAGTTTTCGCCTCTGAGTCCAGACATGTATGTGTGATTGCGTCAGGACATGCCTTAAGCTGGCCTCTGAGTCTGACGAGTAGAGCAACTGCACGACGGGGCAGTCAGGTTGTCATACCTTACCCGGAGTGCAGGTGTTTGGTGCTAGAACATGCGTTGAGTTTTCGCCTCTGAGTTTAGTACCTTGTGATGTAGTAGGGGAACATGCGTTGAGTTTTCGCCTCTGAGTTCCTTACTTGTGATAGTGAATTGAATGCTAGTCCATGCGTTGAGTTTTCGCCTCTGAGTCTAGTGTTCTGTGATAGCCGGTCCATGCGTTGAGTTTTCGCCTCTGAGTCCTTGCTTGATACTGTGAACTTGGTATTTAGGTTATGCGTTAAGACGTCGCCTCTGAACCTTTATACTTGCTGAATGTTTGGTAATTAGGTTATGTCTTAAGTTGACCGCTGAACCTCTTTACTTGATGTTATATCTGCTTGCCTTAGTGTTGGTACAGTGTCAGATATGCATGTTGAAGTTTATGAATATATTGCCTGAGTTGTGGTTTGATCATCCAAGGCATTGGATGACTCTTAGTTCGGTTTCATAAATGGTTGGATTGAAAGACCCCCCGACTGGGTAACCAGTAGGGAAACCGGCTCTCCTTCCTAACGGTTTATGAAGTTGGTTGAGAGCCGTGCACTAGACTTTGCATGATAATATGAGAACAGTTGATGAGTTGTTTATGCTTCACATGTTGTTATATGTTGGAGTATTCTGTTTTGTTTCATGTGTTACGTGTTGTCACAAAAGGTGGCTAGGAGAACTCTAGTCACTCCCCACTGATTGTGGCGTACATGTTTTCATGTATGTAGGTACATGCAGGTTGGATCGGGGTTCACTTGAGAGCTAGCGAGTGATGATCCTTTCATCATATGACTTACACGTTTATCGATTAGCTAGACTCTTAGTTTTTGAAACAGTTATCTTTTGGTGCCTGTAGGGATATTCCATCCCAGGCTTTGTATTTATTTGGTTTTCGTACTTAGAACTGTTACTTATCTATTTCAGTTTATGTCAGTTTCAGTTTTCAGTTTAATTCACCTCGTATGTTTATGTTAAAAAGTTTTAATTCCGCTGCATTTTTAGTACTTTGTATGTTTTAATTTTCCGCTTTCGCGAGGGATTTTACACATATAATGGGTGAATTGGAAGGGAACGACGGGAGATGGTGTGTGAGAGCAGCAAGACGATGTTCCTGACGGAGGTCTGGTCACCGCCGGATTACCGGAGTGGAGGATGTGAAGGCGATTGGTGGAGGATGGCTTAAGAGTTCTGGGTGTAATTTTACTAACAAATAAAATATGAGTTGTGGCTGTGCGTGGGTGGGGGGTATGTATAGGTTGAGGAGTAGAAATGGACATGGGATTACAAGATAACCGATGTAAATAAGCAGGCAATGGACATGATATTTAAAAAACAACATATGTCTATTAATTACCATCAGTCATGGACATGGGTTGTAACAACTACCGATGTAAATAACTCTATAAGGACATCAAATTTTGAAAAAAACCTATGTGCATTATTTACTACATCGGTTTTTTAAAAAACCCATGTGCATTCAGTGATGTAGTTAAGAGGTTTTATAGTTGTGAATAGGATTATATTTGTGTTTCACACAATGTTTGTCATCCTCTTGTGGGAAAAAATCTGTATATAGTCCCAATTCTTTATATGCAGGATTATAACGAATTTATAAGGTACACTTTATAGTCATAAACGAAATACGAGATACAAAGATTGAGAACAAGAATTAACCTTCTGTCCTTGCAAAGGCCTAAGATCAGATATCAAATCAGATATCCTCCTAATCGTTGCACCCAATTCAAGATGTTCCAAGAAATACCCTTTCCTGAGTTAGAAACTACAAAACTACCGTTGATTTTGGGAATGAGGAAAAGTAGAGAGAGAGAGAGGAAGTCTTAGTTTGCGTGTGGAACTCATGTGCTTTGGGAGTTGTGCCGTGAGGGTTATTATAGGAGGGTAGTATTCGATAGTCAACATATCTCTTAACCACCTTGCATAATTTAGATAGGATTCTCAAATCAGTATTTGAGTCTACCTAAACTACTGCCTAAACATGTAACAACCTTCATCTATTTGGCACACCTAACTGACCGAGATTCTCCTCTCCTCTGACCGAAATTATTATTTGTTTCGGTCTTGTAACCGATTTTATAACTGCTTAAAGTCGGTTATCATCCTCTCTTGTGTATAATGTTTATGTTATAAATATCTTATATTTATAATTTAACAATTTAATATAACCTTTTATATTTAACTGAATCATTCAATCCTTATTAAATGATTTCATTACACACTAATTAAATATAACATTTTATATTTAGTTACGAATTAACATTTTAATTCGTCTCAGCTAATATTATTTAATCGGTATTAAATAATTACATCATTATTACATTGACTAACCGTTTAGTCGTATAGGGTAGCAATGTAAAACCCCTCGTCGCAGCGGAAAATAAAACATACAAACATGCCAAAATTTACGCGGAATTTAAACTTTAACATGCATGATAAACGAGGTGAATTAAAACTAAACTGTACAAACTGATATAAACCAAAACATAGATAAGTATATGTCTAAGTACGAAAAGTATAAATACAAAACAGCCTGGGATGGCACATCCCTACAGGCACTCAAGTATGAAAACCAAAACGAATAGGTCTAGCTACACGATAAGAAAGGTAAGTCAATGATGAATGGATCATCGCTCGCTAGCCTCCAATGTAACCCATCAGCCACCAACCTGTCATGTACCTACAACATGTAAACATGTACGCCACAATATGTGGGGAGTAACTAGAGTTCTCCTAGCCACCTATTGTTAACGACACGTAACACATAAATAATCCAACATACTCCAGCACTTTAACATGTGAAACATATATATGTATATCAATATCTCAATCTTATATCAACATGCAATACTTGCAAAGGCTCTCAACTAACTTTGGAAACTATTTGAAAAGAGAGCCGGTCTCCCTTCCGGTTGCCCGGTCGGGGAGGTCTTTCAGTCCAAACCGTTTACAAAACCAGACTAAGAGTCGTCCAATGCCTTGGACGAACAGTTCTAAAATCAAAAACACTCTATCTAACACAATCAATCAGCAACATCTGACACTGTACCCTAACTCAGGCAAGCAGATGCAATCAGCAGTATCTAGAACCTACCGCAACTCAGGCAAGCACTAGACACAAATCAGCAGTGTCAAAGTTACACCCCAACTCAGGTAAACTTGGTACACAAGTCATCAAGCATAAACCAGTAGCCGCAACTCAGGCACGGATGGATACCAATCAGCTAATAATGGTTCATAACGCAACTCAGTCAGAACCATTACTCTTCGTAATGAAATCGGGATCCCAACTCAGACCCAACCCACTACGGTCAAACAAACTCACGATAGGGCAGAGGTCGCAACTCAGACATTTCCCTACCGCATCATCCATACACGAGACGGTCCTTACATCGCAACTCAGACTAGGCCGCCACGCCACAAACACTCACATGTCAAACTAGAGGATCGCAACTCATACCATAGCTTGACACGCATCAAACATCAGTACATATCGTACTCTAGCGGTCCCAACTCAGACATATTCCGATATGTACTACAACCAAGTCCTTAGTCCTAATCTTCTTGACCTCTAACAACACTTAATTGACCCCGAGACTAAGTTGAGGGAGAGCCGGTTTCCCTTTCGGTTACCCGACCGGGGGGTCTCTATCCTCTCTCCATTCCCGAACCCAATATAGTGCCGCCCGTACTCCGGGGACCACAAACACACGTATAAAGCATACAGAACAAGTCACAAGCAAATCGGACAAGCCGATCAAAAGTTAAAGATGATTTTAAGGTGAAAAGGGTCCGTAGCCGGTTGCAGACAGGCTGCCGGTCAGCCGGCTGACAATGTAACATCCCATATTTTCGTAAATTATATTCTAAAGGTTTTAAATTATTTCACGGAATAAAATAATATTTTAATATATATTGTTAAGTTATTTTTAAATCTTTCGTTAAGATCCGTCTTAAGAAACCTTAAGTCTTTGAGACGTAATAACTTAGCAAGTATTTAAACCCGACTCATAAAACCCGTTCACATCAAATAACCCGTTTCACTTAAAGGGAGAAGGACTACTTAAAACCCTCAACCCCAACCTTATGTCGACATTTCATTTCCTCCAAAATAAGATCACTGTTTCATCAATTCTCATTTCTCCTTCAACTTTTCAATCTTAAAAGCGATTTTCAAAGCTCTTGCGAATCCCGAATCAAGGTATTTTATACATTTTCGGAATCCTTTGCGAAATTTCCAAGACATCTGTCTCTTTCAATTTCATTTTCGTTCAACTTGGAAAAAAGGCTGTTTTCGATAGATTCCGTTTTTAGCTTCTAAAAACCGTTTTTCTTGTTGTAGGAGAGGATTTAGAGGATTTTAGGGTGGATAGGTTCGTGATTGAAGAGGAGCTAGGAGCATAACCGCTGTCGAGGTGACGATAATGAGAAACTCGGCCTTTAATTGTTAAAATAACATTTTCTTGATGTTTGATGTGGAAAGTTTCTGATTTTGTATATTGTAATTGTTGTTTGGACTTAGAAACATGCTAGGATTACCCATATATGATGTTTACATGTTTAGGTTGTGATTCACATGCTCATAAGTTCATTTTCAGATTTTTCATGCTTAAGACGGATACTAAGTGTGATCAAATTATGACTTTGTTGTTGAGTTTAATTTTTTCTTTCACATCCTATGTGTGGTATATGTGTTGGTATAATGTAGGCTTGTTGCAATTTCGGAGTATTAGTATCGATTTTGTGGAATTTGAAGTATACTGTGTATTGCGATTTTCACGCTCAGGAACTCTGAGCCGGTCGACCGACCGGCCGCCGGTCGACCGGCTGGGAGTGCATTGTGTTGTTTTTCGTTGTTTTGTAAATATAGGCTGTTGGTTTCCCAGCCGGTAGGCCGGCTGCCTGCTGACCGGCTGGGAGCCCTTTTTCTTGAGATTGTGTAGAGTAGTAGAGAATTAGGAGGCTGTCTTCCCAGCCGGGTGGCCGGCGGACGGTCGACCAGCTGGGTGCCCTTTTTGTGTTGTTTTCATTTTTAAAAGGCTGTAAGGAGGGTGGGTTGCCAGACGGTCAGCCGGCTGCCTGCCGCTGACCGGCTGAGAGCCCTGGTTACCTCAAAACTGGTTTATCTTTTCATCGGTTAGTCGGTTTTGTTTGAGGTTCGTTCCGTGTACCTTGTATGTGTGTTTGAGGTCCCCGGAGGATGGGCGACACTATATTGGGTTCGGGAATGGAGAGAGGATAGAGACCCCCCGGTCGGGTAACCGAAAGGGAAACCGGCTCTCCCTCAACTTAGTTCCCGGGATCAATTAAGTGTTGTTTAGAAGTATAAGAGATTAGTACTAAGGATCTAGTTACTATATTTGGATGTTATTGTATTGATGCGTATTGAGGTATGCCTTAAGCTGGCTTATGAGCTTAATACGTGAGCTAGTTGTCATATATAGGGGTATGCCTTAAGCTGGCCTCTGAGCCTTATATGTGTATGGTTGTCGTGTCTGGGGTATGCGTTGAGATGTCGCCTCTGAGCCCAGACATGTTTATTTGTGATTGCGTTGGAACGTGCCTTAAGTTGGCCTCTGAGTCTGATGAGTAGAGCAGCTGCACAACGGGGTAGCTAGGGTGCTGATGCCTTACCCGGAGTGCATATGTTGATGCTAGAACATGTCTTAAGCTGGCCTCTGAGTCTAGTGTCTTGTGATGTAGTAAAGGGACATGCCTTAAGTTGGCCTCTGAGTGCTTTACTTATTGGGTGCTAGTCCATGCGTTGAGATGTCGCCTCTGAGTCTAGTGTCTTGTTGAGTAGCAGGTCTATGCCTTAAGTTGGCCTCTGAGTCCTTGCTTGTGAATGTGATTTGGTATCTAGGTTATGCATTAAGATGTCGCCTCTAAACCTTTATACTTGCTGAATACATGGTATTTAGGTTATGTCTTAAATTGACCGCTGAACCTTTATACTTGCTGTTTTGCATCTGCTTGCCTAGTTTTGGTACAGTGTCAGATGTAGTTGTTGATATTGATGACTATAGTATTTTGATTATAGAATTGTTCACCCAAGGCATTGGATGACTCTTTGGCTAGTTTCGTAAATGGTTTGAACTGAAAGACCCCCCGACGGGCAACCGGAAGGCAAACCGGCTCTCCTTCCAAATAGTTTCCGAAGTTGGTTGAGAGCCTTGCATAGTAATTGCATGATGATATGAAATACAGATATTGAGATTTATATGCTTCACATGTTTATATATGTTGGAGTGTATTGCATGTTTAAGTGTTACGTGTCGTTACAAAAGGTGGCTAGGAGAACTCTAGTCACTCCCCACTGATATGGCGTACATGTTTACATGTATGTAGGTACATGACAGGATGGTTGGCAGAGGGTTACATGGGCTAGCGAGCGATGATCCTATTCATCGATTGACTTACACATTCGCTTTAGCTAGACTCTAGACTTTTGATTTGGTTTTGAGTGCCTGTAGGGATGTATCATCCCAGGCTGTTTGTATATATTTACTTTCAGTACTTAGACAGTTATACTTATCTATTTCTGTTTATATCCGTCTGTTCAGTTTGTTTTAATTCACCTCATTTTTATGCATGTTAAAGTTTAAATTCCGCGTAAATTTTGGCACGTTGTATGTTTTATTTTTCCGCTGCGACGAGGGGTTTTACAGCTGGTATCAGAGCGTTATCGCTCCCGACGCACTCATGTAACCCCCAACCTTAACTTGACCATATAATTGAATAAGGAATAAGAGATGGGGTAGATTTAAGGACTTATATTGTAGTCTGTTTGTGCCTTGTTAGGAATACGTCTAACGGTTTATTCTCTTATGATTGAAGAATGACAGAGCCAACCGATGCCGATAATGCTGTGACACAAGCCCTCATTCAAACTCTTCAGAGTTCCATAGCTATGTCGACTCTGCCTTCTTCTTCATCACAAGCATCGGGAACTAACCAACCTGGAGGATTGGCTTGGATTATTTCTTAGATGTGGAGGAATGCAGCTAAGACATTCGATGGAGAGACCAATGCTACGACCCTCACCGCATGGTTCTTTGACATGGAAAGGAACTTCATGATTTATGGTGTTCGATCTGATGATCAGACCCGAGTAGCATCTCAGTTCTTGGTTCGTGAGGCTAGACGTTGGTGGTTGACGATCAACGCTCCTACTACTCGTGACCCTACTTTCGCTTGAAGTCGTTTCAAGACTCTTCTTGGCATGAGGTTTTACCACAGGGACATACGCCAAGATAAGATGACCGAGTTCATGAACCTTCGCCAAGGAACCCTTTCTGTTCAAGCCTTCACCAATCGATTTGAGGAGCTAATTCACTTTGTTCCACAGCTAGTTGAGAAAGAAGAAGACAAAGCTTACCTGTTTCGGAGCAAGCTTAATGCTGAGACTAGGAGTGTAGCCAGTGGTGACCCGACTTCTTACTTCCAAAGTTACTACGGTGTCTTACGAGCGGAGGACCCTTACCAGATCTATTGTGAAGGAGCTAGAGCCTTCTCTCCTCCTCGACCACCTTTGCATAGCTATCGAGGCAAGAGACCTCTTAGTCCTCCTCCCTCCTCCTCTCCTCCTGGAAGAGGAAAGCGCCCACAATCCCTTGTGGAACCTGCTAGTTAAGCCAGGAAAGAACCGCCGTGGTAGACCGCACATTTGCTACCGTTGTAGGAAACGAGGACACCTCTTCGATCAGTGCACCCAAGGAAAGGGAGAACCCAATGGAGCTGAGGCTTCCCAGGATCGAGACATGGAACCCTCGACAGAAGCTCCCCTAAAGTGTTTCAAGTGCCGCAAGGATCTTCATCCTAGAGTTGACTGTCATGGCAACTCTCACCATTGCTTCACCTGCAAGAAATTTGGACATCGCTCTTTCGAATGCCCCGTGGGGATGGTCGCCATTGACAGAGCTATCACTACTGACCCAAAAGCTGAGACTAGTGGAACTGGTGCTGAGCAGAGTCGAGCTGAGACTGGAGTTCACCCTGATCCACCTACTGGTATGTACATGCTTACTGTTCTATTCATGATCTGATGTATGTATAACCGTTCAGATCTTAGTCCCCTCCCTTAGATTCCTGTTAATCTTCTTTGGAATCTATCTTCATTTCCTTTCAACTCAACCTGGTATCTTACTTCCCTGGAACACCTTGTGCGGTAACTCACCATAGCCAGACTTGGGAATTTCTTGAGGTCAACTATAGACCGTGTTTTTGGAGAGTGTTGTTACTTGAGGACAACTTAGGAAGCTTTATGAGATATGTTTTGGTGACCCTAATGTTTATATGTTACCAATTTGAAGAGGGAGGGCGAACGATGGGATAATTGCGCTAAGTAGAGTGTTATACATGACTATATAAGGAACTTAGTTGTGAAAACATTGGTAAGTCAGGAGTAGTTGTAAGTTTGGAATTGCTAATTGAGGATTTAGAGGTACTTAGAGTACTAAGTGATTGCGAGGATATATTTAAGGTACCGATGTTGCCAGATCAGTGAACGAGGTAAGCTATTGCTGCTTAAACTTGAGGAACGAGAGTTGTTAGTAACAGTGTGAGAACGTTGGAGCATTTACATAGGACTTGTGGAATTAACTGAGTGGTTGACCTTAAGTTACTTAATGGATCTTAGCATTTATCTAATGAAGAACCTAAAGGAAAAATTTAGGATGCATCGTCACCAGTTTGAGAACGGAATAGAGTGATTCATTGGGAGGTGTAAGTTCGGAAACGCGTTGATTTAGGTATGGTTATCTTGTGGACAGTAACGCAGGTATAGTGGATATAGTGTAAAACCCCTCGCGAAAGCGGAAATATAAACACATAAAAGTACCAAATTTGCAGCGGAATTAAAACTTTTTAGAAGATAAAACAACATGCGAGAAGCTTTAACTGAAACTGAAAACAGAACTGATATAAACAACAGTAGATAAGTAACGGTACTAAGTATCAAACTGAAACATAAATAAATACATCAGCCGGGGATGGCACATCCCTACCGGCACCAAACAAAAACAACAAAAGTCTAAGAGTCTAGCTAAGCGTAAACGGTAAGTCAACTGATGAACGGATCATCACTCGCTAGCTCTCCTGTAACCCTGATCTCCAACCCTGCATGTACCTACATACATGAAAACATGTACGCCACAATCAGTGGGGAGTGACTAGAGTTCTCCTAGCCACCTTTTGTGACAACACGAAACATATAAACAATACAGAACACTCCAACATATATCAACATGTGAAGCATAAACATCTCATCATCTTATCTCTTACCATCATGCGATCACCATGCACGGCTCTTAACCAACTTCATAAACAAATAGGAAGGAGAGCCGGTTTCCCTACTGGTTACCCAGTCGGGGGGTCTTTCAATCCCACTATTTATGAAACCGAACTAAGAGTCATCCAATGCCTTGGATGATTTAACCACAACTAAGTAACATCAACAACTCGACATGTATATCTGACACTGTACCATCATCTAGGCAAGCAGATAAACATCCATAACAAATCATGCATATCTGACACTGTACCATCATCTAGGCAAGCAGATACACATTCATAACACTAGCAACGGGTCCAGAGGTGAACTTAACACATATCCCATTACTACACTATGTCGGGTCCAGAGGTGAGCTTAACACATATCCCAACATCTAATCAAGTAAAGGGTCCAGAGGTGAACTTAACACATATCCCTAAACTTACAAACATGAAAAGGGTCCAGAGGTGAACTTAACACATATCCCTAATCATCCAAAAGCAAAGGGTCCAGAGGTGAACTTAACACATATCCCAATGCTACAAACATGTATTGGGTCCAGAGGTGAACTTAACACATATCCCAATACACGGTCATCGCACAACGGGTCCAGAGGTGAGCTTAACACATATCCCGTGTACGACAACCGATCACGTGTCAGGTCCAGAGGTGAGCTTAACACATATCCTGACACGCCCAAGCAAAACACGTAACGGGTCCAGAGGTGAGCTTAACACATATCCCATCACGCGACAGATAAACACGTAGTGGGTCCAGAGGTGAACTTAACACATATCCCACCACGCGACAACCAATGTAACCACTGAACAACCAAAGGTAGAAACTAACCTATAGTTCTAACTTCTTAAACCTCTAATCAACATTCAATTGATTCCGGGAACTAGGGCGAGGGAGAGCCGGTTTCCCTTTCGGTTACCCGACCGGGGGGTCTCTATCCTCACTACATTCCCGAACCCAATATAACGTTGCCCGTACACCGGGGACCTCAAATACATGCCACGGGTACACAAAACAAGTTTCAAGTAAAACCGATAAACCGTTTAAAAGCTACGATCAATTTACGAAAAACTCAAAATGACATACAGGGATCCCCAGCCGGTCGGCAGGCAGCCGGTCGGCCGGCTGGCAATCCCTCAGCCTACATTTCTTTTCAAAAACCGAGGAAACACCAAGAAGGACTCCCAGCCGGTCGGCAGGCAGCCGGTCGGCCGGCTGGGAACCCCATTCCCTAGCCTTTACTAAAATCGTATCCATCCCCATATGCACTCCCAGCCGGCTGGCAGGCGGCCGGTCTGCCGGCTGGGCTCCCTCCTATTCTATGTTTATCGCAAAAACATAACACAAGGGAAACGACCACCAGCCGGTCGGCAGGCAGCCGGTCGGCCGGCTGGCAGTCCCAAGGCCAAAATCTCAAAATTTAAGAAGAACACACAACCGCTCTCCCAGCCGGTCGACCGGCGGCCGGTCGGTCGACCGGCTCAGAGAGCCTGATACGCAAAATCGGATTTTCAGCTTGTCTCAAAACTTCACAATTCGACATCAACACTTCAACAATTACAACAAGTAAGATTTGCCCAATATTTCTAATCACTAAATACTACTTCCTACCAGCATCAAATCCCATAACAATCCTCAATGGTAAATTCAATGTATCCGTCTGAACTTAAGGAAAAACTGAAAATCACATATGAACACATAACAACATCTTTAGGTATGAATTCTTCACATATTCAACATCCTAAGCATGATACTAAGTCCATTAAACAACATACTTTAACAAAATCAGAATCAACATACGAAACACAACAAAAGTGCTAATATTCACAAATAGGCCGAGTTTCTCATTATCGTCACCTTTAAGCTTAATCCGGCGAATGATCCTCCTCTACAATGTAAGAGTCCACGTCGGGATTGTCGAGACCCACTCCTATAACAAAGAAAACGGTTTAGAATCACCAAAAACGAATTAAAGGCAAAACAGCCCGATTTTTGAAGTCGATAAAATGAAAAACGAAAGTGATGGATGTCTTGGAAATCGCGCGAGGATTCCGAAAATGTACTTACTTTTGCGATTCGATGAACGGATGATGAAGATCTTTGCAAAAGAAGGAAGGGTTTTATGGAGGTTTTGTGAGATGTTAAGTTTGCAGTGAAATGAAGCTTGAGGGAGAGGAAATGTCGACTTATTGCTTATAAAGAGACAAGTGAGTTGTCCTTTCCGAGTAAGTAAAATGGAGCGGATATTTACACGGATACTTGAGTCGGATATTTAATTATGCCAAGTTGTATTCGTCTTAAGAACTGGAGGTTCTTAAGGCGGATCTTATTTATTTATAAAAATTTCCGAATTAACTTATTAAAATATTATTTTATTATTTAAAATAATTAAAATCGCTTAAATTAGATTTTACGAAAATACGGGATGTTACAATCACCCCAACTTCAAAAAGTTTCGTCCTCGAAACTCGAACGGACATAAATCTATATACAATACCTCAATCAAATAAGAAAGGATGCGCAGCACGCATCGATGCCTCAGTCTCCCAAGTCTGCTCCTCGACTTCGCCGCAACGCCATAGGATCTTCACCAAGGGCACCACCTTGCTCCTAAGCTTCCTCTCCTGACGGTCAAGGATCTTCACTGGACGCTCTTCGAAAGCAAGACTCGGCTCTAAGTTCTCAATCTCTCCAGGCAAAACATGACTCGGGTCACTGATGTATCTGCGGAGCTGGGAAACGTGAAAAACGTTATGAACCTTGCCCAAACTAGGAGGCAAGTCCAATCGGTAAGCAGCAGCACCAATCCTCTTCACAATCTCAAAAGGTCCAATAAACTTAGGGCTCAACTTGCCCTTAACTCCAAACCTTTTAACGCCCTTCATCGGAGAAACTCTCAAGAACACTCGATCACCCACCTCAAACTCTAAGGGTCTACGGCGAACATCAGCATAGGATTTCTGCCGGTCCTGTGCGGCCTTCATCCTACCTCTGATAAGCTGAACCTGATCAATAGTAACAGCTAACTGATCTGGTCCGAGGTCACGAACATCACTAGCTTGATCCCAACAAATCGGACTACGACACTTCCTACCATAAAGAGCCTCGTACGGAGCCATACCAATGGAAGCATGATAACTGTTATTGTAAGAAAACTCTACCAACGGCAAACACTGCTCCCAAGAACTCTGAAAATCGAGGGCACAAGCGCGGAGCAAATCCTCAAGTGTCTGTATCGTCCTCTCGGACTGACCATCGGTCGCGGCATGAAATGCGGTACTCATCAACAAACGGCTACCCATCGCCTCCTGCAAGGCCTTCCAGAACCTGGAACAAAACCTCGGATCACGATCTGAAACTATCTCCTTAGGGACACCATGATATCGGACTATCTCAGCAACATAAGCCCTAGCTAAACGATCCATGTCCCAAGTCTCTCTGATCGGCACGAATCTGGCACACTTAGTTAGGCGATCAACAATAACCCAAATCGCATCTTTGCCTCCCACGGTCTTAGGCAAAGCGGTGACAAAATCCATAGATATGCACTCCCACTTCCACTGAGGAACGGGAAGCGGCTGTAGCAAACCACCAGGTCTCCTGTGCTCTATCTTGACCTGTTGACAAGTCAAGCACCTACTAACATAATCCAAGATCTCTTTCTTCATACCAGGCCACCAAAACATAAGCCTCAAATCCTTGTGCATCTTCTCTCCACCCGGATGAACGGAGTATGGTGACAAATGAGCCTCATCAAGAACCCTCTTCCTCAAATTTGGCACATCAGGGACATACATCCTACCACGGAACTTAAGGAAACCATCAGCATCTATCACCAAGTCGGGTGCAACACCACTCGAAATCTTAGACTCGAACTTCTTAAAGTCGGCATCTAAAGGCAAACTCTGGCGAATCTCCCAATATAAAGACGGCTCGGCAGTCATAGCAGATAACCAATCAAAACCACTACCCACCATCTCTAATCTCAGCTTCCGGAACTCGGAACACAACTCATCGGGCAATACTCTCATGGCACTCATCGAGTGAGAAGTCTTGCGGCTAAGCGCATCGGCAACTACATTGGCCTTTCCCTCATGATATAACAACTCGATGTCGTAATCCTTCACCAACTCTAGCCAACGTCTCTGTCTCATGTTAAGGTCTTTCTGAGTGAAAATGTACTTTAAGCTCTTATGATCGGTGAAAATGCGGCAATGAGATCCCATCAGGTAATGACGCCACATCTTCAAGGCATGAACAACTGCGGCCAACTCCAAATCATGTGTCGGATAGTTCACCTCATGAACTCTCAACTGTCTAGATGAATAGGCTATCACTTTACCACTCTGCATCAGTACACATCCAAGTCCTAACATCGAAGCATCACAATACACATCAAAGTCCACTCCGATCTCTGGCAAAGCTAACACCGGGGCGGAAGTCAATCTGGTCTTCAACTCCTGGAAGGAACTCTCACACTTGTCGGTCCACACAAATTTGGCTTCTTTCTTCAGCAACTGAGTCATCGGGCGAGCTAATCTAGAGAAATCCTCAACGAATCTACGATAATAACCAGCCAAACCCAAAAAGCTACGGATCTCTCCAACATCCTTAGGACTCTCCCAATCAACTACAGCCTCTATCTTCGCGGGATCTACCATCACACCCTCGCTGGATATCACATGACCTAAAAAGGCAACCTTCGAGAGCCAAAATTCACACTTTGAAAACTTTGCGAACCACTTCTGCTTGCGCAGAATCCCTAGAATCAATCGAAGATGCTCAGCATGTTCCTCATCGGTCTTCGAATATATCAAGATGTCATCAATGAAAACCACTACACATGTGTCAAGATACTCACTGAAGGTACGGTTCATCTGATCCATAAAAATCGCCGGTGCATTAGTCAACCCAAATGGCATGACTACAAACTCGAAATGCCCATATCTGGTACGAAAAGCAGTCTTTGCAATATCGGCCTCTCTCACTGGAATCTGATGATAACCTGATCGAAGATCAATCTTGGAAAACCTAGAAGCACCTCTCAACTGATCAAATAAGTCATCAATCCTAGGCAAAGGATATCTTTTCTTCACGGTCACTCGGTTCAACTCTCTATAGTCTATGCAAAGTCTCATGGAACCATCTTTCTTCTTGACGAACAGAACGGGAGCACCCCATGGAGAAGCACTAGGTCTAATGAAACCTTTCTCGATCATCTCTTCCAATTGCTGCTTCAACTCTTTCAACTCTGGCGGAGCCATACGGTAAGGAGCTTTAGAAATCGGTCCGGTACCTGGAACAAGCTCAATAGTAAACTCCACATCTCTCTCTGGCGGTATCCCTGGCAAGTCATCTGGGAACACATCTGGATACTCACGAACAATGGCTACATCTTCAAGCTTCGGTAGCGATGGTTTGGCAGCTGTAACAACACACAGGAAGGCTTGGCAACCCTTCCTAAGAAGATGAGAAGCTTTCATCGAAGAGATGACACGAACACCCTTTTGAGGGCGAGTTCCCCTATAGGAAACACGAACTCCTGAAGAACTCCTCAAGCAGATTTTCTGGTCGCGACACTCGAAGCGAGCATGGTATCGCGATAACCAATCCATACCGAGGATAATATCAAACTCCTCGAGAGGAAATCTCAGTAAGTCCGCAGGAAATGTGGCTTGACCAATAACAATAGGAACATCCCTATGGGACGAAGAGCAGGAAAACACGTCTCCAGAAGGTAAGGAAATAGAAGTCTCCTCAACCAATGAAGACTCAAGAGCTAGACGGTCGGCGAACTGAGTCGATATAAATGACAAAGAAGCTCCAGTATCGAATAAAATAAGGCACTCAGCGCCAAGCACAGAAAATATACCGGCAACAATGTCAGGATGCGCCTCTGCCTCAGCCCTAGTCATCACAAAAATCTTCCCTTTCGGCTTCCCTCCTTTAGTCGCTGCAGCAGCAGTGGCAGCCTTGCCAAGTGCGGTGTTCCTCTCAGGACACTCATACGATCGATGCCCAAATCCATTACAAGTGAAACACTTATAGGCATTCTTGAAACAGTCAAAACCCGGATGAGAAGGTTTACCACAACGGTGGCAAACACTAGGAGATGTGTCGGTGTGAACAAAGGTCTTAGCAACCGGAGCAGAGAACCTCTCAAAACGCTTCTTCTGGGAAGAAGGCGAAGAAGTAGAAGGAACAAATGGTCTCTTCCCCTGGTACACGGATCTCTGGTGAGAAGTGAAGCTGGAAGTAGCGGCACGAGTCTCAGCATCAATGGCACGAATAGAACTCTCGGCCCAAATAGCATCGTCATAAACCTCCACAAAAGAAGTAGAGTCACGACGAACCATACTCTCAATCCTCGGCCCTAGCTTCCCTCGGTAGAAATACACCCTCTCAGCCTCATCACGAACAAATCTCGATGCAAAATGAGCTAACTGGTTGAACTTGTCAGTGAATTCTTGAACGGTCATCTTCCCTTGCTTCAAATCCATAAATTCTTTCAACCTCTGCGATCTCAACTCCTTGGGGTAGAACCTCGCCTCGAGCCTGTCTTTGAAAGCCTCCCAATCGAACATCGGGTCAAGAATAGCGGTAGGTCCAGTCAATGCCCACCAACGGTCAGCCTCCAATGTCAGGAAGTGAGCGGCTAAACGCACTCTATCCTCCCTAACGACTGAGTATAAGGTGAAGCTCTTTTCCATCTCTCTAAACCACTCTGTGAGGGCTACAGGGTCAGCCTCGCCTCCATAGGTCCTAACATGGCTTCGGGACATCTGAGAGGCAATCCAGGAAAAGCTACCCGGACGATTAGCATCGCCGCCCGGCGGTGGAGGAGGTGGAACATTCCCCGCTTGCTGTCTCTGAGTCTCAAGCAAATGCTGAATCGCTTGTAGCACAATGTTATCAGCAGCTCTGGGTCTCACCATCCTTTAAAAGAGAAAACATGGATTAGCTTAGCAATTAGCAATCACAAATAGACTACAAGATAAGTCCTTAAATCTACCCATCTCTCATTCATTATTTATTTAATTGGTCAAGTTAAGGTTGGGGGTCACAAGAGTGCGTCGGGAGCAATAATGCTCTGATACCAACTGTAAAACCCCTCGCGAAAGCGGAAATATAAACACATAAAAGTACCAAATTTGCAGCGGAATTAAAACTTTTTAGAAGATAAAACAACATGCGAGAAGCTTTAACTGAAACTGAAAACAGAACTGATATAAACAACAGTAGATAAGTAACGGTACTAAGTATCAAACTGAAACATAAATAAATACATCAGCCGGGGATGGCACATCCCTACCGGCACCAAACAAAAACAACAAAAGTCTAAGAGTCTAGCTAAGCGTAAACGGTAAGTCAACTGATGAACGGATCATCACTCGCTAGCTCTCCTGTAACCCTGATCTCCAACCCTGCATGTACCTACATACATGAAAACATGTACGCCACAATCAGTGGGGAGTGACTAGAGTTCTCCTAGCCACCTTTTGTGACAACACGAAACATATAAACAATACAGAACACTCCAACATATATCAACATGTGAAGCATAAACATCTCATCATCTTATCTCTTACCATCATGCGATCACCATGCACGGCTCTTAACCAACTTCATAAACAAATAGGAAGGAGAGCCGGTTTCCCTACTGGTTACCCAGTCGGGGGGTCTTTCAATCCCACTATTTATGAAACCGAACTAAGAGTCATCCAATGCCTTGGATGATTTAACCACAACTAAGTAACATCAACAACTCGACATGTATATCTGACACTGTACCATCATCTAGGCAAGCAGATAAACATCCATAACAAATCATGCATATCTGACACTGTACCATCATCTAGGCAAGCAGATACACATTCATAACACTAGCAACGGGTCCAGAGGTGAACTTAACACATATCCCATTACTACACTATGTCGGGTCCAGAGGTGAGCTTAACACATATCCCAACATCTAATCAAGTAAAGGGTCCAGAGGTGAACTTGACACATATCCCTAAACTTACAAACATGAAAAGGGTCCAGAGGTGAACTTAACACATATCCCTAATCATCCAAAAGCAAAGGGTCCAGAGGTGAACTTAACACATATCCCAATGCTACAAACATGTATTGGGTCCAGAGGTGAACTTAACACATATCCCAATACACGGTCATCGCACAACGGGTCCAGAGGTGAGCTTAACACATATCCCGTGTACGACAACCGATCACGTGTCAGGTCCAGAGGTGAGCTTAACACATATCCTGACACGCCCAAGCAAAACACGTAACGGGTCCAGAGGTGAGCTTAACACATATCCCATCACGCGACAGATAAACACGTAGTGGGTCCAGAGGTGAACTTAACACATATCCCACCACGCGACAACCAATGTAACCACTGAACAACCAAAGGTAGAAACTAACCTATAGTTCTAACTTCTTAAACCTCTAATCAACATTCAATTGATTCCGGGAACTAGGGCGAGGGAGAGCCGGTTTCCCTTTCGGTTACCCGACCGGGGGGTCTCTATCCTCACTACATTCCCGAACCCAATATAACGTTGCCCGTACACCGGGGACCTCAAATACATGCCACGGGTACACAAAACAAGTTTCAAGTAAAACCGATAAACCGTTTAAAAGCTACGATCAATTTACGAAAAACTCAAAATGACATACAGGGATCCCCAGCCGGTCGGCAGGCAGCCGGTCGGCCGGCTGGCAATCCCTCAGCCTACATTTCTTTTCAAAAACCGAGGAAACACCAAGAAGGACTCCCAGCCGGTCGGCAGGCAGCCGGTCGGCCGGCTGGGAACCCCATTCCCTAGCCTTTACTAAAATCGTATCCATCCCCATATGCACTCCCAGCCGGCTGGCAGGCGGCCGGTCTGCCGGCTGGGCTCCCTCCTATTCTATGTTTATCGCAAAAACATAACACAAGGGAAACGACCACCAGCCGGTCGGCAGGCAGCCGGTCGGCCGGCTGGCAGTCCCAAGGCCAAAATCTCAAAATTTAAGAAGAACACACAACCGCTCTCCCAGCCGGTCGACCGGCGGCCGGTCGGTCGACCGGCTCAGAGAGCCTGATACGCAAAATCGGATTTTCAGCTTGTCTCAAAACTTCACAATTCGACATCAACACTTCAACAATTACAACAAGTAAGATTTGCCCAATATTTCTAATCACTAAATACTACTTCCTACCAGCATCAAATCCCATAACAATCCTCAATGGTAAATTCAATGTATCCGTCTGAACTTAAGGAAAAACTGAAAATCACATATGAACACATAACAACATCTTTAGGTATGAATTCTTCACATATTCAACATCCTAAGCATGATACTAAGTCCATTAAACAACATACTTTAACAAAATCAGAATCAACATACGAAACACAACAAAAGTGCTAATATTCACAAATAGGCCGAGTTTCTCATTATCGTCACCTTTAAGCTTAATCCGGCGAATGATCCTCCTCTACAATGTAAGAGTCCACGTCGGGATTGTCGAGACCCACTCCTATAACAAAGAAAACGGTTTAGAATCACCAAAAACGAATTAAAGGCAAAACAGCCCGATTTTTGAAGTCGATAAAATGAAAAACGAAAGTGATGGATGTCTTGGAAATCGCGCGAGGATTCCGAAAATGTACTTACTTTTGCGATTCGATGAACGGATGATGAAGATCTTTGCAAAAGAAGGAAGGGTTTTATGGAGGTTTTGTGAGATGTTAAGTTTGCAGTGAAATGAAGCTTGAGGGAGAGGAAATGTCGACTTATTGCTTATAAAGAGACAAGTGAGTTGTCCTTTCCGAGTAAGTAAAATGGAGCGGATATTTACACGGATACTTGAGTCGGATATTTAATTATGCCAAGTTGTATTCGTCTTAAGAACTGGAGGTTCTTAAGGCGGATCTTATTTATTTATAAAAATTTCCGAATTAACTTATTAAAATATTATTTTATTATTTAAAATAATTAAAATCGCTTAAATTAGATTTTACGAAAATACGGGATGTTACATATAGCATATGGGTTTAATAGCCTGAGAGTTTGATTGCATTGCCATTTGGGGAACTATCAGAGATGAGTTATCTAAAACTTTTGGGAATAGGTCACTGGAAGAATAATACTGCTTTAAACTTTGAGGAACCTTGAGATATGAATCGTTTTGAGGAAATAGTCATGAGAACCGATCATAGGTTTGCTTAACTTGGAAGTTGTTGCTTTAGTAAGGCATTACCTTGGAATGTTCACTTTATAGTAATAGATGATTTTGAAGAACTTAGGATTTCGAGGTACTCCCATAGAATGAATTTGATGGAATTGAACTACGTAGGACTAAAGGATATAGGTGATTTTGGGTTATGGCCCGACTGATTGGGAAGAGTTATGGTGATAGAATTCTGGGTTAGAATTTTGGAAGTGTGTGAACCTTGGTCTGGAGTATGTGTTTTGGCCCGCCCCCTTGAATGAGAGATCCTTAACCGTGGTTGAACGGACTCTAGTGGGAATTGAGTGAGAGTTTTGGAAACCTTCTTGTTGAGGAATACCTTGTTCTGTGGATGAGATGATAGTAAGAGGGATCGTGAAACCATTGTGAGTCTAGAGATCACTGGAATTGCCCTTCTTGGGATATGCTAGGAATCGTTGTAACGATGTCTCAATTATGGATTGAGCGGTTAATGTACCTAGGTTTGGCAAAAGTTACCGTTCTCCTTGACCTTTAACATGGTTTTTTCTTTCCTTCGATCCTCCCTTGCATGCTTTGTCAGCTGTGAAACTAGGAATTTCTGATCCTTAGTGTAGAAGGTAATCTTTATGATTGTTTTTACGCTCTCGGTGACTGTTTTTGAAATTCGTTTCCCATTGTTAACTCTGGAAGTCTGCAGTTTTGGGAAAATCTTAAGTGTTTCGAGAATTTGAAATTGCACCCTCTTTTGTTGAAAATGGCCTTTTTACTGTTGTTGTAATTTTACACTTTTAAGGAATCTTAAGTGAAGGTTATTTTGGGAAAATTTGGTTTTGAAAGAACTGATTGATTGCAATTTGGATTGATCTCAGCGTTGATTAGTCATCTGAACTCGTTATCGGAGACGTCTGATAACCCGTACTGTGCTTTTTTATCAACACCGGATCGATCGGGATTTTGAATTTTACTGGTTTAATTTTGGGACTTGTCTCAGATTTGGAATGTCGGACTCTTGAATACGTAACGAGAATCCCAATGTCCATTGACAGAGACTTGTACCTTAAAATCTTTTGCTTCTTGAAACCTTTTTGAAAGATAAAGATATGGGTTACCATAACCCGTGTGGTACATTTTGAAAGTTAGAGTTGTTTTCGTACTTATTCCTGTCTTCAAGTTTCGAGGACGAAAATTTTTGAAAGTTCGGGTGATTGTAACATCCCATATTTTCGTAAATTATATTCTAAAGGTTTTTAATAATTTCACGGAATAAAATAATATTTTAATATATATTGTTAAGTTATTTTTAAATCTTCCGTTAAGACCCGTCTTAAGAAACCTTAAGTCCTTGAGATGTAATAACTTAGCAAGTATTTAAATCCGACTCATAAAATCCGTTCACATCAAATAACCCGTTTCACTTAATTAAAGGGAAAAGGACTACTTAAAACCCTCAACCCCAACCTTATGTCGACATTTCATTTCCTCCAAAATAAGATCACTGTTTCATCAATTCTCATTTCTCCTTCAACTTTTCAATCTTAAAAGCGATTTTCAGAGCTCTTCCGAATCCCGAATCAAGGTATGTTATACATTTTCGGAATCCTTGCGAAATTTCCAAGACATCTATCTCTTTCAATTTCATTTTCGTTCAACTTAGAAAAGAGGCTGTTTTCGATAGATTTCGTTTTTAGCTTCTAAAAACCGTTTTTCTTGTTGTAGGAGAGGATTTAGAGGATCTTGGGGTGGATAGTTTCGTGATTGAAGAGGAGCTAGGAGCATAACCGCTTTTGAGGTGACGATAATGAGAAACTCGGCCTTTAATTGTTAAAATAACATTTTCTTGATGTTTGATGTGGAAAGTTTCTGATTTTGTATATTGTAATTGTTGTTTGGACTTAGAAACATAATAGAATTACCCATATATGATGTTTACACGTTTAGGTTGTGATTCACATGCTCATAAGTTCATTTTCAGATTTTTCATGCTTAAGACGGATACTAAGTGTGATCAAATTATGACTTTGTTGTTGAGTTTAATGTTTGCTTTCACATCCTATGTGTGGTATATGTGCTGGGTAATGTAGGCTTGTTGCAATTTCGGAGTATTAGTATCGATTTCGTGGAATTTGAAGTATACTGCGTATTGCGATTTTCACGCTTAGGAACTCTGAGCCGGTCGACCGGCCGGCCGCCGGTCGACCGGCTGGGAGTGCATTGTGTTGTTTTTCGTTGTTTTGGAAATATAGGCTGTTGGTTTCCCAGCCGGTAGGCCGGCTGCCTGCTGACTGGCTGGGAGCCGTTTTTCTTGAGATTGTGTAGAGTAGTAGAGAATTAGGAGGTTGTCTTCCCAGCCGGGTGGCCGGCGGACGGTCGACCGGCTGAGAGCCCTTTCTGTGTTGTTTTCGTTTTTAAAAGGCTGTAAGGAGGGTGGGTTGCCAGACGGTCAGCCGGCTGTCTGCCACTGACCGGCTGAGAGCCCTGTTTACCTCAAAACTGGTTTATCTTTTGCTCGGTTAGTCGGTTTTGTTTGAGGTTCGTTCCGTGTACCTTGTATGTGTGTTTGATGTCCCCGGAGGATGGGCGACACTATATTGGGTTCGGGAATGGAGAGAGGATAGAGACCCCCCGGTCGGGTAACCGAAAGGGAAATTAAATAACAATTAAAAATCAAAATAAAAATCAAAATAAAAATCAAAATAAATTTCTAGATAAATTAAATAACAATTAAAAATCAAAATTCCTAAAAAATTTAAAATATCGATATTTAATGTTAGAATATTTCAAACGAAAAATAAATATCATATAATTCTAATTTTTACGCCGTTTATAAAAAAATAAAAATTTGTAAATATTAAGGGCAAATAATAACATACTTAACATTAATTATTAGCCTTTTAATTTTTAAAATTATAATAGTTTAAATTTGAAATAAAAATTTACATTCTCTAATTTTATAACTTTATAATAATGAAAAATAATGCTCAAAAGTAATAAAATTATACTACATTTTTATGTATATTAAAGTAAATATTTAACATTTTCTCTTTGATCCATATTTATGTATAAATTAAATCTATAAAATCTAATTAAAAGGCCGACTAAAATAATGTGAGATGAAACATTTTAATGGGACATGGCTAATTAATGTGACACGGACTAACAATTTATCATATGAAATTCATTTAATTCATATATCTATAAATCTATAAAATGAGATAATAAAAAAACAAGTCAAAAGTATTTTATTTCACCATTAGAAGCCTACAAGTCACATTGTTATTTCTTATTTAAATGGGAAAAACAAGAAAAAAATTCTAAAACATTAATTACAATAGCATATCAAAGATTAAACTTTTACCTTTTAATTTTTAGATAAATTAAACAACAAATAAAAACCAAAATTCATACTAGATTTTAAATTTCGACATTTATTGTTAGGAAATTTTAAGTAATAAATAAATATCACCTAATTCTAATTTTTCATCGTTTATAAAGTAATAAATAATTTATAAATATAAAGAGACGATAATAACATACTTAACATGAAAATATTGGTCTTTTAATTTCTTAAAATTAGAATAGGTTTATCGATAAATAAAAATTTAAATCTCTCTAATTTTAAACTGTTTATATGTGAAATTTTCTCTTACGTTTTATTGCTATATATTTGCTCAATTTCTTTAAATTAGATATAATTTCATTAAATTGAAATATATAAATCTATAAATATAATATGTAAATAAAAGGTAAGGCCAAGAATGATTAAATAACTCATATGCAAGGTAAATTATGTACAAAAATATATCAAAAAGGGAAAAAAATAATTAAATCAAACCGTTTACATTTCATTTCTCCCTACTATATATTTATGTCCATATTTAATTTGCTAATAATGAAAAAGGATGATTAAAAGTCATAAAACATTACTACATATTTATGTATATAATAAATTTGATAATAATAATAATAATAAGTCGCCCAAAAGTCATAAAATGCATCGTCAACTAGCTATAAATATTTAATAGAAGACGACATATGTGAGCCAAAATTCAAGCCAATATTTTGGTTACTCCATCATCGAGAGAATTGTTTGTGTAAATAATCATTTTTATCATTGTAAATGTATTATTAAGGTGTTAAATTAATAGTTTGTTTCTGTTAATATGTGCAATTTTCTCTTACGTTTTTTTTACTATATCTTTGCTCAATTTCTTTAAATTAGATATAATTTCAATAAATTGAATATATAAATCTATAAATATAATATATAAATAAGAGTCAAGGCAAAGAACGATTAAACAACTCTCATGCAAGGTAAATTATAATTAAAAGCAAACCTTTTACATTTCATTTCTCCCTACTATATATTTATGTCTATATTTAATTTTCTAATAATGAAAATGGATGATTAAAATTCATAAAACATTGCTACATATTTATGTAAATAATAAATTTGATAATAATAATAAGTCGCCCAAAAGTCATAAAATGCATCATCAAATAACTATAAATATTTGATTGAAGACAACATTTGTGAGCCAAAATTTTGGTTACTCCATCACCGAGAGAATTATATGTGTAAATAATCATTTTTATCATTGTAAATGTATCATTAAGGTGTTAAATTAATAGTTTATTTATTTTTAAGTTTTATTGGTTATGAAGTATTATTGCATTTTTTTAACTTCACATATATGTTGTTTTATTGTTATTTAGGGGCTATCAAGATTTGTGAAGTTGTGCGATTTAAAGGTAAATATATTTACATTTTTATTATTCAATGCCCAATTTTTTTTATTACGTAAGGGAAAATTTAAAATAATATAATTATAAGGTTAATATTAAATAAATCAAATTGCACCGGTTTCTTTGTTATTAATCGCTCAGTGTATTTTTTGTAGGGATATTCATTGGAAAAAGAGAATTATGTGAAGAAGGGATGACTATTATAGTAATTGCTTAAACAAATACTCCCTCTATTTTCCTCAATGTTATATTATAAACTAACTACAAGTTTGATAATATAAATGTTAATGATTAATTATTTTCAGTTTCATGAAAAAAATTAGTATTTCATAAACTTTAAATAAAATGTACGCTTTATTTTTGCTTGTGTTATTTTTTGTTCATCACCTTCCATTGAAAATAGCTCTCATATTATTAAATTGGAGTTGCAAGGATCTCAATTATATTAAAAGTTGAACAAAATAAATCTTATTGACATGATTAATAGCTAAATTTACATTATTATTAATAAGTTATGCATACAATAAAATTAAAAGGCTAGTTAAAGTATTTAATTTTAATCCAAGTGTCATTTTTATATTGGTTAATACATAATTCATCTATATTGATTACTTGGCTATCTATTATTTTTACAATATTGTAAAATATTATAAAAAGACAAAACTAATTATTAATACCATCAATTTTGATAGCCCTTAAATTTAAACAAAACAAACGATACGATAAAGTTTTAAAATGTGATGTATATTTCACAACCCAACACTGAAACTTACATAAAAATAAATAAATTATTTAATTAATTTAAAACCTTAATACATTTAACTTGATGTGAATAGATAGAAAAGATATATAAGTGACACATACAATTCTATTCACGATATGGATCGGAAAAATTATTCTTACAATTTTTGTCCCTATAAAAAGATATAAACAATTGACGATACGTTTAATGATTTTTGAGTGTTTTCTTCTATTATTATCAAATTTAAGATAGACATAAATATCAATCAAAGTTCATGACTTTTGAACATTGATGTTAAAAAGACAATACTAAGTATTTTAGTATGTCATGTGTTATAAAATAGTCATATTTAAAATCATGTATCACATGCTTAAAAATATAGCTTTTTGGTTTCCCCCACCATTTATTGTAGGTTACTATTTAACTTAACTTATCATTTTTTTTGCAAAATTTAGGATTTTTGGCTAATTGATACAGACGATATATTAAGACTAGCATTTATTAAGCTTCATAAATATGCTATTATTAAAAGAATATGATTTACAAGAAATAAACTATTGAGATAAAAAGCCTCTAATTTAGTTAGAAAATATGTTTTAACTCTTTATAGTGGAGAATTTATCATTCTAAAAAAGAATAATAATAATCAAACATTATGCATTAATTTGTCATTTTGTCTTCACTCACTAACTTCATATGCCTAGATAATAAAGGGGAGTTCAAGTTTTATATAGAAAATTTAGTACATAATTTATCTATACAATCTAATCTAATTAAAAGGCAACTTTAAGCATTTCATTTTTTTTCCACATAACAACTACACTAAATTATTAAAATAATTACATTAAAATATTTATTAATAATTAATTTTGTTCATGTTCATAGACCCCATGTTGCTGGTGGTTTTGAAGGTGAAAAATTTATAATTATAGGATCAATAATGTAAAATTTAATTTCGATTTGATTTATTATTTATGTTTCTTTGAATGTTGATACTTTCTCATTCACGCTCAATTAAAAGGACTCTTAACTCACATGCATTTCAATGTAGATAGCTTTAAAACAGTTCAACATACTTTTTAGAACGAGTTTATGCATGAGTGTCATGAATTATTGGACTCATTGAAGATAGTTTTTTTTTAAAATTACATGCTATTAGTATATTAATAAAAATAAAGTACAATATATAGTTTGAAAAATATATTAGAGATGTCAAAGAAATAAGACATTAACTAACTAACTTTTATTTATTTCAAGACTATCTTTTTAAATGGATAAACTAATTGCTCGAACAAATCTTAACAATACAATAAAATAATAAAACTAAATCAGATAAACCCGTGAATTTCACGGGTCACAAACCTAGTTATTCAATTATATGGTCAAGTTAAGGTTGGGGGTCACATGAGTGCGTCGGGAGCGATAACGCTCTGATACCAACTGTAAAACCCCTCGTCGCAGCGGAAAATAAAACATACAAACATGCCAAAATTTACGCGGAATTTAAACTTTAAAATGCATGATAAACGAGGAGAATTAAAACTAAACTGTACAAACTGATATAAACCAAAACATAGATAAGTATATGTCTAAGTACGAAAAGTATAAATACAAAACAGCTTGGGATGACACATCCCTACAGGCACTCAAGTATGAAAACCAAAACGACTAGGTCTAGCTACACGATAAGAAATGTAAGTCAATGATGAATGGATCATCGCTCGCTAGCCTCCAATGTAACCCATCAGCCACCAACCTGTCATGTACCTACATACATGTAAACATGTACGCCACAATCAGTGGGGAGTGACTAGAGTTCTCCTAGCCACCTATTGTTAACGACACGTAACACATAAATCATCCAACATACTCCAGCATTTATAACATGTGAAGCATATATATGTATATCAATATCTCAATCTCATATCAACATGCAATACTTGCAAAGGCTCTCAACTAACTTCGGAAACTATTTGAAAAGAGAGCCGGTCTCCCTTCCAGTTGCCCGGCCGGGGGTCTTTTAGTCACCGTTTACGAAACCAGACTAAGAGTCGTCCAATGCCTTGGACAAACAGTTCTAAAATCAATAACACTCTATCTAACACAATAAATCAGCAACATCTGACACTGTACCCCAACTCAGGCAAGCAGATGCAATCAGCAGTATCTAGAACCTACCGCAACTTAGGCAAGCACTAGACACAAATCAGTAGTGTCCAAGTCACACCCCAACTCAGGTAAACTTGGTACACAAGTCAGCAAGCATACACCAGTAGCCGCAACTCAGGCACGGATGGATACCAATCAGCTAATAATGGTTCATAACACAACTCAGTCAGAACCATTACTCTTCGTAATGAAATCGGGATCCCAACTCAGACCCAACCCACTACGGTCAAACAAACTCACGATAGGGCAGAGGTCGCAACTCAGACATTTCCCTACCACATCATTCATACACGAGACGGTCCTTACGTCGCAACTCAAACTAGGCCGCCACGCCACAAACACTCACATGTCAAACTAGAGGATCGCAACTCAGACCATAGTTTGACACGCATCAAACATCAGTACATATCGTACTCTAGCGGTCCCAACTCAGACATATTCCGATATGTACTACAACCAAGTCCTTAGTCCTAATCTTCTAGACCTCTAACAACACTAAATTGACCCCGGGAACTAAGTTGAGGGAGAGCCGGTTTCCCTTTCGGTTACCCGACCGGGGTTCTCTATCCTCTCTCCATTCCCGAACCCAATATAGTGTCGCCCGTACTCCGGGGACCACAAACACACGTATAAAGCATACAGAACAAGTCTCAAGCAAATCGGACAAGCCGATCAAAAGTTAAAGATAATTTTAAGGTGAAAAGGGTCATCAGCCGGTTGCAGACAGGCTGCCGGTCAGCCGGCTGACAACCCCTCTCACTAACAGCCTTTGAAAAACGAACTGCACGAGGAAGGGTCCCCAGCCGGTCGACCGGCCGCCGACCACCCGGCTGGGAGACCACTCTCCCTATTCCTCTTCTACGTAAATTAAAACAAACAATAAGGAGTCTCAGCCACCCGGCTGAGCTCCTCTTCACAAATTTTCCAAAATACGCAAAACACTCAAGACGGCCTCTCAGCCGGTCGACCGGCTGCCGGTCGACCGGCTGCCGGT
Organism: Silene conica; assembly: GCA_029255685.2. Lineage (NCBI taxonomy): Eukaryota > Viridiplantae > Streptophyta > Magnoliopsida > Caryophyllales > Caryophyllaceae > Silene > Silene conica. The sequence goes on along the minus strand of CM055311.2, from coordinate 53,448,391 downwards.
CGGTCGACCTGCTCAGAGTCCCTGAGCTGAAATTTCGCAAAACGCCATTTCTTCTAAACTTCAACAAATCGATACGATTCTCAAAAATCGTAACACAAGTTTACCCATCATCTTATACATACATATGAACCAAAATTAAGCATCAATTCCAACAATAAGCACATAATAAGATCATACTTTGTATTCGTCTTAACTTTGCAAAAACTGAAAATGAACATAAAAGCACATGAAACATCATAAAACTTTAATTAAATCATGTGAAGAACATGTAAACCCAATTCCTAACATATTCCTATGTCCATACTTCATTAACAACTCAAAAATCAGAAACCACAAACAAGAACAACACAAATTGTGCTACTTTAACAAAAAGGCCGAGTTACTCGTAATTGTCACCTTATAAGCGGGTTAAGCTCCAATATCTTCTTCAATAACATAACTATCAACCTCCGGGTCATCTAATCCAACTCCTACAACAACAAATGATGCGTGTCTATTTTATGATGTTTTACATCTTTTTTTTACACACATTTTGTCGCTCATTTACTTTGTTTTAGCCTTTATTTCCCAACAATTGTCTACTTTCGTGTTTTTATGCTCTTTTGCAAATTTATGCGGAAAAGAGACGGTTTTATACCAAATTTATGCCCTCGGGATTTTTCATAGCCAAGGAACGATGGAAAGTCAACTCAAAGCACGACCCAAGTACCACAAAGTCAAACCAAGGCGAAATCAAGACTGACCTACAGGAAAGTAGGTCTACCGAGCTCCTATCCTGGTCTACCGACCTGAGGACTGTTATCTTAAAAGTCAGAAGTCCACCAAGCCCGACAGGAGGTCTACCGACCATATACCTAGGTCTACCGAGCTCAGCGCAGTTTCAGAATTTCCGCAAAAAAGCCCGTGAACGCTTTAGGTCAAAGAGGAATCGCCTGAATCTTTCCTATATAAGCCTAATCCGTCATTAGCTTTAGGCATCCAGTTTTTAGTTTATTTCTACATCTAATTACAAACTCTCAATTTATCTTTAGTTTTAGTTTTCTCTTTTCAAAGTTATTGTTTTGTAAGTTTTATTCATTGTTCATCAATCCTTCCACGATAATCAATAAAGCTTGTTCTTTTCTTCCCTAATCCATATTCCGGTAATTCTTATTTCAATTACAGTTTATCAATTGTTCTTGTCTTAGAATTGCTATTATCCGGTTTAGATTAGAATCGCAAAACCTTTGTTGTTATTGCATGCTTAGATTAATGTTCACCATGAACTCTGTTTTTATCAATGTTTTTGTTATTATTTCCCTATCTATGAGTAGCTAATTTCATATGTTAGGATGTAGGGAGTGAATATGCATAAGTAGTATAAATTCTCAATTCGAAGTGTTGCAGGCAGGAGGTCGGCCGACCGGGGTAGCTGGTCGGTCGACCGACTCGCGTATGAATTCTGTTTCGCTTTATTTCGTAATCTATAATAACCTACAATGAGACCAAAGGGAGACTTGTAGGATGTTAGTAATGACCTACCCAAGATTGAGAGATACGGGAAGGGCATTGGTTTACGTTTTAAGACGGCTAGGTTACTCAAGACTGAAAGAAATGTGACCTAGGATTTAGGAATCACCCTTATTGTTGACACCCAATAATTGTGAGACCTAGGAACTAATAGCATAGGCCGAAAGGAGCTATTAGGTACCATAGACCGAAAGGATATGTTACACCCCTTACGCGACTGCAATACATATTGACTTAGGATTTACACCATCGTAGCTATTTACTACCCGAACATCCTAGCATCCTTTTTATTATAAGTGTTATTTCATTCTTATTTTCTTGTTTTATTGTCTTTTATTCTAGACTTAGTGACAACCAATTCAAACCCCCTAAATTGTTACCCTAAAAAACATTGACCTTAAACAATAAACACTCCCCACCTCTCTGTGGGTCGACCCTGACTTTCACTATCTATAGTTAAAGTTTAGGAATTATAAATTTTATCTTTGACGCCCTCAACGACGGGCTTCAACAAAAATGGGAATTAAGAGCTTGGGACGAAATTTGGGTAAAACAACCCATTTTTCGAGATTGATAAAACTGAAATTGAAAGAGATAGAAAGCTTGCAAATCTCGAGAGGATTCCGAAAATATAAAACTTACCTTGATACGAGTTCGGGAAGGCGTCGAGATGATGATTTTAAGCTTGAAGAAAAAGAGAAAATGGAGGTTTCAATGTTACTGTGAAATGAAAATGAATGTCGATGGAGGGGATGGCTTAAGTAGGGTTTAATTATCCTTTTACCTTTTTCTTGAGTCGGGTTTTATTTGTTTGTGAAACGGACTCAAGTCGGGAAATGAGATGCCAAGTGAACATATTAAGAATTAAAATATTTTTAAGACGGAACTTAACGGAAAACTTAAAATAAGATTTACAATTTATTATTAAAATAATATTATATTCCGGAAAATACTTTAAAATCATTAAAATATTATTTACGAAAATACGGGATGTTACAATCAATATGATTACATTTTCATCTAATCATATCTCTCAGATTCCATCCTTTAGGTGTGACTCTTAGGGACCAGTTGATTACCGCCATTTGTATGACAATAACGTCAAACTTTCTAGCAAGTCAATCATTATTGATAAACGTGAATCAACTGGCTAAAATACAAAGTATACCCTGTTTTCTTTAAGAGATTTATTCGTGTTGTCGCACTAACTGTTGAGGACACTAGCTCCAACAATCTCCCACTTGTCTGTACAAGTGTATATGCCATAACCGATTCTCATATCCAATTAAATTTCTCTCACTCAATGTAAAACAACTTGCAAATCTGAATTCACAAAGGTCGTACTTTACAAGTGATCTGTATCAAGAGTGGTTTGCCCGACTAGAGAGTAACTCAAATGATAACGAATCATTATTCGAGCATGGCCATGCATTTCAGTTACTACTCCTCGAGTGGCCCTGAGAAATATTAAAATCTGATAAGGGGTGGATATTTTCCTCAACTCGAAACTTCCAGATATAAGCGCAGTATGAAACGACCCAAAAAAAAATCTGCTTACCCCAGTTACGGTCGACTAGTGAGAAAGAAATCAAAGTCACCCAAAACTGCCCTTTATCTCAAGAAACAGTCGATGGTCAAAAGAATCGACTCTAGGAACACTATGGACGTCCTATCCACGACCTGGCACCGAATGTTCAGTAACATTTAGGAGTCCATTGCGTCGTCACGAAATGTCCTACGAGTTATCCTTATAATTTCGTATCTGTGATCGATCATTCAACGGTTTGACTTATGGTTTATTGAACCCACCATCAATCAATGTCACAAAATAATTGCCACAGTTATCAGCTCATGTAGGCGATTACGAACCAAAACAGATATAATGTAATTTAGTTCACTTTGTGGTGTTTAATGTTGTCTGTACAATTCACATGAAAACAAAATATGAAAACAAAACCGATGGTGTTATAAATAGTATATGAAACAGATACAGTATCCAATCCATAAAAGTACTAATACAACTCAGGAACACATTTAATTCCCAATGAAATAACGTGCCCTTCATGCTTATCATAACTTAATGGCTTAGTGAGAGGATCTGCGATGTTATCTGTCGCAATCTTGTCTATCACTATCTCCTTTTGCTCCACGTAGTCTCGAATCAGGTGAGCTTTCCGCAGTACATGTCTAAATTTGTTGCTAGACTTAGGCTTCTTAGTCGGGAAGATGACACCTCTATTATCACATTAGATGGTGATCGGGTCGTTGGAACTAGGAACTATAGTTAGTCCTTGTAAGAATTGACGCATCCATATAGCTTCCTATACAGCTTCCGAAGTAGCATATTACTCAGATACTCAGACTCAGTTGTATAATCTGCAATAACACTCTGCTTGGAGCTTTTCCAACTGACAACAGCGCCATTAAGAGTAAAAACGAATCTTGACTGAGATTTCGAGTCATCTCGATCCGTTTGGAAGCTAGCATCTGCGTAACCGTTTGCGCAAAGCTCAGTGCCTCCACCATAAGTTCATACCCAATCTTTAGTCCTCCATAGGTACTTGAGAATATTTTTAATAGCCATCCAGTGTGATTCACCTAGATTGCCTTGGTATTGACTCGTCATACTCAAAGCATATGTCACGTCTGGACGTGTGATACGTGTCTATTTTATGATGTTTTACATCTATTTTTACACGTATTTGGTCGCTCATTTACTATGTTTTAGCCTTTATTTCCCACAAATCGTGTACTTTCGTATTTCTATGCACTTTTGCAGATTTATGCGGAAAAGGGGCGATTTAGCACAAAATCCATATCCTCGAGTCTTTTGCTTAATTAGGGAATAAATGGAAAGTCAACTGGAGTCAAAGTCAAGAGCCCGAAGTCAAAACAAGAAGAAATCCGAAGATTTCCATACGGAGGCGGTCGACCGACCAGCCAAACGGGTCGGCCGACCAGGCCTGAACTCTAATAAAGCCCAAAATCTCAAGGAAGGCCAAAAATAGAAGAAGCCCAGAAGGAAGCGGTCGACCGACCCGAATAGTAGGTCGACCGACCACAGCGGAAGCCCAAACGATTATTTTTCGGAAATAAAATAGAATTAGAGTCTTTAGGAAACTCTAATCTCTTACCCTATATAAGCTAATCTTGTAGCTAGGGTTTATAATCAAGTCTTATTTAGAGAGTTTTATTTAGTCTTTAGTTCAATTACAATCTTTCAATAATTCTCAACACTTTTAGTTTGTTCTTCAATCTTTCAACATTCATCAATAAAGTTTGTTCCTTTTCTGCCTTAATCCTATTGTGGTAATTACTCTTTTAATCTAGCTTTTTATTATAGTTCTTATTTTTATTACAATTGTTAAGTTAGAATCTCAAGCTTTATTGAATCTCGCATGTTTAGATTGTTTACCATGTTTACCATGTTTATTCCAAATTTTATAATCATCTTAAGTATTATGAGTAGCTAAATTTCATATGTTAGGATGTAGGGGATAAATATGCATAGGTAAATAAAATTCGAAAGACCGACTTGTAGCAGGACCACGGTCGGCCGACTGGAATAGCTGGTCGGTCGACCGAGGCCGTGGTCGGCCGACTGGAGTAGCCGGTCGGTCGACCACCCGCGTATGTTTTCTTATTTCGTCTTTTCTTGTCAATTATAATATCCTGCAATGAGACCATAAGGAGACTTGTAGGATGTTAGTAATGACCTACCCAAGATTGAAAGATACGGGAAGGGCATTGGTTTACACCTTAAGACGGATAGGTTACTCAAGGCTGAAAGGTATGTGACCTGGGATTTAGGAATCACCCTTATTGTTGACACCCAATAATTGTGAGACCTAGGAACTAATAGCATAGGCCGAAAGGAGCTATTAGGTAGCATAGACTTAAAAAGATATGTTACACCCCCTTACGCGACTGCAATACATGTTGACCTTAGGATTTATTTTACCTTAGCTATTTATTACCCAAACATCCTAGCATCCCTTTTTATTATATTTTATTCTCATCTTTTAATTCTTGTTTTATTTTAATCTTTACCTTAGATATAGTAATCAAACAATCAAACCCCCAAATTTGTTACCTTTAAACATTAACATTAAGACAATAAACATTCCCCACCTCCTTGTGGTTCGACCCTGACTTTCACTGTCTATTGTTAAAGTTAGGAATTATAAATTTTATCTTTGGTACCCTCAACGACGGGCATCAACGTGTGCATATCATGGCATACGTGATCGATCCTAGAACTGATGCATAAGGAATACGACTCATGCGCTCGACCTCTTCCGGTGTCTTAGGTGCCTGAGTCTTACTCAAATGCACCCCTGAGATCATCGGAAGCAACCGCTTTTTTAAGTTGGTCATGCTGAATCTGTCAAAAATCTTATCTATATAAGACTCCTGACTCAGTGAGAACATCCGTCGTGATCTATCTCTGTATATACGGATCCCCAAGATACAATGTGCCTCACCCAGGTCTTTCATCTGGAAATGGTTCTTTAACCATACTTTAACCGGAGATAGGAAAGGGATGTCATTTCCGATCAAGAGTATGTCATCGACGTACAACACCAGAAAGATGATCTTGCTCCTTCTCGACTTGATATATAAGCAAGGTTCTTCGACCGATCGAATAAAACCATTCTTTTTTATCACTTGGTCGAAACGATGATTCCAACTCCTAGATGCTTGCTTAAGTCCATAGATAGAACGCTTAAGCTTGCATACTTTCTTAGGATTTTTAGGATCGGTGAAACCTTTGGGTTGTACCATGTACAAATCCTCCTCCAAATTACCGTTTAAGAAGGCGATTTTAACATCCATTTGCCAAATTTCATAGTTATGAAATGCAGCAATCGCCAAAATATTCCGAATGGAACGCATCATGACTACGGGTGCAAAAATCTCATCATAGTGCAACCCTTGCACTTGAGTGAAACCCTTTGCCACTAGTCGTGCCTTATAGGTATCTGGTTGTCCTTCTACATAATGCTTTATCTTATAAAGCCATTTGCATTGAAGAGGTCGGATCTTATCAGGTAAGTCAACCAGATCCCATACGTTATTCTCATACATGGAGTCCATCTCGGATTGCATGGAATTAAGCCATAGCTTTGAGTCGGAACAGGTAGCAACACCTTTATATGTCACGAGTTCTGTTAGGTTCTAAGGTCTCATACCCTAAAACTTAGTCATACTAATATAAAATATTCTAATTAATCTTTTAATTAGGTTTTTGCAAGATCTTGTGCATGCTTATTAAAATGCGGAATAAAGAATTGAAAGCTCACTATTTCGACAAGAATGGCACGGATGATCCTTCAAGCTTAATATCCAATGTAGGATATCTCCTCCAAGATGCACCCAAGACAACCCTTAAGAACCGAAACTTGAAGTAGCTAGGTCAAGAATCGGTTTTCCTTAATGTGTTCTAATCTCTAATTAGAACTAATGAAACTAATATAGAATATTAGTAATATTATCTTATAATTTTAGAGGTTTTGTATGATTTTCTCACTAGAATTTTTTTGCCAAAGGTTAGAATGAATTTAACTTGTGTTTACAACAAGTTATAAGTGGGTGCATGGGGCTTGGGGTAGCCTGTGACAATTCGTGTTTAAAGATACTTTTATTAGTTCCTAACGTTTATGCCTTGTGTGTTCGGTACATGCTAATTGATCAGTTTTGTGACCTTGGGATGGTGAACTTCGGGACGAAGTTCGTTTTAAGGAGGGAAGACTGTAATACTCCGTATTTTAGTATGTCTTTTACTGTTTATACTGACGTTTTGATCATATTTGAACATTAGTATTCGATAATTAATTTATTGAATATGTAACGCCTCACATTTATTTTTAAGACTCGGGAATTAATATTATATTAACCTGAGACTTAATTTTATAGGTGCTATATGTATAATCGTGTTATGCTAACTGCTATTGTAAGTTTATCGACTAAGTTATAATAATTCTACGTTGTATACTTAGGCTTTGAGCGGGGTTGTTTAGTAGTAGTAAACGTATTTTGAATACGGGTCAAGTACCCACATCCGACCCATGTACCACAACAAACCCTACCCTCCACCTTATGACCACGGTTTACATACTCAACCCTAAACCCTATTTGTAAAACACAACATAACACAAACACCAACCTATACTCTGCCGTCATATATTAAGCAACTCACAACCCTATTTCTGACCTAAGCAACACCCACAAAATCACAACACAGCCTGCCGCCAGATCATAGCCTAAGGAGAGAAGGTTGCACGGTGGTTTGGGGAGGCCGACGGTGGTTCGTTTACACCTAAAAGAGGGTACTCTCACCTTCATTTTCTGTTTTTTTTACAGTTTTGTGTCTCGTTTAAGTCGTGTTTCTGAGTCGGTATCATCACGTTATAATCTATTTCTTTATGTGATTTTGATCATGGATGTATGGTAGTCGTGTATGGACCCTAGATAGGTTGTCTTTAACCTCCGTTGACCGTCGAAGGGGGGGTGTTTTACTGCAGCAGAGTCGTTCCTTTTATCTTTTCAATTAGCGTTTTGAACAGTCGTGTTTGTACCTAGAATCGTTTACTAACCTGCTTATGTTTTCATATGTGTGTTGGGTTGTCATGGAGAGGGTAGTTAGGGTGTCGATATGGTGGCTGTCACGGTGGTTTGTGGTGTGTGGTGGTTGTGTTTTAGTGAGTTTCGTTTTGAGGGTCTGACCCGTTAAAACAGAGCAGTTTCGTAGGGCGAGTTTGAAAGCGGTTGTCTAGTGGTGGCTGGGCAAGTCGACGGCCAAGGACCCCTCCCCTGGAACCACCGTGGCTCAGAGGCGAGCCTGGTGGTGTCAGGGGCGAGGTCAGGGGCTGTTGTGGGGGTCAGACAGGGTGTTTGCACAGGCTGGTCACGGTCTGTTTCGGTGTTCGCGGAATGTTGGAGTTGTTCGTGGGTTTTGTAATTGTTACGTGTTCTGATTGTATAATTATTAATTTAATACTATATCATTATTAATATTATTATTATTATTATTATTATTATTCTTATTATTATTGTTGTTGTTCTTATTGTTTTAGTAACTCTTAATAACATTATTGTCATTGTTATGTTTGGTATTATTAGTAGTAATAACAATATCATTGGATGTTCGTTCATGTTAGTCAAAGTTGGTGAGTCGGGAAATTTATGAGTTATGAAGTTTCTATTTTGGGAAGGTTCTATTTATGGAAAATTTCCATTTATGGAAGGTTTCTAATAATTAGTAACTTATGGTTATTTATATTGTTGTTGTGTTGATGTCGTAATAGTCAATGTTTGAATTACGTTATAATTATTAAGTTTATAACTAGTAATGATGATGACATGTCCATGAGAGTATGTTAAGATCAATATTAATTGTATTATTGTTATTGTGTAATTCACATGAATATTGGAAGTGTATAAGTATGTTATTTATTGATGGGTGGATTGTATGCTATAATTAGTAGGTTTATAGTTGACATGTGAATGAACATGACCAAGTGATTCAGTTAGTTATGTTGGTTGTATGAACAACTTTTGATATTAAGTAATAATAATTATAGGAACGGAATTCGAGGTGGAACATTGCTAGCGGTTGTTCGATTGTCATTCTGCAATTCGAGGTAGGGGAATACTACATATATGAGATGTGTAATCTGTTTATTGGTTGATATTAACTATGTTCATCTGTATTGTTATATGATTGGTATATTGTGATATATAATTCTGTGATACGATATGGTGCGGAGATAAAGGGTCTGTGTTTGGTGCGGAGATAAAGGGTCTGTGTTTGGTGCGGAGATAAAGGGTCTGTGATATGGTGTGGAGTATATTGGGTCTTGTGATCGGTGCGGAGTTTATTTGGCGTTGGATCGGTGCGGAGTATATTATATTGTTGTCTTATTTACCTTTCTACTCAACCTCGCGGTTGACCCTGTGTATTCGTGTACACCTACGATGATCCGGAATGGGGAGTAGATTTTACAGGTCAGTGACAGATGGACTAGGAGTTTGGGCATGGAGAGAGACATGGCATGGACCTACTTAGAGTTAGATCACATTTAGATATCGTCAGTTGTACTTTCTTTTATCAAGTTTGGAACTCGTAATTGTTGTAATACCAAGTTCAAATTTAATCTGTATTTATTTAAATTACCTTTGGTTTGTTTACCTTGTTATTCACTACCTCGGATATTCCGGGATGGTAACAGTCCTATTCATTTGAGAATGTCTTGCTAAAGGCTATTAAATAAATGGGGGTGTTACATAGCCGACCATGGGTAAGCACAAAGGGGAACATCTTCCCTTTTCAATGTTTTTAGGGTGGTTATAGCTCTTATTCTCAAGGCCTCTTTTAATGATTGTGTTTATGGTAATTAATATGCAACAATCACACCTTAATCACCCCCCCCCCCCAAACCGTCACATTTTAAGAATAAAATGGACATCCATTTTATATTATGTCAATTTGTACAATTGTACATATGTGACATATAATGTGTCACAATAAAATAAGTAACAATTGTTTTTTAATTTAAAATGCATATTATCAAATAAATATCATTTGTAAATTAAATAAATCATATTTAATAATTTGACAAGTAATTCGAAATTACAATAATATAAAATGGTCATTTTCAATAATCGTCAATACGATTTACAACACTTGTAATAATATGCTACCCGATTCATTCTAATTACGATATTTCATAAATGTCGTTTGATGTTTGATAATTGACACTTTTCAATTTCAAACATAAATGTTACAGAAAGATTTAACCTCTGATTTCTCGATATACGAGTTTAAGGAATATGATCAACTCGTATCAATATACATTTGATCAGTTATCAATTAAGGGAATTGTCCTATAGGTGTGACCTAAAGGGATCAACTGACCACCACCGTCATACGACAGTAATGTCAAACTCTAGCTATCCAATCATTACTGATTAATGTTGGTCAGTTGACAAATATAATTTCGTATCATCCCTTGCGCATTCTCGTCATGATATTTAATTATGTGATCGCACTATTGGTGAGGACATATGTCCCAACAATCTCCCACTTGTCCTCGAGAAGTGTGCGTCACCAATTCTCTTGTCCTATTACAATCTCCCACTCAATGCATGGTGTCTCTCTGGTCGTACTTGCATTTGATTATATCATGAGTGGTTTCCTCGATCTGGAGAATAACTGTTTGACCGGAATTTTCTACCATATAAACTTTCCGAGCGTGGCCACGCATTTCCAGTTAATTTCTCCTCGAGTGGCCTTGAGATTTGAACAACCCTGACAAAGGGGTGGACAATATCTATCGTACTACTTCCTTTAATTAGCCACAGTCAGACACAACCCAAAACAATCCCATTTACTCCAGTTACGAAAAGTCCTAGAGAATGGATCAAGGTTATGCCAAAACTGTACCATCTTGGGTGAGTAGTCTTTAGTCTAAGAATTGACTCATAAGAATACTATAGTAGCTCTTGCCATGACCGGGCTATTATAAAATTTCCAGAACTCTATAAGCGGTCACTTTGCCCGACAGAGTGTCTCTTGCAGTCTGTCTATGTGATCGACTAGTCATCACATATGACTCTATGGCATTTGAACTTGCCATCAGTCGTCTCACATTCCAGTCGCTTCGAGATGTCAGCTCATATAAGCGGCTAGGGGCTATACTAAGTCAATCCATTTCACTTTATGGGGTTCAAAGTTGTCTCTTACAACCCATTTGGATTTTGACAAAGTATCTTTCATTGTGAGTTAATTATAACTCAAACGACATTGTCATGCAAGAACAGTCAATACTGCTCCATAACATTTGATGCATGATCATATATTTGTATTAGTGGTTTGAATTTGCGAATAAAACTTTTATTCATGTTTTCAAAACCTACAAATTTTGGTCTCCTTCCAACTCATATTATCTCGCATAATATGATCTTATTTGAGTACATGTCTAGAACTCATTCTAGATCTTGAGTTTCCTTTCCTGAAGAAGGCTCCCACTGTTATCTTATAACTCGTGACGTATTGGTATATCAGAGGGATCAAATTATCGCTCTAAAGTACCTAGTCACTTATGTACTGAAATCTATTTTGTAGTTATTCTGATTTTCATTACTCGTTCTCTTTGAGAACCCATCATTTTTAATTATCTTGGCTACTTAATCAAAAGTTTTAGGTTGTATGAATTCATCAATATGAATAATGTATCCAACCATTTTGATTTCTAATGGGTGACCTTTTATTATCAATATAATAAAACTTCCCTTTAAGCTCCATCATCCTATGATATATTGAATTTTATTCATCTAGAATTGAGAACTTCTTATTCTTTACACTCTAAAGAATCACCATTCTCTCTGAATGGTATGTTCAATTCTTTAATGAATGTCGCTCCCACTAAAACCAATATCACTCTTTCTATTGTGATTGATTTATTATTTCTTAAATGAACCTTTCATTTCTCGCATGTTATTCTTTTGCTTCTACTTGAACCAGTATCACTATCCCTATAGTGGTCTACTTTATCAATCAATTATCACTGCTTAAATGAACTCTTCATTTCTTGTGATATTTCCTAATTACACTTTTCGATACTAAAGAGACTACCATCGAGAGAACTGAGATGATTTCTCCTCTATTATCTTATAATTTTGAGAAACATCATTAGTTAAGGAACCGATTTTCCTTCTGATTTCATACGGGGTTTCTTTTATCCTCTCTCCGAAACAATGAACATAAGGAACATTTCCTCTCGTGTCCTCCCGTAGTTTCTTCAGTGTCTTCTCGTAGTTTCTGTTGTTCATTCATCTAGGGTTATTCATAAGAAACCCTTGTAAGATTCTTCTTTAAGATCCCACATTTATCCCATTGGTTTGCGGTTTCATAAGAAACCCTTGTAAGATTCTTCTTTAAGATCCCACATTTATCCCATTGGTTTGCGGGAAATATTTTCTCCCACTCTATCCTTTTAAAATAACCCTTATTTATACAAGGATAGTAATTTACCATAACCAATGTTTTTGAATGATGAATAATATTAGGGTTGATAAATAAATTCTCATTTTCACTTAAAATGATCATCTTATAATGAACTAATTATATCTCATTTTGCTTGAATGTTTTCTCTTTGAGGTGTAGTTCTCGTTTTTAATTAATCAACACTTTGATTCTTTATATTGATCGTATCAATGTTATTTACAATGAACGTTTCATGGTACGTCTTTAGTGATTTATAAAGAGCACTTTAATTCATGTTTTTCAAGGCATGCAATTTATTTTAGGAATCAACAATTTGACTAAGAACAAAAGTATGACTTGGGTTGAAAACCAAGTCACTAATATCCAAAATACAACCATTGTTTAGGATTTAAATCCCTGTCTTATAAGAAAAGAAATTGTTCTAGAAAATAAAATGCATAAATGAAAGAAGACAATAATGAAAATTAGAGCCAAGCTCTTTAAGTCTTCAATCACTTGGATGCTACCATAGCCATCCATGTAAGGAACTTCAAGCTTCCTTCTTTTTGCCTTTGTCATTAGGAGGTGCTCCTTTAAAACAATTAGAAAGGGTGAAAGTCAACAATTTGTATCACCATACATAAGTTGACAAAATAACATGAATTTTAAACGAGAATTAATACCTACGGCGAGAGCCTTTCCATTTTTAAGATCGGTCAAGTATTTGGGGTAGTTACGTTTCCAATGCCCTAACCTCGTGCAATAATGACACTTGTCTTCAGATTTTGAAGATGAGGTGGAAGCGCCTTTCGAAAAGGTCTTCTCTTTAGCCGGTTTGGGCTTGAACGTTTTCTTGCCCTTGCCTTTGAAGACACTCCTTTTAAAATTTCCTTTCCCTTTCTTTTCGATGTTCAAAACATCCTTAGTAGAACTTTCATGAAGTCCCATGTCCCTCTCGGCTTGGACGAGCATCTTATGCAATTCGTCCAATGTGGTTTCTTGATTTCGCATGTTGAAATTCACCCAGAATTGAGCATACGATTTCACCTTATTGAGAGAGTGAAGAACTCGGTCAATGATGAGGGAGTCGGGAACATCAACTCCTTGCAACTTGAGAGTCTCCGCAAACCCAACTAATTTGAGTACATGAGGGCTAACCTTTTGCCCTTCCTTCAAGCAAATGTCGAAGAAGGCGGAGGCCGCCTCATATTGAATCACCCTTGGAGTTTGTGAAAACATAGTCGCAAGTTTGGTTTAAATCTCATATGACGTGCTTAACTTGATCATAATCCTTTGGAGATCCGGCTCCATGGAGAAGATAAGGACATTCTTGAGAGCGGAGGACTCTTTCATATAGGCTTCATAAGCCTCACGAGTTGGATCCGCGGAGCGAGCGGTTGGAGCGGGAGGAGCGGCTTCGGTAAGGTAACGAGTCTTACCGTCACCTTGAGCGGCCAAAACTAATTGCGCATCCCAATCCTTAAAATTGGAACCATGCTTATCGAGTTTGCAACGATCCATGAAGGATCGAAGCCATGATACATTAGTGAGAGGTGGAGCGTTGGTAGCCATTGACGATGTTTGAAAATTAAACTACAAATAAAAGTGAAGGAATTAAAAACAACATCATTTATATTTAAAACTTGTAAATATATTAAACAAGTTTAGCATTTACTTAATGATCTCTTACCCAATTAAGTAAACGATTCTGAGACCCAAATCCATATTAATTCGGGCACGGTGTAGCCGATTCATCCCTAATTGATATAATTTGGTGGATTAACTCCTTAATCGGTTTGTTGGGAAATATGTCCTCAACAATAATGTGATCACATAATTAAATCTCATGACGAGAATGCGCAAGGGATGATACGAAATTATATAAGTCAACTGACCAACATTAATCAGTAATGATTGGCTAGCTATAGTTTGACATTACTGTCGTATGACGGTGGTGGTCAGTTGATCCCTTTAGGTCACACCTATAGGACAATTCCCTTAATTGATAAAATGATCAAATGTAAATTGATACGAGTTGATCATATTCCTTAAACTCGTATTTCGAGAAATCAGAGGTTAAATCTTATTGTAAGATTTATGTTTATAATCGAAACGTATCAATTGTTAAACATCGAACGATATTTTATAATATCGAAATTAGAATGAATTGGGTTAAAATTATTACAAAAGTTGTAGATCGTATTGACGATTATTATAAATAACCATTTTATGTTAGTAATTATGAATTACTTGTCAAAATGATAAATATGATTTATTTAATTTATAAATGATATTTATTTGATAAATATATGTTTTAAATTAAAACAATTGTATTTTATAACATTATGACATATTGTATGTCACATAATGTACAATTGTGCAATTGACAAAATTATATAATGATGTCCATTTTATGCTTAAATGGGGCGGATTAGTGAAGGTGGTTGTGGGGTGATTAGTGTGTTAATTACACCTAAACATAATCATTGCTAGGTGCCTTGAGAACACACACCTATGGCCACCCTAAGGACATTGAAAAGGGAAATGTTTCCCCTTTTGTTCTTCCCATAGCCGACCACCCACACCCCAAAAACCCTACCCACTTAAATATTGTGACAAGCTCACAAAATTCATTCATTCAAAGTCTTGGCAAATTTTCTAAATAAGAAAAATATATTCAAACCTCTAAAATTATTATGAGATAATAATAATACTAATAATATTAAGTTATAATATTAGTGTTATAATTCTAATTAGAGATTAGAATTTGTGTTAAGGAAAATCGGTTCTTGTACTACTTTCTTCAATTCTCGATTATTAAGGGGTGTCTTGGGTGCATCTTCAAGGAGGTGTTCTATTTGGATACTAAGGAGGATCATCCTTGCATTGGTTTCGTCGAATTGTAAGCATTCGAATCCTATATTCCGCATAAGGTATTAGCATGCATAAGATCTAAAATATTCATAATTAAAATGTTAATTATCAACTTATTTAGTATGACTATAATATTAGGTTTTGAGACTATATAACCTAACAATTGGTATCATAGGAAATCGGTTGTTTGCATGCTTTTCATTTACATTTTTTACGAAGTTATTAGATAACAAAATAAAAATTGAAATTTTATTTCGTATATGATATGGCCGAAATTTCTTATGCATGAATACCTACTGATTCTAAATGTATTTTAGGATATTTGGAATATATTTTGCATATATATTGTTCATAGGTATTTTGTTTCGGTTTTTATTAATTTTTAATGAATAAAATGTTTAATTTTGGGAAAAATAGCTAATATTAACTTCTGGCCAAGATTTTTCAGTTTGGTTTCACATGTATTTCCTCTGATATGAATATGAATTTTCGTAAATTATGGAGTTAAAATACATGGTTTATGAATTTTAAATGTTAAAATGCCATAAAATGAATAAAAATGGGTTTGTATAGTTACATTTCGAATCTGACTATAAAAATTTTTGAGCATGTCACTTGCAATAGTTAAAATGTATATTAAAGTTTCCAGAAATTTTTATAATATATTGCATGTTAATTGATTTTTAGTGTAAAAATCGGATAAAAGTGACATAATTTCGACTTTCATAGTTTAAGTTGGAATTTGGCTATAAAATTTTCACACGATGTCATATAGATTATTTCCAGCATGTATAAAAATTTCGAGATTTTTATTTGATGTTATGCTTGTGAAATAATTTTACTTGTTAAAATTGTACGATATATGACATAAATCGTTAAAATTAGCAAAAGTTGTTAAAATGGCCGAAAAATTGAACCCATAAAATTCATATTTGATATGTTCATCACCATATTTTTCTTGGGAGCCAAAAGTTTCTGTTTTTTTTAATTTTATTTATTAAATGTTATATTTAAAATTGAATAAAAAGAGTCTTTGTAATTAAAATTTCGGATATTGGGCAGTGTGCTAATTAATTTTCTGTCCATTTCAGTTCTTAAAGTGTTTTGGAAAGTGTAAAAATATTATTAATATTTTCTATGTATTTATGAAGGTAATTATTTAATTTTCCGACTCAAAATACTCGTTTTACGTATTATTTACGAAATAAATAATAAAACCGTGTAAGTACTAATATTTTTAAGGTTCTGAAATTTTAAGAAAATTCTAAGATATTCAAAATTTGAATTTTGAATTTTTCGAAATTTTATGACTCTTTTTGAATTTTATATTATTTTTCCCGTAAAACCGAGTAATACCGAACAATATTATAATGTTAAGTTAAGTCATGTTCAAAGTTTGAGTAAGACTAAATTTTGAAACCTAAATGAGTTGGGATGATTAACTTAAAAGGTGAATTCTGATTCACATAATGCCTAGTGTTTTTAATCGTTAAAACACGCAATTCCATAAAACCAAGGTATACGATAATTATATATATAAATGATATTAAATAGGACGATTTGGCTTAGGTTTTGCATGTTAGTTCATATTCATAAGCATTGCATATTTTAATTATGATTGTCATGATTTTATTTACGTAATTTTGGATTATGTAATTTTACTTAGTATGGCCTTGGTTTTTAATCGATATTTCCCGTAATGTAAGGGGTTATCAATTCAGATGTAATTATTGTGATCTCGTATCCCTTTATTTATTGTTTTCTATTTTATAATGTATAAAGTAGACTAGAAAATTTGTAGTTTTTGTATATTCCGGAGAGCCTTGAAGACGATGCCATTCGGAAAGGAGTTCCGACCAAGACGGTGCTTACCTTGGAGTGCGTGCCTCGTGAAGTTCAAGGGACCAAAAGAGTTGGTTTCCGAATTTGTACTTTTATTATTTTCTTTTCTAGGAAAGGCCATACTAGGGTTTCTTATGCTTTAAGTTTTTATGCTTTTATTTTGCTTTATATGTTTGCATGCATAGCCAAATCGTCATATCATGTCATGCATTTTATTCGATTTAGTCGACCTAGTCAATTATTTATCGATAATTCACCGACTTAGTTCACTTAAACGGAGATAGATAATAATTTTGACTAGATCTTTTACAAATGAATTTTGAGACTTAGCCTTACCAAAAAGTATAGACCCATGACTCCCTTCTTCACAAGACAGTGGGCTCGGCTACACCGGGGTACTAAAATTGTTACGTTGGGTAAGTGGGGTAATAAGATTACACCTTGAAATTTGGTTGATCTCAACGAAGGTATTCGTAACCGTAGTTGCAATAAGTTCGGGCTAAAGACAAATTTTTAGAAAATTGTCGACCGAGAGTTCTAAGGTAGAACCGATTAAAGAGTTAATCCACCAAATTATATCAATAAGGGTTGAATCGGCTACACCGTACCCGAATTAATATGGATTTGGGTCTCGGGATTGTTTACTTAATTGGGTAAGAGATCATTAAGTAAATAACTAAACTTGTTTAAATTTAATTACGAGTTTAAAATGATGTTGTTTTAATTCCTTTTTTTTATTGTAGTTTAATTTTTCAACATCGTCAATGGCAACCAACGCTCCACCTCTCACTAATGTATCATGGCTTCGATCCTTTATGGATCATTGCAAACTCGATAAGCATGGTTCCAATTTTAAGGATTGGGATGCGCAATTACTTTTAGCCGCTCAAGGTGACGATAAGACTCGTTACCTCTCCGAAGCCGCTCCTCCCGCTCCGACCGCTCGTTCCGCGGTTCAAACTCGTGAGGCCTATGAAGCCTACATGAAAGAGTCCTCCACTCTTAAAAATGTTCTTATCTTCTCCATGGAGCCGTATCTCCAAAGGAGTATGATCAAGTTAACCACATCATATGAGATATACACCAAACTTGCGACGATGTTTTCACAAACTCCAAGGGTGATTCAATATGAGGCGGCTTCCGCCTTCTTCGACATTTGCTTAAATGAGGGACAAAAGATAAGCCCTCATGTACTCAAATTAGTTAAGTTCGCGGAGACTCTCAAGTTGCAAGGAGTTGATGTTCCCGACTCACTCATCATTGACCGAGTTCTTCACTCTCTCAATAAGGTGAAATCGTATGCTCAATTCCGGGTGAATTTCAACATGCGAAATCAAGAGACCACATTGGATGAATTGCATAAGATGCTTGTGCAAGCCGAGAGGGACATGAGACTTCATGAAAGTTCCAATAAGGATGTCTTGAACATCGAGAAGAAAGGGAAAGGCAATTTCAAAAGGAGTGGCTTCAAAGGCAAGGGCAAGAAAACGTTCAAGCCCAAACCGGCCAAAGAGAAGATATTTTCGAAAGGCGCTTCCACCTCATCTTCAAATTCTGAAGATAAGTGCCATTATTGCACGAGGTTAGGGCATTGGAAACGTAATTGCCCTAAATACTTGATCGACCTCAAGAATGGAAAGGCAACCGCCGTAGGTAATACTTCTCGTTCAAAATTCATGTTATTTTGTCAACTTATATATAGTGATACAAATTGTTGATTTTACCCTTTTTAATTGTTTTAAAGGGCCACTTCCTAATGACAAAGGCAAGGAGAAGAAAGCATGAAGTTCCTTACATGGATGGCTATGGTAGCATCCAATTGATTGAAGACTTAAAGAGTTTGGCTCTAATTTTCATTATTATCTTCTTTCATATTATGCATTTTATTTCATAGAACAATTTCTTTTCTTGTAAGACAAGGATTTAAAATCCTAAACAATGGTTGTATTTTGGATATTAGTAACTTGGTTTTCAACCCAAGTCACTACTTTTGTTCTTAATCGAATTATTGATTCCTAAAATAATTTGTATAACTTGTCGAACATGAATCAAAGTGATTTTTATCACTAAAGAAATACCATGAAACGTTCATTGTAAAATAACATTGATACGATCAATATATAAAGAATCAAAGTATTGATTAATTAAAAACGAGAACTACACCTCAAAGAGAAAACATTCAATCAAAATGAAGTTTAATTAGTTCATTATAAGATGATCATTTTAAGTGAAAATGAGAATCAATCCCAATACTATTCATCATTCAAAATATTGGTTATGGTAAATAACTATCCTTCTGTAAATAAAGGATATTTTAAAAGGATAGAGTGGCAGAAAATATTTCCCGCAAACCAATGGAATAAATGTGGGATCTTAAAGAAGAATCTTACAAGGGTTTCTTATGAATAAACCCAGATGAATCAAAAAACGAAACTACGAGAGGACACTGAAGAAACTACGGGAGGACACAAAAGGAAATGTTCCTTATGTCATTATTTCTAAAAGAAAGGACAATAGAAACCCCGTATGAAAAGGGAAAAACGTTTCCTTAAATAATGATTTTTCTAAAATTATAAGATAAAAGAGGAGAAATCATCTCAATTCTCTCGAGGGTAGTTATAAGGGAATATCATGTCATATTCGTCTCGAGGAAACGAAGACATGAAAGAAATGATGTTGATTGAATGGAAGTAGACCACTATATGGATAGTAATACTAGTTCAAGTAGAAGCAAATGAATTGTAACATCCCGTATTTTCGTAAAATCTAATTTAAACGTTTTAAATTATTTTAAGTGATAAAATAATATTTTAATAAATTATTGTGAAAGGTTTTAATTTAATTAGTAAGATCCGTCTTAAGAACCTTAAGTCCTTAAGACGAATACAAACTTGGTAAACTTAAACTCGTATCTTAAATATCCGTTCAAGTGTCCGACCCATTTAATTGACTCGGAAAGGACAGTCTATAAAACCCCCACAAACCCCTTTAGTCGACATAATGCTTCCTCCTTCAACTCATTTCACTGTAAAACAAATCCTCACAAAAACCTCCATTGTTAACATCTTTTTTTGAGCTTTTCTTCATCATCCGATAACCAAATCTAGGTAACAATAACATTTTTGGAATCCTCATTCGATTTCCAAGCCATCTATCACTTTCTTTTTGTAAATCCTTAACTTTGAAAATGGGGTTGTTTTCCCTTAAATTCCGTTTTGAGTCCTTAAATCCGTTTTCTTTGTTTGTAGGAGTGGGCTTAGACGATCCAGAGGTCGATAGCTACATGGTTGAGGAGGATCTTTAGCCGGAATCGCTTGAAAGGTGACGATAATGAGATAACTCGGCCTTTTTGTGTATATTAGCAAGTTTGTTGTGTTCTTGTGTTTAGTTTCTGATTTTGTTGAAATACAATGCTTAAAGGACTTAGTAACATGTTTAGGAATGTGTTATTGTGTTGAATTCAAGCTTGTTGATGTTCTTAAGATCATATGTTGTTTTTCTGAAATTTGCACATTTTGCGACGGATACTCGATATAATCATTTGAGGATTGTTATGGGATTTGTATGCTGTTAGGATAGTGATATTTGATGTTTATAATGTTGGGCAAATCATACTTGTAGTGATTATTGAAGTTTATAGGTCGATTTGTGAAGTTTGAAAAGGATTGGAAAAATGTGATTTTTGTTACAGGCTCCCTGAGCCGGTCGACCGGCTGGGAGTGCGTTTGCGTGTTTTTCGTATTTTGAGAAATTGGCCTTGGACTGCCAGCCGGCCGACCGGCTGGTAGCCCCTTTGTGTCATGTGTGTTTTTGCGAAAACTATAGGTAGATGGGAGCCCAGCCGGCAGACCGGCCGCCTGCCAGCCGGCTGGGAGTGCAATTGGGAATGGGTTGCGATTTTAGTAAAGGCTAGGGAATGGAGCCCCAGCCGGCCGACCGGCTGCCTGCCGACCGGCTGGGAGTCCTTGTGTTGTTTTATGCAGAAGAGAAAGGGAAGGCTGAGGAGGTCACCAGCCGGCCGACCGGCTGGGGACCCCTGTAAGCTATTTTTGAATTTGTAATTTAATCGTAACTTTCAAAAGGTTAATCGGTTTTGATTGAAACTTGTTTTGTATACCCGTGGTATGTATTTGAGGTCCCCGGAGGACGGGCAACATTATATTGGATTCGGGAATGGAGTAAGGATAGAGACCCCCCGGTCGGGTAACCGAAAGGGAAACCGGCTCTCCCTCAACTAAGTTCCCGGGGTCAATTAAGTGTTGATTAGAAGTTAAGAAAAGTAGAACTATAGATTAGTTCATAGACTTTGGTTGATATTGTATTGATGCGTATTAAGTTATGCCTTAAGCTGGGCTCTGAACTTAATACATGAGTTGTTTGTCATATATGGGGATATGCCTTAAGCTGGCCTCCGAGCCCTATATGTGTATGTTTGTCGTGTCTGGGACATGCCTTAAGCTGGCCTCTGAGTCCAGACATGTGTGATAGTGATCGCGTTGGAACATGCCTTAAGTTGGCCTCTGAGTCCGACGAGTAGAGCAGCTGCACAACGGGGTAGCTAAGGAACTGACACCTTGCCCGGGGTGCAGATGTTTGGTGCTAGAACATGCCTTAAGCTGGCCTCTGAGTTTAGTACCTTGTGATGTGGTGAAGGGACATGCCTTAAGCTGGCCTCTGAGTCCTTTACTTTTGGATGCTAGTCTATGCCTTAAGTTGGCCGCTGAGTCTAGTGTCTTGCTGATTGGCAGGTCCATGCCTTAAGTTGGCCTCTGAGTCCTTGCTTGCTGAATGTTTTGGTGTTTAGGTTATGTCTTAAGTTGACCGCTGAACCTTTACACTTGCTGATTGATTTGGTATTAGGTTATGTCTTAAGTTGACCGCTGAACCTTTTACTTGCTGATTTTATCTGCTTGCCTTGAGTTGGTACGTGTCAGATATAGAGTTTGATAATGATGAGTAAATGATTGTTTGTTAAGTTGTGGTTGATCATCCAAGGCATTAGGTGACTCTTAGTTCGGTTTCATAAATAGTTGGATTGAAAGACCCCCCGACTGGGTAACCAGTAGGGAAACCGGCTCTCCTTCCTAACGGTTTATGAAGTTGGTTGAGAGCCGTGCACTAGAGTTTGCATGATAGTCTGAGGCTAGTTGATGAGATGTTTATGCTTCACATGTTGATATATGTTGGAGTGTTCTGTTTGGTTTTATGTGTTACGTGTTGTCACAAAAGGTGGCTAGGAGAACTCTAGTCACTCCCCACTGATTGCGGCGTACATGTTTTCATGTATGTAGGTACATGCAGGTTGGAGATGGGTTCACAGGAGGGCTAGCGAGTGATGATCCTTCATCATATGACTTATACCCTATCGTTAGCTAGACTGTTAGACTTTTGATACTTTACGTTTTGGTGCCTGTAGGGATGTTCCATCCCAGGCTGTGTATATATTTCATTTCCGTACTTAGAACTGTTACTTATCTATTTTGGTTTTATTTCAGTTTCCGTTTCAGTTTAAGACTTCTCGGATGTTGTTTATCTTTTAAAAAGTTTTAAATTCCGCTGCATTTTTAGTACTTTTGTATGTTTATATTTTCGCTTTTGCGAGGGGTTTTACATGAATAACATGCGTGAAGTGAAAGGTTCATTTAAGAAATATCAATCACTATAAAAAGAGTGATGTTGATTTTAGTGGGAGCGATATTCATTAGAGAAATGAACGAACCATTCAGAGAGAATGGTGATTCTTTAGAGTGTAAAGAATAAGAAGTTCTCAAAATTCTAGATGAATAAAATGAAATATATCATAGGATGATGGAGCTTCATGGGAAGGTACCCATTAGAAATCAAAATGGTTGGCTACATTATTCATATTGATGAATATAAACCAAATGCGTTTGATTAAATAACCAAGATAATTGAAAAATGTTGGAGTGATGAAATCACAAATAACTACAAAATAGGTTTAAGTACATAAGTGACTAGGTACTTTAGAACGATAATTTGATCCCTCTACTATACCAATACGTCACGGGTTATAAGATAACAGTGGGAGCTTTCTCAGGAAAGAAAACTCAAGATTTAGAATGAATTCTAGATATGTACTCAAATAAGATCATATTAAGCGAGAAAATATGAGTTGGAAGGAAATCAAAATTTGTAGGTTATGAAACATGAATAAAAGGCTTATTCGAAAATTCAAACTAATATAAATTAATGATCATGCATCAAATGCTATGGAGCAGTGTTGACTGTTCTTACATGACAATGTCATTTGAGTTATTATTAACTCACAATGAAAGATACTTTGTCAAAATCCAAATGGGTTGTAAGAGACAACTTTGAACCCCATAAAGTGAACTGGATTGACTTAGTATAGCCCCTGGTCGCTTACATGAGGTGACATCTCAAAGTGACTGGAATGTGAGGCGACTGATGGCAAGTTCAAATGTCAAAGAGTCATATGTGATGACTAGTCGATCACATAGACAGACTGCCAGAGACACTCTGTCGGGCAAAGTGATCGCTTATAGAGTTCTGGAAATTTTATGACAAGCCGGGTCGTGGCAAGAGCTGCTATAGTATTCTTATGAGTCAATTCTTAGACTAAAGATTACTCTCCCAAGATGGTACAGTTTTTGCATAACCTTGATCCATTCCCTACGACGTTTCGTAACTGGAGTCAAATGGGATTGCTTTGGGTTATGACTGACTGTAGCTAACTAAAAGGAGTAGTAAAATAGAAATTGTCCACCCCTTGTCAGGGTTGTTCAAATCTCAAGGCCACTCGAGGAGAAATTAACTGGAAATGCGTGGCCACGCTCGGAATGTATCTATGGTAGATAATTCCGGTCAAACAGTTATTCTCCAGATCGAGGAAACCACTCATGATATGATCGAATGCAAGTACGACCTCCGAGAGACACCTTGCATTGAGAGGGAGATTGTAATAGGACAAGAGAATTGGTGACGCACACTTGTCGAGGACAAGTGGGAGATTGTTGGGAAATATGTCCTCAACAATAGTGCGATCACATAATTAAATCTCATGACGAGAATGCGCAAGGGATGATACGAAATTATATAAGTCAACTGACCAACATTAATCAGTAATGATTGGCTAGCTAGAGTTTGACATTACTGTCGTATGACGGTGGTGGTCAGTTGATCCCTTTAGGTCACACCTATAGGACAATTCCCTTAATTGATAAAATGATCAAATGTATATTGATACGAGTTGATCATATTCCTTAAACTCATATATCGAGAAATCAGAGGTTAAATCTTATTGTAAGATTTATGTTTATAATCGAAACGTATCAATTGTTAAACATCGAACGATATTTTATAATATCGAAATTAGAATGAATTGGGTTAAAATTATTACAAAAGTTGTAGATCGTATTGACGATTATCATAAATAACCATTTTATATTAGTAATTATGAATTACTTGTCAAAATGATAAATATGATTTATTTAATTTATAAATGATATTTATTTGATAAATATATGTTTTAAATTAAAACAATTGTATTTTATAACATTATGACATATTGTATGTCACATAATGTACAATTGTGCAATTGACAAAATTATAAAATGATGTCCATTTTTTGCTTAAATGGGGCGGATTAGTGAAGGTGGTTGTGGGGTGATTAGTGTGTTAATTACACCTAAACATAATCATTGTTAGGTGCCTTGAGAACACACCTATGGCCACCCTAAGGACATTGAAAAAGGAAATGTTTCCCCTTTTGTTCTTCCCATAGCCGGCCACCCACACCCCAAAAACACTACCCACTTAAATATTGTGACAAGCTCACAAAATTCATTCATTCAAAGTCTTGGCAAATTTTCTAAGTAAGAAAAATATATTCAAACATCTAAAATTATTATGAGATAATAATAATACTAATAATAATAAGTTATAATATTAGTGTTATAATTCTAATTAGAGATTAGAATTTGTGTTAAGGAAAATCGGTTCTTGTACTAGCTTCTTCAAGTCTCGATTATTAAGGGGTGTCTTGGGTGCATCTTCAAGGAGGTGTTCTATTTGAATACTAAGGAGGATCATCCTTGCATTGGTTTCGTCGAATTGTAAGCATTCGAATCCTATATTCCGCATAAAGTACTAGCATGCATAAGATCTAAAATATTCATAATTAAAATGTTAATTATCAACTTATTTAGTATGACTATAATATTAGGTTTTGACACTATATAACCTAACACGGTTCTACCTTAGAACTCTCGGTCGACAATCTCCTATAAATTGTCTTTAGCCCGAACTTATTGCAACTACGGTTACGAATATCTTCGTTGAGATCAACCAAATTTCAAGGTGTAATCATATTACCCCACTTACCCAACGTAACAAGCTTAGTACCCCGGTGTAGCCGAGCCCATTTTTTTATGAAGAAGGGAGTCATGGGTCTATACTTTTTGGTAAGGCTAAGTCTCAATATTTATATTGTAAGAGATCTAGTCAATTCATTATCTATCTCCGTTTAAGTGAACTAAGTCGGTGAATTATCGATAAATTTAATTGACTAGGTCGATGTACTCGAATAAAATGCATGACATGATATGACGATTTGGCTATGCATGCAAACATATAAAGCAAAATAAAAGCATAAAACTTAAAGTATAAGAAATCCTAGTATGGCCTTCCTAGAAAAGAAAATAATAAAAGTACAAATTCGGAAACCAACTTCTTGGTCCCTTGATCTTCATGAGGCACGCATTCCAAGACAAACACCGTCTTGGTCGGAACTCCTTCCCGAATGGCATCGTCTTCAAGGCTCTCCAGAATATACAAAAATTTACAACTTTTATCTACTTTATAAATTATAAAATAGAAAACAATAAATAAAGTGATACGAGATCACATTAATTACATTCGAATTGATAACCCCTTACATTACGGGAAATATCGATTAAAACTAAGGCCATACTAAGTAAATTACATAATCCAAAATTACGTAAATAAAATCATGACAATCATAATTAAAATATGCAATGCTTATGTATATGAACTAACATGCAAATCCTAAGCCAAATCGTCCTACTAAATTATCATTAAAATAAATAGTTATCGTATACCTCGGTTTTATGGAATTGCGTGTTTTAACGATTAAAAACACTTAGCATCACGTGAATCGAAATTCACTCTTAAGTTAATCATCCTAACTCATTTAGGTTTCAAAATTTAGTCTTACTCAACCTTTGAACATGGCTTAACTTAATTTTATAATATTGTTCGTTATTAATCGGTTTTACGGGAAAAATAATATAAAATTCTAAAAGAGTCATAAAATTTCGAAAAATTCAAAATTCAAATTTTGAACATTCTAGAATTTTCTTAAAATTTCAGAACTTTAAAATATTATTATTTATACGGTATTATTATTTATTTCATAAATAAGACGTAAAAACGCGTATTTTGAGTCGGAAATTCAATAATTACCTCCATAAAAGCATTTAAAATACTAATAATTTTTTTTTACACTTTCCAAAACACTCTAAGAAACTGAAATGGACATAAAAGTTAAAGAACAGACTGCCCAATATCTGAAATTTACATAAAAAATGACTCTTATTATTCAATTTTTAAATATAACAACTAATAAATAAAAATTAAATATACAGAAACTTTTGGCTCCCAAGAAAAATATGGTGATGAACATATCAAATATGACTTTCATGGGTTAAATATTTCGGCCATTTTAACAACTTTTGCTATATTTAACAATTTATGTCATATATCGTACAATTTTAACCATTAAAATTATTTCACAAGCATAACATGAATGAAAAAATCTCGAAATTTTTATACATGTTGGAAATAATATATATGATATTGTGTAAAATTTTTATGGCCAAATTCCAACTCAAACTAATTAAGTCGAAATTATGTCACTTATTATCCGATTTTTACACTAAAAATCAATAATCATGCAATATATGTAAAAAATTTCTGGAAAATTTGATATACATTTTAAATATTTCATGTGACATACTCAAAATGTTTTATAGTCAAATTCGCAATATAACTATATAAAACCCATTTATTCTCATTTTATGGCATTTTAATATTTAAAATTCATAAACCATGCATTTTAACTCCAATATTTACGAAAATTCATATTAATAACATAGGAAATACATGTGAAACCATACTAAAAAATCTCGGGCAGAAAGTAAGAATAGTTATTTTTCCCAAAAATAATTCATTTTAACCATTAAAAATGACAAAAACTCCCAGGCACCTCTGCAGTGGTGTCATACGCACACAGGGAGTAAACTACAAACCCGTGTCAAAGCAGCTATAGTGCTGGGCTTGTTGTACTCCGTTTGGGCACAACGTAACCACTGCTTTCAGCATCATTTGATTCGTCTTCCCAAGAGGCTGACAATGCAAATTTTGGATGATGTTCGGGCTCAGGTGCGACAACGAGACGTAGCTACTTATATACTAGTCCTGATGTAGAATGGCTTAAGCAAAGAAAGTTTATGTAACATCTCGTTGTAAACTTTTTTTGTGATCAATATATCGCTTACCTTTTACCAAAAAAAAAATGACAAAAACCCGAATTAAATATACTTATGAACAATATATATCCAAAATTTCTTCCAATATCCTAAAATACTTTTAGGACCAGTAGGTATTCATGCATTAGAAATTTCGGCCATATCAAATATGATGTTAAAATTTCAATTTTATTTTGTTATCTAATAACTTCGTAAAAATTATAAACGAAAAGCATGCAAACAACCGATTTGCTCTGATACCAATTGTTAGGTTCTAAGGTCTCACACCCTAAAACTTAGTCTTACTAATATAAAATATTCTAATTAATCTTTTAATTAGGTTTTTGCAAGATCTTATGCATTCTTATTAAAATGCGCAATAAAGAATCGAAAGCTCACTATTTCGACAAGAATGGCACAGATGATCCTCCAAGCTTAATATCCAATGTAGGATATCTCCTCCAAGATGCACCCAAGACAACCCTTAAGAACCGAAACTTGAAGTAGCTAGGTCAAGAATCGGTTTTCCTTAATGTGTTCTAATATAAAATATAAGTAATATTATCTTATAATTTTAGAGGTTTTGTATGATTTTCTCACTAGAAATTTTTTGCCAAAGGTTAGAATGAATTTAACTTGTGTTTACAACAAGTTATAAGTGGGTGCAGGGGGCTTGGGGTAGCCGGCCATGGGTAAGCACAAAGGGGAACATCTTCCCTTTTCAATGTTCTTAGGGTGACTATAGCTCTTATTCTCAAGGCCTCTTTTAATGATTGTGTTTAGGGTAATTAATATGCAACAATCACACCTTAATCACCCCCTCCATACCGTCACATTTTAAGAATAAAATGGACATCCATTTTATATTATGTCAATTTGTACAATGGTACATATGTGACATATAATGTGTCACAATAAAATAAGTAACAATTGTTTTTTTTAATTTAAAATGCATATTTATCAAATAAATATCATTTGTAAATTAAATAAATCATATTTAATAATTTGACAAGTAATTCGAAATTACAATAATATAAAATGGTCATTTTCAATAATCGTCAATACGATTTACAACACTTGTAATAATATGCTACCCGATTCATTCGAATTACGATATTTCATAAATGTCGTTTGATGTTTGATAATTGACACTTTTCAATTTCAAACATAAATCTTACAGAAAGATTTAACCTCTGATTTCTCGATATATGAGTTTAAGGAATATGATCAACTCGTATCAATATAAATTTGATCAGTTTATCAATTAAGGGAATTGTCCTATAGGTGTGACCTAAAGGGATCAACTGAACACCACCGTCATACGACAGTAATGTCAAACTCTAGCTAGCCAATCATTACTGATTAATGTTGGTCAGTTGACAAATATAATTTCGTATCATCCCTTGCGCATTCTCGTCATGAGATTTAATTATGTGATCGCACTATTGGTGATGACATATATCCCAACAGGTTCGTTACTCTCTAAGAGGAAAACGTCAAATCCGTCAAGTTCCTCGACCATACCGATGTATCTGTCTAGAGGAATGAAGTGTCTAGCCGACCTTCTAGGTTCTCAGGAATACTAACTGCAGCAGAAGATGAAGGAACAATGTCCTCCATTGGTTGCTCAGTAGTTGGTTCTTGAACCTCCGACAGATCGAAGGTTCTATTACTTGTCTTATTCTTGAGAAACTTTTTCTCTAAGAACTTCGCACTAGCCGCCACAAAAACGCGGTGTTCGGTAGACGAATAGAAGTAATGACCAAACATTCCTTTTGGATAACCAATAAAGTATGTCTTGACCGATCGCGGGCCGAGCTTATCCTCGTGTCTCTACTTGACATAAGCCTCGCAGCCCCAAACCCGAATAAAGGACAAGTTAGGGACCGTTCCCTTCCATATCTCATATGGAGTCTTGTCAACAACTTTAGACGGATTTCGATTAAGTATAAGAGCAGCTAACAAAAGAGCAAATCCCTATAATGAATCCGGCACAATTGTGTGACTCATCATGGATCGAACCATATCTATTAGTGTTCGATTTCTCTGTTCGGACACACCATTTAACTGTGGTGTTCCAATCAATTGCTCTTTTGTTGTTTTTTTCTGCCAGCAGGTTTGCAACAGTAGGAAAACTGCCCTGCCAGTCTGCAAGAATACTCTTGATTTTGCAACTATAGACACAATAATGGAAGACATGATCAATAGTTTCAGGCATTACCCCATAGAGGAGGCACAAGTCATCAGGACAGTAACCAAAGCTATGCAGTTTGGCTTTAACATTCAAACCTTCCTAAAGTGCAAGCTATGATATGAAGGAATGTTTTGGGATGTTCCAGCTATTCTAAACAATAGAGGTCCAAGGTTGCTTGATACCATGGGTACAAAGTAAGGCATAGCCATTTCGAATTATGTAGCCTTTTGCATCAGGTTGCCATCAGTCATCAATATAGCCATGCTTCAGCTTTTCTTTACTCTTACAAATGCTTTTCCAAGTCCAGGTTGAATCAGGGGGAGGAGCTTTTCTTTACTCTTAAGTTAATATTTATTTAGTTCGGAAAAGTTAGACTCATATAAGTTAAGTTCAAAAAAGTTCAGCAAAAATAAGTTAAGTTAAGAAAAAATAAGTTAAGTTAAGTCCAACAAAAATAAGTCCATAGAAAAGTTCAACAAAAATAAGTTAAGTTTAGGAAAAATAACTTAAGTTAATTTCAGCAAAAATAAGTTCAGAAAAGTTCTGCAAAAATAAGTTAAGTTCAGCAAATATAAGTTAAGTTCAGAAAAATTTAGAAAAAATAAGTTAGGCTAAGTTAAGCAAAAATAATTACAAAAGAACAGGGTCTAATTAGAATTTCATTGCTTGTTTGGAGTATAGTACCGCATCATTGTTATTATTATTCCTATTATAGTCCCAACTCCCTCATAATAAAGGAGTTCAATTACCTAGCTACCTCATAGTTGGAAACTCTAACTCCTTTTTTTTTTTGAAAGAAAAATCGTTTCATTAATCAAAAGTCTCATGGTAGTTACAACATATGTCAAGAATAACAGGATACAAAACGATTAAAATCAAATAAACTACATTCTCGATCAACAGAAAATTTCTAAACTTGATGGGCTCATGAGACGCTTCTGCACATCCTCTAACATATCGCCTTCTGCGGCTTTTCACAAGAGGGTCTCCAAATTTTCTAAGGCATTGACAAGAATCAAGTTCTTTTGACCAAAAGGTTTGTAACGAGCAATCTGACATCAGTTGCATCTCCATAGGATCAACAATGAAAGCGCCGATCTTCCACTTAATTCTTGAACCTCTCAAATAGAGGGGAAATCTCACCAAAAGATGAGGACAAAACTCACCAAAAGGTGAGAACAAAACTCACACAAATGTGAGAACAAAACTCACACAAAGTGAGAACAATTCTCCAATAAAGGAGAGGCAAGAGATTATTAGCGTAAAAAAATTAAAAAAGAACAAAAACGGAAAATTTGGGGCTTACCTCCACCAAAAGAGGTAGACGGCAGCCCCAAAAGGCTGAATTAGGGTTTAGGTTTTGTTTTTCAGAGAGAGAATTTTGGAAAAAAAATGATTATTTTAGGAAAAAAATAATTATTTTGAGACAAGTTTTGAAAAAGAAGAGGATAAAATTAAAATAAAGGAAGCATAAAATATGTGCGCTTCTGATGTTAGTTTGGTACATTATTATATGCACACCCATTATTGTATCCTTGAGATCCCGAAATTAATGTATGTTCCCTCTGGATTTAACGTAGTAAATGTATTAATAAAACTGGCTTAATTAAGCTATGTTAATTATTAATTAATACGTAGGAGCTGAGTATTAGCTTTAAGGGAATGTTAATCATAACCAACATGAGGATCTCAGGCTTGGATCATATGCCCCCATCTTGGTTACGACTTGACAGGTATCCCATGACGAAATTATGACAATTGTCCTCACTTATATGTAACAAGCTTAACTAATAATTGCCCTACATAATTTCTGACTTTCTTTTCATAATGCCATTATCAAATATTCCTATACCATTATCTACTTAACTTCAAAAATTATTCGATTATTTTTCTGAATAATGTTCAATAATAACAAACTCATTTAATGGAAGTCAATTGAATGAAATTACTTAAAATGGGTCCACACTTAAAATTGATTTACAAAGGTAAATTTTTTTTACTCAAAAATAAGGTTGAAAGTTCGATTCTCTCCCGCAATATAAGTTCATTTTTTATTAAAAACTAAAAATGAAGGCAAAGCCATTATTTATGCAAACTTTGAAAACATAAATATATATATTAGCAAAGCCACCGATTCTCCTTTATAGAATAATGAAATTTGTCGACGATCAATCTATTAATTTTATACTCCTTCAAATATTCAAGACAATATTGTTAGTTAACTTATTTACTATATTAAATTTGAAATATGATAACTATTTGGAATAAAAGTCGAAGAAAACAGGACAATAAATTTAGAATAAATGAAGTATAAAGTACATTAAATATATATTTGTTTTATTTAGCAATTTCACCGGATTAATAAAGCTATCTTGCTATAGAAGCTTAGGTTTTGTGAGAATAATACGAAAGTTTAGCATATGAGTAGTTAGTTAGACACATGACACATGACAAATGACACATGGTGTTATCAGTTTGAAACGTAGAAATCAACAATGAAGTTAGGCAGGGACATGTGGGTCAGTGGGTGCAAGCTCTCGTTGTTAGTGCTTAAATACGCTTATCATTATTATCAAGATGATGCAATATAATGAGCCCAAATGCAGATAATTTCCATATTGAAACATTATTATATAATAATCTCCAAGATGTGACAATATTGTAGGTCCTTTAATCACATGAAGATCGTAAACGTTCTTCGATACTTTTAATACTACATGTTAACCTGATACGTGGTCTGCCTCAACAAATTTAGGTCATATGCTTAATATTTCGCATTCTACCATGTTATATGTTGCTTAGCTACATCCACCACAATAGTTGTCCATATCATAAGTCATAGTCTTACTAATCTTCCTAATATATTTGATAATAATGTCAAGATACTTGAACTCATCAGTTATAACGCTATCAGGTAGTCGTTTATTCGTAACTAGTTTTTTTTGTCAGTGCGTTGCACGGATACTAAAATAAGTTGCAATTATAATGCTTTGTATAACTTATTTTAGTTATAGAACACTATTCATGCATTTAATATATGACATACAATTTAGATTTCAGTTAGTTAATTACTAACTTAACGTCATATTTATATTAAGAAGTAATGGAGAACAAATATATGCGTTGATGACCAAGACCTTGTCGGGTTAGGAAATGAGGGGGAAATAAAAGCATGCAAAATTCTTTATTTAGTTAGCAATTGAAGTATGAGGGAAATGATGAAGGTATGAAGGTTTCCAAACAATACACTCGAAACAATATAAAGGAGTTGGGTGTTTTACAATCATTTTAATCATGAAAAAAAAAACTTAACTAAAAATTAATGATATAATATTGAAATGACATATACTCCCTCTATTTTTATCTAATGTTCCCACATCAAATTTTGGTACAATTTAATTCATTGTTTTTCTTCCATACTTGATAAAATAATTGACATAATTATCCTCTTATATTTGTTGTATTTACAATGATATCATTACAACTACAATGTCAAATTATGACATCTTTTTTAATGCACCTCTAAATATTTTCAAGAATACCGCCACAAAAAACACTATAAAGTCGTTACACATTAAAATTTATGCTCCGACTCTATGGAGCAGTCCATTAAATTGAAGGGAGTATAGCATTTGATTGTTTAGTTTTTGTATTTAATAAAGAAACAAAATTGAGCTTATACACATGATATTATAAAGGATTTAGCCTATATTTATATTATTTCTCGGTTCTTATTTTCATATAATACATTCCTCAAATAAAATTTATATGTTTACCTTCTTCAATCAATAGCCCATGTTACCCACTTTTTACCATATTCAACCCTTATCAAACTCATCAGAATCAACCGTAACAATATCTATATACCTAAACAACCTCAACCTCACATATGAATGTTTTTTTTAACTTTTAAATCAGACTTGTAAACGTCAGAGAGTAATCTTATCCGCTAAGTACCATTCTCACCCGGCCACATACTTATAGTGTTCATAGACTCTACCAAGACCTGCATTTCCCCGGACAAAGGGTCCAATTTTACTTCCAAACTTGTCATTCTTTTTTCACTCATGGGTAGTTTTTATAGTTTTAAAAGTAGTTAGGATGTATCCTCACCAAACTTAAGCTCTGATAACCAATTTGGAGTAAATGTTATGGGTTTAGAAAGCTTAGAAAACAACACGAAAAACAACATGTTTTGAAGGTTAAGACTCTTGTTCAATGCTTAAGAAATGAGTATGGATATGGCTTAAACCAAGCACTAAGTCACTAGTTTAAGTCTAAGAGGTCACTCAAGCACTAAGTAAAGAGTTTACTCAATCCCTACGCACTAAGCAAGAGGGATAATACCAGCACTAATCAAAGTATTTTGATTGTAAAACTTTGAAGTTTTAACCTTTGTTCATTCATAAAATCTGATTTCTTATAAAGAGGTTACCTTGTTTTTTATAGGCAAAATCATTGCATCATAACCATACATTTATTACTCAGATCAAGGTTACACAAAGCAGCAGCAAAGGAGCCAAAAAAACGACAGCAAAGGACCTTACAAGTCTTACACACATCAGAAATGAAAATGACATAAAGCATAAAGCATGACTTAAGTAAACTAATGAGACAATCCCCATAATTTTGAGCAAAAGAGCAGCCACACACCCTCATTGGGACTTTCTGCAGAGTCTTGTTTATGCCGAAAGAGCTTTTAAACTTGTTTATTAGCACAAAAGAAGAAGGTTGAAAGCGACACAATTCAGAATTGGTCTAAACTGCAAACCATGGTGCACTCGATTTTAAACTCCTCTTTAACCTTTCATTGAAGCTCTTTGGGGATGAAAGATCCTAGATAAAAATGTCCTAAACTCATCCTAGTATTGAGTAGGACTGAAAAAACAGGGTCCTTCTTTGACGGATTTGGTGTTCGAGCCCAAAACAACCAACCCTTCCAAAACCGGGTCTACATGAACACTTTGGTGATTTGCCTTGGTTTCATTTGTTTCAGGAGTGTACTAGATTAATTAACTTTACATGCACTTCAATATTTAATTGATATTAAATATTGTGATTAACAATTCAGACACAAAAATAAGATAGAACTAAATAAATAATTAAGAACGTATCAACACCATCGCTCCCCTAAATCCTAGCATAAAAGGTCTAGCTACTCATGGGCAACTAATAACAATAATATAATCTAAAGTAAACATGTTATAAGGTGAAACTAATAAATTATGAAGGTAAAAAATAATAATAGGTCTTGCACATCCTTCTCATACGATCTAGGTCGGAATATACCAGATTAAGTAACCATACGTGCACTTAACTATTTAGTTGATATTAAATGTTATGATTAACAATTAAGACACAAAAATAAGATAGAACTAAATAAATAATTAAGAACGTATTAAACCATGGTTGTCCTAAATCCTAGCATAAAAGGTCTAGCTACTCATGGGAAACTAATAACAATAATATAATTTAAAGTAAACATGTTATAAGGTGAAAACAATAAATTATGAAGGTAAAATTAAGGTGAAAATAACTAAACAATAATTAAAGACAATAATTAAAAGACAAGAATTTAAGACAAAGAATTGAAAGATTACTATTAAAATAAAGAAAAGGGAAAGAAATATTACAAGCTTTGTTGTCGGAAAACTAAGAACGTAACTAATGCTTGAAAATGTAATTGTCTTAATGCGTCCTAAAACTGAATGTTGTAAATTGAATGATTAAAACTACCTAATTACCTCTCTATTTATGGTACAGATAATGACTTATTTGATGGAAATAACAATTCTAATAAGATACAAATACTAAGCGTTCTCTAACTCTGTCCAACGCGGAATCCTCTCGATCGAAAAAGTACTGGTTGTAGTGATTTTAGTCGATCAAGGATATTATGCTAAGAAGTAGACGATCGAGTACTTTTTCGATTGAGAGGATTCTGCGTTGGATAGAGTTAGAGAACGTTTAGTATTTGTATCTTATTAGAATTCTTACTTCGGATAAGAATTAGAGAGCGTTGGATAGCAAAACTTGTAATAAGTCATTATCTCTACTATAAATAGAGAGGTAATTAGGTAGATTTAATCATTCAATATACAACATTTAGTTTTAGGACGCATTAAGACAATTATTTTTTCAAGCATTAGTTACGTTCTTAATTTCCGGATAGCAAAACTTGTAATATTTCTTTCCCTTTTCTTTATTTTAATAGTAATCTTTCAATTCTCTGTCTTAAATTCTTGTCTTTTAATTCTTGCCTTGAATTCTTGTTTAGTTATTGTGATCTTAGTTTTACCTTCATAATTTATTGCTTTCACCTTATAACATGTTTACTTTAAATTATATTATTGTTATTAGTTTTCCATGAGTTGCTAAACATTTTATGCCGGGATCAAGGACAACCACAGTGTTAATACGTTCTTAATTATATATTTAGTTCTATCTTATTTTCGTGTCTAAATTATTAATCACATTTAATATCAATAAACACTTAAATGCATGTATGGTTAATTAATCTTGTACACTCCGACCTATATCATATGAGAGGGAGGGGCAAGACCTATTATTATTTTTTACTTTCATAATTTATTATTTTCACCTTATAACATGTTTACTTTAAATTATATTATTGTTATGAGTTTCCCATGAGTAGCTAGACCTTTTATGCTAGCATTTAGGGGAGCCATAATGATAATAAGTTCTTAATTATTTATTTAGTTCTATCTTATTTTCGTGTCTGAATTGTGTATCGCAACATTTATATCAATTAATTAGTTAAGTGCATGATAAGTGCATATTTTATATACTTTATCCACTCATTTTAGTTCGGATTTTATTATCTTTTGGCACTTGTTTTAGTGATTTTATGAGCTAATGTTACTTTTTAGTGCTTTGCAAGTATTTACTCTATTTTGTAGGAATCTAAGTTCTCAAGGTTTTTTCCTACTATATTTGCAAAATGGGCTAAGAAGTTGAGCTAAGATGTTGGATGGAACTTGAAGGCCATGCATGAAAAAGTGGAAAAATGATCAAGTACAATATAATTCTCAAATCAAGCCCAAATTGCAAAATCCATAATTCAACTTAAAATATCTTAAAATTGGATGCTTAAGGGTTGATCACAAGGGTCTAAAAACCGGAGAATTCAGAAGCATTAAGGCTAGCATTGGATACCTCATGCATTGAATAAGGGAATTAAAGTGGAATACAACCAGATTACTGCGTCCCTGATCGGGGATGGCGACCCCGATAAGGGTTGTGCCTCTGAAGTCTATTTCTGTTTCTAACCTATTTTACTATAAATAGGCGGTCATGCTAGGGCTTGGAGAGCAATATACATCATAAAATTTAGTCTTTTTCAGCATTTTATTTTGTTTTAGCTTAGTTTACAAATACTCTCTCAACTTCTCAATTGTTTACATTTCATACAATTAGTTTCAATATAATCTTTTAGTTACTTCCATTCTACATTTCCAAGTTCATTTCCTTTACGGTAATTGCATTTCTATTTTATATTCTTCTTAGCATTTTATTAACATCACATAGTTATTTACAATACTAGTTTATATATTTAAGTTTAATAAAGTTTTATTTAATTATTTAATCATGTTTATCACTTATATTCTTGTTAATTTACATTTTAGTATGAGTAGCTAAATCACCGTAGTCTAGGAATTAAGGAAAGCCATTCAAAATATAATTATGTAATTTGATAAATATAGTTATTAGTAATGTTGTTTATATTGTTATTTAACATGTTTGTACTTAATAATTAATCTTTAATTTATGTACAAAAGCTTAGATTAAATCTTGTAATTCAATCCACATGTTGAGAAACTAGGAATCGAATAGACCAAACATGTTTAGTAGGACGACTTAGTTTTTAACGTGAATGACTCTAGGACCCGAGCTAAGGTTGATACCAACATCGCAAGTTTCGTATCTTTAATAAACCTATAACAATTGAATCATATTTACTAGTTTCCTAGTTAATCTTTTATACGTTTTTATAATTGCATGTACGACCTAAATTCCCAAGACTATCTTTTTAATATTATTGTGACAACCAACCAAACAACCAACTCAAAATCAAAATTGACTAAAGATAGAGATTATTCAATAGCAATTTCTAATTATAAGGGAGGATCCCAGTGTTCGACCCCTATTGCTACATTTATTCGTGTTTAGGAAAATTATTTTTGAATATGTGTACGACCGAACGTATAAGTGCACGTATGGTTAATTAATCTGGTACACTCCTGAAACAAATGCAACCAAGGCAAATCACCTAAGTGTTCATGTAGACCCGATTTTGGAAAGGTTGACTGTTTTGGGCTCGAACACCAAATCCGTTAAAGAACAACCCCATTTTTCAGTCCTACTCAATACTAGGATGAGTTTAGGACATTTTTGTCTTGGATCTTCATCCACAAAGACCTTCAATGAAAGGTTAAAGAGGAGTTTAAAACAGGGTGCACCATGGTTTGCGGTTTAGACCAATTCGGAATTGTGTCGCTTTCAACCTTCCTCTTTTGTGCAAACAAGTCTAAAAGCTCTTTTGGCATACAGAACACCCTGCACACGGTCCAAAGGAGGGTTTGTGGCTGCTCTTTATCTCATAACTATGAGGATTGTCTCATTAGTTTACTTAAGTCATACTTTATGTTTTATGTCCTTTTCATTTCTAATTTGTGTAAGACTTGTAAGGTCCTTTGCTGTCATTTTTTTGGCACTTTTGCTGCTGATTTATGAGCCCACTGTAAAACCTCACCTCGCGATAGCGGAGAATAAACATACAAAGTACCCAAAAATTGCAGCGGAATTAAATCTTTTTAAAGAAACATACTAACATGCGAGGTGTACCATTACATAACTGAAATGTGGAAATGAAATAAAACATAATTAAGTATTAAGTACAAAATGACAGCCCGGGATAGCATATCCCTACAGGCACAAAACTGTTTAACCAAATCTAAGGTCTAGCTAACGAATAAGGTAAATGTCATCGATGATGGATCATGGCTCGTTAGCCTCATGCAAAACCCTGTACAACAATCACCAACCTACACACATGAAACATGTGCGCCACAGTCAGTGGGGAGTGACTAGAGATGCTCCTAGCCACTTGTTGCTACGAACACATAACAAATATATACATGCACATCCTCAAACTTATATACTCCAACATAAACCTCAACATATGAATTACAATAATCATAAACATCACCTTACATTCACTTTCCTCAAGTACAACATGCCTCACTCATATATATAACCGATACAAGCAAACATGTATATTCACCATCACTATCACTCTCTATGAAGGTTCAGCGGTCAACTCAAGACATAACCTAAACATAGCAATCATTCACTTTCACTAACTATGAAGGTTCAACGGTCAACTTAAGACATAACCTAAACATAGCATATATTCACAATCACATTCACTAACTATGAAGGTTCAGCGGTTAACTTAAGACATAAATAGCAAACAACAAGTATAAAGGTTCAGCGGTCAACTTAAGACATAACCTAGATACCAATTCACTTTCACAAACAAGGGCTCAGAGGCCAACCTAAGGCATACTCCTTGCTAATCAACAAAACACTAGACTCAGAGGCCAATTTAAGGCATAGACTAGCATCCAATTCACTCAATAAGTAAAGGACTCAGAGGCCAACTTAAGGCATACCCCTTTACTACCTCGCATGAAACTAGACTCTGAGGCCTACTTAAGGCATACTCTAGCATCCAACATCTGTACTCTAGGCAAGGCATCAACACCCTAGCTACCCCGTTGTACAAGTGCTCTACTTGTCAGACTCAGAGGCCAACTTAAGACATGTCCTGAAACGATCACATAAAACATGTCTAAGCTCAGAGGCCAACTTAAGGCATATCTCAAACACGACAGGAAAAGACATATAGGGCTTAGAGGCCAACTTAAGGCATATCACCATATATGACAACTAGTTCACGGATTAAGCTCAGAGGCCAGCTTAAGGCATAGTTCAATACGCATTCATACAAGTTTACATCCTATTCACATAAACTCCTATGTTACCTCTAATTCATTATATTTCTCAAGCATAGATGATAATCATTTTAATCAAACTCATTAACCTCCTAAGACTCATTACTAATAAGCACATCTATATATAATATAAAAAGGCAAGACAAAACACCATATTTCACCATTTCACTTTTGAGAAATTCTAGCAAGCCACATCATCATTATCATTATTTAAAAAAGAAAAAAAATAATGAATTTATAAGCATTAAATGCATACCAAGTTTTTAAATAGCATAACATCATTATTTAAAAAAAAAACTAATGAATTTACAAGTATTAAACGCATACAAAGTTTTTAAATAGCATAATAACGAATAAAGTTTAGACTCTTAATTTTTAATAAATTTAACAACAATTAATAAATCAAAATGAATGCTAAATTTAAAATTTATTTGTTCATTGTTAGAAGTTAATTCCCAAATAAAAAAACACATCACTGTAAATTTACAGCATACAACTATTTTGTTTGCTTATAAAGATTAAATTATATACATCTATTTATACAATATAATTTAAAGGCTAATTATTAAAGTAACTTTTTTAGCGTTGCGTACTTACGTGTAAAGATAAGTTATTCACAAAGTATTTGTCTAAAAACTAAAACATTTTAATTATTATTATATTTCACACTCTAAAAAAATATTAAAAGGTAAAATTATTAGGTGAAGTTAATAGTTTCTAATACACTTTTGACATTTCTTTTGTCTATAATAATTTTTGGATAAAATTTATTCAACGTCTTATCTAAAGTATTAAAGTTTTTGGAATATAAAAAGTAAAAAATTTACTCCATAATCATAAGTGAAAAATATATTGTATATAAATAGAATACTTATCCAATATAATTAAAACGCTTAATTAAGTAGTTTGTTATCGTAATGTGACAAGATAAGCTATTTATAAAGTGTTTGTCTAAAAAAATTATCTATAAAATCTAATTAAAAGGGTAGCCTAAGAAGTGTGGCATGGCAAAATTAAATGTGTCATGACAAATTTAAATGTGACTTGGCGAAAAAAAGTGACATGGATTATCAATTTAAGAAAAAAAATATAAGTTAAGAAATTAAAAAATACTCCCTCCTACCCGCTTATAATGTCCCATTGTGATGAAAGAAAAAAATTTATGAGATATTAGTTGTTTAATATTTTGGTTGAGTAAGGGTATGTAGATTGGAGAGAGGGTGTTATGATTTGTATAAAGTAAGTGGGGTAATGGGTGGGTGGGTGAGTAATAAATGAAAATTAATAAGGGTAGAATGGTAAAAACTTGGTAAAAAAGCTTACCAAAAATGGACAATGGGACAATATCCTGGATAAACGGAAATGTACAATGGGACATTTAAGTTGGGTAGGAGGGAGTATAAGCTTTAAACAAAAAAAAAATAATCATTCATCTCGTCTCATAATTTTTGTTATTTATTTACCTTTATTAGTAAACCATTATTTCCTTTATTTAATGAAATGACCTTTTAACTTTCTTTTCATTTACTATATATACCCACTTTGTATATTCCATCTTTTTTTATTTTTGTTCTATTCATAAAATTTGGAGAGAATTAGTTGTAAAAAATTTCATATGCAACTATTATAACAACCCTAATATCAATTTTATTTAAAAAATTAGCACTAAAATATACATAGAAAAGTAAATTAGTTATTTCGCTTTTTTATTTTTATTATGTTTTGAATTAATTTGAATCTTATTAGTTATTATTTTTTGTGTTTGTTTTAATATTGTAGGAGAATGAATTTTAATCTTTATTCAAAAAATTGGTAGGTGAGTTATACCTAGAGAACTAAATTAATTATTCGCTTTTTATTTTTATTATGTTTTAAATCAATTAGAATCTTATTAGTTTTTTTTGCGTGTTTATATTAATATTGCAGGAGGATGAATTTTTAAATTTAGTCAGAAAATTTCTAGGTAAAGTATACGCAGAGAACTAAGTTAACTATTCTCTTTTTACTTTTATAATATTTTGAATTAATTAGAATCTTATCAGTTATTATTTTTATGTTTACATTCATATTACAGAGGGATGACAAACTCACATATAAATAACAATGCACGAGATTGAATATAATAGCTATGGATCTTCTTTACAGATTTTTTTTCTTGATTTGAATGACTCTTTTATTTTTGCCGATTTTTTTTCTTTCTGCAATGGTGTATTTGAAACATTGAAAGGTAACAAAAATCTTTAATAAGTTATTGACATGTTACATTATTGTCTTTCACTCTTTCCTACATGTTGGTCCCCTTTGTAGCACTTATGTTCTATTTTTATTTTGTCAAACAGGTTAGAAATCAAATTGCTTAGTTAAAGGGTTGAAGTACGATGCACGTATGTCAATTTTATCATATCATAGTGTTATAAATATATTCATAATAAAAATATGCACGATTAGTAATTAATTAGAAACAGATTCTTATTCTCCAATTTGTTGTTCCAATTCCATTGCTTTCAGGCTTTTAAATCTTTTTTTTCGTTTTCCATCAAATATATTATTCTATAATTCACAATAATTTTTTGGATAAATGTTATTTTTTAAATGATTTGTTTATATTTTATTTCTCATGAATTAGGAAATGTTAATATTTCGTATGAAGTATAATAATATTGTTTTGATTATACTTTTGGATGAATGATCGAATTTGAATAACCTATGTCTGGAATTGTATAAAAATCTCTATTTGTTGCGTGATTTCGATAGATGTTTAATTACTTTTGCCCATCTTATACTACTACTAATTATTATTATTAGAGTTCAACTATAAATTTTTGATATTTACTTTACTCTCTTACTTTGTCCCAAATCTATAAAATCGTATTAAAAGGCTAACCTAAAAAATGTGACATGACAAGTTTAATTGTGACCTGACAACTTTTATTTGACATGGCAAAAAAAGTGACATGAATTACCAATTTAAGAAAATTAAAAAATACAAGGTTTAAAAAAAAATAGGTGTAAACAAAAAAATGTAATTAATCTCCTCTCATAATTTACCTTATTTATTTAACCATTATTTCCTTTATTAATGAATTGACTTTTAACTTTCCTTTCATCATTATTATATATACTCTTTATTTATATACCATATTTTTTTCATTTTCCTTTCATTCATAAAATTTTGAGAGAATTGATAATAGAATTTTTTATATATTCCAAAGTTAGGAGGTTTTTAACTATATATCGAGTAGAAAATAAATTTTAATGCAATTTGTTCATATATGGAAGGGGGCTTCTTTAATGGAGTAGAAAATAAATTTTAATGCAATGTTTAGATGGTCGCTTCAAAACAACCAAGTTATTCACATTTTGGTTTACCTATCCTCCTGAATCAAAAATTGGATTGTATTTAACATTTTTTTTAAAAAAAATAGCGCTCCCCCAGTCGTGTTCGTTTTAAAAAAAATGATTGAGGGAGGTGACTACTCCGTTTAAGTTATTTACAAATTAAACACAAAAATACAGTAAATTATTAATGATTCCGTGATTTTCACGGGCTCCAAAACTAGTTAAGTATTATAAACTAATCAACACAACTCGAGAAGCTACACTAATTAATTGATTAAGAACCAATTACTTAAGATGAACACTAATCACCTTAATAAAACTCACCTATTCAATTTAAACGTATTAACTAAGTATATGTACCATAGAAACCTTGCTAGAACAAGCTAAGAATAAATGGTAAAAGAACACCCAAAACAGTCTACGTATTAAATAAAAGTCCGAACCTACAACGGTCCTCTGCGCAGCCTGCGCAAACCACAGCGCAGCCTGCGCACGCTTGCGCACTACCCAACGTAGCCTGCGTTCACCTACGAGCACAATTTCTGAAACGCGATTTCCTGCACTTTCTCCATTTCTCTAAAACTTTGACCATTACTTCTAAGCTATGAAATCAAGAATAAATCCTACTATTCTACAACACATAAGTTCCAACATGTCCCAAGTGGTCCATCCTCATCAATCTTAAGCATATAAACATGAATCTCAGGCTATTAAACATCAATTAAGCCAGATCCTAAAGTTGTGACGGATATAACATGTTCATCAATAATCCTCATAAACACAACCACCATACCTCCATAACTTCTTAAATTACTCCATAAACATTCACAACATGTATTCATCCTCAAATATACCACAAATTCACACATAAACACATGTCACATGAACATAACAAAGTCAAGTAATCTCATCACGGTTGATGTGTGCATTTTATATAGACCTTTTAGGCCATATTAGGACGCATTTCCATGCTTGTTCCGTAGTATTTTTTACTACAAATATCCCCCAAATAGTCTACTTTGATTTGTCTTGTGTTAATTGCAGAAATGAGCCGGAGAAGATCATAATCAACCCTAAAACATGTCCTTATACATGCATTTAGGAGAAGAGTTGAGTCGGAGCTTGTTACCCCGTTTTGAGATGCGCATAGGAGCAATGAAAGTCTACCAAGCTAAGGAAGAGCTCCAATTTTCTAGTGCCTACTTTGGAGAGCCATATCTTGAGTTCTACAATAGATAATTATGTAATTCGAATTGTATATGAAAGCTTGTCCTCTTAGCTTTCCAAAGCCAGCAAAAAAGCTTGATTTTCCTGAGTAACGAAGAAATAACAGCCGTTTGAAATTCAGTGCGCAGTGCAGGAAACATGCACTGGGAAGTACTCGATCAAGTACTCTTTCTACTCGATCGAGGGATTCTAATGGACCCTTTCCTCGATCGAGAGGTTTTGGTTCTTAATCCCCTCGATCGAGAGGTTTTGGTTCTTAATCTCCTCGATCGAGAGGTTTTGGTTCTTAATCTCCTCGATCAAGAGGTTTTGGTTCTTAATCTCCTCGATCGAGAACTTTTGGTACTTATCTTTCTCGATCAAGAGATTTTTGTCTGATGGGCTTCAATATTACG
The DNA here is from genome assembly GCA_029255685.2 of Silene conica. Classification (NCBI taxonomy): domain Eukaryota; kingdom Viridiplantae; phylum Streptophyta; class Magnoliopsida; order Caryophyllales; family Caryophyllaceae; genus Silene; species Silene conica. Next base: position 53,403,458 of record CM055311.2, on the reverse strand, counting down.
CTGAACTGCAAACTAGGTTTCTTCTATTTAAATTAAGGGAACAGTAGCAGGGACTCCTATCACTACTCCCTACCAATTTCTCATACCTAGTTTTAGATAGTCTCTATAGTTTTTCTCTATCAATTGAAAAGATTGGATTGTTCTGTTTCTTTGTTCTCTACTTGGATTCGGTATTTTACTTTCCAATTTTTACTTCAATTCTTCCTTTTACTATGATGTTTTCACTATTTCGTTTTGTTGCATCATCTATTTTCTTATTGGTTATGCGTAGCTAATCCCTCCGTTAGGATTTAGGGTAGCCATGGCGTATGTGACACCCCGTGATATACCATAAAAATAAACAAGTAATTTGCAGCGCAAATACGATACTTTTAAAAACTTTTCGACATATTTATTAAAACTTTTTCGCGAAATATCAAAACAACGTGCGGAAGACTAAAACTAATAAGAAAGTATAACTTATTCACGTATACTTAAATAAACGAGGGATAAGGTATCCCATGATAACAACATGAATTAAATCTAAACTAAGCATAAGGGTAATTTTCGAATAATCAACAATGCTCGCTAGCCACACGTCTTCCCCAAACAGCACCAACCTACATTCATGAAACATGAACGCCACAGTCAGTGGGGAGTAACTCAAGGTTCTCCCAGCCACTTTACATCAAAATACAAATAGATAACAATAAGAACATATTATATATGAAGTAGTACATGTAAGTATGAGAAATATCAAAGCATGATACGTACTCAAAATCAGATAAACAACAAGGTGATTGACTCAGAGACCAACACTTGATGGCATGTCCAATCACACAGACAACAACAAACAAGAATATAATGAACGCCGTCAGGTAGCATAACCGCTACAACTGACAGTCAGGGAGTATAACCGCTCCACTAACAGGCTAGGGCGTATAACCGCGCCCTAGCTACCGGAGCGCATAACCACGTCATCCGGATACTATGTATAGCGCATAACCGACAACTATATGCCCAAGACCTGGCCAGACCTCTCGATGTAATAACCTACACCGAACGACACACGGGGACCGGGCCGTATAACCACAGACACCGACCAATCCCGAACATAGTTAGATAAAATCCCATAACAGGAGTGGCGTTTGTTCATTACAGTGATACACAAATCGTATCACGGCTATCTATTCACAACCAAGGCAACATAACTGTTACCAACACAATTTAGGATGACATAACCGTCACCTAAACATAAGCAAGGCAACATAACCGTCACCCAACTCATCTTAAGATAACATAACCGTCATCAAAACACAATTTAAGCTAACATAACCGTTAACCAACTCATTTACATACAAGAGCCAACAATCGATAAATAAGATAACACTTAAGTCCATTCCATACGAATAAACGGAACTGATTAATAAAACATAAGTCTTAAAAGCGTTTTACATTCAGCTGTCCTCTGCCGTAAAATTCATAATTAATTCAAATAAAATCGAAATTATACAAGGCCAACTGGGTCAGATTAATAAGACTTTTATCTACAATATTTGTCAAATAAACATTTTTAAAATACGAACTTAACAGGGGGTTATTGTCTAATCTTTACAGTGTGTCTGAAATCATCACACAAAATGTATTGCTTCATAAAACGGGTTTAACAAATCATTTTGGATCAAATAAAACTCCTAACATCATCTAATCTCTTCAAAGTTTAATTATTGAAAAGGACCAGAATAGTTTCAAAGTATAAAAATGATTTTCGAAACAATCTTTGAGCTACTGTCCATTCTGCGAGTACTTCAGCGCAATGTTCGTAAATAATTTATTGTGAACAAACGACATGCAAGACAATTACTAAATTTTAGAGGTAGACTCTACACTTAAAATAAATAGGGGTCTCTTTTCAACATTTTCAAAGACGGATACTCTAAGATGTTGAAATAAATTGTACAAGACAATGGACAGATTTGTCAAGGTGCTGAAACTTTATCAAATAACCAAAGTAAACCAAGCATTATGAACATGAAAGACTATCAAACTAATCATCCTCAAATATCACATCCTCATTTAACAATACAATCCTTAATGAATTTTCAACTAGAATATCACCCAACACAACCATGCAAGATGAAAATCATCCAAACATATGACTTATAAAGCTAATCATGCAACTAATTAATCAAACATATTTCTAGTATAATATGTATTACTAATATATGTAACACATGCAAACATAGACGATAAAGTCGAGTAACCCATCACCGTTACCTTATAACAGCTGTTCAATAAGCATGGTTTTGACTCAAAACCACTCCGGTTTGGACAACCGAACTAGCTACACACAAATAAACGAGTTCGCATTTGAAAACAGTGCCTTAAAGGCCATGACCAGAGTAGAGGAAAGAATATATTTGATACTTTTATTACCTAGAAATATGGAGGGCTAGGAGAGGAAGAGATAGGCGCGAAAATCATCGAAAACCGATAAGAAACGAAGATTTTACGATCGTTTTACGGTGGAGGTAAGAAGGTGCAACAATGGTGTTTGTGACTTTGTGTTTGGGTGTGTTTTGCGGAAAAACACGAAGGAAGGAAGAAGAATGAAGAAGTCCTTGGGCAGCAAGGAACTTAGTTGCATGTTCAAGCCAAGTGTCAAAACGATTAGGCCATGTGTCGAAGCATAAGCCATGTGTCGAGAGCTTTAGGCCATGTCTCGAGAGTCTAGGACATGTGGAAGAAGTAATTAGGGCAGGTGTCTAAGTTCTTATACCAAGTGTAAGAAGTGCTAAGACCATGTGTCGAAGTTTTTAGGCCAAGTGGAAGAGGTAGCAACGAGCGAGCATCTCGTCGGCGGATATTCTGCGACAACCTTTCGTATTTTGGCCATAATTGTTTCCAGAGAACTCGTATTAAGGTGTTTTCGGTGGCGTTGGAAAGCTAAGGAAAAGTGCTAAAACTTTTATTTTATAAGAAAAAGCTAGATATGCCTTTAAATTATCTTAAAATTAGCAACAAAGACAGAGTAGTGTTTTACAAGTTTAAGGAGTATAAGTTTAAGACGGAAATATTAATATCATTATCGAAAACGATAAATTTTAAAAGGAATTTTATTTATTGTGGAACATTATTATTACTAAAATAAGATTTTAATAATATATAAATACTTGGAAATTACGGGGTGTTACAATCACCCCACCTTTTAAAAAGTTTCGTCCTCGAAACTTGAAAGTAGATAAACGGTAAGTTGTAAAGACAAGGTAAATAATCAAAGCATTTACCAAAATTTGATATTTCAAAACTTAGATTTTGTTTTTTGAAGATTTTGAAAAGATTTTCCAAAGGCACAAGTACTCGTCAATGGAACAAGAGGATTCTCGTTGCGCATTCAAGAGCCCGACATTCCAAATCAAGGGCTAGTCCAAAACTAAATCATGCGCCGACAAGCATAGTACAAGTTATTAGACATCTCCAATAACGAGTTCTAACACTGAATCAAACGCTAAAATCAATTAATATTATAAACCATTTCAAATTTTTTTCAAAACTTGTCATTTCGGAAGTAGACTTACATTTTTGAATCCATAAAATAAGTAAGGTTATAACAGAAATTAAAATTTTTGAACAACAAAAGTAAGGTAACTAAAATTGGTTGTAAAGTATATAAATGGAAAACATTTTAAATAACACTCATACAAAACACAAGCATGAAAGCTTCATATCATCAACCAAAGAGGGTCGAGTCTGTCCATCAAAGAACTCAAAACACAAAACATAACAAAGAAGCTAACTAAAACAAGGTATCAAAACCACCATCTTCATGGCTAACGACGGTACTCAACAAGAGAATAAGGATGCACAAACAACAAAGTAACAGACGCATGAACAAAAGAGGTTTAAGGCTAAGGAGGAAGATAACTCTTCGGATTACGGAAATCACTAACCACTAAATCCATAAATGAAACATCATCATCATCATCATGATTCCTTACACACCTCAGAAGGCAGCTCTTTCAACCGCAAAACTCTCAAGGCTTCCTCAACTCAACTTGGGTAACTCACATCTAGTTCATCCACGATATAAGGTATCACATTACCAAAGGGACTTCACAACTCTCGATTATTACTCAACAATCAACATCCTTCATAGAGCTAGATCCAAAACTACTGACAAGGTCACACTCATAACCGACCAACATAAGATATATGTCTCTAAATAAGGTAAAACACCAGACAAAGATCTCAAACCAGAATCCATCTTCCAGACCTCTAAACAAAAATCCGTTACACTCATATTGACAACCAAAGATATGAGCGTGGCAGTCTCGGAACTGTACTTACTCTCATACATAGGGCTATGAGATAAACATCCAAAACATCTAATCCCAAAAGCAGAAACACGGTAACTATTCCCAAACGTAGGACTACGAGTTAAACATCCAAAGCATTCAGTCCCAAACTAGTCAACTCTAGCTCATCGACCCATATCAAGAAAACATCTCTTAAACCTTGATTATCACACTTCATGACCTTAAAGTGATCATCCCAAAAGAAAGTCACATAAAAGTAACATCTTTCACCCAAACTGTCTCTAGGTAACCATCAACACTCTCATAGATAACACCAAATTTATTAGCTTCACGGTTGATACCAGTCCACAAGAAGCACTCATACCCTCAAACCTTTAAAATGAAACCATCAAGATGGCACACTACCTAATATTACCCAAACGTCACCAAACACTAACTTTCTCAACTATGTCCGATAAAACAAGACAAAGGATCCTCTAAGCATATATTACTATTTCACAAACGAATTCAACCTCACAACTAAACCAAAATACATTGGGCAAGGTTCACATGAGTAAAGATATGACACAAACTTAGAGACAAACGCGATACAGAAACTTGAGAGAGATACATAAGATGACGGGCTAAGAGACTCCAGGCTATGGACTCCAAAAATAGTGAAGCCATGAGGAGAAGAATGAGCATTAGAGGTAAGAAGATATATGACATAAAGAAAGGTGAAGTAAGCTTTGTTATGAAAGAATAACTCGACATAATTAGCATGGAAGAAGAAAGAAGAAGAGAAGCGTTGAGGAAAGGTTACGATTTGAACTGACACAATTCCCAAGGCTCGGGGTTCCCAAAATTTCCACAAGGCTCTTAACTCCTACTTCCCAAATGGTTCTCTTTACTATAAGTTCTTCGAAAAATTAAAGATGTACGATCATCCCAATTTCGACTATTCCATAAAGTTTTAAGTATCTCTATGCCTTAAATTCCTCAAACGACATTTCTGTAATACTCCAGGATAAACCATTTTTATACCATTGCTACTTCACAATCTTTATACTCCATAGATTATCAACTCTCTATTTCCTTCAATTCCCAAAACTTTCATTACCCATCGAGTTACTCTATTCTAATCCCACACAATGCGTAAATCCTTATAATTCATTAATACCTAAAAATGTGAACACTAAGAAAATCCACTATTAATGTTCTCACACCTCTATAAACGAATCTGAACATCCTTTAAACATCACAACCTCAAAATCTCACAAATCGACAAGTTGTACCTCACTACCTCAATCATACATCCAAAGACATTATCTTTTGGTAACTCCTCTAAGGTTACACTACTAATTCCGTTCGAATAACTAAAAGCATAAACTTTAATCAATTCTCCCAAGATTACCTCATAGATCCTTTCAATACTCACCCATCATTATAAACGATTCTTATTCTTAAACGTCACATCCCAAGTATATTTTCCAAATTCATTTTATGACTTCTAACAGCTCATTTATACTCTTAAAGTAACACATTTTAATCCACTAATTCTAAATCCCAATTATGATTCCCAATGTTAAAATGCACCAAATATCGCACATACAATTCAATATTTTAAACCAAGAATTCCACCAACCATTTCCACTCATTATGTAGGGCCAACAACTAAGCATTAGGATCACCAAGACATGCCTTACTATACTCCCTAAACGTTTTCAGTCTTATTACTTCTCAAAATAAGGGCTAGGGGTTATCCTCGAACAAAATCCTCAATATCCAACTAAGCTAGGCTACCTACTAAGCGCCATGGGAAAAAGGTAAGTAACAAGGATAAGGTTAAGTCGGGAAGTTATGAAAGTAGCTTCCGAGTTAAGATAGAAAAGAGTTCGGGAAGGGAGAATATGCATCAAGAAATAAGGAAGAAGGTGATGCATGATGAACAAGGAGTATATATCTTCGGGGACATGGAAGCATCCTTCAAAGATAGCACGAATCTTCCATCTTCGGTAGTAGACAATAATCTTGATTGCCATCCAGGTAAGCTCATGGTTCACCTATCCTTGAGCACAAAAATAAAATCTTTGACAATTAACAAACATGTTAGACCTAACAAGGAGCAATCACAGTACAGACTACCACTTGGTCCTAAAGTCTACCCATTTCTCATTCATTATTTTAGGTCAAGTTGAAATTTAAGTTGGGGTACACGTGTGTGCGTCGGGAGCATTACTGCTCTGATACCAACTGTGACACCCCGCGATATAGCATAAAAATAAACAAGTAATTTGCAGTGCAAATACGATACTTTTAAAAACTTTTCGACATATTTATTAAAACTTTTTCGCGGAATATCAAAACAACGTGCAGAAGACTAAAACTAATAAGAAAGTATAACTTATTCACGTATACTTAAATAAACGAGGGATAAGGTATCCCACGATAACAACATGAATTAAATCTAAACTAAGCATAAGGGTAATTGTCGAATGATCAACAATGCTCGCTAGCCACACGTCTTCCCCAAACAGCACCAACCTACATTCATGAAACATGAACGCCACAGTTAGTGGGGAGTAACTCAGGGTTCTCCTAGCCACTTTACATCAAAATACAAATAGATAACAATAAGAACATATTGTATATGAAGTAGTACATGTAAATATGAGAAATATCAAAGCATGATATGTACTCAAAATCAGATAAACAACCAGGTGATTGACTCAGAGACCAACACTTGATGGCATGTCCAATCACACAAACAACAACAAACAAGAATAGAATGAACGCCGTCAGGTAGCATAACCGCTACAACTGACAGTCAGGGAGTATAACCGCTCCACTAACAGGCTAGGGCGTATAATCGCGCCCTAGATACCGGAGCGCATAACCACGTCATCCGGATACTATGTATAGCGCATAACCGACAATTATATGCCTAAGACCTGGCCAGACCTCTCGATGTAATAACATACACCGAACGACACACGGGGACCGGGCCGTATAACCACGTACACCGACGAATCCCGAACATAGTTAGATAAAATCCCATAACAGGAGTGGCGTTTGTTCATTACAGTGATACACAAATCGTATCACGGCTATCTATTCACAACCAAGGCAACATAACCGTTACCAACACAATTTAGGATGACATAACCGTCACCTAAACACAAGCAAGGCAACATAACCGTCACCCAACTCATCTTAAGATAACATAACCGTCATCAAAACACAATTTAAGCTAACATAACCAATAACCAACTCATTTACAGACAAGAGCAAACAATTGATAAATAAGACAACACAAAGTCCATTCCATACGGGAGAAGAATAAACGGAACTGATTAATAAAACATAAGTCTTAAAAGCGTTTTACATTTCAGCTGTCCTCTGCCGTAAAATTCATAATTAATTCAAATAAAATCGAAATTATACAAGGCCAAATGGGTCAGATTAATAAGACTTTTATCTACAATATTTGTTAAATAAACATTTTCAAAATACGAACTTAACAGGGGGTTATTGTCTGATCTTTACAGTGTGTCTGAAATTGTCACACAAAATGTATTGCTTCATAAAACGGGTTTAACAAATAATTTTGGATCAAATAAAACTCCTAACATCATCTAAACTCTTCAAAGTTTAATTATTGAAAAGGACCAGAATATTTTCAAAGTATAAAAATGATTTTCGAAACAATCTTTGAGCTACTGTCCATTCTGCGAGTACTTCAGCGCAATGTTCGTAAATAATTTATTGTGAACAAACGACATGCAAGACAAGTACTAAATTTTAGAGGTAGACTCTACACTTAAAATAAATAGGGGTCTCTTTTCAACATTTTCAAAGACGGATAATCTAAGATGTTGAAATCAATTGTACAAGACAATGGACAGATTTGTCAAGGTGCTGAAACTTTATCAAATAACCAAAGTAAACCAAGCATTATGAACTTGAAAGACTATCAAACTAATCATCCTCAAATATCACAACCTCATTTAACAATACGATCCTTAATGAATTTTCAACTAGAATATCACCTAACACAACCATGCAAGATGAAAATCATCCAAACATATGACTTATAAAGCTAATCATGCAACTAATTAATCAAACATATTTCTAGTATAATATGTATTACTAATATATGTAACACATGCAAACATAGACGATAAAGTCGAGTAACCCATCACCGTTACCTTATAACAGCTGTTCAATAAGCATGGTTTTGACTCAAAACCACTCCGGTTTGGACAACCGAACTAGCTACACACAAATAAACGAGTTCGCATTTGAAAACAGTGCCTTAAAGGTCATGACCAGAGTAGAGGAAAGAATATATTTGATACTTTTATTACCTAGAAATATGGAGGGCGAGGAGAGGAAGAGATAGGCGCGAAAATCATCGAAAACCGATAAGAAACGAAGATTTTACGATCGTTTTACGGTGGAGGTAAGAAGGTGCAACAATGGTGTTTGTGACTTTGTGTTTGGGTGTTTTTTGCGGAAAAACACGAAGGAAGGAAGAAGAATGAAGAAGTCCTTGGGCAGCAAGGAACTTAGTTGCATGTTCAAGCCAAGTGTCAAAACGATTAGGCCATGTGTCGAAGCATAAGCCATGTGTCGAGAGCTTTAGGCCATGTCTCGAGAGTCTAGGACATGTGGAAGAAGTAATTAGGGCAGGTGTCTAAGTTCTTATACCAAGTGTAAGAAGTGCTAAGACCATGTGTTTTTAGGCCAAGTGGAAGAGGTAGCAACGAGCGAGCATCTCGTCGGCGGATATTCTGCGACAGCCTTTCGTATTTTGGCCATAATTTCTTCCAGAGAACTCGTATTAAGGTTTTTTCGGTGGCGTTGGAAAGCTAAGAAAAAGAGCTTAAACTTTTATTTTATAAGAAAAAGCTAGATATGCCTTTAAAATATCTTAAAATTAGAAACAAAGACAGAGTAGCGTTTTACAAGTTTAAGGAGTATAAGTTTAAGACGGAAATATTAATATCATTATCGAAAACGATAAATTTTAAAAGGAATTTTATTTATTGTGGAACATTATTATTACTAAAATAAGATTTTAATAATATATAAATACTTGGAAATTACGGGGTGTTACAGCGTAGGATGTATTATTAGTTTGAGATACCCGTAATTTGGTTTGTATGTATCCGTCTCATATAATAGTTGTTAATTGTTTGAGTCGACGCACTCAATTGACTGTTTAGAAACCCTCTTGACCTGGATCGGAAGATTGGAATAGGGGTAGTTCTGCGACGATTATTAGGATTGTGCTAATTAGGGCGGAAGCTAAGTTAGTATAGTCTTAGAGCGAATAGCGGACCGGAAGGACCTTTTCACTACCCACAGACCGAATTTAGGGTGTTTTGTGACTGACAGTTCAGACTTTAGTAGCCATGGCGAATTGACAATCCTAATGCTTATTTATCTGTTTTCTCTTCCCCTTTTCCTTTTAGTTTTCAGAATTCAATCAAACAAACCCCCAGAACCGGTTACTTTAGACAGAGTTTGTAGACTATAGATGCCCATCTCTCTGTGGATACGATACCCGACTACCTCTGCTACATTTAGTTGAGACCAGTTAGGTTTTATCTTTGATATGGTTGCGACCGCCGTGTCAACGGTCACCTGTTTTAAGCGTCTTCACCGCTTCCCTCTTCAATGAAAAACGAATCCTTCTCCAAATCCTCTAAGTCTTCACCTTAAAACAACACAAAAGAAGGTTAGGGACCGATTTTCGAGATTATCCTCAAAACAGCCCAAAAATCAAGTGTAACAATTTTGAAATTGAAAGAGATAGATGAGACGGGAATGAGACAAGGATCGCGTAGACGAAAACGTTACCTCAAACGGAGTTGCATTGAGATCGGAGTGAGCAATTTAGTGAATTTGGGGAAATGTGATTGAGGAAGATGAGAAATCTGATTTTTGATTCTTAAGAACTTGGAAAACAAGTAAAATGATGTTTGTGAGGAAATCAAGGGGAAGTTTCCTCAACACTAGCTTTTATCTTATTTTGGTGAGTCAGGTTTTAAGTTGTTGCTCGGGATTATTATTAAACGGAATGCCAAGAGACTCTTCTTACTTCTTAAGACCATTAAATCTCAAGACGGAACTTACATGCTATTTTTAAAATAAAAGTTTACGAATTTAAATAAAATTTTATTAAATTCCGAAAAATACTTTAATTAATTTAAAATATGGTTTACGAAAATAAGGGATGTTACAATCACCGCACCTTTCAAAAAGTTTCGTCCTCGAAACTTGAACGAAGAAAAATCTAAAACAATACCTCAATCGAAAAGGCTCGGATGCCTAGCGCACATCAAGGCTTCAGTCTCCCAGGTTTGCTCTTCTACATCACCACATCTCCAAAGAATCTTCACAAGACGAACCACCTTGTTCCGCAGCTTTCGGTCTTGACGATGAAGGATCTTCACTGGGCGCTCTTCAAATGCAAGACTCGGCTCAAGGTTATCAACCTCCCTCTTTAGAACATGACTCGGATCGCTGATGTATTCCGAAGTTGTGAAACATGAAAGACGTTATGAACCTTGCCCAACCTAGGAGGCAAGTCAAATCTGTAAGCCACTACACCAATCCTCTTAACGATCTCATACGGGCCAATGTACTTAGGGCTCAATTTTCCTTTAACTCCAAATCTCTTCACTCCCTTCATCGGCGAAACCTTGAGAAAAACACGATCGCCAACCTCAAACTCAAGCGGTCGACGGCGGACATCTGTAGAGGATTTCTGCCGGTCATGGGCGGCCTTCATCCTACCACGAATCAACTGAACATGGTCAATGGTCTCAGCTAGCTGATCGGGTCTTAGATCATGAACATCACTCGATTGATTCCAGCAAATCGGACTACGACACTTCCTCCAATAAAGAGCCTCATACGGAGCCATCTTGATCGACGAATGATAATTGTTATTATACGAGAACTCAACCAACGACAAACTTTGCTCCCACGAAGTCTGAAAATCTAAGGCACACACTCGCAGCAGATCCTCTAAGGTCTGTATGGTTCTCTTAGACTGACCATCCTTAGCAGCATGGAATGCAGTGCTCATCAACAATCAGCTACCTATGGCCTCCTGGAGAGCTTTCCAGCACCTCGAAAAAAAACGGGGATCCCTGTCTGATACGATCTCCCTAGGGACACCATGATAACGAACAATCTCAACAACGTAAACCCTAACAAGACGATCCATATCCCATGTCTCTCTAATCGGAATGAATCTAGCACACTTAATCAGTCGGTCAACAACAACCCAGACAACATCCTTACCACCTGCAGTCTTCGGTAACGCAATCACAAAATCCATGGAGATGCACTCCCACTTCCACTGAGGAATGTGGAGCGGCTGAAGCAGACCACCAGGTCTCTTATGCTCAATATTGACTTGCTGACATGTCAAACACTTACTCACATAACTCAAGATATCGCTTTTCATCCCAGGCCACCAGAACAAGAGTCGAAGGTCCTTATGCATCTTTTCACCACCGGGGTGAATCGAATATGGGGTCAAATGTGCCTCATCCAACACCCTCTTCCTCAAACTAGGAGCATCGAAAAACAAACATCCGGCCACGGAAACGAAGAAATCGATCAGCACCAATCACAAAATCCTTAGCCTCACCATTGGCAATCTTAGCCTCAAATTTCTTGAAAGTTGCATCTGTAGGCAAACTCTTGCGAATTTCCCAATACAAAGTAGGCTCAGCTGTCATCGCATCCAAATAGTTGAAATCGGATCCAACCATCTCAAGTCTCAACTTACGGAACGCGGAACACAACTCATTAGGCATCACTCTAATCGCGCTCAAAGAATGAGAAGTCTTCCTACTCAACGCATGTAATACCCCGTTTATTTATAAAGTTTTATTTTAAAAGTTACGATGTTTTATTGGTTGACGTTAATAATAGTTTAAGATACGATGGTTATTTTATCATGGATGCTAGTTATTTATGTTTTCCTTTTAAATAAGGTTTGTGTCGTTCGTGGGGTTCGAGCATGAGACCTCTAGGTAGGGGTCTTGGGCCTTGATAATTGTGCTAACACAAAACAGCCCACCATAGTTTTAAGCAAACCGTCGCGCAGCAGCCATATAAGACATGTTTTTACCCTACTTCTGACCTATCTACAACACAACCCACACCCTAGTTTTACAGCCGCCACCATACAGCAGTAAGAGAAGGAGTTTTCCGGTCAGTTAGTCGTGCCTAGGCCGTTCGTTTTGGGGTCTAAAATCAGGTGGAAGTTTTCGCGTGGAGCACTTTTAGAAGCAGTTGCTCAGTTACCATTTTCTTCTGCAGTTTCGAGGTAGGGGAATACTATGCATATAATGAGGAGTAATCTGTTGACATTTGGTGATAACCATGTTTATTGTTATTATAACGTGATTATTATATCGAATTATTCTATTTATATATTCTGAGATATGATACGAGGTGACGATAAAGGGTCTGTGATTGGTGCGGAGATAAAGGGTCTGTGATTGCTGCGGAGATAAAAGGGTCTGTGATTGGTGCGGAGATAAAGGGTCTGTGATTCGGAGTGGAGAAGTTCGACTTTCTATTTATAGTAATGTGGTTTGTTTACAGTTTTTCTCTACTCAACCTCGTGGTTGACCCTGTGTATTCGTGATCACCTGTGATGAACCAATTTATTGGGGAGCAGATTGACAGGTATAAAGATTATGGGAGCCAAGGGAAGGGAGAAGCATGGATCCGGACCTGCCTAGAGTCTAGATCACATAATAGTTGTTTACGAGTTGTACCTTTATTTTATCAAGACAGTTTTATAATTCAGTTGTACAAACTTGTTCTTTGAGATAACTTATCAATTTAAAGTACTGTTTATCTTTCTTTGTATCTACTGCCTCGGGAAACCGAGATGGTAACATCCTTATTTATCTAGGGAGTCCTAGTACAGGCCCTTAAATAAATGGGGGTGTTACAACGCATCTGCAACTACATTAGCTTTGCCCTCATGGTAGAGAAGTTCTATGTCATAGTCCTTGACAAGGTCAAGCCATCGACGCTATCTCATGTTAAGATCTTTCTAAGTGAAAATATACCTCAAACTCTTATGGTCAGTGAAAATGCGACAATGGGAATCAATAAGATAATGACGCCACATCTTCAAGGCAGGAACAACTTCGGCTAGCTAACTCTAAATCATGTGTGGGATATTTCACTTCGTGAACACGCAACTGTCTGAAGGAATAGGCGATCACTTTCCCACTCTGCATCAGAACACATCCCAAACCAAGCATCAAAGCATCGCAATACGCATCAAAATCAACCCAATCTTCCGGAAGAGTTAGTACTGGAGCGGTCATCAATCTGGTCTTCAACTCCTGGAACGAACTCTCGCAGCTATTAGTCCAAACAAAATTGGTTTCCTTTTTTAGCAACTGAGTCATCGGGTGAGCAAGTCTAGAGAAATCTTTCACGAACCGGCGATAGTAACCTGCTAAACCAAAGAAACTACGAATCTCACCAATATCTTTGGGACTCTGCCAATCCATAACAACCTCTATCTTGGAGGGTCAACCATTACGCCCTCGCTAGAAATCACATGGCCTAGAAAGGCTACCTATGACAACCAAAATTCGCATTTCGAAAACTTAGCGAATCACTTCTGACGACGCAGAATCTCAAGTATGATGCGAAGATGTTCAGCTTGCTCTTCGTCGGTCTTAGAGTAAATCAGATTGTCATCTATGAACACCACAACACAAGAGTCCAAGAACTCACTGAAGGTGCGGTACATCTGATCCATAAAAATGGCAGGAGCATTAGTCAGCCCAAAAGGCATGACTACAAACTCAAAATGTCCATAACGAGTGTGAAAAGCAGTCTTAGCAATATCGGCCTCATGAACGGGAATCTGATGATATCTCGACCGTAGATCAATCTTGGAGAACCTAAAATCACCACGGAGCTGGTCAAACAAATCATCAATCCTAGGCAATGTATAACGGTTCTTCACTGTGACACGATTCAACTCTCTGTAATCTATGCACAACCTCATCGAACCATCCTTCTTCTTTACAAACAAAACTGGAGCACCCCAGGAAGAAGCACTCGGTCTTATGAAACCTTTCTCAATCATCTCTTCCAACTGTTTCTTCAGTTCTTTCAACTCTGGCGAAGCCATCCTATAAGGAGCTTTAGAAATCCGTCCAGTACCAGGCATGGCAAGGCTGTCGCAACCCTATCAAAAATAAAACCTAACTGGTCTCAACTAAATGTAGAAGAGGTAGTCGGGTGTCGAATCCACAGTAGACACAGATCTTATAGTCTGACCAAGTTCGTCTAAGTAATCAAAATTAGGGTTAAGTGAATTTTGACGCTAAACTACAAAAGGTAGGGAATAAGAAAAATGAGGGAAAAGGCATCACTAGGATTTATGGTGCACCATGGCTATTAGGTCCGGTCTACGAATACAGATCACCTAATTGCGGTTTGTGGGTACAGAAAAGATCCTTCCGGTCCGCTATTCACCCTAAAACCATACTAACGTAGCTTTTGCCCTAATTAGCATAGTCCTAACAATCGTCGTAGAACTACCCCTAAACCCATCTTCCGATCTAGGCCAAGAGGGTTTCTACACAGTCAATTGAGTGCGTCGACTCAAACAATTAACAGAAAACAAGGTATGACTGATACATACAAACCGAAATTCGGGTACCAGAGTTAACAAACCATCCTAAGCCATGGCTACCATAAATCCTAGTACTAAGTTTAGTTGCACATAATTAAAGGATGAACGATAATGGTAACGACTAGCATAATTAGACTGGCATACGACATTTTGAATGTGAGACGAAAAAGACCATAAGAGTAGGGGCAGAATAACATAAGACTAACAGAAGCAGAGAGAGGCAAGGCGCTATTGCGATGTTCTTAAGACGAATACGAAAGCATGAAGCAACATACGATTCAAGATGAAAAATGGGAGACTAATAGAGATTTAAAATGAGTGCATTAAAACTGAAATCAAAGATCATAAAAAGGGGGAAGAGTCAGAATCAAAGGGAGCGAAATGAGAGCAGGTAAACGATGGGGAACGGCGAAAAACAATGATATACGAAAACAGAGTAAAACTCGTATAAATAACGAAAATCAGAAAACGGAAACAATGAATAGAACTAATGATAAGAACACGAAATAGGAGATGAGGGAAGAGGAATTACAGTAGGAAAAGGTATGAACGATCGAAATAAAACCTTGAAACGGAAAGATAAAGAACTCGAATAATATCAGATGACGGCTACAAAGTTTCTGGGGGTGGAGTTTAGTAAAAGTCTACAGAGAGCAGCCTTAGGGTAAAAAAAGTGTAACACCCCCATTTATTTAAGGGCCTGAGCTAGGACTCCTCAGATAAATAAAGGTGTTACCATCTCGGTTTCCCGAGGCAGTAGATACAAAGGAAGATAAACAGTACTTTAAATTAACTTTAAAGTCAAAACATGTTCTTACATATCCAAAGGTCTTAATAACATAAATATAGTACAACTCGTATTAAACTGACTAAGGTGATCTAGACATCTAATCTGGTCCAGATCCAAGCTCTTTCTCCCATAGCTCCCCCTTAGTCACAGCCACCTGTCAATCTGCTCCCCAATAATTGGTTCATCACAGGTGATCACGAATACACAGGGTCAACCACGAGGTTGAGTAGGGAAAACAATAATTATAACAATATAGTAAACTCCGCACCGATCCAACGCCAAATAAACTCCGCACCGATCCAACGCCATATATATACTCCGCACCGATCCAACGCCATATATACTCCGCACCGATCCAACACCATATATACTCCGCACCGATCCAACGCCATATATATACTCCGTAACAATGTCTCAAAAGATATAAATAGCACAATATAACGTTCACATGAGATTATAACTTAAACATGCTTATTAACACATAAGAACAGATTACACATTGTTGTAAACCAGTATCTTCCCCTACCTGAAATACCAGGAAACGTAGATACGCCCGAGGCTTGTCAAAAATGTTCCACGCGAAACTCGCTACCTAAAGAGATATACGTAACAAATTAACAATCTTCCCGTACCTCTTAGCTAACATACTTACCATAAATAGCAACCTTTCCATAAGTGGAAAGTTTCCATAAATAGAAACTTTCCCAATTTAGCAACTTTCCAAAAAAAATAGACGTTCTCACGACTTAAATAGTTCCCGACTCGTATATCTAATTAACACGACCCCAAACACGTACGAAAATACAACTTACTAAATACAACATAAATTCTACTAACAATAAAAATAATTGATATTAATAATAATAATGTTAATAACCATAAAAGTAATAAACACCAAAACAAACCCCAACTCCTTTACCCAAACCCGACTCCCTTCGACTACCCCTTCCTCCACCGTACCACTGCTGCCGCCGGCCACAACCACCCCATTGCGTACCCAGCAGCACCACTCACCACCACAACCACCACAAGCCTGCCGACTAACACCACCGTGGTGAACCAGAGCCCCAAACCAGGCCTGGTTCGTCACTGTAACCCCAGACCAGCCTAAAGTACTCGCCTATCGACCACCCTTGCCAACCCGACACCACCGACACAACCACCCCAACATCAACCCTGACACTTGGACTGCACAGACACGGGGTAACACCGCATTGACCTCCCCCGAGTCAACGGTGTTACCCTTCCCAAACCCCTGTACCCGAGTATACCCCTGAACAGAAACCAACAGACCAAAAACGACACCCCTAGACCTCCTGTCGAACTCCCGTGAAACGTCACCCTCTGCCACCAACAACCACCGTGTCACCCTCACCTGCAACACCCAACTGCCACCGACTCCATAACCTACGACCCTTATCAAAACGAACACAGACACCGGTATAAAAACATCCAGAAACTTACCAATTAAACCCATGTATATACATATAAAAATAAAACGAAGACACAGCCCTACTGACACCATATAAAACACCTCATACGACGGTCTTTAACGACCACGACCACCACCCAGTTAAATACAAACACTCATTACATGGTACACTATGAAATTAAGCAAAAACAAAGACAGTTGGTCGTATTAAGACTCGTAAATTCAACCCTGAAAACCACGACTAGCACTGAGATAAACGACAGATGGTGACATACCAGGTTTCTAGTCCAAAACGAACTGCCTTACGCCCACCTATGACCACCGTGAACAGCCTCTTCTCTTCCTTTGATGTGGCGGCTAGGGTTTTGTGTGAAGAATATGGTGTAGGGTAGGGTTTAGTGTAAGATGATGGGAGCTATAAGGAGGCAGCCTAGAGAAGGTTTCAGCGTGATTCTAAATTCCGTGTGGGCTTAAATGCTTCACACTTCTCGAGGCCCAGATAGCACGCAAGAGGTCCTAGGTTCGACCCCTACTAGCAGCACTATTATAACAAGTCCCATGCTAGAGGTCTCAAGCTCGAACCCCCATAACGACATCAACTATACTTACTTAAATAACATCTTAACATATGATAGCACTTGTAAAGGAAAGTTCACAAATCGAAATTAGAAATTTCGGGCTATTACAGTCTTCCCCCCTTAAATTGAACTTCGTCCCGAAGTTCGCCCTCTCTAGGTGCCCAGACAACTAACTCAAATGAACTCGGAACACAAAACCACTCGAAAACTTTCATAAAACTTACTTAAGTCACAGAACGTTACATTCCACCCCCCTTAAAGAAAAGTTACGTCCGCGTAACTTACCTCAATCGAATAGATGTGGATAACGCTCTCTCATGGATGCCTCAGGCTCCCACGTAGCTTCTTCCTGATTATGGTTGGTCCACAAGACTTTCACTAAGGACGTCTCCCCATTGCGAGTCTTCCGCACCTTCCTGTCCAAAATTTCTTTCGGAGTCTCGACGTATGCTAACTGCTCATCTACCTCAATCACCTCGTGCTGAAGTACATGTGATGGATCACTTACATACTTCCTCAACTGCGAGACATGGAACACGTTGTGGACCTTGGATAGAGCTGGAGGTAAAGCTAGTCGGTATGCCACTTCTCCAACTCTGTCCAAGATCTCAAACGGTCCAATAAATTTCTGACTCAACTTGCCACGCTTGCCGAATCTCATCACCCCCTTCATCGGAGAGACTTTCAGTAGTACTTTCTCCCCGGCCTCGAATGAAACATCGCTCCTCTTCAGATTGGCATAGCTCTTCTGTCTATCCTGGGCGGCCCTCATCCTCTGTCGAATAATCTGAACCTGCTCCACCATCTCCTGGATCATATCTGGTCCCAATGTCACAACATCAGCTCGATCATCCCAACACACAGGGCTCCGACACTTCCTCCTGTGTAGAGCCTCGAAAGGGGCCATGCCTATGCTTGCATGGTAGCTGTTATTATAAGAAAACTCGATCAACCCCAGTCGATCCTCCCAAGATCCTCCGAACTCAAGTACACAAGCTCTCAACATATCCTCAAGAGTCTGAATCGTCCGCTCAGTCTGACCATCAGTAGCCGGATGAAAAGCTGTACTCATCTTCAATTGGGTCCCCAAAGCAGCCTGCAACTCCTGCCAAAATCTGGATATAAACCTCGAGTCGCGGTCTGAAACAATATCCTTGGGTACGCCATGCAGTTTGACCACATTCTGAACATACGACTTAGCCAATTCAGCTTTACTCCAGGTATCTTTCATGGGAATAAAGTGAGCTGACTTAGTTAAACGATCCACGATCACCCAAATCATGTTGTTGCCCCTCTGAGTCCGAGGCAACCCCACGATAAAGTCCATCGAAATATTCTCCCACTTCCACTCTGGCACATCCAACGGTTGAACCTTCCCTTGAGGTCTCTTATGCTCCCCTTTCACTCGCTGACACGTCTAACACCTCGACACAAATTCTGCGACTTCCTTCTTCATATTAGGCCACCAAAACGTCTTCTTAAGATCCTTATACAACTTATCACCCCCTGGGTGAACAGAATAAGGAGTAGCATGAGCTTCAGTCAGGATCTTCTTCTTTAGCTCCTCAACATTCGGAACACACCATCGCCCACTGAACCTCAAACTACCATCGGTATGAATACTGAACTTGGATGTCTCATCACCGTTTCCATTCTCCACCATCAAACGCCACTTCTGGATTCTCTCATCGTTCTGCTGTAACTCCCGAATCTCCCCATACAACTCAGGCTCCACTGTCAAGTCACCAAGAGTGTCCCCTTTCCGGATCATGAATATTCCCATCTCCCTTAGTTCACCATACAACCTCCCTCTCGATCTGGCACAATCCAAAGCATGTATTGACTTCCTACTTAGAGCGTCAGCTACCACATTTGCCTTGCCTTCGTGGTAGACAATCTGCATATCATAATCTCCGATCAACTCTATCCACCTCCTCTGCCTCATGTTCAACTCTTTCTGGGTGTAGATATATTTCAGGCTCTTATGGTCAGAAAACACCTTAAAAGTGGCTCCATAAAGGTAATGACGCCACAATTTCAGTGCAAAGACCACAGCGCCCAACTCCAAATCATGAGTCGGACAATTCTCTTCGTAAGTCTTCAACTGGCGAGAAGCATACGCGATCACTCTACCATTCTGCATCAGCACACAACCCAACCCATGCTTTGAAGCGTCGGTATATACTTCGAAGTTATCACTCCCAACTGGCAAGGCAAGGATAGGAGCTGTTGTCAGGCGTTCCTTAAGAGTTAGGAATGCCTTCTCACAACTCTCATCCCAGATATAACGGTTCTCCTTCCTCATCAACGACGTCAAAGGCTTCGCTATCTTTGAAAAATCCTTGACAAATCTCCGATAATAACCAGCTAAACCCAGAAAGCTTCGAATCTCACTCACATTCCTCGGACTTTGCCACTTAGTCACCGCCTCGATCTTACTAGGGTCAACAGCCACTCCCTCTTTTGAAATTACATGCCCCAGAAATGCTACTTTCTCCAACCAGAACTCACACTTGCTCAACTTAGCGTTGAACTTATGCTCCTCCAAGGTCTGAAGTACTTTCCTCAAATGGTCTTCATGCTCTTCTGCATTCTTGGAATATACCAGGATATCATCGATAAATACCACCACAAACTTGTCCAGGTACGGGCTGAAGACTCGGTTCATCAAGTCCATGAACACAGCTGGAGCATTAGTCAATCCAAAGGGCATAACCACAAATTCATAGTGGCCATACCTCGTTCGGAAAGCGGTCTTCGGAATATCTTCATCCTTTATTCTCAACTGGTGATACCCGGATCTCAAATCAATCTTGGAGAAAACCCCAGCTCCACTTAACTGATCGAACAAGTCGTCAATTCTCGGCAAAGGATAACGGTTCTTGATGGTCACATTGTTCAGCTCTCGGTAGTCAACACATAGCCTCAAACTCCCATCCTTCTTCTTCACAAACTAAACGGGTGCTCCCCAGGGCGACACACTGGGTCGGATGAATCCTTTCTCCGCTAGTTCATCCAACTGCTTCTTCAACTCCTCCATCTCTTTCGGTCCCATACGGTACGGTGATTTAGATATTGGTCCCGCCCCTGGTTTTAGGTCGATGGAGAATTCCACTTCCCTCCTTGGCGGTAACCCCGGAATGTCGTCACGAAAAACTCCCTCAAACTCCCGTACCACAGGTATCTCACTAGTCTTGGGGGTCTCAGCCTCACAATTCCACATTTGACACAAGATCAGGCTCTCTCCTTTCCTCAAACTAGACTTCAAGGTGTTGACAGAAATGAATTTGATTTTTGGTTTGACTCGGTATCCCTTGTAAGACACCCTCACTCCTTTAGGTCCCCTCAAAGAAATCTTCTTTTGATGACAGTCGATGAAAGCTCGATACTTCCCTAGCCAGTCCATCCCCAGAATCACCTCAAAGCCCCCCAGAGGAAACTCTATGAGGTCACAATAGAAAATTGCTTCCCCGATTTTGATGGGTACACTACCATATACTCTATTACAGACTATCGACTCGCCTGATGGTATGGTCACTGGATCCGCGATCCAATCAAATCTCTCAAGTCCCAAAGCCTTAACATGATCTCTAGACACAAACGAATGGGTGGCACCGGAATCGAAAAGTACGAAAGTAGGCTTAGAGTTCACAAGAAAAGTACCGGTTACCACGTGCGCATCCTCCTGAGCTGCCTGCTTTCCCATGGCAAAGAGCTTGCCACTGGACTTGACTCCACTCTGGCTGGCAGAAGATGTCCCAGCCTGCTGATTTCCTCCCGCTCCTGTCTTTTGGTTGCTTCCACTTCCATTGAACTGATTCTGATACGGGCGGCTCTGGTAATTGTTATAGTTCTTCTGATAATTGCTGCTGCCCCCAGACTTCGCACCCCCACCATAGTTTGTCATGGGTGTGCGATAGCCACTGCTGCCATAGGACTGGGTGCGAGGTCCCTGGTATCCGGATGTAGGTGTACGATAGCCCCCGGACTGATTTCCTCCAGACGAACGACACACCGCCTGCTTATGTCCCCTCTTTCCACAGCCAAAACACACAATTCCTGCCGAACCACTGCCAGAAATCCCACTCATGTGATTACCCCCACTCTGGTTTCTCCCACCACCAGAGGCACTACTCCCGAAGTACCCACTGAACTTGTTATTACTTTGCTTTTTCGATCCTGAACCCTCAGCTACTGTTTCAGCTTTCCTCTTTTCTGTCTTGGACTGTTTGTCCTTTTTGATCATATCCGAAAGCCTCTCCGCCGCCCCAGCCCTTAAGTAGATGTCACGGACTGTGGTGGGTGGAGCTGCAATCAGTCTCTTCTTGATGGCGATAGATAACCCTCTCTCAAACTTCATGGCCAGCATGGCATCATCAAACCCCATGTCTCCCACATAGTGCACCAACTGGATGAACTTCCTGTAGTAAGCCTCTACGGTCATGTCCTCCGACATCTGAAATGAGTCGAACTCCTCCCTCAGCTTGCTCTTTTGGAATTCTGGTAAAAACGCCTCGTTCAGAACCCCCTTGAATGCATCCCACGGAACAAACGCGGATCCACCCTCTATAGCTGCTTCCCGGAGCTCTCCCTTATTCGCGGTCCACCAATCTCCAGCCATACCCCTCAGATAGTGGGCAGCCTGGTCTACCCTCAGTTCTTCAGGGCAGTCCACCAACTCGAACAGGTTACCGAATTCCCGGCACCAAGCTCCTAACAGATGAGGTTCCCCCTCCCCAGTGAATTGGGTAGGGTGATGTCTTGCGATGATTGTGCTCATTTTCGCGGAGTCCATTCGTTTAGCCTTTAGAGTCGCAATCTCAGCTCGTAATTGATCTAACTCCTCTTGTGTGATGTTAGCGAGGTTGTCTCTTCGCGGAGGCATACTATAATACAACAGAAAAGAAATGAGTCCCGACTCGCGTGGGCACCCATTAGGATTAGGGCTAAAATCCCTAAACGATAAAGTCTAGCATCAACTATCAGATTGAGTACTACAAAATTATAACATGGCTCGGGATCACTTAACCGCATATCACTAGACATGATGCGAAAGGAAATGAACGCATTTACTGACATGTTTCAAGATACTTCACATAACCACATAAGTTCACAATTCTTTTATTCACAATTAAAATCCCTTTCATGCTCATGCCCCTCCCGGCTATTCCAATTAGTTTCATATACTCAAGTTTGCATAGATACTTTATCACAATATACCATTACTTCCATCTTTTCCTAATCTACCCTTTTTCTCTCGTATTGTCACTCTGGGTTCCCGGGTAAAACTGATAGGGCCAATGGTTCGGTGTGAGGGGGCCCCAGACTCATACTTCCCCTTTAGTGTGCTCCTAACAGTCCTATCCCGGGGTTCATTTTATTTAGACTCTCCTACATTCATTGGGTTAATTAGTTTAGGCCTGAGGATCGTTCGCTCTGATACCACTTTGTAACACCCCCATTTATTTAAGGGCCTGAGCTAGGACTCCTCAGATAAATAAAGGTGTTACCATCTCGGTTTCCCGAGGCAGTAGATACAAAGGAAGATAAACAGTACTTTAAATTAACTTTAAAGTCAAAACATGTTCTTACATATCCAAAGGTCTTAATAACATAAATATAGTACAACTCGTATTAAACTGACTAAGGTGATCTAGACATCTAATCTGGTCCGGATCCAAGCTCTTTCTCCCATAGCTCCCCCTTAGTCACAGCCACCTGTCAATCTGCTCCCCAATAATTGGTTCATCACAGGTGATCACGAATACACAGGGTCAACCACGAGGTTGAGTAGGGAAAACAATAATTATAACAATATAGTAAACTCCGCACCGATCCAACGCCAAATAAACTCCGCACCGATCCAACGCCATATATATACTCCGCACCGATCCAACGCCATATATACTCCGCACCGATCCAACACCATATATACTCCGCACCGATCCAACGCCATATATATACTCCGTAACAATGTCTCAAAAGATATAAATAGCACAATATAACGTTCACATGAGATTATAACTTAAACATGCTTATTAACACATAAGAACAGATTACACATTGTTGTAAACCAGTATCTTCCCCTACCTGAAATAGCAGGAAACGTAGATACGCCCGAGGCTTGTCAAAAATGTTCCACGCGAAACTCGCTACCTAAAGAGATATACGTAACAAATTAACAATCTTCCCGTACCTCTTAGCTAACATACTTACCATAAATAGCAACCTTTCCATAAGTGGAAAGTTTCCATAAATAGAAACTTTCCCAATTTAGCAACTTTCCAAAAAAAATAGACGTTCTCACGACTTAAATAGTTCCCGACTCGTATATCTAATTAACACGACCCCAAACACGTACGAAAATACAACTTACTAAATACAACATAAATTCTACTAACAATAAAAATAATTGATATTAATAATAATAATGTTAATAACCATAAAAGTAATAAACACCAAAACAAACCCCAACTCCTTTACCCAAACCCGACTCCCTTCGACTACCCCTTCCTCCACCGTACCACTGCTGCCGCCGGCCACAACCACCCCATTGCGTACCCAGCAGCACCACTCACCACCACAACCACCACAAGCCTGCCGACTAACACCACCGTGGTGAACCAGAGCCCCAAACCAGGCCTGGTTCGTCACTGTAACCCCAGACCAGCCTAAAGTACTCGCCTATCGACCACCCTTGCCAACCCGACACCACCGACAAAACCACCCCAACATCAACCCTGACACTTGGACTGCACAGACACGGGGTAACACCGCATTGACCTCCCCCGAGTCAACGGTGTTACCCTTCCCAAACCCCTGTACCCGAGTATACCCCTGAACAGAAACCAACAGACCAAAAACGACACCCCTAGACCTCCTGTCGAACTCCCGTGAAACGTCACCCTCTGCCACCAACAACCACCGTGTCACCCTCACCTGCAACACCCAACTGCCACCGACTCCATAACCCACGACCCTTATCAAAACGAACACAGACACCGGTATAAAAACATCCAGAAACTTACCAATTAAACCCATGTATATACATATAAAAATAAAACGAAGACACAGCCCTACTGACACCATATAAAACACCTCATACGACGGTCTTTAACGACCACGACCACCACCCAGTTAAATACAAACACTCATTACATGGTACACTATGAAATTAAGCAAAAACAAAGACAGTTGGTCGTATTAAGACTCGTAAATTCAACCCTGAAAACCACGACTAGCACTGAGATTAACGACAGATGGTGACATACCAGGTTTCTAGTCCAAAAGGAACTGCCTTACGCCCACCTATGACCACCGTGAACAGCCTCTTCTCTTCCTTTGATGTGGCGGCTAGGGTTTTGTGTGAAGAATATGGAGTAGGGTAGGGTTTAGTGTAAGATGATGGGAGCTATAAGGAGGCAGCCTAGAGAAGGTTTCAGCGTGATTCTAAATTCCGTGTGGGCTTAAATGCTTCACACTTCTCGAGGCCCAGATAGCACGCAAGAGGTCCTAGGTTCGACCCCTACTAGCAGCACTATTATAACAAGTCCCATGCTAGAGGTCTCAAGCTCGAACCCCCATAACGACATCAACTATACTTACTTAAATAACATCTTAACATATGATAGCACTTGTAAAGGAAAGTTCACAAATCGAAATTAGAAATTTCGGAGTATTACAAAAAGCTTAACCTAATAATCTCATAAAACCCCCTTTAAATAGACAAAAACTGAACTGAAACATTAACTCCTGTGAATACGAAGGGTCAGAATAGTTCTCGATCGAGGGAAATTTCCTCTCGATCGAGCTCTTCAGTCTTCACAAACCGGTCGATCGAAGATAGAAGGTTATTCGATCGACTCCTCTTCTTTGGAACCCCTCGATCAATCATTTTGGCTTTCGACCGAGTGCTTTCTTCTTGGCTTCTCTCGATCGAGCACAGGTCAGCTCAATCGAGGACATGTCTTCGTCTGGATCCCTCGATCGAGCACAGAACAGCTCGATCGAGTCCTTTTCTCCTCGATGGGGTCTTCGACAGGCTTATAGGTTGATTAATCACCTCAGCATTCTCGATTGACATACAACCAACCGCGATTCTTTCATCGACTATTGAAAAACAGTGCTTTGAGGCAGAAAAAGCTTGGTTTCCGCTACTATTCGATCACTATCTGCACAATAGCAACACGAACACAAAGTAGCACATACGGGGTATATAATGATATAAAATCACCAATTATTATGAGAATGTGTGCTAAAACAAGACTAAAAAGTCTATACAAAATGCACACATCAAACTTCCCCAAACCGAACCTTTTCTTGTTCTCAAGCAAACTAAATGCAACTAAGGATAACTACGAACCTAATGGATGGAGAAAGACTCAAAGCTACCGAAATAGTCAACGCCAAGTACATACCATGCCCGAAAAATCAACCGATGCCAAGATTAGAAATAAGCGAACGAATTTGTGCATATCATGGAAAACACATGTAGACTTTTAACCTTGCTAGACTCATAAAATTTCGGACTCTCCCGGGATCACTCTTCTCTCAATCAAGCAAATGGTAAAATATATGTGAAGAGAAGAGAAGAATAAGGGAGTATAGACTCTCGCCTAAACTACGACCAACAAAACATGTATGCTAGACTAGCATGAGTAAAGGTTTCAAGCACCGTACACAAGCACAACCACCAACGATGTCCATTACACGCCGAAATATTGCAAGTTTTGGGATAGTGAGGCTAAGTGGGATAAAAAAGGGGTAAAACAAGTATGGGTAAATGGGGGTTTAAGCTGAGCTAGAACCTCCAAATCTCATGAAAGTACATTCCCAATTCTTCCGACTAAACATTAAGCGCAATGCCTTCGCTAGGCAAACAAAACACTACCCAAAATCATACCAACTGTCAACCGGATATTAAATTTTCGTATATTTCCTTTTCATCAATTTTTTCTTTCTTTCTTTTTTTTTCTTTTTTTTTTTCGGAATTTTCATTCTTCTGAATTTTTTTTTGAATTTTGAAATTTTGATGAAATCCCTCGGTTGTCTAACAGTGGTAAATTCTTCTCGATCGACCACAAAGGGTGGTCGATCGACTGCTTTCCTTCCCTAGTTTACTCGATCGAGCCAAAAGCTTCGATTGAGCACTTTTCTTTTTGAAAGCTATCGATCAAGCATACTTAACCAGAAAAACTCCTCGATCGAGGATCAAGGGGCTCTCGATCGATTAGAACTCGGGTAAGAATTGCCCTTCCATTCGAAAACACTCCAACAACAATGAAACAGGCCGAAAATTAATAAAATGGCATAAATCCTTCACTACTCCTAGCTAAGCATAAGGTAGGCAAGATATAAGATGTAGCTTAAAGGACAAAAGGCAATTTTTGGCTAGTGTGGAGCTAAATGGGCAAAACGAGAAGGGGGTGATGCAATAGTTCTCCTACGTGTAATACCAACCTCAAACCGATGAGTGTAGGCAATAAGAAACCAAGACTCATACACATGCAAAACATGAAATGCAGGGAGTACTACTCACAAACCCTACTGTAACCGGTCATAGATGTCACCAATTTAAAGTCTCTAAAGCTCAGAATGTGTAGTAGGTTGCCAAAACTATGAGTCATGTCTAGTGATCTAATCATGAAGTCCATGACAAAATTCGGGATGACGTTTAAAACTTCGTAAGGCAAGGGTCGGAAATTGGCATAACATGACATGAAATTGACTATAAACAGCTTTGTCATCATCAAATCTCCAATTCGACTCGACTAAATGCAAAAGGAAACGTGATATTTTTGAAATTTTTTCTGAAATCGACATAAAGCAATAAACGTGAATGCAAAACGAGATACAAATGCAGACGCATGATACATACCCTCCCCAAACCAAACCGTACAATGCCCTCATTGTACAAAATGGAAAGAAAAGAAAATGTAGAGGAGACAAGGGAAACGAAAACTTACAAACAGCGTGCAAAAAGGGGCCTCCCTAAACCGAATTGGATGATGAGGTGGAAAACAAGGTTGATGAGGCCCATGGTAGCCTGGTCGACCGAGAAGCCGAATCACTTGATCGACTTTACTGGACGCGAAGATGCCGCGAGCGATAACTTTTGAGAAACAGATCGAGGAAAGACTACCAGAGGAACCTCTCGATCAACCAGAAAAGGCACTCGATCGAGAGGTTCATGAAGGAAAACGATAGTCATACTAACGAATCCTAATAATGTAGTCTTACTAATTATATTAATTTTAATTAATCTCATATTAATTTATACTCAAGATCTTATGCATGCAATGATATATGCGGAACAATAACGGAAAGGGCCTTACAAACGGTCCAAGTAAGTGCTAGGACGATCCTCCACGGAGCAACCAAAATAGCTTGCCTCCTTTACGTTGCACCCAAGACCTACCCTTAAACACCGAAACACGAGCACGAGCTAGGTGACGGAATCGGTAAACTTAAAACCGAGTACTACTAATGATATTAGTATACTACAAATATTATCTAAGTAATATTTGAAGGTTTTATTTTCTTATACTTAGAAAATATTTTAGAGGATTTTGAGTTTTCTTAGTCTAGAAAACTTGTATTAGCATTAGCCTTCAATATGTGATGCATCACATATATAAAGAGGTGGAATGGTTGAAGTGGGTGTTTTTTAGGCGTGTGAAATGGGTTGCTTGAGCAAAGGATTTGATTCCCTTTTGTCTTATCTATGCTTAGGGTTGCATGGCTACCCATTAACCATCATACCCTAATTAAAGATTATTTTATAAGATAAAATCAACCCATAACATGCATATTACACGGCTCCCTTAAGTGTAAAATGGTCTTCCATTTTACAATTTGCAATTTGTACAATTGTATAATATGTGACATCCCATGTGACATAAAATAATTGTATTAATTTTAAAATAAACATTTATCAAATAAATATTATTTCAAAATTAATTAAATCATATTTAACAAATTTAATCTAGTAATTCGTAATTACCGTCTCAACATATGGTTATCATAATAATCGTCGATACGATATACAACGTTTGTTATAACCATGAATCATTCATATTCTAAATTCGATATTTCTAAAATACCGATTAATATTTGACAATTGACAAATTTCAATTTCAAATATAAATCTTACGTTAAGATTTAACCTCTGATTTCTCAATATACGGTTTTAACAATATCGATTAATCTGTATCTTATACAATTAATCGATATACTATTTAAGGGGTCTGTCCTATAGGTGTGACCTAAAGGGATCAACTGACTACCACCGTCATACGACAGTAATGTTAAACTCTAGTCAGCCAATCATTACCGATTAATGTTGGTCAGTTGACTAAATCAATATTGGATCGTCCCTTGCATATTCTTTTCATAAGATTTATGACAATGATTTTTATCATTTTCGTGATCGCACTATTGTTGAGGACACATTTCCCAACAGTTCACTGCACAAAAACGGCCAAGAAATTCGAAAATGTCTGATACGAACGAAACCGAAAGCAAAATAGTTCTAAAAGAAACGAGAATTGTCCAAAAATTAAAAACGAAAACGTCCGGGTTGCCTCCCGGAAAGCGCAGGTTTATGAGGTCCCGCACGACCTACGAGCTTCAGTCAGCGAGCTCTTCAAACTCGTCGAACAAGTACTCTTCGACGCATCCCACAACATCATCCGCCCCGTAGTAGTGCTTAAGCTGGTGACTGTTAACCTTGAAGCAATTTCCGTTGGATCCTTCTATCTCAACGGAACCGAATTGGTTGACACCCGTAACCATGTATGGCCCACTCCATCGCGATCTTAGCTTTCCGGGAAACAGTCGTAACCCGGAGTTAAACAACAACACCTTTTGGCCAATTTGGAATTCTCGTGGAATGATTCGCCTGTCATGCCAACGCTTTGTCTTCTCTTTGTAGATACGAGAGCTATCATAAGCTTTCAAGCGAAACTCTGCAAGTTCATCTAGTTGCAACAAACGTTTCTCACCACACAAATTAGCATCATAGTTAAGCTAACGGACAGCCCACCAAGCTTTATGCTCTAGCTCTACGGGCAAATGGCAAGACTTCCCATAAACCATACGATATGGGGAAACACCAATGGGTGTCTTAAAAGCGGTCCTATATGCCCATAATGCATCCTCCAGTTCAGAACTCCAATCCTTCCGCAATTTAGACACAACCTTACCTAAAATAACCTTCAGTTCCCTATTAGAGACCTCTACCTGCCCACTAGTTTGAGATTGATACCCCAAACCTCGACGGTGTTTGACCCAATACTTAGATAATAAGGTTTCTAAATTGCGGTCGCGGAAATGCATACCCTCGGTCACTCTCTAGGAACCCCGAAACGCGGAAAGATGATCTTAAGGAAAAGCTTAATTACGGTCTTGGCATCACAATTGGGAGTGACAATGGCTTCCACCCACTTAGACACATAATCTACCACGACTAGGATATACCTGTTACCTTGACTGGACGGAAATGGGCCTTGATAGTCGATGCCCCATACATCGAAAATCTCCACCTCTAAAATGCCATTTTGTGGTATCTCGTGTCTCTTAGAAATATTTCTCGTCCGTTGGCAAGCATCACAGCTAGAAACAAAGACCTTCGTGTCAGCGAAAAGAGTAGGCCAATATAAACCGGACTGCAACACCTTAGCCACGGTCCGCGATGGGCCGTGGTGTCCCCCACTTGGAGCCGAATGACAACCCTCCAGAATAGCATGGGTTTCCCACTGTGGAATGCATCGTCAGTAGATTCCATCCGCACACTCCTTGAAAAGATAAGGGTCTTCCCAGAAGTACTGCCGTGCATCATGAAGGAATCGCTTCCGCTGCTGATAAGACAAGTCGGGTGGTAACTTCTGACTAACTGCAAAGTTGGCATAATTTGCAAACCAAGGTTCAACACCATCTTTAGAATGCAAAGAAGTCATAGAGAAAGCATCAATAGAATAAAGGGAATCATCAGTGAAAGAATCGTTGATGGGGAGAGAATCCTCCCCCTCCTGCTGCGTTAAACGCGACAGATGGTCCGCTACAACGTTTTCGGCACCCTTCTTATCTTTGATTTCTAAATCAAACTCCTGCAGAAGGAGTATCCATCTCAGCAAGCGGGGTTTGGCTTCCTTCTTGTTTAAACGATGCTTCAGAGCTGCATGGTCAGTGAAAATGATAACTTTAGAACCTAACAAATAAGATCTAAACTTATCCAGAGCATAAACAACAACTAAAAGCTCCTTCTCCGTGGTGGCATATCGGACTTGAGCCTTATCCAGAGTTTGGCTCGCATAGTAAATGGCACTCAACGCCTTGTCTTTTCGCTGTCCTAGCACTGCTCCTGGTGCGTAATCACTGGCATCGCACATGATCTCGAATGGTAGCGTCCAATCCGGGGGCTGAATGATAGGTGCTGACACCAAAGCCTGCTTCAAAGTATTAAAAGCAGAAAGACAATCATCAATAAAAACAAACGGAGCATCCTTCAGAAGCAATTGTGTAAGCGGTCGAGCAATCTTAGAGAAGTCTTTGATAAACCGGCGATAAAATCCGGTATGACCAAGAAAACTTCTCAACCCCTTGACATAACTGGAGGGGGCAATTGCTCGATTACCTGCACCTTTGCTCTGTCAACCTCAATACCCCTATTGGAGACCAAGTGCCCAAGGACTACACCCTCCTTAACCATGAAATGACACTTCTCCCAGTTTAGCACCAGATTAACCTCAATGCAGCGCTGCAAAACTTTGTTAAGGTTAGTTAAACAATGCTCAAAATCATTCCCATATACACTGAAATCGTCCATGAAGACCTCCATGATAGACTCTATATATACTCAGAAAATATCCCCATCATACACCTTTGAAAAGTGGCGGGGGCATTACATAAACCGAAAGGCATCCTACGATAAGTAAAGACGCCCTTGGGACAAGTGAAGGTAGTCTTTTCCTGGTCATCTGGATGGATGGGGATCTGAAAGAACCCCGAGTATCCATCCAGATAGCAGAAAAACTCATGGGAAGTTAGCCTTTCTATCATCTAGTCAATGAAGGGAGGGGGGAAATGATCTTTCTTAGTGGCGGTATTCAATTGCCTATAATCTATACACATCCGCCACCCAGTCACAAGTCTAGTGGGGATAAGTTCATTCTTTTCATTGGTCACAACAGTGGTACCTCCCTTCTTAGGTACTACTTGAACAGGACTTACCCATTTCGAGTGGCCAACTGAATAGATTATACCTGCATCACGTAGTTTCATGACCTCAGCTGTCACTACCTCCTCCATCTTGGGATTCAGTTTACGCTGACCTTGTCGGCACGGTTTGTGACCTTCCTCCAACTCGATCCTATGCATGCAGACATCGGGGCTGATGCCCTTAATGTCATCCAGTGAATAGCCCATTGCTTTCCTGTTCTTCTTAAGGACACTTAACAAAGCAGTTAGCTGATCATCATGAAGTGTAGCATTTACTATAACAAGAAATTGCTCAGTATCATCGAGAAAGGCATACTTAAGATGAGAGGGAAGTGTCTCACGCTCTGGGACCTTCACCTCAACTGAGCACAAAGGGTGTGCTAGGCTCGCCACTTGCTCTAATTCGGCATCAATTAATGTGGTCGCATCAGATACCTCCGTCTCGTCGATAACAACACCAAATAGCTCTTCCACAAAATCCCAATCCTCATGATCTGCCATATCTGCACACTCAGCTAATAACATTAGTGACTCTAACGGATCCCTAGTCAAGGAATCCGACCAAACCTCATAAGAAGACTCGTCAATAACATCGACTGAATAACAGATGTCTTCTATCATAGGTCTAGATAGGGTCGCGGGTAAATTGAATGTGATCATATCATCCCCCACTGCTAGAGTCAAACGACCAAGTCTAATATCGATAGTGGCCCCGACTGTACCCAAAAATGGTCTACCCAAAATGATCTGGGTACGGGTATCCTTAGCCATATCTAGAACAATGAAGTCTACTAGAATGAAAAATTTGCCCACCTTAACAGGCACGTCTTCCAAGATACTTAAGGGTCGTCGAACAGATCTGTCGGCCATCTGAAGGGTGATATTGGTCATTTTTAGGCGACCCAAATTAAGCTTAGAATAGATAGAATAGGGTATGACACTAACACTAGCTCCAAGGTCACATAACGCTCTATCTATGGTCACATCCCCTGTGACACAGGAAATCGAGAAGCTACCCGGGTCTTTTAATTTGGGAGGGGATTTACCTAGAATCAAACTACTCGATTCTTCCATAAAAGCAACGGTAGCAAATTCTCCAAAGTCCTTCTTACGCGTAATGATGTCTTTCATAAATTTTGCGTAAGATGGAACTTGGGTAATTAACTCAACAAGTGGAATACTTACCTGTAGTCCTCGCACCATCTCTACGAACTTGTTGAATTGCCTCTCCGTCTTTGTATCTCGCAGCCGACTCGGGTAGGGAACCTTAATCATTGAAAGTGGGTCCCCAATTTTCTCCTTTTCTGCATTACTCCTCGGTACCCCCACAGCAGGGGAGGGTACTTTATCATTTGCAGTTCCTGAAACAGCGGCATCAGACCGGTGGGTTCTCGATCGAGGCTCAAAACCTCTCGATCGAGAGCCTTCGTCTGCAGTATTTCTTGATCGAGAATTAGGGTCTTCTGGATTGTTCGATCGAGCGACTTCTTCATCAACACCAGTCGATCGACAATTTTGCTCTTCAAGATCGGTCGATCGAGACAAATTTTCACTCGAACGACCCCTTCTCACTTGCCCCTCGTCAATGGCAGGTGTTTCTGCTTCTATCTCGGAACTTGTACTGGCTGGGTTATACACTGGACCGTCATAACTGAGACCGCTCCTGAAATTAATCGCAAGAATTGGGTCCTTCTCGGGAAATAAGGTCTCACATTTTTCAAGCAATGCACGGAAAGCATCCGCGCTCAATATCTGCTCGACCTCTTGCTCGTGAATGATGGCTGTTAGATTGTTGAACTCGGCCTGGGTAATGAGTGCTTGACTATTATCAGCTGGTGGTTGGTGCTTTGTAGAGGTTATATCCGCATATAGCTCGGAAAAGGAACCCCCTTGCTTATATCTTCGGTATGCGTAAACACGCTCGGGTTCTGCCATGCAAGAGATAGGATCATGACCCTCTTAACCACATCTACCACATAGTAGCTCCGTAGCACAAACTTGATCACACTGTTTTGGGCTTCCTACTTTATCCTCTTGAACTTCCTCGATAACGGTATTAGGAATGGCACTCTGCACACTTCTCGGGTTCCCATAGTTGGCTGTGTAAGTAGCCATATTCTCTATCAACTGCCAACCCTTGTCGTCAGCCACATTTACTTGAAACATCCCTAGCGCGGTAGCATCAAGGATAGCTCTATGCTCATACTGCAACCCGTTGTAAAATTGAGTGCACAAACACCAGCGGTCAAATCTGTGATGAGGGACTGAGCGAACCAGCTTTTTGAATCTTGACCATGCTTCACTCAAATTCTCGGTCTCGGCTTGAGAAAAATTTGTAATTTGCCCCCTCAGCGTTGAAGTTCGTTGAGGAGGAAAATATCTTCAGTAGAAAGCTATGGCCAAGGTGTTCCAATCCACAACCTCAGCAGCTACCATGTCAAGATCTCTCCACCAGTCCTTAGCATCGTCTACTAAGGAAAAAGGAAATAAAAATTCCTTAACCTAGTCACGAGTTACTCCGGCGACTAGAGGAATAGTTGAACAATAATCGGTATAGAGCTCAACATGTTTGGTCGGGTCTTCATCCATGCTGCCCTTCAACACATTTCTCTCCAGAAGCTTTAAATAGGACGGTTGAATACCAAATGTCCCATCCTTAGTTGTAGGAAGAACGCGTCCCTTGGCCAAGTCGTCTGCACTAGGCTCAGAATGGCTCGCGATATTAGGCATTCCTGCAAGCACTAAACACTAGGACAAAACGTAAGAACTGCCCCAAGGAATAAATTCCTTGAGACTAAAAGACAAACAAGACTTAAACTATAAAATGCACCGTCTCCCCGGCAACGGCGCCAAAATTTGACACGGCTGTCGCAACCCTATCAAAAATAAAACCTAACTGGTCTCAACTAAATGTAGAAGAGGTAGTCGGGTGTCGAATCTACAGGGAGACAGGGATCTTATAGTCTGACCAAGTTCGTCTAAGTAACCAAAATTGGGGTTAAGTGAATTTTGGCGCTACACTACAAAAAGTAGGGAATAAGAAAAATGAGGGAAAAAGAAGCACTAGGATTTCTGGTGCACCATGGCTATTAGGTCCGGTCTACGAATATAGGTCACCTAATTGCGGTTTGTGGGTACAGAAAAGATCCTTCCGGTCCGCTATTCACCCTAAAACCATACTAACTTAGCTTCCGCCCTAATTAGCATAGTCTTAACAATCGTCGTAGAACTACCCCTAAACCAATCTTCCGATCTAGGCCAAGAGGGTTTCTACACAGTCAATTGAGTGCGTCGACTCAAACAATTAACAGAAAACAAGGTACGACTGATACATACAAACCGAAATTCGGGTACTAGAATTAACAAACCATCCTAAGCCATGGCTACCATAAATCCTAGTACTAAGTTTAGTTGCACATAATTAAAGGATGAACGATAATGGTAACGACTAGCATAATTAGACTGGCATACGACATTTTGAATGTGAGACGAAAAAGACCATAAGAGTAGGGGCAAAATAACATAAGACTAACAGAAGCAGAGAGAGGCAAGGCGCTATTGCGATGTTCTTAAGACGAATACGAAAGCATGAAGCAACATACGATTCAAGATGAAAAATGGGAGACTAATAGAGATTTAAAATGAGTGCATTAAAACTGAAATCAGAGATCATAAAAAGGGGGAAGAGTCAGAATCAAAGGGAGCGAAATGAGAGCAGGTAAACGATCGGGAACGGCGAAAAACAATGATATACGAAAATAGAGTAAAACTCGTATAAATAACGAAAATCCGAAAACGGAAACAATGAACAGAACTAATGATCAGAACACGATATAGGAGATGAGGGAAGAGGAATTACAGTAGGAAAAGGTAAGAACGATCGAAATGAAACCTTGAAACGGAAAGATAAAGAACTCGAATAATATCAGATGACGGCTACAAAGTTTCTGGGGGTGGTGTTTAGTTAAAGTCTGCAGAGAGCAGCCTTAGGGTAAGAAAAGCTTAACCTAATAATCTCAGAAAACCCCCTTTAAATAGACAAAAACTGAACTGAAACATTAACTCCTTTGAACACGAAGGGTCAGAAAAGTTCTCGATCGAGGGAAATTTCCTCTCGATCGAGCTCTTCAGTCTTCACAAATCGGTAGATCGAAGATAGAAGGTTATTCGATCGACTACTCTTCTTTGGCACCCCTCGATCGATCATTTTGGCTTTCGATCGAGTGCTTTCTTCTTGGCTACCTCTCGATCGAGCACAGGTCAGCTCGATCGAGGACATGCCTTCGTTTGGATCCCTCGATCGAGCACAGAACAGCTCGATCGAGTCCTTTTCTCCTCGATGGGGTCTTCGACAGGCTTATAGGTTGATTAATCACCTCAGCATTCTTGATTGACATACAACCAACCTTGATTCTTTCATCGACTATTGAAAAACAGTGCTTTGAGGCAGAAAAAGCTTGGTTTCCGCTACTATTCGATCACTATCTGCACAATAGCAACACGAACACAAAGTAGCACATACGGGGTATAAAATGATATAAAATCACCAATTATTATGAGAATGTGTGCTAAAACAAGACTAAAAAGTCTATACAAAATCCACACATCAAGGCACGAGCTCAATCGTAAACTCTACGTCACGCTCTGGAGGTATACCAAGTAACTACTCAGGAAAAACATCAGGGAACTCTCGAACGATAGGTACATCTTCAAGCTTCGGCAATGAAGGCTTCGCGGCTGAAATGACACACATGAAGGCTTGGCAACCCTTCCTAGGAAGATAAGAAGCTTTCATTGAAGAAATGAGACGAACACCCTTTCGGGGGGGGGGGGGGGGGTTCCCTTATAGGAAACACGAACTCCTATGGGACTCCTCAAGGATATTTTCTGATCACGGCACTCGAAGCGAGCATGGTACCACGATAACCAATGCATACCGAGGATAATGTGAAATTCCTCGAGAGGAAACCTCGGAAGTTTCGCAGGAAATGATGAGCTGGCAATCAGAATGGGTACATCCGTATAGGAAGAAGAACAAGAGAATACGTCTCCCGAAGGCAATGCAATGGAAGTCTCCTCACAAAGGGAAGACTCGAGAGTTAGACTGTCGGCAAAGTTGGTCGACATGAAGGATAGGGAAGCACCGATATCAAATAGGATCAAACATTCGACACCAAGAACTAAGAACATACCCGGCAATAATATCTGGTTGGCCTCAGCCTCAGCTCTAGTTATCACAAAGATCTTCCCCTTAGGTTTGTTACCACCTCGAACAACAGCTGCACCAGTAGCAGCCTTCTCAAGGGCGGTGTTTCTCTCTGGGCACTCATAGGAACGATGTCCAAGTCCATTACAAGTGTAGCACTTGTAGGCATTCTTGAAGCAGTCAAATCCAGGATGAGGATCCTTGCCACAACGATGACATTTTTCCTTAGAAGTCTTAGTATGAACAATAGTACAAGCAACAGGAGCAAAAAATCTCTCAAGTCTCTTCTTCTGGGAAGTAGGAGGAGTAGTAGATGGAACAAACGGTCTCTTACCCTAGTAACTAGTCCTCTGGTAAGAAGAACCACTAGCAACTCTGGTCTCAGCATCAATGGCCTTAGTAGAACTCTCGGCCCAAATGGCATCATCACAAACCTCCACAAAAGAACTAGAATCCCTCCTAACCATGCTCTCAATGCGAGGACTCAACTTGCCTCGGTAGAAGTAAACTCTCTCAGACTCATCTCTGACAAATCGCGTAGCAAAGTGAGCTAGCTGATTGAACTAGTCAATAAACTCCTGAACTATCATCTTGCCTTACTTCAGATCCATGAATTCCTTCAGTCTCTGAGAACGGAGCTCTCTCGGGTAAAAGCGGGTCTCGATCATGTCCTTGAAAGCATCCCACTCAAACAACAGATCTAGAAGAGCGGTAGGACCAGTGAGCGTCCACCATCTGTCGGCCTCGTGTGTCAGAAAGTGAGAAGCTAAACGTACTCTATCCTCCCTGGCCACGGAGTACATAGAGAACCCTCTCTCCATGTCCCTGAACCACTCAGTCAACGCTACAGGATCAACTTCTCCAGCATAAGTCTTGGTGTGACTCCTAGACATCTGGTTGGCTATCCAAGAGAAGCCATCGGGACGGTTAACGTCATTACCAGGTGGAAGAGGAGGAGGAACAACATCAGCCTGTGTCCTTTGGTTCTCCAGAACCTGTAGAAGTGCTTGCATGATCGTATTGTCCACGGCTGAAGGTCTCACCATCCTTCAAAAGAGAAACTTGGGTTAACTTAGCACATAGCATTCACAAACAGACTACCATACTCAAGCCCTTAAACTACCCCATCTCTCATTCATTATTTGGTTATTTGGTCAAGTCAAGTTGGGGGGGGGGGGGGGGGGGTCACATGAGTGCGTTGGGAGAGATAACGCTCTGATACCAATTGTAAAACCCCACCTGGCGATAGCGGAAGAATAAACATACAAAGTACCCAAAAATTGCAGCGGAATTAAAACTTTTAAAAGAAACATACTAACATGCGAGGTGCACCATTTCATAACTAAAATGCGGAAATAAAATAAAACATAATTAAGTATTAAGTACAAAATCACAGCCAAGGATAACATATCCCTAGCGGCACAAAACTGTTTATCCAAAACTAAGATCTAGCTAACGAATAAGGTAAATGTCATCGATGAAGGATCATCGCTTGCTAGCCTCATGCAAACCCCTGTACAACAATCACCAACCTACACACATGAAACATGTGCGCCACAGTCAGTGGGGAGTAACTAGAGATGCTCCTAGCCACTTGTTGCCACGAACACATAACAAATATATACATGCACATCCTCAAACTCATATACTCCAACATAAACCTTAAAATATGAAGTACAATAATCATAAACATCACCTTACATTCACTTTCCTCAAATACAACATGCCCCACTCATATATATAACCCATATAAGCAAACATGTATATTCACCATCACTATCACTGTCTATGAAGGTTCAACGGTCAACTCAAGACATAACCTAAACATAGATGATGCGTGTCTATTTTATGATGTTTTACATCTCTTTTTACACGCATTTTAAAGCTCATTTATGTAATTATAGCTATTATTTCCCCTATTTCGTCTACTTTCATATTTTGGTGCATTATTGCAGATTTATGCGGAAATGAGTAGATTTTGAGTCAAATTTGTCCTCGAGTGGATTGCATAGCTAGTGACATTGAAGGAACGATCAATGAACAAGTTTAGCGCGCATTTCAAGGCCTCAAAGACAGTTTTTCTTGGAGTTTTCAGAAATAATCTACCAGCTACAGTGGTCTATAGACTGACCTACGCGGTCTATAGACCACCAGAGATAGAAGCAAAACAGAAGACCACCAGAGACTGGTCGATTGACTGAGCACAGTGGTCGGTCCACTGGTACACCTGATGGGCCAGATTTCAAAAGTCAAATTAAAAGATCAGAAGCCCTCTCTAGACCCGACAACTGGTCGGTCGACCACTTGACCTTTTACGGAGAATTAAAAGAAGCGTGTTTAAGCCCATAATCGTGTTTAATGTTTTGAGAAAGAGTTTTTGCGAGATTTCTATATAATGTACACCCCTTCCTCAGATCAAGGCATCCAGTAGTCTGGAATTTTAGTCAGAAACAATTCATCACTAAGTTTTACTTAGTTTAGGGGTTGGTTTTCTTCTAGTTTTTACATAATCTTTTGAGTTCTTCGGATTGTTCAATAAAGTTCATCATTTTGTTCTCATTTTTGCCTTGTTTACGGTTAGTTAGAATCCCAAAACCTTTGTTCATCTTGTTTTACAATTTCGTTCATCGTAATCATGATTTCTGTTATTTCAATTATCGTAGTTTCTGTTTTCATTAATAATATGAGTAGCAAAACCCCGTATGTTAGGATGTAGGCGACCTATAGTGTATATGGCATAGTTTAGGGCAAACCCGTAGCAGCGTTTGGTCGACCGACTGGCTTCTCTGGTCGGTCGATTGAGTTGATTGGTCGATAGACTGATTTCACATCTGATCAGTTTTGTTTTATCCCGTTAAGTGCAATATCTTTCAATGAGACCTCAAGGAGACATGTTAGATGCTTAGTTTTGACCAACCCACAGATCGAAAGACCATGGAAGGACATTAGTTAACGGTTTAAACAATTAAGTTACTTAAGAATCGAAAGATTTGTGATGGCTTAGTGTAACATTTCGTGTTTTGAAGTTTATATAAGTGCTACTTGTGATTGTTTCATGCTTGTTATATGTTTCATTACCGTTATGGGGTGGCGAACTTCGGGACGAAGTTCATTTTAAGGAGGGAAGACTGTAATACCCCGTATTTTAGCCTCGGTCAATGGCAGTCAAACCATATTTTTGTTATAAGTATTTCAGATAGAATGTTTATAAATTATTTTATGTAAACTGTTATTATTTTATAAATCATATTTCTACGATTATTTCGTAGTTCATAATTATTTTATATGTGATGATTAAAATCACATTTCTTTCGTATTTCTTTGATTTTGATAATACGTTTATTATTTAATATATTTTATATTTTATATTTATTCTCATCTATACTCCGTATTTTATCGTAGCTCATCGTCGCTTTATTTAATAATTATATTTAATGTTTGTATTCAATAATTTAACTATCGAATAATTTTTTATAATTTACGTGTGGGTGATGAAGGGTCAAGTTTGTGTATTAGTAAGCAAACCGTCTTAAGGAATAGAATTGGGCCTCAATATGCGTGCAACCAAAACAGCCCAAAACCGACACATACACTTTAACACAAAAAGATACTTCACTGCTGCCTGCCGCCCTATTAGACCTACATCTAACCCTACTTTAGACCTAATCTACACTCTTATAACCTAATAAACCTGCTGCCGTCATATCTGAGAACGTCGGGAAAGAGTTACACGGTGGTTGGTGGGTGCTAGGGTGGTTCGAATCTTCAGGAAAGTGGGTACGTTCACTACAGTTTCGGTAATACTCTGTTGCTCTTCTCGTTTTGATTCGCTATTTTCAATCGTTTTCATGGTTATAGTTTCTGTTTCTTTGTATGATATAGATCTATGATGTTGGTAGTTGTATGTTGACCATAGTCGTGCTACTATGAACCACCTAGAACCACCAGTCACGGCTGCCTTTGTCGCATGTTCAGATCATTTTTTTTATCGTTTCAGAACTGGGTCACGTTCATGTATAAGTATGCCTTATTTCGATGTTGTTTCTGTCAGTGGTTATTTTGGGTGTCGGGGTAATTAGTTTGGTGGTAGTCAAGTGTTTCGTTTGGTGGTTGTCGCGTTGGCATAGGGTTGTTGTGGTGGCTGTTACAGTAGGTTTTGATAGGTGGGTCTGTCACGTGAAAACAGAGGTTGCAGGAAAAAAGGGGTTTCGAGTGTGTGCAGTGGGTTTTTGGGTGGTTGTTTCAGAGAGTGAGTGGTGTCGAAGGTGGGTACTTGGCACCAGGGGGTTGTGGGTGACGTAAGGTGTCGAGGGAGGAGTTGGGGTTGCGGCTACGGTGGTGTTAACAGGTGGTTAAAGTGGCGGGTTTGCAGAGGGGGCAACACGGGTACAAGAGCGAATTACCGCTGTTTGTGACCAGTGAGTTTTGGACGAGTTTCGAGGGTTGTTGGGGTGGAGTCAGGGGTGGAGATTAGTGCTAATGGGTGCACCATGGCACGGTGGTGGTAACCACCGTGTTGTGGTGGTGGTTCAGGTGTCGATAAAGGGTCGAAGGGGTTGTGAATGAGGGCTGTTAGAGGCTGGGTTTGTCGTTACTTTGGGGGCTGTTTCGTTCCATTCTTTGTCCTTGTCACACGACATTGTCGTGATTGTTGTATAATGTTTTATCATCTTTATTATATTGGATTGTTATAATTATTGTCATTATTGTTTTATTATTATTATTACTATTAGTGTTGGTAATATTATTAGTATTATTATTATTAATGTCATTATTAACATTGCTATTAGTTGTTATTAGTAATTATAATACCTATTTTGATGATTTACATTATGGGTCTTATACGATATTTTGTTAATCGACTTATTAAGTTAATTGGATTAGGTCACGTTTAGTGCGGTCTCGTTATGCGTAATGTATTATTTATTAATTTGAATAATTGACATATTATATTAGTTTGCATAATTGTATTAGTTAGTAATTACGTATACTATAATTGTTAGGTGGCGATCTTGAGGTGGCATAATTCTGCTTACCTGTTGGCTTGCTATTGGAATATATAATGCTATCCAGGTAGGATACACTGACCTTATACTCTATGATGTGTTATGAATGGATGTGGTATTGTGTGTTATGGATGCTGAGCATGATTGATGTGAGATTGATATTGGTTGGATTAATTGTGAATTATTGGTAATGTCATGAGCATTTCATTATCTGATAGCACTATTGAATAATTATATCGTTGCATTCATGAGCATAGCATATGCATTGGTTACTCAGAAAGTTATGGTCAGATATTGTTCTGATATAAAGCCCAGGGTGGTTCTGCAGACCAGGCCTGGTGTCTTATCAGCTGTTGAGCTGGTGTTCAGTGACGACCGATTATAGTTTGCCGGGAGGTTCGGTATGGCTTGGTGCAAGGGTATGAGTTTGAGAAAGAGATTGAGATTGTGATGGAGCTCGAGCATATCATGGCATTTGCATATCATATTTGTTGCATTATTTACTGTTGTGTTATCCTACTCAACCGCGAGGTTGACAGTGTATTCGTGTACACCTACGATGATCCGGAATGGGGAGTAGATTCTACAGGTCAGTGACAGATGGACTAGGAGCTTGGGCAAGGAGAGAGACATGGCTTGGACCTACTTAGAATTAGATCACATAATTAGATGTTTTCAGTTGTACTTTTATTCTCTGCGTAAGAGTTGTAATATTAAAGTTTAAATTTTTATCAGTTTTATATAAAGTACTTTGGCTTGTTTTACTTTGTTATTCACTACCTCGGACATTTCGAGATGGTAACAACTCTATTTATTTGAGAATGTCTTGCTAAAGACTCTTAAATAAATGGGGGTGTTACAAAGTGGTATCAGAGCAAACGATCCTCAGGCCTAAAACAAATGAATAAACTTAATGAACATAGGAAGAGTCAAATAAAATGAACCCCAGGCTAGTAACTGTTAAGTGCCCCAGGATTGGGATGAGTTAGGGGCCCCCTCAAACGAAGCCACTGGCCCTATCAGTCTAGCCTGGGAACCCTTGAGTGATACAGAGAGTGGGTAGTAACAAAATAAAAGATCGGACCTTTTCTATATTGTACTAACAGTTTTGTAGGGGCGGAATGCGGTAAGTCATGATGTGAAATATGGCTGGTGATCTGTATTATGAAGCATGTTAATGATATTGAATGTTGGGTGAGATATATGATTTTCAAGTATTGAGAACATGTGTTTTGAATATGAGTTTGAAATATAAGCTTGACTTGCATGATGGTGTGCATTAGAAGAATACGACAGATATTGAAATGTTGATTGATCTGAATGATTGCATTGAAAATTTTAGAGAATGGATGTATATTTATTGAACAATAATTTGGAGTGATATTATCATATGATTTTGGTGTTTCAAAATTTTCATATGATATCTGGTTATTAAATGACTATCGTAACTATGTAATATATTGTCTTGAATTTGAATATGAATGATCAGATTTAAATGTTATAGTAATCTATGTCTAGTGATATGCGGAATGTGTACGTTGCCCCGAGCCATGAATGTCATATAGCTATGTGTTAGATTAGTATATACATGTATAAATATTGATTTATTTAATTGATCCTATCTTTCAGTTCGCAATCTTTATCGCTTTCTTGATGGCAAGTACAAATTGAAATAATGAATAAATATTAATATGGTGCAATGTCATTTCTATGCTTCAAAATGCGTCAACATGTTTTTGAGAATGACTGTGTTTTAATATGATAATGTGAAGTAATAGTGTGAAATATTAAAGTAACCAAAATTGAAATAAGATTTCAGAATGTTACATTGTTTGTTCGGGCAGCCATTTAAAATGTGTTCTATATATGAATACGAAAATTTTATGTGTGATAACCTTTTGATTTAGCTTTCTGATGCTTTTGGTTTCATGTTAATATGAATTATATTTTGAGAGAAATAAACATTTTAGTTGTCAGTGGTCAAATTGTTACTGTACATTTCTGTTTTGACCCATGTTTTTGCAAAGGAAATAATTTGAAACGTGATTATTATTTGTGCATAGTTCCAAGTCCACTGTTTAAAATATTCATTCATGTTTTCAAAATGATAAACCACGTAAAATCTTAAGGGTCGTTATTTAATTATGATTTTTGCAAGTTGCCCAAATTTTCGTCTAACTGCAATAGGGTTTCTGTTCAGATCAATTGAGTTGTATAAATTGTTATAAATAATTCCGTTAAGATATGCTTTTGACTTATTTTCCAATAATTAGTTATTTTCTT
This sequence comes from Silene conica, assembly GCA_029255685.2. Classification (NCBI taxonomy): domain Eukaryota; kingdom Viridiplantae; phylum Streptophyta; class Magnoliopsida; order Caryophyllales; family Caryophyllaceae; genus Silene; species Silene conica. Next base: position 53,358,970 of record CM055311.2, on the reverse strand, counting down.
ATATTTTTCCAAAAAAAAAAAAAAAAAAAAAAAAAAAAAAAAAAAAAAAAAAAAAACTATAATAGCTCGCAAAATAGCTAAGCGGATATTTAATTATGATTTTTTGAAATTGCTTCGTGATATATGATTGTCGAAATGATAAAGTTTTATATTAAAAGTTGAATCAAATGTGAATTTTGTGATGTAATCATGTAATACTCTGTTATGTCATTAGTAACATGAACAGTAGGCATATGATATGAATATGAACGCTATTATATGATAATGTAACCTTGTCATTTCGTTGAGCTTTATATAAGGTAGTTTCAATTATACGGACGCTATTGCTTTTGTTGCTGTGACCTCAAAATAGTTATGGGGTGTACATATGTATTGTTAAAATCATGTTCATCGGAGAAGAGTCTGGACACGTGGTAGAATAAATTTAACTGGTAAAATCATTAGCATGATATAGCAACCTAATTGTTAAGTAAGTGTGAGTACTGTGAACAATGTGAATCTTGTTGATGTTCTTCCATATATTAATGGTATATCTTTGTCTAGTTCCCTGCGATTCTAATCTTTATAATTTCTTCATGTATGTTGTTATGTTTAAAATCTGATTGCAATATATTGAATTATTAATTGGTTTAACTTCTTTATACCTGGAGATGCTAAGCCGTTTTCCTTGTCTAAGATTGGTGTATACCTCGGGAAATACGTTAATGCCCCATGATAATTACATTAGTTAAAATTTGCTTTATGTCTTTTCTATAATGTGATTTTGCTTCTATAATATGATTATGATCATGAAATGTTTTAATTTGTCAATTATGGACTATGAGTTAGCTGATTGTCTGCTTTGGTGTAAATATGTTAAATTGTGTTAAATGAGATTGCAAGGGTATATACGTGTTAACTACCCTAATTTTGTTTTACTGCGTAATGTGAAATTGCCAACTGTGTTTGATTGCCTTAACCGGATGATAGTTGTCTAGTATAGGGTAATTAACTTATCAGATGACTTATGACTGTTGTTTCGGTGATTGCTTGAACGCTGGATGCGGAATTTTGTAATGGGGTTACGAGGACGTAACCATGCTTTAAGGAGGATAGGATTGTAAAATCTTAAAGGTTTATGATATGACTAGTTGTTATAGCATGTAAAATTGATATGTCGTGATTGTTCGAATATACTTATAATCATGTTTACTTCTGTTGTGCATTATACTGTGATTCGTGAAGTATCGTTTAACTTGGTTATGCGTTGAACTTTGGGGACAAACTTCTCTTAACGGGGGTAGAATGTAACATTTCGTGTTTTGAAGTTTATATAAGTGCTACTTGTGATTGTTTCATGCTTGTTATATGTTTCATTACCGTTATGGGGTGGCGAACTTCGGGACGAAGTTCATTTTAAGGAGGGAAGACTGTAATACCCCGTATTTTAGCCTCGGTCAATGGTAGTCAAACCATATTTTCGTTATAAGTATTTCAGATAGAATGTTTATAAATTATTTTATGTAAACTGTTATTATTTTATAAATCATATTTCTACGATTATTTCGTAGTTCATAATTATTTTATATGTGATGATTAAAATCACATTTCTTTCGTATTTCTTTGATTTTGATAATACGTTTATTATTTAATATATTTTATATTTTATATTTATTCTCATCTATACTCCGTATTTTATCGTAGCTCATCGTCGCTTTATTTAATAATTATATTTAATGTTTGTATTCAATAATTTAACTATCGAATAAGTTTTTATAATTTACGTGTGGGTGATGAAGGGTCGAGTTTGTGTATTAGTAAGCAAACCGTGTTAAGGAATAGAATTGGGCCTCAATATGCGTGCAACCAAAACAGCCCAAAACCGACACATACACTTTAACACAAAAAGATACTTCACTGCTGCCTGCCGCCCTATTAGACCTACATCTAACCCTACTTTAGACCTAATCTACACTCTTATAACCTAATAAACCTGCTGCCGTCATATCTGAGAACGTCGGGAAAGAGTTACACGGTGGTTGGTGGGTGCTAGGGTGGTTCGAATCTTCAGGAAAGTGGGTACGTTCACTACAGTTTCGGTAATACTCTGTTGCTCTTCTCGTTTTAATTCGCTATTTTCAATCGTTTTCATGGTTATAGTTTCTGTTTCTTTGTATGATACAGATCTATGATGTTGGTAGTTGTATGTTGACCATAGTCGTGCTACTATGAACCACCTAGAACCACCAGTCACGGCTGCCTTTGTCGCATGTTCAGATCATTTTTTTTATCGTTTCAGAACTGGGTCACGTTCATGTATAAGTATGCCTTATTTCGATGTTGTTTCTGTCAGTGGTTATTTTGGGTGTCGGGGTAATTAGTTTGGTGGTAGTCAAGTGTTTCGTTTGGTGGTTGTCGCATTGGCATAGGGTTGTTGTGGTGGCTGTTACAGTAGGTTTTGATGGGTGGGTCTGTCACGTGAAAACAGAGGTTGCAGGAACACAGGGGTTTCGAGTGTGTGCAGTGGGTTTTTGGGTGGTTGTTTCAGAGAGTGAGTGGTGTCGAAGGTGGGTACTTGGCACCAGGGGGTTGTGGGTGACGTGATGTGTCGAGGGAGGAGTTGGGGTTGCGGCTACGGTGGTGTTAACAGGTGGTTAAAGTGGCGGGTTTGCAGAGGGGGCAACACGGGTACAAGAGCGAATTACCGCTGTTTGTGACCAGTGAGTTTTGGACGAGTTTCGAGGGTTGTTGGGGTGGAGTCAGGGGTGGAGATTAGTGCTAATGGGTGCACCATGGCACGGTGGTGGTAACCACCGTGTTGTGGTGGTGGTTCAGGTGTCGATAAAGGGGGGTTGTGAATGAGGGCTGTTAGAGGCTGGGTTTGTCGTTACTTTGGGGGCTGTTTCGTTCCATTCTTTGTCCTTGTCACACGACATTGTCGTGATTGTTGTATAATGTTTTATCATCTTTATTATATTGGATTGTTATAATTATTGTCATTATTGTTTTATTATTATTATTACTATTAGTGTTGGTAATATTATTAGTATTATTATTATTAATGTCATTATTAACATTGCTATTAGTTGTTATTAGTAATTATAATACCTATTTTGATGATTTACATTATGGGTCTTATACGATATTTTGTTAATCGACTTATTAAGTTAATTGGATTAGGTCACGTTTAGTGCGGTCTCGTTATGTGTAATGTATTATTTATTAATTTGAATAATTGACATATTATATTAGTTTGCATAATTGTATTAGTTAGTAATTACGTATACTATAATTGTTAGGTGGCGATCTTGAGGTGGCATAATTCTGCTTACCTGTTGGCTTGCTATTGGAATATATAATGCTATCCAGGTAGGATACACTGACCTTATACTCTATGATGTGTTATGAATGGATGTGGTATTGTGTGTTATGGATGCTGAGCATGATTGATGTGAGATTGATATTGGTTGGATTAATTGTGAATTATTGGTAATGTCATGAGCATTTCATTATCTGATAGCACTATTGAATAATTATATCGTTGCATTCATGAGCATAGCATATGCATTGGTTACTCAGAAAGTTATGGTCAGATATTGTTCTGATATAAAGCCCAGGGTGGTTCTGCAGACCAGGCCTGGTGTCTTATCAGCTGTTGAGCTGGTGTTCGGTGACGACCGATTATAGTCTGCCGGGAGGTTCGGTATGGCTTGGTGCAAGGGTATGAGTTTGAGAAAGAGATTGAGATTGTGATGGAGCTCGAGCATATCATGGCATTTGCATATCATATTTGTTGCATTATTTACTGTTGTGTTATCCTACTCAACCGCGAGGTTGACAGTGTATTCGTGTACACCTACGATGATCCGGAATGGGGAGTAGATTCTACAGGTCAGTGACAGATGGACTAGGAGCTTGGGCAAGGAGAGAGACATGGCTTGGACCTACTTAGAATTAGATCACATAATTAGATGTTTTCAGTTGTACTTTTATTCTCTGCGTAAGAGTTATAATATTAAAGTTTAAATTTTTATCAGTTTTATATAAAGTACTTTGGCTTGTTTTACTTTGTTATTCACTACCTCGGATATTCGGAGATGGTAACAACTCTATTTATTTGAGAATGTCTTGCTAAAGACTCTTAAATAAATGGGGGTGTTACACTTAGGCTTTAGGAATCACTAATCATGTTGACACCTAGTATTAGTGAGACCTAGGGACTAGTAGCATGGGCCGAAAGGAGCTACTAGTTAACCCGGACCGAAAGGACTCGTTATACCCATCTTACGCGACTGCAATACGAACTTACCTAGAATTATGTGCCATCGTAATTATAGTGAACCGATCATCTTAGCATTCTTTCTTCATCTGTTTACACCTTTATTTTCGTCATCGTTTTTATTTTTATTTATTTCGTCGTTAGCTTAATTTTAAATCACTTTCAAAACCCCCTCTATTTTTGTGACTGAACAACTGAAAACGCAAATAGACATTACCTCCTTCTGGTTCGACCCGTGCTTCCACTAGCTTATGTTAGTCTTAGTTTGGAACTATAAATTTTATCCTTGACTCCCACAACGACGGGTATCAAATTTTGGTGCCGTTGCCGGGGAGGCAATTATTTTATTTGTGTTATTTGATTTTTTAGTTTGTTTTAGTCTTAAGGAATTTTCAATTCCTTAAGGCCGTTCTTATCTTCTTCCTTAGCGTTGTTTTGATAGATTTACAGGTCTTATTGACAATGCTTTAGCAGTAGGAGGCAATCTGTAAAAGGTGTGGTGACGAGGGTCACACACATGTCTATTGCTTGGCTGTGAGAGAGAGAGGTCTTGTCTATGAGAGGTATAAGTAAGGAGCCCCATTTTCTGAGCTTTGCTCAATGATGCAAGTCGCGAAACAGAAGGAGCAATTATTATCACAGATTGCAAAGGAAATTGCTGAAAAGAGAAGAGTTCTCGATCGAGTAATACCACTTACTCGATCAAATAATGCAGAGAATGAGATCACTCGATCGAGTGATTCTTTGGCTGAAGAAAAGAGCCCAAGGAGAAAGAAGTCAAGAAAGGTGTCGGCTTATGAATTGGGGTTTGATGAGCCTGACGACCCCAGAATGTGGAGGGCCAGAGCTGCAGACGATGACCCGTCCATGTACATGTATGACGGGGTGGACTGGATCCCATCTACCCAAATTAGTGCTACTGAAGGAGTCACCTGTAGTCAGAACCAATTTTCCGCACCTTTCGCGAATAAACTTCACTTATTACTCAGTTTGAAGACTTTTTGTTTTTAAGACTTTTTACTGCTTTTTGTGTGCGAGACTTAGTTTTTTCGCTTTTTTTGTTTCGTTTTTAAGAATTTAGAATGTGTATTTTAGGGTTTTGCGCGAGTTTTGGGCGCGCTATTTGTGCTTTTACAGGTTTAGGCTCTGAGTTAACTCAATTCGTTGAGTTAATTTGAAGAAAAACGAGCTCTGCTACAGGAAGTTTGGTTGATCGACCTGATGCTTCAGTCGACCGACCAGTGACGGCATTCCAGAGAGTTTATGTCCCTCGACTATTGGTCGGTCGACCAGACACTGCGGTCGGTCGACTACCAATGCTGCTACTGCATGTTCTGATGACCGTAATTGGTCACCTCGTGGAACGTGAATGGAATATTAGGGGGTTTCTCTCTATTCTTTCCTTTTCGCACTTGTTTACTTCTATCCCATTACTCTTGATTGCCCATTTACCGCCCATTGCTTTTAATTCCCGAAGAAGGGTTTGTGTTTTTTTGTCCTTTTCAGGTCCTTTTGGTAGCACTGTTGGCTACCGAAACCTCCTAGCTCACACTGGTTTGGGGAGGTTTATGTTCGTGCAATTACTTTGTGAGTTCCTTCCTTCTTGTTTTCCTTAGTTTTTTTTACGCAAATTCCCGTTATTCCTTGATTCTTTGCATATGCTTTTGCACAATGGGGACATTGTGTAATTTGGTTTGGGAAGGGTTTTGTGTTGCATTCAAATGTTTTATTGCATTTCTGTTTCACGTTTTCTGCATTTTTGTTTGCCGTTGTTGTTTTATTTTCCATGCATATACAAAAATTGAAAAAAATTGAAAAATTTCAAAAATTTCAAAAAAAATGCACGTTTATTTTAGCATATAGGTTGAGTCGGAACGATAGTATTTCAATGATGACATTGCTTTCTCATCTGTTTGTGCCTAAGCCTTGCTAGTTGACATGTTGTTAGTAGAATCATATGCATAATCTACGAGTTTTTGTCAAAATAGTTGTTGATCTTGAGACTTGACTTTAATTTTTGGCAAGCTACAATACATTCTAAGGTTTTAGAGCTTTATAACTGGTGTCATTTGTGACCGATTTATTTAGGATGTGTGTAGTACTCCTTATGAGACATGTTACATTAATATGCATAAATATGAACTTAATCTGCTTATACCTGTATGCACTTTAGTTTGTTGATTTTTGACACATGTGAAAAGAGGTCGCTTTTTTTTATTTTACCCATAAGCGTCACATAGCCAAAATTGCCTTTGTGTCCCATAAGCTACACCCCAAACTTAGCCTACCATATCCGAGCTAGTATTTGTAGTCGCGGGAATGCATTACTCATTTTTGGTTATGTTGCTCTTAATTGAGAAAGATGGTGAAATTCTACAAAGAAAAGAAAAGAAAAAAAAAAAAGAGGAAAACAGAAAAAGAAAGAAAAACGAAAGCAAAAAGCTGAAAATCAGTCAACCGACTGGAACACATGGTCGGTCGACCATATGTCGAAAATTCAGAAAAATCGCATGCTTAAAAGTTTTTCTTCGTTGGCGATTCGTACTCCCATGTTTTATTCATATCATTTGGGGAGTCGTTTTCCTTAGAGATTGTGAGATTTGTGCTTCAAAATAGCACCGTTTTGATTGATGTTGAGCTTGGAAGTGGTGATGTATCTTGTTGTTTGGATCCCGTTGTTTGCTAGCTTGGCTTTTGAACTCCACATATCCAAATCATCTTAGCCCTTCTTACCCATTACCTCACATATCCCTTTTTCCTCAGCATGTGTCATGGTCACTAGATTGGAAAGTATATGTACGGTCATAGAGATTATTTTCATATTAGATTGCAGGCATGTTCTCATGAATCGAAGTTAGGTGAGTGTCCTTACAAACTTACTTCTTTCTATCTTTACATATATACTCACCAATGCTTATTGTGTGTTTTGAGCGACCCGCGAGAGTCCATTTTGATAAGTCTCTATAGTTGATAGATTAACAAGTTTTTGACAACTCCAAAACTCGTTTGCATGATTCACCTTACTAATTGATTGTTGATTGTGCATTAAATTGGTTTAGGATTTACAGTTGCATTTCGCTCTGAGATTGAACTCGTTCCATTAGTTGTTAAGATGGAGTCTAGTTCTTGCTTGAGGGCAAGCAAGGGTTTGGTTTGCGGAATGTTGATGCGTGTCTATTTTAATTATGATGTTTTACATCTCTTTTTACACGCATTTTAGAGCTAATTTATGTAAATATAGCTATTATTTCCCCTATTTCGTCTACTTTCGTATTTTGGTGCATTATTGCAGATTTATGCGGAAATGAGTAGATTTTGAGTCAAATCCGTCCTCGAGTGGATTGCATAACTAGTGACATTGAAGGAACGATCAAGGAACAAGTTTAGCGCGCATTTCAAGGCCTGGTCTATAGACTGACCTACGTGGTCTATAGACCACTATAGAAGCAAAGAGAAGACCACCAGAGACTGGTCGACCGATTGAGCACAGTGGTCAGTCGACTGGTACACCTGATGGGCCAGATTTCAAAAGTCAAATTAAAAGATCAGAAGCTTCTCTAGACCCGACAACTGGTCGGTCGACCAGTTCCAACGGTCGGTCGACCACTTGACTTTTTACGGAGAATTAAAAGAAGCGTGTTTAAGCCTATAATCGTGTTTAGGGTTTTGAGGAAGATTTTTTGCGAGATTTCTATATAATGTACACCCCTTCCTCAGATCTAGGCATCCAGTAGTCTGGAATTTTAGTTAGAAACAATTCATCACTCAGTTTTTCTTAGTTTAGGGTTTGGTTTTCTTCTAGTTTTTACATAGTCTTTCAGTTCTTCACATTGTTAAATAAAGTTCATCATTCTGTTCTCATTTCTTCCTTGTTTACGGTAACTCTCCTTTTTATTTCATTTTATTTACAGTTTTCATAGGATTAGTTTCCGGTTAGTTAGAATCCCAAAACCTTTCTTCATCTTGTTTTACAATTTCGTTCACCGTAATCATGATCTCTGTTATTTCGATTATCGTAGTTTCTTTTTTCATTAATAATATGGGTAGCTAAACCCCGTGTGATAGGATGTAGGCGACCTATAGCGTAGACGACATAGTTTAGGGTAAACCCGTATTAGCGTTTGGTCGATCGACTAGCTTCTCTGGTAGGTCGATTGAGTTGGTTGGTCGATCGACTGGAGTAGCTGGTCGATCGACTGATTTCGCGTCAGATCAGGTTGGTTTTATCCTGTTAAGTGCAATATCTTTCAATGAGACCTCAAGGAGACTTGTTAGATGCTTAGTTTTGACCAACCCATAGATCGAAAGACTAGGGAAGGACATTAGTTAACAGTTTAAACGAGTAAGTTACTTAAGAATCAAAAGATTTGTGACTTAGGCTTTAGGAATCACTAATCGTGTTGACACCTAGTATTATTGAGACCTAAGGACTAGTAGTATGGGCCGAACTGAGCTACTAGATAACCCGGATCGAAAGGCCTCGTTATATCCATCTTACGCGACTGCAATACGAATTTACCTAGAAATATATGCCATCGTAACTATAGTGAACCGATCATCTTAGCATTCTTTCTTCATCTGTTTACACCTTTAATTTAGTCATCGTTTTTATTTTGATTACTTTCGTCGTTAGCTTAATTTTAAATCACTTTCAAAACCTCCCCTATTTTTGTGACTAAACAACTGCAAACGCAAATAGACATTACCTCCTTGTGGTTCAACCCGTGCTTCCACTAGCTTATGTTAGTCTTAGTTCGGAACTATAAATTTTATCTTTGACAACCACAACGACGGGTATCAATAGAAATCATTCACTTTCACTAACTATGAAGGTTCAGCGATCAACTTAAGACATAACCTAAACATAGCATATATTCACAATCACATTCACTAACTATGAAGGTTCAACGGTCAACTTAAGACATAAATAGCAATCAACAATTATAAAGGGTCAGCGGTCAACTTAAGGTTCAGCGGTCAACTTAAGATATAACCTAGATTCCAATTCACTTTTACAAACAAGGACTCAAAGGCCAATCTAAGGCACACTCCTTGCTAATCAACAAGATACTAGACTCAGAGGCCAACTTAAGGCATAAACTAGCATCATTTTCACTCAATAAGTAAAGGCCTTAGAGGCCAACTTAAGCCATACCCCTTTATTACATCAAATGAAACTAGACTCAAAGGCCAACTTAAGGCATAATCTAGCATGCAACACCTGTACTCCAGGCAAGGCATCAACACCTTAGCTACCCCGTTGTACAACTACTCTACTTGTCAAACTCAGATCCCAACTTAAGGCATGTCCTGACACGATCACATAAAACATGTTTGAGCTCAAAGACCAACTTAAGGCATATCTCAAACACGACAGGAATACACATATAGGGGTCAGAGGCCAACTTAAGGCATATCCTCATATATGACAACTAGTTCACATATTAAGCTCAGAGACCAACTTAAGGCATAGCTCAATACGCTTCAATACAAGTTTACATCTAATTCACATAAACTCCTATGTTACCTCTAACTCATTCTATTTCTCAAGCATAGATGATAATCAATTTATTCAAACTCATTAACCTCCTAAGACTCATTATTAATAAGCCCATTAAGTATTATAAGCTAATCAACACAACTCGACAGGCTTCACTAATTAATTGCTTAAGAACCAATTACTTAAGATGAACACTAATCACCTTAATAAATCTCACCTATTCAATTTAAACATATTAACTAAGTATATGTACCATAGAAACCTTGCTAGAACAAGCTAAGAACAAATGGTAAAAGAACACCCAAAACAACCTACATATTAAACAAAAGTCCTAACATACATCGGTCCTCTGCGCAGCATGCGCAAACCACAACGTAGCCTGCGCAAGCTTGCGCAGCCTGCGCACTACCCAGCGCAGCCTGCGCTCACCTGCGAGCACAGTTTCTGAAACGCGATTTCCTGCACTTTCTCCATTTCTTTAAAACTTCGACCATTACTTCTAAGCTATGAAATCGAGCATAAATCCTACTATTCTACAACACATAAGTTCCAACATGTCCCAATAGGTTCATCCTCATCAATCTTAAGCATAGAAACATGAATCTCAAGCTATTAAACATCAATTAAGCAAGAACCTAAAGTTGTGACGGATATAACATGTTCATCAATAATCCCCATAAACCCAATCACCATACTTCCATAACTTCTGAAATTACTCCATAAACATTCACAACATTTATTCATCCTCAAATATACCACAAATTCACACATAAACACATGTCACATGAACATAACAACAAAGCCAAGTAATCTTATCACGGTCATCTGTTTTAAGCGTCTTCCCCGCTTCCCTCTTCAATGACAAACGAATCTTTCTCCAAATCCTCTAAGCCTTCACCTTAAAACAACACAAAGAGGGGTTAGGGACTGATTTTCGAGATTATCCTCAAAACAGCCCGGAAATCAAATGTAACGATTTAGAAATAGAAAGAGATAGATGAGGCGGGAATGAGACAAGGATCGCGTAGACGAAAATGTTACCTCAAACGGAGTTGCATTGAGATCGGAGTGAGCGATTTAGTGAATTGGGGGAAATGAGATTGAGGAAGATAAGAAATCTGATTTTTGATTCTTAAGAACTTGGAAAACAAGTAAAATGATGTTTGTGAGGAAATGAAGGGGAAGTTTCTGCAACACTAGCTTTTATCTTATTTTGGTGAGTCGGGTTTTAAGTTGTTACTCGGGATTATTATTAAACGGAATGCAAAGGGACTCTTCTTACATCTTAAGACCATGAAATCTCAAGACGAAACTTACACGCCATTTTTAAAATATAAGTTTACGAATTTAAATAAAATATTATTAAAATCAAAAAATACTTTGATTAATTTAAAATAAGGTTTACGAATATAAGGGATGTTACACCCTTGACCTGAGCAATAGATGTATGGTTAGGATGCAATGGTTTTGCCTATATATAGCAAGCTAACCTTCTCCTTGTAAGAAATCAGATTTTATGAATGAACAAAGGCTAAAACTTCAAAGTTTTATAATCAAAATACTTTGCTTAGTAGTGGTATTATCCCTCTTTCTTAGTGCTTAGGGATTGAGCAAACTATTTGCTTAAGGCTTGAGTGAACTCTCAGACTTAAACTAGTGGCTTACTGCTTGGTTTAAGCAATATCCATACTCATTTCTTAAGCATTTGAACAAGAGTCTTAACCTTTAAAAACATGTTGTTTGCTGTTTTTCGTGTTGTTTTCTAAGCTTTCTAAACCAATAACATTCACTCCGAATTGGTTATCAGAGCCTAGGTTTGGTGAGGATACATCATAAATACTTTGAAAACTACAAATCTACCCATGATGAAGAGAGAAAGGCTGGTTTGGAAGTAAAATTGGACCCTTTGTCTGGGGAAATGCAAGTCTTGGTAGAGGCTATGAACACTATATAACCAACTTAACCATCAAAATCAATATTAAAATGTATCCCTAAAATTCTTAGCCTGTCGACAATTACTTGTATTACATTAAGTACACGCTTCAACATCAGAGAGTAATCCTACCCCAAGACACTTACCTCAACCCTCAAGACCTATATACCTCTTCCCCCCCAAATAAAATAAATAGACACATCTAATATAAAGTGTACCTCCACCCTATAACAATCAAAATTGAGTACATATACATGTTACTTCAGAGATTTTTAACCTCTTTTCTTAGCATATATGTCTCTATTATTTTCACAAACTAGAACTTTAAAATAGAATTTATCTAGCTATTTTTTCATTTGTTCTAGTACATACATATCCTTTTTTCCACGCCTTTTAAGTATTTGTCGTACCCTTCTAAACTAACTACCCAACTTCACCAACATAATCAATCGTGTCCCTAAACAACCTTAATTAACCGGTAGACATTTTCTTGTACAATTCAAATCACACTCTTAAACATCGGAGAATAATCATATCCCCGAAGATACTTACCTCCTCCCTCGAGACCTATCTATCTTCATCCCTAATAAGTTGACACATCTAATGTAAAACCAACCCCTATCCTATAAAACAATGTCCCACTGTAAAATTAAGTTGCAAAAATGGAGGAAAAACAAGGCATATGGACTATAATAAACTATAATCTAATATTAATTAAAAAATATTTTTGATCTTTTTATGGCTTATAATATCTCTCTCAAAAACACCTTTTATTTGTCATTACTTTGTTGTTTCTGAATACCTTTTAATACCCACCTATATTTCATCTCATCACCACAATTATTTTGTTTAACTCACCTACATTATTGTGGTCTTTATTACTTATATTTATATTTATACTACTTAAATTATAATTTGATAACGTAACTAACTAACTTGATCGTCAAAATCATCAACGTTATCCCTGAACAACCCCACCCTATTTTCTTGTACTACTCAAATCACACTCTTAAGCGTCAGAGAATAACCATATCCCTGAAGACACATACCTCCTCCCTCAAAACCTATCTACTCCGACCCATATGAAAAATACGCCACTCTAAAACACAGTCTCCCAAAGATAAGGAATAAGGTTAAAATCTGTGAGAACAAATATTTTGTTACTTATGAAATACATTTTAATACTCATTAAATACATGTCATCCACACAATTAATCCATTTGCCCTATCTACAACATCATTGCGGTATTTAATATTATTTTTTAATCCTTAAATCGAAATTTGACATTTTTAGCATTTCTTTAAATTATAATATATTTGGCATTTATCCTATTTCTTTCAACGTAATTAAATAAATCATCTCATTTATTTCCCATAATTAATACGAAAGTGCATAATATTTACTTGAATAGTAGTGCTACTCTTGTACCAAAAAACTAGTTGGTTGAATGTGTGATTGATCGCAAACAATTATTTTAGGTAAGAATTCGTATAGAGTTAAATACTTAACTATTTTCATTTTAGTTCCACACATTCTTAATCAAGACGGAGGTATTCATTAAATGAGTATATAAATATTGAAAAATAATATTCTCAGTCTAATAGGAAAATAGTAAATAATCAATTATTTTCTAATTAATTTCTCAGTTTCATTTTTAATAAAAACGCTAAATAAAGTTAATAACTTTAAATAGTAAGTTAGAAATCTTAAAGAATAATAATATTCTAAATATAATAGGAAAAATGTAAATGATTAACTAATTTCTAATTTTCTAATTTTAATAGAAAAATTATAAATAATTAATTATATATTTATTTTCTAATTCTAGTAGGATTTTATAAAGAATTTATTATTTAATAACCTATTTTCTAATTTTATAATTCTAATAGAAAAATTGTAAATAATTTATTATATTCTTATTTTCCTATTCTAATAGAAAAATTACAAATAAATTATAATTTATAAATATAGTGTTTTGTAAAAGTTGAAAACTACCATATATTTAGAAAAAAACCTCATTTAATTATATATATTGTTTAACTCTCAATTTTTGATTAAAGAGCGATAGAGATTTTGGTAGATAAATGATCAAAACCATTTTCCTATAGTAAATAATGCCTAAATGTTATAGTATTTTCAATCTTCAACTTTGTCAATCCGTAGGTTTAACAAGTTTCACAAAATTATAATAGTATGGACATACAATGCTCATATATGGAGACTCGTCGATAGTCATTAAAAGGGTAGTTTCTGAAAAAATCCTCTTTCTTAAAATAACAACCACAATAATAACGTGTCAGCCTGTGGTTGAAAGTTGAGTTATTTAAAAAACATTTATTCTTTGTCATGTGGGTCACCCATGATTTTATAGAGCAATTTAATTTGTAGATTAACAATAGTTCTGTACTTTTTCTTGACATATTAATAAATCAATTATTTTTTCCATTAATTAACTATCGTAAATGAGTTCACAAATATCATTTTTATGGATTAAATATCTTATACGACAACAAAAAAGAGAGAAATATGTTCTTTAACAAAAAATCTTATCCAATAAAAGTATTACTTGAACGACAATAAATATTTCACAAAATCTCAATGATAGCTTCCATTAATATCGTGGAAACAACAGAAATATTACTTAATATGACAAAGCAGAAAAAATAATAAAAACCAAAAAATTATAGAAAGGTTTTTTTAAACATAATTCATGTTGTATACTATTAAAAATAGAACATTGTTAATATTTATAAGAATAGCCATATTACCATCCATATGTTAATAATATAAAACAACTACTAATATCGAGAAAAAATGATTCAAAACAACGAAATAATAGAAAAATAACACAAATACAGAACAAAATAATTAAATAATTAAAGATCAAAATAATTAAATATATTTGAATTGTAATTGCTCGATTATCTCCTAGAAACATCAGGTATCGTCTTTAAAAGAGATTCATACATTTTTTTTTTCTTTTGGAAGTTTTTATTATCTACACTTCGTGCATGAACTTTTCGTTGTTTAATTGAGGGTTTGTAAGAGAAAGTCGTATTCTATAGGGTTATATTTATTTTGGCATTTATATGATAAAGATTATGTGATGAGGGTAAATGGCAAACATAAAAGTGGTTGCTAGATGACGAGAGAATAATTTATATTATGGTATAAGTAATAAAGTAATAAAAGAGTGTTTTAATTATATATGAGGTGAGTGTATGGTTAAGTATATGGGCCAAAGTGATAGATTATTCACCGTTAATGTACTTCGTATATTATTATATATTTATATCTCCATCATTAATGTTATGATATATTGTCACAGTATGAGAATTTGACCCACTATACGAGACATGTATAGGACCTAATGAAGTGGTGTAATACCCCGATATTTCCGACATTTGATTTTAAAGATTTTAATTGTAATTTCGAAATAATTTATATTTCCTGAAATTTCATAATTATAATTGAATGATTTGAATATTTCATTTTGAAGCATTTTAGTTTTAAATGAGGTTTCAATTTATCGCGTAAATTGTATTTTTAATGATTTAACATCTGTATTCGTAAAATTTAAATGTATTTGGGTAATCTCGCAAAATACAGTTTAGTATACAAATTTCTATTTGTGAAGTGTTTTATATCGTTTTAAGTTTATAATGATCTTGAGTCGATGTTTCTAGCTTAAACCGTCTTAAAACTCGTCTTATGAGCTAATTACGATGCTAGGCCCATTGGTTGTGCCCTTCCTCATAAAATCCCTCACAACAAACCCTAATACTCACATTGCCTCCTTCATTTCCTCAGATTTGCAAACATAACAGAACACCATTGTTATCATTTTTTACCTTCAATCTTCAAATGCTGATAAAATCTTCGTTACTTTTCTGTTTTAGACGATTCTCGTGCCTATCTCATCCTTTTCTCGCACTCCATATTTCTAGGTAAGAATGGTTTTGAATCTCTCACTCAAAATGTTTTGGTCGTGGTATTTAAGGCACATTTTTCGGTGTTAATTTCGTTGTTTGTGTTTCTAGTTGTGGACTTGAACAAAATGAGTAGCTTGGAGTCGGATTCATGTTGGTTTGAGAAGCTATAAGGTAACTTTGAGATGTTACTCGATTTAACGTCGAAAATTGCTTTGAATGTGTTGTTTATGTTGCCGTGTTGGTTTGATTGTTGATTTTGTGAAGTATTTAGTAACTTGATTGTTTACTCATGAGTTAGGATGAATTTAAGTTTTGATTTTGTGTTACAATATGAGGAATTTGATGATAGTTAATCGGTAATTAGTATCCGTCACATATTCATGATGTTTATCTCAAAAAGGCGATGTTTCCTTGTTTTAATTCGTGTTTGTCTTGTAAATCGTAATCCTTGTCGTTTGTATACATTTGTAAGTCGTTATATACTTAAATAGCTGGGATGAAGTGTTTCACATGTTTTATTTATCATGTATAAACTCGTTTCAAAGCATTGCAAAAAGAATTGGCGAAATATTGCATTGTTTGTCGAAGTGTCACATGTGGTTGATGCGTGTCTATTTTATGATGTTTTACATCTATTTTCACACGCATTTTAGAGCTCATTTACAATGTTTTAGCATTTATTTCCCAACAATTGTCTACTTTCGTATTTTTATGCTCTTTTGCAGATTTATGCGGAAAAGGGACGATTTTATATCAAATTTATGCCCTCGGGACTTTTCATGACTAAGGACAAGAAGGAACGAAGCCTAGCGCATATTTCAAGGCCTGAAGATAGCATAAGCAAAGGTGCATATAGCAAAGAATCGATCCACGATGTTGCAGCCTGTTTCAAATGGCTATATCTCGAGTTCTAGAGCTGATAATAGAGTGATTCCAGTTGGAGGTGAAAGCTTATCCTTTTAGCTTTCCAACGCCGCAAGAATCGCTTGATTAAGATGAGTAACGAAGAAATGGCAGCTGTTTTAAGATCGACGCACGCTATAGTCCCGACATTAGGTCGACCGACCTACTAATTGGGTCGACCGACCTCAGCGCAGACCCAGAAGTTTCCGCAAAGCCCATTCAAGTTATTAGGTCATTAAGAGGTCGACCGACCCAAAAAGTAGGTCGACCGACCAGGCGACTGTGTTTCCGCGATTTTTATTACGGGCTTTACTCCTAATCTTGTAATTAGAACTTATTTAAGGAGACATAAGCACGAAAATTAGGTCAAGCAGTCTATATTAGTCAAAACTCCATAGTTAGAGAGAAGATTTACCAAGTTTTCATCTTTGTTCTTAGATTTCCAATTAAGTTGTAAGTTTGCTACAATTCAATCTTTCCTTTTCAATTAATCTTGTTGTTCATCTTATTGTTGTTTCTCAATCCATGCTTCCCTCTTTATTATCATCTTTAATTATGTTAATTCTTTTGATGTTCTTAATTCTTGTTATTGTTAATTTTATGATTAAGATTATGCATAGCTAATTCTTGTGATTAGGAATTAGGGGAACCATGGTAAAGACTTGATTTTGATAAGTTTAATGATTGAATTACCAATCCCCCATTGTTGTTGGTGAACTAATCCTTAGGATTGAAAGATTATTAGGATTAGTTTAACAACAACTTTGGGATTGCCCTTGAACGAAAGTTTAGTGCTTTTCTAGGAACCCTAAGACCGTAAGGATTGGGTAGAATATTGACCTAAAGGTTTATTCTTTGTTCCTTGGGATTGTGTTATGTGGTTATTTTACCTTTCATTGACTTGTTTTGACCATGGGGAACCAAAGTTCCTAATCTCCTTTTTATCTTATTTTAATTCTCTTGTTTATTTGCTCTTTTAGTTGTTAGTTCAAACCTTAAATCAACCCCCCTTTTTGGTTACTTGCAATAGACTTTAAATTCGCAAACATAATTAACCTTGTCTCCTTGTGGTTCGACCCTTGACTTATCCTATCTAGTTTAAGCTGAGGTTTTATAAATCTTATCTTTGGCACCCCTGTAATACCTCGCATTGTTAGTTCCTTTTTAATTAAATCGTTCGTTTAATAAGCTTGCTTGTATTCGTTCTATACGAGTTTTTTTAGACTTAGGTGGGGCTCGAAATAGGAACTTAGCCACCTTAGGGTAATTAGTGTAGTGTGTGCTTGTTGGGATTCGAACCTAGGACCCATGGCAATGTAGGGGCTGGTGTCCTTGACAATTAAGTACAATGACTTATTAAATCTCTTTAAGGATCACAAGGGCATACTTCTGTATTATTACCAGTTGATCCACGTTTATCAATAACGGTTGGCTTGCTAGATAAGTTTGACGTTATTGTCATACAGATGGCGGTGATCAACTGGTCCTTATACGTCACACCTATAGGACACGTTTGAGAGATGTGAAGGTATGAAAATACAGTCACATTTATGCCGAATACGACTAAACAGTTAGTCAGAGGTATTGACTATTAAATTAGTCAATGAGATGTTGAAATTATTATTTAATACGGATTAAATAATTTTAGCTAATACGGATTACATGATTAATTCGTAAAATTAAATATAAACGGTTATATTTAATTAAATATTAATTTCGCGTATTAATATAAACAGTTATATTAATTTGGGTAATTATACAATATCGTAATTTTATCAGACCATTATTAATACATCGACTGCATTAATATCTGATAACACGTATGCGATTTATAATAAAACCCGCGAATTATAATTTTAGCAAATCGGGTCGAATCATGCAAAGGAATAAGGTAAGAGTGGAAAAAGCCCACTCTTACCCCATACCCATTCGGCCGGCCGACCTAAGGCTACATAAGTAGGGATGTCAATGGGGCCGGTCTTGGCGGGTCTCGCCCCGCACCCGCCCCACGTGGGGCGGGCGTGGGTAATAATTTGGCGGGTCGTGGGGCGGGGATGGGTTTCAAAAGCATCATTCGTCGCGGGTCGCGGGGCGGGTGCGGGTTTCACATGAGACCCGCCCCATACCCACCCCGCCCCACACCCACCCCGCTCGCCCCGCCCCACATGTCCCCGCCCCGCTTATACCCACCTAATAAATAATAATATCTATTAGTAATATATAAGAATAATAAGATAAAATAAATATAACTTAAATAATAATAAAAACTTTTTATAAATTAAATCTATCCTACCCAACTACCCACCTCCCCAGGCCCAACACAAGTAAATAAGTAAAATAACCCACTAACCCAGACTATCCACTTCCCCAGTCCAATAAGACAATAAACAATAATCATTCGTAAATCGTTATCACTGCATTCAGGTCATTCACTAGCTACCCAAATTCCCCAAAATCCCCAATTTCCCAAACTGATAAAAAAAACGGAGCTGAAGAACTGAAGATGAAGAATTGAAGAGTATTTGTTGTGTAGTTTTGTTCTCTTCTAGTACTCTGTCAGAATTTGGGATTTGGGTTGCTGTTTGTGCATGTTTTTAGTGGTTTATTTGTATGTAAAACCGTTTTATGGCTCCACGGACTCTAGTTAATTCAATGTTAAGCCATTTTGCTAAAACTTATTTGTATAAGTAGTACGACAAGTATATTTTAAATTTACGATTTACATTTCTTGAGAAGATAGGCGGGTCAACGGGTCCCCGCGGGGCGGGGATGGTTTTGAATAGTTCAACCCGCCGCGGGTCACGGGGCGGGCGCGGGTGCGCATAAAAATTTCGCGGGGCGGGCGCGGGTTGACCCCCCTCCGCACCCGCCCCGCCCCATTGACATCCCTATACATAAGGAGAGTCCTTCTCCTTATGTCAGGACTCTTGGTTAACTGTTGAATCACAATTTTCACAATTAGGGTTTTGAGAGCATTCTTCTCCCAAAACTCAGATCTCACATCTAAAACCTCAATAACTCTCCCCATATTGCAAGGCAATTGAAGAGCCTTTCTAGCACACGCAGCATCGTCTCAAACAAAGTCTTGGGTGCAAGTTATAGGAGGGAATTTGTGTTAATTCCTGTTCTTAGGCCTTTCGCACAAGGACTAAAGGTTGTACTCTATTCATGTTTTTATTTATCTTATGATTATAATCACAACTATAATTTTCATTATAATCCTGCAAGTTTAGGGTGAATACATGTTATATTCCCCACAAGTGGTATCAGAGCCAGGCCATGAAAATTTTACTTTTGTGTTTTTCATAAGTTTTAAAACCTGAAAAACCGTTTTCTGTCGCTGAGTCGGTCGATCGACCTCCTGTTGCGGTCGGTCGACCGCCTCCTGTGTCTGTTTCTGTTTCGAAAGTTTTTCTTTTGTGAGTAATCGATCTTGTTTTTCGATTCCTGTTTACATATTGTTAATTAATCGATATTCTTGACAATATGTGAACCCTTGTTGATGTTAATTTTGATTTACTTGTTTTAATCAAAGTTTGAAAGGTTAAAACTTGTTTTGATTTCAAAAGGTGCAGCGTTATTTTGCGTTTTCTGAAATTCGTTTTTACTGCCTATTGGTCGGTCGACCTAATTGATAGGTCGGTCGACCGATTTTGCTGTTGCAGAAAGTTTCTGTTTCTCGACTGGAGGTCGGTCGACCACGTGTTTAGGTCGGTCGACCTCCCCCCCTGTAACAGACTCATTTTTTTTTATTTTTCGAAAATAACATGTTTTATTTTCACATGGCCTTTAGTAATATACTATATACGGAAATAGTATATTATTAATTTTGTGAAACGGTTCACCCTCGTATGGTACATATTATTTTAAAACGGTTTAAGATAATAGGATTATAAATTTATTAAAATTGGGTGATTAAAACGGTATAATCACATAATTTTAATCCCGTAAGGTGGTTTGGTAAAAATTTATTAATCATAATAACAGTATTATGTCTTGTATGAATTTTATTTAGTTGATGCATTTTATTTATCGTCTTGTGAATGCCTTGAATGCTTTCAATAACGTATTTAATTTTTGCAAACGGTTGTAACTTAGTGTGGCCTTAGTAGATTGTGTTACCGTAATGATGGAACACAGTCTTGCTTGTAATTTTGAGATCTTGAATCTCCGTTTTGGGTTTTTGCCATGTAATTACTTTTGTATTTAAATTAGAATGTAAATAGGGTTATATTTGTAATTTAAATTAGTAATTTTGTGAAGACCAAAGACGGAGACCGGATGCTCACTCCCGCTGCATGGACCAAGATGGAACATCAAGACAAGCTTCTAGGGTCCAACGGTGGATTCCAAGTTGTTTTATGTTTATTTTGGTAGGATAGGCCACACTAGGACTTTTATTTACGTTTATCGCATTTATTTTATGCTTTCATCGATAATAGCTTGCATCATATTCCGCCTAAAACCAAACCACCTATAACATGCCTGAAAACTGACTCATGTAGAGGTTACGCGTTAGTTTTCTGTGACAATACAGATGTCACATGTCAATTGCAAAGCCATCACTTAATTTAATTCATTCACGCATATGCTAGATTTTAGTTCACTTAATATGAATAAATATAAGTTGATGGGGTCTTCCTCGTATAACCAAAAATTGAGAATAGTCTTTATAAATCAGCCTCCCATGAATCCCTTCTTCGTCGGTAGGCATAATATGACCCCTTCTACGTCGGGTAAGTGGGAACAGATGATTTATTTTATCTCAACATCATGGTCACTCGATAATATCTAGCGACTGAGATGGACTAATAGATAGGATTTACGGAAATCTATCGACCAAGAGTTCCAATGGTGGAATTAGCCAAGCTGTGGGCTTATCAATATACGGAAATTGAGTCTTGGGATCGTTTATATAATTCTTGAGGGAGATCAATTATATAAATGCTTGAGTCTACGAGTTTAAATTTCAATTTAATATAGACTTAAATCACAACAATGAGTTGCTTATATGGTTCTGTTTTATCTTCTTTTCAGTGTAGAACACGTTCAATTAAACTGCTGTATAACTAAATGGCTGGTGAAGACCCAATGCCAAGTGCCAAGCTAGCACGTGAATCCTGGCTAAAAGCCTTCATGGACTCCATGAATCAGTCTACTAGACTGAGGAATGATGGGTCAAACTTCTCTGACTGGGAGGCAGCACTACGGAATGCTGCCATAGCTGACGGAAAGCTTAAGTACTTAACTGAGCCAATTCCGGCACACCCAGGAACTGGAGCTAGAGCTAACGAAGTTCGCGCTCATAGCGACTTCGTCATGGAAGCGGGTGCGATAAAGAACGTACTCATCTATGCAATGGAATCAAATTTGCAATGACGCTTCATAGCCCATGGTGCAAACAAGATTTTCACCACGCTCACAAACGAATTCTCAAAGGCTCCGAGAATCGTTTCTTATGAGCATACCTGTCGCTTCTTTGAGGCGAAACTCCAGAAGGGCCAAGCAGTTAGCCCACATATTCTTCACATGATTGAGAATATCGAAAAACTGGAGGCCCTAAACTGCAATATCAGTGAGAACATAATCGTTGATCGAATGCTTCATTCGCTTCATGATGGGTTCGCCCTCTTCAGGGCCAACTATTACATGAACGACATGAAGAAGACTCCTCATGAGCTCCACTCCCTTCTCGTACAGACCAAGAAGGATCTGAAATTAAGTGGGAGCGTGAAGCAAGATGTTCTCATGATTTCCAGTAAGGGAAAGGGTAAGGGCAAAGCTAAAGCTCAGGGCGACCTAACAGTAGGCAAGCCCAAGTTTAAGAAGTCAGGATTTACTAAGAGTGGGCCAGGTGAGTCAAGCAACTCACAGGGCAAAACAAAGAGCAAGGATACTAGCATGGAATGTCACCATTGCCACAAGACTGGGCATTGGAGGCGCTCATGCCCCGTGTATCGTGAGGACATTAAGGCAGGCCGCGTTACTCCTGTTGTTATGTCTTCTTCTTCTTTTATTCACATGATTGAGATTAACCATGCAAGTTACGGAACTTGGGTACTAGATACTGGTTGTGGTTCTCATCTATGTAATCATGTGCAGGGCCTCCGAAACCAAGAACCCCTAATCAAGGGTGAGGTTGACCTGCGTGTCGGGAATGGAGCACGTGTGGCTGCAATCTCGAGGGGAACATACGTGATCCAGCTTCCAAGTGGATTCGAGTTATCTTTATATAACTGTTATTATGTTCCTTGTTTGTCCAAAAACATTATTTCAGTTTCTGCGCTTGACAAACTCGGTTTTTCATTTGTAATAGAGAATAATAGCTGTATTTTCTCCTTACACAATATGATTTATGGCAAGGCAGTTTCCATGAATGGAATTTATGTTTTAGATCAAACCACCGAGATATTACATGTGAATAACAAGAGATTAAAGGTAGGTGACAAAGATCAAACTTACCTATGGCATTGTCGTATGGGACACATAAATGAGAAACGCGTGAAACAGCTCATACAGAATGGAGCTATATCGCCCTTTGATTTCGAATCATATGGCACGTGTGAATCATGTCTCATCGGTAAGATGACTCGTATTTCCTTCAAAGGTGTTGGAATGCGCGCTGTCGACTTATTAGGACTCATACATACGGACGTATGTGGCCCTATGTCGATCAACGCACGAGAAGGCTATAGGTATTTCATCACTTTCACGGATGATTTGAGTAGATATGGCTATGTCTACTTAATGAAGCACAAAAGTGAATCCTTTGACAAGTTCAAAGAATACCAGAATCGGGTACAGAACCAACTGGGAAGAAAGATTAAAGCACTTCGTTCTGATCGTGGTGGTGAATATCTTTCACACGAGTTTGATCAACACCTTAAAGACTGTGGCATCGTTCTACAATTGACTCCACCTGGAACACCACAATTAAATGGTGTGTCCGAACGGAGAAATCGAACTCTACTCGATATGGTTCGATCCATGATGAGTCACACCGTTGTGCCTGATTCATTGTGGGGCTATGCTCTTTTGTCGGCCGCTCTAATACTTAACCGAAGTCCGTCTAAAGCTGTTGACAAGACTCCATACGAATTATGGAAGGGAACGGTCCCTAACTTGTCCTTTATTCGGGTTTGGGGCTGCGAGGCTTATGTCAAGTGGAGACACGAGGATAAGCTCGGCCCGCGATCGGTCAAGACATACTTTATAGGCTATCCAAAAGGAACATTTGGTCATTACTTCTACTCGCCAACCAAACAACGTGTTTTTGTTGCGGCTAGTGCGACGTTCTTAGAGAAAGAATTTCTCGAGAACAAGTCGAGTAATAGAACCTTCGACTTATCGGAGGTTCAAGAACCAACTACCGAGCAACCATTGGAGGAAACAGTTCCTTCAAACGAGGCTGCGGTAGATATTCCTGAGGAACCTAGGAGGTCGGGAAGAGTCTCCATTCCTCCGGACAGATACATTGGTATGGTCGAGGAACATGATATGGATGACGTCTTACTCCTAGAGGGTAATGAACCCACAACCTATAAAGGTGCCATGACCAGTTCTGACTCAAAGCTATGGCTAGAAGCCATGCAATCCGAGATGGACTCCATGTATGAGAACAACGTGTGGGATCTTGTGGACCTACCTGCAAAGGTACGTCCCCTTCAATGCAAATGGCTTTACAAAATAAAGCATGCCTTGGAAGGTAAAAAAGATATCCATAAGGCAAGACTAGTTGCTAAAGGTTTCACCCAAGTGCCAGGCTTGCACTACGATGAGATCTTTGCACCCGTAGTCATGCTACGTTCCATTCGGATTATCTTAGCGATAGCCGCATTTCATGACTATGAAATATGGCAAATGGACGTTAAAACCGCCTTCTTAAACGGTTATTTAGAGGAAGAGTTGTACATGGTACAACCCGAGGGTTTTATTGATCCAGAACATCCTAAGAAGGTTTGCAAGCTTAAGCGTTCCATCTATGGACTTAAGCAAGGATCACAGAGTTGGAATCATCGCTTCGACCAAGTGATAAAAGAGAATGGATTCATTCGATCAGTCGAGGAACCATGTCTCTATATCAAGTCGAGTGGGAGCAAGATTGTATTCCTAGTACTGTATGTCGACGACATACTCTTGATCGGGAATGACATACCTCTCCTATCTTCGGTTAAAGCATGGTTGAAAAACCATTTCCAGATGAAAGATATGGGAGAGGCACAAAGAATTTTGGGCATCCGTATCTACAGGGATAGATCACGACGGATGTTGTCTCTCAATCAGGAGTCTTATATAGATAAGATTCTAAAGAGATTCAGCATGACGAACTCCAAGAAGGGGTTCCTTCCTATGACTCCTGGGCTTCACTTGAGCAAGACTCAAGAAGCTAAGTCATTGGAAGAGAAAGAGCGCATGAGTCGGATTCCTTATGCCTCGGCAATAGGATCGATCATGTATGCCATGATATGCACACGTCCTGACGTTGCATATGCATTGAGTATGACAAGTCGATTCCAAGCTCATCCAGGTGAACAACACTGGATGGCCGTGAAAAACATTCTTAAGTACCTACGGAGGACTAAAGATTGGGGATTGACTTACGGAGGCGACTCGACGCTCTGCGCCACGGGTTACGCAGATGCTAGCTTCCAAACGGATCGAGATGACTCGAAATCTCAGTCTGGATTCGTTTTTACTCTTAATGGCGCTGCTGTCAGCTGGAAAAGTTCTAAACAGAGTGTTACAGTAGATTCTACGACTGAGTCCGAGTACTATGCCGCCTCAGAAGCAGCTAAGGAAGCAATATGGATGCGTCAATTCTTACAAGGACTATCAGTAGTGCCTAGTTCGAATGACCCAATCACCGTTTATTGTGATAATAAAGGTGTCATCTTCCAAGCTAAGGAGCATAAGTCTAGCAACAAGGCTAGGCATGTACAACGGAAAGCTCATCTAATCAGAGATTACGTGGAGCAAAAGGAGATTTTCATTGATAAGATCGCTACGGATGACAACATAGCTGATCCTCTCACTAAAGCATTACCACGTGATAAGCATGAAGGGCACATTCATTCCATAAAAATTAGCTGTGTTCCTAAGTTGTAGTACTCTTTTATGAATTCATGTAATAATTCATTTTCTCGTGTACTCTATTCAACCTCATTGTTATGATATATAATGTTTTGTTTTTCATGTGGAATTGTACGCCAATTTTGAACACCACAAAGTGAACTGAATAACATTACATCGTTTTAGTCCTTGATTACCCACTTGAGCTGATAAGTCAGGTAATCATTTTGTGACGTTGGTTGATGGTGGGTTCAACGAGCCATAAGTCACGCGGCTGACTGACCAATCACAAAGGCGAGTTATACGGATATCTCGTAGGACACCCCGTGACAACGTTATGGAGTCCTAAATGTTTTATAACATTGGGTGCCGGGTCGTGGATAGGACCTCCATAGTGTTCCTTAGAGTCGAGTCTTTTGACTTTCAACTGTCTCTTGAGATTAAGGCAGATTTTGGGTAACTTTGGTTTCTTTCCCACGGTCACCGTAAAAGGGGCCAAGAGGATTTTTTCTGGGTTATTTCATGCTGCGCGATATCGGCAGGATTCGAGTTGAAGGAAATATCCAAACCCTTATCAGGATTTTATCATTTCTCAGGGCCACTCGAGGAGTAGTAACTGAAATGCATGGCCATGCTCGAATACAGATTCGTTTTATCAGTTAAGTTACTCTCTAGTCGGGGAAACCACTCTTGATACAGATCGCTTGTGAGATACGGCCTTTGCGAATGCGGATTTGCAAATTGTCTTACATTGAGTGGGAGAAATTTTAAAAGAATATGAGAATCGGTTATCGCACCTACACTTGTACGGACAAGTGGGAGTTTGTTGGAGCCTTGTGTCCTCCACATGTAGTGTGATAACGTCATTGCACATACCCTTGTACGGACAAGTGGGAGATTGTTGGGGCTGGTGTCCTTGACAATTAAGTACAATGACTTATTAAATCTCTTTAAGGATCACAAGGGCATACTTCTGTATTATTACCAGTTGATCCACGTTTATCAATAACGGTTGGCTTGCTAGATAAGTTTGACGTTACTGTCATACAGATGGCGGTGATCAACTGGTCCCTATACGTCACACCTATAGGACACGTTCGAGAGATGTGAAGGTATGAAAATACAGTCACATTTATGCCGAATACGACTAAACAGTTAGTCAGAGGTATTCACTATTAAATTAGTCAATGAGATGTTGAGATTATTATTTAATACGGATTAAATAATTTTAGCTAATACGGATTACATGATTAATTCGTAAAATTAAATATAAACGGTTATATTTAATTAAATATTAATTTCGCGTATTAATATAAACAGTTATATTAATTTGGGTAATTATACAATATCGTAATTTTATCAGACCATTATTAATACATCGACTGCATTAATATCTGATAACACGTATGCGATTTATAATAAAACCCGCGAATTATAATTTTAGCAAATCGGGTCGAATCATGCAAAGGAATAAGGTAAGAGTGGAAAAAGCCCACTCTTACCCCATACCCATTCGGCCGGCCGACCTAGGGCTACATAAGGAGAGTCCTTCTCCTTATGTCAGGACTCTTGGTTAACTGTTGAATCACAATTCTCACAATTAGGGTTTTGAGAGCATTCTTCTCCCAAAACTCAGATCTCACATGTAAAACCTCAATAACTCTCCCCATATTGCAAGGAAATTGGAGAGCCTTTCTAGCACACGCAGCATCGTCTCAAACAAAGTCTTGGGTGCAAGTTATAGGAGGGAATTTGTGTTAATTCCTGTTCTTAGGCCTTTCGCACAAGGACTAAAGGTTGTACTCTATTCATGTTTTTATTTATCTTATGACTATAATCACAACTGTAATTTTCATTATAATCCTGCAAGTTTAGGGTGAATACATGTTATATTCCCCACAGGCAACACGGCCATGGGCCTCGTTATGCGTGCAAAGTTCAGCCCACGAGTAGGAGATAGGTAAACTCAGCAAACACACATCCCTGCCGCCTTATTTAAGCCCTTCTCTACCCTAACCTTAGGCACGCAATTCAAGATCTTAAAACACAAAACCCTAGCCGCTACTTCAGAGAGAAGAAAGAGCCTGTCCGCGGTGGTTGTAGGGTGGTTCACGGTGGTTCGTTCTGGACCTAGATCTGGTATGTCACACATGTTTAAGAACACCTGTCGGATTTATGTCATCTTTGCCACATTGTTTATGTTTATATTTCGTCTAATTCTGGTTGCTTGTGGTTTAAGGTCGTAATGAGTCATGTAAAGAACATGTATAACACGTTATCTTGTGGTCGTTGGTCGGTGGTGGGCGTCGATCAGGGTATAAAAAAGGGTTGCAGAAATGGATGTTTTCGTTTCATACTATGTAATCTGGGTTGCGGTGTCTTTTAC
This sequence comes from Silene conica, assembly GCA_029255685.2. Lineage (NCBI taxonomy): Eukaryota > Viridiplantae > Streptophyta > Magnoliopsida > Caryophyllales > Caryophyllaceae > Silene > Silene conica. The sequence continues at coordinate 53,330,988 of CM055311.2, read as the reverse complement.
AGGTTTTATGTTGTTTTTCGTTGGGTTGCGTATCAATGTTTTTGTGTCTGGTTGTTACAGTCAACATGGTAGTAGTCAGGGTAGTAGTTGGGTGGTTGTCACGGCGGGTATGGGTGGCTTAGTCGGTGTCGAATAGGGTGGTTAGTTCGTGTTTCTGTCTGCGTGTCTTGTATGCTCATGGGTCTGGTTGTTTGGGGGTGGCACCACCGCTGACTCGGGGGAGGTCGATGCGGTGGTACCACCACGGTTAAGGAGTCTGGTGTCAGGAGGGTGTTGGGGTGGCAGTCACGGTGTTGTTAAGGGTTGAACAGGGCTGTCGAGTGGGGTCTGTTTCAGGGAGAATGGGAACGGTAAACGCGGCACAGGCCTGAGTTAGTGGTCTGGTCTGACTCACCGGCGGTCGGCTACGGGATTCATGGTGTCGTAGGGGGGGGGGAGTGCAATCAGTGGTGTCGGGATGTGGTGGTGGTTGGTGTTCGAAGGGTGGTGGATGGTGGTGCGAAGGGGTTGGAGTCACGGGTCTGGTGAGGGCTGTTGAGTCGTCTTTTGTTTTTATTATTATTATTATTATTATTATTATTTTTAGTAGTTTTAAAATAGTTGTTAATTATGGTTAATATAATTAATAATTATGGTGTAATATTTTATTTATGGTAAAGATTTAGATGATCTTATGAGTTTTTATGGTAAATTTTAATATGGGTCTTAATTAATATTTTGAATGATTTGAATTTCAAAACCAAAGTATCTATTTTTAGAAGTTACTATATTTAGAAAGTTACTATTTTGGGTAACCCGGTGGTTGGGAAGCTTTCTAAATATAGGAAGTGTCTATAAATAGAATGTGTACACGTATTACGAGAATTAGGGAGTTTATTAATCATATATATACGTATCTAGGTGGAAGTTTTCGCGTGGAGCATTTTTAGGAGCAGTTTCGTATTTGCCTTTTTCCTTCTGCAGTTTGAGGTAGGGGAAACTATTGATATATGATGATGTGTAAACCGTTCATAATTGATGTCAAGCATGTTTGTTATATATTATCATGTGATCATTATAATGTGCATTTATATCATACTGTGATAACAAAGGTGCGGAGATAATGGGTCTTGTGATTGGTGTGGAGATAATGGGTCTTGTGATTGGTGCGGAGATAACGGGTCTTGTGATTGGTGTGGAAATAATGGGTCTTGTTATCGGTGCGGAGTTAATGGGTCTTGTGATTCGGAGTGGAGATGATCGGTTTTCTATTTATAGTAATGTGGTTTGTTTACAGTTTTTCTCTACTCAACCTCGTGGTTGACCCTGTGTACTCGTGATCACCTGTGATGAACCAAATTATTGGGGAGCATATTGACAGGTTTAAAGACTATGGGAGCTTAGGGAAGGGAGAAGCATGGACCCGGACCTGCCTAGAGTCTAGACCACATAATAGCAGTTTATGAGTTGTACTTTTATTTTATCAGGACAGTTTATTTTATCAGGACAGTTTTATGTAAGAACATGTTTGAGTTAAATTTAATTTAAAGTACTGTTTATCTTCCTTTGTATCTACTGCCTCGGGAAACCGAGATGGTAACACCTTTATTTATCTGAGGAGTCCTAGTAGAGGCCCTTAAATAAATGGGGGTGTTACAAAGTGGTTTCAGAACGAACGATCCTCAGGCCTAAACTAATGAACCCAATGAAAGTAGGAGAGTCTAAATAAAATGAACCCCCGGGAGAACTGTTAGGAGCACACTAAAGGCAAAGTATGAGTCTGGGGCCCCCTCACACCGAACCATTGGCCGTATCAGTTTTACCCGGGAACCCATAGTGAATATACGAGAGAAAAGGGGTAGGATGAATGGAAGTAATGGTATGTTCTGATAAGTATTTCATGCAAACTTTGAGTATATTTAATTAATTAGAAAAGCCGGGAGGGGCATAAACATGAAGGCATTTAATTGTGGGAATAAAGGGGTACATGAATGTGGTTATGTGAAGTATCTTGAAACATGTCAGTAAATGCTTTCATTTCCTTTCTCATCATGTCTAGTGATATGCGGTTATGTGATCCCGAGCCATGTTACAGTTTTATGATTACTCAATCTGATAGTTGATGCTAGACTTTATCGTTTAGGGATTTTAGCCCTAACCCAAATGTGTGCCCACACAAGTAGGGACTCATTCTTTCTGTTGTATTATAGTATGCCTCCGCGTAGAGACAATGCCGCAAACGTCACACAAGAGGAGTTAGACCGATTACTAGCTGAGAATGCGGCTCTAAAGGCCAAACGTATGGACTCCGCTAAGATGAGCACGATAATCGCAAGGCACCAACCTACCCAATTCACCGGGGAGGGGGAACCTCATTTGCTGGGAGCCTGGTGCAGAGAATTCAGTAACTTATTCGAATAGGTGGATTGCCCCGAAGAACTAAGGGTTGACCAAGCAGCCCACTATCTGAGGGGACTGGCTGGAGACTGGTGGACCGGGAATAAAGGAGAGATTCGAGAGGCAGCTAGAGAGGATGGGACCGAGTTTGTTGCTTGGGTCGCATTCAAGAGGATTTGGTACGAGGTGTTTCTACCAGAATTCCAAAAGAGCAAGTTGAGGGAGGAGTTCGATACATTCAAGATGTCGGAGGACATGACTGTAGAGGCTTACTACAGGAAATTCATCCAGTTGGCGAACTATATGGGAAACATGGGATTCGACGATGCCATGCTAGCAATGAAATTTGAGAGGGGGTTATCAATCGCCATCAAGAAGAGACTGATTGCAGCTCCGCCCACCACAGTCCGTGACATCTACTTAAGGGCTGGGGCGGCGGAGAGGCTTTCGGATATGATCAAGGAGGATAAGAAGTACAAGTCAGAAAAGAGGAAGGCTGAATCAGTAACTGAGGGTTCAGGATCGAAAAAGCAAAGTACTAACAAGTACAGTGGGTATTTCGGGAGTAGTGCCTCTGGTGGTGGGAGAAACCAGAGTGGGGGCAACTTCAGGAGTGGAGGTTCCGGCAGTGGTTCTGTAGGAATAGTTTGCTTCGGCTGTGGAAAGACGGGACACAAGCAGGCGGTGTGTCGTTCATCTGGAGGAAACCAGTCCGGGGGCTATCGTACATCTACATCCGGATACCAGGGATCTCGCACTCAGTCCTATGGTAGCAGTGGCTATCGCACACCCATGACAAACTATGGTGGGGGTACGAAGTCTGGAGGCAGCAGCAACTATCAGAGGAACTACAATAATAACAATCAGAACCGTTCATACCAGAATCAGTACAATGGGAGTGGGAACAATCACAAGACGGGGACGGAAGAAAATCAGCAGGCTGGGACATCTTCTGCCAGCCAGAGTGGAGTCAAGTCCAGTGGAAAACTCTTTGCCATGGGAAAGCAGGCAGCTCAGGAGGATGCTCATGTGGTTACTGGTACTTTTCTTGTAAAATCTAGACCTACCTTCGTACTTTTTGATTCCGGTGCGACCCATTCTTTTGTGTCTAGAGAGCATGCTAGAGTTTTGGGACTTGAGAGGTTCGACTTAGTCGCGGACTCAGTGACCATACCCTCAGGGGAGTCAATCACCTGTAGTAGAGTTTATCGAAGTGTACCAATCAAAAACGGGGAAGCAATTTTCTATTGTGACCTCATAGAATTTCCGCTAGGGGGTTTTGAGGTGATCCTAGGGATGGACTGGTTGGGGAAGTATAGGGCCTTTATCGATTGCCACCAAAAGAAGATTTCCTTGAAGGGACCTAAAGGAGTGAGGGTGTCTTACAAGGGATACCGAGTCAAGCCAAAAATCAAATTCATATCCGTCAATACCCTGAAGTCTAGTTTGCGAAAAGGAGAGAGCCTCATCTTGTGCCAAATGTGGGATTGTGAGGCTGAGACCCCCAAGACTAGTGAGATACTTTTGGTGCGGGAGTTTGAGGGAGTTTTTCTGGACGACGTTCCAGGGTTACCGCCAAGGAGGGAAGTGGAATTTTCCATTGACCTAAAACCAGGAGCGGGACCGATATCTAAATCAACGTACCGTATGGGAACAAAGGAGATGGAGGACGTGAAGAAGCAATTGGATGAACTAGCTGAGAAAGGGTTCATTCGACCCAGTGTGTCACCCTGGGGTGCACCTGTTCTGTTTGTGAAGAAGAAGGATGGGAGTTTGAGGTTGTGCGTTGATTACCGAGAGCTGAACAATGTGACCATCAAGAACCGTTACCCTTTACCGAGAATTGACGATTTATTCGATCAGTTAAGTGGAGCTGGGGTTTTCTCCAAGATTGATTTAAGATCCGGGTACCATCAGTTAAGAATAAAGGATGAAGATATTCCAAAAACCGCTTTCCGAACGAGGTATGGCCACTATGAATTTGTGGTTATGCCATTTGGATTGACTAATGCTCCAGCTGTGTTCATGGACTTGATGAATCGAGTTTTCAGCCCGTATCTGGACAAGTTTGTGGTGGTCTTTATCGATGATATCCTTGTATATTCCAAGAATGCAGAAGAGCACGAAGACCATTTGAGGAGGGTACTTCAGACCCTAGAGGAACATAAGCTCAATGCTAAGTTGAGTAAGTGTGAGTTCTGGTTGGAGAAAGTGGCGTTTCTGGGGCATGTAATTTCAAAGGAGGGGGTATATGTTGACCCTTGTAAGATCGAGGCCGTGACTAAGTGGCAAAGTCCGAAGAATGTAAGCGAGATTCGGAGTTTCCTGGGCTTGGCGGGATATTATCGGAGATTCGTCAAAGACTTTTCGAAGATAGCAAAGCCGTTGACGTCGTTAATGAGGAAGGAGAACCGTTTTGTCTGGAATGAGAGTTGTGAGAAGGCATTCCTGACTCTTAAGGAACGCCTGACAACAGCGCCTATCCTGGCCTTGCCAGTTGGGAGTGATAATTTCGAAGTATATACCGACGCTTCGAAGCATGGGTTGGGTTGTGTACTAATGCAGAATGGGAGAGTGATAGCATATGCGTCTCGCCAGTTGAAGACCTACGAAGAGAATTATCCGACTCATGATCTGGAATTGGGCGTAGTCGTGTTTGCACTTAAATTGTGGCGCCATTACCTTTATGGAGCCACTTTCAAAGTGTTTTCAGATCATAAGAGCCTGAAGTACATCTACACCCAGAAGGAGTAGAACATGAGGCAGAGAAGGTGGATAGAGTTAATCGGAGACTATGATATGCAGATTGTCTATCACGAGGGCAAGGCGAATGTGGTGGCTGATGCCCTAAGTAGGAAGTCAGTGCATGCTTTGAGTTGTGCCAGATCGAGGGTGAGGTTGCATGACGAGTTAAGGGAGATGGGAATTTTTATGATCCGGAAAGGGGATACCCTTGGTGATTTGACAGTGGAGCCTGAGCTGTATGGGGAGATTCGGGAATTGCAGAAGAACGATGAGAGAATCCAAAAGTGGCATTTGATGGTGGAAAATGAGGTTGGTGGTGAGGTATCCAAGTTCAGTATTCATACCGACAGTAGTTTGAGATTCAGTGGGCGATGGTGTGTACCGAATGTTGAGGAGCTAAAGAAGAAAATCCTGACTGAAGCTCATGCTACTCCTTATTCTGTTCACCCAGGGGGTGATAAACTGTATAAGGACCTTAAGAAGACGTTTTGGTGGTCGAATATGAAGAAGGAGGTCGCAGAGTTTGTCTCGAGGTGTTTGACGTGTCAACGAGTGAAAGCGGAACATAAGAGACCTCAAGGGAAGGTTCAGCCATTAGATGTGCCAGAGTGGAAGTGGGAGAATATTTCGATGGATCGCTTGACTAAGTCAGCTCACTTTATTCCCATGAAAGATACTTGGAGTAAAGCTGAGTTGGCTAAGTCATATGTCCAGAATGTGGTCAAACTGCATGGCGTACCCAAGGATATTGTTTCAGATCGGGACTCGAGGTTCATATCCAGGTTTTTGCAGGAGTTGCAGGCAGCTTTGGGTACCCAATTGAAGATGAGTACAACTTTTCATCCGGCTACTGACGGCCAGACTGAGAGGACGATTCAGACTCTTGAGGACATGTTGAGGGCGTGCGTACTTGAGTTCGGAGGATCTTGGGAGGACCGACTGGGGTTGATAGAGTTTTCGTATAACAACAGCTATCATGCCAGTATAGGAATGGCTCCTTTTGAGGCGTTGTACGGGAGGAAGTGTCGAAGCCCTGTGTGTTGGGATGATCGGGCTGATGTTGTGGCATTAGGGCCGGATATGATCCAGGAGATGGTGGAGCAGGTTCAGGTTATTCGACAGAGAATGAGGGCCGCCCAGGATCGACAGAAGAGCTATGCCGATCTAGAGAGAAGCGATATTTCGTTCGAGGTCGGAGAGAAAGTTCTACTTAAAGTATCTCCAATGAAGGGCGTAATGAGATTTGGCAAGCGTGGTAAACTGAGTCAGAAGTTTATTGGACCGTTTGAGATTTTGGACAGAGTTAGGGAAGTAGCATACCGATTAGCTTTACCTCCAGCTCTATCCAAGGTCCACAACGTGTTCCATGTCTCGCAGTTGAGGAAGTATGTAAGTGATCCATCACATGTACTTCAGCACGAGGTGATTGAGGTAGATGAGCATTTGGCATACATTGAGACTCCGAAAGAGATTTTGGACAAGAAGGTACGGAAGACTCGCAATGGGGAGACGTCCTTGGTGAAAGTCTTATGGACAAATCATAATCAGGAAGAGGCTACGTGGGAGCCTGAAGCATCTATGAGGGAGCGTTACCCACAATTGTTTGATTGAGGTAAGTTACGCGGACGTAACTTCTCTTTAAGGGGGGTGGAATGTGACATTCTGTGAATTAAGTAAGTTTTATGCAGACTGTTTTGTGATATTTGTGTTCCAAGTTCGTTTGAGTTGATTGTTTTGCCACCTAAGTATGGTAGAACTTCGGGACGAAGTTCCTTTTAAGGGGGGAAGACTGTAATACCTCGCATTGTTGGTTCCTTTTTAATTAAATCGTTCGTTTAATAAGCTTGCTTGTATTCGTTCTATACGAGTTGTTTTGGACTTAAGTGGGGCTCGAAATAGGAACTTAGCCACCTTAGGGTAATTAGTGTAGTGTGTGCTTGTTGGGATTCGAACCTAGGACCCATGGCAACACGGCCATGGGCCTCGATATGCGTGCAAAGTTCAGCCCACGAGTAGGAGATAGGTAAACTCAGCAAACACACATCCCTGCCGCCTTATTTAAGCCCTTGTCTACCCTAACCCTAGGCACGCAATTCAAGATCTTAAAATACAAAACCCTAGCCGCTACATCAGAGAGAAGAAAGAGCCTGTCCGCGGTGGTTGTAGGGTGGTGCACGGTGGTTTGTTTTGGACCTAGATCTGGTATGTCACACATGTTTAAGAACAGTTGTCGGATTTATGTCATCTTTGCCACATTGTTTATGTTTATATTTCGTCTAATTCTGGTTGCTTGTGGTTTAAGGTCGTAATGAGTCATGTAAAGAACATGTATAACACGTTATCTTGTGGTCGTTGGTCGGTGGTGGGCGTCGATCAGGGTGTAAAAAGGGGTTGCAGAAATGGATGTTTTCGTTTCATATTATGTAATCTGGGTTGCGGTGTCTTTTACATGTTTTATGTTGTTTTTCGTTGGGTTGCGTATCAATGTTTTTGTGTCTGGTTGTTACAGTCAACATGGTAGTAGTCAAGGTAGTAGTTGGGTGGTTGTCACGGCGGGTATGGGTGGCTTAGTCGGTGTCGAATAGGGTGGTTAGTTCGTGTTTCTGTCTGCGTGTCTTGTATGCTCATGGGTCTGGTTGTTTGGGGGTGGCACCACCGCTGACTCGGGGGAGGTCGATGCGGTGGTACCACCACGGTTAAGGAGTCTGGTGTCAGGAAGGTGTTGGGTGGCAGTCACGGTGTTGTTAAGGGTTGAACAGGGCTGTCAAGTGGGGTCTGTTTCAGGGAGTATGGGAACGGTAAACGCGGGTCAGGCCTGAGTTAGTGGTCTGGTCTGACTCACCGGCGGTCGGCGACGGGATTCATGGTGGTAGGGGGAGTGCAATCAGTGGTGTCGGGATGTGGTGGTGGTTGGTGTTCGAAGGGTGGTGGATGGTGGTGCGAAGGGGTTGGAGTCACGGGTCTGGTGAGGGCTGTTGAGTCGTCTTTTGTTTTTATTATTATTATTATTATTATTATTATTTTTAGTAGTTTTAAAATAGTTGTTAATTATGGTTAATACAATTAATAATTATGGTGTAATATTTTATTTATGGTAAAGATTTAGATGATCTTATGAGTTTTTATGGTAAATGTTAATATGGGTCTTAATTAATATTTTGAATGATTTGAATTTCAAAACCAAAGTATCTATTTTTAGAAGTTACTATATTTAGAAAGTTACTATTTTGGGTAACCCGGTGGTTGGGAAGCTTTCTAAATATAGGAAATGTCTATAAATAGAATGTGTACACGTATTACGAGAATTAGGGAGTTTATTAATCATATATATACGTATCTAGGTGGAATTTTTCGCGTGGAGCATTTTTAGGAGCAGTTTCGTATTTGCCTTTTTCCTTCTGCAGTTTGAGGTAGGGGAAACTATTGATATATGATGATGTGTAAACCGTTCATAATTGATGTCAAGCATGTTTGTTATATATTATCATGTGATCATTATAATGTGCATTTATATCATACTGTGATAACAAAGGTGCGGAGATAATGGGTCTTGTGATTGGTGTGGAGATAATGAGTCTTGTGATTGGTGCGGAGATAACGGGTCTTGTGATTGGTGTGGAGATAATGGGTCTTGTGATCGGTGCGGAGTTAATGGGTCTTGTGATTCGGAGTGGAAATGATCGGTTTTCTATTTATAGTAATGTGGTTTGTTTACAGTTTTTCTCTACTCAACCTCGTGGTTGACCCTGTGTACTCGTGATCACCTGTGATGAACCAAATTATTGGGGAGCATATTGACAGGTTTAAAGACTATGGGAGCTTAGGGAAGGGAGAAGCATGGACCCGGACCTGCCTAGAGTCTAGACCACATAATAGCAATTTATGAGTTGTACTTTTATTTTATCAGGACAATTTTATAATTCAGTTATGTAAGAACATGTTTGAGTTAAATTTAATTTAAAGTAGTGTTTATCTTCCTTTGTATCTACTGCCTCGGGAAACCGAGATGGTAACACCTTTATTTATCTGAGGAGTCCTAGTACAGGCCCTTAAATAAATGAGGGTGTTACAACCCCTCAACGATGGGTGTTAAATTTTGGCGCCGTTGCCGGGGAGACGGTATAATTTTGTTTGTTAGTTTTTAGTTTATTTTCCTTGTCTTAAGGAACTTCGGTTCCTTAAGACCGTTACTTACCTTCTCTTCTAGTTTTGTTTTAGAAGACAGGTTTTTGAGAGGAAGACTTGAGTACTCTCAGTGCTATTGCGATCATGACTACTTTGGCTGAATTAGAAACGACTTTTCAAAGCTTCATGACTCAAATGTCGGAAATAAAAAAAGAACGAGATGCAGCTATGAAGAGTGTTGAAAGGCAATTAGCAATCTTAGCTGCTAATCAGATTGCTAGCTCTCCAGTTAGTTGTGAGAGTTCCATAGAGACATTAAATGCTATAAATCTCAGGAGTGGTCGTGCTTATGGGGGACCAACCCCAAAGGATGATTCTGCCGAAGTTTAGGACGAAGAAATCGATCCCGTGCACAGGTCAGGAGGTCGACCGACCACAACATCAGGTCGACCGACCTCGACGCCTGACGTGAGATCAGTTTCTACAGAACAGAAAAATTCCGATAATACAGCGTCTGGTCGACCGACCGCTATACCAGGTCGACCGACCAGGTTTCCTGAGCAGATTGCGGATTCGCCTCCTGAGCTACCTAACTCTCCTCTCGTCAATGACTCAACGGAGATTCTGAAGTTAAAAGAGCCAAGGCTTGCCGATTCCGCGACAAGCATTGTGGTCCCGTATCCGTATCATTTGGAGAAATTAATGTTGGAGCATCAGTTCAAAAAAATCTTGGAGAGGTATGAGGGCGTTGATATTTGTAACCCGGATATTTCTGTCGAGTGTGATCCCATCACACCCATTACTGAAGAGTCGCTCATTCTTAAGGATGAGAATGATAGGTTACTTGATTCCCTCTCCCTCCCCGTTGATGATACTGACTTGGATCTAGAAACAACCAATGAGTTAGACCTTCACCCCTTGACTGACCAACCTATTTTTATAGGTGTTAGTAATAAACATGTTCCTAACACGTTCGACCCTCGGTTGATGAACCTTGTCTTTTGCAGGATTCTACTATTGACATTTATGATGTTTTTAATAATATTAGTGAATGTTATGTACAAGTGTAACACCCCCATTTATTTAAGGGCCTGTACTAGAGCCTGAAGTACATCTACACCCAGAAGGAGTAGAACATGAGGCAGAGAAGGTGGATAGAGTTAATCGGAGACTATGATATGCAGATTGTCTATCACGAGGGCAAGGCGAATGTGGTGGCTGATGCCCTAAGTAGGAAGTCAGTGCATGCTTTGAGTTGTGCCAGATCGAGGGTGAGGTTGCATGACGAGTTAAGGGAGATGGGAATTTTTATGATCCGGAAAGGGGATACCCTTGGTGATTTGACAGTGGAGCCTGAGCTGTATGGGGAGATTCGGGAATTGCAGAAGAACGATGAGAGAATCCAAAAGTGGCGTTTGATGGTGGAAAATGAGGTTGGTGGTGAGGCATCCAAGTTCAGTATTCATACCGACAGTAGTTTGAGATTCAGTGGGCGATGGTGTGTACCGAATGTTGAGGAGCTAAAGAAGAAAATCCTGACTGAAGCTCATGCTACTCCTTATTCTGTTCACCCAGGGGGTGATAAACTGTATAAGGACCTTAAGAAGACGTTTTGGTGGCCGAATATGAAGAAGGAGGTCGCAGAGTTTGTCTCGAGGTGTTTGACGTGTCAACGAGTGAAAGCGGAACATAAGAGACCTCAAGGGAAGGTTCAGCCATTAGATGTGCCAGAGTGGAAGTGGGAGAATATTTCGATGGATCGCTTGACTAAGTCAGCTCACTTTATTCCCATGAAAGATACTTGGAGTAAAGCCGAGTTGGCTAAGTCATATGTCCAGAATGTGGTCAAACTGCATGGCGTACCCAAGGATATTGTTTCAGATCGGGACTCGAGGTTCATATCCAGGTTTTTGCAGGAGTTGCAGGCAGCTTTGGGTACCCAATTGAAGATGAGTACAACTTTTCATCCGGCTACTGACGGCCAGACTGAGAGGACGATTCAGACTCTTGAGGACATGTTGAGGGCGTGCGTACTTGAGTTCGGAGGATCTTGGGAGGACCGACTGGGGTTGATAGAGTTTTCGTATAACAACAGCTATCATGCCAGTATAGGAATGGCTCCTTTTGAGGCGTTGTACGGGAGGAAGTGTCGAAGCCCTGTGTGTTGGGATGATCGGGCTGATGTTGTGGCATTAGGGCCGGATATGATCCAGGAGATGGTGGAGCAGGTTCAGGTTATTCGACAGAGAATGAGGGCCGCCCAGGATCGACAGAAGAGCTATGCCGATCTAAAGAGAAGCGATATTTCGTTCGAGGTCGGAGAGAAAGTTCTACTTAAAGTATCTCCAATGAAGGGCGTAATGAGATTTGGCAAGCGTGGTAAACTGAGTCAGAAGTTTATTGGACCGTTTGAGATTTTGGACAGAGTTAGGGAAGTAGCATACCGATTAGCTTTACCTCCAGCTCTATCCAAGGTCCACAACGTGTTCCATGTCTCGCAGTTGAGGAAGTATGTAAGTGATCCATCACATGTACTTCAGCACGAGGTGATTGAGGTAGATGAGCATTTGGCATACATTGAGACTCCGAAAGAGATTTTGGACAGGAAGGTACGGAAGACTCGCAATGGGGAGACGTCCTTGGTGAAAGTCTTATGGACAAATCATAATCAGGAAGAGGCTACGTGGGAGCCTGAAGCATCTATGAGGGAGCGTTACCCACAATTGTTTGATTGAGGTAAGTTACGCGGACGTAACTTCTCTTTAAGGGGGGTGGAATGTGACATTCTGTGAATTAAGTAAGTTTTATGCAGACTGTTTTGTGATATTTGTGTTCCAAGTTCGTTTGAGTTGATTGTTTTGCCACCTAAGTATGGTAGAACTTCGGGACGAAGTTCCTTTTAAGGGGGGAAGACTGTAATACCTCGCATTGTTGGTTCCTTTTTAATTAAATCGTTCGTTTAATAAGCTTGCTTGTATTCGTTCTATACGAGTTGTTTTGGACTTAGGTGGGGCTCGAAATAGGAACTTAGCCACCTTAGGGTAATTAGTGTAGTGTGTGCTTGTTGGGATTCGAACCTAGGACCCATGGCAACACGGCCATGGGCCTCGATATGCGTGCAAAGTTCAGCCCACGAGTAGGAGATAGGTAAACTCAGCAAACACACATCCCTGCCGCCTTATTTAAGCCCTTGTCTACCCTAACCCTAGGCACGCAATTCAAGATCTTAAAATACAAAACCCTAGCCGCTACATCAGAGAGAAGAAAGAGCCTGTCCGCGGTGGTTGTAGGGTGGTGCACGGTGGTTTGTTTTGGACCTAGATCTGGTATGTCACACATGTTTAAGAACAGTTGTCGGATTTATGTCATCTTTGCCACATTGTTTATGTTTATATTTCGTCTAATTCTGGTTGCTTGTGGTTTAAGGTCGTAATGAGTCATGTAAAGAACATGTATAACACGTTATCTTGTGGTCGTTGGTCGGTGGTGGGCGTCGATCAGGGTGTAAAAAGGGGTTGCAGAAATGGATGTTTTCGTTTCATATTATGTAATCTGGGTTGCGGTGTCTTTTACATGTTTTATGTTGTTTTTCGTTGGGTTGCGTATCAATGTTTTTGTGTCTGGTTGTTACAGTCAACATGGTAGTAGTCAAGGTAGTAGTTGGGTGGTTGTCACGGCGGGTATGGGTGGCTTAGTCGGTGTCGAATAGGGTGGTTAGTTCGTGTTTCTGTCTGCGTGTCTTGTATGCTCATGGGTCTGGTTGTTTGGGGGTGGCACCACCGCTGACTCGGGGGAGGTCGATGCGGTGGTACCACCACGGTTAAGGAGTCTGGTGTCAGGAGGGTGTTGGGTGGCAGTCACGGTGTTGTTAAGGGTTGAACAGGGCTGTCGAGTGGGGTCTGTTTCAGGGAGTATGGGAACGGTAAACGCGGGTCAGGCCTGAGTTAGTGGTCTGGTCTGACTCACCGGCGGTCGGCGACGGGATTCATGGTGGTAGGGGGGAGTGCAATCAGTGGTGTCGGGATGTGGTGGTGGTTGGTGTTCGAAGGGTGGTGGATGGTGGTGCGAAGGGGTTGGAGTCACGGGTCTGGTGAGGGCTGTTGAGTCGTCTTTTGTTTTTATTATTATTATTATTATTTTTGGTAGTTTTAAAATAGTTGTTAATTATGGTTAATACAATTAATAATTATGGTGTAATATTTTATTTATGGTAAAGATTTAGATGATCTTATGAGTTTTTATGGTAAATGTTAATATGGGTCTTAATTAATATTTTGAATGATTTGAATTTCAAAACCAAAGTATCTATTTTTAGAAGTTACTATATTTAGAAAGTTACTATTTTGGGTAACCCGGTGGTTGGGAAGCTTTCTAAATATAGGAAGTGTCTATAAATAGAATGTGTACACGTATTACGAGAATTAGGGAGTTTATTAATCATATATATATACGTATCTAGGTGGAATTTTTCGCGTGGAGCATTTTTAGGAGCAGTTTCGTATTTGCCTTTTTCCTTCTGCAGTTTGAGGTAGGGGAAACTATTGATATATGATGATGTGTAAACCGTTCATAATTGATGTCAAGCATGTTTGTTATATATTATCATGTGATCATTATAATGTGCATTTATATCATACTGTGATAACAAAGGTGCGGAGATAATGAGTCTTGTGATTGGTGTGGAGATAATGGGTCTTGTGATTGGTGCAGAGATAACGGGTCTTGTGATTGGTGTGGAGATAATGGGTCTTGTGATCGGTGCAGAGTTAATGGGTCTTGTGATTCGGAGTGGAGATGATCGGTTTTCTATTTATAGTAATGTGGTTTGTTTACAGTTTTTCTCTACTCAACCTCGTGGTTGACCCTGTGTACTCGTGATCACCTGTGATGAACCAAATTATTGGGGAGCATATTGACAGGTTTAAAGACTATGGGAGCTTAGGGAAGGGAGAAGCATGGACCCGGACCTGCCTAAAGTCTAGACCACATAATAACAATTTATGAGTTGTACTTTTATTTTATCAGGACAATTTTATAATTCAGTTATGTAAGAACATGTTTGAGTTAAATTTAATTTAAAGTAGTGTTTATCTTCCTTTGTATCTACTGCCTCGGGAAACCGAGATGGTAACACCTTTATTTATCTGAGGAGTCCTAGTACAGGCCCTTAAATAAATGAGGGTGTTACAACCCTCAACGATGGGTGTTAAATTTTGGCGCCGTTGCCGGGGAGACGGTATAATTTTGTTTGTTAGTTTTTAGTTTATTTTCCTTGTCTTAAGGAACTTCGGTTCCTTAAGACCGTTACTTACCTTCTCTTCTAGTTTTGTTTTAGAAGACAGATTTTTGAGAGGAAGACTTGAGTACTCTCAGTGCTATTGCGATCATGACTACTATGGCTGAATTAGAAACGACTTTTCAAAGCTTCATGACTCAAATGTCGGAAATAAAAAAAGAACGAGATGCAGCTATGAAGAGTGTTGAAAGGCAATTAGCAATCTTAGCTGCTAATCAGATTGCTAGCTCTCCAGTTGGTTGTGAGAGTTCCATAGAGACATTAAATGCTATAAATCTCAGGAGTGGTCGTGCTTATGGGGGACCAACCCCAAAGGATGATTCTGCCGAAGTTTAGGACGAAGAAATCGATCCCGTGCACAGGTCAGGAGGTCGACCGACCACAACATCAGGTCGACCGACCTCGACGCCTGACGTGAGATCAGTTTCTACAGAACAGAAAAATTCCGATAATACAGCGTCTGGTCGACCGACCGCTATACCAGGTCGACCGACCAGGTTTCCTGAGCAGATTGCGGATTCGCCTCCTGAGCTACCTAACTCTCCTCTCGTCAATGACTCAACGGAGATTCTGAAGTTAAAAGAGCCAAGGCTTGCCGATTCCGCGACAAGCATTGTGGTCCCGTATCCGTATCATTTGGAGAAATTAATGTTGGAGCATCAGTTCAAAAAAATCTTGGAGAGGTATGAGGGCGTTGATATTTGTAACCCGGATATTTCTGTCGAGTGTGATCCCATCACACCCATTACTGAAGAGTCGCTCATTCTTAAGGATGAGAATGATAGGTTACTTGATTCCCTCTCCCTCCCCGTTGATGATACTGACTTGGATCTAGAAACAACCAATGAGTTAGACCTTCACCCCTTGACTGACCAACCTATTTTTATAGGTGTTAGTAATAAACATGTTCCTAACACGTTCGAACCCTCGGTTGATGAACCTTGTCTTTTGCAGGATTCTACTATTGACATTTATGATGTTTTTAATAATATTAGTGAATGTTATGTACAAGTGTAACACCCCCATTTATTTAAGGGCCTGTACTAGGACTCCTCAGATAAGTAAGGGTGTTACCATCTCGGTTTCCCGAGGCAGTAGATACAAAGGAAAGAAAAACAGTACTTTAATTAGAATTAAACTCGTTTCAAGTTCTTACAACTGAATGCATAAGTCTTAGCCAAATAAAGAAAGTACAACTCGTGCTAACTAGCTAAGGTGATCTAGACTCTAATCAGGTCCGGATCCAAGCTCTTCCTCCCATAGCTCCCCCTCAGCTTCAGCCACCTGTCAATCTGCTCCCCAATAATTTGGTTCATCACAGGTGATCACGAACACACAGGGTCAACCACGAGGTTGAGTAGGGAAAAGAATAATATAACAACAATATAATAACTCCGCACCGATCCAACGCCAATTAAACTCCGCACCGATCCAACACCGTATAAACTCCGCACCGATCCAACTCCAAATATACTCCGCACCGATCCAACACCAATATACTCCGCACCGATCCAACACCAATATACTCCGCACCGATCCAACACCGTATCACAAAACAATATAATATATATGCACATCGTAATAATATCTCAGAATGATATAAATAGCACAAAATAACGATCTCATGATATTATATCGTAAACATGCTTAACACCAAAGATGAACAGATCACACATTATTATAAACCAATACTTTCCCCTACCTGAAATAGTAGGAACGCAGACACAATCCGAGATATGCTTAGAAATGTTTCACTCGAAACTCGCTACCTAAACAGGTATACGTAACGAATTAATAACTTATACAACACCCTTAACAATCACACTTACTAAAAGAAATGGCAACCCCCATAAGTAGAAAGTTTCCATAAATAGAAACTTTCCCGATATAGCAACTTCCAAAAATAGCAACTTCTAAATATAACAACTTTCGTTTGAATTTCAAATTATTCTATATACTACCACCATAACCAAAATTCCCATAAATAAAATAATCTTTACCATAAATAAAAATAATACAACCATAATTACAATTTATATTACTAAAAATAATAATAATAATAATAATAATAATAATAATAATAATAATAATAATAATAATAATAATAATGAAACGTAATAAACAACAAAACAGCCCCCCTCCTTCAAAGACTCCACCACGACTCTAACAACCCCTCTAACCACCTCACGACCGCCTCACTGCCCGCCGACAACCACCCTACGTAACACCCAGACCATCCACTCCAACACTGACACCCACCATCACTGTCGACTCCCTCCAATACGACCGACCAGACACAAACCCAACCATGGTTCCTTCCCTACACTACGCTGCTACCCCCTGAACAGCCCCCTGTCGACGCAACCACCAGGGCTTCCACCACACACCACCACCTTCCACGACCCCTTTGACACCTAACTGACAGACCCTGGTGGTGCCACTGTGTCGACCTCCCCCGAGTCAACAGTGGTACCACCCCCTTACACACCTCTTCGTGAACACCCAACCATACCCAGACTCTAACCCCTACAACAGCCCCATCGAACACCACTTTCTACACCACCCCCTGTCCTCGTAACCACCGAGACCGACCACCCACTACTCTCCTTACCACTGTGAACAAAATAACAGAAACAAGAACTCCAAAAACAACCTAACAACAACCGAGATCTAAACAAAGGTGAGCAGACCAACACGATTATAAAAATTAACAAGGCATGACTCACATACCTGTTTCCCTGACCAAAACGATGGGGTTAGACACGGCCAAAAAGACTGTAGGCACTCCCTCTCTCTTCCGTGTGGTGGTGGCTGTAAGATCTAGGGTTTTGTTTAGATGAGAAAGCTCTGAAAATAAGAGCACAACACTCTCTTATATGGCGGCTTGTTCACGGTTTGAGGTGAGGATGAGTGTAAGAATTAGATTAGGGTTATGTTGCCATCGTGGGCTGTGGTGTTTGTGCACAGAAACCGAGGCCCAACACCACTCCTTAGAGGTCTTGAGTTCGAAACCCAAGAGGACCCAAGTCACTACCTCGAGATCCCTTGATCGAACCCCATCAAACACATAAACGTAGCCTAAAACTTATATGCAAAAGAAGTATTAAAACCGTATTTAACCTTGTAACAAAATAAATCTCATAACTAAACGTGACAAAAATCGAGGTATTACAGTCTTCCCCCCTTAAAATGAACTTCGTCCCGAAGTTCAACATCGCTCGGATGGCAACACAATCACCTCAAACGCATTTGGAACATAAAACAACACAAAAGATTCACTTAAATCACAGAATGTTACATTCCACCCCCCCTTAAAGAAAAGTTACGTCCGCGTAACTTACCTCAATCGAACAAATGTGGATAACGATCTCGCATGGATGCCTCAGGCTCCCACGTAGCCTCCTCCTGATTGTGATTCGTCCACAAGACCTTCACCAAGGACGTCTCCCCATTGCGAGTCTTCCGTACCTTCCGGTCCAGAATTTCCTTCGGAGTCTCAATGTAGGCCAACTGCTCATCTACCTCAATCACCTCGTGCTGAAGCACATGTGATGGGTCACTCACATGTTTTCTTAACTGCGAGACATGGAACACGTTGTGGACCTTGGATAGAGCTGGAGGCAAAGCTAGTCGGTATGCCACTTCGCCAACTCTGTCCAATATCTCAAACGGTCCAATAAATTTCTGACTCAACTTGCCACGCTTGCCGAATCTCATCACACCCTTCATTGGAGATACTTTAAGCAGAACTTTCTCGCCAACCTCGAATGAAATATCGCTCCTCTTTAAATCTGCATAACTCTTCTGTCGATCCTGGGCTGCCCTCATTTTCTGCCGTATCACCTGAACCTGCTCTACCATCTCCTGGATCATATCCGGGCCTAAAGTCACGACGTCGGCCCGGTCATCCTAACACACAGGACTTCTACACTTCCTCCCATACAGAGCCTCGAAAGGAGCCATCCCAATACTGGCATGATAGCTATTGTTATAAGAAAATTCTATCAATCCCAGTCGATCCTCCCAAGATCCTCCGAACTCCAGTACACAAGCTCTCAACATGTCCTCAAGAGTCTGAATCGTTCTCTCAGTCTGACCATCAGTAGCTGGATGGAAAGCTGTACTCATCTTCAATTGGGTACCCAAAGCGGTCTGCAACTCCTGCCAAAATCTAGATATGAACCTCGAGTCTCGATCTGAAACAATGTCCTTGGGTACGCCATGAAGTTTGACCACATTCTGAATATATGACTTAGCCAACTCGGCTTTACTCCAGGTATCTTTCATTGGAATAAAGTGAGCTGACTTAGTCAAACGATCCACGATCACCCAAATCATGTTGTTGCCCCTCTGAGTGCGAGGCAACCCCACGATAAAGTCCATCGAAATATTCTCCCACTTCCACTCTGGCACATCTAAAGGCTGAACCTTCCCATGAGGTCTCTTATGCTCCCCTTTCACCCTCTGACATGTCAAGCACCTGGACACAAACTCAGCGACTTCCTTCTTCATGTTCGGCCACCAAAACGTCTTCTTAAGGTCCTTATACAGCTTGTCACCCCCTGGGTGAACAGAATAGGGAGTAGCATGAGCTTCAGACAGAATCTTCTTCTTTAGTCCCTCTACATCCGGAACACACCATCGCCCACTGAACCTCAAGCTACCATCAGTATGGATACTGAACTTGGATGCCGTCTCTCCACCCTCACTCTCCACCATCTTGCGCCATTTCTGGATTCTCGCATCATTCTTTTGTAACTCCCGTATCTCCCCATACAACTCGGGCTCTACCGTCAGATCACTAAGAGCATCCCCTTTCCTGATCATGAAAATTCCCATCTCTCTTAATTCACTATGCAACCTCACTCTCGATCTGGCACAATCCAAAGCATGGACAGATTTCCTACTTAGGGCGTCAGCTACCACATTTGCCTTGCCTTCATGATAGACAATCTGCATATCATAATCTCCAATTAATTCTATCCACCTCCTCTGTCGCATGTTCAACTCTCTCTGGGTGTAGATATACTTCAGGCTCTTATGATCAGAAAACACCTTAAAAGTGGCTCCATAAAGGTAATGACGCCACAATTTCAGTGCAAAGACCACAGCGCCCAATTCCAAATCATGAGTCGGATAATTTTCTTCATAGGTCTTAAACTGGCGAGACGCATATGCTATTACTCTCTCATTCTGCATTAACACACAACCCAATCCATGCTTCGAAGTGTCGGTATAAACCTCGAAATTATCACTTCCGACTGGCAAGGCCAGGATAGGAGCTGTTGTCAGACGTTCCTTAAGAGTCAGGAATGCCTTCTCACAACTCTCATCCCAGACAAAACGGTTCTCCTTTATCATTAACGATGTCAACGGCTTCGCTATCTTTGAAAAATCTTTGACGAATCTCCGATAATATCCAGCCAATCCCAAGAAACTTCGAATTTCGCTCACATTCTTCGGACTCTGCCACTTAATCACAGCCTCGATCTTACTAGGGTCAACAGACACTCTATCCTTTGAAATTAATGCCCCAGAAACGCCACTTTCCCCAACCAGAACTCGCACTTACTCAGCTTAGCATTGAGCTTATGTTCCTCTAGGGTCTGAAGTACTTTCCTCAAATGATCCTCGTGCTCTTCTGCGTTATTAGAGTATACCAGGATATCATCTATGAATACCACCACAAACTTGTCCAGATATGGGCTGAAGACTCGATTCATCAAGTCCATGAACACAGCTGGAGCATTAGTCAATCCAAATGGCATAACCACAAATTCATAGTGGCCATACCTCGTTCGGAAAGCGGTCTTTGGAATATCTTCATCTTTTATCCTCAACTGATGATACCCGGATCTCAAATCAATCTTGGAGAAAACCCCGGCTCCACTCAATTGATCAAACAAGTCGTCAATTCTCGGCAAAGGATAACGGTTCTTGATGGTCATATTGTTCAGCTCTCGGTAGTCAACGCACAGCCTCAAACTCCCATCCTTCTTCTTCACAAATAACACAGGTGCTCCCCAGGGCGACACACTGGGTCGGATGAACCCTTTCTCAGCTAATTCATCCAATTGCTTCTTCAACTCCTCCATTTCTTTCGGTCCCATACGGTACGGTGATTTAGATATTGGTCCCGCTCCTGGTTTTAGGTCAATGGAAAATTCCACTTCCCTCCTCGGCGGTAACCCTGGAACATCGTCTCGGAAAACTCCCTCAAACTCCCGTACCACTGGGATTTCGCTAGTCTTGGGAGTCTCAGCCTCACAATCGCACATTTGACATAGGATCAGACTCTCTCCCTTCCTTAAGCCAGACTTAAGAGTATTAACGGAAATGAATTTGATTTTTGGTTTGACTCGATATCCCTTGTAAGACACCCTCACTCCCTTAGGTCCCTTCAAGGAAATCTTCTTTTGATGACAGTCGATGAAAGCCCGATACTTCCCTAGCCAGTCCATCCCCAGAATCACCTCAAAGCCCCCTAGTGGAAATTCTATGAGGTCACAATAGAAAATTGCTTCCCCGATTTTGATGGGTACACTTCCATAAACTCTATTACAAGTTATTGACTCTCCCGAAGGTATGGTCACTGAATCCGCGACCCAGTCGAATCTCTCAAGTCCCAAACCCTTAACATGATCTCTAGACACAAACGAATGGGTGGCACCGGAATCGAAAAGTACGAAAGTAGGCTTAGAGTTCACAAGAAAAGTACCGGTTACCACATGCGCATCCTCTTGAGCTGCCTGTTTTCCATGGCAAAGAGCTTGCCACTAGACTTGACCCCACTCTGACTGGCACTAGATGTCCCAGCCTGCTGATTTCCTTCTGTTCCCGTCCTCTGATTGCTTCCATTCCCCTGGTTCTGGTTCTAGTACGTGCGGTTCTGATAGTTATTGTAGTTCCTCTGATAATTGCTGCTCCCTCCAGATTTCGCACCCCCACCATAGTTTGTCGTGGATGTGCGATAGCCACTACTACCATAGGACTGAGTACGGGATCCCTGGTATCCAGATGTAGGCGTGCGATAGCCCCCAGATTGGTTTCCTCCAGACGAACGACACACTGCCTGCTTATGTCCCCTCTTTCCACAGCCAAAACACACTATTTCTGCCGAACCACTGCCAGAAACTCCACTCATGTGATTGCCCCCACTCTGATTTCTCGCACCTCCGGAAGAGTTGTTACTGAAGTAACCACTATACTTGTTGGTGCTTGGTTTCTTTGACCCAGAACTTTCAGTCACAGTCTCAGCCTTCCTCTTTTCTGATTTTGACTTCTTTTCTTTCTTGATCATATCCGAGAGCCTCTCCGCCGCCCTAGCCCGTAAATAGATGTCCCGGACTGTGGTAGGCGGAGCCGCAATCAGTCTCTTCTTGATAGCAATTGATAACCCTCTCTCGAACTTCATTGCCAGCATGGCATCATCGAACCCCATGTCTCCCACATAGTGCACCAACTGGATGAATTTCCTGTAATAAGCCTCTACGGTCATGTCCTCCGACATTTTGAATGAGTCGAACTCCTCCCTCAGCTTGCTCTTTTGGAATTCTGGTAGAAACACCTCGTTCAAGACCCCCTTGAATGCGTCCCAAGGAACAAACGCGGTTCCATCCTCTGTAGCTGCTTCCCGGATCTCTCCCTTATTCGCGGTCCACCAGTCTCCAGCCAGTCCTCTCAGATAGTGGGCTGCCTGGTCAACCCTCAGTTCATCGGGACAGTTCACCAGCTCGAACAAGTTACTAAATTCTCTGCACCAGGCTCCAAGCAAATGAGGTTCCCCCTCCCCGGTGAATTGGGTAGGATGGTGCCTCGCGATTATCGTGCTCATCTTAGCGGAGTCCATCTGTTTAGCCTTTAGAGCCGCATTCTCGGCTGGTAATCGGTCTAACTCCTCTTATGTGATGTTAGCGAGGTTGTCTCTTCGCGGAGGCATACTATAATTCAAAAGAAAAGAAATGAGTCCCGTCTCATGTGGGTACCCATTAGGATTAGGGCTAAAGTCCCTAAACGATAAAGTCTAGCATCAACTACCAGATTGAGTACTATAAAACTATAACAAGGCTCGGGATCACATAACCGCATATCACTAGACATGATGAGAAAGGAAATGAAAGCAGTTACTGACATGTTTCAAGATACTTCACATAACCAAACAAGTTCACACCTCTTTATTCAACAATTAAAATCCCTTTCATGCTCATGCCCCTTCCGGCTATTCCAATTAGTTTCATATACTCAAGTTTGCATAGATACTTCATCACAATATACCATTACTGCCATCTTATCCTAATCTACCCCTTTTCTCTCGTATTTTCACTCGGGGTTCCCGGGTAAGACTGATAGGGCCAATGGTTCGGTGTGAGGGGGCCCCAGACTCATACTTTACCTCTAGTGTGCTCCTAACAGTCCTATCTCGGGGTTCATTTTATTTAGATTCTCCTACGTTCATTGGGGTTCATTAGGTTAGGCCTGAGGATCGTTCGCTCTGATACCACTTTGTAACACCCCCATTTATTAAGGGCCTGTACTAGGACTCCTCAGATAAGTAAGGGTGTTACCATCTCGGTTTCCCGAGGCAGTAGATACAAAGGAAAGAAAAACAGTACTTTAATTAGAATTAAACTCGTTTCAAGTTCTTACAACTGAATTCATAAGTCTTAGCCAAATAAAGAAAGTACAACTCGTGCTAACTAGCTAAGGTGATCTAGACTCTAATCGGGTCCGGATCCAAGCTCTTCCTCCCATAGATCCCCCTCAGCTTCAGCCACCTGTCAATCTGCTCCCCAATAATTTGGTTCATCACAGGTGATCACGAACACACAGGGTCAACCACGAGGTTGAGTAGGGAAAAGAATAATATAACAACAATATAATAACTCCGCACCGATCCAACGCCAATTAAACTCCGCACCGATCCAACACCGTATAAACTCCGCACCGATCCAACTCCAAATATCCTCCGCACCGATCCAACACCGTATCACAAAACAATATAATATATATGCACATCGTAATAATATCTCAGAATGATATAAATAGCACAAAATAACGATCTCATGATATTATATCGTAAACATGCTTAACACCAAAGATGAACAAATCACACATTATTATAAACCAATACTTTCCCCTACCTGAAATAGTAGGAACGCAGACACAATCCGAGATATGCTTAGAAATGTTTCACTCGAAACTCGCTACCTAAACAGGTATACGTAACGAATTAATAACTTATACAACACCCTTAACAATCACACTTACTAAAAGAAATGGCAACCCCCATAAGTAGAAAGTTTCCATAAATAGAAACTTTCCCGATATAGCAACTTTCAAAAATAGCAACTTCTAAATATAACAACTTTTGTTTGAATTTCAAATTATTCTATATACTACCACCATAACCAAAATTCCCATAAATAAAATAATCTTTACCATAAATAAAAATAATACAACCATAATTACAATTTATATTACTAAAAATAATAATAATAATAATAATAATAATAATAATAATAATAATAATAATAATAATAATAAAACGTAATAAACAACAAAACAGCCCCCCTCCTTCAAAGACTCCACCACGACTCTAACAACCCCTCTAACCACCTCACGACCGCCTCACTGCCCGCCGACAACCACCCTACGTAACACCCGGACCATCCACTCCAACACTGACACCCACCATCACTGTCGACTCCCTCCAATACGACCGACCAGACACAAACCCAACCCTGGTTCCTTCCCTACACTACGCTGCTACCCCCCTGAACAGCCCCCTGTCGACGCAACCACCAGGGCTTCCACCACACACCACCACCTTCCACGACCCCTTTGACACCTGACTGACAGACCCTGGTGGTGCCACTGTGTCGACCTCCCCCGAGTCAACAGTGGTACCACCCCCTTACACACCTCTTCGTGAACACCCAACCATACCCAGACTCTAACCCCTACAACAGCCCCATCGAACACCACTTTCTACACCACCCCCTGTCCTTGTAACCACCGAGACCGACCACCCACTACTCTCCTTACCACTGTGAACAAAATAACAGAAACAAGAACTCCAAAAACAACCTAACAACAACCGAGATCTAAACAAAGGTGAGCAGACCAACACGATTATAAAAATTGACAAGGCATGACTCACGTACCTGTTTCCCTGACCAAAACGATGGGGTTAGACACGGCCAAAAAGACTGTAGGCACTCCCTCTCTCTTCCGTGTGGTGGTGGCTGTAAGATCTAGGGTTTTGTTTAGATGAGAAAGCTCTGAAAATAAGAGCACAACACTCTCTTATATGGCGGCTTGTTCACGGTTTGAGGTGAGGATGAGTGTAAGAATTAGATTAGGGTTATGTTGCCATCGTGGGCTGTGGTGTTTGTGCACAGAAACCGAGGCCCAACACCACTCCTTAGAGGTCTTGAGTTCGAAACCCAAGAGGACCCAAGTCACTACCTCGAGATCCCTTGATCGAACCCCATCAAACACATAAACGTAGCCTAAAACTTATATGCAAAGGAAGTATTAAAACCGTATTTAACCTTGTAACAAAATAAATCTCATAACTAAACGTGACAAAAATCGAGGTATTACAACAAGGATCCTTTACAAAGGATCCTTCGGAGGCTTTGATGTGTTTTGAGGCATGTGCAGGTGAATCTCTTGCTCGGGAGGCTGATTTGGATGCTCCAGAAATTGCAACTCTAGTGATAGGGTCTATAGGCGATAGGAAGAGAGATGTTCTCGATCGAGTAGTACCACTTACTCGATCAAATGATATAGAGAACGAGATCACTCAAGCTAGTGATCATTTGGCTAAAGAAAAGAGCCCTAAGGAGAAGAAACCGAGGAAAGTGTCGGCCCACGACTTGGGAGTCGACAACTCCGGGAGATGGATGGCTAAAGCTGTGGATGATGACCCACCCATCTACAAGGTGGAGAGAAACGCATCTACCCAAATCACCATAGCTGAAGGAGTAGCCTGTAGTCAGAGCCCTTGGTCAAAGAAACGCCGAATCCTTCGCGGATGACTTCTTCTTTTTGCTCGTTTCTGTTTTTCTTAAGACATTTTTTTGTTTTGCTAAGACTTTCTAGCTTGCTTTCTTTAAGTTTTTAGGACAACTTTTTTGTGTTTGCGTAGTTAAGACTTTTTGGACTTGTTTCTGGGATCTCGCGCCTTTGTTGGGCGCATATTTATTGCTTTTTCAGGTTTTACGAAGAAACGAAGACCGCTGTGCAGCAGAGGGGTCGACCGACCTATCATATGGGTCGGTCGACCTAGTCCCTGTAAATGCTGGAATTCCTGTAGTCTGCAGGAAGGTCGGTCGACCTACCCGTCCGTCACAGCCTGTTCGTTTCTTCCTCGGGAATCGTGCAACTGTCTTGGGTACTTGAGTGGCACGGCTGGCCACCAAAACCTCCCAGCTTACGCTGGTTTGGGGAGGTTTTTCTCATGCACTTCATAATCCAGTGAGTTCTTTCCAGTTTTTCCTTGGTTTTTAGTTTCCTTGCATCTTTCTTTTAATTTTATGAAACCTTTACTTAGGCTAATGCACAATGGGGACATTGTGCGGGTTGGTTTGGGGAATGGTTTCGTGTCACATGCATTGCATTCCGTCGCACATTTATTGCATTTCCGTATTGCATTGTTTTTCTTTATTTCTCTTGCATATACAAAAGAAAAGTACAAAAAAAATAGAAAACTTTCAAAAATTCAAAAAAATGCACGTTTATTTTAGCATATAGGTCGAGTCGGAACGAGAGTATTTCAAGGATGATCTTTGCTATCTTACATGTCTATGCCTTTACCTTGCCTTGTCAACTTGTTTTAGTATGAGAGTCTTTTGCATATCTACGAGTTTTTGTCAACTTGTTTTTCTTGAGACTTGACTTATACCTTGGCAACCTACTATACATTCTAAGTTTTAGAACTTTATTTCCTGGTTTCATTCTTAAACCAGTTGTCTAGAATGTGAGTAGTACTCCCCTTGGAACATGTTACATCAATATGCATAAACATGAACTTGAATTGCTATATACTTGTTTTACTATCTCGTTTTGTGAGTCTTGATACGTGCATTTGGGATCCCTTTTCTCATATTTACCCATAAGCCCTACATAGCCAAATTTGCCTTTTTATTCCCCCAAAACTACATCCCATACTTAGCCTACCCTTCAAGCTAGTATTTGTGGTCATTGGATTATTTTTTTGAGGCATCTTGGTTTGTATGATATCTTGAGCAAAAAGAGAAAAGAAAAAAAGAAAGCAAGAAAGAAAAGAAAAATAACAGAAAAAGAAGGAGAAAAGAAGGAGAAAAGAAAAAAACGAAAAAAGTCAAAAGACGTACGAAAGTCAGTCGACCGACCACTTTCATGGGTCGGTCGACCAATTCACAGTATCAAAAGTTCAAAATTTCGTTCTAAAATCCCTTTCTTTTATATGTTATCACTCCCGTACTTCATTCAAAACATTTGGGAGTCCTTTCTATATCATGTGAGAGTTGTGCTACAAAAGAGCACTGTCCTTAATATCAAAAGTTGTGAAATACGTTGTTGGAAACCGGTTTTACTAGCTTGGCTATTAACCCCACAAATCCAAAAACATCTTAACCACTTTTTACCTTTTACCTCACATATCTTTCATTACCCCAATTGCATTTATCAGAGTCACTTAATGGGTTTGTTTATACATAGTTGTGGAATTCTTGTTCATGTTAGTGCAAGCATGTTTCCATGGGTCGCAGTTAGGTGAGTGTCATTACAATATACTTCTTTCTATCTTTTACATATACTCACCCTTTGCTTCATGAGTGTCTCGAGGGTACCGCGAGAGTCCATGGTATAAAGTCTCTATAGTCTCTAGTCTTGCAAGTTTGACAACACCATAACTCGTTTGCATGATTTGAATATTATCTCATTTTATACTTGGCATTGGTTTAGTCTTACATGTAAATTTCGCTCTGAGATTGAAATCGTCCCATTAGTTAAGATCGAGTCTATTTCTTGCTTGAGGGCAAGCAAGATTTGGTTTGGGGAATTTGATGCGTGTCTATTTTATGATGTTTTACATCTATTTTCACACGCATTTTAGAGCTCATTTACAATGTTTTAGCATTTATTTCCCAACAATTGTCTACTTTCGTATTTTTATGCTCTTTTGCAGATTTATGCGGAAAAGGGACGATTTTATATCAAATTTATGCCCTCGGGACTTTTCATGACTAAGGACAAGACGGAACGAAGCCTAGCGCATATTTCAAGGCCTGAAGATAGCATAAGCAAGGGTGCATATAGCAAAGAATCGATCCACGATGTTGCAGCCTGTTTCAAATGGCTATATCTCGAGTTCTAGAGCTTATAATAGAGTGATTCTAGTTGGAGGTGAAAGCTTATCCTCTTAGCTTTCCAACGCCGCAAGAATCTCTTGATTACGATGAGTAACGAAGAAATAGCAGCTGTTTTAAGATCGACGCGCGCTGCAGTCCCGACATTAGGTCGACCGACCTACTAATTGGGTCGACCGACCTCAGCGCAGACCCAGAAGTTTCCGCAAAGCCCATTCAAGTTATTAGGTCATTAAGAGGTCGACCGACCCAAAAAGTAGGTCGACCGACCAGGCAACTGTGTTTCCGCGATTTTTATTACGGGATTTGCTCCTAATCTTGTAATTAGAACTTATTTAAGGAGACCTAAGCACGAAAATTAGGTCAAGCAGTCTATATTAGTCAAAACTCCATAGTTAGAGAGAAGATTTACCAAGTTTTCATCTTTGTTCTTAGATTTCCAATTAAGTTGTAAGTTTGCTACAATTCAATCTTTCCTTTTCAATTAATCTTGTTGTTCATCTTATTGTTGTTTCTCAATCCATGCTTCCCTCTTTATTATCATCTTTAATTATGTTAATTCCTTTGATGTTCTTAATTTTTGTTATTGTTAATTTTATGATTAAGATTATGCATAGCTAATTCTTGTGATTAGGAATTAGGGGAACCATGGTAAAGACTTGATTTTGATAAGTTTAATGATTGAATTACCAATCCCCCATTGTTGTTGGTGAACTAATCCTTAGGATTGAAAGATTATTAGGATTAGTTTAACAACAACTTTGGGATTGCCCTTGAACGAAAGTTTAGTGCTTTTCTAGGAACCCTAAGACCGTAAGGATTGGGTAGAATATTGACCTAAAGGTTTATTCTTTGTTCCTTGGGATTGTGTTATGTGGTTATTTTACCTTTCATTGACTTGTTTTGACCATGGGGAACCAAAGTTCCTAATCTCCTTTTTATGTTATTTTAATTCTCTTGTTTATTTGCTCTTTTAGTTGTTAGTTCAAACCTTAAATCAACCCCCCTTTTTGGTTACTTGCAATAGACTTTAAATTCGCAAACATAATTAACCTTGTCTCCTTATGGTTCGACCCTTGACTTATCCTATCTAGTTTAAGATGAGGTTTTATAAATCTTATCTTTGACACCCCTCAACGACGGGTGTCAGTGGTCAACCCTGCTGCACAGGCTGCGCCCAGCCATGCGTAGGTTGCGTCGTAGCCTTGTGTAGGTTGTTCCCCCATTACGTAGGCTACGCCAATGGGCATTGTTGGCGAGTTGTTTTGTTCGTTTGCGGGCTGTTTTGGGTAGTTGTTGTTTGTTTGTTTTAACATTGTTCGTGTGTTGTTTCTTGATAAAAATACTTGGTTTATGATGTATGTATATGTGTATATATTTATATATATATATATATATATATATATATTATGAGATTCCTAAATCAAACTTCTGTTAATCGTATGTTAATTGATCACATGCTTAATAATGAAAAGCTTATCGTTGATTTATCGCTCAATTAAATATCACATGAGTTGTAAACTTATCGAATATTAAGTTTGTGGACTTGCTTTTGTCAAATGAATCGTTCGAACTATTTATAATGCTTCTTCTTGACTTTCCGTTAATTTTTCACTTCGTATGATATATAAGCTCGAGTTTTATGTTATATCGAATGCTTCTTGCTCATGATTCTCTTTTGAATCACATGTTGTGAGTCGTGACTTGTTATTGAATTATTGGTTATCTTTACTCATGTAAATTGTATGCTTGTGTGAAGTCCAAGTAATTGGACGACACTGACGTGGAGTTTGGATATCGATTTGAGGAGAAAGACCCCCTGGCCGGACCACCGAAGGGAAACCGGCTCTCGCTCAAATTGGTTTCCGAAATTCGCTAAGTGTTGAGATTTGAGTCTAGTATTGAAACAAAATTGTAAATTGAATTTCATTACTCTTATCGGTATGACTCGTATGCTTGTGCAATGTCTATGAAGATATTGTTTGATGCTTACATGTGAAGTCTATACTATGCACTGTTCATAACTCTTATGTTTCACCCGCTTTCCGAGTGTTAAGTTGAAGTGTAAACTTAGTCTCCTCTGAGTTGAGTGGTCAGGTCTTAGATCATCCACCATCCGTCCTGAGAGTTCAGGGTGCTTGTTCCTACCTAGTTCGAGTCTTGCGAGTGTCGCGTGTACTAGTTGTTTCGGGCTATGACCCGAGGATCTGGCCAGGTTTAGCCTAGGAACGTATATTATCGTGGTCCTACCTGTGGATTTGAATAGTCTTTGATCAAGTAAACGTCTTATGAATGATGTTGGCATATGGAACCTTTCATGTTTTGTTTGTTGACTGATGATTGATGAATTTTGTTTGGATATACCTTAAGAGTTGGTCCCTAAGTCAAATACCTATTGAATGTTGAAGATTATACTTTGGTTTGTCCATAGTGTTTGATGATGATAATACGTTGTGTTGTCCGTGGTGTAAATGCTTAATGTCATATATTACTTCCGCATGTTTTATCGTCATTATATCGCATGTTGGATGTTTTAATAGTGGGTTATGTTTTATTTGACATTTAAACATGTTTGCTTGCATATCCATATTATATGCATGCTTATGTGTTTTCTGATAAAAGATGGCTAGAAGGACCTCGAGTTACTCCATCCCCATTGACCGTGGTGTACATGTTTCTGTTGGAATAAGTGTCCTCCACAATAGTGCGATCACATGATTTTATTAATTATTATAAAATCATAATTAAAATCTCATGTATATTTATATACTGTATACGGAAGGGATGATAAGTTATATAGTCGACTGGTCGTCATTAACCGGTAATGATTGGCTTTAAATAGTTTGACATTATCGTCATATGATAGTGCTTATCAGTTGATCCCTTAAGGTCACACCTAAAGGATGTTCTCCGAATCATTAAGGTTAATAATTCGTATATGATATAAATTGATTAATGCCCTAATATGAACGAGATAAATGAGAGGTATGTTTCTCACGATAATATGATTATATGAGATTCGTTTATAATAAAATAAGTAATTATTTTATAATCGATAAATGTTATCATATTTTTATCGGTAAGGGTTATCTATTAGTCGTGATTGCAATTAAGTTATTGATCACATTGACGAAAAATGAAATGACACGGTTTACATATATTAAATTAGTAATTGGTACTTAAATGTTAAGTATTATTTATATGATAAGAAATTGTATTTAAATTGTTTAAATACATATTTATAATTACTAATTGTCATATATCATGGGATATGTCACACTTGTGACGCATTACAAATGACAAAATATTAAGTGTAAAATGGAATCCATTTTACAATTGTAAAACCGTGTAAATGGGTCTTGGTGGTTGGTTTTAGTTCATGATTATTTATCTTATTAAGAATAAGATAATATGATTATGCCTCATATAGACCATAGCTTATGATAGTGACCTATGGTATGGAAAAGACAAAAAACAAGGGGCTCTCTTCCCTTGCTTTGGGCCGTGAAAATCTAATAAGAAGGAGAAGAGTTCACCTCTTTTTTAACATGTTTTTGTCATATTTTCCACTACTAGCTTTTCATTGTATAAGTTTACAAAATCCTCTTGTGAGAAGCTCTCTCTAGTTTTTCTCATAAAAATCACTTCCAATAATATTACATAAAACATACTAGAGTAGTATTATTTGTAATATTAATTTAAGGTTACTACTTTAATAATTAGATTATTTTTAGTAGTTTGATTTCGGGTACATCTTGGGTACAACAAGAGGAGATTTTCTATACTTGAATATTGGAATATCATCCTTATATATTTAAACTCAAGATCAATTTTGGAAGGTGTCCATACCGTGCCCTATTTCTGAATCCTCAATGTAAAGTTTCGATTACCTTGTTCTTGCATGCATAAGATCTAGTTTTAATTTTATGTTTAAATTAAAACTCATCATATAAGATATGATTCATATTTCTGGAAATATGATTTCCTTCAAGTGGTATCAGAGCATTACGGTTGTTGCATGCATAATCTGTTTAATTTTTCCGAGTAAATAAGATTTACAAATAAAAATAGAAATTTTGTGTTTTATAAGATAAATCACGAAAATAATTTTGCATGTTAATATTTCTGGTCCTAAAATGTTTTTAGGTCATAAGTTGAGGTTTATGGATTATATTGTTCATTTAATTAATTATTTGTATATATTATGTATTTTATATGATTAAAATGACATAATTATGGGAAAAATAGTTAACTTTACTTTTTGGCCGATATTTTTAGATATGTTCTCATATGCCCATTTTATATCATATATGTAAGATTTCGTAAATTATAGAGCATTTTTGCATGGATTATGAATTTTAATGCTTAAAATGTCATAATATGAGGATAAATGGGTAAAAGTAGTTAAATTGAGAATTTGACTATGAACTTTTTATGAGATGTCACATGAAATTATTTCAATGTTCATTTAAATTTTCATAATTAATTATCATATGTTGCATGATTAATGATTCTTAGAGTAAAAAATCGTATTAATAGTGACTAATTTCGGCATAAATAGTTTGAGTTGGAATTTGCTCATGCAATTTTTACAGAATCTCATATGAAATATTTACAGAGTGTATGTAAATTTTGGAATTTTCTTCTCTTATAATGCATGATTTGTGATTTTAATGGTTAAAATCAGCTAAATAATGACATATTGTTTTAAAAATAGTAAAAGTTAAAATTTTGGCCTGCTATTTTACCCATAGATGTTGTATATGATGTTAACATCAGATCTAAAATTTGGAAATTAGAAAGTTTCTGGTTTTTTGAATTATTAATTTTATAAGATAAAGTGTATAATTGGAATTGATAGAGTCATAAAGCATATTTTCGGTTTGAGCAGTGTTTTTCTAGTCCATTTCAGAATCTTAAAGTGTTTTAGAAAGTCTAAAAATTATATTAGTATTTTATTGCATGATTTTATAATAGTTTTTGAATTTACGACTTAAAAATTCGTGTTTTGTAATTTATTTGAGAAATAAGTTAATAAGTCTAATAATTTGTGGGTTATGGAGTTTTAAATTTGAGAAAATTCTAGAATATTCAAAATTTCAATTTCGAATTTTTCGAAATTTTTATGACTCGTTTGGCCTTTTATATTATTTTTCCCGTAAAAGCGACTAATTAACGAACAATATATATATATATATATATATATATATATATATATATATATATATATATATATATATATATATATATATATATATATATATATATATTAAATAAAATTGAATCATGATCAAAATTTGGCGGGTCTAAGTTTTGATGCCTAAAACTGTTCGGATGATTAATTTGGACGTAAATAGATTTACGTAATTTATAGTGATTATAAAAGTTATCATCACGCAAATCCGTAAAAACCGCAACCAAATATACGATATTTGCTCCGAAGGCGATTTGGCTTAAAAAGTTGGCATTTGCATAAATATTTTAATGTTGCATTTTATTTAATATGAATGTCATATATTTTTTTTTTTTTATTTACGTAATTTTGAATTATGTAATTTTCTTAGTATGACCTTAGTTTTTAATCAGTATTTTACCCGTAATGTAATGGAATATCGATTTGGTTGTAATTTTAATGTGATATCGTATCATCGGCTTGTAATTTAATAGTTTTAAATTTCTTTTACAATAGAATAGTTTGTATTTATTTAATTGTAATCCCGGTGATTCCGCGAGATGGTGCCATTCGGAAAGGAGTTCCGTCAAGACAGTGTTTTTTGGGAGGCGTGCATTGAAGTTCAAGGGACCAATGGAGTTGGTTTCCGAATTTATAATAATTAATTAGATTTTCTATTATTAGGAAGGTCATACTAGGGTTTTGTTTTTATATGCTTTGCATTTTCTTTATATGTTTGCATGCATCGCCAAATCGGCATAACTAAACATGCATACTTAATCAATCGAGTATATATCGACCGTGTCAATTAATTATTGAGTTCACCACTTTAGTTCACTTAAAACTTGATAGATAATAAATTGACAAGATGTTTAATAATTGAGCATTGGCCGTACCAAAGATTAGAACCATAGATCCCAATTTCATAAGGGAGTAGCTCGGCTTCACCGTGGTACAAACCTTGTTATGTTGGGTGCGTGGGTAATAAGTGTTATTACATCGATATTTGGGTTGGGCTTAACGGAAGAGTGTAGAGGGACCGGTGTTCCACCAAGTCGTGCTAAGGGAAGTGTAGAGGGACCGGTGTTCCACATGGAAGTTAGTATTGATTTGGGTCTCGTAAGCATCATTTATTAAAGTCGGGTTGCGGTCACTTTATAAATGCTTAAAATCTTAAAATCTTGTTTATTTACAAGTATTAAAACTATAAGTGTTTAATTTCTTCAATTTAATTTTGTAGTACCGTATTCATTCATCAATCGAAATATCGACTTCCGTAAATTCCACTCCAAATCCCAACACCGTTACAACTTTTTCATGGCTACGATCCTTCATAGATCGTTGTAAACTTGAGAAAAATGGGTCACTTTTTGCAAATTAGGGACGCCCAATTAAAATTGGTCGCCCAAGGTAACGATAAGATTCGTTACCTATCCGAGGCTTTACCCACCGCTAACACCGCTTCATCCGCCACCACAAGGAGGGCCTATGAGGCCCACCGTAAAGAATCGGCGGCAATCATTTTTTTTTCTCCATGGAGCTCTTAGCTCCAAAGGCGTGACATAAAGATTGGCACGACATATGGGATTTACGCAAAATTTTATGACAATGTTTTTCCCAAGGGTTCGAGAATTGTCCAATTTGAAGCGGCAACCACCTTCTTTGATCTCAACTTTAAAGAAGGGCTAATGGTTAGCCCTCATGTGCTCAATTATTAGAGCATGTTGAGATTCCTAGATTGCACCTAGTTGACATCCCGTAAGAACTCGTTATTGACTGAATTCTTCATTCCTTGTCCTAAGTAAAAGCATATGTTCAATTCAAGGTGAATTTCAACATGCGTAACTTGGATACATCTCTTGATGAATTGCACAAAAGTTTTGTGCAAGCCGAAAGGGACATAGGGCTAAAAGTTACCACCACGAGAAATATCTTTAATGTCAACAGTATGAGTAAGGGGACCTTTAAGAAGGGCCCTCAAAAGGGCTTAAAGACGCATCCTGTTAAGTGTAATAAGATGGTTTCGGAGGCTAGCACCTCAATGAACAAAAAGACAATCTCTAATGAGGACAAAAGCGATTATAGTAATGACTTCGGGCATTGGAAAGGAAATTGTTTCAAGTACCTTGCCGACATAACATCTGGAACGATACTTCCAGTAGGTATTTCACTAACCCCATATTTCATGTTTCATATTCACAATTGATATAATGATACAGGTTGTGATGGATGCTCCTTTTTAGGGTAAATAGGGCAACATAAGGATAAAAGGAAGGAGAAACAAGCTTAGACGATCCATGGATGCTAGAAGTAGCTATCCTAGAAGGATTATATATGGGAGCTTGATCTCATTTTTGTTTTTGCTTTTATTTCAAGTCATGTGTTAATTTTAGAACTATAATAATTCGTTGTAAGACTTGAAAATTATTTCCATCAAACAATGGTTGTATTTTGGATTTAATCACTTGCTTTTCAACCCAAGCTCACTCCTTTTATGGTATTTTGTTCTAAATTGATCTTCGCACACCCTTGTATTATAGAAACATGAAATCATTTGAATTGATTATAAGACAAATCAGTTGTTGAACCATATATTCGAATATATATATTAAGTATATATGTCTATGTTTTGATAATGACAAGTCTAGCTATGTATATATTATATACTCGTGCGTATAATCGTGTGCTAAGTGTACAGAATGTTAGTAACAAGATCTAATCCATCAAGTATAAAAGACTCAATTATTTTAGTCAATGAATTGGCTAAGTCGAAGATTGATACAAGATCACAAGCGCGCCTATTGAACTAAAGTTATACATATCAACTATAGCTTTAGTACAAGATTGATTCAAGTTATAGCTCGTACCTATAACCTTATACTATGAAGAAATGGTCGGAATATATGTGTTTGGTTGAAACGATTTTAGTTTCCAAATATAGTCATGTACAATTAATGTTTAATTGGTATTCTATTTTTAA
The DNA here is from genome assembly GCA_029255685.2 of Silene conica. NCBI lineage: Eukaryota > Viridiplantae > Streptophyta > Magnoliopsida > Caryophyllales > Caryophyllaceae > Silene > Silene conica. Next base: position 53,294,938 of record CM055311.2, on the reverse strand, counting down.
TATGGAATTATTAATCTTAATAGGATTATGTAAAATATCTTTTGGCTAAATAGGAATAAATAATTTTCTTATGAGATAATTATTTATTACTAAATAAACTAAGGATTTTTATATGATCTTAATTGTCAAATAATATAATTTAAGTGTGGTTTAATACGACCTTGGGAAGCGTGTATCATGTCACGATTACCATAAGTCGTGTAGGATTTAAATTAAGTAAATATTATGTATTTATTTAATATCCTAATTATACTAAGATTATATTGTGATAATATATTTTATTATCTTTGACATGGTTTAGGAAGTTGTTTTAATAAGGATACTAATTATTTATTATATAAAGATCTTTCCTAAATATGAATTAGGAAATTGATTCCTTATATAATACTTGTAGTATATTATTAAATCTTTCCTAAATATATTAAAATTAGATTTAAGGTAGTATTACTAAAAGACTAGTATTCTAGTTTAAGTAATATTCCTAAATCATCTAGGGTTTGAATTACCTAGATATATATTCCATATAAATAGACTACCATGACACATTAATACACACTACATACACATACATATATTCACGAAAATCGAGAGAGAGAAACCGCCGATCGTGTTCTTCAAGGTTCGAGCTTTTCAATGTCATATCCGATTCAAGATTCAAGTGCTCAAGCATTGATCATATTCATTCAAGATTGTGACATCAAGAAACATCTAAGACTTTATCTTATTAACGTAAGATAGAACGAGTATTTAGCGGTACTCATTGTAAGGCAAATATTTAACGGTATTTGTCATAGCTAGATATTTAACGGTATCTAGATAGAGTTGCGACTAACATCAAAGTTGCACGAGTAGGGTTGATAAAATTGTAATCCAGAGTTGGTACTAATTTTATTAATCGAGAATAGTGGACGTAGGTCTCAATGTGTGAGACTAAACCACTTCAAAAATATAGTGTCTCTTCTTATTATTTGTTTTACTCGAAGATCATCATACAACCATACACACATCGAAGAAGATTTAAGAAGAAGGCATACTCAATTCAACCCCCCCCCCCTTCTTGAGTATATTATATCAATAGACTCTTCAATTGGTATCAGAGCCTCGTGCTCTTGATCGCCTAGCCGCGTGAGTTTTGATCCTTCTATTGATTCTATATTATATACTCTATCAACAATGGACTCCAAGCATCTCAAGTGCCCTATCTTCGATGGCAAGAACTATAGTCTATGGAAGAATATGATGACTCATTATATCAAGGGATGTGATTGGGAATGTTGGAAGATCATTCAAACAGGACCGAAGAAGATCTTGGTCGCTGCCGCCAATGGAACAACCTACGAAAAAATGGAAAGCGATTATGTGGAAAGTGACTACAAAATTGCAGAGAAAAAATCTAAGGCCATGAGCCTCCTACAGAACGGTATGATAACCTCAAAATTTGATAGATTCTCATCTTGTAGTTCCGCTAAGGAAATATGGGATGGTCTCGAACTTGCCTATGAAGGAACATCCGCAGTCAGGAAACATCGTATAGACTTGCTCATTCAAAGATATGAACTTTTCAATATGGAAAAGAATGAATCTATTGATAGCATGTCTGCACGATTTTCTTGTATTATTAATGAACTGTGGAACCTTGGCAGAAAGATCGATTCTGAGGATATCATTCGAAAGATTCTTAGGAGTCTCACCCAAAAATGGCAACCAGAGGTCACGGCCATAGAGGAAGCACGTGATCTATCTCAGATTACTTACCAAGAACTAATTGGATCTCTAATGGCACACGAGATCATGCTAAATAAAGATGACGATGATTCTAAAGGTAAAGGAGTTGCTTTACAAGCCTCCACAAGTGAAGTATGCGAAGAAGAACTAGAAGACGAGACAGTTCTATTCGCAAGACGTTTTAAAAAGGTTGTCTTCAAAGGTAGATACAAAAACCCTAACAGCAAAACAGTCGACAAAAAGAAAACTGACGCCAAACAAACATTCTTCAAAAGAGGATGTTTCAAGTGTGGTCAACAAGATCACATGATCAAAGACTGTCCAAGTTGGGACAAAATCAAAGATAAGTCAAAAAGAGAAAAGACCAAAACAGAGTTCAAGAAAGTGATGCTTGCGTCATGTTGGGGAGAATTAGAATCTGAGGATGACGAGGACTCTGAAGAAGATGAGGTAGCAAACCTGTGCCTAAGCAACGTCAGCCTAGATCTAATCTCAAACGACAAAGATGACGCATCTCATATGTGTCTCCTTGGAGAATCCGACTCAGACGACGACGACGATGAAGAGGTAAATTTTCTTCAACTCAAAAGTCAAGTTAAAAATTTATCTAAAGCTATGTTGGTTAAATATTTTGAGAAAACCTTAGACCAATGTCATGAACAAAGTCTTGAGCTAGATGACTTGAAAGAACAGATCCTCGATATTGCTGAGGAAAATCAACTTTTGAAGGCCAAAGCTAAGAAACTGAAATCCAAAATAAGCATTGAAGCCAACGCTAAGTTGGAAACAGTTATGTCTGAGAAAAAGGTTCTTGAGTCTAAAGTTATAGCTAATGAAGCTATAACCTCAAAACTAAAACTCAACATTAAAGAGCTTCAATCCAAAGTTATAGCTAATGAAGTTATAACTTCAGATTTAAGAAAGGCTAATGAGCTTCTAAAGTCAAAATCCTCGATTATGGTCGAAGATGAGACTCATCTAGAAGAAGTTGAGATCCTCGAAAGCAAAATTATGGATGTAGAATTCAATCTATCTAAAATCAAGAAGGAACATGCCAAAATTGTGTCCGACTTTCATAGAGACATTCAAAACCTAAAAAAGTCTAGCAACACTGACCATAGTGAATGTAAGAAAGAAATAGACTCCTTAAAGGACCTCCTTCTTCATGCTCGGAAAGTTCACGACAAATGGGAAGGAAGCACTAACGTTCTAAACTTGCTAACTGAACAATCCGACAACAACATGAAGATGGGATTAGGTCATGAGTGTTATGGAAGAAGGGATCACTCAAAGTGCAAACAAAGCCCAACAGACAGAGACTTTAGAAGAAGAAAATATGTCGACCTTCCTGAGTATTTAATATGCACCTATTGTGGCCACACTGGACACCTCCGAGAAAACTGTGTGAAACACGCACAAGATTTTAAAACCGGAGTTAAGTTTGTTAAATCCTTAGGAATTGCAAACGACACTATTTCTGTCTCTGATAGTGATGATGACAAAACTGAGGAAAGAAATATTGACCACAGATGGTTCTATGACATGACATTTGACTACGAAGAAAAGAAAAATAGAACCAAACAAACTCCTCAAACAACACACAAAAATTGGTGACCAAGAGTCCAAACTAAGACTTACACTAGAACATCAAAACCCAACTACTACCAATATAGAAAGACCTATGTAAGACAAGTTTGGGTTAAAAAGGAAGATGTATTTGTTATTACTAACAACAAAGGACCCAAGTATGCTTGGGTACCTAAATCCTGTCTTTGAAATTATTCGTGCAGTTTGTCGCCAAGGAAAATAACCTATGGTATCTCGACAGTGGATGCTCAAGACATATGACAGGCGACGTAAATCTATTCCAAACCCTTAAACCCTTTGATGGAGGTAAAGTCACATTTGGTGATAACAAAAAGGGAAAGATCATCGGAATTGGTAAGATAGGTATTTCATCTTCTCATACTATAAATGATGTATACCTTGTAAGTGGTCTCAAACACAATCTTATCAGTATATCTCAACTATGTGACAAAGGAAACAAAGTGGTTTTTCATTCAGATATATGTCGTATAATCTTAGAAGGCACCAGTAAAGTAATACTTGAAGGTCACAGGATGAAAAATGTTTATATGAGTGATTTAAATGCTGTACCTACTGATTCTCTTTCATGCATGAAAGTTACGTTAGATGATCCATGTCTATGGCACGAGAGATTTGTTCATATTAGCTCACCTATTCTAAGTAAGCTGAAAAGATGGGACTTGGTCGAAGGTCTTCCAAAGATCAAATTTGATCAAGAAAAGATGTGTGACACATGTGCACGATGTAAACACATCAGATCATCCTTTAAGCCAAAAAGAGTGGTAAGCACAGAACAAGCTCTTGAACTAGTACACATGGATCTATGTGGCCCTATGAAGGTAAGAAGCAGAGGTGGTTCCAGGTACGTTTTCGTTCTAGTTGATGATTACTCTAGATTTGTTTGGCCAATCTTTCTCCATTCAAAAGACGAAACATTTGATGAATTTGTTAGTCTCATGAAACTTGTCCAAAACAAATATAAATCAAACCTAGTAACAATCCGTACTGACCATGGAACTGAGTTCGATAATCATGTTTTTATTGAGTTCTGTAAAACCAATGGTGTTGGACATAACTTCTTGGCCCCTAGAACCCCACAACAAAATGGAGTCGTAGAACGAATGAACAGAACCCTAGAAGACATGGCTAGAACAATGCTTCTTTGTAGTGGCCTACCTAGAAACTTTTGGGCTGAGGCTATAAGTACAGCTTGCTATATTCATAACCGTGCTATGATTAGACCTATTCTTAAAAAGACACCTTATGAACTTCTTCGAGGTCGTAAACCAAACATATCTCATTTAAGATGCTTTGGTAGTAAATGTTTTGTTCACAACAATGGTAAAAACAGATTAAGCAAATTCGACCCTAGAAGTGATGAAGCAATCTTTATAGGATATTCAGATCATAGTAAAGCCTACAAAGTTTTTAACAAACGCACTTTAAGCATAGAGGAAAGTATTCATGTTATCTTTGATGAAAATAATGTCTTCGATAAGCCATTACAGGATATAGAGGAAAACCTAGACGAACCTGATTTCAGGTTATCAAGGGAAGATCCTCCTGAAATGGAAATTGAAGAAGGAGAACCTCAAGGAACTCATGATGAACTCAACTTGGGAGAAAATGGTGCGAGAGATGAAACTACAGTTGATGATACTGTAAATAACTCTCAAACCAATGACTTGGAACCCAGAGTTACAGCTAATGAAGCTGTAACTTTGAATCAAAATCAAAGGGAAGAGGCCAGAGTTATACCTGACCCTACTATAAACCCAGGTTTGGATTCAGGGGGAACAAGTCAAGATCCCGAGTCAAGTTCAGGAAATGCTAATAATCAATCAAGGAACTGGAGATACAAAGGCTCTCACCCTTTGGACAATGTCATAGGAAGCCTGACAGATGGAGTTCAAACTAGAAGGAGCTTAAATAACTTTTGCTCATTCTACTCCTTTCTCTCCGCCATTGAACCTTCAAATATCAAGGAAGCTCTCGCAGAACCAGACTGGATAATTGCCATGCAAGAAGAACTCAAGCAATTTGAAAGAAACAAAGTTTGGCATCTTGTTCCTCAACCTAAGGACATAACTGTCATTGGAACTAGATGGGTATTCAGAAACAAATTGGATGACACTGGAGTCATTGTGCGAAATAAGGCTAGACTAGTGGTTCAAGGATACAACCAACAGGAAGGGATCGATTATGACGAAACCTTTGCTCCTGTTGCTCGTCTTGAGGCAATAAGACTACTTATTGCATTTGCAGCACACAAGGGAATGAAGCTTTTTCATATGGACGTTAAGACTGCCTTTCTTAATGGCTATCTCCAAGAGGAAGTATTTGTTGAACAACCTCCTGGATTTCCAAACAGCAAACTCAAAGATCATGTATTCAAATTGGACAAAGCACTCTATGGCCTGAAACAAGCACCTAGGGCATGGTACGACAGATTATCAAAGTTCCTATTGGAAAGTGGATTCAAGAGAGGGTCTGTGGATAAAACCCTATTTCTTAAAAGCGAAAACTCAGATCTACTAGTCGTTCAGATCTATGTTGACGATATTATTTTAAGGCTCAACCAATAAAAGGTTGTGCAAGTACTTCTCTGAGTTGATGACCTCTGAGTTCGAGATGAGTATGATGGGAGAACTAAAGTTCTTCCTTGGACTTCAAATACAACAAACTGAAGAAGGAATCAAAGTTCATCAACAAAAAGTACGTCAAGGAGTTACTAAAGAAATTCGGAATGGAAACCTCTCATGCAATGCCTACTCCAATGGTCACAGATAAGAAGTTAACCAAAGACGAAGATGGTAAGTCTGTAGATGAAACAACTTACCGAGGTATGATTGGCTCACTTCTTTATCTTACAGCAAGTCGACCAGATATAATGTTTAGTGTCTGTGTTTGTGCGAGATTCCAATCTGCACCAAAAGAATCACACATGATTGCAGTTAAAAGAATATTAAGATACCTAATCGGAACCTCAAAGTTATATCTATGGTATCCTATGGACTGTAACTTTAACCTAGTAGGATATTCAGATGCGGATTATGCAGGATGTTCTTTAGACATAAAAAGCACCTCCGGACTTGCTACCTTTGTAGGTCCTTGTATTATATCTTGGGGATCCAAGAAACAAAATTCTGTCGCCCTCTCAACTGCTGAAGCAGAATACATTGCAGCCGCACTGGTATGTTCTCAACTTTTATGGTTAAAGCAACAGTTACATGATTATGGTGTTGATGTTGGATGTGTACCTATTTTATGTGATAATACGAGTGCTATCATTATATCTAAAAACCCAGCCCAGCACTCGAGAACTAAACATATTGAAATTAGACACCACTTTCTAAGAGACCATGTTGAAAAGAAAAATATAAAATTGGAATTTTGTAGTACGGAAAAACAATGGGCAGATATCTTCACTAAACCATTGGCTAGAGAACGCTTTGAGACTTTGCGATTGGAAATTGGTTTAATCGGTAGCACCTAATCATATCTTAAATGCAAAAATAACCCAATGATTCACTACGGTTTAGATGAGATTATATGACTGTGTCCGGATACTCCGCTGCATGTGTATGTATGTATTCGATGATAAATTTTATGATCATATTTATATTATATAATTCACATATGAATGTGTGCACAACCGGTCTCAAAATAATATTACGTCACATATTATAATTTCCCTCAAATATACGTACTACATATCACATACTATAATAAACATACAATAATATACAAATACTATTAAACTAAAAGACGAAAAAAAAAATTCAACTTACCTCTAAAATTGACACACAAAACGTGTGTGATGACCCCACCTGCCACGTCCCTCAACCCACCTAGCCCCTCATTTACCTGCCACGTGACCTCCCCCTACTCCCTAGCCCTTGACTTTCACCTAGCCCCACTTATTACCCCAACTAACCCCTCTCACCTCCATTACTTACCTCACATTATTACCGTCCCAAACTCCTAATTCCATTAAAATCCTAAATAATCCAAACCTCCATAAAACCAAACCTCCATTAAAATCCTTCAAAACCACCACCAAAAATTTCGACTTCAACCACCTTCATCACCACAATGCCACCATCTCGTGCCACCCGCTCTCACAACAAGAAACCCACACCTCCTTCACCAACCCCATCACCCCCACCTTCTCCGACACCCATCGCCGCCACAGCTCCGCCAACCGACAACGGCAAAAGAAGGAAACTCAACCGTTCGTCCTCCTCCATCTCCGACGACATGAATGAACTTGGTTCTCAATCTCGAAATCCACGCCTTCTGTTTTCCGAGTACTCCATAGAAGCCACTAGGGAGGGTCTTGAGAAGGTTCGAATGACCAAACAAGAAGGTATGTTAATCGACCGTGTTTTACCTTATGCTATTCATGCGGGTCGTTATTATCCGATGTCGTGGGTCGAAAAATTCGAAATCTTTAGGATTCTTTAAAGAATTCTTGCAATTTCAGGGATGGGAATATGTTAGTAATTTCTCTGGGTTAATTTTCCCAATTGAAATAGTTCAATTCTTTGCGTCTGTGAAAGGTTGTGATGACGGGTTAAGTGCGGTCGTAAATGGAAAGGATGTGATAATCACCAAGTTTGATTTTTGTGATGTGTTTAAACTTGACCAAGAAGGTCTCGTTCTTGATCCCAAAAAGGAATGGGGAGTAGTGTCTAAGGAACAGAAATTGGTTATCAAGAAGTATTTTGACGAGTCCGCTACTGAAATCAGTCCCCTGTTAACCGTGTCCTTCTCTCCAAAGCTAAAAGTGCTTGTCAATTTCTTGTGGAATACGGTATTACCAAGACGAGGGGGAAGGGATAAATTGTCGAGTATTGAGGCAGTCCTTATGTATAATTGGTTGGAGGGTATTGTAACACCCCCATTTATTTAAGATCCTTTAGCAAGACATTCTCAAACAAATAGGACTGTTACCATCTCGGAATGTCCGAGGTAGTGAATAACAAAGTAAAAACAAACCAAAGTACTTTATATAAAATACGATAAAATTTCAACTTTAGATATTACAACTACTACGCAAGAGTAAAAGTACAACTGATGATAACATCTTAGTATGTGATCTAATTCTAAGTAGGTCCAAGCCATGTCTCACTCCTTGCCCAAGCTCCTAGTCCATCTGTCTCTGACCTGTAGAATCTACTCCCCATTCCGGATCATCGTAGGTGTACACGAATACACTGTCAACCTCGCGGTTGAATAGGGTAACACAATAATAAATAATGCAACAAAGATGATATGCAAATGTCATGATATGCTCGAGCTCAATCTCATTCTCAATCTCAAACTCATACCTGTGCACCAAGCCATACCGAACCTCCCGGCAGACTATAATCGGTCGTCACCGAACACCAGCTCAATAGCTGATAAGACACCAGGCCTGGTCTGCAGAACCACCCTGGGCTTTATATCAGAACAACATCTGATTCACATCTTTCTCAGTAACGAATGCATATGCCATGCTCATGAATGCAACAATACTTTTAATCAATCATGCTATTAAAAAATAAAATGCTCATGCCAATAATAACAATTAACACTCAATCCAACCAATATCATTCTCAAGTAAATCATGCTTAACATCCAATGCACACAACCCAACATCCATTCATAAAACATCATAGAGTATGGTGTCAGTGTATCCTACCTGGATAGCAATATAGTCCAAAGGCAAGCCAGTAAGTAACAGAATTATGCCACTTCAAAACCGTTACCTAACAAATATAATATGAATAATAATTACTAACTAATATAACTACTTAAACAAGGTATAATATAACAACTAATCAATATGATTAACTAAGTAATGTATTACGCATAACGATACGATATTAAGCACGACTAGTCAATTAACTCGATTAGGTGATTAATTAAAATTACCGTCACAACACTATTTAAACAAACATGAACTAAATAGTTTAAACTATTAACAACATCAAACATAAACTTAATCAAATAATATTACTGACCATCACATAGTTATTATAGACACTCATAATAAACTTACAATAATAATACCAATATTAACCATAACACAATAACAAGAATGAATAATAGCAGTAATTAATAAAATGAATAATAATATGGTAATGATACTATAATAATAATAATAACATAAGCAACAACACGCCTCATACATAAAACAACCCCCTTTAAACGAAACATCCCCCTCGACAACACCCTGTGACAGCCCTCATAAAACAGCCCATTCTACGCCCCATGTGCCACCCGAACCGCCACCACCACATGGTGGTGACCACCACTGCACTACAGTGTACCAGCTGGCCCCTACCATTGACCCTAACTCGATGAAACCAGCCATCGACAGCCCCTGCAACCACCCGTGGTCACAGCCCTATCCTCCTGATGTAAGCGTGTACCCTTCTGTTTACCCACTATTAAACACCAACCCAACCACCAGTAACCACCACCAAGGGTCCCCCCAACATCCTTGCACCATGACGCAACCCCAGACACCAATCACGACCCTATACTTGCCCCAACCAGCCCTCGCAACCAGTCTAAAAACCCACTCGTTACCCACTGCAACCCAGACCCCTGTTTCACTCGTGTGTCGACCTATTATAAACACGACTTCAACAACCTGATTCCACCACGATTACTGCCACCAGTCACTAGTCCTAACACCTTACACCCCACTTGACCCCCTGGTGGCAGGGACCAGGCTTCGACACTACTAGTCCTCCTACGACCAACCCCTCAAACTCCCTACCACTCGAAACCTGCCTCTGCAATTGCAATTCCTGAACAGGCTGTTACACAGTCTCCTCCGGCCACCATGCTTCATCATACTACCCGCAACACCACCTAAAATAACCCTACTACCACCACGCACGACCCATGACAAGGATTAAACCAAATTCTAATAAAATAAACACAATAGACGAAGCAAGTAACGAAAAGCAGAAACAGAGTTTAGCATATATGGTGTTTGTCGGCCTGTTCACGGGGATTTCAGTGGCACCACAGCGGTCCTCTAGTGGTTTGATGATGAAGAACATATTATGGACACTACAAGGATTATGTACAACCAAGAAGCACGCAAAACTATGGTCTAGAAGGATACAAAAACTACTTACGATATACTGCTGCGAAAGGAGGAAAACGACGCTGATGGTTGTTTCCTTCGAGTGTTTTTGGTTGTCGTCTGTTCTTAGCAATACTCACGGTGATCAGAAGGGTTTATGGGTATAGATGGAGTAGGGAGGCAAACGGAGCATGGGGAACGATTAGGGTTTATTATGCAGTAGTATGTCGATGTATTGGTGGAAGAGGATACACGATGGAGTAGAGAACTAGCTAGGGTTTCCATAGAGTTTTGCTGAGTTGTATTATCACGGTTCTCATAAACAACCCGAGCCCAAACCCGTCATGCCTCTCGAGGACTTATACTCCGTTTCGACTCCTAACTTAAAAGAAAAATAAACATATAAATAGTTATACTAATTTAATTATGTCACCTAGTATTAGTAAATATTAATTAAATAAATTATAAGAATATAAAAATATTAGTACTTACATAGGAACATATATAAAGAAAATTAGAATTTAAATATAATTATGACTTAAATAATAAAACAAGTATAAATGAGAAATAGTTATAAAATAGGAAATATATTTAATTATAAATTTATTATCAAAAATAAAGAAATGTGAATGAAACGTCATTTTATGAAATAATCATCAAATATAAAATAATTATGAAATACGAAATAATCGTAGAAATACGATTTATAAAATAATAACAGTTTACGTAAAATACTTTATAAACATTCCATTAGAAATACTTGTACAAAACACGGTTTGTTTATCGTTGACTGAGACTAAAATACGGGGTATTACAGTCTTCCCTCCTTAAAATGAACTTCGTCCCGAAGTTCGCTACCCCATCACGGTAAAGAAACATATAACAAGCATGAAACAATCACAAGTAGTGCTTATATAGACTTCAAAACACGAAATGTTACAGGTATAAAGATTGATTTGGCATCGCTAGTTTGTAACAAAATTGTGCACGTATCGAGTGTTCTTGTGAAGGAGAAACCGTGCTCCACACTCGACATTCCCTATGGAATGTGGGTGTCCGAGCTATTGCTAAAGAAAGGGGTTGTCGATGACTCAAGTTTTGGGATTAAACCTTGTGATAGGATGCGTGATCGGTTGTTAAAGTTAATGGGTATTTGCTTCGAAGGGATTGATCTTACTTTTGGTAAGAATGTAGGTACGGAACCCGCTCCGAATCCTTCACCTTCTTTCGCGGGTCTTGAAGCCAAGATGGACCAACTTCTTGGTTTGTGTGAAGTTAAGAAAGAACAGGATGAGGCAGGGGGTAGTCGTGCCAAGAGAGGTCGTGGTTTCGAAGATGATGTGAGGGTGTGGATGGAGAAAGTAGATAAGCATTTGGTTAAGATTGACTCGGAAGTCTCGGTGGTGTGCTCGGAGTTGCTTGCTATGAGTGATCGTCTTTCCTTTCTCACATCTCAAGGCGGTGCAATGGTGCGTGATCATGGTCTTTTGCGAGAGGATGCTTCCAAAGCACTTGAGGCCGTCAAGGCACTCTCGCTCAAGGTTCTAAATTTCGAGCTTGCACTTAATGCTCAAGGACGCAACGTGAGTAGTTGCTTGTATAGGTTGGATACTCTCGAGTTTCGTACCCGACCCGATTACGTGAGCCCATATGCCAAGACACCCGCCTCTAGTTCTCGCTCTTGATTATCCGTCTCTGTTTTCGAAGTATGGAGTTGTTCTGTAGTTGTTTTGCTTAAGTCCGGTGGTGGACTTATAAAACTATTGCTCTATTTGTGGCCCAGTTCCTAGCATGGCCCATTAAGAATCTGAGGCCTTACTCCATTTTGCTCTCCTCGGATTTCCTCAACCTACCGTGGCCCAAACTCTATTTTTTTGCTCTGGCCCAAATTTCCTTATTCTCTTTTGCCTTGGCCCATTATGTTCTAACCCTAGCCAGGCCCAATTTTCTTAAAACTCTCTTGTTCATATTTCGGCCCATTGGCACTAGTATACTTTGATCGGTTGTGTATATTTTAACATTTCGTATGTGTTTGTATGATATTTTCTATGTTCGTATCTTTTGACTAGTTTTCCATGCTTGCTTATGTTTCGTCGTATATCATTCTAGTCGTTTCATGTCTTTGTTCTCATCTTTTCGATGATGTCAAGAGGGGGAAAAATGCGACTTAGATTAGAATTTGCCTAAGCTTGCTCCTTGTCGTAATTCATTGTCTCTTAGGGTTCTTAAGAGATATGGGATAGATAGAAGATAGAAACCCTAAGTGAATCTTTGCTATGATTGACCATTATTATACGTAATTGCTCATTCATAAACAAATATTACTCTTTCATAAACTTTTTACCATTATTTTTACATACCTTGCCCTTAGCCCCCAAAAACACAAACAAACCCTCTCTTCTCTCTCTTCCTCACAAAATTAATCAAATATGTCAAATTACTCAATTATAAACACTAGTTTTCATGTTGATCAAAGTAGATTATTAACAACTAACTCTCTCATATCAAATTAGGTAGATTAAATTAATTTAAATTAATGAAATTAGGGTTTATTTATCATTTTATTCCACTCGTATTTTTGTTGTTAAGCATGAATTTTGGGCAAATTGCTCCACCATGTTCATCACATATTCTTCTATCTGGAAAGAAAAAAAGGTTTCACACACTTTAATCTTCCTCCTTGTTCTTCATTTGCGAAAGTGTGCACTCCTATTGCTTGAACTGAAGTATTGCATTTGTGGCACCAACAGTAATGCTATTATTTCTACTGTAGTAATGAACTAATGATAACCAGCACTAGTACAAAAACCCCCTATTGCGTCAAGTGATTTACGTCGGTTCTACCAAAACTGACGCAAAAAGTACTTAATTTTGGCGGGAGTGTGTTTTTAGCCTTATAGTTCAGCTATTTGCGTCGGTTCTACATAAAAACTGACGTAATTGTTGCGTCGGTTATGAGGAAAACTGATGTTTTTGTTCAAATGCATCAGTTGTTTCCTCAACCGATGTATTTAATATTCTATTTTTACGTCATTTACAATTGAAACTGATGCAAATGATAATTAATTAAAAAAAAAAAGAAAATAGTCATCGACGAATTCATAGACCCTCGCTCTCAAAACTCAATCTCCTCATCAAAACCTACTCCTCCTACAATTCACAAAACCCTAACTCTGCTACTTCATGATCGTCCCACCACCTGACCACTATCACCGACCTCCTTATGTCGTCGCACATCCATCACCGTGCTGCAGTCCTTTTGTCGCCGCTCAGAACATCCATCAGTTATTTTGAATCAGGTAATTTAGTTATCCTTGCACTATTTTTTCAATTTCATAATAGTTTTATGAATAATTTAGAACTTAATTGTTAGTTGGTAGGTCATATTAGATTTATATACTTTTAAAAGTTAATTCTTCATCTGGATTTAGGGTTAGTTGATACAAATGTTGGGGATTTTGTATAGTGACTTTGCATAGTACCCAGTATATGATAATTCTTACCTCTTTGCTTTTTATTAGATTGTGAATGTCTTTGTAAAGGGAGGAAGAAAGCCTCCTCGCGGACACCATATTCAGGTATTTTGGAGCTTTGTGCATCAATATTTACTTGTTGTAATTATCAAACTCAATATTAGATGGCTTTTTCAATAGCTCTTATGTTTCATGATACTCTGTATAAGGTTACATATATTTTTGGGTTTCAAAACATACCCGGCCTTGAAAAAAAGTGATCTTCCCCCTTATCCTGCACATCTTTTTGTCTCTTTTCTTCTATCTGGAGCGAGTCTCATTTGTTGATTTTATTTGTTGGATTTTGTGGAACTGGGATACAATTTTGTAATTTTTTTGTCACTTCATTCAATTGTCGTGCTTGATATGGAATTATCACCAAGGTACTATATAAGTTGGAGATGGCAATACCCATAGGATGCGATATTTTATCCTTGGCTGCATGTATCAGCTATTGTTTGCAAATACTTTGGTATCTTTGCTTGTCTCAAATTATCCTCAACTTGCATCTAAACCCTTTAGTATATGGAGTTTTGATTTCTTCTGCCTTCAGAATAAAAAAGTCTTTAGTATACTTGAGTATCTTTGCTTTAGTCCAAGATGTATGTATGTTATTGCTTATGTTTCTGGTAAAACTTGCAAGAGTGATGGAAAACTAAAGAACACATTAACGAGTAGAGGAAACATGTAATTTTATCCTTTTGACACTCTTAGTCGGTTTTCAGGTCCTAAGCCAGGCAATGGAGACTTTACATCAGACCAGTATCACAAATACAAGGTCACTCTTTTTCGTATTAGCTATCACCCTCATGCTTAGGCTTGTATTATACTCCGTATGTGAGCTTCTGGTAAGCAAATGTAATAGTTCACTCATAAGCAAAGGTAATTGTACTGCTTCTTTCTTGCATATACTTTCTACTGTTTCTGGTTTTGAATGACATTCTCTTTTTTTTGGTAATTTTAATCTACAGGAATCCAGCCACATGTTAGATTGATACATTCAGATTCACCTCAGGTACATTTTTCATCTCCATTAGATCAAATGTACCCACTGATCTCTCAACAGGCTAATTTGATACATTAACGATTCAATGTACATTTTTTTCTGGTTGGCTATTTAATTATAAACAGGATAGAATGTCTAAACATGTTGTATCACTCAGGCTCCGAAAAATTCAACTGGCAGCAATTACGAAGGCCCTGGGCAAATCCTATAGCTATTGGCATCACTAGAAATACGAACAAAGTAGCATTCTGGGGAACTCCTCTGTTATGAAGTCCCTGCCAGATATATCGGAGATGTCAACTTTGAAATCTCCAGGGTGTGATAGTCTACTGAGTAGGTGCAGTCAACCATATATCCCTCCCTTCTATGTTTGTAGAAGCCACTAGTATAGCCACCGGTCCTGGTGCCCTATCATCAATCAATATATATACTTAAAAGAGGAACTTTTCGAGCGATGTGATTGGTTCAAGTTTTGTGAATTATTTAAGTTATAATTATGAGAATTGGAAAATTATTTATTTAATTGACTATTATCTTAGATGATTAAAATTTGAGAATTGACCAACCATAAATTAATTAAGTAATTAAGTACTTCGATATACTTTACAACTAATAATAATAAAATAAGTAGCTAATAGATAGAATTTACAACTGGTTAGAATTATAAAATAAAAGAAGACAAGTGCGACTCAAACACGTCACCTATTATATTAGGGAGTATATATTTGCATCAGTATTTATTCGTCTTTCCAATGTTTTTGCTTTGATTTTAATTTCTTTATAGTGGATAGAATTTACAACTGGTTAGAATTATAAAATAAAAGAAGACAAGTGCGACTCAAACACGTCACCTATTATATTAGGGAGTATATATTTGCATCAGTATTTATTCGTCTTTCCAATGTTTTTGCTTTGATTTTAATTTCTTTATATTGTTTCCATCTTATATATTTGTTTTCTTTATCATTTTTACACATATGTATACTAACTACTGTATGTTTTTGCTACGGAATTTTTTTTCAGGACAACGGTCGACAATTCGGCACGCTTGAAATGACTATAAGAAGCCTAGCTACTAGAGAGATAAGAGGTTATTAACTTAGGGCTTGTTTGGTTGACATAGGGGAATTAAACTTCCTGGGAACTTCAATATCACATGAATTTCCAATTCACGTGAATTTGCAAAAAGTGTTTGGTTCGCATATGGGAAGTTAATTCATGCGGGAAGTTCTATTGACCAAGGGGGACTTGGTGAGTAACTTCCCACATAATGGAGGAAGTAAATTCATGTGGGAAGTTCTATTTCCCATGATATTGGCAACCAAACAACAACATGATTTTACACTTCCTAGGAAGTTCAACATCCCATGATTTTAATGGGTAACCAAACAAGCCCTTATTATAGTCTTGAAAATTACCGTACCTTTGAATCTTTGATATGATCTAATCACTAGAAAATCATTACTACATTGGTATTTAAGAAATTCTTATGCACGTGGGATTAATTCAAGAGCCAAACATAAAAGTTAATTTCGAGCAATATTACTGCAAGAATTTGATCAACAATAATATAATAGGTTATATAATTTTGAATGTATTAGAATTTTAGCTGCGCAATTACACAATATCTATTTGAGTGTGATACAAAGTCTAATTATATATGTAAAGACTCTTTTGTATTATGACCTCGACCTTACCACAATATTGTGTTTGTTATTATATTATTCCTATATATTTAAGCAAAAAGTATTTCTCCAATATTGATAAATACCAGAAAATATTACATGGCCAGCGGCCGGGCGTGAACTTAAGTATATAAATAAAAATATAATTAAATATATAGTAATAAAAAATCAGTTGGATAATTATTGTTTTTAGAGCGACTATCTTGGATATTACTTTGTAAAAATAAATTAATTATATAAATAAAGAGATAATTAAATTAAATAGTAATAAAATATCGGTTGGATAATAATTGAATTAGTTAACAAAATAATTGATTTCATTAGCAATTATTTTAGAGCAATTTCATTGGCTATTACTTTGGTTAAATAAATTAAGTATATAAATAAAAAGATAATTAAATATATAGTAATGTTTTTAGAGCGATTAAATTGGTTATTACTTTGTTTAAATAAATTAAGTATATAAATAAAAAGATAATAAAATAGTAATAAAATATCAGTTGGATAATAATTGAATTAATTAATAAAATAATTGATTTCATTAGCTATTGCTTTAGAGCAATAATTTCATTGGCTATTACTTTAATTAAATAAATTAAGTATATAAATAAAAAGATAATTAAATGGTAATAAAATATCAGTTGGATAATTATTGTTTTTAGAGCGATAACTTCGACTATTACTTTGCTTAAATAAATTAAGTATATATATAAATAAAAAAATAATTAAATAGTAATAAAATATCAGTTGGGTAATTATTGAATTAGTTAATATAAATTGACTGTAAACTATTGAATTAATTAATAAAATAATTGATTTTAAACTAAGAGTTTTGGCTACCGTAGAGTTATAGGGATTAAGGAGACTTTGAGATATGAGCTAGCCACTTTCGATATAATATAGTACCTTTTTTTAATAAAACAAAATTAATTTTATAACAACATTATCCATTTGGAGTAAAACATTAGCTTCGTATTTTTGTCAATGGAATTTTGTTTTGACAAATACGAGCTACGGAATGCAAACACAAGAGAATCAGAAACTAGAAAGTACGAGCACAAACAATGCGAGATATTAACATAAGAATACGAGCTAATATATATAAAAAGAATACAAACTATTAAGCTAAGAATACGAGCTAATGTAAAAACAATACGATCTATTAAGATAAGACAGGCTTTAAAATATGAGCACAAATGAATACGAGCTAATGAAAAAACAATACGAGCTATTAACATATTACGAGCTTTAAAATATGAGCACAAATAAATACGAATATGAGATTAAAAGGATCACGGGCTTAAATATACAAGCACATAAGAATACAGCCTAATAAGATGATAATACGAGCTAATATAAACAAAATACAAAAACACAAGCTAATTGAAGATTTGAAACACTTCTCGAGCTAAAAATAAATTTGTTAAAATTTTATGAAGATAACGATAGTAAGCCAACATGAATACATGATTCTTGATCATATAAATACAATGTCTTAATAATAAATCTGGTAATACGTACGGATAATATTTGACATGTTACAATCAGTCACAAAGAAGATAATGAAGGATAAAATATAGGAATATAAGAGAAAAGAAAAAGAATTTATTTTGGTTTTCTTTTAAATAGGGATGTAATTAAATATTTAAATGCTAAATTATATCTACGAGCTACGGAATACAAACACATAAGAATATGAGCTAATGTAAAAAAGAATATGAGTTTAAGAGAATCACGAACTAAAAAATACGAGCACAAAAAAATGCGAGTTATTAACCTAAGAATACGAGCAAATATAAAAAAGAATACGAACTATTAAGCCAAGAATAGGAGCTAATGTAAAAACAATACGATCTATTAAGAAAAGACGGGCTTTAAAATACGAGCACAAATGAATACAAACTAATGAAAAAACAATACGAGCTATTAACATAAGACGAGCTTTAAAATATGAACACAAATGAATATATACGAATATGAGATTAAAAGGATCACGGACTTAAATATACAAGCACATAAGAATACAACCTATTAATATGATAATACGAGCTAATATAAACAGAATACGAAAACACGAGCTAATTGAAACACTTCTCGAGCTAAAAAAATAGAACCAGATTTGCAATACGTCAAATTTCATGATATAATAGGCACTTAAGATTATGAGGTATAATTAAAAGAATACGAGTTACAAAATACGAATATATAAGAAATATGAGCTAATGTAAAATGAATAAGAACTTAATACGGGCACTATTAATGCATGTAAGAATGCGAGCTAATAGAAATATTAAGCTAAGAATACGAGCTAATGTAAAAAAATACGAGCTATTAAGATAACAATGCGAGCTAATGTAACAAAAACATACGAGCATATTAGAGGATCAAGAACTTACAAATACGAGCATATAAGAATACGAGTTAATACAATAAGAATATGAGTCAATGTAAGAAGCATACGGTCTAATAAGATAAGAATACGAGCTAATGTAAAAAATATACGGGCTAATAACATAAGAATACAAGCTATTAAGATAAGAATATGACCTAAAGTAACAAGAATATGATCTATGGTAAAAAAAATACGAGTTAATATTAAAAGAATACAAGCTTCAACTATCTTCATATATTAGAAATATTGGATAAAAAATTTCTTCAAGATGATGCTCAAACAAAAAGTATAGAAGTTATTATAAAAATACATGTGCTTAAAATAATATTTTGACAGTGATGCGTAATATGTAAGTGTCTTTTCGAGACCATTGAATTGGAGGTACATGTTTTCGTTTCTATTGGAGTTTCATGCACTTTTAACGTTCTATGTTGTTCCGATGATGATACATATGATATTTAATTAGCCGTAAAAACAATCATACTTAAATTATTCTTTATATATGCTCATTATACTAAGCATTTTTAGAAGATTAACTATTCCGATAATTATTTTGAAACCATATCAAGATATTACCTGGGCAACGCCCGGGTATGAAATCTAGTATATATACTTAAAAGAGGAACTTTTAAAGCGATTTCATTGGTTATTATTTTGGAGCGATTTAATTGGCTATTACTTTTGTTGAATAATTTAAATGTATAAATAAAAAAATAAAAATAAAAAGTAAGAGTTTGCAAATACAAGTATTTATTAATTAAGTCATTGAGATAGAATTTGTGTATTTAAATGTATAAATAAAAAAATAAAAATAAAAAGTAAGAGTTTGCAAATACGAGTATTTATTAATTAAGTAATTGAGATAGAATTTGTGTAGTTAGAATTTACGGATAACAACTAACTCATTACTAGAATTTGTAGGACTTATAAAAAGATAATAGTTAATTTTAGGATTAGAATTCTAAGAGAACTCTTAAGTTGATTATATTTACCAAACTTGTGTTTGA
This sequence comes from Silene conica, assembly GCA_029255685.2. Classification (NCBI taxonomy): domain Eukaryota; kingdom Viridiplantae; phylum Streptophyta; class Magnoliopsida; order Caryophyllales; family Caryophyllaceae; genus Silene; species Silene conica. The sequence goes on along the minus strand of CM055311.2, from coordinate 53,274,937 downwards.
ATTCATGTAAAAAGTTTCTGTTTAGGTAGTAAAATTTAGGATTAGGACGTAGACTATTTTGTATTTTTCATTAATTTATTTTTATAAAAAGTTAAACTTCCATAAAAAACTTGTGACGCGTCAAATAAAACCCACATTCGAAAATAAAGACACTTTTTTGTGGTTCTCGATGCATTTTACTTTTTGTCTTATCTATCATGTGGGTGATACTTGACCCGTTATAAACTTGTGACGAATATATCCGTCACAAATATTCGTCACAGGTAAGACATATTGATGATTGTGTGTTTCTATAGAATTGTAGTTGTTCCATACTTCCAATTATTCTTCTAACAACATTAATAAGTTTTAATAATTAATAATTATAGTTAAGAGAGAAAATTTTCAAGCGATTTCATTGGTTATTGTTTTAGAGCAATTTCATTGGCTATTATTTTGATTAAATAAATTAACTATATAAATAAAAAGATAATTAAATAGTAATAAAATATCGGTTGAATAATTATTGTTTTTAGAGAGTAATTACATTGGCTATTATTTCGGTTAAATAAATTAAGTATATAAAAAAAGATAATTAAATAGTAATAAAATATCAGTTGGATAATTATTGAATTAGTTAATAAAATAATTGATTTCATTGACTATTGTTTTAGAACACTTTCAGTGGCTATTACTTCGGTTAAATAAATTAACTATATAAATAAAAAAATAATTAAATAGTAATAAAATATCAATTTTATAATTATTATTTATAGAGCGATTACATTAGCTATTACTTTGATTAAATAAATTAAGTATATAAAAAAATGATAATTAAATAGTAATAAAATATCAGTTGGATAATTATTGAATTAGTTAATAAAATAATTGATTTCATTGGCTATTGTTATAGAGCTTTCATTTCCTATTACTTTTGTTAAATAAATTAGGTATATAATTAAAAAGATAATTAAATAGTAATAAAATATCAGTTGGATAATTATTGTTTTTAGAGAATTACATTGGCTATTACTTTAGTTAAATAAATTAAGTATATAAATAAAAAGATAATTAAATAGTAATAAATTGATTGTAAACTAAGAGTTTTGACTACCGTAGAGACGTAGAGTTATGGTATATTTTATTGTTTCCCTTCTCTTATTTAATTAAAAGTATAAATAGATGTATTGATGAATATATTAAGCCTCTCTTATTTAACTAAAAGCATAAATAGTTGTATTGATGAATATATTAAGCACTTAAGTTTATGAGGTATAATTAAAAATACGAGCTATATAATACGAACAGATAAGAATATGAGCAAATGTAAAAAGAATAAGAGTTTAAGAGAATCACGAACTAAAAAATACGAGCATTGAAGAATGCGAGTTATTAACCTAAGAATACGAACTAATATAAAATGAATACGAGCAATTGAGCTAAGAATACGAGCTAATGTAAAAACAATACGAGTTATTAAGATAAGACGAGCTTTAAAATACGAGCACAAATGAATACGGGCTAATGAAGAAACAATACGAGCTATTAAGATTAGACGAGCTTCAAAATATTAGCACAAATGAATACGAATACGAGATTAAAAGGATCGCGAACTTAAATATACGAGAACATAAGAATACGACCTATTAATATGAGAATACAAGCTAATGTAAACATAAAACGAAAACACGAGCTAATTGAAACACTTCTCGAGGTAAAAAAAATAGAACCAGAATTGGAAGACGTCAAGTTTCATGATATAATAAGCACTTAAGATTACGTGGTATAATTAAAAGAATACGAGCTACAAAATACGAATATATAAGAAATACGAGCTAATGTAAACGGAATAAGAACTTAAGAGAATCAAGACCTAAAAAATACGAGCACATAAGAACGCGAGTTATTAACGCAAGAATGCGACCCTAATAGAGCTATTAAGTTAATTAAGAATACGAGCTGATGTAAAAATATACGAGCTATTAAGATAAGAATACGAGCTAATGTAAAAATAACATACGAGCATATAAGAGGATCACGAACTTACAAATATGAGCATATAAGAATATGGACTAATATAAAAAGAATACCACCTAATGTAAGAAGAATACGGGAGATAAAAATACGAGCTATTAATATAAGATAAGAATACGAGCTAATGTAAAAAGTATACGAGCTAATAAGATAAGAATACGAGCTATTAAAATAAGAATATGTGCTAAAGTAAAAAGAATACGATCTAATGTAAAAATATACGAGTTAATGTTAAAAGAGTACGAGCTTCAACTATTTTCATATATTAGAAATATTGGATAAAAAAATTTCTTTAAGATGATGCTCAAATGAAAAGTATACAAGTTATTATAACACTATAATATTAATTGATAAGAATACTCCGAACTATGTGCGTCTTACTCAAAATAGCTCAAATTCTATTTTAACTACCAATATAATCAACTAATGCTCTTATTCTCTTTTATTATACTTTCCCCATTCTTTTTATGTCACCCCCATTTCCCTTTTGGACACTATTCACAATCCAATATTCAACGTCAGTTTTCTCTCAATCCGTTCACGGAAATATATTCACGTGAGATCTTTTTTGGATTGTCTTGATAAGAGGATTAAGAATATCAAACTTTTATAATTTTTAGTAAAATGTAGCTAAAGATATAATCAAAACAAAATGAATATCGGCAAACGTGTATAAAGAAATGGGGTGATATAAAAAGAATGGAGGAAGTAATATATTACTGCTAACTGCTAAATAAGTGAAGAAATTTCTAACCCTTCTCTAACCGTCTTTCTCTTTTTACTTCTGTGTTAATCTATTCACCTAATCACACCATTAAAACATGCTACGATAAGTTAACAAAACAACAAATTCTATTCAAAGCAAATGAGGGCATTAGTTGGTTATATTGGTAGTTAAAATAAAGTTTATAGTATTTTGAGCCGTTCACTTATAGTTCAGAATATTTCTATCAATTAATCCAACAATATATGTGCTTAAAAAATTATTTTGAGGGTGATGTGTAATATGTAGGTGTCTTTCCAAGACCATTGAATCGAAGGTACATGTTTCCGTTTCCATTGGAATTTCATGCACTTTCAACGTTCCATATTGTTCCATTGATGATGATACATCTGATGTTTCATTAGCCATAAAAAATTATCAAAGTTGAATTATTCTCTATATATGTCTATTATACTAAGTATTTTTAGAAGATTAACTGTTACGATAATTAATTTGAAATCATGAAAATATATTACCCGGGCAACGCCTTGGCATGAGCCAAAAAATAATCATACTTGAATTATTCTCTATATATGCCTATTATACTACGTATTTTTAGAAGATTAACTGTTACGATAATTACTTTGAAACATGTCAAGATATTACCCGGGCAACGCCCGGGCATGAAATCTAGTTAGGGATAGAAAACACGATATCTCTAATCTCTTTATCTGTCACCACGGAGGTTAGGATATCCTTATGGATAGTGTTGCAGCACGGTCGTCCCTTCAATATAACTTCTTGTCTCACCCTATCAGTCATGGTATTACATCCCAGCAGTGATTTGTAATGCTCAATAAAAGCATCTTGTATCCCTTGGGGTTCAGTATGGATCCTTCCCTCCATATCCTTTATCCGGTGCACCTTATTTTGTTGACACCGCTGTTTGATAACTTTATGAAAATGGGCTGTATTCGCATGGAAATGTTCAGCTTGGGAACATTAATGTGGACATGGTATGAACTTATCGCTTAATCAACTTTTTTTTATTCCGCTCATCTTTCTGTAATACAGACAATCAACAGAATACTGTAACTTTGGTGTGGCATCTGAATTATTTTTTTGAGACCACATTTGAACTTTCTGGAAATAATATACGATCAAATGAAATTGTTCTCCTGAGTTTGCTTTTCAATTCATAGGTTCTTGGTGGAATAAGAGGAATGGCGGGTTTGCTTTGGGGAACTTCTTTACTTGATCAAGAAGAGGTTTGTTACTTCTCTTACATGGTGCAAATTTTCCCAAAATGACTGAGAATTCTTTATTTACATTTTATCATATCGATAATGTTATGTTTATTTTCAGGGTATTAGGTTTAGGGGTTTGTCGATCCTTAAGTGTCAGAAGCTCTTACCTGCTGCCAAGCCAGGTGGTGAGCCATTACCTGAAGGTCTTCTTTGGCTACTTTTGACGGGAAATGTAAGCAACTCCTTACTAGTTAAGGGTTTTATATTTCTAGAGTAGATTTAGTCGAATACTTAGTGATGCTAACTTAATTTATTTAACATTTGACATTGAGGGTACGATGCTTAAGGTTCTCCCCTAGTTATCTTAGGCGAAAGACTTTTTTTTCGGACTTATTGATCAATTTTCTTTATAAAAGGCCATATTCTTAAGTGAAATTTTGAATCGGGAAGTGTAATTTTAATTAGCAGTTCTATCACACGTCATGTGCCTCTATGTTTCAAGTGAAAGTGATGCTTGGAAGTCTGAAATCTTGGTTTGATTATGGTAGAACGGCAGAGAAATGCTAGACTAATGTGTGATTATTTAACATGTTATAAGTTAGGCAAAATCTGATTGTGAAGGAAACAGTTAATTGTTGCAGATTATCTAATTGAGTCTAGTAGTTTATCTTATGTTTTTGAGAGGGTTTTATCGGATTTCAAGGAATTGAACAATTATCGGTTGCGTGAGTCGTGTGCTCCTGTATTAACCACTGCATCTTATCATCAATTATTCTGTGGCTCTCATTCTGGTAGAGATATCATGGCTAAGGTAAACTGAAACCTTTCACTCTTTAACTTTTGATAATGAATGACTTTAGGTCAGTGTTTGAAATCAATGTGCTGGCAGTTTTCGCAGTTGCAGTAGCATATATTAAAAGAAGCTTTATAGTTATTTTAATCGTCTTTTTAGGGCCATTTCTTTTGTCTTTTTTCTGATTTTAGCGCTGATAGCAGACTGGTTTCAGTTTTTAATATTTGACATGGAGGGTACGAAGCTGAAGGTTTTCCCCTAGTTCTCTCAGGCAGGAGACTTTTTCGGACTGATAAATTTTCTTAATAAAAGGCCATATTCTTAACTGAAATTTTGAATGGGGAAGTGTAATTTTAATTAGCATTTCTATCACACGTCATGTGCCTCTATGTTTCACGGCTGGGATTGCTGAGTGCCAGTAGGATCGGTATTATATTCCCAAGGCCTTCTTTGATATATGTCCGCTTCAATCTAACATCGGAATATATCTGAAAAAAATCTTCTCAATTTATATTATTTATGTTCTTCATGCTTTATATGATTATGTAGGTACCCAGCAAAGATCAAGTGGATGCATTGTCAGCAGATTTACGTAGCCGGTCTTCTGTCCCAGGTTAATATACGGATTAGGTTTGTGGCATTGAGTTTGGATTGATATATAGTTTTATGTAACTTTACTAGATGTTTAGAAAACATTTAGTATAGATTAGCTTAGTAACACTAAGACGTTTGTGGGATTATTTGTACTTTGGATTGTATATGAAACGTTGATCGAATGAAATGTAATGTCCTTTGTTTGGATATCTTGATGTAGGTGGTTTTAAATTTTTGGGTATCAGTTTTATGGGTTGGTGCTACCGAAATTTTGGTAGCGAATTTTTATATTTTTTTAAAAAACAGAAGAGCAAAAGAGTCGGTTCTAAGATATAACTGATGCAAAAAATAAGAGCAAAAGAGTCAGTTCCAGTCATAACTGACGCATATAACACTCTACATGGCTCTAAAATAGCTTATCAAATACATCAGTTACTGGAAAACTGATGCAAAAACTAAGATATTTGCGTCGGTTCTTCTAGCATTTGCATCCGTTGTATTATAAAAACTGATGCAAATGATACATCAAATGCATCGGTTGTATTCTAAGAACTGATGCAAATGGCTGTTTTTTGCGTCAGTTTCAGAACTGACGTTTCAATAAACGTCACCTCCAAATACGTCAAGTAAGAACCGACGCAATAAGTCATATAGAACGGACGCAATAGGGTGTTTTTGTACTAGTGCAGGTTGTTATCATCGGTGGGTTGTTTCAGTGAGAGGGTGGTCTGGTAATATTGTTGGTGTGGGAAGGGGAGGCGGCGGTGGAGACGCTGGTGGTTTGGATGGAATTGGATTGTAGATTAGTAGGTTGAGAGGATTTTATCAAACTGGGAAATGTGGGTGTTAAAATGATAAGGGTATATTGGTCATTTACGTAGATAATTGAGTAAATCATGTATATGAATGAGTATAACCCTTATTATATTGAGGGGGAACATACACTTAGACACAAAATCTAAGAGAGACTTGCCATCATCAAAAAGGGGGAATTTGTGGAACCATATATTCGAATATATATATTAAGTATATATGTCTATGTTTTGATAATGACAAGTCTAGCTATGTATATATTATATACTCGTGCGTATAATCGTGTGCTAAGTGTACAGAATGTTAGTAACAAGATCTAATCCATCAAGTATAAAAGACTCAAGTATTTTAGTCAATGAATTGGCTAAGTCGAAGATTGATACAAGATCACAAGCGCGCCTATTGAACTAAAGTTATACATATCAACTATAGCTTTAGTACAAGATTGATTCAAGTTATAGCTCGTAGCTATAACCTTATACTATGAAGAAATGGTCGGAATATATGTGTTTGGTTGAAACGATTTTAGTTTCCAAATATAGTCATGCACAATTAATGTTTAATTGGTATTCTATTTTTAATATGGAATTATTAATCTTAATAGGATTATATAAAATATCTTTTGGCTAAATAGGAATAAATAATTTTCTTATGAGATAATTATTTATTACTAAATAAACTAAGGATTTTTATATGATCTTAATTGTCAAATAATATAATTGAAGTGTGGTTTAATACGACCTTGGGAAGCGTGTATCATGTCACGATTACCATAAGTCGTGTAGGATTTAAATTAAGTAAATATTATGTATTTATTTAATATCCTAAACATACTAAGATTATATTGTGATAATATATTTTATTATCTTTGACATGGTTTAGGAAGTTGTTTTAATAAGGATACTAATTGTTTATTATATAAAGATCTTTCCTAAATATGAATTAGGAAATTGATTCCTTATATAATACTTGTAGTATATTATTAAATCTTTCCTAAATATATTAAAATTAGATTTAAGATAGTATTACTAAAAGACTAGTATTCTAGTTTAAGTAATATTCCTAAATTATCTAGGGTTTGAATTACCTAGATATATATTCTATATAAATAGACTACCATGACACATTAATACACACGACATACACATACATATATTCACGAAAATCGAGAGAGAGAAACCGCCGATCGTGTTCTTCAAGGTTCGAGCTTTTCATTGTCATATCCGATTCAAGATTCAAGTGCTCAAGCATTGATCTTATTCATTCAAGATTGTGACATCAAGAAACATCTAAGACTTTATCTTATTAACGTAAGATAGAACGAGTATTTAGCGGTACTCATTGTAAGGCAAATATTTAACGGTATTTGTCATAGCTAGATATTTATTAACGGTATCTAGATAGAGTTGCGACTAACATCAAAGTTGCACGAGTAGGGTTGATAAAATTGTAATCCAAAGTTGGTACTAATTTTATTAATCGAGAATAGTGGACATAGGTCTCAAAGTGTGAGACTGAACCACTTCAAAAATATAGTGTCTCTTCTTATTATTTGTTTTACTCGAAGATCATCATACAACCATACACACATCGAAGAAGATTTAAGAAGAAGGCATACTCAATTCAACCCCCCCCCCCCCCCCCCCCCTTCTTGAGTATATTGTATCAATAGACTCTTCATCAGTGTAAGATCATTGAAAATCCATAAAGCTAGCTAGGAGCTTTGATTTATTATATCAATCATAAATTTTGAGTCAAGAACTCATAACTAGGGGACGTTAAAATAACATTTATAGGTAAGATCTATTATAAACCCATCAAGTTTTAAGTTCAAATTTTCATAAATCTTTCGTAAGTCACAAATTTTTGTGACATATCATCCTCCTTCTTAAATAATCTCTTGTGGCTAATGGCTATCTTTGCAAATAAGTAGTTTATTTATTTGAAAGATAGAGTTGGAGAATTTTATAGCCACAAGCTTTATGATAAAAAGTTTATCGAATAGATGAGATCTATATGAATGATTATTGTTTTTCCAAATATATGGGATCTATGTTCGGAAAGAAAGAACAATCTTTTACGACATGTTCTCGAGGAATGCGACGCCCATGAGAACCTATAAGAATAAGTTTGTTCAGTAATATATTAATATATGTTTATGTTTTGATAATGACAAGTTGATGCATGTCTATTTTATGATGTTTTACATCTATTTTAACACGCATTTTAGCGCTCATTTATTATGTTTTAGCCTTTATTTCCCAACAATTGTCTACTTTCGTGTTTTTATGCTCTTTTGCAGAATTATGCGGAAAAGAGATGGTTTTATACCAAATTTCTACCCTCGGATTTTTGCATAACCAAGGAACAAGGAAAAGTCAACTCAAGTCGCATACCAAATACCAAAAGGTCAAACTCAGACGAAATCGAGGCTGATACACAGGAAAACTGGTCGACCGACCGACTACCCTGGTCGGTCGACCAGAAGACCTGCTATCTTAAGATCAGTAGTCCACCAAGCCCGACATTCGGTCGACCGACCGCATCACCTGGTCGGTCGACCAGCGCGCAGATTCAGAAATTTCCGCAAAAGCCCATTCGCGAGATTAGGTTATTAGAAAACTTATGTTTGTCGCCTACTTAAGCTAATTACCTTGATTAGGGTTAGGCATTCTGTTCCACATAGAGTTTTTATCAGAGACAAGTTGTTAGTTTTTACAATAATCATCTTTTAATTTTCTGATAAGTTTCCTCTAGTATTATTATTATTCTTAGCATACATTCAATCTTTCCACGGGATTCAATAAAACTTTTGTTCCTTCTGCCCTAATTCCTTCTGCGGTAATTCTCTTGATTTTAGTTTATGTATTATCGTTTCATAGAATTATTAGCATCCGATTTAGTTTAGAATCCCAAAGCTATCTTTTGTTATCACACGTTTAGATTAATGCTTCCTATGAATTCCATGTTTATTACTGTTTTTATTGTTATTTCTATGTCCATGAGTAGCTAATTGCATATGTTAGGATATAGGGAGTAAAATATGCGTAGATGGTGTAATATCCGATTCTGCCTGTACCAGACTTTGGTCGGCCGACCAGCTTCACTGGTCGGTCGACTGAAGTGGTTGGTCGGTCGACCGGAATAGCTGGTCGGTCGACCATCCTGCGTACGTTTTCAGACTGTTTTATTTCGTCGACCATAACAACCTATAATGAGACTAAAAAGAGACGTGTAGGATGTTTGTAATGACTTACCCAAGATTGCAAGATACGGGAAGGGCATTGGTTAACGCTTTAAGACGGCTAGGTTACTTAAGACTGAAAGGTATGTGACCTAGAATTTAGGAATCACCCATATTGTTGACACCCAATATTTGTGAGACCTAGGAACTAATAACATAGGCCGAAAGGAGCTATTAGGTACCATAGACCGAAAGGATATGTTACACCCCTTACGCGACTGCAATACATTGCATGTTGACTTAGGATTTACACCATCATAGCCATTTACTACCCAAACATCCTAGCATCCTTTTTACCATAATTTTTATTTCATTCTTATTTCTTGTTTTTTGTTTATGTTTTCCCTTTTTCTTGTTTTTTGTTTATGTTTTCCCTTTTTCTTTTGCCATCATGACCATCGCCCCTTTCCCACAACTCGAGCATGAACCATTGCATATCTATTGTATTAGATTAACCTCTTTCCTTTCTCGGTCTGACTATCCTGTTAGTATTGGGGAGGTTTGTCGTATCTTTTATGATGGAGTTACTGGTAATACCTTGATCGAGATTGAGAGAAATTGTGGATGGGATTTTTTAGACTTACCCTATGAGAAGCAATGGGAACTTCTCAAACACCTAATCCAAGCCAGCGAAGATACGGAGAGGTATGAGGGCGTTAATATTAGTAGCCCGGATATTCCTGTTGAGTGTGATCCTATCACACCCGCTACTGAAGAGTCACTCATTCTTAAAGAAGAGAATGATAGGTTACTTGATTCCCTTTCCCTCCCCGTAGATGATACTGACTTGGATTTAGATACAGCTAATGAGTTAGGAATTTACCCCTTGACTGACCGACCTAATTTTGTAGGTGTTAGTAATGAACATGTTCCTGACACGTTTGAACCTTCGATTAATGAACCTTGTTTTGTGCAGGATTCATTTGTTGATATTTCTGATGCTTGTGATAATATTAGCGAATGTTCTGCACAAGGATCCTTTACAAAAGATCCTTCGGAGGCTTTGATGTGTTTTGAGACATGTGCAGGTGAATCTCTTGCTCAGAAGGCTGATTGGGATGCTCCAAAAGTTGCAACTCTAGGGACAAGGTCCATCGGCGGTAGAAAGAGAGATGTTCTCGATCGAGTAGTACCACTTACTCGATCAAATGATGTAGAGAACGAGATCACTCACGCAAGTGATCATTTGGCTGAAGAAAAGAGCCCGAAGAAGAAGAAACCGAGGAAGGCGTCGGCCCATGACTCGGGAGTTGACGACCCCGGGAGGTGGATGGCTAGAGCTATGGATGATGACCCATCTATCTACACGGTAGGAAAGAGCTCATCTACCCAAATCACCATAGCTAAAGGGGTAGCTTGTAGTCAGAATCCGTGGTCAAAGAAATTCCGCATCCTTCGCGGATAACTTCTTCTTGTTGCTCGTATTTTGAGACTATTTTCTGTTTTCCGATGAGACCTTTAGTTTTTATTTTTGCTTTAGACTTGAGACAATTTCGTTTTTGTTGTTTTGTTGGAGACAATTAGACTAGGCACTGTGGATTTTGCGCATGTTTTGGGCGCGTATATACTGTTTTACAGGTTTGAGGGAGGATTAGCTCGGTCCAACGAGTTAATTTCGAGAAGGAAAAGAACACTGCACAGGAACAGTGGTCGACCGACCAGAAGCATCAGTCGGTCGACCAAGTCCCTGCAGCCCAGAAGGTTCTGTAACCCGTCACTTGGTCGGTCGACCAAGTGGTGTGGTCGGTCGACCACTGCAGCTGCTACAGACTGTTCGTGTTTACCTCGGGAAGCTTGCAAGAATGATTAGGGAGTCTTTCTCCTCACTCTTTCTTTTATACTTTCATTTTTCTTCTCAATTTCAAACCTTTAAACAACTATTATTACCTAAAACATCGTTAATCCCCGAAAAGGGTTTTTTCTTCGTATCCCTTTTTCAGGTCCTTGGAGTGGCACTGCTGGCCACCGAAACCTCCTAAGCTCCCACTGGTTTGGGGAGGTTTCCATTGCGCTTAAATCCGGTGAGTTCCTTCCATGTTTTCCTTGGTTTTTACTTTTACGCTTTTTTCTTTCAAAACCTTTGCTTACGCTAATGCACAATAGGGACATTGTGCGGTTTGGTTTTGGGAAGGGTTTTATGTCGCATGTATTTATTTCATTGCATTTTGCCACACGTTTATTGCATTTCCGTCTTGCATGCATTTATTTCATTGCATTTTGCCACACGTTTATTGCATTTCCGTCTTGCATCGTTTCTTTTATTTTTTCCTTGCTTATACAAAAGAAAAATCCAAAAAAATTGAAAATTCAAAAATTTCAAAAAAATGCACGTTTATTTTAGCATACAGGTTGAGTCGGAACGAGAGTATTTCTATGATGACTTTGCATTTTCATATGTTTATGCCTAAGCCTTGCTTGTCAGCCTGTTTAGTATAGAATCATATGCATAATCTACGAGTTTTTGTCAAACTAGTTGTTGAATCTTGAGACTTGACTTTTATCTTTGGCAAACTACAACACATTCTGAGTTTTTAGAGCCTTATTACTGGTGTCATTCATGACCAGTTGTTTAGGATGTGAGTAGTACTCCTCTTGTGACATGTTACATCAATATGCATAAACATGAACATGAATTGCTATACACTTGTTTACTATCTCGTTTTGTGAAGTCTTGATACGTGCATTTGGGACCCTTTTTCTCTTATTTACCCATAAGCCTTACATAGCCAAAATTGCCTTTTTATCCCCCAAAACTACATCCTATATTTAGCCCACCTTACCGAGCTAGTATTTGTGGTCATTGGATTATTTGTTTTGAGGCATCTTGGTTTGTATGCTATCTTGAGCAAAAAGAGGAAAGAAAAAAAGAAAAAAAAAAAGAAAAAAAGAAACAGAAAAATTCAGAAAAAAAAAAGAAAGAAAAATGAAAAATCAAAAGAAACCTGCAAGTCAGTCGACCGACCGTCCCCATTGGTCGGTCGACCAACTGACAGGATCAGAGTTCAAAATTTGTTTTGTAATCCCTTTCTTTTACACGTTATCACTCATGCACTTCATTCAAAGTATTTGGGAGTCCCTTCTTTTATATAATGTGAGATTTGTGCTACAAAAGAGCACTTTCTTAATATCAAAAGTCGTGAAATATGTTGTTGGGAACCGGTTTTACTAGCTTGGCTACTAACCCCACAAGTCCAAAAACATCTTAACCTCTTTTACCTTTCACCTCACATATCTTTCATTACCTCAATTGCATGTATCCAAGTCACTTAAAGAGTATGTTTTTACATAGTTGTAGAATTCTTATTCATGTTAGATTACAGGCATGTTTTCATGGGTCGAAGTTAGGTGAGTGTCTTTACAATTAACTTCTTTCCATCTTTTACATATACTCACCCTTTGCTTCATGTGTGTCTCGAGCGTCCCGCGAGAGTCCATGGTATAAAGTCTCTATATTCTCTATTTTTGCAAGTTTGACGACCCCATAACTCGTTTGCATGATTTGAATGTTTTCTCATTTTGTTACTTGGCATTGGTTTTGGCTTACATGTAAATTTCGCTCTGAGATTGAAATCGTTCCATTAGTTTAAGATCGAGTCTATTTATTGCTTGAGGGCAAGAAGGTTTGGTTTGGGGAATTTGATGCGTGTCTATTTTATGATGTTTTACATCTATTTTAACACGCATTTTAGCGCTCATTTACTATGTTTTAGCCTTTATTTCCCAACAATTGTCTACTTTCGTGTTTTTATGCTCTTTTGCAGAATTATGCGGAAAAGAGATGGTTTTATACCAAATTTCTACCCTCGGGAATTTTGCATATCCAAGGAACGAGGAAAAGTCAACTCATGTCGCATACCAAATACCAAAAGGTCAAACTAAGACGAAATCGAGGCTGATACAGAGGAAAACCGGTCGACCGACCGACTACCCTGGTCGGTCGACCAGAAGACCTGCTATCTTAAGATCAGAAGTCCACCAAGCCCGACATTCGGTCGACCGACCGCATCACCTGGTCGGTCGACCAGCGCGCAGATTCAGAAATTTCCGCAAAAGCCCATTCGCGTGATTAGGTTATTAGAAAGCTTATGTTTGTCGCCTACTTAAGCTAATTACCTTGATTAGGGTTAGGCATTCTGTTCCACATGGAGTTTTTATCAGAGACAAGTTGTTAGTTTTTACAATAATCATCTTTTAATTTTCTGATAAGTTTCCTCTAGTATTATTATTATTCTTAGCATACATTCAATCTTTCCACGGGATTCAATAAAACTTTTGTTCCTTCTGCCCTAATTCCTTCTGCGGTAATTCTCTTGATTTTAGTTTATGTATTATCGTTTCATAGAATTATTAGCATCCGATTTAGTTTAGAATCCCAAAGCTTTCTTTTGTTATCACATGTTTAGATTAATGCTTCCTATGAATTCCATGTTTATTACTGTTTTTATTGTTATTTCTATGTCCATGAGTAGCTAATTGCATATGTTAGGATATAGGGAGTAAAATATGCGTAGATGGTGTAATATCCGATTCTGCCTGTACCAGACTTTGGTCGGCCGACCAGCTTCACTGGTCGGTCGACTGAAGTGGTTGGTCGGTCGACCGGAATAGCTGGTCGGTCGACCATCCTGCGTACGTTTTCAGACTGTTTTATTTCGTCGACCATAACAACCTATAATGAGACTAAAAAGAGACGTGTAGGATGTTTGTAATGACTTACCCAAGATTGCAAGATACGGGAAGGGCATTGGTTAACGCTTTAAGACGGCTAGGTTACTTAAGACTGAAAGGTATGTGACCTAGAATTTAGGAATCACCCATATTGTTGACACCCAATATTTGTGAGACCTAGGAAGTAATAACATAGGCCGAAAGGAGCTATTAGGTACCATAGACCGAAAGGATATGTTACACCCCTTACGCGACTGCAATACATTGCATGTTGACTTAGGATTTACACCATCATAGCCATTTACTACCCAAACATCCTAGCATCCTTTTTACCATAATTTTTATTTCATTCTTATTTCTTGTTTTTTGTTTATGTTTTCTCTTTTTCTTGTTTTTTGTTTATGTTTTCCCTTTTTCTTTTGCCATCATGACCATCGCCCCTTTCCCACAACTCGAGCATGAACCATTGCATATCTATTGTATTAGATTAACCTCTTTCCTTTCTCGGTCTGACTATCCTGTTAGTATTGGGGAGGTTTGTCGTATCTTTTATGATGGAGTTACTGGTAATACCTTGATCGAGATTGAGAGAAATTGTGGATGGGATTTTTTAGACTTACCCTATGAGAAGCAATGGGAACTTCTCAAACACCTAATCCAAGCCAGCGAAGATACGGAGAGGTATGAGGGCGTTAATATTAGTAGCCCGGATATTCCTGTTGAGTGTGATCCTATCACACCCGCTACTGAAGAGTCACTCATTCTTAAAGAAGAGAATGATAGGTTACTTGATTCCCTTTCCCTCCCCGTAGATGATACTGACTTGGATTTAGATACAGCTAATGAGTTAGGAATTTACCCCTTGACTGACCGACCTAATTTTGTAGGTGTTAGTAATGAACATGTTCCTGACACGTTTGAACCTTCGGTTAATGAACCTTGTTTTGTGCAGGATTCATTTGTTGATATTTCTGATGCTTGTGATAATATTAGCGAATGTTCTGCACAAGGATCCTTTACAAAGGATCCTTCGGAGGCTTTGATGTGTTTTGAGACATGTGCAGGTGAATCTCTTGCTCAGAAGGCTGATTGGGATGCTCCAAAAGTTGCAACTCTAGGGACAAGGTCCATCGGCGGTAGAAAGAGAGATGTTCTCGATCGAGTAGTACCACTTACTCGATCAAATGATGTAGAGAACGAGATCACTCACGCAAGTGATCATTTGGCTGAAGAAAAGAGCCCGGAGAAGAAGAAACCGAGGAAGGCGTCGGCCCATGACTCGGGAATTGACGACCCCGGGAGGTGGATGGCTAGAGCTATGGATGATGACCCATCTATCTACACGGTAGGAAAGAGCTCTCTACCCAAATCACCATAGCTAAAGGGGTAGCTTGTAGTCAGAATCCGTGGTCAAAGAAATTCCGCATCCTTCGCGGATAACTTCTTCTTGTTGCTCGTATTTTGAGACTATTTTCTGTTTTCCGATGAGACCTTTAGTTTTTATTTTTGCTTTAGACTTGAGACAATTTCGTTTTTGTTGTTTTGTTGGAGACAATTAGACTCGGCACTGTGGATTTTGCGCATGTTTTGGGCGCGTATATACTGTTTTACAGGTTTGAGGGAGGATTAGCTCGGTCCAACGAGTTAATTTCGAGAAGGAAAAGAACACTGCACAGGAACAGTGGTCGACCGACCAGAAGCATCAGTCGGTCGACCAAGTCCCTGCAGCCCAGAAGGTTCTGTAACCCGTCACTTGGTCGGTCGACCAAGTGGTGTGGTCGGTCGACCACTGCAGCTGCTACAGACTGTTCGTGTTTACCTCGGGAAGCTTGCAAGAATGATTAGGGAGTCTTTCTCCTCACTCTTTCTTTTATACTTTCATTTTTCTTCTCAATTTCAAACCTTTAAACAACTATTATTACCTAAAACATCGTTAATCCCCGAAAAGGGTTTTTTCTTCGTATCCCTTTTTCAGGTCCTTGGAGTGGCACTGCTGGCCACCGAAACCTCCTAAGCTCCCACTGGTTTGGGGAGGTTTCCATTGCGCTTAAATCCGGTGAGTTCCTTCCATGTTTTCCTTGGTTTTTACTTTTACGCTTTTTTCTTTCAAAACCTTTGCTTACGCTAATGCACAATAGGGACATTGTGCGGTTTGGTTTTGGGAAGGGTTTTATGTCGCATGTATTTATTTCATTGCATTTTGCCACACGTTTATTGCATTTCCGTCTTGCATGCATTTATTTCATTGCATTTTGCCACACGTTTATTGCATTTCCGTCTTGCATCGTTTCTTTTATTTTTTCCTTGCTTATACAAAAGAAAAATCCAAAAAAATTGAAAATTCAAAAATTTCAAAAAAATGCACGTTTATTTTAGCATACAGGTTGAGTCGGAACGAGAGTATTTCTATGATGACTTTGCATTTTCATATGTTTATGCCTAAGCCTTGCTTGTCAGCCTGTTTAGTATAGAATCATATGCATAATCTACGAGTTTTTGTCAAACTAGTTGTTGAATCTTGAGACTTGACTTTTATCTTTGGCAAACTACAACACATTCTGAGTTTTTAGAGCCTTATTACTGGTGTCATTCATGACCAGTTGTTTAGGATGTGAGTAGTACTCCTCTTGTGACATGTTACATCAATATGCATAAACATGAACATGAATTGCTATACACTTGTTTACTATCTCGTTTTGTGAAGTCTTGATACGTGCATTTGGGACCCTTTTTCTCTTATTTACCCATAAGCCTTACATAGCCAAAATTGCCTTTTTATCCCCCAAAACTACATCCTATATTTAGCCCACCTTACCGAGCTAGTATTTGTGGTCATTGGATTATTTGTTTTGAGGCATCTTGGTTTGTATGCTATCTTGAGCAAAAAGAGGAAAGAAAAAAAGAAAAAAAAAAAAGAAAAAAAGAAACAGAAAAATTCAGAAAAAAAAAGAAAGAAAAATGAAAAATCAAAAGAAACCTGCAAGTCAGTCGACCGACCGTCCCCATTGGTCGGTCGACCAACTGACAGGATCAGAGTTCAAAATTTGTTTTGTAATCCCTTTCTTTTACACGTTATCACTCATGCACTTCATTCAAAGTATTTGGGAGTCCCTTCTTTTATATAATGTGAGATTTGTGCTACAAAAGAGCACTTTCTTAATATCAAAAGTCGTGAAATATGTTGTTGGGAACCGGTTTTACTAGCTTGGCTACTAACCCCACAAGTCCAAAAACATCTTAACCTCTTTTACCTTTCACCTCACATATCTTTCATTACCTCAATTGCATGTATCCAAGTCACTTAAAGAGTATGTTTTTACATAGTTGTAGAATTCTTATTCATGTTAGATTACAGGCATGTTTTCATGGGTCGAAGTTAGGTGAGTGTCTTTACAATTAACTTCTTTCCATCTTTTACATATACTCACCCTTTGCTTCATGTGTGTCTCGAGCGTCCCGCGAGAGTCCATGGTATAAAGTCTCTATATTCTCTATTTTTGCAAGTTTGACGACCCCATAACTCGTTTGCATGATTTGAATGTTTTCTCATTTTGTTACTTGGCATTGGTTTTGGCTTACATGTAAATTTCGCTCTGAGATTGAAATCGTTCCATTAGTTTAAGATCGAGTCTATTTATTGCTTGAGGGCAAGAAGGTTTGGTTTGGGGAATTTGATGCGTGTCTATTTTATGATGTTTTACATCTATTTTAACACGCATTTTAGCGCTCATTTACTATGTTTTAGCCTTTATTTCCCAACAATTGTCTACTTTCGTGTTTTTATGCTCTTTTGCAGAATTATGCGGAAAAGAGATGGTTTTATACCAAATTTCTACCCTCGGGAATTTTGCATATCCAAGGAACGAGGAAAAGTCAACTCAAGTCGCATACCAAATACCAAAAGGTCAAACTAAGACGAAATCGAGGCTGATACAGAGGAAAACCGGTCGACCGACCGACTACCCTGGTCGGTCGACCAGAAGACCTGCTATCTTAAGATCAGAAGTCCACCAAGCCCGACATTCGGTCGACCGACCGCATCACCTGGTCGGTCGACCAGCGCGCAGATTCAGAAATTTCCGCAAAAGCCCATTCGCGTGATTAGGTTATTAGAAAGCTTATGTTTGTCGCCTACTTAAGCTAATTACCTTGATTAGGGTTAGGCATTCTGTTCCACATGGAGTTTTTATCAGAGACAAGTTGTTAGTTTTTACAATAATCATCTTTTAATTTTCTGATAAGTTTCCTCTAGTATTATTATTATTCTTAGCATACATTCAATCTTTCCACGGGATTCAATAAAACTTTTGTTCCTTCTGCCCTAATTCCTTCTGCGGTAATTCTCTTGATTTTAGTTTATGTATTATCGTTTCATAGAATTATTAGCATCCGATTTAGTTTAGAATCCCAAAGCTTTCTTTTGTTATCACATGTTTAGATTAATGCTTCCTATGAATTCCATGTTTATTACTGTTTTTATTGTTATTTCTATGTCCATGAGTAGCTAATTGCATATGTTAGGATATAGGGAGTAAAATATGCGTAGATGGTGTAATATCCGATTCTGCCTGTACCAGACTTTGGTCGGGCCGACCAGCTTCACTGGTCGGTCGACTGAAGTGGTTGGTCGGTCGACCGGAATAGCTGGTCGGTCGACCATCCTGCGTACGTTTTCAGACTGTTTTATTTCGTCGACCATAACAACCTATAATGAGACTAAAAAGAGACGTGTAGGATGTTTGTAATGACTTACCCAAGATTGCAAGATACGGGAAGGGCATTGGTTAACGCTTTAAGACGGCTAGGTTACTTAAGACTGAAAGGTATGTGACCTAGAATTTAGGAATCACCCATATTGTTGACACCCAATATTTGTGAGACCTAGGAACTAATAACATAGGCCGAAAGGAGCTATTAGGTACCATAGACCGAAAGGATATGTTACACCCCTTACGCGACTGCAATACATTGCATGTTGACTTAGGATTTACACCATCATAGCCATTTACTACCCAAACATCCTAGCATCCTTTTTACCATAATTTTTATTTCATTCTTATTTCTTGTTTTTTGTTTATGTTTTCCCTTTTTCTTGTTTTTTGTTTATGTTTTCCCTTTTTCTTTTGCCATCATGACCATCGCCCCTTTCCCACAACTCGAGCATGAACCATTGCATATCTATTGTATTAGATTAACCTCTTTCCTTTCTCGGTCTGACTATCCTGTTAGTATTGGGGAGGTTTGTCGTATCTTTTATGATGGAGTTACTGGTAATACCTTGATCGAGATTGAGAGAAATTGTGGATGGGATTTTTTAGACTTACCCTATGAGAAGCAATGGGAACTTCTCAAACACCTAATCCAAGCCAGCGAAGATACGGAGAGGTATGAGGGCGTTAATATTAGTAGCCCGGATATTCCTGTTGAGTGTGATCCTATCACACCCGCTACTAAAGAGTCACTCATTCTTAAAGAAGAGAATGATAGGTTACTTGATTCCCTTTCCCTCCCCGTAGATGATACTGACTTGGATTTAGATACAGCTAATGAGTTAGGAATTTACCCCTTGACTGACCGACCTAATTTTGTAGGTGTTAGTAATGAACATGTTCCTGACACGTTTGAACCTTCGGTTAATGAACCTTGTTTTGTGCAGGATTCATTTGTTGATATTTCTGATGCTTGTGATAATATTAGCGAATGTTCTGCACAAGGATCCTTTACAAAGGATCCTTCGGAGGCTTTGATGTGTTTTGAGACATGTGCAGGTGAATCTCTTGCTCAGAAGGCTAATTGGGATGCTCCAAAAGTTGCAACTCTAGGGACAAGGTCCATCGGCGGTAGAAAGAGAGATGTTCTCGATCGAGTAGTACCACTTACTCGATCAAATGATGTAGAGAACGAGATCACTCACGCAAGTGATCATTTGGCTGAAGAAAAGAGCCCGAAGAAGAAGAAACCGAGGAAGGCGTCGGCCCATGACTCGGGAGTTGACGACCCCGGGAGGTGGATGGCTAGAGCTATGGATGATGACCCATCTATCTACACGGTAGGAAAGAGCTCATCTACCCAAATCACCATAGCTAAAGGGGTAACTTGTAGTCAGAATCCGTGGTCAAAGAAATTCCGCATCCTTCGCGGATAACTTCTTCTTGTTGCTCGTATTTTGAGACTATTTTCTGTTTTCCGATGAGACCTTTAGTTTTTATTTTTGCTTTAGACTTGAGACAATTTCGTTTTTGTTGTTTTGTTGGAGACAATTAGACTCGGCACTGTGGATTTTGCGCATGTTTTGGGCGCGTATATACTGTTTTACAGGTTTGAGGGAGGATTAGCTCGGTCCAACGAGTTAATTTCGAGAAGGAAAAGAACACTGCACAGGAACAGTGGTCGACCGACCAGAAGCATCAGTCGGTCGACCAAGTCCCTGCAGCCCAGAAGGTTCTGTAACCCGTCACTTGGTCGGTCGACCAAGTGGTGTGGTCGGTCGACCACTGCAGCTGCTACAGACTGTTCGTGTTTACCTCGGGAAGCTTGCAAGAATGATTAGGGAGTCTTTCTCCTCACTCTTTCTTTTATACTTTCATTTTTCTTCTCAATTTCAAACCTTTAAACAACTATTATTACCTAAAACATCGTTAATCCCCGAAAAGGGTTTTTTCTTCGTATCCCTTTTTCAGGTCCTTGGAGTGGCACTGCTGGCCACCGAAACCTCCTAAGCTCCCACTGGTTTGGGGAGGTTTCCATTGCGCTTAAATCCGGTGAGTTCCTTCCATGTTTTCCTTGGTTTTTACTTTTACGCTTTTTTCTTTCAAAACCTTTGCTTACGCTAATGCACAATAGGGACATTGTGCGGTTTGGTTTTGGGAAGGGTTTTATGTCGCATGTATTTATTTCATTGCATTTTGCCACACGTTTATTGCATTTCCGTCTTGCATGCATTTATTTCATTGCATTTTGCCACACGTTTATTGCATTTCCGTCTTGCATCGTTTCTTTTATTTTTTCCTTGCTTATACAAAAGAAAAATCCAAAAAAATTGAAAATTCAAAAATTTCAAAAAAATGCACGTTTATTTTAGCATACAGGTTGAGTCGGAACGAGAGTATTTCTATGATGACTTTGCATTTTCATATGTTTATGCCTAAGCCTTGCTTGTCAGCCTGTTTAGTATAGAATCATATGCATAATCTACGAGTTTTTGTCAAACTAGTTGTTGAATCTTGAGACTTGACTTTTATCTTTGGCAAACTACAACACATTCTGAGTTTTTAGAGCCTTATTACTGGTGTCATTCATGACCAGTTGTTTAGGATGTGAGTAGTACTCCTCTTGTGACATGTTACATCAATATGCATAAACATGAACATGAATTGCTATACACTTGTTTACTATCTCGTTTTGTGAAGTCTTGATACGTGCATTTGGGACCCTTTTTCTCTTATTTACCCATAAGCCTTACATAGCCAAAATTGCCTTTTTATCCCCCAAAACTACATCCTATATTTAGCCCACCTTACCGAGCTAGTATTTGTGGTCATTGGATTATTTGTTTTGAGGCATCTTGGTTTGTATGCTATCTTGAGCAAAAAGAGGAAAGAAAAAAAGAAAAAAAAAAAGAAAAAAAAAACAGAAAAATTCAGAAAAAAAAAGAAAGAAAAATGAAAAATCAAAAGAAACCTGCAAGTCAGTCGACCGACCGTCCCCATTGGTCGGTCGACCAACTGACAGGATCAGAGTTCAAAATTTGTTTTGTAATCCCTTTCTTTTACACGTTATCACTCATGCACTTCATTCAAAGTATTTGGGAGTCCCTTCTTTTATATAATGTGAGATTTGTGCTACAAAAGAGCACTTTCTTAATATCAAAAGTCGTGAAATATGTTGTTGGGAACCGGTTTTACTAGCTTGGCTACTAACCCCACAAGTCCAAAAACATCTTAACCTCTTTTACCTTTCACCTCACATATCTTTCATTACCTCAATTGCATGTATCCAAGTCACTTAAAGAGTATGTTTTTACATAGTTGTAGAATTCTTATTCATGTTAGATTACAGGCATGTTTTCATGGGTCGAAGTTAGGTGAGTGTCTTTACAATTAACTTCTTTCCATCTTTTACATATACTCACCCTTTGCTTCATGTGTGTCTCGAGCGTCCCGCGAGAGTCCATGGTATAAAGTCTCTATATTCTCTATTTTTGCAAGTTTGACGACCCCATAACTCGTTTGCATGATTTGAATGTTTTCTCATTTTGTTACTTGGCATTGGTTTTGGCTTACATGTAAATTTCGCTCTGAGATTGAAATCGTTCCATTAGTTTAAGATCGAGTCTATTTATTGCTTGAGGGCAAGAAGGTTTGGTTTAGGGAATTTGATGCGTGTCTATTTTATGATGTTTTACATCTATTTTAACACGCATTTTAGCGCTCATTTACTATGTTTTAGCCTTTATTTCCCAACAATTGTCTACTTTCGTGTTTTTATGCTCTTTTGCAGAATTATGCGGAAAAGAGATGGTTTTATACCAAATTTCTACCCTCGGGAATTTTGCATATCCAAGGAACGAGGAAAAGTCAACTCAAGTCGCATACCAAATACCAAAAGGTCAAACTAAGACGAAATCGAGGCTGATACAGAGGAAAACCGGTCGACCGACCGACTACCCTGGTCGGTCGACCAGAAGACCTGCTATCTTAAGATCAGAAGTCCACCAAGCCCGACATTCGGTCGACCGACCGCATCACCTGGTCGGTCGACCAGCGCGCAGATTCAGAAATTTCCGCAAAAGCCCATTCGCGTGATTAGGTTATTAGAAAGCTTATGTTTGTCGCCTACTTAAGCTAATTACCTTGATTAGGGTTAGGCATTCTGTTCCACATAGAGTTTTTATCAGAGACAAGTTGTTAGTTTTTACAATAATCATCTTTTAATTTTCTGATAAGTTTCCTCTAGTATTATTATTATTCTTAGCATACATTCAATCTTTCCACGGGATTCAATAAAACTTTTGTTCCTTCTGCCCTAATTCCTTCTGCGGTAATTCTCTTGATTTTAGTTTATGTATTATCGTTTCATAGAATTATTAGCATCCGATTTAGTTTAGAATCCCAAAGCTTTCTTTTGTTATCACATGTTTAGATTAATGCTTCCTATGAATTCCATGTTTATTACTGTTTTTATTGTTATTTCTATGTCCATGAGTAGCTAATTGCATATGTTAGGATATAGGGAGTAAAATATGCGTAGATGGTGTAATATCCGATTCTGCCTGTACCAGACTTTGGTCGGCCGACCAGCTTCACTGGTCGGTCGACTGAAGTGGTTGGTCGGTCGACCGGAATAGCTGGTCGGTCGACCATCCTGCGTACGTTTTCAGACTGTTTTATTTCGTCGACCATAACAACCTATAATGAGACTAAAAAGAGACGTGTAGGATGTTTGTAATGACTTACCCAAGATTGCAAGATACGGGAAGGGCATTGGTTAACGCTTTAAGACGGCTAGGTTACTTAAGACTGAAAGGTATGTGACCTAGAATTTAGGAATCACCCATATTGTTGACACCCAATATTTGTGAGACCTAGGAACTAATAACATAGGCCGAAAGGAGCTATTAGGTACCATAGACCGAAAGGATATGTTACACCCCTTACGCGACTGCAATACATTGCATGTTGACTTAGGATTTACACCATCATAGCCATTTACTACCCAAACATCCTAGCATCCTTTTTACCATAATTTTTATTTCATTCTTATTTCTTGTTTTTTGTTTATGTTTTCCCTTTTTCTTGTTTTTTGTTTATGTTTTCCCTTTTTCTTTTGCCATCATGACCATCGCCCCTTTCCCACAACTCGAGCATGAACCATTGCATATCTATTGTATTAGATTAACCTCTTTCCTTTCTCGGTCTGACTATCCTGTTAGTATTGGGGAGGTTTGTCGTATCTTTTATGATGGAGTTACTGGTAATACCTTGATCGAGATTGAGAGAAATTGTGGATGGGATTTTTTAGACTTACCCTATGAGAAGCAATGGGAACTTCTCAAACACCTAATCCAAGCCAGCGAAGATACGGAGAGGTATGAGGGCGTTAATATTAGTAGCCCGGATATTCCTGTTGAGTGTGATCCTATCACACCCGCTACTAAAGAGTCACTCATTCTTAAAGAAGAGAATGATAGGTTACTTGATTCCCTTTCCCTCCCCGTAGATGATACTGACTTGGATTTAGATACAGCTAATGAGTTAGGAATTTACCCTTTGACTGACCGACCTAATTTTGTAGGTGTTAGTAATGAACATGTTCCTGACACGTTTGAACCTTCGGTTAATGAACCTTGTTTTGTGCAGGATTCATTTGTTGATATTTCTGATGCTTGTGATAATATTAGCGAATGTTCTGCACAAGGATCCTTTACAAAGGATCCTTCGGAGGCTTTGATGTGTTTTGAGACATGTGCAGGTGAATCTCTTGCTCAGAAGGCTGATTGGGATGCTCCAAAAGTTGCAACTCTAGGGACAAGGTCCATCGGCGGTAGAAAGAGAGATGTTCTCGATCGAGTAGTACCACTTACTCGATCAAATGATGTAGAGAACGAGATCACTCACGCAAGTGATCATTTGGCTGAAGAAAAGAGCCCGAAGAAGAAGAAACCGAGGAAGGCGTCGGCCCATGACTCGGGAGTTGACGACCCCGGGAGGTGGATGGCTAGAGCTATGGATGATGACCCATCTATCTACACGGTAGGAAAGAGCTCATCTACCCAAATCACCATAGCTAAAGGGGTAACTTGTAGTCAGAATCCGTGGTCAAAGAAATTCCGCATCCTTCGCGGATAACTTCTTCTTGTTGCTCGTATTTTGAGACTATTTTCTGTTTTCCGATGAGACCTTTAGTTTTTATTTTTGCTTTAGACTTGAGACAATTTCGTTTTTGTTGTTTTGTTGGAGACAATTAGACTCGGCACTGTGGATTTTGCGCATGTTTTGGGCGCGTATATACTGTTTTACAGGTTTGAGGGAGGATTAGCTCGGTCCAACGAGTTAATTTCGAGAAGGAAAAGAACACTGCACAGGAACAGTGGTCGACCGACCAGAAGCATCAGTCGGTCGACCAAGTCCCTGCAGCCCAGAAGGTTCTGTAACCCGTCACTTGGTCGGTCGACCAAGTGGTGTGGTCGGTCGACCACTGCAGCTGCTACAGACTGTTCGTGTTTACCTCGGGAAGCTTGCAAGAATGATTAGGGAGTCTTTCTCCTCACTCTTTCTTTTATACTTTCATTTTTCTTCTCAATTTCAAACCTTTAAACAACTATTATTACCTAAAACATCGTTAATCCCCGAAAAGGGTTTTTTCTTCGTATCCCTTTTTCAGGTCCTTGGAGTGGCACTGCTGGCCACCGAAACCTCCTAAGCTCCCACTGGTTTGGGGAGGTTTCCATTGCGCTTAAATCCGGTGAGTTCCTTCCATGTTTTCCTTGGTTTTTACTTTTACGCTTTTTTCTTTCAAAACCTTTGCTTACGCTAATGCACAATAGGGACATTGTGCGGTTTGGTTTTGGGAAGGGTTTTATGTCGCATGTATTTATTTCATTGCATTTTGCCACACGTTTATTGCATTTCCGTCTTGCATGCATTTATTTCATTGCATTTTGCCACACGTTTATTGCATTTCCGTCTTGCATCGTTTCTTTTATTTTTTCCTTGCTTATACAAAAGAAAAATCCAAAAAAATTGAAAATTCAAAAATTTCAAAAAAATGCACGTTTATTTTAGCATACAGGTTGAGTCGGAACGAGAGTATTTCTATGATGACTTTGCATTTTCATATGTTTATGCCTAAGCCTTGCTTGTCAGCCTGTTTAGTATAGAATCATATGCATAATCTACGAGTTTTTGTCAAACTAGTTGTTGAATCTTGAGACTTGACTTTTATCTTTGGCAAACTACAACACATTCTGAGTTTTTAGAGCCTTATTACTGGTGTCATTCATGACCAGTTGTTTAGGATGTGAGTAGTACTCCTCTTGTGACATGTTACATCAATATGCATAAACATGAACATGAATTGCTATACACTTGTTTACTATCTCGTTTTGTGAAGTCTTGATACGTGCATTTGGGACCCTTTTTCTCTTATTTACCCATAAGCCTTACATAGCCAAAATTGCCTTTTTATCCCCCAAAACTACATCCTATATTTAGCCCACCTTACCGAGCTAGTATTTGTGGTCATTGGATTATTTGTTTTGAGGCATCTTGGTTTGTATGCTATCTTGAGCAAAAAGAGGAAAGAAAAAAAGAAAAAAAAAAAAGAAAAAAAAAAAAGAAAAATTCAGAAAAAAAAAGAAAGAAAAATGAAAAATCAAAAGAAACCTGCAAGTCAGTCGACCGACCGTCCCCAATGGTCGGTCGACCAACTGACAGGATCAGAGTTCAAAATTTGTTTTGTAATCCCTTTCTTTTACACGTTATCACTCATGCACTTCATTCAAAGTATTTGGGAGTCCCTTCTTTTATATAATGTGAGATTTGTGCTACAAAAGAGCACTTTCTTAATATCAAAAGTCGTGAAATATGTTGTTGGGAACCGGTTTTACTAGCTTGGCTACTAACCCCACAAGTCCAAAAACATCTTAACCTCTTTTACCTTTCACCTCACATATCTTTCATTACCTCAATTGCATGTATCCAAGTCACTTAAAGAGTATGTTTTTACATAGTTGTAGAATTCTTATTCATGTTAGATTACAGGCATGTTTTCATGGGTCGAAGTTAGGTGAGTGTCTTTACAATTAACTTCTTTCCATCTTTTACATATACTCACCCTTTGCTTCATGTGTGTCTCGAGCGTCCCGCGAGAGTCCATGGTATAAAGTCTCTATATTCTCTATTTTTGCAAGTTTGACGACCCCATAACTCGTTTGCATGATTTGAATGTTTTCTCATTTTGTTACTTGGCATTGGTTTTGGCTTACATGTAAATTTCGCTCTGAGATTGAAATCGTTCCATTAGTTTAAGATCGAGTCTATTTATTGCTTGAGGGCAAGAAGGTTTGGTTTGGGGAATTTGATGCGTGTCTATTTTATGATGTTTTACATCTATTTTAACACGCATTTTAGCGCTCATTTACTATGTTTTAGCCTTTATTTCCCAACAATTGTCTACTTTCGTGTTTTTATGCTCTTTTGCAGAATTATGCGGAAAAGAGATGGTTTTATACCAA
This sequence comes from Silene conica, assembly GCA_029255685.2. Lineage (NCBI taxonomy): Eukaryota > Viridiplantae > Streptophyta > Magnoliopsida > Caryophyllales > Caryophyllaceae > Silene > Silene conica. Next base: position 53,247,628 of record CM055311.2, on the reverse strand, counting down.
ATTTCTACCCTCGGGAATTTTGCATATCCAAGGAACGAGGAAAAGTCAACTCAAGTCGCATACCAAATACCAAAAGGTCAAACTAAGACGAAATCGAGGCTGATACAGAGGAAAACCGGTCGACCGACCGACTACCCTGGCCGGTCGACCAGAAGACCTGCTATCTTAAGATCAGAAGTCCACCAAGCCCGACATTCGGTCGACCGACCGCATCACCTGGTCGGTCGACCAGCGCGCAGATTCAGAAATTTCCGCAAAAGCCCATTCGCGTGATTAGGTTATTAGAAAGCTTATGTTTGTCGCCTACTTAAGCTAATTACCTTGATTAGGGTTAGGCATTCAGTTCCACATAGAGTTTTTATCAGAGACAAGTTGTTAGTTTTTACAATAATCATCTTTTAATTTTCTGTTTAGTTTCCTCTAGTATTATTATTATTCTTAGCATACATTCAATCTTTCCACGGGATTCAATAAAACTTTTGTTCTTTCTGCCCTAATTCCTTCTGCAGTAATTCCCTTGATTTTAGTTTATGTATTATCGTTTCATAGAATTATTAGCATCCGGTTTAGTTTAGAATCCCAAAGATTTTTTTTGTTATCACATGTTTAGATTAATGCTTGCTATGAATTCTATGTTTATTACTGTTTTTATTGTTATTTCTATGTCCATGAGTAGCTAATTGCATATGTTAGGATGTAGGGAGTAAAATATGCGTAGATGGTGTAATACCCGATTCTGCCTGTAGCAGACTTTGGTCGGCCGACCAGCTTCACTGGTCGGTCGACCGGAATAGTTGGTCCGTCGACCATCCTGCTTAGTTTTCAGACTGTTTTATTTCGTCGACCATAACAACCTATAATGAGACTGAAAAGAGACTTGTAGGATGTTAGTAATGACCTACCCAAGATTCAAAGATACGGGAAGGGCATTGGTTAACGCTTTAAGACGGCTATGTTACTTAAGACTGAAAGGTATGTGACCTAGAATTTAGGAATCACTCTTATTGTTGACACCCAATATTTGTGAGACCTAGGAACTAATAGCATTGGCCGAAAGGAGCTATTAGGTACCATAGATCGAAAGGATATGTTACACCCCTTACGCGACTCCAATACATGTTGACTTAGGATTTACACCATCATAGCCATTTACTACCCAAACATCCTAGCATCCTTTTTACCATGAGTTTAATTTCATTCTTATTTCTTGTTTTATTTCTGTCTTTAATTTTAGACTTAGTGACAACCAATACAAACAAACCCCCAATTGTTACATAAAAACATTGACCTTAAACAATAAACATTCCCCACCTCCTTGTGGTTCGACCCTTGACTTACGCTATCTAGTCTTAAGCCGAGGTTTTATAAATCTTATCTTTGGCACCCCTCAACGATGGGTGTCACAAGTCTAGGCAAAATATATTATATACTCGTGCGTATAATCGTGTGTTAAGTGTATAGTTAATATAAGAAATGAAGATCTTGTCAATCAACATGAAGCTACAAGAGTTTTCTATTGTAGAAGATTCAAGATTGTTAGTCAAGCTTAGACTAATGGAAGATTGATGGAAGATCTCAAGCTCCTAGCAGTCTTTATGAAGATTAGTTAGGATAGACGTCGAGTAACGGAATCTCATTCAGTTGAAACGATATTAGCTAAAGTTATAGCTGTCAACTATAACTTTGGTAAGTAACTCGTTCAAAGTTATAGCTAGTAGCTATAACTCTATAAAGCAACAAGAAATACATGGATTAGTACATGGCCATTTTATTTTTAAAATCGGTGTGAAATTTTTTTTGTTATTATCATCTTATCTTTCAATATTGAATTATTAATCTTAAGTGCTTATTATAAATAAAATATCCAATGATTAAAAAGGAATAAAATAATTACTTTATGAGTTAATTATTTATCCTAATATACTAAGGATTTTATTTTAACCATAATTGTCGAAAACCTAAAATCTAGACAAGCATGTTTGGAAGGCTATGGTAACCGTGTCATACCAAATGTTTCTATAATTGTTGAGTTAATTTAAATAAATATTATGTATTTATTTAATATTTTAACAAACTAAATTATGGTAAAAGATATAGTTTACAATATCTTGACAAGATTTAGAAGATTGATTATTAAAATATTATATATTTTATGGTATAAGATCTTTTCTAAATTAAATAAGATTTAGAAAATCGGTTTTATATATAATACTTAAATATCTTATTTGATCTTTCCTAAATTGATTAAGATTAGATTTAGGAAATATTATCTAAAGACTAGAAGTCTAGTTAAGGTAATATTCCTAAAGCATCTAGGGTTTGGAATAATCCTAGATCTAATTCAATATAAATAGGATGTTTATAACACTTCGAACCTCACGTCACTCACACACACAAACCGAGAAAAACGCATATACAAGTTCGTGTACTAATCATGCTTAAACTATCAAATTCCGTTATAAGAGTTAAGTGCTAGAATATTGTTCTTATTCGTTCAATTTGTGAACACGAAGAATCATAGAAGATTTATCTTATTTACATAAGAAAGTTGAGTATTTTGAAATACTCGTTATATTCAAGTATTTCACGGTACTTGAAGATAGCTCGGTATTTCACGGTATCTAGATTGAGTTATAACTAACGTCTAGTTGTACGAGTAGGGTTGATAAAATTGTAATCCAGAGAGAGGTACTAATTTTATTAATCGAGAATAGTGGTCGTAGGTTTTGATTTGTGAAACTGAACCACTTCAAAAATATCGTGTCTCCTCTTGCTTATTGTTTTTATTCGTTACTCATCACGTGAACATTATACATCGAAGATAAATCGAAAAAGTTGGCGTACTCAATTTAACCCCTCTTTCTTGAGTATATTCAGATCAATAGACTCTTCAATTGGTATCAGAGCCTCGTGCTCTCTATAGCCTAACCACTTGAGGTTCATCCTTCTATTAATTCTACCAAATATATTATATACCTCTATCTACTATGGACTCCAAACACCTCAAGTGTCCTATCTTCGATGGTAAGAACTATAGTTTATGGAAAAAATATGATGACCCACTACATCAAAGGATGTGATTGGGAATGCTGGAAGATCATCCAAACTGGACCAAAGAAAATCTTGGTCGCCACTGCAAATGGAACCACTTATGAAAAGATGGAAAGTGACTACGTTGAAGCGGATTAAAAAAACGCTGAGAAAAATTCAAAAGCTATGAGCCTCCTACAAAACGGTATGATTACCTCTAAATTTGACCGATGCTCATCTTGTAATTCCGCTAAGGAAATCTGGGATGGTCTAGAACTTGCCTACGATGGAACCTCTGTAGTCAAGAAACATCGCATAGACTTGCTTATTCAAAGATATGAACTTTTCACTATGGAAAAGAATGAATCTATTGATAGCATGCTTCACGATTTTCTTGTATTATCAATGAACTACGAAACCTTGGTAGGAAGTTTGACTCTAAAGATATCGTTCGAAAGATTCTTCGAAGTCTCACCAAGAAGTGGCAACCCAAGGTCACGGCCATTGAGGAAACTCGTGATCTTTTAAAACTAACGTACCAAGAACTGATAGGATCTCTAATGGCTCACGAGGTCATGCTAATCAAGGACGTTGATGACCACTCTAAAATAAAAGGCGTTGCCTTACAAGCTTCTACGAGCGAAGAATGCGAACCGGAACTGGAAGATGAAACTGTATTATTTGCAAGACGTTTTAACAAAGATGTTTCAAAGAAAGGTACAAAAACCATAGCAATAAAACAACTGACAAAAAGAAGAATGACCCTAAGCAAACCTTCTTTAAAAGAGGATTCTTTAAGTGCGGTCAACAGGATCACATGATCAAGGATTGTCCAAGCTTGGATAAGATTAAGGACAAATCCAAAAGAGAAAAGACCAAGACCGAGTACAAAAAGGTGATGCTTGCGTCATGCTGGGGAGAGTTAGAATCTGAGGACGACGAGGACTCAGACGAAGATGAGGTAGCTAACCCGTGCCTAAGCAATGTCGCCTAGATCTAATCTCCGTCGACCGTGATGAGGATAACGCATCACGATTCTGCCTTCTCGGAGAATCAGACTCCGATGACGAAGACCAAAAGGTAAAAAATTTACAGCTTAAGAGCCAAGTTAAAAATTTGTCTAAGTCTACCTTAAATAAATATTTTGAGAAAACCTTAGCCCAATGCCATGAACAAAGTCTTGAAATATACGAGTTGAAAGAACAAATCCTTGATATTGCTGAGGAAAATCAACTATTTAAAGCCAAAGCTAAGAAACTGAAATCCAAGGTTAACATTGAGACAAATGTTAAACTGGAAGCAGTAATGTCTGAGAAAAAGATTCTTGAATCTAAAGTTATAGCTAATGAAGCCATAACCTGGAAATTGAAACTCAACATTAAAGAGCTAAAATCTAAATTTATAGCTAATGAAGCTATAAATTCATAATTGAGAAAGGCCAATGAACTTCTAAAGTCCAAATCTACAACAATCGTTGAAGATGAGACTCATCTAGAAGAAGTTGAAATCCTCGAAAAGAAAATCATTGATTTGGAGTTCAACGTATCCAACATTAAAAATGAACATGCTCACATAGTGTTCAATTTTAATAAAGACACTCAAAACTTAAAAGAATCTAACAACATCGACCATAACTCCTGTAAAAAGGAAATATATTCTTTAAAAGACCTCCTTCTTCATGCACGAAAAGTTCACGACAAATGGGAAGGAAGTACTAACGTATTAAACTCTTTGACTGAACAATCCGATAATAACATGAAGATGGGATAAGGTCATGAATGTTATGGTAGAAGAGATCACTCTAAGTGTAAACAAAGTCCCACAGACCGAGACTTCAGAAAAAGGAAATATGTTGACCTACCTGAGTATTTAATATGCACTTATTGCGGTCATACTGGACACCTTCGGGAAAATGTTGTAAAACACGCACAATATTTTAAAACCGGAGTTAAATTTGTCAAATCCTTATGTATACCAAATGATGCTATCTCTATTGTTGATAGTAATGAGAGCGATGCCGAGGAAAGAAACTGTTAAGTTCATATACCTATTTAGTCATACTAGTTTTATTTATCTTATAAATAGAAGATCTTATGCATGCTTAACATAATATGTGTCGAGATATATGAAGAAGAACAAGCTTCCTTACATTGATAATCTCGGCTAAAAGGGCACAAGTGAAGTCACCTTCTTCACTTGTTCTTGAGCTTATTACACGGATGATCCTCCTTGAACCTTCAAAGAGATGATGGCCTCCAAAAGATGAACACCAAGACACACTAATTCTCAATGTTTGTATGTTATTGTGCTAGAATCAACACACAAACTCACTAGATAGTGCAAGGAGGCACACGGTTAGGGTTTAGAAAAATGAAGCTTATTTTTCTTTCTTTTGTTCTCTCTAAAACAACCAAACCCTAAGTCAATTGTGAATGAATGAGTGAACAAGAGAAGAGGGAACAAAACTCTCTTTTGTTCTCTCTTTTGGGACGGCCGAGAGCAAGGGGTAGAGTGCCCAATGGGTGGCACCTCTACCTTGCATAATGTTTCCCATGCTAGACATATTATTAAATGTATGTCTTATCAATGTTCCCATAACAATTTTATGCAATATGTATGTTTGTGTGTCAAGACACACGGTCCATTACTAGCCATGGACTCGTTTAAAACATCACATAGGAGCATATTTATTTACGCATTTGGAGTTTAACATTTAACCTTTCAATCGTAAATTAATAAGTAATTCAATCAATTACTTATAATATATTTAGTTACTACAACAATTGTAAATAATTCATTCAACAACTTTATGTTTCATAAACATATAAATTTTAGTGATAACATTTCAATCACTAAAATAATTTATAATCTTATTATAAATTATCTCCTTAATTTTATTCATAATCTAGAAATGAATCAACTCGTATCAATATACAGTTGTTACATTTAATATTGAGATAGCTGTCCTAAAGGTGTGACCTAAAGGGATCAACTGGTCACCACCGTCATTACGACAGTAATGTCAAACTCTAGCAAGCCAATCATTACCGATTAATGTTGACCAGTTGACTTATGATAAGAATCATCCCATGAATATTCTTTTATAGAGATTTGTCAATTTAATTAATATAATTGACGTGATCACATTATTGTCGAGGACACTTACTCCAACAATCTCCCACTTGTCCTCACAAGTGTGGATCACCGATTCTCTTGTTCTATTACATCATCTCCCACTCAATGCAAGGTGTCTTGCAGGTCGTACTTGCACGTGATCAAATCAATAGTGGTTTTTCTCGATATGGAGTGTAACTGTTTGACCGGAATTATCTACCATAGACAGTCTCCGAGCGTGGCCACGCATTTACAGTTCACTACTCCTCGAGTGGCCTTGAGATTTAAGATAACCCTGACAAGGGGCAGAACAATTCCTTTCCAACTGTTCTCCTTGGCCAACATCATCCATTGTGACCCAAAATGTATCCATTTGACCCCTTTTACGGAAGATCGTAGAATATAAATTAAAGTCATTCTGAATAATGTCACCTCTAGAGCAACCAGTCTCTAGTCAAAGAATCGACTCATAAGAATATATATAGCAGCTCTTGCCACGACCAGGCTCCATTGAATTCTAAAGAACTCTATAAGCGGTCACTGCCCGACACAAGTGTACTTTACAGTTTCTCTATATGATCGACTAGTCATCCCTTATGACTCTATGGTGTAAGAACTCACCATCAATTGCATCATAATCTAGTCACTTCGAGACGTCACCTCACATAAGTGATTAGGGGCAATACTAAGTTAATCCAGTTCACTTGTACAGGGTTCAACAATTGTCCTACAATCCTGTTGGATTTAACAAAGTATATATAAAATAAACAAGTTGTATAAAACTTTAAATGATGAACGAGATTATCTTATATGAACGCAAAAACAACATTTTTCATTTCATATCGCATAATCGGTTACACATTGGGTAAACTCTTAAGACCCATAGAACGAGCATGAGAATCATGCTTAGCTTGCGACAAGGGTTTGGTTAAAGGATCAGCCACATTATCGTCTGTCCCAACCTTACATATCGCTATTTCCTTCCTATCAATGAAATCCCGAATTACATGATATTTTCTTGATACATGTCTAGACTTATTACTAGACTTAGGCTCCTTAGCCTGAAAGACAGCACCACTGTTATCACAGTACAGGGTGATAGGATCTTCAGCATTTGGAACTACCCTTAGTCCCTCGATAAATTGCCTTATCCATATTGCCTCCTTAGCAGCTTCTGACGCTGCAATGTACTCTGCTTCCGTTGTAGAATCCGCAACGACTGGTTCTTTGAAGCTCTTCCAACTAATGGCACCACCATTCAAGATAAAGACAAATCCAGCCTGGGATTTAAAATCGTCTTTATCTGTTTGGAAGCTTGCATCTGTGTAACCCTTTACACACAAATCTTCTTCCCCTCCAAACACTAAGTATGAATCCTTAGTTCTTCTCAAGTACGTACTTAAGGATGTTCTTGACTGCAATCCAGTGACTTTCACCTGGATTTGCTTGATATCTACTAGTCATGCTCAAAGCATACGAGACATCAGGACGAGTGCATATCATGGCGTACATGATAGATCCCACGGCGGAAGCATAAGGGATCATTTTCATGCGTTCAACATCCTTAGGCTCTGTGGGTGATTGAGACTTTCTCAATATAATGCCACTTCCCATGGGGATAAACCCTCTCTTGGAATTTCCCATGCTGAACCGTCGAAGAATCTTATCGATATAAGGTTCTTGACTTAGTGCCAATATCCTCTTGGATCTATCTCTATAGATCCGGATACCTAATATGCATTGTGCATTTCCTAGATCTTTCATCTGAAAATGGTTACCTAACCATCCTTTTACTGATGAAAGCATTGGAACATCATTTCCAATGAGTAGTATGTCATCCACATACAAGATTAGGAATACAACATTGCTCCCACTGAATTTCATATATAAACAAGGTTCCTCGACACTTCGAGTGAAACCATTTTCTTTTATGACTTCATTGAAGCGATGATTCCAACTCCTCGATGCTTGCTTAAGACCATAGATGGATCTCTTAAGCTTGCATACCTTGTTAGGATTTTTAGGATCTTCAAAACCCTCAGGTTGTATCATATACACATCCTCCTTTAAATGCCCATTTAAGAAGGCGGTTTTGACGTCCATTTGCCACACTTCATAATCATGAAATGCGGCAATCGCTAACATTATCCTAATGGATCTTAGCATGGCTACCGGAGCAAAGGTTTCATCATAATGAAGACCTTGGACTTGGGAAAAACCCTTAGCTACTAGCCTAGCTTTATAGACATCATCATGTCCTTTTATGCCGTTCTTCACCTTGAAGATCCACTTGCATTGGAGAGGTCTCATATCCTTTGTCAAGTCTACCAAGTCCCATACTTGGTTTTGATGCATAGAATCCATCTCGGATACCATGGCCTCATGCCATTTGATGGAGTCGGGACTAGAGATTGCAGCTTTGTAAGTGGTAGGCTCGTCACTTTCCAAAAGTAAAACGTCTAGGCTACCATCTTCCTCAATTAGTCCAACATACCTATCAGGTTGATGTGGGACCCTACTCGACCTCCTGGGTGGAATAGGTACTGAAGTGGATGAAGAAGGAACATCTTCATCTGTCTCAGCTTCAGTTTGTGGCTCTTGAACTTCTCGAACTTCATTAAGTTCAAAATTTCTCCCACTCTGTCTCTTAGAAATAAACTCCTTTTCTAAGAAGACAGCCTCAGAAGACACAAACACTTTGTTTTCTTGAGGTTTGTAGAAGTGGTAGCCACGTGAGGTGGTTGGATAACCAACAAAAATGCATTTTTCGGATCTTGGTGCGAGTTTGTCATCGTTTTTAGACTTGACATAAGCATCGCACCCCCATATCTTCATATAGGATAAGTTAGGAACCTTTCCTTTCCACATCTCATATGGAGTCTTATCGGTCGCTTTCGTTGGACTATTGTTCAACGATTTGATGGCGGTGAGGATCGCAAATCCCCAAAATGAATTGGGTAAATTGGTTTGGCTCATCATTGATCGGACCATATCCAATAAGGTTCGATTCCTCCTTTCAGCCACACCATTAAGTTGTGGTGTTCCCGGAGGTGAAAGTTGTGATACAATGCCACACTCCTTTAGATGTGAATCAAATTCATTACTAAGATATTCTCCACCACGATCGGATTGTAATGTTTTAATCTTCTTGTCGAGTTGGTTCTCTACTTCATTCTGAAGTTCTTTAAATTTCGTAAAAGCTTCACTCTTATGTTTCATTAAGTAGATATACCCATACCTACTTAAATCATCGGTGAAGGTGATGAAATAGTCATAATCGCCTCTAGCGGTGATTGATAGTGGTCCGCATACATCCGTATGTATTAGTCCCAATAACTCACTGGCTCGTGTCCCTTTACCACTAAAGGGGTTACGAGTCATCTTTCCTAGAAGGCAAGCTTCGCATGTACCATAAGATTCATATTCGAATGGTTTAATTATGTTGGTCTTTACCAATCTTTTAATGCGATTTTCATTTATGTGACCAAGTCGACAATGCCAAACATATGATTCATTTGGATCACTTGTTTTAATCCTTTTGTTATTAACGTTGTAGACATTATTAGACGAGTCGGAAGTCTCCAAAACATAGATTCCATTAATAGAATTGGCACGGCCAACTACCATGTCATTCTTAGAAATTACACAACAATTGTTTTTAATGGAAAAATCATATCCCTCAATGTCTAACATTGCAACAGAAATAATGTTTTTGGAAAGAGACGGTACAAAATAACAATTATTGAGTTTTAGCTCATATCCACTCGTCAATGCAAGAGTGCAAGTTCCTTTTGAAGTGGCCGCTACCCGAGCTCCATTTCCAAGTCGGAGATCCATATCACCCTTGTCCACCTTCTCCACTTCTCTTAAACCCTGTGATAGGCTTATCGCGTACCTAACAAAGATACCCTAGGCTTAACTAACAAATGAATGTAGATAAGGAAGTAGGGGTCGATCTCAGGGAGACGGTAGATGCAATATGACAAGCTATGGTTAGAATTCTATCAAGGTCGATTCGATTGATTGATTGGTTTGATGATTAAAACGATAACAAATTGAGATGTAAAACAATGATAATAAAAGATCTAGGGAAATAGGTTCACACATGTAAATTAGCAATAATTGATGTCGAATTGGGGAAACATATGATCAAAAGTTGTCTAGACTTATTAGCAATTATCTCTCGATTTTATTACTAGTCTTAGAACGATTACTAGCGGGCTCTCGCACTTACTAGGTCGCGCTACAAAACATGCTTAGGCAAATTCCATTCCCGACTTTCGATCTTAGGAAAAGAATTAACAAGATAACCAAAAATTGTGATCAAGAATCAAAGGTTAACAATACATAACAAGCATGTTATAGAAACAAAAAATTAATCATAATAAATCCCAATTCAACAATTATCAATTACTAATCTAACATGGCTTCCCTAAACCCTAGATTATAAGACTACTCACTCATGATAATATATAAACTAACAAAGATTGATTTAATTAACATAAACATGATAAAAAATATATAAATTGGAATTAAAAAGATAATATAAAAGCAAGGAAAAGAAATTACCAACTTAAGGAAATAAGAACAAGAACTTAATTATTAAGAGCAAAATAATCTTCAAATAAAACCCGGAATTAAAGCATAAATGTTGATGATTGAAAAACTAACAACATAAAGGAAACTAGGTTTTTGTAGATTTAGGGAAATGTATGAAAAAGCATCCATAAAATGCTCTCTAGTGATGAGTTTATATACAAAAACTAGCTAGGAAAGTGAAGAGTTGCTCAGTTGCACAATCCCCGAAAATCCGGGGACCAAACAGTCTTAGGGGGCGCAGCAATTGAGGCCAGGAATTGCTCAGGTATCAAACCCCAAGATTCTGGGGTTTGAACAAGTCTCGGGGGCGCAGCAATTTGGGTATATGGCTATCTCGCATCAACCCCGAGATTCTGGGGTTCGAACAGCAATCCGGGGACCTTGCAATCTCTTCTTTTCTTTACTAGTTCTCACTTTCTTGGCTCAAGTACCAACCAAATTTCATTTCTTCTTCCTCGAGAATGAGTGAATCTTCCCAAAATGCCCTTACATGGCCAAAACGCGCTCCAAGTAGCCTCGTGGTGCTCGGTGAATGCCAAAATGATAGAAAAAGGTCGCAACTTGCTCCGTTTCCTACAAAATGCAACAAAACATGCAAAACACCTACAACACGGAATTAGCTCATAAAATCACCTCATAAAGTGCAAATTATCATGTAAAGATGAGCTAAAAGAGAGGTGAAAATCATATAAAAATAGGACACATCAAATTCCCCCAAGCTAAACCCTTGCTTGTCCCAAGCAAGCACACAATATCAAGGCAAGGGTAAGGAGCACCAAATCTCATCATTTGCAAATCCCAACATAAGCTAACAAGCGCAATGAATCATAATCCCAAAACAACGTGGGCATAAGGATAACGCAAAAACATGGATGAGATTTACATGGCGGCGTAGCATGAAAGATTTTATTCAAACTTTTCGGCTCTTGCATGATCTTATTGACAATGGACTCTCGCGGTACACTCAAGCACACATTTATATGTAAAAGGAGATTTGTATGAGTGACACTCTCGTAAACTCTACTCATGAGAGTGCGCCCGCAATCTAATATGGTGATCATTCCAAGTCCACGAGTCAAAACAATCAAATGCAAGCATAAAAAGAAGAAGCCAAGGATTAGAGGAAGGCTATGGTCATGGGTAAGAAAGGGGAACATATGAATTATGGTAAGTGGAGCTAAGTCAAGCTAGCAACTAACCAATGAATGCATGGATGCTCAATCCAAATCCCAAACTCATCCCAAGTAGGAGGCTTGAAGTCAAAAGTAGCATATTGACTTCTTTTCATGACAAAACAAGTGTAAACTTCCCAAATACTTGTGATATAAAACATGGAAGCTAAATCACAAAACCTCTTCTTCTCTTTTCTTTTCAACAACTCAATTTCATGCTTTTTTTTCATACTTTTCAACTCTTTCAATTTTTTCTCTTCTTGTATTTCAATTTTTTTTTTCTTTTTTTCTTCACATCATTTTATTTTTCATTCTTCTTTTCAACTTCTCATTTTTTTTTCAACTTTCTTTCTTCAACTCAAGAATAAAACGAGACACGGAAATCAGTAATTTCGTCTTACCAAGCTCACAATGACACAAAAATGGACCATATATCCCAAATGAGCACCCAAACACCAATGATAAAGCTACTAACTCGACAAGGTAGGCAAGTTTAAATGTAGCTAGATATGAGAAAATGTATAAGGGTGAAAATGGGCAGCAAAGTCATGTGAATGGCTTCAAATGCTTACAAATTATGAATGCAATGCTCATAAGAAATGGAATAAAGACCATACTTGTGCGTTTTGATGTAACGCACACCACAAGGAGACCTACACACACCTAAGTGAGACCGGGTATAGATGCACCGGTCTAAGGAGGCTCTACCTTTTAAATTTCTGTAGGTTGCCAATGTCAAGATCAAGCCTAATAGGTCCAAATTCCATCCCTCACCCACTATGTCAAGACATCCCCATGTTTGCAAAAATCCCGTCAATAAATGTGATTCAAATAGCTATAAAGCTACAATTGGGATAAGCAAAGAGAGAAATCAAGGAGCAAAAGTAAGGGCAAGCATCACAAAATTTCATGGAAAGCACACAATTGTTCAACTTTTTTTGATTTTTGATTTTTTTTATGAAGAAACTACATGCAAGCTAAACTAACATGCTCTAACAAGATGCAAATCCCTCCCCCAAGCTAAACATCACATTGTCCCTATTGTGTTGAACAAGGAACAACCATCAAACCGTAGAAACGGTTCTCACACAGAATCCAGCAAGACAAAATGTTGAAAGGGGAAAGGGGATAACAACGAAAATGCAAGGGAAATAAAGATGCTTACTAGACTATCTAGCCTCCCCCAAGCTAGTATGTACAAGGGGATGAGTGATAGCAAATCACTCGGAAGCGACATGGTAATCGTCAGCACGACCATCAACAGCGCGGGTCTCCCCGATTTCTTGGGGCTTCAGCAATATCAAATTTCGCCAATATCAAACTGCTGCGCCCCCTACTCTTGTTTAAACCCCGATTTCGTGGGGTGCAAAACCGCTAGCTATCTCCTCCGCAAGACGAGGAAAACATCAACTTGAGACACCTACAAAATTAACAAGAAGCACATTTAGGCATCCTTTCTTACATACTATAAGGCATTAAAAATTAAAACAAAAGAAGTAAACAAAAATTAAAAACTAGCTAAACTCGGGTTGCCTCCCGAGAAGCGCAATTTAAAGTCTTGCTAGACAAAATGTCTCAAAAATTTTAAGTTTTAAAATCCGGAAGTTTCAAGAAAACTTCCTCCACCATTCCGACCATTGCTTCTTCACGATAAGGCCGCAAATAATGGCCACTAGCTTTGATCTTCTCTCCACCCGGGGCCAATACTTCAAAGGACCCAATCTTGTCATCACTAAGGATGATATAAGGGCCTGGGCCAACCTTCTTTCGAGGATTGTACATAAGCAGTTTGTCACCAACATTGAGACCTTCCTTGATAAGCTCCTTCTGATTTCGATTCTTCACCATCTCCTTGAATGGTTGGGACGTTGCAAGAACTTCCTCTTCCACCAAAACCTTCTTTCCGTTGCTCACCGTTTCACCATTTCCTGCACAAGAGCTCAAAGAAATATCCACATCCTTGCTCAAAGATTGAGACAAGGGGTTAGCATTATTCATAGCATAACATGATTCCTCTAGCATTGGACTCTTATGACCATGACTCAAATTATATGTCACCTTCTCATCCCCTACGGCTAGAGTCAACTTACCATTCTTAACATCTATCAATGCACCCGCGGTGTGTAAGAATGGTCTACCCAAGATTATGGGAATTTGCGCATCTTCGGCAATGTCAAGCACGATAAAGTCAACTGGAATGAAAAACTTTCCTACCTTGACGGGAACATCCTCCAAAACACCCAAGGGGCGTTTGATAGAACGGTCCGCCATTTGTAGGGTGACACTAGTACACTTCGGAGCTCCTAAATTCAGTTTTTCGCATATCGAGTAAGGCATGACACTTACACTTGCACCAAGATCACAAAGAGCTTTATCAATTGGAAAATTCCCTATGGTGCACGGTATGGAAAAACTTCCGGGATCTTTCAACTTAGGAGGGGACAAGTTTTTCAAATAAGCTTCACAATCGGAAGTGTAGGCCAATGTCTCAATACTGTCAATAGTCCTCTTCTTAGTTAAAATCTCCTTCATGAATTTGGTATATGAAGGTATTTGAGTGATAAGTTCTAAATAAGGGATAGTTACCTTGAGGTTCTTCATCATTTCCATGAACTTACCAAGTCGGGTTTCTCTTTGAGCTTGTGCCAAACGATGTGGAAACGGCACTTGAATTTTCTCCGGCTCCTTAGCTTTGTCATCCACTTTTGAAGGCTCATCCTCCACATCTTCCACCACTATTGGCTCATCAACTTTCTGGGACTCCTCACTTTTGTTAGAGCTATCAACCTTGTTCCCACCATATTTTTTCTTACCAACTACCCCATCATCAACATTTGGCATTGGGGGTTCATCATAAGTGATACCACTCCTCAATGTGATGACATTTATGGTGTCATGAGGTTGTGCACCTTGAGGTGGGAATTGACCTTGTTGTCTTTGAGCATTGGAAGTGGCAAGTTGAGCAATTTGGGTTTCAAGCATTTTGATGGTTGCATCCCTAGCTTGGTCACTCTTTTGTATGTGGATGGCCATGTTCTTTTGTGTCTCAACCACTTGTGTCATCAAAGCCTCTAGCTTGCTCATTTGTTGATTGTTTTGTTGGGAATTTGAGGATTGACCTTGAACTTGTTGATTTTGAAAAGGTTGTTGAAATCCTTGCTGAAAGTTTTGTTGGAAATTTTGTTGGGGTCTGTGAATTTGGTGTTGAAAACCGGGTGGTGGGACTTGAGCTTGCCTTTGTTGTTGTGGGACATGTTGATTTTGATGTTGTGGATTTAGCACATTAGTGCTTTTGTAGGACAAGTTTGGGTGAAACTTTGTAGCTTAATTGTAGGTGTTGGAGTAAGGATTGAAGTTTTGTTTAAAACTTTGATAAGCATTCACTTGCTCAACCGTATTCCTACATTCTTGTGCAACATGCCCCGCTCCACCACATGCGTCACACACCACAATTTGGCTAGTAGCATTGACTTGTTCATAAGTTTGTGATGAACTTGATCCCCGATTATCAACTTGTTGTTGGAGGAGAGCTATTTGAGCTTTCAAAAGAGACACGTTTGGGTCCTCCTCCTTTGCCTTGAATGGGATGTTGCGAGTGTTGGCGTATTGTGAGTCATGCACCGCCATGGATTCAATGGTAGCATGAGCAAGTTCTGTATCAATTTGGTCGAATCTCCCATTGTTAGCGGAGTCCAAAACTCGGCGTGATTCGGCACAACAACCATTGTAGAATGTGATTGCAAGAAACCAAGGATCCAACCCATGATGAGGACATTGCCTTTGTAACTCTTTATACCTCTCCCATGCTTCAAACAAGCTTTCAGTACCATTTTGACGGAACCCCGTGATTTGGCTTCTCAATTGTTGGGTCTTTTCCGGTGGAAAATATTTTTGATAAAATGCGAGAGCCAATGTTTCCCAGTTGGTGACCCCCAAAGCGGTCCTATCAAGGCTATTAATCCACAACTTGGCGTTGTCTCTCAATGAAAAAGGGAAGAGTATCTCCCTTATCTGCTCTTGTGTCACGCCCGTTTGCCTAATCATCGAGCAATAATCACAAAAATTTGTGATGTGCAAATTAGGATCTTCCAATGGACCTCCACCGAATTGCTTTCTCTCAACAAGGCTAATAAAAGCCGGCTTGATCTCAAAATTTGCCGCGTCAATTTGGGCAGTGGCAATACCCCTAGGAAGCATAGCCGCGGTGGGCTTAGAATGATCGGATAAACGAACCATCTTCCTTATTGGTTGTGAATTGGAAACCTCTCCTTCCTCAAGTATTTTAAGGTCTTCTAAATAAGATTTTCTCGCACTTTCAAGTTGTGCAAGAGTTGCTGCTTCAGAAATTTCCTTCAAGAAACGTTGTCGTCTACGCAAGGTTTTCTCGGGATCGGGATCAACCGCAAGTAGTTCACCAATCCGTGAGGACCTGGGCATAAGACAACAATCTAGAGAGGATTGTAAGTAACGGTCTCAAGGAACAAGTGTTCCTTAAGACAAGGAAAAACAAGATAAAATTCAACTAATCACAAAGCAAGAAAACCGTGTCCCCGGCAACGGCGCCAAAATTTGATAGGCTTATCGCGTACCTAACAAAGATACCCTAGGCTTAACTAACAAATGAATGTAGATAAGGAAGTAGGGGTCGATCTCAGGGAGACGGTAGATGCAATATGACAAGCTATGGTTAGAATTCTATCAAGGTCGATTCGATTGATTGATTGGTTTGATGATTAAAACGATAACAAATTGAGATGTAAAACAATGATAATAAAAGATCTAGGGAAATAGGTTCACACATGTAAATTAGCAATAATTGATGTCGAATTGGGGAAACATATGATCAAAAGTTGTCTAGACTTATTAGCAATTATCTCTCGATTTTATTACTAGTCTTAGAACGATTACAAGCGGGCTCTCGCACTTACTAGGTCGCGCTACAAAACATGCTTAGGCAAATTCCATTCCCGACTTCCGATCTTAGGAAAGAAATTAACAAGATAACCAAAAATTGTGATCAAGAATCAAAGGTTAACAATACATAACAAGCATGTTATAGAAACAAAAAATTAATCATAATAAATCCCAATTCAACAATTATCAATTACTAATCTAACATGGCTTCCCTAAACCCTAGATTATAAGACTACTCACTCATGATAATATATAAACTAACAAAGATTGATTTAATTAACACAAACATGATAAAAAATATATAAATTGGAATTAAAAAGATAATATAAAAGCAAGGAAAAGAAATTACCAACTTAAGGAAATAAGAACAAGAACTTAATTATTAAGAGCAAAATAATCTTCAAATAAAACCCGGAATTAAAGCATAAATGTTGATGATTGAAAAACTAACAACATAAAGGAAACTAGGTTTT
Source organism: Silene conica (assembly GCA_029255685.2). Lineage (NCBI taxonomy): Eukaryota > Viridiplantae > Streptophyta > Magnoliopsida > Caryophyllales > Caryophyllaceae > Silene > Silene conica. Next base: position 53,230,326 of record CM055311.2, on the reverse strand, counting down.
TGTAGATTTAGGGAAATGTATGAAAAAGCATCCATAAAATGCTCTCTAGTGATGAGTTTATATACAAAAACTAGCTAGGAAAGTGAAGAGTTGCTCAGTTGCACAATCCCCGAAAATCCGGGGACCAAACAGTCTTAGGGGGCGCAGCAATTGAGGCCAGGAATTGCTCAGGTATCAAACCCCAAGATTCTGGGGTTTGAACAAGTCTCGGGGGCGCAGCAATTTGGGTATATGGCTATCTCGCATCAACCCCGAGATTCTGGGGTTCGAACAGCAATCCGGGAACCTTGCAATCTCTTCTTTTCTTTACTAGTTCTCACTTTCTTGGCTTAAGTACCAACCAAATTTCATTTCTTCTTCCTCGGGAATGAGTGAATCTTCCCAAAATGCCCTTACATGGCCAAAACGCGCTCCAAGTAGCCTCGTGGTGCTCGGTGAATGCCAAAATGATAGAAAAAGGTCGCAACTTGCTCCGTTTCCTACAAAATGCAACAAAACATGCAAAACACCTACAACACGGAATTAGCTCATAAAATCACCTCATAAAGTGCAAATTATCATATAAAGATGAGCTAAAAGAGGGGTGAAATCATATAAATATAGGACACATCACCCTGCAAACGATTACAAAGGTGAGAACCACATCCGGTATCCAATACCCATTATGTGTTGGATGTAAAATTTATGTCAATAACAAAAATTTCAGATTTGGAATTACCTAACGGAATCACAAGACCTTCTTGGATATGACGTAAGTACTTGGGGCAATTCCTCCTCCAATGGCCCATGACACTACAATAGTGGCATCGCCCTTTTTCTAACTTTCTCTTCTTCTTCTTATTCTTTGCAAGACTTTTCTTGCTAGAACTCCCACTAGCTTCATCATAAGCTCTTTCCTTCAAGTATAAGGCGTCCAATTCTTCATTTAGCTCATCTATATAAGCCGTGTCAAGAAATGAACCTTTGGGAGGTGGGAGAGAAGAAATGAAGTTAATACTGCCATCCGGACCCGTTCCGAAATGAATTTCTCTAGTAGTATCAATGTTGTTTTGGTTGCATATATCGTCGAAAACATTATGACAAGAATCAATAGTGATAGGGTTGAATGAATCCATTGCGATAAAACAACTACAAAAACGGAAACGAAGGAAAATTAACGTTCATCATTTTAATACTTGTTAAACATTTTAAACAAGTTAAGTATTTACTTAATGATCTCTTACACAATTAAGTAAATAAACCCGAGACCCAAACCCACACAAATCCGGGCACGGTGTAGCCGATTCATCCCGTATAAGTATAATTTGGTGGATTAACCTTTTAATCGGTTCTACTCTTAGAACTCTCGGTCGACAATTTTCTCAAAATTATCTTTAGCCCGAACTTATTACAACTACGGTTACGAATACTTTCGTTGAGATCGACCAAATTTCAAGGTGTAATCGTCATTACCCCACTTACCCAACGTGACAATTTTAGTACCCCGGTTTAGCCGAGCCTACATATTTGTGAAGAAGGGATTCATGGGTCCATACTCTTTGGTAAGGCTAAGTCTCAATATTTTAAACGTAAGAGATCTTATCAATTATTATCTATCTCCTTTTAAGTGAACTAATTTAGGTGAATTATCGATAATAAAATTAATACGTTGAAGACCCGATACTCGATATGCATGACATGTTAATGGCGATTTGGCTATGCATGCAACATATTAAAACAAAATAAAGCAAACGATAATTCCTAGTATGGCCTTATCCTAGAAAAGAAATAACAAGAGTACAATTCGGAAACCAACTCCTTTGGTCCCTTGAACTTGATGAGGCACGCAAAACGAGGCAAACACCGTCTTGATCGGAACTCCTTTCCGAATGGCACCGTCTTCAAGGTTCTCCGGAAATTACAAGAATTACAACTTTTCTAGTCTACTTTATACATTATAAAATAGAAATAAATTACAATTGGGTGATACGAGATCACAAAATTACAACCAAATCGGTAACCCCTTACATTACGGGAAATACCGATTTAAAAAAAACTAAGGCCATACTAGAATAATTACAAGATTCAAAATAATGCAATATAATATGACATTCATAAGAAAAACGCAGCAATATAACATGTTATGAATATGTTCATTTTAATGCCAAATCGCCCTAATAACTTATTATGTCGAAATTAACCCGGTTTAATGAGATTTTAGCATTTTTAACTCTTTTAAAATGCATAAATTAAAACATAAACAACTTATGTTCTAAATAATATCCTAACACATTTTAGGATTCAAAATTAGTCATAAATAATTTTGACAATAATTAACACTTTAATTATATTAACATTGTTCATTTTGCCTTAAAATGCATAACATTTACTAATTAAATCCAAACAAATATAAAAATTCGAAATTTTGGATTTTTATTTTCACTAACATTCTGAAAATATTACTTTAATATTTATAATGTAAAAATTTTGGTCATCCAATTTAAATTTAACTCGAAATATCATATATTAATGGCCAAAATTACCTCTTAATACGGTTTTAACAATAAAATCGTAAAACATGCTATACAAAATCATATTGTACCAAATTTTACATACATTAAGTAAAATAAGCATGTGAGGTTGTGTGAAAATTTCAAGGCTAGAAACATTTTCTTTCTAATTTAATCATTTAACTCGATTTTGTCATAAAAATGCACATTAAACGATTAAATTTATATAATGAACAATATATTAAATATCATAAATTATCAATATAACCTAAAACATTTTAGGACCAGATTTAACTTGCATGCCAAAATGTCGAGTGAAATATATGAGTCTTTAAATATATAGTTTTGTTTTTAAGTCTCATAACTCGGAAAAACTAAAAACCGATTAAACATGCAACAACGAGTGCTCTGATACCAATTGTTAAGTTCATATACCTATTTAGTCATACTAGTTTTATTTATCTTATAAATAGAAGATCTTATGCATGCTTAACATAATATGTGTCGAGATATATGAAGAAGAACAAGCTTCCTTACATTGATAATCTCGGCTAAAAGGGCACAAGTGAAGTCACCTTCTTCACTTGTTCTTGAGCTTATTACACGGATGATCCTCCTTGAACCTTCAAAGAGATGATGGCCTCCAAAAGATGAACACCAAGACACACTAATTCTCAATGTTTGTATGTTATTGTGCTAGAATCAACACACAAACTCACTAGATAGTGCAAGGAGGCACACGGTTAGGGTAGTTTAGAAAAATGAAGCTTATTTTTCTTTCTTTTGTTCTCTCTAAAACAACCAAACCCTAAGTGAATTGTGAATGAATGAGTGAACAAGAGAAGAGGGAACAAAACTCTCTTTTGTTCTCTCTTTTGGGACGGCCGAGAGCAAGGGGTAGAGTGCCCAATGGGTGGCACCTCTACCTTGCATAATGTTTCCCATGCTAGACATCTTATTAAATGTATGTCTTCTCAATGTTCCCATAACAATTTTATGCAATATGTATGTTTGTGTGTCAAGACACACGGTCCATTACTAGCCATGGACTCGTTTGAAACATCACATAGGAGCATATTTATTTACGCATTTGGAGTTTAACATTTAACCTTTCAATCGTAAATTAATAAGTAATTCAATCAATTACTTATAATATATTTAGTTACTACAACAATTGTAAATAATTCATTCAACAACTTTATGTTTCATAAACATATAAATTTTAGTGATAACATTTCAATCACTAAAATAATTTATAATCTTATTATAAATTATCTCCTTAATTTTATTCATAATCTAGAAATGAATCAACTCGTATCAATATACAGTTGTTACATTTAATATTGAGATAGCTGTCCTAAAGGTGTGACCTAAAGGGATCAACTGGTCACCACCGTCATTACGACAGTAATGTCAAATTCTAGCAAGCCAATCATTACCGATTAATGTTGACCAGTTGACTTATGATAAGAATCATCCCATGAATATTCTTTTATAGAGATTTGTCAATTTAATTAATATAATTGACGTGATCACATTATTGTCGAGGACACTTAGTCCAACAGAAACAATGAGCACAAATGGTTCTATGATATGTCCTTTGACTACGCAGAAAAGAAAAATAGAACTAACCAAGCTCCTTCATCTTCAACATACAAAAACCGAACACCCAATACAAACTCTAAGACGTACACAAAAACTTCAAAACCCCACTATTACAAGTCTAAGAGACCTTACGTAAGACAAGTATGTGTTAAGAAAGAAGATGTATTTGTGATAACTAACTACAAAGGTCCCAAGTATGCTTGAGTACCTAAAACCTGTCTTTGAATTAATTTGTGCAGATCGTCGCTAAGGAGAATAATTTGTGGTTATCTCGACAGTGGATGCTCTCGACATATGACAGGCGACGTAAATGTATTCCTATCCATAAAACCCTTTGACGGAGGAAAAGTTACCTTCGGCGATAACAAAAAGGGAAAGATTATAGGAGTCGGTAAGATTGGTATCTCATCATCTGATGCTATAAGTGATTTATATCTGGTAAACGGTCTCAAACACAACTTAATAAGTATATCTCAATTATGCGACAAAGGAAACAAAGTTGTTTTTCATGCAGATATCTGTCGTATAATTATGGAAGTACAAGTAAGGTAATCCTTGAAGGACACAGAAAGAAAAAATGTCTATATGATTGATTTAAATGTCGTACCTACTAACTCTCTCTCTTGTATAAAAGTTACCTTAGATGATCCGTGTCTCTAGCATAAGAGATTTGATCATATTAGTTCACCTATTCTAAGCAAGCTAAAAAGACGGGACTTGGTCGAAGGTCTTCCAAAGATCAAATTTGATCAAGAAAAGATATGTGATACATGTGCTCGTTGCAAACACGTCAGATCATCTTTCAAGCCGAAAAGACTGGTGAGTACAAACCAAGCTCTTGAACTAGTACACATGGATCTATGTGGCCCTATGAAGGTAAGAATCAGAGGTGGTTCTAGGTACGTCTTCGTTCTAGTTGATGATTATTCTAGATTTGTTTGGCCAATCTTTCTATATTCTAAAGACGAAACATTTGATGAATTTGTGAGTCTTATGAAACTTGTCCAAAACAAATATAAATCTAACCTAATAACCATTCGTACTGGCCATAGAACTGAGTTTGAAAATCATGCTTTCTTTGCATTCTGTAAGACCAACGGTGTTAGGAATAACTTCTTGACACCTAGAACCCCACAACAAATAGAGTCGTAGAACGCATGAACAGAACCCTAGAAGATATGGCTAGAACAATGTTTCTTTGTAGTGGTCTACCTCGAAATTTTTGGGCTGAGACTATTAGTACAGCTTGCTATATTCATAATCGTGTCATGATTAGACTTATCCTTAAAAGGACACCTTATGAACTCCTACGTGGTCGTAAACCTAATATATCTCATCTAAGATGTTTTGGGAGTAAATGTTTTGTTCATAACAATGGTAAAAATAGATTTAGTAAATTTGACCCTAGGAGTGATGAAGCAATTTTTATAGGATACTCTTATTATAGTAAAGCCTACAAAGTGTCCAACAAACATACTTTATGCATAGAATAGAGTATTCATGTTATCTTTGATGAAGATAATGTCTTTGATAAGCCTTTACAGGACGAAGAGGAAAACCTAGACGAACCAGACTTTCGGTTGTCAAGGGAAGATCCTCCTGATCTAGAAAGGGATCCAAGTATACTAGAAAGGGAATATTAATTGATTGTTAGTAAAATCACAAGGATTGTTGTTTGATTATTGTTCTTTTTCTAATTAATTGATTTAGGCCAGAATTGATAATTAGTGTAGCGAATTAGTTCTTTCACCGATCGGGTTAGAATTGATATAGGCTACGATAATCAAATAGGTTGATTCTAATAATAGCGACCGCATGTTAGTTTTTAACGTAAAGAACACAATAGTATTGATCAATCTTGTGACCATGAATAATCCGATTGAACTAGTGATTAATTAAGAATCCCAATAAAATATACTTGGTGACCCGGAATTCCTAGACTTTCAATACCTCTGTTACACATCCTTTATTTTCACTTGCTTTTTAGTTGTTAGTCAAAACAAACAAACCAAAACCCCCATAAAACTGTTACTTTTAGACTTAATTACCTTTATCAAACCATTTATTACCACCTCCCTGTGGATTCGATACATGTCTTACCACTAGCTATTCTGTTAGTATTGGGATAGTTTTACTTTGATTAAGGTGATACGACTTTAGCCTTATCAATTATAGTTTTACTTTGATTAAGGTGATACGACTTTAGCCTTATCAGAAACATAACTAACATGCGAGGTGTATTATTACAAAACTGAAATGCGTAAATGAAATAAAACATAATTAATTATTAAGTACAAAATCACAGCCCGGGATAGCATATCCCTACAGGCACAAAACTATTTATCAAAAATAAGGTCTAGCTAATGAATAAGGTAAATGTCAATCGATAAAGGATCATCGCTCGCTAGCCCCATGTGAAACCCCTGCACAACAATCACCAATCTACATACATGAAACATGTACGCGCCACAGTCAATGGGGAGTGACTAGAGAAGCTCCTAGCCACTTGTTGCCACAAACACATAACATATATATTCACATCCTCAAACATGTATACTCCAACATAAACCTCATCATGCGAAGTATACTAATCACAAATCATTATCTTACCTTCACTTTCCTCAAATACATCATGCCTCACTCATATATATAACTCATACAAGCATACATGCATACTCACCATCACTTTCACTAACTATGAAGGTTCAACGGTCAACTTAAGACATAACCTAAACATAGCATATATTCACTTTCACTAACTAAGAAGGTTTAGCGGTCAACTTAAGACATAACCTAAACATAGCATTCAACAAGTATAAAGGTTCAGCGGTCAACTTAAGACATAACCTAGATACCAAGTTCACTTTCACAAGCAAGGACTCAGAGGCCAAGCTAAGGTATACTCCGTTTCTAATCAACAAGACACTAGACTCAGAGGCCAACTTAAGGCATAGACTAGCATCCAATTCACTCAATAAGTAAAGGACTCAGAGGCCAACTTAAGGCATACCCCTTTACTACATCACATGACACTAGACTCAAAGGCCAACTTAAGGCATAATCTAGCATCCAACAATTGTACTCCAAGCACGACATCAACACCATAGCTACTCCGTTGTACAATTGCTCTACTTGTCAGGCTCAGAGGCCAACTTAAGGCATGTCCTCACACGATCACATAAAACATGACTGAGCTCAGAGGCCAACTTAAGGCATATCTCAGACACGACATAAATACACATATAGGGCTCAGAGGCCAACTTAAGGCATAACTCAATACGCATCAATACAAAATTACATTCAATTCACCCATAACAACTAGGCTACTTATATCCCATTATTTAACACATGTATAGAAGGTCACTCATTTCAATTAAGATCACTAGCAACCTAAGACCCTTCTCCCCCAAGCCTATAGGTCACCATTTCACTAGGGTAGGTTCAACAAGCTTTATAATCAAACTTAGGAATTAAATAAATTAAGACAATTACTAAACAATTACTAATTATTGCTTACATAAATTACCCATTAGGGATTAAGTATAACCATCATGTTGTAACCCTCAAACTATGCTAACAACACTAGTAAAACATCCCAAAGCAACCCGCGGAACTGCAGGCAATACAGCTCAAACCAGGCATTTGCGCAGCCAGCTCTACTCTACCGTAGCCTGCAATTTTCACTCCAGTCCGCGATAATGGTGTTAACACGATTCTCTTCCCCAAATTCGAGTATGTTCTTAAAAGCTACACTTCAAGCATAAATTCTACTAATCTATCAGCAGATAAATCCAACAATATCCCAAGTGGTTCATCCTCATTCATCTTAAACATAAAAGCATGATTTACAAGCAATTTAATCATCAATTAAGCATGAACCCAAAATTGTGACGGATATACAAAGTTCATCAATAATCCTCATAAACACAACCAAAATCCTTCAATACTTTCTTAAATTACTCCATAAACTGCAACCACAAATCATCACCCTCAAATTCACCATAAAACTACACATAGCCACATGTCACATGAAAATAACAACAAAGCCGAGTAATCTCATCACGGTCACCTTAAATTAGAGAAATCCTCGAGATCTTCTTCAATAATCACCAAGTCTTCTTCCGGGTTAACACCATTATCGCCTAAAACAAAGAAAACATCAAAAGAGACTCACGAAATTCGTAATACCCAAACTGGCCGAAAATTCACATGTCCCAAATTGCAAGATTGGTTACCTTAAAAGGACGGGAACGATCTCACGAGTCTTTAGGCGCAAGAATCGCTAAATTCCGTTGAGAAACGAATATTTTATGAGTATTTGAAGGTTGGAGGTGGAAATATGAAAAATGGTGGTTTTTCTTATCTTTTCACAAATATGAAAAGTGAAGTGAAGGAGAGAGGTGGAGGATGGTGGGTCTAAGGTTTTGTGAGAAAGGATGAGAGAAATGGGTTCATTAACAAGTTAGGCCCATAAGACGAGTTTTAAGACGATTTAAGCTAAGAACACCGTCTTAATTTACAATTAACTTAGAATTAGATAAAATTAAAATACTAAGACAAGGTTTACGCAATTAAATGAAATCTTCTTTAAAACCCCTTAAAATATTTTCACATAAATTAATCGGTTATTTAAATGAAATTACGAAATTCCAAAATATAAATTATTCTCGAAATTGAATTTAAAATCTTTAAACTTCCAAGTCCCGAAAAATTGGGATGTTACACGAGTTGCAGTATTTCCACCATTTGCATTTTCCTGTGAACAAGAATGCCCACGTCTATGATGAATGACATGTTGAGAGCATGATGTGTGAAAGGATTGAGCCATTAAGAATCGTCATGAATTCTCAACAAGAATCGATGGACTATTCAAGAGCTTTGGAAGGAAAACTTAGTTATGTGTGAAGGGTTTACACGACAACTAGAGTTTCCGAACTCAAGGATTTAGGACAATCCAAGGATTTGTAATAATCCAAGGTCAACCTTGATTTAATACACGGTCTGTATGACTTGTAAGAGTGTTACGTTGTCATTACAGAATTCTACAAAATATACCAAATACATGGCGATTGGGTTGTATACCTTGAAGCTAAGAGTTCCATGGTCCAATGTAGCCATATCATGAGTTATGAGATAAATTGCCTCTTTTGAGATAAAGAGATTGAGTCTAGGTAAGGCCCTAGAAATATATTTGGAAGTGTTCAAGTGTTATGAGTGATAACGTGAACATGAAGAAATCTAGAAATTCATAAAAGGTTTTGAAAACCTAGACACTTTATTGCAAGTGTTGAGTTACACTTAAGATTATGGACATTAAGTTTTAATAAGGTATTGACTACTCAGATGTGATAATCGCGCTTGTCGTCTTGAGTTTTAAAAACTCTTTATATTACTTTGTCATATCCAAATGGGTTGTATAGACAAGTTTTGAGCCCCATTAAAGTGAACTATGATTGACATTCTAATTGTCCCTAGTTACCACCATGAGGTGACATCTCGAGGTAACTAGATTGTGAGGCGATTGATGGCAAGTTCAATATGTGCCATAGAGTCATGTGGAATGACTAGTCGATCACATAGGCAGACGGTTAAGAACACTCTGTCATACTAAGTGACCGCTTATAGAGCTCTGAAAAATATTTATTTATATAAATTGCCTGGTCCTGGCGGGAGCTACTACCGTATTCTGAATGAGTCGATTCTTTGACTAGTGACAATTCTGCTAAGGGAGCACAGTTTCAGAGTAACTTTGATTTTTGTCCTAACACCTTCGTAAATGGGGTTTATAAGGGCATCTTTTGGGTTATCATGGGCTGTGGCTAGCCGAAGGAAATGGGATGATTAGGAATTGTCCACCCTTGTCAGGGTTATCCAAAATCTCAAGGCCACTCGAGGAGCAGTTAACTGGAAATGCGTGGCCACGCTCGGAATGTATCTAGTGTAGATAATTCCGGTCAAAACAGTTATATCTCCAGATCGAGAAAAACCACCCTAGATATGATCACTTGCAAGTACGACTTATGATGATGTCTTGCATTGAATGGGAGATTTTAATAGGACAAGAGAATTGGTGACGCGCACACTTGTATCGGACAAGTGGAAGATTGTTGGGATAAGTGTCCTCGACAATAGTACGATCACATGATTTTATTAATTATTATAAAATAATAAAATTTCATGTATATTTATATACTGAATACGGAAGGGATGATAAATTATAAAGTCGACTGGTCGTTATTTACCGGTAATGATTGGCTTTAAATAGTTTGACATTATCGTCATATGATGGTGGTGATCAAATTGATCCCTTCAGGTCACACCTAAAGGATGTTGCCCGAATCACTAAGGTTAATAATTTGTATACGATATGAACTAATTAATGCCCTAATATGAACGAGATTAATGAAAGGTACGTTTCTCGTGACAATATGATTATACGAGATTCATTTATAATAAAAAAAAAAGTAATTATTTTTTATTCGATAACTGTTATCATATTTTTATCGGCAAGGATTATCGATAGGCTATGATTACAAAAGGTTTGTATATCATTTTTGACGAGAAATAAAATGACATGTTTTACATAATAAATTAGTAATTGGTACTTAAAAGGTTATGTATTATTTATGACATATGAAATGGTATTTAAGTTGTTTAAATACATATTTTAAATTACCTAATGTCACGTATCATGTGATATGTCAAAATTGGGACATTTTACAATTCACAAAATGTGAAACTTAAAATGGGACCCATTTTATATGTGGGTGTCGTTGTAATATGTGTGTGCATGCATGGGTATTTGTTATGATTATTTTCTTATCATGAATAAGATAAATAATTACTTAAGCTAATGTCTAATGATGGGACTTAAGCATATGGGTAAGACAAAAAGCAATTGCTCTTCCTCTTGTGATAGCTGGCCACCCATAAGAGGAGAGAAGAGTTATTTTCTCTTTATAAGTGTTATGCACACTACACCAAAGTCACTTTGTCATTTTCATTCCTAAAAAAACCTATTGTTCTAATTATTCTCTCTAGAATTTTTAGTAGTTCATTTTATAATATTACATAAAAATTATACTAGTGTAGTATTATTTGTAATATTATTATTGAGGCTATTACTACTTACTTAATAATATTATTTTTAGTACTTTTATTTTGGGTACATCTTGGGTGCAACAAGAGGAGATCTTCTATACTTGAAGATTGGAATATCATCCTTATTTTTAAGCTCACGATCGGTTTTGGAAGTTGTCCATACCATGCCCTATTTCCGAATCGTCAATGTAAGGTTTCGATTTTCTTATACTTGCATGCATAAGATCTTAATTTATTTTTATGACTAAAATAAATTCTATCATATATGATATGATATTAATTTCTGTAAATTCGATTTCCTTCACTGTCAGCCGGCAACTGGTTGATTGGTCGTCTGAGAGCCCCTGTTCTGTTTATATCATATTTTTATTTATGATCGGTTGTTTCGATTTAAGTGATTCTTTTCTATGACTTGTGTTCTATCATATGGTGTATTGTAGTTTAGTAAAGTGATGGAGTGTTAGCTCATTTTGTGAATACATTTAGGTGAGGCCTAAAGTGGGCCTAAGATCTTAATGCGTATAGGTTAGAGTCGTATACTAGGATATGTCTTAAGCTGACCTATGGGCCTAGTATGCTTGAGTAGTGATGCGTATTGGAATATGTCTTGAGTGGACCTCTAAGTAAAACATGTATAATGGTTGTTGCGTATGGAAACATGTCATGAGTTTGGCCTTTGAGTTTGGTATGTGTGTGTGTTGCGTGCCGGGGTATGTCCTGAGTGCACCTCTCAGCCTGAGCCATGTTAGCTCATAAAATTCAATGACGATGCTCAAAATATAGTATGCTGCTCTAAACCGTTTTATGCTCAAAAAGTATATTACAATGCTTGAAAACGATGTTAGCTCAGAAAATTCAATGATGATACTCAATAGTATGCTGCTCGAAAACCGTGTTATACTAAAAAAGAATAGTACAATGATCGAAAACCATGTTAGCTCAAAAACATCAATAACGATGCTAAAAAATATAGTATGCATCTCCAAAACCGTCTTATGCTAAAAAAAATATAGTAGAATGCTCTAAAACCGTATTTGGTTCGACAATGTATTGAGGATACTCAAAAAGTTTGGTATAAATTTAATAATTCTATTTATATATTTAATCGAATACTATATTTTCAGATTCTATTAGCGAAAATGTAAGGGTCGAGGCTAAGGAATCTGAATTGATTGGACTTACAGTTCATATCGAGGATGACAATGCTTATCAAGCATTTTGTTGGATACTATAATTTCATAAGCTCATCATTGCTAGTGTTGATAATGATATAACCAGAGGTATCGTGGAAAATTGATTTAAAAAAGCGAAAACAGAAGTGGAAGGTAATTTGGTTGGCATCAATGTCTCAGATATAGAAGGGGCGATGAAGATGTAATACAAAATCCAAAGGGGAAGAAGAAAAAGGGTGAAAAATTAACTAGAAAAAGGAGCATCATAGTTATCGAGAAAAGTCGAGCACGCGGAAAACACGAGGTTGCTGCAACTCGTGCACAAAAAAATTCAACTGTTAATATAATTGTAGAGGACGATATTTCTAGCTATGGAGTCAATAATGTCCCATCACACATAGGATTTGAAGAAATATTAATGGCTCCAAGCGATTAGCATTTTTGAACTATTTTTTATGACTCTACATTGTGTTTTTTTATTCATTTTAATTCTCATAAATTTTAGATAGATGCTCAATATATTTACTAATATGACGATAAAAAAGGTTGCCTTTATTTTGTTATTGGTAATGCTTATTAATTTGACAATTGGTCGTACAATAGTTTTAAGGGTAAAACGACCAGTATACTTAATTAGAAAGTATAGTAAATGCTCAAAACCATGTTAGCTCATAAACTTCAATAATGATGCTAAAAAAATATAGTGCAATGCTCTAAAATTGTGTTATGCGAAAAAAATATAAAACAATGCTCAAAAATCGCATTAGCTTAGATACATCAATGATGATGCTCAAAAAGTTTGTTAAATGCTGTGAAAGTTTAGTGGAATGCTCAAAATGATAATTCTGTTAAAGGCTCTGAAACTTCAATGTTGATGATGAGAAAATATAATACAATTAAACTAAAACTTAA